>CM069919.1:21181418-23869877 GCA_036172225.1 Cryptocoryne crispatula var. balansae
ATTTGTGTGTCTACACCAATATTCTGAATTCTTAGGCCCTGTTTGGTACGAGGATAGGGAGGGATAAACCTGGTTTATCCTTAATCCCTTGTTTGGTATACAAACTAATTATAACTTAATCTGGTTTAGTTTAATCCAGCTTATCCCTAAAATGGAGGATAACATCCGGTTTAAGTCATCCCCTCGAATCAATGGGATAAGAGGGGATACGATGGGTTAGGCCTCGTCTCACACTCTCGCGGCGGCTCTCGCGGGTTAGGTCTCGTCTCACACTCTCGACCCTCTCGCGGCGGATGACCTCGCGGCACTTGATTGTCTCATGGCGGACGACCTCGCGGCGGCCGACCATCGGACAAGCTCGCGGCGCTTGACTCTATCGCAGCGGACGACCTCGCGGAGGCCGACCTTCGCGGGGTTCTGCAGGAGCTTCCTGGTGAGTTGCATCTCTCATCCCCCACCATCGGTGAGTCCGGCCAGCATCGTTTTCGTCATCCCACTTCATGCTCCGGCCAATGGTTTGAGGTAGTGAGCCCGCCAGGCACCAGTTTTGGTGTCTTGCAGGCGGTGGGCACTGTGCGCACGCCAACAGGCGGCAGGCAGCCCTCTCAGGATTTGGCATCTTGTTTTGTATTTGACGGAGGTGGAATCTGGCCCCCTCCTTGGCAACGCCTTCGGTTCACTGCAAGCTTGAAGAATTTGGTATTCCATTTTCCTCACTTCGGGCAGGCAAACGGGGAGGTGCCCTATGTGACTGGCCTTGGGGATGCTTTCTGGGTGGAATTACATATGTTCATGTGATGCTGGACTTGGTCGACAGCGTGAAATTATCTTTTGGAATTAAGTTCTCTTCATGATCTTTGGGTACAGGTATAGAGTTGGCAGACTACTCTTTCAATGAAATTTCTTGGTTTCTCTACCAATGGTCTGGCTAAGGTCATTAACATTTCTTATTTAGGAATTTTCTTCCTTGATGATTGTGATCGATGTTCATCTCATCTGGATAGCTCAATCTCTCTAGCTAAGGAACAGAACGTAAGTAAATTTTTTCATGCCCGGAGTCTAATTTTATCAACTTTGAGTGAAGAGGCAACATATATTTTGAGTTTCATCTTGGTCTTTCAATCTATCATCCGGAAGAAGTTTTCAGCTTTTAGATGTTTATGTATTTTTCACTGGCTCGGCTTCAGTTTCTGCGATGGAATGCCTCTTTTTTTATGTGACATTTTTTGATTGGAGGTTTGTTTTACGTCTGATTAATGTTCTGTTCCTGAAGTTTGTAGACTGTTCCAGCTCAAACTTGGGAATAAGTGAAATTTATATTTGATTTAACTTCAATTTTCAATTTTCTAATTCTAGATTTGTGGATTTTAAACTTAACTTCTATAAATAGAAACCGTAATTTGACTAAAACCAGGACACATGATTAGAAAGAAAATTCAAATCCAAAACTTCTTATTAAGAGATCCGGTGATCCATCACACGCCACGGTTCTTGACATATTGGGAATAGAGGTCGCCACACATCCAAGAGAGGCAAAGGATTAAGGCCATCGAGTTGCAGAAACTCAAGAAGATAGCTACTCGACGATGCTGCAACTGCCCGATGCCTTCAAGGGATCAGAACCCTCGAGGTGGCAAGTTTGTGTGTTCTTACTGTCGGCATGTCTCAAAGAGATAGTCTTAGACATCCCAAGCCCCCCTCCCCGGAAGCTCCAGAAATCATAAGTAGCTTGGTGAATAAGATCAGTTACATGTATCAGTGATTTCATAAAAAAAAAAACACTACAACGAAACAAACAAATCCTTGAACTTTTATTCCCCACTTGGATCCATTATTTTTCGGAGACTATGCTTATATATATTTTTATTCTTCTTAGTCTCCAATTCATCATATTTACTCCAGTGTTGCCGATATCAATCTTTCATTCCTATCTACCAATAGTCAATTAGCTCCTAATGTATATAATGTTTGGTGAGGCTGATGCTTTTCTAAGTGGATAGAGATCATAAATTAAAATAATAGAACATATAAAGCAAACGCACTACAGTTCCTCGTGTAGTTCATTCTGAGCTGTTTTTTTCTTATATGACAGCATAAAGTGCAAAGGAACTAGCTGTGTTCTGTTTTTGGCTTCTTGGTTCTTGCCATCTTGAAGTTTTTAGCTTGCACATACCGCAATAGATAGATAGACGTATGCTAATCCATGTTCTGGACAAACGTCAGGGTCTTCAAATGGACTACCCTCATCTCTGCACATGTTGGGAATGACAACTAACAACAAGCTGTCCAAATTTCTTGTAAACAAGACAAGGTATTTTTATTATTAACATTTATTCACTTCTTATAAATCATTCAAAATCTACAAAGATGTCCAAAGAATGACCTACAAGTTTTACGACTTGGACAGACTTATTAGATACATAAGTCATTCAAATGTAGGTTCTGCTGGAGAAAATTATGGTCTAAATAGATATTTAGGATATATTTTAGGTCTTCTGGTTGAATGATTTAATGTAATCCACAAAGAATTCTTCTATTTCAAGCTGTATTCAGTTGTATTGCCTGACTATAGTTTCATATGCCATGTTTAATCTGC
This sequence comes from Cryptocoryne crispatula var. balansae, assembly GCA_036172225.1. Classification (NCBI taxonomy): domain Eukaryota; kingdom Viridiplantae; phylum Streptophyta; class Magnoliopsida; order Alismatales; family Araceae; genus Cryptocoryne; species Cryptocoryne crispatula. The sequence continues at coordinate 21,184,015 of CM069919.1, forward strand.
ACATTCCATTTTTGCATACTTCTATTTGTTTCGGGGGCGGGGTGCATCAGCTTCTAAATCATTTTCTGTGGCATAAAAGAAAAAATCAGAAGAACAATTTGCACTAGGTCCAAAGCAACGGAAAACAGCCCGCTCACTTTCTTGTGTCCCTTTTTTACACTTTGTGTGTTACTCTCCTTTCATTAGTTGCCTCTTCCAATCTCCGTGTTAATTATAAATAGGTGGGAAATGGTCCTAAACTAGTAGCACCGAGATGATCCTTTTTTTCTTGATGGCACCGCATGTCACCTCACCATGTTTGCTTTTATCGAGAGAGAACCGAGAAAGAGTGGGAAGCTAGTTGGACCAATTTGGTGGAAGTGGAGCGACAAGGGATTGGTTTACCATCAACCTTTAGTAAAGACGAAGACGAAGAATCCAAACATCCGAGTTTATGTTAGGAGCTTTTCAATTATATTGTAGCTAGTTGAAAATTGATATTTTGCCTGTCATGCTCGGGAGAGAGATGATCCATCTTTCATTCTTTTTTTCTTTTTTCTTTTACGTTCAAACATCAATTTTGGTCAAAGATGTTTTCTTGGTGTAGAGGTTTCTGGGACTATTTGTATCTTCTTGTTTGAGTATATACTTCTTTATGAAATGGATGTTTACTTGTTTCGAGAAACTTCACAAACGGAAATTTGTGCCATTTCAACTAAATTCATCATCTGAAATTCTTGTTAGAATGATGTTTCTATATTAATGCTAGCTAAACAACCAACTGCTAGTTGAGTTGAGTTATTTATACATGGCATTTACCATTTGTATTGATATGGAATAGATGACCTATGAAGCACTTAAGAAAGTACATACGAAGTACTAGATGTAGATCGATTTGTAGGATATTTAGTTGTATTTTTTAATTTAATTAGATTTTAAAAACAAAATTCAAATCTCTTCCAAACGGGATCAAATTTGACCCATTTGCTAATATCTCTTCCAAACGGGATCAAATTTGACCCATTCTTATCATATATCTTTATTTTCTTATTATTTATCTATATTTTATGTTTTAACATTATTTTTACATTATTTTTAGTCTATTAAGTAAAAAAATTAAAAAAGTGGTTAGGAATAACTCAAATATAGTCAGCTCTTCTTCAATTGTTTATTTTTATATTATCTTTTTACATCTACTAAAACCTTAATTTTTGTTTCTCCTATTTTATTGTCTAGTTTTATAGGAAATCAAGCACACACACATTGAGGACTTTTCTTCATCGGCTAGTCGAAGAAGGAGAAGCTAGAAACCATCCCCTCTTTCTCGCTAAGGTACACATGCTTGGTCAATCTCTTATTTATTTCTATTGCATAAAGTGGAGTCTACGGTTCCTGGCAACCATGTTCTTACTTTATTTCATGTATTAATTTATTTTATCCTTTCTTACGCACATGACCCAGATAATCCCTTCAACATCATAGTGATGTCGAATGCCGAGTATTCAGGGATTATTGTGAGTGTAGGTAATGAAGAGATCTCCTCCTCCCTCTCTCTCTATCTCTGAGGGGTACTGACCCAGGAACCCTATTTCTAGAGTTGACAGCCACTAGACAATCATTCATCTATTCATCATACATTCAGTTTTGTAATTTTTTTGATATTTTTATTGAAGATAAAACTCTCGATATGGTAAAAGTAAAACCAATTTTATAAGCAAATATACCATCGAAAACACAAGATGTTTCTTTTGTCTCCACCAATTTCTTTGCAAATTCACTAATATGAATTAAGTTGGGAAATTTTTCGTCTAATCTCATATCATAATTATAGTTCTCAAACTTCTTAAGGTAGTGTTGAATATGAAAAAAAATTCAAAATTTTGTATGAAATGGTCTAAAGTTATAGCTCGTGATCAACATCTTATTGGCTATGAGTGAACAAGTACTAACCCCTACTTTCCATAAGCTAAAGTGATTTCAACTCTCGAGGAAATGGATCGAACTATATGAGAGTTAAATGCACACACATATGAGACTAGAATTTTGAAGGAAATGAACACACACTACAAGGATAAGGCCTATTTGCGATGACTTAATGGTGAAGGCTGAAGGAAACTATCCCCAATAAGGTTATTAGTGATGGCTTAAGTCATCTCGAAAAGAACTGTCCCCACAAGCAAGTTACTAGTGACAACCTAACAAAGTCATTGCGAAAAAGCTTATTTGTGATGCATCAAGCCATCACGAAAACAAAAAAATCCAATGACTAGCATACGAGATCATTATTGACGAATAAGTAGCCATCACCAATGACAATCTAGTGATGACTCTAGCCGTTGCTAGTGGGCCCATCCAATTGTTGAATGGTCAAATAGAAGTAGCGACAACTTAAGCCGTCACTTCTATTCTTAAATGTACCAATGGCGATAGCTTAAAGCTATTGCAAATATTGTAAGTGTTTTTTAAAACCCCTAACTCCCTTCCTACTCCCCCTTTCTCTCTCTCTCTCTCTCTCTCTCTCTCTCTCTCTCTCTCTCTCTCTCTCTCTCTCTCTCTCTCTCTCTCTCTTACACACAAGCTCCATTGTTTCCGCTGCATGCATTACAACTAGCTTCCTCCACCGCCTGCCTCCTACGTCTGCACGTCCGTGCCTAGGCTTGCAATGTGTCCCCTGCCATCTATGCCACCACCCGCCATTGCCTTCATACCCATGCCGATATCTCCTCCTTAAGGTAACATCCAATTTATAAACCTCATTTTTAAGCTTGATATGATTTTTTAGCATGTAGCTATGGTTAGTTTTTTTGGGTTTGGTTTTAATTTTGGCCCAAATTGACATCAACGTACCAATTAATACTGGAAACAAGTTTTGATTGACCATACCATAGAAACTTTTAAAAAATGGATTTAATTGGTTTCTAATGACTTTTACTTATGGAAACCTATTTGAATTGGTCAAAATGGTAATGGAAACCAATTAAAACAAGAAATGGGTTTGAACAATTTGTAATGGCCTTAGACTTGAAAATTAATTTGAATTGGCCAAAATGGCATGGAAACTAGTTCAAACTATTTTTTTAGTTTGATTTATCTCAAAGTGGCATTTGAAACCAATCAAAATCATAAACTAGTTTGAATTGGCCATTACGGCCTTCAAACTAAAAGACCTAGTGTCAACTCCAAAAATGGGGATCCCAGGTTGGTACCCTTAGAGATAGAGAGAGGGAAGAGGATATCCCTTCATTATCCATACTCACATTGATCTTCGAATACTCAACACCTTCGACATCACTAGGATGTTGAAGAGACTATCCGAGTCAAGCGGGTAAGAAAGGATGAAATAAATTAATGCATGAAATAAAGTAAGAGCATGGTCACTAGGAACTGTGAGCCCTACTTTATGCAATGGAATTAAATAAGAGATTGACCGAGTGTGTGTACCTTAGCGGGAGAGTGGGTGGGCTTTAGCTTCCCCTTCTTCGGCCAGTAGATGAAGAAGAGTTCTCAATGCATAGGTGCTTGATTTCCTATGCAACTAGACAATAAAACAGGTTAATTATCAATTAGAACTAGATGGGATGTTGTAGATGTAAATAAAATAACATAAAATAGACAATTGAAGAAGAACAAACCGGATTCGAGTTATTTCTAATCCCTTTTTTTGGTTTTTTTGGTTAACATAATAAAAATAATGCAAAAACGTAGAATATAGATGAATAATGATGAAATAATGAGATAGAAAAATAATGGATCAAATATGAGACCATTTGGGGAAGATATGAGTAAATTTGGGTTTATTGAGAAAGCCAAATATGAATCAAGATCTGTCTTGCATGACTTTGCTTCAGAGCTAGACACAAATAGAAATGACATCAGAATTGTGTGATGTCTATTGCAAACAAAAGTAGACTTGGAGAGGAAGAACTTTGCTCCAGACATCTTGGACAGCAGATGTCTTCATACTTCTGTAGACATTGAATAAGATAGCCCTGGCTGGATGTGCACGAACTGACTTTTCTCTCTCTAAAATCACCTAAAAATAATGGAAGGGTAGAAGAACATCTTGGGATGCCAAGATGATCATCTTCCAACCTCTGGAATATCAAAAGTTGGCTTAATTTATAGGAGTAATTGGGGTCTATCGACTCCTAATATTTTTAGACAATGCACCTTGGGGTGGGGTGCATGTGCCCCACCCCAAGGCGCATGCAGCCCCTCATAGGGTGCATGTGCCCCGCTCTGGGGTGCATGTGCCCCGCTTTGGGGCACATGCATATTCGTGGATAATCTCAAGAAAAATTATAAATAATTAAAACAAGTTTTTTGATCTTATTCGGATGAAATTAGAATCGAAGTTGAAGATCGGTGCGATGTGTCCTAGGTCTAGGGCGCATGGGCACATGCCCCCACCCATGGGGCACATGGCCATGTGCCCACAATCAGGGGCATGTAAAAATTCGGAGATAAGTCTTAAAACAATAGAAAATTTTATCCAAATGAAGCTTTCAGACTGAAGATCAGAACTAGAATCAAAATCAGAGTTCGATACCGTGTGCCCTCAGTTAGGGGTGCATGGCCACGTGCCCCTATCGGAGGGCACATGTTCCCTAGCCTGGGGCGCATGGCACTACATCTGTGAGCCTATGTTTTGAAAGCCGCTACGGACACTCACGAACTCAAAAATCAATGATGTTTGTTGCATTGGAAAGATAACAGGTTGAGAAATCTTTCTATAGTGGTGAATAAGCTATCACATGCCCCAAAACTTCATAATATCATTTAGAATTTGGGGTAGTCAACAGAAGGTCCAACACTGGTCGAACCAAACCCAACAGCAATCAGAAAGACAACACGAACCAAAACACATCCGGAATGAGAATTTGATCATAGCCTTTAATGTTTGATCATTAGACTTTGATCATCGGGCCTATTTTTGTACTTCTGTGATTTACATGTGGCTTTCACTTGGAAAATATAATTTCACTTGAAAACCTCCAGAAAATGTCCAATTGCACTCGACAAAGCTCTGAATCAATAATAATGGTCCCGACATCATTCTCATGTTAATCACACATGTTACCTTATAAAACATGAGTTTCATGCTCTAAAATAGGCAAATTTTACATGTCTACACTAGGTTGTGAAGTCAAACTAGCCATGAAAGGTCAATTCTAACTAATTTCAAGTTTGGGTTGTCTTAAACCACCACAAAACCCAAAAATAAGATAAGAATGCAAAATTGATCATGTGCTAATTGGTGTTTGATTTTTTAGGGTTTTCAATGCCAATCTTATCGAATGTTTATCTCATTCAGCTCTTTTTTTATTTTTAGGAAGTTTCAAATGACATTTTTGTTCTAGGCTTACTTCTTCTAGAGGAGGTTTAGCTTTGAGTAGTTCATTTTTGTTTTATATAATTTTTAACTTTTGTATATATTTTTTTTATTTTTTTATATGAATAATTAGTCTAGATGAGAAGCTCTGTTTCAATCTGGTTGTGATGGATATTATGGACAAATATTATATATAGTTGAGATATTGTTTGATAGAAATAGTCGTTTAGTATTGTTTAAATGTCACTGATGAGATGTGTATAATAAGGACGGAGGTTTTAATGTTAATGATTACACATTTATATCATTGAATACACAAAGGTAATAAGTGATCAATGAGCCATTTGCACTTACAAGTCAAGTGGAAAAAGTTTTTTATGTGGAAGATTACATGAGTAAGGGATGAATGATATCGGCGAAATCTCTACCTTGTAACTATTATAACTTATTGGAAAATGGGAGCGATGTTGAAGTAGAACCATATAAGGAACTACTTGTTAACATACCCATCGCATTTGGTGTAACCGATGAAAAGATACAACTTCAAGCAACTCAACAAATAGAGGTAGAAATTTGACAACTACAATTGTATTGACAAGTTTCTTGAAGTTTTTCTAGATATGGTTCTAATCCCCTTTTCTAATATGTCATGATAATTCTGAGGAAATTTTACCGGTACTGAGATATAAATCGAAATAGATGTAGTTTTTGATATAGATTGGGTTTGGAAAGAAATAGGATTAGGTAAATATCAGGATTTTTCAGTAGGTTTGGATATAGATTGAGTTTGAATAGAAATAGGATTAGGTATAGATCGAGATAGATGTAGGTTTGAATACTGGTCAGTTAGTCCAATCCAAACCCGGAAGTCGATTTGGATTGACCTAACAAGTTATGAAATACACTTAAAAGTGTTAGAACCCTTATATACCCTAGCTAGGTGAATCCAAACCTAGAAGTTAGGTTTGACCTAACCGGCTATGAAATCCACTTAAAAAGGTTAGAACGCTCATATGCCTGGCTAGGCCAATACAAACCCAAAAGTCGATTTAGATTGGTCTAACTAGCCATGAAATTCACTTAACTTGGGTAGAAACCTGTTATGGCAATAAATGAAACATGATTTACAATGGCCTAATGACCTCGGTTCTTGCTAGCTTAGGTATGGTGTATAACATTTGGGGCACCTACTAGTTTCTTGAAATGGATTGACTTATTAATAATAGTCATTCTAGTGTCATGGCATGTAGAGGCATTACATTGTTACAATGTTGGCATTCCTTTCAAGATACTTGTAAGGTCCTAAATTTTATACACTATGTATAGACTGGCAAAAATTGTGTCATTAGGCCATCATAAATCAAGTTTCATTTAGAACCTAATCCATGGAAGTCTAAATTTGACAAAGAAAGAACCCCATTCCATGGCCATTTCGCCAATCCAAGCCAGAAATTGGTTTGGTTTGGTTTGGCCAAACTAGCCATAGAAGTCCAAAATTGCCACAACTTTTTTCATGGCTAGTTTGGCCAATCTAATCCAGAAATCAGTTTCGATTGGCCTAACTAGCCATGGAAGTCCAAAATTGACAAAAAAACTCATTCTAGGGCCAGTTTGGCAAATCCAAGCCAAAAATTAGTTTGAATCAGTCTAACTGCCTATGGAAGTCCAAAATTGACATAAAACCCATTCCATGGATAGTTTCACCAATCCAAGCTAAAAATTGGTTTGGATTAGTCTAACTATCCATGGAAGTCCAAAATTAGCATACAACTCATTACATAGATGGTTTGGCCAATCCAAGTTGGAAAAGTAGTTTGGATTGGCATAGCTAGCCATGGAAGTCCAAAATTGCCACAAAACCCAGCTGTTTAACTAGCCATGGAAGTCCAAAATTGACATAAAGCTCATTCCATGGCCAGTTTGGCCAATCCAAGTTGGGAATCGGTTTCAATTGGCCTAACTAGCCATGGAAGTTCGAAGTTGCCACACAACCTAGTCCACAATTGACATAAAACTCATTTCATAGCTGTTTAGGACAATCCAAGTTGGAAATCTATTTGGATTGGTCTAACCGGCCATAGAAGTCTAAAATTGGCATAAAACTCATTCCATGGTCGGTTTGGCCAATAAAAATTGGAAATCAATTTGGATTGGTCTAACTAGCCATGGAAGTCCAAATTGGCATAAAACTCATTCCACGACTGGTTTGGCCAATCTAAGTTAAAAATTATTTTGGATTGGCCAAACTGGCTATGGAACTTCAATATTGCCACAAAACTCATTCCATGGCCAATTTGGCCAAACTATAATACCACTTTGATTATGTTGTAGATAGAGAATTTAGTAAGAGCCACCATACATCTAAGAGTGGGATGGTCGGTGGATCCACCGATAGGTCCAGTGGATCTCATTCATAGGTACATCTCAGCCTAAACTGGATAGTTTCATCACCATGACCATCTCAAGTTGTTGTCCCTTGCCCTTCTGCGGTGACACCTGCTTCTGTAAAGAGTCCATCTTTCATTGCCTCAAGTATGGATTTTATTAATTCTTTTGTAGTCATTGTAAACATCACTTTCTATTATGTCAATATTTTATGTTTAATTAGCTACATCAAGAAGACGTGGGGGAGATCAAGCAAATGCGTATAATGTGAGAGCATTAGCGCCTAGAGAGACCTTGAATGTCTAAGTTGTAGGATTATTGGGTGTAGGTCCAAATGGCCAGAAATTCACCTCCTACCATGGAGTCTACAATAGGGTGCATTGCAACTTATTGCAACTTATGCAACAGGACACTCACTGGAGAAAGCAATTGTGGTTATGCCTCCACAATGCGACCCAGACTAGTGGCCCCATATGTGTGAAATATGAGACAAAGTGAGAGTAAGGTAAAAAAAAATCCCTTTCATTTAAATGTTGTTTATTTCAGCATGTCATTTTTATAATTAACATCTTATGAATTACTTTGTAGGTACTTAGTTAAAAAAAATAAAATCAATAGGGTTCATCTGACTATGCCTTATAGAAGTGGAAGGACAAACATTTATCAGCTTAAGATAGCTTTTATATGTATTTTAAATTGTTGTTATTTACTATTGAGTAGCACTTAGTCAAAATATTCTAATATTTTTTCTCTAAATAGACATAAAAAGAAGGATGTCGCCCTACTTGTCCAAAGATCTTTAAGATAACCTGGACACATGAAGAGGTAGATAGATCCATCATTTTGAGTAATGAAGAAAGTCGTCAAATGATGGTAAATATTTAAATTATTTGTACTATTAGCTAGCTTTGATTTCATATATCATCTAACATTATATTTACATTTTTAGGATAATATGCATTAGTTGATGAATGTTCCCCAGTCAGAGGAATGGAATGCTGAGAATTCTAAGCATCCATTCTTTGCTGAGAAATCATTCATCAACATGTTTGACAAAGATAGGCCAAGGCAGATTTGATGTGGGAGGAGAGGACAGACCGACAATATCAAGTATGGTGTAAGTGATGGAGGTGTGAGTACCTCTACAAGTTTGGTCATTTGAGAGTCCACGGAGAATGTGAAGAGGAAAAATAGTTTACTCCACAATCAAGTAAGTCAAATGGAGATGCAAAACACGGTGATTGACTCTCTCCAACAAAAATTGAGCAACAACAAAAAAACACTTTCAGGAAATAATGGAATGGCTAACACAACAAATGTTAGCTAAGATAGATTAGAGACACCCCCCAACAGTGGATCCGTCGAGTTCAAGGCCACCTAGAAGACCGAGAGAGGATAAGGATGAGGACGGCGATGAGGACAAGGATGACTAGAAGAGAACATTTGGAGAAGAGGAATGAGAGACTTCCCTCTTCCTTGTTTATCTCTATTTATGTACATATATGCATGAATTGTAAACATTTTATTTTGTGAATGTGGATTGAAACATTTTTTTTATATCATGAATGGCATAAAAATGTAGGTGTGAATGTTTGTACCAGTTGTTTTTTTTTCTTCAATTATAGTTGTGGATGTGTTTATGTTGGATGTAAATTACTTGAATGGAATATTTATTGTACATGAAATACAGGTGCATTATATATTCATGCATAGGAATAGTCCTACATTAATTATATATTAATATAAAATTTAATTTTTCTTTACATAGATTATTGGCAATGGCTTATAGTCGTTGCCAATAATTCTTTCAGCGATGGCTAAAGAGTACTGGCAACAAATATAAGCCGTCGCCAAAACAGGTAACACAACTCTCGGATATCTTCAAGATGTCTGGTTTAGTGACAACTTATAGCCATCATCAATAATTCCTTCAACAAAGGCTAAAGAGTAGTGGTGATGGCTACAAGCCATCGCCAAAATTGGTAATCCCACACTTGAAAATGTTCCAAGAGTCGAGATATCCGATTTAGTGACTACTATAGACCGTTACAACTAATTCACTAGTGACGGCTTAACCATAGCCCTTTCCCAAATAGCCTCTTGTAATGGATGTAAGATGTCGCCACAAACATTTGTTGTGATGGCTTAATATTACTATCGACGGCAGTTTAGCCATTGCTAGTAACTTTACTTGTGACGGTGTTTAACCATCGCAACAAATAGTTTTGGCAACGACCTCCATTTTTCTATCGCTAATAACAATTGCGACATGCTTATTTGTGACAAACTTGCAATGGCTGAGAAGTCGTCACCAATATGCATTAACAACAACTTTTTGTTTGTTGGTGATGTTTTCCAAGCCATCACCACCAACAACCTTTTTTTCCTGTTGTGAAACTAGAGAGTACATCATTTCTCTCCACATCTTCCAACCACCCAACACACCAAATGAGTAATCACTTTAGGTTATTTACACAAAGAACAACTTTAAAAACTCTCCTACTATGATTCTTCTTATATAGTATTTGTCTACTGTCTAGAGTCTTAAATCGACTTTTAATTCTCTAATACTTTTCTATATCTAATCTTGATCCTATCCACTTGTAGATAAATGCACCTACTGTCACGCCCCAGATTTCACAACACACACAGCGGAATAAATTCGGAGACGGGACCGGGGAATTAACCCCTAAACTACGTCGGTTTGGAAAAATAAAGAATAACAGGTCCCAGTTAATAATACAAATGATTCAATCCCAAAAATAAATCATACCTTGATTCCAATAAACCAAATTCTCTAAACCTCTTTTGCACTAAACCTGATCTACTACGCTTCTACTGTGCTACCTGATTTCCTGAAAAATGTTAAAGGAATAGGAATGAGTCACACGGACTCAGTAGGACTTATACCCAACTTTTCTATTATATTAATCAACCTAAATAGTAGCAATAATTGATATAATCAACACAAATCAGATTATATCATAATCATTAAACTAATTATCAAGATTCAATTATTTATTTGGGTCCTTTTCAAAATTGGTTAACCAAATGAGTCTGACTCTACATGAACCAAACTATCTATTACTTAACCAACTGATCTATTCTACATGCCCATGCCACCTAAACTTACATGAGCCTACTGTGCTGTAAGCACCCGAAACGGGATATCCGTAGATTTCCCCTTTTCCGGCCCCTACGCTTGCTTTGGGGACTTGGTGGATGAGATGTTAGTGGGTGTGGTCGCCAGGAGCCAAAGGGTCCAAAATATAGTAGAATGAAAAGAAATGAAATGAAGAAATGACCGTCGTACCTTTGGGAATGGGAGATTGTTGGGTTCCGACTTCTCCTCTCTCACCCGGCCGAAAGAAGAGAGCTTAGTGAGCCCTTCGTCTTCGATCTAGTTGAAGCTTCGCCTCAATCGAATTTACCTAAAAATGTCCATAAGAAAACATAGAAATAAGTGAAAGGTTCATTAGTCCTATTGAAAGCATAGTATCGTGCTCAAATTTGAATTCAAACATGCAAAAGGAAAAAGACTAACAGGATTGGGACTAAATCCCAACCCCTATTTAGAAAGTTTAGATATGCATGAAAATGCAAATGAGTTACTCAATAAATGCTAAATGACATGTTAATGAGAGTTAAAATGAAAGGGGGAGTAAATGATCGACCAGAAAGGTAAATAAACTCAAAAAAATGCAAAATGGGGTCTTCCCCTGCTAGTGTCCCATATATGGGGCGCCTACTGCAGGTGTCCCCTTGATGGGGAGCGTTGACCAAAGTCAAAGCGCCCTATATATCGGGCACCAGGGACTAGCTTCAACATATTTTGTTCCCTTCTTCGCGGCGTCGCCCCGAAGTGTAGGAAGACCTCAAAGATGGAAAAAGGACTTCTTCAAGCAGCCAATACTCAAGTGAAGCTAATGGAAGAGTGTTTTGGCACTAGATGTAAGGGAAATAGAGGGTAGAGGCTCTCAAAGTCAGAGAAAAATCATATTTCTGAAGAAAGAAACTGTAGGTTTTTTTGGGTTTTTGGGAGAGAGTTTTGAATCGGTTTGAAGGCTTATGGGGGGTGAAAATGGCTTAGAAACGTGGTGTTGGATGAGCTCTAGGGTGGCACGAAGTTGGAACCCCCTCAAAGCTCCAAATGGTGGTCTATTTATAGCCCAAAAGAGGGCACTTTGGCCATTTCTGAAAAACAGTGCCACGCGGCATAGCGCCCTATATATGGGGCGCCAGCATCATGAGGTCCATCAGTTCGACAAGACGAGTCACTGCACGGGGTCAAATCAGCCGGTTGAATCGATTTGATTTAGTGCCAGGCGCCTTGTGTATAGGGCGCCTGGTGCCCTGTTTATAGGGCTCCTGGTGCTCTATAAGTAGGGAGCCAGGTGCCCTGTTTATAGGGCTCCTGGTGCCCTATAAGTAGGGCGCCAGGTGCCCTTATATGCAGGGCACTGCCCTCTTTAAAATGTACCGAAAACTTCAATTTTCCCCTAAAACTTGGTTTCCTTGAAAGGTTACTCAAATATACTTCATGAAAACAAGAATTTAAGCTCTCCAACTAGGCCAAAATTGCGTGTCTATAGCTTGCCTCGCCTTGGCGTCGGCTTTGTAGGGGAGTGACATGAATGAAACGTAGGCGAATGTAGCGAAGCGTAATGAGGCGTAGCGGAATGAAGTGGTAATGGACTGAAAAGGTGACGCCAAGATTTAGATTTAGACACACTCTCATTGGCCTAGTTGAGTGGAATAAAACTTTACCGGAATCTGAGACTACCCTTTGTCTTATCGAAACCTTCCCTCTGGTTGATTGGTTAAAGAGAAGAACAATACTGAAAGTAAATAACTAAAATCCCACGTGGGGGAGAATTGTTACCGACCAGGACCCGAACTGCATGGTGTGCTGTACTCGGTAAAAATGAATTGAAAAGTAAATTGCGAAAAGTAAAGAGGAGACATCCAATCAACCAAGGTTGGGTTCTTCAAATTCATAAGGTCTTACTCAACAATACCGGTTCAGTTCGACATGAAATAACTTCTTGTTTCGATGAAATCATTGTTAAAACATATTGGAAACCGATTCTGCGAAAAATCAAGACCTCCTCTAGGGGCTACAAAAGACCATCTTTAGAAGGTTCATGGTGTGATTGGAAGGAGGTTATGGCGGGATTATGAAGCAGGAAATGGTTGTGGTGGGATGATGCATGATATGAAATGATGCATGCTGGATTTAAAGAAATACAGATAAGTATAAGAAAATAGTTGAAGATATAGGTTGAACATAATGGGTCAGGACATCCGCAAAGAAACCGTCGTCCCCGCATATTCAACTTTGGCCTATCCCCAAGGCTAAGGCATGACTGAGCCCTCACTGATTTTGTTGAAGGGGTTCTCAGGCTCAGCCCCCTCTAGACTTGAGGTCTTCAACATCACAAATATTATTTATTATGATAGATGCAATACTAAATGCATGTCCTAATAGGGGTCGGGGTAGTCCACTTTTTTTTTTCAATTTTTGATTTTTTTGTTGTTTTTGCTTCTTCTAGTGTCTGGGGATATGAAGCCGGCATGCCTTCTCCTGTTCCTGCATCCACTCGAAAGAAGATATTAGAACTTTATTTTTGCTTAGTCCCTTGCAAGGAGAGGGCAAAGTTGCCTTGATCTTTTGTCAAGGGACATAGGCCTTATCAAGGTAGAATAACAGAAAAATATAAGTATGCACAAAAGGAAACATGCAAGACTGAAATTAAATATGAATGCAAAGGCGACTAGTCAATTAGGAAGCAAATTTTTAGGTGTTTTGGGATTTTTGATTTGTTTGGGTTTTGATAGTTTTATAATAATTTTAGATGTTTTGGAACTTTTATGATTTCTATGGTGTTTTGGATTTTTACTTTTTTTGGGATTTTTGATTTTATGAATTTGTTTGGTGTTTTTGAAATATTTGATTTTTTTGTTCGGTGCGAAGGACACGACCATCTCATCTTTTGCTTTGCTTGCCGTAGGTGCCTCTCATTGTTACCTAAGGGTTAAGAGTAGGCATCACGTGTAAGAAAATGCCTAGTCTAAAATCTTCTGAACTTCCGTCTTTGATAGGTTATGGCTCTTCTTGGGTCTAGTCGGTCAACATTACCCGCAAGGTTAAAGAGGGTAGAGGACTGATGGTAAGTCCTTAATAGGATTCGGGGGTGTCGAATTTGTTTCTCTACTAGTGCCCGCATTGCCCGTTTGGGATTTGACATCCTTGGGTCCTTCCTTCCCTTTTCTTTGATGGCCCACATTCAGATAGGTCTTTTTTCTTTTGCTTGATTTTGACTTGAGGGGTTCATTGTCCATCTTTTGGAGCCTTTTTCTCTTTTTTTTGGGCTTTTGTTGGTACACACATTCAGACAGGTCTATTCTTTTGCCGACCTGAGGGGTCATTACCCATCTTTTGGCACCTTTTCTTTTAAGAAGTCAGACCTCCAGAGGCATCCTCCTACTAAGGCAATGAGTACTTTCGATACTCCTCATTCTAACCCCTTCCATCTATTCCAGACCAAAATAAGAAGAGAATGGGACAGGGTTGACCTTCCAGTCATCAGACTTCGAAACCTAGGTGTGTAGTGTGTGCAGCATGATGCCTATCCTTATTTTCCTAAGTGACAAGTTGGTGCACCGAACAAGCAAGCGTTAGATGTTATCATCATTCTTCACACTTTTGAATTTTATAGATTTTTTTGTTTTTTTGTGATTTTTGTTTTAAAGAAAATATTTTTTTAGGTATACACCATTCCAGGGATGAGCTAGTTCTTCTCCTTCTGCATTAGTCAGCTTAAATGAATTACCGGGATAAACGGCCGAAATCACATACGGACCCTCCCAATTAGGTTGAACTTTAGAGCGGGGACCGCCCGACTTCAAATTTTCTCTCCACCACCTCTTCTAATAAAATCTTTTAAGTCTATTCTGATAAGATCTAACATGTTCGGCAGCGGCCAGCCTCCTTTCATCCAAGAGTTCGAGTTGCGCAAGAAGGGAATCTCGGCATTCATCTATCGGGATGTCTCGATCGATCTGGACTCGGAGGGAAGGAATGATTACTTCGTATGGGACTACCACCTCCATCTCAAATGCCAAGGCATAGGGGGTCTGACCCGTTGGGGTTCGAATAGAAGTGCGGTAGGCCCATAGAGCATCAACTAACTTATCTAGCCAGTCTGCGAACTTGCTAGACTTACAAGTTTTCTTAATGATTTTTATCAGGGTTTTATTGGTGGCTTCTGCTTGACCGTTGCCTTGAGGATAATATGGAGATGAATAATGCAATCTGATGCAATACATGTTGCAAAGGTCGCGCAGCTCCTGGGAGATGAATTGCGGTCCATTGTCGGTGATGATGTCGCCCGGGATCCCGAACCTGGCAATGATGTTGCGTTTGATGAAGGTGCAGACTGTTGATGCCTTGATCTCCACGTATGCTTCCCCTCCGCCCACTTGGTGAAGTACTCCGTTGTCGTTAGGATGAAGGATTTGGTTTTATTTGTGGAGTTTGGGTCACCAAGGGGTCCAATGACATCAAAAGCCCACATAGCAAAGGGCCATGGGGCGTGAATCGGGTGAAGGGAAGATGCGGGAGAGTGAATCTTGTCGGCGTGAAGTTGACATTGATGACAGTGCCGGACAAAGATCGAGCAATCTTCTTCTAGAGTAGGCCAATAATACCCTTGCCTGATGATCTTCTTGGCGATGGCTTGAGCATTTACATGGCCTCTACATACTCCGGAGTGCGCTTCCTTAAGCACCAATTCAGCCTCTTCTTCATCTACGCATCTTAATAGAACACCGGCCAAGCTCCTTTTATAAAGCACCCCACCTAAGATGGTGTATCTCTGGGAGACTCTTCTTATGGCTTTCTTCTCTTCGGCAATTAATCCTGGTGGATATGTTTGATCCTGACAGTAATTCGCCATCTCATGATACCATGGTTTCTCACCCTCTTCTAATTCTTCCAACTCAACTAAAGATACTTCCTCCTTTTGCTTAATGTACTCTTTCCTTTCAAATTTTTCTTTAACCCTCAAGAATCGTGCATCTTCCATTGCCGGAATGGTACGCCGGCGGACATAGATCGTCCTAACCTGTCTGCCTAGCGGGATAGATAGTGAAGATGCCAGGGAAGCGAGAGCATCGGCAAGAATATTTTGAGCATGAGGAACATGAATGAATTCGGGTTTGGAGAATAGCTTGATGTAACAGGTGGTGAGTTCTTGGTATGGTCTGAGCCTGGGATGAGATGTGCGGTATTTGGCGAGCACTTGGCGGAGAATCAACTGACTATCACCGATCACCCTTAGTCTAGTGACACCATAGAAGTGAGCGGCTTCCAGTCCAACCAGTAAGGCTTCATACTCAGCTATCTTGTTTGTTGCTGGAAAATGGAGCTGAAAAGCCTGTGGAATGGTGACACGTTATAGTGACAGAAGAGCGATCCCTATCCCTCTACCCTGGGAGTTTAAAGCCCCGTCAAAATATAAAGTCCACAGATTGGAAGATCGAATGGACATTAATTCTTCATCGGGGAATTCTGATTGGATAGGGTCAAAGATTGGGATAGGATGATGGGCAAGGTGTTTCGCAATTACATACCCCTTGATTGCCTTCTGTTGGATGTAGGTGATGTCGAATTGAGAGAGAAAGAAACCCCAAAGTTTGATCAATGTTGTCTTTCTCCTCATATCAGATTTCATCCAGCTGAATCGCATTTTATAGATACTCTGGTAGCTTGGCACATTCTAAGCTTTTCTGAGCTAACTGATGCAGGTATCTTTCTGGAACTCTCCTACCTCTGATTTTTGTTCTATTTTTATTGGAAACTAAACCTAAAGAAGATGAAGGTAAATAAGAGGTGGAAGAGGAGGTGGATGGAGTAGAATTTATTAGAGAGGATGGAGGGCAAAGAAGGTCAATCAAGGATCTGGTGGCTCCTTGGGTCGAATGCCCTTCCGAGGTAAGTTGAGATGTTTCCTCGATCTCAAATTTCAGTTTCGAGGAGGACGTTGTTTTTTGGGAAGTGCTAAACATAAAGACAGAATGGGCTTCAAGTGCCCGACTTGGGTTGAGATCAACTACGAGAGCCAAAGTAGGCGAAGATATTGATAAAGAGGGGAAGACTTCGAGCAAGGTTTGACAAAGGGGGCTTTCGGGCCCAATGTTGACAGAAAGAGGTGATGGGCCAGTAAGCCGGATGATCATGGAAGAAGGTGGGTTTATGGACCCAATAAGAAGAGGATGTGGGCTCAAGGGCCCGGGTTTAGGAGATGGGCTCGAGGGCCCGAGAATTGGAGAAAATGGGCGCAAAGGCCCGGATTCAGTAGAGGTGCTCGATGGCCTAAGAGCAATAAGTGGGTACGCGGACCCATACGTTGGGCCTGAGGGCCTAGAAATAGGGATCGGGCTAAGAAGCCCGGGGAGAGCATCACAGGGATTTGGGGCATCGACCCCAAAAGATTACATAATGAGGGAAGGCCCTCGTGGAGTTCGTCGGACTTTTCTATGAGTTGGTTTGGCAATATGACCCTCAGGTGGGTCAACAGGTGGTTCAGCCTGGAGTGGTTCATTGCTTGACCCTTCTTCATCAGTGGAAAACAAAAGAGATATTTCAGGATACAAGTCATCTTCAGGGTCATCAGTTCTTCTTCTCTTGTCTTGCTCCATCTCTTGTTCTTTCTTGTTCTCAGCCAGTTGAATGGTTTCTTTCTTGATGAAAAACTTTTGTAAGCATCCAGAAAAGTATCTGCTTTTGAGATTCTAACCATTCACAGTCGTTCTATCATACCCAACCCCGCTTTTTGGTTGTAACCTCATTAGATTGATTGGCTCAGCTATGCCTTGCAGTTCTTTGCCTAGTCCTTGGCCTTCTCGATATCCCAAACTCTTCATTATATGCCAACCAATAGTTTCATTTTTCTCTCTTTTCCTTCTCCACACTTGCCTTGGCTGCCTACTTATTTCTGGAAGATCCAAGATTGTCAAAATCAGCTCATTTGGCAACCCAAGGGGTGGTGGAGGAGAAGGTGGATGATCTAGGGGCATGCTAGTCACCTTAATCACTTGTCCCTTGTAAGGGAATTTGAGACACTGGTGATTGGTGGAGGCGACTGCCTCTAGTGCTTCCAAATAGGGACGTCCCAGAATAGCTTTGTATGTTGGATCCATCTCTAGTATGTGAAAATTGACAGTGACTGTCTGAGGTCCAAGTTTGACACCCAATGTAATCATGCCGTCAGCGAGCTTCTTTGAATTATCATATGCGGTCACTATTATTTGAGATGGCTGGACGTCCTCCTCGGAGATTCCACAAAGATGTAATGTTTCTTGTGGCAGAACATTAATGGAGGCTCCGGTATCGACTAAACATGACTTAATGCCTACTCCATTGATGTGGACTGTGATGCATAAGGCACATTTCCTTATTTCCGGGTCGGCCAACTCTTCCTTTGTGAATGTAAGGGCCGGGTACTCACTTCTGGGGACTAAAACAGATGAGATCTTTTCCGGGGGGAGGCTCTCGTTTACCATTACTCGCCGTAAGTACTGTTGGAGAACCTTTTGATGGACTTTGGATCTTTTGATCAACTCTAAGATAGAGATCCGTGCCGGGGTTTTATCAAAATGTTTCAGCAAGTCATAGGATGTCCCAGGAAATGGTTCTTCGATGTGTTCTTCTTCTGCTTCTGGTACTAATCCTGACTGACCGGCTTGGGGAAAGACCCTTTGGAACATGCGCCCACTCCTAAGTACTGTGGCAAGTTGAGGAGTTATAGATGGGGTGGTAGTGGTGGGTGGCGGGTTTGGCTGAATGATGGGAGCTCTTGCGACGGGTGTAATGATGGTGGTTTGAGGCATAGTAGGGTAGGTGGGTTGTGAAGGTACAGTTGCTCGGGGCGAGATAATGATGGGTCCTAGTGGTGGTGATGTTTGTGGTGGATTAACCGGGTGGATTAGGGTCCATCCCGATTGGAGTTGTGTGGCTGGTGGTGTTATGATGGGTTGTGATGGTGCTCGGATGATGGGTGGCCGGTTGAGAGTAATGGGGTTGGCTGATGTAGCTTGGGGTATAGAATGGACGGTTCAGTTGACATGCATGGCGGAGGTTGCTCCCTCAACTTGTCAATTCTGGCCCCGATCATGATACTCCTCGGAAGAGATCAAGATGGGATTAACGTGTTGATTCCGAGGTGCGGGTGCATATAGAGGTAAAGCATTTTGGATAATCCCCAGGCTGGGGTTCTGTTGTTGTTGCTGCTGAGCTGGTGCGTGCTGCCGTTGAGGTTGATTTTTCACTATTCTGATGTATTCCCCCATCTGGTCCCAGTCAATACTGCCTTGCTCATTAAGGTCGTGGATGTAGTCTTTGAATTGAAAGTAATATTCCACGGTATGCCCAGGATATCTATGAAACAAGCAGTATCGCTCTGTGTTGGCATTTTGAGGCCACTCCAATTTCTCCCTTGGCAATGCAATTTGCCCTGCCGCCATGAGTGCATTAAAGATATTCATGAGAGAGTATGGCAAAGGCGGATAATGGTTTCTCTTAGGTCCTATTTTTCGTGGTTCATAGGCCATGGGAGGGGGTGCTTGGTTGTAGTTGTCAAGTTGTTGTTGCGGTGGTTGGGGAACTGGGGCTTGCGGTCGCTGAGGGATTGGGGCTTGTTGTTGATGAGGCTGGAACTGTGGTTGATGTTGAGGTTGACGAGGGTTTCTAAATGGTTGATTTTGTTGAGAGTTCCTAAACTTGTGTTGATAATTGCTAGGTGGGTTCCCTACAACATTGAGGTTTTCATTTGTCACTACGCCCTCAGTCACTGGGCCGGTTGTGGTAAAAGTGATTTTCTTGACAGCTCGGGGTCTAGGATCAAACAAGGTCATGATAGGTGAGTCCCTAAGCTGTGTCTGAATGTACCGTGCCCTCTCATAGAGTTCACTCATGGAGGTGGGGTGTTGCAAAGCCAGCATATTCTTTAAGGCCGTAGTGGCATTAGTGATGATCATCTTCGCTTGCTCTGGTTCTGAAATGGAATCAGTAAACTTTTCTGCCATGGACCTCCATCTATCAGCATATTTGGTAAAATCTTCATCATTTCTCATTATTTCAGCCATGAGGTCAGTGATGGAATATGTTGGTCCGACCCTATCTTGATATCTCTGCAAAAATTTAGCTTTGACAGTTTCAAAGTTACTCGCCTCCAAAGAGTCAAGCGAGTAGAACCACTCTAAAGTTGAACCCTCTAATGATCTTCTGAAAAGAAAAGCAAGGGCCCTTGGATCATTTTGCCACATTACCGACTCATACAGAAAGTCCTTGATATGAATGAAGGGATTACCGGTTCCGTTGTAGCGACGGTATACCGGCATCTCAGAGGGAGGTAGATGAAAAGTAGGGAGAGAAGGAAGAGAAATTTCGGGGACTGCCTTGGTGTCGATTAAACGTCTAAGCTCTCTATACTGCTCATCCATGCGATTGATTTTGTTAATCATAGCCAGATCGACAGAAGGTTCCCCAAGAGGAGGAGGAGGAGTGGGTGCTTTGTGCACCGGGATTGGGATTTGATGGACCGAAGTGGCCGGATAACAAGGGTACATTGGAGGATGCACCAAAGGGTGAGTAGGGTTGAGATGATTAGAAGAATAAACTGGTGGTATAGAAGGAACAATAACATTTGGATTGGGACGATCTAGATTAGCCACCGGATGAGGAGAAATTGGGGCCATGAGCCCGGTATGAGAATGGTCATGAGTGGGCACATTGGGTTGATGTGCCACTGATCGAGGGGTAGAGATGTGAAGACCACCTTCGGGAGGAATGTGGTCGGCGGGCGACCTTCCCTTGAGGATGGCTTTGATAGCCTAAAGTTGGGTATGGTCGGCATGAGAGAATGCCTCCCAAAGTGAATTTGGATTGGGTTAAGGAGAAGTTTGGCAAGGTTCGGGGAGAACTTCGGGTTCATTGACGGCACATACGGCATCAGGATAGAAATAAGATTGGTCATACTCTAATTGTAGTTGCTCGTATCTTTGATCTGCCATTCCGATAACTCGACCTGACCTTAAATTCATAAACACAATAGAAAAAGAAAGTTGACAAATAAAAGCTTAAGGATTTTTTTGGTTTTGATTTTTGACCCCTTTTTTGTTTTGATTTTCTTTTGTTGGACAAGCAAGTTATCAAGCAAATTAACCTCAAGCAAATTTTTTTGTTTGGGTTCTTTTTAGGTGATTTTGGGATTTTTGTTTAATTTTCAGTTTTTGTTTGCATACAAGTAATAGCAAAGACTTTAGGATGATTAACGCAAATTTTTTTGTTTCAACCTCAAATTAATGGCTTGTTAAGAGAAGTAATGTCCACTCAAATAAATGGGTAGGACCCCATGCTCTCACAACGCCGAGCAATCTAAGGTTGTCACTCTTTTCACAACGATAGGTAATAGGTACTCTGGGTTTTGGGATAAAATGGTACAACCAGCCCGATCAGTTAAGAGGGAATCCTTCACGTCTGGGGACATAGGGAGGTCTTGATGGAAGTTACCCGGTCCTTCCGAGAGGGAATCCCCGGAGGAGGAGTTGGCAACCACCAAGAGGGGTGTTTGGGTGTGTAGGGCTTTGGGAGGAGAGAGCCTCCCTTCTCGGATGACCTAAAGAGACCGGCGAACCCGAAACTCGAATGCAAACTAAATGCAACTAAAATGTCAAAAAATAAGAAGCAAGCAAGAAGAAAATAAAAGCATACAATGATTAATGAGATGTTGTAGGAAGCAAGTGAACAAGACAATGATATGAAATTAAACTAGGCTAGAAGAAAGCACTAATTTTGTCACGCCTCGGATTTAATCCTGCACAGCGGAACATAATCCGACGACGTAACCGGGGAAAATAACCCCTAAAATATATCGGTTTGGAATGAATGAAAACAACTAGATCCAAGTTCATAATTTTACAAATTCAAATTCCAATACATCACTAATCACTACAATCTAAACAAAACTAAATACCATCTAGTCATAAATATCATCTGATTGTCTTCTCGAGAATAGATCCATCACGCTTCTGATGCGCTAAACCTGATTACTTGAAACATTGATAAGAGGATTGGGATGAGTACGACAACTCAGTAGACACCCCATCATCCACCCAATCGGATAGTTAGAAGGCCCTAGATGTTAATTAAATAGGTACCCAGACCTACACACATTATATGCAAATATAGGCTAGTCAATATATTAGATATATGACTTAATCCATGTGTTTTACACCACCAACCAAAGCCTATAGACACACCAACCAGCACCTATAAACATTTTAAAATGACCTGAAATGATGAAATAAACACATGCATAATCACCAACTATATGCTCCATAAGATGATATGCTATAAATGGGACAAACTATGCATACACCAAGCAACCCAACATGACAATTAACAAAATGAAATACATCTCTAGACCACCTATCCCATACCATGCAATAAATGCACCTATCCTCTAATGAAAGACCACATTCACACAGATGCACCTATCCTCTAATAAGAACCTTACCTTTTTCTTATTAGCAAGGAATGCGTCGTCTTGCCACCTCAACCAGCTACCACCAGATCTATCATATATAGCAGTACCATATAGCTAAACGAAATCCCATAGTGCACCTAGGCAGTGGTGGCACAGGGACAAACCGCGGTATCCGGGATCGAAGGATGCACCGGACTGTTCTAACCTCCGCTGCCCTCAGGTCACGACTAACTAGTCTGGTGTAGCTGTTTTCATTATAATTTCAATGCAACATGCATCCACCTCAATCATGCCATGCTTTGATCACATTTATAAGATAAATGACATACACCATACCATGCTATGACAAATATACTATCGATGCAAATACCATGACCAACTACACCTAACAATATGTTCATAATGCTAGAACCATAAAATGACAATAATACATATGAGCTAGTATGATACCACCATAGACTCTCAATCAAAACATGATATGAACAGACCCAATCAGACCATATCTTTTGGTTTAAAGACATAAATATGGCTGAAAATCAAGTAGTTAATGAGACTAACTCAACAATATCTAGTTTAGTTACCTATCACCTTATATATACAATGATATTAACTCGAAAGAATAACCAAGGACTACCTAGATGTAGGTTATCAAAAATGGACTATAATCAAGCGGGAACATGATGATTAACATGCTATAAACAACCTAAAAAACCCTAATATGACCTCCATTACATGCGAAAGAACTAATACCGCTACCCAATCTAACCACAACATACAGTGCCAACCTGAGTAAATAAATCAATAGTAATCACTACAAGTCATGGAGGATTAAATAAGAATTTTAAATGATAATAGACACGTCAAGGGTGCCTTCCGGAATCGATGTTGGAGAAATCGAGAACCGACGACCGAAAAGGATATCGAACGTCGGCTACAAAGCGTACAACTCGAGCCGATCTAATGGGCAATTCACACCGTCAAACTGCTGGAAAAGCACCCTGATCAAGGTAAAATATTACATCAAATGAAAGAAAAATAAGGGCTATTATATGATTGATATTGAAGAGAGAGAGAGAGAGAGAGAGAGAGAGAGAAGGAGAGAATAGGAGAGACAGAGGGGCTCACGGCGATAGGGGCGGCGGCGCCAGGCGCCGCGCGGGCTCGCGCGTTGACCATGGGGGGGTGGGGCGAAGACACCCACGTGCAAGACAGCGGTGCGGATGGCGAGCGGTGCCGGGCGCCGGCGGGCGAGGGTGGCGTCGGGTGAAATGCCGCATGCGCACGCGCTCGCGATGGCGGCGAGGCGGCGCCGACTGGGACGGGCTGGCCTCACGGAGGCGGGGAGACGGCGGCGCGAGGGTGGGTGGCTGCAGGGCGCTGCGCGGGCGGCGGCGCGGGCGGCGGCGGCATGGCATGGGCGGACGGCAACTGGCTGGGGGGGAGAGAGGTTGGCCGCGCACGGGGGAGCAGCGGGCGGCACGGGGCACGTTGGTGGCGAGCGGGCTAACGGGGCGGCGACGTCGCGAGGTGGCGTGGCTGGTGGCGCAGGCTCGCGCGGGCGGGGTGGGCGGCATGGCGGCGACGACAGCATGCGCCGGCGGCTGCCAAACGGTGGACGTGAAGAGGGAAAATAGGGAGGGTCGCTAGGGTAAACCGGAGGAAAGAAAAAAAACGGAAAAGAGGAGAAATAGACAGGGAGGGGGGAGAGAGATAAACTTGCATTAATCTCATAGTATTTACAACAAATATTATTAAAAAAAATCTTATGGGGTGTTTGGTTGCATGATAATTTTTTTTACACTATCATGATAAAAAATTGGATTAAAATAAAAAGTGAACCAACTCATGACATAAAATTATCATGTTTGGAGGGATGTGATTACAAAAAAGAGTAACCACCGCACATGACCAAATAAAGTGGGGGACCACAAGAAAAAAGAAAGAGGTGAGACCCTCTTTTTTTGTTTAAGAAGAAAATCACTTTCAAAACATAAAATTGGCATGGTTGTCAAACACCTCATTTAACAAGTTTTCTTATAATTTTTAAAAATTAAAATAAAAACCTCAATTCTCATGCAACCAAACACCCCATTAGTGTTACAATCTACCTTCCTAACAAAAATTTTCATCCTTGAAAATTCAACTAGATTCACCAAAAACTACAGGTGAAGAGGCCTCATCTCTTTCTCTACTAATATCATCCTCAATGTAACCTTATTAGTTAACAATATCCTCTCCACTTGAATCTCATAATCCAAATATCATACAATAATGAAAATCAAATCTACAAAATATCTAATCTATGAAAACATCTCATATCATATAGGCATTCTCCCAAATCACATATATCACCCAAATTCATTATTCTTACGTAGACCAGATGAATTGATTTAATTATTCTCATATCTATCATAAAAATCTTTTCAAAATTCTACCTTGCTACTGAATCTTGATATATGTTGACCAAACTCTCTATCCACATATCTATCAATCTAAATTATCTATATATATCTATATCATCGAGTCACATAACCTCGTAGTCTTAATTCCGATGACCATTAATCCAATATTAATATACCAAATCTAAAAATTTTGTAGAACAATATGATATGGATCTAGTATTCTTCACAAAAGTATTCAATAATCCAACATACCCTACATTGCTCAAATTAATAACCTTGTCTAAGATTGATAACATTGATCATCATCTATCTAAAATTTTAAATATATTCAATCTAAAAAATTTAACAACATAGCATACATCCATGGTGCTATCAACGCCACAATCTAGTTATCTAACTAATAATCCAATTATGGTCTAATATCAAATTTAATTGATCTAACCAATATCTTATCTAAAGACTGATATACCTCACCCTCATCACTAAAATGATTGGGTTCACTAATTCTGAAGCTATATCATCATAGGATTATAAGTATTGATCATCTAATCCATAATAGAGATAAAATTTCTTAACTATTCCTCTTACATTCGTTATCCAAAGATCTTTTCTAATAAATTTTGGTCTAACTAATTCATCTACTACATTTTAATCACAATATGACAATCAATCTATCACCATCTACTCAAATCTAAATCTAAGTAGGCAAAGTATACTTCTATCTAAGTTGTAAAGCAAGATTTGAAGAGAGAAAATGAGTACTTAATCAGATAAGTTAAACTCAGATCAGATAGGAAGAATAATTCTACAGTTCTAGATCGATGGATAATAGATGATGATCTAGATAATATTATATGCTCTAAATTAGATTGCCAAAATCTTAAACTAATTACAACCCTATCTAGATAATCGCCTATGCTCTAAAGTTTATATTTGATCTTCTATAAATCTCATCCTCAATATCAAAAGATTATCAATGCTATGCTCATGCCTATGATCTCATAAATCTATTCCAAAATTTATATTGGTAATTCATTCTCTAAATTTGATATCTTCTCATCTCTCTCATACAAAGCTATAACAATTTCATTCAATTCAACACAATTTAATATTAATGTCATGTTCCCATTTAATCTCATAGCTAATGCTTCACAAAATAATGATGCCATAAGATGAAGTATAACTCAAGATTTATGTTATCCACTTATCCAAGTAATGTAATTATTCTTAACCTCTATATAATTTATACACATATGATCCCAAATATAATCACCTCATACAATCTATATTATATAAGTTCTCAAGATGACCAAATCTCTAACTTCCAAAGTAATTCTAATGAGTTATTACTTTTAACAATATTAGCATCACTTAACCCATAATGATTCAATAATCAAGTATATCATCATAATCAAGAATAAATGAATTATCTCTAACCTTCATCATAAGAACAATATCTATTTGTAATCATATATAATCAGCAAAAGATTCTCACTCTTAATGAGTTCTCAAATCTCCTCTTCTACAAATCTATCTCTATATCTACCACTCTCACGATTCATTCTCATTTCTTCCTTAAAATAAGTTTATATTCATATTCTAACTACTTCCAAACAATTAGCAAGATATATCCCATCATCATGTTATCTCTATCTAATCTAAAAGATCACCTCCAATAGACCAAGATCCAAACTCCACATAAGATCAACCAATGAATGGTCACAACATACAATTAAGATAATCTAGAATCAAGATTTGGTTAGATTGATTAGACAAGATATAAAGAGATAAATGAGTTCAAAATCGATAATGAAGATCAAAGATTGTGATCGAGAGAGTATAATTATAATATCAATCAATTGCTAGTACATTACAACACCTATCTATAATCATACTCAAGTCGTTTATAATTCTCCATCTCGTACTAAATCATCTAAATATCTCTCCTCACAACTACACTTAATCCGAATTCCAACCTTGATAATATGAAAAATACCACTTACTCAAAACATGCTAAAATTCTATTAATCTTACTTTGAAATTTGGAATTGATAATCTCATTTCTCTTCCATTTAAAATTATATACTACAATTAATATTTCAATCACCATTTCACTTCACATCTAGATAAATCCAATACCAAAATCACACGTCATCTTATCCTCATACCACACATAGATATTCTTTCAAAAAAAAACACAATGATAGATTAGATTAATCCCATATAGGCAAAATGAATCCTTATAATCATCTCACATAGGTTATCCAATTAAATTAATTTAAAGATTAACCAATCTATCAACAATCTATTAATCATATGATATCATCATGAGTCTAACCATTGAATTTACCATCCATCCAAAATACTAATCATGTTAAATCTGAAAATTCAAACTTAAAGTATAAACCAACCTAATAATGATCAAGCATCATATATCAATCATTCGATAATCTAATATATAAATCAAAAATCTTACCTTAAGATTGATAAAAGAAATTCTTAATCAAGTCAAACCACAAGATCGATCAAACTTGAAAATCAGTCATCACAAATTAATTATTTAATCTAAGCCTCTAATGACTCGATCACTCTCTAATATTAAAATCCAACAAATCAAATTTGATAATCTTATCCTATAAACATAAATCCAAACTCCAAGATCCACTAAATCTGAAAATTAAATCATCATAAAATGATATCAGTATTTATCCAATGTAAACCTCTAATAATCCAACATCAAACTTCTATGTCATTCAATCTAATAGACAACCTAAATTATTCTGTCTGCCCAAGATCATTTTCTTCCAAACATCAATTCCATCTAATCCAAACCGATACTATAAACTCGGGCTAGTCAAAAATAGACCTTAAGGCCGAGTTAATGCTCTGATATCAAGCTGTCACGCCCCGGATTTAATCCTGCACAGCGGAACATAATCCGACGACGTAACCGGGGAAAATAACCCCTAAAATATATCGGTTTGGAACGAATGAAAACAACTAGATCCAAGTTCATAATTTCACAAATTCAAATTCCAATACATCACTAATCACTACAATCTAAACAAAACTAAATACCATCTAGTCATAAATATCATCTGATTGTCTTCTCGAGAATAGATCCATCACGCTTCTGATGCGCTAAACCTGATTACCTGAAACATTGATAAGAGGATTGGGATGAGTACGACGACTCAGTAGACACCCCATCATACGCCAAATCGGATAGCTAGAAGGCCCTAGATGTTAATTAAATAGGTACCCAGACCTACACCCATTATATGCAAATATAGGCTAGTCAATATATTAGATATATGACTTAATCCATATGTTTTACACCACCAACCAAGGCCTATAGACACACCAACCAGCACCTATAAACATCTTAAAATGACATGAAATGATGAAATAAACACATGCATAATCACCAACTATATGCTCCATAAGATGATATGCTATAAATGGGACAAACTATGCATACACCAAGCAACCCAACCTAACAATTAACAAAATGAAATACATCTCTAGACCACCTATCCCATACCATGCAATAAGTGCACCTATCCTCTAATGAAAGACCACATTCACACAGATGCACCTATCCTCTAATAAGAACCATACCTTTTTCTTATTAGCAAGGAATGCGTCGTCTTGCCACCTCAACCAGCTACCACCAGATCTATCATATATAGCAGTACAAAATAGCTAAATGAAATCCCATAGTGCACCTAGGCAGTGGTGGCACAGGGACAAACCGCGGTATCCGGGATCGAAGGATGCATCAGACTGTTCTAACCTCCGCTGCCCTCGGGTCACGACTAACTAGTCTGGTGTAGCTGTTTTCATTATAATTTCAATGCAACATGCATCCACCTCAATCATGCCATGCTTTGATCACATTTATAAGATAAATGACATACACCATACCATGCTATGACAAATATACTATCGATGCAAATACCATGACCAACTACACCTAACAATATGTTCATGATGCTAGAACCATAAAATGACAATAATACATATGAGCTAGTATGATACCACCACAGACTCTCAATCAAAACATGATATGAACAGACCCAATCAGACCATATCTTTTGGTTTAAAGACATAAATATGGCTGAAAATCAAGTAGTTAATGAGACTAACTCAACAATATCTAGTTTAGTTACCTATCACCTTATATATACAATGATATTAACTCGAAAGAATAACCAAGGACTACCTAGATGTAGGTTATCAAAAATGGACTATAATCAAGCAGGAACATGATGATTAACATGCTATAAACAACCTAAAATAACCCTAATATGACCTCCATTACATGCGAAAGAACTAATACCGCTACCCAATCTAACCACAACATACAGTGCCAACCTGACTAATTAAATCAATAGTAATCACTACAAGTCATGGAGGATTAAATAAGAATTTTAAATGATAATAGACATGTCAAGGGTGCCAACCGGAATCGATGTTGGAGAAATCGGGAACCGGCGACCGAAAAAGATATCGAACGTCGGCTACGAAGCGCACAACTCGAGCCGATCTAATGGGCAATTCACACCGTCAAACTGCTGGAAAAGCACCCTGATCAAGGGAAAATATGACATCAAATCAAAGAAAAATAAGGGCTATTATATGATTGATATCAAGAGAGAGAGAGAGAAGGAGAGAATAGGAGAGAGGGGGACTCACGGCGATAGGGGCGGCGGTGCATGGAGGGCGCACGGCGGACGGCGGCGCCAGGCGCCGCGCGGGCTCGCGCGTTGACCATGGGGAGGGGGGGCGGCGCCGGGCGAAGACACCACGTGCAGGACGGTGGTGCGGATGGCGAGGCGGCGAGGCGGCGCCGACTGGGACGGGCTGGCCTCTTGGAGGCGGGAAGTCGGCGGCACGAGGGTGGGTGGCTGCATGGCGCTGCGCGGGCGGCAGCGCAGGCAGGCGGTGGCATGGCATGGGCGGACGGCAACCGGGCCGGGGGGGGGGAGAGGTTGGCCGCGCACGGGGGAGCGAGAGGGCGGCGCGGGGCATGTTGGTGGCGAGCGGGCTAACGGGGCGGCGACGTTGCGAGGCGGCGGGGCTGGTGGTGCAGGCTCGCGCGGGTGGGGTGGGGCGGCAAGGCGGCGACAACAGCATGCGCTGGCAGCTGCCAAACGGTGGACGTGAAGAGGGAAAATAGGGAGGGTCGCTAGGGTAAACCGGAGGAAAGAAAAAAAAACAGAAAAGAGGAGAAATAGAAAGGGAGGGGGGAGAGAGATAAACTTGCATTAAACTCATAGTATCTACAACAAATATTATTAAAAAAAAATCTTAGCGTTACAATTTTAACTAAGCATGCTTTGAAAGATTTGCTAAAGGAGAACTAGACTTAGAACGAAATAGGCAAGTATACTTAACAAGGGATGAAAGAAGATGATATCTAAAATATTAAGGTGAAATAAGTTGATTAACAAAGTTGGAAATCAGATCGGTATGCTTTTTAAAAAGATAAACAGAGAGCAAGTAAACTTGGAAGAAACAAGTTGATGCTTCAAGGAAACAAACAAGCATGTAAGCGGCGCGGTTAAGTCGAGAGGGGGGGGAGAGAGAAGAGACGGGAGAGAGGGAACTCGAGAGCGGGACAGAAAGAGAAGGGAGAGAGAGAGAGAGAGAGAGAGAGAGAACAGAGTGAAGGGGGGGCACGGCGGCAACCGCACGGCGGCGTTGGGCGCCGCGGCGATGGCTACGGTGGCACAAGCGAGAGAGGGTCAGGCGGGACATGGGGGCGGGGGTCTCGCGGCTGCACCGCGTTTGCACGGGCACGGCGACGGGAGAGAAAGAGAGAGAGAGGAGAGCACGGGAAGCGAGAGGGGGAGCTAAGGCAGCAAAGGGATGACGGCGTGGGAGAGAAATAGAGAGAGAAAGAGAGGCGGCGCGAGGGGGCGGGATGGTCACGGGTGCAGAGAGAGAGAGAGAGAGAGAGAGAGAGAGAGAGAGAGAGAGAGGCGTCCGGGGGGGGGAGAACAGAGGGGGGAGAGGGAAGAGAGTAACAAAGAGCTGGAGGGAGAGAGGGAGCGGGAGTGGGAGGTGGATGGCGGCAGCGACCTCACGGCGACGATGGCGCGACGGCAGGAGTGGGTAGGAGAGAGGGAGACGGCCGCGACGACGGCAGTGACGCAGCGTCGACAACAACAACGACGGCGGCGACAAAGAAGAAGAAGAGGAGGAGGAGTGGAGGCGGAGGCGAACAGCGACGGTGGCGACAACTCACGGCAACGAGGCGGCATGGGATGAAGGCGATGCGGAGGAAGTTTCGGGAGGGGGGCGGAGGAAGGCGGTGGCGACGGAGGCGGTGAGAGAGAGAAGATTCGAGAGTGTTTTTTTTATTTTTTTAAATATCGGATATTACACCTACAATGTATAACATTGAGCTACATCTTATTGTTTTGACCCAAAATAATTCAGAAACCAAGCAAGCCTTTTCTTTTTTAATGTTCCTGATCTAGGACCATTAGACATTTGCTCGTCTGCTAATCACCTCAGCAGGTCAGCACATTCTAGGCTCAATGCAAATTCTAGGCTCATTAATTATGTGATGGCACTTGACCTAACTCTAGCTACTTTGTTCAACCTGCTCTTGCCTACTGATCACCTCAGCAGTTTGGCGAAGAGAATAGATGGGGCAGGTCGTAGTCATTGCTATACTAGATTTCTCTTTGTCTAATGACAAAGAAAATAGATATCATAGTGATGCAAAATGGAGAGGCGATGCCCACATTTATAAGTAAATGGCTAGGCAAACTGGTGGGTTTGGTGAGCATGCAAGGACATGCTCTGCACTGAAGTGGCGTAAGATAACGACCACTAAGAACTAAAGAAGAGGGTGTCTACTTAGCGGCTCAAATGTACATACCAAATCAATCTTTCTATTTCATGTCTGTTTGGTCCACTTTGGAGTAGTTATTCGGTTAATTTAATGTAAGAGTAGCTAGTCCTAAAATTTGGGTAAAGTGAAGAAATCATTGTTGTCTAAGAAGTAATTCTTTCTTGTTCTCACAGGAAACTAAATAATTACGCCGAGTAAGACCTTCAAAAAGCACCATTTTGAACACCGCTATCTTGTTGGAGGCCTTGTACAAAATTCAACTACAATAGATCTTCAATCAAATAGGATGGTAGGTTGCAAATTACATTTTGGTCATGAAATTTTATCTTAAAATAAAATGGGACGTGGCTGAAGACATAAAATTATTATGTTTGGTGAGATTTGATTACCAAGGTAGTAAAGACAGACCATATATAATTTAAAAAATGTAAGATATAACAAAGAAAAAAAAAGGTCTTACTTATTTTTGTCCAAAAAAATCTCTATAATATTATATATGTAACGTTATGAATATTTTTTTATTAACTAAGATTTATTATAATTAGTTATGAGATTATTAGCTTATTTACTCTCTCTTTCCGTTACCATTTTTCTCTTCTCCGTTTCTCTCTTCCCCCCCCCCCTTCCATTTTTCTTCTTCCTCCGGACGCCCTAATCTTTACTTTTGAGAATCGTCCACCGATCTTCCCCCTTCTACGCCATTTTTCCTCCTCTTCGTCGCTCTCCTTTTCTCCCTCGGATAAGCCGCCGCCCCTCGCCCTCCTCAAACGCGCGTCAGCCCCGCTGCCATGCCCCGCACCCTCCTACAGCCTCGCCCGCGCGTCCCTGCGCATCCGTGGCCCCGCGATGTGCCGCCGTCTTCCCGCGCATCACCCGCGCGACCAGCCGCGCCACCACCGTGTGGCTTTGCCACCTCGCTCGGCCGCCGTGCCGCTGCCGACACCCAGCCGCCCACCGTACCGCGCCACCACCGTGTGGCTTTGCCCCCCTCTGGCCGCGTGACCGCCGTGCCCTGCCACCTCCCTTTGCGCGTGAGCATGAGGCAGTGGCTGCCGTCAGCCGCCACGCCAGCACCCGCCGTGGCACCCCGCCTACACCCGCGTGCCGCCCAGCGTGGTAGTTGCTGCCATGCGCCGTCCCACTGTGCACCGTCTCGCGCCGTGCTGCCGGCCCCCGCCTCTGATGCCGTAGGTAGTCACCTGGTTGACCGCCTCGCGCCCAGCCGCCTGCCTCCCTCCGCGTGATCGCGCGCCCAACCGCAGCCGTGGCCGTGGCCAACTGACCCGCCCCCCCTCTCCACGGTAGTCTCTCTCTCTCTCTCTCTCCTCTATCTTCTTCTCTCTCGTATCGCCTCTCTCCTATTCTCCCTATTTCTTCTTCTTAGATTATTTATCCTTATTGTTCTAGTAGATTGTCAAGATATCATCCGGATCCATTTTTCATTGCCGTCGTGATCGCACCATATTATTCTCCTGGATCGATTCCGTGCGCCGTTCGTCATCGCCGTTAAGGTAGGCATCTCGGCTATTCTTAGCATTCTGATATGATTAATTTAAACCGTTAAAGCATAATAGTTAACCTTGGTTAGAAAAATAAATATATTAGTGGGTTATTTGATTTACTAGTCTACTTAGATGTAGTTAACTTGATTTGTCAGATATGCTTATTTAGATTGAATGATCATACATATTTACCATATGTTAGACATTAGATTAGAATGCATGTTAGCATTTCAAATATCATATTTTGTGTTAGAATATAATTAGCATATCATGATTAATCTTGCGATGATCTTAATCAATAACCTGATTTATTAAATAGCCAAACTAAGGGTTTAAGTATAGTTAGTTTTATTAAATTTCAGCTTTGTTAATTCATGTAGTAGATAGATAGCTGTTGTTATTACATGTATACATCAGGATAGTTTGTTAGAATTGCATGAATCCAAGTTTAGGGTATTATGTTGTTAGTCAGTTGGTATAGTTTGAGTTTAACTTTGGTGTGGTATGCATATATAAGGTACAAAGTATGGTTGTTCAATTAGGTAAACCATGTTTAGATTATCATGCACATGTCCATGGTTACTTTGATTGAGTATTGTCTGAGTTATGTATGTGCTTTCATCTTGAGAGATGTAGTATGCAGTGGGCTGCATTGTAATAGAATTCTACTTCACCAGACTATAGCTCATGACCTTTGGGCAGCAGATGAATTAGAACAATCCGGAGCATCCGTTGATCCCGTATACCGCGGTTTATCCTAAGTACTACCCTACCTAGGGGTACTATGAGATTTAGCTTACTATATGTTACTTCTATATATGGTAGATCTGGTGTTAGTTTTGTGACATTTGCTACAATGTCAGAGTGGAACATATAACTTACTCAGATAAATAGTTTATTATGCATTTTGGCATGTATGATACTGTTTATATGGGTCATTCTTTTTATGATAGGTATATGTGATGTATGCATACCTAATTTAGCAAATTTGTGCAGTTTATGTCAGTTTAATTTATATAAAATCATGCTAACATATGGGGTAGTAGAAAGGCACTTTAATTAGTCTATTGAAGATATATAATTAGTATAAACCCGATATATTATAATCTGAATTTTTAGGTTATTACTATTAAAATCAATAGAGAATAACTAGTATAGTAGGGTTTTTTTTTGATAAACTAGTATAGTAGGGTAGTCCAGGTGTAAAACCTACTGAGTCTGTGGTGACTCACCCCTTTCCGTTGTTAATATTTTCAACAGATTTTGAGGAGCCTCTTCCCGTGGATGACTTTGGAGAGGATTACGAGGAGGACGTTGGAGAGGATCCAGAGCCGCTCAAGGATCCAATAGACGAGGAGTTTGATGACGAGTGATCACCATTTATTTTTAGGTTCTTTGAGTTTTCCCTTCAGTTGCTAGTAGTTTATTATTTTTGGTTTGACTATGTGGCAGTTTGCAGACTCTATGTTGAGTCATATTTAGTTGTTTGGATGTGGTTACTTAAGATATTTTGTGGGTTTTAAGTTTGATTGGAACGTTACAGGTTGTTTTAAATTTTTCAAAATTGATGTTGTGAATTTATCTTGTTCTCCTAAACTGTCCTAATTTCCGGATTTATTCTGCTGCGTATTTGTTTTTTTATGGTCGTGATAATATATGTTTATAGTGATTGCCAAAAAAAAATTTTTAACATGTTTTGTTACAAAATATATCTTTGTAGCAACTCACTTTGTCACGCAGCCAAACAGCCCATAAGCCACATACTTGTTGGACGCTCAATACAAAATGCAACTACAATATATCAGCAGTCTAAGCCACATATTTGTAGGACATGAGAGAGAAATCCAAGGCATATAAAATTATGTTCTTACGTATGAATGAGTAATCGTTTCTTTCCCTACAAGAGAAACTTATCCAAGTGATTAAGTTGGATATACCAATTATGTGATTGTTTTTGTGTGTTTGTGCATGTGTAGAGGTAGATTATCCTCCTAGGTGGGTCAATGCCATTTTTGGTTTTCGTCTCCTCATCAAAGATTGCATTCAAGTATACTTGTTTATTGGTCAAGCACAAACTTGACATCCATATGCATTTTAGGTATCAATACACATACATGGATATTGGAGAGCGATGGAGACGGGGACCATGCAAAGAGGTGTTGAAGCCATTCATCACATTGAGTCCCCAAAGGAACGGGGTAACAAGGGGGAGCAGTGTCCTTCAAAATAAGAGGTGAGCATTATGAGAGAAAGAAGAAGTTGTGGTCCAAAGGAGAGCGTAGTTATAAAGAGGACCAGTGCTTGGAAGGAGAGGAGGATGAAAAGATTGTAGAGAAGCTCAATAATGAGAGCTTCAAGTGGGGACCAAGGAGCAATTCTTGTCTTTCATAGGGGCGTGCACTGTTTGGTTTACTTCAATTTTAGAATATTTTTGTATGAGTTGGGGTCTAAATGATGAGAGCCAAGTTATAATGAGAATAACCACTATTTGGAAGGAGAGGGAGGAAAAGAAAGTACATAAGCTAAAATGAGATCTTCAAATGGGGACCATGGAGCAATGCTTGTCTTTTATAGGGGTAGTGTACAGTTTGATTTAGTGCTATTTTGAAATATTTTTAGTTGTGGTCTAAAGGAGAGCCAAGTTAAGTTATAATGAGTAGGGGTGTCAATGGGCCGGGCCCGGCCCGGCCCGAGGTCGGCCCGCTTAAGGCCCGGTCCAAAATATATCGGCCCGGCCCAACCCGGCCTGCACTACATTGTTGGCCCGGCCCGATCCAGCCCGCAAAAATTATTGACTTGGCCCGACCCGGCCCAACTATATATTTTATAAATAAATATTTATTAAATATGACAAATTTAATTATTTAAGATAATATTATAAAATTAATAATAATTTAATTAAAATATATTTTTAATAAGTAAAAATGATGCTTTTGACATAAAAAATTGAAAGTTATTTGGCCCGTTTTAGCCCGCTTGGGCCCGCTTCGGCCCATATATCGGCCCGACTAAAGCCCGCGGGCCAAAATCTTTGGCCCGTCAAATGACCCGCAGCCGGCCCGGCCCGCGAACCCGTGGGCCGGCCCGGCCCATTGCCACCCCTAATAATGAGAATGACCAGGAAGAGGAGACAGTAGAGAAGCTGCAATGTAAGAGTTTCAAATGGGAACCGAGGAGTAATATGCTTGTCTTTCATAAGGTATGTACGGTATAGTTTAGTTCAACACAAACTTGAACCAATATATTTAATTCGGTTTGATATTAGTCTGCTCAAACCTGCTCATCCACAGCAGACCCATGCCTAGGGTTCCACTCTAGTGAATGGGAAAGATATGCACGAGAAAGGAGACTTGTAAATGATGCTCGTAGTTGCGCTTTTCGATTTGGTTAATATGAGAGAGAGAGAGAGAGAGAGAGATAGAGAGAGAGAGAGAGAGAGAGAGAGATATGCTCGTAGTTGCGCTTTTCGATTTGGTTAATGAGAGAGAGAGGAGATTGTAAAAAGAGTTTAAAGGGCGACAGAGTAACGTACTGAACAAAAGAACAAACCAAGAGAACCCAAGGGGGGAGAAAAAAGAATAGAGAGAGGTGGGTTCCACTTAGGGGTGGCAATGGGCCGGGCCGGCCCACGGGTTCGCGGGCTGGGCCGGCTGCGAGTCATTTGACGGGCCAAAGATTTTGGCCCGCGGACTTTAGTCGGGCCGACATACGGGCCGAAGCGGGCCGATGCGGGCTAAAACGGGCCAAATAACTTTCAATTTTTTATGTCAAAAACATCATTTTTACTTATTAAAATATATTTTAATTAAATTATTATTAATTTTATAATGTTATCTTAAATAATTAAATTTATCATATTTAATAAATATTTATTTATAAAATATATAGTTGGGCCGGGCCGGGCCGGGTCGGGCCAAGTCAATAATTTTTGCGGGCCGGGTCGGGGCCGAGCCAACAATGTAGTGCGGGTCGAGTTAGGCCGGGCCAATATATTTTGGACCGGGCCCTAAGCGGGCCGACCTCGGGCCGGACCGGGCCCGGCCCATTGACACCCCTTCCACTTGAGGGGAAAAGCACAAGTGGAGTAAACCTGGTGCCATGTGTTTCTTATCTCGTAATAAAGAAGTGAAAATTTTTTTTCACTATATCCAAGAAAAGAAGACTGTTTCCTCTTTCCTCTATTAAAATCATAATATTTATTTTATTTAATTTATTTTTTGCTCACTGTTTCGGATCCTCTCTCCCCTCTAAAGATTAATGTGCTTCGGCCGTTTAGCTCCCTCTGCCCGCTTCTGTCGTGCATACAGCCGAAGCTTGTAAGCACCCCGTGGCCTCGAAGAACCCCGTGGCCTTCGAAGAAAAGAATCTCTCTCTCTCTCTCTCTCTTTTAATTAAAGTTTAGGCTCACCCTCTCTCTTCACCGGCCAGGCCGAGAGAGACGACACAGAAAGACAGTGGCGGGAGAGACGCAGAGCTAAGGTTGGGGAAGTTCTCGCTCTCTCTCTCTCTCTGCCTTTGCCTTGCTGTTGCTGCATACTAGGTTTTGGAAGGTGGAAGGTGGAAGGTGAGGGTGGTGGGAGAGAAGGGAAAGGGGCCCTTTCTATTGCTGCTATTGTTGCGGGAGTATCCGGATGTTGTGCTGTGCTTCCGCCTCGTAAACACGCCCTCCTCCGGCGGGGACGGCACCTTTCATGTTCCCGGACACCAACGAAGGCGCGTTAAGACCGTAGAAGCCGCACCCGCTCGGCGAGCACCTCATCTTCCCGTCCGTACGCGCCTGGGCGAACCGGGAGGAGAGGATAGAGGGAGGATGTGGGATCTCAATAGCTCGCCTGAGCAGGTGAGAGGGGCAGAGGATGTGACCTCGCTGGGCCTTATTG
Source organism: Cryptocoryne crispatula var. balansae (assembly GCA_036172225.1). Lineage (NCBI taxonomy): Eukaryota > Viridiplantae > Streptophyta > Magnoliopsida > Alismatales > Araceae > Cryptocoryne > Cryptocoryne crispatula. The sequence goes on from CM069919.1 coordinate 21,221,912, forward strand.
GGGGCAGCGAGGCGGCGGCGGAGGCTTCAGTTTCAGAGATACGAGGCGTCGCCGGCAGCGATGATTCCAGCTACGCCGAGGAGGATATTGAAGGGGGCGGCGTGAGGGCCACGGCCGCCTCGTCTTCCTCGGCGGCCATCGATGTGAGACGGGACAGCGCCGGCAGCACCGGCAGCAGCATGATTTTCGGCGTCTCCGTGGACGAAGGCGGCCACCAGGAGAACGCCTCGGAGGAGAGGGAACCGACGCCACTGGTGACCCGCCAGTTCTTACCCACGGCAGCAGAGGGCTCCGACTGCGGCGGTTTTGCTTGTGGCAGCAGCTCCGGTGCTCTGTCTTTGCCGAGGGCTCCCTGGTTTACGGTCAATTTTGACCAGAAATTGAGTATAGGAGCGACGGGACAGGCTGCGGGCAAAGCCGATGCATCGCCGCCGATCAAGAAGAGCAGGCGGGGGCCGCGTTCCCGGAGCTCGCAGTACCGGGGCGTCACCTTCTACCGGCGTACTGGCAGATGGGAATCCCACATCTGGTTAGTTTCATCGACACTCCAGTTTAAGCTTTCTTCTTTCAACAAAAGTCCATTTTTTTGACACTTGCCTTGTTGGATACGTTGTTTTTTGCGAAAGATCTAAGGTTTTTGGCTCATGTTAGTACTTTCGTGCAGGGATTGCGGCAAGCAGGTTTATCTCGGTATGTATTTACCCACGAAAATGAATATTAGCCAGATGGATATCTGTGCTTCCACTTCTACAGTCTACCCGGTTCTATTTCTTTCTTGTAATTCTTGAATATCTTTGCTTGGCCACCGGCTGAATTGGTTCTGTGTTTCATTCTTTCCCGCCTCTTGCAGGCGGATTCGACACCGCCCATGCTGCTGCCCGGTAGGTATACATGATGCTGTTATTTAGAGAATGAGGAACTCGATTGAAATATTTCATTTCCCATTCTCTCCCTTCTGGAAGTTCATAGTACTGTGATTGTTGAACGAGTGATTTTTGTCCTTAAGAGGGCTGAGCTTTTGTATGTACGCAGTGCATATGACAGAGCAGCTATCAAATTTAGGGGTGTTGATGCTGATATCAATTTCTGCTTGGAGGATTATGGAGAAGACCTGAAGCAGGTGATCGACCTGAATATGAAACAATTACTTTCCGTGTCTGCAGAACCATACAACCCATAATTTTTGTTCTAATGAATGGAAATTTTATTTTAGCTGTAAAATCTTATCATACATGCATCCATGTGGAATTGAAATTTCAAAAGTGAAATCAGACGGAAGAAATGAATAACAAAGTTTACTTTTTTGTGGTTGCAAGATGAGAAATCTCTCCAAAGAGGAGTTCGTTCATGTGCTTCGCCGGCAGAGCACTGGTTTCCCACGGGGGAGTTCTAAGTTTCGGGGTGTCACCCTTCACAAATGCGGAAGATGGGAAGCCAGGATGGGGCATTTTCTGGGGAAGAAGTAAACTCTCTCTCTCTCTCTCTCTCTCTCTCTCTCCCCCCCCCCCTTTTCTGCATAATTGTAGAGCTAGCTGCTGATTATCGTATATGTTTGATCTTTCAATGGGTAGGTACGTCTATTTGGGACTCTTTGACACTGAAATAGAAGCTGCAAGGTGACCTCCTGATCCGGTTGAACTTCATGATGCATTGAAGAATATAGACATTGTTGTGAGACTGAAATTTCTGTTCTGATTCGTGTAGAGCTTATGATATTGCTGCAATCAAGTGCAATGGCAGGGATGCTGTCACCAACTTCGATCCCAGGATCTATGAGAATGAACTCAACTCCACAGGTCTTAAACTGCAACTCCGCATTGTAAAGTGCAGTCTTCCTGGTTGGGTGTTTGATAGACATTTCTAAATTCTGTGTGGAATTACCAGTTCACGGTGCCGATCACAATCTCGAGCTTAGCCTGGGGAGTTCGAGCTCAAAAAGTGATTTTGATGTCATGGAGAACCCATCTGAGATGGATCCGCAGATGCCGGTGACCTTCGAAGCAGACTGGAGAATTGGAAGTAGAAGCACGGTAGTAGCAAAGGTATCATTTTGATGGAAGCATCATCCTGACTATTTATGTTTTCTGCGCTTGACAAACTTCTGCTTTTTCCTCTTCCTGGAGTTGCAGGCGAAAGATGGCCGGAGTTGCTACCTTCCCCGCAGAGATTTCGACAGTGAGAGGGATGGTCGGCCGATGCTGCTGCTACATCACTCCGGCAACCAAGCCCAGCTGCTGCAGAAGCCCGGCTGGGTGCCGCAGCAGCACGTGCAGCTGTGCAAGAACGGGGATGCCCCGATTTTTCATCAGTCCATCACGCAGCAGTTCATCCCTCCCTGCTCCGGCTACCATCAAGTGGGTTATCGAGAATGCTTGCCGCAAGCATCTTGGAACTTCGATGCATTTTAGGCTTTCTGCTTCTGGAATTTTGACCGAGAGCCGTGCTGCGCAGTTTACAGGAACCGCCGGCGAAGCGCGAACCCACAGGGGGCTTTCGCTGGTACTGGGCGGCGAGCAGCAACCACAGCCGCACCACCACCAACGGCCACAGAGCGGCAGCTGGCCTCCGGCGGCCGCCGCCGCTGCCGCCGCTTCGCCTCAGTTGCTTGCCACCGCCGCTGCAGCATCATCAGGATTCCCGCCGCAGACAGTAGGCTGAAGCAGAAGAATGGGTACCACCATGCCGTCGTCAGACCCACCGGTCGGCCTTGGCGCTGTCATCCGCCATCCTGCACGCCGTACCCCAATCGAGCCCCTCCTCGCCCGAGTAATGTGATGTGTCTGGTCCCTTTCTTGCTGCGGCCGTCTGCGTCATTGCTTTTCTTCTTTCGGCCACTACCATTCTTCTGCTAGCGTGCGTCCCCACAACGAGAAGCCCACCCATCCCTGTCAAGGACATCTCAGCCTGGGCGGCAGAAGCAGAGAGAGAGACGCTGAGAAACGATGGGCAAGGACCCTGATTGCAGAACCAACACAAAGGTGGGGTCTTGGGTTTTCACCCGAGGAAGTGAGAAACGATGGAGACGCTGATTCTTGGAAGAATCTTGCCGTCTGATCCCAGTTTTATCGCTATTGCAGTGTCAATTCCGAGATCCCCTGTTCATCGATGACTCTTTTGTTGAATCTATTTGCATGTCTGCACGTCCTCGGATCATATTCCGGCATGGTGCCGTGGACTGCTGCTAGACCTGTAAACGGATCCTTCTCGGGTCGGATTTTTTAAGATCCGAATCCAAACCCAATAAGATAGATTCGAATCCGATATTAAAATCCTATAAGTTATTAATCTCGGATCTGAACCCATACCCGGATCCGAAATTATTTTCGGATTCGGATGCACCTGTTGATAACCCGTTGACGACGGTCGAAAGCGTACTCTGCGCGCTCTCTCTCTCTCTGTTACTTCGCTAGGAAGCAACAGCGTCACCGCCGAGCGGGGAGGGAGTCACGGCCTACGGGGCTCACGGAGGGGGCTCTCGCAGAGGGGGAAGGGGGCCTCGCCGGTGGGATGCGCGCGGGGGATCTCGCCGCCTAGGGGGGAAGGGACACTCGCCGGCCAGCTCCGCTTCTTCAGCACCGACTCTGGCATGGCTGGCTTTGGCTCCGCCATATCCCCTTCTATGTCCCCAAGTTCGTCGACTTCCTCTCTCTCGTCGGCAGCAGCATCTGCTTCTCCCTCCAACCCTGCGGGGACAGTGTGGCGGGCAGAGGTGGAAGGGAGAGCTTGCTTGAAGGTGCTGCCGGGGGGTTTCGAAGAGAGGGCTTCAGATCCTATGGCTGCGGGGGGATCGAGTAGGGAGAAGGGGGGCTCGCTGCCCGGGGGCTCGCAGCGAAGGGGGCTTGCGGAGGGGGAAGGGGGCTCTCCGACGGGGTTCGCACGGGCGAAAGGGGCTCACTGTCGGGCGGGGTGGGGGTGGAGGTTGCAGGGCTCGCAGAGGGTGCTTGCCAGCGGAGGGGCTAGCCGACAGCAGGGGAGCTCGCGGAGGGGGAAGGGGGGCACTTCGGCGGGTGCGCGCGGTCTAAGGGGGCTCGCTGCCTAGCAGGGTGGGGGGAGGTTGCTGTTCGAGTTGCTGTCGAAGGCTCTGGGCGGGGTGGAACGGGTGCTGCCGGGCTCGAATCAACGGCCCCTGGAGGCAGTGGAGGTAAACGGGTCCTCAATCCCCCGTCGGGTTCTCAAATCTTACCCCGATATGTAAATTTTGGATTTCTTTCAAATCGGGTATAATAGAACCCGAAACCGTGACCCGTTGGGGGCATCAATCGAATGCCCAGACCCTTTTTCCAAAATCGGGTTCAGGCTAAACGACGGATTTACCGTATCCACTTACAGGTCTAACTGCTGCTAGCAACGTAGGCAGCACCTCCGCCGGAAGCGGGGGGCTTATCTGCCGTCTTGCCGCGAAGGCCGCGCTCAGTTGTGGTGAGTCTGGCCGTCGTGGGGAAGAGATCAATCAAAGGGGGGGTGGGGGGGGGGGGGGGGGGGGTCTTGAAGGCAGCGTTAATGCGATCCACCGTCGGGCGCATTCATGTCTTGACAGCATCGCCCTGGTTGCAGCGTTAATTCTAGTCAGCAAATGAGTTTGAGCATATTCATGTTTGATGACGACTCTAGCACACCAGTAACTCCAACACATATTTGATTGAATATTTATTTTAAAAATTGACTCATAAATATCATAGTTATGTATTATCATTTAAATATATAAAAAATTAAATAAAATTTATTTTGAGTGTAAACTTTGATCAAAGTTTCATAGTTGAACCATGAATTTCACAAACGAATTTACATTGAATTTACATGGAGTTCGTGTTAAGTTTGAACTTGAGTAGAGTGACTAAGGGTGTAAATAAGGAGTAATATGTTATTCAAGTTTGATTTGTTTTTTTTATCAAGACATTGAGTTCAAGTTCTAATTCTTATAGTAGGTTCAACTTTTATTCAAATTTGTCGTGTGGTTGACTCAAATTTTGTTCACATTTGAGTTCAAGCTTGATGTAAACTCATTATAGACTAAGCCCTTTTGTAGACTTTGAACTTTGGCTTATTTATAAAATTCAATTTAAATTTCAACTCAAATTAAATTAAATTTTAATTTATTTTTATATATTTATGTGACATTATTTAATTATTAATATTTTGAATTTATTTTTTTAATAAATGTTTATTAAGTTGTCAATCAAATGTTTAATTGACTTAGTTAAGAGTTTATTGCGTTCAGCAAAAATGTGTTCAAGTTTGACTCATTGGTAAATTGAGTTTTATTGTTTTATTTTTTGTTCAAATTCATTTATTTAACATAATAAATGAGTCAATTCCAACTTTTATTAAGTTCGTGATACTTGTGAAATGTTATGGCTCATTTTCACTCCTATGAGTTGTTAGTAGAGTTTGAGCTCAAGTTCGATACAATTAAGTGATGAGTCAAATTGTTTGCAAAAAAAAAAAACTCTTGTTTAAATTTGACTCATTATTTAATTGAGTCAAGTTCAAAACTCATATTATTCAACTCCGCTATGACTTGTTTACACCTGAGGATAGGACATGGTGGAACTAGCACTAACGGTTTGTTTGGTTAGATTGATTGAAAGTTGATTCAATCGAGTGAAGAGAACAGCTGACAAGTTTCCTCCCTCTTCGTCAGTGCAATCGCCACCCCAAAGGTCGACATCATCGTTGCTAGACCTGTAAACGCGTTGGATTTGGATCGGATTTGTTAAGATCCGAATCCGAACCCAATAAATCTTAACTGAATCCGAATCCAAAATCAAATGTGATAAAGTTCTCGGATTGTGTCGCTACCTGCATCCGAACTATTTTCTGGGTTTCGGATGTAACCGAACCCTCCGCAGTGGTGTCCTAGGGCTCGCCGGGGCAGGGGCAAGGTAGGGGAGGGGCAGCGCTCGCTGGTGCCGTTCCGATTCCGCCTCCTTGTAGTCCCAATGGAGAAGCCCTCGATCATCGCCTAGACTCCGCAGATGACCTCCTCGATGTCGAGGGACTCCAACTCCATGGCCTCCTTCCCCACGAACCGCCATAGATGGGGCAGATCGAGGGAGTCCTCTAGATCTTCTCCACCTTCTCCTTGGCGACAGCGGCTCCTGCTCGAAGGCCAGCTAGAGAAAGGGGAAGTGTCTCCCGTGCTCCATGAATAGCCTGTCCACGATGCCGAAGCCCAGACGAGTGATGGCCTCCCTCTTGAACGGAGGCAGGCTGGGGCTGAAGAGGCCCGATCCTGCAGCAACCTTGTGCACGGCCGCCTTCAAGATGCTCAACACCGTCATGATCACGTGGTTCGCCGCCACGACGGTGCCGTCCTCCAAGTGCACGCGCACCTCCGCATCCATCACCCACTCGATCTTCTCCACCTTCTTCCCCAGTCAGATCAAACCCTGAGGGAGGGCGGAGGCCAGGTGTTCGACGATCCCCAAGTAGCCTTGGGCTTTGGTGATCTGCTCGCCGGGGAAGGCACGGTACTCCGCCTTGGCAGCCAGGTTCTGGCGGCGAACATGGATTCGGTCGGCAATGTGGTAGACGGGGCTCCCCCCAACGCCGTGGATCCCAGCAAGCACAGCACCCCCTGCGGCAGAGGCAGCAACTTGATAGGAGAGGTAGGATGGCCATTGATGCTCGGAGGGGCTGGTTCCCAGTAGTCTCGCTAGTGGGTTTTCAGGTACTCCGAAATGAAGTTCTCTTGAACCCGAAGGAAGATTTTCGGATTTACTCCGGTGAAAGATAAATTTACAATAGAAGGAGAGCAAAATCGGGCTTGACGTTAAAAGCCCAAACCCGTTATTTTTTTTCGGATGCGGATGAAATTTTTGGATTAGTAGATTCACTTACAGGTGTAATCGTTGCCATAATCGACATCAAAGAGAGAGTGGGGTAGCACCGAAGGAATTCGGGCATTATTCGGGCATTCCAGACAGTGCGACCTTAAGATTGTAGAACCGCTGAACAGCTAATCTAGATCCACATAGGTTATGAACCCTTGAACAACAATGTGAAAATATGGAGGAAATAAAGAGAAGACAAATTTTGGGAGAAAAGATGGTAGAGTCAATCACTTACATTGGCAATGAATCAACATATATATTTATGAGTGTTACAGACACTACATAACACAACCTACGTGACACACACATTAACACCAGATGATGCCACATCAACCATTTTCAAATTTCTCTCTAATGCCCCCCTCAAGTTGAGCGGAGGATAGACAATTAACTTGTCAAGGAAAAACTCAAATTGTAATCTATTCAATGGCCTAGTAAAAATATCATCAATTTAATTTCTACTTGCAACCTATTTGTTTAACACTTACTGGCATATGAAGCGGAAATCAACCTCTATATACTTGGTTTGTGCCTTAAAGATTGGATTTGCCATTAAGTAAATCACGGATATATTATCACACCATATAATAGGAGGTACAATGATAGTCAATTTCAACTCTTTCACTAACTGGAGTGTCCATAAGAGTTCAACTATAGCACTAGCCATTGCTCTCATTTCAGTTTCAGTACTAAATTAGGCCACAACTTTTTGCTTTTTAATTTTCCCAACTAATTAAATTTGACTCCATGAAAATGCCAAATCCACTTGTTGATTTTCAATCATCTGGACATCGGCTTAGTCAAAATCCATGAACACATGTAGATCAAATGTACTTGGTCTATTCATAAGACCATGCTGATAAGTGGATTTCAGGTAGCGAATGATTCTTTTGAGAAGAGCCATATGAATAGTTATAAGACAACTAAGAAACTGGCATGCTTTATTAATAGAGAAAGCAACATTAGGTCTGGTAATGGTTATATATTGTAAGGATCCCACTAAGCTTCTATATAAAGTTGGATCCGGCAAAGGTACTCTATCAGTTTGTGAAAAAGATACCTTCTCAGCTATAGGTGTAGCAAGTGGCTTTGAATATGTGAGTTGAGATTTTTCCAAAACATCATGCATATAGCTTTGTTGACTCAAACATAGAGCATCAGCAATCCTAGTGACTTCAATTCCCAGAAAAAACTTTAAATCACCTAGATCTTTTAAAGAAAAAGCAGTGGACAAATTATTGACTAGATTAACTAGCACCTTTTTATCACTCCCAATGAGAATAATATCATCAACGTAAACTAACAGGTATATAGTCACAGTGTCATCAGACAACAAAAATAATAAGGGGTCACAAACTTAAGCCTTGAAGCCCATAGTAAGTAAATAAGAATACAACCAAAAAAACCAAGCTCTTAGAACTTGTTTGAGACCATAAAGGGCTTTATGAAGCTTAGTCTAAACTGAGACACTAAGCATAAATTCTTAGCCAAAGAGGGAACATGTAAAGTATTATGAAGTTTGAATGATGCAAAACATAATTGGCCCACATGTGCGATATGCATTCCTTCACCATTACCTATCTACACTTTGTCAGAGCCTACATAAGGGACTGAATTGTGAAGCATATTCAGATCAGGTGTCATATGGCAGTTAGCACCAGAATCTGGATAACAATTGGTATCATACTTAGAATTAGAAGCACTGGATGATGTAACATTAGCAACAAATGGTTGACTATTATAAGAAGTATTAAAGTGGTCGTTACTAGAATTTGCTACATTTTGAAAAGAAACATCATATCTTTTCCAATAATTGGGTGCCAAATGCCCTTTTATCACAAAGTTAAGAAATATTGACAGTAGAGTGACCAATATACTGTTACCACTTTGATTCTTGTTATACTACCTGTCAGACTAAATAATTTGATAATTTCCCTAATGGTTTCTATTACCATTTCATCCTCTAGTTCCACGACCTCTATTAGAATTTCCTCTGAAATTACCTGATTGATCAGAATTAACATTAGTGTGAGCAAACTGTGCAAAATTCCACCTATAGACTGATGATGTTTCTATAAGAACATCTCATAATTTAATAGCATGCCTTTGAATATCATCAACTGTCAACACAGATGCATCCATCTGAGTAGTAATGGCAGTAATGAAAATCTCATATTCAGGACCTAATCCACTTAGAATATAAAGAATAAGATCACCGGAAGAGATTGGTTCAGCTGACATAGCTAGATCCTTAGCTATACTTTTTACTTTTTGTAGATACTCCACTATTTTTATCAATCCCTTCTTAATTTTCTATAATTGTAATTTTAACTGTAAAATTTTTGCTCTCGACAGAGCTAAGGTATTCTAGATTTCAATGCCAGAGGTGTGACCAAGAATAAGTTGAAGAATAGATTTAGAAATTGATGAGATTAAGATCGTCATCACCAAACTATCATAATGAATCCAAAGTTCATAATCAAGATTCAAACACCTCTTCATTGGATCAGAAAAATCCACAACGAACTGAGGTAGACAGAACACTTCCGTCAATAAGTCCCATTAACTTGTATGTGTCGACTCCAGAAACGGGTTCCAGGTCAGCACCTCAAGAGAAGGTGAAAGATTGAATTGGGGAAAAGGAGTGAATCGGAAAACACTCGGAAAGCGGTAAAGAGTCCTCACCTCGGTCCCACATTCACATTGATCCCCGAACTTTCATCTCACGGCGTCGCTCGAGCACTGGAGATGGTTCGGGTCATGTGGGAGGAGAGTGAGGAATGAATTAACTTAGAACATGATAAGAGGTGGTCGCCAGGAGCCACGGGTGTAGACACGCAATTTTGGCCTAGTTGAAGAGCTTAGATTCTTGTTTTTGTTAATAATATTTGAGTAACCTTTCAAGGGAACCGAGTTTTCAGGAAAAATCAAGTTTTTCGATGCATTTCGAAGAGGATTGTTAGGCGTTGACCAGGGTCAAAGCGCCCTATATACAGGGCACCTAGCACCCTGTATATAGGGCACCAGGCACCCTGTTTATAGGGCGCTTGGTGCCCTATATACAGGGCACCAGGCGCCCTATATACAGGGCGCCTGGCACCAAATCAAATCGACTTGACCGGCTGATTTGACCCCCCGCAGTGACTCATCTTGTCGATCTGACGGACCTCATGATGCTGGCGCCCCATATATAGGGCACTATGCCGCGTGGCACTACTTTTCAAAAATGGCCAAAGTACCCTCTTTTGGGCTATAAATAGACCCCCATTTGGAACTGAAAGGAGGTTACAACATCGTGCCACCCTAGAGCTCATCCAACACCACGTTTCTAAGCCATTTTCACCCCCCATAAGCCTTCAAACCGATTCAAAACTCTCTCCCAAAAACCCAAAAAACCTGCAGTTTCCTTCTTCAGAAATATGATTTTTCTTTGACTTTGAGGGCCTCTACACTCTATTTATTTTACATCTAGTGCCAAAACACTCTTCCATTAGCTTCACTTGGGTATTGACTGCTTGAATAAGTCCTTTTTCCGTCTTGGAGGTCTTCTCCTACACTCCGGGGCGATGCCGCGAAGAAGGGAATAAAATCTGCTGAAGCCAGTCCCTGGTGCCCCATAAATAGGGCGCTTTGACTTTGGTCAATGCGCCCCATCAAGGGGACACCTATAGCAGGCGCCCCATATATGGGGCACTAGCAGGGGAAGACCCCATTTTGCATTTTTTTGAGTTTATTTACATTTCTGGTCGATCCTTTACTCCCCCCTTTCATTTTAACTCTCATTAACATGTCATTTAGCATATATTGAGCCACTCATTTGCATTTTCATGCATTTCTAAACCTTCTAAATAGGGGTTGGGATTTAGTCCCAATCCGGTTAGTCTCTTTCCTTTTGCATATTTGAATTCAAATTTGAGTACGATACTATGCTTTCATTAGAACTAATGAACCTTTCACTTGTTTCTATGTTTTCTTATGGACATTTTTAGGTAAATCCGATTGAGGCGGAGCTTCAACCGGATCGAAGACGAGGGACTCACTAAGCTCTCTTCTTTCGGCCGGCTGAGAGAGGAGAAGTTGGAACCCAACAATCTCCCCGCTTCCAAAGGTACGACAGTCATTTCTCCATTTCATTTCTTTTCATTCTACTATATTTTGGTGCCTTTGGCTCATGGCGACCACACCCACTAACATCTCATCCACCAAGTCCCCAAAGCAAGTGTAGGGGCCGGAAAAGGGGAGATCTACGGATATCCCGTTTCGGGTGCTTACACCTTTTGGCGACCACGGTGGGACCGACTTTGCTTTAGTGAGTTCTTCTCTTCTTTCCTAAGAATGTCCACTTGAAAACATGCTTATTTTTACTCTAGTTATCATTTAAGCCATTTCTATTTCTTTGCATTTCTATTTGCTTGCTTACATGCTTGTTTATTTCCTTAAAGCATTATCTTGTTTCTTCCGATTTACTTGCCTTCCATTGGTCCTTTTAAAAGCATACAATCTGATTTCTAGCTTGGTTTATCAACTTATTTTACCTTAGCATTTTAGATATCATCTTCTTTCATCCCTTGTTAAGTATACTTGTCTATTTCCTTCTAAGCCTAGTTTTCCTTTAGCAAATCTTTCAAAGCATGCTTAGTTAAATTAATGCTTCCTTCCATCTTAGTTTAATTTCATATCATTGTCTTGTTCACTTGCTTCCTACAATATCTCATTAATCATTGTATGCTTTTATTTTCTTCTTGCTTTCTCTTTATTCCTTGACATTTCACTTGCATTTAGTTTGCATTGGAGTTTCGGGTTCGCCCGTCTCCTTAGGACATCCGAGAAGGGAGGCTCTCTCCTCCTAAAGTCCCACACATCCAAAGACCCCTCTTGGTGGTTGCCAACTCCTCCTCCGGGGATTCCCTCTCGGAAGGACCGGGTAGCTTCCATCAAGACCTCCGTAAGTCCCCAGACGTGAAGGATTCCCTCTTCACTGATCGGGCTGGTTGTACCATTTTATCCCAAAACCCGGAGTACCTATTACCTATCGTTGTGAAAAGAGTGACAACCTTAGATTGCTCGGCGTTGTGGGAGCATAGGGTCCTGCCCATTTATTTAAGTGGACATTGTTTCTCTTAACAAGCCACTAATTTAAGGTTGAAACACAAAAAAATTTTGCGGTAATCATTCTAAGTCTGTGCTATCACTTGTTTGCAAATTAAAATTGAAAAACCAAAACCAAAAATTTGAAAACACTTAACGAAAAACCCAAAAGAAATCTTTGCTTGAGGTTAAGTTGCTTGATAACCTGCTTGTTCAAACAAAAATCAAAAACCGAAAGAAGGAGGAAAATTTTAAAACTAAAAAAAAAGAGATTCTTGTGTTTTTCGTCACCTTTCCTTTCTATTTATGAATTTGAGATCAGGGCGAGTCATTGGGATGACAGACCAAGGATACGAACCATTGCAGTTGGAGTATGACCAATCCTATCCCCACCCGGATGCCGTATGTGCTGTCAATGAACCCGAAATGCTCCTTGAAACCAGTTCACCCCGACCCCACCCAAATTCTTTGTGGGAGGCATTCGCTTATGCCGACCCAACTCAACTACAAGCCATTGAGGCCATCTTGAAGGGAAAATCTCCTGTCAATCACACCCATGCCGAGGGTGGCCACCACACTTCTACCCCCCAGTTAGCAACTGACCAACCCGGCGCACCAGTACCGGGCCATTCTCACAATGGACCCTTGATTCCAAACTCACCCCATCCGGTGGCCATCCTGAACCACCCGGACCCAAACAACACCACACCACTTAGGCCACCGGTCTACTCTTCCGCACATTTTAATCAAGCACATCCTCAAGTACACCACCCGATATACCCTCCTTGCCCGGCCGCCTCAGCCTATCCGATGGCCATGCCGGCAAATCAAGCATCTGTCCTTCCCCCTCCTCTTGTCCGAGAATCCTCTGTTGATCAAACTGTGCTTAACAAAATCAATAGGTTGGATGAACAATATCGGGAGCTCAAGCGATTGATCGACACACCAGCTCTCCCCGAGATATCCCTTCCCTCTCTCCCCGTATTCCATCTTCCTCCTTCTGAAATGCCCATTTACCGCCGATATAATGGAAATGGGAATCTTTTCATTCACATCAAAGATTTTATTTATGAGTCTGTCATATGGCAAAACGATCCAAAGGCCCTTGCATACCTATTTAGGAGATCATTAGAGGGCTCCGCGTTGGAATGGTTCTATTCACTTGACCCTTTGGAAGCCAGCAACTTTGATACGTCAAAGCAAAGTTCTTGCAAAGATACCAAGATCGAGTCGGTCCTATCTATTCGATCATAGATCTTATGGCCGAAAAGGTGAGAAACGATGAAGATTTTATAAGATATGCTGATAGATGGAGGGCAATGGCAGAAAGGCTGACAAATGCACTGTCAGAATCAGAACAAGTCAAGATGATCATCACCAACGTCACTCCGGCCCAGAAGAACGTATTAGCATTACATCACCCTGTCACAATGAGCGAACTCTATGAGAGAGCACGGTACATCCAAACCCAACTCCGAGACTCTCCCATCATGAACCTCTTCGACCCTAGGCCCCGAATCACCAAAAAGACAACCACCACCACCACTGGGCCCGTGACTGAAGGCGTGGTAACCAATGAACATGTCAATATCATAGGGAACCCACCCAACAACCACCAACAGCAGTACGAAACCCCCGGTACGAAACCCCCGCCAAACCCAACCGGCACCTCGCCCTCAGATTCAACCCCAACCTTTCTGCCACCAAACACCAAACCAGTATCCCCAACAACCAATGCAGACACCGGTCCCCCAGCAACCCCGGCAATTGGCCGTACAAACCTTTGCACCTCAACCACCCCGCCAACCAACCACCTATAACCAGGCACCTCTCCCCGCCACCTACGTGCCACGAAGAGCGGGGCCTAGAAGAAACCATTACCCGCCATTACCGTACTCTCTCACAGACATTTTTAACGCTCTTATGTTGGCAGGGCAGATTTCATTGCCAAGAGAAAAGCTTGAGTGGCCACAAAATGCCAACATAGACAAATATTGTTTGTACCACAGATACCCGGGGCACACAATGGAGAATTGCTTTCAATTTGAAGATTATATCCATGACCTCCACGAGCAGGGAAGTATTGACTGGGGTCAAATGGGCGAGTACATCAAGGCAGTAAAGAACCAACCTCAGCAGCAGCAGCAGGCACCAGTCCAACAACAACAACAAGAATCCGGTCTGGGGATTATTCAGAACCCGCTACCCGCGCACGCACCCGCGACAGCACCAGAAAATCAGAGGGTTAATCCTATTCTAACCTCCACCGATGAACCCCGCGATAGATGCCAAAATTGGCAAATCGAGGGACCAGCTTCCTTCATGAACATTAACTCTCCAAACCACGTTAACCAAACCGTTCACTCCATACCACGAGTTATCCCCACCAGAAGAAGCTAACCACCAATTATCCGCATGCTATCACAGCCAACCATAATGCCACCAGCTGTACAACTCCAACCAGGTAGGACCTTGATCCGCCCGGTCGAGCCTCCGCAAATACCATCACCATTAGGACCCATCATTGTACCACCTCATACAACCATGCCACCACAACCTACCCGCATCCCTACAACCCGAACTATCATCACTACACCCCTACCTAGGCCTCCCATCATCCGACCTAACCCTCCATCCACCTCCGCTACACCAAACATAGCCCCTCAGCTCGCCACGGTGCTTAGAAGCGGGCACATATTTCAAAGAATTTTCCCCCAGACCGGTCAACTAGGACGGTCACAAGAAGAAGAAGAAGAGCACCCAGAAGAACCAGTGCCGGGGACGTCCTATGATTTACTGAAACACCTTGACAAAACCCTTGCACGGATTTCCATTCTAGAGCTGATCAAAAGGTCCAAAGCTCGTCAAGAAGTTCTTCAGCAATATTTACAAAGAGTAATGATCAATGAAACCCTTCCCCCCGAGAAGATTGCATCGGTCTTGACTCCGAAAAGTGAACATCCCGCTCTCACTTTCACCAAAGAGGAGTTGGCCGAACCAGAAGCAAGAAAATATGCACTTTGTATCACTGTCGGTATTAATGAAACAGATGTCGAGTCTTGTCTAGTTGATACTGGTGCATCCATCAATGTCCTGCCACCAGGGATGCTACAATTGTGTGGAATCCCAGAAGAGGATATTCGGTCATCACAAATCACTGTAACAGCATATGACAATTCCAAGAGGCCCGCCCATGGCATGGTTACACTTGAAGTCAAACTCGGACCCCGAGTTGTCACTGTCGACTTCCACATCCTGGACATGGACCCAACTTACAAAGCTATCTTGGTAAGGCCTTACCTTTAGGCATTAGAGGCTGTAGCTTCAACCAATCACCAATACATTAAATTTCCCTTCAAGGGACAAATCGTGAAGGTGGTAAGTATGCATGTGGATTGCCTGGTTACTCTCCCTCCTGGCTTGCCAAATCAACCGGTCTTCACAATCCTCGATCTGCCGAGGGATGGAAGGTAGCCCAAGAAAGTTTGGAGAAAGAAGAAGGATGACACCAAAACCCTTGGGTGGTGTATGATGGAGAATCTGGGATATCAAGAAGGCCGAGGGCTGGGGAGAGAACTGCAGGGTATCATAGAACCCATCCAGCTGGTAAAGACAACATCAAGGAACGGGATAGGGTACGATGGGACATGTGATAATGGCCAAAAGATCGGTCAAAAATACTTCCAGGGGTGTTTGCACAAGTTCTTCGACAAGAGAGAAACAATACAGATGATTGAAGAACAAGAACCGCAAGAACAAGCAAAGAGGAAGAAAGTGGACAGCCTAGAGGATGATCCGTATCTCGACGTGTCATGGTTATTCTCGGAAGAAGGGTCAAGTGAAGAATTATTCCACAACAAGCCTTCTGGCAGTCAGAATCCGGGGCATTCACCCCATGTCATCTCCTCAGACCCATTTCCAATAAGTTCACCACCAAATCCACCAGATAGCAAAGATGGATGCTCTCTTTACCCATCTTTGCTTGATTTGTTTCCTTCTCTGTCAATATCTCAACCCACATCGGAAACTACGACCAACCAAACCCCTTCTATGTTTATGTTTAGTACTTCTCAAAAAGATAAAAAAAAATGTCCTGTTCTCGACCCAAGTTTCGTTCGAAGAAACGTCCCAACTCGCTCCGAAGGGTGATCCAAATCAGGAGGCCACCTGGTCTTTAATCGATCTCCTTTTCCCTTCATCAATAAACTCCACTCCCCCCACCTCCTCTTCCTCTCCTTATTTACCTTCTTCTTCTTTAGGTTTAGTTTCCGATAAAAGCAAAACAAAAATCAGAGGTAGAAGAGTTCCAGGAAGATACCTGCATCGGTTAACTCAAAAAAGCTTAGAATGTGCCAAGCTACCGGAGTATCTAGAAAATGCAATCCAGATGGGAGAAATTCAATATGAGGAGAAGGACAATATCGACCCAACTTTAGGGGTCTACGAGGTTGTATCGAAAAAGGATCCTGATACTGAGGATGAAGAGGAGGATTTGGCTGATGCTTATGCATCCGGTTTAAGAAGGTTCGAAGAACCATCAGCCATGGTGGACGAACCGACTAAGGAACTTAATCTTGGAACACCGGAAGATCCTAAGAATATCCTCATCAGTGCCAACCTCGCCCCTTTAGAAGAGCATAACCTAATGGGGGTGTTACAAGAATACAAAGACACGTTCGCTTGGACATACGAAGATATGCCGGGGTTAGATAAGTCATTGGTAGAGCATCGACTAACTTTAAAACCTGAGGCTACCCCGGTCAAGCAAAAGTTAAGGAGATTCCACCCAGACATAACATTAAAAATGAAGGAAGAGGTCGATATGTTACACCAAGCAAAATTCATTAGGGTTGTCCTCTATCGGAAAATATAGTCCCAGTCATGAAGAAATATGGAAAGGTTCGAATTTGCATTGACTTCAAGGACTTAAACCGAGCGTGTCCAAAAGATGATTTCCCCCTTCCTTATATCGATGTTCTTGTTGACAACACAGCTGGATACGAAACTCTATCATTCATGAATGGATACTCAGGGTATAATCAAATCCGGTTAGCAGAAGAGGATCAAGAGAAGACCTCGTTCACTACACCTTGGGGAACTTATTGCTACGTTGTCATGCCCTTCGGATTAAAGAATGCCGGAGCAACTTATCAAAGGGCCATGGTGGCAATATTTCATGATATGATGCATAAATTTGTAGAGGTGTACGTGGATGATTTAGTGGTCAAATCTCGAACCCGAGATGAGCATGCTGAGGTGTTGAAAAGGGTTTTGCAACGAGCCAGGGAATATAAGCTTAAAATGAACCCCAAAAGGTGTGTTTGGAGTATCATCTGGAAAGTTACTTGGGTTCATCGTCAGCAAAAGAGGCATCGAAATCGATCCCAACAAGGTCAAAGCCATTATTGACATGCCTTCACCAAAGAACCTAAAAGAGCTGAGAGGGTTGATTGGTAGGCTACAGTTTGTTCGCCGGTTTATCTCACAACACTCCCAAAGGTGCAAACCTTTCTATGAGTTAACCAAGGTGAGGGCTGAATTTAGATGGGATTCGAGATGTCAAGAGGCATTCGATGGTTTAAAGAAATATTTGTCAAGCCCACCTGTGCTCAAACCTCCAGTTCCCGGCAAACCCTTGATCCTATACATCTCAGTTTTGGAAGGATCTCTGGGAGCAGTGTATTGGCACAATTAGATGATGAAGGGAAAGAGCGAGCAGCATACTATCTGTCCAAAATCTTTGATCCTTGTGAGCAGAAGTATACAACCATGGAGAAAACCTGTGCCGCCCTGGTTTGGGTGGTCCAGAAGCTTAAACACTACTTTCTGGCCCACGAGGTTAATCTCATTGCTCGCATGAATCCTATCAAATTTCTTCTTGAACAATCTGTCCTGACTGACCGTTTGGCACGCTGGCAGAGCTTTCTCTCCCAATTTGACATCACCTACATCCAACAGAAGGCAATCAAGGGCTATGCAATTGCTGAACACCTTGCCCATCATCCTATCCCGATCTTTGACCCTATCCAATCAGAATTCCCCGATGAAGAATTAATGTCCATTCGATCTTCCAATCTATGGACTTTATATTTTGATAGGGCATTAAACTCCCAGGGTAGAGGGATAGGGATTGTTCTTCTATCACCCGAAGGTGTCACCATTCCACAGGCTTTTCAGCTCCATTTTCCAAAGAACAAACAATATAGCCGAGTATGAAGCCTTATTGGCCGGACCTGAGGCCGCTCACTTCTATGGTATCACTAAACTAAGGGTGATCGGTGATAGCCGCTGATTCTCCGCCAAGTGCTTACCAAATACCGCACATCTCATCCCGGCTCGTACCATACCAAAAACTCACCACCTGTTACATCAAGCTATTCTCCAAACTCGAATTCATTCATGTTCCTCGTGCTCAAAATATTCTTGCCGATGCTCTCGCTTCCCTGGCATCTTCACTATCTGTCCCGCTAGGCAGACAGGTTAGGACGATCTATGTCCGCCGACGTACCATTCCGGCAGTGGAAGATGCACGATTCTTGAGGGGTAAAGAAAAATTTGAAAGGAAAGAGTACATTGAGCAAAAGGAGGAAGTATCTTTAGTTGAGTTGGAAGAATTATAAAAGGGTGAGAAACTATGGTATCATGAGATTGTGAATTACTGTCAGGATCAGACATATCCACCGGGATCAACTGCCGAAGAGAAAAGAGCCATAAGAAGGGTCTCCCAGAGATACACCATCTTAGGTTGAGTACTTTAAAAAAGGAGCTTGGCCGGTGTTCTATTAAGATGTGTAGATGAAGAAGAGGCTGAATTGGTGCTTAAAGAAGCACACTCCGGAGTATGTGGAGGCCATGTAAATGCTCAAGCCCTCGCCAAGAAGATCATCAGACAAGGGTACTATTGGCCTACTCTGGAAGAAGATTGCTCGATCTTTGTCCGGCACTGCCATCAATGTCAACTTCACGCCGACAAGATTCACTCTCCCGCATCTTCCCTTCACCTGATTCACGCCCCATGGGCCTTCGCTATGTGGGCTTTTAATGTTATCAGACCCCTTGGTGACCCAAACTCCACAAACAAAACCAAATCCTTCATCCTAACTGCAACGGAGTACTTCACCAAGTGGGCGGAAGTGGAAGCATACGTGGAAATCAAGGCATCAACAGCCTGCACCTTCATCAAGCGCGACATCATCGCCAGGTTCGGGATCCCAAGCGACATCATCACCGACAACGGACCACAATTCATCTCTCAGGAGCTGCGTGACTTTTGCAACAGATATTGCATCATATTGCATCATTCATCTCCATATTATCCTCAAGGCAACGGTCAAGCAGAAGCCACCAATAAAACCATGATAAAAATCATGAAGAAGACTTGTAAGTCTAGCAAGTTCGCAGACTGGCCAGATAAGTTAGTTGATGCTCTATGGGCCTACCGCACTTCTATTCGAACCCCAACGGGTCAGACCCCCTATGCCTTGGCATTTGGGATGGAGGCGGTAGTTCCCTACAAAGTAGTCATTCCTTCCCTCCGAGTCCAGATCGATCGAGATATCCCGATGGATGAACGCTGAGATTCTCTTCTCGCGCAACTCGAACTCTTGGATGAAAGGAGGCTGGCCTCTGCCGAACATGCTAGATCTTACCAAAATAGACTTGTAAGATTTTATCAGAAGAGGGTGGTGGAGAGAAAATTTGAAATCGGTGAGGTTGTGCTTAAAAGAATATTCATTAAGCCGGGCGGTCCCCGCTCCAAACTTCAACCTAATTGGGAGGGTCCGTATGTGATTTCGGTTGTTTATCCCAGTAATTCATACAAGCTGACTAATGAAGAAGGAGAAGAACTAGCCCATCCCTGGAATGGTGTATACCTCAAAAAATATTTCCCTTAAAAGAAAAATCACAAAAAAACAAAAATCTATAAAATCCAAAAGTGTGAAGAATAATTATAACATCTAACGCTTGCTTGCTCAGTGCACCAACTTGTCACTTAGGGAAATAAGGATAGGCATCATACTGCACACACTACACACCTAGGTTTCAGAATTTGATGATCGGAAGTCAGAGAAAAAGCTAGGCAACACTTGGCAAAGGAGGTCAACCCTGTCCTATTCTCTTCTTACTTCGGTCCAGAATGGATAAAAGGGGTTAGAATAAGGAGTATCGAAAGTGTCCATTGCCTTAGTAGGAGGATGCCTCTGAAGGTCTGACTTCTTAAAAAAGAAAAGGTGCCAAAAGATGGGCAATGACCCCTCAGGTCAGCAAAAGAATAGACCTGTCTGAATGTGTACCAACAAAAGCCCAAAAAATAAAAAGGCTCCAAAAGATGGGCAATGAACCCCTCGGGTCAAAATCAAGCAAAAGAAAAAGACCTGTCCGAATGCAGGCCATCAAAAGAAAAGGGCTAGAAGGAAGGACCCGAGGATGTCAAATCCCCAAACAGGCGACGCGGGCACTAGTAGAGAAACAAATTCGACACCCCCGAATCCTATTAAGGACTTACCACCAATCCTCTTCCCTCTTTAACCTTGCGGGTAAGGTTGACCGACTGGATCCAAGAAGAGCCATAGCCTATCAAAGGCGGAAGGTCAGAAGATCTCGGACTAGGCACTTTCTTACACGTGATGCCTACTCTTAACCCTTAGGTAACAATGAGAGGCACCTATGGCAAGCAAGGCAAAGGATGAGATGGTCGTTTCTTTCACACCAAACCAAAAAAATTAAAAACTTCAAAAACACAAAAAAATCTATAAAGTCAAAACTCTTAAAAATTAAATATTCAAAACACCAAAAAAATCAATAAAGTTTCAAAACATCAAAAACATTATAAAACCATCAAAACCCAAACAAATCAAAAATTTCGAAACACCTAAAAATTTGCTTTCTAGACTGATTAGTTGTCTTTGCATTCATGTTTAATTTCAGTCTTGCATATTTTCTTTTATGCATACTTATGTTTTTTTTGTTATCTTTACCTTGATAAGGCCTATGTCCCTTGACAAAAGATCAGGACAACTTTGCCCTCTCCTTGTAAGGGACTAAGCCAAAATAAAGTTCTAATATCTTCTCTCAAGTGGATGCAGGAATAGGAGAATGCATGCCAGCTTCATATCCCCAGAAACTTAGAGGAAGCAAAAACAACAAAAAAATCAAAAATTGAAAAACAAAAGTGGACTACCCCGACCCCTATTAGGACTTGCATTTAGTATTGCATCTATCAAAATAAATAATATTTGAGATGTTGAAGACCTCAAGTCTAGAGGGGCTTGAGCCTGAGAACCCCTTCAACAAAATAAGTGAGGGCTCAGTCATTCCCTAGGCTTGCGGATAGGCCAAAGTTGAATATGTGGGGACGACGGTTTCTTCATAGATGTCCTGACCCGTTATGTTCAACCTATATCTTCAACTATTTTCTTATACTTATTTGTATTTCTTTAAACCTAGCATGCATCATTTCATACACCAACATTCATCATCCCACCATGACCATTCCCCGCTTCCTAATCCTGCCATAACCTCTTTCCAGTCCCATTATGAACATTTTAAAAATGGTCTTTATAGCTCCAGAGAAGGTCTTGATTTTTCAAAGAATCGGTTTCCAACGGGTTTTAACAATGATTTCATCAAAACAAGAAGTTTTTCCATGTCAAACTGAACCGGTATTGTTGAGTAAAACCTTATGAATTTGAAGAACCCAACCTTGGTTGATTGTCTATCTCCTCTTTACTTTTCGCAATTTACTGCATTTCTACCGAGTCCAGCAGACCATGCAGTTAGGGTCCTGGCCGGTAACAATTCTCCCCCACGTGGGATTTTAGTTATTTACTTTCAATACTGTTCTTCTCTTTAACCAATCAACCGGAGGGAAGGTTTCGATAAGACAAAGGGTAATCTCGGAGTACGGTAAAGTTTTATTCCACTCAACTAGGCCAATGAGGGCGCATCTAAATCTACACCTTGGCGTCACCTTTTCAGTCCATTACCACTTCATTCCGCTATGCCTCATTACGCTTCACTACATTCACCTACGTTTCATTTGTGTCACTACCCTACAAAGCCGACGCCAAGGCGAGGCAAGCTGTAGACACGCAATTTTGGCCTAGTTGAAGAGCTTAGATTCTTTCTTTTATGAATAATATTTGAGTAACCTTTCAAGGGAACCGAGTTTTCCGGAAAAATCAAGTTTTTCGGTGCATTTCGAAGAGGATTGTTAGGCGTTGACCAGGGTCAAAGCGCCCTATATACAGGGCGCCTGGCACCAAATCAAATCGACTTGACTGGCCGATTTGACCCCCCGCAGTAACTCGTCTTGTCGATCTGACGGACCTCATGATGCTGGCGCCCCATATATAGGGCGCTATGCCGCGTGGCACTGCTTTTCGAAAATGGCCAAAGTACCCTCTTTTGGGCTATAAATAGACCCCCATTTGGAACTGAAAGGAGGTTCCAGCTTTGTGCCACCCTAGAGCTCATCCAACACCACTTTTCTAAGCCATTTTCACCCCACATAAGCCTTCAAACTGATTCAAAACTCTCCCAAAAACCCAAAAAACCTGCAGTTTCCTTCTTCAGAAATATGATTTTCCTCTGACTTTGAGAGCCTCTACACTCTATTTCTTTTACATCTGGTGCCAAAACACTCTTCCATTAGCTTCACTTGGGTATTGGCTGCTTGAAGAAGTCTTGTTTCCGTCTTGGAGGTCTTCTTACACTCCGGGGCGACGCCGCGAAGAAGGGAAGAAAATCTGCTGAAGCCAGTCTCTGGTGCCCCATAAATAGGGCGCTTTGACTTTCGTCAACGCGCCCCATCAAGGGGACACCTGCAGCAGGCGCCCAATATATGGGGCACTAGCAGGGGCATACCCCATTTTGCATTTTTTGAGTTTATTTACCTTTCCGGTCGATCCTTTACTCCCCCCTTTCATTTTAACTCTCATTAACATGTCATTTAGCATATATTGAGCCACTCATTTGCATTTTCATGCATATCTAAACCTTCTAAATAGGGGTTGGGATTTAGTCCCAATCCGGTTAGTCTCTTTCCTTTTGCATATTTGAATTCAAATTTGAGCACGATACTATACTTTCATTAGAACTAATGAACCTTTCACTTGTTTCTATGTTTTCTTATGGACATTTTTAGGTAAATCCGATTGAGGCGGAGCTTCAACCGGATCGAAGACGAGGGACTCACTAAGCTCTCTTCTTTCGGCCGGCCGAGAGAGGAGAAGTCGGAACCCAACAATATCTCCACTTCCAAAGGTACAACGGTCATTTCTCCATTTCATTTCTTTTCATTCTACTATATTTTGGAGCCTTTGGCTCCTGGCGACCACACCCACTAACATCTCATCCACCAAGTCCCCAAAGCAAGTGTAGGGGCCGGAAAAGGGGAGATCTACGGATATCCCGTTTCGGGTGCTTACAACGGGCTCTGCTTTATGGAATGTAAATCAAGAGATGAGTTGATTTGACCATGTGTACCTTAGCATGGGAGATTGGGATGTGAGTTCAACCTTCTTCTTCTTCGGCCGGCCGATGAAGAAGAGTCCAACCGATGCTAGATTGATGTATTTGTACAACTAGAAGACAGTAAGACAAGAAAACAAGTGAAGAAGGATTAGAACTGAGTGAAGTGTAGTAACATGTAAAATTAATAATATAAAACGACAATTGGAAACAAACTCACCGGATTCGGAGTTAGCCCTAACCCCTTTTATTTTGATTTTTTGTGATATATGAAATGATGAAAAACTGAATAAAAATGCTTAAATATGAACTAAATGATATGAATGAATATTTATAAAAGAGAATATGAATGGTTAAAGACAACACAACTCAGGCAAAGTGGCAACCGGGTTGGACAGATTCAATGTAAACTGCGCGGCTCTGATACAAAGACCGTAAAAAACAGCACCAATGTTAGAATAAAGTGATGTTTTTTTCAAAATAAATAGGACTTATCGAGGGTGGTTTTATATGAAGACAAGTTTTCTTGAATCATATGATAAGTAATATGAATTTCCCTGATAAGCCGGATCTTGAACAGTGAAGTTATGGAAACTCCCAGCACAATGTCGATGTAGGACATGCTATGGGAATCACAGATATCTAAATTGAATGATTCTTATTGTAAATAAAAGATAACTCACCGGGGAAAAATTTCTATGAAGGATATATAGGCTGAATCCACCATTCAGTGTACTGAAATTGATTGAGAATATGATGACCTAAAAGAGAAGACTTCGGATCTGTCCGTGCAGCGCCGGTATTGAAGTCGTAACAAGCCAAGGGAATGTCAAAATCGATCTATGTTTGTTGGAGATGAAATATATCTTGATGTAGCAAACTTATTCTGAAGGAAGTAAGGCCGTAAAATGACTATAAAGATCTGTAGAAGCCAATGATCAACAGTGCAGCACTTTGGAGCATAGACCGGCTTTTTCTTCACTTTGGAATGATCTCCGGACACCGGGATGAAGAGATGACGATTTGGGAAGGTTGGGATGATCCAAGGGTGGCTGGAGGACAAGGATAAGAGTGTTGGATGATGAGGATTCCTTCCCTTTTGTCATTCATATGAGTCTCCCTTTATAGGGGATGGGAACATGTCAAAAAATAGCAAGTTTTGATACATCCGACCATAGGTTGGATTTCATCTATTTAATGTTGCTAATTTTTATACTGAGGCATCTAGAAACTTACCCAAATGATTGAGATGGATTGGAAACCATGGATCACCTTCCCCATGTTCAAAATATGTCTGCACTTGAAGAGGAAACAAATCTAGTCTAAAAATGGCAAGTTTTGATGTATAAAACAACAAGTTGGATTGCCATCATTTGATGATGCTAATTTCAACCATGAAGCTTCCAGATACTATAACAAGTGATATGGAAGAGGAAAAAGGAAGGTAAGATTGTGAATTGGTCATATATATGCCCAATGGGCTGGGCTTGCATGCAATTGGGCTTGATCGGTGTTGCGTGCGGACAGAACTGCAAGTCTGACTTCTAAAAGGTGCTGCAGACAAATGGGAAATCAGAATTGAATGCCATTTATTGCAATGGAAATATAACTTAGAGGAGAAGATTATTTATGTTGAAGACTTCTTCATTGGACGTTTACATAATCCTATAATAAATTTTCAAATAGAGGATATGATAGGAAAAGCATAATCTGGCACACCATCAAGAGTCTCTTGTTCGGCAAACACGGATTTGATTAGAGATCCATAACTCATCCTCAAATTTCTAGTAAGCATCTTGGCTCATCCAAATAGATTGTTCAACTTGATTTTGATGGTCTAAAAGAGATGTTGCCAATGGAATAAGAGTTTAAGCCCAAATAAAGCCAAATTGGCGTGTCTACAGTATGTATTAAAAAATAGAACAAACTGTGCTCTCCAGATCATATACTTGTCACTCGTCAATTTAACAGAAATAGAATGTTAAATATTAGAAACTAAAGAGGAAAGAGATGTGGTATAAAATGGTAACCTAGAACTTGAAGAACCATGAATCGGAGAGCTGATTGTTGCTATATTGATTGACTCTTCCATGATCTTGGTGCTCTGATACCAAGTGTGAGCTTAAGATTGTAGAACCACTGAAGAGCTAATCCAGATCTATCGAGGTTACGAAGTCTTGAGCAACACTGTGATGAAATAGAGGAAACAAAGAGAAGATACATTTTTGAAGAAAAAATGGCGGAGTTAATCACTCACACCGACAATGAATCAACACATATATATGAGTGTTACAAACGCTACATAACACAACCTATGTGGCACACACATCAGCACCTGTTGATGCCACATCACCCATTATCAAATTTTTCCTTAATATAGACCATCAAAGGTAAGGGCCTCGATGGTGAACGAGAAGGTAGGGGAATGGATGTAGCCATCTCGCCAGTTCCTCTTGTGTTTAGGGAAGGGAATAGTGGAACTCTCACCTGGCTACCTGTGGATGACACCCAATTATCTGGTATTCTTCTTGTTTCCTTACTGTTGTGGCGCTGGTGAAATAATTTCCCTTCCCTTTCTAGCTTTGTGTTATAGAAGGACTGTCCTGATGATGACTGGCATTAACATCCCCCATACACCATCATTTGTACTCCATTTTTCCTAGGGTTTTAGAATAAAATTGTGCAAGCGCAAGTTCAACATCTCATGAAGAGATGAACATCAAGTGTACGTCTCAACTTTGGAGTAATATATATGTCTTAATCAGTGTAGTCTAGCAATCAATAGGTGGTTGTTGGAATGGGATGACAGAACAGATTTAGGCTTGACCATGTCGACTCTCTCCTTAGCCTAAGAGGATGATCATCTTTAGCAATCTGCATCTTTTATCAAGATGCACCTCTTACTAGTGTAAAAATACATAAAAACCACATATTTATGTATCTCCGAAGATGCCCATCAACAACCTCAGATTTTTCATATCCTAGTGAACAAGATAACACTCTTGCCACTTGGCTTATGTTGTCGCCCATCTTCTCAAATAATACTGACCTATATATATATATCTATAGGGTTTTGGGTTCGTATTTTCACTTGTAGTTTGTGAATATGGACAATCACTAAATAATTTGCATGTGTTCTCTGCAGTTCACACTTTTTCTTTGATAAAAAAAGAAGAACATTGAAGAGATAAGGTGACAGTGTTGTGAGCTTGTGTGATGGCTGGTGTGATAGTGATAGTGATGATTGTGATCCAACCGCTAGGTCCATATATCTACTTCAAAATGTGTCAAGGAAAGTGCTCAAGAATGCCCTTCTACATATTCTTTGTGTAATTGCATATACATTTGTGGCTACCTCCATTTCAATTTTTTTTTCTCATTAACATTTATATAAACTCACATATATGATCTCACAATATATTTGCTGACATGGCACAAATCACCATAATATAATACCACGCCAAATGCAAGGAGTCTGCTCTACACTAGATTAGTTAATAATTGCATCCAATTGAACTTTTAGAGTTATTAATTACATCCAACTTAAGGAATGCTTTGTTATAAGTTCTTCGTCGCCCTGTTGTTTTGCTACTAGTTTTTTTCTTGTTCTTAGTTCTCTCTTTCTCTCTCTCTCTCTCTCTCTCTCTCTCTCTCTCTCTCTCTCTCTCTCAACATTTGCAATAACTTTATAAATCTTGCTCTGAGTCATGTAGACTTGATTCAACTTCATATTTGCCATTCTCAGCAATTTATCAAGATTATTATCTTTTAAAATGTCAATTTTAGAGTGAGAATGAGAGCTAGAGAGAGATGAGTCATACTTGCCAAAATTGTCATTTATGGCTGACAATTTTAGCAAGCTAGGCAAATATATTTTTATTGAAATGCGTTGATTCTATTGTACATGATTCTTTGCCACATGTTTGGTAACAATATCAAACACTATATCACTACTATTAATCTTGAACTTTATAGTGATACAAATGGTCACAATGTGTTTGGTTATTAATAATTTTGAAATTTGTAGTATAAAGAACACATGAATTATAATAAGTATTCATAAGAATCAATCTATGGAAATATCAATATCAAAATTGATATAATGTTTAAAAGCACAATTTTCTAATAAATAGGAGCCAGTTTGGTAAAACTCATAAGTCATTATGTTTTATTATACAAGCTGGTGGGGACCATTGCAAGTTTTTGCAGACATTTCTTCACCACAACAAGAACTACAGTAGGGTAAACTTTCAATGTAAGTTTAATATCTTCTCTACCTTTGGCTCATTATATGTTCATGTTTGTTGTACATGGACTTTATTTATTTAATTATTTCAATTCTCATAAAAGAATAAAATTGGGTCTTGGTGTCTGATATGCTTGTATGTGATATCTTACAAGTACTCCTTAGCAAGCAAACCCCACTATAGTAGGAAACAATTTCTCCAATATTTTGAGAAAGCAAAAGGCCACTGAAGGTGCACATCTTTGACATGTGGTACATCTGTAGACTGAACATTGTCTTTGCAAACACCAAAATGTTAATTGGAATTTTTTTGCAGACACTTTTTCACCATCGTCAGAGCTACGGGAGGGCAAAATTTCAATGCATGTCCATTAACATCTTCTTGTCGACTCAGAAAAGACAATGAGGCTCTCCTTTTCTGGGTAGTCCGTGAATCCTGATTTCCACCTCAAGAGGAAATGAGAAAGAAAGGAAGAAAACACGGAAAGCAACTCACCTCGATCCCACACTCACATGATCCCTGAACTTTCATCCCTCGGCGTCGCTCCATCACTAAAGAGACAGTTTGGATCAAGTGGGAGGAGAATGGAAAGAAGGAAAATTAAGACATGTGTAGTTTCCAAGAACCGCGGGTTCCTCTTTATGCAATAAAAATGACCGTGTGTACCTTAGCGGGAAGAGTGCGGGTCAAAGCTTCTCCTTCTTCGGCTCTGACCGATGAAGAAGAGTCCTCAATGCATGGATGTTTGATTTCCTATGAAACTAGGCAAACAAATAGATGAAAAGACAATTAAGACTAAACAAAGTAAAGTATGTGCAAAGAAAATAACATGAAACACATAATTGAAAGGAAACTGACCATATTCGGGTTATCTCTAACCCCTTTCTTATTTTTAGACTTTTATAAAAATAATGTAAAAATTATAAAAAAATGATAGGAGGATGGAGAATCACGAAACAAAGAGATAGAAAAAATAACATAAAACTTTTATGAATATTTGATAGAGATATGGCCAAATCTAGGTTGTCGAAAAAGCTAAGCAGCAGTCTAGGATTTGCCAGGCGCGACATTACTTCTGCGCTTGCCACGACCAGTCCCGATCTCAGAATCACGTACCATTGATTGAAAACAAAAGAAGACTCGAAGTGGAAGAACTTTAATGTAGAGAGCTTGGTCAAAAGATGTCCACACACTGCTGTAGAAGCCAAAGTAGAGAGACCTGGTAGATTACCTGTAGACCGACCTTCCTCTCTCCTGAACCAATTTTTCTCTCTCTTAAAACTCAAAATTCTCTCTCTAAAAATCACAAAATTGATGCAGGACGGAGCTTGGTTGTCTTGAGATGCCCAAGGGGTCGTGAACTAGCCTCTAGAACAACCGGAGTCATAGTCTATTTATAAGAGAAAAACCGACCCAATCTTTTCTAGAAAATAGGTATTTGCACCCTGGCCCAGGGCGCATGCGCCCCACATTGGGGTGCCAATCCTCCCTAAAAAAATGACCCGATCTGGTCAGAGGTAGAGTCTCGATCGGAAATCGGTTCCCACATGCCCCGATCAGGGGCGCATAGCCATGTGCCTCAGGATGGGGGCACAAGGTCACATGCCCTGGGGGAAAGGCACATGTGCCCGAGGACCACGGTGCATGGACCTTATTCTACGTGTCTTTCTTCCGGAAGCCATTGCGGACACTCCCGAACTCGGAATTCTATGCCGTTTATCGTGTTGGAAAGATAACAAGCCGAAGAAGCATCTACAAAAATGCATTAGCCATCACACTTTTCAAAACTTCAGAATTTTATCCAGAAGTTAGGATAGTGAACAAAAGATCTGATACAAGTTGGAATGATTTCGACGGCCAACTGGAAAGATAGCATGAAACAAAACTTGTCCGGAATGTGAATATGACCATAACATTCAATGCATTATCATTAGGCATTAGTCACCCAGCCAATTTCCGTGTTTACACGATTTATATGTGGCTTTTGCTCAAAAATTACAACTTTGTGAGTAAAACTATGAAAAATGTCTAATTTCATTCAGCAAAGCTCCAAATCAATATTAAAAGGATCCATCATTATTCTATGATCAATCACACATGTTATACTATAAAACTTGAGTTTTTTGCTCTGAATTAGGCAAATTTGGCATGTTTACAGCTTGCCTCGGCTTGATGTTAGCTTTGTAAGGGAATGGCATGTAATGAAGCGAAGTGAATCAGAGTGAAATGTAATGGAGTGCAAGTGAGCATACATTAATGCAGCGGAATGAAATGATGATGGACTGGAAAGGTGGTATCAAGGTGTAGATATAGACATGCTTATCAACCCAATTTAGCAAAAATAAATCTCGCTGAATATTCTAGATCGCTTTCGTGTTCCATGAAAACCTCATATAATTGATTGGTAAAAGACATGTCATTAGCACAAGAGATGAAAGATAAAGAAGTAGCCAACCCTCAGTGCAGTGAGGAGTCCCCGAATTCATTGGTTCATCATCAGCCAGCAACTTGAACTTTCGGTGTTCTTGTACTGTGATGGGCTAAAGTTTAAAAGAGAAATTATTTTAAAATGAAAAGAATACCAATCCATAATATTTGGAATCTCAAGTTCATTCAAGTTCAACCAAAATACTTAGTTTAATTCTGAGTTGAATAACCTCAAGTTCTAAAATGTTTATTTTTAAGCACAACAAAATTGCTTGGTTATCGTGAAAACTATGAATCACGCTCTGGCAGAAAACTCGGATATTCAGAAAATGACAAAACAAACTCAAGCCATGGTGGGATTGAAAGATAATGGTGGGACTAACATAGAATGATGAGAAAGAGGAAACAATGGCATGACAATTGCCATGGTGGGATAAAATAAAAAACATGGTGGGATAAAATAAAAGACACAGTGGGATAAAATAAAAATCATGGTGGGATAAAATAAAAGACACAGTGGGATAAAATAAAAAACATGATGGAATAAAATAAAAACCACAATAGGATAAAATAAAAGATATGATGGGATAAAAAAATTAAAAACATGGTGGGATAAAAAAAGACATTGTGGGATAATAGAGTAAAACATGGTGGGACAACATTGGTAATGATGAAGAATGAGAAAGAGATGAATATGAAAACATAGAAAATTATGTAGAAAATAGTAGAAGATATCGATTGTCTATTGGAGGTCAAGACACCTGATTAGGAACCATCATCCCTCCAATGTTCAATTTTGGCTTATCCGTGAGTGTGAAGAAATGACCAAGTCATCGTAGATTTTGTTGAAGGGGATCTTGGGCCCAATCATCTTCACCCTCAAGGTCTTCAACATCAATGCATATAATATATATTAAATGAACCTAACATAACTAAGTGACAGCTGGTAGAAGTGATGTGAAGATGAGAATGTGACAGATGCAGGTGATGATATGAGGATGAGAATGTGAATCTGAGTGAAGTCTTCAGGCGTGGTCTATCAACTTGCATCGACTACCTAATTCATCAGCATCTCTAGTCCATCCTTGTCTTGCCTTTTGACGGAATACAGCACCACGATAATGTTCAGCTAAGTGGCGCTTCCTTTGTTTTTGCCACAGGGTTGGCATGACGTTCCTTCGGGAACATCGATCTCACTAACTCAACTGTTGGACTTAAAATGTTGTCTACACATTTTTTATTAGTACCCAACAGAAGAAATTGTCATATGAAGCATATTTTTCCCGAAATGGACAACTGAAGTTTTCACTAGTAGAACCATCATTTGGAGGTCAAAACAATGTTTTTTGATGGTATTTCCTTCAGCAAAAATGCCATTCTCAACATTATGAACAATTTTTGATGTCTTGAGATTTTTCTAATTTTTTTGGTTCATGTGCCCCTGATCAAGGGCACATGCTCATGCCCTTGGGGGTGGGGCACCATGTGCCCCCAGATGAGGGCACATGCGCCCTAGGGATTTTTTTTTTTTTTGCAAAAAATTGTACTTGATGGCCTTTCTCTTTTTGCCTCTTCAACTCTTAAAAACACTTGTCAAAGATGATTATATTTTCATCATGACTAATCCCTTTGCCTGTATATCATTTGCCTTTATTTTGAGTCAGAGGGAGGAGCCTTCTTAACAAGGTGTAATAAAATAAATGACTGAAATAAAATGGTGGTAAGGACTTACAAGGAGAACTTGCTTGCCGTGGTGATAATCTTTCCCTCCTATATTGAAATGCGTGTAACACTTGATAAAAAGGGATTAATTCTTCATGGTGACTCATCCCTTTGCCTATTACGGCCTACTTTGACTTAGGTCAAAGGGAAGAGCCTTCTTAATAAGGTAATTAAAGCAAAAATGGACATGCAATGTAGGAATAAAAATATGCATGACAAAAAAATAAATATAGATTCAACTAAGGCAATGATCATCACTGAGCTAAATGGGTTATCTTGGAAATATTAAAACAAATTTAGATTTTTTTAAATATTCATTTTTTTTTAGATTTTTGAAATATTCAATTTTTTGGTGGAGAAAATGTTGGTATTTGAGACAGTTCATTGGTCTTTGGGGTTTGTCAAGACTCAACTTGTAGAAACCATGTGCAAAATAAGATTCCCTATCTAGAATCCTTCTATCCTTCTTCCTTTGATTGGCTTGGATTCCACCTAGATTCGATCGGTTTACCCTATCATAGGGGTTTAAGGAGGAAGAGTATAGAGGAAGTCCTTGATAGGGTTTGGAGATGTTGAGAGGGATTTCTCTACTCACATCGAAATTACCCGTTGGGGTTTGGCCTCTTTGGGTCTTTCCTATTTTTTGCTCTTTATGCGGCACATATCTGGACAGGTTTTTGACCCATGAGGACATTGCCCATCTTTTAGTGCCTTTTTTGCCTTGATTATCATTCTGGGTACTCATTCAGACAGGTTGATCATTTTTATTTTTAACCTGAGGGATTCATTGCCCATCTTTTGGCACCTTTTGCACTTCCGAGACGACCTCCTACTAGGGTGGCTGGTAATTTCAATACTACCCCTGTCTAATCTCCTCTCCCTATCTTGGACCGAGTAGAAGAAAAAAGGGTAAGGGTACTTCTTCCGTTTCTAGATTCCTGCCTTGCCTTTCGCAAGTATCGGGTTGTCTGGATTCTTAGATCGGGAGGTGTTGTGTGTGTCAGATGATACCTACCATTAACTTCTCACGAACAGCCTAGGATAGATGACTTGAGATTATACCAGTGATTTCTCCATTTTTTTATGAAAAGTACTTTTTGATGTAAACTCCATTCCAAGGATGACTCAATTTTTCTCCATCTATATTAGTCAACTCATATGTATTGCCTGGATACTTTTCAGTGATTACAAAAGGCCCTTCCCAGTTAGGTTGCAATTTAGAGCAGGGACCCCCAGCTTAACGAAAATTCTTTTATGACCATCTCACCGATCTTGAATTTTATCTTGACCACCCTCTTTTGATAAAACCTTTTGTCGACTCTGAAAATGGGTTCCGGATCGGCACCTCAAGAGAAGGTGATGATAGATGGAATAGGGGAAGGAGGAGTGAATCGGAAAACACTCGGAAAGCAGTAAAAGGTCCTCACCTCGGTCCCACACTCACATTGATCCCCGAACTTTCATCTCACGGCGTCGCTTGAGCACCGGAGATGGTTCGGGTCATGTGGGAGGAGAGTGAGGAGGAGATGAACTTATAACATGAATAAAAAGGTGGTCGCCAGGAGCCGTGGGCTCCTTTTTATGGAATAAAAGATAAGATTAAGTTGATTTGACCGTGTGTACCTTAGCGTGGGAGATTGGGATGTGGGTTCAACCTTCTTCTTCTTTGGTCGGACGATGAAGAAGAGTCCAACCGATGCTAGCTTGATCAACCTGTACAACTAGAACAATAAACCAAGTGAAAGAAGCTGATTAGAACTATGGAAAGTGTAGAAACTATAGAAGAGAAGATGAAACAAAGAAGCAATTGGAATAGAACTCACCAGATTGGGGCGAGCCCTAACCCCTTTTTTGTGTTTTTTAATTATGTAAAAATGATGCAAATTAAATAAAAGATGTGCTAAGACAGTAAATAAACTGAATGAAATGAGTTAAGAAGGACTTATGAAGTGTGTGGCTTAAGTTGAAGCCAAGTTGGTTGAAGAAGGCCGGTTCAGGTAGCTTTAAACCTTTCTGGCGCGACTTTGGTGAAGAAAATGTCACGGACAACCCCGATGTCAGAATTGAGTACCATTTGTTTCTATGGATGGAGAACTTGGAGATAAAAAGATCTTATGTTGATGACTTTTCCAAAATATATCTGTAGAAACCTTTAAAAATTTTTAAAGTGGACCGATGTGGAAAACAGAACCTGGATGCGTGCTCTCAATGCAGCAATCGTCATGAATAAATGAAAAGTCAGAAATGAGTGCTGTTAGTTGCAGATGAAAGAAAATGAAGAGAGGAATAACTCCAATGTTTAAGACTTTTGCAGTAGAAGTCCCAGATTTTCTTCAAAAGTCGATGAAGTTGGTTGATGCAGAACACACGGATCGGGCTTCTCCTTCACTTCGGGATCGATCTCTCGACGTCGGATCGGCTTTAGACATTGGGACAGCCTTGGGAGAGAGCTTGGACGACCTCAGGACGAGCTGGGCATGGGGGATTAGCCTTGGGTCATTGAGAATGACCCTCAATTTATAGAGGAGAGAAACCAGTGCAAAAAATGGAAACTGGACCTACCGTGCCCCCGCCTTTCAAAGGAGGCGAGGGCGCGCAGGTCGCGCCCTCGACCTGAGGGCCCGCAGGGCGCACCCTCACCTTGGCGGCGCGGTCTACGCGCCCCCCAGTTTCAAAGAAACCGGGGGCGCATTACACGTCTTATTGCTAAAATTCGTCGGAAACTTCCAGAAATTGCTAAAAATTCGACTTGACATAAGTAACACGCCCCCGAATCGGGGGCGTGGTAAAAATAATCAAAAATCATCGATGGTAACCTTCCAAAAATCCAGTTTAGAAGGTATAAACCAGGGCAATTTTCGATTTTTGGAAATTGACCGTGCCCCCACGTTTCAAAGGAAGCGGGGGCACTCAGGGCGCGTCCCCGGTTTGAGGGCACGCAGGGCACGCCCCCGGGTTTAGGGCGCGCCCTCCCCTTTTAAGGGGAGCGGGGGCGCGGTAGACTCTCTCTCCTGCGTGCGTGTTCTGCGAGCCGTAACTTGTAAACGGGATGCCCGATTTGGCTCCCGTTTGTTGCGTTGGAAAGAGGGCCTTAAGCCGCACCTCCTCAAGTCAATAAACCAGCTGGCATTACTCCCGAGACGATTGCATGGGGCTTTCTACCGGTTTACCCTTTCGCGAATAGCCGAAAACCGCGGTGAAGATCTGAAAGGGCACGGTTCTGGTCGAGGAATCTCGGGTCAACTCGGGATGACTTAAAATGATGACCGAACAAGTCTGGTATGGTCGGAAAACCCGAAATCAATAAAAAATCTGAGATGAACCCGGTAAATGTGAACCGATACTTGGAAAAGCCGCAAAACCCTAAAGTCGACCAAAATGGTCGTATGGCCCCGGTTGATGAAATATACGGCTAGGATCAACCCGGATGACTCAAAAAGACCCTATGATGGCCAGAAAGGCCTAACAAGTGATCCGGGATAGCCGTGTCAGTACAGATCGAAAAAGCCATAACGAAAGCCGTTATTTACCGACGACTACCGAAATGACTTCTCGGAAACCCTAAATATTTCGGAACACATGCGAGACTCCCGAGACCTTCAAGTATGGGCCATTCAAAGTCGGTCATCGAGCAGGCTTCGTGTTTTTACGGTTCACGTGTGGCACTCGCTTGAAAGTTACGGCATCATTCCGGAAATCATTGGTCCATTCCCAACTCACAAGGGGCTCCACCAGCGTCCTTAGCTCATCTCCACGAGGTAATCCAGATCAGATAACGGTAAAATAAAAGATATTGCCTATGGAATAGGAGTCTGGGGCTCCAAATCAGGTCAATTTGGCGTGTCTACACCTTTTAAGTTTATTCTGGTAACAGGGATATCCCTGTCGAGCTAAACTCGAAGAGATGGAAGTAATACTTCGTAGGGGACCACTGCTTCCATCCCATATCCCAAAGTATATGGGGTTTGTCCAGTAGGAGTCCTTACAAAAGTACGATAAGCCCATAGAGCATCTACAAGTTTATCAGGCCAGTCAGTAAACTTGTTAGACTTGCAAGATTTATTGATGATTTTAATTAAGGTTTTATTGGTGATTTCTACTTGACCATTTCCTTGAGGATAGTATGGTGATCAATGATGCAATGAAATGTGATATCTGTCACAAAGATCACACAGTTCTTAAGAGAGAAATTGCGGCCCACTATTGCTGACGATGTCGCTAGGGATTTCGAAGCTTGCAATGATGTTGCGCTTGATGAAGGAGTAAACTGTTGATGCTTTAATCTCTACGAATACTTCTACTTTAGCCCACTTTGTGAAGTACTCCGTTGCCATGAAAATGAATGATTTTAAGCGCATTTCAAAGTTCATGTCACTCAAGGGGCCAATGATATCAAAAGCCCACATGGCGAAAGGCCATGAGGCATCAATTGGATGAAGAGAAGATGTAGGAGACTGAATCTTGTCGGCATGGAGTTGACATGAATGAAAGTGCTGGACAAAGATGGAGCAGTCTTCTTCTAGAGTTGGCAAATAATACCCTTGTCGGATGATTTTCTTAGCAAGGGCATGGGCATTCACATGACCACCACAAACTCCAAAATGTGCTTCCTTCAGCACCAACTCAGCCTCTTTCTTATAAAGACACTTGAGTAGAATTCCACTTAGGCTCCTCTTGTAGAGCACTTCTCCTAGGATTGTTTACCTCTGGGATACTGGGATACTCTTCTAATTGCTTTCTTTTCCTTGTTAGTTGATCTAGGGGGATATGACTGATCTTGGCAATACCTCGCCATCTCATCATACCAAGGTCTTTTACCTTCTTCTAATTCTTCTGACTCAATCAAGGATATTTCTTTTTTGTGTTCCATGTATTCTTTTCTATTGAACCTCTCATTAACCTTCAGATGTGGAATTGACCTCTTTGGAATTGACCTCCTATAGATGTGGATAGTCCGCACTTGCCTACCTAGAGTAAAAAATAAAGATGAAGCTAGTGAAGCTAAGGCATCGACAAGGATATTCTTAGCACAGGAGACACGAACAAAGGTGAGTTTGAAGAATAGATTGATGTAGCAAGTGGTGAGTTCTTGGTAGGGTTTGAGATTCGGATGGGAAGTTCGGTACTTGGATAGGACTTGGCGTAGGATTAATTGACTATCACCTATCACCCTCAGTTCTATGGCACCATGGAAATGAGCGGCCTCTAGCCCGGCCAGTAAGGCTTCATACTCATCTATGTTCTTGGTTGCTAGAAAGTCAAGCTGAAAAACCTGTGGAATGGTGACACTTTTAGGTGACAGAAGGACAATACCTATCCCTCTACCATAAGAATTTAGAGCCCCGTCACAATATTGTCCAAAGATTAGAAGATTGAACTGACATTAATTTGTCATCCAGGAACTCTGACTGGACTGGGTCAAAGATGGGTATAGGATGATGGGCAAGATGTTCAACAATAGCATAACCCATGATTGTCTTCTATGGAACATAGATGATATCGAATTGGGACAAGAAGCTTTGCCATTGCCCTAATTGATCAGTCAAAACTATCTTATCTAAGAGAAATTTGATGGGATTGATACGAGCAATGAGCTTGACTTAGTGAGTAAGGAAATAGTGCTTGATTTTCTGAACCACCCAAACAAGAGTAGCATAGGTCTTTTCCACCACTGTATACTTCAGCTTACAAGCCTCAAAGATCTTAGACAAGTAGTAAGTGTCGACTCTAAAAATGGGTTCTGGATCGGAACCTCAAGAAAAGGGTGAAAGATAGAATAAGTGGAAGGGAGTGAATTGGAAAACACTCGGAAAGCGGTAAAGAGTCCTCACCTCGGTCCCACACTCACATTGATCCCCGAACTTTCATCTCACGGCATCGCTCGAGCATCGGAGATGGTTCAGGTCATGTGGGAGTAGAGTGAGGAATAGAATGACTTAGAACATAAAAAGAGGTGGTCGCCAGGAGATGCGGGCTCCGCTTTATAGAATGTAAATCAAGAGATGAGTTGACCGTGTGTACCTTAGCGCGGGAGATGATATGTGGGTTAAACCTTCTTCCTCGTTGGCCGGCTGATGAGGAAGAGTACAACCAATGCTAGCTTGATTAATCTGTGCAACTTAAGATAATAAAACAAGTGAAGAGTTTGATTAGACTTGTGAGAAGTGTAGTAATTGTAGTAAGAAGATAAGAAAGGAAGCAATTGGAATCGAACACACCGACTTCGGGGTGAGCCTTAACCCCCTTTTTGTATTTTTAATTATGTAAAAATAATTCAAATGAACTAAAATATATTCTAAAACATTAAATAAACTGAATGAAATGAGTTAATAAGAACTTATGAAGTGTATGGCTTGAGTTGAAGCCAAGTTGGTTGAAGAAGGCCGGTTCGGGTAGCCTTGCACCCTTCTGGCGCGACTTTGGTGCAGAAAACGTTAAGGACGACCCTGATGTCTAAATTGAGTGAAGTTTGTTTCTACGGATGGAGAACTCGGAGAGAAAGAGATACTATGTTGATGAATTATCCTGAATATGTCTAAAGAAGCCTATAAAAAATTTGAAAGTGGGAAGATATGGAAAACAGAACCTGGATGCGTGCCCTCAGTGCAACAATCACCATGAACAGACGGCAGGTTGGAATAAAGTGCTGCTAGTTTCAAATGAAAGAGGACGAATAGAGAAACAACTCCTATATTGAAGACTTTTGCAGAATAAGTCCTAGATTTTCAATAGAAGCTGATGAAGTTGGTTGCTGCAGTACGCACAGATCGGGCTTCTCCATCGCCTCGGGATCGATCTCTAAACGTCGGATCACCTTTGGACATCGGAATGTCTTTAGGAGAGAGCGTGGACAACCTCAGGAACAGCTAGGCATGGGGGATTAACCTTGGATCATTGAGAATAGACCTCAATTTATAGGGAATGGAAACCGGTGCAAAACATAGAAACTGGACCGACTGCGCCCCTGCCTTTCAAAGGAAGCGAGGGCGCACCCTCACCTTAGGGGCGTAGTCTACGCTGTAGACACGCTAAATTCGCCTAATTAAGAGCATAAAACTCATGTTTTATAGGGTAACATGTGTGATTGACCTTAGAATGATGCCGGGTCTTTAAAAGTTGATTTGGAGCTTCGCCAAACGAAATAGGATGCTTTCCGAAGTTTTCCGCAAAAAGCCATAATTTCCAAGCAAAAGCCACACGTAAATCATGTAAACACGGAAATTGGCTGAATGACCAATGCCTAATTATCATGTATTGAAGGTTATGGTCATATTCACACCCCGGACAAGTTTTGTTGCATACCGTGCCTTTCCGGTTTGCCGTCGGAGTCATTTTGACCAGTATCGGATCTTCTATTTACTGCCCTAAATTCCGGACAAAATTATTAAGTTTTGGAGGGTGTGATGGCTTATCTGACGCTATAGAAAGATTCTTCGTCCTGTTATCTTTCCAACGCAATAAACGGCGTCGAATTCCGAGTTCGGGAGTGTTCGCAATGGCTTCCGGAAGAAGGACGCACAAAAAACAGTCACATGTGCCTGGGTTCCTGGTCACATGCGCCTGGGACCCAAGGCACGTGCCCATGCGCCCTACCAGTGAGGCACGTGACCTCGTGCCCTCACTTGAGGGCACATGCGCCCTACCCTTGAGGCACGAGGGAACCAGTTTTTCACCGGGACTCTACCACTGAACCGATCGACAGGATAAGACCATTTTTTCGGGAACAGTGCCGTGCACCCCCACTGAGAGGCACATGCGCCCCTCAGTGGGGCGCATGCGCCCTGCACCAGGGCGCGTGCACCCTGGAGTAGGGCGCATGCACCCTGGAGTAGGGCGCAAGGTGGCCTTTTTTTTAGCCCAGATGAGACCGTTCGTTCTCCTATAAATTAACTCTGATTCTGGTCATACCAGAGGCATGAGCATGACCCCCCAGGCATCTCAAGACGTCCAACCTCCCTCCTGTATTGATTTTGTGATTTTTAGTGAGAGAATTTCGAGTTTTTAGAGAGAGAAAAGTTGGTTCAAGAGAGAGGAAGACTGTTCTGCAGGTGATCTGCCAGGTCTCTCTTCTTCGGCCTCTACAGCAGTGTGTGGACGTCTCCTGTACAAACTCTCTTCATCAAAGTTCTTCCTCTCTAAGTATTCTTGAGTTTTAAATCAATGGTACTTGATTCTGAGGTCGGGGATGGTCGTGACGAGCACAGAAGCAAAGTCGCGCCTGGCAGATCCTGGACTGCTGCTCGACTTTTTCGACAACACAGATTTGGCCATATCCCTCTCTATTCAACTCAGAATCTTTCTGTTCCTTTTCCTATCTCTTTGTTTCATGATTCTCCATCCTCCTTTATTTTTTTACAATTTCTTTTGCATTATTTTTACTCTTTTATTCCGAAAATAGAAAAAAGGGGTTAGAGATAACCTGAATCCGGTCAGTTTCTAGTCAATTGTGTGTTTCATGTTAATTTCCTTACATATACTCCACTTTGTTTAGTTCTAATAGTCTCTTTCACTTGTTTGTTTGTCTAGTTGCATAGAATATCAAGCACCCACACGTTGAGGACTCTTCTTCATTGGCCGGCCGAAGAAGGAGAAGCTTTAACTCACATTCTTCACGCTAAGGTACACACGATCATTTTAATTCTATAAATCGGAACCTACGGTTCCTGGCGGCCAAATTTCTTTCTTCTCATACTCCTCCCACATGACCTGAACCGTCTCTTTGGTGATCGAGCGACGCCAAGGGATGAAAGTTCGGGGATCAATGTGAGTGTGGGACCGAGGTGAGAGTTGCTTTCCGATGTTTTATTCCTTTCTTTCTCATCCCTTCTTGAGGTGACGATCTGGATTCACGGACTTCTCTGAAAAGGAGAAGACCCCGTCGAATTTTCAGAGTCGACATATTTGTGGCGACCACAGTGGGACAAGCAATGTCTTCAACCGTGGGTGCTTAGTGTTTTGTTTGCAACTTGTTCTAGTTCTAGACCGGTTCCCACGTGAGCCTTTCCTTCCTTCCACCTATCTTAACATCATGACATCTCAAAATTTCTGATTTCACCCATATTTCATTAGATCTGAAGTGCCAAGTATGCCATTTAATTTTCGTCATTTTATTTAAACCAGTTCCCACATGAACCACCCTTTTCCTTTTAAACCGGTTCCCGCGTGAACCAATCTCTTTCTTTACTTCGGTTCCCATGTGAACCAAACCACTTTTTTTTCAGATCTATCCCAACTTGGATCAGATCCTTATTCACCTTTAATTGGCCTCACGTAGCTCTCTTTTGACCATTCAAACCGGTTCCCACGTGAACCACACTTTTTTACCCAAAACCAGTTCCCGCGTGAACCACCTTTACTTTTTACCCCGGTTCCCACGTGAACCAGCTTATTCTTACATAGGTCCCCACGTGGACCACCCTTTTGCTTGGCTATTAGATCTGAACCCTATTCTTGCCATCACCTTTTCACTATCTCCATTTGGCTCACATATGAAACAAGGTCTGGATTCTAGTTTCTAGTTGCTTGTCTAGTTTCTAATTGCTTGTCTTGTGTCATTGCTTGTTTATTTAAGTTTATGTTTTGCTCATTACTTGCTTTATTACTTGATTGCATTCTCTGCTCCTTCTCTCTACCTCCTTCTTTTACACTTTTTTGCGGCGGGAGCTCACTCTCCCATTTACCCCTCCCATCCAAAACACCCTCTTGGTGGATTCTGACCTCTCTTCTGGGATATTCCTTCCTAGTTGACTTGGTTGGCTTTCATCAAGGCCTCCGTAATTCCTCATACGTGGAGTATTCCTCTTCATGATCGGGTTGGTTGTACCACTTCCCAAAACCTGAAGCATCCTACGTTACCTACACGTGGTGAGATTGTGTGAAACCTAGGTCATTGGAGATTGGAGTTAGGATCTTAACCCATTTGTTGAGAGAACAATTCTTAACAAATTCATAAACCTAAGGTTTAATCAAAATCATTGCGTAATTTTACTTTCAAGTCTTTGCATCACTTGTTTGTCAAACAAAAATTCAAACCTCTAACCTTTTGCAAAATACTATAAAAACAAAAAAAGTTCTTTGTTTACTTTGTCAACTTGTTTGTTTTCTCCTTGAAGTTTAATGCAACTAAGGTCTGGAAGGCACGTTGGAATGGCGGAACAAGCTGAACATCGAGAGCACGAGATGGGTCATCAACCAAATCCATCAGATGGTCGTGTTAATCCATTGTTTGAGTCAGAAGCGCAAGAGGTCCCTTAACCATCTACTCTCCATGATGTTGAACAACTCTTTAGGGAGTTGTCCCTCTATACCGACCCAGAAACCTACGCCCGCATACAATCCATGGTGAAGGGCAAAAGTGCCTCAGGTCAGGCTGAAGCCAACCAAGTTGCTTCATCTCCTTGTCCTATGGTTCGACCACCACTTATTCAGTCACCCTTTGTTCAACCACCTGTTGTTCAACAATCTATGATTCAACCATCATTAACACAACCATCACTAGTGCAAACATCTATAGTTCAACCATCTGTGGTTCAACCATCATTTGTCCAACCACCTTATTTCAACCATGTTGCTCCCTTGGCCCATCAAGTTATGGGACAATCTTCAGTAAATTTGCCAAGTCATGCTCCTCAATTCCAAAATCATGTCTCAAACCACATACCCCAACCAGTAAACCAAGAACCTGCTCTCACCCAGGCAATCATGGATCAGCTCACCCAGATGAATGAACGTTATGAAGAGCTGAGATGTCGCCTGGACTACAAGTCAGTTCCTGAGATTTCTAATCCTTCTCTGCTAGTCCTACACCTGCCACCTTCTGAGCTACCAGTTTATTGCCACTACAATGGTACTGGCAATCCTTTTCTCCACTTAAAAGATTTTCTTTATGAGTCCTCGTTCTAGAAAAATGATCATAGGGTTCTTGCCTTCTTGTTCCGCCGATCACTAGAAGGGTCTGCATTGGAATGGTTCTACTCACTCGACTCCTTTGAGGCAGGAGACTTCGATATTGTGAAGACCAAATTCTTGCAAAGATACAGAGACCGGGTGGCACCAGCATGCTCCATTATGGATTTGATTGCTAAGAAGATGAAGCCCGAAGAGGACTTCATAAAGTTTGCTGATCGCTGGAGGGGAATGGCAGAGAAACTGACAGATGTGATTTCTGAAGGGGAACAAGTGAAGATGCTTATTGGCAACACTACACCAGCCTTGAGGAATGTCTTGATCATGCACCGTCCTACCACAATGAATGAACTCTATGACAGTGCCCGATATTTGCAAGCTCACTTCAAATATGCCACAATGATAAACCCTTTTGATCCTAAACATAGAAACTTCAGGAAAACCCCCTCTGCACCAGTTGGGCCTACAACCGAAGGAGTGGTCAACAACGAAGCTATAAACATTGTGGGGTACCAGGGAGGGAACTGTCAAAACCAGTTCAGAAACCCACCACAAAACCTTTCCTATTACCCCCCTCAACAACAGGTTAGGCCACCACAACCACGACAACCACAACAACCCCCGCAACCAGTAGCACAACCCCAGCAACCTCGTCAACCTACCTACAATAGGGCACCACCACCACCCAATCAGGCACCACGAAGGGGAGGTCCTTGGAGAGAGAACTACCAACAACTCCCTTACTCCTTGACCGACATCTTCAATGTACTCATGGCAGAGAAACAGTTGGAATTGCCCTTGGAAAGAGAGGTTTGGCCAACAAATGTAGATATGTCCCGATACTGTGCTTACCACCGGTGTCCTGGTCACACTGTAGAAGTGTGCTTTCAATTCAAGGATTACATCCACGATCTAAATGACCAAGGCAGCATTGATTGGGCTCAAATGGGGGAATGCATACAGGCAATGAAGGCTAGGCAGCAGCAGCGACAGTGTCCACTGGCTCAACCTCAACAACAACCTGGCTTGGGGATTGTTCAGAATCCGCTCCCATTACATGCTCCCGCTCCAGC
Organism: Cryptocoryne crispatula var. balansae; assembly: GCA_036172225.1. Lineage (NCBI taxonomy): Eukaryota > Viridiplantae > Streptophyta > Magnoliopsida > Alismatales > Araceae > Cryptocoryne > Cryptocoryne crispatula. The sequence continues at coordinate 21,265,679 of CM069919.1, forward strand.
ACTGGCACCAGCACATCCAAACCCAAGAATTGGTCTAGTACACTCCATTGTCCATGGAGATGCCAGCTGTGCTCAAGGTTGGCAACTAGAAAACCAAAATGCAACCATGCCAGTCAACCCAGCTAGGCCTCCTGCTAGGAACCCTCCTAGACAAATAATTCGTGCACCTTCCGTAGACACGCCAAATTCGCCTAATTCAGAGCATAAAACTCATGTTTTATAGGGTAACATGTGTTATTGACCTTATAATGATGCCGGTCTTTTTAAAAGTTGATTTGGAGCTTCGCCGAACGAAATCGGATGTTCTCTGATGTTTTCCGCAAAAAGCCGTAATTTCCGAGCGAAAGCCACACGTAAATCGTGTAAACACAGAAGTTGGCTGAATGACCAATGCCTAATGATCATGTATTGAAGGATATGGTCATATTCACACCCCGGACAAGTTTTGTTGCATACCGTGCCTTTCCGGTTTGCCGTCGGAGTCATTTCGACCTGTATAGGATCTTCTTTTCACTGCACTAACTTCCGGACAAAATTATGAAGTTTTTTAGGGTGCGATGGCTGATCCTATGCTATGGAAATATTCATCAGCCTGTTATCTTTCCAACGCAACAAACGGCGTCGAATTCCGAGTTCAGGAGTGTTCGCAATGGCTTCCGGAAGAAGGATGCGCGAAACCAGTCCCATGCGCCCGGGTTCCTGGTCACATGCGCCCGGGACCCAGGGCACGTACCCATGCGCCCAACCAGTGAGGCACGTGACCTCGTGCCCTCACTTTAGGGCACATGCGCCCTACCCTGGAGGCACGAGGGACCCAATTTTTCACCGGGACTCTACCACTGAACCGCCGATCAGATAAGACCTTTTTTCTCGGGATTTGTGCCCATGCGCCCTCACTGGGGGGGCACATGCGCCCCTCAGTGGGGCGCATGCACCCTGCACCAGGGCGCATGCGCCCAGGGGTGGGTCGCAAGGCCCCTATTTTTTAGCCCGGATAACGCCGTTCGTTCTCCTATAAATAAACTCTGATTCCGGTCGTTCCATAGGCATGGGCACCACCCCCCAGGCATCTCAAGACGTCCAACCTCCCTCCTGTATTGATTTTGTGATTTTTAGAGAGAGAATTTCGAGTTTTTAGAGAGAGAAAAGTCGGTTCAATAGAGAGGAAGGTTGTTCTACAGGTGATCTGCCAAGTCTCTCTTCCTCGGCCTCTACAGAAGTGTGTGGATGTATGCTGCCTGAGCTCTCTTCATAAAAATTCTTCCTCTCCAAGTATTCTTGAGTTTTCAATCGACGGCACTTGATTCCTAGGTCAGGGCTGGTCGTGACGAGCACAGAAGCAAAGTCGCGCCTGGCAGATCCTGGACTGCTGCTCGGCTTTTTCGACAACACAGATTTGGCTATATCTTCCTCTATTCAACTCGGAATCTTTCAGTTCTTTTCCCTACCTCTTTTTTTCGTGATTATCCATCCTCCTAGAATTTTTTTACATTTTTTTGAATTACTTTTATTCCGAAAAACAAAGGGGTTAGAGATAACCCAAATCCGGTCAGTTTCTAGTCAATTGTGTGTTTTATGTTATTCTCTTTACATATACTCCACTTTGTCTAGTTCTAATTGTCTATTTCACTTGTTTGTTTGTCTAGTTGCACAGAATATCAAGCACCCACCGCGTTGAGGACTCTTCTTCATCGGCCGGCCGAAGAAGGAGAAGCTTTAACTCACATTCTTCACGCTAAGGTACACACGGTCATTTTAAATCTATAAATCGGAACCCGCGGTTCCTGGAAACCACATTTATTTCTTCTAACCCTCCTCCCACATGACCCGAACTGTCTCTTTGGTGATCGAGCGATGCGAAGGGATGAAAGTTCGGAGATCAATGTGAGTGTGGGATCAAGGTGAGAGTTACTTTCCGAGTTTTATTCCTTTCTTTTCTCATCTCCTCTTGAGGTGAAGATCTCGATTCACGGACTTCCCTGGAAAGGAGAGGACCCCGTCGAATTTTCAGAGTCGACAACTTTGTGGCGACCACGGTGGGACAAGCAATGTCTTCAACCGTGGGTGCTTAGTGTTTTGTTTGCAACTAGTTCTAGTTCTAGACCGGTTCCCACGTGAGCCTTTCCTTCTTTCCACATTTCATAACTTCATGCCATCTCAAAATTTCTGATTTCACCCATATTTAATCAGATCTGAAGTGCCAAGTATGCCATTTAATTTCTGTCATTTTATTTAAACCGGTTCCCACGTGAACCACCCTTTTCCTTTTAAACCGGTTCTCGCGTGAACCAATCTCTTTCTTTACTTCGGTTCCCACGTGAACCAAACCCCTTTCTTTCCAGATCTATCCCAACTTGGATCATATCTTTATTCAACTTTAATTGGCCCCACGTGGCCCTCTTTTGACCATTCAAACCGGTTCCCACGTGAACCACCCTTTTTACCCAAAACCGGTTCCCGCGTGAGCCACCTTTACTTTTTACCCCAGTTCCCACATCGGTCCCCACGTGGACCACCCTTTAGCTTGGCTATCAGATCTGAACCCTCTTCTTTTCATCACTTTTCACTATCTCCATTTGGCTCACATAAGAAACAAGTCTAGATTCTAGTTTCTAGTTGCTTCTCTAGTTTCTAATTGCTTGTCTGGTGTTGATTGCTTGTTTATTTAAGTTCATGCTTTGTTACTTGCTTTATTACTTGATTGCATTCTCTGCTCCTTCTCTCTACCTCCTTATTTTACATTTTTTGAGGCGGGAGCTCACTCTCCCATTTATCCCTCCCATCCAAAACACCCTCTTGGTGGATTCTGACCTCTCTTCTGGGATATTCCTTCCTAGTTGACTTGGTTGGCTTTCATCAAGGCCTCCGTAATTCCTCATACGTGAAGTATTCCTCTTCACGATCGGGTTGGTTGTACCACTCCCCAAAACCTGAAGCATCCTACATTACCTACACGTGGTGAGATTGTGTGAAACCTAGGTCATTGGAGATTGGAGTTAGGATCCTAACCCATTTGTTGAAAGAACAATTCTTAAAAAATCCATAAACCTAAGGTTTAATCAAAATCATTGTGTAATCTTACTTTCAAGTCTTTGTATCACTTGCTTGTCAAACAAAAAATTCAAACCTCTATCTTTTTGCAAAATACTAAAATAACCAAAAAAGTTCTTTATTTGCTTTGTCAACTTGTTTGTTCCTTGAAGTTCAATGCAACTAAGGTCTGGAAGACACGTTGGAATGGCGGAACAAGCTGAACATCGAGAACATGAGATGGGTCATCAACCAAATCCGTCAGATGGTCATGTTAATCCATTGTTTGTGTCAGAAGCGCAAGAGGTCCCTCAACCATCTGCTCCTCGTGATGTCGAACAACTCTTTAGGGAGTTGTCTCTCTACACCGACCCAGAAACATATGCCCGCATACAATCCATGGTGAAGGGCAAAATGGCCTCAGATCAGGCTGAAGTTAACCAAGTTGCCTCATCTCCTTGTCCTCTAGTTCGACCACCACTCATTCAATCACCCTTTGTTCAACCTCCTATTGTTCAACAATCTGTGATTCAACCATCACTAGCACAACCATCTGTAGTTCAACCCTCTATGGTTCAACCATCATTTGTTCAGCCATCTTATTTTAACCATGTTGCGCCCCCAGTCCACCAAGCCATGGGACAATCTTCAAGTCATGCTCCTTAATTCCAGAACCATGTCTCTAACCACATACCGCCTCCAGTAAACCAAGAACCTGCTCTCACCCAGGCAATCATGGATCAGCTCACCCAGATGAATGAACGTTATGAAGAGCTGAGATGTCACCTGGACTCCAAGTCAGTTCCTGAGATTTCTATTCCTTCTCTGCCAGTCCTACACCTGCCACCTTCTGAGCTACCAGTTTATCGCCGCTACAATGGTACTGGCAATCCTTTTCTCCACCTTAAAGATTTTCTCTATGAATCCTCATTCTGGAAAGATGATCGTAGGGTTCTTGCTTTCTTGTTCCGCCGATCACTAGAAGGGTTTGCATTGGAATGGTTCTACTTGCTCGACTCCTTTGAGGCAGGAGACTTTGATATTGTGAAAACCAAATTCTTGCAAAGATACAGAGACCGGGTGGCACCAGCATGCTCCATTATGGATTTGATTGCTAAGAAGATGAAGCCCGAAGAGGACTTCATAAAGTTTGCTGATCGCTGGAGGGGAATGGCAGAGAAACTGACAGATGTGATTTCTGAAGGGGAACAAGTGAAGATGCTTATTGGCAACACTACACCTGCCTTGAGGAATGTCTTGATCATGCACCGTCCTACCACAATGAATGAACTATATGACAGTGCCCGATACTTGCAAGCCCACTTCAAGGATGCCATCATGATAAACCATTTTGATCCTAAACCTAGAAACCTCAGGAAAACCCCCTCTGCACCAGTTGGTCCTACAACCGAGGGAGTGGTTAACAACAAAGCAATAAACACTGTGGAGAACCAGGGAGGGAACCGTCAAAACCAGTACAGAAACCCACCACAAAACCTTTCCTATTACCCCCCTCAACAACGAGTTAGGCCACCACAACCACGACAACCACAACAACCACCTCGGCCCGGTAGCACAACCCCAGCGACCTCGTCAACCTACCTACAATAGGGCACCCCTACCACCCAATCAGGCACCACGAAGGGGAGGTCCTAGGAGAGAGAACTACCAGCAACTCCCTTACTCCTTGACCGACATCTTCAATGTACTCATGGTAGAAAAACAGTTGGAATTGCCCAAGGAAAGAGAGGTTTGGCCAACAAATGTAGATATGTCCCGATACTGTGCTTACCACCGGTGTCCTGGTCACACTGTAGAAGTGTGCTTTCAATTCAAGGATTACATCCACGATCTGAATGACCAATGAAGCATTGATTGGGTCCAAATGGGGGAATGCATACATGTAATGAAGGCTAGGCAGCAGTAGCAGCAGCGTCCACCGGCTCAACCTCAACAACAACCTGGCTTGGGGATTGTCCAGAATCCGCTCCCATTACATGCTCCCGCTCCAGCACCGGCACTAGTACATCCAAACCTAGGAATTGGTCTAGTACACTCCATTGTACAGGGAGACGCCAGTCGTGCTCAAGGTTGGCAACTAGAAAACCAAAATGCAACAATGCCTGTCAACCCGGCTAGGCCTCCTGCTAGGAACCCTCCTAGACAAATAATTCGTGCACCTTCTACTCCACAACCACCACAAAGCTCAATAACCCAACCATTGGCCGCCACTTCTTCTCGCCGGCCCATCATTAGGCCAGCCCCCTCTCTAACTACACCTCCTTCAACCATTGCTACACACCGGCCCTTGCTCATCTGACCACCGCAATCACCACCAAACCTGAACCCCCAGCCTACGAGCTCTATCACTCCAAAACCCCAACCTATCATACCACCAACACCACAACCCACCCCAGTTAACCCATCACCTCTACCCGACCGCCAAATAGCCCCGGTGCTTCGGAGTGGGAGGATGTTCCAGCGACTCTTTCCCCAAGCCAGTACTCAACCGCAGGATCCAGTGGAGGAGGAACAAATGGAAGAACCATTGGCAGACACAGCCTATGATCTGTTAAAGCATTTAGATAAAACAGCGGCCTGTATTTCCATACTTGAGTTGATCAAAAGATCAAAGGTGCACCAGGAGATTCTACAGCAGTACTTGCAAAGGGTCATGGTGAATGAAGATCTCCCACCTGAGAAGATCACTACAGTGTTAGCCCCTAGAAGTGAGCACCCAACACTCACTTTCTCTAAGGAAGAATTAGCAGATCCAGAATTTAGGAGATATGCTTTGCATGTGGCTGTGGTTATCTGTAATATTGAAGTGAAATCATGTTTGGTTGACACTGGAGCTTCTATCAACGTTATGCCGCCACAAACTTTGCAGTTGTGTGGTATTTCTGAACAAGAAATCAAGCCATCATGTGCCATGGTGACGGCCTATGATAACTCCAAGAAGTCTGCACGTGGGGTGGTCACACTAGAAGTCAAACTTGGACCATGTACGGTCACAACAGATTTTCATATTCTAGAATTGGATCCAACTTTTCGGGCTATACTTGGGAGGCCATACTTGGAGGCAATAGGAGCTGTGGCTTCAACAAACCACCAGTGCATAAAGTTTCCCTTTAAAGGACAGGTGGTCAAGGTGACTAGCATGCCTATAAGGGACGAGCTGAATGATGCTTTTACATCACCCCTAGGTCTGTCAATACAACCTCAGATCTCAATGGGAGATTTACCAGAAGTCAGATGCATGACCGCCTCTCTACCAGACACACTGGGATGGCGGATGATGATGAAACTAGGCTATCAGCCTGGAAGAGGTTTAGGCAAGGATCTTCAAGGGATCACTCAGCCAATTGAAACTGTGAAAAGCCACGCGAGCGAGGGTTGGGATATGAAGAGGGTTCCATCCCAAGGAGGATCTTCCGGCCCGGGATATGCCATGGGGCTCCATACATTCTTTATCAAAGGGGAGACCATGATGATGGCTGAAGACAACAAGAGTTCCATGATGACTGTCAAGAGAAGGAAAGCTCCAGATGAAGAAGAAGAAGACTTGGAAGACTTATGCTTATCTTTGACTCGTCTGTTCTCAAGTGAGGAAGAGCACCAGGAACCACTCAACGGCAGACCAATCTTGGATCATCTGGTTGAGCATACCACCCAAGTCAAAACCATTCCACGAGGCCCAAATACAACAATCCCATGGTTGAACCTCGTACCTTTGTTTCTAGATCTTTTGGATGGGCTTCAGGGCCCACTTACCCACTTTGGGCCCATGTGCCCTCTTCAACCTTCTACTCTTACTAGGCCAGCTTGCCCATTTTCTTCCCTCATCAACTTCAGAACTGAGGGCTTTTCTCAACATGGACTCACATGCCCATTTATTTCTATGATCGGGTCCACGTACCCGTTTACTTTTTTCATCAGTTTTGGACCCATGTGTCCACTTTCTGTTACCATTGGACCCACGAGCCCCTTTTTCCCCTTTATTTTTAAGTTTTTCTCTCTATTAATTCAGTCATCTTCTAGCAAGCCTCGAGTCACTCAGGCTCATTTTATCTTTTTACTCGAGAATCCCAAAAACAAAACGTCTTCTCTGAAACTCACATTTCCATCGAGGAGACGTCTCTACTCATCCTAGAGGGTGCTCCCAATCAGGGATCCCTCTTTTCTGAATCATTGATCGATTTACTCGATCCTCCCTCCACTGTAAATACCACCTTTCCAGCTTTATCTTCAGTAGGTCAAGTTAGGTTAAGAAATAGGAAAGTCAGAGGTAAACGAGTTCCAAATAGGTATCTGCAACAATTGGCACAGAAATGCGTAGAGTGTGCAAGGCTGCCAAACTTTTTAGAGAATACCATTCAGTTAGATGAAATCCGATATGAGGATGAGCATAACATAGATCACACTTTAGGAGTATATGAGGTGGTATCAGAGAAGGATCCTGAATCCGAGGATGAAATCGAGGACTTGGATGATGCATATGCATCTGGACTTAGAAGATTTGAAGAACCATCAGCCACAGGGAATGAACCGACCAAGGAACTGAATTTAGGAACCCTGGAAGATCCTAAGACTATCCTCATCAGTGCAAACCTCACTCTCTTAGAAGAACAATGTTTGATCAAAGTTTTGGAAGAATATAAGGACACGTTGGCATGGACATATGAAGATATGTCGGGATTAGATAATTCACTGGTTGAACATAGATTAACCTTGAAACCTGGAACTACCCCGGTTAAACAAAAGCTCAGGAGATTCTACCCTGATATTGCACTCAAAATGAAAGAAGAGGTCGACAAACTACACCAAGCAAAATTTATTAAAGTTGTCCTATATCTGCAATGGGTGGCTAACATAGTCCCTGTTATGAAGAAGGATGGACGAATTCGGATTTTTATAGATTTCAGGGACTTGAATCGAGCGTGTCCTAAGAATGATTTTCCTTTACCTCATATCGATGTTTTGGTGGATAACACAGCTGGATTTGAAATGCTTTCATTCATGGATGGCTATTCTGGATACAATCAGATCCGGTTAGCTGAGGAGGACCAAGAGAAGACCTCCTTCACTACACCTTGGGGAACATATTGCTATGTTCTCATGCCCTTTGGGTTAAAGAATGCTGGTGCTACATATCAGAGGGCTATGATGGCTATCTTTCACGACATGATGCACACCCTTGTAGAGGTGTATGTGGATGATTTGGTTATCAAGTCCAAGAGTCGGGAAGATCATTCTGAAGTGCTAAGGAAAGTGTTGCAACGAGCTAGAGAATACAAGCTAAAAATGAACCCTAAGAAGTGCACATTTGGAGTTTCATCAGGAAAGCTACTTGGGTTCATAATAAGCAAAAGGGGCATAGAGATCGACCCAAACAAGGCCAAAGCAATCATTGATATGCCTCCTCCGAAGAATATGAAAGAGCTTCGAGGATTGATTGGGATGCTACAATTTGTCTGCCGGTTTATCTCACAACATTCCCAAAGGTGTAAACCTTTCTATGAGTTAACCAAGGCGGGGGCCAAGTTTAAATGGGATTCGAAGTGCCAGGAGGCATTTGATGGGTTGAAAACATACCTGGCAAGTCCCCCTGTACTTAGACCATCAATTCCCGAGAAGCCCTTGGTCCTCTACATTTCAGTTCTTGAGAACTCTCTTGGGGCAGTCCTTGCACAAATTGACGAAGAAGGGAAAGAACGAGCTACCTACTACTTGTCTAAAATGTTTGATGCTTGTGAGCTGAAGCACACTGTGGTAGAAAAGACCTGTGCTGTTCTTGTTTGGGTGGTTCAGAAACTCAAACATTATTTCCTTGCTCACCAAGTCAAGCTCATTGCTCGTATCAATCCCATTAAGTTTATGTTAGAGAAGACAGTTTTGACTGATCGGTTAGGGCAATGGCAGAGTTTTTTATCCAAATTTGATATCACTTATGTCCCACAGAAGGCAATTAAGGGTTATGCTATTGCTGAACACCTTGCCCATCATCCCATACCCGTCTTTGACCTAGTCCGGTCAGAGTTCCCGAATGACGAATTAATGTCAGTCCGATCTTCCAATCTTTGGACATTATATTTTGATGGGGCTCTGAACTCTCATGGTAGAGGGATAGGTATTGTCCTTCTGTCACCTGAAGGTGTCACCATTCCACAGGCTTTTCAGCTTAAATTTCCAGCAACCAACAACATAGCTGAGTATGAAGCCTTGCTGGCCGGGCTGGAGGCCGCTCATTTCCATGGTGCCACCGAACTAAGGGTGATAGGTGATAGTCAATTGATCCTACGCCAAGTCCTATCCAAATATCGAACTTCTCATCAAAACCTCAAACCCTACTAGGAGCTCACCACCTGCTACATCAAGCTATTCTTCAAACTCACCTTTGTCCATGTCCCCCGTTCTCAGAATATCCTCGCCGATGCCTTAGCTTCACTAGCTTCATCTCTATCTGTCCCACTAGTCAGGCAAGTGCGAACTATCCACATCTGTAAGAGGACAATTCTAGCAATTGAGGATGGACGTTTTCTGAAGGTTAAGGAGAGGTTCAACAGAAAAGAATACTTAGAACATAAAGAAGAAATCTCCTTGATTGAGTTGGAAGAATTAGAAGAAGGTGAGAGACCTTGGTATGACGAGATTGCGAGGTATTGCCAAGATCAGTCATATCCACCTGGATCAACCACCAAAGAAAAGAAGGCAATCAGAAGAGTATCCCAGAGGTATACAATCCTAGGAGGAGTGCTATACAAGAGAAGCCTAAGTGGAATCTTACTCAGGTGTCTTGATGAAGAAGAAGCCGAGTTGGTGCTGAAGGAAGCACATTCTGGAGTATGTGGTGGTCATGTGAATGCCCAAGCCCTTGCTAAGAAAATCGTCCGACAAGGGTATTATTGGCCAACTCTAGAAGAAGACTGCTCCATCTTTGTCCGGCGCTGTCATTCATGTCAACTCCATGCCGACAAGATTCACTCTCCCGCATCTTCCCTTCATCCAATTCATGCCCCATGGCCTTTCGCCATGTGGGCTTTTGATATCATTGGCCCCTTGAGTGACCTCAACTCCGAAATGCGCTCAAAATCATTCATTCTGACGGCAACGGAGTACTTCACAAAGTGGGCTGAAGCGGAAGCATTCGTGGAGATTAAAGCGTCAACAGTCTGCTCCTTCATCAAGCGCAACATCCTGGCAAGGTTCGAGATCCCCAGTGACATCGTCACCGATAATGGGCCACAATTTCTTTCTCAAGATCTGCGTGATCTTTGCGACAGGTATCGCATTTCATTGCATCATTCATCACCATATTATCCTCAAGGCAATGGTCAAGCAGAAGCCACTAATAAGACCTTAATCAAAATCATCAAGAAATCTTGTAAGTCGAGCAAGTTTGCCGATTGGCCTGATAAGCTTGTAGATGCTCTATAGGCTTATCGTACTTCTGTAAGGACTCCCACTGGACAAACCCCGTATGCTTTGGCATATGGGATGGAAGCAGTGGTCCCTTACGAAGTATTACTTCCATCTCTCCGAGTTCAGCTCGACAGGGATATTCCTGTTGATGAGAGAAGAGAATCTCTCCTTGCACAGCTTGAACTCTTGGATGAAAGAAGGCTAGCCGCCACCAAGCATGCCCGGACTTATCAGAATAGACTCAAAAGGTTTTATCAAAAGAGGGTGGTCGAGAGAAAATTCGAGATCGGTGAGATGGTAGTCAAATGCATATTCGTTAAGCTGGGGGGTCCCCGCTCCAAGTTGCAACCTAACTGAAAAGGTCCTTTTGTAATCACTGAAAAGTATCCAGGTAATGCATATGAATTGACTAATGCAGATGGAGAAAAATTGAATCATCCTTGGAATAGAGTTTACCTCAAAAAGTACTTTCCATAAAAAATGGAGAAACCACTGGTATAATCTCAAGTCATCGATCCTAGGTTGTTCGTGAGAAGTCAAGGGTAGGTACCATCCTACACACACAACACTTCCCGATCCTAGAATCCAGACAACTCGACACTTGCAAAAGGCAAGGCAGAAATCTAGAAATGGAAGGAGTACCCTTACCCTATTCTCTTCTACTTGGTCCAAGATAAGGAGAGAAGATTAGAGAGGGGTAGTATCGAAAACACTCCCACCCTAGTAGGAGGCCGTCTCAGAGGGTGCAAAAGGGTGCCAAAAGATGGGCAATGAACCCCTCAGGTTAGAAAAAGAAAAATGATCAACCTGTCTGAATGTGTACCCAGAATGATAGTCAAGGCAAAAGGCACTAAAAGATGGGCAATGTCCCCACGGGTTAAAAAAACCTGTCCAAATATGTGCCACATAGAAAAGAGCAAAAAAAGAAAGAAAAACCCAAAGAGGTCGAACCCCAATGGGTAATTTGAGGGAGAGTAGAGAAATCCCTCTCTACATCTTCAAACCCTATCAAGGACTTCCTCTATACTCTTCCTCCTTAAACCCCTTGGGTAAGGTAAACCAACCAAATCCAGGTGGAACCCAAGCCGATCAAAGGAAGAAGGTTAGAAGGATTCTAGGTAGGGAACTTTATTTTGCACGTGTCATCTACCACTTGAGTCTTGACAAACTCCAAAGATCGATGAACTGTCTCGAATACCAGCATTTTCTCCACACAAATACATGCATATTTCAAAATTCCAAAAAAAAAACATGCATATTTCAAAAATCCACAAAAAAATGCATATTTCAAAAACCCAAAAAAATGCATATTTCAAAAATCCAAAAAAATACATATATCAAAAATATAAAAAAAATTTGAATACTTTTGAAAATCCAAAAAAAAATGATTGTTTTCAAGAAAACCCAAAAAGAATTTTTTTTTGCTCAGTCATGATCATTGCTTTAGTTGCATCCATGCTTATTTGATTGTCATGCATATTTTCATTTCTGCATTGCATAATTACCTTGTTAAAAAGGCTCTTCCCTTTGACCTAAGTCAAAGTTGACCGTAATGGGCAAATGGATGAGTCACGGTGAAGATCTAATCCCCTTTCTATTAAGTGTTTCAGGCATTTCAATGTAGAAGAGGAGAAGATTCACACCATGACAGGCAAGTTCTCTCAACCCTTACATTTCATTTTAGTCATTTGTTTTATTCTACCTTGTTAAGAAGGCTCCTCCCTTTGACTCAAAATCAAGGCATACGATATACAGGCAAAGGGATGAGTAATGATAAAAATTTAATCATTTTCATTAAGTATTTTCAGGAGCTGAAGAAGCAAAAAGAGAAGGACGATCAGGTACAATTTTTTATGGAAAAAAAATTGCCTCAGGGCGCATGTGCCCTCATCTGGGGGCACATGGCCAGGTGCCCCACCTCAAGGCGCATGGCCAGGTGCCCCCGATTGGGGGCACATGGACAAAAAATTCGAAAAATTCAGAAAAAATCTTAAAAATTCAGAAATTGTCTATAATGTTAAATGTGACATTTTTGCTAAAGGAACCACCATCAAAAACGTTGTTTTGACATCCAAATGATGATTCTAATAGTAAAATCTTCAGTTGATCATTTCAAGAACAATCTGCTTCATATGACAATTCTGTCTGTTAGGTACTAACCAGAAATGTGCAGGAAACCTTTTCAGTCCTAATAGGTGAATTGGTGAGATCGGTGTTCCGGAAGGAACGTCATGCCAGCTCTGCGACGAAAAGAAAGGGAGCGCCACCTAGTCAAATATTATCATGGCGCTGATGAATCAGGCGGTCGATGCAAGTTGATAGACCACGCCTGAAGACTTCACTTAGTTTCTCATCAACTTCACATCACATCATCACCACTCTTACCATTTGTCACCTAGCTATGCTAGGTCCATTTTATATGTATTATATGCATTAATGTTGAAGACCTTGAGAGTGAAAATGACTGGGCCCAAGATCCCCTTCAACAAAATCTACGACGGCTTAGTCATTTCTTCACACTCACGAATAAGCCAAAATTGAACATTGGAGGGACGATGGTTCCTAATCAGGTGTCTTGACCTCCAATAGACAATCTATATCTTCAACTATTTTTTACATAATTTTCTATGTTTGCATATCCATCTCTTTTTCATTCTTATCATTACCAATTTTATCTCTTCATGTTTTATTCCTTTCTTTTTGTTCCACCATGTTTTATTCTTTCCTTTCTTTTATCCCACCGTGTCATATTTGTCATGACATTGTTTCTTCTTTCCCATCATTCTATGTTAGTCCCACCATTATCTTCCAATCTCACTATGGCTTAAGTTTGTTTTGTCGTTTTCCGAATACTTGATTTTCTGCTAGAGCGTGATTCATGGTTTTCACGATACCCGAGCAATTTTGTTATGCTTAAAATGAACCCTTTTAAAATTTGAGATTATTCCACTCAGAATTAAACTGAGTATTTTGGTGAAACTTCAATGAACTTGAGATTCCAAATATGATGGATTGGTATTCTTTTCATTTTAAGATCAATTTCTCTTTTACAAACTTTAGCCCATCACAGTACAAGAACACCGCAAAGTTCGGGTTGCTGGCTGATGATGAACCTACGAATTCGAGGACTCCTCACCACGCTGAGGGTTGGCTACATCCTTTTATCCTTTATCATTTACTTTTTCATCTCTCGTGCCAAGGGCATGTCTTTTACCAGTCAATTATGTGAGGTTTTCATTGAACATGAAAGCGATCTAGAATACTCAACGAGACTCATATTGCTGGATCAGGTAGATAAGCGTGTCTATATCTACACCTTGATGCCACCTTTTCAGTCCATCACCATTCCATTCCGCTACATTCATCTACGTTCACTTGCATTCTATTACAGTTCACTCCGAATCACTCCGCTTCATTACATGCCACTCCCTTACAAAGCCGACATCAAGGCGAGGCAAGCTGTAGACATGCCAAATTCACCTAATTTAGAGCATAAAACTCATGTTTTATAGGGTAACATGTGTGATTGACCTTATAATGATGCCGGGTCTTTTTAAAAGTTGATTTGGAGCTTCGCCGAACGAAAATGGATGTTCTCTGATGTTTTCCGCAAAAAGCCGTAATTTCCGAGCGAAAGTCACATGTAAATCGTGTAAACACGAAAGTTGGATGAATGACCAATGCCTAATTATCATGCATTGAAGGTTATGGTCATATTCACACCCCGGACAAGTTTTGTTGCATACCGTGCCTTTTCGGTTTGCCGTCGGAGTCATTTCGACTTGTATCGGATCTTCTGTTCACTACCCTAAATTCCGGACAAAATTCTGAAGTTTTTTAGGATGTGATGGCTGATACGATGCTATGGAAATATTCTTCGGCCTGTTATCTTTCCAACGCAACAAACGGCGTCGAATTCCGAGTTCGGGAGTGTTCGCAATGGCTTCCGGAAGAAGGACGCGCGAAACCAGTCCCATGCGCCCGGGTTCCTGGTCACATGCGCCCGGGACCCAGGGCACGTACCCATGCGCCCTACCAGTGAGGCACGTGACCTCGTGCCCTCACTTGAGGGCACATGCGCCCTACCCTGGAGGCACGAGGGACCCATTTTTTCACCAGGACTCTACCACTGAACCGCCGATCGGATAAGACCTTTTTTCTAGGGATTTGTGCCCATGCGCCCTCACTGGGGGGCACATGCGCCCCTCAGTGGGGCGCATGCACCCTGCACCAGGGCGCATGCGCCCAGGGGTGGGGCGCAAGGCCCCTATTTTTAGCCCGGATAACGCCGTTCGTTCTCCTATAAATAAACTCTGATTCCGGTCGTTCCAAAGGCATGGGCACGAACCCCCAGGCATCTCAAGATGTCCAACCTCCCTCCTGCTTTGATTTTGTGATTTTTAGAGAGAGAATTTCGAGTTTTTAGAGAGAGAAAATTCGGTTTAAGAGAGAGGAAGGCTGTTCTACAGGTGATCTGCCAAGTCTCTCTTCCTCGGCCTCTATAGCAGTGTGTGGACGTCTTCTGCCTGAGCTCTCTTCATCAAAGTTCTTCCTCTCCAAGTCTTCTTGAGTTTTCAATCGAAGGTACTTGATTCCAAGGTCGGGGCTGGTCGTGACGAGCGCAGAAGAAAAGTCGCGCCTGGCAGATCCTGGACTGCTGCTCGGCTTTTTCGACAACACAGATTTGGCTATATCTTCCTCTATTCAACTCAGAATCTTTCAGTTATTTTTCCTACCTCTTTGTTTCGTGATTATCCATCCTCCTATCATTCTTTTACATTTTTTTGCATTACTTTTATTCTGTAATTACGAAAAAAATAAAAAAAGGGGTTAGAGATAACCCAAATCCGGTCAGTTTCTAGTCAATTGTGTGTTTTATGTTATTCTCTTTACATATACTCCACTTTGTCTAGTTCTAATTGTCTATTTCACTTGTTTGTTTGTCTAGTTGCACAGAATATCAAGCACCCACCGCGTTGAGGACTCTTCTTCATCGGCCGGCCGAAGAAGGAGAAGCTTTAACTCACATTCTTCACGCTAAGGTACACACGGTCATTTTAAATCTATAAATCGGAACCCGCGGTTCCTGGCAACCACATTTATTTCTTCTCACCCTCCTCCCACATGACCCGAACCATCTCTTTGGTGATCGAGCGACGCCAAGGGATGAAAGTTCGGGGATCAATGTGAGTGTGGGATCAAGGTGAGAGTTACTTTCCAAGTTTTATTCCTTTCTTTTCTCATCCCCCTTTGAGGTGACGATCTGGATTCACGGACTTCCCTGAAAAGGAGAGGACCCCGTCGAATTTTCAAAGTCGACACCTTCTACTCCACAACTACCACAAAGCTCAATAACCCAACCACTAGCTGCCACTTCTTCTCGCCGACCCATCATTAGGCCAGCCCCCTCCTTAACTACACCTCCTTCAACCATTGCTACACACCGGCCCTTGCTCATCCGACCACCACAATCACCACCAAACCTGAGCCCCCGGCCTACGAGCTCTCCCATTCCAAAACCCCAACCTCTCATGCCACCAACACCCCAACCAATCCCACAACCTACACCTTCGTTAAACTCATCAACCACTTATGCACCCTGGCCTCTTCTTATTAGGCCACCAGTATCACCATCACTACCACCTCCAAATCCTACCCCTCTACCAACTAACCCCATCATCTCAAAACCATCGATCCCATTACCTATCATACCTGCACCTACACCACCTGTTCCACCACAATCCAACCCAGTTAACCTGTCACCTCTACCCAACCGCCAAATAGCCCCGGTGCTTCGGAGTGGGAGGATGTTCCAGCGACTCTTTCCCCAAGCCAGTACTCAAACGCAGGATCCAGTGGAGGAGGAACAAATGGAAGAACCATTGGCAGACACAGCCTATGATCTGTTAAAGCATTTAGATAAAACACCGGCCCATATTTCCATACTTGAGTTGATCAAAAGATCAAAGGTGCACCAGGAGATTCTACAGCAGTACTTGCAAAGGGTCATGGTGAATGAAGATCTCCCACCTGAGAAGATCACTACAGTGTTAACCCCTAGAAGTGAGCACCCAACACTCACTTTCTCTAAGGAAGAATTAGCAGATCCAGAATTTAGGAGATATGCTTTGCATGTGGCTGTGGTTATCTGTAATATTGAAGTGAAATCATGTTTGGTTGACACTGGAGCTTCTATCAACGTTATGCCGCCAGAAACTTTGCAGTTGTGTGGTATTTCTGAACAAGAAATCAAGCCATCATGTGCCATGGTGACGGCCTATGATAACTCCAAGAAGTCTGCACGTGGGGTGGTCACACTAGAAGTCAAACTTGGACCATGTACGGTCACAACAGATTTTCATATTCTAGAATTGGATCCAACTTTTCGGGCTATACTTGGGAGGCCATACTTGGAGGCAATAGGAGCTGTGGCTTCAACAAACCACCAGTGCATAAAGTTTCTCTTTAAAGGACAGGTGGTCAAGGTGACTAGCATGCCTATAAGGGACGAGCTGAATGATGCTTTTACATCACCCCTAGGTCTATCAATACAACCTCAGATCTCAATGGGAGATTTACCAGAAGTCAGATGCATGACCGCCTCTCTACTTGACACAGTGGGATGGCGGATGATGATGAAACTAGGCTATCAGCCTGGAAGAGGTTTAGGCAAGGATCTTCAAGGAATCACTCAGCCGATTCAAACTGTTAAAAGGATACGCAGGCAGGGGTTGGGATACGAAGAAGATTCCATCCCAAGGAGGATCTTCCAGCCACGATATGCCATGGGACTCCACACCTTCTTTATCAAAGGGGAGACCTTGATGATGGCTGAAGATGACAAGAGTTTCATTACAGTTGTCAAGAGAAGGAAGGCTCCAGATGAAGAAGAAGACTTGGAAGACCTATGCTTATCTTTGACTCGTCTGTTTTCAAGTGGGGAAGAGCACCAGGAACCACTTAAGGGCAGACCAATCTTGAATCATCTAGTTAAACATGTTACCCAAGTCAAAACCATTCCACGAGGCCCAAATACAACAATGCCATGTTTGAACCTCGTACCATTATTTCTAGATCTTTTGGATGGGCTTCAGGCCCCACTTACCCACTTTGGGCCCATGTGCCCTCTTCAACGTTCCACTCTTATTGGGCCTGCTTGCCCATTTGCTTCCCTCATCAACTTTAGAACTGAGGGCTTTTCCCAACAAGGGCTTACATGCCCATTTATTTTTAAGATCGGGTCCACGTACCCATTTTCTTTTTTCATCAGTTTTGGACCCATGTGTCCACTTTCTGTTACCATTGGGCCTACGAGCCCCTTTTTCCCTTTTATTATTAAGTTTTTCTCTCTGGTAATTCAGTCAGTTTCCAGCAAACCTCGAGTCATGCTAACTCATTCTATCTTTTTACTTGAAATTTCAAAAAAAAAAAAAAAGTCTTCTCTGAAACTCACATTTCCATCGAGGAGACGTTTCTACTCATCCCAGAGGGTGCTCCCAATCAGGGATCCCCCTTTTCTGAATCATTGATCGATTTACTCGATCCTCCCTCCACTGTAAATACCACCTTTCCAGCTTTATCTTCAGTAGGTCAAGTTAGGTTAGGAAATAGGAAAGTCAGAGGTAAGCGAGTTCCAAATAGGTATCTGCAACAATTGGCACAGAAATGCATAGAGTGTGCAACGCTGCCAAACCTTTTAGATAATACCATCCAGCTAGATGAAATCCGATATGAGGATGAGCATAACATAGATCATACTTTGGGAGCATATGAGGTGGTATCAGAGAAGGATCCCGAATCCGAGGATGAAATCGAGGACTTGGCTGATGCATATGCATCTGGACTTAGAAGGTTTGAAGAACCATCAGCCACAGGGAATGAACCGACCAAGGAACTGAATTTAGGAACCATGGAAGATCCTAAGACTATCCTCATCAGTGCAAACCTCACTCCCTCAGAAGAACAACATTTGATCAAAGTGTTGGAAGAATATAAGGACACATTCGCATGGACATATGAAGATATGCCGGGATTAGATAATTCATTGGTTGAATATAGATTAACCTTGAAACCTGGAACTACCCCGGTTAAATAAAAGCTCAGGAGGTTCCACCCTTATATTGCACTCAAAATGAAAGAAGAGGTCGACAAACTACATCAAGCAAAATTAATTAAAGTTGTCCTACATCCGCAATGGGTGGCTAACATAGTCCCTGTTATGAAGAAGGATGGACGAATTCGGATTTGTATAGACTTCAGGGACTTGAACCGAGCATGTCCTAAGGATGATTTTCCTTTACCTCATATCGATGTTTTAGTTGATAACACAGCTGGATTTGAAATGCTTTCACTCATGGATGGCTATTCTGGATACAATCAGATCTGGTTAGCTGAGGAGGACCAAAAGAAGACCTCATTCACTACACCTTAGGGAACATATTGCTATGTTGTCATGCCCTTTGGGTTAAAGAATGCTGGTGCTACATATCAGAGGGCTATGATGGCTATGATTCCTATGATTCGCTATCACCCGGATTCCTTTTAATTTTTGTGTTCAAATTGCTTGCCAAACAACCAAATTGAAACCAAAACAAAATCAAACAGACAATCATAACCAAACAAAAAAAATCTCTTTGCATTTACATCTTTCATTTGCTTTCTTTCAACCATTTTTTTAAGAAAATTTGACAGGATGCCCATGACACTAAGGTCCGGAAGACACGTCGGGATGTCGGACTACTACGGCCAAGAAGGGGAGTACGAGATGGGCCACTATGAGCTGCAACAACCCATGGTCCAACTGAGGGCCATGTCAACGCCGTCAGGGCCAGAAATTCAAAATCTTACTCATCAACCTGCTCCACTTAGCGTGGAGCAACTCCTCTAAGGTCTATCTCTTCATCTAGACCCCGAATCTTTTTCGCTTGTGCAATCCTTGACAAAGGGAAAGATGCCCGCCAATCAAGATCCGGTCGAGGGAAATCAAGCCCCCTCACCACCTCAATCAGCAGTCAGGCCCCAAATCATCTCTTCTCCTGGGCGACCCTGCCGTGTCTCCACTCACCCTGTTATAGGGCATTCACATAATACTGTTCCAATTCCTGTTTCCAACCTACCTCTTCCAACTCAATCACCTAAACACTTTGCTCCCGTGGCTCATGAATCCAACCTCACCCAGGCATTAATGAACAAACTCAACCAGATGGATGAGCGCTTTGAAGAAATGAGGCACCGCCTCGATTCTAAAGCCATCCCTGAAATCTCTGTCCTATCCTTCCCAGTTCTACATCTTCCTCCTTCAGAGATACCAATCTTCCAATGTTACAATGGGATTGGTAATCCTTTCAACCATCTAAAGAGCTTTCTCTACGACTCCGCATTCTGGAAAAATGACCGCAAAGCCCTTGCCTTCCTATTCCGTCGGTCATTGGAAGGATCCGCCCTGGACTAGTTCTATTCTCTTGATTCCATTGAGGCGACAGATTTTGACATCGTCAAGGCAAAGTTTCTACAGAGGTACAAGGATCGGGTGGGGCCAGCCTGCTCGATAACTGATTTAATTGCCGAAAAGATGAGGCCGGATGAGGACTTTGCCAAATTTGCTGATCGGTGGAGGGGAATGGCTGAGAGGCTAGTGGATACCATCTCAGAGGGGGAGAAGGTGAGGATGCTCATAGGGAACACCACGCCCAATCTTCGCAACCTCCTGATCATGCACCGCCCAACAACCATGAGTGAGTTGTGTGATAGCGCCCGCTACCTCCAAGCCCACTTTAAGGACGCATCCATGATCAACCCATTCGACACCAAGCACCGTAACACTAGAAAGCCTACATCTGTAGGATCCACCACCGAAGGGGTGGTAAACAATGAGAGCATCAATGCCATGGGTAACCAGGGTGGGTATCGCCAAAGCCAATACCGTAACCCACCACCCAATCAACAATACCGCCCAGCTCCTCAACCAGCTCCTCAGCCCCAGCAGCAACTTGCATACAACCGAGCACCACCACAGCAACCAACCTACAACCGAGCGCCCCAGCAACCAAATGCCTACAACCGAGCGCCTCAACAACAACATGTCTACAACCGACTGTCGACTCTGAAAATTCGATGGGGTCCTCTCCTTTTCAGGGAAGTCCGTGAATCTAGATCGTCACCTCAAGAGTGGATGAGAAAAGAAAGGAAGAAAACTCGGAAAGCAACTCTCACCTCGGTCCCACACTCACATTGATCCCCAAACTTTCATCCCTTGGGGTCGCTCGATCACCAAAGAGACAGTTCGGGTCATGTGGGAGGAGAGTGAGAAGAAGAAAATTAAGACATGTGGTCGCCAGGAACCGTGGGTTCCAATTTATAGAATTAAAATTGACCGTGTGTACCTTAGCGTGAAGAGTGTGGGTTAAAGCTTCTCCTTCTTCGGCCGGACAATGAAGAAGAGTCCTCAACGCGGAGGGTGCTTGATATTCTGTGCAACTAGAAAAACAAAAAAGTGAAAGAGACTATTAGAACTAAACATGGTGGAGTATATGTAAAGAGAATAACATAAAACACACAATTGACTAGAAACTGACCGGATTCGGGTTATCTCTAACCCCTTTTTTATTTTCAGAATAACAGAATAAAAGTAATGCAAAAAAAATATAAAAAAATGATATTAGGATGTATAATCACTAAACAAAGATATAGGAAAAAGAATAGAAAGATTCTGAGTTGAATAGAGAAAGATATAGCCAAATCTGTGTTGTCGAAAAAGTCGAGCAGCAGTCTAGGATCTGCCAGGCGCGACTTTGCTTCTGCGCTTGTCACGACCAGCCCCGACCTCGGAATCAAGTTCTGTCGATTGCAAACTCAATAAGACTTAGATATGAAGAACTTTGATGAAGAAAGCATGGACAGAAGACGTCCACACACTGCTGTATAGGCCGAAGAAGAGAGACTGGGCTGATCACCTGCAGAACAGCCTTCCTCTCTCTTGAACCGACTTTTCTCTCTCTAAAAACTCGAAATTATCTCTCTAAAAATCACAAAATCAATGCAGGAGGGAGGTTGGATGTCTTGAGATGCCTGGGGGGTCATGCTCATGCCTCTGGAAAGACCGGAATCAGAGTTTATTTATAGGAGAACGAACAGTCCTATCCGGACTAAAAAATAGGCACATTGCGC
The DNA here is from genome assembly GCA_036172225.1 of Cryptocoryne crispatula var. balansae. NCBI lineage: Eukaryota > Viridiplantae > Streptophyta > Magnoliopsida > Alismatales > Araceae > Cryptocoryne > Cryptocoryne crispatula. The sequence continues at coordinate 21,287,297 of CM069919.1, forward strand.
CCTACCCCAGGGCGCATGCACCCCACTGAGGGGCGCATCCCATCTTGTCTAAAAAAATCGATCTTATCCGGTCGATCTGTTCAGTGGTAGAGTCCCGGTGAAAAACTGGGTCCCTCATGCCTCAAGGGTAGGGCGTATGTGCCCTCAAGTGAGGGCACAAGGTCACGTGCCTCACTGGTAGGGCGCATGGGCACGTGCCCTGAGTCCCGGGCGCATGTGACCAGGAACCCGGGCGCATGGGACTGTTTTTGCGCGTCCTTCTTTCGGAAGCCATTGCAAACACTCCCGAACTCGGAATTCGACGCAGTTTGTTGCATTGGAAAGATAACAGGCCAAAGAAGATTCCTATAGCATTGGATCATCCATCACACCCTCCAAAATTTCAAAATTTTATCCGGAAGTTAGGGCAGTGAACAGAAGATCCAATACAGGTCAAAATGACTCTGACGGCAAACCGGAAAGGCACGGTATGCAAAAAAACTTGTTCGGGGTGTGAATATGACCATAACCTTCAATGCATGATCATTAGGCATTGGTCATTCAGCCAACTTCTGTGTTTACATGACTTACGTGTGGCTTTCGCTCGAAAATTACGGCTTTTTGCGGAAAACATCCGATTTCGTTCGGCGAAGCTTCAAATCAACTTTAAAAGACCCGGTATCATTATATGGTCAATCATACATGTTACCCTATAAAAAATGAGTTTTTTGCTCTGAATTAGGTGGATTTGGCATGTCTACACCGACCCCAACCACAACAACAAGCCTACAACCAAGTGCCACCACCAGCCAACCGACCTAGGAGGGGGGACCCAAGAGAGAATACTATCCTCAACTGCCATTCCCCCTCACTGATATCTTTACTGCATTGATGGCAGAACAACAGTTGGAGCTTCCAAAGGAGAGAGAAGGATGGCCGGCCAATGTTGACACAACCAAGTACTGCGCTTATCATCAGTATCCTGGGCACATGGTGGATGTATGTTTCCAGTTTAAAGACTACATCCATGACCTCAATGATCAAGGGAACATTGACTGGGCACAGATGGGAGAATATATTCAAGCAATGAAGGCACGTCAAAATCAGCCACGGCGACAGCAACCACAACAGCAGCCCGGCCTAGGCATAGTCCAAGATCCGCTCCTGGTACATGCACCCATACAAGCACCGGCACCAGCACCACCAAACCAACGACTCAGCCTCATCCACTCCGCCATCGAGGAGTCAACCCACCATTCCCAGGGTTGGCAGGTCGAGGATCAAATCACCTCCATGCCCGCCATACCAACCCCACCTACAAACCGCACCATACTCTCCATACCAAGAGTTGCCCCCAGCCCACAAACTCCCCAAACACCACTGCCCCCAACAACCATCAACCCTCCACGGCGCCAAACCATTAGACCGCCACCAACATCCCCACCAGCACCACAACCATCACCTAACCTACCAACCACCATTAATCCTCCTCGACGTCTAATCATTAGACCGTCACCAACACCCCAAACGTCACCCAACCCACCAGTCGCCACCACTCCGCGACCCCTCATCATTAGACCATCACCAACAACACCCCAACTATCACCCAACCTACCAGTCACTGCCACACCACGACCTCTCATCATTAGACCATCACCACCAACACCCCAACCATCACCCAACATACCGGCCTCCACCAATCCACGACCCCTCATCATCCGATCCTCACCACCCCTACCTACCACGGGCTCCTCAACCTACCAACCAACCCTACCATCACCATCATCACCACTTCCCCCTACCACGCTGGCGCTGGTACTTCGTAGCGGGAGGATGTTCCAAAGGGTCTTCCCCCAGGTCGGGATGCAACCACAGGAACAGGCAGAAGAGGAGGTGGTAGAAGAACCATTGCTCGGCACGGCATATGATCTATTAAAGCATCTGGACAAAATGTCGGCACGGATTTCAATTCTAGAGCTGATAAAAAGGTTAAAGAACCATCAGGATATTCTACAACAATACTTGCAGCGGGTCATGGTCAATGAGGACCTCCCGCCCGAGAAGATCATTACTGTCCTAACCCCGAGGAGTGAACATCCGGCACTCACATTTACACCGGAGGAGTTGGCACGGCCAGAGATCATAAAGTATGCCTTGCGTGTCGCAGTAGTCATCCGAGGCGTGGAGATTAAATCTTGCTTGATTGACACCAGAGCATCGATAAATGTCATGCCGCCAGAAACATTGCAACTTTGCGGCATCTCCAATGAAGAAATTGAGTTTTCTGCCATCACAGTGACAGCCTATGACAACTCCCGGAAGCCGGCACGAGGGGTGGTTACGTTGGAAGTAGGGCTCGGACCGTGTGATGTCACCGCCGAGTTTCATGTTCTAGAATTGGACCCTACTTTCAAAGCTATTTTGGGACGCCCATACCTTGAGGTAACAGGAGCTGTTGCCTCTACTAATCATCAGTGTCTGAAGTTCCCATACAAGGGCTAGGTGATTAAAGTTACCAACATCCCCATTATGAATGACTTGGATGACCCCTCTTCTGCACTGCCAATATCAAAATTTGTCCAACCGTTGCTTTCCACTACAGAGCTGCCCGAGGTCATGATGTTAACGACGCCTCCAGATACAGTTGCATGGAGGATGATGAAAGGGATGGGCTATCAGCTAGGAAGGGGGTTGGTAAAGGAGCTGCAGGGGGTTGTGCACTCCATTAAAGCCGTACAAAGACCAAAGAGACGCGGGCTTGGCTATGAGCCCAATTTCACTTCGAGGATGGTCTACCGGCCAAAAAATGCCATGGGACTCCAAAAATTCTTTATCAAAGGGGAGACCATGATGATGGCCGGAGACGAAGAAGAAGAACCAGTCAAGAGGAATAAGGCACCAAAGCAAGATGAGGAAGTGGACAACTTGAGTTCATCTTTGGCTCGGTTGTTCACAGAGGAGGAAGAACCAGTCGAGGGCAAGTCCATCTCTAAACAACTTGTCCACTCGAACCCACCTCCAAACAACATCCCGCATGAGCCATATCCTATGGTCACGTATTTCAAAATCCTCACTCTATCCCTCTTGGATTCACTTGATGGGCTATCTAGCCCAATTCCCACTTCTGGGCCAAAATGGCAACCTGAACTGATCATTGGGCCTGAGAGCCCATTCAACTCTTCTTACTCCACTGGGCTTCTATGCCCATTCCAATCCAACAACCTTGGGCTCGCGTGCCCACCAGTCGGGCCCACATGCCCTTTAGATTTATTTTCTTGCTTTGGGCCCGCGTGCCCACCATTCGGGCCCACGTGCCCCTTAGATCTCTTCACTAGCTATGGGCCTATCTGCCCATTTCTTTTCATCATCGGGCCCGCGAGCCCATTTTTCTCTCATTTGATTAAGCTTTCTATTTTTGCTTGAGCCCCATCGGCTCATTCACTTTTTGTTATTGAAAAAACACAAAACACCCAAAAAAAATGTCTTCTCGCAAACCCAATTTTCTGTTGAGGAGACGTCTCTTCTTGTCTCGGAGGGTGCTCCCAACTAGGGACCCCTCTTCTCCAACTCACTGATCGATCTGCTCGATCCTTCACCCATTGTAGATACCACCTTTTCAATTCCGTCCTCTTTAGGAGTAGTTAGGGTAGAAAAGAAGAAAATTCGAGGTAAACGTGTTCCAGAGAGATATCTCCAACAAATAGCTCAAAAATGCAAGGAATGTGCAAGGCTGCCTTGGTTTTGGTAAAATGCTATCCAGCTTGACGAAATCCAGTATGAGGATGAATTCAATGTAGATCATACACTCGGAGTTTATGAGCTTTTATCAGAAAAGGATCCTGATTTCGAGGATGAAATTGAGGACTTGGCTGATGCGTATGCATCTGGACTTAAAAAGATTTGAAGAACCATTAGCCACGGTGGATGAACCGACAAAAGAACTGAATCTTGAAACACCGGAAGATCTCAATACAATCCTCCTAAGTGCAAACCTCACTCCCACTGAGGAACAGAGTTTAATTAAAATTTTGGAAGAATATAAGGACACGTTCGCATGGACATACAAGGACATGCCGGGGTTAGACAACTCGTTAGTTGAACATCGTCTAACTTTGAAACCTGGAGTTACCCCGGTCAAACAAAAATTAAGGAGATTCCACCCTGATGTTGCACTTAAGATGAAAGAAGAGGTCGACGAGTTAAATCAAGCAAAATTTATTAAGGTTGTCCTTTATCTGCAGTGGGTGGCAAACATAGTCCTTGTAATGAAGAAAGATGGTCGACTTCGGATTTGTATAGACTTCAGGGACTTAAACCGAGCGTGTCCTAAAGATGACTTTCCTCTACCTCATATTGATGTACTAGTTGATAACACTGCTGGATTCGAGATGCTATCATTCATGGATGGCTATTCTGGATATAATCAAATCCGGTTGGCCGAAGAGGACTAGGAGAAGTCCTCGTTCAACACACCTTGGGGAACCTACTGCTATGTCGGCATGCCCTTTGGACTGAAGAATGGTGGTGCTACCTATCAGAGGGCAATGATGGCTATCTTCCATGACACGATGTATACCCTTGTAGAGGTGTACGTGGATGACCTGGTCGTTAAGTCCAAAAGCTGAGAAGATCACTCGGAAGTGTTGAGAAAGGTCTTGCAAAGGGCTAGGGAATATAAATTGAAGATGAACCCAAAGAAATGTATGTTTGGAGTATCCTCAGGAAAATTGTTGGGGTTCATAGTGAGCAAAAGGGGCATAGAGATCGACCCAAACAAGGCCAATGCAATCATTGGTATGCCTCCTCAAAGAAATATGAAGGAACTTCGAGGATTAATCGGGAGGCTACAGTTTGTCCACCGGTTCATCTCTCAACACTCCCAAAGGTGTAAACCTTTCTATGAGTTGACCAAGGCAGGGACCGAGTTCAAATGGGATTCGAAGTGCCATGATGCATTCGATGGATTGAAAAGATACCTGGCTAGTCCCCCTATGCTTAGACCATCAGTCCCTGGCAAGCCCTTAGTTCTATATATCTCAGTTTTGGAGAATTATTTTGGGGTAGTCCTTGCACAAGTGAATGAAGAAGGGACAGAGAGGGCAACTTACTACTTGTCAAAGATTTTTGATCCATGTGAGCAGAAGTATACTGTAGTGGAGAAGACCTGTGCTGCACTAGTCTGGGTAGTTCAGAAGCTTAAACACTATTTCTTAGCTCATGAGGTCAATCTTATTGCCCGCATCAATCCCATCAAATTCCTTCTCGAGAAAACTATTCTAACTGATCGGTTCGGTCGTTGGCAGAGCTTCCTCTCCCAGTTTGATATCACCTATGTCCCCCAGAAGGCAATTAAGGGCTATGCCATTGCCGAACATCTAGCCCATCACCCTATACCCCTCTTTGACCCGGTCCAATCGGAGCTCTCGGATGACGAACTAATGTTGATCTGATCTTCCCACCTTTGGACATTATATTTTGACGGGGCTCTGAATTCACACGGTAAGGGAATAGGAATCGTCCTTCTATCACCCGAGGGTGTCACCATTCCATAGGCATTTTAGCTTGACTTCCCAACAACCAACAATATAGCTGAATACGAAGCCTTGTTCGCCGGGCTGGAGGCCGCTCATTTCTATGGTGCCATGGAATTGAGGGTGATAGGTGATAGCCAACTAATCCTTCGCCAAGTCCTAACCAAATACCGAACTTCTCATCTGAACCTCAAACCTTACCAAGAACTCACCTCTTGCTACATCAAACTCTTTTCCAAACTCACTTTTGTCCATGTTCCTCGAGCTCAGAACATCCTTGCTGATGCCCTAGCCTCCTTCGCTTCATCTTTATCAGTCTCGCTAGGTAGACAGGTGCGGACTATCCATGTCCGTAGGAGGTCGATACCGGCGATTAAGGATGGTCGATTTCTAAAAGTCAAGGAGAGATTTGGCAGGAAGGAATATCTAGAGCAGAAAGAGGAAGTTTCTCTAATCGAGTTGGAAGAGTTAGATGAGGGTGAGAGGCCTTGGTTTGATGAGATTGCAAGGTATTGTCAAGAATAGACATATCCACCTGGATCAAATGCAAAAGAAAAGAAGGCCATCAGGAGAGTATCCCAGAGGTATACCATCCTAGGAGGGGTGCTCTACAAGAGGAGCGTGAGCGGAATTTTATTGAGATGCATTGATGAAGAAGAGGCAGAATTGGTACTTAAGGAAGCACATTGCGGGGTCTGTGGGGGCCATGTCAATGCTCAAGCTCTTGCCAAGAAAATTATCAGGCAGGGGTATTATTGGCCAACCCTAGAAGAGGATTGCTCCATCTTTGTCCGACATTGTCATTCTTGCCAACTCCATGCCGACATGATCCATTCTCCCGCATATTCTCTTCATCCGATTCATGCCCCATGGCCCTTCGCCATGTGGGCTTTTGACATCATTGGCCCTCTAAGTGATCTTAACTCTGAAATCTGTTACAAATCATTCATCCTGACGGCAATAGAGTACTTCACCAAGTGGGCAGAAGCGGAAGCGTTCGTGGAGATCAAGGCATCAACACTGTGCTCCTTCATCAAACGCAACATCATCGCCAGGTTCGAGATACCCAGCGACATTATCACCGACAACGGACCGCAATTCCTCTCTCAAGATCTGCGTGATCTTTGCAACAGGTACCGCATTGCATTGCATCATTCATCTCCTTATTACCCGCAAGGCAACGGTCAAGCAGAAGCCACCAACAAAACTTTGATTAAAATCATTAAGAAAACCTGTAAGTCTAGCAAGTTCGCAGACTGTCCAGATAAGCTTGTAGATGCCCTATGGGCTTATCGTACTTCTGTACGGACCCCCACTGGTCAAACCCCGTATGCTCTCGCATATGGGATGGAAGCGGTGGTCCCGTACGAAGTACTCCTTCCATCACTCCGAGTTCAACTCGATAGGGACATCCCTGTCGATGAGAGGCGAGAATCTCTCCTTGCACAACTTGAACTCCTAGATGAAAGAAGGTTGGCCACCTCCAAGCATGCCCGGACTTATCAGAACAGATTGAAAAGGTTTTATCAAAAGAGGGTGGTAGAGAGAAAGTTTGAAAGTGGTGAGATGGTAGTAAAACGCATATTCGTTAAGCCGGGTGGTCCCCGCTCCAAGTTGCAACCTAACTAGGAAGGACCTTTTGTTATAACTGAAAAATATCCAGGTAATGCATATGAGCTAACCAACGCCGATGGAGAAAAATTGAACCATCCATGGAACGGCGTTTACCTCAAAAAATATTTTCCTTAGAAAAAAAATATATGGAGAATTTCTAGTATGATATTAAGTCATCGATCCAAGGGTGTTAGCTAGAAGTCAAGGGTAGACATCACCTTGCACACACAACACCTCCCGATCCCAGAATCTGGATAGCCCAACACTCGAGAGAGGCAAGGCAGAACCCTGAAGGCAGAAAGGAAACCTTACCCTATTCTCTTATGTTCGGTCCAAAATAGGTGAAGGGGACTAGAGGAGGATAGTATCGAAAATGCCCGCCGCCTTAGTAGGAGGCCGTCTCATAGGGTGCAAAAGGGTGCCAAAAGATGGGCAATGAACCCCACAGGTTTAAACAAATATGGGCCTGTCTGAATGAGTACCCGAAAGAATAGAAAATGAAAAGAAGGCACCAAAAGATGGGCAATGACCCCACAAGTCAAAGACTTGTCTAAATAAGTGCCATATGTAGAAAAGACGTTTACCTCAAAAAGTATTTTCCTTAGAAGAGAAAATGAAGAAATTCAGGTATGATATTAAGTCATCGATCCAAGAGTGTTAGCTAGAAGTCAAGGGTAGGCATCACCCTGCACACACAACACCTCCCGATCCCAGAATCTAGATAGCCCAACACTCGAGAGAAGCAAGGTAGAACCCTGAAGGTGGAAAGGAAACCTTACCCTATTCTCTTCTATTCGGTCCAAGATAGGTGAAGGGGACTAGAGGAGGATAGTATCGAAAATGCCCACCGCCTTAGTAGGAGGCCGTCTCATAGGATGCAAAAGGGTGCCAAAAGATGGGCAATGAACCCCACAGGTTTAAACAAATATGGGCCTGTCTGAATGAGTACCCAAAAGAATAGAAAATAAAGAAAAGGCACCAAAAGATGGGCAATGACCCCACAGGTCAATGACTTGTCTAAGTAAGTGCCACATGTAGAAAAAACCAGAAGAGGCTGAACCCCAACGGGCAATTTGGGCATGAGTAGAGAAACCCTCCTCAACACCCCTGAATCCTATCAAAGACTTCCTTTATTATTCTTCCATCTTAAAACTCTAGGGTAGGGTAAAACTATCCAAACTCAGGGGGAATCCAAATCGATCAAGAGAAAAGGGCAAGAAAGATTCTGGGTAGGGAACCTTATTTTAACGTGGTGTTCATCACTTGAATCTTGATTAACACTCAAAAATCGATGAATTGTTTCAATACCGGCACATTCTCCACAAAAATCCAAAAAAAATGAATATTTTCAAAAATAAAAAAAAACAAATATTTTCAAAAATTTTAAAAAAATGTATTTTCAAAAATCCAAAAAAAGTTGAATATCTTCAAAAAAAATGAATATTTTTTGAAAAAAAATGCATCATTTAGCTTGGCATAACCATGATTTTTGCCTTTGCTAGCATTCATGTTTATTTTTATGTCTTGCATGTTTCATTTCTGCATCGCATATTTATCTTGATTATCACCCCATTAAGAGGGCTCCTCCCTTTGACCTAAGTCAAAGTTGGCCATAATAGGCAAAGGGATGAGTCGTTGTGAAGATCTAATCCTCTTTTATCAAGTGTTTTCAGGGACTTTAAAATAAGAGGAGAAGGTTCTCTCAATGACAGGTAAGTTCTCTTAACCATTTCATTCCGATCATTTAGGTTATTACACCTTGTTAAGAAGGCTCCTCTCTTTGACCTAAGTCAAGGCAGACAGCAATAGGCAAAGAGATAAGCCATGGTGAAGATTTAATCCCCTTCATTAAGTGTTTCAGGATTCTAAGATCAAGAAGGGAGTGACTCTTGCCACAGCAGGTAAGCTCTCTTAACTTTTACCTTGTTTGTCATTTTGTGCATTCTACCTTGTTAATAAGGCTACCCCCCTTGACATATAAGCAAGGCAGGACAATAATAGGCAAGGGGGTAAGCCATAGAGCAGATTTAACCCTTCTATTAAGTATTTCAGAAAAGGAACACAAGTCAAGGAGGGGTGAGAATCTCGCCAACAGGTATGTCTCTTAACCCTACATCTATTACTTACTTTTATTATTTGCCATCCCTTAGAAGGCTTCACCCCTTGACAAACTTGCAAGGGGCTAAGCCGAAATGTGATACTAACTACCCTTTTGAGTGATGTCAAGCAGATCAAACAAATACTAAAGCAAATAGGTGAAGATCTGATTACGCCATTAAGTGCTATAACAAAGAAGAAAAGCAGCTACAACATCAGAAATGCTAAGCCTACTACAGAAATCAGTGCCTGCTGCTACCCTCTCCAGGAGAATGACCACGTGGAGGAGGCATGGTAGCCGTGTCCGCCAAAGCTGCTGCGGCCACCTCATTGCGGCGACGCTCTGAAGAAGTGGCCAGGAACGCAGAAGCACCGTGCTCATGGCTCTGGCTCTGGCCACTCTGCCCCTGCTGGCTCTGCCCGTGGTGACCTCGACTATGAGCGGCGCCGCCACTCCGGTGCATACCACTCCGATGGGAGCTGCTCTGATGGGTGCAACTCTGGCTCAGCTGTGGAGGGATGCCCTGGCGGTAAACCTACAATTTCGCCTCTGCTGCCTACAAACGAACCTGCGCCTGCAGGTGCATCTGCTCCAGAGATCGCATGGCCTGGCTATGTTGGCGCTCCATCTCGCGCATGGCTCTCTCGTGCTGAAGGCGGAGACCCGAGACAATCATTTGGGAACGAAGATCGGCTGGGGCAGATCGCAATGTCTCCACCTCGGATTCCAAGGACTGGATACGGGAGGACAAGCTACTCTGAAGCTCGGCAACCTGGAAGAAGAGGAAGAATATGAACCAAGAAAAGCCAACAACCAAAATAGAGAACAATGAGAGATACCTCTGCCTCCTTGGTCGTCAGGGCCTCTCTCGCCTCACTAAGACGCTGGCGGAGCTCAGCCACCTCTTCCCTCAACAGAGAAGGAGGTGAACCCTCAGCACGAGCCTTCCACTGTAAATAGAAGGAAAACACATCAGAGAAAGGCAATCATACATTGAAAATACAAATGAAGGTCAAAGGCAGTGTCTACCTCAGTCTCCAGCATGCCACGAAGAGTGGCCACCTCCTGCCGAAGATCAACAATCTCCGGCTGTTGGCGTAACAGTAGAGCACGAGCCTCCTAAAATGGCATGAAGGTCAGAAGAGAAAAACAACACATAATTGAAGAAAAGAAAGAAGCATTTACCTGACCCTCTGGAACAAACAAGTGGCCGTACGCCTCCGCGTATCGGCGAAGGTAGTCTCGGCTATCCTCTGCCCAACCAATAACTACCTCACCGCCTTCATACCACAAAGTGATCGAGGCATGGTACCTCTCCACCCAGTCCACGGGGAGGAGACGGCGCCTTGGACGAGCACCAACTAGGGGAAGAGGAAGAGAAGGCTCCAACCAGTCCCACTCCAGACCGAGGGCGCGTGCCGAGAACCAAAGCCACAGTGGTGCCAGCTCATTGACAAACATAAGATGAAGATCGCGGCCGAAGACACGACCAGCGTGGGCAATCCAGGGCTGGAGATGGTCATCGGTCATGAGATATGGCCTCCAACACACCTGTGGGAAGCAAAATCATGATTATTATTTCAATAGGAGAATATTGATACACAAATTAAAACACATACCTCAGTGTGTGGGAAGCGGAGAATCTGTGCACGAATTGATGCCAACTGGCTGTGATGGCCACCAGTAGGGCGGATAGGCTCCCAGCGAGCCATCAGGAGGAGTAGGTCGGGGTAGGACTGCTGTGCCCGACCCATGGGGTGTGGAACTCCCGATCCGGACCCGGTCCTTCTTCTCTCCCCCGGGGTCGGAACAATGAGCGCCGCTCCTCCTTTCGGTTTCGCCGGTGGTGTAGGGTTGTGGTCGCCAGGAACCGCGGGTTCCGAGAGTAAAGGTAAAGAGACAATGTAAGTATTAAAGGAAATGACCGAACGTACCTAAGCGGAGAGATTGCGTTGGGAGATTATGGGTTCCATCTTCTTACTTTTCGGCCGGCCGAGAAGAAAGAGCTTGAAGCACTTTGGTTGTTCCTACAAAAACAAGTAAGCCACGAAAGCAAGTGAAAATGGATTAGAACTAAGATAGTGAAGCATCTTGCAAAAGGAATAAACTAAAACCACAAATGGAGATGGACTAACCGGATTGGGAATAACTCCCAACCCCCCCTTTTTATGTGTTTTTGGATGATGATATATGATATTACTAAGTTAAATATGCATGTAAATATGATGATCTATGATGGAAACATAGGAACAAAGTAATGCTAGAAGGTGGTGGAAGAAAAATGGGTTTCGGCTCCAAAAACGGCAATCTGGAGTCCCAGGCGAGCCGGAAGGGGGGTCGCCTGGGTGACCTGGCAGACGGGTCGCCTCCTGCACCAAAATTCGGTTTACTCCCGGATGCTCCCGCAAGGCTTTTGGACGGCTTTAGAAGCTTGATGACGACTCCCGGAAGCTCCTAGGACGTGGATGATGATTCCCCCTTTGATGTAGGAGCTTGAGAAGCTTCGAAATGGATGCCGATGAAGAAACGGGATGAAGATCGTCGATTTACGGAGGTGGATGGAAGTGAGAAGCTCTCAATTTCTTGGGCAATGAGAATTGGGGAATGGAAGAGGCTTGGAACTCTCTAAGACTCTCTCTTGGGAGCTTGGGACGTTCTCTCCCTTCTAACCCTCTTCCAACCCTTGAAAAGTGGTTAGGGGGTCCCTTTTTATAGGCAAAAGGGTCCCAGGGGCATTTCAGACATAAAAAAAACTTTTCAAAATCTGCAAGCGACCCGTCTGCCGGGTCGCCTGGGCGACCCGTCTGACGGGTCTGCGGAACCATAAATGCATTAAATGCGCGTGCGCCGAAAGCTGGGCGGCCGCCGTCCGGGGTCTGCTATAGTGGCAGGCGACCCATCAGATGGGTCGCCTACGCCCAGTCGACTCCGACCGTCCGGACGAGCGTGCACTGTTCACGGGTCACTTCGCCCAGTCCATACACTATTTTGGCAGGCGACCCGCTGGCCGGGTCGCTTACCGTACCTGCTGGGATCTGACGTCTCACCTACCACCGTCAGAACGGACGATTTGGCAGATGACCCGTCAGACGGGTCGCCTGGGCGACCCGGTAAGCGGGTCATCTACGCCCCCAGAGTTCAATTTTGGGCTGTTTTCTCGGTGATCCGGTTTGTTTATAGGAAAACTCGAATACCTTCTAAGAAAACATGGATCTTAAGCTCCTCAAAATAGGCAAAATTTGCGTGTCTACAGCTTGCCTCGCCTTGGTGTCGGCTTTGTAGGGAAGCGGTATGGAATGAAGCGTAGATAAAATGTAATAAGGCGTAGCGGCGTGCAATGGCGCGGACTGAAAAGGTGGCACCAAGGTGTAGATTTAGACACGCAGGCTACTGCCTAATTGGGCAATGGGCGGACATTGCCGGACCTTTGCCGTTCCCCTTTGTTCCCTTCAGATCATTCCCGTCATTGATTGGATGGATACAGTGCCACGGGCACGAAAATAAAGGGAGAAGCCTGCCCCCAGCGTGGGGGACCCCCGAGTCGTGGCTCGTGTGTTCATCTCGGTTAGCGGCCCAGCTCTGTGGTGTGCTTGTACCGAGAAGGGCTAACTAAACTAACGAAAACAAAGGGGAATCATCCAATCATTTCGGGGTTATGTATTCCGAGTTCATTTGGTTTTTGCAAGGGTGCCGATTTTGTCCGGAGTGGAATGACTCCATGTTCTTTTAGAATTTACTGAATCTAGCGAGAAACTTTTCGGAACACCGGAATACAGCTCGTTCGAAGTGTCCGGAGAGTATGCGATGCATGATGCATGATTTATATTTTTTTTTTGTGGGGAAAAATAAAAAACAAACTCAAAAATAGGCAAACAGTTGAAGATATAGGTCCTATGTTTAACGGGTCAGGATACTCTAGGAGAGAACCATCATCCCCGCACATAAGACTTTGGTCTATCCGCGAGTCTAGAAACAGTTGAACCATCATTGTTTTTGTTGAGGGGGTTCTCAAGCTCAACTGTCCCGAACTCGAGGTCTTCAACGTTCAATTTAGACATATAATAACTGCCGTCAAATGTACAGAATTCCCAGGTGACCCGTCTGCCGGGTCGCCTGGGCGACCCGTCTGCCGAGTCGCCTGCTCCCATTGTCAGAGTAGGGAGATTGGACTTCTGTACATCTTTTCAGCCTTAAATAAAGTGCAAGACAGCTCCTTTCCCCCTTTTAAGCCCCCAACTCGCCCCTTTTGTGAGAACATCATATTTTCTCTCTCTCCTTTAGTTCTTTTACTCCTCTCACAATGTTTCATCCTTCAAGATTCATTCATCCGAAGAAGGCAAGACGATTTTCGGAGGTTCCGGGGCAAATCTTCAATAGAATAATGGCCAGAATTGTAAGTACTTTCTTTCTTCTTCCTCCAAAATTATCTCCTTCTTATTTGGATTCCACTTTTTCTCTCATTTTCGGATTTGAACTTGTCATCCGGAAATGACCCGGCATCAGGTCGCCTGGGCGACCCGTCTTATTTGGATTCCACTTTTTCTCTCATTTTCGGATTTGAACTTGTCATCCGGAAATGACCCGGCATCAGGTCGCCTGGGCGACCCGGCAGACGGGTCGCCTGGGCGACCCGATGGATGGGTCGCCTGGGCGACCCGGTAGGCGGGTCATCTGCGCATTGCTGACATTCTTATATGTGCATGTTCAGGATCCCCCAGCATTTCTGGGAGCCCGTCGCTACGGCTCATGTCAATGGGTCTCCCGCATTGTTCCGTATATCACTTTGCAAGCTCGCCATGTACTTCGACAATGGGGCATGGCCGACTTTTTCGTTCACGTGATGAATTGCTCTAAGTATTATTGGGATTTTGCTCTTGTGGGAGCCTTGGTTGAATGTTGGCATCCAGACACTAACACATTCATTCTTGATACTTTTGAATGCACCATCCTTCTTGAAGAAGTTGAAATGTTGCTAGGCCTCCCGGATTCTCCTTATGGTCAAGAAGATTTCATGTTTATCCCACCTTTTCCTTTGACCGCTCACTTGTTTCTAGAGGAACTTATGACACCAATGGAAGCCTCTTCATTGATTGTTGGTGGCAAGATTTCTTTTGAAGGTCTTTTGACATGGTCTCTTAAGAGTATGGACAAGGCTTCTGAAGATTCTGACAATCTTATTTGCGGGTTGAAAGGAGTGGTTACTTGTGTTGTTTCTGCTTTTCTTTACCCTTCAGAGGACGGCTGGATTGCTCCCAATTCCTTGCCTTGTATTTGGGGGTTGTGGCGCCGAGAGCGCATTGCCCCATCTGTCCTGGGCTTTTTATATGAAGGGCTTTCGGCGGCATGCCTTGGTCGTCCTATGTTTGGCAGTATCCTCCTTTTAATTTCTTGGGCAGAACTTCACTTCAAGTTTGATGTTGCTGAGGAGATTGTTCCTGCCTCGCGTTTGTTCCTCCGCAGCCCTTTGCATTCTTTATCCTCTGTTCTTGGCATGGAAGAGAAGGTTATTAACAAGTGTCCCACAGTGAAGACTCGCCAAGACTGGCGCCTGTATCTGTCCAAGCTTAATCGTGCTAGCTTCTTATGCGTCCCACTCCCTTTACTCCGGAAGGATCTTAAAGCATGCTTTATCCCGGGGGTGGACCTTCGACTTATCACCGGTACCTCATTGATTTTGTATAATGCTCACCGGTGTTTTCCCCAATTAGGTCTTTGCAGGCAGAAGATGCCATTGGTGTCGCATCTTCCGAGCATCAAGGATCGCCGCCTTGGAACACAAGATGATGATGAGGAATGTCAAAGTGCAATTGCTCTGTGGAAGGCGTGCAAATTACATAGTCCTTGGATGGTGACTGAAGAAGATGAAGCGCGTAAAGCTCGTTACTTGAAGAAGCTTCGGGCGATCCGTGCTTGATTTTTCCTTTTCCTGCACTTATGTTAGTTTCAAACTATGTATTTTCAGACAATTGAACATTTGATGTAGTGAATGCATGCTTCCATTAAGTAAAGAATGGCATTTTTTTGGTTCTGGTAGCAGGAAACGACCCGTCTGGGGGGGTCGCCCAGGTGACCCGTCTGGCGGGTCGCCTGGGCGACCCATCAAACGGGTCGCCTGGGCATCCCAGTCAACAGGTCGCCTACTGTATCTGTCCTTGACATGTCCTTGACATGATTAGTCATGTACTTGCCTTGACCACTCTTAAGTCTTTAAGAGACCCCCAAACTCGTGGGTCTCTCCATCCACAGCATTTTTAACCTTTCTTGGAGTGTGAAGTTGTGGGATTTTTGAGCAAGGAGGCTTCCATCATGCCTTATGCTAGGCAGAGCTCGGTTCTGCCCATGTCGGCTTCTTCAGATCATCTCCGGAGTCTTCTTCATCTCAACGAAGTGAGCGTATTGCTTTTTTCTCTTTCACTCTTTCATTTTCATGTGCTAGGCTCCTTCCTTCGTCCTTCTTTTGTTGAAACGATGCTTGGACCATTGGATCAAAGAGTGCCTCTTACTGTTCTGGGAAATGGCCCGACAGACGGGTCGCCTGGGCGACCCGGTAGACGGGTCGCCTGGTATTCACAGAATTTTTCTTTTTCTGATTTTCTGTGTCTTGTCCAGGAATTGCCGTCTTTCCCTTCTTCCAATCGTTTCGGTCAGTTTCCATGGGCTGAACGTCTGACCCGGACATTGACACGTCACTCGCTGGAAATTTTACATGGCTGGGGCTTGAGGGGCGTTCTTGCCCATTTCCGACGCATCCATGGTTACCACTGGGATCTTGCAATGTTAGGTGCTTTAGTGGAACGATGGCACCCGGAGACTCACACGTTCATATTTGCTGATTTTGAATGCTCCATCCTTCTGGAGGAAGTGGAGCTCATTTTGGGCCTAAGGGCCAGCGAAATGGATGAATCTCCAGATTTCTTTGTCCCGTCCATAGATTGCTCGTGCTTACAAATATTGCAGGAATTTATGCCTTATTCGGAGGCGACTGCCTTGCTGGATGGCGAGGGGGTCAACTTATCCCGTCTATACTGTTGGACTTTATCTTGCTTGGAGTCCACCGGTGATTCAGCGGAGCAGTTGACGTCTGGACTGAAAGGGGCTGCCATATGTATTATGATGACTGTCTTGGACCCTTCTGGAGATGATGTTGTGAGTTCCGCCCAGCTGGCCCATGTGGAGGGCATATGGAGTGGCCGTCGGTTGGCCATGTCAGTTCTTGGTTTTCTCTACCAAGGATTGACTGAAGCCAGCTTAGGCCACCCTTTTTCTGGTAGTCTTTTGCTGTTTAGTTGTTGGGCTGATCTCCACTTCAGGTTCACGGCGTCTACTCCCGGCTTTCCGAGCTCCTTCGTCCAAAGTCCCCTGGCTGGGGTGGCGAGACAGACAGGCTTGGGCAGGGGCGTTTGGGATCACTGCCCCGGGTTCCGGTCGAGGCGTAGTTGGCGGGATTACTTTGAGGCCGCCATGCATCAGCAGTTCTTTACCGTTACTCAGCCGGCGACCCGCACACTTTTTCAGACTTGCCTCGTTCCTGGTAGAGAGCTATTTTTGGTGACGGCGAGGTCTCTCATGTTGTATAACCCGCATTGTTGTGCTCTTCAGCTAAACGTGCCGGTCCGTGAACTTCTTCATCGTTCCCCGATTCCGAGGATCAGGACCAGGCATGTGGAGGCAAACGAGCGGCATCTCCTCTTAGTTTAGGCAGGCTGGCAATGTTGCCAGTTGGCTTCCGCATCACGAGGAGAGCTTCATTCTCTTGACGGCTTTATGGATTACTTCCTATTTTTGTCTGTAATTTTGGACTAGAGTCTGTTCTACAAGAGGGTTAGCATGGAGATGTACAAAAGAAACAACTTTCGTATTTTGAAAAATTCAATTGCCATGCTTACAAGAACAGTCATGTGATTGCAAATGCCTCTTTCTCTCTTCGAGTTGTGCCGGATAATCAGCTCGATGTGACTCGCCTACCGGGCCCAAATCGGCCTTCCATGTTCCGATATCGGAATCGGAAGATACCCATAAAGATTTTCTATTTTTCTGATGTTTTTGGTGATTTTTTCAGAATTTTTTGGACATGAAGAAAAATTTTCACTATTTCTATATAAAGGGCTCAGATTTACCGTTCATTTTCACACGTTCTGGCAAGGATTCCGTGTGAAAAAGTATACGGTTCACTTCCGCGGCTCCCTGCTTCTCCTACGACTTCTGAGGTCCGTTATTCCTTTCACGACTATTGTAAATCGTAGTTTCAACTTTCCATAGGCGCGAAAATTTTTAAAATCGGAAGTCGGTACGAAGAAAACCAGTTGGGGGAAGGAGGCGCGTGCGTCCCCTTCCCCAGGCAGCCCGAAGCCGGGTCGCCTGGGCGACCCGGAGCCCGGGCCGCATGGGCGACCCTGCTTCTGGTCGCCTGCGGCCGGCGGCCCGAAGCCCGGGCCGCCTGGGCGTCCCGGCGCTTGGGATGCCTCGCCGAGGCGTCCCGCGGCGCGGGCCGCCTGCTCCAGGTGTCCCGCCGCGCAGGTCGCCTGGGCCAGGCGTCCCGGCGACCGGGTCGCCTGCCCAGGCGTCCCGGCGACCGAGTCGCCTGGGCATTCTGGAAACGCCGGAATGCCCAGAAACCTGATTCATTCTAAATTGTTTCATGTATCTAACAGCTTTGCCTCGTTATTTTCAGATGGTGCGATGCTCTCACGCGTCCGAGGCCACCACTTCTACTACGGCACCTGCGATGTCCGACGAGGACATCGGCGATGATGAGTTTGCCGCGCCCGAGCAGTATATAGAGCCCAAAGTACCGGTAATCATGCATGATTTTATTTTATATATATTTTTCTTTTTTCTAATCGGGACTGACAAGACTTCCATTTATTGCAGAAGAAGATTCACTCCAGGATCTCTTGGGAATTGGTGGGCATCGTATACGAGGCGCTCCAGCCCTTCCAGAAGGTGCGCCTGGAGGGAATGGGTTTCAGCCCATTCTTTTGTTGTGCGCCGTTCTGGGAGGACCTCCCTTTTGTCCAGGCGATGAGGGAAAGGTGGGATTCCACCTCTTGCTCATTCCTTTTTCCGTGGGGGCACATGGTGCCCACATTGGAGGACGTGGCACGCATCACCGGTATGCGTGTCCACGGACACCCCGTGACGGGGAAGTCCTATGCTGACTACTCGGGGAAACTCGAGCGTTACTTTGGACTTTCCCTCCCGGCGAGTCCAGGGGGATGGCGCACCCTTCAGAGGGGTCCTTTCGCTGCCCTTGTCGGTATGCGTGAGGCCATGCCGACAGGGAACTTCAGACCGGCTTTCCTGGCGCAGCTGGTCTTGCGTGTTCGGGAGACCCTCCGTGGTGAGGAGGGTACTCCTGAAGCGGATGTGGACCTTCGTAGGTTCTTGTTGTTCTTCCTGGCCAGACTTCTTCTGTCCACGAAGAGCGACAAGGTACACCTACGATTCGTGCCTTACTCGTCAACCTTGAGCGGGTCAGCGAGTATGCCTGGGGCGCCGCGATGCTTGCCCACCTATTCTCCTCCCTGGCACGCGAGAGTGGCAAGATCTCAGTTGCCGGGTTTACCCCGTTTCTACAGGTATGTCCTGCTTTATTTGTAGCATTTATTATTAACTGAAAGAAAATTAACGGCTATCTTTTTGTTGCTTTTTCAAATCTGGGGTTACTTACACCTTCCTCTGGGGCGGGGAATCCGCTCGGACCCACCCC
Organism: Cryptocoryne crispatula var. balansae; assembly: GCA_036172225.1. NCBI lineage: Eukaryota > Viridiplantae > Streptophyta > Magnoliopsida > Alismatales > Araceae > Cryptocoryne > Cryptocoryne crispatula. The sequence goes on from CM069919.1 coordinate 21,306,228, forward strand.
AGTACCCCTTTCTACGCGGGTGGTCGGTACAGCGACCAGCCGTTCCTCACAATGCTCAGCTGGTAAACCTTCGCCGTCGACTGCTCCGCTTTCCCCACGATCAGGTATGCCTCTTGCCCTCAGATCTGATCATATCATTTCTGACAGCACTGTTCTTTTAACCGGTATTTGGTACAGGTTGTTTGGCAGCCTTATCTAGGGTCGGACGAGGAGGAGCAGCCTTGGGTTCAAGCCGCCCAAGGGGTTCTGGGCCGTGACATCTTCCTCATCTGCCTCAACGAGGTGGAGGCTCTATGGGTGCATCTTGCGATGCGCTCACTGGGGCTCCACCAGGAGTGGGTCTTCCCAGACCCCCATGAGCGGGTGGAGAGGTCGTCACGGGGCCTTACCGTCGCCGTGGATTGGCGACATGAGTGCCGCACCGCCTTGGACATATGGCGGCGTGGTGGCACTCCTGTGGTGTCCACAGCCACAGATAGCTCAGAGTACCTACAGCAGTACACTGAGTTCTACGGCCACCTCTTCTTCGACTCGGAGGTTTGTAACCCATTCCTTTCTTCTTTTTTCCAGAATTTTTGTTACCTACCTGTCTGGATGATTGATGATGTGGCTTTCCTTGGTGCAGGAGGCGGAGGAGAGCGAGCTGGTCCGCCTTCGCGAGAAGGTGACCTCTCTCCGGGAGAAGGCCCGACGCCTGGTATGATCCATTTTCTTTTCTTTGCTGCTTGTTTATGACTGTCAGACTAATGCCGTTTGTCTTCTTCTTTCAACGAGAGAAGCGTCGGGAGAAGGAGGAGAGAGCTCAGCACCGGCTGAAGACGGCGCAGGATCGTTTCCTTCATACTTGTTATGAGGTCTGTTCTCTTGCTTTCAGGCTTCGTTTCTGTTGCTTTTATTGATTTATTCCGGTTCTTTTCAGCATGATGAGGCTCGCCGCCAGCTAGAGGAGTTACGAGGCCGTGCCGGAGAGGCCGAGCCCATGGACACTGATGGGATGGGCGTCCCGGAGACGGCGGCTTTCTTTCCGGAGGAAGCCGCTGCAACTTGGCCCTCACCAGTGGGGGAGCCCTCCTGCTCGGCAGTTGTCTCGTACGGTGACCGCTCCACCTTGTGGGCGGATCTACTGGCTGTGGTATGTCATTTCTTTGCTTACCGCTGACTTCTCTTTCCTTTGTTTGATGCCGACATTCTCTTTTCTGCAGAACACGGAGCTTCTTCGCCAGGTCGCCGAGTCAGCGAGGACCGAGCAGAGTCTTCACGACTATGAGCAGAGTCTTCGCGATGAGGTGAGTTCGATGTTCTTTCTCTCTCGTTTCCTTCTTGCCTGTTGTTGAGTAGCTTCTCTTTTCAGGTTGACCGATTATCGAGGCATGTTGGGGAGCTTGAGCTGCAGCTCTCCTCTTCGTCTACAGAGGTACAAAAAAATTTCTTTCTGAAGTTCCTTCTTTGCTTTTCTTGACACTTTCTGACAGGTTTCTTGGTCTAACTGCAGCTTGCCACCCTTCGAGGGAGGGTGGAGGACCTTTCCTGTCCGTCTGGTGAGCGGGAGATGGGTCTCCGACTGGCCTTCATGGAGGAGACCCATGCGATGGAGCAGCACCATGCAGAGCGCATTCGGACACTGGAGGAGCGCCATGCAGAGCGCATCCAGACCTTGGAGGAGCGCCACGTAGCAGAGTTGCGGAGGGCTTCAGACCAGCAGCATCAGCTGACGTTGGAGTTTGCTCGGGCCCGGTCTGAGTCGCGCTCTCACCGCTCTGGCGGCACTCAGATGACGATCCAGCAGGGTCTTAGTCGGAGTCGTGCGGCCGCCTCTGCTCGGCTAGGAGATGAGAGGGCGGCGATGCCCCCGCCTGTCTCGACCCCGGAGGATCTTGTACCAGAGGGAAGCGGCGAGTCTTGATTGTGCCATCTCCCTCCTTATCCTTGTACATCGTGATCATTAGTGATATTGGATTCATTCTTTCTCCTGCGTGTCCCGACCTTTGAGAGCACGTTAGTTTACTTTTAGGGTATAGCCCCTTGCAAGTTGTCAAGGGGCGTTTCCCCTCTCAAACAGGAAGACAATAAATATGCAATGCATTAAAAGGAAACATGCAAGGCGAAAATTAAATATGGATGCAAAAGATAACATTTTTTTTGTTTTGGGGTTTTCTATTTTGTTTGGTTTTTCCTTCAAAAGCTTTTTTCTTTTTAATTTCCTTTTTTAATTTCCCGATTTGTTTGTGTTTTGGATATTTGATTTTTTTTGTTGTGCGAGGAGAGTAACCGTCTTTCATCCTCTGACTTGCTTGCAAACCGGCATCCTTTCATTTCCTTTCTTGATTAAAGATAAACATCACGTGTAAATAGGTTACCCTGACTTGGATCTTTTGGCCTTCCACCTTTAGCCGGTCAGGGATCCCTCCTAGTTAGATTAGTCAATCTTTATCCACGGTGGTTAAGAGGGAAGAAAATCTAGGCAAGTCCATGGCAGGATTAAAGATTTCAAATTCGTTTTCCCTACTAATGCCCGAATTACCTGTTGGGATTTGGCCTCTTCGGGTCTCTTCTTTTAATTGCCCCCTATTTTTTTTGCGGCCCTCATTCAGACGGATTTTTTTCTTTTTCTTGATCCGTGGGGTTCATTGCCCATCTTTTTGGAGCCATTTTTCATTTCTGGGGTTATTTTCAAGTGCTCATTCAGACAGGTCAGATATATATTTCTTTCCTTTCATGACCTGAGGGGTTCATTGCCCATCTTTTGGCACCTATTATTTTGAGAAATTAGACCCTCTGAGGCCGCCTCCTACTAGGGTAGCGGGCTTTTCGAGTACTCCTCGTTCTAATCCTTGCACCTGCCGTGGACCGAGTTGTGGAGGAATCGGATAAGAATGTCGCTTCTTTACCAGGAGGTTTCCCATCCCTTCTTCGAGTATCAGGCCATTGGATGACAGATCAGGGCGTGAAGTGGGTGCAGTATGGTACTTATCCTTAACCTTGATTGAATGGTTATGCCGTGTAACAAGCAAGCCTTGGATGATAGCAAAGTTCTTCTTCTCGCAGCATTTTGTTGTATATAAAAATTTTTTGAATTTTTATGGAAAATAGTTTTTGAGAAAGAGTCCGTTCCACGGATGATTCAATTCTTCTTCCTCAGCATTAAGCAGCTTGTAAGAATTGCCAGGATAGATGGCTGAAACTACAAAGGGGCCCTCCCAATTAGGTTGAAGCTTGGAACGGGGACCATCCGGCTTAACAAATATTCTTTTAAGCACTACTTCTTGTAGACACGCAATTTTGGCCTAGTTGCAGAGCTTAAATTCTTGTTTTCATGAAGAATATTTGAGTAACCTTTCAAGGGAACCGAGTTTTCCAGAAAAATTAAGATTTTTGGCACATTTCAAAGAGGACAATACCCTGTGTATAAGGGCACCTGGCGCCCTACTTATAGGGCACCAGGTGCCCTATAAATAGGGCACCAGGCGCCCTGTTTATAGGGCACCAGGCGCCCTATAAACAGGGCACCTGGCGCCCTGTATACAGGGCACCAGGCGCCCTATATACAGGGCGCCTGGATCCAAATTAAATTGATTTGACGGCTGATTTGACCCCCCCACAGTGACTTGTCTTGTCGATCTGACATATCTCATGATGCTGGCGCCCCATATACAGGGCGCTATGCCACATGGCACTGTTTTTCGAAAATGGCCAAAGTGCCCTCTTTTGGGCTATAAATAGACCCCCATTTGAGAGCAAAAGGAGGTTCCAACTCCGTACCACCATAGAGCTCATCCAACACTACGATTCTAAGCCATCTACACCCTCCAATAGCCTCCAAATCGATCCAAGTTCATTCACCAAAAACCCAAAAAAACCTTCTATTTCTGTCACCTAGAAAAATGATTTTCCTCCAACTTTGAGAGCTTATACCCGTCTCTCCTCTTATATCCAGCACCCAAACCCTCTTCCATGGGCTTCATTTGAGTATTGTCTACAAGGAGGAGCCCCTACTTCGTCCCGGAAGCCTCCCAGCACTCCGGAGCGGCGTCGCGAAGAGGAGAAGAAAATCTGTTCGGGCCAGACTTAGTGCCCGTATACGTGGCGCTTTGACTTGGTCAACGCGCCCCATAAAGGGGCACCTGCTCCCGGCGCCCTATATACAGGCACCGGGAAGGACAGAAGCTTGTTTTGTTATTTTTGGATTCCGATCGTCCGTTTAATAGAGTTTTTGTCTTCCTTTTTCATCTTAGCACTGTTCATCAAGTTATTTAGCATGTCTTAGATCATTTTGCATCACATATATATATTTAAAACCTTCCAAATAGGGGTTGGGATTTAGTCCCAATCCGGTCAGTTCCTTCCCTCTTTCATGTTTACATTTGAATTTGAGCATGATTCTACACTGTCACGAGAACTAATGATCTTTTCACTTCTTTCTATGTTTTCTTATGGACATTCTTAGGTAAATCTGATTGTGGCGGAGCTTCAACCGGATCGAAGACGAAGGACTCACTAAGCTCTTTTCTTTCGGCCGGCCGAGAGAGGAGAAGTCGGAACCCAACAATCTCCCCGCTTCCAAAGGTACGACGGTCATTTCTCCATTTCATTTCTTTTCATTCCACTATATTTTGGAGTCTTTGACTCCTGGCGACCACACCCACTAACATCCCATCCACCAAGTCACCAAGGCGTGCATAAGGGGCCGGGAGGGGGAGATCCGCGGATGTCCCGTTCCGGGTGCTTACACCTTTTGGCGACCACGGTGGGACCGACTTTGCTTTAGTGAGTTCTTCTCTTTTTTTTCCTAAGAATGTCCACTTGAAAACATGCTTCTTCTCAATCTAGTTCTCATTTAAGCCATTTCTATTTCTTTGCATTTCTATTTGCATGCTTACATGCTTGTTTATTTCCTTGAAGCATTATCTTGTTCCTTCCGATTTACTTGCCTTCCGTTGGTCCTTTTAAAAAAACATACAATCTGATTTCTAGCTTGGTTTATCGACTTATTTCACCTTGGCATTTTAGATATCATCTTGTTTCATCTCTTGTTAAGTATACTTGTCTATTTCCTTCTAGGCCCAGTTTTCCTTTAGCAAATCTTTCAAAGCATGCTTAGTTAAATTAATGCTTTCTTCCATCTTAGTTTAATTTCATATCATTGACTTGTTTACTTGCTTCGTACAACATCTCATTAATCATTTTATGCTTTTATTTTCTTCTTGGTTGCTTCTTATTCCTTGAAATTTCACTTGCATTTAGTTTGCATTGGAGTTTCGGGTTCGCCCGTCTCCTTAGGACATCCGAGAAGGGAGGCTCTCTCCTCCCAAAGCCCCACACATCCAAACACCCCTCTTGGTGGTTGCCAACTCCTCCTCCGGGGATTCCCTCTCGGAAGGACCGGGTAGCTTCCATCAAGGCCTCCGTAAGTCCCCAGACGTGAAGGATTCCCTCTTCACTGATCGGGCTGGTTGTACCATTTTATCCCAAAACCCGGAGTACCTATTACCTATCATTGTGAAAAGAGTGACAACCTTAGATTGCTCGGCGTTGTGAGAGCATAGGGTCCTACCCATTTATTTGAGTGGACAATATTTCTCTTAACAAGCCATTAATTTAAGGTTGAAACAAAAAAATTTGCGTTAATCATTCCAAGTCTTTGCTATTACTTGTTTGCAAACAAAAACTAAAAATTAAACAGAAATCCCAAAATCACCTGGAAAGAACCAAAACAAAAAAATTTGCTTGAGGTTAATTTGCTTGACAACTTGCTTGTCCGACAAAAGAAAATCAAAACAAAAAGGGGTAAAAAATCAAAACTAAAAAAAAAAATCCTTAAGCTTTTATTTGTCAACCTTCTTTTTCTATTGTGTTTATGAATTTTAGGTCAGGTCGAGTTATCGGAATGGCGGATCACGGATACAAGCAACTACAGTTGGAGTATGACCAATCTTATTTCTATCATGATGCCGTGTGTGCCGTCAATGACCCCGAAGTTCTCCCCGAACCTAGTCAAAATTCTCCTCAACCCAATCCAAATTCACTTTGGGAGGCATTCTCTCATGCCGACCCTACCCAACTTCAGGCTATCAAAGCCATCCTTAAGGGCAAGTTGCCCGCCGACCACATTCCTCCCGAAGGTGGTCTTCACATCTCTACCCCTCGGTCAGGGGCACATCAACCCAATGTGCCCACTCATGACCATTCTCATACCGGGCTCATAGCCCCAATTTCTCCTCATCCGGTGGCTAATCTAGATCATCCCAATCCAAATGTTGTTATTCCTTCTAGACCACCAGTTTATTCCTCTAATCATCTCAACCCTACTCACCCTTTGGTGCATCCCCCAATGTACCCTTCTTATCCGGCCACTTCGGCCCATCAAATCCCAATTCCGGTGCGCCAAGCACCCACTTTTCCTCCTCCTCTTAGCGAACCTTCTGTCGATCAGGCCATGATTAACAATATCAATCGCATGGATGAGCAGTATAGAGAGCTTAGACGTTTGATCGACACAAAGGCAGCCCCTGAAATTTCTCTTCCTTCCCTCCCTACTTTTCATCTACCTCCCTCTGAGATGCCGGTATACCATCGCTACAATGGAACCGGTAATCCGTTCATTCACATCAAGGACTTTCTTTATGAGTCGGTAATGTGGCAAAACGATCCAAAGGCCCTTGCTTTTCTTTTCAGAAGATCATTAGAGGGATCAGCTTTAGAGTGGTTCTACTCGCTTGACTCTTTGGAGGCGAGTAACTTTGAAATTGTCAAAGCTAAATTTTTGCAGAGATATCAAGATAGGGTCGGACCAACGTATTCCATCACTGACCTCATGGCCGAAAGAATGAGAAATGATGAAGATTTTACCAGATATGCTGATAGGTGGAGGTCAATGGCAGAAAAGCTTACTGATTCCATTTCAGAGCCGGAGCAAGTGAAGATGATCATCACTAATGCCACTCCGGCCTTAAAGAATATGCTGGCTTTGCATCACCCCACCTCCGTGAGTGAACTCTATGAGAGGGCACGGTACATTCGAACACGCCTTAGGGACTCACCTATCATGAACTTGTTTGATCCTAGACCCCGAGCCGTCAAGAAAACCACTTTTACCACAACCGGCCCAAAGGATCGAGGGCGTAGTGACAAATGAAAACCTTAACGTTGTAGGGAACCTACCTATAAATTATCAACACCAGTACAGGAACCCTCAACAAAATCAACCATTTAGAAACCCTCGTCAACCTCAACATCAACCTCAGTTCCAGCCCCGTCAGCAACAAGCCCCGATCCCTCAGCGACCGCAAGCCCCAGTTCCCCAACCAGCGCGGCAACAACTGGCCAACTACAACCAGGCACCCCCTCCCATGGCCTATGAACCCCGAAAGGTTGGACCCAAGAGGAACGATTACCTGCCCTTTCCGTACTCTCTCGTGGACATCTTTAATGCACTCATGGCGGCAGGGCAAATTGCATTGCCAAGGGAGAAGTCGGAGTGGCCTCAAAATGCCAACACAGAGCGATACTGCTTGTTCCATAGATATCTTGGGCACACCGTGGAAAATTGTTTTCAGTTCAAAGACTATATCCACGATCTTAATGAGCAAGGCAGTATTGACTGGGACCAAATGGGGGAATACATCAGAACAGTGAAAAATCAACCTCAACGGCAGCATGCACCACCAAGAAGAATAACAACAACAGAACCCCGGCATGGGGATTATCCAAAACCCTTTACCTCTACATGCACCCGCGCATTGGAATCAACACGTTAATCCCATCATGATTTCTTCTGAGGAGTATCATGATCGGGGCCAGAATTGGCAAATTCAGGGAGCCACCTCCGCCATGCATGTCAACCGAACCGTCCATTCTATACCCCAAGCTACATCAGCCAACCCCATTACTCCCAACCGGCCACCCATCATCCGAGCACCATCACGACCCATCATAACACCACCAAACACACAACTCCAATCGGGACGGACCCTAATCCGCTCGATTAATCCACCACAAACATCACCACCACTAGGACCCATCATCATCCCGCCCCGAGCAACTGTACCTTCACAACCTACCTACTCTACCATGCCTCAAACCACCATCATTACACCCATCGCAAGAGCTCCCATCATTCGACCTAACCCACCACCCACCACTACCACCCCAGCTATAGCTCCTCAACTTGCCACAGTACTTAGGAGTGGGCGCATGTTCCAAAGGGTCTTTCCCTAGGCCGGCCAATCGGGGTTGGCACCGTAAGCGAAGAAGAACACATTGAAGAGCCATTGCACAGGACATCCTATGACTTATTGAAGCATCTTGATAAAACCCCGGCACGAATCTCTATCTTAGAGTTGATCAAAAGATCCAAAGTCCATCAAGAGGTTCTCCAACAGTACTTACAGCGAGTAATGGTAAACGAGAGCCTCCCCCCAGAAAAAATCTCATCAGTTCTGGTCCCGAGAAGTGAGTATCCGACCCTTATATTCACAAAAGAAGAGTTGGCCGACCCGGAAATAAGGAAATGTGCCTTGTGCATCACAGTCCACATCAATGGTGTAGGCATTAAGTCATGTTTGGTCGATACCGGAGCATCCATTAACGTTCTGCCACCATAAACATTACATCTTTGTGGAATCTCCGAAGAGGACATCCGGCCATCTCAAATAACAGTGACCGCATATGATAATTCAAAGAAGCCCGCAGACGGCATGATTACATTGGGTGTCAAACTCGGACCTCAGACAGTCACTGTCAACTTTCACATACTAGAAATGGATCCGACATACAAAGCTATTTTAGGACGACCCTACTTGGAAGCACTAGAGGCAGTCGCCTCCACCAATCACCAGTGTCTTAAATTCCCTTACAAGGGACAGGTGATTAAGGTGACTAGCATGCCCCTAGATTATCCATCTTCTCCACCACCACCCCTTGGGTTGCCAAACGAGCCAATTTTTACAATCTTGGATCTTCCAGAAAGGAGTAGGCAACCCAGGCAAGTGTGGAGAAGGAAAAGAGAAGAAAATGAAACTATTGGGTGGCATATAATGAAGAGTTTGGGATACCAGGAAGGCCAAGGACTAGGCAAAGAACAGCAAGGCATAGTTGAGCCAATCAATCTAATGAGGTTACAACCAAAAAGTGGGGTTGGGTATGATGGAACGACAACGAATGGTCAGAATCTCAGAAGCAGATACTTTTCTGGATGTTTACAAAAGTTTTTCATCAAGAAATAAACCATTCAACTGGCTGAGAACAAGGAAGAACAAGAGCTAGAGCAAGACAAAAGAAGAAGAACCAACGACCCTGAAGATGACTTGTATCCAGAAATATCTCTTTTGTTTTCCACTGATGAAGAAGGGTCAAGCAATGAACCACTCCAGGCTGAACCACCTGTTGACCCACCTGAGGGTCATATTGCCAATCCGACTCGAGAAAAAGTCCAACCAACTCCACGAGGGCCTTCCCTCATTATGTCATCTTTTGGGGTCGATGCCCCAATTCACCGTGATGCTCTTCCCGGGCTTCTTGGCCCGATCCCTATTTTTAGGCCCTCAGGCCCAACTTATGGGTCCACGAACCCACTTGTTGCTTTTGGGCCACCGAGCCCCTCTATTGAATCTGGGCCTTTGTGCCCATTTTCTCCAACTCTTGGGCCATCGAGCCCCTCTATTGAATCTGGGCCTTTGTGCCCATTTTCTCCAACTCTTGGGCCATCGAGCCCCTCTACTAAATCTGGGCCTTTATGCCCATTTTCTCAAACTCTTGGGCCATCGAGCCACTCTATTGAATCTGGGCCTTTGTGCCCATTTTCTCCAACTCTTGGACCATCGAGCCCCTCTACTAAATCTGGGCCTTTGTGCCCATTTTCTCCAACTCTTGGGCCACCGAGCCCCTCTACTAAATCTGGGCCTTTGTGCCCATTTCCTCCAACTTTTGGGCCACCGAGCCCCTCTACTAAATCTGGGCCTTTGTGCCCATTCCTCCAACTCTTGGGCCACCGAGCCCCTCTACTAAATCTGGGCCTTTGTGCCCATTTCCTCCAACTCTTGGGCCATCGAGCCCCTCTACTAAATCTGGGCCTTTGTGCCCATTTTCTCCAACTCTTGGGCCATCAAGCCCCTCTATCGAATCTGGGCCTTTATGCCCGTTTCCTCCAACTCTTGGGCCATCGAGCCCCTCTATTGAATCCGGGTCTTTGTGCCCATTTTCTCCAACTCTTGGGCCCTCGAGCCCATCTCCTAAACCCGGGCCCTTGAGCCCGCATCCTCCTCTTATTGGGTCCATAAACCCACCTTTTTCTATGACCATCCAGCCTACTGGCCCGTCACCTCTTTCTATCAACATTGGGCCCGAAAGCCCCCTCTATCAAACATTGCTCGAAGTCTTTCCCTCTTTATCAATATCTCTGCCTACTTTGGCTCCCGTAGTTGATCTCAACCCAAATCGGGCACCTGAAGCCCAATCTGTCTTTATGTTTAGCACTCCTCAAAAAATAATGCCCTCCTCGAAACTCAAATTTCGATCGAGGAAACATCTCAACTTGCCTCGAAAGGGCATTCGACCCAAGGAGCCACCAGATCCTTAATTGACCTTCTTTGCCTTCCATCCTCTCCAATAAATTCCACTCCATCCACCTCCTCTTCCTCCTCTTATTTACCTTCTTCTTCTTTAGGTTTAGTTTCCAATAAAAATAGGACAAAAATCAGAGGTAGGAGAGTTCCAAAAAGATACCTGCATCGGTTAGCTCAGAAAAGCTTGAAATATGCCAAGCTACCAGAATATCTAGAAAATACGATCCAGTTGGGTGAAATTCGATATGAGGAGAAGAATAAAATTGATCAAACTTTGGGGATTTCTTCCTCTCTCAGTTCAACATCACCTACATCCAACAGAAGGCAATCATCATCACTGACAACGGACCACAGTTCATCTCCCAGGAGCTGCGCGACCTTTGCAACAGGTATTGCATCAAGATTGCATCATTCATCTCCATATTATTCTCAAGGAAACGGTCAAGCTGAAGCCACCAATAAAACCCTGATAAAAATCGTTAAGAAGACTTGTAAGTCTAGCAAGTTCACAGACTGGCCGGATAAGCTAGTTGATGCTCTATGGGCCTACCGCACTTCTATTCGAACCCCAACGTGTCAGACCCCCTATGCCTTGGCATTTGGGATGGAGGCGGTAGTTCCATATGAAGTAACCATTCCTTCCCTCCGAGTCCAGATCGATCGAGATATCCCGATGGATGAACGCTGAGATTCTCTTCTCGTGCAACTGGAACTCTTGGATGAAAGGAGGCTGGCCGCTGCCGAACATGCTAGATCTTACCAAAATAGACTTAAAAGATTTTATCATAAGAGGGTGGTGGAGAGAAAATTTGAAATCGGTGAGGTTGTGCTTAAAAGAATATTTGTTAAGCCCGGCGATCCCCGCTCCAAACTTCAACCTAATTGGGAGGGTCCATATGTGATCTCGGTTCTTTATCCCGGTAATTCGTAAAAACAGACCAATGCAGAAGGAGAAGAACTAGCTCATCCCTGGAATGGTGTATACCTCAAAAAATATTTCCCTTAGAACAAAAATCACAAAAAAATCTATAAAATCCAAAGGTGTGAAGTATCATGATAGCATCTAACGCTTACTTGCCCGGTGCATCAACTTGTCGCTTAGGGAAATAAGAATAGGCATCATACTGCACACACTACACACCTAGTTTTGAGATCCGATGATCGGAAGTCAGAGAGAAAGCTAGGCAACGCTTGGCAAAAGAAGGTCGACCCTAACCTATTCTCTTCTTGTTTCGGTCCTGAATGGATGAAAGGGGTTAGAGTGAGGAGTATCGAAAGTGCCCGTTGCCTTAGTAGGAGGATGCCTCTGAAGGTCTGACTTATTAAAAGAAAAAGGTACCAAAAGATGGGCAATGACCCCTCAGGTCGGCAAAAGAATAGACCTGTCTGAATGTGTACCAACAAAAGCCCAAGAAAAAGGCTCCAAAAGATGGGCAATGAACCCCTCAGGTCAAAATCACGCAAAAGAAAAGAAAGACCTGTCTGAATGTGGGCCATCAAAGAAAATGGGCTAGAAGGGAGGACCCAAAGAGGTCAAAACCTGAACGGGCAATGTGGGTATTAGTAGAGAAACGAGTTCGACATCCCTGAATTCTACTAAGGACTTACCACCAATCATCTTCCTTCTTTAACCTCAATGGATAGGGTTGACCGACTAGGTCCAAGAAGAGCCATAGCCTATCGAAGGCGGAAGGTCAGAAGATTCCGAACAAGGCACTTTCTTGCACGTGATGCCTACTCTTAACCCTTATGTAACAATGAGAGACACCTATGGCAAGCAAGGCAACGGATGAGATGGTCGTTTCCCTCACACCGAACACAAAAAAATCGAATACTTCAAAAACACCAAAAATCTTAAAAATTAAATATTCAAGACACCAAAAAATCGTAAAAGTTCCAAAACATCAAAAACATTATAAAACCATCAAAACCCAAACAAATCAGAAACCCCAAAACACCTAAAAATTTGCTTCTTAAATTGGCTAGCTGCCTTTGCATTCATGTTTAATTTCAGTCTTGCATACTTTCTTTTGTGCATACTTATGTTTTTCTGTTATCTTTACCTTGATAAGGCCGATGTCCCTTGACAAAAGGTCAAGGCAACTTTGCCCTCTCCTCGCAAGGGACTAAGCCAAAATAAAGTTCTAACCTCTTTTCTCAAGTGGATGCAGGAACAGGAGAAGGCATGCCAACTTCATATCCCCAGACACTTGGAGGAAGCAAAAACAACAAAAAAATCAAAAAATTAAAAAACAAAAGTGGACTACCCCGACCCCTATTAGGACTTGCATTTAGTATTGCATCTATCAAAATAAATAATATTTGAGATGTTGAAGACCTCAAGTCTAGAGGGGGCTGAGCCTGAGAACCCCTTCAACAAAATCAGTGAGGGCTCAGTCATTCCCTAAGCTTGCGGATAGGCCAAAGTTGAATATGCGGGGACGGCGGTTTCTTCATAGATGTCCTGACCCGTTATGTTCAACCTATATCTTCAACTATTTTCTTATACTTATTTGTTTTTCTTTAAACCCAGCATGCATCATTTCATACATGCATCATCCCACCACAACCATTTCCTGCTTCCTTCCAGTCCCATCATGAACCTTTTTGAAGATGGTCTTTTATAGCCCCTAGAGGAGGTCTTGTTTTTCCGAAAAATCAGCTTTCAATATGTTTCAACGATGTTTTCATCAAAACAAGAAGTTTTTCCACGTCGAACTAAACCGGTATTGTTGAGTAAAACCTTATGAATTTGAAGAACCCAACCTTGGTTGATTGGCTGTCTCCTCTTTACTTTTCGCAATTTACCGCATTTCTGCCGAGTCCAGCACACCATGTAGTTCGGGTCCTGGCCGGTAACAATTCTCCCCCACTTGGGATTTTAGTTATTTACTTTTAGTACTGTTCTTCTCTTTAACCAATCAACCAGAGGGAAGGTTTCGATAAGACAAAGGGTAATCTCAGAGTCCGGTAAAGTTTTATTCCACTCAACTAGGCCAATGAGGGCGTGTCTAAATCTACACCTTGGCGTCACCTTTTCAGTCCATCACCACTTCATTCCGCTACGCCTCATTACGCTTCGCTACATTCGCCTACGCTTCATTCGTGTCACTCCCCTTCAAAGCCGACGCCAAGGCGAGGCAAGCTGTAGACACGCAATTTTGGCCTAGTTGCAGAGCTTAAATTCTTGTTTTCATGAAGAATATTTGAGTAACCTTTCAAGGGAACCGAGTTTTCCGGAAAAATTAAGGTTTTTGGCACATTTCAAAGAGGACAATACCCTGTGTATAAGGGCACCTGGCGCCCTACTTATAGGGCACCAGGCGCCCTGTTTATAGGGCACCAGGCGCCCTGTTTATAGGGCACCAGGCGCCCTTTTTATAGGGCACCAGGCGCCCTGTTTATAGGGCACCAGGCGCCCTGCATACAGGGTGCTTGGATCCAAATTAAATTGATTTGACGGCTGATTTGACCCCCCCACAGTGACTTGTCTTGTCGATCTGACATATCTCATGATGCTGGCGCCCCATATACAGGGCGCTATGCCACATGGCACTGTTTTTTGAAAATGGCCAAAGTGCCCTCTTTTGGGCTATAAATAGACCCCCATTTGAGACCAAAAGGAGGTTCCAACTCCGTGCCACCCTAGAGCTCATCCAACACTACGATTCTAAGCCATCTACACCCTCCAATAGCCTCCAAATCGATCCAAGTTCGTTCACCAAAAACCCAAAAAAACCTTTTGTTTCTGTCACCCAGAAAAATGATTTTCCTCCAACTTTGAGAGCTTCTACCCGTCTCTCCTCTTATATCCAGCACCCAAACCCTCTTCCATGGGCTTCATTTGAGTATTGTCTACAAGGAGGAGCCCCTACTTCGTCCCGGAAGCCTCCCAGCACTCCGGAGCGGCGCCGCGAAGAGGAGAAGAAAATCTGTTCGGGCCAGACTTAGTGCCCCGTATACAGGGCGCTTTGACTTGGTCAACGCGCCCCATAAAGGGGGCACCTGCTCCTGGCGCCCTATATACAGGGCACCAGGAAGGACAGAAGCTTGTTTTGTTATTTTTGGATTCCGATCGTCCGTTTAATCGAGTTTTTGTCTTCCTTTTTCATCTTAGCACTGTTCATCAAGTTATTTAGCATGTCTTAGATCATTTTGCATCACATATATATATTTAAAACCTTCCAAATAGGGGTTGGGATTTAGTCCCAATCCGGTCAGTTCCTTCCCTCTTTCATGTTTACATTTGAATTTGAGCATGATTCTACACTGTCACGAGAACTAATGATCTTTTCACTTCTTTCCATGTTTTCTTATGGACATTCTTAGGTAAATCTGATTGAGGCGGAGCTTCAACCGGATCGAAGACGAAAGACTCACTAAGCTCTTTTCTTTCGGCCGGCCGAGAGAGGAGAAGTCGGAACCCAACAATCTCCCCGCTTCCAAAGGTACGACGGTCATTTCTCCATTTCATTTCTTTTCATTCCACTATATTTTGGAGTCTTTGGCTCCTGGCGACCACACCCACTAACATCCCATCCACCAAGTCACCAAGGCGGGCGTAAGGGGCCGGGAGGGGGAGATCCGTGGATGTCCCGTTCCGGGTGCTTACACTTCTCCGACTCGAAATTTTCTCTCAATTACTTTTTTCTGATAAAATCTTTTGAGCCGATTTTGATAAGCTCTAGCATATTCAGCGGCGGCCAGCCTCTTTTCGTCCAGCAGATCGAGTTGCACAAGGAGAGATTCCCTGCGTTCACTCACCGGGATGTCCTGATCAAGCTGAACTTGGAGGGATGGTATAAGCACCTCGTATGGGACTACAGCCTCCATTCCATATGCCAAGGCATAAGGAGTTTGACCTGTTGGGGTCCGTACTGAAGTGCGGTAGGCCCATAGAGCGTCTACCAGCTTATCTGGCCAATCGGCGAACTTGCTAGACTCACACGTTTACTTGATGATTTTAATCAGGGTTTTATTTGTTGCCTCTGCCTAGCCATTACCTTGAGGGTAATATGGTGATGAATGATGCAATTTTATGCAATACCTGTTGCAGAGGTCCTGTAGCTCTTGAGAGATGAATTGCGGCCCATTGTTGGTGACGAAGTTGCTAGGGATCCCGAACCTAGCGAGAATGTTGCGCTTGATGAAGGTACACACAGTGGATGCCTTGATCTCCGCATATGCCTCTGCTTCAGCCCACTTTGTGAAGTACTCCGTGGCCGTAAGAATGAAAGACTTGGTTTTGATGGCGGCGTTCGGGTCTCCAAGGGGTCCAATGATATCAAAGGCCCACATGGCGAAAGGCCATGGAGCGTGTATTGGGTGAAGAGAGGAAGCAGGTAAATGGATTTTGTCGGCATGGAGTTGACATTGATGGCAATGCCGGACAAAGACCGAACAATCTTCTTCGAGAGTGGGCCAATAGTACCCTTGCCGAATGATTTTTTTAGCAAGGGCTTGGGCGTTGACATGGCCCCCGCATACTCCAGAATGAGCTTCCTTGAGCACCAGTTCGGCCTCTTCTTCATCTATGCACCTTAGCAGGATTTCGGTCAGGCTTCTCCTGAATAGGGTTCCTCCTAGTAGGACATATTTCTGAGAGATTCTTCTAATGATTTTCCTTTCGGAGGGTGTTGATCTTGGCGGGAATGATTGATCTTTGCAAAATTGAGCAATTTCGGAGTACCAAGGCTTTTCTTCTTCCTCAAGCGACTCTTCTACCTCAACCAAAGTTAATTCCTCTCTCTGCCTTAGATGGTCTTTCTCCTCGAATCTGGCTCTTACCTTGAGGAAATAGGGGTCTTCTAGGGCAGGCATAGCTTGTTGGTGGACAAAAATATTCTTTTCTGATCCACTTGGCGGAATGGGTAGGGATGATGCCAATGATGCCAAAGAATCAGCAAGGATGTTCTGAGCGCGAGGAACGTGGACGAATTCTAGCTTGGTAAAGAGTTTGATGACATATGAAGCAAGCTCTTGGTAGGGCCTGAGTCCGGGGTGAGAGGTTCTATAACGAGCCAAGACTTGACGGAGAATCAGTTGACTATCTCCTATTATTCTAAGCTTAGTGGCTCCATGTAAATGAGCAGCTCTCAACCCAGCCAGCAATGCCTCATACTCAACTATGTTATTGGTCACGGGGAAGCTGAGCTGAAAGGCCTGGGGAATGACAATGCCTTCAGGAGACAACAAAATGACCCCGATGCCCCTACCTTGGGAATTAAGAGCCCCGTTGAAGTGTAATGTCCAAAGATCGGGAATTTGGACAGACATTAATTCTTCGTCGGGCAATTCATTTCGGACATGGTCAAAGGTAGGGACCGGATGGTGAGCTTGGTGTTCGGCGATAGCATACCCCTTGACTGACTTTTGTTGGATATAGTTGATATCAAACTGGGAAAGGAAACTTTGCCAGCGGGCTAGCCGGTCGGTTAGCACTGATTTTTCAAGGAGGAACTTGATTGGATTCATTCGGGCGATAAGATGGACTTCGTGAGCCAAGAAATAATGTTTGAGCTTCTGCACCACCCACACGAGGGCGGAGCACGTCTTCTCCATGCTGGTGTACTTGAGCTCACAAGAATCGAAGATTTTGGAAAGATAGTAAGTGGCCCTCTCCTTGCCTTCTTCATCTACTTGTGCCAGTACTGCCCCTAGAGATCCCTCGAGCACAGAAATGTACAAGATTAGGGGTTTTCCTTGGACGGGTGGTCTGAGCACTGGTGGATTTGCTAGATAGTCTTTAAGTCCTTGGAATGCTTCCGGGCACTTTCTATCCCACTTAAACTCAGCCCCTGCTTTGGTTAACTCGTAAAAGGGTTTGCATCTTTGGGAATGCTGAGAAATGAATCGCCGAATAAACTGCAACCTTCCAATCAATCCTCTGAGTTCCTTGAGGTTGCGTGGTGGAGGGAGGTTGGCGATTACTTTAGCTTTGTTGGGATCAATTTCAATTACTCTCTTACTGACAATGAACCCTAACAATTTTCCTGAGGAAACTCCGAACACACATTTCTTAGGGTTCATCCTGAGCTTGTACTCTTCGGCCCTCTGTAAAACTTTTCTCAAAGCTTCTGGGTGATCATCTAGAGTTCTAGACTTAACCACCAAATCATCCACATATACTTCTACATCCTTATGCATCATATCATGAAAGATGGTCATCATGGCTCTTTGATAGGTTGCACCGGCATTTTTTAGTCCAAATGGCATGACCACATAGCAATATGTGCCCCAAGGCGTGGTGAAAGAAGTCTTCTCCTCGTCTTCCTTGGCTAACCGGATTTGATTGTAACCCGAATACCCGTCCATGAACGAGAGAGCCTCATACCCTGCTGTGTTGTCGACTAGTACATCAGTATGAGGGAGCAGGAAATCATCTTTAGGACAGGCCTTGTTTAAGTCCCGAAAATCAATGCAGATCCGAATTTTGCCATCCTTTTTCAAAACAGGGACTATGTTTGCCACCCATTGTGGATAGAGAACGACTCTAATAAATTTAGCTTGATGTA
This sequence comes from Cryptocoryne crispatula var. balansae, assembly GCA_036172225.1. Classification (NCBI taxonomy): domain Eukaryota; kingdom Viridiplantae; phylum Streptophyta; class Magnoliopsida; order Alismatales; family Araceae; genus Cryptocoryne; species Cryptocoryne crispatula. Next base: position 21,324,301 of record CM069919.1, read on the forward strand.
ATTTGTCGACCTCTTCTTTCATCTTCAAAGCAACATCTGGGTGGAATCTTCTAAGTTTTTGTTTAACTGGGCTTGCTCCCTCCTTAAGGGTAAGTCGGTGTTCAACTAGGGAATTATCTAGCCCAGGCATGTCTTGATAGGTCCAAGCAAAGGCCTCTTTGTGATCCCGCAAGACTTTTACCAGATTCTCTTCTTGAACAGGGGTGAGGTTGGCACTTATGAGGACAGTTCTGGGGTCTTCTGGTGTGCCGAGATTTAATTCCTTAGTAAGCTCGTCAGCCGCGGCTGAGGGTTCCTCGAATCTCTTAATTCCAGACGCATAACTGTCAGCTACGTCCTCTTCTTCATCTTTGGATTCAGAATCCTTTCTGGTGGCCACCTCGCACACCCCCAAGGACGTATCAATGTTATTTCCTTCTTCATACCTGATTTCTCTAAGAGAAAGTGGATCTTCTAAAAATCCTGGCATCTTGGTGCATTCCAACGTTGCTTGGGCTAGCTGGTGTAAGTACCAGTTTGGAACTCTCTTCCCTCTTCTTTTAGATTGAGCTACTCCTACAGAAAGTGAAGGTGCGGTATTTACAAGGGGAAATAGTGGATTTTCTAGGTTGGTGGCGGGAGAGGCGGCCTCTGGGGCCAGGAGAGATGTCTCCTCGATCGACCAGCGAGTCGCGAAGAGGACGTTTTTTTTTGGTGAAAATCAATCATGGAGATCGACCTAATTTCAGGAGCCTGCTCGGTGCATAAAGACAAGAGGGTGAGGAGACCCGACAAGCCCTCTGGGTCATTGGGGCTTATCGTGATTGCGTGAGATCTTGGTGGTATAGGGCCGAGAGTTAAAGAGGAGAATGCTCGAAGGAGCATCGGATGTAAGGGGCTAGCAGGCCCGATGGAAAGAGTGTCAGTGAAACATTGCCTAGGCCCGATGTTGTCTGGGAAAAATGGCTGCCCGGCATTGTTATCACTGAAGGGAATGGGGAGTCCGTGAGACAAACTAAGTTGAATAGGTGACTGAAATCCCGAAAAGGTGAGGATGATGGACGGCCCTCGAGGAATGGATTGATAATGGAAAGAAAATTACTTGGCGGATCGGTTCCCATGAATCAGAGCCGAGTCCATTTTGGTTCCTTCACTTGATCCCTCTTCATCGGCCAAAAATAATGGGTGTAACGAAAGATAAAGCTCTTCCTCACCTTTATCGATTTTTTGTCTTTTTCTAGGCCTCGTGTTGATATCATGGCAGTATTCTAGGCCTTCTTGGCAAATCTGGATGACTTCACCTCGGAGAAAATATTCAGACATATTACTTTTCCATGGCGCTGGTTCAAATGTCCTTTTGCCGATTTCTTGGTACCCGAGCCCTGCCTTGGTCTTCTGATGGGGAAGCTTAATGGGTTTGTCGATCCCTTGTGAGAACCTACCCAAACCTTGTCCTTCTTGATATCCCAATATTTTCATAATGTGCCAGCCAATGGGAAGCTCAGCATCTCTCTTTTTTTGTTGAATTTGCTATGAAGATTCACCGGTCTCAGGCAGCTCCATCAAGGTTAGCACTGGCTGGGCCGACAGCCATGAAGTTGTAGATGGCAAAGGACTCACATAACTTGATACTTTGATGACTTGTCCTTTATATGGAAATTTGATGCATTGGTGATTTGTGGACACCACTGCCTCAAGGGTCTCCAAATAAGGACACCACTGCCAACTTGGGAACACTAATTCGCTTGCCGGCCAACAAGGTGTTGATCTGCCGAGCCTCGACAAAATCCTGCAAGAATTCCAAGCAAGAGAGGGGTCCTGAAGGGATGAACATACCTTCAGTTTCTCCCTTCTTAGTCCAAGGGAGGCCGAGAAGGAGCTCCACCTCTTCAAGGAGAACTGTACACTCAAAGCTGCCGAACACGAACGTGTGAGTGTCGGGGTGCCACAACTCAACAAGAGCTCCCATCAAACCGAAGTCAAGGGAGTAGCCTGAATATTGCTTGGCATGGATCAAGAGCCCGGTTAAGCCCCAATCTCGAAGAATCGCTCTGACCGACAAGCTGAGGACGTCAAGCAAGCCGGAAAGCTAGGGAGGAGAGCAATACCGGCGAGGCCCTGGGAAGTTTGGGTAATCCTACACCCAAAAAGGAGGTAAGAGAAAATTCTTTAAGGGAAAAGAAGAAGAAAATGGTTGAAAGCTAAAATTGGCATCGAACTTACCAAGTCGGCGCCGATTCTGGCCTTCAGATGACCCGAGACACTTGAAATACCTCGAACCAAGCCAACACGCTGCTTTTTCAAAGGAGGAGCCATCCTAGGTGTTGGTAGGACGATCTGGTCGTCCTAAGAGGTGTTTATATAGGGGAAATCGGGCCTGATTTGAATCAGATTCGGATCCGATCAAAATAGGAAACTGGGATCGAACGCGCCCCCGAAGTGGGGGCGCGCAGGCCACACCCCCAAACCTAGGGCGCGCTGGCCGCGCCCCCCAACTGAGGGCGCGCAGGCCGCGCCCCTGGTTCGGGGGCACGTTCGGTCAAAATCTTAAAAAAATCCTTACAAATTCTAGAAAATTCAGAAAAAATCATAAAAAAATCAGAAAAATTTTTCTATCTATGTTTTTGTCTTTATTATGGTCTAGTGGACATCATTAACTAACATTTTGATGAAAGATAGGAATTACTCGCGGAAATAGAAGAATGGACATGGGAAACCCCCATAACTTGCCGACTAGCATATATGTTGCTAGTCGTGTATTATTATCTTATGCATTATTTGTTGAAGACCATGAGTACGGAGAAGACTTGACCCGAGATCCCCTTCATCAAAATCTACGATGGTCGGGTCATCTCTAGTGCTCACGGATAAGCCAAAGTTGTGATGTGAGGGACGATGGTTCCCGAATGGGTATCTTGACCTCATGGACAATCTATATCTTCAACTATTTGTTATACAAGTTTTGTCTTATTTTCTTGAGCCCAGCATGCATCATGTAGCGTTAATTTCATTGCATACATCATTTCCTAATCTTCACCTTCTCACCCTAATCTTTAAACCTTTTATCCTAATTCCGATCATTCTGAATCCCATCATGTTTTCTAATCCCATCATGTTCTCTAATCCCAGCTTGATCTCTAGTCCCACCAACCTCTCTAATATCCCACCATGTCTATTAATCCCACCGTGTTCGGTAATCACTTTGTGCCCTCAAATCTTTCATTTCTTTTCACCACTGTGGCCATTGCAACTTCTTTGCTATTCATCCCACCATGGCAGCCAATTCGTCTCACCATGGGCCTTCTATTTGATCAGAACTTGAACCGTCACTATCTTCCCGGTCTATGCTTAAACATTTGCCTTTCAGAATCTGAGATCATTCCATTCCGAATCAAATCTTGTCTCTTGGAAGACTTAAATGAATCAGAGAGCCTGAATGTGCTTGATTGGTATTCTTTTACTTTTTCAAAACAAATCTCTATTTAAATTTTAGCCCGTCACAGTACAGGAACACCGCAAAGATCGGGTTACCGGCTGATGATGAACCTACGAACCCATGTTTCGGGGACTCCCCACTGCGTTGGGGGTTTGCTATTCTTCTCTCATGCCAATGGCACATCTCTTACCAATCAAACATAGGAAGACTTGATGAAACATGGCGGTTAACCAGGAGACTTGAGGAGATTCGTCTTGCCGAATCTGGTTGTTAAGCGTGTCTATATCTACACCTTGATGCCACCTTTTCAGTCCATCATCATTTCACTCCACTACATTCCACTACGATCCATCTCGCTTCGCTACGCTTTCTCTACATTTCACTCCGCTCCGCTACATGCCATTCCCTTGCAAAGCCGACATCAAGGCGACGCAAGCTATAGACACGCCAAATTGGCATAATTCGGAGCCCCAGACTCTTATTCCATAGGCAATATATTTTATTTGACCGTTATCTGATCTGGATTATCTCGTGGAAATGAGCTAAGGACATGGGTGGAGCCCCTCGCAAGTTGAGAATGGACCAATGATTTATGGAATGATGCTGTAACCTTCAAGCGAGAGCCGCGCATGAACCATAAAAACACGAAGCCTGCTCGATGACCGACCTTTAATGGTCCATAATTGAAGGTCTTGGGAGTCCTGCATGTGTTCCGTAACATTCAGGGTTTCCGAGAAGTCATTTCGGTCGGTGTCGGTCAATGACGGCTTTCGTTACGGTTTTTTCGATCTGTGCTGACATGGCTATCCCGAACCACGTCCTTTCCGGTCATCACTGGGTATTTTCGGGTCATCCGGGTCGATCCTAGCTGTATATTTTATCAACCGGGGCTATACGGCCATTTCGGTCAATTTCAGGGTTTTAGGGCTTTTCCGAGTTTCGGTTCACGTTTACCGGGTTAATCTCAGATTTTTCGATGACTTCGGGTTTTCCGATCGTACTAGACTTGTTCGGTCATCATTTTAAGTCATCCCGAGTTGACCCGAGATTTATCGACCGGAACCGTGCTCTTTCGGATCTTCGCCCTGGGTTTCGGCTTTCCGCGAGAGGGTAAACCGGTAGAAAGCCACGTGCGAACGTCTCGGGAGTCATGCCAGCTGATTTACCGATTTGAGGAGGTGCGGCTTAATGTCCTCTTTCCAACGCAACAAACGGGAGCCGAATCGGACATCCCGTTTGCAAGGTATGGCTCGCGGAACGCGCGTGCAGGAGAGAGAGTGTACCGCGCCCAACTCCGCTTGAAAGGGGAGGGAGCGCCCTGCGCGCCCTCAACCCGGGGGCGTGCCCTGCGCGCCCTCAAACCGGGGGCACGTCCTACGCGCCCCCGGTTCCTTTGAAAAGCGGGGCCACGGTCAGTTTCTTTAAATCGCAAATTACCCCGATTAGCACATTCTAAACCTGATTTTTGGAAGGTTTATGGCGCTGATTTTCGATTATTTGTACCGCACCCCCGGTTCGGGGGCGTTACGTATGTCAAGTCGATTTTTAGCAATTTCTAGAAGTTTTCGTCAATTTTTAGCAGTGAGATGCGTAACGCGCCCCTGCTCCCTTTGAAACAGGGGGGCGCACAGGGCGCACCCCCAAACCACGCCCCCGAAGTGGGGGCGCGCCCTGCGCGCCCTTGGCTTGAGGGCACGCCCTCGTCCCCTTTGAAAAGCGGGGGCGCAGTCGTTCCAGTTTCTAAATTTTGCACCGGCTTCCTTCCCCTATAAATTGAGGGCCATTCTCAACGACCCAAGGTTAACCCCCCATGTCTAGCTCATCCAGAGGTCATCCAAGCTCTTCTCCAAAGCCATCCCGAAGTCCAAAGGCGATCCTAAGTCAAGAGATCGATCCCGAGGTGAAGGAGAAGGCTCGATCCGGGTGTTCTGCATCATCAAAATTCATTGACTTCTGTAGAAAATCCTAGACTCCTTCTGCAAAAGTCTTCAACATAGAAGTTGTTCCTCTCTTCGTTCTCTTTCATCTTCAACTGACGGCACTCAATTCTGACTTTCCGTTTGTTCGTGGAAATTGTTGCACTGAGAATGCGCATCTAGGTTCTGTTTTCTATATCCGCCCACTTTCCTAATTTTTACAGACTTATAAAAGAGTATTTAGGAGAAATCATCAACATAGGAACTCTTACTCTCTGAGTCCTCTATCTACTCCAACAAACAGCACTCGATTCTGACATCGGGGTCGTCCGTAGCATCCTCTTCACCAAAGTCGCGCCAGAAGGGTGCAAAGGCTACCCGAACCGGCCTTCTTCAACCAACTCGGCTTCAACTCAAGCCGATCCATTCCATAAGCTTTCTCAACTCCCTTAACTCAGTTTATTTATTGTTTTAAAGCATCTTTTATTTCATTTACATCATTTTTACATAATCAAAAATACATAAAAAAGGGGTTAGGACTCGTCCCAATCTGGTGAGTTCGATTCCAATTGCTTCTTTCTCATATTCTCTCTACAGTTACTACACTTCCCATAGTTCTAGTCATTTTATTTCACTTGGTTTGTTGTTCTAGTTGCACAGGTTTATCAAGCTAGCATCGGTTGGAGACTCTTCTTCATCGGCCGGCCAAGGAAGAAGAAGGTTGAACCCATATCCCGATCTCCCGCGCTAAGGTACACGGTCAAATCAACTCATCTCTTGTTTTTATTCTATAAAGCGGAGCCTGCGGCTCCTGGCGACCACGTCTTTCATGTTTTAATTTCATCTTCTCCTCACTCTCCTCCCACATGACCCAAACCATCTCCGGTGCTCGAGCGACGCCGTGAGATGAAAGTTCGGGGATCAATGTGAGTGTGGGACCGAGGTGAGGACATTTTACCGCGTTCTGAGTGTTTTCAATTCACTCCCCTTTTTTTCCAATTCCATCTTTCACCTTATCTTGAGGTGCCGATCCGGAACCCGTTTCTGGAGTCGACACATGGGACTGTTTTGCGCGTCCTTCTTCCGGAAGCCGTTGCGAACACTCCCGAACTCAGAATTCGACGCCATTTGTTGGGTTGGAAAGATAACAGGCCGAAGAAGCTCTATATAGCATTGGATCAGCCATCACACCCTCAAAAGCTTCAGAATTTTATACGGAATTTAGGACAGTGAATAGAAGATCCGATACAGGTCAAAATAACTCCGACGGCAAACCGGAAAGGCACGGTATGCAACAAAACTTGTCCGGGGTGTGAATCTGACCATAACCTTAAATGCATGATCATTAGGCATTGTTTATTCAGCCAATTTCCATGTTTACACGATTTACGTGTGGCTTTCACTTGGAAATTATGGCTTTTTGCAGAAAAACTTTGGTAAACATCCGATTTCGTTCGGCGAAGCTCCAAATGAACTTTAAAAGACACGGAATTATTCTAAGGTCAATCACACATGTTACCCTTTAAAACATGAGTTTTATGCTCTGAATTAGGCAAATTTGGCGTGTCTACAGCTTGCCTCGCCTTGATGTCGGCTTTGTAAGGGAATGGTATGTAATGAAGCGGAGTGATTCGGAGTGACCCATAATGGAATGCAAGTGAGCGTAGATGAATGTAGCGGAATGGAATGATGATGGACTGAAAAGGTGGCATCAAGGTGTAGATATAGACACGCTTATCTACCTGATCCAGCAAAATGAATCTCTCAAAGTATTCTAGATCACTTTCATGTTCTATCAAAACCTCATATAATTGATTGGTAAAGACATGTCATTGGCACGAGAGATGAAAAATAAAGGATAAAGGATGAAGGATGTAGCCAACTCTCAGTGAAGTGAGGAGTCCTCGAATTCGTAGGTTCATCATCAGTTAGCAACCCGAACTTTGTGGTGTTGTTGTACTGTGATGGGCTAAAATTTTAAAAGAGAAATTGATTTTAAAGTAAAAAGAATACCAATCTATCATATTTGGAATCTCAAGTTCATTCAAGTTTCACCAAAATACTTAGTTTAATTCTGAGTGGAATAATCTCAAATTCTAAAAGGGTTCTTTTAAGCATAACAAAATTGCTCGGGTATCGTGAAAACCATGAATCATGCTCTGGCAGAAAACTGAGTATTTTGAAATTGACAAAACAGACTTAAGCCATAGTGGTATTGAAAGATAATGGTGGGACTAACATAGAATGATGGGAAAGAAGAAACAATGGCATGTCAATTGCCAGGGTGGGATAAAATAAAAGACACGGTGGGATAAAAGAAAGAAAAGAATAAAACATGGTGGGATAAAATAAAGGAAAGAATAAAACATGGTGGAATAAAATAAAGGAAAGAATAAAACATGGTGGGATAAAATTGGTAATGATGAAGAATGAAAAAGAAGATGGATGTGAAAACATAGAAAATTATGTAGAAAATAGTTGAAGATATAGATTGTCTATTGGAGGTCAAGACACCCAATTAGGAACCATCATCCCTCCAATGTTCAATTTTTGTCTTATCCGTGAGTGTGAAGAAATAACCAAGACGTCGTAGATTTTGTTGAAGGGGATCTCGGGCCCAGTCATCTTCACGCTCAAGGTCTTCAACAACAATGCATTTAGTACATATCAAATGAACCTAACATAACTAAATGACAAGATGATGTGAAGCGAAGGATAGAATGCAGGTGATGATGTGAGATTAATGTGAAGCCAAGTGAAGTCTTCAGGCATAGTGCATCGACTACCTGATTCATCAGCATCTCTGGTCCATCCTTGTCTTGCCTTCTGACGGAATATAGCACCACGATAATGTTAAGTTGGGTGACGCTTCCTCTCTTTTTGCCATAGGGTTGGCATGACGTTCCTTCGGGAACACTGATCTCACTAATTCACCTGTTAGGACTTAAAAGGTTGCCTAATGGCCCTTCTCTTTTGCTTCTTCAGCTCCTGAAAACACTTAAAAAAGATGATTAAATTTTCATCATGACTCATCCCTTTGCCTGTGTATCATTTGTCTTGATTTTGAGTCAAAGGGAGGAGCCTTCTTAACAAGGTAATTAAAGCAAAAATGGATATGCAATGTAGGAATGGAACTATGCATGACAGAAAAATAAACATGGATGCAACTGTGGCAATGATCATGACTGAGCTAATGAGCATTTTTTTTGGTTTTCTTAGAAATATTCATTTTTTTGGATTTTTGAAATATTCGACTTTTTTGGATTTTTGAAATATGCATTTTTTTGGATTTTTGAAATATGCATTTTTTTGGATTTTTGAAATATTCATCATTTTTTGGGGATTTTCATTTTTTTGGGTTTTTTAAATATTCATTTTTTTGTGGGGAAAATGCTAGTATTTGAGACAATTCATCGGTCTTTGGAGTTTGTCAAGATTCAAGTGGTAGATATCATGTGCAAAATCAAGTTCCCTACCTAGAATCCTTCTAACCTTCTTCCTTTGATTGGCTTGGATTCCACCTGGATTTGGTCGGTTTACCCTACCCAAGGTGTTTAAGGAGGAAGAGTATAGAGGAAGTCCTTGATAGGGTTTGGAGATGTTGAGAGAGATTTCTCTACTTACACTCAAATTGCCCGTTGGGGTTCGGCCTCCTTGGGTCTTTCCTATTTTTTGCTCTTTTCTATGTGGCACATATTTAGACAGGTTTTTGACCCATAGGGACATTGCCCATCTTTTAGTGCCTTTTGCCTTGACTATCATTCTGGGTACTCATTCAGACAGGTTGATCATTTTTTCTTTTTCTAACCTGAGGGGTTCATTGCCCATCTTTTGGCACCCTTTTGCACCCTCTGAGACAGCCTCCTACTAGGGTGGCGAGTGTTTTCGATACTATCTCTCTTTAATCTTCTCTCCCTATCTTAGACTAAGTAGAAGAGAATAGGGTAAGGGTACTTCTTCCATTTCTATATTTCTGCCTTGCCTCTCGCAAGTGTCAGGTTGTCTGAATTCTAGGATCGAGAGGTGTTGTGTGTGTAGGATGGTACCTACCCTTGACTTCTCACGAACAACCTAGGATCGATGACTTGAGATTATACTAGTGGTTTATTCATTTTTAGGGAAAGTACTTTTTGAGGTAAACTCCATTCCAAGGATGATTCAATTTTTCTCTATCTGCATTAGTCAATTCATATGCATTGCCTGGATACTTTTCAGTGATTAGAAAAGGCCCTTCCCAGTTAGGTTGCAACTTGGAGCGGGGACCCCCTGGCTTAACGAATATGTGTTTGACTACCATCTCACCGATCTTGAATTTTCTCTCAACCACCCTCTTTTGATAAAATATTTTAAGTCTATTCTGATAAGTCCGGGCATGCTCGGCGGCGGCTAGCCTTCTTTCATCCAAGAGTTCAAACTGTGCAAGGAGAGATTCCCGTCTCTCATCAACAGGAATATCCCTGTTGAGCTGAACTCGGAGAGATGGAAGTAATACTTCGTAGGGGACCACTGCTTCCATCCCATATGCCAAAGCATACGGGGTTTTTCCAGTGGGAGTCCTTACAGAAGTACGATAAGCCCATAGAGCATCTACAAGCTTATCAGGCTAGTTGGCAAACTTTGTAGACTTACAAGATTTCTTGATGATTTTGATTAAGGTTTTATTGGTGACTTCTGCTTGACCATTGCCTTGAGGATAGTATGGTGATGAATGATGCAATGAAATGCGATACCTATTGCAAAGATCACACAGATCTTGAGAAAGAAATTGTGGCCCATTATCAATGACGATGTCGCTGGGGATCCCAAACCTTGCCAGAATGTTGCGCTTGATGAAGGAGAAGACTGTTGACGCTTTAATCTCCACAAATGCTTCCGCTTTAGCCTACTTTGTGAAGTACTTCGTTCCCATCAGAATGAATGATTTTGAGCGCATTTCGGAGTTGAGGTCACTCAAGGGGCCAATGATATCAAAAGCCCACATGGCGAAAGGCCATGGGGCATGAATTGGATGGAGGGAAGATGCGGGAGAGTGAATCTTGTTGGCATGGAGTTGACATGAATGACAGTGCTGGACAAAGATAGAGCAGTCTTCTTCTAGAGTTGGACAATAATACCCTTGTCGGATGATTTTCTTAGCAAGGGCTTGGGCATTCACATGACCACCACAAACTCCATAATGTTCTTCCTTCAGCACCAACTCAGCTTCTTCTTCATCAAGACACCTAAGTAAGATTCCACTTTGGCTTCTCTTGTAGAGCACTCCTCCTAGGATTGTATACCTCTGTGATACTCTTCTAATTGCCTTCTTTTCCTTGGCGGTTGATCCAGGTGGGTATGACTGATCTTGGCAATACCTCACAATCTCGTCATACCAAGGTCTCTCACCTTCTTCTAATTCTTCCAACTCAATTAAGGAGATTTCTTCTTTATGTTTCACGTATTCCTTTATGTTGAACCTCTCCTTAACCTTTAGAAAACATCCATCTTCAATTGTTGGAATTGTCCTCTTATAGATGTGGATAGTTCGCACTTGCCTACCTAGTGGGACAGATAGAGATGAAGCTATTGAAGCTAAGGCATCGGCGAGGATATTCTGAGAATGGGGGACATGGACAAATGTGAGTTTGAAGAATAGCTTGATATTGCAGGTGGTGAGTTCCTGGTAGGGTTTGAGGTTTGGATGAGAATTTCGGTATGTCGATAGGACCTGACGTAGGATCAATTGACTATCACCTATCACCCTCAGTTCGGTGGCACCATGGAAATGAGTAGCTTCAATCCCGGCCAATAAGGCTTCATACTCAGTTATGTTGTTGGTTGCTGGAAAGTCAAGCTGAAAAGCCTATGGAATGGTGACACCTTCAGGTGACAGAAGGACAATACCTATCCCTCTACCATGAGATTTCAGAACCCCGTCAAAATATAATGTCCAAAGATTGGAAGATCGGACTGACATTAGTTCATCATCCGGGAACTCAGATCGGACTGGGTCAAAGACTGGTATGGGATGATGGGCAAGGTGTTCAGTAATAGCATAGCCCTTGATTGCCTTCTGTGGGACATAAGTGATATAAAATTGGGATAAGAAGCTCTGCTATCGCCCTAACCGATCAGTCAAAACTATCTTCTCTAACAGAAACTTAATAGGATTGATACGAGCAATGAGCTTGACTTAGTGAGCAAGAAAATAATGTTTGAGTTTCTGAACCTCCCAAACAAAAGCAGCACAGGTCTTTTCTACCACAGTGTACTTCAGCTCACAAGCATCAAACATCTTGGACAAGTAATAAGTAGCTCGTTCTTTCCCTTCTTCGTCAACTTGTGCAAGGACTGCCCTAAAAGAGTTCTCAAGAACTGAAATGTAGAGGACCAAGGGCTTGTCGGGAATTGGTAGTCTAAGTACAGGGGGACTGGCCAGGTATACTTTCAACCCATCAAATGCCTCCTAGAACTTCGAATCCCATTTAAACTCAACTCCCACCTTGGTTAACTCATAGAAAGGTTTACACCTTTGGGAATGTTGTGAGATAAACCGGCGGACAAATTGTAGCCTCCCAATCAATCCTCGAAGCTCCTTCATATTCCTCGGGGGAGGCATATCAATAATTGCTTTGGCCTTGTTTAGGTCGATCTCTATGCCCCTTTTGCTTACTATGAACCCTAGTAGTTTTCCTGATGAAACTCCAAATGTGCACTTCTTAGGGTTCATTTTTAGCTTGTATTCTCTAGCTCGTTGAAAAACTTTCCTTAGTATTTCAGAATGATCTTCCCGACTCTTGGACTTGATAACCAAATCATCCACATACACCTCTACAAGGGTGTGCATCATGTCATGAAGGATAGCCATCATAGCCCTCTGATATGTAGCACCAGCATTCTTTAACCCAAAGGGCATGACAACATTGCAATATGTTCCCCAAGGTGTAGTGAACGAGGTCTTCTCTTGGTCCTTCTCAGCTAACCAGATCTGATTGTATCCAGAATAGCCATCCATGAATGAAAGCATTTCAAATCTAGCAGTGTTATCAACCAAAACATCGATATGAGGTAAAAGAAAATCATCCTTAGGACACGCTCGGTTCAAGTCCCTGAAATCTATACAAATCCAAACCCATCCATCCTTCTTCATAACAGGAACTATGTTAGCTACCCATTGCGGATATAGGACAACTTTAATAAATTTTGCTTGGTGTAGTTTGTCGACCTCCTCTTTCATTTTGAGTGCAATATCAGGGTGGAATCTCCTAAGCTTTTGTTTAACTGGGGAAGTTTCAGGTTTCAAGGTTAATCCATGTTCAACCAATGAATTTTTTAATCCCGGCATGTCTTCATATATCCATGCGAACGTGTCCTTATATTCTTTCAAAACTTTGATCAAACGTTGTTCTTCTGAGGGAGTGAGGTTTGCACTGATGAGGATAGTCTTAGGATCTTCCAGGGTTCCTAAATTCAGTTCCTTGGTTGGTTCATTCCCTGTGACTAATGGTTCTTCAAATCTTCTAAGTCCAGATGCATACACATCAGCCAAGTCCTCAATTTCATCCTCAAATTCGGGATCCTTCTTTGATACTACCTCATATGCTCCCAAAGTATAATCTATGTTATGCTCATCCTCATATCGGATTTCATCTAGCTAGATGGTATTCTCTAAAAAGTTTGGCAGCCTTGCACACTCTATGCATTTCTGTGCTAATTGTTGCAGATACCTATTTGGAACTCGTTTACCTCTAACTTTCCTATTTCCTAACCTAACCTGACCTACTGAAGATAAAGCTGGAAAGGTGGTATTTACAATGGAGGGAGGATCGAGTAAATTGATCAGAGATTCAGAAGAGTGGGATCCCTGATTGGGAGCACCCTCTAGGATGAGTAGAGACGTCTCCTCAATGGAAATGTGAGTTTTAGAGAAGATGTTTTTTTGGGAATTTCAAGTAAAAGGATAGAATGAGTCAGCATGACTCAGGATTTGCTAGAAGATGACTGAATCAATAGAGAAAAAAACTTAATAATAAAGGGGAAAAAGGGGCTCGTGGGCCCAATGGTAATAGAAAGTGGACACATGGGTCCAAAACTGATGAAAAAAGTAAACGGGTATGTGGACCCGATCTTAGAAATGGATGGGCATGTGAGCCCATGCTGGAAAGAACCCTCAGTTCTAACATTGATGAGGGAAGTAGATGGGCAAGCAGGCCCAGTGAGAATAGAAGGTTTAAAAGGGCACATGGGCCCAAAGTGGGTGGTTAGTTTGGTGGAAGAGAGTGGGCATGGAAGCCCATTCAATAGATCTAAAAATAATGGCACGAGGTTTAAACATGGGATTGTTGTATTTAGGCCTCGCGGAATGGTTCTGACTTGGGTGATATGCTCAACCAGATGATCCAAGATTGGTCTGCTTCCTGGTGCTCTTCCCCACTTGAGAACAAACGAGTAAAAGATAAGTACAGGTCTTCCAAGTCTTCTTCTTCATCTGGAGCCTTCCTTCTTTTGATAGCCATCATGGAACTCTCGTCATCTTCAGCCATCATAATGGTCTCCCCTTTGATAAAGAATGTATGGAGTCACATGGCATATCCTGGCTGGAAGACCCTCTTTGGGATGGAATGCTCTCCGTATCCCAACCCATGCCTGCGTGGCCTTTTCTCAGTTTGAATCGGCTGAGTGATCCCTTAAATATCCTTGCCTAAACCTTTTCCAGGCTGATAGCCCAGTTTCATCATCTTTCGCCATCCCACTGTGTCTGGTAGAGAGGCGGTCATGCATCTGACTTCTGGCAATTCTCCCACTGAGATCTAGGGTTGTATTGACAGTCCTAGGGGTAAAGAAGCATCGTTCAGCTCATCCCTAATAGGCATACTAGTCACCTAGATCACTTGTCCTTTAAAAGGAAACTTTATGCACTGGTGGTTAGTTGAAGCCACAACTCCTATTGCCTCCAAGTATGGCCTCCCAAGTATAGCTCGAAAAGTTGGATCCAATTCTAGAACATGAAAATCCGTTGTGACCGTACATGGTCCAAGTTTAACTTCTAGAGTGACCACCCCACGTGTAGACTTCTTGGAGTTGTCGTAAGCCGTCACCATGGCACAAGATGGCTTGATTTCTTATTCAGAAATGCCGCACAATTGCAAAGTTTCTGGCGGCATAACGTTGATAGAAGCTCCAGTGTCAATCAAACATGATTTCACTTCGACATCGCAGATGATAATAGCCACATGCAAAGCATATCTCCTGACCTCTGGATCTACTAATTCCTCCTGAGATAAATTGAGTGTTGGGTGCTCACTTCTAGGGGCTAACACTGTAGTGATTGTCGACTCTGAAAACGGGTTCCGGATCGGCACCTCAAGATAAGAAGGTGAAAGATGGAATTGGGGAAAAAGGGGAGTGAATCGTAAAAACACTCGGAAAGCGGTAAAAAGTCCTCACCTCAACCCCACACTCACATTGATCCCCAAACTTTCATCTCATGGCGTCGCTCGAGCACCGGAGACGGTTCGGGTCATGTGGGAGGAGAGTGAGGAGTGAATTATCTTAGAACATGAATAAAAAGAAAGGTGGTCGCCAGGAGCCGCGGGCTCCGCTTTATAGAATAACAACAAGATTGAGTTGTTTTGACCGTGTACCTTAGCGTGGGAGAGAGTGTGTGAGTTCAACCTTCTTCCTCTTCGGCCGGCCGATGAGGGAGAATCCAACCAATGCTAGCTTGATGTATTTGTGCAACTAGAAAACAATAAGACAAGAAAACAAGTGAAGAAGGATTAGAACTGAGTGAAGTGTAGTAACTTGTAAAAGTAATAACATAAAACGACAATTGGAAACAAACTCACCGGATTTGGGGTTAGCCCTAACCCCTTTTTTTGGTTTTTTGTGATATATAAAATAATTAAAATAGAATAAAATGATGCTTAAACATGAATTAAATGATATGAATGAAGTGTTAGAAAAGAGAATATGAATGGTTAAAGACAACACAACCCAGGCAAAGTGGCAACCGGGTTGGATAGATTCAATGTAAACTGCGCAGCTCTGATGCAGAGATCATAACGAACAGCACAAATGTCAGCATAAAGTGATGTTTCTTTTAAAATAAAGAGGACTCACCGAGGGTGGTTTGATATGAAGACAAAATTGCTTGAATCTTATGATAAGTAATCTGAATTTACCTGATAATTCGGATCTTGGACAATGAAGTTCTGGAAACTCCCAGCACAATGTCGATGTAGGACATGCTATGGGAACCAAAGATATCCAAATTAAATGATTCTTGTTGGAGATAAAATATAACTCACCGGGGAACAATTTCTATGAAGGATGTATGGGCTGAATCCACCATTAAATGTACTGAAATTGACTGAGAAAACAATGACTTAGAAGAGAAGACTTCGGATCTGTCTGTGTAGAGCCGGTGTTGAAGCCATAACAAGCAGAGGAAATGTAAGAATTGATCTCTGTTTGTTGGAGATGAAATATATCTTGATGAACCACACTTCGTATGAAGGAAGTCAGGCCATAAAATGACTATAAATATCTGTAGAAGCCAATGATCAGCAGTGCAGCACGTTGGAGCATAGACCGGCTTCTTCTTCACTTTGGGATGATCTCCGGGCACCGGGACGAAGATAGAACTATTTGGGGAGATTGGGAAGAGCCTAGGGTGGCTGTAGGACAAATAGAGAAGTGCTGGAGGATGGGGATGCCCTTCTTAGGTCGTTCATATGAGTCTCCCTTTATAGGGGATGAGAACAGGTCAAAAAATAGCAAGTTTTGATACATCCGACCATAGGTTGGATTTCCTCCATATAATGTTGCTGATTGTCATACTGAGGCATATAGAAACTTACCTAAATGATTTAGAGAGATTGTAAACCGTGGATCACCTTTCCCATGTTCAAAATATGTCTCCACTTGAAGAGGAAACAAATCTAGTCTAAAAATGGCAAGTCTTGATATACAAGACAACAAGTTGGATTGCCATCATTAGATGATGCTAATTTCGACCATGAAGCTTCCAGATACTATAACAAGTGATATGGAGGATTAAAAAGGAAGGTAAGGTCGTGAATTGGTCAGATATGTGCCCAATGGGCTGGGCTTGCATGCAATTGGGCTTGATTGGTGCTGCGTGCGGACAGAACTGCGCATCTGACTTCTAAGAGGCGCTGCGAACAAATGGTAGATCAGAATTGAATGACGTTTGTTGCATTGAAAAGAAGACTCAGAGGAGAAGATTATTCATGTTGAAGACTTCTTCATTTAAAGTCCACAGATCCTGTGAAAAATTTTCAAGTAGAGAATATGCTAGGAAAAGCATAATCTGGCACACCACCAAGAGTCTCTTGTTCGGCAAACACGGATTTGATTAGAAATTAGCAAATCATACTCATATTTCCAATAAGAACCTAGGCTCATCCAAAAGGGTGGTTCATCATGATTTTGATGGTCTAAAATAGATGTTGCCAATGGAATAATGGTTTAAGCTCTAAATAAGGCCAAATTGGCGTGTCTACAGTGATCTTCTCAGGTGGGAGATCTTCACTCACCATGACCCTTTGCAAATACTGCTATAGAATCTCCTGGTTTCATCAAGTCTTCCTATGTTCGATTGGTAAGAGATGTGCCATTGGCACGAGAGAAGAATAGCCAACCCCTAACGCGGTGGGGAGTCCCCGAAACATGGGTTCATAGGTTCATCATCAGTCGGTAACCCGATCTTTGCGGTGTTCCTGTACTGTGATGGGCTAAAATTTAAAGAGATTTGTTTTGAAAAAGTAAAAGAATACCAATCGAGCACATTCAGGCTCTTAGATTCATTTAAGTCTTCCAAGAGACAAGATTTGATTCGGAATGGAATGATCTCAGATTCCGAAAGGCAAATGTTTAAGCATAGACCGTGAAGATAATGACGGTGCAAGTTCTGATCAAAATTGAAGGCCCTTGGCGGGATGAAATGGCTGCCACGGTGGGATAAGTAGCAAAAGAAGTTCTGCAATAGCCACAGTGGTGATAGAATTGAAGGAGTTGGAGGCACAAGGTGACTACCAAACACGGTGGGATTCATAGACACGGTGGGATATTAGAGAGGTTGGTGTGACTAGAGATCATGGTGGGATTAGAGAACACGATGGGATTAGAAAACACGGTGGGATTTAGAATGATCAAGAGAGTGAGAAGGTGAAGTTTTAGGAAATGATGTATGCAATGACAAAATAAAATGTAATGCAATTAGTGCTACATGATGCATGTTGGGCTCAAGAAAACAAAACAACACTTGTATAACAAATAGTTGAAGATATAGATTGTCTATGAGGTCAAGATACCCATTCGGGAACCATCGTCCCTCACAGCACAACTTTGGCTTATCCGTGAGCATTAGAGATGACCCGACCGTCGTAGATTTTGATGAAGGGGATCTCGGGCCTGGTCTTCTTTGCATTCACGGTCTTCTACATCAATGCATAAAATAAATAGTAATGCACCTAATATATGCTAAGAAAGGAAATGATAACGGTGAGTTTGCGGTGTGATGACATGCATTCTCACAAAAGAGTTCATGTGTCCTAATGAGGACACAGAGCAAAAGCTTCTCGGCAAAGTTGAGGCCGAGGTAATGATGACACCTCCTCCTGAGAATCCTCAGGGGAGGGAAGTGGGGAGCATCGCCTGCAAAAGGTTTCTCGGAAAAATTAAGGCCGAGGTTATAGTGACACCTCCTCCTAAGAATCCTCAGGGGAGGGAAGTGGCGAGCATCGCGTTATTGAAATCTTGAAAATGCTCCTCGACGAAGTTGAGGTCGAGGTCATGGTGGCACCTCCTCCTAAGAATCCTTGGGGAGGGAAGTGGCGAGCTTCGCCTTTTTGTGAAGTTCTCCTCATTTGTTCTTCGTGCCTGAAACACTAGAAAAAGGAGATTAGAATGCCAATATGGCTTATCCCCCTTGCAAGTTGCAGTATGCCTTGACCTTTGTCAAGGGGTGTAAAGTTTTTCTTGTGCCTCAAACACTTAGAAGGAAGAGATTAGAACAACAATGAGGCTTATCCCCCTTGCAAGTTGCAGTATGCCTTGACCTTTGTCAAGAGGTATAGCCTTCTTAGGAGTGTAAAAATCAAGTAGCAAATATGCAATGAAGAATTTGAAACATGAGAGATTGAAAGTAAACACGAATGTAAAGACGAAAATTCAAACCAAGCATGGTGATAAAATATTTTAAAAAGTTTGAAAATTTTTGTTGAATTTGAAAAAGAAGTTTTCTTTTTTGTTGAAAAGATTCAATTTTTTTGAAATTTTTGAAAATTCTATTTTCTTTTTTTTGAGTTTTTGAAAATATTTATTTTTTTTGAGTTTTTGAAGATATTCAACTTTTTGTAGTTTTTTTTGAAAATATTCAACCTTTTTTTGGAGTTTTTGAAATGTTCAACCTTTTTTTTTGAGATTTTTTTTTTAAATATTTTTTTTTTGAGAGAAAAATCAGTATTGACACAAGTTCTCATTACTTGGTTGTTTTTTCTAGGTTTGTTGGTAGACACCATGTGCAAAATGGGGTTCCTTGCCCAGAATCTTTCCGACCTTCACCCTTTGATCGGCTAGAGTTTAGCTTTGATTTGGTTGGTTCATCCACACCTTGGGGGTAAGATTGAAGAATTGAGGGAAAGTCCTTGATAGGCTTTGGAGATGTCGAGAGGGATTTCTCTACTCACACCCAATTGCCCGTTGGGGTTCGACCTCTTCGGGTTTTTTCTTCTTTATTGACAAACCTATTTTTGTGGCACACTTCGGACAGGTGCTTTGACCTGTGGGATCATTGCCCATCTTTACGTGCCTTTTTTCATTTTCTGCATTTTTGGGTACTCATTCAGACAGGCCCATATTTGTTTAAACCTGTGGGGTTCATTGCCCATCTTTTGGCACCCTTTTTTTTATTTGAGAAGTTGGACCTTCTGAGACAGCCTCCTACTAGAGCGGCGGATGCTTTCGATACTCTCCCCCTCTGATCCCCTTCACTTATCTTGGACCGAATAGAAGAGAGTAGGGTAAGGGTTTTCCTTCCATCTCTAAGCTTTGCCTAGCTTCTCTCGGGTGTCAAGTCATCCAGATTCTGGGATCGGGACATGTTGTGTGTGTAGAATGGTATCTACCCTCGACTCCTAGACAACAACCTAGAACATGTGGACTTAAGTCATACTAGTAGTTCTCTCCATTTTTTTTGAGGTAGATTACATTCCATAGGTGAATCAATTGAAAACATGCCTTGCAATGTAAAAAATTTGTTTAATAAGAACAAGGTAACTATAAATATCATCAATTATGAATTTCTCTCAATTAAAATTGTCATGTGAAATTCAAAATCATTTTTTAAAAATATTTCTTTGTGAATGACACAAAGATGATAAATGCAATGTAATACCTGAGAGAAGAAGAAGTTCATTGCTGATGACGACTTTGTTTGTGCTTGCCTTGCCTTTCCTTGCCCAACTGCTTCCACTTTGATATGCTCCGTATCGCATTGGATTGAAGATTCAGAGTCATATGATGAAGTGAAAGATGTGGAGGATCTTATTTAGCATGGCGGAGTCAAAAGTATTGATGTAAAAGATAAAGATTGTGGTATCACCCAGAAAATTTCTCTACCTTGATTTTTTGTTGAAAGTAAAACTTGGAAAAAGAAAGAGAATTCAAAAAGGACAAAAACATGCTTGGAAACAAAAGTGAGTTAAAATGGGCTCTTGGGCCCATGAGTTGAAAGTGGGCTTGAAGGCCCAGGAGTAGTCGGAATCAGGGGGCACGTGGGCCCAAGATTTGAATGTGGGCTAGAGAGGCCGGTTGATGTTGATGGGCATGAGGGCCCGATTGGAGGTTGAGCCCGAGGGACCCAATGAAAAGAGTGGGCACATGGACCCGATTTAAATGGTTGGGAGTAAGATTGTGATTTGTGATGGGCTCGCTGGCGCCATTGAAGAGTATGGGTGCGCAAACCCGAATTCGAAGAAGTTGGGGCACGGGAGCCCGATTTTGAAGAAGTATGGGCACGTGGGCCCGATGGTGAAGAAATGGGGGCATACAGGCCCGAAGTTGAAGTGTGGGCATGTGTGCCCGAGTTTGTTGGAAGGTGGGCACGTGGGCCCGATTTAGAAGAAATTTGGGCACATGGGCCAGGTTGTAGAAAAACATGGGCATGTGAGCCCGGTTGAGGTGAATTGCGGGCACATGGGCCCGATTTAGAAAAATTAAGGGCACATGGGCCCGATCGGGGAGAATTATGGGCACGTGGGCCAGATGGAAAGAAAGGGGCACGTAGGCCCAGTTGGGGAAAAGGGGCACATGGGCCCAATTGAAGGAAAGGGGCATGCAAGCCTGATTGATTAAAAAAGGCACATGGGCCCGGGTGAAGAAAAGGGGCATAAGAGCCCGGTCGATTAAAAAGGGCACATGGGCCCAGTTGGATAAAGGGGGCACGTGGGCCCGGATGATGGAAAGGGGCACATGGGCCCAGTTGATGAAAAGGGGCATAAGAGCCTGATTGACGAAAAGGGGCATACGTGCCCGAAAATGGGGCATAAGGGCCCAAAAATAGGACACACGGGCCCAATTGAGTGGGATGGGGTGTGGGCCATGGCCCTAAGATTGACAGATTTTGGACCCATGGGCCTGATTGATGGTTGTAAGAAGGATAAATAAAGGGCGTTGGCCCTAAGATTGAGGAATTGAGGGCCCATGGGCCCAATCGTTGATTTGGAGGAGAATAAAGAATGGGTCGTGGCCCTAAGATTGATTTATCGTGGGCCCATAGGCCAGATTGTTGCTTAGGAGAAGAATGGGGTAAGGGTCGTGGACCTAAGATTGATGCTAAAGGATTTGTCTGCTTAGCTAGAGGAGGTCCTAGTATCCCCTTGCTAAGGTCTATGCCCTTCTGGAGGCTTGTCGATTCATTCCCTATTTCATTGACCAATTCAATCTCCTTACTTCCCAGTTCAGGGGTCAATTCAATCTGACCATCTTCATTGATCAATTCCAATGATGGTAATAGTTGATCAATGCCTGATAAATCCTTGCCTAGTCCATCATTGGATTGACAATCAACTAAGTTTATGATTTCTTCATCTAAGCTCCCTATAGCAGGCTTCTCCTCAAGATGTTCTATGGAAGAGGGCATGCCTAGTCTAGGGGATTCCAAAAGGGTAGAAGGGTTTGGTTTAACCTCCCCTACTAGCTGACTTAGATCTTGAGAAATAGCAACGATATGCTGAAAAGCTGATTCCTCTGCCATGGCAGGAGCACAAATGGTTGGAGTGATTGATTCCTCTGCTAGGGCAGGAGCTTGAAGGGTCGAAGTGTCTGAATCTTCTGCCATGGCAGGAGCATAGATGATCGGAGTGGCTGGTTCCTCTACCATGGCAGGAGCAATAGATGAAACAAGTGGTTTGTCTGACTGAGGGGGAACCCTATGTTGAGGGATTGATTGAAGTGGTGCTGGCATAGAAGTCGGTTCAGGGTGGGGAGCTATTGATGTAATTAATTGGGGAGTCATGGCTTGGATGGGTGGTTGAGGAGTTGTTGGTGGAATAGGCTGAGAAGCCAATGTCTGGATGATTGGCCGATGAACCTTAAGAAATGTTGGTGGAGTTGAAGGTTGGGGAGCCGGTTGAAGTAATGGAGTATTTGCATAAGCAACAAGAGGAGCTTTATTAAGCGTGGTTGGTTGTGCCATTGACTCGGGTTGCATGACCGGGCCGAGGTTGGGGCATGGGTGGCCTAATCAACTGGCGTCGAGGAGTTGGCCGATGATGATGATCTGGATGGGGTTGGGGAGGGCTCCTAGGTTGGTGCATAGCATCAATGTTCTTCTCAGCCATGGGGCTCAATTCATCATGATATTGCATTAATTCCACATCTTATTTTACTTCCCCAATTATTGAATAGCCTGGCCCATATCGTTTCAAGAATTTGACCTTGACAATTTCAAAATCCCATATTTCTATTTCCCCTAGTGAAAAGAACCATTCTAGGGATGCACCATCCAATGATCGCTTAAAAAGAATAGCAAGAGCTCTTCGATCATTTAGCCATTGAGATGATTTGCTCAATAAATCATTGACATGGGTGAAGGGATCACCTGAGCCATTGTAGCGATGGTAGGCTGGTGTTTGTGATGGAGGGATATGTGGGACTGGGAAAGATGGAGCAGATATTTTAGGGATGGCCTTCGAGTCCAAACGGTGCCTCAGCTCTTCAAAGTGTTCATCCATTTGGTTGAGTTTGTCCATGAATGCTTGAGTGAGGCTGGGTTCCTGAGCCACCGGTGCAAGGTATTTAGATGAATGGGTTGGAAGAGGTGGCTTCAAACTAGGAACTGCCATAGAATTATATGAATGCCCCACAACGGGGTGAGTAGAGGCACTACAGGGTTGCCTAGGAGAGGAGATGATGAGGGGCCTAACTGTCGATTGGGGTGGTGAGGGGGCTTGATTTCCCTCGACTGGATCTTCATTGGTGGGCATCTTTCCCTTTGTTAAAGATTGCATAAGTGAAAAGGATTCAGGATCTAGATGGAGGGATAGACCCTGGAGGATTTGTTCTACACTGAGTGATGCAGGTGGATGAGTAGGATTTTGAACTTCAGGTTCCCTGATGGCATTAACATGGCCCTCTGGTTGGACCATGGGTTGTTGCAGCTTGTAGTAGTCCGACCTCCCAACGTGGCTTCCGGACCTTAGCATCATGGGCATCATGTCGATCTTTCTACGAAGATGGTTAAAAAAGAGAGCAAGCAAAGCACACAATTGAAGATTTTTTTTATGTTTTGTTTTGTTAGAATTTTTTTTTTGTTTCAATTTGGTTGTTTGTAAAAAAAGTTGAACACCAAATTAAAAATGTTTTTTTTGTTTTTTTAGGTGTTTTGAAAGAAGAAGAAAAAATTTTGGTTGTTTTCAATTTTTGGTGAGCAAGCAAGTTATGCAAACAAGTTTTTAAAATGACTACTCGACAATTTTTGGGTTGAAACCTTAGATTAGATAGATTGTTAGCAATTGTTCACTCAAATGGGTATGGTTCCTATTGCTTCAATCTTCAAGACCTAAGGTTGTCACTCAATCACCACGAGTAGGTACTTGGGTTCTTCGGGTTTTGGGAAGTGGTACAACCGGCCCAATCGTGCGGAGAGGAATACTCCACGGATGGGGACTTACGGAGGTCTTGATGGAAACCACCAAATCAACTAGGAAGGAATATCCCAGAAGAGAGGTAAGAATCCACCAAGAAGGTGTTTGGAGGGTGAGGGTGTGTTGGGAGAGAGAGCCCCCGCCTCGAATGCCCTACGGATCAGAGCAAGTCCGGTACCTGATGCAAAAAGCTAGTGCAAAAGTAAAAATGGAGGGTAGGAGAAGAAGAAGCAATCAATATGCAAACATGAATGAAAGCTATTAAATAAACCAAGCAAGTAAATGCAAACAAGATAAGCAATGAGAAAGTAAAACAAGTAACTAGAAACTAGCAATTAAAAGGTGGTTCGCGCGGGAACCGGCATGTGTTGGAGTGTCCAATTGGGGATAAATCTGAAGTAAAGGTAAAAGGATGGTCCACGCGCGGACCGAATTGAAAATAAAGTGGCTCACGCGGGAGCCGAGTTTTGGAAAAGTAGGTGGTTCACGCGGGAACCGGTTTTTGAAGGAAAAATGGGTGGTTCATGCGGGAACCGGTTTGTTTGATTGGAAAAAGGAAAGGAGGGCCACGTGGGGCCAATCTAATTGGTGCAAAGGGGTGGTCCACGCGGGGACCGATATGAAAGTGAGTTGGTTCACGCGGGAACCGATTTAGAAAAGGGTTTGGTTCACGCGGGAACCGGTTTTAATGAAGAAAGGGGTGGTTCACGCGGGAACCGATGTAAGAGTTGACAAAATAGAAGGAGGGCCACGTGGGGCCAATCTAAAGGTGTTGTAAAGAGGTGGTCCACGCGGGAACCGATCTGAAAATAAGTTGGTTCACGCGGGAACCAAGTTGGAAAAGAAAGGTGGTTCACGCGGGAACCGGTTTATAAGAAGAAAAGTGGTTCACGCGGGAACCGGGTTGAAATGAAAGACAAGCAAATTAAGTCCACATGGGGGACAATCTTAAAGAAAGAGTAAATATCAAGTTTAAAGGTAAATTGACATGGAAGATAAAAGATAAGCCGGTTCACGCGGGAACCAAGTTGGAGAACAACTAGTTGCACGGTTGAATCAAGCTAGCACGGTTGAAGACATTGGTTGTCCCACCGTGGTCGCCAAAAAGCTGTCGACTCTGAAAACGGGTTCCGGATCGGCACCTCAAGATAAGAAGGTGAAAGATGGAATTGGGGAAAAAGGGGAGTGAATCATAAAAACACTCGGAAACCGGTAAAAAGTCCTCACCTCAACCCCACACTCACATTGATCCCCGAACTTTCATCTCACGGCGTCGCTCGAGCACCGGAGACGGTTCGGGTCATGTGGGAGGAGGGTGAGGAGTGAATTATCTTAGAACATGAATAAAAAGAAAGGTGGTCGCCAGGAGCCGCGGGCTCCGCTTTATAGAATAACAACAAGATTGAGTTGTTTTGACCGTGTACCTTAGCGTGGGAGAGAGTGTGTGAGTTCAACCTTCTTCCTCTTCGGCCGGTCGATGAGGGAGAATCCAACCAATGATAGCTTGATGTATTTGTGCAACTAGAAAATAATAAGACAAGAAAACAAGTGAAGAAGGATTAGAACTGAGTGAAGTGTAGTAACTTGTAAAAGTAATAACATAAAACGACAATTGGAAACAAACTCACCGGATTTGGGGTTAGCCCTAACCCCTTTTTTTGGTTTTTTGTGATATATGAAATGATGAAAATAGAATAAAATGATGCTTAAACATGAATTAAATGATATGAATGAAGTGTTAGAAAAGAGAATATGAATGGTTAAAGACAACACAACCCAGGCATAGTGGCAACCGGGTTGGATAGATTCAATGTAAACTGCGCAGCTCTGATGCAGAGATCATAACGAACAGCACAAATGTCAGCATAAAGTGATGTTTGTTTTAAAATAAAGAGGACTCACCTAGGGTGGTTTGATATGAAGACAAAATTGCTTGAATCTTATGATAAGTAATTTGAATTTACCTGATAATTCGGATCTTGGACAATGAAGTTCTGGAAACTCCCAGCATAATGTCGATGTAGGACATGCTATGGGAACCAAAGATATCAAAATTAAATGATTCTTGTTGAAGATAAAATATAACTCACCTGGGAACAATTTCTATGAAGGATTTATGGGCTGAATCCACCATTATATGTACTTAAATTGACTGAGAAAACAATGACTTAGAAGAGAAGACTTCGGATCTGTCTGTGCAGCGCCGGTGTTGAAGCCATAACAAGCAGAGGAAATGTCAGAATTCATCTCTGTTTGTTGGAGATGAAATATATCTTGATGAATCACACTTCGTATGAAGTAAGTCAGGCCAGAAAATGACTATAAATATCTGTAGAAGCCGATGATCAGCAGTGCAGCACGTTGGAGCATAGACCGGCTTCTTCTTCACTTTGGGATGATCTCCGGGCACCGGGATGAAGATAGAACTATTTGGGGAGATTGGGAAGAGCCTAGGGTGGCTGTAGGACAAATAGAGAAGTGCTGTAGGATGGGGATGCCCTTCTTAGGTCGTTCATATGAGTCTCCCTTTATAGGGGATGAGAACAGGTCAAAAAATAGCAAGTTTTGATACATCCTACCATAGGTTGGATTTCCTCCATATAATGTTGCTGATTTTCATACTGAGGCATATAGAAACTTACCTAAATGATTTAGAGAGATTGTAAACCGTGGATCACCTTTCCCATGTTCAAAATATGTCTCCACTTGAAGAGGAAACAAATCTAGTCTAAAAATGGCAAGTCTTGATATACAAGACAACAAGTTGGATTGCCATCATTAGATGATGCTAATTTTGACCATGAAGCTTCCAGATACTATAACAAGTGATATGGAGGATTAAAAAGGAAGGTAAGGTCGTGAATTGGTCAGATATGTGCCTAATGGGCTGGGCTTGCATGCAATTGGGCTTGATTGGTGCTGCGTGCGGACAGAACTGCGCATCTGACTTCTAAGAGGCGCTGCGAACAAATGGTAGATCAGAATTGAATGACGTTTGTTGAATTGAAAAGAAGACTCAGAGGATAAGATTATTCATGTTGAATACTTCTTCATTTAAAGTCCACAGATCCTGTGAAAAATTTTCAAGTAGAGAATATGCTAGGAAAAGCATAATCTGGCACACCACCAAGAGTCTCTTGTTCGGCAAACACGGATTTGATTAGAAATTAGCAAATCATACTCATATTTCCAATAAGAACCTAGGCTCATCCAAAAGGGTGGTTCATCATGATTTTGATGGTCTAAAATAGATGTTGCCAATGGAATAATGGTTTAAGCTCTAAATAAGGCCAAATTGGCGTGTCTACAGTGATCTTCTCAGGTGGGAGATCTTCACTCACCATGACCCTTTGCAAATACTGCTATAGAATCTCCTGGTGCACCTTTGATCTTTTGATCAACTCAAGTATGGAAATACGGGCCAGTGTCTTATCTAAATGTTTCAACAAATCATACACCATGCC
The DNA here is from genome assembly GCA_036172225.1 of Cryptocoryne crispatula var. balansae. NCBI lineage: Eukaryota > Viridiplantae > Streptophyta > Magnoliopsida > Alismatales > Araceae > Cryptocoryne > Cryptocoryne crispatula. The sequence continues at coordinate 21,351,248 of CM069919.1, forward strand.
CGGCAATGGTTCTTCCACTTGTTCCTCCTCCACTGGATCCTGTGGTTGAGTACCGACTTGGGGAAAGAGCCGTTGGAACATCCTCCCACTCCAAAGCACCGGGGCTATTTGGCGGTTGGGTAGAGGTGATGGGTTAACTGGGGTGGACTGTGGTGGAACAGGTGGTGTAGGTGCAGGTATGGTAGGCAATGGGATTAGTGGTTCCAGGATGATTGGGTTAGTGGGTAGAGGGGTAGGATTTGGATGTGGTAGTGATGGTGATACTGGTGGCCTAATAAGAAGAGGCCGGGGTGTAGGAGTGGTTGATGGGTTTAATGAAGGTGTTGGTAATGTGGTAGGTTATGGGGTTGGTGATATGTTAGGTTGGGGTTTTGAAGTGACAGAGCTCATAGGTTGGGGGTTCAGGTTTGGTTGTGATTGTGGTGGTCGGATGAGCAAGGGCCGGTGTGTAGCAATGGTTGAAGGAGGTGTAGTTAAGGAGGGGGCTAGCATAATGATGAGTCAGCGTGAAGAAGTGGCGGCCAATGGTTGGGTTATTAAACTAGGTGGTGGTTGTGGAGTAGAAGGTTCATGGATTATTTGTCTAGGAAGGTTCCTAGAAGGAGGCCTAGCTAGGTTGACTGGCATGGTTGCATTGTGGCTTTCTAGTTGCCAATCTTGAGCACGACTGGCATCTCCCTAGACAATGGAGTGTACTAGACCAATTCCTAGGTTTGGATGTGCTGGTGCTGGTGCTGGAGCGAGAGCATGTAATGGGAGCAGATTCTGAACAATCCCCAAGCCAAGTTGTTGTTGAGGTTGAGCCAGTGGATGCTGCCACTACTCCTGCCAAGCTTTCATTGCCTGTATGCATTCCCCCATTTGAGCCCAATCAATGCTGCCTTAGTCATTCAGATCGTGGATGTAATCCTTGAATTGAAAACACACTTCAACCTAGTGACCAAGGCATCGATGGTAAGAACAGTATCGGTACATATCTGCGTTTGTTGGCCAAACCTCTCTTTCCTTGGGCAATTCCAACTGTTTCTCTACCATGAGTACATTGAAGATGTCGGTCAAGGAGTAAGGGAGTTGTTGGTAGTTCTCTCTCATAGGACCTCCCCTTCGTGGTGCCTGATTGAGTGGTGGTGGTGCCCTATCGTAGGTAGGTTGACGAGGTTGCTGGGGTTTTGCTACTGGCTGAGGGGGTTGTTGTGGTTGTCATGGTTGTTGTGGCCTAACCTGTTATTGAGGGGGGTAATAGGAAAGGTTCTGTGGTGGGTTTCTGAACTGGTTTTGACGGTTCCCTCCCTGGTTCCCCACAATGTTTATAGCTTCGTTGTTGACCACTCCTTCAGTTGTAGGACCAACTGGTGCAGAGGGGGCCTTCCTAATATTCCTAGGTTTGGGATCAAATGGATTTATCATGGTGGCATCTTTGAAGTGGGCTTGCAAGTATCGGGCACTGTCATAGAGTTCATTCATGGTGGTAGGACGGTGTATGATCAATACATTCCTTAGAGCTGGTGTAGTGTTGCCGATAAGCATCTTTACTTGTTCCCCTTCAGAAATAACATCTGTCAATTTCTCTGCTATTCCCCTCCAGCGATCAGCAAACTTTATGAAGTTCTCTTCGGGTTTCATCTTCTCAGCAATCAAATATGTGATGGAGCATGATGGTGCCACCCGGTCTCTGTATGTTTGCAAAATTTTGGTCATGACAATATCAAAGTCTCCTGCCTCAAAGGGGTCGAGCGAGTAGAACCATTCCAATGCAGACCCTTCTAGTGATCGGTGGAATAAGAAAGCAAGAACCCTATGATCATTTTTTCAGAATGAGGATTCATAGAGAAAATCTTTAAGGTGAAGAAAAGGATTGCCAGTACCATTGTAGCGGCGATAAACTGGTAGTTCAGAAGGTGGCAGGTGTAGAATTGGCAAAGAATGAATAGAGATCTCAAGAACTGACTTGGAGTCCAGGTGACATCTCAGCTCTTCATAATGTTCATTCATCTAGGTGAGCGGATCCATGATTGCCTAGGTGAGAACAGGTTCTTGGTTTACTGGTGGGGGTATGTGGTTAAAGGCATGATTTTGGAATTGGGAGCATGACTTGGCAAATTTACTAAAGATTGTCCCATGACTTGATGGGCCAAGGGAGCAATATGGTTAAAATAAGATGGCTGAACAAATGATGGTTGAACTATAGATGGTTGAACTACATATGGTTGAACTATAGATGGTTGAATTACAGATTGTTGAACAATAGGTGGTTGAAGAAAGGGTGATTGAATGAGTGGTGGTCGAATTAGAGGACAAGGAGATGAGGCAACTTGGTTGGCTTCAGCCTAATCTAAGGCAATTTTCCCCTTCACCATGGATTGTATATGGGTGTAGGTTTCTAGGTTGGTATAGAGAGACAACTCTCTAAAGAGTTGTTCAACATCACAAGGAGCAAATGGTTGAGGGACCCCTTGCACTTCTGACTCAAACAATGGATTAACATGACAATCTGACAGAATTGGTTGGTGACCCATCTCGTGCTCTCGATGTTCAGCATGTTCTGCCATTCCAATGTGCCTTCCAGTTCTTAATTGCATTCAACTTCAAGGAGAAGGTAAAGCAAACAAGTTGACAAAGCAAACAAAGAACTCTTTTATGTTTTTTAGTATCTTGTAAAAAATGTTAGGGTTCGAATTTTTGTTTGACAAAAAAGTGATGCAAAGACTTGAAAGCAAAATTACGCAATGATTTTGATTAAACCTTAGGTTTATGGATTTTGTTAAGAATTGTTCTCTCAACAAATGGGTTAGGATCCTAACTCCAATCTCCAATGACCTAGGTTTCACACAATCTCACCACGCGTAGGTAACATAGGATGCTTTTGGTTTTAGGGAGTGGTACAACCAACCCGATCGTGAAGAGGAATACTCCACGTATGAGGAATTACGGAGGCCTTGATGAAAGCCAACCAAGTCAACTAGGAAGGAATATCCCAGAAGAGAGGTCAGAATTCACCAAGAAGGTGTTTTGGATGGGGGGGGGTAAATGGGAGAGTGAGCTCCCGCCTCAAAAAGTGTAAAAGGAGGTAGAGAGGAGTAGAGAATGCAATCAAGTAATAAAGCAAGTAATGAGCAAAACATAAACTTAAATAAACAACCAATCACACAAGACAAGCAATTAGAAACTAGACAAACAACTAGAAACTAGAATCTATACCTTGTTTCTTATGTGAGCCAAATGGAGATAGTGAAAAGTGATGAAAAGAAGAGGGTTCAGATCTAATAGCCAAGCAAAAGGGTGATCCACGTGGGGACCAATGTAAGAATAAGTTGGTTCACGTGGGAACTGGGGTAAAAAGTAAGGTGGTTCACATGGGAACCGGTTTTGGGTAAAAAAGGGTGGTTCACGTGGGAACCAGTTTGAATGATTGAAAGAAGGCCACATGGGGCCAATTAAAGGTGAATAAGGATCTGATCCAAGTGGGGATAGATCTGAAGGAAAGTGGTCTGGTTCACGTGGGAACCGAAGTAAAGAAAGAGATTGGTTCACGCGGGAATTGGCTTAAAAGGAAAAGGGTGGTTCACGCGGGAACCGGTTTAAATGACAACTGAAAATAAAAGAGGGTCACGCGGTGACCAATTTGAGGGTGATAACCTGCAGAAAAAGAAAAAAAAATCTGATTTTAATGACTGAAAATAAATGTTGGGTTCATGTGGGAACCGGTTTGTAGAAGAGAGTTGGTTTGCGCGGGAACCGGTTTTAAAGCAAAGGTGGGTTCATGCGAGAACCAATTAAAATAAAATGACAGAAATTAAATGAGATACTTGGCACTTCAGATCTAATGAAAGATGGGTGAAATCAGAAATTTTTATATGGCATGAAATTAAGAAAGGTGGAAAGAAGGAAAGGCTCACGTGGGAACCAATCTAGAACTAGAACTAGTTGCAAATAAAACACTAAGCACCCACAGTTAAAGACATTGCTTGTCCCACCATGGTTGCCACAAAGCTGTCAACTCTAAAAATTCAACGGGGCCTCTTCTTTTTAGGGAAGTACGTGAATCCAGATCGTCACCTCAAGAGGGGATGAGAAAGAAAGAAGAAAACATGGAAAGCAACTCTCACCTCGGTCCCACACTCACATTGATCCCCGAACTTTCATCCCTTGGCGTCGCTCGATCACCAAAGAGACGGTTCAGTTCATGTGGGAGGAGTATGAGAAGAAGGAAATTAAGACATGTGGTCCCCAGGAACCGCAGGTTCCAATTTATAAAATAAAGATTGACCGTGTGTACCTTAGCGTGAAGAGTGTGGGTTAAAGCTTCTCCTTCTTCGGCCGGCTGGTGAAGAAGAGTCCTCAACATGTGGGTACTTGATTTTATGTGCAACTAGACAAAAAAACAAGTGAAAATGACAATTAGAACTAAAAAAAGTGGAGTATATGTAAATAAAATAACATGAAACACACAATTGACTAGAAACTGACCGGATTCAAGTTATCTATAACCTCTCTTTTTTATTTTTTAGATTAACATACTAAAAATAATGCAAAAAATTGTAAAAAAATGATAGTAGGATGGATAATCACTAAACAAAGATATAGGAAAAATAAAATCAAGATTCTGAATAGAATAGACAGAGATATGGCCAAATCTGGGTTATCGAAAAAGCCGAGCAGCACTCCAGGATCTGCCAGGCACGACTTTTCTTCTGCGCTCATCACGACCAGCCCCGACCTCGGAATCAAGTTCTGTCAATTGAAAACTGAAGAAAAATTAGAGAGGAAGAATTTTTATGAAGATAGCTTGGGCAGAAGACGTCCACACGCTTCTGTAGAGGCAAAATAAGAGAGACCTGATAGATCACCTGCAGACCAGCCTTCCTCTCTCTTGAACCGACTTCTTTATCTCTAAAAACTCAAAATTCTCTCTCTAAAAATTACAAAATCAATGAAGGAAGGATCTTAGACGTTTTGAGATGCCTAGGGGGTCGTGCACATGCCTTTTGAACGACCGGAATTGGCCTCAATTTATATGAGAATGACTAGTCTTATCCAGGCTAAAAAATAGGTAAATTGCACCCTACCCCAGGGCCCATGCGCCCTGGTGCAGGGCACATGCGCACCCTGGAGGGGGCGCATATTATCCTTCCTACAGATTCAGTCTGATCCGGTCAAAAAATTTGATCCGATTCGTTCATAGGTAGAGTCCCGGTGAAAAACTGGTTCCCTCGTGCCCTCGATCGGGGGAACAAGGCCACATGCCTCAGGGGTAGGGCGCATGGGACTATTTTGCGCATCCTTCTTCCGGAAGCCATTGCGAACACTCCCGAACTTGAAATACGATGCTCTTTATTGCGTTGGAAAGATAACAGGCTGAAGAAGCTCTCTATATCATTGAATCAGCCATTACACCCTCCAAAACTTCATAATTTTATCCGGAAGTTAGGATAGTGAATAGAAGATCCGATACAGGTCAAAATGACTCCGACGGCAAACCGGAAAGGCACGATATGCAGCAAAACTTGTCCGGGGTGTGAATCTGACCATAACCTTCAATGCATGATCATTAGGCATTAGTCATTCAGCCAATTTCTATGTTTACATGATTTGCATGTGGCTTTCACTCGAAAGTTATGGCTTTTTGCGGAAAAACTTCAGAAAACATCCGATTTCGTTCGGCGAAGCTCCAAATGAACTTTAAAAGACCCGGCATTATTCTAAGGTCAATCACACATGTTACCCTATAAAACATGAGTTTTACGCTCTGAATTAGGCGAATTTGGCATGTCTACAATGATAAAGTAAAACAAGTAACTAGAAACTAGCAACTAAAAGGTGGTTCACGCGGTAACTAGCTTGTGATGGAGTGCCCAAGTGGGGAAAAATCTGAAGTGGAGGTAAAAGGATGGTCCACGTGGGGACCACTTTGTAAATAAGGTGGCTCACGTGGGAGCCGAGTTTTGGAGAGGTAAGTGGTTCACACGGGAACCGGTTTTTGAAGGAAAAGGGGTGGTTCACGTGGGAACTGGTTTGTTTGATTGGAAAAAGGGAAGAAGGGCCACTTGGGGCCAATTTAAAGTGGTGCAAAAGGGTGGTCCACTTGGGGACCGATCTGAATGTGGGTTGGTTCATGCGGGAACCAGTTTAGAAAAGGGGTTGGTTCATGCAGGAATCGGTTTTAATGAAGAAAGGGGTGGTTCACGCGGGAACCAGTGTAAAAGGTGACAAAATGAAAAGAGGGCCACGTGGGGCCAATCTGAAAGTTTTGTAAAGAGGTGGTCCACATAGGGACCGATTTGAAAATAAGTTGGTTCACGCGGGAACCGAGTTGGAAAAAAAAGGTGGTTCACGTGGGAACTGGTTTATAAGAAGAAAAGAGTGGTTCACGCGGGAACCGGGTTGAAATTAAGGACAAGTAAGTCAAGTCCACATGGGGGACAATCTTAAAGAAAGAGTAAATAGCAATTTTAAAAGTAAATTGACATGGAAAAGGTAAAGGACAAGCCGGTTCGCTCGGGAACCAAATCGGAAAACAACTTGTTGCACGGATCCATCAAGCTAGCATGGTTGAAGACATTGGTTGTCCCACCGTGGTCGCCAAAAAGCTGTCGACTCCGAAAATGGGTTCCGGATCGGCACCTCAAGAAAAGGATGAAAGATAGAATAAGGGGAAGGGAGTGAATTGGAAAACACTCGGAAAGCGGTAAAGAGTCCTCACCTCGGTCCCACACTCACATTGATTCCCGAACTTTCATCTCACGGCGTCGCTCGAGCACCGGAGACGGTTCAGGTCATGGGAGGAGAGTGAGCAATAGAATGACTTAGAACATAAAAAGAGGTGGTCTCCAAGAGCCGCGGACTCCGCTTTATGGAATGTAAATCAAGAGATGAGTTGACCATGTGTACCTTAGCGCGGGAGATGATATGTGGGTTAAACCTTCTTCCTCGTTGTCCGGCCGATGAGGGAGAGTCCAACTAATGCTAGCTTGATCAATCTGTGCAACTTAAGACAATAAAACAAGTGAAGAGTTTGATTATACTTGTGAGAAGTGTAGTAACTATAGTAAGAAGATAAGAAAGGAAGCAATTGGAATCGAACTCATCGGCTTCAGGGTGAGCCTTAACCCCTATTTATGTTTTTAATTATGTAAAAATGATGCAAATGAACTAAAAGATGTTATAAAACATTAAATAAACTGAATGAAATGAGTTAAGAAGAACTTATTAAGTGTATGGCTTGAGTTGAAGCCAAGTTGGTTGAAGAAGGCCGGTTCGGGTAGCCTTGAACCCTTCTGGCGCGACTTTGGTGCAGAAAATGTTACGGACGACCCCGATGTCAGAATTGAGTGCTGTTTGTTTATATGAATGTAGAACTTGGATAGGAAGAGATCCTATGTTGATGAATTCTCCGGAATATGTTCTGTAGAAGCCTGTAAAAAATACGAAAGTGGGTGCATATGGAAAACAAAACCTGGATATGCGCCCTCAATACAGCAATCACCACGAACAGACGGCAAGTCGGAATCAAGTGCCTCTAATTGAAAATGAAAGGTAATGAATAGAGGAACAACTCCTCTGTTGAATACTTTTGTAGCAAGAGTCCCAGATTTTTTACAGAAGCCGATGAAGTCGGTTGCAGCAAAACGCACGGATCGGGCTTCTCCTTCGCCTCGGGATCGATCTCTCGACGTCGGATCGCCTTTGGACATCGGGACGGCTTTGGGAGAGAGCTTGGATGACCTCAAGACTAGATAGGCATGGGTGATTAACCTTGGGTAGTTGAGAATGGCCCTCAATTTATAGGGAATGGAAACCAGTGCAAAACATGGAAACTGGACCGACCGTGCCCCCGCCTTTCAAAGGAAGCAAGGGCGCGCAGGGCACACCCTCACCTTGGGGGCACAGTCTGTGCGCCCTCCTGTTTTAAAGAAACCGGGGGCGCGTTATGCGTCTTATTGCTAAAATCTACCGGAACTTTCTAGAAATTGCTAAAAATTGACTTGACAAACGTAACGCGCCACCAACCCGGGAGCGCGGTCAAAATAAACGATAATCAGCGGTGGAAACATTCCAAAAAACCGGTTTAGAAGATTAAGCTGAGGTAATTTTTGGTTACCATGCCCCCTGACTGAGGACGCACAGGGCGCACCCCCAGGTTGAGGGCGCGGTGACCACGCTCTCCAATTTCAAAGGGGGCGGGTGCGCAGTACACTCTTTCTCCTGCGCGCGTGTTCCGCAAGCCGTAGCTTGCAAACGGGATGTCTGATTCAGCTCCCGTTTGTTACGTTGGAAAAAGGGCCTTCAACCGCACCTTCTCAAGTCAGTAAATCAGTTAGCATGACTCTCGAGACGTTCGCACGGGGCTTTCTACCAGTTTACTCTCTAGCCAAAAGTCAAAAACTGTGGCGAAGGTCTGAAAGAGCACGGTTCCGGTCGAGGAATCTCGGATCAATTCGGGATGACTTAAAATGATGACCGAACAAGTCTGGTATGGTCAGGAAACCCGAAATTATCGTAAAATCTAAGATTAACCCGGTAAACATAAACTGAAACTTGGTAAAGCCATAAAATCCTAAAATTGACTGAAATGGTCGTATGGCCCCGGTTGATGAAATATATGGCTAGGATCGACCCGAATGACTCGAAAAGACCCGGTGCTGACAAGAAAGGCCTAACGCGTTGTCCAGGATAGCCATGTCAGTACAGATCAAAAAAGCCATAACGTAAGCCGTCATTGACCAACGACTACTGAAAGGACTTCTCAGAAACCATAAATGTTATGGAACACATGTGAGACTCCCAAGACCTTAAATTAAGGGCCATTCATGGTCGGTCATTGAGCAGGCTTCGTGATTTCACGGTTCACGCGCGGCTCTCGCTTGAAGGTTACAGCATCATTTCGGAAATCAACGGTCCATTCCCAACTCACGAGGGGCTCCACCAACGTCCTTAGCTCATCTCCACGAGATAATCCGGATTAGATAATGGTCAAATAAAGGATATTGCCCATGGAATAGGAGTCTAGGGCTCCAAATTAGGCCAATTTGGCATGTCTATAGTAAGTAGCTCACTCTTTCCCTTCTTCATCAACTTGTGTAAGGACTCCCCCAAGAGAATTCTCAAGAATCAAAATGTAGAGGACCAAGGGCTTGTCGGGAATTGGTGGTCACAGGGGGACTTGCCAGGTATGTTTTCAATCCATCAAATGCCTCCTGGCACTTCGAATCTCATTTAAACTCGGCCCCTACCTTGGTTAAACTCATAGAAAGGTTTACACCTTTAAGAATGTTGTGAGATAAACTGGCGGAAAAATTGTAGCCTCCCAATCAATCCACGAAGCTCCTTCATATTCTTCGCGGGAGGCATACCAATGATTGCTTTGGCCTTGTTTGGGTTGATCTATATGCCCCTTTTTCTTACTATGAACCCTAGTAGCTTTCCTGATGAAACTCCAAATGTACACTTCTTAGAGTTCATTTTCAGCTTGTATTCTCTAGCTCGTTGTAAAACTTTCCTTAGTACTTCAGCATGATCTTCCCGACTTTTGGACTTGATAACCAAATCGTCCACATACACCTTTACAAGGATGTGCATCATGTCATGAAAGATAGCCATCATAGCCCTTTGAAATGTAGCACCAGCAATCTTTAACCCAAAGGGCATGACAACATAGCAAAATGTTCCCCAAGGTGTAGTGAACGAGGTCTTCTCTTGGTCCTCCTCGGCTATTTGGATCAAATTGTATCCAGAATAACCATCCATAAATGAAAGCATTTCAAATCCAGTTGTGTTATCAACCAAAACATCGATATGAGGTAAAGGGAAATCATCCTTAGGACACGCTCGATTTAAGTCCTTGAAGTCTATGCAAATCCAAACCCATCCATCCTTCTTCATAATAGGAACTATGTTAGCCACCCATTGCAGATATAGGAAGACTTTAATAAATTTTTCATGGTGTAATTTGTCGACCTCTTCTTTCATTTTGAGTGCAATGTCAGAGTGGAATTTCCTAAGCTTTTGTTTAACTGGGGTAGTTCCAGGTTTCAAAGTTAATCTATGTTCATCTAATGAATTATCTAATCCTGGCATGTCTTCATATGTCCATGCGAACGTGTCCTTGTATTCTTCAAAAACATTGATCAAACGTTGTTCTTCTGAGAGAGTGAGGTTTGTACTGATAAGGATAGTCTTAGGATCTTCTAGGGTTCATAAATTCATTCCTTGGTTGGTTCATTCCCTATGGCTTATAATTCTTCAAATCTTCTAAGTCTAGATGCATATGCATCAGTCAAATCCTTTTTTTCATCCTCAGATCAAGATCCTTTTCTAATACTACCTTATATACTCCCAAAGTATGATCTATGTTATGCTCATCCTCATATCAGATTTCTTCTAGCTAGATGGTATTCTCTATAAAGTTTGGCAGCCTTGCACACTCTACATATTTCTATGCCAATTGTTGAAAATATCTACTTGGAACTTGTTTGCCTCTAACTTTCCTATTCCCTAACCTAACCTATCCTACTGAAGACAAAGCTAGAAAGATGGTATTTACAATGAAGGGAGGATCGAGTAAATCAATCAATGATTTAGAAGAGAGGGATCCCTGATTGGGAGCACCCTCTAGGATGAGTAGAGACGTCTCCTTGATGGAAACGTGGGTTTCAGAGAAGACATTTTTTTTTGGATTTTCAAGTAAGAATATAGACTAAGCCGGAATGACTCGAGACTTGTTAGAAGCTAACAGAATTAATAGAGAGATGAACTTAAGAATAAAAAGGAAAAAGGGGCTTGTGGGCCCAATGGTAACGAAAAATGGGCACATGGGCCCAAAACTGATGAAAAAAAGTGAACAAGTACATAGACCCAGTTCTGGATATGGATGGGCATGTGAGCCCATGACGGGAAGAGCCCTCAATCCTGAAGCTGATGAGGGGATTAAATGGGCAAGCAAGCCCAATAAGAATGGAAGGTTGGAGAGGGCACATGGGCCCAAAGTGAGAAAGTGGGCTCAGAAGCCCATCTAAAACATCTAAAAACAATAGTACAAGGTTTAAACATGGGATTGTTGTATTTGGGCCTTGTGGGATGTTTTTGACTTGATTGGTAGCTTGCTTGACCGGATGGTCCAAGATTGGTCTGCCCTTGAGTGGGTTCTTGGTGCTCCTCCCCACTTGAGAACAAACAAGTCAATGACAAGCATAGATCTTCCAAATCCTCTTCATTTGAAGCTTTTCTTCTCTTGTTAGTTGTAATGGAACCTTTGTCATCTTCAACCATCATTATGGTCTCCCCTGTGATAAAGAATGTGTGGAGTCCCATGGCACGTCCTGGCAGGAAGACCCTCCTTGGGATGGAATCCTCTTCGTATCCCAACCCCTGCCTACGTGGCCTTTTCACAATTTTGATCGGTTGAGTGATGCCTTGAAGGTGTTTGCCCAAACCTTTCCCAGGTTGATAGCCCAATTTCATCATCATCTGCCATCCCATAATGTCTAGTAGAGAGGCGGTCATGCACCTAACTTCTGGAAACTGTCCTACTAAGATCTAGGGTTGTATTGAGAACCCTAAGGGTGATGTAAAAAAAGGTATCATTCATTTCATCCCTTATAGGCATGCTAGTCACCTTGACCACTTATCCTTTGAAAGGAAACTTTATGCACTGGTGATTTATTGAAGCTACTACTCTTATTGTTTCCAAATACGACCTCCCAAGTATAGCCTGAAAAGTTGGATCTAGTTCCAAGATATGAAAATTGGTTGTGACCGTACATGGTCCAAGTTTAACTTCTAAAGTGACCACCCCACATGCAGACTTCTTGGAGTTGTCATAGGCTGTCACCATGGCACATGATGGCTTGATTTCTTGTTCAGAAATGCTGCATAACCGCGAAGTTTCTGGCGGCATAACATTGATGGAAGCTCCAGTGTCAACCAAACATGATTACACTTCAACATTGCAGATGATAACAGCCACATGTAAGGCATATCTCCTGACCTTTGGATCTACTAATTCCTCTTGAGAGAAAGTGAGCATTGGATGCTCACTTCTAGGGGCTAACACTATAGTGATCTTTTCTGGTGGGAGATCCTCATTTACCATGACCCTTGGAAAATACTACTGTAAAAAAATTTTGCTGCACCTTTGATCTTTTAATCAATTCAAGTATGGAAAGATGGGTCAGTGTATTATTCAAATGCTTTAGCAAATCATAGGTTGTGCCTGACAAGGGTTCTTCCACTTGTTCTTCCTCCACTGGATCCTGCGGTTGAGTCCCAGCTTGAGAAAAGATTCACTGGAACATCCTCCCACTCCAAAGCATCGAGGCTATTTAGCGGTTGGGTAGAGGTGATGGGTTAACTAGGGTGGGATGTGGTGGAACAGGTGATGTAGGTGCAGGTATAGTAGGCAATGGGATTGGTGGATATGGGATGATTGGGTTTGTGGGTAGAGGGGTAGGATTTGGAGGTGGTAGTGATGGCAATGGTGGCGGCCTGATGAGAAGAGGCCAGGGTGCAGGAGTGGTTGATGTGGTAGGTTGTGGGGTTGGTGGTGTGATAGGTTGGGGTTTTAGAGTGACAGATCTCATAGGCTAGAGGTTCAGGTTTGGTGATGATTGTGGTGGCTGAATGATCAAGGGCCGGTGTGTAGCAATGGTTGAGGGAGGTGTAGTTAAGGTGGGGGCTAGCCTAATGATGAGTCAGCGAGAAGAAGTGGTAGCCAATGGTTGGGTTACTGAGCTTGGTGGTACTTTTGGAGTAGATAGTGCACGGATTATCTGTCTAGGGGGGTTCCTGGCAGGAGGCCTAGCTGGGTTGACTGGCATAGTTGCATCGTGGTCTTCTACTTGCCAACCTTGAGCACGGCTGGCAACTTCCTGGACAATGGAGTGTACTAGACCAATTCCTGGGATTGGTTGTGCTAGTGCTGGTGCTGGAGCGGGAGCATGCAATAGGAGTAGATTTTGAACAATCTCCAAACTAGGTTGTTGTTGAGGTTGAGCTGGTGGACATTGTCGCTATTGCTATCTAGCCTTCATTGCATGTATGCATTCTCCCATTTGAGCCTAATCAATGTTGCCTTGGTCATTGAGATCATAGATATAATCTTTGAATTGAAAACACACTTTAACAATGTGACCAGGGTACTGGTGGTAGGCACAGTATCGGGACATATCTGCATTTGCTGGCCAAACCTCTCTTTCCTTGGGCAATTCCAACTGTTTCTCCGCCATTAGTACATTGAAGATGTTGGTCAAGGAGTAAAAGAGTTGTTGATAATTCTCTCTCCTAGGACCTCCTCTTCATGGTGCTTGATTGGGTGGTGGCAGTGCCCTATTGTAGGTAGGTTGACAAGGTTGTTGGGGTTGCACTATAGGTTGAGGGGGTTGTTGTGGTTGTTGTGGCCTAACCTGCTGTTGAGGGAGGTGGTAAGAAGGATTTTGTGGTGGGTTCCTGTACTGGCTTTGACGGTTCCCACCCTGATTTCCCATAATGTTCACAGCTTCATTGTTGACTACTCCCTCAGTTGTAGGCACAACTGGTGCAGAGGTAGTTTTTCGGATGTTTCTAGGTTTGGAATCAAAAGAATTTATCATTGTGACATCTTTAAAGTGGGCTTGTAAGTATCGAGCACTGTCATAAAGCTCATTCATGGTGGTAGGACAGTGCATAATCAAGACATTCATCAAGGTAGGTGTAGTGTTTCTAATGAGCATCTTTACTTGTTCCCCTTATGAAATAACATTTGTTAGTTTCTCTACCATTCCCCTCCATCAGTCAGCAAACTTTATGAAGTCCTCCTCAGGCTTCATCTTCTAAGCAATCAAGTCTATAATTGAGCATGATGGTGCCACCCAGTCTCTATATCTTTGCAAAAATTAGGTCTTGACAATATCAAAATCTCCTACCTCAAAGGGGTCGAGCAAGTAGAACCACTCCAATGCAGACCGTTCTAGTGATCGGTGGAACAAGAAAGTAAAGACTCTATGATCATTTTTCCAGAATGAGGACTCGTAAAGAAAATCTTTAAGATGAAGAAATGGATTGTAAATACCATTGTAGCAATGATAAACTGGTAATTCAGAAGGTAGTAGGTGAAGAACTAGCAAAGAAGGAATAGAGACTTCAGGAGTTGACTTGGAGTCCAAGTGACATCTCAGCTCTTCATAGTGTTCATTCATCTAGGTGAGCTGATCCATGATCGCCTGGGTGAGAGTAGGTTCTTGATTTACTGGTGGGGGCATGTAGTTAGATGTGTGATTCTGGAATTGAGAAGCATGATTTGGCAAGTTCTCTGAAGATTGTCCCATGACTTGGTGGGCCAAGGGAGCAACATGGTTGAAATAAGGTGGTTAGACAAATGATGGTTGAACCACAGATGGTTGAACCACAGATTGTTGAGCTAGTGATGGTTGAATCACAAATTGCTAAACAATAGGTGGTTGAACAAAGGATGATTGAATGAGTGGTAGTCGAACTATAGGACGAGGAGATGAGGCAACTTGATTGGCTTCAGCCTGATCAGAGTTTTGCCCTTCACCATAGATTGTATACGAAAATAGATTTCTGGGTCAATATAAAGAGAAAACTCCCTAAAGAGTTGTTCAACATCACGAGGAGCAGATGGTGGAGGGACATCTTGCGCTTCTGACTCAAACAAGGGATTAACATGACCATATAACAAAATTTGTTGGTGACCCATCTCGTGCTCTTGACGTTCAACGTGTTCTGCCATTTCAATGTGCCTTCTAGACCTTAATTGAATTGCCACCCTTCAACTTCAAGGAGAGGTAAAACAAATGAGTTGGCAAAACAAACAAAGAACTTTTTTATGGTTTTTAGGTTTTTAGTATCTTGCAACAATGTTAGAGTTTTGAATTTTTGTTTGACAAACAAGTGATGCAAAGACTTGAAAACAAGATTATGCAATGATTTTGATTAAACCTTAGGTTTATGGATTTGTTAAGAATTATTCTCTCAACAAATGAGTAAAGATCCTAACTCCAATCTCCACTGACCTAGGTTTCAAACAATCTCACCACGTGTAGGTAACATAGGATGCTTCGAATTTTGGGGAGTGGTACAACCAACCCAATTGTGAAGAGGAATACTCCACGTATGAGAAATTATGGAGGCCTTAATGAAAACCAACCAAGTCAACTAGGAAGGAATATCCCATAAGAGAGGTCAGAATCCACCAAGAGGGTCTTTTGGATGGGAGGGGTAAATGGGAGAGTGAGCTCCCGGCTCAAAAGAAAAAAGTGTAAAAGAAGGAGGTAGAGAGAAGGAGTAGAGAATGAAATCAAATAATAAAGGAAGTAATAAGCAAAACATAAACTTAAATAAACAAGCAATCACACAAGACAAGTAACTGGAAACTAGACATGCAACTAGAAACTAGAATCTAGACCTTGTTTCTCACGTGAGCCAAGTGAAAGTGATAAAAAAGTGATGAAAAGAAGAGAGTTCAGATCTAATAGCCAAGCAAAAGGGGTGGTCTACGCGGGGACCGATGTAAGAATAAGCTGGTTCACATGGGAACCAGGGTAAAAAGTGAAGGTGGTTCACGCGGAAACTGTTTTGGGTAAAAAGGGGTGGTTCACGCGGGAACCGATTTGAATGATCAAAGAGAGCCACGTGAGGCCAATTAAAGGTGAATAAGGATCTGATCCAAATGGGGATAGAT
Source organism: Cryptocoryne crispatula var. balansae (assembly GCA_036172225.1). NCBI lineage: Eukaryota > Viridiplantae > Streptophyta > Magnoliopsida > Alismatales > Araceae > Cryptocoryne > Cryptocoryne crispatula. The sequence goes on from CM069919.1 coordinate 21,366,921, forward strand.
ATGAAGGAAAAGGTTTGGTTCACGCGGAAACCAAAGTAAAAAAAAAATTTGGTTCACGCGGGAACCAGTTTAAAAGGAAAAAGGTGGTTCACGTGGGAACCGGTTTAAATGGAAAATGGAAATAAAATAAGGTTACACGGTGACCAATTTGAGGGTGATAACCTGCATAAAAAAGGGAAAAGATATCATTTTAATGGCTCAAAATAAATGTTGGTTCACGAGAGAACCGGTTTGTAGAAGAGAGTTGGTTCACATGGGAACCAATTTTAAAAGCAAAGGTGGGTTCATGTGGGAACCAACTGAAATAAAATGGTAGAAATTAAATGAGGTACTTTAGGGTTGTCCATGATTCTCGATCACCACCTCAAGAGGGGATGAGAAAGAAAGGAAGAAAACACGAAAAGCAACTCACCTCCGTCCCACACTCACATTGATCCCCAAACTTTCATCCCTCGGCATCGCTCGATCACCAAAGAGACGATTCGGGTCATGTGAGAGGAGGATGAGAAAAAGGAAAATTAAGACATGTGTGGTCGCTAGGAACCGCGGGTTTTACTTTATGCAATAAAAATGATCGTGTACCTTAGCGGGAAGAGTGCGGGTCAAAGCTTCTCCTTCTTCGACCGGGATGTTTGGTTTCTTGTGCAACTAGACAAACAAACAGATGAAAAGACAATTAGGACTAAACAAAGTAGAGTATGTGTAAAGAAAATAACATGAAACACATAACTAAAATGAAACTAACTAGATTCGGGTTATCTCTAACCCCTTTTTATTTTCATATTAATAGTCTAAAAATAATGTAAAAAATGTAAAAAATAATATGTGGATGGAGAATCACGAAACAAAGAGATAGGAAAAAGAATGGAAAATTTTTGAGAAGATTTGAGAGAGATATGGCCAAATCTAGGTTGTTAAAAACGCCGAGTAGCAGTCCAGGAACTACCAGGCATGACTTTGCTTCAGTGCTTGCCACGACCAGCCCCGACCTCAGAATCATGTGCCATCAATTGAAAATAGAAGAAGACTCAGAGTGGAAGAACTTTGATGTAGAGAGCAGGGGCAACAAATGTCCACACGTTGCTGTAGAAGCCGAAGAAGAGAGACCTAGCAGATCACTTGCAGACCAACCTTTCTATCTCCTGAACTGACTTTTCTCTCTCTAAAAACTTGAAATTCTCTCTCTAAAAATCATAAAATTGATGCAAGAGAGAGCTTGGATGTCTTGAGATGCCCGGGGGGTTGTGAACCAACCTTTGGAATGACCAGAGTCAGAGTCTATTTATAAGAAAAAAACTAACCCGATCTTTCCTAGAAAATAGGGTATGTGCACCCTAGCCCAAGGCGTATGTGCCCCCTGGGGGCGCATCCAATCCTCCCTACAAACATGGCTTGATCTGGTTGAAAATTTTTATATGATCTAATCAGAGGTAGAGTCTCGATCAAAAACCGGTTCCCACGTGCCCCCGATTGGGGGCACATGGCCATGTGCCTCAGGATGGGGCCACAAGGTCACGTGCCCTGGGGGTAGGGCACATGTGTCTTGGGACCAAGGCGCATGGGCCTAATTCCGCGAGTCTTTCTTTCGAAAGCCATTGAGGACACTCCTGAACTCGGAATTTGATGCCGTTTATTGCATTGGAAAGATAACAGGCAGAAGAAGCTTTCTACAGAAACACATCAGCCATCACACTCTCCAAAACTTCAAAATTTTATCTGGAAGTTAGGATAGTGAACAGAAAATATGATGCTGGTCGGAATGATTCTGACCAACAAGTAGAAAGATATGGCTTGAAACAAAACTTGTTTGTAATGTGAATATGGCCATAACCTATAATGCATTATCATTAGACATTGGTCACCCAACCAATTTCCGTGTTTATACAATTTACGTGTGGCTTTTGTAGACACGTCAAATTGGCTTGATTCGGAGCCCCAGACTCTTATTCCATAGGCAATATTCTTATTTGACCGTTATCTGATCCGGATTACCTCGTGGAGATGAGCTAAGGACATTGGTGGAGCCCCTTGTGAGTTGACAATGGACCAATGATTTCCAGAATTATGCTGAAACCTTCAAGCGAGAGCCGCGCGTGAACTATAAGCCTGCTCGATGACCGACCTTGAATGGTCCATAATTGAAGGTCTCGGGAGTCCTGCATGTGTTCCGTAACATTCAGGGTTTCCGAGAAGTCATTTCGATAGACGTCGGTCAACGACGGCTTTCGTTACGGCTTTTTCGATCTGTGCTGACTGTAGACACGCCAAATTGGCTTGATTCGGAGCCCTAGACTCTTATATCTCGGTTTTGGAGAATTCTCTTGGGGCAGTTCTTGCACAAGTGGATGAATAAGGGAAAGAGAGGGCAACTTACTATTTGCCAAAGATCTTTGATCCATGCGAGCAGAAGTATACTGTAGTGGAGAAGACCTGTGCTGCACTAGTCTGGGTAGTTCAGAAGCTTAAACACTATTTCTTAGCTCATGAGGTCAACCTTATTGCCCGCATCAATCCCATCAAATTCCTTCTGGAGAAAACTGTTCTAACTGATCGGTTAGGTCATTGGCAGAGCTTCCTCTCCCAGTTTGATATCACCTATGTCCCCCAGAAGGCGATTAAGGGCTATGCCATTGCCGAACATCTAGCCCATCATCCTATACCCCTCTTTGACCCGGTCCAATCGGAGCTCCCGGATGACGAACTAATGTTGATCCGATCTTCCCACCTTTGGACATTATATTTTGACGGGGCTCTGAATTCACACGGTAAGGGAATAGGAATCGTCCTTCTATCACCCAAGGGTGTCACCATTCCACAGGCATTTCAGCTTGACTTCCCAGCAACCAACAATATAGCTGAATACGAAGCCTTGCTGGCCGGGCTGGAGGCCGCTCATTTCTATGGTGCCACGGAATTGAGGGTGATAGGTGATAGCCAACTAATCCTTCGCCAAGTCCTAACCAAATACCAAACTTTTCATCCAAACCTCAAACCTTACCAAGAACTCACCTCTTGCTACATCAAACTCTTTTCCAAACTCACTTTCGTCCATGTTCCTCGAGCTCAGAACATCCTTGCTGATGCCCTAGCCTCCTTAGCTTCATCTCTATCAGTCCCGCTAGGTAGACAGGTGCGGACTATCCATGTCCGTAGGAGGTCGATACCGGCAATTAAGGATGGTCGATTTCTAAAAGTCAAGGAGAGATTTGGCAGAAAGGAATATTTGGAGCAGAAAGAGGAAGTTTCTCTAATCGAGTTGGAATAGTTAGATGAGGGTGAGAGGCCTTGGTTTGATTAGATCGCAAGGTATTGTCAAGATCAGTCGTATCCACCTGGATCCAATGTAAAAGAAAAGAAGGTCATCAGGAGAGTATCCCAGAGGTATACCATCCTAGGAGGGGTGCTCTACAAGAGGAGCCTGAGCGCAATTTTATTGAGATGCATTGATGAAGAAGAGGCAGAATTGGTGCTTAAGGAAGCACATTCCAGGGTCTGTGGGGGCCATGTCAATGCTCAAGCTCTTGCGAAGAAAATCATCAGGCAGGGGTATTATTGGCCAACCCTAGAAGAGGATTGCTCCATCTTTGTCCGGCACTATCATTCTTGCCAACTCCATGCCGACAAGATCCATTCTCCCACATCTTCCCTTCATCCAATTCATGCCCCATGGCCCTTCGCCATGTGGGCTTTCGATATCATTGGCCCTCTAAGTGATCTTAACTCTGAAATCCGTTCCAAATCATTCATCCTGATGGCAACAGAGTACTTCACCAAGTGGGCAGAAGCGGAAGCGTTTGTGGAGATCAAGGCAACAACACTGTGCTCCTTCATCAAACGCAACATCATCGCCAGGTTCGGGATACCCAGCGACATTATCACCGACAACGGACCACAATTTCTCTCTCAAGATCTGCGTGATCTTTGCAACAGGTACTGCATTGCATTGCATCATTCATCTCCATATTACCCGCAAGGCAATGGTCAAGTAGAAGCCACCAACAAAACTTTGATTAAAATCATCAAGAAAACCTATAAGTCTAGTAAGTTCGCAGACTGGCCAGATAAGCTTGTAGATGCCATATGAGCTTATCGTACCTCTGTACGGACCCCCACTGGTCAAACCCCGTATGCTCTCGCATATGGGATGGAAGCGGTGGTCCCATACGAAGTACTCCTTCCATCACTCCGAGTTCAACTCGATAGGGACATCCCTGTCGATGAGAGATGAGAATATCTCCTTGCACAACTTGAACTCCTAGATGAAAGAAGGTTGGCCGCTTCCGAGCATGCCCGGACTTATCAGAACCGATTGAAAAGATTTTATCAAAAGAGGGTGGTAGAGAGAAAGTTCGAAATCGGTGAGATGGTAGTCAAACGTATATTCGTTAAGCCAGGTGGTCCCCGCTCCAAGTTACAACCTAACTGGGAAGGGCCTTTTGTTATAACTGAAAAATATCTAGGTAATGCATATGAGCTAACCAACGCCGATGGAGAAAAATTGAACCATCCATGGAACGGCATTTACCTCAAAAACTATTTTCCTTAGAAGATAAAATGGAAAATTTCTGGTGTGATATTAAGTCATTGATCTAAGAGTGTTAGCTAGAAGTCAAGGGTAGGCATCACCCTACACACACAACACCTCCCAATCCCAGAATCTAGATAGCCCAACACTTGAGAGAAGCAAGGCAGAACCCTGAAGGCGGAAAGAAAACCTTACCCTATTCTCTTCTATTCGGTCCAAGATAGGTGAAGGGGACTAGAGAAGGATAGTATCGAAAATGCCCGCCGCCTTAGTAGGAGGCCGTCTCATAAGGTGCAAAAGGGTGCCAAAAGATGGGCAATGAACCCCACAGGTTTAAACAAATATGGGCCTGTCTGAATGAGTACCCGGAAGAATAGAAAATGAAAAGAAGGCACCAAAAGATGGGCAATGACCCCACAGGTCAAAGACTTGTCTAAGTAAGTGCCACATGTAGAAAAGACCCGAAGAGGCCGAACCCCAACGGGCAATTTGGGCATGAGTAGAGAAACCCTCCTCAACATCCCCAAATCCTATCAAAGACCTCCTTTATTATTCTTCCATCTTAAAACCCCTAGGGTAGGGTAAACTGTCCAAACTCAGGGGGAATCCAAACCGATCAAGAGAAGAGGGCAAGAAAGATTCTGGGTAGGGAACCTTATTCACACGTGGTGCTTATTGCTTGAATCTTGATCGACACTCAAAGATCGATGAATGGTCTTAATACTGGCACATTCTCCACAAAAATCCAAAAAAAATGAATATTTTCAAAAATCCAAAAAAATGAATATTTTTCAAAATCCAAAAAAATGAATATTTTCACAAATCCAAAAAAAATTGAATATTTTCAAAAATCCAAAAAAAAAGTTGAATATTTTCTAAAATGCATCATTTAGCTTGGCATAACCTTGATTTTTGCCTTTGCTAGCATTCATGTTTATTTTTATGTCTTGCATGTTTCATTTCTGCATCGCATATTTATCTTGATTATCACCCCATTAAGAGGGCTCCTCCCTTTGACCTAAGTCAAAGTTGGCCATAATAAGCAAAGGGATGAGTCGTTGTGAAGATCTGATCCTGTTTTATCAAGTATTTTCAGGAACTTTAAAGTAAGAGGGGGAGGTTCTCTCAACGACAGGTAAGTTCTCTTAACCATTTCATTTCGGTCATCTAGTCTATTTTTATACCTTGTTAATAAGGCTCCTCTCTTTGACCTAAGTCAAGGCAGACAGCAATAGGCAAAGAGATAAGCCATGGTGAAGATTTAATCCTCTTCATTAAGCATTTCAGGATTCTGAGATCAAGAAGGGAGCGACTCTCGCCATAGCAGGTAAGCACTCTTAACTTTTACCTTGTCTGTCATTTTGTGCATTCTACCTGGTTAATAAGGCTACCCCCCCTGACATGTAAGCAAGGCAAGATGACAATAGGCAAGGGGGTAAGCCATAGAGCAGATTTAACCCTTCTATTAAGTATTTCAGAAAAGAAACACAAGTCAAGGAGGGGTGAGAATCTCACCAACAAGTATGTCTCTTAAGCCTACATCTATTATTTACTTTTATTATTTTCCATCCCTTAGAAGGCTTCACCCCTTGACAAACTTGCAAGGGGCTAAGCCGAAATGTGATACTAACTACCCTTTTGAGCAATGTCAAGCAGATCAAACAAACACTGAAGCAAACAGGTGAAGATCTAATTACGCCATTAAGTGCTACAACAAAGAAGAAAAGCAGCTACAACATTAGAAAAGCTAAGCATGCTACAGAAATCAGTGCCTGCTGCTACCCTCTCTAGGAGAATGACCACGTGGAGGAGGCATGGTAGCCGTGTCCGCCAAAGCTGCTGCGGCCGCCTCATTGCGGCGACGCTCTGAAGAAGTGGCCAGGAACGCAGAAGCACCGTGCTCATGGCTCTGGCTCTGGCCACTCTGCCCCTGCTGGCTCCGCCCATGGTGACCCCGACTACGAGCGGCGCCGCCACTCTGGTGCGTACCACTCCGATGGGAGCCACTCTGATGGGTGCAACTCTGGCTCGGCTGTGGAGGGATGCCCTGGCGGTAAACCTGCAATGTCGCCTCTGCTGCCGACAAACGAACATACGCCTGCAGGTGCATCTGCTCCAGAGATCGCATGGTCTGGCTATGCTGGCACTCCATCTCGCGCATGGCTCTCTCGTGCTGAAGGCGGAGATCCGAGACGATCATCTGGGAACGAAGATCGGCTGGGGCAGACCGCAATGTCTCCACCTCAGACTCCAAGGACTGGATACGGGAGGACAAGCTACTCTGAAGCTCGGCAACCTAGAAGAAGAGGAAGAATATGAACCAAGAAAAATCAACAACCAGAATAGACAACAATGAAAGATACTTCTGCCTCCTTGGTCGTCAGGGCCTCTCTCGCCTCACTAAGACGCTGGCGGAGCTCAGCCACCTCTTCCCTCGACAGAGAAGGAGGTGAACCCTCAGCACGAGCCTTCCACTGTGAACAGAAGAAAAACACATCAGAGCAAGGCAATCATATGTTAAGGATACAAATGAAGGTCAAAGGCAGTGTCTACCTCAGTCTCCAGCATGCCACGAAGAGTGGCCACCTCCTTCCAAAGGTCAACAATCTCCAGCTGTTGGCGTAGCAGTAGAGCCCGAGCCTCCTGAAATGACATGAAGGTCAGAAGAGAACAACAACACAGAATTAAAGGAAAGTGAGAAGCATTTACCTGACCCTCTGGAACAAACAAGTGGCCGTACGCCTCCACGTATCGGCGAAGGTAGTCTCGGCTATCCTCTGCCGAGCCAATAACTACCTAGCTGCCTTCATACCACAAAGTGATCGAGGCGTGGTACCTCTCCACCTAGTCCACGGGGAGGAGAAGGCGCCTGGGACGAGCACCAACTAGGGGAAGAGGAGGAGGAGGCTCCAACCAGTCATGCTCCAGACCGAGGGCGCGTGCTGAGAACAAGCCACAGTGGCACTAGCTCATTGACGCACAGAAGATGAAGATCGCGGCCGAAGACACGACCAGCGTGGGCAATCCAGGGCTGGAGATGGTCATCGGTCATGAGATATGGCCTCCAACACACCTGTGGGAAGCAAAATCATGATTATTATTTCAACAGGAGAATATTGATACACAAATTAAACACATACCACAGTGTGTGGGAAGTGGAGAATCTGTGCACGAATCGAAGCCAACTGGCTGCGATGGCCACCAGTAGGGAGGATAGGCTCCCAACGAGCCATCAGAGGGAGGAGGTCGGGGTAGGACTACTGTACCCGACCCAGGGGGAAGTAGAGGTAGCTCCAAACCTGTAAAAGGCACAACTCGTCAGAGCAAAGCAGAGCAATACAAGTGTACAAGAAAGGAAAGCTGCTAAAAGTCACCTGGAGAAAATGAGAGAAGCCGGCAACCGAAACAGAACCCGCCTCAGGCTGGAGGCCACAGAACAAATGGGCAAGCATCGCTGCCCCCCACGCGTACGTGCCAACCTGCTCCAGGTCAGCAAGCAAAGGGAGGAACCATAGATGGATGCGGTCCGTCTTCGAGCCCAACATAAGGCGCCCAAAGAAGAAGAGGAGGAAACGGCGCAAGTCTACGTCCGCCTCCAAGGAGCCAGGTAATCCGATAAATGCCGCTGCAGCGTGGCCGACCATGCGGCAGAAAAAGCTGTCCTGGCTCTCGCCACGGACACGCTCGGCATCAACCAAGCCTACCATCTCACCAGCCTCTAGTCGGGCAATGGTGCGTTGGCCATCCTCCGGGTCGAACTCGGGCTCATATGCGAAGAGGGCCCGGAACTCCCGTGAATAGTCGGAAGAGGTGGCACACACCACCGGCCTACCGTAAACACGAAGACTGGTGATGTGTGCAACATCCTCTAAGGAGGGCACCATGTGCCCCCATGGGAACAGAAACACGAAGGAGTCTGGGTCCCAGGACTCACGGAGGACCTGCACCAGTGGTAGGTCCTCCCAAAAAGGAGTCACCCGGAGGATGGGCCCAAACCCCATCTCCTCTAACCGAACCTGCTGGAAGTCCGGTAGGCCTAGGTAGGCAGCATGCACCAGGTCCCACGAGATCCGGGATTTTATCCGGGCCTGCAATAAATTCATTTCATTAGTTCACTCAATTTTTATTGCCAAAATGCAAAGGAGCTAATCATTAAGTGCAGGAAAAGAAAATGTACCTCTCGGACTGTCGAAAGCTCGGGCTCCTCGGAATCGGAGTCGTGGCGGCGAACACGTCTCGGCATCTGTGCCAAAAGGGAAGTTGACATCAAACATTGTTACATACATTTTTTATTTATTTCAAAAACAAAATCATCAGCCGAACGCGCCCTCCCCTCCTTTGGCGAGGGAGGGCGCGCTCAGCGCACAGCGCGCCCTCCATTTGACGGCGCGCAGACCGCGCCCTCCTCTTGGGGGCGCGGTCTGCGCGTCCCCAAACCGGGGGCGCGGTCTGCGCGCCCCCGGTCCGAGGGCGCGGTCAACATTTTGCGTTAACCGCACCCTCTCAACTGCTCGATTCTTATTTTCGCGATAACTTCGTCGAATCAACTCGGAATCGTGTGAAACTTGAACCAAATCGAAGAGCATAACCCGATCTACATTTTTTGTGACAGGGGCACTAATCTTTGACGATGTTTCAGACTCCGGATCTGAGATGGAACTCTGGAGCTTCTGGCGCGAGGAGAGATGGTGTACAGGTGGAAATGAGATATTCTTACCCCCAGCGGTATTTATAGATAGTAAAAATGTGAAAATAGGAGAAATTTGAAAATATCACCCAAGGTTCACAAAATCGAGCTGAACGCAACGCCACCGAAAGAATTCCGATCTGATGCACGATTTGCTCAAAATAATTTTGTGAAGAAAAATTCTCTTTAAATTCTCACCAAAAATCCCTCTTTTCACATAACTTTGAATGTCTCAATTCCTAAATTAGCTAGACATATTCATGTTTTTTATCACTACTAGCTAACATTTTTCAGGGGTCAGGAGAAAATTCTATACATTTATTGGTTATAAATGACTGAAAATGTGTTTTTCAAGAGTAAAATTGATAAAAATGGCGAAAATTTCAGAAAGCGCCAAGCTGTTCAGAAAATTGAGCCGATCAAGGAGTCACCGAAAGAAAATTCATCAGACTCACGGTTTGCTCTGAAAAATTACCTAAAGAAAAAAGGCATGTTAAAATCTTTCAAAAATATCTTGTTTCTTGTTAAAAAATATTCAAGGTGTTGAAAAATAACAAGGCATATTCATCATAATTGTCAACATCTGTCTTGCATTTTTCCGAAACAATGTAAATTTCTTTTGAATTTTCACTCAAACTTGCTATAAACAATTCATTGTTTATTCAAAATAAAAACAACATGGCTGACAACTTAAAGCAGGAAAAGAAGACTCTCAGGCAAGTAGAAGCTTCAACGCAAAGATGTAGCGGTGCTTTCGGTCAGGGTCCTCCTCAATATGGAGGCCTGGGCGGCACACCCGACTCGTCTCCCACAAGGCAATGATTGAGATCGCCTCCTCCTCGTCATCCGCAGAGCCAAGCTGCCTACCCTTTATAGGTGGCAGGTGGGACAGCTTGGGCAACTCGTACCGAGGCAAGCCAATCTGGGAGTGGCAACGGTGATTGTTGTACAACACAAAGGCCGAACCTGTAACCAAGCGGAGATCAACGCCAGGCACAAAGCACACCTGGAAGTCCTTCTGCATCAGGGCAGCAGAAGAGTGCAAAAAGCTAGAACGGTTCATGGAGGCAAAGTGAGCACGCCAGTCCGACCTCTTCTTCACTGATGCACACCTGTTGGCGACTCTCTCGCCGAAGCCAAGTGCATCGGCATATGGGAACAAGGGGCTACGGCGGAAGAGCTGCGACCTGGTGGCCACCTCACCGGCTGGATCGAACTTAAAGTGAAGATCGGCCCAGCAAGCCAGTAGAAGCGCACTGCCGAAGGGAGGATGGCCCATGCAAGCTACGGACAGTCCGCAGTACAAGAAGCCCAGAACTGAAGGCCCCAACCGCGCACCGCTCCAGATGCCGTGGATGCACGAAAGTTGATCAACCTCCAAAAAACCATCCTCCACAGGAAACAAGAACACCGCGGCAAGGCAAGCCGCGAAACCCTTTGCACCGCGCAGAATCCGGTCCTCGTCCAGACCAGGAGCCGTCAGAAGAGAGATTGTCCAAGCCGCCAACTTGGGAACACTAATTCGCTTGCCGGCCAACAAGGTGCTGATCTGCCGAGCCTCGACAAAATCCTGCAAGAATTCCAAGCAAGAGAGGGGTCCTGAAGGGATGAACATACCTTCAGTTTCTCCCTTCTTAGTCCGAGGGAGGCCGAGAAGGAGCTCCGCCTCTTCAAGAAGAACTGTACACTCAAAGCTGCCGAACACGAACGTGTGAGTGTCGGGGTGCCACAACTCAACAAGAGCTCCCATCAAACCGAAGTCAAGGGAGTAGCATGAATATTGCTTGGCATGGATCAAGAGCCCGGTTAAGCCCCAATCTCGAAGAATCGCTCTGACCGACAAGCTGAGGACGTCAAGCAAGCCGGAAAGCCAGGGAGGAGAGCAATACCGGCGTGGTCCTGAGAAGTTTGGGTAATCCTACACCCAAACAGGAGGTAAAAGAAAATTTTTAAGAGAAAAGAAGTAGAAAAGTGGTTGAAAGCTAAAATTGGCAGCGAACTTACCAAGTCGGCGCTGATTCTGGCCTTCAAATGACCCGGGATGCTTGAAATACCTCGAACCGAGCCAACACGCTGCTTTTTCAAAGGAGGAGCCATCCTGGGTGTTGGTAGGAAGATTTGGTAGTCCTAAGAGGTGTTTATATAGGGGAAATCGGTCCCGATTTAAACCAGATTCGGATCCGGTCAAAACAGGAAACTGGAATCGAACGTGCCCCCAAAGTGGGGGCGCGCAGGCCGCGCCCCCAAAATGAGGGCGCGCAGGCCGCGCCCCTGGTTCAGGGGCACGTTCGGTCAAATTCTTCCAAAATTCCTCAAAAATTCAGAAAAAAATCAAAAAAAATTCAGGAAAAATCATAAAAATTCAAGAAATTTTGCTAAATTAAATTTATTTACGTTTGGTCTTTATTAAGGTCGAGTGGACATCATTGTCCATTTGAATCTAACATTTTGATGAAAGACAAGAATTGCTCGCGGAAACAGAAGAATAGACATGGGAAACCCCCATAACTTGCCGACTAGCATATATGTCGCTAGTCGTGTATTATTATCTTATGCATTATTTGTTGAAGACCTTGAGTATGGAGAAGACTTGACCCGAGATCCCCTTCATCAAAATCTACGACGGTCGGGTCATCTCTGATGCTCACGGATAAGCCAAAGTTGTGCTGTGAGGGACGATGGTTCTCGAATGGGTATCTTGACCTCATAGACAATCTATATCTTCAATTATTTGTTATACAATTTTTGTCTTGTTTTATTGAGCCCAGCATGCATCATGTAGCATTAATTGCATTACATTTTGTTTTGTCATTGCATACATCATTTCGTAATCTTCATCTTCTCACCCTAATCTTTAAAACCTTCTATCCTAATTCCGATCATTCTGATTCCAACCGTGTTCTCTAATCCCACTGTGTTTTCTAGTCCCACCAACCTCTCTAATATCCCACCGTGTCTGTTAATCCCACCGTGTTCGATAATCACCTTATGCCTCCAAATCCTCCATTACCATTGTGGCCATTGCAACACTTCTTTGTTATTCATCCCACCATGATAGCCAATTCTTCCCGCCAAGGGCCTTCTATTTGATCAGAACTTGCACCGTCACTATCTTCACGGTCTATGCTTAAACATTTGCCTTTCGGAATCTGAGATCATTCCATTCCGAATCAAATCTTGTCTCTTGGAAGACTTAAATGAATCTAAGAGCCTGAATGTGCTCGATTGGTATTCTTTTACTTTTTCAAACATATCTTTTTTTAAAACTTTAGCCCATCACAGTACAGGAACACCGCAAAGATCGGGTTACCGACTGATGATGAACCTACGAACCCATGTTTCGGGGACTCCCCACCGCGTTGGGGGTTGGCTATCCTTCTCTCGTGCCAATGGCACATCTTTTACCAATCGAACATAGGAAGACTTGATGAAACATGGCGGTTAACCAGGAGACTTGAGGATATTCGTCTTGCCGAATCTGGTCGTTGAGCGTGTCTATATCTACACCTTGATGCCACCTTTTCAGTCCATCACCAATTCACTCCACTACATTCCACTACGATCCATCTCGTTTCACTCCGCTTTCTCTACGTTTCACTCCGCTCTGCTACATGACATTCCCTTTCAAAGCCGACATCAAGGCGAGGCAAGCTGTAGACACGCCAAATTGGCTTGATTCGGAGCCCTAGACTCTTATTCCATAGGCGATATCTTTTATTTGACCGTTATTTGATCCGTATTACCTCATGGAGATGAGCTAAGGACATTGGTGGAGCCCCTTGTAAGTTGAGAATTGACCAATGATTTCCGGAATATTGCCGTAACCTTCAAGCGAGAGCCGCACGTGAACTGTAAAAACACGAAGCCTGCTCGATGACCGACCTTGAATGGTCCATAATTGAAGGTCTCGGGAGTCCCGCATGTGTTCCGTAACATTCAGGGTTTCTGAGAAGTCATTTCGGTAGGCGTCGGTCAATGACGGCTTTCGTTACGGCTTTTTCGATCTGTGCTGACACGGCTATCCCGAACAACATGTTAGGCCTTTCCGGTCATCACCTGGTCTTTTCAGGTCATCCGGGTCGATTCTAGCCGAATATTTTCATCAAACGGGGCCATATGGCCATTTCGGTCAATTTTAGGGTTTCCCAGCTTTTCCGAGTTTCGGTTCACGTTTACCGGGTTAATATCAAATTTTTCGATGACTTCGGGTTTTCCGATCGTACCGGACTTGTTCGGTCATCATTTTAAGTCATCCCAAGTTGACCCGAGATTTCTTGATCGGAACCGTGCTCTTTCGGATCTTCGCCCCGGGTTTCGGCTTTCCGCAAGAGGGTAAACCGGTAGAAAGCCCTGTGTAAATATCTCGGGAGTCATGCCGGCTGGTTTACCGACTTGAGGAGGTGCGGCTTAAGGTCCTCTTTCCAATGCAACAAACGGGAGCCGAATCGGACATCCCGTTTGCAAGATACGGCTCGCGGAACACCCGCGTAGGAGAGAGAGTGTACCGCGCCCCCGATCCCTTTGAAAGAGGAGGGCGCGCCCTGCGCGCCCTCAAACCAGGGGCACGTCCTGCGCGCCCCCGGTTCCTTTGAAAAGCGGGGGCGCGGTCAATTTCTTTAAATCGGAAATTGCCCCGATTAGCACCTTCTAAACCGGATTTTTGGAAGGTTTTCGGCATTGATTTTCGATTATTTGTACCGTGCCCCCAGTTCGGGGGCGTGTTACGTATGTCAAGTCGATTTTTAGCTATTTCTGGAACTTTCCGTCGATTTTTAGCAGTGAGACGCGTAACGCGCCCCCGCTTCCTTTGAAACAGGGGGGCGCGCAGACCACACCCCCAAACTGGGGGTATGCCCTGCGCGCCCTTGGTTTGAGGGTGCGCCCTGCGCGCCCTCGTCATCTTTGAAACGCGGGGGTGCGGTCGGTCCAGTTTCCAAATTTTGCACCGGCTTCCTTCCCCTATAAATTGAGGGCCATTCTCAATGACCCAAGGTTAATGCCCCGGTGCCTAGCTCATCTAGAGGTCGTCCAAGCTCTTCTCCAAAGCCGTCCCGACGTCCAAAGGCGATCCGAAGTCAAGAGATCGATCCCGAGGTGAAGGAGAAGGCTCGATCTGGGTGTTCTTCCTCAGCCAACTTCATCGACTTCTGCAGAAAATCCAAGACTCCTTCTGCAAAAGTCTTCAACATAGAAGATGTTCATCTCTTCGTCCTCTTTTATCTCCAACTGATGGCACTCAATTCCGACTTTCCGTTTGTTCGTGACGATTGCTACACCAAGGGCGCGCATCCAGGTTCTATTTTCTATATCCGCCCAATTTTAGAGTTTTTACAGACTTCTAAAGGAGGATTTCGGAGAATCCAACAACATAGGAACTCTTCCTCTCTGAGTCCTCTGTCTACTCCAACAAACGGTACTCGATTCTGATATCGGTGTCATCTGTAGCATCCTCTGTATCAAGGTCGCTCTAGAAGGGTGCAAATCTACCCGAACCGGCCTTCTTCAACCAACTCGGCTTCAACTCAAGCCGATCCATTCCATAAGCTTCCTAAATTCATTTAACTCAGTTCATTTACTGTTTTAAAGCATATTTTAGTTCATTTGCATCATTTTTACATAATCAAAAATACAAAAAAACGGGGGTTAAGGCTCACCCCGAAGCCGGTTAGTCCAATTCCAATTGCTTCTTTCTCATATTCTCTCTACAGTTACTACACTTCCCATAATTCTAATCATTTTATTTCACTTGGTTTATTGTTCTAGTTGCACAGGTTTATCAAGCTAGCACCGGTTGGAGACTCTTCTTCATCGGCCGGCCGAGGAAGAAGAAGGTTGAACCCATATCCCGATCTCCCGCGCTAAGGTACACGGTCAAATCAACTCATCTCTTGTTTTTATTCTATAAAGCGGAGCCCGCGGTTCCTGGCGACCACATCTTTCATGTTTTAATTTCATCTCCTCCTCACTCTCCTCCCACATGACCCGAACCATCTCCGGTGCTCGAGCGACGCCGTGAGATGAAAGTTCGGGGATCAATGTGAGTGTGGGATCGAGGTGAGGACATTTTACCGCTTTCCGAGTGTCTTTTGATTCACTCCCCTTTTCCCATATTCCATCTTTCACCTCCTTATCTTGAGGTGCCGATCCGGAACCCGTTTCCGGAGTCGACAGCTTTTGCTTGAAAATTATGGCTTTGTGAGTAAAACTCACAAAAAATGTCCGATTTCTTTCAGCAAAGCTCCAAATCAATATTAAATGGACCCGACATTATTCTATGATCAATCACACATGTTACCTTATAAAACATGAGTTTTATGCTCTGAATTAGGCAAATTTGGTATGTCTACACTTTTCTTCTTTGTTTTGTCAAATATTGTACATGATAAACATGAGAGACATTGCCTCCCGAAAGATCTACTTAAAGCATGCCCTATTTGAAGTGGTTGACTATTAGGAAGAGTATGTATAGTCTAGATACAGGTTGAATTGGACTTGTGTGTTGACTAACATATGTACAGTGATGTGGCATATTGCCATGTCATAAGCTGATATGTACACCTTTATTTTATATAAATACAACATAGGATGGGAGCTACATTGAGGCTCTCTCCCACCCAAATCCTATTTCATCTTTCTCTTGTTCTTCCCTCTTCAGCTATATGATGTGGCTTGTCTATGTTTCTCTAAATCTACACTTCCACTTATCTAAAGAATATTTTGCCTTATAGAGAATGGTACATGGTCCTTAGTAGAATTACCATCTTATGCTAATATAGTTGGATGTAAATGGGTGTGCAAAATTAAAAGGGATTCCAATGGCAAAATTGCTCGCTATAAAGTTCATCTTGTTGTAAAAAGTTTTACACAGCAATATGGATTGGACTATACTAAACATTCAATCATCCGGTTAGTGTTAGCATTGGCTATTAGTTTTAATCGGTTGATAAAATAGATTGACGTTAATAATGCATTGCGTTTCTACCTGGCAATCTTAATGAAGAAATATATATGGTGGCAACCTCTTAGATTTATTGACAAGGATAATCCTTCTGTTGTTTGCAAATTTCACAAAACTTTATATGGTTTGAAACAAGCACCAAGGATGTGGTTTTTCAGGTTATACTCTCATCTTCTTAAGATTGGTTTTAAAGCCTCCATGTGTGATCCTTCATTATATACCTTCTCGGATGATAGTACAAAAGTCTCTATTGATTTATGTGAATGACATTATAGTTATTGGAAATCACTTAGGTGCTCTATTTGATTTGATTACAAATCTATCACGTACCTTCTTCTTTAAAAATCTTGGGGACTTGCATTATTTTTTGGGACTTGAAGTTTTGCGGGAGAACAATAAGCTTAATTTAAATCAAAGTAAATATATTATTGATATACTTAATAAGTCCCAATTACTTGATTCCAAACCTTTTAACACACCCATTTCAACCAAGAGCATGGTGTCCCAAGCTGATGGTGAACCTTTGGTAGATCCTACATTGTATAGGAGTTTAGTTGGGTCACTTCAATATGTGAGTCTAACTAGGCCGGAGATAGCATATGCAGTAAATAAGTCTTATCAATTTCTAGTAGTGCCTACAATTGAGCATTTAGCTCTTGTTAAGAGGATTCTCCGGTATTCATAGGCAACCATTACTCATGGACTCTTGTTTACTCTTTGCAACTTTAACTTTCATGTATACTGTGATGCAGATTGGGCAGGTTGTCCCGATGACAGGAAATCAACTTCTGGTTATGCAATTTTTATGGGCACCAATTTAATCAATTGGGGTGCTAAGAAACAACATGTTGTAGCTCAGTCAAGTATAGAAGCAGAGATGCGGTCTATGGTTCTAGTAGTGACCGAATTGCATTGCTAATAGAGTTAGGGAAAGAGCTTTGTCTACCAATTTCCAAGCCTCTGAAAGTTTGGTGTGATAACATTTCAACTATCTATCTCAGTGCTAATCCAATGTTTAAAACAAAAACAAAACATGTAGAAGTTGACTTCCATTTTATAAAAAAGAATTGGCGTTCATCATATTACAAGAAAAGATCAATTGGTAGATTCACTGACAAAGACCTTGATAGTTTTACAGTTTGAACTATGTTGAAACAAATTGAATGTTCATACCACCTTTAATTTGTAGGGGGATGTTAGGAAGAGTATGTATAATTTAGATATAGGTTGAATTGGGCTCATGTGTTGACTAACATATGTACAGTGACGTGGCATATTACCATGCCACATGCTAACATGTACATCTCTATTTTATATAAATACAACACAGGATGAGAGCTACATTGAGGCTCTTTCCCACCCGAATCTTGTTTTGTCTTTCTCTTGTTCTCCTCTCTTTAGCTGTATGTTGTGGCTTGTCGTTTCTCTAGATCTACACTTCCACTTTGATAATGAACTTATGTGACAGAACTCTATAATGAAGAGAGAGAATGGGTTTCTTTGAAGGCTCTAGCCTGTGCAACAAAGCTTTCCCATCTTGACTTTCTGAACTCCTTTTCTTTTTCTTTCACAGTTTAGGAGTATATGTCATCTTGAAGTGTTTAGTTTAGTGTTGTTTTGCAAGGGAGAGGGATGACAACATATTTCACATTTTTGTAGAAGCATTTATGGGGTTCTCTTGTATGCTTTCAGTTGTCAATATTTGAGTTGTCAAGTTGATGTGCAGAAACTAGATGTCTATTAAAGAAAACTTTGTATTATATATCAAATACGTAATGGATAAATGTGGTGTATGCAACCAAGTCATCGAATTATTTGTTTGTCTACTCATCCATTCGTTTGAGTGCAATGGCACTCCTCCCTTAATCTTTTGCACATCAATACACCAATGTTCGGTTGTTGCAACAAGCTGGAACAAGATATGGATTTGGTTAGAATTGATTCTCTTAAATGTTGAATGTATTTGTTTTTGAATTTATAGTGTTGTCTAGTTATATGAAGGGGGTGCTTTTGTCATGCAAAAAAATGCAAAGAATAAATTTCATATTCTTCTTGGTGGCATATGTGCTCTTACAGTATTTTACATATTTTGAAGGTACTTGTTTACATTTGTTTTCAGAGGTTTTGTTTACACATCTATTTATTATTACTTTGTTGCAAAATTTAAAAGATGTTATGTAAATTTTATTTTCATATATTATTATTTGAATAATTTTTTACAATATTTAATTCATATTTTAAAGGACCTTATCGATTCTTTATGCATATTATCAAAGGAATTTTTTGTATTGTCATAGCAAATATTACAATCTTTTTAAAATTATTTTCCTAACAAATTTTTTGAAGAAATATCAGCTATCTTAAAATTTAAGTGAATAATTCTTGTTTTTTATCAAACAACAAAAATCACTTATGTCTTAATCAAATTATGTATTTTTAAAAAGAGGTTAAACATAAAATTAAAAGTTAAGATTTTTTGATTTAACAAAATCTTGCGTCATATAAGTTTAAACTTAAATTAAATTTTATCTTAATTGATTTAATTGATATTATATAATTATAAATATTTAACAACTCATTTTTAAGTAAATATTTAATAGATTTGTTCACAAGTTTCGTCAAGTTGAGTAGAAATTTGTTCCGTCTCGATTCATTAACAAATCTAGTTTTTTTATATATTTTTTCTTGGTTCAAGGTTTATCGTCTCAGGTTATAAACAAGTCAAGTTAGTAGTGATTCATTTGAACCTTTAGCTTTATTTACGCCCTATTTGGTAACACTATTAAGTACCTCTATAACTATTAATTTTAAAATTGATATTGATAGGAACCATTAAAAGGTGTTTGATTAATTGTATCAATTTTAAAATTTGTAGTACAAACAAAACATATTATGTAATACAAGTGGCAACTTGTATTACTTTTGATATTGATACTCTCACATTTGAAAATATTAATATCAATATTGATAGAGTACCAAAAATAAAACTCTAACCAAACAGGGCATTAAGAATCGGGTAGTATTCTTATCTAATTTTAATACTCAATATTTAGTTGATCAAATAGTATCCAGATTAATGCCTTGTTTGGTTAGAGTTTCATTTTTGGTACTATATCAATATTGATATTAATATTTTCAAATGTTGGAGTATCAATATCAAAAGTAATACAAGTTGACACTTGTATTACAAAATATACTTTGTTTACACTGCAAATTTTAAAATTGATACAATTAACCAAACATCTCTTATTGGTTCTTATCAATATCAATTTTAAAATTAATAGTGATAGAGGTACCTAATAGTGTTACCAAATAGGGCATAAGGGTCTGTTTGGTTCCATGTAAAATTAAAATTTCATGACATCCATTTCCATGTAATTACTTTTCCATGTAAACAGAAAATCAAGTAACTTATTTGGTAGCATGTAAATCAATTTCCAGCAACACATGTTTCACTATGCACATGGCCTCTAAAAAAATATTATAATATTCTTTATTTTTTAGAACTTTAACACTAATTATTAATCAAAGTTCATTATGTGATAAAATAGTCCATGAAAATCTCTTTAAAGAAATATCTTTCGGGCAATAACTTTAAAGAAAATAAAAATTTGTCTTGTCACTTAATAAGGTGTGTAATTTTTTCAAATTATTATTAAAATTTTAATTTCACTTTGATAAAAATCTTTTAGTTATATCATTTTACAATATATATAATTTTGTTCTTTTTTTATTTATATAATAAAATCACGTGAGTTTTGAATTAATTGTTTTGTTAGAATAACTTAAAACCTATAATAAAACCACATGACTTATAAATTTAAAATAAAAATAAATTTATAATTATTTGCTGCTGATTTTATCATTTTAAAATAATTTTATAATACTATATTTTTTAAAATGACATTTTTATAGAAATATTATTTAAAAGTTAATATTTACTAATAATTAAAATTGAACAATGCACAACTCGATTTATGCTATAAAGTGGGTGCTGGCTCCCCGAAAATGACGTCTGAATGAAAGTGCGGGATGCCGAAATCCACGATTTACACAGTCAATGGATGTCATTTGACGTTGACTCATATTTTTCAGACATCCAAAAAAAAGAGGGTGTCAAATTTTCATAAAAACACTTTACATGAGGCCATTTTACAGTCAACCAAATAGACTCTAATGGGGTGTTTGGTTGCATGATAATTGAGGTTTTTATTTTAATTTTTAAAAATTGTAAGAAAACTTGTGAAAAGAGGTGTTTGACAACCATGACAATTTTATGTTTTGAAAGTGATTTTCTTCTTAAACCAAAAAAGAGGGTCTCACCTCTTTCTTTTTTCTTGTGGTCCCCCACTTTATTTGGTCATGTGCGGTGGTTACTCTTTTTTGTAATCACATCTCTCCAAACATGATAATTTTATGTCATGAGTTGGTTTACTTTTTATTTTAATACAATTTTTTATCATGAAAGTGTACAAAAAATTATCATGCAACCAAACACGCATATGTCAAAAAAGAATCAGATCTAGATTTTATCTAGACTTATTTGCAATTTTATAAGGTGTTTGGTTACATAATAAATATATATACATTTTCATGATAAAAAGTAGAGGTGACACCTTTTTTATTGTTCAAAAAATAAAAGTATTTAAAAATATAAAATTGTAATGTTGTCAAACACCTCTTTTAACAAATTTTGTTAAAAAAACATAAAATTGTAACAAAACCCTAATTTATCATGCAACCAAACACCCCATTAGAGTCAATCTCTTACTGCCAACTAAATTTTTTTTCATATCTTTCTCCATGTAAAACTAAGTATTCCTTGTTTATTACACTGAGTCCTAGACTTTGGAAAATATTTTTCTTATAAATGTCACCAAATATACCTATCTCTTTTTTCACAAACCTGGAAAACACATCTTCGCCTCAACTAAAGTAGTTCAAATGTGCTATCAGCATTTTCTTTAGGTATTTGATTTTGAATCTCTCAAAAAAAATAAATTTAGTATTTTTATTTTGGGTGTTGTTCTTAAGCATACAAATTAAAGTTAACTCTTTACAAGGAGCTAATATACCAATATATACAATGTAGTAATGAAAAAATTGTTTTGTTCTGTTAACATATCTATTGTGATTTTTTACGACTGACTAGCCTAATAAATTTTTTTTGTTCTAATGATGTTTTATCATGTGTAAGAAGATATATAAAATACCGGTACCAAAACTACAAAGCTCAATTAAAAATTAGATGTTTTGCATAAAGTTGTCTTAAGTAAATTAGTGTACATCAGTCGACCAATCTAAGCGGGGTAAGTCAACCAAAACTTTTAAGACATATCTAACCTAGTATATAGAAGCGGGGGTCCCATTTTTTCATCCTCTCACCATGAGCCATCCGATGTCTTATGTTTTTTTATGAATAACCACTTGATTTTAACAACCGTTCGATGAGCGGAGAGCCCAATTCTCATTTTTCAACTGTTTGCTCGCCCATCATCCTGCCTTCTACGCTACGATCACCCCCGACTTCGCACTCTCTCTCTCTATCTCATCTGCGCCCCTTCTTTGCAACAACAGGCGAAGTATCCGGCCACCTCCTCACTCGACAGATTTGCTGCCTCTGTGCTACGATCACCCCGACTTCCCTCTCTCTCTCTCTCTCTCTCTCTCTCTCTCTCTCTCTCTCTCTCTCTCATCTGCGCCCCTCTTTTGCAACAACAGGAGAAGTATCCGGCCGCCTCCTCACTCGATGGATTTTGCCAGCGCATCAATCACCTCCACCCTTTTCGACGGTTTCGCTCCCCCCTCCACTGCAACCTCCCCCTGTCTACATACTGCCGACCTTTCCTCTACAACCCTCCACCGTGATATATCTCCGCCTCTGATGGTTTCACCCCCCCTGCCACAACCTCCCCGTCCCCCCGTTTGTAGCATCCAATGGACATCGTCTACGCTGCCCTTCATCCGATTGAGCGTTTTCTTTTTAGGAGCACGAAGCGTGTTTTTTTTTGTCCTCCCCCCTTCTCAATTGTCCGATGGACATCGTCTCCACTGCTCCTCCGTCTGATTAAGCGTCTTCTTTAGCAAGTTGGCAACACATGGCCACCGTCCGACGCAACAGACTTCTCTCCTCTACGATGGCTCTGCGCGACCATTTTCTGTCGTCCCTTGGATGTCTGACTTCTGTTTCAATGAGGTACGAGCATCTACGTATTTCTTGCTTCTACATCTCCTTCGCTACATTTTTTTCTAAACTTCCGGTTCTTCTCCAGCTTTCATCCCACTTGTTTTCGGCTCTTTGTAGGTGAGCACTCAATCTATAAATCCTTGATCCTTGTTTTGAAAGGTGGTTCCCAGCACGGTGACATCGTCATAGGGCTTGGAGGACTTCATTTTATTTCGTCTTGCTCTTATGTTCTTTTCTTATTACTAACATGTTGTTCTTCGGCTTCCCATAGTACTTAAAGAAGATCGTTCTCATAGCCTCCTATATGTGATTTTTCATCTCTTAGGAGATTTCACGAGGTATTTTTACAAATGTCTTTTATGGTTTTCCCCTCACATATGTTGTTATTTTTGGTCATGTTCTTTTTTTTCCAAATGCCTCTACATTATATAACGGACATCCTTCTGAAAGGGGGCTCCCAAGATGATGCCATCGTCGTAGCCCGTAGATATTGAATTTTTCCAGTAAACTGCTATCCGAAACCCATATAAAGGCTTATAGAAACAATTTGAGAATCTCATCATTTATTTTGTATAAGAGAGTGAAAATATTTAAGATTTGTCTCAAATAATGGTCTGATTGAGGATCCATGTTCTTATGAGAAGGAGAAATCAATGATTAATCTATGGACGACTGATGAATAGGAAATTTCATGGAATTGCTTGCCACATACGAGAAGGATTTTGCAAAGATGGCATCTTTCTTAGACCACAAGACTACAACTGACTGTGTTGACTTTTATTACAAGAATCAAAAATTAGAAAGCTTCAATAAGGTGAAGGGAAGTCTGTGTATTAAGAAGAATTTTCCGGTTAATCTTTCCATCAGTTATCTTACATTTTTATATTCTTGTTCTTAATTTCTTAGGACATTAGAGGTATGTTGTATAGCATGGTAAACTAAGTACATTATTACTCTTTTCAGAAGTTTGTAGAGTGGGAAGAAAAAGTAGAAGGTGGTGCGGCGTGTTAATTTTTTAGAAAAACAGGAAATACACAGAAATAAAAAAGCAGCCTTTGGAACTGTCTTCTGACAAATAAAGAACTATCTTCTAGCAGATACACTGTTTGGTCATATGTTGTGGCATCAACTTTTCAAGTGTGCATTAGTGGAAGGTCTACTGTAACTGTTGATATGCATATGTTCAAGTTTAGTTTGTTGGTTGGTTGGATATAGTTTATTGTTTACATGTTTTTAATTTTTTTGGATAAAGAATGTACAGTTGTGTTTTTGACTGAAAAGTAATCAAGAGTAGCAATATTTCTTTATCTACATGTCAGGAAAAGAGCCATCATCCTACAACCAAAGCTGTAGTAAACAAAGTCCATTTATTTACAAAAGTTCTTCCAACATTGTTCTCATATATAGTATGTCTTTCCAATTTTCAGAAATCTAGCAACAGTATGTAAATTTCTCAAATTTAGGGAAAGTTGTTAGTGAAGGCAAACACGGTTGGTAGAAGTCTAGAGCCTACTAGAGCTATTTTCTTCTGAAAGAGGACCTAATCATCTGCTAAAGGCACTTGTTTGATTAATTGGGGCCAGATCTACAAGGCAAAAAGGGAAGGGGATGCAGCCTTGTAACCTTGTTAGTAATAAGGAGGAGAAAACAAAGGTGTATGAAGGGAAAAAAAAGATAGTGCATAAGGAAAAAAAATAAAGAAACAGAATTCCTCCGAGATGTACCATGATGGCATCATCCTGGGAACCCCCTTTCAGAAGGAGGTCCATTATACAATGTAGAGGCATTTGGAAAAAAACATGACAAAAATAACAACTATCAATAATACTGATCATGTTTAATATGTATATGTCTTGGGTAGAAGCTCTTTCTTTTGGTATTGACCTTATGTCTTTGATAATTACTTGATTATGTGTTAGTTTGGACCTAGAGTTGAAAATTGATATGTTTAAGTGTGGAGAAATATGAACCATCAAATTATACTTTTATAACCATGTTTAGGTCAAATTATTGATGGAAGAAATGTATAATCTTTTGTCAAAACTGCAAAGGGAGGTGGTGAACTCTAATCAATAGTTGATTAGATTTTTAGAATTTTATCTTTTGTATTACTTACTTTTGATGAATTCATTTTGTGTGGACTCATGTATTATGTATTTATAGCATCCAGATAGCCACCTCAAGTAGGAGAAACATGGGAGGACCCCAATTTCAGCTTTTGACTTGATATTTTCAAGTTAGGACACAAATTTTCTAAAACATATGATAAAATAAATTGAAACCGATCTTTTAGCTTTTGGCTTGATATTTTCAAAATAAATTGAAACCGATCCATATAGCCCTCCTTTTTCTCTTCCCTCATATGGGTGCAAGAGATGAAATTGAACTTTTGAGTTCATCTTTGGTAAAATTAACTCTTGACTCTTCAAGGGACTAAGTTAAATCTGTCAATTAAGATGTAGAGGGAGTCATATTGTATGGAGTGGGCTAGGAGCTGTGGTCAGGTGTTGACTTCCGAGGGCATGAAAATCCACATAATGCAAAATGGATAGGGCTTATTTGGCTGTCTAAGAGCCTGACCCAGCAGGTTCTTGAGGTGGAAAAGTTGGAGAACAAGATAAAGAGAGAATGGAGTTGAGAGATCACCTATTGGGCACCCCTTTTCTTAAAACTTAACTCCAAAGCTTAAAAATCTGAAATGTGCAGTTTGAAATATTAAATCTTAAATTTAAAAAATGTTCAAATCTGAAATTGAGGTCAGAAACCTCAAATTTGCTCCAAATTCAAAAACTAAATGTTCAAATATGAAATTGAGGTCAGAATTTTTAAATCAGATTAAGAATGTTAAAACTATTTAAGCTTTAATAATCAATATTTCATATTTGAGATCAGGCATTTAATATTTATGAATCCAATTTATGTCTAATTTGCTTGTGTTAATTAGTAAATTTTCTTATTTTTACAGTTTGACTATTTTTTCAGATTTTTCAGGTGTTCCAATTTGTCGACAATTCAGAGTCTTGAACCTTTGATAGCATTCTCGGATTTTAGGCCCTGATGGTTTGGTCCATGTTGGGTCCTGATGGTTTCGTCCTGATAAGGGCCAAATCCAATGGCTGGTTCAGTCCATGTTGGGCCCTGATGGCCTGCTTGATCTTCACTATCTTCTGGCTCAATGGGCTACTAACATCAACTTTAGCCGTTACAGGCTTGCTGGCATTAGATTTGGTCCTTATAGCTGTTGTTGGTCTTGTTGTCCATTGATTGGATTGCCTCAACCTGTTAGCTAGATTTCTTTCATCATATGTTTGTTCATGTGCACCTGAATTCTTTGTACAGTCCTTTGCACCTGAACACAATTTGCCTATCAGCATACCTTTAGATGAAGGTGTTTCTTTGGTGGGTGCTCGATACTAAACTACCAACTAAAGTTGTTCCAACAATAGGAAACTAAGCCTTTTGTTTGCATCTTCTCGGAGTAAGAGGTGTTGTGTGCCATTAAGGATATGGATCCCTACAAAGCTCATGTACTGCATACATTTTCTGCTGCTTTCTAGATTCACTGTTGGTTATAAAGGATGTCTATATGGGCCTTATTAGATAATTTTAAGAGGATCCTAGGAGTTTGCATCCTATTGTGTGAAGGAGTGATTTTCCCTCATTTTGGTATCTTTCAAGTAACCCTCTACCTTCAATGTTCTTCAAAATTTTCATCTGGTACAGATTGCTTAAGCAGTTGTCCTTTTAGGCATCTACCCTCATCTACCCTCTGGATAGATGCCTAAATCCTAAATTTAGCCTTGTGCAATGGCTAAGTGGTGTCATTTTATTGAGGATATAACTTAGAGGGAATTCCGGCCATGCCTTCCTTTCTTGTACGTAAAGAGACTAATTCAAGCTCTTGTTTCTCATCATCTACCGCAGCCAATTTTAATTCCTGTTGAGTCTTGTGATTATGCAAACAGTTCCCATTGATGAAGGACTAAGTCAAAATTTGAGATAATGGAGAGTTGGCAGAACTGCCTCCACTTCCTCAAATTTCATAGGAGTATCCGATGAAAGTCATCTTGACCCAAACAACATATGGTTATGCCCTATTTCTTAGTCTTCTCTCAATGGCTGCCAAGTGTCTCAAAATAGAGAAACTTCTACATATCTTTTAGGCTCCTGCCAAGATTATTCAATTTTGAGGATATCAGTTTTTTTAATGATCAGACTCTCATACTTCAACCATTTTTTGGTTTGCTAAACTTCTTGTTTTTAATATTTATTGATCTTTTTAATTTTTTATTCTTTTGTTTTTTGAATCCCTGATTCTATAATATTTTCTAAATTATTTATTATTTTCCATGTTCTAGATTGTCATAATTTTCTGATTTGCTTTTTTTTCTGGGATCCTTATATTTAGACCCACCTGTTTTGGTTTATGCATTTCTCAGACTATCTAATTTCTTGATCTTTCTGGGATTCAAAATATCTTGAATCTATGATCTTCAAATTTCTCAGATTATGGCAATTTCCATAAGCCTCGATATTGGAATAATTCTTAGACTTAGGCTTTGTAAATCAAATTAGGAATTGGATTAAGTGTTAATCATAATCTAATTGGGACCAGGTATTGGTTTAGGGGCATCCAACATTGGCTCTACTGAACTACCATTGATTTGAAGTTATCTAGCACTATTCACTGCTTATGTAAGTAATTTTATTATAGTCTTTTATGATTGATTATGATATTATAAAAGATATTTTATTATCTAAGCACCTAGCATAACTGTCTATTCCAGGTCTAGGAAGTTCGTTGTATCTCCACCGAGTTGTATCCTCTCGGCGTTGGATGAATCAGGGACACATTCTATTGAGAGCATCAACCGCTGCCGTGTTACTATCAAGGAATACTCAATGATGCTTTGGGAGTGCGCCCTGAAAGAGGGCATCTTAGGTGGCCAATCCATTCATGGGCGTATGCTGAAAAGTGGGTAGGTGCCGGATTCTCATTTATGGGACTCACTCATCAATATGTATTGTAAGTGTCTGAGTCTTGCATCTGTCAGAAGGATTTTTGATGATATGCCTCACAGGGATGTTGCTTGGACGACAATGATCACGGGTTACAGTGAAACGGGTGAAATCAATGCAAGTTTGACTTTGTTTTCAGAGATGCATCGTGAAGGTATTCGGCCAAATGAATTTTCTATGAACAAGTTTGGTTCTATTGCTATAGAAAGTAAGACCATTAGCCAATGTTTTCATCCTATTTTTTCTCAGTTCTATGATCTGATTTTGCAAATATTTTTCTCAATGCGTGTTGAAATAAAATTCTAGGTGCTCTTAAGAGAGCAAATGTTGATCCCAAAACTTGTTCAAGAAGTCTTTTTTGGTAACGTATTGAGTGCAAACTTGGGACGGGCTCCTACTAGGCAGCCTTCTTTAGGTGCTGGTTTACCAAATACTGGTTTATGCACCACCGTAAACAAAGTCTGTTCATCAAGAATGAAGGGTATGCGTTGCTTTTACTTTGTGGTCTTGCATCTTTCTGCAATCATCTGCATGACTTTTGTTGTGATATGCATCTTTTTTGCTATTTAGCAAAATGCTTGTGGCCCAAAGTATCCAGCTTGGTATCAATGACGTCGTTGTAGCTGGCAGAATGGGGAGTATGTCTAATGCACCTAAATATTTGGTGGATGCAAGGTTAGTGTTGCATCATGCTTCTTACCCTCCGATTTCTAACCTTATAATTATTATTATTTTTATCAGCTATGTTTAATCCCACCTTCCACTCATAGTTTGCAGGATCGGCTGATATGGGATTGGGATTGGCACCTGGCAATCTGATCTTGAGGCTGAGGGAGGGGGAGCTTGATCCTAGAAGATTCTTTCACTAGGATCGGGTTAAACTCGGCCATATCAGCCGATTCTGGACCACTAACCCCAACACCCATGTGATCACGGGTTACGAAATGAATGAACCAGTTTCTAAAAAGTTTAAGTTACAGCAAAACTTTATTCTTTTGACTTTTAAAATTTTTAATCTATCTAAACATATTTTTTTCAAATTTATTTGTTTTATTCTCAACTACAAGTAAATTTATCAACATAAATTGTATGATATTTTATATTATATATATTTATTTAAAAATATCTTTAATTCAATGGTACACGTGCGAAGCACGTTATTTTAACTAGTATATTATAGCCCACAGATAACAGTGGACCGGTCTACTTATTTGGTTGAACGATAAACTTTTATATATTTTTATGATAAAATGTTGTATTAAAATAAACTGTGAAGTATGCGAATCGTGACATAAAATATATAAAATGTTTTATATATTTTCATTATATAAAATTGTCATCTTGGACTAGGTATGAATCATGCGAGACTAGGTACCATATATCACAAAAAAGGTGAGGGACCACAAGATAAATAAAAAGGTGAGATCCACTGTTTTACTTAAAAAAATATATTTAAAAATATAAAATTGTAATTATTGTCGAACTCCTCATTTAATAAATTATGTTAAAAAATAAAATTTTAACAAAAACTCGTGAAACCAAACCTCTCGTTAGCAATTGATCAAAATTCACGCAACTAGACTTCTTGTGATGTCTACCGCGATATCCGACCAGCTATTGACGCGATAGAACCTACCAGATTTGACCCATTTTAGAAAACCCTTTAAGATCCTTCGAAATATTGGGAGATACGGCATTAAGATAGAAAGCCTATTTAAAATAGCCGTTAGGGAGAGAGATTAAGTTATAAAATCAAAGTTTAACAACAAACTAGAGAAATTTACTGCTCAAAGTTTTAAGCGTTGTTCTTTTCAAGTAAGCCTCCAAGATACAAAAGGAAGAAGAAAAAGTTAAGGGAGTTTGTGTCCTAGAGTGCTCAATCATACAGAACTCTCCCTCAACTCAATATTGCGAAATAAAGTATTATAAGTATAGATTTGCATACTCTTATCAAATTTCTCTAATTTGATTGATTTAGTTTTGTTGAAATTATCTTTTTAAGAACATAAATGTGTGGGTGAAGTTTTCTCTAAGTGGAGGATTACACTTGTGGTAATTGTGTATGGTGTATGAATTACTTACTATATTTGCAAATGTATGTGATTAATAAAATGATATAGTGTGGTTAAGAAATATTCAAAATGATTCAAGTGAGGCAGCAGTGGATATGGATTCTTTTTTTGGTTGTCTAATCAAGATTTAACTACTAAATAAATATCATAGTTATATTCACCGACGGAAGTAAAATATATTGTATATATACATTTGGGTAGTTTGACAAAAAAATTACATTTATTTGTTAATATCCCTATAAAATCGTCATCCATACTTCAATAGAATATTTTGTGAATATCCATGTTATGTTAACTAAGTTTGTATTAATTAATTGCATACTTAGTTAATTGATTGACTACATGTTCATACATATTCTTTTAAAATTTTGAAATTTGAGCATGTGTAGTTCATTAAATCATACACCTATTTGTTGTCATCATTTGTACACATATTCTATGTAAGTTAAGTG
Organism: Cryptocoryne crispatula var. balansae; assembly: GCA_036172225.1. NCBI lineage: Eukaryota > Viridiplantae > Streptophyta > Magnoliopsida > Alismatales > Araceae > Cryptocoryne > Cryptocoryne crispatula. The sequence continues at coordinate 21,396,821 of CM069919.1, forward strand.
CTTAGCTATTTGATTGTACACTTAATCAATTGATTAATTACTTGTTCAATTCATCAAATCATATGAATTTGTTGTCACCATTTGTTGTTTACTAGAATAATGGTTACTTGTTGTTGGTGTTTTACATTTACTTGACCAGTGGCCTCATATTTAGTGAATATTTATTAGTATTTATCATTTAGTCTCCTACCACTGTCAATCCCTAGCCCAGATACAGAAAGGAGAGAGTTGTGGTAAGTAACAAGTAACGTAAAACTTATGCCATTTCTATTTGCATGGATTTAAATGCCATTTATTTTGTGTTAGGTTATGATAGAGCTTAAGGGTTAGGTGTATTGTGAGTTGGGATAGGACGAGGCTCCCCTACCTAGGGTCATAGAGTAGGGAGTTTGTTGGGGGCAGACTTTCAAGATAGAGAGAGCATTGGGTTAGGAGGGGCAAGGCAAATATGCCCTCCTATAATTGACCCTAGTCAAGTAAAGTTGAAGGCAATGTTAATGTATTGGTACTTCAAATATAAGGACCCTCACAAGTAAATCGATAGAGCAAGTAGACAGTGTGGAGAGGCGTCGAATCAATATCGCTTGCATTCAAGAAACCAAATAAAAAGGAAAGAAAGACAGAGGTGGAAATGTCGGGTTTTAAAATCTATTACACGAGGCAAACATCTAATAAAAATGAAGTTGGAATCATTTTGGATAGTACCCTTAAGGGCAAGGTGGGGTCTATGGTTCAAGTTGGTGGTAGGATCATTGTCATTAAGGTGATTGCTCATCAAGAGGTAATCAAGGTAATTAGCATCTATGCACCTCAAATTGGGGCCAGTAGTGAGTTGAAAGTTCAATTCTTGGAGGATATGGACAATATCATGCAAGAGATACCGAATAAGAAGAACATTTTACTTGATGGTGAACTCCATGGTCACGTCGAGTCTCAAAAAAGTGGATTTGAGAGCATTCATGAGAACTTTGGTTATGGGGAGTAGAGCCTGTGGTGGCCTATAGCCTAATCCTAATAAATACTTACTTCATCAAGAGAAACTTCCACTTAGTAACATTTAAGAACGGGAGGAGTAGGAGCCAAATTGACTTTATCCTTACTAAAAAAATAAGCCAGGCTTTTTGTAAGGATTTCAAAGTCATACATAGTGGATCACTCACAACCCAGCATAAACTTCTGGTCTTGGATTTTAAGGTCCTAAGGAAATTGTAAATGAGGTGGCAAAAGAGTGACCCTAAGATCAAATGGCATGAATTGAGGGGAATTAAGTAAGAGATATTTAGGAATGGGGCTACCAAGCTTAAGAAATGGGTTCTAAATGGAGATGTAGAGTCAATGTAGGTTATCATGACATTAAAGATTAAGGCAATAAAAAACATCTTTTTAGCAAATCTATTGGGCAAGGTCCACCTATTAAAGAATTGTGGTGACAGAATGATGAAGTGTAAAGAGTAGTAAAGTGTAAGGAATAGTGGTTTAAAAAATTACCCCATTGTAACACTGTCGAGGCCTTTGAACAATATAAGAGACTTGAGAGTGAGGCAAAATTGACAGTTAGATGAGTTAGGGAGTAAGTAGGTAGTAGGTTATATGACAAATTGGGCATTAAAAATTGAGAAGTATATTTATTAACTGGTGAGGTTGAGATAGAGGAGATCTCGTGACCTAGGACATGTTTGGTATAATAAGGACAAGGGGGGTGTTGTTGACCTGGGACAAGGACATCAAAAATGGTGAAAATGTTATTTTGAAATTCTCTTCAATGAACCTAATCTGAAAGTATAGCAAAGTCAAAAGGGGGCTAGAGGCATGGAGCAAAGTCCTCCCAAAAAATTACCCCTCTAAAAAAATTGCCACACGCTGAGAAGTATGGGGACCTCAAAGACATGTGGTCCTGATTTATAGAAATGTATGCCCTACAAGTCAATCATATATAATATGATTTTATATATTTTTTAGTATCTTATTCAATATTAATGGCATTATCTTTATTACTTGCATTAACTAGATGAGCATATCGTAATGAAGTTCTAAGTTGCATACAATGATAATTGAATCATGATGAGATCATGATAATGAGATCAATCATTTAGAAACATGCAATCTAAATGTTTCTAATTATATGATTCTTGAGATGGGACATCAAGGATCTGGTAAGACTAGTGTAGATAATATCTTCTCATATGATGAGAATAGCCGATCTTATTGGTTATCAATGTGGGGACACTGAGATACATATGCAGGTGCTCATTAAAGAAATGAGTTCACTTAACTTACCAATGTAGAATTCCTAAACAATATCTTATCGACTGTCGATCAGGGTATTCTATCATCATGGTTACAAGGTTAAATATTTGACCTGAGTCGCCAAAGATATCTTGCTGAGCATACCATGTACTTTGACAATTGACTTATAGATCACTTAGTATTGTGATCATGTACAATTAATGGATTAGGTAAATAGGAAACCTGGTGAAGACAATTAAGTAGACAATAGGGGATCATTCACTCTCTGTAGGACAGAGAGAGAGAAAGGGAGGGAGGGAGAGAGAGAGAATGTCCTATGAATGGTACTATAGATCCTTGGCCAAGGTAAATAGGATAATTGGAAAAGATTTTTCTAATTGATCCAATTATAAGTACAAGATTTTATAGTGTTGGTATATTTAGGAGTTGATAGTCGATGTCGTACTCCTATCAGACCAAGACATTGGATGGAAGAAGATTTATATCGGCGTGATAACCGATGATAGAAAGGCTCTTTGGAGAGGAGTTCATACCTGAAGCTGTTTAGGATCATAGGATGTGGCATGTAACCTTCATGATCAATAGGCCGTTAAATCTCTTATGAGATAATAGATTTAATTAAAAAATAAGTTGTTCTTTTAATCAAGCCTCAATCAAATGGGCTCTTGGGCCTATGAGTTCACACAAATAAGGACTAATCCATAAGTTTGGGGGCTTGGGTTAATTTATAGAACAAGGAAGGATTTTTGTGTAAAACTCGAGTTCTATAAATAATAGCGATGAGAGCACAAATCTAATCAAACCAAGGGAGCTCTCTACGCCCCTGCCACTCTTCTTCATTGCTCCCACACCAAAAGCCACTATTCAATGGTGGAGTTTAGTTTAGGAGAACCCGACTTTGGAGGTGGTTCAAGTGGATACAACTAAAGGCCGCACACTTAAACAGCTTGGAGAATGTGAGAATGTTTGATCTTCTCTGATCCATAGAGATTATTTAAATCCCACAAAGATACATGTTCAAAATCATTTTGAATACTGATTTTGGCAACATCGTTTGATTTCGATCGAGACCAAGACATTGATGTATGAGGAATCAAAAATCTTCCATTACATCAATATGATTGTATCAATTCCTCACAGTGGTATCAGAGCCAGGTTGAAGTCTTGTTCAAAACTGATGTCGTTTCCACATCATTTCATATATTTTGTGTTTTCTTAAATATGTACAAATGTTCATTTTGATGGAGAAACCATAAATCATATGGGATACATTTTAAAGATTGGTTTCTTTTGGATGAATCTCGTGTAAAAGGGCTTTCCAACACTACAAATCATTTGAATTTTGGACCACCGGAGAGTCCGGTAGAGGGAGTGAAACATGGTGATTTCGTTTTACAGAATTCACCAGTTAGATTTGGGGATTTCTTGAGATCTTTCATAGAGACATTTGATGCCTTACAGATGGCTTAAAAGATAGGTAATATGATTGCCAAGATTTTTCTATCGTTATTTGTCTTCAAATAACACCGTCAGAGGTTGATTGAGCATTTTTTTGATGAGGTGAAGCTCTAAGGTTGGTGGAAGTTCTTTTCTATTTTCTCATTGATTGGGTTTTTTATAGAAATAAAATGTTATATTTGGATTCTTTATTCAACTTAGAATTAATATACTATTGTTTGGGATTTTTTGGAAGCTATAAAGTCAAGATTTTAGAAGGTCTTGAAGCCCCCTTCTACAGTTACTGTTCAGCCTTATCAGGTGAAGAAGGCAGACCCATTGGGACCCGATAGTCAGATCCGGCACTAGTCAATGCATTTTAATGCAGTTTGATTGTGGATGGTGTGCCGTGTACTATGCGCACATTTAAACAAAAAAAATTTAACGCGGGCGAGCACACAATGGCTCACAGGTGCACCTACTCGCAACACGCGAGACGATTCCATGCGCCATCACCTGTGGCATACGGCTGGGCACAAGGAGTTGGGGTGTGGTGGTGCAATGCGCCCAGCTCTTTAAAATTGATTTTAAACTATTTAAAATCAAAATAAAATCTAAAAAATACCAGAACAATTCAAGAAAATTATAGAAAATTATATAATAGATTATCAAAGTGTTTAATAATTTGTTGTGGTTTTGAGCCCTATTGTCATGGATTTATTCATTGTTAAGTTTTAAAATTGTTTTAATGACTTAACTTGTAAAATTAATGTCTAAATTAGTTCTGTAAAATGTGAATTTTTATAATGATGATTAGGACATTTATTTGGCATTTTGTACAATTTTGGGAATGTATGGGTTGTCCAAATTATTTGGGGTTTCTTGTATACAACATATAAATTGCTTTTATGGTTAGTTCATGTTATTTACTTCATGAATTATTCAAAAAGCATGAAATCGGGAATTTCAAAATATATGATGTAAATTTTTATAATATGATAGTTATATCATATTCTTATCACATATTCTCACTATGTTCATGTGATGATAAGTATATGTAAATGCCTAAATGATCATGGACTTAGAATGTATGTCATATGATAATGTTTATTTTATGTTAGCATATAATTAAGGGCATGCGTGCCTAATCTCCTCTCTTATCAATTCTCATTGTACATTCTATCTCCTTCTAAAATGTACTCCCCTTGATTAAGATCAAGGTTTCTTATTTGATAAATGTATATTTATGGGTTTGCGTACCCTTAATGCTCTTGTAATGACAAGGAGAACGATCGAGCTGGAGGAGAGAGCGGGATGTTTGGAGAAGAGTCCTTCAAGACTTGGTGACATGTCAACACTAGCATAGTATGCTAAATTCTTTAATGCATACCGATTTGGCTTCAATCATCAATTATAAGATGAAAGTCCATGATCATCTATTTAAATTTTGCATATATGATATGTATGTGTGTGTGTGTTAGATACCTTAAATATATGATATTCAAAGGTATACATATATATGTAGCACATACTATGATGAGACTAACATAAAAATCCCTTCTCGTTTAATTAGGTCTATGAACGTGGGACATTAAGAATGACCTACGCAGCTTTCTGTTGTTACAGTCTTGATGAGCCAATCTAAGATTGGGTGAGTTTGTTGTGTTTCCCATAAGGTTCATTTAACAAGGGATTGGTGATCTTGGCCAAGGCTTAAAGCCAAACCTTGGGGTGGACCATTGGCATGGCCTTGTTGTGTTTCCCACAAGGGCTATGTTGAGAATCCATACCCATAACGTAACAAGTGAATTTGATCTAACTAGAGTATATGACTTGTGTTTCCCACAAGGTGATGACTCTAGAGGCTAAATGACTAAAAGTTGCAAGAGTTACAACTAGCAAAAGTTGCCTACTTATTAAGTATGGGATGACTTGTTGTGTTTTCCACAAGGTCATCATCATAACACTAATATGGTCTTAGTTCCCACTAGGATGTCATCATACTATCCCGTCTTTACATAATGAGGGTTATGCAAATTTGCTAAAATTAATGGGCACATAAATTCAGATAAAAGACCATATCTTAATTTATTTTGAATGTCTACAATATTTTCTAAATATAATCACATCTCTATTATAGAATTAGATTCTTAACCACTAGTTATCTTGCATATTAGAAGTCATTAGGCTCATTAGCATTAATTTCTTTGATTGTTTAGAACCATGAAAAGTGTTCTCATGGTTGACTATATAACTAACCTACTTGATAAGTGAGTGCCTACTAATCATCTAACGTAGTGAGAGAAGATGAGTTCTTCATCTTATTAGAAAGATGTATTATTCGTCTTATAACTAAATGTTAGCCTCTGTATAAAATCTAGAGGCAACATGGACAGATGGATATGAGATCTACCATGGCTCATGGTGATGAACAAATTTAGGGCAAGATTAAAATAAAAATACATCTTAAATACTTCTTGTTGGTAAGACCAACGAAAAGAAGTGAAATCATTAAAAGAGAAAATGAAAGCATAGTTAAAAGTTAAGAAGATGGTCAAGAATATTAAGTCCAAATAAGACATAGGATTGCTCTTCTACTATCATGATGATGATTGGTGGAAATGATGCAAAGTATATTGAATATATTGCAAGGGAGGAGCTTAAGAAGCTTCTATTATCTCAATCATTGACTTACATGTCATATACATATACACATCATCGTATGAGATAAGATTTTTGTATATTAGAGCAAGAAAGGAAGGGTCATGGGTCGCGACCAGCTCGCGAGACCCCCAGGCAGACCCGGTCACAACCCAATTTTTTATGATTTTTTTGAAAAATTTAAAAAATATAAGAAAAATGAGAAAAAAATTTAAAAAATACAGAAAAATTGGAGAAAAATAAATGACATGATTTAAACAAATAATACATCAACTTTATTCCAATGTGATGTGTTCTACATTTTGTAGGTGGTTGATGTACTCTCCCCATGTCATTTGGGTTGAGTACACAGCTTGATACATGTATACATGACGATCATATTCGTCAATCTCTCAAGAAACTATCCTAAAACTTGATCCAAACGAGTCACCATAACTATAGGTCAATTGGATCGAAGTATCTGATGACTCCACATAATTCATTCCACAATACTCTTGACCTTATGTAGGGAACCAAGAGCCTTGGGATGAATCATATGCATAGTTGAAGGCATCGTGGTATTCTGCTCCAGCTCCATGGCTACAGTGACCTCCTCCACCTTGCGGCCTTGTACCATGATCGGCGTCTTGGGTCGCATAGGTATATTGCTCCTTGCCAATAAAATGTAGTGACATTGTAGGCGATATGGGAGGATCTAGGGTCCCTTGTACTTGTAAAATGCACGTGCCCCCGTATCCAACACCATCATCGCTGCTACTCTTTGACAACAAATCCTCGAAACTCTGGTATTGCACTCGGATGTTCGGCTCTGGCGTATCTTCTCGATCGTCTTCGACCATATCAGCATCTGCAATATCAAAAGGATCAATCATAACTTGTTTACCTTTTTCTGCTACTTTGCGTACCTCGACTAGTTCCTTCTCCGGTCCTCTGTCGCTTTGCTAGGGAGGGAGGGATCTGGAAATCTTCAGCCAAAGGGACATCATCGAGCACTCCTTCAGCCCATTGTTGGTCTTCTAGGTTGAACTCCGGTTCTCCAAACTCTTCTCAGTCGTTGACCCAAACTTCTAAGGAGTTCTTCTCATAGAATATTTGATCCAAATCGATGTACTCCTCTTCAATTTATGACTCCTCGATCAAACGTCCCGCCGCCTGTGATATCCAACTCTTTCGTTCCATCTGGTTCTGCTTCATTCTCTTTAAATTCTTCAACTTTAACCTCATGTTATAGTGATAATACACGAGGTCTTCAAGTCTCCTTAATGTCAACCTACTTTTTTGTTTCGTGTGAATCAAGCTGAATGTAGACCAACTCGTCTCGCAGCCCAAAGCAGAATTGGTTTGGCTTAGGACCCTGATGGCTATGTCTGCCAAGTCCTCGTACCTTAGTACTTTACCATGGTTCATCCACCAATCAACTACATAAATTGAATGTATTACATTATTATTTAAGTAAACTTTGATTAATTAAGTAATGAAAAACAATGCTACGTACCTGGACTTAATAGCATCACAGCTCGTTCAACTCTACTCGTTCCGAAGTGAAATGTCCGCATTCTGTAATCGTACATCTTGTTGCATGCGATAATAGCCCGGTCGTCGTCATCGAGCAACCGTCGGATGATGCTCTTCACGTCATCTAATAGCTCGTTCGTTACCTTGAACTGTGGACTATAGCAATACCTTGGGTTGAAAAAGTAACCTATGAACCAAATAACATTAGTAAATAACTTATATATATCTGACATTAAAAAAAAGATTAGTAAATGTTTAAGAAAATATACTTGTTGTATGTATGGGTTGATGTAACGTACGTTCCCAGTGGCGATCTATGATATCCCACCACTTGGTGAAGTCGAACACTATCTTGAATATTTCTTCCTTCGCTCTCTCAACCGCATCATATAAATACCCCACGTCTGCTTTCCTATCTCCGTCAACTATCCTTAGTACCTTCACTATGGGTTAGACGATGTTTTTCTTTACAACTTTCCAAAAATCTCCACTCTCTATTGTCTCCTCTACTTTTCTCTCCTTTCTCTTATCCGATTGGTTACATCTAACTATCCTACTACCCCAACCCTATGAAATGACCATCTGAGTTAGAGCTCTCCTTTGACTCAACAAATTTTCTAACGAAATATAGTGAGAGGCGAACCGGGTTGCACCAGGCCGTAACAACTCTCGCCCCTTGGTGTGTTCCCTCATAAGTGCAAGGACAAAGTTGTGGTTGTAAATAAAAGAAGAAATAAACTGGGCTATCTTAACTACCCTATCTATTTGAGGATCCTTGCATATATCCTCCAACATCAAGTCTAAGGAGTGGGCAAAACAAGGTGTCCAATACAACTTTGTTTTTTGACCATAAGCATCTGTTCGGCTGCTTTGTATGCAGCCGCATTGTCTGTGACTACTTGAACTACCTACATCTCTCCTATTTCTTCTATCACTCCATCTATCAATTAGTAAAGATACTCTACATTCTTTACTTGTCCTGATGCATCGACCGACTTCCAAAAGACCATGCCGGCTTGATTGTACACTAGGAAATTTATCATTGTCTTCCTAGTTATACCTGTTAAGTATAAGATATTAACTAAGTTATACTAAAAAGAATGTTTATACATTTAATATAAATGAGTATAATAAAATTTACTTACCGGTCCATCCGTTGGTCATTAATGTGCAACATCGTTCCTCCCATATTCGTTCAAATGATGCCACATACTTCTTTGTTTTTTACACCTCCATAAAAAGATATACATTGTATATCTCCTTTGGGTTTGAACCAGGCACTCCCTTCCCGACGTCTGCGATCGTGTCGATCATGTTCTCGTAGTACGGTCCCCTTACAACATTTGCCAGAATGTTGTGGTGAAAGAACCACCTTGACATTGCCCGGCCAATCTTCTCCCTGCATATATTTAGGTTCTTCATCGCCGTCGTGAATGTCGTTTGACGTTGTCATGGTCTGGTGATTACGGGATCCACGGGACCTACTACTGAGTCGTCGTCTTGGGTGAGATCATGAATCTCGTCTTGCGGTTCGTTGTTGGATCCTCTTCCACTTCCTCGACCACTCCCACTTCCAAACCCTTGACCCATCATTCGGCCGGTGTATCTATGTAACTCTTCGTTAGTGAATGATCTTCGACTTGCTTCCATTCCCCGTAAGAGATCATCTATTTAAGAAATATTCAACTACTTACTTATCTTTTAAAATAGAACAATGAACTACGTTTATGAGTAAAACAAACATACCCTCATACTCTTTGTCTTCAAAAATATCCGGCATCTCTTGTCCGGTCCCATAAATGTGTACAGAACGTCTCCCCGGTTGAAGCAATTCTTCTCGGATAGTCTCCTTATGCCGTTTGCTAGTTCCCTTTGTTTGCTCCAATGCTTGTAGGTGCCTATGAAATTGAGCTCTGACCTCCGATGGAGTTCATGTGCAAGGAAGAATATTTCTCTTCATGCCTACAAGATGAAATTTTAAACGATAAATACTACCGAATATTACTTTGTCGCAATATTTACATTGCACTTTTCTCTCCGCCATGGAGACCAAGTTGCAATGTAACCAAGCCGGATCACTCTGGGTCGCATCGGTAGTTTGGGTTGTTTGGCTTGGAGAAGACATTTTTTTACTAAATAATTACTTAAGTAAATAATTAACTATTTAAAAAATCTAATGGCGCTAATAAGTGACTACTAATCAAAGTAAACTTTTAATTATGTAAAATAAATGACTAACTAATTATGTAACTAAGTAAGTAATTAACTATACCTTCTAACTAATTATGTACTTAAGTAACTACTAAACTAAATATCTAACTATTCTTCTAGCTAACTAGCTATCTAAGTAAGTAAGTATTAAAAAGAAAAAACTACTTAACTAGCTAATCAATGAAACAAGTATTAAATAAATATACTAAATGAACTAATGAAGTACTTAATGAAATAATTAAGTAATTTAATTATGTAAAATAAATGACTAACTAATTATGTAACTAAGTAAGTAATTAACTATACCTTCTAACTAATTATGTACTTAAGTAACTACTAAACTAAATATCTAACTATTCTTCTAGCTAACTAGCTATCTAAGTAAGTAAGTATTAAAAAGAAAAAACTACTTAACTAACTAATCAATGAAACAAGTATTAAATAAATATACTAAATGAACTAATGAAGTACTTAATGAAATAATTAAGTAATTTAATTATGTAAAATAAATTACTAACTAATTATGTAACTAAGTAAGTAATTAACTATACCTTCTAACTAATTATGTACTTAAGTAACTACTAAACTAAATATCTAACTATTCTTCTAGCTAACTAGCTATCTAAGTAAGTAAGTATTAAAAAGAAAAAACTACTTAATTAACTATTCAATAAAACAAGTATTAAATAAATATACTAAATGAACTAATGAAGTACTTAATGAAATAATTAAGTAAATGAAAAAGAAAATGAGAGCAATGAGAGCAAAATTTGAGAGCAATGGGAGTTTGAGAGTGAGAGTGAGAGGTGAGAGTAAGGTGAGCCCATTGGGGGCTTTAAATAGCCCCCAAGGGGTTGAATGGGGGGCTGGAGCCCCCCAATCCGTTGGCAATGGGCATATGACTATGGGTGGCCGGGTCACGCGACCCGCACGACCCCCGTGACCCAACCGGCTGAGTCGACCCGGCCGGGTCGCGACCGGGTCAGGGCCGGGTCGTGACCCGGCGAACCATGTATTAGAGTATATGATACTAAACAAACGTCTTACAATATTAGATACTAGATGCGTATATCTTGTATGAGATATTTGATATACATATCTCCTATAAGATGCTATATATATATAGACGTGTAAATGGATTCACAAAATCCGCAACCTGACCCGAGTCCACGTATATTATTGGATTTGGAGTGTGTTTAAGTGAACCCGACAAAACAATGATGGGTTCGGGTTTAGGTGTATCCTAAAAAAAAAAATTGGGTCAAATAAAATATTATCGGATGTCTCGATATTTACTCCCACTACTATACTTGAGAAGGCATTTTGATAGAGAAGCATGGTGACCCTGCTGGCGGCACTACTATCGGCTCTACGCCTGGTCACGGTGTTCGTCACTTCATCTAGGCTAAAGGGCTCCTTGGTGGAGGAGGGGGGCGGCGGCGGGGCATTTTTGTTTGCCGAGCCGGCAGATTCCAGCGGGTAGCGGCGGCTCTAATTTTTTGTGTGAACGCGCGCTAGGTCTTGAGAAGGAAGTACCGATGAAGGAAAACGGCACTGAGCTATCTGTTCTCGTGCGAGTTTTCTGGGGTTTTAGGGTTGCGAGGAGAAGATCGGGGCTGGCCGTCTGGAGGGGGGAGAAGCTTATCAGTAGAAGATGGGGGGAATCACTGCGAGCGTGCTTCACGATTTTACAGGCTGCTGCTACATGTTCCTTGCCGCCGCGGTGCTCCCACAATGTCGCTGTATTGATTTCAATCCTCGCCGGAGGGAAGCAGACAAATGCCCGTCAATGCCTCGTTGGCTGGAATTATATATTGTGTGCTCAGTGGGATCACGACTGAGGAGGACCTTGGCGGGTTGCTACCCCATCTGCGGCTAACACCGAGCGAGAGTGTAAGAAATTCATCGTTCTCCCCCGCGACCTCCGGTGATGAGCCGGAATGGAGACCACCACCGGTGATAAGTTGTAGAGATGGCACAGCGTTGGTGGTGATCGGCATTCCCATAATCGCTGGTGGTGAGGCAGTGAGGCGGAGGCAATCGGGATCACAGATCATAGCGCGGTTGGCCTCCAACCTGACCTCTGTGGGTTAGGGAAGAGCATGCCATAAATCTTTGATCCTAGCATTCGAGGCTAATTTGAATCCAATGAGGATTTAATGTCAGGCGTACATTCAAATTCGGGAAAATGGCATCGGGTCAGGTTGGATCCTTCTCCTATCGAATTCGGATTTGGATCAGGTAAGATCCGATCTATTTACACTCTCTCTCTCTATATATATATATATATATATCTTGGATTTAGATACTAAATATGCATCTTATATTTGCAATGGTTGCAGATAGTGACAAGTAAATGAAGGCTTGACGTATAAAGATTAGCCTACATATATACCAATGGTGCAAGAGTTGTATCATTGATAGTGGGAGGTACAAATTTTTAATAGCCTTTGGGAGATGTTTTTATCTTGAAGATTGTTAGTTTTATCCTTCTATATAAACATTATTGATATTTCCTACTTGAATAAATATTGATTTATTTTGAGTTATGAAAATGATAATTATTCTAAGATTATGAATGGAAAAATGTTTGCTAGTGAAAGTGAACTGCTTATTTATACAAAACTTGAACTTCATACATTGAACCAGAGACAGCCAAGCATATTATAGAGCCTGGTACATGGTGTCTACCAAGGCTCCTGTGTATTTGAGGTGCATAGGCATATGAATGAACTCATAAAACCTGATTAATCTCATTTATTTTCACTGCATCATTATCTTTGAAGATTTGTTGTTTTCTTACAGTCGTATAGAGGATCCCCTCTCTCACTTATGCATCTGAGACTTCTGGAAGCATTCCAATATGTAGGTCTTTGATGCTTTTGTGGAGGAGAAGGTCAAGATGAGGGTGTGAGGAACAACAGTATTTGGTAGATGTAGCATTTCCGACCTGACATTATAAACGTAACCTTCTACTCTTCTACTAGGTGTAAGGAAAGACTCGCGAAGTTTATCTGTCAGGTATTGTTACAAGTCATTCAGTTTCGAAAGTTTGTGCCAATGAAAGATTGAAATCAGAACCCTACTTAAATTATTTGAGTTTTACTAAACACTCAAATTAGTTCAATATAAAATATCTAGATATATCCCTACAAGAATAATATTAGCCCTCTGTATTTCTTTTTCCATCTTAATTTGATCACCATACATGGTATTTGGTTTTTTGTGGGTTTCCTATATTTTGCTACTTTCTTCTTTTCTTTAGTTATTAAAAATAGAAAAAAAAACTCTATTGTAATAATAGCTCATTCAACCAATGCGAACTTGACAAGATTAGGATGCAATCTTGTTGATTTTATTCTTCATTGCGTGCTACAATGTCTCCCAAGAATTGATCATAAATATGAGAATCTCCAAAATAACTGTAACGTCAAAGAAAAATTTTAGAATTATTAATATTTAATATTATTCATTTGCTCTCTTCCTATCCCTTCCGTTTTTATCTCATCCGGATGCCCTAGCAAAAACCGCCGTCTCCTGCGGTTCTCCCTCTTGCTGTTTTCTTTCTCCTGCCGCGACCTCTCTCGCTCTTCTCTCTGTCGCGCCCATGCGCCTCCGCGGCCGCCTCCTCGCTGTGCGGCCATCGCCGCCGCCGCTGTCTGCGGCGCGCATGCGCGCCGCCCGCCAGGACAACGCCACCGTTGCCGCAGCCCTGCGCCAGCCTCGTCCCTCTCTATCTTGATCGACGTCGGCGGCTTTCCCTCTCTCCGCGAGCGCCCCCGCGCGGCCAGCCGCCGCCACCCGCGCGTGCCATTGCCACCCCCCCCACCGCCCGGCCGTCGCCCCAGTCAGCGCCCGCCGCCATGCCTCTTCGCGCGAGCGTGCTCGCACGGACCCGTTGACCAGCCCCGCGCGCCTCCTCGCGCGCCGCTGTCCAGGTCAACCGCCGCCCAGCACGGCCAGCCGCATCAGCCCATCTCGCGTCTCCCCGCGCCCGCGGCCAACAGCCGGCGCCACCCTCGCCGACAACGTCGGCCGCCGCAGCCAGCCGGCCAGCAGCCGCGCCCGCGGCCAGTAGCGATGCCGCCCCGCCAGCGCCGTGCGCCAGCCGCCTCCGCCGGTGCGCCTGCGCCCTGTCGCGTGTGCGTGCGCTCTCTCTCTCTCTCTCCTATCTATTCTCTACTCTCTATAATGTTATTATTTTTCCCCTTGATCCGATGGCATAACCCCCATTCTTTTTGTCTTTTCCAGCAGCTTTGAAGGAGAGAGATCTCTTGTTTGAGTGATTTGATTTGTTCACCGCATCGCCATGTTCGGTATCGTTTTCGGTCGTCGATTCCCGACTTTTCTCGCGTCGATCCGGTAGGCACCCTTGACGTGTCTATTATCATTTAAATTTCTATTTAATTCTCCATGACTTGTAGTGACTACTATTGATTTAATTGGCCGGGTTAGCATTGTATGTCGTGGTTAGCGTGATTAGCGGTGTTGGTTCTTTCGCTTGTAATGGAAGTCGTATTAAGATTATTTTAGGTTGTTTATAGCATGTTAATCATCATGTTCCTGGTTGATTATAGTCCATTTTTTGATAACTTACATCTAGGTAGTCCTTGGTTATTCTTTCGAGTTGATATCATTGTATATGTAAGGTGTTAGATAACTAAACTAGATATTGTTTAGCTAGTCTCATTAACTACTGGATTTTTTTAGCCATGTTTATGTCTTTAAACCAAAAGATATGGTCTGATTGGGTTTGTTCATATCATATTTTGATTGAGAGTTTGTGGTGGTATCATACTAGCTCATATGTATTATTGTCATTTTATGGTTCTAGCATCATGAACATATTGGTTAGGTGTAGTTGGTCATGGTATTTACATTGATGGTATATTTGTCTTATCATGGTATGGTGTATGTCATTTATCTTTTAAGTGTGATCATGGCATGGCATGATTGAGGTGAATGCATGATGCATTGAAATTATGATGAAAACAGCTACACCAGACTAGTTAGTCGTGACCCGAGGGCAGCGGAGGTTAGAACAGTCCGGTGCATCCTTCGATCCCGGATACCGCGGTTTGTCCCTGTGCCACCACTGCCTAGGTGCACTATGGGATTTCGTTTAGCTATATGGTACTGCTATATATGATAGATCTGGTGGTAGCTGGTTGAGGTGGCAAGATGACGCATTCCTTGCTAATAAGAAAAATGTGTGGTTCTTATTAGAGGATAGGTGCATCTGCATGAATGTGGTCCTTCATTAGAGGATAACTACATTTATTGCATGGTATTGTATAGGTGGTCTAGTGATGTATTTCATTTTGTCAATTATCATGTTGTGTTGCATGGTGTATGCATAGTTTGTCTCTTTTATAGTGATATCATCATATGGAGCATATAGTAGGTGTCTATGCATATGTTCATACCATCTTTTTAGGTCATGTTATGGTGCATATAGGTGCTGGTCGGTGTGATCATAGGCTTTGGTTGGTGTTGTAAAACACATGGATTAAGTCATATATCTAATGTATTGACTAGCCTATATTTACATATAATTGGTGTAGGTCTGGGTACCTATTTAATTAACATCTAGGGTCTTCTGGCTATCCGATTTGGCGGATGATGGGGTGTCTACTGAGTCGTCGTACTCATCCCAATCCTCATATCAATTTTTCAGGTAATCAGGTTTAGCGCAGCTGAAGCGTGGTGGATCGATTCTCGAGAAGACAATTAGATGATCTTTATGTCATAGATTGGTATATGTTTTATTTGATTGTATTATTAGCATGATATATATTAGAAGGAATCTTGGGAATTGTGATATTAGTCTCTTTTGTTCCAAAGCGATATAAATTTTTGGGGTTATTTTCCCAATTACGTCGTCGGATTGTGTTCCGCTGTGCAGGATTAAATCCGGGGCGTGACAATAACATTCTAAGGCAATTGGCTCTCTCTCTCTCATTGTCTCTCTGTCTCTCCCTCCCTATTTTGATGCTTTGGTGGTTGTGCATGAACAATCAAGAGGAGATTTCTTCCCTCCTGCAGCGCCAGTGGGAACAAGCTGAAAAGAATCATGACGAACCTACCGTGTCTCCCATTAAAATTTAAAAAGAACTATGCCAGATTTGAATGATGGGTTGATATGGTGGAAGCTGAGAATTAGCAGGATACGATAATCAAGCAAGTCATATTAAATCAAGCAAGTCAAATTAAATCAAAAATCCAAAAATTATCGAAATCTGAAAACAAAAAAAAATAGAAATGAGAGAAAAAAAGTCAGAATGTCAGAACTCAAAAAAAACAAAAAACAAAAGCCAGGAGATCACTGAAGTCTAAAAATCTAAAATTCTCAAAGTCTGAAATCACTACAAGAATTCTGTAAATCTATATATCAAAGGATCAGAAAAAATTTTAATCATAGAATCTGCATATGCAGCATCACAAGTCCTAAAGGAATTGAAATAACATATGATGGCAAAGACAAGGAGTTTAGAAACAGTGAAGATAATGCACGGACAATGTTTGTGTCTGCACATTTTTAGTGAACCAGAAAAATTGCAGGAGGGAAGAAAATCAAGAAGTCTAAAGTCTAATGAAATCTAAAAATCTGAGAATCCGACAATTCAGAAAAATCAAAACCCGAATGAAAACCCAATGAAATAAAATTTTCACGGGTTGGTTTGGTTTGGGTTGAGGTAAAAAAATTTCAACCAAATGAAAACCGAGATCCCCTATCAACCCAAACCAAACTAATCCAATTTAATTCAGTTGTTTTGAGTTAAACCGATTAAAACCATTAATCAATTCAATATTTTATGTTTTTTAATTTAAGAAAATGAGGTTTCAACAACACTATAACCAACTAAACCGGAAACCTGAACAGAACCGAAGAAACATGTTCGGTTCAGTTCGAAGGTTTGGGCATTTGATTATGTGAACCAAACCCTCATCATATTTATTCTCATGTACATTTTAGTAATGTTTTTAATTTTCTTTGATATGTGAGAGCACAAAGAAAATAGAAACCTTAAAGTGTATGAACATAAATCTTAAAAAAGATTGTAAAAAGAGATTTTTTTTATATATTTTAATTGCATGAATGGATTGCACGTTGGTTGTCTTAAAAAATTTTAGTACCTAGATTTCAGTTTTAACATTTCTTATCTTAGAGTTCACTTTGAAATGTCATAAAAATTTAATGATTTACATATTTAAGATTTTGCTCTCTCAATCTGTTTTATTCAAGAATTTATATTTGAAAGTCATCTTGCAGATTTCAAGGTATTCTGGCATTTAGATACCTCTCAAGTTGTACCCCTCTACAGCTTCTTGAATAAAACAGATTATTAACTTGTAGCAACTATTCAGGTACACCTTTCTCACACTTACTAACTTGTAGCAACTGGATTATCAACTAAGATTAGTGGCAGCTTCAAAGATTTTTTGTAGTTTAAGCTTAGAAATGTTGAGCTTTGATATCCTCGAACACTTGACTTTATTCATCTCATCTCATTTTAATATTTAGATTTCGATTCTAAAACTTCATATAATATGTCATATAAATTTTATCTTTCTACTTAATTACATGTGCAAATTTTCTGTTGAATTTCCAGATTTTAGCTTTTAGGTTTTTAAAAAAAAGTTTATTGACTTTTAACTTTGTGGCTATTTAATGGACATGTCAAAATATCTTAGGGTACACTGTAATATGACATATAAATTTAACCATCCTTCATAATTATCTTCTTTCCAAAGTACAAATGCAAAATTTTCTACTGAATTTCTAGAATTGAGATTTTGCTCTTGGGATTTTTCATTTTAAAGGGTTTCTTGACATGTGGCTTTGTGGTTATACATTGGACATACCTGACTTTTCAATAAGCTTAGAAGTTCTTAGATTTGATGTCCTCAAACGTTTCAGTGTATACATCTCATCTTATTTTCGTATTTGGATTTTGATACTAAAATTACAGAGATACGAAGATATATTGAAATCTAATTTCTAGCTTCTGACATGCTTGGCTACAGATTCTTCTAGATTTGAGATTTGGCTCTTGGGTATTTTAAAAAAAGATTATAAAACCTAGATTTTGGATTTAACACTTCTTATCTTAGGCCCCGTTTGGCATATTTTAATTATGCCCGAGATGACCTAACTGTAATATGCTTTCACGCTAGATTAATGTGTTTTCTTTCTCCATCTTTCCATTGCACATTGGCCAGTCGGGAGGCTCCTACTGTAGCAAGCAGTAGTTAGGAGGAGAGGAGGACCAGGGAAGAAGAAATCTAGGCAGAAAGGTCACATCTTTCCATTGATTTTACTGGAATTTTGGGATGTTGTCGCTATCCTATAGGGTAATTAAGTAGTAGTATTTGATTGGGGAATCTTATTAGCGGAGCCTGTGTATGGCTAAGATTAATCCATGGAAGAGGAAAGTAGGTGTCTGGAATGAAGTTTGATCCAAGATGCATCGTCTACAAGAATTAATCTGTGGAAGAGGAAAGTAGGTTTCCTTATGACCTCAAGAAGACATTGCAGAGTTGAATGACCTGATTCTATCTTGCTAGCTATGGACCCTGGCTCATTTTGGCATAAATTATTTTCTTATTTTGTATTTTCTCATGATATATACTAAATATACATTGGATTATTATGGATAATCCAAGATAGGAGCTCACTCTCCAAACACAAATTTTAGCCTCTAAAACACCATTCTCAGTGGTTACCAACTTTTCTCCCATGGGATTTTGTCTCTGGGTGACTTGGTTTGTTTCTGCCAAGGCCTCCGTAAATCCCCAGACATGAAAGATTCTTTTTTCACTGATCAGATAGGTGGTACCATTATCTTCAAAAAACCTACAATCACACCCGTTTGACTAATTAAAATAGTCATGTTTTACGTACTCTATGATGCCCATATGTTCTATCATATATTTAACCTAATACTAAAACCAATTAAATTATGATACGTGAACATATAATATTTAGAACTTATGACATTATGGACTATATTATACTAACTTTTGATAGGATTTTAATACTTTTGTTAATTTCTCTTTTTTTAATTATAATAATTGTTGATTGCTACTATCTCAGCCTATTTAACAATGAGCAATGATGACTATAATATAGAAATAGATGCACTTTTAGAAAGAGAAGGTATGGTTTTTTATTTAAACTATTAATTTCTTAAGTCAAATTTATTATTGACTCTGCTGTTCAAAAGTTATTTTAAGGAATAGAAAATGCAAAAGAAGAGAAGTCTTTAGAGAAGCAAAAAGGCGTAAAGTATTGTAGGATTTATCCATCAGGCATATTGTAAGGATTATTGCGGACTGTGTATACTGTGGAGCATCAAAGTTTGAACACCAACCTCCAACATTTTGTTGTTATAAAGGAGAAGTTTCCTTGAAGGCATCAAATTTTCCTACAGATTTATTGAACTAATACATGTCAAGTGATATACAATCCAAAGATTTCACGAACTCTATACATACTTATAACAGTATATTTGCATTTACCTTTTGGGGGGTAAATTTGGATAAAAGAGTTGTAGACAAGGAAGGCAGGATCCTGGATCGCGACCGGGTCAGCCCGGCTCTGGGCCAACCCGGTCGGACCGGGTCGTGACCCGGGTCGCGACCCGGTCCGATCCAAATTATTTAATTTTTTTTTTGATAATTCAAAAAAAAATCGAAAAAATGTCGAAAAAATTCGAAAAATATCTAAAAAAACAGAAGTATAACAATAAAAATATTTTCATTCATTAACATAAACTTTACCCAACCGTTTACATAAACTTGACTTGATCTACATTTTCTACATAAGCCTTATACTCTTCCCACGACATTGTATTATATACAAGATGTGCCACACATGCCTTGATGAATATTATATTCTCGAGTCCCTTCTACAATGACCCTAATGTCGCCACCGGGTCCTAAAAAACCACCAAAGTAATGTTCATATGGGGATTGAATCGGGGTGTCCATGGGTGATCTATAACTCATCCCACTCCTCTTGGTCATTGTAGGAAACCAAGAGCCTTGAGATGAATCATACCCGTAGGTCGGTTGTTCATATCCATGGCATCGATGTCCACCATGTTGGGTATGTTGAGTTCCTCCACCTCGCGACCTCGCCCCATGGTCTATGTCTTGGGTCGCGTGGGTATACCTTGGTCTTCTCCGGTGAAGCGTTCGCCGTAGTAGGAGCTCTCCCACATCCGCGGATCTCTCGCCTACTTGAAGCCGTGGCTCCTCGCCCCCGGTGTCCCACTCCATCACCGCTACGCTCTTCGAAGAAGAATCCTCCGAAGTTTGATACCGCAATCGGATGTCGGGCTCCTCGGAGTGTCTTCTCGATCCTCGTCGAGTGTCTCGCATCCGCTATGTCAAGAGGATCGGTTAAAATTTGCTTACCCTTTCCCTTACTCCGTGCACCTCGCCGGATCCTTCACCGGTCTTCCTTCTCTTTGCCACGGCGGGCGGAATCGAAATTCTTGGGCGAGAGGGACGTCGTCAAGCACGCCTTCAGCCCATTGTCGATCTTCGAGGGATTGAACTCGGGCTCGCCCATCCCTTCTTGATCATTCACCCACGCTCCTAATGGATTTCTCTCATCAAAGATTTGATCCAAGTCGATGTCTTCCTCTTGGATCATTGGTTCCTCAATTGACCACCCTGAACCGGCCATTGTCCTCCACCGTTGTTCTTCCCATTGATTTTGCTTCATTCTATCTAGATTTTTCAACTTGAGCCTCATGTTGTAGTGGCAATACACAAGGTCTTCAAGTCTTTTGGACGTCAACCTGTTTCTCTGCTTTGTGTGGATCGGTGCCGAACGTCGACCAATTTCTCTAAACGTAGCCGGATGCCGAAGTCGTTTGGCTAAGCACTCGATAGCCACATCCGCAAATCTTCATAACCGGGTGCTTTGCCATGGTCCATCCACCAATCGCCATAAAAGCGAACTACGTCGTAGGGATTAATAATCAATGTTAATATAAAGAATTAATGGATAACTACCCGGACTTAGGAGCATAACTGTACTCCACTCTTGCCGTCCCAAAATGATTAGACCGCATCCTATAGTGATACATCTTGTTGCATGCAATTATTGACCGATCATCATCATCAAGCATCCTTGTGATAACCTTTTTGACATCATCAAGTAATTCATTTGTTGCCTGAATTGTTGTTTATGTGAGAACGAGGGTTGAAGAAGTAACCTAAGAAGATACAAATGTTACTAATCAATCAAATCATATTTTCAAATACAAAAGAATGAAGTAAAAGAGAATGAAATATACTGCGCATGTATTGGCCGATGTAATGTTCGCTCCCAATGACGGTCAATAATGTCCCACCACTTATCAAAGTCAGACACGGTTTTTGCAATCTCATCCTTTGCCCTATCTATTGCATCGTATAGATAGCCCATGTCCGCTTTTCTATCACCGTCGACTATCCTTAGCACCTTCACTATAGGACTTACAATGCTCAACGTCTTCTTCACAACTTTCCATAAATCTCCGCTCTCAATTGTTTCCTCAACTTTCCTCCCTTTCCGCTTATCCGACGGTTACATCTAGCTAACCAAGTACCCCACCCCGGTGAGATGACCATGTGACAAAGAGCCCTCGTATGTTCCCTCATTAGGTTCAGGATGAAGTTGTGGTTGTAGATGAATGATGAGATAAATTGGGCTAACTTCACAACCCGGTCTATTTGACTATCTTTGCAAATGTCCTCTAACATTAAATCTAGAGAATGTGCGGAACATGGTGTCCAATACATTTTCGGTCTCTTGACCATCAACATTTGACCAGCCGCTTTGTATGCAGCCGCGTTGTCCGTAACTACTTGGACAACCCTGTCCTCCCCTATCTCCTGGATAACTCTATCTATCAAGTCAAAAAGATATTCGGAGTTCTTGACCTTCCCTGATGCATCAACCGACTTCCAAAACACAGTGCCGGCTTGACAATAAACTAGAAAATTTATCATCGTCTTTTTAGTTATACCTGTTAAGAATAATATTAACAAATTAGGTATAACATAAAACAAATTAAGTAAAATCGTTTGTAAAGTTAGCTTACCAAATTCAACCATCTCCGTCATCAACGTACAACCTCTTTCATCCCAAATCCTTTCAAATGATTTGACGTACTTTCTGTATCGTCCACCTCCATGGGAAGATATACGTTGTATATCTCCTCTGGGTTAGGTCCTGTGCACTCCTTTTCCAACATCACCGATGGTGTCGATCATGTTTTCATAGTACGGTCCCTTGGCGGCATTTGCCGGTATACTATGATGGAAGAACCACCTTGATGTCGCTCGTCCGATCTTTTCTTTGCAAATTTTCAAATTCTTCAATGCCGTCGTTATTGATGTTTGGCGTTGCCGTGGTCGGGTGACAACGGGATCAACAGGACCCACTCTTGGGTCATCATCTCGAGTGAGATCATGAATCTCCTCCTCCACGATGGGTTAGATCCCCTTCCACTCCCGGATCCTTGACCAATTGATCGGCCGGTGCGGCGCAAATGGTCTTCGCTTCGGCGAATGACTTCGGACTTGCCTCCATAGCCCGATAAAGATCCTCTAATTTTCAAACATAGAAGTAAAAAAGGTAATAAACTTATTAGGGAAAGAGATAAATAATACATAATACATACCATCTTCGAGGCCTATATCACGACGAATGTTCGAACGCTCTTGTCCGGTTCCATATGTGTACGGAATGTCTTGCCGGTTGTGTTCTTCCGAATCAGATCCTTATGCCGCTTTGAAGTTCCCTTCGTCGCTTCCAAATTTAGTAGATGCCGTCGGAATTGTGCTCTTACCTCTAGTGGAGCACGAGAGCACGGGAGCACGCTGCCCTTCATTCCGGCAAGGTGGTGTTTTAATCTAAAATTACCACCGTGCATAACTTTATTACAGTATTTACATTGCACTTTCCTGGCCGTCATGGACAGCAAATGCAATGTAGCCAAGCCGGATCATTCCAGGTTGACCCAGTAACTTCGGTGTCACCACTTGGAGAAGCCATGGTGAACTAAAGTAAACAACAAGGAGAAGAACAATTAAACAAGTTAACCTTCACTAAATAAAATAAGGACCTTGGGGGGTGGGAATTAGCCTTAAAACGTAAGGCTTAGAGGGCTTAGAATGAGGGGGGAGGGTGGGTATGAGAGCCTCCCTTGGGGGCCTTATATAGGCCCCCAAGGGGCGCAAGGGGGGCATCAAGAACCCCCCTTGCTTGCCCCCCACGGGAAGCAATTCATTGCTTCCCGTGGGGGGCAAGGATCCCCTGCGGGATCCTGGGGTCGCGCGACCCAGTCGCTGGGTCGCGCGACCCGATGATCGGGTCGCGACCCGAGGGGATCCCCCGCTTGGGTCGGACCAACCGGATCCCGATCGGGCCGGTCGGCCCAAAATCCGACCGGATCGGGTCCGGGTCGCGACCCCCCGGATCCCGATCCGGCAATCCATGGTTGTAGATATGTCAACGGGTTGTTACAGCTTCCGCATTTTGGGCCAACTTCATCATCGCATCCCTTGTTTAGTGCCAAACTATAATGTTGCAAGATATCTTCAACTCTACTTTTACGACACAAATAATAAAGTGCATAATCGACAATCACATGCTGCAAACTTAAATGTAACATTAATTGAGAGGTTAATAGGAATATTGCGAATAAATCCATATTCTATGTTCTTAAGAAATCTACATGATTTACCTTCCTTGGAGAATATGGTGATTTCCATACGAACAGACCCTGGATTAGATCAACGTGTTTACAACGCACCAAACTTCTGATCAAGTGGCAGCAATTTGGATTGAAGGGAATAATATAGAAGGGAGATATTTAATTGATATCATAGTCCATGGTAACAATGGGAGAAGTCATAAGGTGCAATTATACTTTTGGATGCTATGATCCACTTCAATATCCTCTACTTTTTCCTCAAGGAGAAACTGGTTGGCACAAAGGAATCAGGCGAACAAATTGCAAGTTAGATCACGAAAATTCAACACCACCTACACCAAATGATCATTACGCCTTCAGTGATATGATACAAGTGAAAGAAGGTATTTTCTAATTATTCATCAAATATAAATATTTGTTCCTATCTTCTACTTATAATATAAATAACCGATCAAATATTCTAATCAGATGCAACTTCTCAAGGAGGAAAAAAATGTTTTGTATTTACTCGTGAATATTATGCATATCTTCTACAACAATGGAAAAATCCTTCGAACCATTTTTTGCTTGGAGGGCGATTCTTACAACAATATGTGGTTGACATGTACGTTAAAATAGAGACCGATCGGCTGGAATTTTTATTATAGAAATCAACAACATATAAGAGCTGATCTTTACCATGGAGTTGTGGATGCAATCAAGGCTGGAGAGATGAATTGCAAAAATATTGGCACAAGAATTATTTTACCAGCTTTGTTCATTGGTGGCCCTAGAGACATGCGGAGAAGGTATCTTAATGCAATGGCTCTTATATATCGGCTTGGGAAACCTGATAAATTTCTCACCGTCACATGTAACCCCGAGTGGGAAGAAATAAGACAACAATTGCATCCATGTGAGGCTACATTTAATAGACTAGATATTGTTAGTCGAATTTTTTGATCGAAGTTGCAAGATATCAAGTATTTGTTATTCACAAAAAAATTGTTTGGTAATGTTGTAGCTCATATTCATGTCATGGAATTTCAAAGAGAGACTTACCCCATGCTCATTTCTTGATTATCTTGAAAGAATGTGAGAAATTTGAGAATCTAGAAACATGATACATTTGTCTCTGCAGAAATTCCTGATCCAAATTTTGACAGCGACCTATATGAGTTAGTTTTGAAGCACGTGATGCACGGTCCATGTGGATCCTTAAGGCCAACTTTACCATGTATGAAAAAAGGATTTTGCAAGTGTAAGTATCCACGTCAATTCAGTGAGGTCTCATTGAAAAGCATTAATTCCTATCCGATATATCGAAGATGAGATGATGGTCGAAAGGTTAAAGTTAGAAATGAATACTTGGACAATAGATGGGTTGTTCCATATAATCCTCTATTACTTAAAAGGTATAATTGTCACATAAATGTTGAGATATGTCCTTCTATAACAGCTGTGAAGTATTTATAAAAATATGTGTATAAAGGTCATGATCATGTCTCTGTGCATATCAGTGATGACAATGGGACAAATGTAGTCGATGAAATAAGAAATTTTCAAGATAGAAGATGGATATCACCGCCAGAAGCAACCTGGAGAATTTATCATTTCAATCTCAATGAGATGTTCAACTCGACTTACATCTCCCAGATAAATAACTTGTCACATTTAGCAACAACGACAAGTTGCACAACATTTAGAAATAACTCGTTCGAAGAAGACAATGCTCATGGAATTCTTCACAGCAAATTTTGCAGATGATGACGCGCGGATGCTATTGTACAGAGAGTTTCTGGAGAATTATGTTTGGAACAAATCAAAGTCATGTTGGACTAAAAGAAAACAAAGGCAAGTCATTGGACGTGTGCCAATGCAACAAACCCATTGGAAGGAGAGAGACATATTTTGCGACTACTATTAAATTTTGTAAAAGGTCCAACATCATTTGATGATTTACGTACGGTGAATGGTTTCACATACTCCTCATCTAAAGAAGCAACTCAAAAGCGAGGTCTATTAGAAAGTGATCATACAGTTTTTACTTGTTTTGAAGAAGCTATTGTATACCAAATGCCTTATTCATTACGCCAATTATTTGTGATCATATTGGCGTACTGTGATACAGATAATGTTAAATAGTTGTAAGATCGATTTCATAAGTATATGTGCGAGGATTATGAAAAAATTGGGAATATGTCACCCACGGATCAAATTGTGGCAATGCTAAAGGATATACAAATGTTTCTTGAAAGCAAGGGTAAGGATATTGCATATTATGACTTGCCAAAGATACCTCAACATAACAATGCATCATTCAATACATCAAAGGAAGTCCTAGATGAACTTTTGATACATACTCCTCAAGCCGATATTCAATCTATCAATCTACTGAATGCAAGTCAAAAGAGAGCTTTTGACATAATAATGGATGTAGTCAATAAAAAAATGACATATTATTTGTTGATGGACCTGGAGGTACTGGTAAGACATTTCTTTATCAAGCTTTACTTACAAACATTAGAAGTCATGGAGATATAGCCTGAGCAACTACCACATGTGGAGTTGCAGCATCTTTAATGCTTGGAGGAAGAACGGCTCATTCAAGATTCAAAATTCCTTTGGATATTAAAACATTGTCTGTGTGTAACATAAAGAAACAAAGTGCACTTGCAAGTTTGATACGTGTGGCAAAGATAATTATTTTGGATGAAAC
This sequence comes from Cryptocoryne crispatula var. balansae, assembly GCA_036172225.1. Taxonomy (NCBI): domain Eukaryota; kingdom Viridiplantae; phylum Streptophyta; class Magnoliopsida; order Alismatales; family Araceae; genus Cryptocoryne; species Cryptocoryne crispatula. Next base: position 21,423,308 of record CM069919.1, read on the forward strand.
ACCTATGTGTAAGAAATATGCTATTGGAGCCGTTGACCAAACATTTCAAGACATTATGGATTCAGAACTTCCATTTGGCAGAAATATCATGATATTTGGGGGAGATTTCAGACAAGTGTTGCCAGTGCTTCCAAAGTCTACAAAACAACAAACAATTGATGCATGTATGATCAAGTCATATTTGTGGCAACAAATGGAGAAATTATACTTGAAAAGGAACATGCGTGCAAAAGATGATAAGAAATTTTCAAACTTTATTATTCACATTGGAAATGGAACAGAAGAAAGTATCCATCATGACTTAGTCCATATTTCAAGTGATATGTTGACTAAATTTAATGCAAATGAAGATATGCAGCTACAGTTGATTAATTGTATATATCCATGTATACAAGAAAATTACCAATGTCTTACATATATCACAAGTAGAATTATATTGGCAACAAAAACTGAATTCGTTGATGATATCAATAACATTCTTGTTAAATCATTTCCAGGTGAAGAACATATGTACTATAGTTTTGACAGTGCAGTTGATGAGGCAAATACACAATATCAAGTAGAGTTTTTGAATTCTTTAACACCAAACGGTATGCCACCTTCCAAATTGATCTTGAAAAAGTATTGTCCAGTGTTGCTATTGAGAAATTTAGACCCACCGAATGGTTTATGCAATGGCACAAGATTGGTTTGTGCTGATTTTAAAAGAAACGTGATCAAAGCACAAATAGCAAGTGGCCACCATATTAGGAATGAGATCTTTATTCCCAAGATACTTTTATATCCAGCAAAAAAAGATAGTTATCCGTTCCAATTTAGAAGGAAACAATTCCCATTTCGTTTAGCATTTGCCAGGACAATAAATAAGGCACAAAGTCAAACAATTCCAAATGATGGAATTTATTTGCCAAAACATGTTTTCTCTCATAGTCAATTATATGTTGTGTTATCATAGGGAATTTCTAAAAGTTCTACCAAGCTACTTGTCAAGCCTTTGTAGTGAATAATGAAACAATACATGAGTACACGCGAAATGTTGTTTACAAAGAAATTTATGAAGTCACTCCATGTGCGTATAATTATCTACTTCATTATCTTCTTCTTTCAAATTCACTATTAATATTGAAAATTCTTGTTTACAAAGAAATTTATGATGTCAATTTATGTGCGTATAATTATCTACTTCATTATCTTCTTCTCTATTTCACTACTAACGTTGCAAATATTTTTTTCTCAGGATATGGCACCATCAAACATAACGTTAAGAGATTTAACTCCAAACATGACTAAATGGACAATTAAATGTCAACTGGTTGAGAAGAAAGTGTCATACATTTTCTCAAAGAATGACAGGTCTGGAAAAGTGGTTACCATGTGTTTGATAGATGAACAGGTAATAGTTACATTTTAAATATTACATTTTATCTCTTTGTTTCTATTTTTTATTTCGTAATTTATTTCAGGAGACTCAAATATAAGCAACAATGTTCTTAGACAATTGGAAATTTTGATAATTTTCTAACAAAAAAATATATTACACCATTTCAAATGGTATAATAAAGTTGGCAAATCCAAAGTTCAATTTTAGATCAATGCCAACCACTGTTATATTCACAAAGGCTACACTGATCACAGAAGCACAAACATTTCTTGCAATTCAATAGGATCACAGAGATACAAGTAAATTAAGGACTATTAAACAATTGTTTGATTCAAAGACTGATGATGAAGTTATCGATAATTCTTTAAACATTTCTGCGTTCTAATAACAATGCTTGATCCTAACATTACGCCCTTTTGCAAATTTTTTTGTGTGGTTATCAATACATATGAAGCAACATCAGTTTCAAGAAAAGCAGATGGGAAAAGCATTCAACAACAAACTCTAATATTAACTGATGACACGTAATACCTAATTATTTATTTATTATTTATTGGCTATTTGAATATTGCTTATTTGTTTCAATATCTTATTGTTTAGATGAGAATTATCATGCTTACTATTTAAGAAAATTTTGCCAAGAACGAAGGAGTACAATTATCTGAGATCATTCAAGAGAAACCTATACTTTTTGCAACATCCTTACGCACTCATACATTTAAAGGTAAGATATTGTATCATTGTCAACATATATAAATTCTAATTTTCTAACGTAACCATATTTTGATTTATAAGAAACTTTGGATTGAAGACAACATTTGGTACTAAATTATCGATATGTCCCGATACAAAAAGTGCAAAATTGTTGGAAAAATGGAATACAAAATTATAATATTTTAATTTTTAAAATATTCATTTCATGTTATACTTATTGCATTACACTGATAAAGTTTTAACTATTTCATGGTGACTAATAACGTTGACGAATTGTCAAGAAGATTTTTTAGAGAAACAACGGAAGATGTAATATCAATAAAATCAGAGGAGGTATCTTTACAAGAGTTGATTGACAGCAAAACAACTTCTTCGTCTACTCATGTAAGTTTGACAAATTTTGAAATTACTCTTTCCAACTGTTTGATATACTCAATATTCTTAAATCTATTTGATATCACATTATTTTTCCCTATTAATATTTTGCAGGTTGTATCATATGTTGTCAAGGTAAAAATACAAGATATGATTACAAACAAGGATCCATGGTACATGACTTTTATGCACGACTTGTGAAAGAGAAGAGGAACATTTATACTTGTGTAAAATGTTCTAAAGAAGATATATGCCCAGTTGAAAGGTTAGTAAACATACGAAAGTAAATATCATATCTTACTATCAATGCATCTATATATTATAATCATACTTTACATATGTACAACCATTGTTTTAACATCTTATTTATAGATATTGTCTGCCTCTCAATGTTGCGGATCATACAACAAATATGTGGTTAACATTCTTCAATCGTCAAGCAGAAGATATTCTTGGTGTACCCGTCCATACATTAAAAGAGTATAAGGTATACATTGTTAACTTTTTAAACTTTCTTTGTTTCTTATCCTACACATAATGTTATATATTATCATGCAGGAAAAGGACCTTCCTACCTACTTGAATATTTTGCAGAGTTTGATTAATAAGAGATACGTGTTGACTATAAAGTGTGTCAACAGAGGAATCAACAATCCTGTTAGTTACACATGTACACATGTCAAGTTGATTCTCGAGATTAATAAAGCCGATGATTCAAACTCACATGCTACTGATGAAATCATACAACATAGAGGGAAAAACAGAAAATCATGTGAATATCATCAACAGTTTGAAGGCTAGAAGATACAGAAGTTCATTTCGTGCATTTGAATTTTTTTTAGATGAATTTTGTAACTATTTGATTGAAGGGTGTAGATTTAGTCAAATATTCCTAAATTTCTTTCAATTACAAATAGCTTTTGTTTTTTTGACTTATTAGGAGACGGTTTAATTTAAATGTTGAATCAGACATGGTTTAGTGTATGTTCTCTACTGTGGCTTTGGTATCTTCCTCTATCTTGTCTTTCAATTTTCTAAGCGGTTGTTATAATTTGTGTATGTTTCTCATCTATGGTCTTGTATGTATCCTCTTTGCGGTTTTATGGCTTTCATGTTCATGTATGACACTCCCCACCACAAGAACTTCTCATCTTTGGGGGTTCTTCCTCCTGACATGATACCTACTTTTCCTCTTTTACATGTGTGTCCCTTGGAATTGTAGATTGTGTATTCTTGTTGTGGTCATAATGTCTTCTTTATTCTTTCTTCTTCTTCTTTCTTTCTCTCTTATTTGTGAGAATATGCGGTTAACCATTTGGGGTGGTACAGGTTCAGTTGGCAAGTCCCTTTCGCGGAAGATGTTCAAATGTGGTTTTCAGCGAAAGGGTATCAAGGGTAATGGTACTTGCACTCCTTTAAATATGTAATGATATAGGATGGACAGAATACTGAGTTAGACATGCTGTATAGTATAAGGTGGTACATGTATGATCATGATGAGCACTAAGCATTACTCACAATCTACAGTTGGCTCTCAGTTATGACTCTGGTTGTGATCAGTGGACAGCCTTGCTGTGGGAAATCGATGGCTGCAGCATGCCTTGTGAGTGCTCTTAAGGCATCAGAAACAAAGCCAGCAGTGAGGATAATTGATGAGTCATTTCTTCATCTTGGACGTAATGAAAGCTATGCAGGTACCATGCTCCTTTAAGTGAATGAGGTGAAGCATTAAACTACATCCTGATACATTATGGCAATACAACTTTTTTGTTCCAATTCTTTATTTTTGTGGTCTACATGTAATGAAATAGTTGATTATTCAGATCACACATTTTTTAATATGATTAGATATGATGATATTACATTCTAAACATATGGAATTATGAACCTTGTAACAGGAACCAGATACTGAAAAAAAATCATTCTGTTAAGTAGGATCTGAGTCTTGGCTATATTGTTTTAGTAGAAAAGATTGTAAATTGCAAACAATGGAACACTTACTAGATAATAGAAAATAAAATTATTTTATTTGTCACATATGGAGCTTGACTGTTCTTTTTTTTAACCAATGTGTACAGGATACCTGATTCAACAGTGAAACAAGAAAAGCTTGACTACATAATAAGTACGTGTTCATACTGCATGATATCCCATTTTGTACACAATTGGCTTTATGATCCAAAAACAATGGGTTTGGCTAGGGGTGTGCATTAAATACTTCAAATTATTAAACCATACCAAACTTGTTCGGTTTGGTTTGAACCCCCTTTTGGTTTTGATGCTTTACAGACTGAACTAAACCGGACCAAACTGTTTAAACTAGTTTAATTGAAATATTATAAAAACTATTATATTATTAATAAAATGATATTTATATTATTTTATGATAAAATAATATTTATTTTTATTATTTACAACTTAAAAATTAATGAATATATGTAAAAACTAATAAATTTAAATATTTATGGTGTAAGTTGGGATACGAAAAACGGTGATGTATTTATGCTTACATTTTCATTTGTCTTTATTAGTTTCTTGTTTTACACATAACACAATCCTGTTTAGGAACACAGAACTTATGATCTTTATGGTTCACCACACCAATGAGATAGGCATCATTGTTGTTGTCTATAGTTGTTTATTTATATATGTCATTGCCCTATATACTTGTAAAATTCTTTTTAAAATACTTAAATACATTAAATTATGCTTTCTTTTACCACATCATTTATGTTTCTACCTCATGTTATAGCATAATATATTTTTTTCTACCTTCTTTTACATTGTATCCCAAGGTTGTATCAGTCTGGTAAAACCTTGTCTAAACATCCAGGGCTTAATTACACTGGGATTAGGCTAAGCTTGGCCGCATCAGTCTGGATCTGTTGATTTCGGACTGATCCAACCTTGATCCCCATGCATGTATAAAGTGTATCTGTCCTGTGGAACCCAATACTTAGGGTGTATGTGTGTGACTGAACATGAAACTCTTTATACATCTAATCAGCTCTTTTTATTGTATTAATCAAGGAAGTTGTGGAATCTTCAATACAATGATTTCTGGGTCGGGATTGACCCCTGGAGCAGCTAGGGCTGACCCTTATCAATTTAAGGATTGGGTGGGCCAGAGGAATTGCCTGGATCAGTTCATCCAAATTTTAAAAAGTCAATTGAAAACAGAAAAAAATAGTAAAAAGAAATATTTGTCGGTGATCCCGACTGATCTGGCATGCTTCCAGTTGATGAAGACAGAAAGGCAACTTTCACCACCCCCAACTTCTTCTCCACTCAAAGAAGCATATTGGATCCTCAGACCCGATATGAAGGGATTATTAACTTAAAAGTACCAGACCCTACTTATTTACACTTCATCTTTCCCAACTTGGAAGCAAAGGTGCAGAGGATGAATCGGATGATGGTGGCCTCACCTTTCACCTTTCACCTTTCACCGGCTGCAATCGCATGGAGATCAGGGTAAGATCAGTCTAGAATCAAGTGACCCAGACCAATATGATTTGCCCATTCTGGTGAAAATTAGCCCTGGGATCCTCCACCCCCCCCCCCAAAAAAAAACTAAGGCCCAATGATACGTCCAGTATTAGTTAATTAGTATTAAATTTGAGTTATTTCGAAAATTTAACCTCTTTTCACAAAATTTCTAATATTTCAATGTTAATTATATCAACTACTCAAATACCCTTTTTCTACAACAGCAATTCGTATATCCATAAAATAAACATACGAAAGACAGTCCCATAGTCCTAATGGAATGCAAAGTTAGTGCTTTGCATTTGGTTTGCATTGTTTTAGGTTTTGTATGGGCCATATGGTGCACATGGAACATGCTCATATTTTAGGACTATTTTAAGCAACTGAGAATGATCATTCACTTGATGTCAACATGTGAGGCACTGGACGTTGGCTCATAAGGGCATTCACGTGGAGGCCCCTATTATCAGGGATAATAGAAAATTTGGCTTTCTGGCCAATGGCCATCCTAAAAAAATGAGGTTATACAAGGTTCCAAACAGTTATACAACATTTCTCTTTGTTAAAGATTTTTACTCCCTATCTTGATCATCTCTCCTGTTTTTGTTGTCTCTGGCTGGTTAGTAAATTTAGTGATATTATTCTCAATTTTTTTAAAATGGCACATTTTCTGAAGTAGGGAGCCCAACAAATTGTTCTTCGCATTCAATTCAACTAGGACTCTCTACTTTGTTTTTTGAGAGCACCGAAGTTTTGCATAAGCTTTTTGCAATTAATGAGATGGGTTTCTTCAAATAACACATGCAACGGATGTCATCAAATAAATGAAAATTACATTATCCAAGTAAAGAAGGAATAAAGTACAAAACTGCGTTGTATCCTTTCCATTCTTGGTTCTGCCTAGTTTATGCATTTGTTTTTGTTTGCACGCTGTGGACATTAGCATCCTATGCCATTCCTGATTTGGTATTTTTTTACGTGGAAACATCGTTTTGCTGCTGGTTAGTAAAATTGATGATATTATTCTTACCTTTTTTCTTCCTAAAATGCCATCTTTTTTTGAAGTAGAAAATCAGTTTTCCCCCTTTTGGAAGATGTTTTTAAAAAATTGTCATGTAGTGCTAAGGTTTTTGTCTTCATTTGGATAGACAAGGCATCAAGAAAAGTAATTAACCCGTGAAGTCTTCACGCAAGAGGGTTGGTTCTGTCGCCAAGTTACAAATGTTGATCACAGAGATATCCTGCATAGGAACACCATTCTTACTCCATGATATCTAAATTGAGATTCTATGTATGAATACCCATCATAAATATTTATGTTGTCAATTTTTGTAATTTTTCATTTCATACAATTACACTTTAATTTAGTTTCTACATTATTCTTATTAGTCTCGTACACATCCTTGCATCATGCTAACTTGATTTAAGAGCATCATGGCAATTGAGTTTTCCTTCATAGGGTTATTTCTGCAAGAAAATAATCGATGCATGTTGGTACATCAAAGGATATGAAACAAAATTTGTGAAGCTAAACACAAGTGACCTATTTGAGTTTTTGTCTCCTCGTGATGCATTGGTCCATGGGGCACGTATTTCTTCCACTGCAAATGATTCAATGGTACAAAATGCCAGCTTTATGGGCCTTGCAAGTGGTCAGGATAGAGAGGGTGCCTCCAGTGCACATTTAGCAACGTTCGAAATATGTTGGGTAAATGGTGAATGCAACACCATAGATATTCTTTTTGCCTTTGACAAAATTGCTTAGAATCCTGCGATGATTTCATGTAAGCCAACCATATTAAGATTTATCATTCTCTTTCTCTTCCTACGGAGCGTCAGTTGTCAAATTTAGCCTCACGAAGACTATTATAAGGTCACTGATTTCCCCTTAAGTGATATTCTTTTCTTCCCGGGACCGAGTTATTTATCTCCTTTCATATTAAGGGTGACACTTAATTTTTCTGCTGAGAAAATCTTCAGTGGATTATCTGTGTGAATGATAAAGTCAATTTGTATGCAAGCATCATGGACTTTGTCTGCGATGTTGAGATTCGGACGGAGCTCGAATCTTCGCTGCCCGCGATGCAACGGGTCTAAAAAAAATTGTAAAGGCAACGTACGAAACGAAGATCATACGGGTGTACGAGAAAATAAAATAACCATAAATTCACAGCCTTTATTCCCACGACCGTGCCGGGGACGTCATGTTATAAAAAATCCAACTTTTCTTAGGCCTGTCCACAAGATAAAAAAAGAGCGAGAAAGGGTAGAAAGACAAATATGGATAACCGATCGGCCGCCGCCGCCGTGTCTCTGCTCGTCTCCCAGGCCATCCTCCTCCTCTTCTCCCTTCCCACTGCCGCCGTTGCCTCGGTGCCGCGCAACCCCGGACCTGCCCTCCTCCTCCTCCTCCATCTTATTTCTTCCTCCGAAATCGCTGCTTCGATTCCCCTTCTTCTCCCACGCCGCCGCAAGCGCCCGCGCCATGCCGTCGAAGAAACTCCGGCGCCGCCAGTCGCCGCCGCTCCGCTTAGCATCCTACGCCGCGAGCCAGACCCGTTTCGCGTCGGCCTTGGTATGTCCGCCCCTTCATTCGAATGGCTCTCTGGCCTCCTCGAGCCCCTTCTCGACGCGGGTAGCGCCGCCCCGAGGAGCCTGCCCGCCGCGGCGCGTCTCGCCCTCGGGCTATCCCGTCTTTCTACCGGTGCCCCCTATGCCGACCTCGCCAGCCGTTTCGGCGTTACGGTCGTCGCCGCCCGCGCCTGCGTTCGCCGCCTGCGCCGCGTCCTCTGCACCAATTTTCGCTTCTGGCTCGCTTTCCCCTCCCACGGAGCCGACCTCCTTGCCGTCTCCGCCGCGTTCGTGGCTCTCGTTCCCGGAGGTGGCATCCCGGGTTGTTGTGGCGCTGTTGCCTGCGCCCGCTTTGGGGGCGGTGGCGTGGCAGCGCAGGTGCTGGCGGATGCCTCCTGTCGAATCCTTGGCATAGCTGCTGGCTTCCGGGGCGACCTATCTGATTCTAAAATTTTGAGACGATCATCCCTGTACAGGGACGGAGAGGCCGGGCGGCTGCTGAGCTCGCCGGAGCAGTACGTTGTTGGTGGTGGCGCGTATCCGTTACTGCCGTGGCTGATGGTGCCCTTCGAGAGCGCTGCAGACATGGTCGACTCTGTCAAGGGAAATTACAACATCCTCCATAAGCTCATGCTCCGGCCAGTCCGCCGGACAGTCGCCAGCCTGAGGCATTGGGGAGTCCTCGGCTGCCCCGAGCAGGGTGAGGAAGAGGAGGATGGGCGGGCGGTCGCTGCCTGTATTGCCACCTGTGCCATACTTCATAACGTGATGCTGATGAGGGAGGATTACTCTGCATTAGCCAGCGAAGAAGAAGGTGGCGGGGAGAGCTGTTCGATGGAAGGTCCTGGGCACCAAGATGGCGCAATGTTGTGGGAGTTGCAGGAGAAAGCGGTGGCTTTGCGAGCAACATTGGCAGAAAAGGCTAGAGAAGTTCGCCTCATGTCTGCTGGATGGGAAGAGACTTGAATTTAGAGTTTCTTCTTCATGCCAAGCCTCAGATTCTTATAAATGGTGTATGTCCATGGCTTGCTTCAATTGTGTGTTCGTGATTATACACATTGTTGATAATTGATATTGATTTGACAGCCATTCAATCCCAAAAATGTTTGCCTAGATCTTATAGAGGAATTTATAGAACGGTCCCTTTAAATGTTGCAAAGCAGTCTGCCTGTTGTTGTTGATCCAACAGGTTGTTTTTGTGAAGTTCTTTCTTCTTTACCTAACATGTTCGGCGACATTTCCAAGGGAATTGGTGAAAGACCAACAAACTTGGAGAAGTTTAAAACCCATCGCTGAGGGGAAGTAAGAAAACTGTAGTTAGGTTGCAGTGTTGCAACTTTGTAACTCATAACTAACGGTTATGATCTTGTACATGTTACTATATTGAAATTCAGTTGTATTATGCAAGTTTATACATTCCATTGCCTAGTAGCGTCTGGAACCCGGATTTATACTTGTCTCAGTGATTGTCTACTTGTTTAACCACAGCCCTGAATCACTCAGTTGATTTTTTGATTATGAGTGCATTATCTTTGATTGTTAGTGATGAGTTCCATCTTGTAGTTTTTGCTACATATCAATCCTTCGGTATGACCCATCAAGGATGGGCTTTGTACTGTGGTTGCAAGGAAGCATGCTGACCCCCCTTTGTTTCTCACTTCATTCTTCGTGTGTTCCTTGTAGTAGGATTCAGGTATATAAATTTTTGAACTTTGTCCTTGTTTTTGTTTCTCTCTTGGCTTCATGCTGTTATTTTGGATGTTTGCACTTCACATGTTCATAAGTTGGCATGATGTGATTGTGCTTGTATATTCTGATTCTGGTGCAGCATGTCAAGGACATTATAATCTTCTCTCTGCCTAACTGTTTAGCTAAATTTTTTTCATTTTCTATTCAGGAAGTTTTGTTCTTCAAAATGAGGAGTCCAGTAGAAATATATTTTACCACAGTTAATTGGTGTTGATAGGAAGTAAATGCTTTTTTTACCTTTTAAGGAAAAATTATTTATTGCTTGGTTCATGATTCTAGGTTAATTGAAAATATGTTTCATTTCTATGGTTAAGCTAGGAAAGTTGTACTGATACTTTTGTACACTTGGAAACTCCAGCTAGAAGTAATCAACAGAGTTTTCTTCTCTGGTATTGCTAGAATAGGAACAAGTGTTGGTTTCAGCAAACTATGTTTGAAGAACTTATCTGACATAGACAAAACATGTTGGCTTCATGTAAGCATGAAAAGCTTATGTCAATTCTCATATGTTTAGAACACTGATTAAGAATGCATCCATTTGTGATGCCCGGTTCTGCACTGTGTTTAGTGTCAAAGTTGGTTTGACAGCTTGAATTTTGGCAATGTATGCAAGGGAACCAGATCCCTTTGGTTTCCTGGTACCTTAGAACCATAAACTCATATTGGGACATTATTACTCAGGAGAGGCTCTTGGCTTGTGCAGATCTTTGAGTTCTTTTCTTTTTCTTTTACAACCTTTTTACGGCAATGGAAGTTGTGCTCTCTTATGGCCAATTCATTTATCATAGATTAATTGGGTGTTTGGTTGCATAATAAATTTGTGTACACTGTCATAATAAAAAATTATATTAAAATAAAGTCTAAGCTAGCCAATGACATAAAATTGTTATGTTTGGGAGATGTGATAGCAAAATTAGTGGGAACCATGTATGACCTAGGAGGCCACAAGAAAAAAATGGGTTTCACCCCTTTTTTGTTCAAGAAGAAAATCTCTTTAAAAATATAAATTTGTAATGGTTGCCAAACACCAATTTTAATATGTTTCATTACATATACATATTTATATGACAAAAACTCTATGCATTAAACCAAACACTCCATAAGGAATCAATTACATAGCGTGGCAAAATGGAGAGAAGTCACAGATCTTCCAATTTTGGGACAGGGACAAATCTGGCTGTGAAGTGAGCAGGTCTACAATGATAATTTCATAAGAAGGTGATGAATTCTTCGATGATAAACCCAATCTTTCAACTCAAATCAACTCAACAAAACCTTACTCCCAAATTAATTAGAGGGACCTCTGATAATTATATAATTTGAAAAAAGGAAAATTTATTGTTTTTTTTAATTATATTTGTCTAATGACTGAAGGGGTTCTCCTCAATATGCCCTTGTGAAATGTGCCAAATGCTTAGCCCATTTGTGTTGGACATGGAATACTTCTCGGTTAGGGGATATGTTTGTCATTCTACTTTGTTGATCTTCACAATGATCAAGGAACATAATCAAAGGGATCAACTACAGAAGATCAAGACATCATCATGAGCGATATGAAGACTATCTGATATACTTCGCTGATGAATTAGGTTGGTGCCTTCCACGTCTTGAAAATTTTTACGACGCCATTGAAAGAAAAGGAATCATGGGTTGTGGGGGGTGTCTTCCTTGGCATTTTGTAATCTTTTTTCCTCCAATGTCTATGTCGTTACTTCCACTCATGCCGCCTGCTTTGACTTTGGAAAGCATGCACTTCGATGCTGTTTTATAGCTTGTTTGTTAAAAGTATTAAACATCTTAACGAGGTATTAACTATCAATATGAATTTTGAAATTTGTAGTACAAACAAGGCATCAAGTATAATACAAATGTCCACCTGATTAATGTTGTTATTGATACTACATGCTTTAGAATTATCGAAATCAAAATTGATATAGTTTTATTTTTAATACTCTAACCAACCAAGCAGAGCATTAATAGGATGAGTGATGAGCGTAAAGTAGGGAGGAGAAACAAGTGTAGAAGAATGCCAAAGAAAACATTGCTGTGAGGATGAGGACATTAGGGGTGTTGGATCATCCCAAAGAAGGTAAGAAGAGGCTAGAGTCTGTCGGAGGACAAGAAGCAGGTGGGTTGGAATGCAGTAGAGGAGGATTTCAAAAAGGAGAAGATTGAAATATGTAGGAGCAGACATCAAGCGCTGGCAACTTAAAGTTGTGCAATGGCATAATAACTCAAATGGTATTCATTGGCATTAAATTTTTTACCATATGCTCTTTATATAATTTAGTTTCTGCTTATAGAGAATTTCATTTTATGTTTACGGTTTACAATTTTATGCTGCCGGTTTATATTATTTTATCGGTTTTCACGTTGTCATCGTATGATGATTAGTACGTATCAAAGGTAAGAAATCCAGACTAACTGTGCCCTGCCCGTGAGAGAGGGGTCACGTATAAGCGGCCGGCATGGTACTCTGAAATATAGTTGTGCCTTCGTTTTCATATCGGTTAACTTGGCAGAGTTATCCAATTCTAAGATCGTTGATTTGTCGAGAATAATTGTCATCTCTTTTCTGTTCATAAGCTTTTACCATGTTTGGTTAGAGTATAAAAACAATATCATATCAACTTTGACATCGATATTTTTAGAAAATAGAGTATTATTATAAAATGGGTACAACTGGACGCTTGTAACATTTCATGTATTACTTGTTCTGAAATTTTCAAATTAATACCAATAGAGATGTTTAAATATTATTACCGAATAGTTGTTGACAAATAGGATAATTAGTTCATCCTTATTGTTTTGTATTTTGCTACACTACCAAATATGTTTCATTAGAAGTTATTTTTAACTTCTCTAATTTCAAAGATGCATGCTTCGGCCTAGCCATGTTTATAATGCATCATACTATTTCAATTTACGCCAAATATACAATCAACATCATTTTTTGTGAGTGGTTTGCATCAAGGCATAATCTGCAAATAAAGAACGCTTGGAAACTTTTTTATCTTTTCTATTCGAGTGAAACTGTACTCATACCAAATTGGACGCTACTGCATCATATGATACTGATACATAATAGCACAAGATCAAATTTACGTATTCCATTAAGAAGAATATTTGCCTTATATGACCTCACATTCAGAAGCCGCCTGTTTCCTAATAATACTACTATCTGGAACCATACGAAGGTGGCACATATCCCATTAAGGTTATATTCGTGTGCAGCAGGTTATAATATTGGTGAGATGATGTCATTTAGATTTTTGTAAGGAATAGTAAAATTGTGATGAGATTATAATAATGAGATCAATTATTTATAAAATATTTTTAATAATAAATTAATGAGATAAATATCAAAAATAATTATACAAATTGATGCATATTTACCCACTCAATATACGAAAAGAGTCACATAACTACGGGTGTAAAGAAACTAAGCATTAAAGTACATAGCATAGATGTTCATTAGAAAAAATCTACTAAATTAGTCCACTTGCATAATGCTATGCATTAAGATAATTTGAGCATCTATAAAACACTAGCTGTTTTCGATATCTTGAGAATAAATATTTCGTAGTCTTGTTCAAAAAACTGTCTGATCAGGATGGTTTAAATTGAGAGGTCTCTAACATAATGCACATAACTCCGTATTGGCATGATACTTCACGCATCTCGTAGATGCAGTTACCTAGATATTAGATGAATGAAGGATTATAGTAAAATAATAACTAGAAAAAGAAAGATATAGAATAGACATCTTTAAAAATATCATTTGTAGGACAGTATAATTACCGGCTAAGATTCATTCTAAGCGAAGCCATTACAAGAACAATCAATCAAAAGATCTAATCTCTTATGGGGTGTTTGGTTGCTTGATAATTTTTTGTACATTTTCATGATAAAAAATTGTATTAAAATAAAAAGTGAACCAACTCATGACATAAAATTATCATGTTTAGAGGGATGTGATTACAAAAAAGAGTAACCACCGCACATGACCAAATAAAGTGGGGGACCACAAGAAAAAAGAAAGAGGTGAGACCCTCTTTTTTTGTTTAAGAAGAAAATCACTTTCAAAACATAAAATTGTCATGGTTGTCAAACACCTTTTTTAACAAGTTTTCTTACAATTTTTAAAAATTAAAATAAAAACCTCAATTATCATGCAACCAAACACCCCATTAATATGTTTCAAAAAAGTGATTGAGATATACGTGATCAACTTTGCTCGATAAAATATCTAAATTATGATCTTATTGAGATAAAATAACATCAAATATGTATTGTCATATATATGTCGATAGAACATAATTATGAACATACAGCCTAGATATACACCAAATATAAAAGGTTGATATGTATAATATTTTATTAAATACTAAAATATTTTTAAAGAGACGTATTTAAAATAAAAAGAATAATTTTGAAAAAAAAAAATTCATTCAATGAATCTGTTAGAGAGAGAGAGAGAGAGAGCGAGATAACAGGCGACAGAAACAACAACGTGATGGGTGAGTACTACTGAAACACAAAAAGCAATATCTACCAGCTGTAAGTTTAAGAGCTCCCTTCAGATGTTTGAAGTTCCGTCTGGAATTGTCAAACATATTCACATATCTAAGCTCTGAACCAATCAGAGTTCAGACCATAACGCCACCTAAGTTCAAAAGATAATCAACGGTGGAAAACAAGAAGGAAAACCACTTGCCAACATGGTGAACCGTACGAGTGCCTGTGCTAGTATTTCCCTTCTCATGCTCCCTTCCTCCTTTAAAGTTCGATCGTGAAGCAAAAGAACAAGGACCGTGAGTTGGTGCACAATAAATGGATCCACCCGGAGATCAGCTGATTTCATCTTCTGTAGCAACCCTAAACTTCAGAATTTTGTGAAGGCTTGCAACCGGCATGATTTGGCGCGATGGTAGTTGATTTGGGTCGACGATACATACTTCCTCGAAGAGATTTGTTTCAGATGGACCACTTTCTCGGTGCGTAGTCACTACCTCGCTTTCTGCTGACATTGAAAGAAGCTGCTCAGATTCAACCCAGAAAGACCAAATCAATCCAAACCAAACATTTGAGTGAGTTGAACTGCGTATTGGTTGGCAAACCAAACAGATAAGCAGAATAATACAAATTAGATTGAATGATGATTTTAACTTCAGGACATCGACGGTATTTGTGTATCCATTTCAAGTAAAGAATGAAGTATTTTAAAGTACTTGAGTAAAATCTATCAAATGTATAAACATATACACATCATTTAAAAAATATGATTAAAGCCAAATCAAATGAAACTATATATAGACAAATATATCATACTTTAATGAAATATTTTGAACCAAACCAAAACAAACAAAGGCAAATTTGTTGTAGGAGCCATCATTGGTTTGAAAAACAAAATCAAATATCAACCATGGAATGCCAAATCGGGTCGGGCAATTTTTTGGCTAAGCACTCACAATCCAGGCTGATTTCTCCACAGGTAATTGACGTAGCCACAAAACTGCCACAATAACATTTTAAATTTTTTAATTTTTAAAATCTCTTAGAATAGATATTTGTTATAAAAAACTTTATAAAAAATAACTATTTAAATAAAAATGAATTTATAGTAAAAAATTTCGATTTTTTTTTATTTTTACATCTCTTAGAAATTGTTTATATTAAAAAAATTTATCTGAGCGGATCGGCCGACCCAACCCAATCTGGACCAATCCAACCTTGGATCCTTCCTTGCCATGAACACCTAGTTCAGTCAGCCAAGATCAAAAAGGGTCATACAGGAGACGACATTCCAGTCATTTCAAGCGGAGGTGGATGTTGACGTTTTACAAATAAAGTAGTTTGGTGATGGTTTACTTTCCAATTTGCCTGCATGATTTGCAGGTTATGTGATGATGAATGTAACATGATGACGAATGTAATAATACCAAACAATATAACCTGATAATAGAAGTTAGGATGACTTACTGCTTTCAGAAAAGACATAGCATGTGCCGATGGTTTCCTTGTATTCTCCAATCTGGAAAGTCAGAACAGCACACTAGTTACTACTAGGTAAATCATAATTTTGGAAGAAAAGTAATAATTGAAACAACTTGAAGTCAATTTAATTCTTAGATACGTCAGACTGAAAAAAAACAGGTGAACCCAGATAGGCCTTCCTGTATGTGATCCAAGGCATAGTTGAAAAGAAACTATCATGCCAGGCTGGATCAATTGGACAGAAACATAATTGTCAAGACAGTCGCCTTCACTTTCCAGGGGTTGCTTGCTAGGGTTCCTTTTGGACTCCCCAAAAAAGCACTCAGCCCCCCCCCCCAAAAAAAAACAAAAAAATAGGGGCACTAGCCCCTTGACCCCTGTGACTTGACTGTGTAGGCCCTTGTCGCCTTAAGCAGAGTTGGCACTCTTGAATGCCTTGGGCACCTTGATCGAAGATCATTTTTTCACTCAGAAGCAAGGATTCCGAAATCGGAATCGGAATCGGAATCGGTTGGGACCGATTCCGATTCCGATTCCCAGAATCGGCCGGAATCGGCCGATTCCTGGGAAGGGAATCGATTCCGGAATCGGTCGGAATCGGTTTTTTTTTTGGATTTTTTTTTTCGTCAAAAAAATTCAAAAAATTCAGAAAAAATTCTAAAAATATAGGAAATGAGTTAGAAAAATTTTAAAAAATCACCAATGCATGATATCCACAAAACCACATCATACAAATACTAATGAACACCAATTGAAGACTTGAAAGTTAAGTACATATTCCAATTCCATTTATTCAAATATCAAAGAGTTGATACATCATCGAAAAAAATTATATCGTATCAATCTACTACCAATATCTAGGATAAAGATGTGGGTCGTCCTCCTCCTGCTTGCTCGCGACGGCTCCTCCCTCGTGCTCGATCTTGAATCTTGTCCGGGACCATATCCGTATGAAAATAATGCGATGCCATGCCATCGGGTCGTATGGATCGGACTACGGGACGACCGGGACGTAAGCGAGAGGATGGTGGAGGCTGGTGGTGTAATCCACCGCTGGTCAACTTTGCCAAATGCGGAATCTTGTGGCTCAATATAAGATTGCGGTGTACGCTCATCCGCCGTGTGTAATACGGCTTTGGAAACCGTGAATCGGGTGACTCAGTACAACTGATGGCTGCGTCGACGATATACACTCCTCGTCATCATCACCGAGGAGTGAGAAGGAGCTGCGTACGTATCATCCGGTGGCCGACAGACGCCCGACCTCTAACTTCCTTCTCTTTACCTCTTCGACCATCTACGAACTACCGGAAAGTCCCGGAACCCAAAGTTTTTTTCAACTTTGCGAATCCTCCCCATTCTCCGTGCGGTCACCTTTGTTTTCGTTCTCCCGGATGCCCGAATGGCCGGGTAGCGAGCTAGCCGGGGCCAGGCGAGGGGCCGGAAGTGCTAGTGGTGGCCTACATGGCTGTTCGGGGCGGAAGAAGGCCCCCGCCCGAGCACAGTAGATGGAGGTGGAGGTGGAGCAACCTCCTCGGCTTCAACACCATCCAACTCTCCTTCGCCCGTACGCACCCGGTCATCGGGATCAAACTCGGTGCGTGATCCCCGGCTTCCCTCTCCTACATCCGGGAGGCAAGGTGCGTGCTCCTCCGGGAAAATGCAGTCCGTGTCCACCTCCTCGGGTGGTGGTGTGGCGGAGGAATGCCTACGCTCGTACGGGCCACCTGCGAACCGTGCAAATCGCTCCTCGGCCGATCTTCTCGCCGATCCTTCGATGTTCTTTATGCGCGGCCCTCGTATTATAATGACGAAGACCGGCTTCTCGGCCGGTCCGAGGTCAACTTTGTTCCTCGCTTTTGGTATGTATCGGAGTTGAATGTACTCCAGTTCACTCTCGGCAGTGGGAGGAAGCGGTGCTCTGGCTCGAGAATCACGATACCAATGACGCAAGTGGATTCCATCCACTCTGGTGTTCACTTGCGAACCCACCACTCGTACAAGAAAAACACGAAGAGAAAGGAAAACGATTGGCCCATCATCGAGAATAAACTTGTATGAAAAGAAAAGAAATTGCTCGTGGTATTCTTATGCAGGTGACACTTTGTCGTGAATATTTCAGTCGGCATACGAGTATACACCGACCCTCATCTCTTACTGCGTCGAAACATTTAAATAAAAATTAGTTGCCTGGTAATGTTAGTCCAAGGTATTTAATGAACTTCTAACACTTCTATCTCGGCCTACATCATCTGCGCGAGATCGGCGCGGCACCATTGGATAGCTATGATGTGCACCGCATCACCTCGTTGTCGTTCGCCACCTGTCCTCCGTATTGGATGCGGGGGTTCAAAAAGTATCTGCCGCAAGATTTTATTAGTTAACAACGTCGTATAAGATAATTATACATCGAAAATAATTTTAGAACCGAGTTACCCGCGAGCGTGGACATCGTGGTGCGAGGTCTTGTCCCATCGGTCATCGATGATTTTCCACCGCTTTTTGTAACCTGCGGGATTTTTTTCTTTAATTTTCGGCTTTGCCGGTCCGTAGCATCATACGGATGTGCCCATCCGGTCCCTGTCCGTCTACCAACCTCGAGACAACTACCGTGGCTCGATGATTGCGAAATAGTAGGCAATCCTCTCCCAAAACCTCTTGTCGTGATGCTTCTCGGACCCGACAAGAATCTCCAAGCTCTTTTTGTCACGCAGGTTGTCCACCATATAGTTGTAATACTCCTCGGTTGTGTGAACCTAACCAATGCATGTACGTACGGTGTAAACTCTCCGTATGATGAAGTTCGTAGCGATCGTGTCGGACCGGGCCTCGACAAGATCGTGCCCTCTGTGTGAGATCTCGTGATATGTAGGAGGCGGGGATGCGAATAAATAAAAGATGTGATGGTGCGCGCACACGACAAGTGTAGATACACCCTCCTCCCTTGCTATATCCTCTAAAATGAGATCTATGGAATGTGCGCACGGGGCACCCGAGAAGATGTGCTTATCTTCTCGTCAAGTTCCTCCCAAACCGCCTTATATGATGGTTCGTTGTCGGTGACAACGAACCACATTCTCCTCCCCCGTCTCCTCCACCACTCATCCATCGTCGAGAGAAAAATGAAGTCGGCATTTTTAATCTTCCCGAAGCGTCTACCGACTTCGAGAATGTGGTCCCCTCGGAACGATTACACCAAGAAGTTTATCGTACTCCCTGCTTCGTGATACTCCGTCCACCCGTCGCACGTGATTATGCAACCCCTCTCCTTCCAGCACCAACTTGAACCCGTCCGTCCACCCTCGACTCCCGGACCTCCTCATCGTCGGGGCCGGCCGCCGTATATGTGTGCAACGCCGGGGCTTGAGCCGGTCCGGCCCTCACCCGCGGCATCCACCGTCGTACGGAAGTAGGGGTGGTGGTGGTACGTGTCTTCAGGATGCCTACATCGAGTTAAAAAAAATGGGATCGGGGTAAAATTAAGTGTTAGTAAATAAAACATAATGTCAAATTTAATTTAAAAAGTGATACTGCGTGTAAAAACCATTTGACAATGTGGCGAACGGCTCTCTTTGCGGCCCGTTCCGTAGCCTTCGCCCCTTTCGTTACTCGCTTTATCCCCGTCCCCGCCCAAGGCCTCTGTTTCTAAATAAAAACTCGTCACTCGGTGTAAAACGAGTGCCTTGGGTAGGGGTGGAACGGCGGTATTGCTCTGCCTCCCTGGGGTCGGGCTCTCGGTCCCCGAGTAGGGCGAGCCGATGGCGATCGGCCCAAAGCTGGGTCAACTCTGGACCCAGACCCTCCTGCTCCCCTCCTGTCCTCCTCCTCGGCCCAATGCACGCGCGCGCGCCTAGCACGTCCAAGCTCGGAGTCGGTGGACTCGGCCTCGCTCTCGGCTCCCGGTGAGGCTGCCGCCTTCCACCTTTCCCCTTTCCGGAGGTAGGCAAATCGCGGTCCCTCCTCCTCTCGAGTAGCTCGTCCTGCGACTCCTCCCTCACTGCTCGATCCGAATGCCGTTGAGAGGCTCTACCTGTCGTGTATCCTCTCGTCTCCTCGCTCTTCTCCCTCGGCACCTTGTCGCGTTTTTTTTACATTTCCACATTCGACGATGTGTTGTTTCGGCGGAACACCCCCCGTTCATCTCCTTCCCGCACCACCTTGTACCCTCTTCCCGACTAGGTCTACCATGCCCGTGTTCCCAACCCACGCGTCAAGCACGCGTGCGTGCTCGGCGCCACCTTGATCGGCCGTTGCTTGTATCTGCAAAAAATGGTAAACAATGCACTTAAAAATGATTGATAACATAAAAAATGATTTAGACGGTTGTTCGGGAAGCGGACAACCCAAGTAACGCACCATTCGGTATGTTTAAAGGGTTACGTAGTTGCGGAAATCGTCGCAAATTAACGTACGGGATATCCGGAATTTTTCCCGTCTGCGAAAATGAACTTAAACGGATAGTTTAAAACTTGGACGGACTTATTCGGTCGGAAATCGCAACGTTTAACGACGGCTCGGACTCGTCGGAAACGCGTAAGAATGGACGTACGAAGTTTTCGGCGAAGAAATCTTACCAGCCGAGTCGAATCGAAGAAGACGTTGATTCGAGCGGATCGGAGCTTGGATCGGCGGAATCGGGCCGGGGAATCGCTTGGAATCGCCGGAATCGCCAGGGGAATCGGCGAAATCGGCCGGAATCGGTCTTTCGAATGTCCCGGATCGACGGATCATTTGCTGAATCGCTCGGATCGACGCTGGATCGCCGGATCGATGCGGAATCACGCGAGGAATCGCCGCGGAATCGCCGGAGACGAGCCACCGCTCGCGGGATCGAAGGAATCGGCCGTGGCGGTCGATTCCGGCCTTTTAGGGCGGAATCAGTTCGATTCCCGGTCGAGAATCGAGCCGGGAATCGAGCGGGGCCGGTTCAACCGGTCTTCCATCGGAATCGGTCGGATCGACCGATTCCACAACGAATCGGTCGGAATCGGATCGATTCCGACCGATTCCAGTCGATTCATACCGATTCCGCGGAATTATTCCCGGAATCGGTCCTTCCGCCAGGAATCGGATCGGAATCCACCGATCCGATTCCGGAATCGGTCGGAATCGGTCCGATTCCACCGATTCCGTAATCTATGCTCAGAAGGCTACCACACGAACTTGTAAAGGAATGTTACTGCACGTAAAGGAAAGGCCAGCTGCCTCCCATCAATATCTCATGCTTAATTCATCAAAAAAAAAAAACAGTTAGAGATTCAACAGAACAAGGTAACCTTTGGTGAAGGATTGTAAACAAGTATTCGCGCATCAATTCAAATGGATTGATGAGTGTTCTTTAAGTCAGAATATAGAGGTACATGAGATTCTGCAATACTTGTTCTTCAGCTTTGAAGACAAGAATGGAATTTGAGATTTAATAAAGATGTAAAAGAAGCACAGCTTATACATTTCTAATACAACTCGACCATAATTTTCATCAAACTTAGGAGAATCAGAAAGAAAAAAAAAACGGCAGTTTGGAAAAAACCTGCTTCAAGATTGGTTTTATACATCCACTCAAGGAAGGAGGGGTCTCAGGTAGAGACCAGATTGGCACAGCCCAACACGACCCAATCGGAACCAGGTTGACCTCTGTCTGACCGGACCATATTAAAAAAATTTAAAAATTTTAAAAATCCTAAAATTTTTTAACAAAAAAGATTATAAAATATGACAAAATTTTATTCATTTCTATACAAATCTTATATTATGTTGTTGTTCTACAAAATCTATACACTGTTCCCAAAACATTTAGGAAGAGAACATATTCTGCACTCCCTCCTACAATCAATAAACTCCTCAATATTCACCACAACTACCATAGGTGAAATGTATGGAAATATTCAATGATGATCTATAACTAGCTTGAGTCATCTCATAACTCTCTTGATACCTAGGAAAAAAAGAATCTTGAAATAGCTCAACTCCATTAGAGTAGTGGTAGTGCTAATCTCCATCTCATTGTGTGTTGCACTTCTCCACCTTTCAACTGCATATCATGATCATGGTCTTGTGTCACATGCGTATATTGCTATTCACCCATGAAGTTCATTGTTGTTAGGCATATCTCTAGATCTATAGACATCCTTTAGATTAGCAGTGGTTTCTTTATCATCAAATGCTCCATCGTTGCTACTCTTTAAAGTTAAATCATCTAATGTCTGATATTAAACTCAAATATTCAACTTTGGCATGTATTGCCCTTCCTCAATCGTTTCTTATTTGTCAATGTCCAATGAATCAACTATAACCTGTTTTCTTTTACCCGATGACTTTTTACTTTGTCGAGAAAACTCTCCAATCTTGTCTCTTGGCCAGTGAAGGAGGAATCCATGATTCCGTAACTAGAGGTATGTTATCTCTTCTAGTCCATCCTCAATCTTTTACGTTGAATTTGGGTTCGCTCAGTTCTTCTTGATCGTTGACCCAAACTTGTAATGCATTTTACTCATCAAATATCTAGTCCAAAGTCTATATCTTCTTGATGACTGATTGACTCCCCCGTCCCATTACTTCATCTCTCCACCTCTGCTACTCCTTCTAATTGTCCCTCATGCTTTGCAAGTTCTTTGGCTTCAATCTTATATTGTAATGACCTGATACTAAGTGCTCTAACCTTCTTGAAGTTAGTCTATTCCTCTACTTTTGTATAGATTACATTAAATGCCAACTAATTCCCTTCACATCCTAAAACCAATGTGGTTTAACTCACAACGCTTATTGCAATGATGACTAAATCCTTGTATTCTGTTGTCTTGCCATGATCTATCTACTAATCAATTGTAAAAGATTACTATATGTTAGAACATAAATGTGATAAGACACATTTTGAATTGAAAAAATGAATGATACAAACTAAAAAGCATAATTGCTCGTTCTTCTCTTGATGTCCTAAAAGGCATTAATCTCAACCTATAATCATGCATCTATTATATGTTATAATTGATTGATCATCATCTTCAACCATTCTATAGATGACTGATTGGACACTCTCTAGAAGCTCATCACATAGGTTGAAGGAAAAACTATAAACATATATAGAATTGAAAATGGTCCGTGTATGTGACCTTCATGGCTAAAAGGTTGATAAATTTCTTCCCAGACGGTGTCAATATGCCGTTTTGATGCTCCCTTTGCATGCACCATAGATTGTAAATGTCTATGAAATTGTGCTCTTATTTTAAGCAAAGTATGTGTGTATGAGACAATGTTACCCTTCATCCCGACAATGTGATGCTTCAACTGGTATCTATGTTATCCGAGGCGTGAGGCGCCTGAGGCGAGGGACCCAGCGCCTCGCCTCGGGCACCTGAGGCGTTTTGAGGTGGCGCTGCAGGCGGTGTGGTGCACCGGCTGGAGTGGCGTCGGGGGTGGAGGCCGGAGGTAGCTTCCGGTGGCGGCCGCAGGTGCAGCTGCAGCTGGCGGAGGCGGCGGCGGCCGCAGGTGAAGCTGCAGGTGGCGAAGGCGGCGGCGGCAGCTTCCAATGGCGGCGGGTGGGGCTTCCGACGGCAGCGGGAGGAGGGGCGGCGGGGGCTGGTGGGGCTGGCGATGGCGGCTGCAGCTGGCGGAGGCTCTCGGCAGCGGCGACGGCAATGGCGGAGCCTTCCCAAAGCGGCGGCAGCGGCGGCAGGTGCAGCTGCAAGCGGCGGCTTCGTCCGGAGGCAGGAGCAGCGTCGGGGGCGAGGGCCTGGGCATATGAGGGTTCGGGAGGGAGGGAGAGAGAGCTTATCGGATCCGGTTCTTACCGGACCGCAGGGGCGAGGCGGGCGAGGCGCGTAGGGTGCCCGAGGCGCGCGATGCGGCGGGTGAGGCGCCGGAGGCGCTCGCCTCAGGCGGAAAACGGCAAAGCGAGGCGGTTTTCAACCGCCTCGCCTCGCCTCACCGCCTAGGCGGGTGAGGCGACCGCCTCTAATAACATAGACTGGTATAGTCTCTCGTGCATGATCTTTACACAATACTTACATTGAATCTTTTTTCTACCATGCTAATCAACTTGCAATGAAGTCAAGCCAGATTATTTCAAGTCGCGTTAGAGGTTTAAGTGTCACTATTTAAAAAAGATATCTTAAAATAAAATTTAAAACAAAAAATAACACTTAAAAAAATATGGTTGGTAACACAATTAAATGAAAAAAACCTACGAAAATATTAAAATAAAATGACAAATCAAGAACTTTGAACAATTTAGTTAGAGTTTGCTTTGAATAGTTGAAAGAGAGAGTTCTTAGAGTGAGAAAACATGAAAGAATTAGGGGGAGGGTGTGGGGAACTTAAGAGACCTCTTAGGGGCTTTCATAGGCCCCTGCAGTCATAGTTGTTAGGGCGCCCACCTAGGTGCCGCTGGGGTGCTTTTCAAGGAGCACCATGCTGATGCACGTTATAGGGGCTCAACATCAAAATGAGATGACAAACAATTTAAAGAGAAAACAAGAGGGTAAACCATTGTTAACAAAATACATAAGAGATCTTATGTCACACCTAAGGAACAGTATGTAGAGAGGATCTCTTTGAAACTTGTAGAGATTGGTATGACATCTTGGGGCATTTGCACATATAGTTATAAAAAATATTATGTTATAAAATTTTATCAATCAATAATGTCTAGATGATTATAAGTATATGTTGTATACTTGAAACGTTTAAAATTTTCTCTTAACCTTCTTTTCCCTTTCACTTGAAATTAGCTCTTTCACATAAAATATATACCAATACTTACATAATTACAAAAATAAAATCATATTTAGATGTATGTACACATAAACACATATTCAATTATACTATATTAATATAATTGTATTTATGTATATATGTTTATATGTATACATAAAAATATATAGTATTAACATATAATTATATGTATTTATATATATATACATATATACATATATATAAACATCTAATGCTACCACCTTGACCGCCTAGGTGGCCACCTTATTGCCTATAAGCGGATTTAGCACCTTTTACACCTTGGGTGCGTTGTCTTCTTCACAACTATACCTGCGACTAGCCATTTGCAACTGGGCCCAACTAGGTCAGGCCGGGTCGCATGACCTCGGGCCCAAATCCCGCTAGATTGAGGGCTCGGGGTTGCTATTGTGCCAGTCACACAGTATTCCACCTGGGTTAGGCCAAGTTGCGCGACCCAGCAAACCATGCATATTAAAGTTATACACAAACAATTCACTAAGCCCTATTTGGTGACATTATTAAACATATTTATCACTATAAATTTTAATATTGATATTGATAGCAATCAATAAGAGGTGTTTGGTAAATAGTATCAATTTTTAAATTTGTAGTGCAAATAAAAGATATTATGTGATAAAAGTGTCAACTTGTATCAATTTTGATATTGGTACTCCAACCTTTAGAAATATTAACATCAATATTAATATAGTATCAAATTTGATACTCTAACCAAATAGGCCCTAAAGTATCCAGAAATTTGCTTTGCATAGCTCATTGTTCAAACCATGGAGAATGTGATTCTTCTCGAGACCCAACCCGACTCCTAATCCTTCCTTCCTTGGCTATAAATGTTGTATTAAGGTGGAAATATCTTGACACCCAAAGAATGAAAATGAGGTGGCATGCTTATTCAAATAACTAAAATAAATTCTTTTTTTGTTGTTTTAAATTTTATGGTGCAATGATATAACCTCAAAAATCTCTTTAGATTTTTTAATTTAGGAAATTCATTTTTCTGTTTGGATTTGATTTTGATTTGATTTGACCTCAGTATTGACTTCTTAACAAAAAATAGGTGATATCTCATAAAAGTATTAGCTAGGGTCCATGATATGTATAAAATTATATGTTGAGGTTGTTAAGTTCTATGAAATTTATTTTGACCTCTCTACGTCGGATGGGGCGGATATCCGACGTTAATTATATCGAGAATACCCAAATACCCTTGATTATCCGTCATAGCAATTCATAAGAAGCATAAGAACATACATCCACAAAAATAAACATTCACATAGGAACAACAGCTCCATGAACTTGATGGAATGCAAACATTTAATATGTTTTTAAATTTGGTTTGATTTGAATTGGATTGATTTGATTTAATTTGAGTTGATTAATTTAATTGATTTGAATTAAGTTCATTGGTTGAAATTTAAGTTGAATTTGATTTGTTGGTGAATTATTTAAATTCAATTTAATTTGAATTGAATTTATTTAGTCAAAACTGGTTTGAGTTGAACTTTTGTTGATTTAAATTGCTTTGATTAAAATTGATTTAGGTTTGGTTTGAGAAATTTGAATTGAGTTTAGTTGAAATTGATTTGAGTTTGTTTAAGAATTACTTAATTTGTTCTGATGTTGTGGTCTTTGGATTAAAGTTTCATTTGAAAAATTGATTTTTGCTTTGTTTTATTATAGTTTGACACCTGATTTGGATTTAACTTGGTTTAACTTACTGGAACCTTCAAATTTCAGATCCATTTGAAATATGTTGGTTTTGTGGACTTGCTTAAAATTTAAAAATTTGTTGTTTGATTTGATTTGGCAGATTTAATTAAGGGGTTACGAATTAATGATCTTTGCTTGTTCCAAATTGATTATCTTGTTCTGGATCTTAATTGGAATTTAGTTTTAAATGTGGGTTTCTGTTGATCTGACTTGATTTTAGTTGGTTTGGATTTTGTTTGTTTTAACATCTGTTTGAGATGAACCTTCTGTAATTCTTGATTTGATTTGAAAATTTAGTTTGACTTCGATTTCTAGTTAATTTCTTTTAGAATCGGGGTTTTGCTTGGAGTTCAATGTTATCATGTTTTTTTTTAGAACTAACTTGGATTTTCTGTTTGGAAATTTGATTGAGTTTGAAATTAATTTGAGAGCATCTTGATTTCTTTGAACTTTGAATCCTACAGATCTCATATTTGGTGGAAATGTGTTGATTTTCTGCAAATGTCAAGTTGCTCGACAGGTGTTGATTTTGTGGGCTTGTTTTAACATGATTGTTCATTTCTTATTATGTATTGATGGTTTGTTTTAAATGTTAATTGAGATTCAGATATGTACTCCTTGGATTGAGCTTGATTTGGTCAATATTTGATTAGGAGTTGATACCTCTTCTGATGTGGGACGGGAGAGGAGGTGCCACCATTCCCGCGCGCGTCGGCGGGCCCGAGGAGGATGTACCGAGCTGATGGGGTGCTGAACCGGATCGAACCAAGCTGAACCGTTTCAAACGGAGCTGGAAACTGCTGAACTGGGCCCGAAAACCACCGAACCAGACCTCACGGCCGCTGAACCGGGCCCACAAGGGCTGAACCGGTCCCAAACGGTGCTGGACCGGCCTGAACCAGCCCAAAATAGAGTGAACCGGCCAGTTTAAGGGGTGAACCGGCCGGTTTAAGTGGTGAACCGGGTTTTGGAGGCCTGAACCGGGGTCAAACAGGTCTGAACCGGGTCAAAACCCACTGAACCGGCCCTGAACCGGCCTCTGGATGGGTGAACCGGGCCTGAACCGGCGGTCGGACCCGGTCTGGTTGCTAACCCGGCGGTTTGGCCCGTTGGCGGGCGGACCGTCGCCCGGGCCGGCCGGCAAAGGCGAACCGGCGCCGGCTCGGCCGGCGCCACTTACGCGGCGGGCCGCGGGGGGGATCGTGGCCGCGCGGGGCGGCGCCGCGCGACTAATCCCCCCCCGGCGGGGGTCGTGGCGTCTCCTCGGCGCCCCCGAGGGTTGAAGGGGGGGGCGGGGACCCTCGCCTCGCTGCGATGGAGTCCGGCGGTCGCGGCGGCCTCGACGGCGCCGGGAACGGAGAGGGGAAGGCCGCGGCAGCGGCGGCCGGAGACTCCGACGGCGCCGCCGGATCCTCCTCTTCTTTCCTCCTTCGTCGCCGTCGACTAGCTTCGCCGGAATGGGGGAAGTTTGGGGTGTCTTCGACAGTCGACGGAAACGGATGGGAGTCCGGACTCGCGGCGGCTAGGAGGAGGTAAGGGGTTGTCGAAGGGCTCCGTGGGAGGCCAATGAACCTGTGGGAGGTGGCTTGTGGGGGTAATAAGGCGTCCGGGGTGGTGGTGGTCGGTTAGGGCTCGCGGGGTGTCCCCGCGGGTGCGGACGGAACCGGAACAGGAGGGGGGGTCTGTCGCAGGGGCTTCCAGCGGGGGAAGGGGGGACCGTAGGGGTGAAGGGGGCTGCTGAAGGGGTCGAGGGGAGGTGAGAGACTGAGGTGGGAGGGTCCGAACGGACCTAGGGCAGGATCTCGACGAAGGCGTCGACGGAGGTCGGAAACATGACGGGACAGGGGGAAGAAGGCACCGGACCTAGCTCCGGAGGTGAGGAGGAACACCGGGAAGGGGAGGGGAGAACCGGGAGCACCTGGAGATGAGGGAACGACACCGACGTCGGAGGGGGAATGGGAAAAATGGGAGCTTCTCTCCTTGCTTCAAAACATCCATCTCTTTTTTTCATTCAAAGACTTGAGCTCTTTAAATAGAGCTGGACATTACAAGATGGACCTTTAAAAACCCTAATTACATATATGTCCTCTAAAAGACTAAAATAAAAAGAAAGACTCAAAGGACTCTAACTATTCAAATAAAATGCATAAAAATAAAATCCTAACACTACGAAATAAAAGAAATAACTACGTCGTTTCCTGAGGACCCGGAAGACGCTATCTCCGAACAAACGGACGATCCGGTCCGTGCCGATCCCCATCATCTTCTATTCTCTTGTTTTTCTTTTTTTTAATTAACACTGATTTGGATTTTTTATTTGGTTTGAGAAATTGAGTTTGAATTTGATTTGGGAAATTTGATTTGATTTTATCTATTGACATTCCATTTAGACTCAATTGGAAGATAATGTATTCCATTCATCTTGATTAATTTAGGCTTTGCTTAAGAAATAGACCTTGGGTTTTTTGAAGGTTCGCTATGAGTTTCGGTTTTCAGGTTTGAACTGTTCTTTTGATTAAGAAGGCCTTGAATTTATTTTCTGAATTGAATTTAGGATTCACTGAATTTTCGAATCTGGAACTGCTGGATTTTAAATCTTTCTATGTAGATTAATGGGCACCTTTCAAATCTTATCTCAAAGAATCAGGACTTCTTGGGATGGATCATTAAGATTTAAACAACTGGAATATGTTTTTGATGTAACCTCAAAAATCTCTAAAAATTTAAAAGATTTTGGTTTTGGAAATTCATTTTCCATTTGAATTTGATTTAGATTTGACCATAGTATTGACTTTGTAAGAAAATAAATGATATTTCATAAGAGTACTAACTAGGGTTAATGATATGTATAAAAATATACATTGAGGTTGTTAGGTTCTTTGAAAATTGATTTTGACCTCTCCCCGTCAGATGGTGCGAAGATCCGACGTTAATTATATCGAGATTACTCGAAAACCCTTGATTAAGCGTCATAACAATCCATGCAAAGTAGAAGACAATGCATCCACAAAAATAAGCATTCACACAAACACATAGGATAAAACAACCACATGAGCATGATGGAAGGCAAGCATTTAGTTTTGAATTTGATTTGAATTTAATTTGGTTTCGATTGATTTGAGTTGAATTGGTTTGAATTTAATTTGTTAATTGCTTTTGGTTTGGTTGAAGTTAGATCCGTTCATTGAATTAATTTATTTGAGTTGCTTATTGATTTAAGTTTGATTCAATTTGAATTTGTTTGTTGATTTAAAACTTGGTTTGAATTTGAGATAGTTTGTTTATTGTTTGATTTTTGAATGGGATTTGGGCTTGGCTTATGGAATATGGTTTGTCTTGATAAATTTGGATTTGTTTTATTAAGTTTGTCTTGAGATTGATTTGAAAAGTCTGGTTGGTATTTGAGTTGATTTGATTTAGTTTGAACTTAAGTTTGTTTAAATTGGTTGAAATTTGGATTTGGTGTGTGAGTTTTGATTTGAATTTGATTTAATTTGAGCTGATTAATTGATTTAAGTTTGTTTGGAATGAATTTGTTTATGGGTTAATTTAAATTCAGTTTGTTTGTTTTCAACTTAATCTGTTTGGTTAAAGCTTGGTTAAATTTTTATTTATGAGATTGGATTGTCTTTAAGTTCTAGTTGGAATATAAGTTGTTTGAACTTGATTTGATTTTATTTCACTTGACTTGAATTTTGATTACTGATTTGATTGAGCTTGAAATTTATTTAAGAATGTCTTAATTTCCTTGAATTCAGATTGCAGATTTGTTTAAAATTTGATTTAAGCTTGATTAATTATTTGACTTTAATTTAATCTGAATTAAACTTGTTTGGCAAATTGGAATTCCAAAACGATTTGAAAATTGGCTCTGATTTTTGGTCACAGATGTGTTTATTTTCGGTTTTGACTTGGTTAAGGAAAACTGACTTGAATGTTTCTGGATTGGGTCTAGGAAATTTGATATGAACGCTCTTTGCTTGTTGCAGATTTGTTTGAGAGACAGTACTGATTTTGAATTAGGAACTGCAGATTTTAATTATGTTTCAGATTTTAAATTTGGTTGTCCATTTGGTTTCGGTCCAGGAACATGGTTTTAAGTTTGTCTTGACAAAAATGAATCGGTTTGTTGGTTTGATTTAAGTGTTTTTGGTTGAAATTGATTTGACCTTGACAGATTATTGTGAGTTAATCGCAGTTTTATTCAACTTTAGAATACTCAGATCTTAAACCTTCAATTCTCACATTTTGTTTTTTAAACAACCCCTGCTCCAGATTTTCTCTACGTTCTCAGGTTCCTTGTTTTGAATATGAAGTTCAGACATTTTTGTTTTGAATCTCCTGAAATTCAAATTTACAGACTCTGCAGATCCCAAATTTTTAGAGTTCTCAGATTCACACACTTCGGCCTTTTCAAGCTTGGTTGCAGATTTATGAACTTCACAATTTTGATCAACAGATTTTGTTTGAAAGGTTTCAATTTCAGATTCTGGATTTTATATTCTGACTTCTGATTTTTCAGGTTTGTTTCAGATTCAAATTCCAGATTTGGGTTTTTTAGACTTTTTCAGATTTCGGACCTCAACTCCCATATTTCAAAATTTTCAGATTTCGAGTCCAGATTATGCACCATTTCCAGATCTGCAGATTTTTACAGATTTCAGATTTTTGTTCCAGATTTTCATATTTGTGCATATTGTTAGATTTCAGTCTCCGGAGCCCAGATTCTGTACTTCAAAGATTTTCAGATTGGGAGTTTCCAAATTTTGTTGCAGATTTTATGGATGACAATTTTATGGACTTTTCAGATTTTACAGTTTCTGGATTTTGTGCACATTTGCAGATTTAAATTTCAGATTTATATACGTTTCAGATTTTTGTTTTCAGATTTTTCTTTTTTTTGTTGTCTTGCCTTCCAAAAAACTTCATGCAGCGGTCCTCTCCTTGTAATATAAGTCCGTGCACCGAATATGAATTTTTCCATTTTGCTTTCTCAATATGAGACATGATTTACAACTTGACCAGAAATTCGGTCCTTTGAATCCTTGATGGATCTGTCAATTCATGGGCGGCATGAACCTGGTCTTGATAGACTTATGGGCATCCCCCATTGTTTTGAGACTGAATACACCTGGCTTTTGTTAAGCTTGTAGGGTCTCATCTCATAATTTCTGAACTACATTAGCTCATAGTTCGGCATATCGGCATGTTGATCATGCACAGCCAAGGATTCCGGAATCGGAATCGAAATCGGAATCGGTTGGGACCGATTCCGATTCCGATTCCAGGAATCGGCCGGAATCGGCCGATTCTTGGGAAGGGAATCGATTCCGGATCGGCCGATTCCTGAGTATAGTTGTAATACTCCTCGGACTGGCGCAACCCCGAGGAATCCGAGGAGTATTACAACTATATGGTGGACAACCTGCATGACAAGAAAGATCAGTTGGAGATTCTTGTCAGGTCTGAGAAGCAGATCACTGACAAGAGGTTTTGGGAGAGGATTGCCTACTATTTGGCAATCATTGAGCCACTGGTAGTTGTCTTGAGGTTGGTAGACTCAGATGACAGGGACCAGATGGGCACATTGTATGATGCTATGGACCGGGCAAAGCTAAAAATTAAAGAAAAAAATCCCAGAGGTTATAAAAAGTGGTGGAAGATCATTGATGACCAATGGGACAAGACCTTGCACCACGATGTCTATGCTGCAGGTAACTTGGTTAAAAAATTATCTTTTGCTGTATACTTGTCTTATATGCACAGTGTTAACTAATAAAATCTTGCAGGATACTTTTTGAACCCCCGCATCCAATATGGAGGACAGGTGGTGAACGACAACGAGGTGATGCGGGGTACACTTGCAGTTATTCAGCGTCTGTGCCGATCTCAGCAGGACAGGATAGAGGCTGAGATAGAAGTAAGTTAGAGTTCATTAAATACCTTGGAGTAGCCTTACCAGGCAACTAATAAAATTTTTTTATAAATTTTTCAGATGCAGAAGTACAAGATGAGCGTCGGCGTATACTCAGATGCTGACCTGAAATATTCAGTTGACAAAGTGTCACCTGGTATAGTAATAGCTTGATAAAGAATTTCTTTTCTTTTCATATAAGTTATGGTGATGATGGGCTAATTGTTTTCCTGTTCTCTTCTTATTTTTTTCTTGCAGCTGAGTGGTGGGTTCAGGTGAACACCAGGAGTGGATGGAATCCACTTGCGGCCATTGGTATCAGGATACTCAGCCAGAGCACCAGTTCCTCCCATTGTGAGAGGAACTGTAGTACATTCAACCTGATACATACCAAAAGGAGGAACAGGTTGACCTCAGACCGACTGGAGAAGCTGGTCTTCTGTCATTATAACATGAGGCTGCGCATAAAGAACATCAAGGATCGACAGAAGATCAGCGAGGCATGTTTTGCACGATTCGCAGGTGGCCCGTACGAGCAGAGGCATTCCTCCGCCACATCACCACCCGATGAGGTGGACATGGACCAAATTTTCCAGGAGGAGCATGCACTTGCCTCCTGAATAGAGGAGAGGGAAGCCAGGGATCATGCAGCTGAGTTTGATCCCGATGACCGTGCGTAGGCGAAGGAGAGTTGGATGGTGTTGAAGCCGAGGAGGATGCTCCGGCTCCACCTCCATCTACTTCTCGTGCCTCGGGCGGGGCCTTCTTCTCGCCCCGGCGGCTATGGAGCGACCACCTGCCGGCTTTAGCCCCGGCTCAGGTTCCGGTCCCGGCGGCCTTACCCGGCCCATTCGCGGTCCGGGAGAACGAAAACAAAGGTGACCGCACGGAAAATGGGAGGATTTGCAAAGTTGAAAAAAACTTTGGGTTCGGACCTTTACGGTACTTCGAGAGATGGCCGAAGAGGTGAAGAGAAGGAAGGCCAGAGGTCGGGCGTCCTGCCGGCCCCGTATGACAAGACACGTGCTCCTTCTCACTCCTCAGGTGATGATGACGAGAAGTGCATACCAGCAACGCAGCCATCAGCAGCAGCTGAGTCTCCTGATTCACGGCTTCCAAAGCCGTATTACACGCTGGATGAGCAGACACCGCATTCTTATATTATGGAGCCACAGTATCCAGCATTTGGCCAGGTTGACCAGCAGTGGATTACACCACCAGCTCCACCATCCTCTGCTTATGTCCCGGTCGTCCCGCAGTCCGATCCATACGACCTTGATGGCATGTGATGTAACCTCGAATTTAACAAAAAGATTGATTCTTTTGTTTTGGAAATTCATTTTCCATTTGGATTTGAATTAGACCTCAGCATTGACTTTGTAAGAAAACAGATGATATTTCATAAAAGTACTAGCTAAGGTCAAAATTATGTGTTGAGGTTGTTAGGTTCTTTGAAAATTTATTTTGACCTCTCCCCGTCGGATGGTGCGAAGATCCGACGTTAATTACATCGAGATTACTCGAATACCCTTGATTATCGTCATAGCAATCCATTGAAGTAGAAGACATGCATCCACAAAAATAAACATTCACACACGTAAGGACATAGGAAAACAGCCCCATGAGCTTGATAAAATGCAAGCACTTAATGTGTTTTTTTTTGAATTTGATTTGGGTTGAATTGAATTGATTAAATTTAATTTGAGTTGGACTTAATTGGTTAAATTGCTTTTAGTTTGGGTTGAAATTTGATTTGAATTGAGTTATTTAAATTTCAATTTGATTTTTTTGGTTGAAATTGAGTTGAATTTTATTTTATTAGAATTCACTTGAATTTAGTTAATTGAAATTGAATTTGACAGATTTTTTTGAACTTGGAATTTCTTTTTTAACAGATTTGTTCTCAGTTTGGTTTAATGTTCTGCATTAAGATTTAATGATTTGCAATTTGTTGATCTTTCTGGTTTGGGAGTTTAATTGGGGTCTTCAGATTTTCTTACAGATTTCTGATTTGCTTGAGCATCTTTTATTAATGTTGGCTTATGTTTTAATTAAGTTTAAAGTTAACTCATTTCATAATTCATGAACTGCCTGACTCAAAGATGACCGAATTGGATGAGATTCAGTTTGATTGAGACCTAGTTACAGAATTCTAATCGAGTTCAGAACTGGGTGGAGTTTGATTTTTTAATGGATGTTTTGACTTCTGATTTCTGTTTCTGGGGTTCTAGAGGCTTCAGATTTCACAGAGTTTCAAATTCCGCACTCAGATTTCTTTTTAGATTTCAGACTTGCAGGCTTTAGATTTTAAATTTCATATTTGCATGTTTTAGATTTTGGATTTCAACGTGCAGACCTTGGATTCTGCAATTTCACAGGTTTCGGTTTGCAACTCTCAAGTTTGTTCAAATTTCAGATTTCAAATTTACAAATTGACTTGGATTTCAGATTTCAGAGTTCAGATTCAGATTTTAATCTCTGGATTTAGAGGTGATTTCAGATTTCAGAAAATTCAGCTCTGATTAACCGGTTCTGATTTGAGCCAGGCAGGTCCTCAGCATGATTTTCAGATTTCTTAAATGTCTTGTTTTCTTGTTGAAATTTCAGATTTAAGTTCAGTTTTAATGTGCTTGCATTCATTTATTCCGGCAGGGACTGTTTTCTCCTTGTGACATAAGTCCGTTGCACCGAACATGAAATTTCTCTTTTTTTTTACTTGTTCTCTCAAAATGAGACATGATTTACATCTTGACCAGAAATTCGGTCCTTTGAGTCCTTGATGAACCTGTCAATCCATGGGCGGCATGTGCCCGGTCTTGAGTGTAGTCTCTAGCCTTTGATAGGCATCTGGAAATCCTGCCTTGTCTTTTCGTAAATTTGAGCATGGTCCTGCCTTTGATAGGCACATGCAGTCTTCTCCCAACCGGTTCAAGGTTGAGCATACCTGGCTTTTGAAAAGCTTGTGGGCACTCATCTCATGGTTGGTCTCCCTCATTAGCCTATGGTTTGGACATATTGGCATGTTGATCATGCACAGCCTCCCCATGGCATAATGGGCAAAACAACTCCCTCTTGGGGCATGGTAAGACATTGGGGTCTTTAACCAGACATTTGTATGTCCACCTTAAAGGGTCAAGGGGCGTGCTTAAAGCCGGCCCATTGCTTTCCCTCTTTGTTTTGAATTCTTTTAAGTTAAGCCAAGACCACGAGGCGGGTTTTTAGCCGGCCGGATGCTCGTCTCGGTTTGTTGATTAATTAAGTAAATTGTTATTTAATTTCTGTTTATTGTTTGTTTTATTTCGATTTTTGAATTATGGGTCAATAGACGTGCTTAAAGTCGGCCTATTGCTTGCCCATTTATTTTGATTCTTTTAGGTTATGCCGAGACCATGAGACGGGTTTTTAGCCGGCCGGATGCTCGCCTCGGTTTGTTTAATTAATTAAGTGCATTTTTATTTAAGTTTGAACTTGATTGTTTCTTTTAAAAAAAAATCTTTTTTTTTTCCACTGGTCACCGGAGAGATATTGGGCCGTAGCCCATCTCCTTCTTCCCCTTCCTTTCCCTTTTTTTTTTAAACCCCTTCATAAAGTGGGCCCCGCCATAAGTTGACATGCGGGTCAACTTCTCCTGCGATTGCTCCCCCGCGCGCGCGCCTGGCCACGGCTGCAGCTGCGGCTTTTTTTTTGCTTTCTTTTTTCTGGGTGGGCCCCACCGCAATTTTGACCTGCGGATCAAAATCGGAGCCGCGCGCGGACTCCTGCGCCTCCCCCTCTCTTCATATGAGCCAGGTGGACATAAGTTTGAAAAAAAAAATAATCAGCGGCTCCTTTCTCTTCCCCCGACCAGGCGACGGCAGTGGACGGCACCCGACGCTCTCCCGGCGGCTTCGGCGGCACCCGACGGCGGAAGCAGCTTTGGCAGGAGGTGCTCCGGGCTTCTCCGGCGGCGGCAGAAGGAGATCCTTACCAGTTCGGGCTGGTTTGCGGCGAGGGCTCCTTGCGGCAAGCAGCTTCCGGCGAGGACTCCTTGCGGCAGGAACCTCCGGCGACGAGGGGCTTCCGGCGAGGCTTCTTGCACCTCCGTGGCCAGGACTTCCGGTAAGCCCTGCTCCTCTTACTCCCTCCCTCGGTCTCTCGATAGCTCTCTCTCTGGAGGGGGGGGTTTCGCGCACTCTCGGGCTCTGTCTCCTTGGTCTCCTTTTTTTTTTTTCACGCACGGGTTTGGCAGGGCTTTTTATAAGCCTTGGTCGTCTCCCTACCCCACTGGGATACTTCCCCGGCCGGAGATTGCGGCTCCAAACGGGACTCGGAGCAATCCCGGATTTTTTGGGATCGACCCCTCCTTCCTCCTTATCCGCCCACTGCCTTCCCGCGGCAGTTCCTGCCGTCTCTAGCATGGACTCCTGAGGAGAGTCCGATAGAGAGTTAATTTCCTTCCTTGCTTCGACTCCTCCTCCTCTTCACTTATCATATATTATTATTTTTTTCTCTCCCCTTTTTGACGTGGACTGGTTATAGAGGAGATGACATCCATGGGCCGGTTGCTGGCTCCATGGATGCTGGCCCAATTGGGCTGTTTCGGACCTCCTCCTGGCCCAACCGATCTCCTTTTAGCTGCTGGCCTGCTTTCTCTTTTTCTTTTTTTTTAACACGTATGTGACATACGTGTCAATTTTTTGAGTGCCAACAATTGCCCCCCACGGGTGGTTCTCCAGAGACGGGGAGTTGCCGGGGAATCACCCGTGCAAAAATTTAGTCGCAACTTCTTCTTTTCTTCAATCACTGCTTGTACTGATTGAAAATTGTGGAATTGCCTGTGTATGGTTTTCTTTCTGTCACTTGCTGCTCTATGATTGAAAATTTTGAATTGTTCAACTATATTCCCTTTCTGTCATTTGTTTGCTGCTTGATCGTAAATTCTTCAAATTGCTTGTGTGAATACAGTTGAAACATTTCCTTTGATGGTTGGACACCTTTGGGCGGAGAAGGGCTTGGGCCCTCTTTGCTCTTTCTGTTGAAAGCCTTCTATACGTCAGGCTCTTTGCTTTTGCCTGCCATTTCATTGCTCCCAGCCAGATATCTCTCCGGGCCGGCCGTAACTTTTCTTTCCTTCTTTTCTTCTCCTCGCTTTGCTTTGTTTTGCTCTTCTTTCTTTTTGTTTGTTGTT
The DNA here is from genome assembly GCA_036172225.1 of Cryptocoryne crispatula var. balansae. Lineage (NCBI taxonomy): Eukaryota > Viridiplantae > Streptophyta > Magnoliopsida > Alismatales > Araceae > Cryptocoryne > Cryptocoryne crispatula. Next base: position 21,461,123 of record CM069919.1, read on the forward strand.
TGTTGTTGTTTTTTTTTTTTTTACTGATCCGACTGCCCTTTTTGGGTTTTCACCCGGATCAGCCCCCTTCTGCTTTTTGCCTACATGCCTCAAGAGAGGTTTTCATGTAGCGGGGTTACCCAATTTTTCCTAGAGCGCCCTTTCAGGTTTTCACTCTATCCAGACTTTCTTTTGACATTCTTACCCTCAACCAATCAATGAGATTAGATCGGCTAAGTCCGTCGGGCATCTCTATTTTTAGCCCACCTTTTTTCTTTCTTTCTTTCTTTTTTTGTAGGGAATTAAGGCTTCCCTCAAGCCATGGAGTTATTTTGGGGCGGTGAGGAATTAAGGCTTCCCCTGGGCTATAAAATTTTGGACGGTGAGGAATTAAGGCTTCCCCTGGGCCATAGGGTTTGGATGGTGAGGAATTAAGGCTTCCCCTGGGCCATAGGGTTTGGTGGCTTTGTGCCGGTGGAACCCGTAGACTTGTGAGTATGAAGAAGTCATACTCAGTCTATAGGGTGTGAAGTTTGGGTACATGAACATTGCATTGGGCTATGGGATGTGCTTTGAGGTGGCATGATGCCATCTAACTTGTAGACTTGTGAATGCAAAGAATTTGCATTCGGTCCATAGGGTATGGTATTGGAGTGGCTTTGTGCTGTAAGAATCCGTGGGACATTTGAGTATGTAGTGATCACACTCGGTCCAAAGGGTTTGAGTTTGGGGGTGGCTTGATGCCAAGAGAATATGATGGCTTATAGGATATATGAGCATGACGAAATCATACTCGGTCCATGAAGTGTAAGTTTGGGATGGCTTGATGCCAAGAAACCCGTAAGACATGTGAGTATGGAGAGGTCACACTCGTCTTGTTGGGCAAAGTATGATGGCTTCATGCCGGAAGAATATGGTGGTTTGATACCAAAATGATTTGTTGGACATATGAGCGTGAAGAAGTCACACTAGGTCCATATGAGCATTAGGGTATCAATTTTGGAACGGCTTTGTGCCATTAGAACTCGCAGACTTGTGAGTATGAAGAGATCACACTCGGTCTATGGAGTATAAAATATTGGGTGGCTTGTTGCCAAAAGGACCTATAAGACATGTGAGCGTAAAGAAATCACACTCGGCCTATTAGGTAAAATTTGGTGACTTGATGTCAAAGAGGACCCGTAGGACATATAAGCATGAAGAAGTCATGCTCGGCCTTCTGGGCATGAATTTGATGGCTTAATGCCAAGATAAACTCGTAGGACATGTGAGCATGAGGAAGTCGTACTCGGCCTATTGGGTATAAGTTTTTGTGGCCTGATGCCAAGACGAACCCGTAGGACATGTGAGCATAAGGAAGTCATACTCGGCCTATTAGGTTTGAATTTTGTGGCTTGATGCTAAGATATTGCGGCTTGATGCCAAGATGGACCCATAGGACATGTGAGTGTGAAGAAGTCACACTCGGCCTCTTGGGTATGAATTTGTGGCTTGATGCCAAAAAGGGATAGTGGCTTGATGCCGAAGGAATATGTTGGCTTGATGCCAAGAGAATATGGTTTGTGATGGCTTAATGCCGAATGTATTGCGGTGGTTTGATGCCGAAAAGTGAGGTGATGGCTTGATGCCAGTTTGGTTATGGTGGCTTAATGCCAGAAAATATGGTGTTGTGGCTTGATGCCAAAAGGAGTTGACAACTTGATGTTGTGACGGGGTATTGTGGCTTGATGCCAAAATGGTTTGGTGGCTTGCTGCCGAAAAAGATGTTGTGGCTTAATGCCAAAATGATTTGGTGGCTTGATGCCAAAAGGGTGTTGTGGCACGGAATGTCTCCATGCCGAATGTGATTGGTTGATGCCGAAAGATACAGCTTAATGTCAAAGCAGTATCATGGCTTGATGCCAAAAGGACATGACGGCTTGATGCCGAATGTAGTGGCTTGGTGCCAAAAGAGGTATGATGGCTTGGTGCCAAAAATAATATTATGGCTTGATGCCAAAGAGGAGGTGATGGCTTAATGCCGAATGTGGTGGCTTGATGCCGAAAAGTGACATGATGGCTTAATGCCACTGAATTTAAAGACTTATGAATGCGAAGGAGTCGCATTCGGTCTAAAAGATGAAATATGAGATGGCTTACCGCCGCGAAGAGTTGTGGGACATACAAGTATGAGATGATCATGCTCAACCCGTGAAGTATGAATTTAGGGTAAAATCCAAGCTTAAGGTTCAAGACTCAGATTTTGCCGGTGGGATTTAGGACATGGGAATGGTGCCATGTTCAGCCTTGACGGCATAGACTCCAAACAACATATAGACCAAAAAGCCATGATGGTGTGGGATTTATGAAAACCATATAGACCAAGAGGGTCATACTGGTATAGAATTTGTGATCGCACGTACCTTCTTGGTCATGATGACGTAAGAATTTGAGGACCATGTAGACCAGAAGGGCCATGATGGTATGGAGATTTGAAAACCACATAGACCTGAGAGGCCATGATGGTATGATGGTATGAATTTATGAAAACCATGTAGACCTGGCTGGTCATAATGGTATGACACTGTTTGAAGCCATGTGGACATGCAAGTCATGATGGCATGAAATTTGATATGTTTAGAGAAGAGGTGAGTCTTCTCTCTCTTTTTTTGAACTTTGAATTTTCAGAGTTTCTCACTCTCTCTTTTTTTTCTCTTTTTTTTCTTTTTTTTTTCAAACTAACTTGACTGCCTTTTGAAAGGTTTTCACCCAAGCTAGTCCCCTTTTTTCTTTTGCCTGTATGCCCTTTTGCAGGGTTTTCATACAGCAGGGTGATCCATTTTTGCCTGAGGTGCCCTCATCGGGCCATCGCCTCAGCTGGATTTTTCCTCGACATATTTTTGCCCTTGGCCAATCAATGACGTGACTAACCAAGTCCGTCGAGGTATTTTATTTTTTATTTCTTTCTTTTTTTTCTCCTTTTTTTTCACAAGGGAATTCAGGCTTCTCTCAAGCCGTATGAACTTTGGTCATAATCCACCTAGTCATTATTCCACCATCAATGTGGATGCTTGACGTGTAGATGGAGAGCAGCACAAGGTGAGTACTTCAAGCTCTTGACCTCCCTCGTACGTTCTTTAATTGTTGAAATTTGAGGCGTGGCAAGCACTAACCAGCATGTTGCCTTGTGTCCTCAGTATATCTTGTCTTCTCTGGGGTGGTTTAAGTGAGGGCAAACTGATCTCATGCTAACCTCCTTAGAGATTTCCTTTTCTCGATCAACAAACAAATTGCTGAGATTGCATGTCCGGCCTCGGTTTAGAGATTTCTTCTCTTCTGAGAGCTGTATAGTGTCAATTTGAGAATGCATTTCTCTCATTGCTTGAGTTGAGAGTATCTCCTCCATTCAACCTGTTTTCTCTTCTCTTCTTTCTTCTTTTTTTCTTTTCTCTTTTTTTTTCCTTTTCTCTTTTTTTTTTTGAACTTCCTTTGGAGTCCACACAGGGGAACCGTGTAGGGCTGATCATAGGAATATTGGGCGCCTTGGATGGCTTGTATGTGGGCATAGGCATCTCACAGCCACTAGCATGAGTTGGGATTTAGGCATGTCAGAGGCCATGGAGGGTTTTTTTTGTACATGGGCATGTCGGAGGCCATGGAGACTGTTTCTTTTGTGATATGTGAGGGCACATGAGCAGTTGTTTTGGGCATATTTGGGGGTAGGTTAATGGCCTACTTTGGGATTGAATTGAAGGGTTGTGGAGGGCTGTCCTATGGACTCTTCATTCCCCTGACTCAATTTTGTGGCGGGTGTCGGATTTCTTCCTTGCCCAAGTTTTAGACTTTGTAGTGGACTAATGGCCGGCCCTAGCATGCTGACATGTTTGTCAAAAGGCATAACTGGGTCGAGCTGTTGACCAGCAAGACTGATTTGAAATGTTGAGCTGAGGGTTGGTCCCCCACTGAATTGTAGCCTCGGGGGCCACTGTCCAGCCTGATATGCTAACTTGAATGGTGGAGGGTTGCTCCCTCATCCCGATAACAGGACTGACTTAGACAATGATTTCTTCTTTGTCTCCCTTTGTAGTTAGCGCGGATTGGCGATTTTCTGGGGCTTTACTGGTAGAGATTGGTCCTCTTGCCCCCTGTCACCCTTTTAAGTGGAGAGTTCTCCCTCACACCCGCTTGGTATGACATGGCCTAGGGGCCTGCCCCCGGCCGGATGAGTAGCTCACAGAATCAAGAAACTACCTGATTTTTTGATGCATAATGGGTTGAGAATTACCTTCTCTCCCGAGCAGAACCTTATCAGGTGATGCCATATAGACATCATTCAGTGAGGGCATAAGATTTGTTCTGAGCCCAATTGACACGTGACTACCAAATTGCTATCATGACAGCTGCATCCATTTGCCAGATGGAGGATTGATTCCTCGTTGTAAGCAAGAATTGGAAGACCGGACCATTGGTTGGCCATTTTGGTTGAGAGAAAGGGCAAAAGGCTGATCTCTCTGTAGCATCATAGGTCGTTGATCGACTGGCTCCTTCCAACTGAAGAATGTAGGGTTGATCCCTTGCTTCACTGAAAGCCATGTTTTCGACCATTGATTGGCCAGATTTGTTAAAATATGGAGGATTGCTTCCTCTCTTGGTGGCCAATGTTCCGGTTACTTTGATTGAATGCATTCCTTTCGTACGCAAAGGACTTCTTCCTTGTTCTTTACCAGTATGATGGGCGTCCGGTTGATCCATAGCCTGAATTGTATTGGAGTGACCCGGAGGCTTGCCCCCAGTTAGATGGGTGACGTTGTGGGTTGACCAGCGAACCGACCAACACTTGATGTATACCGGGTGATGGATTGATTCCAATCCCGAGCATTAAAAAGGCACCACATCTGGGTCATTTTTGCTGTGGTCATTGGATTTATTCCAGGACCAAGGAATACCTTGGAGTTGCCCCAGTAACCGAACGACTCTTTTTTTTTGGTAAGCATAGGATTGATTCCTAGCTCGTCGACTTGTCTTGGTGGACGGAACCGTTGATCGGTTGTCTTGCTTGAAATGATGAGTCGAGGGTTAATCCCTCACCCGAAAGATGGCATTCGGGGGCGGAACTGTGGATCGGCTGCCCCGTTTGAAGCCACGAGCCAAGGGTTGGTCCCTTACTCGAGAAATAGCATGGCTAGCTGTTGATCGGCTGGATTTGTTGATTTTCAGACGAGAGGACTGATCTCTCTCCATTAACAGTTGAGACCACTGATTGGTTAGAAATAAATTGACGGGTGAAAGATTTCTTCTTTCCCCGTGCAGCTGCAGCAATGTTGGCAAAGGGCTGGGCAGCATCCCTATTCTTTTCATTCAATCGGGCCAGAATGGCAGAAACGATTGGCTGAATGTTGTACGGTGAGCTTCAACTTCATCTGCCTCAGCATAATAGAAAGGTGTCACACCCGAGCAAGTTTCGATGTGGTCATCGGATTTATTCCTAGACCGAAGGATATTTTGGAGTTGCATCGATATCCGGGCAGCATTTTCAATTGGTGAGCTTAGGATTGATTCCCAGCCCATCAAGCAGTATTGGGGAATAGAACCGTTGATCGGTCATCCCTGTTGAACTGGCAAGTTGAAGGTAGTATGTGGGGACGGCACCGTTGATTGGTTACCCCATTTGAATTATGGGCTGAGGGTTGATCCCTCACCCGAACCATAGCTTGGTGGGCTGTTGATCAGCCGGAATTGTTGATTTTTTAAGAAGAGGGATGCTCCCTCTCTCCAGTAATAATTGGGACCACTGACCGGCCATGAATAACTTGACGGGTGGGAGATTTCTTCTCCCCCCGAGTGTGCCTTGCAGCAGTGTTAGTGGAAGACTGGGAAGAAACCTTTGTCCCTTTTGTCCAACCGAGCCAGAGTGGCATAATGATAGCAATAAGACATCTTGGAATCTGTGCCGGCTCTCCCTTTGAGGTAGAGGATTGCTTCCTCCCTGATCGTTTGATAACATATCGGGCATGTGGTTTATCCTTGGCCCATGTTGTCATGGTGCAGTTGGGCAATTGCCCCCAGCCAAATATAAAATTCTGAATTTTTTTTTTTTTTTTAGTTTGGTGAGCCTTCCATCAAGTCGGCTGCAGCATGGGCACCTGATTTCTAATTTGCCCGAAATTTTCCTTGGGCTCAGCTGAGAGTTGGTTGACCACGACGCATGAGCAGACAAAGGATTGATTCCTTGTCTGAGGGCATGAATTAACCAAGCCGTTGGTCGGCATGACTTGTTGAGGTGTCGAGCTGAAGATTGACCCTTCGCCTGACCAATATCATCATGGACCGTTGAACGGCCTGCCATCCTTGGATTGAGGAGCAGAGGGCTGCCCCCTCACCTTGGTGGTAGTGGTTCACTTTGACTTGTTGTCAACTTAATATAGCATGTATAAATGAGCATCTTGCCTCCTGAGTAGAGTGCGATGATGCCCTGCATATGCAAGTTTTAATGTGAGCATCAGATTTATTCCTAGCCCGAGGGATATCTTGGAGTTGTGCCACTAACTGAATAGCCTGGGCCACGAGACAAGTATGGGATTAGTTCCCAACTTGAACATGATTACGAGGAGCCTGAATTGCTGGCCAATTAAGCTTGGTTGAGATTGTGGGTTGAGGACTGGTCCCTCACCCAAACAACAACATGGTGGGCCATTGCTTGGCCCAAGTTGTCAATTTTCAGATTAGAGGGTTGATCCCTTACATAACTTTGATGTTGTTTGTCAGCTGGGCAGCCACAATGCATAGCATCTCGGGATTAAGCCCATGATTGATAGCCCTCGGCATTTCAAGAGCAGGAGATTGACTCCCTTACTTGGTTAGCCAGCCCTAAACACTTCATGTCATGGAGTGAGGATTGATTCCTCGAGGAAATGGCATTCATGTAGCATAAGCCGTTGACAGGCTCCCCATTGCATGCTGTGAACGGAGGCCACTAATAGCAGCATTGTGGATTGAGGGTTGGGGGTTGTTCCCTTCCTGAAGCAGTTTTGGCATGGGCCATTGACCAAGAACCATGGTAATCCCCTGGATTTGAGGGTTAATCCCTCCTTGAACAACTTTGGCATATGCCGTTGACTGGGCAGCCATGCTTTGATGATTTTGTTTTCTTGGGTGTAGAATTTGTTCCTTACCCAAAGTGGCATTTGAGGCTGAAAAGAAGCCACATTATTTTTCCCGAGTCAAGGGTTAATCCCTTACCCAGTTGAAATACCTCATGATTTGAGCCCTCAATTTAACCAGCCATAGTGAATTGAGAGATGGCACCTCAATGAAATGTGGGCCACCAACCAATCTCAACATCTTTCTCTCAGGTGACGGATTTGTTCCTTACCCAAGTAGTATTTGTTTGGAGCCAAACTGATATTCGGTTGGCCAAAATGTGTTTCTAGTTCGGAAATACAGGATTGATTCCTTGTCCCTGAATATGCTGAGCCTCTGGTAGGTCAGCCATGGTAGGTTCATGCATTGAGAATTGATTCCTTCTTGATTTGTCATTTGGCGTAGTCATTGCTTGACCAGATATGACTTTTGGGTGAAGGATTTGTTCCTTGCCTCCATTTGATTGACGGAGTTCATCCGGATTTAGGGATTTATTCCCTGCCGAATGACGACATCACCAGCTTGAGTGTGAGAGATTTCTTTGCCGCTTGGCCAGCAATGATGATCTCGCGAATTGAGAACATGTCTTTGGCATGGCCATTGTTTGACCATATAAGACTTTTGGGTGAAGGATTTGTTCATTGCCCCCATTTGGTTGATAGAGTTCTTTTGGACCAAGGGATTTGTTCCCTGCTGAACGACATCTTGCCAGCTTGAGTCCGAGAGCTTTCTCTGCCGGTTGGCCAGCAGCCCATTTTTTGTTTGTGGTCAACCTTCTCTTGTTGTAGTTGCCCCGGTGCCATGCACTTGTTGGAGGTGGAGGAATTGGACTTTGCCTTGTCACTGTCCTCCTTTTATTTTGGTCGGTTATGAAAGACCGACCCTGGTATATAGTTGTATGGGTCTTGAGACGGCATGCTTGGTGCCTCTTGACTTCTTTGAGGGTTGGCGGTGACAGAATCCATAACCGCATGCCCCCGGAGTTGTTTGTTGGGGAGCTTCCGTGGTAAGCCCTTTGAAAGTAGGGTCAAGTTGTTTGACCCTTGAAATATTCTCGGTGCTGGATGAACTCCGAGAGTGGCTTCTTGAGATGTTTGCAACATCGGGATGAAGTCTTCATGGCGGGATCATTGGACCCCACCGGGTCTCATCCTTTGACATTTTCCGCCTCCTCGCACAAAAAGGAAAGAAGCATGTGTTAGATATATATGAAATTTAGGAAGCATGTCTTCCTGAATTGTTATGACAGAGAGATGAAGGGAAGGAGAGGTCCCACCGGGCGTGCCATTTGATGTAACCTCGAATTTAACAAAAAGATTGATTCTTTTGTTTTGGAAATTCATTTTCCATTTGGATTTGAATTAGACCTCAGAATTGACTTTGTAAGAAAATAGATGATATTTCATAAAAGTACTAGCTATGGTCAAAATTATGTGTTGAGGTTGTTAGGTTCTTTGAAAATTTATTTTGACCTCTTCCCGTCGGATGGTGCGAAGATCCGACGTTAATTACATCGAGATTACTCGAATACCCTTGATTATCGTCATAGCAATCCATTGAAGTAGAAGACATGCATCCACAAAAATAAACATTCACACACGTAAGGACATAGGAAAACAGCCCCATGAGCTTGATAAAATGCAAGCACTTAATGTGTTTTTTTTGAATTTGATTTGGGTTGAATTGAATTGATCAAATTTAATTTGAGTTGGACTTAATTGGTTAAATTGCTTTTAGTTTGGGTTGAAATTTGATTTGAATTGAGTTATTTAAATTTCAATTTGATTTTTTTGGTTGAAATTGAGTTGAATTTTATTTTATTAGAATTCACTTGAATTTAGTTAATTGAAATTGAATTTGACAGATTTTTTTGAACTTGGAATTTCTTTTTTAACAGATTTGTTCTCAGTTTGGTTTAATGTTCTGCATTAAGATTTAATGATTTGCAATTTGTTGATCTTTCTGGTTTGGGAGTTTAATTGGGGTCTTCAGATTTTCTTACAGATTTCTGAATTGCTTGAGCATCTTTTATTAATGTTGGCTTATGTTTTAATTAAGTTTAAAGTTAACTCATTTCATAATTCATGAACTGCCTGACTCAAAGATGACCGAATTGGATGAGATTCAGTTTGATTGAGACCTAGTTACAGAATTCTAATCGAGTTCAGAACTGGGTGGAGTTTGATTTTTTAATGGATGTTTCGACTTCTGATTTCTGTTTCTGGGTTCTAGAGGCTTCAGATTTCACAGAGTTTCAAATTCCGCACTCAGATTTCTTTTTAGATTTCAGACTTGCAGGCTTTAGATTTTAAATTTCATATTTGCATGTTTTAGATTTTGGATTTCAACGTGCAGACCTTGGATTCTGCAATTTCACAGGTTTCGGTTTGCAACTCTCAAGTTTGTTCAAATTTCAGATTTCAAATTTACAAATTGACTTGGATTTCAGATTTCAGAGTTCAGATTCAGATTTTAATCTCTGGATTTAGAGGTGATTTCAGATTTCAGAAATTTCAGCTCTGATTAACCGGTTCTGATTTGAGCCAGGCAGGTCCTCAGCATGATTTTCAGATTTCTTAAATGTCTTATTTTCTTGTTGAAATTTCAGATTTAAGTTCAGTTTTAATGTGCTTGCATTCATTTATTCCGGCAGGGACTGTTTTCTCCTTGTGACATAAGTCCGTTGCACCGAACATGAAATTTCTCTCTTTTTTTTTTTACTTGTTCTCTCAAAATGAGACATGATTTACATCTTGACCAGAAATTCGGTCCTTTGAGTCCTTGATGAACCTGTCAATCCATGGGCGGCATGTGCCCGGTCTTGAGTGTAGTCTCCAGCCTTTGATAGGCATCTGGAAATCCTGCCTTGTCTTTTCAGAAATTTGAGCATGGTCCTGCCTTTGATAGGCACATGCAGTCTTCTCCCAACCGGTTCAAGGTTGAGCATACCTGGCTTTTGAAAAGCTTGTGGGCACTCATCCCATGGTTGGTCTCCCTCATTAGCCTATGGTTTGGACATATTGGCATGTTGATCATGCACAGCCTCCCCATGGCATAATGGGCAAAACAACTCCCTCTTGGGGCATGGTAAGACATTGGGGTCTTTAACCAGACCTTTGTATGTCCACCTTAAAGGGTCAAGGGGCGTGCTTAAAGCCGGCCCATTGCTTTCCCTCTTTGTTTTGAATTCTTTTAAGTTAAGCCAAGACCATGAGGCGGGTTTTTAGCCGGCCGGATGCTCGTCTCGGTTTGTTGATTAATTAAGTAAATTGTTATTTAATTTCTGTTTATTGTTTGTTTTATTTCGATTTTTGAATTATGGATCAATAGACGTGCTTAAAGCCGGCCTATTGCTTGCCCATTTATTTTGATTCTTTTAGGTTATGCCGAGACCATGAGGCGGGTTTTTAGCCGGCCGGATGCTCGCCTCGGTTTGTTTAATTAATTAAGTGCATTTTTATTTAAGTTTGAACTTGATTGTTTCTTTTAAAAAAAATTCTTTTTTTTCCACTGGTCACCGGAGAGATATTGGGCCGTAGCCCATCTCCTTCTTCCCCTTCCTTTCCCTTTTTTTTTAAACCCCTTCATAAAGTGGGCCCCGCCATAAGTTGACCTGCGGGTCAACTTCTCCTGCGATTGCTCCCGCGCGCGCGCACCTGGCCACGGCTGCAGCTGCGGCTTTTTTTTTGCTTTCTTTTTTCTGGGTGGGCCCCACCGCAATTTTGACCTGCGGGTCAAAATCGGAGCCGCGCGCGGACTCCTGCGCCTCCCCCTCTCTTCATATGAGCCAGGTGGACATAAGTTTGAAAAAAAAAAAAATCGGCGGCTCCTTTCTCTTCCCCCGACGAGGCGACGGCAGCGGACGGCACCCGACGCTCTCCCGGCGGCTTCGGCGGCACCCGACGGCGCCCGACGGCGGAAGCAGCTTTGGCAGGAGGTGCTCCGGGATTCTCCGGCGGCGGCAGAAGGAGATCCTTACCAGTTCGGGCTGGTTTGCGGCGAGGGCTCCTTGCGGCGGCGGCCTTCCGGCGAGGACTCCTTGCGGCGGGAACCTCCCGGCGACGAGGGGCTTCCGGCGAGGCTTCGCGGCAGAACCTCTCGCGGCCGGGACTTCCGTAAGCCCTCGCTCCTCTTACTCCCTCCCTCGGTCTCTCGATAGCTCTCTCTGGAGGGGGGGGGTTTCGCGCACTCTCGGGCTCTGTCTCCTCGGTCTCCTTTTTTTTTTTTCACGCACGGGTTTGGCAGGGCTTTTTATAAGCCTTGGTCGTCTCCCTACCCCGCTGGGATACTTCCCGCACTGGAGATTGCGGCTCCAAACGGGACTCGGAGCAATCCCGGATTTTTTGGGATCGACCCCTCCTTCCTCCTTATCCGCTCACTGCCTTCCCGCGGCAGTTCCTGTCGTCTCTAGCATGGACTCGTGAGGAGAGTCTGATGGAGAGTTAATTTCCTTCCTTGCTTCGACTCCTCCTCCTCTTCACTTATCATATTTTTTTCTCTCCCCTTTTTGACGTGGACTGGTTATAGAGGAGATGACATCCATGGGCCGGTTGCTGGCTCCATGGATGCTGGCCCAATTGGGCTGTTTCGGACCTCCTCCTGGCCCAACCGATCTCCTTTTAGCTGCTGGCCTGCTTTCTCTTTTTCTTTTTTTTTTAACACGTATGTGACATACGTGTCAATTTTTTGAGTGCCAACAGCATAGCATCGGCATTATTTTCATATGGATATGGTCCCGGACAGTATACAAGACTGAGCACGAGGGAGGAGCGTCACGAGCAGCAGGGAGAGGAGGAAGATCCATATCTATATCCTAGACATTGGTAGTAGATTGATATGATGTAATTTTTTTTTTGATGATGTATCAACTCTTTGATTTTTGAATCAATGGAATTGGAATATGTACTAAATTTCAAGTCTTCAATTGGTGTTCATTAGTATTTATTCGATGTGGTCCTGTGGATGAATGTATTGGTTATTTTTAAAAAAATTTCTAACTTAATTCCTATATTTTTCTAATTTTTTCTGAATTTTTTGAATTTTTTTTGACGAAAAAAAAATCAAAAAAAAAAACCGATTCCGGACCGATCCGGAATCGATTCCCTTCCCAGGAATCGGCCGATTCCGGCTGATTCCTGGAATCGGAATCGGAATCGGCCCCAACCGATTCCGATTCCGATTCCGATTCCGGAATCCTTGCACAAAAGTGAAAAAAACCACCGTCATGAAGGTAAAAAGGCAGCTGGCAGAGGGTGGAGGCTAAGCCATGAAACTTTAGACACCTGTATAGATCTACGAAATTTTTAAGATAAAAAGTGAATAGAAATATGACCTAGAACATGTCCAGGTGCTGTGAAAATTTTAGTAATAACCTTATTCAAATCACCCCCACCAATCAGAACAAGGACGTAAGCCAAACAAAATGTTTCATCAGCATAAATCTAAAAAAAATGAAATTCACAGTTAATTGGTGTCATCAGCAGCACTATGCGTGCAGGGGTGGAGACAAAATGTCAGGTTTCTCTGAACTCTGAAGTCATAATGTTATAAAGATGAAATGAACTTGTACTCGTAGATGTGAGCTATGAAAAGAAGGCCATCATTAATCCTCAAGTGTAACTTTCAAAATAAAAATTCAAAGAAGTCAAAAAAAGTCAAAAATCAATGAACAACAAGACTTTAATCATTATGAAAACTCAAAAATAAAAAATCATTGTAGAAAATGTCCAAGATACCTTTGCCCTTGGTTCCTAGCAAATAGAATCAAAATGATTTCATGGTTGTGAATGAAGAATAGCTATCTGTTGGTGAAGGAATATGGATACTCGTTTCACTCTAATCTATCCCAAAATGAAAGCACAAGAATGTTACTCTCCTCAGACCAACACGGGAACCTGGTTGCTAGCTTGCTGTATGTGACTCTTAAGAGTCCTGAGAAATTGGAATATGTGAAGTTCAGTAGAAACTGGGAAAGGAGGTAAAATATGAGCATAAATGGAAGGTAGAAAGGTTTCAAGATTTATGTGGAAAAGTGAAAGAAATAAAAGGTAAAGAGGTAAAATAGGTCCAAATACTCTCCCAGTAAACCCACCCTTCCAGCTTCTCCATCAACCCCAGCACCAACAAACCAAAACTAGTTATCAACTCACCAATCCTTTTACTTCGAAAAACTGAACAAGCTTCCACACAAAAAATAAATTTCTTTGATGAGAAACATTGATTAAAACAGAAAGCCACACTTTTCGGAACGAAGTGGTTACCAGTTTCAAATTATCACCAATAGCCAAAATAGGATTAGAAGTGTCTAAACCCTGTAAAAAGAAAAACAAAATTATTGTGAAACAGCAGCAATAAAAGTGAGAACAATAATTGGCTATATACCAAGTCCCAAAATGTTTGGTAGCAATAATTCGTTTTTCTAAGATTGTGGATGCTAAAGAATAAAATACACAAACAAATAAAGAATGTAGAAATGGAAAAAAAGGACAGGAATCCTGAACCCAGTCTGACCTTCAACATGGAATGGGATCAGCCAGAATCAGCCTGCGGAAATGGGTTGTATCCAGGCCGATCCGGATGAACTGGCCTGGGCAGGTGAGATCGGCCCAGATCATCTTGAGTCAGGATTGGCCGGTTCCAGCTTGGAATCAGCTCCAGCCATCCATCATGGACTGAGTCTCATCTATGGTTTGCAATCTTGGTAAGATCTCAGTAGAAACTGAGTCAACCCATGATCGGCCAACTCTGGGCTGATCCTGGGCTTCCAGCAGATTGGTTGATCCAATCCTATCAGGATATGCCCTGGCTGATCCAGAGGTTGATCCCAAATTGGGGTTCCTTGCCGGAGACAAGCAGAATAGCCACCTTAAGCGTACAAGACTTTCCGGTTACAATACCCAGAAGGCATAAAGAAGGCAAAGAACCCCACCCGTCAACATGCAGCCAATCCTTGATAAAGTATATACAATGGTGCAGTATCGGCTCTTGCCTTATAGAGAACTATCTGAATCATCCCTTAATTATTTTCGACCAGCCAACACTTGACAAAGAGGTACTATGTTGCAGCATCAGCTCTCAACTTCTAAAGGGCTGTAAGAATAACCCCGAGGGGTGACTATCACCACTCAAGATCACCCCTTGGGATGGCTGTGTAGGAAACCAAAAAGGTGGCTTGTTCAATTTTTCCTCCCTCAGCCCTTGGGAGCTAAAACTGGATCTTTGTATGGACCATCTGGTTGTCTCCCCACTACTGCATATATTTATTTAATATAAACTATATTTTTTGTCTATGTAAAAAAAATTGTCAGATGAGAAGTGTGGTGCCCCTGCACATTGTGGCAATGGATGACAATATGGACACATGTTAAGTGGTGATAAGAAGAGGGTAAGTATAAGTGGTGTGAGAAAGAATTGAATGATGGTGTTTACCGTCTCAAACAACACATCAGTGGAGTAAGTGAGAATGTCAAGAAATGTGACAAGATATCTGCGGAGTTAAGACAAGAGATAAGAATATATTTAACTGGGAGAACATCATAGAAGAAGTTACAAATTGAGCACAAAATCGACCTACACGAAAATTTGCTAAGATGTCTAGACACAAATCTCATGTCCAATAGTCGACAAACAAGAAAGTTGCATGCTCATGTTGTAGTGTCTTCATCAAAATCAGGTGAACAAAAGAAAGCACAAGTAAGAAGAGAAATACATGCAATTAGGGCTTAGACCCAAGAAGACGAGGAGAGTAGAAGGAAGCTAGAGGATCTACTGCCAGATGTTCAAATGTATAAAGCATTCACCCTACACCTCTAGTGGGTTGAGAGAGTGAGTTTTGTTGGACACAGTAAGTTTAGCCGATAGGCACATCCATGTGTAGGTAGAGTAACAAAGGTCAAAGAACGATCAACTAGGCTTTTAAATAAGTAAAGACTACAGCAGGACAGCAAATAAGACAATCAAACACATTTACAAATGATTTTTACATAAAAGTATATAAAAATTTGACTTATTTTAAATGTATTTTACATCCTTTTGAAATAAACATTAATAAGTGTATATTATTTATCTTTGATGTAGGTATGCCAGCCTATATAGTCAAGAGTCCATATTTTCAAACGATGATTGATGTCATCATTGATATTAGACCGGGATTAAAAGTCTCAAGTTCAAAATACATCTATGAAAGTGGGTTGGATTCAAACGTCGATGAATTTACCTAGTGAATAGATGAATTTAAGACAATATAAAAGAAAAGTGGTTGCACCATAAATATGCGATGGATGGACAGGAAACACAAGGAGATTAATGATCAACTTTCTCTTCTATTGTTATGATGGAACCTCATTCTTGAAGAGTAATAGATGCATCGGGTAAATTAAAAATTGTTGACTATTTATTTGGTCACATGAACAATGTTGTCAAAGAAATTTATGAAGACAACATTGTACAATTTGTCACTAACAACGAAACATCATATAAGGTTGCAGAGAAGTAATTGATGGAGGCCAAATCACACTTGTTTTAGGTGTCATGTAATGCACACTCCATATATTTGATGCTAGAGGACATTGAGAAGGAACCATCTGTTGGGTCCTTTGTGAGTCAGATAAAAGTTGCATCCTTTATGTATGAGCATCCTATACTTTGTATATAATGAGAGCATATTGATATTTTGGATCTAGTGTGACCTAAACCAACAAGATTTGTCACGCATTTTATTGCATTAGAAAGTTTGCATAGATATCGCTATAACATGAAAAGATTTATATTGTCATCCCAATACATTGATTACATGGCTGAGGTATAAGACAATATGACGCAATTTGATATCCTAGTGAATATAGAACATCTGACTGAAGACAACCAGTGGTGGAAGAGAATTTAGTATTACTCATATGTGATAGAACCACTCATATAAGTGTTGAGATTGGTTGATTCGAATGATAAAATCAAATAAGATATTTGTACAATGTAATGGATAAAGCAAAGATGAAAAGTAAAGACAAACATTCAAAGCGATATAAGAAATGATGGAAGATTATTGACAAGTGATGGGACAAGATACTTTACCATGGTATCTATGCAACATATATTTATTTATTGTTATATTTCATTTAAATGGTGTAATAATATAACAATGACTGGAAAATTATTTTGAGAAGATATTTCTTAAACCCAAGGATGCAATACAGTAGAGAAGTGTGCAATGATATAAAGGTTGTGCAAGGTATGTTGTCAATGATGCAACGTCTATGTAAAAGTCAACAGAATAGAACAAAAGCCGAAATTGAAATGAATTGTTGATTACTTATGAAATATGACAAATATGCAGGTATGTAGAAAATGACTTACTTGTATTTCATATCTTATTTCAGATGGCATTTAGAATTGGAGTGTACAGAGATCCCGAGCTACAATATTCAAATGATAAGCTTTCTCTTAGTATATCAGTGACAACACACCATAGATCGCGGAATCAGCCGATCCGGATCGGAATCGGCCGATTCCTGGATCGGATCGGCCATTGCCGATCCGATTCTTGGCCGAAGGACTGATCCGGAAAAAAGTTCTGGCAAAATCGGTCGGGATCGGCCAGATCGGTCGGAATCGGATCGGAATCAGAATCGGATTGGCCGAATCAGTCGGGATCGGAATCGGAATCGGAATCAGAATCAAATTGTTTTTTTCATTTTTTGCTATTCCTCGGCCAGAATCGGTCCGAATCGGCCGGAATCGGATCGGAATCGGAATCAAAATCGGATCTTTTTTTTTTTTGCTTACTGATTCTAAATCGATTTTCTTCCATTGGATCGGTCGGAATCGGTCCGATCCAATCCGATCCGGATCAGATCGGTACCCACTGATCCTAATTCTGATTCTGATCTCGCGATCCTTGCAACACATAATACTTGATGCATGTTAAACATTCTTATAAGTGTGTACTTACTATAAATACATTTTTTTTTGCAATTGAGTGGTGGATTCAAGTAAGCAACATAAACGGATGAAATCTACTCATCACTATTATAGTATGAGTATTGAGTCAGAATACTAGTTCATTGCAATATGAGAGAAACTAAAGCATCTTTAGCCTGATACACACAAAAGAATGAACGGATTGAAGCATGAAAGATTGGAAAAACTAGTGTTATACCATTATAATATGTGCTTAAGATTCAAGAATATTAAGAACCGATAAAAAAAATTTTAAAAAAATTACAAGATTTGTAGGTGGTCCTTATGAGCAAAGACACGATGCATTTGATCAATAATTGCCCTAGGGAGAAATTGACTTAAAATATCTCTTCCTAGAAGAATATCCACTTTTAACATAGATGGATGAGAAGCATACTAAACAAACTCCAAAGTTTGACCTCAATGATCGTGCATGAGCCGAAGGAGAGCTACAATGAACAAATACAAAAAAATAAACAAGATACTTAAGTTTTTTGTACAGCTCCAGTCTAGGATCCACGTTATACCACAACACTAGAATCAGCTCCAAGCATAGCACTAGGTTCAGCTTCTCATGCCGCTTTAGCTGAAAGCCCTTCTACTACCCAAAAGAGTTCACAAAAAAAGAAAGATTCGCAGGATTCAAATTGTTGAAAAAAGTTTACCAACTTAATGTTGGTCACAATATGTCAGAAGAAGAAGTGAGAAAGAGGAGAAAACTAGTTGTCAAACAAAAACTTGAGTCTCACAAATAGTACTTAAGCACGTTCCTCCGATGATGATGATGATGATGATGATGATGATGATAATGATGAGTTCATGCCACCAATACATCAGCAATATGTAGATGGTTCAAGGGGTGAAGATGGAGGTGGAGGAGAAGATGGTTCCAGATCCAACAGTGCATGTACAAGTGGAGTATGATTTAACAATTTGGATCACAAGTAAAATTCAAGTATAAGAAGCACCGTCCGAATCATATAGATTTTTTTATGAGTATGTAACAACAAATTATTCAAAACTTGCTTCAAACTTGAAGCCATCTTATCCACCCCCACCTCAAGCATATGATAGTGTGTATGACTTCAGTCAAATGGTTGAAATATTATTTGCACAACAATACAGGCCAATTATGATGAATATGTCACAGTTGAGCATCTAAAAAATGAAAACTAGGGTAACAAAGACTATGATGTTCAATACTATAGATATTAGTAATATAAAGGTATCTTTTGTATTGCATATGAATTGTACTATTTTCTTTGTATAGTGAAATAAATATTGATGTTATTTTATATTTACTTGTGTTAAAATCTATCATAGTCACAAGAAATCATGTTAGATGTTATATTAATATTCTTAACAATTTTATAGGGGTTTCCATTTTTTAAATTTATCATAATTTTTAGATTTTTTAAATTAAAAAAATAAATAAAATCCTGATTCGAACTAATTCTAGATTGGATTCCTCCCAACGAATTGGTCTAAATCGAACTGATCCATTAGCCGATCTTGGCCCCGATTTTGAACTTTCGAACCTTGGATCTGGTACCATAACCTCAATCCCGGTGTAAGTTCCTTCTAGGATCGGCACCCCACCCCACCGAAGATCAGGTCAGCTTATACCAATCTTGCAAACCATGCATCTAGCAAAAAGGCCTGCTATTTTCCTTTAGACAAGAACATTTAAAAAGGCCCTACCTTGGGAGCATTGAGGCTTATACCTCAAGACAAGGTAGTACAATTACTCCTCAAGGCTTAAGTCCTTTAGCATAGTTGAGGCTTACAGCAGCTGATGTGACCTCAAAATTTAAAAATTTAAACTTTTGGTTTGGAAATTCATTTTCCATTTGAATTTGAATTGATTTGACCTTAGTATTGACTTTGTAAAAAAATAGATAGTATTCCATAAAAGTACTAACTAGGGTCCATGATATGTATAAAATTATATTTTTGAGGTTGTTAGGTTCTTTGAAATTGATTTTGACCTTTCTCCGTCAGATGGTGCGAAGATACGACGTTAATTACATCGAGATTACTCGAAAACCCTTGATTAATCATCATAGCAATCCATTGAAATAGAAGACATGCATCCACAAAAATAAACATTCACACAAACACATAGGAGAAAACAACCCCATGAACTTGATGGAATGCAAGCATTTGATTTGGTTTTTGGTTTGAATTGAGTTGATTAATTAAATTTGTTTGTTAGAATTTGAATTTTGATCTGTTTGATTAATTTGGATCTGTTTTATTAGGTTTGACTTGAATTTTATTGGTTGGATTTAATTGCTTTTGGTTTGGGTTGAAGTTAGATCTGTTCATCTTAATTGAATCAATTTGTTTGAGTTGCTTATTGATTTAAGTTTGATTCAATTTGAATTTGTTTGTTGATTTTAAACTTGGTTTGAGTTTGAGGCCGTTTGTTTATTGGTTATGGGATTTGGGATTTGGGCTTTACTTACAGAATTTGATTTGTCTTAAATTAAATTTGTGCTTGAATTTGGTTTGCTTTAAATCAAATTTGTTTGCTGAAATGGATTTAACTTGAAAATTTTGGGTTTGATTTGAATTTTAGATCTTTCAAGCTTCTGCCTTGATTTCCGTTAATTTTCTTTGGTTTTATGTAATTTGGGTTATATTGGCTTTGGCTAGAATTTGATTTGAGTTTGTTTTGACAAAAATTCTTAATCCCACAACTTTCAATTTACAGATTTGTGCAGGTTCTGATTTGATGTTTGAGGGATTTAAGGAAAATTTGATTTGTTATTAAACTTGATTGGAATTAATTCTGGTCCAGCTTGAGAGATTGAATTTGACTTGGCTTATAATTCTGATTATTTTAAGGTTCTGTTGGGATTTGGATTAAAATTCCGATTGAGATTTTGATTAGTTGATGGTTCATGTGAATTGATTTTTAACTGTCTCGAATTTGTTTAAGTTAACAATGATTTGAATTTGAGTTTAATTTGGATTGATTGATTTGAGTTTGATGAATTTGCTCAGAATTTGATTTGTTTTAAATTTAATAGAATCTGTTTGATTTCTTTTAGCTAGATTTAGTGGTTGGAATTTGGGTTTGATGTGGGCTTTAATTTGATTCGAGTTGAATGAACTGGTTTATGAATTGTTTGTTGATTTGAATTCATTTGGCTTACTTTGTTTTAAGATTGGATCTGAGTATCTGACAAGGTTGGTTTTGACTTGGATTTAGTTTGCAGTGGATTTTACTTATTAATTTGCATTTTAGTTTAGTTGGAGTTGAGTTTAGCCAAAACTGGTTTAACTTTGATTTAATCTGAGTTGGTACGTTCAGATTTCTTGAAGCTTGCAGATTTCGGACCTGTTTAAATTGTTTGGATTTGGGATTTGACTCATTCAATTATTTGATTTGAGTTCTGTTTTGAATTTGGCTTGAGGGTTTAGTGAATTTTCAGGCCTTTATTTCCGGATTTGGATCTCGGGGTTCAGATTTCAAACCTCCAGGTTTCGATTCCAAAGTTATATTTCAGATTGGTGGTTCATTTGATTTCTTTAAGTTTAGATTTTCTTTCTTTCCAGATTTGGGCCCCTTGCAGATTTTTTACAGTTTTCGGATCTTACAAGTTCAGAATTACAAATTGCTATATTTTTTTATTTCAGACTTTGGTTGCAGGTTTTGAGCCTCAGATTATGTTTTGAATTCCAGACTTTTAAATGACAGTTCTGCATATTATAGATTCAGATTTTTTTGTTCCAAAATTCTGTAAATTCTGTACGTTCCAAAAATTTTCAAATTTGGAATTTCCAGAATCGGCCCTCTTGCAGAATTTTTACAACTTCGGATCTTCTGATTTACACATTTTCGGTCTCTGACCTCTGATTTCCCAATTTTTGCTTCAGACTTCAGATTTTCAGTTTTCTGGATTTTGTGCACATTTGCAGATTCAAATTTCAGATTTTTACATTGCAGACTTTGTGTGTTTTAAGTTCAGAGGTTTTTTTTATTTCAATTTCACAGGTTCAGATTTTTACAGTTTTTCAGATTTCAGATTTTGTATTTTTTTTGATTTTAGACTCTGCAGATGCTGATCCTGTACAGATTTCACTCTTGACTGGCTCAATGTTTGATTGGCATTTGATTTTGTTTAGTCAAACCGTAGGCTCCCCCCTCTGATTTGAAAGTTCAATTAATATTTCTGGATCCCTCACCAGATGATCAAGCTTCTGTTACAGATTTTATGTTTGTTATTATTTGCATTCCGGTCATTTCATGAAGTCAGAGCTCCCTTTTCCATTGAATTTGCACCGAACATAATCTCCCACATTGTTTGAAATACAATATCATGACATTCATTCTATCAACTTGGAATCAAGCATTTGTCGGTCTTCCGGTCAACTTGAGTTTTGTTGTCTTGAACATGTCCCAGCCTTTGATAGGCATCCTGAAATTTGTCCAATGTCTTGAGACTGAGCATGTCCCGATCTTTTATTGACTAGTGGGAAATTAGCTCATGTCGATCCTCATGACTCCTTCATAAATTGATGAACTGCTTGCTGAACGGATAAGACATTGGGGTCTGTTTTATGGACCTTTGGATGTCTACCTTAAGAAGAGGGTCAGGAGGCTTGGGGCTATGGTGACATTTGAGCTCCACGAAACTGTTGTAGGAGGGTCCGCAGCGTTCGAAAGAAAGAGCCGGTTGCCTAGACCAGGGAGGAATGGGGAGAAGAAGAACTCACAACCTGGAGAAGGGAGAAGAGCCAGCGATTCCGCGGTAACTCCCGCTCCTTCCTTTCTTCCTCCGCGCTGGTATGGCACTCTCTCTCTCGATCGATCGATCGATCGATCGATCGCTTTTCTTCCGCTCTCACGGCTGATCTAATCCCTTTGGCCCGTCGGCTTTGCGGGTGCTTTATAGGCATCTGAGTCCCCTTCTTCCATCAGAAGACCCGCCGAACCAAGACCTTCAATCCGAGCTGGACTCGGAAGGCTCAAAACGCGGCGTCAGACTCCTTCCGCGATTGAGCACCCTCCGTAAAAGGGTATCCTAGTCCGTAAAGGACTCAAAACGGCTTGGGATATAGGAGACGACTTTCCCCCTGCCCGTAGGACTCCTCCCCCTCGGGTGAGTCCGAGCCAGCGTGAGAGGTTGGTTCTGCCACCGTAAATTTCCCTTTTTATCTCCCTCCGACTGACTCGTCATTGCTAATATGTTTGCTCACCTCATCTCCAGCCGGAATAATCCATTTTTACTACCCAGACCTTCCTTTTCCCAACATTCTCCACATCGACCGGATTTGTTCAAAGCCTTTTCGATAGGCTACCGAACCTGTAGTGTACCTGACCCCTCTCCAGGTTGAGCTGATTGTACGCGATTCTAAGTAGCATCCCATCTCTGCATCCTGACTTGAAGGTAACTTCTACAAGCTATTTTAGGGTAGACCACCCTCTTTGTTTGTTTGTTTAAGCATCGGTTTGACTGCCTTCAGTAGAACTGTAAATGGATCTGACTAATCCGAAAATCTACCCTTAATCCGAAAACATTACCGGGTTTGGACATTCAACGGCAAACCCAAATTTGATAGTTGACAGGGATCGGATTTGCTATTCACGGGAGAAATCCGAAAATTTATTGTCGGGTTTAAACTTTCGGATTCTCTGAAACCCGTAAAATGGGTTGTGGCACCGCCTCGGTGAGCCACCAAAGCATCGAGTCCTACCCGAAGTTTGCCTACGGCGGCGCCGGCGGAGGCCGCACCCCAAGCCCGCCGGCGGCGCCCGGTTTGTCTCTCCGAGTACCGCACCGGCGAGACGCTCCGGCTGGTCCCCGACCGCTTCCATGCCGACCGCGTCGACGAGTGCCTGCAAGTGAGCTCCACGTGCCCCGTCCGCCGCAACTCCCCTGCATCCAGTCCCTGGAGGAGGAGCAGAAACCGACGGAGGTTGAGGCCGGGAAGGAGCTTCTTCGGGTGCCCGACGGCGCTGGTGCTGTCGCCGCCGCCACAGAACAGAGGATCCCCAATCACCATCATCTCCAGGAACATGTCAAGAAGCATCGATAATGAGGGTGAGCTGGTGGCATTGTGTGAGGAGATCGGCTTTTGGGTGACTGTGCCATGGTTGGACCGCACCACGTGGAGCCGGAACCGGGCGATCAACGGCAGCGACGCCGTACGAGGGAGCATTCGGGAGAGATGATTCGTTAAATCTCAGCTCGAACAGAGAAATCAGACCGCCGATTTCGTCGGGGATCTTGCTGCCGATTTGGTTCGATGACAGATCAAGCATCCCAGCTTCGGCAACTGGCCAAGCACGCTGGAATCCTCTCTATAGTGTTGCTATCGGAGATCCGTAGATACATCAGATTAGGACTCGAAGCCCGGCTTCTTGATACCTCACCGGAAAACCCATTGTTGCTCAAATCCATGAAAACCAAAATAGGGTAGGCCCCAAAATCGACGTTCAGGAATCACCCAAAAGAAGCCGCGACGAAGCCAACAGATGTGCCTATCGGCAGGCCACAGGAGGAGCCGGCGGATGCGGCACTCGCGACCACCCGGCTGCGAAGAGATGGAGGAGGAAGTTGCAGCACCTACCGAGAAGACGGTGGCGGAGGAGCCGGCGCCAATAGAGGCCGCGGCGAAGGAGCTGACGGAAGAGACCGGAGACGAGAAAGAAGCACCAGCCGAAGAGTTGAAACCGGAGGCCGAAGAAGAGGCCATAACCGAGAATGTCGCCATGGCGATACTCACCGGGTTCTTGTCCAAAAGATTCGAATCCGAAACTTTAATTCGGATCCGGATTCAAACCCGATCCTAACAACTTATTTATACCGGTTTCAGATTATTTTCGGATTTAGTAAATTCAGGTTCGGATTCGGATCGATGAGGATCCGACCCAAATCTGATCAGTTGACAGCTCTAGCCTTCAGCACAGGTACATAGCTAACAGTATCCATAGGGTAACCATTATACCATATTCTCTTTATTTGAATCATATGCCTATTGTCTAAAAGCTGCCAATAGCCAACAAACTTTAAGCCTTCGGAAATCCTTGAACCTGATGATCCTTTATTGCTTGAAAATATGGGTGTCAACAGCCGCCTTGAGAAAGAAAAGATGGTGAGGCTTCAAAAAACTGTAGCCTCTATGGTTCTATTTAAACTAGTGAATGAATTACATCAAATTGAAGATTGGGTCTAAAGTAGTAATGGAAGAAATCAGATGTCTGCCCCTACATTCATCGATTCAAGCTTCTCCCATTAATGAAATACAGAGAATAAAATAGAAAGAAATTTCCTCTCCACATCAGACAAAATCATCAAATATTTTTTCATTTTACTTTTAAAATATATTATTATGGGCCTCCAAAGATCGTTAGCTATTCATAGCTAAACTATTATTTCAATTTTTTACAATTTTTTATGTATTTCATTCCTTATTAATTCATACATACCTATATGTAAAACTATCAATTACTTGGAATAAAAGACCACTAACCACGTTTCTTTTATTAAGGCTTATGCTTTAGTAAGTTCTAATGCTTCCACCTCATGAGACAGAGAATACGCCTCATCACAGCCTCAAGCCTTCATAAACATTGGGACAGCAAAGTTCCCCATATTTATTTTCCAATGGCAGTATATGATGTCAAACAGAAAAATATGCACCACATTCTCCCCTTGCATAAACCACAAAAGCAGCAACAGGTGGCCTCCCCAAAGTTATAGAATTCATAGTCTTTTTCCAAGTTTTGTGCTTATAAATCTTAGCTTCCCTTCAAAGAACCTCACACCAATGAGTACGATAGGATTTTGTGTCAGAACTGAAACACAACTGCTTTATTTGATATTCCACACTCCACACAATGTTGAAAGCTTTTACATACTTCAATATAAGCATCAACAAGTTCCTACTTCGATTATAGACTTCAAGGATTGATTTTAAGACAGGACCAAACCAAGAAAAAAAATGCTCAATCAATTTTCTGTTGTGTTATTTGAGGCACAAGGCACCCAAAACAAGGAGGGTCTCAACTGGCTTCAGGCATTTGAGGCGGGCACCTCAGGTGCTTGAAGCAAAAGAGGTGGAAGCCATAGAGCTGCAGAAGACACAGTTTCTGTGGCCTGGTGGTGGGCTTCCATGGAGTTTTGACTGGCAAGTCCAACTGTGGCTCCTCTCTCACCTAAACTGGGTTTGCCTCTTGCTGCCAAACTGGGAATGATCGTCCCTTCATCTTCTTCAACACCCGGAAGCATTCTTTGCATCTCTGAAGATGGTGGTGTAATAGAAAGGCCTCGGGCCTCCGCAGACTTGGATCGGTCAAATGAGGCTATGCTGTTGGCTTGGAATCTTTCGGTTTAGGCTTTGAAAAATGTGGCTGCACTGATCATCCCAAAGGTTCCTGATGCAGCTGGCTTCCTTCCTGCTGACAATGTGTGCAACAAAGCTCTAGCCATCATGCCTCATTCCAGTCACCTTGATTCTCCCAAATGGGCTAATGGGGAAGTTGTTGAATGGCAATTGTCAAATGATACTATCTGTTCCATTGGTGAACTTGTTGGGCCAAGTTTTTTGGGGAGGGAAGAAGTGGTTAAACAGTTTTTAAATAAGCATGGGCAAGATGTACATGGCAAGGGGAAGCTTCACCATGCAAAGAACTTAGTTCAACAAAAGGTGGAGATTAGAGAAATGAAATTCCTTATGAAAAATGGAGTTGTCCAGAGTGGTAAGAGGAAGAGGAGAAAAGGGAAGAAAATCATAATTTACTCATAATTAAAATCACTAATTGATATTGTAGGGGTGTCATGGGGTCAGAAAAAACAAGAGAACTGCAAAGTATGGTGGTTTCGCACAGGCCAACAGTAGTTGTACACCAGGAGACAAAATCCAATTGCCTTCCATCTGTTGGGAGTAGGGGACTGGCAGCTTATGGGATGAGAGAAAGGTTGCAGCTGAGACTATTTTGGAAAGCAATCACATACAGGTTCTTAAAAGCAGACTGAATGTTAATGATAGTGGTTTTTGGTCAATGTGCATGGGCCCACTGGAGATGTAGACAAGTCTCCTTCTTTGAGGAGTTAGAAACATGGTGATGTTTGTGTGGTAACTTCAATGCTGCGAGATAACTAAGAGAGAGGTGGAAACAAAATGACTGGACCCAGGAAATGAAGTTATTCAATGATTGAGTCAACAATTGCAACTTAACATAGGCCTTGAGTTCCCATGGTCTAATTCGAGGATTAAATCAATGCTACATAGATTATTCGTTTCCACTGGTTAGGCTTTAGATTTTAGTGATCCAATTGGTTTCTATGTTCCCAGAATTGTATCTGATCACTATGCCATTGGTACCAGCATTGATAGCAAAAACAGGTCTCAAAACAGCAAATTTAGTTTTGAGCTAGCTTGGTGCAGGGATGTCTCATTTAAAGAGCAGGTAGGCATATGGTGGAAAGAAACAGAAGCTACATCTGATTCAGCCATGTGGAGATTTGTCAACAAATTAAAACAGGTGAAGAAATGTATCCAAAGATGGGATAGAACCACCACTCGATTGCAAGCTACTGACGAGGAGGAGCAGCCTTCAAAGTTAAACCATTTTGAACAATTAAATGACAAAAGGGTATTAAATGATAATCAAACTGCTGAGTAGAATATCTTGAAGGAAAACTTTAATGATTGAGGTACCAGAGAGAAAATCAAATAGAAACAGAGATCCAAGAGACCTGGCTCAAGGAAGACGGCAAAAATAGAAGATTCTTTAACACTATGGCAACACTCAAGCATAGAAATAGAATCATGCAGAGGATAAGTATAGAGGGTGTAGATTGTGAAGGCACAAAACTAAATGGTAAACATGCTGCAAACTTCTATCAAAAACTTTTATCTAAAGAAGGCAGTTGGAGTCATCTGCTGAATTTCGAAATGACAAATAGACTGAAGGAGGGCCAATCTTTTGTCTACTATGTTTCTGAGGATGAGGTGTCCGAGGCCATTAATAATATAGATTCATTCAAAGCCCCAGGTCAATGGTTTCTTAAGTGGTCTCTAGCAAACATGTTGGGACACTATTATGCAAGATTTTATGGCTATAAGCAGTGATTTCGAGGAGAACTCAACGTGCATTAAATTTCTGTACTCTACCACTCTAGTGGTCTTGCTCAAGAAAGAGAATAACAAAGACCTTGAACCAATCAGTCTTTCGAAATTGTAGTTACAAGATCATCACAAAAATTCTTGCTAGTAGACTAAGCAAAGTCATTGACAAAATCATTAGTTACCAAAGATTCCAGAATCAAAATCAGAATCAGAATCGGTCAATATCGATCTGATTGGACGAAGCGGATCGGCCGGAATCGGCCCGGCTGATTCTGGAATCTTTTTTTTGTAATTTTTTATTCAAAAACATTTAAAAATTCAGGAAAAAGTAAAAAATAGGAAAGCCACTGAAAATTCCTAAAAAAACAAATGTATCATTTAACATGTTTTAAAAAGAAATACAGTGTTATCCATTGTCTATGATAATATGATCATAATTGTAACATAATAATATGATAAACAAATGTAACAAGATAATAATTATACATCTCATGTTCATCAACATCTATAGTATTAGCTTTCATCATATTTCTCCTGCTCCTAGGTTGTCTACTGTCTTCTTGTCAATGCGGGTAGATATTCATATGAAAAGAATACATGGGCCATCTCAGACATCAAATTGTGGCACATAACTGGGTTGTATAGGTGGAATCCACTGCTGAGTTAGCTCATCAGCAATAGGAGAATCTGACTTTGCATAATGATGTGGTGTATGCTCATCAAAGTAGTAAAACTACTGTGATCTAGATGAATATAGACCTGCTGCACTTGCATCTTCTCCACGTACATCTCCTCCTCCTCCTCTTCCTCCTCCTCCTCCTAGCTGGGTGGCTAGTATGCACTCCTCGTCATCCTTACCTGAGAAGGGTGCATGTGTGTTGTCATCTAGACTCATAGGCTGTCGCCTAATATCCAACTTCCTTCTCTTTGTTTCTTCTACAATGTCAAGAGATGACTTACAACCCACAGATTTTTTTTTACTGTACAAAGCATCCCACTTTTCTTGATGTCACTTTTATCTTTGTCCTTACTAACTGAGAATGGGTTGTGTAGTTGGGGGTGGGGCTAAAGCTAAGGCTAAAGTTGGAGATGGCTGCAGGGTTGCTAAGGCAGAAGACGGAGCTATTTGAGGAGTAGGTGGAACACCCTCAGCCTCAATATCATCTAATTCTCTTTCTGCCCATGCACAATCCTTAGAATCAAACTCAAATGGATGACATCTAGCTGTCTTTTCTTCTATCCAAGCAGCAAATAAGTGCTCTTCCTAAAAAATGTGGTCCATGCCAACCTCTTTAAGTGGTTCATATGCCATCGGACTTTGCTCATATGGTCCACCTGCAAACCATGCAAATCTCTCATCTGAGATCTTCTATCATTCTTTAATATTCTTGATGCATAGTATCATGTTACAATGACAAATTACAAGCTTCTCCAGCCTATCAAATGTCAATCTGTTTCTCCTCTTTGTGTGTATCAAGTTGAATATACTCCAGTTTCTCTCATAATGAGAGGAACTAAGGCTCTGGCTTAATATCTTGATAGTAACATCTATTAGTAGATTCTATCCACTCCTGACATTGACCTGAACCCACCACTTAGCTACAAAAAATAACAAACAATCAACCCTCTCTAGGTAATCAAAATCAATGGAGCTCTAAAAGAAAATAATAAAAATATGATCTTAAGCATACCTGGAAAAATTTTATGAATATCTCGTATCAGTATCTGAGTATACTCTAACCCTCATCCTATAGTGCTACATCTAAAAATTGATAAATACAAAATGATTAGTGTTCCCAATTATTTCTTCATTTCCAATTATTAATGTAACTTTCACTTACTTCTAACTTAGCTATTGTCCTATCTTGTTGAGATCGGCATAGCCGCTGAATGACCGAGAGAGTACCTCGCAACACCTTATTGTCGTTGGATACATGTCCTCTATATTGGATGCCGAGATTCAAAAAATATCCTATAATTATTTAAAGATATTTCATTGTCAATAAACTAAATATTGACTAAGTAAAAAGTAAATAAGCACAAACACAAATATAATCACTGACCAGCAGTATATACATCATGATGTAATGTCCTATTTCATCTGTTATCAATGATCTTCCACCATTTTTTGTACCCTTTGGGATTCTTCTCTTTGATTTTCAATTTTGCACAGGTTATTGCATCATACAGAGTGCCCATTTGGTTCTTATCATCCGAGTCAACCAATCTCAATAAACTACTTGTGGCTCAATAATTGCCAAGTAATAAGCAATCCTCTCCTAAAATCTCGCATGCGATCTGTTGTTCAGCCTTAACAAGAATCTCCAACTGATCCTCCTTGTTATGCAAGTGGCCCACCATATACTTATAATATTCCTCGGACTGAGTGAACCTAACCAGTACATGCCTATGGTGATGCAAACTCTCCAATTTAATGAAGTTTATGGCAAACCTAGTAGGGCCAAGACTCACAAGTGTAGAAACAGTAACCTCCCTGTCTATATCCTCTAACATGAAGTCAATGGCGGACACTGTGCATGGTACCCAAAAGAGATGTTGTCTCTTCTCTATTAATTTTCTCCTTGCTACCTTATAGGAGGGTTCATTATCAGTCACGAACTGAATAACATTGCTTTCCCCAATCTCCTCCACTACAACATCTTTTAATGAAAAACTATAGTCAACATTCTTAATTTGACCCAAAGCATCAACCAACTTCAAAAAAGAAAGCTGTACCCTCTGAACAATACACAAAGAAGTTAATCATGCTCCTATTGATGATGTATGTCCACTCATCACGCATAATTGAGCAATCTCTCTCCTTCCAGACTAACTTGAAACCTTTTATCATGCCCTTAAATCCTGTACCTCCTTATCTAGCCCACCAACATAGATATGCCACTAGTAGGGGCTTGCATTCCAGGTCCAACCTCAACAATGGCATCAATCATAGTTTGAAAGTAGGGACTAGCAGCTGCATGTGTTAGGATGCCTACATTAAGGTAAAAAACTCCATCAACCAAAAACAATGTTGATGAAATGAAACATATACACATACATATTAAGATTTATACATGCATATAAAAATCACTCCTCAATGTGCCTCACTATTCTATTTGCAGATGTTCCCGTTGCCTTCACCCCTTTTATTGTTTATTTAATATTCCTCTGTAACGCGCTCTGCTTCCTAAATAAATACTCATGTTGGTGTATGGCATGTATGACTGATGTAACCTCAAATTTTCAAAAAGATTTTTATTCTTTTGTTTTGGAAATTCATTTTCCTTTTGAATTTGAATTAGATTAGACCTTAGCATTGACTTCTTAGGAAAATAGATGGTATTCCATAAAAGTACTAGCTAAGGTCAAAATTTATATGTCGAGGTTGTTAGGTTCTTTGAAAATTTATTTTGACCTCTCCCCGTCGGATGGTGCGAAGATCCGACGTTAATTACATCGAGATAACTCGAATACCCTTGATTATCGTCATAGCAATCCATTGAAGTAGAAGACATGCATCCACAAAATAAACATTCACACATAGGAGAAAACAACCCCATGAATTTGATGGAAGGCAAGCACTTAATTTGGTCTTGCATTTGATTTGAATTGAATTTTTGATTTAAGTTGAATTGAATTTTGATTTAGTTTGAGTTGAATTTAATTTGAATCTGTTTGAATTTAGTTTGAGTTGAATTTAATTGGTTGAATTGCTTTTAGTTTGGGTTGGAGTTTGATTTGTTCATTGAATTTATTTAAGTTTGAAATGGATTTTGTTGGAATTGAATTATTTAAATTTCAGTTTGATTTTGGTTAAAATTGATTTGAGTTGAATTTGTTTTGGGTGAATTTGACGTTTTGTGGTTTCATGCAAATTCCAGACTTTTAAAATGATTTGGGTTTGAATATGAATTTGTTCATTTTGATTGAATTTATTTTAAGTTTGATTCAGTCTGGATTTGTTTGTTGACTTAAATTTGGTTTGAATTTGAGACAGTTGTTTATTGTTTGATTTGTGTTTGGTTTATTTTGAATTTGTTGATTTAAAGTTAATATGTTTTTATGTTTGACTTGGATTGCGTGAAATTGATTTTACTGGGGAGATTTGGTTTGGATTAGATTGGCCTTTAAATTATCTTATTCTTCAGATTTTGTTTGAGATTTGGATTAAGATTCTGACTGAGATTTTTTATTGATGGCTCATGTGAATTGATTTTTTTACTGTCTTGAATCTGCTTAAGTCGACAATGATTTAAATTTGAGTTTTGATGAATTTGTTCAGAATTTGATTTATTTTAAATTTAATGGAATCTATTTGGTGACTTGTTTTGTTGATTTGAATTTATTGGGCTTGCTTTATTTTTTAAGATTGGATCTGACAAGGTTGGTTTAGTTTGCAGTAGATTTCACTTTTTAATTTAGTTGGAGCTGAGTTTGGCCGAGACTGGTTCCAACTTTGATTTAATTTGAGTTGGTACATTCAAATTTCTTGAAAGCTTGCAGATTTCGGACCTGTATGGATTGTGTGGATTTAGGATTTGACTTATTCAATTATTTGATTTGAGTTCTGTTTTGAATTTGGCTTGAGGGTTCAGTGGATTATCTTCAGATTTGAAGTTTCAGATTTAAGTGATCTGACTTCAGACTCGGCAGACTTTAGATTTCACATTCTGCAGATTCTTAAATTTGACCAGATTGTGGATTCTGCAATTTCACAGGTTTCGATCTCTCATTTTAAATGTGAAGTTCAAACTTGCAGATTTTGGGTTTTCAGACTTGTATGTTTTAAGTCCAGATTTCAGATTTCAGATTTACAAGTTGGATTAAATTTCAGATTTTGGAGTTCAGATTCTGCACTTCCTATTTTCAGATTTGGGGGTTCCAGATTTATTTCAAATCTCAGACCTCAGTTGCAAAGTTCAGATTTTTAGGTTTCTGTTGACACCCAATTTTGTGTTGACAAAACCAATTCAAAAAAATGAAAGAAGTGGCATGCTCGGCCTCTCTAGGATCCGGGGCTGTGTACAGCATGTACAGGCACTATAGACAAGCCCAAATAAGCCCAATTCAGTCCACTTGCAGGTCCCCCTAAGCTGTCCCCCACAGGTCCCTGGGCGGTCCATCTCCAAGGCCCAGGGCAGGGCTTTGATTGGCCCAATTCAGTCGCCCTGCAGTGCCTATCCATGAAGCTTAGAATGGAATTTTAATTAACCCAAGTTGGCCCACTGAAAAAATCCATTTGCGGCTCACCCAGCATAGCCCGCAGGCCTGCCCAATAATGGGCCAGGAGATCAATCCGTGGAGACCTAGGCTCGCCAAAGAATATATATGGAGATCTTGTTAAACAAAGATAGGAGACCGGACAGAGCAAGGAGGGAATCGCGATCGGAATATTGACTTGCCATGAAGTCCCGATCGATGGGAAGACCTCCCTCATTTTTAGCAGGAGGTTGGATCTCCTTCCGAGAGGATGGGGTTGGCCGTTTAAGCAAGGTCCGAGTCCCTCTTGGACCCGGAATCACTCTCCCATAGGAAGAGGAGAGCGGCCGAGGCTTATAAAAGCCGCCGCAAGCCGCCGCGTAAAAAAAAAGGAAGGCCAGAGAGAGAGAGGCGGACGCGGCGGAAGAGCAAAGCGAGGGAGAGAGCAATCCAGAGGATTACCGGCCTTCCCACAGCTTGGTTGGAGCTATACGGCTCCTTTTCCTCTTCTTCTACCGTCGCTTTCTTCTCTTGCCACTGCCGGACGCCGCAACCCCTTCTGCAAGGTGCCGCGCTGCCGTCGGACGCCGTAGACGCCGGAAGACCTTCCCGTGGCCACCGGTGAGGCCCCCTCCCTCTTCCCCTAGGGCCGCCGGCCCCTCCTCCACCTTCCTCCGGAGCTGCTGCCGTCGAAAGCACCGGAAGACGCCGCCGCAAGCTGCCGATGTGCCGTCGAGCGCCGGGGAGGCCGAAGAAGACCGCGCGGACACTGTAGCTGGGGGAGAAATATGTCTCCCCCAACTTAGTCCAGCGTGGAAATCCAGCGGGGCCCACCAGTAAAGAAAAGCGCAAAAAAAAGGGGGGGAGAGGCGACCGGGCGAAGCCGGCCAGCTCTCTCCCGCCGCTGAGTGAACCGCCCCTGCGAGAGAACCGGCCGGTCCAGCAGGCCCGGGCCCTCCTCTGCACAAACAGTGCCCTGCGCACAGCACAGGGACCTCCTTCAAACAAAAAAAAAGAGAAAAAATGTTTTAAAATAAACAAAACAGTGGAAATTAAATAAAAAAATACATTTAATTCAACAAACTGGACTAGTTGGGGGGTCGACTAACCATCCGCCTCTACATCTCGGCTTAACTCAAAATAATTCAATAAACCGGACTAGTTGGGGGGTCGATTAACCATCCGCCCCTACGTCTCGGCTTAACTTAAAATAATTCAACAAACCGGACTAGTTGGGGGGTCGACTAACCATCCGCCCCTACGTCTCGGCTTAACTCAAAATAATTCAATAAACTGGACTAGTTGGGGGGTCGACTAACCATCCGCCCCTACGTCCTTAAGGTAGACATACAAAGGTCTATAAAAGACCCCAATGTCCTACCAAGTTCACCAAGCTATGCAAGGCTCAAGCATAATCAATATGCTATCATGCCGGTCATATGCTAGTGAAATCATCAAAAATAGTGGGGGATGCCCATAAGTCTATCAAGACCGGTTACATGCCGCCCATGGATCGACAAGTCCATCAAGGACTCAAGAGACTGATTTTCCAGTCAGGTTTCAAATTGCCTCATGAAGAGGAGGGAAATACCCATAAGTCTATATCAGACCGGGTGTATTCCTTTCAAAGGATCGACAGACACCATACTCATCAAGAGTGGAGCAAGAACATTCTCAAAACAAGTTGTATTTTTCTGGACTATGAACGTCCAAGACAGACAGTCAAGAGATTGTACTTTTCAATATATCATTGAAAGAGTCAATGATCTCATTGATTCGGTGGGATGCCAAGCACTTAAAAAAAAAAAAAAAAAGAGAAAACAGAACATAAAATCTGTAATTTAACTTGGAATTAAATTCTGTCCAACCAGGTTTGGTTTCATTTAAACCCCATAAATCACATTCCGTAGAGGAGCTGAGCTGAAGTCCAGGGATTTGAAGCAGGCAGAAAATTGAAGAGAACAAGTCTGAATTGCAGGAACTTCTGTGAAAGTTGGAAATCTGGAAATTAAAGATCAGGAGTTAGAAAAATGCACGAATCAGAAAATCTGAGGTTGTAAAATTCTGCAGGATGGTCGATTCTGGAAATTCCAGATCTGAAGGAAATCGAAATTTTGGACCTGTAGCTTGTAAAATCTGCAAAATCAGACCTGAAGCTGAAATTCAAGACAGGGTCTGAAAAATCTGGAATCCATGTGTAGAATTTGCAAGAAGTCTGAAATTTGAAAGAAGTCCGAAATTCTGCAATCTAGAATTTGAAGATTCAACATCTGAATTCCAGGAGATTCCAAAATAAGAAGAGAAGTCTGGATTGCTGCAGAATCTGGAGGCTGAGAAGTGAAAAAAACAAAAAAATCTGGAATTTGGAGTGGTGCAGAATCTGAATTCTGGATCCGTACACAAATCTGAATTCTCAAAACTTAAGGCCAGACTTAGATTTGTGACTCAAACCTGCAACGAACTGAAGAATCAGAAATCAGAGCTCATTTCAAAAATCTGAAATCTAGGAGATCTGAAATGCCGAAATATAAAGTCTGCAATTGGAACATCTGGAAACAGGAATAAAAAATCTGAAGTGCAGAAATCTGAAAGGGAGATCAGCAATCTGGATTGGAGTTTCAGAAATCTGAATTTCAGGAGTTTCAAAGTCTGAAACTCCATATTTCTGACGTACAGCAAAACTGAAATTTACAAGAGGTCTAGAGTTTGGAATTTGAAGAAATCAAAATCTGGGCATTGCAGGGAGCCGAGGCCTAAAATCTGGAATCTGAGAACTGAATTTGTATTGAACCTCTCTAAGAGTCTGCAATCTGGAAATATTTGAAATACAGTCTGAAATTTGAAATCAGTAAGAAATCTGGAAGTTTGAAAGACTGCAAATCTGAAAATGCAGAAATCTAGAGTTTGATATTTGAAGAAGCAGGAAATCTGAACTTTGCAAGGAACCGAAGTCTGTAGAAATTGCAGAACTCAGAATCTGAAAATTTATGAAATTTGCAGAGTTTGCAATCTAAGGAAGCACCAACTAGGTTCAATTAAAAAATCAGATAAATTTAAGCCAACAACTTCATTGTAAACCAAATCTGGCTTGGACAAATCAATTAATTCAAACAAGATTGACTTCAAACAAATAAATCTTCTAACTCAAATTAAATCAAACCAACAAATTCAAATCAATTCAATTCAAATCAAATCCAAACTAAAATTGAGTGCTTGCATTCCACCAATCTTATGGGATTGTTTTCTCCTATGTCCATATGTGTGTGTATGCGTGTTTATTTTGTGGATGTATGTTTTCTGTTCCAATGGATTGCTATGACGCTTAATCAAGGGTATTCGAGTTAGCTCGATGTAATTAACGTCGGATCTTCGCACCATCCGACGGGAAGAGGTCAAAATAAATTTTCAAAGAACCTAACAACCTCAACAAATAATTTTGACCCTAGTTAATACTTTTATGGAATACCATCTATTTTCCTAAGAAGTCAATGCTAAGGTCTAACCAAATCAAATTCAAATTCAAAAAGGAAAATGAATTTCCAAAACAAAAGAGAATAAATCTTTTGAGATTTCGAGGTTACATCAGTTTCTTACAAGTTTCTGATTTTCGGCTGCAGGCTCTCAAACTTCCAGATATTTAGATTTTGAAATTTTGCAGATTTTCAGATTTTTTAGATTTTTATTCAAGTTTCAGATTTCGGATTTTACATTCTGCATTTTCAAAGGTTTTCGGATTGCAGGTCCTGATTTCTGATTTTTAGAATTCAGATTTTTTTATGGATTTAATTGAGTTTGTGATTTGTTTGAGTGTTTTTGATTTGGGATTTGGTTGTATAAAGATTTAGATTTCAGATTTACAGGGTTTAAAATTTTAAAGTCTTTTACAGGTTCAGAATTTTCAGAGTTATTTGAATCATTTGTTAATTCTTTTGTTGTCTTGCATTTCAGAAATTTCATATGGTTGTCTCTCCTTGTAGCATCAATCTATGTACCGAACATGAATTTCACTTGTTCTCTAAAAAATATGAGACATGATTTACAACTTGAATAGCAATCCGGTCCCTTTGAGTCCTTGATGAACATGTAACTTGTTTGATGATGAAAAAAGCACCCGATCTTTGATAGACTTGTGGGCATTCCTCTCACTGATTTGAGATTGAGCATGTCCCGGCTTTTGATAAGCTTGTAGAGACTCATCTCCTTGTCTTGAGATTGAGCATCCCGGTCTTTGATAGACTTGTGGGAAATTAGCTCATCTCTATCTTCATGGATCCTCCATGAGTTGATGAACTTGTCATTTCATGGGCGGCATGTACCCGGTCTTGATAGACTTATGGGCATCCCCCACTGTTTTGATGATTTCACTAGCATATGACCGGCATGATAGCATGTTGATTATGCTTGAGCCTTGCATAGCTTGGTGAACTTGGTAAGACATTGGGGTCTTTTATAGACCTTTGTATGTCTACCTTAAGACCGTAGGGGCGGATGGTTAGTCGACCCCCCAACTAGTCCAAATTTTGGATTCTTTTAAGTTAAGCCGAGACGTAGGGGCGGATGGTTAGTCGACCCCCCAACTAGTCCGGTTTGTTGAATTAAATGTTTTTTTTATTTACTTTCCACTGTCTTGTTTATTTTTAAAAAGATCCTTTTTTGTTGAAGAGGTCCCTGCGTTGTGCGCAGGGCATTACTCTGGTCAAAGGGGGCTGTCCGTGCGCAGAAGGGGGGCTTCAGCCGGCTGGAGATAGGCCGGCACTGTTGGACCGGCCGGCTTGGTGTCCCGGGCCGGCTGGGTGCTGTTCACCTCCTGCAAAGGCTGGCCGGCTTCGCCCGGCCGGCCTCCTTTTTTTTTTTTGCGATCTCTTCTCCCAGTAGGCCCCACGGCCCTTTTCCAGTGTGGCATAAGGTTCGAAGGTATATTTCCCCCCCTGCTACAGTGTCCGCCCGACACTCTCCCAGCCCCGACGGCAGCGCGACGTCTTCCGGCGACGTTTGCGGCGGCTTCCGGCGTTGTTCGGCGGCGACGGCACCGGAGGAAGAGGGAGGAGGTCCCGACGGCCCTAGGGGAGGAGGAAGGAGCCCTCTCCGGCGGTGATTGGAGGGGTTTCTGGCTTCTACGGCACTTGCGGCGACCTGCAGGGGGACTTGCGGCGTCCGAAGGAAGAAGAAGAAGAAAGGGGAGCAATGCATCGCTTCAGCAAGACTCCAGGGGTCCGGTAGGCTTCTCCTCCCTCTCCTCTCTCTGCTTCCCTGCTCTCTACGGCTTCCCCCTTCTCCCCCGCGCTGTGCGCAACTCCGGCAGGCTTATTATAAGCCTCGGGCAAGCTCCGTCTTCCGCTAGGAGGCTGGTTCCGGGTCCGAGAGGGACTCGGAACCTACCTTATTCTCGGCCCCCATATCTTGGGAGGAAATCGGTATCTCTTTGAACCGGGATAGCTTACGTCGACCGATGCCTTAGTCATTTCCGAGTAGGACTCGGAACTGCCATAGAATCGGATGTCGACCGGGACTCCATGGCTGGTCAATATCCCGAGACGGATTTCTTCCTTTCTGTCTGACCTCCTGCCTTATTCAACGAAATCCTCCTTTTTATTTCCTGTCGAGTCCACTTTTGAGCAGTCCCGCGGCTGCTTCCTTGGCTCACTTAGAAGACTGTCCGGCCCATTTTTTGAGCAGGCCTCCTCCAGAATGGGTATATTATGGGCCGACAATTGCTGGCCCCCTCGACTGCTAGCCCAATTGGGCCGTTCTAGGCTCTAACCACTCATCTCTTGCCTCAACTGTTGGAAGCACTGTAGACATAGACTGGGCTTCGGATGCCCATGTTCTGGCCACTCCCAATGCCAAACAGGCCTGGTCTTGTTCTTGTGAAATTACATGAAGGGCAGACCGGCCTTAGTTTTAATGGGCCTATTTTGACGTTGACATGATCTTATCTTGAAATGGGCCCTAGCCCATTAGGCATTTGCATCACAGACTGCATAAGGGTAATATCTTAGGCCATTTTAATTGCATGAAGATTGAGGCGGACTTTAGCTATTGTGAAAATTTTGGTGTCAACAATGACTCATACTCTTACATCGACGAAATGGCTCCTCTATTCCTTCCACATTGAAACCCTCAATGTAGTTAGGTTAGACTGATGTTGATCGGCCAAAAACAAGGTCAACTCTAGACCCTCCTGCTCCCCTACTGCTCCCTTCCTTCACTGCACGTGCATACTTGCTTGCATACCTAGCTTTCCTTAGCTTGGATTCTGTGGATGAGTCCTCACTCTCCGACTCCAGTTTGGCTCTTGCCTTGCATTTCTTTTTCTCTTTGTGGGTTGGCACCACTCCATTCCTCCTCTCAAAAAGTTCATCATGCAATTGCTCCTGTTGTTTAATCCTAATCTCATGTTATGAGATTCTTCCTATGAGGTAGCCTCTCATCACTTCACTCATTTTTTAAGCACCTTGTTATATTTCTTAACATTGCCATCTACTCCAACAATATGTTGTTTCGAGCGATAAACACCCACGTTGATCTCCTTGCCACACCACTTGTATTGAACTATTTTCTTCCACATCCACCATAATTCCATGATCCCAACTGGCATCGCGTCTTGCTACCAGGAACATCTCATTCGCCGTGGTTGGCCATTACTTGTACCTACAACACATGTAAACAATTAAACATGATTGTTAGAAAAGAATAATATTACTTTGGGGGGTGTTCGGGAAGAGGTTGTTCGGTATGTTTAAACCCTTACGAAGTCGTCGGAAAGAGAAATGATGGGGACATTTTTTAGCATCTTTTAAATTGAGTCCTTAAAATGGACTGGTCTGTAAATAGATTTAAGGGAGTCCTTTTCTTAAAAGGTTCTCCTCTCCCCCCCCCCTATAAGAGGAGAGCCGATGTACATAGTTAATGAATCAATTGAAGCAATTTTTGGAAGCCTTTCGGCTGGGTGTCTCCCGCGCAGGGGGCTGCGGCCCCATCCTCTTCCTCTGTCCTCCCCGATCGACCGGTAGGGTTAGGGTCTTCCCCTCCACCTTCCAAGCCCGGCAGGTAGCCGATCCTATCCTCCTCCTCACCCTCTGGCCTCCGTGCCATTCCTCCTTCCTTCCCCTTCCTGGTTAGACGATGACGTTTCAGCACCGATCTCTGCTTCCCACTCCAACTCTACGCGCTGCCATTGGAGGATGACAATGGAAGGAGAAGAAGACGAAGGAGCTGCGGAGGGACCAGATCCGGCGATCCCCGGATCTGAGTTCCCTTCCCCTTTTCCCTCCCCTGTGGTCTCCTCCCACGTCAGTGGCCTCCCGCCGTCGCAGAAGAAGAAGAAGCAAAGAAGACGGAGGCGAAGGATGGAGGTGGTCCGGCCCTCCCGGAATCGAGCATCCGATCGTCGTTTCCCTCCCTCTCGCGGTCTCCTTCTTCCCCAAGGCAACCGTGGACGGACGAAAGAGAAAAGAGGAAGAAGGAGCAGCCGGAGCTTCGATCGCCATCGCCCGTTCCCCCCTTGTTCCGCCGGGGCGCGGTTCCGCTCGAGACGACGATGACGCCGGCGCTGCGACGAACGGACGGCGACGAATCGGAAGACGCTCGCTCTCGCCGCGGGCGAGGCGTTTTGTCGCGGCTCGCGCCCGCGTGGGCGCCCGGAGATGTCGCCACGGCGACGGCGGACGACGGCATCGATACAGCCACGCGACCGCCCCACCGGCTCCAGGAAGCCGCCACGCCCCCCCACGCTCGCCGGTTCACCCGGTCGCCGGTTCTGCGGCCCAGACCGGCCAACCGGCCGGTCCAACCCAGTTCGACCGGTTCTGACCCGGTTCACCCCCGGTTCAAGCCGGTTCAGTGCCTGAACCGGCCGGTTCAGCCCGGTTCAGGGCATTTTGAGCCGGTTCAGGGTGTTGTGGGCCCGGTTCGGTCATGTCTTGAGCGGTTCGGGCCAATTTGGGTCTATTTTGGGTTCGTTAGGTCCGTTTAGCGGCGATTAGCGCCGGTTTAAGTCGTTTTCGGTCGGTTTAGCCCGGATTAGCCGGTTCGTCCCGCATCAAGAACAAGTGAAGGTAGGAGAATCCGGGCAAAGAAACCTTATAAAGAAGATGAAAGGATGGATCGTCAAGGAAAGAACGGCAGTTGAATGGCTAGAATCGCTAAGTGGATCGCCGAAATCCAAGAAGGATCGCCAGAGTCGCAAGCCGTATTGTTGGAATCGCCACCGGAAACAAGCAGGAATCGCCAAAAACACCACCACCACTAAAGGAATTGACCGCTGCAATGCCAAAATCATTGTAGGATTGTCGAAATCACCTCAAACCTTGAGCCCTAGAAGCCTTCCACTCGGAGTCGGCCAGCGGGGACCTTAATCAACCAAAATGGGATCGATATCCGGTTTGCATCGGGCCCAATATCAATCTACTGTCAGGACATAAGTTGTCCCAACAAAATCAATTTAATCAACAGATTCAACCGATTTTAATCAATTTCTCCGGCATTCATGGAGGAATCGGTCCTTCCGCCTGAAATTGTATCGAAATCAACCAATCCAATTCAAGAATCGGCCACCATAATCCATGCTAGTCATTCACAGTCTGCCTTCAATCCGAGAAGATTTTTCTTACACAATTTTCTAGTGGCCCATAGGGGTGTAAAAGAAATCTCATATTCTTAAATTCTAATTAACTTCTGATAAAAATTAACAAGTTAAAACGTT
Source organism: Cryptocoryne crispatula var. balansae (assembly GCA_036172225.1). Classification (NCBI taxonomy): domain Eukaryota; kingdom Viridiplantae; phylum Streptophyta; class Magnoliopsida; order Alismatales; family Araceae; genus Cryptocoryne; species Cryptocoryne crispatula. Next base: position 21,502,164 of record CM069919.1, read on the forward strand.
TTTTATATCGTATAAACTATCAGAATCAATTGAAACTATGGGCACTGCACAGAGACACTGGAGCCTAGAAGCAATTGCGCTCCCGGTGCCCAATGACGCCACATTTATGGCACAATAGACCATTCCTACGTGCTGCTTGAACATGATTAGAGCCATAACAAATGACCGCAAGTCCACGACCATGTCCCCCAACCTTCCCTAAAAGAAGAATGTCACGGTAGGAAGGACCCTTGATGGAGTCCCCCGCAAAGGCAAAGACGACCTTCCCTACAAGGTAAATTTAAGGTAAATTTAGGCTACCGTCTAGACAGAACCCTACTGCCTCACCGTAAGAGCCTTACGAGAGATCTACTAACACCGAGGCCCCTACCGGCGACTATCACCCTTCACTGAACCACCTCTTTCCCTCTCCGTCACTGGCCCTCCACGAACGGTCACCTTCATAGCCTTCTTGTTGCTCTCCACCAAGGTGTTAAAGAATCATTGGAGCTCCTCTCGCCTCCATCAACCAAGAATGCAATAACTAGAAGTCCTGAGGGCTATGTTTATCTGGAAAGGCAGTGGTGAGAAGAAAGGACTTCATCTAATCAGATGAAATCATGCATGCAACCAATTAGAGAGGGGAAGAGTGGGACTCACCCCCGTAGAGGCTATCAATAATACTCTGTTCTACTCTCCAATGGCTCTGGGAGCTAAACCATCACAACAACACTCTATAAGCCAAAATTGTTTGTTTCAAATATGATATTGAAACAATTGGGGTTTAGATAATTAACTTCAAGGATAGATAGAATTTCCCATGGAAAACCAAGTTGGGACCCGGGTTTCGGTGGGTTTTGGTCGCGACCGGGCCGGTCGCGACCCAGTTGGGGCTGAGTCTCGGTCAGGTCGCAGAGTCACAATCGGGTCACACAACCCGCCTGCAACAGTCATGTGACCGTTGCCAGTAAAGAAGGGCTTTAAGCCCCCCCCCTCGGCGGGGTCACGCAACCCCGCCTGCAACAATCATGTGACCGTTGTAAGCTGGCAAGTGACCGTTGCCAGCAAAGGGGGCTTTAAGGCCCCCCCCCCCATCCCAAGGGGCTCTCTTCCTCCTCACTCTTGCTCATCTCACCTTTGCTCACCTAAATACTCTTTGATCTCAAGTTTTTACTCTCAATTTTTTGTTCTCTTCCTTCTTTAATTACTTCATTAGTTCATTGTGAAATTATAATTTTCACAAAAGTCCCATAAGCAGAGTGGAACTTCTGCTTTTGAAAAAATCTTAAAGATGAAGAGATCTTCCAATTAGACAATTTGATAGAGCTTCAGAAAGGTAACAATTGTGTAGACAATTTGGAGGACAGACATACACGGTTGCTTGAAAGGAATTTGGTATTTATGGTCGGTATGCTATTTGTAAACTGAACTTCGGAGTTGGAGAACATGTGGCACACAGTTATTTGGCCATTGCTTCTCCCCATTAAAATTAGATTTTTCTTGTGGAAGATTGCTAGGTGTCAACTACCTACTAAATGCCACCTGTATAAAAATTTTCCAGTTCACTCTTTGCCTTTGTGTCTTTTGTAGAGAGATGAAGGAAAACATTGATCACTTATTCTTACATTGCAGTATAATTCACACTTTGAAAAATTATGTTCAAGGACTGGAACATGAAATGGATGGATCCAAATAGCACTTAATGGAGTTTTTACCGGAGTGGGTAGAATAGAACCCATGGCCTAATGATGTAAGTTTATGGAAAATCATTCTCCCTGCGATGTATGGGCAATTTGGTGATTCAAAAGCAAAGGATTTATTTAGGGTCACTTCCAACAGCCGTCAGCTATTCTTCTTCTTATGGCAAACTTGGTAAAAGAGTGGCATCTTGCCAGGGTAGAAACACACGTGCATTTACACTTTTAAGGACATATTCTTAAACTTGAGACCGTTTTTCCTCTAGTTTTCTTTTTTTTCCATCTTCTATTACCTTGGTAGAAGCCATGTAATGACCTATTTGTTCAATGAACAATGACCCTCAGGTTATGTTCAAAAAAGAAAGATTAATGGGTCTCTCCTCAGACTCATTATGATGGAGTTCGAAACTTAAAGTTTCATGCCCCTTAGCTGCTGAAACTAAGTTTCGAACCTTATTCATATCAGGTCCACACGACCCAATGATTGGGTCCTGTGGATCCTCATCTTTCCCACCCAAAATGGGGTGGGGAACGCACTAGAAGCATCAGCAATGCTCATCCAGATGTCCGCAGTGGCGGGCATGATTGCCTAGGCAACTGTGCATGAGTCTAGGTGCCGAGGGGCTGCCTTCAAGGATCGCGGGATCAGAATCAGTCCCTGGATCGGTGGGGACCGATCCGATCCGGATCGGATCGGATCGGACCGATCCAGGCCGATTCGTCGGAAGGAAAATCGATCCAGATCGACCCTTAAAAAAACCCTAAAACACCAAAAAATTAACTAAATAAGGAGGTAGATCGGATTCCGATCCGATCTACCCCATTTTGGGGCGATTTCGGGCCCAAAAGTGGCCCGAAATCACCTCCACGGCGGCAGCTTGCCGCCGTGACATCTTCCCCGCCCTATCGGGTGGGGAAGATGACCTTACCGGGTCCATCGGACCCGGTAAGGATAGGATCCCCTCAACCGGTAGGGTTTATACCCTACCGGTTGGCGTATCGGGTCCATGGGACCCGATACACTTGAATCGCCGGATCCGGTGACTTAAGTCACCGGATCCTGGCCTTACCGGGTCCGATGGACCCGGTAAGGTCATCTTCCCCGCCCGATAGGGCGGGGAAGAGGGCTGCCGCGGCGGAATGGCCGCCGCGGCAGCCTGTGGGTCGATTCCGGCGAGGGAATCGCCGGAATCGATCCAGAATCGACCGAAACGGTCGATTCCGGCACCGATTCCACCTACAAACACCGATCCGGATTGATCTTCGGTCCGGATCGGTAGTTCCGCCGGGAATCGGATCGGAGGGGTCCGATCCGATCCAAGAATCGGCCGATCCCGATCCGGATCGGCCGATTCTGCAATCCATGGCTGCCTTGCCTCGCCTCATCAACCTAGGAAGTGGCCTTGACCACCTGTAATAACAAAGATTTGCTGATCATAAGCATCATGAGACAAGAATTTAATACAGTGAAAACACATATATCACACTTACAGAGAGAACAAATGGAACATTTGCTGGTATTTCGCTGTACTCATAGATATCATCCAAATCAAGCAAAACATACTCTTCTTCTTCCTCATCATCATCCTGTCTCCTCTCTTCAGCATGATAACTTTGTTTTACTTCAGTTTCCATGTTCATTTAATATCTGAGCGTTGAAACAATCAACAGTTAACACATAGTAAAAAAACTAACCTTTCCAAAAAATTAATTCAGCCCCACGATAAAGGTGAAGCAAAAACATGTCATAATTTTGTAACAGCCAAGCAACCCATAGTAACATTTTATGTACTTATATCATTTAAGTAGTGTCCCTAATATGCGCCAAGACTATTCATGGCCTTGTCAAATAACGAAAAACCCCCTGATGATATGAATTCTATTAGAGATATGATTAATATCAGGTGTGGTTTACTTACGACATGTTACAATGAGTAACAAATTAGGGTAGAGGGCATTTCCCATAAGTGGCATGCCATATTGACGCCAGGCATGATGTCAAGTGAAGGTTCCCATGTCGTGGATGGATAGTCCATAGGACCAAGCAAGAAATATGACCCAAAACAAGTTAAAAAATAGCAACCACCACAGAAAAATATTAAGTTACTTATAAGGTTATTTCTAAACATAGATTGTGGGATAAGAATTGGTACTTGGATCGATAGGTACCGACCCTATCCAGATCAGAATGGATCAGCCAATCCCAACCGATCCTCGGGAGAAATACAAATCCAAAATCGGGATTTTTTAAAAAAAGAATTCCAATTTTTATCCCGATTCTAATTCTGATTATGATCCTGGCCGATTCGGTAAAACATGATTCCAATTCCAATTCTGATCAGATTCAGATCCAATCCTGACCGATTATGATCTGATTCCGATCCAATCTGATCCCAATCCGGATCGGTTTATTTCGCAATCTATGTTGCTCACTGCATGTGGTTGCCAATACAGCCTAATTCTTGTTTTGGGTGTTTAGTAAGGACTACCTTATTATCTACTAGCTGTATATTCCTTGTTCCCCATGATCCTATTTGTGAGAAGATGCATATACGAACAAGGATGTAGGTTATACCAATTGTCTAAAAATAAATAATTAGCATAACTAAGTTCATATGCACACCCCTAAAATGCAATCTTAGGGTAATCACAGTAAGGCATCAATAACGTACACGCTAAAGATAACTTTTCAAATCTTTAGATTGATATAATTAAGTATCCACAAGATTGTCCATTATAATAGATTTGACTCATTTTCTCCATACATAGGGTGTTTCAATGTGCTCAAACCATAGTTGTCAAAGAAGCAAGGCACCTAAACTGCACAAACGGTCATTAAACTAGGCAACAGGGAATTGTTTACGTGGTGACAACAAAATATGTAACCATCGAAAAGAAAACAAGAATACAGACAAGTCGGCAATATATAATGGAGATTAACCCCACTGTTAATTCCGAATAACCTAAAAATCCACTATCTTTGATATGCTCCACCTCCAAGTTTCCCCAGGCATCCCAATGGTCCAACTAACTAGCCCTAACTATCCATCTCTCCTCAGTTCAAACTGTGAACAATACAGCTGGAAGCTTTGACAGTGTCACCCTCCAACAGATTGCAGAATCGGCCGATCCGGATTGGGATCGGCATATTCCTGGATCGGATCGGTAATTGCCAATCCAATTCTCGGACGAAGGGCTGATCCAAAAAAAAGTTCCGGTAGAATTGGTCGGGATCAGCTGAGATCGGATCGGAATTGGAATCGAATTGTTTCTTTTTTTTACTATTCCAATCGGATCAACCAGGATCAGTCCAGATCGGATTGGATCAGAATTGGAATTGGTTTATTTACCTACCGATTCTGGATCGATTTTGTTCCATTAGATCGGTCAGGATCAGTTCGATCTGATCCAATCCGAACGTAACCACCGATCCCAATTCCGATTCTGATCTTGCAATCCTTGAACCCTCCTTACAGTGTTAGAAGAGAAGGCAATGAGAAGAACAAGAAGAGTGGACTTAAGGAAAAGGAACCCTGCCCCATCGTCTATTGCTGCTCAGAGAAGAATTACCTATGTAGTCAAAGGTATGAGGTAGGCCTTTCAGGTGCCCGAGGAAACATTTTATTATTATATTTATTTTAAAAATAAAATACAAGAAATATATCTAAAAATATATAAAAAGCTGGAAAAATATCATAAAATACATCATAAATGAAAAAAATTATCTAAATGCAAGAAACATATCTAAAAATATATAAAAAACATAAAAATACATAAAGTATGTTTGAAAATGCAAAAAATACATCTAAAAATGCTGAAAATATCTATAAAAATGCAAAAAATACATCTAAAAAAGTAGTAGAAATTATATTCAAAAATACATAAAAGGAATATATCAAAAATAAGTTGAAAGATGTATCTTTTCCCATTTCATTTCTATTAGCATGCTAAAAAAATGAATACATCATGATAAAAAAATTTAATAGATCAAGTAGACAATATTTGAACAATAATTGTAAATCAAACATGAAAGTACATAAATAACCACTAGTTTAAAATAGCATTAAAAATTACATCCCCATCCAATTAACACCAAGGATTCCGGAATCGGAATCGGAATCGGACCGATTCCGAATCGGCCGATTCCTGGGAAGGGAATCGATTCCGGATCGGTCCGGAATCGTTTTTTTTTTTTTTGATTTTTTTTTCGTCAAAAAAAATCAAAAAATTTAGAAAAAAATCTAAAAAAATAGGAAATGAGTTAGAAACATTTTAAAAAATAACCAATGCATGATATCCACAAGACCACATCATACAAATACTAATGAACACCAATTGAAGACTTGAAGTTAAGTACATATTCCAATTCCATTTATTCAAATATCAAAGAGTTGATACATCATCAAAAAAAAAACTACATCATATCAATCTACTACCAATATCTAGGATAAAGATGTGGGTCGTTCTCCTCTCCCTGCTGCTCGTGACGCTCCTCCCTCGTGCTCAGTCTTGTATACTGTCCGGGACCATATCCATATGAAAATAATGCCGATGCCATGCCATCAAGGTCGTATGGATCGGATCGGACCGCGGGACGACCGGGACGTAGCGAGAGGACGGTGGGAGCTGGTGGTGTAATCCACCGCCGGTCAACTCCGGCCAAATCTTTGAATCTCGTGGCTCCATAATATAAGAATGCGGTGTACGCTCATCCGGTGTGTAATACGACTTCGGAAACCGCGAATCGGGTGACTCGGTGCTGACGATGGGCCGCGTCGGCCGCCGGTATACACTCCTCGTCATCATCACCTGAGGAGTGAGAAGGAGCCTGCGTGCTGTCATCTGGGCTGACAGGACGCCTGACCTCTAACTTCCTTCTCTTTACCTCTTCAGCCATCTCTGAACTACCAGAAAGTCCGGAACCCAAAGGTTTTTTCAACTTTGCAAATCCTCCCATTTTCCGTGCAGTCACCTTTGTTTTCGTTCTCCGACCGCGAATGGGGCCGGAGTAGGCTGCCGGGACCGAGGCGGAGCCGAGCCGGGGCTAAAGCCTGCAGTGGTCGCTCCATAGCCGCCGGCGTGCGAAGGCCCCGCCCGAGCCACGAGAAGTAGATGGAGGTGGAGGGGAGCATCCTCCTCGGCTTCACCATCCAACTCTCGTTACTCGCCTACGCACGGTCATCGGGATCAAACTCGGTACGATCCACGGCTTCCCTCTCCTCTGTCAGAGGCAAGCGAGTGCATGCTCCTCCCGGAAAATGCGTCCACGTGTCCACCTCCTCGGGTGGTGGTGTGGCGGAGGAATGCCTCTACTCGTACGGGCCACTCGCGAACCGTGCGAAATCGCTCCTCGGCCGATCTTCTCGCCGATCCTTCGATGTTCTTTATACGCGCGGCCTCGTATTTATAATGACGAGAAGACCGCCTTCTCCAGTAGGTCGAGGTCAACTTTGTTCCTCCTTTTGGTATGTATCGGGTTGAATGTACCTCGAGTTCCTCTCACGGTGGGAGGAACCGGTGCTCGGCTCGCATCCCGATACCAATGGCCGCAGTGGATTCCATCCACTCCACAGTGTTCACCGAACCCACCACTCGGTGCTAAAAACACAAGAAGAGAAAAGGAAAACAATTAAATTAGCCCATCACCATAACTTATATGAAAAGAAAAGAAATTCCTCATCAAACTATTACTATACCAGGTGACACTTTGTCAATCGAATATTTCGTCGACGTACGAGTATACACCGACCTCATCTTGTATTTCCGCATCCGAAACATTTAAATAAAAAAAATTAGTTGCCTGGTAATCGAGTCCAAGTATTTAATGAACTACTAACTTACTTCTATCTCACTCTGTCTATCCCGTCCCGCCGAGATCGGCACTACGCTACCGCAAGTGTGTACCCCGCATCACCTCGTTGTCGTTCACCACCCGTCCTCCATATTGGATGCGGGGGTTCAAAAATATCCCGCAAGATTTTTATTAGTTAACAACGCGCATATAAAGACAATTATACGAGAGAATAAATTTTTTTAACAAAGTTACTCGCAAGACGTGGACATCGTGGTGCAAGGTCTGTCCCATCGGTCATCGATGATCTTCCACCACTTTTGTAACCCTGGATTTTTTTCTTTAATTTTCGCCTTTGCCCGGTCCCATAAGATCATACAAGGTGCCCATCCTGGTCCCCATGCGAGTCTACCAACCTCAAGACAACTACCAGGTGGCTCAACGATGATTGCCAAGTAGTAGGCAATCCTCTCCCCAAAACCTCTTGTCGAGTGATCCGCTTCTCGGTACTCGACAAGAATTTCCCAATCGTCTTTTTCGTCACGTACGGGTTGTCCACCATATAAAGTTGTAATACTCCTCGGATCGCGCGAACCTTTAACCAACGACGCCCGTGCCGGTGTAAACTCTCTACGCAACGAAGTTCGTGGCAAATCGTGTGGACCGTCCGACAAGATCGCGTGTCCTCCCGCGAGATCTCACGATATGTAGGAGGCGGGGATGCGAATAAATAAAAGATGTGATCGTCCGCGCCACCCGACAAGTGTAGATACACCCTCCCTCCTTCGCCTATATCCTCTAAAAATGAGATCCATGGAATGTACGCACAGGCACCCGTAAGATGTGCTTCCTCTTCTCCATCAACTTCCTACCACCGCCTTATATGATGGTTCGTTGTCGGTGACAACACGAACCGCATGGTTGTCCTCCCGATCTCCTCCACCACCCCATCCATCGCAGAAAAGATGAAGTTGGCATTTTTTATCTTCCCGTAAGCATCTACCGACTTCGTAATGTGGTCCCCTCGTAATAGTACACCGAAAGTTTATCATACTCCTCTTCGTGATACTGTCCACCCATCGCACACGTGATTGTGCAACCCCTCTCCTTCGCACACCAACTTGAACCCGTCCATCCACCCCTCGACTCCACGGACCTCTCATCCGTGCCGCCGTATACGCGTATGCGTCGCCCGGGGCTTCGCAAACCCGGTCCCGGCCTCACCCACGGCATCCACCATCGTCCTGGGCAGGGCCGGTGGTGCGTGTCGGGATGCCTACATCGAAGTTAAAAAAAAAACGGGATCGGGGTAAAATTAAGTTTTAGTAAATAAAAACGGCATAATAATGTCAAATTTAATTTAAAATATGATACTGCGTACGTAAAAACCATTTGACAATGTGGCGAACGGTCGTCTTTCGGGAACTGTTCGTAGCCTTCACCCCTTTCATCGCTCGCTTTATCCCCATCGCCCAAAGACTCGTTTCTAAATAAATACTCGTCACTCGGTGTAAATCGAGTGCTTTGGTGGAGGTGGAACGGCGGTGGGGCTCTGTCTCCTGGGGTCGGCTCTCGGTCCCCGAGGCAGGCGAGCCGATGCCGATCGGCCCTGCGGGTCAACTACGGACCCGCACCCTCCTCGCTCCCTCCTCCCCGTCCTCCTCCTCGGCCCGATGCGCCGCGCGCGTGCCGCACGTCTCGGTCGAGTCCGCGGACTCGTCCTCGCTCTCCGGCCCTCCGAGCTGCGCCGCCTTCCACTGCCTTTCCCTTTCGAGGTAGGCGAATCGCGGTCCCTCCTCCTCTCGAGTAGCCTGGGTCCCGCAACTCCTCCTCTCGCTCGATCCGAATAGCCCGTTGAGAGGCTCTACTCGTAATGTATCCTCTCGTCTCCTCGCTCTTCTCCCCGGGCACCTTGTCACATTTCTTTACATTCCCCACCTTTGTTCGCAATATGTTGTTTCGGTAGGAACACCCCCCGTTCATCTCCTTTCCGCACCACTCGCACTTTGTACCCTCTTCCCCGACTAGGTCTACCGTATGCCCGTGTTCCCAACCCACACGTGGGAAGCACGCGTGCGTGTCAATACCTTGATCGGCCATTGCTTAAATCTGCAAAAATTGTAAACAATGCACTAAAAATGATTAGATAACATACAAATTGTTTTAGACGTTGTTCGGGTAGCAGAACAACCCAAGAAACACACCATTCGGTATGTTTAAAGGGTTACGTACTTGCCGAAAATCAACATACGGGGTATCCGAAATTTTTCCTGTACGAAAGAACATCCAATCGATGTTCGAGCAACTCGAGCGGAGTTATTCGATCACAAATCACCGAAGTTTAACTCTACTCGGAGTCGTCGGAAACGTGTAAAAATAGCGTACGGGATATCCAAATTTTTCCCGTGCGAAATGGACATAGCCGGATAGTTGAAAACTTAAACGAACTTGTTCTGGACAAGAAATCGTAAAGTTTAACGACACTCGAAAATCGTCGGAAACGCGTAAGAATGGACGTACGAAGTTTTGGCGAAGAAATGTTACCGAAAACCTTACAAAGATCGTTCGAGGTTGATTCGATGTCGATCCGAGTCAATCGGCGGAATCCATCGAAGAACGACCTTGGAATAGCCGGAATACTTTGAATCACCACCGAATCGCCGGAATCGGTGGAATCGGGCCGTAATCGACCGGATCGACGGAATCGGCCGGAATCGACGGTGGATCGACGGAATCGACGTCGGAATCGCCGATCGCGCCGACCGCCTACGCTTCCTCCTTCTTCCGCCGCGGGATCGACCGAGGCCAGCTGCTGGCGGGTCGATTCCGGCCCTTTAGGTGGCGGAGATCGGTTCGATTCCCGGTCCGGGAGCAGAATCGGGGAATCGAACCGGGGCCGGGTCAACCCGGCCTTCCGAAGAATCGGTCGGATCGACCGATTCCACATGGAATCGGTCGGAATCGGATCGATTCCGACCAATTCCAGGCGATTCAGACCGATTCCGCGGGATTCTTCCCGGAATCGGTCCTTCCGCCGGGAATCGGATCGGAATCCACCGATCCGATTCCGGAATCGGTCGGAATCGGACCGATTCCGCCGATTCTGCAATCAATGATTAACACAAATATCAATTAGAAGAGTCATCGATAAGATGAATATAAATTTTTCCATCCGATTCTAAGGTATCTTCATTGATGGCCATACTTTTTCTCCTCTCAAATCTTTGCCTTTTAAAGGCCTCTGCCCCGGTGGATGGACCTTCCTCTTCTTCAACACCGACTGCTAGCTCAACTTCTCTCCATGTGAGGTCCTCTCCTTCATGCCATAGTGATGGGGACCGGTATGGAGCGGATCATCCGTTTGTTTGGAGATAGCGTCTTCCAGGTCTTGAGGAGATGACGTATTTATTTCTTTTATTTCGTAGTATTATATTTTTATTTTTTATGCATTTTATTTGAGTATTTAGAGTCCTTTGAGTCCTTCTCTTTTATTTTAGTCCTTTAGAGGACATATATGTAATTAGGGTTTTTAGTGGTCCATCTTATAATGTCCAGCTCTATTTAGAGAGCCCAAGTCCTCGAATGAAGAGAGACGGATGTTTCAAGAAGAAAGAAGCTCTCCCGTTTTCCCTTTTCCTCCGACGTCGGCGTCGTTCCCTCACCTCCGGTGCTCCCGGTTCTCCCTCCCCTTCCCGGTTCCTCCCCACCTCCGTGAGTTAGGTCCGGTACCTCTTCTTCCCCTATCCCGTCCTCGTTTCCGACCTCCGTCGACGCCTTCGTCGAGATCCCGCCCCTAGGTCCGTCCGGACCCTCCCACCTCGCCCCTCACCTCCCCTCGACCCCCGCAGCCCCTTCACCCTCCACGGACCCCTTCCCCCGCCGGAACCCCCCTTTCTCGCCGAAGCGCCGCGACGGACTTCCCCCCCTTTCGGTCGCGGCCGGACACCCAGCCCCACACAGCCCCTCTCGCCCCCACAAGCCCCTCCCACAGTCCGCCGGCCCCTTACGAAACCTCCCGCACCCCTTCCTCCCACCGCGCCGCCGCGAACTCCGTACCTGTACCCCCATCTCCCGTCGACCATCGGGACCCCGAGAGACCCCCCCCGCGGAGCCAAGCCGACGACGACGAAGGAGGAGAGAAGAGAAGGAAGAGGCGGCGCCGTCGAGCCTCCGGCCGCCGCCGAGGTCCCCCTTCGTTCCCGCCGCCGCCGAGGCCGCCGCGACCGCCGGACACCGCCGCGCTCGAGGACGACGACGACCCCCCCCGCCGGCCGGGGGCGCGCGGAGGAGCCGCCACGACCCCGCGGGCTCCCGCTCCCTCTCTCTTTCTCGGGCCGGCTCGCCGCGGCACGCCACGACCCCCCCCGGGGATTAGTCGCGCGGTCGCACGGCGCCACTCCGCGTTGCCACGACACCCCCGCGGGGTGTCGCGGCCGGCCACGCGACCGGCCGAGCTCGCCCTCGCCGCCCGGTTCGCACGCCGGCTCAGTTCCCCCGGTCCGGTCCGCAGGCAGCACGGTTCAGCGTGGACCGACCGGTTCGACCCGGTTCAGAGCCCAGATTGCCGATTCAGGGCCGGTTCGACGCTCCAGGGGCCGGTTCAGACTGGTTCAGGCCCGGTTCACTCATCCAGGAGCCGGTTCAGGGCCGGTTCAGCCCTTCTAAGGCCGGTTCAAGGTCGTTTTGGACCGGTTCAGCAGTCAGGCCCGGTTCAACGGCCGCGGGGTCCGGGTGGATTTCAAGCCCCGTTCTCGGCGCTTCACCTCCGTTTGAAATGGTTCAGCCTCGATTCGAAGCGGTTCACACGGTTACGGATCGGTTCAGCCTGGTTCGATCCGGCTCAAGACCCCATCGCCAGGCACATCCTCCTCGGGCCCGCCGACGCGCGCGGGGATGGCGGCACCTCCCTTCCCGTCCCGCATCACCTCGCATCGCAGCCGGCGCCGACTTGTTTCCACGAGTCGGGATCCTTACATTCCGCGGGACATCGACATTTCGCCTTCGACATCACATTGTGGGAGGTGCACACCACGGCATTGGCTCCACGCTTCACGTGCCGTCATCTCGCAAGCTCTTTTTCGAGTTGATCGCTCCAGATTATCGTGTCGTCGAGGATGGTCGAGCTTACATCCAACTTTTGCCAGCATTCGTCGGGAGGCCGACTTGCACTACGGATGCTGCGGCGGTATGCGAAGATGCTCGGGTGCGAGATAGTTCCCTACGACACCGTCTCATCCCGGGTTCGTAGTGGTTAGCCGGGACGGCGCGTATTTCGGGACACATTCACTCGAGAGCCATTACCTGCGGCCCAAGGAGGCACAGAGCACCGAGAGAGCCGATCCGGCACGGGCAACACTGTGCGCCGCAAGGGTCGTGCCTCGAGGAGCAGCCCGACACGCTTATCGAGATAGTTTACGAGGCCGGGCCGTAGCTTGCCGCAGTACGAGCAAAGCAAGGCACTAGATGCCGAGGCAGCATGTGAGCCATCGAGGTTGAGCCGACCGAGCAGCCCACAGGTGGTTACCGCCGGAGCCGACGACAGCAACGACACCTTGTCGAGGCCGAGACCGATCGGGCCATCCTGACCGAGTTGACAGCACAGGTTATGAAGCTGCTGACAGAGTTGACCGCCGAGGCTGTTCCAGAGGATCCGCGCACACCGACTCCGACAGTACCCGCACCGGAGCTTGGATAGCACTTACGACACCGTCTCGGTCACCTTCGCGGTTACCTGAGCTTCCCGGCCCCGCTCATCATCACCCGAGCTGCACTACCGCCGTCCCCGCCGTAGTGACCATGCTGATCATACGGCACTACAAAACTCGAGGATGAGTTTTTCGCAACCGGGGAGAATGAATACGGGGACCGGCACGGACCGGATCATCCGTTTGTTCGAGATAGCGTCTTCCGGTTCGAGGAGACGACGTATTTTTTTCTTTTATTTCGTAGTATTATATTTTTATTTTTTATGCATTTTATTTCGAGTATTTAGAGTCCTTTCGAGTCCTCTTTTTATTTTAGTCCTTGTAGGACATATATGTAATTAGGGTTTTTAGTGGTCCATCTTGTAATGTCCAACTCTATTTGTAGAGCCCAAGTCCTCGAATGAAGAGAGATGGATGTTTTCAAGAAGAAAGAAGCTCTCCCGTTTTCCCCTTTCCTCCGACGTCGGCGTCGTTCCCCTCACCTCCGGTGCTCCCGGGTTCTCCCTCCCCTTCCCGTGTTCCTCCCCACCTCCGGAGTTAGGTCCGGTACCTCTTCTTCCCCTATCCCGTCCCCGTTTCCGACCTCCGTCGACGCCGCCGCCGAGATCCTCGCCCCCAGTCCGTCCGGACCCTCCCACCTCGCCCCTCACCTCCCTCGACCCCTACAAGAGCCCCTTCACCCCTCCACGGACCCCTTCCCCGCCGGAACCCCCCTTCGCCGGAAGCGCCGCGACGGACTTCCCCCCCTTTTTCTCGGTCGCGGGCCGGACACCCACTCCCCTACCGCCCCTCTCGCCCCCACAAGCCCCTCCCACAGTCCGCCGGCCCCTTACGAAACCTCCCGCACCTCCTTCCTCCCACCGTTAGCCGCCGCGAACTCCGTACCCGGCCCCATCTCCCGTCGACCATCGGGACCCCGAGAGACCCCCCCCCGGCGGAGCCGAGCCGACGACGACGAAGGAGGAGAGAAGAAGGAAGAGGCGGCGCCGCCGGAGCCTCCGGCCGCCGCCGCCGAGGTTCCCCTCCGTTCCCGCCGCCGCGTCGAGGCCGCCGCGACCGCCGGACACCGCCGCGCCGAGGACGACGACGACCCCCCCCCGTTCACCGTCGGGCGCGCGGAGGAGCCGCCACGACCCCGCGGGCTCCCGCCCTCCCTCTCTTCTCGGGCCGGCTCGCCGCGGCACGCCACGACCCCCCCCGAGGATTAGTCGCGCGGTCGCGCGGCGCCACTCCGCGTTGCCACGACACCCCGCGGGGGCCGCGGCCGGCCACGCGACCGGCCGAGCTCGCCCGCCGCCGGTTCGCACGCCACCAAGCCCCCCCCCGGGGTCCGGTCCGGCGAGCAAGACGGCTCCGCGGACCGACCGGTTCGACCCGGCTCGCAGCCCACCGCCGGCTCGAGCCGGTTCGACGCTCCAGGGGCCGGTTCGCACCGGGTTCGGTGCCCGGCTCACTCATCCAGAGCCGGTTCAGTGGCCGGTTCAGCCTGCCTCTTCTAAGGCCGGTTCAAGGTCGTTGGGACCGGTTCAGCAAGCCATGGCCCGGTCTCAACGGCCGCGGGGTCCAGCTTCGTGTGGATTTCAAGCCCCGTTCGGCAGTTTCCAGCTCCGTTTGAAACGGTTCAGCCTGATTCAAAGCGGTTCAGCACGGTTACGGATCTGTTCAGCTTGGTTCGATCCGGTTCAGCACCCCATCAGCTCGGTACATCCTCCTCGGGCCCGCCAACGCGCGCGGGGATGGCGGCACCTCCCTTCCCGTCCCGCATCACATAGTCCTCGACATCTCTAGTAATCCACTTATCGGCCTTATCGATATCATCCAAAGAAATAGGATCATGATTAAACTTCTCCATCCTAAAATGGCAATCTTGAAATCTTTGATTGTATTAGACATAGACAAGATCGTTTAGCCTTTTTGTTTTAATCTATTCATTTTATTTGTGTGCACTTATAATATGAGGCCGAAAATTACTTTAAATTTGTAAATAAAACATGCTAAAAAAGATGAATACTATTACTAGTGCATACCTGTTCAAAAGTACTCCATTTGCATTCACAACTAGATGCACTACAAGTGAAGCTTAAAATCATGATGGCAAATCTTTGCAATTGAGGAACCTTACTCCCCCAATCTATCCACCAATTTGTTAAAAGAAAAATGACAATGAATCAAATTAAAAACAATAATGTAAAATGTAAAAATATAAAACTGAAAAAAGTTTAATGTCAATCTGGAATGAATGTTTTTTTTGTCTAATGGTCATATCTCTGCCAAATAGGCCCTCATATCTCTATATGTATTCAGTTGCTTGGTAATTAAATCTTGCTCATCAAGACTTTCAACTAGCCTTTCAATGGCATCATACTACCTTGTTTTATTTCTCCATCACTCTCAACATCGGGATTTTAGTAAAAGAATTAAGGGTTAAGATAATGCTCCACTACATGTAATGGACGATAGAGTTGATTGTCCCACCTCTCATCAACAATGTCCTAAATTGGATCATATTTGTCAAACTTATCCAAGACACTCTTAATGTCTTCCTTTGCCCGGTCCATTAATTCATAAATGTAACCCATCGTTGGTTTATCACCATCCACCAGGCAAAAGACAATTACAAGAGACTTGAAAATTGATAGAGCATAAGCGCCACACCTCTCCAGAAAGTTACTTTTCGAATGATATCGCATGAACTTTTTCCCTCAGTTTGCTTAGTCCATAAGTTGTTAAAGGCAGTCCAATCTTCAAATGCAAACATCCTTCTCAATTCAGCCTTCAAGTTTTGCAGGCTCTCTAGATTTACGTAGTTTGTTGCAAACCTTGCACAAAAAAATAACATGGTATTGACGGTCACAATTCATAAACCAAAATGAAACATTATAAAAACATGTTTCAACTTGAGATATTACCTTGTGACCGCTACCTTACACATTTCTTCCATTGGTGAACTTCCTCATCAGGGCAAGAACCTTTGTATGACCATAAATAAATGTCGTCACATACTTGGCATGCCTAATTGTGAACTTGATGCCGACAATTTAAAGATATCTTCCAACATCAAATCAATACAATGGGCTGCACATAGTGTCCAAAATAAATGAGAATGCATGGTCATCAAAATTCTCTCTGCAACCATGTAACTAGCCTCATTATCCATTACAATTTGAATAACATTTTTTCTCCAACTTTAGCCACAACTTTATCTAACAAATCAGTTAACAACCTTACTACATCTTTGACTTATGAATATGCATCTACTGATTTTAGAAACACTGTGCCCTTAAGTGTGTTGACTAAAAAAATTATTAATGTGTTGTCCCTTCTATCTGTCCAGCATCGGATATAATAGTGCATATGTATGTCATCCAACTTCATTTTTCTTTTTCAGCTAATTCTCGAGTTGTTTGAATCTCTTTCATAAGCAAATTTTCACGAATTTCATGATATGACAAACATTTCCAACCAGGGCCAAATTGACTAATAGCCTCTAACATGGTCTGAAAACTATTCAAACATATGATGTTGAAAGGAATACTTGCTTAGTATATCCACCAAGCAATATATTGCACAACTTTCTCCGTCTCTTCCTTCAAATGCTTCTTATCCTTCACACTTTTCAATTTAGAAACTTATAAATTTTGCCTCATAAACCGGTCCATAGGACTTCTCAAACGATGAGACAAAAATGCTGAATCACAGACAAGTAGTATGTATTCGCCTTATGTGTTTGCCTCCGAAATATTCATATCAAGAAGATTATCTCTTCCTTCAATCTCCGTTATCACTGCAACTTTTTCAAAATGATGTTTAGTTTGCTCCATATGTTGCTTACTCTCTTCTTTTGCCTCCGGCGTAACTTTCTTGTAACTTGTGACATTTGTGGATAGACCGACCATATGTTGTTTCAATCTATATATCCCACCTTTGTAATCCTTGTTACAAAACATACAACTAACAAGATCCCTATTTTTCGGATCTACCAAAATTTCATAGTTCCACCCGACATCATTCGATTTAGGAGGACATCTTGAAATCATAGGGCCCGCTGAAGTCGTTTGAGTGTTTAACCACATCCCCAAAGCATGACCTTGCTCCCCGGTTTGAGACATCTTCATAAAAAATAAACAAACATCAAGTCCATTAACAAAATTAAAAAAAATCAAAAAAATAGCATGCTGTCCGACAATTTAACTATGCTAACTAAAATCAACAATATTAAAAAAACTAAATTTAAACTAAAACAGAAAAAAATATAAGCAAAAACAGTCCCAAAAAAGTAATAAACATGTTGTTCGACTAAATTCAAGTAATGAAAGAAGTGTATATGAACGTATTAAACTATTAAGTTGAACTATACCAAAATAAAAGTACATATGAAAATAATAAAAAAAAGAAATTATAACTTTTTGACAACGTCTGAGTTGTTTGACAATTTTGTTCAATTTTAATTAACACAACTTCCACCTTCTCCATTTCTCCGATATGCTAATAACAATATATAAATGTACTAAACATATGACATATATTGACACATTTCCAGCAAAGAGAACTTTATAATTAAAATAAAAAAATCAGAAAAAATAAATAACATGTTGTTTGACAATATAACGATGCTAACTAACAATGATAATTAAAAAATAAAATTTAAACTAAAACAGAAAAAATACAAAAAATAGTCCAAAAAACAATAAACATGTTGTCTGACAAAATTAAACTAATGAAATAAGTACATATGAACGTATTAAACTATTAAGTTAAACTTTAACAAAATAAAAGTCTATATAAAAAATAAAATAAATAATAAAAATTATACCTTTCCGACAACGTCCAAGTTGTTCGATAATTTTTTCAATCCCGATTAATAGAACATCCGCCTTCTCTGCCTCTCCAGTGTGCTAATAACGATCGTTTAATCACATTTACAATATAAAAAAAGGAAAAATTGAAAGAACATACCTTCGACAGCTAAAGACAGTCGTCCTATAAAATATGCCAAGAACGAACAAAGAATATGCTATCAGGAGAATTTTATATTAGAATAATGTTGATGAACAAAAAAACAAAATCGAAATAAAAAATCAAAAAAAAAACCCTAAATTGCACCTATTTAACACCTTCAATGGGAAGAGGCCGTAGATGGGTCCTCCGGCAGTAGACGGCAACGATGGTAGGATCTCCAGAGGTGGACAACCATTTCCGACAATGGAGGAGGAGGCAGGCGACTGTCCGCAGCATGCTGCAATCGGGGAGGGGCTTCGGGGGTTCGCGATCCGCTGGAGAGAGAGAGAGAAGGGAAAGCGGGGAGGCATTTTAAGTTAATCGAATCCTGGCCAGGTCTGGTTCCAGCCTGAATCTGATCGCGACTGCGGCAGACGCCTCGTCGCCTCGCGGCACCTCATCCGCCTAGGCGGGTAAGGTGATTAAGGCGGTCGTCAGGCGGATAAGGTGATTAAGGCCGTCGTCTCAGGCAACCGCGGGCAAAATGAGGCGGTGGACCTTTGCCTCACCTCAGTGCCTAGGCGCTTGAGGCAACCGCCTCTAATAACATAGGGAATTACTAAAGTAAAAAGTGGTAATGCAGACACAAGACAACTACTGGAGCAACAACCAACAATTCAGTAGTAGGAGACTAGGAGTTGGTAGTCACCGTGGAAACAACCAGCAGAGAAGTTAGTAATGGCCAAAGGCAAGCACCAGCAACTATCATCTAAGCTAAGAGGGGAACTGGGAACCAAGTAGCAATCTACATAAGGGCATGAGGGTGAGAAAAGTTACAGAGAAGGAAAGGAGGACCTTCTCTAATTCATGGCCTATTAATTGACTCACAAACATTTGAAGCTGACCTGAAGTGGTTAGCAAAAAGGATGACCAAGTCAGACAACCTCAGGACACCTGCCACATAGATGACTGACTGAGCCTAGGAGTGTGCAGTTTGGTTTGGTCCATTTGAGGTCATTTTTTTTCCAAAATGAACTAAATCGAACTTGTTCAATTCAGTTTGGTCCGGTTTGAAACGGAAAATAAATAAAATGTTCAAATTAATTATTTTTTACACATTTATAATGATTTTAGTTATAAATAAATTTATTCAATCATAAAAATTATATAAATATCATTTTTATTAATAATATAATAATATCTTAACTAATTTAGGTTGAACAGTTTGGCTTCATTTGATTCAGTTTGAAAGCCTTCCAAACTGGCTGAACCAAACCACAGGTTCAAACTATGGGTTGGCGGGTTGAACAAATTAAAGCACACCCCTATCTAGGCTATGCCACTTTATTGCCCGGACAGAAGGTGCTCACCTGTGCCATCAACATTTGCCTTTACATAGCAACAGCTAGGCACCCACCAATATTATGACCCAGAAACCCTCCATACATGTGAAATTGTCCAATGAGTTAATCAGATAATATAAATATATAACTACTTCCAAAACCCACTACCGGCACGTGTGGATGCCATGTAGAAGAGTAAGAATAGTAACTCTACAACGCATAGTGAGCCTTATTTTCTTATTCCCATTGGCAACATAGTCAATTACTCTAGTAGGATATATTGCCAAGTATGCATGGCACTTCAACATTGTTGGCACCTATAATACGTGGCAATCTCCAAAATAAAAAAAA
This sequence comes from Cryptocoryne crispatula var. balansae, assembly GCA_036172225.1. NCBI lineage: Eukaryota > Viridiplantae > Streptophyta > Magnoliopsida > Alismatales > Araceae > Cryptocoryne > Cryptocoryne crispatula. The sequence continues at coordinate 21,521,968 of CM069919.1, forward strand.
AAACGGCAAGTCCAGGTGTCCGTCGGGGCATCCTAGCAAGGCTAGCGCCCTTGAATAGGATTGATATCTCATCAAAAGCCAAAACGTAACCGTCATCACACTTTGATGAGGTTGCCGGCATCAGTTCTCAGAGGAGATGGAAAAATCGAAGCGGTCGCGCTACCAACGGAGTAACGGCAGAAATTGGCGAAGGGCCCGAACAATGAATGGCAACCGCGGCCATAAGAGCCCGATCAACCGCGGATAGGGAAAAAAAGGGGGTTTGAGAGAGGAACTGCAAACAAGTAGACAGGCAGGTGAGGCTTACGGTCGTCGCGCTCCTTCTTGGCCGCAGTGATCGTCGCCCTTCGTTGGTCGTCGTCCCGTCTCCCTCCTCCGTTCACCGTCTCCGCGCAAGCCCCCGCCCGTGGTCGCCGCCCCGCCCCCCTGTTCAGTGGCCGTTCTGTGCTCTTCGCTGTGGTCGTCGCTTCTTCCCCACCACGCCGTCTCCTCGCCGTCTCCTCTTTTTTTTGGTTTCTGCCGCCCCTTCCCACTCTATCCGCCGCGCACACAAGCCCCTTCTCTTCTTCTTTCACCGCTGCCCCCTTGCCGTACTCCCCCTCTTCACTACCGCGAGCGCAAGCTCTGCAAGGCTTCCGTTCACCCGCAGAAGCCCCCTCTCCTCTTCTGTCGCCGTTGCTGCAGTCTCCTTCTCCTGCTCCTGTTCACCGTCGCGCGAGCGCCGTATCCACCGTCCGCCGCACGCCGCACGCCCCTGCACGCAACCGCGGTTTCCCCCCGCTCGCGGTCGTCGTCGCCCTCGTCTCTCTGGCCGTCGCCCTTGTCACCGTGTGCGCGCGCAAGCCGTGCCGCACTGCCGCAAAACCCAACCAATTTCGGTATCAGGCCCCTCAAGCGTTCGAGCCAGGGGTGTTCATACTTTGGTTTGATTTAGTTTTTGAGTATTTTTTCTCTAATCAAATCAAACCAAACTATCTCCCAAATCAAATCAAACCGAACCAAATTAATTCGGTTTGATTTGATTCGGTTCGGTTCAAACCATATTTTATTAAGATATAGTAAATATATCAATATATAATTTTATTTTGTTCATTTTAAATCATATTCTATTAAAATATTGTGTATATGTTTATAGATTACATTAATTTTACCTTAAAACTCTTAAAAAATTTATTTTTATAAGAAAAGATACATAAATACTATCTTATATATAATTTAAATTAAAATATTTAATCTAATTCGGGTTATTTGGTTTACCGGTTTGGTTTGGTTTGAAGGGTCCTAGAAATCAAACCAAACCGATCGGTAGTTCAAACCAAACCAAACCGAACCAAAGTACTGGTTTGGTTTGGTTTTTCGGGTTGAACCGAATAGTGAACAGCCCTAGTTCGAGCCCTTGGATCTGAAACCAAACCGATCGTGACTTTCTTTTCTTTTTTTTATTATCTTTTTCTCCAAAAATAAAAGGTCAGCGAGTGGATAAAGAAGAGAAAGACTCGAGAGACTGCAGTACCCCTGTATGGGCAATATTTGACAATCCGGAATCGTTCGCATAGTTGATATTATCTATTTTTTAAAATAAAATTAACATTGCATTCTATTATTTTATCTATTAGTATTATAAATATATTTTGTGTAAATATAAATGTTATATCATTATTAAAGTATGATATAAAATTAAAATATCTAAATATGTATTTACTAGAAAAGTAAATACAGGTACCAAATGAAAGCATCTAAAAATGATATTCTTATTGATAAATCTATTTATTGCTTAGTACTTATTGTTGTCAAACAAGATTCAACAATATAATATGACGGGATATTTTTTATAAATGTGAAATCAACAACGGTCGAATAGTTTTATGACATAATGATGATAAATTACAAAATATTTTACTAATAGATTCCCGTGTAACATGAAATTTTGACAAGATCTTAATTATATGTATTAATAAAGTGTTTGGACTTGATTTTTTATTTGTGTGATTTTATTTTTAAAATTTATAAACTACATTACGCTATTATAAAATTTAAAAATTTGGTTGGCATGTATTCATTCACGGCCTAACTTTGCTCTTACATCGCGTAGGGTGTTTGGTTGCACAATAATTTTTTGTACATTTTCATGATAAAAGATTGTAACAAAATAAAGTGTAAGCTAATCACTAAAATATATTTATCAAGTTTGGGAAGATATGATAATAAGAAAATAGTGGATACCATATATCACTAAACAAGGTGGGAGATGACAAGATAAAAAAAAGGTGTCACTTGCTTTTTTTATTCATAAAGTAAAATTCTTTAAAACTATAAAATTATAATGATTGACAAACACCTCTTGTAAGAAGTTTTGTTACAAAAATATAAAATGGTAATAAAATTCCAATTTATCATGCATACAAACATCTCATTATGAAAATTGTTTGTGGTATTTTTTCTATATAAAATATAATAAATTCAATAATAAAACTCTGTTAGTTGGGTTAGATTAAAATTCTTTCTTTCACAATTTTTAGACCGTCAAGATTTTATGTATCTTTAGGATCTTACTTTTTACGATTTAAGAATTTCAAACCTTAAGGAATTTTGAACTTTTCAAGTGTTTAATTAGTTTTCATATTTCCAATCTTTTCAACTTTTATTTTTCTAATCTTTTCAGATTTCCAAGTTTTCGAAGTTTCCAGATTTTGAATCCCTACCCTTTTAATTTTTTTAGATTTCATAACTTTCAGATTTTTGATGTTTCTATAATATATTTTTTTATATTTTTTGCATTAATTAAATTTTTTTACTTTGCAAATTGATCTATTATTTATTAATAATTAATTATTTTTTATTCACTAAAGTATGAGTTAGCTACTTCCTACTGGGCTACACAACATTATCTTTGATCTCCATTATAATGGCCAAAGCACATTTGACTTATACCATTTCACTTCATGTAAATATACATGTTTGGTTTGCAATACAAAATGTTTTCATTTGAGCAATTCTCTCTCTCTTTCTCTCTCATATTTTATTGAAGATGTTGGTAGTTGAGAGAGTTAAATAAATGAGAAAACTTTGTATCGCAAATCAAGTCATCAAAGTAGTTACTTTAAATCTCATAAAATTTTAATGGAACATATTGTGAACTGAGTCATCAAAGTAGCTACTTTTGGACCTTTCACTAAATTTTCAAACTCTCTCATATTCAATTAAAAACCTTTAAGTGCTTTCTAATTCAAACCTAACTAATATATTTAAATAAATAATCATGAAATCTACAAACTATCTAAAATATTGCATTCAAAATAAAATAAAATATATTATTTAAACTACGTGAACAGAGGTGTTGTCCCCTCGTCTAATCGTCCGATTTTCACCTGTGTTACAAATGCCTACCGGCATCTCTAGCCGTTTCCGTTTTCGTCTCCACCTCTTGGCGCCATCTCTACCCCCATCTCCTCGTTGTTATCGCCTCTCCCTCCTCATCGTTTCTCTCTCTCTCTCTCTCTCTCGCTCGCTCGCTCGCTCGCGCGCGCGCGCGCTTTCTGTTGACGATTAACAGTAGCCCCCCCTCTCTCTCTCCCTTCCTGGTAGGTTTGCTTGGGCGAATGCTATTTGTTCATCCTATCTCCCCCATCGTCCAATCAACATTGAGTCGCTCGATTCGTCCTCTAGTTCTTCCACCAACTGTCCTCCGTCAGCCATCTATTCTTGTAGAACATGTCGCATCCCGCATAACACCATATGCCCTGCATTATGGGCTTGGTGTATGCATCGGAGAATGACACCTCGTCTATGTAGAACACATCGATCTCCTCTCTGTGCAAGGCTGCAGTGTTGCCTTTCTAAAAGAGATTTGTCAGAGTGAAGTAAAGAGGATATCTGCAGCAGTGTATGCACCGAAGAATGACACCTCGTCCATGTAGAAAACATCGCTCTCCTAAAATTGAAAAATGTTAGTTCACATTGTAAACCTAAAATGTCAAAAGTAAAAATGAAATAAAGTAAGATGTAAGTTCTTAACTAAAAAGGAAATTCTCAAAATTAAAATTTGTTCTTAACTAAAAAAGAAATTCTCAAATTTAAAATTTCTATCTCTGAAGTTTAACTGAAAATTTGAATTAGGTTTTGTAGACCCAATTATGATTTGGAGCAATTTCTATAGATCTCAGTAGTAGACCAATCCAGAGAATTAGGCTTTGTAGACCCAATTAAGATTTGGATTAATTGTTATTCCTAATCCAATTGGGATCGGGTGATGTCGTCATAAGGTGAGTTTTGTTTAAGTGAAAATTATACTAAATCTAAATGTTCATTCCCATTCAAGTTCTTTTATATGCCAAAAACATTTGTGCATTGTTATTGTTGATGCAAGAGGATCCCACTTTCTTTCTTTTATGATTTTTTTTTGTGAAGTGGAAAGTTTGTTGGTCAGGTGAGACACATTAACGTTGTCAATTCGGAATATGACTTGCTAGGAACAAAGTAAAATTTTAAAACATATTCTTCACTCACCTCTTTATATAGCTTCTTTGAGATGTATTCATGCACAGATGGTAGCTTATCATGACTCAGATTTTTGATGACTAAGTAAAAGTTTTGTATCAAAAACATAAGTGGCCTCTTTGTTAGTCCATATCTAATTGACATAATATTTTTGTCCTACCTATTTTGGATTGATCTATGGTAATTTATGTTGTAATATTTACTTCTTGCTAGGTTGTGGTGGATGTTTTCATTCTTCGCATCTTATTTTGCTTTCAAAATTATCTTCATTTTCATTTGGAATGTATAAGTCTAGAAATATAAAAATATATCATAACTAACTAAAATCAATCAATCTTTACCTTGGTTGCAAATAAATAAGTATGATAATAATAATAATAATGTAAAAGAAGTGGTTTATAATATTATAAACAATCTTTATAAATGAAAGTTGTTAAATTCATATAAATGTTGCTCAAATCAATGTCAGTTTGATTACTGATTTATGTGTATATTTGAAGAGTAAATTATAATATTTATAATTTAACTAATTTTTTATAATGTGCTTATCTAAAATTTATCTCAATTATCTTATAAATTTATATCTAATCAATTTATAATATATTATTCGAACACGTGCGAAGCACGTGATTTGACTAGTTAATTTTGATACTAATCAAATAAAATTCATAATTAATTTGATTAAGATTAATTAGAGGCCGGTCTAATCGAACACGTTCTATGTCTCAATTTTAAACTAAATAATAATTTGATTTAAGATTAATCGTAGGCCGGTCCAATCGAACACGCTACGCTTCGGCATAACCTAAAAGAATAAAAAATAGACAAATATTTGGTTAACATATAAAGGTCAAAATGACTCCAATATTATATCATTTTTATCTCATCAGGGATGAATATATCGATTTATATAATGACTAAATGTATATACCTATATTCATGCATTCCAAAATATAAAATCGATATGATAAATAATTATATCGATAGATAGCACCCACAAACCTTAGTTAAAAGTCGGTGTTCCATATCAATATGATCGATTCCATAATGTCTATCAAAGGCTCAACGGACTTAAATCAAAAAACGATTCAATTCATTGTGATCATGACATTTTATGTCCCTCATATTTGTAATTTGTACAAACTTTTCAACTAATGAGAATTATATGATGTGTGTATCTTTGATGTCGATAACAGCTAAAAAATAGTTCCATAAGTAGTATGGAATACAAATAAAAAATTTAATTAAAAAAAACTATATCAAAATAATAACAAAAAATAAATAAATAATTATATAAATAATTTGAAAATATTAAAACTGATCAAAACCAACACAAACATAATTGTTAAAACTTATAATAACTTAAAAATAATATTTAGATAAATTTTAAACACATCAAAAATATTTTTTTATAACGTAAATCACCAATTAAGGAATAAACAAATTAAATAAACTCAATAACAAAGTAATAGTCAAATAAATTTAAAAACATTCAAAATATAATTTAAAAAATTGGTTTTACAATCTTAAATTAAAATTTTCAATTGATTAAAATATTAAAAAATATTATTAAAAATGAAAATTTTTAAGTTAAAAGACCTATTAATCAATTAATGAATTGAATAATTAAAAATAATAATAATTGAAACAGACGATAAAAAAGCAATCAATTTAATCAAATAAAAAAACAAACAACACATCAAATTTGTTCTCTTCAATCAACTAAAATAACATTTGAAATTAAATAAATCTCACAAATAAAAACAAAAACAACAATCAAACATTCAAAAATAAAAACCCAAATCAATTTAAATCCAAACCTTTAATCAAATTTTAAATAAACACTATAAGACATTAAGTCACAAACCAATTGAATCAAAGTTTTAAAATCAAACTCAAATCAAATTCAATTTTAAAATAAAAGTTTGCATTCCATCAAATTTATGGAGCCGTTTGTCTTATTATGTTCATTTTCATTTGTGGATATATGTTATCGTTTCAAAATCGCTATGGCGGCGAATCAAGGGTATTCGAGTGTTTTCAATATAATTAACATCAGGTCTTCGCACCATCCGATGGAGAGAGGTCAAAACGAATTTTCAAAAAACCCAATCTCGAACTTATATTTTTTATGTATATTGCCGAATTAGTTATACTCCTATGGAATACCGATAGTTTCTTGGTTGTAAAACTAAATTCGATGAATAAAATTGTGGAAAAGATTTTAAAAACTGTCCTTTTATATAGTTGAAAAAATATTTTCAAAACTTTTTCGAGTTTAAAGTTCAAATTAAATAAATAAAATTTTTAAATAATCAATTTAAAAAAAACAGTTTAAAAAATTTTCATGTACACATGTTTCGAAATACATACACATATATGAAAATTTCTAAATTTTGATTTCAATTTCAAATTTCGAGGTTACATATACATATCTTCAAAAAATTTCCAAACTTCAAATTTATCTTAAATTTTTTTCAGTCAATTAATAATTTTCGAGGTTTCACAAACATTAAACACAAAGGTGAGTGGATCAGATTATTTTAGAAACCTTTTCACCATTTCATTTCTTAAGTTTGATTTCAAATCTTGTGAAAGTCATTAACTTGGCAACAATTACGGAAAACTATAAAACTTCAAATCACCAATGGTAGTTAACTCAATTCAACTCTAATCTTAATCCAAATTATTTGGTATATGCCATATGAATTCACTCTTTCCACTTATGTCAATTTTGAGTTACTTCTTCACAAATATTTAGATTATCTAAATCATAAGGAATTACCCTCCTCTAAGTTATCTTAAGTATACTGCAACATTTTTTTGCTTTAATATTTTAAATTTTCACATTTTCTAATAAAAACTTCTTGAGATCTACATTGGATATGTATAAATCATCTCAATTTCTTTTTCCAATTTGTTAAAAATTGCTGTCACTCTGACAATTTTTTTATAATATATTCTATGTATTTTATCCAATCCAGTACAACCACATATCTAACTTAATACTCACATTTCAACAACACTTAGTATAAAAGTATGCTCTTTTTTATTGTCTAATATTCACTATCACACAACATTGTAAATCTTATAGTTGTATCAAAAAAAAATTTCTTTTTAACTTAATGAAATCTTACAATCATAAAAATATCATGTGACCAAATTCCACTTCGCTCATCCAACTTTAATCTTATGGTTAGCATCATGATTACATTTCTATCTTTTCTATAATTGAACTAAGATATTTAAATTAAGCAGTTTGAGATAATATTACTTTATCCAAACTAACTCAGTTATCTCTTTCTCTTTATTTTTGTTAAATAAATAATGCAAAAATTCAGTCTTACTTTATTTATCTTAAAACTCTTAAATTAATTGTTTCTCTGAAGTTAAACTTTTCATTATTTTCATGTGTCACCTATCAATACAATACCCTTCACAAACATCACGTACCATAATATGTTTGATAGAAATGTATGCCCTACAAGCCAATCTTATATGATATGATTCGACATTTCTAGATATATCTTATTCAATTAATTAGGCAAATCTTCATTATAAGCTTTTATTAGATGCGAATAAAATGAAGTCCTTGATCAAATACAATGATGATTAAATCATGATGAGATCATGATAATGAGATTGATCATCTAGAGGTATTTGATTTAAATGTTCCTAGTCATAGGATACTTGAGACGGGACATCAAAGATCCGGATAGACTAGTGTATGTGATGTCTTCTCATGTGATGAGGACGACCGATCTCATTGGTCATTAATGTGGAGACACTGAGATACACATACAGGTGCTCATTAGTTGAATGAGTTCACTGAACTGACTGAATTAGAAACCCTGAATGGTATCTTACCGAACTGTCTATCAGGGTTTTCTATCATCACGGTTGCATGATTGAACCTTTAACCTGAGTCGCCAAGGATGCCTTGTTGGGTGGAACTTGTGCTTTGACCATTGTCTTATGGATCACCGTATAGATGGTCCAGTATAGCGATGGATCGGGCACAAGAAAAACCCGATGGACGCAATTGAGCGGACAACAAGGGATCATCCAATCTCGGTAAGTGAGAGTGAATGTCCTATTGGATAGTACTCTAAATCCCTGGTCAGGGTAGATAGGATAATTGGAAAAAATGAGTTTTCTAATTGATCCAATTCCGAGTACAGGATCCTATAGAGTTGGTACATTAAGGAGTTGACAGTCGATGCCGTACTCTTTTCCGACTGAGACATTGGATGGATGAGGGTTTATATCCATGTGGTAACTGATGATGGAAAGGCTCAATGGAGATGAGATTATCCCCATAGCCATTTGGGATCATGGGATGTGGCTTGTACTCTTCATGATCAGTAGGCCGATTAATCTGTTACTGGATAATAGATTTATTTAAATTAAATAAAATTATTCTATTTTATTTAAGCCTCAACCAAATAGGCTATTGGGCCTAGTGAGTCACACACAAAAGAACATATCCACACGTACACGGGCAAGGGCGTAATTTATGGAGATTTTGGATTTTTATGAAAAATTTCATAATTCTCTATAAATACTAATGGTTTCAGCCAAACCCAATCAAGCCAAGGGTGAAAACCACATCCCTAGCCTCCTCCCTACCTCCTCCTCTCTGTAGAAGGTGTCCATGGTAGATGGAGCTCCGTTCGGGAAGAGTTCTCGAGGCCGACGCGAAGGGAGAACCTGCTGTGGATGAAGTTCGTGTGGATACTGCTGGAGACCGGACACTTGAACGGGTTGAAGAGCTTAAGAAGCTCATTTCCTTACTCTCCATGGGATTATATGAATCCCTATCAGGTATATTCGAACCCGATTTGATCGATTTTCGATTTTCGTCGTTCGATTCTGATTGAGACGGATTCTAAAGGAATCCATAGGAATCGTCGCTTCCGCTGCACCAAATTTTTATAGACGATTCCTTACAATGTTGTCTTATCTATTCTTTAATAATTCATCAATAACTATTAACTAATGCAAAAAGAGTAAGTATTTATTATACAGATCCTTGACTTAAGCCAAATTATAATAAAAGAAATCATTTACTTTTTCTATAATGTGTCAACACAAATGCTTGCTTAATCATATATATTTTATCATTTATATATAACTAACAAGAACCTTCTTACGCTCCAACACCTACTAAAAAATCTTTTGAAAATCTTTAACTTCTATCAAGTTGATCAGCACTATATGTAAATCTTTCATCCTATCTAGATATTTCTTATCATCATCAGCTATCTAATAAAAAAAATCTTCAATTGTAAAATTTGGGACTCATGATTTTCGTAATCATAAAAACGTACTTATTATAAGGATGATAGGCATATGTGTAAACATGTCTACACGAACCTTTCTAGGACGCATCCCCTAGAAGACAGATTTGTAACTCACTTAAACTTGCTTTGGACTCAATAAATAGCCCACTTGTAAAGGATCGCCTAAAGAGTCTCTTAAGCTCTCCACAATGGGTTAAAACTAATTTTGTAGGCCTATCAAAAGTCTATTTGCAAGAACCTGGACAACAAAGTTAAGTGTATCTTCGGCCTGTCAAGGAACATTTGCAAAGCTACAAATCCGCAAGAAAGTTGGGTTATTGTCAGCCCATAAGCAGCCCAATGGAAGCTCAATTTTCAGCCTACAAATGACAACATGAATGGCCGTTAAAAGAGCCACAAACAACTCATAAAGAAGTTAATCGCGAGGTTATTTTTAAAACAAATTATGGGGTTATTTTTGGCCCAACATAACTATCCTTAATATATATATATATATATATGAATAGGTATATGAAGACAATATCTACAAATTGTATTCCTACTCCTCGCTCGTGCGATCGAGACAATAATCTTCTAGAGGCTTGATCTTGAGGGGATAAATCCCTGTTGAGTCCCTTAAGGGGTAACAATCTCTTTACTTGCACAATCAAGATAATGACCTTCTAAAAACTTGATTACGAGGAGATAAAATCTTATTGAGTCCCTCAAGGGATGACATGAAATCTCGACGGACCCCTGCCACAGGGTTTCCTGCACGTGCAACTGTCAGGGGGAGAGGAACAGAAGGAGCCCGCTATCACACGGTCAAACAAGCCAAAAAAATAGAAAGAAAGATGTGCACCTGTGAAACTATGGGAAACTAGGGTCCGTTTGGATCCTTGTAAAAACAAAATCACGTAAAATATTTTCTTTGGAGTAACTTTTCCAAAGAAATTGGAAACATAATCCACCATTTGGTTGTCCGTAAATCTTTTTCCCAAAAATGTAATTCTTTATTTGGTTGTCCGTAAAACAATTTCCTGAAAACACTTTTCAATCATTTGGTTACTGGTAAATCATTTTCAATATTTTTGTATTTTAAAATATGATATATAAGAGTTGTAAAATAATATATATTTTAATTAAATTATTACTCATAACAAATGACTATTACATTCATCATTATAAAATATTATATAATGTAATATTTTTAAAAATAAAAAATTTCATACAATTGTTATTTAAAATTTTTAAATATATCAATAATCAAAATTGAAAATAGACGTCTTATCAAAATTTAAAATATTGTTCCAAAATTTTTTATTGAACTATTTAGAATTATATAAAATTTTTTGCCTAATGCACGCCTTATCAACTTTTGAGATATAGTACTAAATATTTCATTGAATTGTTTGAAATTATACATTTTTTACTTATATCATCTTATCGATAAAAAATTACATGATAAAAGAACATGACTTATTCATCATACAACAACATCAAAGTAGAATATACTATGAGCATGTTATCTTCAAACAATTATTTGCACACTACCAATAATGTCAAACTTAAAAAAGTAATCCTCAAACAGCGTCCGTATGTATCACAGTAAAAATATTAACATATTTAAAAACATCAAAATATGCATTTTCAACCAAAAATGACAAATGATGGCAGTTATTATTCATTAGGACATAGTGACATATATGAGGATATCTTGATAAAAGTCAGGAGACAAAAAAGGTGATCCATTGTTTCCATGCCATCAACACACAAGTTTGTCAAAGGCAACAAGTTTGCCTTGCTTGAATTTTCCTCGAGCAAAAAAAATCAGTTGCTTGAAGAACATAAGTGGGATAATCCATGCAAGTGATGGTGGAGTCATTCATTAGAACAAAATGAGTTGAAATGACAAATGATGCAACATGCCTTTTTGTTCGATTACCTCAACGATGAACAATTGACATTTAGAAAATTGGTTAACTAATAACCAGAAAGCATGTTTATCGTCGAATTACAAGAAATCAGTAACAACAGAAAAGCTATGATCTACAATCGAGTAGGATTGATTAAAGAATTAATGGTCAAGATTGCAGCCAGTAGTGCCTACTCGGGTTCCGGACACATGGAACTAGCTGTTGTATTTCCATTTGCTCTAGTTCAATTGCACCTTTCGTACATTGAAGAAATAGGTCGCTTGTCCGGCTCTCGAATTTAGACCAATCCAAGCCGATCGATACTAACATTGGGTTTCCCTATTTTATTCCAAGAATGTAGCTTTCTGCCATGGCTGCTGTTGCTTTTGTCTGGCTTGGCATAAAGAAAGCTCTTTCTTAATATAGATTCTCATGAGGTATTTATATTTATTTATTTATTCTCATGAAAACAGAAATAATGTTTCACCAAAAACAAGTCCTACCAAGACATTAGTGGGGCAAATATAAGGGGATAAAGAAAAAAGAATGATTTTACCTCGCCGTAAAAGTTTTTAGACGCTAATATAGACCCTCCGTTCCACCATGATTACTATATGCCTGCAACAAGAAAATAGAGAATGAAATCATGAAGTAGAGTAGGAAACATGATCTAATCAAGCATAATCAAAGAAGATATTGACAAAGTGTGAAAAGAGATGTTTGACCTTAAAGTGGACCATAACCAAAAATAAATAAATTCTTCCAACCATTTTTGGCATGAAATTATTGACCTCCATCTATAAATTAAAATGATAAAAGTGATAAACGAATCATAACAATGACTATAACAAAGATAAACAAGAAGCAAAAGATATGCTCTCAAGACCACTAGTAAATACAACTCATTTACAACTTGAAAATCATAATAATAAAAGATTGGGCAGAATCAGTTGATCCTAGGTTCTGGCAGATTGGTTGATCCACCAATAATATCTATATCCAAAAAGGGATCATATACCTTGTCTTAAATGGCAAACTGAAAAAAGAACACTGATGAGATACTCTTGGGGTCTTACAATTATAAGATCACAGTATATTATGTAGTCAATCTACAGGTTCCTCAACCCCTTAAAACTTATGCTCCACCCCTTTTGTGCAAATCTCAATAGACCCCTAAATAGATCCGCGGATGTGACTCCCTTCGTTACATCACTTTAGCCTCTACGCACGATCCCTTATAGTTCATTGTCACTCCTTTAAACATGCCCGCATTAGACCCCTTTGCAGGTCCCCAACACACCTACACAGTCCTCTTCACAGCCTGCCAACAGCCCCTTTCCCTTCATGCCAAGACCCATCCCTGTTACGACCCCAAAGCAGGTCCCTAAACAGCCTGACACTGCCCTTGTTCAGAACCCCTCTGCCAACCCAAACAGACCCCAAACCAATCCCTTAAACAGCCCCCAAAAAGGTCACAAAATAGATCCTTACACAGACCTGAAACCGGCCTAACCACAACCCCTAAATGTACCCCAAACAGGTCACAAAACCCCTGAGTTTAGTAATATTTATCTTGAGATGATATCGGACACCACGATGGGCTGTATAGGGTAGATACCTTACAGCCTGCTTCTGATCACTGTGAAACAAATATGTTTCCCTTTGAAAATGTTGTTTTTAAGAGCAGAAGTTTCATCACATATTTATCTGTAATTGCAAGTAAGGTGAAACAAATATGTTCCCCTGATGGCCTGACATATAGGTCACCCAAAAAAAATAAGATGCCAAAGCAAGCTACAATCAGTCCATCTGAATTTATATTTTCCCTACCTTCAAGTTGGATCTGAAGGGACAAGGCAAAGATAAAACCAACATTAAGTACACTCAAAGATTCTGTAAGCACAAGTTTCCCAGGAATGCACGATCACCAATCCGGATCAGAATCATCTGATTTGGGTTGGTATTGGCCTTAGGGTAAAGCCAATCCTTGCTTAAACTGGCTGGATTAGGCCAGGATTGGCTGATCCAGTTGAACCAAATCCAAACAACCTATCGAAAAATGCCAAGTTAGGATAAGCTGATCTTAAATTGGAATTGGTCAGTTCTTGGCCAAGTCATGCTAGGACTCGGCCAACATCAGGTGACTCTCAGATTCTCTTGGATTTCCCAATCCACCAAACGTAATTACAGAAGAAAAAAACTTTGATGTACAAAGTGGATACAACAAACTTCTTTTAAAAATTTTTGAGCACTTCAAAGTTGATAATTATGTGTATACATAACTCAATACCCAGAAATTTAAATGAATCAAACATTACATATATGCAATATCATAGTACTTGGGGTCCCCTTCTTGTTGTTTCACTTCCAGCCTCAAGATCTCTGTGTAGAAGTCAACAGTAATAAAACATGTATAGTAAAGAAAGAGATGGAAGACCATAGTGTTCAAACATTTAAATAGAACACATTTTAATTTAGATATTCACGTCATCATATGAATATTCAGAAGGGGTAGAAGCTGATCATTTTGCGCGCGCACACAGATACATATATGTATGTATAACAACCAAATACAAATATGAATTCAATTTGGTGATGTAAATATCTATTGTCCACGGGGTCAACATGCTAATTTGCATAACTTAACGTGAAAACAACAGATCAACCTTCCTCGGCTTCTCTTAACCTTCGGGTGATTTTCCCCTTTTCAGAACCTTGCTCTGCCTTTATCTCCATAGTTCGAACCCCTTGACAGATTCTCACCTTTGCAAACACCAAAGTCCTCATGGCGCAACTCCTCACGACCCAGAAGACGATCTTGCAGTGGTGTCGAAACCCTCCTCCCTGTTGCTGCGTCGGCAACGTCGCGGTGACAACCTCCTAGTCGCAGTATCACGGTGTTGAACCCTCCTCCTCGTCGTGGCATCGGCGGCGTCCAGCGGTGCCGTGGCGTCAGCGACGTCGAGTGGTGTCCTCATCTCAACGGTGTCGAGCGGGCTCATCTCGGCGTCGAAACGGTGCTCCCGGAAAATGGACTCCGCTCGAAAATTTTAGAGGCCGAAATCCCTCTTTAAGACGGTCAACGTAGAATGTTTTCATTGACTGTTTGTTTTACGGACAAACAAATAAAAGGTGGGAAAACAAATCGGGAAAACCTCATGCAAAGCAGCACTTTTACAGGGATCCAAATACGAACACGCTCTCGCATGACCATGATGACCAGGTCAGCAAAATCATGTTATCAATGCTCGATGGTGAAATTATCACTGGTCAAATCGATCAAATTAAATCGGAATCAAAATCAAAATCCTGACTTTTTTAGATTACAAACATGATTTAGGCTGAATCGGCTAGAATATGACCAAATGGGAAAGAATCAGAATACAATTTTTAATTTTTGTTAAAAACTATTAATTCTGAATCAATTTCTCTACCTAAGAATCAAACAGAATTCTAATCCTTGCACAAAATCTTTCATAAATAGATCCCAAGTGGTCTTACCCAAGAAAGAGAGGTGAGAGAAGCTCACAAGCTCTAGTCCTCAAAGTGCTATTTAGTATGTTAAAAGAAGGTGAAAAACTTGACCTAGTGATGAAGTTGGCCCGTGATTTTGTCCTACCTCTTTCTGAAAAAAAAAACAAATAACTTGTATTTATATGCAAATTATGCTAGTTCATATATATATAGAGTCATCCCATTCAATTCATCCAAAGTGCTGACAAATTTCAGTTTTATTTCCCCTTTCCAACAAAAAAGGTGAACAAAAATAGATGCATTTCATATGCAAACAAATCTATTTTGGCATGTACATAACTAATCAAGTTTTGTCTTGCTAAAATAGTGTCGAAATTAAATGAACCCAAAATAGTTGCATGCCATATGCAAACAAAACTATTTTAGGATACAATGAGCCAATTCAATTCGATCCAGCCGTGATGCTACTAAAATCTAATGGATCCAAAGTAGTTGCATACTACACACAAATAAACTATTTTGGCATATATACAATCATAGAATGCAATCACTCGAGAATCTCTCAAGATCTCGAATCTCTATCTCTTAAAGTCTAAGAAATAAGATCATCTAGACAAGATCCATATAAATATACATCATTTTTATTTTCCACTATGTGTTGATTACTCCAACTCTAAAACTTCATATTAATGTAAATTGTCTATATCATTCATATGAACACTCATTTTTTCCTATTATTATCCAATAAAGTGACTTTATGAAGTGTCCACACGTTAACAATTTTATTATTGCATCTATTCAAAGTCTTATGTAGGTGTTGTTGACTAATATTTATTATATTTTATAAATTAATATTTTATATGACTACCTATGCAAAAGTGATTCAAATTGTCACACAATCTCTCAATTTCAAAAGAATCTCTTGATATTATTAGAGAAAAAGCCTACATCTATGTTAGAACCCATTGATATATCTTCAATTAATGATCATTCTTCATATATGTCTTGATTCCTCTAGTCAACTTCTCGAGTTTTTGACCTCAACTCTCATGTCCCATTTTAAAGAGATTATTATGTCATTTTACACTAACATACTGAGATCCAATTTCACAAGATTTTTTCGAGATCTCTCCGAAATCTCCTCTCCAATCACCTCAAGATAAAATCAAGTTACAAGATGACAATCCTTACATACAACCAATTTAACTCGGTCCAACTGGACTGCAAACAAAATTTGAAAAAAAACATGTCTGCATATTAAGTATACAAAATATTGCGTATGCAAAGTAGCGAAATGTGTAATATCTGGCTTAAAAAAATAATAATATGTAACCGCCCTGCCCTCTCTCTCGCCGATTACCAGCCGCGCCCTGCTCTCTCTCTCTCTCCCCGCCTTGCCCTCTCTCTCTCTCTCGCGGTTACGCAGCCCCCCCTTCCCTCCCCCTCCCGGGTTCCCCGCCGTAACGCCGCCCACCCCCGGATCAGCGCAATGCCCCGCCGGTTATGCGGACTTGCTCCACCACTCTCGCCGGTTTCGCCTCCGCCCCAATCTCTCTCTCTTTCGTCTCTCTCGTCGTTCCCCCTATGCCGATCTCCCCCCCCTCTCTTTGCCGCCGTGAGCGCTGTCGCCATAGCCGTGAGCCCCCACGTTCGCTAAGAACGCCCGTGTGCGCGAACGCCACCCTCCTGCGCGTGCACGCGCCGGCGCCGCCGGCCACCACTCCCACGCGTCCGTCCGGCAGCCACCATCGTCGCCGGCAAAACCACCCTCAGCCGTTGCCCCTCTACCGCCGTCATTGACCGCCAGCCGTCTCCTCTCCGCCCCCCTCCGCCGTCGAGCTCTCTCCCATCCTCTCTCTCTCCCTCTTCGTCCGGCCGGTTGCCGTCGTCCGCGGCCACGCGGCCCGCCACACCCGCGCTCGCGGTTTCCGTCCCACGCGACGCCACCCTGCGCATCCTCCCGGCGCGTCCGCCGGCCACCCCCCGGCGCTGCGTACGCCTACCCGCCTCCCTCTTCCACGCCGTCCTCGGCCACCGGGTCGCCACGCCTTCCGCGGCCGCTCTCCCCCCGCCTCCGCCGCCACCCGTGGCTTCGTCCCGCGCGGCCGCCGCCCCGCTTCTCCGATGACCTGCATGCCCACGCGAGCGCGCGGTCGCCGGCGCCACCCGCCACCCAGCTGCCTGTGTGGAGAGCCGCCGCCCTCCTCTTCTCCTCCCTTGCCGCTGCGTCACCGTCGATCGTCACCACCGATCGTCGCCGCTGCGCGAGCCCGGCTCAGCCCCCCCGAGCCGCCTGGTCCAGCCGCCGGTCGAGCCGGCCTAGCGCCCGGTCCAGCGCCTTCGAACCTCCCCAGTTCAGCCGGTCGAACCGCCCGGTTCGGCGCCGGTTCAGAAATTTTCTGATTTTCGGATTTATTAAATCCGGATATTAGATTTAAGGCCAAGAAAAATAGCAGGAAAATTCTGAAAAATCCAGAAAATTTACAGAAGCTTCCAGGTAGGTTTCTCAAGCTTGTCTATGTATTTGATCCCATTTTGATTAGAAAATATGCATGATTTAACTTATGGATCATAAGTTGACTAGTCTTAGACTTTGGACTTGTAAATATTGATTTTCACAAAATTTCTGAAATCAGAAATTTGAAATTAGTA
The DNA here is from genome assembly GCA_036172225.1 of Cryptocoryne crispatula var. balansae. NCBI lineage: Eukaryota > Viridiplantae > Streptophyta > Magnoliopsida > Alismatales > Araceae > Cryptocoryne > Cryptocoryne crispatula. The sequence goes on from CM069919.1 coordinate 21,539,789, forward strand.
TTTTGTATATTATGGAACATGTTTAGCTTGATTATGCTTGGGTAGAAGCCTTTTCTATCAAATTTGATCTTATGAAAACCATGTAAGTGATTATATGCTAGTTTGGAACAAGAATTGAAGGTTAATTATGTGTAGACTTGAAAAACTCTTGGGTCATCAAATTATACCTTTTTAGAACCTGTTTTGGTCAGATTATGATTGATTACATGAGATCTTAATTTGTTTAGTTTATGCCAAGCATGACTTAGGTTAAGTGTCTTGTACATATGTTTTAGTATGTCTAGTTCGGTTTGTCATTGCATGTGTGAGGATCATGTAAATTTTGATTAGTATGATTTCAGATTGTGTATTATGTCATGCATGATATGATTATGTTCATATGGTTAAGTTTGGTATATGTTTGATTCAGAATATGTCAATCAAGTCGATTAGTACAAGTCTTGTCTAGTTATGGCAAAATATGTTTAATTTGGTTTCAGATCATGGGGTATGCTATGCATAGTTAGTCATGTCAATTTGATCATGAATAGTACGAGTTGTCATTCAGAACAAGTTCAATTATGTCGGGTTATCATATGTCTTGTCAAGTTCGTGGTGGATGTTATGTCTTGCATGAAGGGCTATGAAATTGATGGTTATGTTATGTATGCATGGTATGATCAAGTATGTCATGATTTGAAATTATGTTATGAACTCTTGATATGACGTGCTATGAAGGCTTCACCAGCCTATGTTAGTAAATTGCCCCGTGGGCAGCGGGTAACTTAGATGAATCCGGCCCTCCCACAGATCCCGGATTACCGCGATTTTTCCCTTAGTGTCACCACTGCCTAGGTGCACTTTGGGCTAGCTTAGTATATGTTACTTCTATATATATATTAGAGCTGGTGAATGCATTTTGTACATGTAAAGCAAGACGACCAATTCCTTGCTCTTTGGCTATGTGTTCCGGAAAGGATATGAAATATGTTACTTGTGTGTCATGTATGGATGTTAAACCATGTCATGTTAGAAAAATAAGATTTGTCTGTTTTAATTTGGTCATGTTAAGTTAAGTCTTGAGGTCATTTAGATGATATTTGTCTAGCTTGTATGGTCTTGTGTGCATTGGTCTAGAATTAATTGGCTTTGGCATAATCTTTTCTTTGAAGATAATTATGTTCAGATATGTGTTGTGAGATTAATATAGAAGACATTCTATACTTTTGTATTACATCTCAATTTAGATATGTTACATACCATTGCTTGATTATATGTTATTTACCCGATTGATGGGTGAAGGGTGTAAATCCTACGGAGTCCCCGGACTCACCCCGTTGTGGGTTAAATTTTTCGAGCGAGGTTTTGAAGATTTAAGAGCTTGAAGATGAGGATCAGGTGGAACCAAAGGAATCAGAGTCATTTGCACATGGAGATTCTTGGTATCATCTACTTAGGTAGATGATCTTGGTTGTTTTTGAACAAGAGTGTGGATAGACTTAGAAGTATGATTCTATTCTCTTGTTTTGATGGATCTTAGGAAATTAATTGTTTAAGTTTGGGTTGTGGAATCCAAGTGTTGGGTTTCATCCCACTGTCACGACATTGCGTATTTCCGCTGCGTATTTGTGGTAATGTTATTTAAATTCCGGGTCGTGACAAAATGCATAACAAATATGCAAACAAGTTGATGATGCCACCTCATTTGTTGTACTCCTATGTATTATGTATTTTAAGTTGAAATGAAATGAACTCAAGTTCACTTGATATGATGTGTTGTTACAAAAGTGATAGTAAATCTGCATAGACTTTAAAAAAATAGATAAAATTATATAAGTTACATGAATAACTTAATACTTAACAAAAAATCAAACATAATTAAACTCAAAGTAAATAATAACTTAATTATTAATAAAATATCAAGATAATAAATTAATTTCACTTCATAAAATAATACATAATAAATGATCACCAATATTTACAAAACATGTTAAGTCAAACCTAGCTTAACTATGAAATTAAATCGGTAATGCTACTTAATTAAATAAGAATGTATGATAAAATCTGAATCAAATAACAGCTCAAACATTGACAAAATCTATAACTAATACATAGAAGCAAATATCCTATTTTTTCGTCACTTCCTGCTCTCACGAACGTCTACTACGTGTCTGTCCGTAGCGCCCCCTATCCAAAGCCACCTCTTCGTCAACCGGCGTTGGTCCGGCGTCAGCGTTTATTTGTTGCAGGTCCGGCATCTCTTTGGCTCCGACTGTCCCTCCCCCCCATCTTGGCTCAGCGGTAAACCACTTTCCATCGCCCCTTCTTAGCTCCTTCCGTCTCCGCCTCAAAGGATGCCATCTCCCCTTTCCAACCGTAAATAACTTCATCGCCCCTCCTTTCGTCTCTGCCTCAATTGATCGATTCCAACCGCAAATAACTTCTCCCGCCTCAATCACCCTCAACCGCCACTCCTTTCTTCCAACCAGTGTCTTCAGATTCCTTCCATGGCCACGTTTTACAGAATGCAACCGCAAAGCAATTTAACGGCACAATCCACCCCCGTCGCCACTCTTGCCAACCGCCACTCTCCAGTTGCCTTATGTAAGTGTCACCCCCTTCCCCCGCTATTGTCGTTGCCTACTTCTTCCTGCCGCAAACGCATCTTCAGTAACCAATACAGCCAATCCTTCCTACTTCAAAGCGAAAGCCCAAACCACCTTGGTAATTTTTCTTGTCGACACGTATCTACAAAAGCCAACATTGCTAATCCTCCCAACGTCGTCCATAAAGTAAAAAGGTACTCTCAATGACATTTTTATTTTATGTTAAGTATCTCATAAAGCATTCAACTTATGTTATTTACGTAACAAAAAAATTTTCTCGTTGGATTTCTTTGGAACGCAACACACCACATAATTTCTGTCGTCATTGTCAAAATCTTACAAATTTCTCGGTTATCATCCTTCAAAAAAGGTACGTAACATATGATTGTCTCATTTTCAATTCCACGTTATTTCCTTACTTCCTTACTTGAGATAAATCTTTCGATCTTGCTTTTTTAATTTTTTAATTTGATGATGTTTGGCATCTTCCTCTTTTAAAAAAACATTTCAGAATTTGAAATTTAAGATCTTGAATTACATGGGGTTTACATTTGACGTTGAATGCTCAAGATTGAATATCATCTTCCTTCCCACGGTCCACCCTATTGAATACTCTACCAGGCTATGTGACAAGTGTTGTATATTTTAGCAGATTATGTATTTCTGCATTATCAGCACCGTTTAGGTGAACCGGTGAAGGTAGGTATTAAAGGGTGGTGGCGAGCTTGTTAATTTCATTTGATAACGGTAAAAGAAGGGGTAAAGAAGATTTTTTGTGGAAGAGGGTAACAGCCTTCTAATGCATTTTTTCAGAAATACAGTGGGGATGGTGAAATTTTGAAAAACATATTTATGGGGTGTTTGGTTGCATGATAATTTTTTGTACACTTTCATGATAAAAAATGTATTAAAATAAAAAGTAAACCAACTCATGACATAAAATTATCATGTTTGGAGGGATGTGATTACAAAAAAGAGTAACCACCGCACATGACCAAATAAAGTGGGGGACCACAAGAAAAAAGAAAGAGGTGAGACCCTTTTTTTTGTTTAAGAAGAAAATCACTTTCAAAACATAAAATTGTCATGGTTGTCAAACACCTCTTTTAACAAATTTTCTTACAATTTTTAAAAATTAAAATAAAAACCTCAATTATCATGCAACCAAACACCCCATTACTCTTAAAGTGATTTTGAAAACGGAGCTATCATGAAAGTGCCCTATTTGAAATGAACCTTATATTGATTTCCTCTATTAATAATGGGATTAAAGCATGACAGGTGGAGTGGAGATTGACTATGCGAGATTTATGTACCTCCAAAGAAATAACTCAAAATTGACATGAATGGGAACAGAATCCATACAACCAACCCCAAATAATTTGAGATTTAGACTTGGGTCAAGTTGATTATCTATAGAAACTTATAATAATCAAAATATATTGTTCAAGTCACACTTAGAAAAATAGTTGACATATATGGTACTTGGGACTTAATTTAAAAACATATGAAAGTTGTTCATATTTAAGGGAGAGCATAAGCTTCCAGGCTGCAGAGGATCTTTCAGCTCATGTTAGCTAGGTGGCTTTAAAGTTTAAACCAATGGGATAATGACCCAGAACATAGGGATAATAGCTTGTGGACCATGGTGAGATATTTTTTAGGACATTTGTCGTATCACAAAATGCACATCTTGATAAGCCACTTTTCAATCAGAAATTTTTTTGTCAATTTTAGATTTTCTTAGTGTTGTTTTTGAATTTCATGATTCCAATCAGTTTACGTGGGGTTTCACATCACATCTATTGACAAAGATACAAAACTGAAAACTTGCTTCCTTTTTTGAAGATGTAACCGGTGTTGTCATCATGTCTTGGCCATCTCATATACCTACTTCAAGGGGACATCTCTTCCTGCCCTTGGTTTTTAAAGTAAAATAAAAGATATCACGTGTAAAATATGGGAAAATCAACACAGAACATGCAGGGTGAGCAATATCAATGCATTGAAAACATCCAAACTGAATAATATCAATGCATTGAAAACATCTAAACTGGATAATAGCTTGTGGACCAAGGTGAGATATTTTATAGGACATTTGTCGTATCACAAAATGCACATCTTGATAAGCCACTTTTCAATCAGATTTTTTTTGTCAATTTTAGATTTTCTTAGTGCTGTTTTTGAATTTCATGATTCCAATCAGTTTACGTGGGGTTTCACATCACATCTATTGACAAAGATACAAAACTGAAAACTTGCTTCCTTTTTTGAAGATGTAACCGGTGTTTGTCATCATGTCTTGGCCATCTCATATACCTACTTCAAGGGGACATCTCTTCCTGCCCTTGGTTTTTAAAGTAAAATAAAAGATATCAAGTGTAAAATATGGGAAAAATCAACACAGAACTTGAAGGGTGAGTAATATCAATGCATTGAAAACATCCAAACCGAATAATATCAATGCATTGAAAACATCCAAACTGAATAATACACGAATACGGACAACATTATGTTCAATACAACTTTCTAAATTCTTAGGTGACATGCCTTCCTTTGGCATTGGGGGTTGGATGAAGCGGCCTCTAGCCAGGGCAGCACAGAATTGATAGCTATGGGTGTGACTATCAAGAGAATAAAGATGAACTGACAGAACATCCTTCAAGCTGTAATCATACACTGATGAGGTGTATTTTGCCAGTTAATGTAATCTCAAAATTTCCTTTTCTTTCTGGAAAAGGTATTTGGTTTTTATTTATCTTTAACAACTAGGAAAATAAGTGGTATTCCATATGAGTATTAGTCAAGGCAATGATATATATAATATTTATTGAGGTTGTTGAGTTCTTTGAAATTTTATTTTTTACCGCTCCCTATAGGATTTTCAAAGTACCTATGTTAATTATATCAAATAACCATTTGAATATCCTTGATAAGCCACCATAGTTATTCGTTAATAGAAGACACACATATATTAAATAAACACTTGGGAGCAACGACCCCTTAAACTTGAAGGAATGCAAACACTTCGATTTTTGAGTTTACGTTTGTTTTTTTTTTATTTGGGTTTCTTTGACGTTTGGGACTTAGTGAATTCTTAGTTTTCAGAGTTTAGAAATTTGTGTGTGTGTGTGGGGGTTGTATTGTGGTTCAGATCTGGTGGTTTCTGGAATCTATTTTTTTAATTTAAGTTTCAGGGTTGATGATTTTAAATTTTGAAATCTTTCTGGTTAAAGTTCAGATTTTTCTTGTTTTTGCTTATTTTATTGCTTTAGCTGATTGGATTTTATAGATTTGAATTAATTATCTGATGGTTTTAAATTTTTGTTTTCGGATTTGGTGTTTTAGGGTCGGAAATTATTGGCATTTAGGTTTGTTGCTTGCAGACTTGAGGTATTTTTCATTTCAGTTTCAAATTTAATGTTCTTGACTTTAGTTTTTAAATTCGGGGATTTTGATCTCGAATTGATATATTATGATTCAAGTTTCAGATTTCGGTTTTGGTTATGGGTTTTCCAATCTTCTGTTGTCTTCTCAGTCTCCTGATCCTTTGTTTAAGCCTATGATGTCCTGGGATTTTCTTTTTAAATTATGTTAATTTCCAAATTTGTTGAAGATTTTCAGATCTGTCTTTCTTTTTTATTCTCAGATTCATGGGTTCTCAGCATTTTTCAGAGCTTCAGATATTTGGGGTTTGAGCTTCCCAGATCTTTTGTCATTCTGATTTTTTTTTATTTCTGCACTCCATATCTGATTTCCTGTTTTGGTTCGCAGAAGTTTCAAATTTATTAACTTCTGGATTGTCAGGATTCCCTTGAATTTCAGATTTTGGCTATGCCCATATTTGCTGTCGGATTTACTGCTGCTCAGATTTGGTTCATGTTCAGAGTTTTTTTATCGTCAGATTTACTGAATTCTTCTTTTCCCTTTGGTATGTTTGCATCCTTTCAATCCCATAGAGGCTGTTAGAGTTCCCTTATCTTGATGATCTTTGTTTTAAATCTTGTTTGAAATTTTGTTCTGGATGTCCCTTTTTTATTTGATTTGATTTGATCAAAATCTGATTAAGGCTTGATGCCTCTCAGTTTGAACAGCTTAGTTTGGGATTTGATTTGGATTTGTATTTGTACAAAGATTGTGATTAAGACAAAGTCTTTTGATTGTGAATGATTTAATTTTGGTTTGGTTTGAGATCTGCTTTGCCTTGGTATGAACATAATCTGGTTTATGATTTGATTTGGATATTTTGTTTGCATTTAATTCAATTTATCTAAATTTGGACTTCCTCTTTGTGATTTTGAGTTTATTTGAGCTGATTGGAGATCAAAATTAGTTATTCAAATGGGGATGCTTTTCGAATTGGAATCAAACTTGGATTATTATTAGAGAAATATGAGGTCGCGACAATTGTAAACAAGTTGAAAGAAAGGGAGATTGAGATGATTTAGACATATTAAAAGTAGATCTAAGGAAGCTCCATTTAGAAAGGTATAAAATATCAAGATAATAGTAATAAAAAAGAACATGGGAGGCCTAAGTTAACTTGGAGGAGAGTAATTCAATGTGATTTGTATGATTTATGTATCTCCAAAGAAATAACTCAAAATCGACATGAGTGGAAACAGAATCCATACAACCAACCCCAAATAATTTGAGATTTAGACTTGGGTCGAGTTGATTATCTATAGAAACTTATAATAATCAAAATATATTGTTCAAGTCATACTTAGAAAAATAGTTGACATATATGGTACTTGGGACTTAATTTAAAAACATATGAAAGTTGTTCATATTTAAGGGAGAGCATAAGCTTCCAGGCTGTAGAGGATCTTTCAGCTCATGTTAGCTAGGTGGCTTTAAAGTTTAAACCAATGAGATAATTGTCGACTCTGAAAATTCGACGGGGTCCTCTCCTTTTCAGGGAAGTCCGTGAACCCAGATCGTCACCTCAAGAGGGGATGAGAAAAGAAAGGAATAAAGCTCGGAAAGCAACTCTCACCTCGGTCCCACACTCACATTGATCCCCAAACTTTCATCCCTTGGCGTCGCTCGATCACCAAAGAGACGGTTCGGGTCATGTGGGAGGAAGGTGAGAATAAATAAACATGGTCGCCAGGAACCGTGGGTTCCGATTTATAGAATTAAAATGACCGTGTGTACCTTAGCGTGAAGAATGTGAGTTAAAGCTTCTCCTTCCTCGGCCGGCCGATGAAGAAGAGTCCTCAACGCGGTGGGTGCTTGATATTTTGTGCAACTAGACAAATAAACAAGTGAAATAGACAATTAGAACTAGACAAAGTGGAGTATATGTAAAGAGAATAACATAAAACACACAATTGACTAGAAACTGACCGAATTCGGGTTATCTCTAACCTTTTTTTTATTTTCGGATTAACAGAGTAAAAGTAATGAAAAAAAATGTAAAAAAATGATAGGAGGATGGAGAATCACTAAAAAAATAGGTAGGAAAAAGAACTGAAAGATTCTGAGTTGAATAGAGGAAGATATAGCCAAATCTGTGTTGTCGAAAAAGCCGAGCAGCAGTCCAGGATCTGCCAGGCGCGACTTTGCTTCTGCGCTAGTCACTACCAACCCCGACCTTGGAATCAAGTTCCGTCGATTGCAAACTGAAGAAGACTTGGAGAGGAAGAACTTTGATGAAGAGATCTCTGGCAGTAGACGTCCACACACTTCTGTAGAGGCCGAGGAAGATAGACTGGGCAGATCCCCTGCAGAACAGCCTTCCTCTCTCTTGAACCAACTTTTTTCTCTCTAAAAACTCGAAATTCTCTCTCTAAAAATCACAAAATCGATGCAGGAGGGTTCTAGGACATCTTGAGATGCCTGGGGAGTCGTGCTCATGCCTTTGGAACGACCGGAATCGGATTTAATTTATAGGAGAACAGAAGGCGTTATCAATACTAAAAAATAGGGGGCCTTGCGCCCCACCCTTGGGCGCATGCGCCTGGTCCTGGGCGCATGCGCCCCACTGAGGGGCGCATGTGCCCCCCAATGAGGGCGCATGGGCACAAATCCCGATAAAACATGTCTTATCCGATCGACGGTTAGTGGTAGAGTCCCGGTGAAAAACTGGGTCCCTCGTGCCTCACTGGTAGGGCGCATGTGCCCTCAAGTGAGGGCACAAGGTCACGTGCCTCACTGGTAGGGCGCATGGCCATGTGCCCTGGGTCCCGGGTGCATGTGACCAGGAACCCGGGCGCATGGGACTGGTTTCGCGCGTCCTTCTTCCGGAAGCCATTGCGAACACTCCCGAACTCGGAATTCGACGCCGTTTGTTGCGTTGGAAAGATAACAGGCAGAAGAAGCTTTATATAGCATAGGATCAGACATCACACCATCCAAAACTTCAGAATTTTATCCGGAAGGTAGGGCAGTGAACATAAGATCCGATACAGGTCAAAATGACTCCGACGGCAAACCGGAAAGCACGGAATGCAACAAAACTTGTCCGGGGTGTGAATATGACCATAACCTTCAATGCATGATCATTAGGCATTGGTCATTCAGCCAATTTCCGTGTTTACACGATTTACGTGTGGCTTTCGCTCAGAAATTATGGCTTTTTGCGGAAAACTTCGGAAAGCATCCGATTTCGTTCGGCGAAGCTACAAATAGACTTTAAAAGACCCGGCATCATTATAAGGTCAATCACACATATTACCCTATAAAACATGAGTTTTATGCTCTGAATTAGGCGAATTTGGCGTGTCTACAATAATGACCTAGAACATAGGGATAATAGCTTGTGGACCATGGTGAGATATTTTTTAGGACATTTGTCGTATCACAAAATGCACATCTTGGAGCATTTGAGTGTCTACCTATATAAGCCACTTTTCAATCGGAATTTTTTTTGTCAATTTTAGATTTTCTTAGTGCTGTTTTTGAATTACATGATTCCAATCAGTTTACATGGGGTTTTACATCACATCTATTGACAAAGATACAAATTATTATCTGATGGTTTTAAATTTTTGTTTTCGGATTTGGTGTTTTAGGGTCAGAAATTATTGGCATTTAGGTTTGTTGCTTGCAGACTTGAGGTATTTTTTATTTCAGTTTCGAATTTAAAGTTCTTGACTTTAGTTTTCAAATTCGTAGATTTTGATCTCGGATTGATATATTATGATTCAAGTTTCAAATTTCAGTTTTGATTATGGGTTTTCCAATCTTTTGTTGTCTTCTCAGTCTCCTGATCCTTTGTTTAAGCCTATGATGTCCTGGGCTTTTCTTTTAAAATTATGTTACTTTCCAAATTTGTTGAAGATTTTCAGATTTGTCTTTTTTTTATTCTCAGATTCATGGGTTCTCAGCATTTTTCAGAGCTTCAGATGTTTGGAGTTTGAGATTCCCAGATCTTTTGTCATTCTGATTTTTTTTTTATTTCTGCACTCCATATCTGATTTCCTGTTTTGGTTCGTAGAAGTTTCAGATTTATTAACTTCTAGATCGTCAGGATTCCCTTGAATTTCAGATTTTCGCTATGCCCAAATTTGCTGTCGGATTTACTACTGCTCAGATTTGGTTCATGTTCAGAGTTTTTTTACCGTCAGATTTACTGAATTCTTCTTTTCCCTTTGGTATGTTTGCATCCTTTCAATCCCATAGAGGCTGGTAGAGTTCCCTTATGACATCAAGCGTGCACCAAACATGGAATCTTAGTGTTTAAATCAATGGAGATACATGGACATAGGGGAGGCATGAAAGCATAGTTCCTATTAAATTGAGTTTGGATTAGGTTCCTTTCAACCCTTGATGGGCATTAGGAGCTTTATCCCAACTTAAAAGTTGGGATAAAACTTAAGACCCCCCCAACAGTCAAACGGACCTGATTTGAAATAAAAACAATAAAAGCTGATATCTAAAGCAAATCTGGATAAATGTTTATTCTACAAAATCCCAAAAACTAAAACACCTTTTACTTAATTGAAAAGTCTTCCAATTTTATGGTTTAATTTTTAAATCTGTAGTTATATATAGGTATTCTATATTGTAGAATTTGATTACCTTTTTCCTTCTATTTTAATCTAACATGCCATAGCCTATGACTTTTCATCTTATAATGCATCACATACGATTAGATTATTACCATTAGAAATAATTTTTCTTTATATAACATTTAAAGTTAAAAAAGAGAGAAGAAAGGAAAACAAAAGAGGTCAATCAACGTAGTGGAACCAAAGTTTCAGATTTTGAATTTTAAATATAAGAGAATTAAGTTTAGTCAATAATATTTTAAATTGGTTGTCTTGAAAGGTTTTGGAACTTAAGTTTAGGTATTAGTGTTTTTTATCTTATGGGTTGTTGGCTTAGCATACACTTCATTGTAATGCAACTTTTTATCGTAGAAATATATACAAATTGAAAGGGATAGGGATTTGAGATCTAAAAAAAAGCCTGTAACCACAAAAATCTTAGAAAATTTGAAAATTTTTTAAATTCGAAAATCTACAATAGTCTAAAAAAACTGAAAAACTTTTTAACCACAATTTTAAATTAATTAATATTAAAAAAAGAAAAAAATTATGACCTGGAATTTTAAAATTCTGCAACTTCAAAAAAATGCTAAAAATCAAAAGACTTGGATTTTTGGCACAAACTGTGTGAGTAATGAAGTTTAATGAGATAATCTATAAAAAATGTGGATGTGATTAATTTATTTCTGTAATTTTTAAACACAATATCTTAACCACAACACCAATAGTATTGACAAAGAATTGAAAGTTTCATGTTTACTATTTCATATTTAAAAACTTGTGTACGTTGGTGACACGTTTTTTAATTCAGTAGCAACGTATGTTGATGGCATGTTTTAAATGATCAATGCTGATATTTTACTTAAAGTTTAGATTTTTTGTTGTATTAAATATGTATTTATTTCTGAGTCCTGGTTATTTCCAAGTTTTCTAAATATTTACTGTATATCTGAAATTGATCATTGACTATATTACTTCTTTTATTTTGATAAACCATTGGAGATCAAAAAGGGGCTACCATGCATTTATTATAGATTATAGTAGAATATATTTTGTTATTTAGGCAAATCTATACCTTGTAGGCATTGTAAAATCCTAAAAAGTTTTGTAAAACTTAAAAAAAAGAAAAATACATTAGCTACCATCATAAAATACATTTCCTATTTTAATATAGGTTTAAAAATTGGCCCTTTACCTTATTAGCGAGCATTTTGATGAATTATTTTCCACAATATTTTTGGGTAGTATGAATAGAGGATGACAGGAAAAAATTTCCTATGCACCTCTATGGAAATTGTCATGACTTGAAGCTCATATAAGCAAGCTACGAAAATCACATAAGGTTAGCAAGCATACTTTACCTACATATTTTATAATATACCTAAAAATAAAACTTACTAACTATAATTTTTTTGTAGGAAATACCAAGTTTAGAAGACAAAAAGCCCTATGCAAAATTACCCTGGCTAAAATCTTTGCTGTCATTGATAACTGTAGAGATGAAAGGAATTTTAAAGTCTTGGGGAATGGCCAATTTATATCTTATTGCAAAAGGTTATGAGAATATAAATTGACTGAGAAATGTTAGGTGCATTAGTGGAGTTTTGGCACCCACAGACAAACACTTTTGTTTTCTCCAATTTTGAAGCAACAATATTGGTAGAGGAATGTTAGATACTCTTTGGCTTCGAGAAAGTTGACTATGAAAAGGAAGGCTCAATTGCACATTCCGTTAATCTAATTCGAGCTGATGAATTTCTCTTTGAGATAGTTGACAACTATGAAGAGATAAAAGCAATGACACGCACTCGAGGAATAATAATCAGCAAGTTAGCCACATGGATCACAATGAAAAGGAAGCTTAGAGAAATAAGCAATTTGGCATTCTTAAAAGGAGTAGTTTCTTGCTTAGCAAAAGCACTTTTGTTTTCAACATCATTTGACTTCATAGGCATTGAGCATGTGCCCGTTATATCTTATATATGGAATGGAAAGTCCATTGAACATGCAATGATAGCATTTTTGTACGCTGGTTTGTCATCTGCTTGTGTTGGGAATAAAATATTTGGGAGTATGATATTATTACAAATGTGGGTATACATTCATTTAAAGTATGACTTTTCATCTGATAGCTCTCAAACATCTATAACATTTCAACAAAGCCCACTATATCCTTTATGAGAGTGCATACATTTTGAAGATAACATGCAAAATTTGACAGAAGATATTGTTACAAGAAGAGGATGGCATAAATATTTATATTGTTTGGATGTTGAAAGGTTCATCTTTACACCGTTAGCATTTTATGGAGTTGAATTTCACATAAACTCAAATGATCATTTTCATCTATGATTAATTGGTGTTGTTGATTTGGCTGTGTACAATATAAGAAGATGTCACCCTCAAATAGGACTACCACGTTCTATAGTAAGTGATTTGTCTTACTATCTACCATTGAAATTGAGGCATTTGGGAGCAGATGATGAGATTGAAGTTAGAAATGCAATTTGTATGTGGACCATTGGTACAATAACACAAAAACCTTCACTCACCATTCATGAGCAACCAGATGATGTGAAGATATATATCAAATGGTTAGCAAATGTCAAGGCAGACTACAAATAGGATTTTTTTATTTTAAATTTTTATCTTCTTCTGTGTTTTGTTATTCTACATTAAATGTTGTAATAGTTGATATAATGGTTATAGGGAACAATATATTACTGATGTGGGACTAAACATATTTAAAAGTTGCATTGTTTAACCTTATGTGAATTGTCCTAATGATGATATGTTTATTAGCCATAGGTATATTTTACTTCATGCGATTTTTTTAAAGAAAATTTTGAAAAAAAATCATAGTTATTTGCGACCTTAAATCTGAGTTTTGTCTAACTTTCAAAATTTTCAAGTTTAATCGAGCAATTAATATTTCTCAGTTCTTCCTATTATCCAACACTTTAAAAAATCTTAAAAACTCAAATATCTTTTAAATTATAATTTCTATAGAATACTTAACCTTTGATAGTTTTTCTTTACCTTAGTTTTTTTTAAAAATTAGACTTTTACATTATCTATGATTTTTGAATTTCTTCGTAGTATTAGATTTTCAGATTTTATGGCCTTAAATCTAACTTTCATCTAAAAAATTGCATACTAGGTATTTGCCACTTAAAAATTTCATATCTGTTAAATGCTCACACTTTCAAAGTTATCAAAATTTTTCAAGCAACTAATTTTTCTCAATTCTTCCAATTATCCAGCACTTTTAAAAAAAAGTTAGATACACAAGTATTTTCCAATTTATGATTTAATACTCTACATATTACTTAACCTTCACCAGTTTCAGACACCTTAGTTTTTTCAAAAAGTTCACACTTTTGGATTTCTTCATAGTTATTAAACTTTTTTACTTATGGACCAAACACATTTAAAAGTTAGATTGTTACCTTTTGTGCACTATATTAAATGATGATATATTCTGTTGAAGTAGGTACAATTACTCTATATGGTTCTATTTTTAAAAAAATTTGGAAAATATGATATTTCAAATTTTGCTGAGTTACGCCTTATAGATTGCGTATTTGGAATTTATCACGTACATTACTTAATTCAAAACTTCATGTATGTTAAATGTTCAAACTTTCAAAAAAATTATGTTTTGACAAGCAACTAATTTTTCTCGATTTCTCCAATTATCCGGCACTTTAAAAATTTTAGAAATTCAAGTATGTTTCAATTATGATTTAATAATCTAGGGATTGTTTAACCTCCGACGGTTTTCAAAAAGTTGAGTTTTTTAAAAAGTTTTGACTTTGACATTATCTACGTTGTTTGAATTTCTCCATGATTTACAGCCTTGATTTTTGAATTTAAAAAAATTTGACACAACATACAAAAGTGTCAAATAATAAAAATTGTTATATTTTGATGAAAATCTACAATATTAAATACTTTGAAAACACTGTCTTTAACGTAACATATTTAAACACTTTTTATATAGTTATATTTATGTTATACAAATGACAGAAAGAATATATATGATTATTTAAAAAATTAATATTATAAATATAATAAGAGTTACACACATATGTGCGAAGAATGTCATTGATAAAAATGAATCTTAAAGACCTTAAGATGAGGAGAACGGTGACCTAACAATTATTCCGACAGTTTTCAAATAGTTGAGTTTTAAAAAAAAGTTTTGACTTTGATATCATCTACATTTTTTGAATGTCTCTATAATTTACAGCTTAGATTTTTGAAATTAAGAAAAAAAATTGACACAACATACTAAAGTTTCAAGTAATAAAAAAATGTTGTATTTTGTTGTAAAATCTACAATCATAAATAATTTGAAAACACTGACTTAACGTAACTTATTTAAACACCTGTAATATAGTTATATTTATGTTATACAAATGACAAAAAAGAACATAAATGATTATTTTTAAAAAATTACTATTAAAAATATAATAAGAGTTACACTCATACGTGCGAAGAATGTCGTTCATGAAAATGAATCTTAAAGACCTTAAGGTGAGGAGATCGGTGACTTAACAATTTAGCTTTGTAAAACAATTCATAAGGGCCTGTTTAATATTATAAATTTTTGGGGATAAGCCTAGGTTATTTACAAATTTTGGGAGATAACTCAGATTTTTTTCTCATGTTAACCCGATACCAAATAGCCCCTAAAAGTGTTGTTAGCTTCTATTAATTGTAAATAAGGACCAAAAACAATTAATCACGTAGGGATGTAGCCAACTCTTACAAATTTTATTTAACTTTAAACTGATCTTTTCTAGGTATTCAACGAAGTAATTTTTTATGTTAAGCTTATGTGCATTCTCTTACTACTCCTATTTGTTTGTCTTCTTTGATGGTGTAAAAAAACCTATGTTGATTGCAACACTGAACGATGTGTTATACCTTTACTATAATCCAATATAGAAGGTGTTTGACAGCACACTAGAAGCATGCCATATTAGTGAATCCATACTAGCATATAAAATTCGGAGAAAAAAATGAAATAAAATATTTTAATTTATTATCCTCTTAAATGAATAGCTTATGATATCTAAATGTAATTGTGGTAAAAATACATAAATTCATTAAACAAATAATAAAATAAAATTTTATAAAAAATCTTTAAATACATGACTTAATATAAAGTAAGGTAAAAATATGAATTAAAAATTTAAAAATTATATACATTATCCATGTATTTTAATTTGATATTCCTTGAAACGTATAATCAAAATCAAAAAATATATATAGTAAATGTTGCTTTAGTTTGGTTTTTTGTAATAATTTTTTTAGAAACATTTTGACAAAATATAATTTTACTTTTAACTTGTAGCTATAACATTAAAACATAATCACGATGAGGGACTCTTACATAAATATGAATGAAACACAACAAAATTCAGGTATGTAGAATTCTTTTTCAAGTTATCTCCTTTATCAAATAATCTTACTTTGTCTTTCCTTTAAAGAAAATCGAGAAAATAAGAACAAGAGAATAAGGGAGATATATCGCTCGCAGAAAAGGGAAAAGAAATTACAACAATTTTCAAGCCGACACTATGTAAAGGCCGTAAGAGATTGCGCATATTATTGAGCTACAAGATTCGAACAAGAGCCACCTACATTTTGTTGTTACAATGGGGAAGTTCTATTGACAACAACAGTCTTTCCAGAAGACCTAATAGCCTTATATACTTCCGAAGATGAAAAGTGTCACGACCCGAAATTTAAAACAACATAAAATCACAACTATGCAACGGAAAACATAACGTCGTGACAGTGGGAGAAATCCATCATTCGGATTTCATAACCCCTACAAGCATGTGAAGTCAACACAGACGATCAAGTCTATAAAATTCCACAAGATTTCCAAAACCTGGAGTCAACAACTCAAAAAAAAATCAAGCCAACATCATCTAGTCCAACTTCAACCAAAAATTTAAACATTTAAAACAACTAAATTCCAAACCAAGTCTGTTCATATGTTCCATCTTTAAATGAAAACCACTAGATTGTTTAAGTACACAACAACTTAAAAGTCCAAAACAAGTAACCTGATGAAAATAAAATATATCACTCCGCTCCAACTCCAGGAGATTCTGGTTCTTCCACGGCCTCTGCTTGAGCCTCCAAGCCAATCTCCTGATCTTCAAAACCTGCTGAAAAATATTAACCCACAACGGGGTGAGTCCGAAGACTCCGTAGGATTTACACCCTTCACCCATCAATTGGGTAATTAACATATAAACAAGCAGTGGTATGTAACATATCTAATTTGAGATGTAATACAAAAGTATAGAGTGTCTTCTATATTAATCTCACAACCCATACCCAAACATAATTATCTTTAAAGAAAAGGTTATGCCAAAACCAATCAATTCTAGATTAATGCATTTAAGACCATAAAACTAAACAAAATCAACTAGATGACCTTCATACTTAACTTAACCTGACCAATCTAACATGAGACATATCTGAAATTTTCTAACTTATCATGTTTCAACATCTAAACATAACATGCAATGAGCATAATTTCATGTTCTTTCTAAACCCATAGTCATATGGCAAGGAATTGGTCGTCTTGCCTTTTCACATCACATATCCAGATCACTTTCACCAGCTCTAATTTATATAGTAATAACATATACTAAGCTAGCCCAAAGTGCACCTAGGCAGTGGTGACACTAAGGGAAAAACCGCGGTAATCCGGGATCTGTGGGAAGGCCGGATTTATCTAAGATGCCCGCTGCCCACGGGCAATTTGACTAGAATAGGCTGGTGAAGCCTCATAACATGTGGTACAAGAATTCATAATAAATTTTTCAGATCATGACACACCTGCATAACATGTACACAAGACATAAACATCTCATTCTAATGTCATCCATGCAAAACAAATTGTTTTTATCATAAACTAGACAAGACTTGCACTAACCGACACGGTTAACATATCCTAATCAAAACTCATATGAAACTTGATAACATGAACCTAGCCATATCATGCAAGACATATTACACAATGTGGAACCAAACCAAATAATTTTTACATGATCTATGCACATGCAATAACAAACCAAATCAAGACATGCTTAATTACATACACAAGACAATTAATCAAACCCAATTTTGGCATAATCAAAACAAGCTAACTTCTGATGTCAACACCCATAATCTGACCTAAAAAGGTTCCAAAAAGTGAAATTTGATGACTTTTGATTTTTCCAAAACTCCACATAATTATATTTCAATTCTAGGTCCATTCTAGCACATAAACATATACATAAATAACATATGGTCAAGTCTCATGAAAATAGTTTTACCCATCCAGAATCATGCCAAACATGTCCCATAATATTCAAAATATCATTTTCAAAGTTCTGGATTCAAGGATTTTTGAGAAAATTTACTAATCATGAGTCAAAAGTCTAAACTAGTCAAATCAAGGTCCATAAGTTAAATCATACATATTTTCTAATCAACATGGTATCAAATACATAGACGAGCTTGATAAACCTACTTTAAATCTTCTGTAAATTTTCTTGATTTTTCTGGATTTTTCTGCTACTTTTCTTGGCCTTAATCTAATATACAGATTTAATAAATCCGAAAATCAGAATTTCCTAAACTGGCGCCGAACCGGGCGGTTCGACCGGGTGAACCGGGGCGGTTCGGAGGTGCTGGACCATGGCTGGACCGGCGGCTGGACCGGGCGCTGGGCCGGCTCAACCGGCGACGGTTCGCGGTGGCGCCGGCGCCGGCGGTTCGTGGCGGCACTCGCGATGGCGGAGGCGGCCGGCGTCGCTCGACGGCGACGGCGATGGGCGGGGGAGGGGCTGGTCACGACGGCGACGGCGAGAGGAAGGCGATGGCCAGCGATGGCGACGGCGAGAGGTGCATTGTGTATTCAAATAAGATAAGTGGGAGTGCTATTATTTTCTTGACATGATATGTGAAGGGGGTATTACTCATTAAGAATGAAGTAGGTATGTCATCATAAGTGAGCCTAGATATAAAATTAATCCTCCAAACTAAATTTGGATTTTAAGATCTATGGAGATAGATCTAAAAGGCTGTTTGGCCTTACCCAGTTAATGTACGTAGTCACCGTAGTCAAAGGGTTTGACATGGTAAAATCTAAAATAGGCTTCTTACATTTGTAGTGTGGAGTTAATCTCTTTAAAGAGATAGTTTTCTTAAGAGATAAAGAGATCACATAAGTAGTGCCATTATGCTTTTACAATAGGGTCTATCACATTTGTGATGCTACGTACATGGTTTGATTGATGATCTAAGTGTTATAAACATTCATCAAGTAGATCCATGTGAGAGTCACTGGATAATTAAGAGACGTGTTCTTAAGTACTTGAGAAGCACTAAGAATGCATCTCTAAAGTTCGGGAGATAAGACTTGAAACCTTGTAGTTTTATGAACACAAACTTCTAGTCAAATAAGTCTGTTAATAAGTCTAAATAATGGTGGTGTAGTGAGCTGGAAGAGTTCTATATAATAACACTATAAATTTTACAACTAATCTAAAGTAGATTGAGTAATAGTTGTATAATGCTTGAGAAGCATTATAGATAAAAATGTTCATCTAAATATGAGATTGTCCCAACTTTCTATGAAAGTGTATCATTATTTTGGGAAAACAATAAGGTAGAGCCAAAGTCTCATCAAAAGTACAAAACTTTTCTGTCAATACCATAAAATTAAAGAGATTGTAGCACATAGAGATATAATTAAGGATAAAGTATCTTCTGCTATTAACATTATAGATCCACTAACTGAATCAGTTGCTCAAAGCGTGTTTAAGCTTCACCTTGAGTTGATATAGATTAGCTAGATGGCGATTGACTTTAATGCAAGTGGGAGATTGATAGAAATATATGCCCTACAAGCCAATCATATGTGATATGATTTGACATTTCTGGAAATATCTCATTTATTAATTAGTCAAATCTTTATTACTAGCTCTTGTTAGATGCAAACAATATAATGAAGTCTTTGATCACATGCGATGATGATTGAATCATGATGATATTATGATATTGAGATCGGTCATCTAGAGATATATGATTTAAATATTTCTAGTCATAAGATCCTTGAGGTAGGACATCAAAGATTCGGATAAACAAGTGTGTGCGATATTTTTTCATATGATGAGGATGATCAATCTCATTGGTTATTCGTGTGGAGACACTAAAATACACATATATGTGTTCATTAGTGGAATGATTTCATTAAACTGTTCAATAAGATGAGAGAATGAGCATACTTTTATATAAGTTTTGGGTTTTTGTAAAAAAATTTAATTTCTATAAATGAATAGCTTATGCAGCCAAACCCTAATAAACCATAGGACTGGAACATGTCCCAAGCACCTTCTCTTCCTCCTCTCTCCTTCTAAAGGTGATCTGCTATGGTCAAGTTTGGATCTGGAAGATTTCTCGAGGCCTAAAGAAAAAAAAAACTCGTCTATTGAAGTAGATCATGTGGATACCACTAGAGACAATCCACTTGAATGATTTTCAGCAAGGAGGAAATCAGAAAAGGGTGGTTCATCATGATTTTGATGGTCTAAAAGAGATGTTGCCAATGGAATAATGGTTTAAGCTCTAAATAAGGCCAAATTGGTGTGTATACACCTAGTGAGAAATTTTGAAAATCCCATGAAGTATTCTCATTCTACTTCATAATGGGTTCCCGATTTTACTAGTTTGGCATCGATCAAGACAAGTCCAATGGTTTCAAGAAATAGAATTGTTTTTTTCTATCTTAAATTGATTCCTTACACTCAATCCATCACACATTATAAATACCATCTTTTCAGTTCCTTCTTTTATGGGCATAGTTAGAATAAAAAAAATAAACTCGAGGTAAACAAGTTCTAATTAGATATCTACAACAATTGGCACAGAAATGCAAAGAATGTGCAAGGTTGTCAAATTTCTTGGAAAATGCTATCCAACTTGATGAAATATGATATGAGGATGAGCATAATTTGGATCACACATTGGGAGTATATAAGGTACTATCAGAGAAGGATTCAAACTCTAAGAAGGGAATTGAGGCCTTGATTGATGCATACACATCTGGACTTAAATGATTTGAGGAACCATCAAACACGGTGGATGAGCCAACAAAAAAACTAAATCTTATAACATCGGGAGAACTTAAGACCATCCATTTAAGTACAAACCTCACTCCCAATGAGGAACAACATTCGATCAAAGTTTTGGAAGAATACAAGAACATATTTGCTTGGACATATGAAGACATGCCGGGGTTAGACAACTCACTAGTTGAATGAATATTAACTTTAAAACTTGGAGCTACCATTGTCAACAAAAACTTCGAAGATTCCACCTAGACGTTGCACTGAAAATGAAAGAAGAGGTCGATAAGTTATAACAGGCAAAATTCATTAGAGTTATCTTTTATCCACAATGGTTGGCAAATATAATCCTGGTTATGAAAAAGGATGGAAGAGTTTGGATTTGTATAGACTTCAGGGACTTGAACCTATAGGCACCCAGAAAAAGAGTTCGGAAGAACCTTTGCCCTATGTTTTCTTTAAAGACTTGGTGGATGAGATGTTAGTGGTCACCAAGAGCCAAAGACTCTAAAATAAAGTAGAATGAAATAAAATAGAGAATAAAAATGACTGACATACCTTTGGAAGTGGGGAGATTGTTGGGTTCTGACTTTTCGCTTGGCTAGCTGAAAGAAAAGAGCTTTAGTGAGTTCCTTTTCTTCAATCCGATTGAAGCTCCGCTTTGGCTAGATTTACCTAAAAATGTTCATAAGAAAACATAGAAACGAGTGAAAGCATCATTAGTTCTAGTGAAAGCATAGTATTGTAGACACGCAATTTTGGCCTAGTTGGAGAGCTTAAGTTCTTGTTTTCATGAAGAATATTTGAGTAACCCTTCAAGGGAACCGTGTTTTCCGGAAGAATCAGGCTTTTCGGCACGTTCCGAAGAAGATTGATAGGACGTTGACCGGGGTCAAAGCGCCCTGTATATAGGGCACCAGGCGCCCTGCTTATAGGGCACCAGGCGCCCTATATATAGGGTGCCTGGCACCTGGTCAAATCGACTCGACCGGCCGATTTGACCACTCGCAGGGACTCGTCTTATCAATTTGACATACCTCATGATGCAGGCGCCCTATATATAGGGCGCTTTGCCACGTGGAACTACTTTTCGGAAATGGCCAAAGTACCCTCTTTTGGGCTATAAATAGACCCCCATTTAAAGCTAGAAGGAGGTTCAAACTGGGTACCACCTTAGAGCTCATCCAATACCATGTTTCTAAGCCATTTGCACCTCCCATAAGACTTCAAACCGATCTAAAACCACCCTCCCAAAAATCCTAGAAGCCTGCTGTTTCTACCATCCAGAAACAGGGTTTTTCCTCCACTTTGAACGCCTCTATCCGTCTCTCCTCTTTCATCCAGCACCCAAATCACCCACCACTATCTTTGTTTGCATATTGTCTACAAGGAGGATCCCCTACTTCGTCCCGGAAGCCGCCCATCATTCCGGAGCAGCATCGCGAAGAGGGGAAGAAAATATGCCCGAGCCAGACTTAGTGCCCCATATAATGGGCACTTTGACCTTGGTGAATGCACCCTATAAGGGGGGCACCTACAGCTAGCGCCCTATATATAGGGCACCAGCAGGGGCAGAAGCCGGTTTTGCACTTTTCGGAGTCTGATCGGCTGTCCGATCGGATCTTTGTTCTCCATTTTCATCTTAGAACATATTATCACTTCATTTAGCATGCATTAAGTCATTTTGCACCTTCCATATATTTAAAAACATACCAAAAATAGGGGTTGGGATTTCTTCCCAATCCGGTCAGTTCATTTCCTCTTGTATGTTTAAGATTCACACCAAACATGATACTATACTCATATCAGAGCTAATGATCTTCACTTATTTTCGTGTTTCTCCGCAGGACATTCTTGGGTGAACCCGATTGAGGTGAAGCTTCAACCCGATCGGAAGTGAAACAGCTCACTAAAGCTCTCCTTCTTCGGCCGGCCGAGAGAGGAGAAGTTAGACCCTAGAAATCTCTCCATCTCAAAAGGTACGATGGTCAAATTTACTTTTTTATTTCATTTGCTTTACACTTAATCACATTTTGGAGCCTTTGGCTCCTGGCGACTGTCAACTCTGAAAATTCGACGGGGCCTCTCCTTTTCAGGGAAGTCCGTGAATCCAGATCGTCACCTCAAGAGGGGATGAGAAAGAAAGAAGAAAGCATGGAAAACAACTCTCACCTTGGTCCCACACTCTCGGAACTTTCATCCCTTAGCGTCGCTCGATCACCAAAGAGACGATTCAGGTCATGTGGGAGGAGGGTGAGAAGTAGAAAATTAAGACATGTGGTAGCCAGGAACCGCGGGTTCCGATTTATGAAATTAAAGATGACCGTGTGTACCTTAGCGTGAAGAGTGTGGGTCAATGCTTCTCCTTCTTCGGCCGGCCGATGAAGAAGAGTCCTCAACGCATGGGTGCTAGATTTTCTATGCAACTAGACAAACAAACAGGTGAAAGAGACAATTATAACTAGACAAAGTGGAGTATATGTAAAGAAAATGACATGAAACACACAATTGACTAGAATTAAACTGATCGGATTCGGGTTATCTCTAACCCCTCTTTTTTATTTTCGGATTAATAGACTATAAATGATGCAAAAAATGTAAAAAAATAATAGGAGGATGGAGAATCACAAAAAAAAGAGATAGGAAAAAGAACAGAAAGATTCTGAATAGAATAGAGAGAGATATGGCCAAATCTAGGTTGTCGAAAAAGCTGAGCAGCAGTCCAGGATCTGGCACGTGCGACTTTGCTTTTGCGCTCGTGACGACCAGCCCTGACCTCAGAATCATGTGCCGTCAATTGGAAACTGAAGAAGACTTGAGGAGGAAAAACTTTGATGAAGAGAGATCTGGCAGAAGACGTCCACACGCTGATGTATAGGCCAAAGAAGAGAGACCTGACAGATCACCTGCAGACCAGCCTTCCTCTCTCTTGAACTGACTTTTCTCTCTCTAAAAATTACAAAATCAATGCAGGAGGGAGCTTGGATGTCTTGAGATACCTGGGAGGTCATGCACATGCCTTTTAAATGACCAAAATCGGAGTTTATTTATATGATAAAATGGTCACGATCCAAGCTACAAAATAGGGGACCTTGTGCCTTGGTTCTGGGCGCATGTGCCCTGGTGCTGGGCGCATGTGCCCTTACCTGAGGGCGCATGGCATCCTTCCTATGAAAAAGGTTTTATCCGGTCTGATCCGTTTAGAGGTAGAGTCCCGGTGAAAAATTAGTTCCCTCGTGCCTTAAGGTCAAGGCGCATGTGCCCTCAAGTCAGGGCACAAGGTCACGTGCCTCAGGGGTAGGGTGCATGGGCAAGTGCCCTGGGTCCTGGGCACATGTGACCAGTGACTTGGGCGCATGGGACTGTTTTGCGCGTCCTTCTTCCGGAAGCAATTGCGAACACTCCCGAACTCGGAATTCGACGTCGTTTGTTGCGTTGGAAAGATAAAAGGACGAAGAAGCTCTCTATAGAAGTGGATCAGCCACCACGCCCTCCAAAAATTTATAATTTTGTATGGAAATTAGGACAATGAACAGAAGATCCGATACTGGTCAAAATGACTCCGACGGCAAACTGAAAAGGCACAGTATGCAAAAAAACTTGTTCGGAATGTGAATCTGACCGTAACCTTCAATGCATGATCATTAGACATTGGTCATTCAGCTAATTTTTATATTTACACGATTTACGTGTGGCTTTCACTCGAAAATTATGGCTTTTTGCAGAAAACTTTGGAAAACATCCGATCTCTTTCGGCGAAGCTCCAAATTAACTTTAAAAGACCCAGCATCGTTCTAAGGTTAATCACACATGTTACCCTATAAAACATGAGTTTTATGCTCTGAATTAGGCAAATTTGGTGTGTCTACAGCTTGCCTTGCCTTGATGTCTACTTTGTAAGGGAATGACATGAAATGAAGCGGAGTGATTCGGAGTGAACTGTAATGGAATGCAAGTGAGCGTAGTAGATGAATGTAGCATAATGGAATGGTGATGGACTGAAAATGTGGCAACTAGGTGTAGATATAGACACGCTTATCTACCCGATCCAGCAAAATGAATCTCTTTAAGTATTCTAGATCACTTTCATGTTCCATCAAAGCCACATATAATTGATTGGTAAAAGACATGCCATTGGCACGAGAGATGAAAATAAAGGATAAAGGATGTAACCAACCCACAACGCGGTGAGGAGTCCTCAAATTCGTAGGTTCATCATCAGTCAGCAACCCGAACTTTGCGGTGTTCTTGTACTGTGATGGGCTAAAGTTTAAAAAAGAAGTTGATTTTAAAATGAAAAGAATACCATTCCATCATATTTGGAATCTCAAGTTCATTCAAGTTTCACCAAAATACTCAGTTTAATTCTGAGTTGAATAATCTCAAATTCTAAAAGGGTTTGTTTAAGCATTACAAAATTACTCGGGTATCGTGAAAACCATGAATCATGCTCTAGCAGAAAACCCGATTAAACGAAAATGATAGATAAACTTAAGCCATAGTGGGATTGAAAGATAATGGTGGGACTAACATAGAATGAAGGGACAAAAGAAACAATGGCACGACAAACATGACACGGTGGGATAAAATAAAAGACACGGTGGGATAAAAGAAAGTAAAGAATAAAACATGATGAGATAAAAGAAAGAGTAAAACATGGTGGGATAAAAGAGTAATGATGAAGAATGAAAAGGAGATGGATGTGAAGACATAGAAAATTATGTAGAAAATAGTTGAAGATATAGATTATCTATTGGAGGTCAAGACACCCGATTAGGAACCATTGTCCCTCTAATGTTTAATTTTGGCTTATCCGTGAGTGTGAAGAAATGACCAAGCCGTCGTAGATTTTGTTGAAGGGGACCTCGGGCCCAGTCATTTTCACTCTCAAGGTCTTCAACATTAATGCATATAATACGTATCAAATGGACCTAACATAACTAAATGACAAATTGTAAGAGTGATGTGAAGTGCAAAATTGAGTGCTGGTGATGATGTGAGATTGATGAGAATGTAGATGAAATCTTCAGGCATGGTGTATCAACTTGCATCGACTGCCTGATTCATCAGCATCTCTAGTCCATCCTTGTCTTGCCTTCTAACAGAATACAACACCATGATAATGTTCAATTGGGTGGCGCTTCCTCTCTTTTCGCCACAAGGTTGGCATGACATTCCTTGGGGAACATTGATCTCACCAATTCACCTGTTGGAGTTAAAAGGTTGCCTGATGGCCCTTCTCTTTTGCTTCTTCAGCTCCTGAAAACACTTAACAAAGGTGATTAAATTTTCATTATGACTCATCCCTTTGCCTGTATATCATTTATCTTGATTTGAGTCAAAGGGAGGAGCCTTCTTAACAAGGTGGAATAAAACAAATGACTTAAATGAAATGGAGGTAAGGGTTGAGAGAACTTACCTGCCGTGGTGTGAATCCTCTCCTCTCCAACATTGAAATGCCTGAAACACTTGATAAAAGAGGATTAGATCTTCACCACGATTCATCCATTTGCCCCTTATGGTCAACTTTGACTTAGGTCAAAGGGAAGAGCCTTCTTAACGAGGTAATTAAAGTAAAAATGGATATGCAATGCAGGAATGGAACTATGCATGACAGAAAAATAAACATGGATGCAACTAAGGCAATGATCATGACTGAGCTAATGATGCATTTTTTTGGGTTTTCTTGAAAATAATCATTTTTTGGATTTTCAAAACTATTCATCTTTTTAGAATTTTGAAATATGCACATTTTTTTAGATTTTTGAAATATGCAATATTTTTTTGGATTTTTTGGAATATTCATTTTTTTGGGTTTTTGAAATATTCATTTTTTGGATTTTTAAAATATGCATTTTTTGTGGTCTTTTTTGAAATATTCTCTTTTTTCAGGTTTTTGAAATATTCATTTTTTTGGATTTTTAAAATATTCATTTTTTTTGGATTTTTGAAATATTCATTTTTTGGAAAAAATGCTGGTATTTGAGATAGTTCATCGATCTTGGGGTTTGTCAAGACTCAAATGGTAGATATCATGTGCAAAATCAAGTTCCCTACCTAGAATCCTTCTAACCTTCTTCCTTTGATTGGCTTGGATTCCACCTGGATTTGGTTCGGTTTACCCTACCCAAGGGGTTTAAGGAGGAAGAGTATAGAGAAAGTCCTTGATAGGGTTTGGAGATGTTGAGAGGGATTTCTCTACTCACACTCAAATTGCCCGTTGGGGTTCGGCCTCTTTGGGTCTTTCCTATTTTTTTGATCTTTTCTATGTGGCACATATTTAGACACCTTTTATGACCCGTGGGAACATTGCCCATCTTTTAGTGCTTTTTGCCTTGACTATCATTCTGGGTACTCATTCAGACAAGTTGATCATTCTTCTTTTTTCTAACTTGAGGGGTTCATTGCCCATCTTTTGGCACCCTTTTGCACCCTCTGAGACGGCCTCCTACTAGGGTGGCGAGTGTTTTCGGTACTACCCCTCTCTAATCTTCTCTCCCTATCTTGGACCGAGTAGAAGAGAATATGGTAAGGGTACTCCTTCCATTTCTAGATTTCTGCCTTGCCTTTCGCAAGTGTCGGGTTGTCTAGATTCTAGGATCGGGAAGTGTTGTGTGTGTAGGATGGTACCTACCCTTGACTTCTCACGAACAACCTAGGATCGATGACTTGAGATTATACCAGCGGTTTCTCCATTTTTATAGAAAGTACTTTTGAGGTAAACTCCATTCTAAGGATGATTCAATTTTTCTCCATCTGCATTAGTCAATTCATATGCATTACCTGGATACTTTTCAATGATTATAAAAGGCCCTTCCCAGTTAGGTTGAAACTTGGAGCGGGGACCCCCCTGGCTTAACGAATATGCGTTTGACTACCATCTCACCGATCTCGAATTTTCTCTCAACCACCCTCTTTTGATAAAACCTTTTAAGTCTATTCTGATAAGTCTGGGCATGCTCGTCTCTCATCAACAGGAATATCCCTGTTGAGCTGAACTCGGAGAGATAGGGGACCACTGCTTTCATCCCATATGCCAAAGCATACAGGGTTTGTCCAGTGGGAGTCCTTACAGAAGTATGATAAGCCCATAGAGCATCTACAAGTTTATCAGGCCAGTCGGCAAATTTGCTAGACTTACAAGATTTCTTGATGATTTTGATTAAGGTTTTGTTGGTGGCTTCTGCTTGACCATTGCCTTGAGGATAATATGGTGATGAATGATGCAATGAAATGCAATACCTGTTGCAAAGATCACACAGATCTTGAGAGATAAATTGTGGCCTATTATCGGTGACGATGTCGCTGGGGATCCCGAACCTTACCAGGATGTTGTGCTTGATGAAGGAGTAGACTGTTGACGCTTTAATCTCGACGAATGCTTCAGCTTCAGCCCATTTTGTGAAGTACTCCGTTGCTGTCAGAATGAATGATTTTGAGTGCATTTCGGAGTTGAGGTCACTCAAGGGGCCGATGATATCAAAAGCCCACATGGCGAAAGGCCATGGGGCATGAATTGGATGAAGGGAAGATGCGAGAGAGTGAATCTTGTCAGCATGGAGTTGACATGAATGACAGTGCTGGACAAAGATGGAACAGTCTTCTTCTAGAGTTGGCCAATAATACCCTTATCGGATGATTTTCTTAGCAAGGGCTTGGGCATTCACATGACCCCCATAAACTCCAGAATGTGCTTCCTTCAGCACCAACTCAACTTCTTCTTCATCAAGACACCTGAGTAAGATTCCACTTAGGCTTCTCTTGTAGAGCACTCCTCCTAGGATTGTATACCTCTGGGATGCTCTTCTTATTGCCTTATTTTCCTTGGTGGTTTATCTAGGCGGGTATGACTGAACTTGGCAATACCTCACAATCTCGTCATACCAAGGTCTCTCACCTTCTTCTAATTCTTCCAACTCAATTAAGGAGATTTCTTCTTTATGTTCTAAGTATTCCTTTCTATTGAACCTCTCCTTAACCTTTAGAAAACGTCCATCCTCAATTGCTGGAATTGTCCTCTTAAAGATGTGGATAGTCTGTACTTGCCTGCCTAGCGGGACAGATAAAGATGAAGCTAGTGAAGCTAAAGCATCGGCGAGGATATTCTGAGAACAGGGGACATGGACAAAGGTGAGTTTGAAGAATAGCTTGATGTAGCAGGTGGTGAGCTCCTAGTAGGGTTTGAGGTTTGAATGGGAAGTTCAGTATTTGGATAGGACTTGGCGTAGGATCAATTGACTATCACCTATCACCCTCAGTTCGGTGGCACCATGGAAATGAGAGGCCTCCAACCCGGCCAGCAAGGCTTCATACTCTGCTATGTTGTTGGTTGCTGGAAAGTCAAGCTGAAAAGCCTATGGAATGGTGACACCTTCAGGCGACAGAAGGACAATACCTATCCCTCTACCATGAGAGTTCAGAGCCCCGTCAAAATATAATGTCCAAAGATTGAAAGATCGGACTAACATTAGTTTTTCATCCCGAAACTCTGACCGGATTGGGTCAAAGATGGGTATGGGATGATGGGCAAGGTGTTCAGCAATAGCATAGCCCTTGATTGCCTTCTATGGGACATAAGTGATATCAAATTGGGATAAGAAGCTCTGCCATCGCCGTAACCGATCAGTCAAAACTGTCTTCTCTAACATAAACTTAATAGGATTGATACGAGCAATGAGCTTGACTTGGTGAGCAAGAAAATAATGTTTGAGTTTCTGAACCACCCAAACAAGAGCAGCACAGGTCTTTTCTACCATAGTGTACTTCAGCTCACAAGCATCAAACATCTTAGACAAGTAATAAGTAGCTCGTTCTTTCCCTTCTTCATCAACTTGTGCAAGGACTGCCCCAAGAGAGTTCTCAAGAACCGAAATGTAGAGGACCAAGGGCTTGTCAGGAATTGGTGGTCTAAGTACAGGGGGACTTTCCAGGTATGTTTTCAACCCATCAAATGCCTCCTGGCACTTCGAATCCCATTTAAACTCGGCCCCCGCCTTGGTTAACCCATAGAAAGGTTTACACCTTTGGGAATGTTGTGAGATAAACCGGCGGACAAATTGTAGCCTCCCAATCAATCCTCGAAGCTCCTTCATATTCTTCGGGGGAGGCATACCAATGATTGCTTTGGCCTTGTTTGGGTCGATCTCTATGCCCCTTTTGCTTACTATGAACCCTAGTAGTTTTCCTAATGAAACTCCAAATGTACACTTCTTAGGGTTCATTTTCAGCTTATATTCTCTAGCTTGTTGCAAAACTTTTCTTAGTACTTCAGAATGATCTTCCCGACTCTTGGACTTGATAACCAAATCATCCACATACACCTCTACAAAGGTGTACATCATGTCATGAAAGATAGCCATCATAGCCCTCTGATATGTAGCACCAGCATTCTTTAACCCAAAGGGCATGACAACATAGCAATATGTTCTCCAAGGTGTAGTGAACGAGGTCTTCTCTTGGTCCTCCTTAGCTAACCTGATCTGATTGTATCCAGAATAGCCATCCATGAATGAAAGCATTTCAAATCTAGCTATGTTATCAACCAAAACATCAATATGAGGTAAAGGAAAATCATCCTTAGGACACGCTTGGCTCAAGTCCCTGAAATCTATACAAATCTGAACCCGTCCATCCTTCTTTATAACAAGGACTGTGTTAGCCACTCATTGTGGATATAGGACAACTTTAATAAATTTTGCTTGGTGTAGTTTGTCGACCTCTTCTTTCATTTTGAGTGCAATATCAGGGTGGAACCTCCTGAGCTTTTGTTTAACCAGGGTAGTTCCAGGTTTCAAGGTTAATCTATGTTCGACCAATGAATTATGTAATCCTGGTATGTCTTCATATGTCCATGCAAACATGTCCTTATATTCTTCTAACACTTTGATCAATCGTTGTTCTTCTGAGGGAGTGAGGTTTGCACTGATGAGGATAGTCTTAGGATCGTCCAGGGTTCCTAAATTCAGTTCCTTTGTTGGTTCATTCCCTGTGGCTGATGGTTCCTCAAATCTTCTAAGTCCAGATGCATACGCATCGGCCAAGTTCTCAATTTCATCCTCAAATTCAAGATCCTTTTTTGATACTACCTCATATGCTCCCAAAGTATGATCTATGTTATGCTCATCCTCATATCAGATTTCATCTAGCTGGATGGTATTCTCTAAAAAGTTTGGCAGCCTTGCACACTCTATGCATTTCTGTGCCAATTGTTGTAGATACCTATTTGGAACTCGTTTACCTTTGACTTTCTATTTCCTAACCTAACCTGACCTACTGAAGATAAAGTTGTAAATGTGGTACTTATAGTGGAGGGAGGATCGAGTAAATCGATCAATGATTCAGAAGAGAGGGATCCCTAATTGGGAGCACCCTCTGGGATAAGTAGAGACGTCTCCTCGATGGAAATGTGAGTTTCAGAGAAGACAATTTTTTTTGGGATTTTAAAATAAGAAGATAGAATGAGTCGGCATGACTTAGGATTTGCTAGAAGATGACTGAATTAATAGAAATAAAAACTTAAGGATAAAGGGGCTCGTGGGCCCAACGGTAACAGAAAGTGGACACATGGGTCCAAAACTGATGAAAAAAGTAAATGGGTACATGGACCCAATCTTAGAAATGAATGGGCATGTGAGCTCATGTTGGGAAAAGCCCTTAGTTCTAAAGTTGATGAGGGAAGTAAATGGGAAAGCATGCCCAGTAAGAATAGAAGGCTTAAGAGGGCACATGGGCCCAAAGTGGGTGATTAGTTTGGTGGAAGAGAGTGGGCCTGGAAGCCCATCCAATAGCTCTAAAAACAACGACACGAGGTTTAAACCTCGAATTGTTGTATTTGGGCCTCGCGGAATGGTTCTGACTTGGGTGATATGCTCAACCAGATGATCCAAGATTGGTGTGCCCTTGAGTGGTTCATGATGCTCTTCCCCACTTGAGAATAAATGAGTCAAAGATAAGCACAGATCTTCCAAGTCTTCTTTTTCATTTGGAGCCTTTCTTCTCTTGACAACTGTAACGAAACTCTTGTCATCTTTAGCCATCATCATGGTCTTTTCTTTGATAAAGAATGCGTGGAGTCCCATGGCATATCCTGGCTGGAAGATCCTTCTTAGGATGGAATCCTCTTTGTATCCCAGCCCTTGCCTGTGTGGCCTTTTCACAGATTGAATTGGCTGAGTGATCCCTTGAGGATCCTTGCCTAAACCTTTTCCAGACTGATAGCCCAATTTCATCATCATCCGCCATCCCACTATGTCAGGTAGAGAGGCAGTGATGCATCTAACTTCTGGCAAATCTCCCACTAAGATCTGGGGCTGTATTGACAGTCCTAAGGGCAAAGAAGCATCGTTCAGCACGTCGCTTACAGGCATGCTAGTCACCTTGACCACTTGTCCTTTAAAGGGAAACTTTATGCACTGGTGGTTTGTTGAAGCCACAACTCCTATTGCCTCCAAGTATGGCCGCCCAAGTATAGCCCGAAAAGTTGGATCCAATTCTAGAACATGAAAATCCATTGTTCAGAAATGCCACACAACTGCAAAGTTTCTGGCGGCATAACGTTAATAGATGCTCCAGTGTCAACCAAACAAGATTTCACTTCAACATTACAAATAACCACAGTCACATGCAAAGCATATCTCCTGACTTCTGGATCTGCTAATTCCTCCTGAGAGAAAGTGAGTGTTGGGTGCTCACCATGACCCTTCGCAAATACTACTGTAGAATCTCCTGCTGCACCTTTGATCTTTTGATCAACTCAAGTATGGAAATACGGGCCGGTGTCTTATCTAAATGTTTTAACAAATCATAGGCTGTGCCTGGCAATGGTTCTTACACTTGTTCCTCCTCCACTGGATCCTGTGGTTGAGTACCGGCTTAGGGAAAGAGCAGCTGGAACATCCTCCCACTCCGAAGCACTGGGGCTATTTGGCGGTTGGGTAGAGGTGATGGGTTAACTGGGGTGGGAACAGGTGGTGTAGGTGCAGGTATGGTAGGCAATGGGATTGGTGGTTCTGGAATGATTGGGTTAGTGGGTAGAGGGGTAGGATTTGGAGGTGGTAGTGATGGTGATATTGGCGGCCTAATAAGAAGAGGCCGGGGTGCAGGAGTGGTTGATGGGTTTAATGAAGGTGTTGGTAATGTGGTAGGTTGTGGGTTCGGTGGTATGATAGATTGGGGTTTTGGAGTGACAGAGCTCATAGGCTGGGGGTTCAGGTTTGGTGGTGATTGTGGTGGTCGGATGAGCACGGGCCGGTGTGTAGCAATGGTTGAAGGAGGTGTAGTTAAGGAGGGGGCTAGCCTAATGATGAGTCGGAGAGAAGAAGTGGCGGACAGTGGTTGGGTTATTGAGCTTGGTGGTGGTTGTGGAGTAGCAGGTGCACGGATTATTTGTCTAGGAGGGTTCCTAGCGGGAGGCCTAGCTGGGTTGACCAGCATGGTTGCATTTTGGCTTTCTAGTTGCCAACCTTGAGCACGGCTGGCATCTCCCTGGACAATGGAGTGTACTAGACCAATTCCGAGGTTTGGATGTGCTGGTGCTGGTGCTGGAGTGGGAGCATGTAATGGGAGTGGATTCTGGACAATCCCCAAGCCGGGTTGTTGTTGAGGTTGAGCCGGTGGACGTTGTCGCTGCTGCTGCCTAGCCTTCATTGCCTGTATGCATTCCCCCTTTTGAGCCCAATCAATGCTGCCTTGGTCATTCAGATCGTGGATGTAATCCTTGAATTGAAAACACACTTCTACGGTGTGACCAGGACACCGGTGGTAAGCACAGTATCGGGACATATATGCATTTGTTGGCCAAACCTCTCTTTCCTTGGGCAATTCCAACTGTTTCTCCGCCATAAGTACATTGAATATGTCGGTCAAGGAGTAAGGGAGTTGTTTGTAATTCTCTCTCCTAGGACCTCCTCTTCTTGGTGCCTGATTGAGTGGTGGCGGTGCCCTATTGTAGGTAGGTTGACGAGGTTGCTGGGGTTGTGCTACTGGCTGAGGGGGTTGTTGTGGTTGTCGTGGTTGTTGTGGCCTAACCTGTTGTTAAGGGGGTAATAGGAAAGGTTTTGTGGTGGGTTTCTAAACTGGTTTTGACGGTTCCCTCCCTGGTTCCCCACAATGTTTATAGCTTCGTTGTTGACCACTCCTTCGGTTGTAGGACCAACTGGTGTAGAGGGGGTCTTCCCGATGTTCCTAGGTTTGGATCAAACGGATTTATCATGGTGGCATCTTTGAAGTGGGCTTGCAAGTATCGGGCACTGTCATAGAGTTCATTCATGGTGGTAGGACGATGCATGATTAATACATTACTTAGAGTTGGTGTGGTGTTTCCGATTAGCATTTTCACTTGTTCCCCTTCAGAAATAACATCTGTCAATTTCTCTGCCATTCCCCTCCAACGATCAACAAACTTTATGAAGTCCTCCTCGGGCTTCATCTTCTCAGCAATCAAATCTGTGATGGAGCATGATGGTGCCACCCGGTCTCTGTATCTTTGCAAAAATTTGGTCTTGACGATATCAAAGTCTCCTGCCTCAAAGGGGTCGAGTGAGTAGAACCATTCCAATGCAGACCCTTCTAGTGATCGACGGAACAAGAAAGCAAGAACCCTATGATCATTTTTCCAGAATGAGGACTCATAGAGAAAATCTTTTAGGTGGGGAAAAGGATTGCCAGTACCATTGTAGCAGCTATAAACTGGTAGTTCAGAAGGTGGCAGGTGGAGAACTGGAAAAGAAGGAATAGATATCTCATGAACTGACTTGGAGTCCAGGCGACATCTTAGCTCTTCATAACGCTCATTCATCTGGGTGAGCTAATCTATGATTGCCTGGGTGAGAGTAGGTTCTTGGTTTACTGGTGGGGGTATGTGGTTAGAGACATGATTTTGGAATTGAGGAGCATGACTTGGCAAATTCACTGAAGATTGTCCCATGACTTGATGGGCCAAGGGAGCAACATGGTTGAAATAGGGTGGCTGAACAAATGATGGTTGAACCACAGATAGTTAAACTATAGATGGTTGAACTACAGATGGTTGTGCTAGTGTTGGTTGAATCACAGATTGTTAAACAATAGGTGGTTGAACAAAGGGTGATTGAATGAGTGGTGGTCGAACTAGAGGACAAGAAGATGAGGAAACTTGGTTGGCTTCATCCTGATCTGAGGCAATTTTGCCTTTCACCATGGATTGTATGCGGGCGTAAGTTTCTAGGTAAGTATAAAGAGATAACTCTCTAAAGAGTTGTTCAACATCACGGGGAGTAGATGGTTGAGGGACCTCTTGCGCTTCTGACTCAAACAATGGATGACCATATGATGGAATTGGTTGATGACCCCATCTCGTGCTCTCGATGTTCAGCTTGTTCCGCCATTCCAACGTGCCTTCCAGACCTTAATTGCATCAAACAAGTTGGCAAAATAAACAAAGAACTTTTTCTCTGGTTTTTTTAGTATCTTGCAAAAATGTTAGAGTTTTGAATTTTTGTTTGACAAACAAGTGATGCAAAGACTTGAAAGCAAAATTACGCAATGATTTTGATTAAACCTAAGGTTTATGGATTTTGTTAAGAATTGTTCTCTCAACAAATGGGTTAGGATCCTAACTCCAATCTCCAATGACCTAGGTTTCACACAATCTCACCACGTGTAGGTAACATAGGATGCTTCGGGTTTTGGGGAGTGGTACAATCAACCCGATTGTGAAGAGGAATACTCCACGTATGAGGAATTACGGAGGCCTTGATGAAAGCCAACCAAGTCAACTAGGAAGGAATATCCCAGAAGAGAGGTCAGAATCTACCAAGAAGGTGTTTTGGATGGGAGGGGTAAATGGGAGAGTGAGGTCCTGCCTCAAAAAAGTGTAAAAGAAGGAGGTAGAGAGAAGGAGTAGAGAATGCAATCAAGTAATAAAGCAAGTAATAAGCAAAACATAAACTTAAATAAACAAGCAATCACACAAGACAAGCAATTAGAAACTAGAATCTAGACATTGTTTCCTATGTGAGCCAAATGGAGATAGTGAAAAGTGATAGAAAGAAGAGGGTTCATATCTGATAGCCAAGCAAAAGGGTGGTCCACGTGGGGACCGATGTAAGAATAAGCTGGTTCACGTGGGAACCAGGGTAAAAAGTGAAGTTGGTCCACGCGGGAACCGGTTTTGGGTAAAAAAAGGGTGGTTCACGTGGGAACCGGTTTGAATGATTGAAAGAAGGCCACGTGGGGCCAATTAAAGATGAATAAGGATCTGATACAAGTGGGGATAGATCTGAAGGAAAGTGGTTTGGTTCACGTGGGAACCGAAGTAGAGAAAGAGATTGGTTCATGCGGGAACCGATTTAAAAGGAAAAGGGTGGTTCACGCGGGAACTGGTTTAAATGACAACTAAAAATAAAAGAGGGTCACGCGGTGACCAATTTGAGGGTGATAACTTACAGAAAAAGAGGGAAAAATATGATTTGGATGACTGAAAATAAATGTTGGTTCACGTGGGAACCGGTTTGTAGAAGAGAGTTGGTTCACGCGGGAACCGGTTTTAAAGAAAAGGTGGGTTCACGTGGGAACCGGCTTAAATAAAATGACAGAAATTAAATGAGGTACTTGGCACTTCAGATCTGATGAAATATGGGTGAAATCATAAATTTTGAGATGGCATGTAGTTTAAAAGAGGTGGAAAGAAGGAAAGGCTCACATAGGAACCGGTCTAGAACTAGAACTAGTTGCAAACAAAACACTAAGCACCCACAGTTGAAGACATTGCTTGTCCCACCATGGTCGCCACAAAGCTGTCGGCTCTGAAAATTCGACGGGGCCTCTCCTTTTCATGGAAGTCCGTGATTCCAGATCGTCACCTCAAGAGGGGATGAGAAAGAAAGAAGAAAGCATGGAAAGCAACTCTCACCTCGGTCCCACACTCACATTGATCCCGAAATTTCATCCCTTGGCGTTGCTCGATCACCAAAGAGATGGTTCCGGTCATGTGGGAGGAGGGTGAGAAGTATAAAATTAAGACATGTGGTCGCCAGGAACCGCGGGTTCTGATTTATGAAATTAAAGATGATCGTGTGTACCTTAGCGTAAAGAATGTAGGTCAAAGCTCTCTTTCTTCGGCCGGCCGATGAAGAAGAGTCCTCAACACGTGGGTGCTTGATTTTCTATGCAACTAGACAAGCAAACAAGTGAAAGAGACAATTAGAACTAGAAAAAGTAGAGTATATGTAAAGAAAATTACATGAAATACACAATTGACTAAAAACTGACCGGATTCGGGTTATCTCTAACCCCTCTTTTTTATTTTTGGATTAACGGACTAAAAATAATGCAAAAAAATGTATAAAAATAATAGGAGGATGGATAATCATGAAACAAAGAGATAGGAAAAGAACAGAAAGATTATGAATAGAATAGAGAGGGATATGGCCAAATCTGAGTTGTCGAAAAAGTCGAGCAGTATTTCAGGATCTGCCAGGTGCGACTTTGCTTATGCGCTTATTACGACCAGCCCCGACCTCAGAATCATGTGCCGTCAATTTTAAACTGAATAAGACATGAGGAGGAAAAACTTTGATGAAGAAAGATATGGCAGAAGATGTCCACACGTGCATACCAGCCTTCCTCTATCTTGAACCAACTTTTCTCTCTCTAAAAACTCGAAATTCTCTCTCTAAAAATCACAAAATCAATTCAAAAGGGAGCTTGGACGTCTTGAGATGCCTGGGAGGTCGTGCATATGCATTTGAAATGACTGAAATATGAGTTCATTTATAGGAGAAAAAGGTCACGATCCAAGCTACAAAATAGGGGACCTTGTGCCCTGGTTCTGGGCGCATGTGCCCTGGTGCTAGGCGCATGTGCCCTCACCTGAGGGCGCATGGCATCCTTCCTATAGAAAAGGTCTTATCCAGTCCGATCCGTTCAGAGGTAGAGTCCCGGTGAAAAACTAGTTCCCTCATGTCTTAAGGTCAGGGCTCATGTGCCCTCAAGTCAGGGCACAAGGTCACGTGCCTCAGGGGTAGGGCACATGGGCACGTGCCCTGGGTCCTGGGCGCATGTGACAGGGACCTGGGCGCATGGGATTGTTTTGCGCGTCCTTCTTCCGGAAGCAATTGCGAACACTCCCGAACTCGGAATTCAACGCCGTTTGTTGTGTTGGAAAGATAACAGGCTGAATAAGCTCTCTGTAGCATTGGATAATCCACCACACACTCAAATACATCAGAATTTGTCTGTAAGTTAGGATAGTGAAAAGAGGATCCAATACTGGTCAAAATGACTCTGATGGCAAACTGGAAAGGCACAATATGCAACAAAACTTGTCTGGAGTGTGAATATGACCGTAAATTCCAATGCATGATCATTAGGCATTGGTCATTCAGCCAATTTTCGTGTTTACACGATTTACGTGTGGCTTTCGCTAAAAAATTATGGCTTTTTGCGGAAAACTTTAGAAAACATACAATCTCATTTGGCGAAGCTCCAAATTAACTTTAAAAGACCCGGCATCATTCTAAGGTTAATCACACATGTTACCTTATAAAACATGAGTATTATGCTCTGACTTAGACAAATTTGGCGTGTCTAACCATACGCACACACACAAACAACTCTTCACTCCAAAAGAAGAAGAGGAGAAAGGAAGAGGGCGAACTGCTGTGCGGGCCGTTTCCGGGTGCCTAAACCTTTTGGCAACCACGGTGGGACAACTCTTGCTTTAGTGAGCTCTTCTCATCCCTTCAAAAGAATGTTCAACATGCTCATCTTTACTTTGGCTCTTGCTTGAGTTATTGCATCTTCTTAGTGTTCCTGCTTACTTGCTTGCTTGTTTACTTGCTTCCTTTGAATATCATTTAGTTTTTTTTTCGGTTTACTTGCTTTCCGTTGGTCCTTCTCCTTTAAAAAGAAAAGCATAATCTTGATTTTTTAGACTTGTTTTATCAACTTGCTCCAACTTTGCACTTTAGAGATTATCTTGCTAAGCATCTTTGCCTATTTTCCTTAAAAGTCTAATTTCTTTCCTAAGCATCTTTAGTTGAATTAATACTTGCTTTCATCCTTGTTTAACTTCATATCATTGTCTTGTTTACTTGTTTTCCAACACTCCATTGTTCTTTGCATGCTTTTATTTTCTTCTTGTTTGCTTCTCACTCCTTGATATCTCACTTGCATTTAGTTTGCATTGGGGTTTCTTTGACTCCTTTAGGTCATCCGAGAAGGGACGCTCTCTCCTCCCAAAGCCCTACACACCCAAACACCCCTCTTAGTGGTTTCCAACTCCTCCTCTGGGGATTCCCTCTCGGAAGGACTGGGTAGCTTTCATCAAGACCTCCGTAAGTCCTCAGACGTGAAGGATTCCCTCTTCACTAATCGGGCTGGTTGTACCTTTTATCCCAAAACCCGGAGTACCTATCACC
This sequence comes from Cryptocoryne crispatula var. balansae, assembly GCA_036172225.1. NCBI lineage: Eukaryota > Viridiplantae > Streptophyta > Magnoliopsida > Alismatales > Araceae > Cryptocoryne > Cryptocoryne crispatula. The sequence goes on from CM069919.1 coordinate 21,578,914, forward strand.
TACCGTTGTGAAAAGAGTGACAACCTTAGATCACTCGGCGTTGTGAGAGCATAGGGTCATACCCATTTATTTGAGTGGACATTACTTATCTTAACAAGCCACTAATTTAAGGTTGAAACAAAAAAAATTGTGGTAATCATTCTAAGTCTATGCCATTACTTGTTTGCAAACCAAAATTGAAAATCAAAACAAAACCTGAAAATGCTTAACAAACAAAAACAAAATAAATCTTTACTTGAGGTCAATTTGCTTGATAACTTGTTTGTTCAAACAAAAATCAAAATAAAAAAGGGGAAAATATTAAAACAAACAAAAAAGGAATTCTTTTGCTTTTATTTGTCATCCTTCCTTTGTGTTTATGAACTTGAGATCAGGGTGAGTCGTCGGGATGACGGACCAAGGATACGATCCGCTGCAGCTGGAGTATGATCAATCCTACCTCCACCCGTACGCCATATGTGCCGTTAACGAACCCGAATTTCTCCCTGAAACTAGCTCACCCCGACTCCACCCGGATTCTCTGTGGGAGGCATTCGCTCATGCCGACCCAACTCAACTACAAGCCATTGAGGCCATCTTAAAGGGAAAATCGCCTATCAATCACACGCATGCCGAAGGTGGCAACCACACTTCTACCCCCCACTTAGCAACTGACCAACCCGGTGCCCCAGTACCGGGCCATTCTCACAACAGACCCTTGATTCCGAACTCTCCCCATCCGGTGGCCATCTTGAACCACCCGGACCCAAATAACACCACACCGCTCAAGCCACCAATCTACTCTTCTGCACACTTTAATCAAACTCGCCCGCAAATGCAATACCCAATACACCCTCCTTGCCCGGCCGCTTCAGCTTATCCAATGGTTATGCTGGCAAATCAAACATCTGTCCTTCCCCCTCCTCTTGCTCGAGAATCCTCTGTCGATCAAACTGTGCTTAACAAAATCAACAGAATGGATGAACAATATCGGGAGCTCAAGTGGTTGATCGACACAAGAGCTCTCCTCGAGATATCCCTCCCCTCTCTCCCCGTGTTCCATCTTCCTCCTTCCGAAATGCCCATTTACCGCTGGTATAACGTAAATGGGAATCCTTTCATCCACATAAAATACTTCCTTTATGAGTCTGTTATGTGGCAAAATGATCTGAAGGTCCTTGCATACCTGTTTAGAAGATCACTAGAGGGCTCCGCGTTGGAATGGTTCTATTCACTTGACCCTTTGGAAGCCAGCAACTTTGATACCGTCAAAGCAAAGTTCTTGCGAAGATACCAAAATTGAGTCGGCCCTACATATTCAATCACAGATCTTATGGCTGAGAAGATGAGAAATTATGAAGATTTCATAAGATATGCTGACAGATGGAGAGCAATGGCAGAAAGGCTGACAAATGCACTGTTAGAATTAGAACAAGTCAAAATGATCATCACTAATGCCACTCCAGCCCTGAAGAACATACTGGCATTGCATCACCCTGTCACCATGAGCGAACTCTATGAGAGAGCCCGGTACATCCAAACACAACTCTGAGACTCTCCCATCATGAACCTCTTCGACCCTAGGCCCCGAGTCACCAAAAAGACAACCACCACCACCACTGGGCCCGTAACCGAAGGCGTGGTATCCAACGAACACGTCAACATCATAGGAAACCTGCCCAACAATCACCAACAGCAGTACATGAACCCTCAGTACAGAAACCCCAGCCAAACCCAACCGGCACCTCACCCTCAGATTCAACCCCAACCTTTTCATAACCAAACACCAAATCAATATCCCCAGCAACCAACACAGACACCAGTACCCCAACAACCCCGACAGTTGGCCGTGAAAACCTTTACACCTCAACCACCCCGCCAACCAACCACCTATAACTAGGCACCTCCCCCCGTCGCCTATGCGCCACGAAGAACAGGGCCTAGAAGAAACCATTACCTGCCATTACCGTACTCTCTCACAGACATTTTCAATGCTCTTATGGCGGCAGGACATATTTCATTGCCAAGAGAAAAGCTGGAGTGGCAACAAAATGCCAATACAGATAGATATTGCTTATACCACAGATACCCGGGGCACACAGTGGAGAATTGCTTTTAGTTTAAAGATTATATCCATGACCTCCACGAGCAAGGAAGCATTGACTGGGGTCAGATGGGCGAATACATCAAGGCAGTAAAGAACCAGCCTCAACAGCAGTAGCAGGCACCAGTCCAACAGCAACAACAACAGGAATCCGGTCTCGGGATCATTCAGAACCCGTTACCCGCACACGCGCCCGCAATAGTACCAGAAAATCAAAGGGTTAATCCCATTCTAACCTCTACCGATGGACCCCGTGATAGAGGCCAAAATTGGCAAATCAAGGGACCTGCTTCTTTCATGAACATTAACCCTTTAAACCGCGTTAACCGAACCGTTCACTCCATACCACGAACTATACCCACCAGAAGAAGCCAACCACCAATCATCCGCACCTTGTCACGACCAACCATAACGCCACCAGCCATACAACTCCAACCAGGTTGGGCCCTGATCCGCCCGGTTGAGCCACCATAAACACTATCACCATTAGGACCCATCATCGTACCACCTCGTGCAACCATGTGTAGGAACCTCAAGAATCTTTTTTTATTTCTTGGAAAAGATTTCTTTGTTTTTGTATGTTTTGAAATATCGACATCCGTATTTTCTAGTAAAGTAGGTGATAGACCATAAAAATACTAGATAGTCCAGGTGATATTAAAAGAGTATAGAACCGAGGTTCGGGTTCTGTGAAAATTTTTTGACCTCTCTCCATCAGATGGTGCGAATATCCGATGTTCATTTACATCGAGCAAACACTCGAACACCCTTGATTAACTGCCATAGCGTGTTTGATGAGAGCATGCACATCCACAACATATAAAGAACACAAAGGGCCCTGGCCTTTCAAGCTTGATGAGATGCAAACAAGTTTGGTTAGATTTGGTTTGGAGTTGACTTATGTTGATTTATTAATTGATTTTGATGTGATTTGAAATGTTAATTTCATATTTCTATTTGACTTGGGTTTGAATGTTAATTGTTTTGAGTTTGTTTGAATTGCTTGGTTTGTTTTACTTCAATTGGTTGAAGTTTATTTTATTTTTTGTTTGAACTTGATATTTTAGATGTGTTGATCAATTTGACTTGTTTAAGTTTAGTTGACATGTGTTGAGTCATTTTCATGTGATTTTCTCATAACGATTGATGTTTTCATACCAATTCGGGTGTGTTCGGTATGTTTTAAATGTTTTGAAGTTTGATTCAAATTTATTAAACTTAAACTTTATATTATTAATGATCTAAATTTGGCATGCTTTAAGATGAATTTCAGATGTATTAATGTGTTATAAATGTGTTCATTTCAATTGGTTGTAAATTATTTGATGTACACTTGTTTAAGCATTTGAATTCTAATGGATTAAGTTTATTGAATCAATTTTTCTAGATTGTATTAAATCTGATTTTTGTTGAATGTTAAAGCTTTAATGATCTGTTTTAAGGTTAATTTGAATGTATTTTCAGATTTAATTAAGTTAACTTCAGATTTGGTTAACTCTTGTTCAGTTTGCATCACATCCAGTTTGTCGGGCTAGTGTCGATGCCCAATCACATGCAATCAACTTAGCACTAGAAATGTTCATTGAATATTCATGTTCATGCTAGTGTGCATCAGATGTGGTAGTTCATATGCCATGAATAATGCTTGCCGAAGTGTCAAAGTCCTTCCCTTTGGTGTAAAATCCCACTTGACCGGGAGAATTTTGGCAGCATGCCGCCTTATTTTCCGATCGGTGTGGAAATTTTACCCATCCTACATGGCATAGTCTTTTACCTTTCCAAGTAGTGGGAAGGATCGTCTGCAATGGGAGCCGGCCCGCGCCTACGTCCGGGTCAGCATTCTGGTGCAAGCCGGATGAGCCACCCAAGGGGGAACGCCCACGTGTTGGTGCTAACTCCTTATTTAATTTTGGCATTTCACCTTAAGATTTAGTTAAGTGTGCTTTTTAAATGTCCAAGGCCCAATGGGCCAGCTTCATCAGTACATTGGGCTGGTCTTCATGTCGCATGCCCTGAGAAGGCCGGCTTCATACCATGTCGGCCCGGTTGGCCCAATCTTGAGCTTCATGGGCCCTAGCAGCCTGCTTTGAGCTTCATGACCCAATGGGCCTGATTTGCACCTCCATGGCCTGATTGACCTGATTTGCACTCCATTTTTTCACCTTGACATCTTGCTGTAGCAGCGGAGTAGGTTAGCCTCAGAGGGGCTGGAATGGGTTGGCTAAGGTGCTTTTTAGGTTGGCTTTTGGTAGGACTTCACAAGGGGCAGGTTTAGGTGTGAACTAGTATTGGTTTAGGAATGCACAAAGGGCATTTTGACATGTAGAAATCAGGGCCACCCGGCTTAACTCTTGGCCCGTCCGGCAGATTCCAAGAGGCCCGGGTTGTCACCCCTCCTTCCACACATCAAAGAGGACGTTTGGTTTGTTTGGGGGTGCTGTAGGAACTGTATTGGGTGTGTTGCACATAGGGCAAACTAGGTGACCATCAAAGGGGCCTGACATGGGTGCTCACAAGGGGGGCAGAACTTGGGCCAGCAAGGGGGCCTGTTTTGCATGCCATTCGGAGCCTGATTGGGGAAGGCAGGAGGTGCATGTCCAAGTGACCATCAGTGGGGTCAAACCAAGCATGATAGTATAAGGTTTAGAGGCCAACATGGAGGGCCAAAAGGGTGCACAATGGGGCTGGTTCAGAGGCCTGTTTTAAGGGGCAGCAAGGGGCTATTTTTGTGATGGCCAAATAGAGGGTACACTTGGGGCTTTATGTAGACAAATGTGAAGGGCACTCAAAGGGGATGAATGGGCATTACTCAGAGGGTATGTCACCATGGAGAGGGTTAGAGAAGAGAAGGGGAAGAGTTGAATTAAAAGGCTACATCGGAACACACTTTTTCAACTCACCGTTTTTTCTTCTTTCTTGCACTGCAGGTGGTGTTGAAGATGATGAGCTGAAGGTGCCACCAAACCCTTATTCTATTGATATTGTATGAAAAAAGGGGGGTCATCTCCTTTCTTATGTTGATGGATGGAGCAAAGGGATGAAGAGAGCTTGCTGCACTTGCTGAAGTTGGCACACCAATCAGGTGTGCTGGTTGCGCTTGCTGCTGGCGCGCCTGCTGGAGGGAGGTCTTTTCTCCTTCTTCTTCTTCACTTGGCACACCAAAAAGGGGCTGGAGATGTTTCTGACTTGCTGATGAAGACGTACAAGAAAGGATAAGATGTCTTGGATCAGGGTAGAGGGAGGGGAGGCAGGGCTTCCACAGGGTGATCAGCTTGTCCTCCACATGGCCAGCAGGGGGGGTTTATATAGGAGTTGATGGCACCATCTGTAGGAGGAGATAAGTTTGGAGGTTGTTGAGGGAAGATAAGGATAACTCAAGGGAGGTTGAGGATGATAAGTATAACCCATAGTTGGTTGTTGAGAGGGATAAGGATAAACCAAGGTGGTTGTTGAGCTTGTTGAGGTGGTTGAGGGAGATAAGCCAAAGTTGCTAGCTATGTCATCAGATGGGGAGTTCGGCCAGCTCCCTAACTTGTAGGGGATTGTGCGAAGGGAATATGGGGAGGAGTTCGGCCAGCTAAGTGGAGTGAAGAGAGTGAGAGTGATCCAATCTAGACCATTCATCTAACAGACTCCCGATCCGACGGCTATCATTAATTTCGGCCGAAAATTGATTAAACATAGCCAAAATTAAATCAGAAAAATATGGGACAATCATTGATGAACATTTATCTTATGATCCATCCAAATGTGTGGCTGAGATCTCCATAATTTCCCAGGATCTCTGATTTTACCAATTTCTCTGATCGGTGCGATCTCGGCCGTCGACAATGCCGAAAACTGTAATTGAGTGCAATTACCTTCTCCCATTGGCCAAATTTATTTTTCATGCATAAATATTCATGAGATCAAAGTTTTGGGTCATGAAAATTGAAAATTTCAGCCCATGGGTCGATTTGGAGCTAATCGGACCATTATGCCCCTAGTGCGAGAACATATGGCTTTCCGTCCGGATTTCCTCTTTCTTGCATATCTCTTCATCTGGGGGTTAGATTTTCGATCCATTTTGAGAGTTGCCTAGCTCTATCCAATCTTGACAATGTGATAAAGTTGTAATTCCATGTTAGAGTCCTAATTTGTCTCAAAGTGTCGGGGGCCAAAATGGTCATTTTGGCCTTCCGGTGTCCGTTTTCCATGTTTTGGGCACCGTTGTGAAGCTTTTGACTAGGCCTATGCAATGAGCACATTATCTTCGCCATTTTTAGCATGTAAAGCCATGCCAAGGCATTTCCAGAGCCTGTTAACATCATCTATTCATGAATTTTCCGAATCTGGGTCAGATTTTCTGCACCGGCTTCAGCATTGCTGAAATTTGTATCAAGCAAGCTAAGAGAAAAAATTTGATGCCAACAAATGCCCCCCATGGGCAGTTTCTTGGAGATGGGAGTCGAGAAGGGACTGCCCATGTAGGTTGGCCTCCGGTATTTGTTCTGCTTTGTCCTTGGCAATCTATCCACTGCTTTTGCTACATGAGCTTTCTTCATGACTTAGAAGGGCTTGGGCCCTTGTACATGACCAGCCTTGACTTCTTTTTTGTTTGGTTGCCCATTCTCCATTCAATAGGCACATTTGATGGTGTTAATTCATGTATGCTCCCTAACAAGCAAGCTCTCTAAATGAGCCAGTCTTTTATTTTCTTTGTTGTTTGTTTTTTTTGTTTTTTTTCCTACTGATATGACTGTCTCTTGCAAGATTTTCACCTAGACCAGCCTCCTTGATGTTTTGCCTACATGCCTTCAAGGAGGCTTTCATGTAGCAGGGTCACCCAATTTTGCCTAGAGTGCCTTTTTAGGTTTTCACTCTAGCCAGGTTTCCTTTTGACATTTTTGCTCTTGACTGGTCATTTTTGGGTGATCGACCAAGCCTGTCGGGCATCTCTCTTTTCAGCCCCTCTTCTTTTTGTAGGGAATTGAGGCTTCCCCTAAGCCGTATGCATTGTTGGGTTAAACTAAGTATGGATTTCAACTTAGTCTATATAAAGTGTAGGTTTTCTTGCCGAGTTTGAGTTTCAACTCGCACAACAAGAGAAATGGAAAGGTGTTGTCGTTGTCAAGACTGCCTTTCATCTCATATGACAAGGGAATGGAATGGTGTTCTTGCCGAGTGTGGTTTTCAACTCGTGTCACAAGACAATGGAATGATGTTCTTGCCGAGCTTGAGTTTCAACTCGTATAACAAGATAATGGAAATGGAGCTTCTTACCAAGTGTGAGTTTCATCTTGTATAACAAGGGAAGTGGCATGGTGTTCTTGCTGAGTGTGAGTTTCAACCCGTGTAACAAGAGAATGTAATAATGTATTCCTTGCTGAGTTTGAGTTTCAACTCGTATAACAAGAGAATGAAATAATGTATTCCTTGTCGAGTTTGAGTTTCAACTCGTATGACAAAGGAATGACATGGGGTCCTCGCTGAGCTTGAGTTTTAACTTGCATAACAAGGGAATGAAGTGACACGTATCATGTCGAGTTTGAATTTCAACTTGTATAACAAGGGAATGAAGTGATGTGTTCCTTGTCAAGTATGATTTTCAACTTGTGTAACAAGGGCATGAAATGATGGGTTCCTCGTCGAGTTTGGATTTCAACTCATATAACAAGGGAATGAAGTGATGTGTTCCTTTTCAAGTATGATTTTCAACTTGTGTAACAAGGGAATGAAATGATGGGTTCCTCGTCGAGTTTGGATTTCAACTCGTATAACAAGGGAATGAAGTGATGTGTTCCTTTTCAAGTATGATTTTCAACTTGTGTAACAAGGGAATGAAATGATGGGTTCCTCGTCGAGTTTGGATTTCAACTCGTATAACAAGGGGATGGAATTATGGATCCTTATTGAGTTTGGGTTTCAACTCATGTAACAAAGGAATGAAAGTGAGGGTTCTTGTTGTGTTTATTTATGGACTACCAAGGCTGGAGTAGCCAAGGAGGTGTGCTCCTTGTCGAGTTTTGAGTTTCAACTCATGTAATAAGGGGAATGGAATGTTCCTTGTTGAGTTTGAGTATCAACTCATGTAACAAGGGAGTGTATTAGAAGGTTTTCGATGGGCCACCAAGATCGGAGTGATCAAAATGGTGGAAAATTTTGTCGGGCCATCAGGATCAAAGTAATCAAGATGGTGGAGAATTGCCATGGTCAGAAAGACTGAAATGGCGAGATTGTACGAGAGTAGAGTAAGGTTCTACCCTTTGTCCCTTCCAAAGTGGAGTACAAGACTTCCCTCAAATTTTATGGGCAGGAGGCGGTCTTCCTCATCACCTCAGGTATGGTCTCCCTGGCATATTTCTACTACAAGGTAGATAAGCCTATGAGAACCGTTTCGTCATTGGAAACTTGAATCTCTTCCCTAATAAAATTAAGGGGGAAGAATCCACTCACCTTGTTAGGTTGGGGGTCTCACCCTAATTGATTTTTTTATCAACCTGATTGCTCCTTTGCGGAGTCTTCACCCAGGCTGACCCCTTTTGAATTTTGCCTATGTGTCCCACTATAGGATTTTTACACAGCAGGGTTATCCAATTTTGCTCAAGGTGCCTTTGCAGGTTTTCACCTTGACTGGATTATTTTGACATTTTTACCCTTAGACAATCATGGTGTTTGATCGACTAAGTCCATCAGGCATCTCCATTTTTAGCCCATTCTCTTTTTTTCATCTTTTTTCTTTTTTTTGTAGGGAATCAAGGCTTCCCTCAAGCCATATGCCAGAAGAATGAACCAAGTCAAAATTGGAAGTAATTCAATATGGGGGTTCGACAAGAGTTGAGATACCTAACACAAGTGGGCTACAGCTAGGTGAATGGAGAAACTAACACAAAGGGGATTTCTCAAGGGGATGAGGCCAATCCAAGTGCGGAAAGCTTGGCATGTGGGTCTTATATTCAAACTGACACAAAAGGGAGGTTTTAAATGGATAAGTGGAGAAACCATCATAAAAGTGTTTCTTCAGCAGGATAAGGCCAATCCAAGTGAGAAAGGTAACTTAGCCTGAGGGTCAAAATTTGAAACCTACTCAAAGGGGATTCCAAGTAAGATAAGGCCAATCCAAGTGTGAAAGGCAACTTGGCATGAGGGTCAGAATTTGAAACCTACTTAAAGGGGGTTTCAAGTAAGATAAGACCAATCCAATTATGAAAGGCAACTTGGCATGAAGGTCAAAATTTAAAACCTACACAAAGGGGGTTTCAAGTAAGATAAGACCAATCCAAGTGTAAAAAGAAACTTGGTATGAGGGTCAAAATTTGAAACCTACTCAAAGGGGGTTTCAAGTAAGGACCAATCCAAGTGTAAAAGGAAACTTATCATGAAGGTCTGATGAAGGCTCAAATAGAGGTAAGAGTGATCCAAGTGTAGAAGGCAACTTGGCATGAAGGTGTAATGAAGGCTCATGAAGCTAACACAAAGGAGCTTCAATCTTTGCTAAAAAGCAAAGTTTAAGAGCCGCAATGGGGCCAGTAAAGAACCACAAAGGAGCTATCCTTTTGTAAACATTTGCACTAAAGGCAGAAACAAAGCCTCGAAGGGGTGAGCATGGAGTCTCAAAGGGACTAGATTTTTAGGAAAAGCTAGCACAAATGGTAGCAATAAGAGGTCATAGAGGGACCAATAAAGAGCCTCATAATGGCTAAGTAGGGAGCCTCAAAGGGGCTAGATTTCCAAGGGTCTACACAAAGGGTAGGACTAAAATGTCACAAAGGGGCGAAGGGAAGCCTCAAAGGGGCTGGCTTCTCAAGAGTCTACACAAAGGGTAGAAGTAAAATGCCATAAATGGGCAAATGGGAGCCTCAAGGGGCTGGATTCCCAAGAGTCTACACAAAAGATAGGACTAAAGTGTTGTAAAGGGGCGAAAGAGAGCTTCAAAGGGGCTGGATTCCCAAGTGTCTATACAAAGGGTAAGACTAAAATGCCACAAAGGGCGAAAGGGAGCCTCAAAAGGGCTGGATTCCCAAGGATCTACACAAAGGGTAGAATTAAAATGCCACAAAGGGGAAAATGGGAGCCTCAAGGGGCTGGATTCCCAAATGTCTACACATAGGGTAGGACTAAAGCACCACAAAGAGGTGAAGGGGAGCCTCAAAGGGCTAGACTTCCAAGGGTCTACACAAAGGGTAGAACTAAAATGCCACAAAGGGGAAAAAGCCTCAAAGGGGCTGAATTCCCAAGGGTCTACACAAAGGGTAGAACTAAAATGCTGCAAAGGAGTAAATGGAAACCTCAAGGGGCTGATTCCCAAGTGTCTACACAAAGGATAGGACAAAAGTGCCACAAAGGGGTGAAAGGGCACCTCAAAGGGGCTAGATTCCCAAGTGTCTACACAAAGGGTAGAACTAAAATGCCACAAAAGAGCAAATGGGAACCTCAAGGGGCTGGATTCCCAAGTGTCTACACAAAGGGTAAGACTAAATTGCCACAAAGGGGCAAAGGGGAGCCTCAAAGGGGCTGGATTCCCAAGGGTCTACATAAAGGGTAGAATTAAAATGCTGCAAAGGGGTAAATGGGAGCCTCAAGGGACTGGATTCCCAAGTGTCTACACAAAGGGTAGAATTAAAATGCTGCAAAGGGGTAAATGGGAGCCTCAAAGGGCTGGATTCCCAAGTGTCTACACAAAGGGTAAGACTAAAATGCCACAAAGGGCGAAAGGGAGCCTCAAAGGGGCTAGATTCCCAAGTGTCAACACAAAGAGTGGAACTAAAATGCCACAAAGGGGGCAAATGGGAGCCTCAAGGGGGCTGGATTCCCAAGGGTCTGCACAAAGGGTAGAACTAAAGTGCCACAAATGGGCAAAGAGGAGCCTTAATGTGATGGACTTTATGGAAGGCTTGCATAGAGGGAAGAGATGGACACAGAGGGACCAATGAGAAAGATAGCCTCAAAGGGGATGATTTAAAGGTTTGCACAAAAGGCAAGAATGAGAGAGACTATTTAAGCCAAAGAGACATTTACAATAGCCTCGCTGCATGAACGAGTGGTCAAGGCAGCAAGTTGAGTAGGCTACCAAGATTGGGGTGAACAGGGTAGTAGAGGTTTTAGGGCCATAAGGGCCAGAATGGCCAAGATGGTAAAAGTGTTGGATGTCATTTGAAATGGGGGGAAAGTGGTGTGTGTGTGTGTGTGTGTGTGTGTGTGTGTGTGTGTGTGTGTGTGTGTGTGTGTGTGTGTGTGTTGTAAGCACCCGAAATGAGGATATCCGTAGATCTCCCCTTTTCCGGCCCCTACACTTGCTTTGGGGACTTGGTGGATGAGATGTTAGTGGGTGTTGTCGCTAGGAGCCAAAGGCTCCAAAATATAGTAGAATGAAAAGAAATGAAATGGAGAAATGACCATCGTACCTTTGGAAGCAGGGAGATTATTGGGTTCCGACTTCTCCTCTCTCGGCTGACCGAAAGAAGAGAGCTTAGTGAGTCCTTCATCTTCAATCCGGTTGGAGCTCCGCCTCAATCGGATTTACCTAAAAATGTCCATAAGAAAACATAGAAATGAGTGAAAGGTTCATTAGTTCTAATGAAAGCATAGTATCGTGCTCAAATTTGAATTCAAACATGCAAAAAGAAAGAGACTAACCGGATTGGGACTAAATCCCAACCCCTATTTAGAAGGTTTAGATATGCATGAAAATGCAAATGAATGGCTCAATATATGCTAAATGACATGTTAATGAGAGTTAAAATGATAGGGGGGACTAAAGGATCGACCGGAAAGGTAAATGAACTCAAAAAAATGCAAAACGAGGTCTGCCCCTGCTAGTGCCCCATATATGGGGCGCCTACTGTAGGTGTCCCCTTGATGGGGTGCGTTGACCAAAGTCAAAGTGCCCTATTTATGGGGCACCAGGGACTGGATTCAGCAGATTTTTTTCCCTTCTTCGCGGCGTCGTCCCGGAGTGTAGGAAGATCTCCAAGACGGAAAAAGGACTTCTTCAAGCAGCCAATACTCAAGTGAAGCTGTTTTGGCACTAGATGTAAGGGAAATGGAGTGTAGAGGCCCTCAAAGTCCGAGAAAAATTATATTTCTGAAGAAGGAAACTGCAGGTTTTTGGGGTTTTTGGGAGAGGGTTTTGGATCGGTTTGAGAGCTTGGAGAGGGGTTGTAAGGCCTTGGGAGTGTTGTGGTGGATGAGAGAGTTTGGGGGATGCCCTTGGTGTGTCCTCAAGCGTCCAAATGGGGGTCCTTTTATAGCCAAGAAGAGGGCAACTTTATCTGCAGAACTGTCCCATCAATCTGTCCAATCAGTCAGATCAGGTGCAGGTGCCCTATAAGTAGGGCGCCAGGTGCCCTGTATATAGGGCGCCAGGGCCTGGTGCCCTGTATATAGGGCACCAGGGCCTGGTGCCTTGTATATGGGGCACTTTGACCCTGGTCAATGCCTATTGATCTTCTTCGAAATGCACCGGCGAATGTAGTGAAGCGTAATGAGGCAAAGCGGAATGAAGTGGTAATGGACTGAAAAGGTGACGCCAAGGTGTAGATTTAGACACGCCATCATTGGCCTAGTTGAGTGGAATAAAACTTTACCGGACTCCGAGATTACCCTTTGTCTTATCGAAACCTTCCCTCTAGTTGATTGGTTAAAGAGAAGAACAGTACTGAAAGTAAATAACTAAAATCCCACATGGGTGAGAATTGTTACCGGCCAGGACCCAAACTGCATGGTGTGCTGGACTCGGTAGAATTGCAGTAAATTGCAAAAAGTAAAGAGGAGACAACCAATCAACCAAGGTTGGGTTCTTCAAATTCATAGGTTTTACTCAACAATACCAGTTCAGTTCGACATGGAAAAACTTCTTGTTTTGATGAAATCATTGTTAAAACTCGTTGGAAACCGATTCTCTGAAAAATCAAGACCTTCTCCATTTTTAAAATGTTCGAAATGGGACTGGAAGGAGGTTATGGCAGGATTAGGAAGCGGGGAATGGTCATGGTGGGATGATGCATGTTGGTGTATGAAATGATGCATGCTGGGTTTAAAGAAATACAAATAAGTATAAAAAAATAGTTGAAGATATAGGTTGAATATAACGGGTCAGGATATCTATGAAGAAACCGTCAACCCCGCATATTCAACTTTGGCCTATCCGCAAGCCTAGGGAATGACTGAGCCCTCACTGATTTTGTTGAAGGGGTTCTCAGGCTCAGCCCCCTCTAGACTTGAGGTCTTCAACATCTTAAATATTATTCATTTTAATAGATGCAATACTAAATGCAAGTCCTAATAGGGGTCGGGGTAGTCCACTTTTGTTTTTCAATTTTTGATTTTTTTGTTGTTTGTGCTTCTTCTAAGTGTCTGGGGATATGAAGTTGGCATGCCTTCTCCTATTCCTGCATCCACTTGAGAGAAGGTATTAGAACTTTATTTTGGCTTAGTCCCTTGCGAGGAGAGGGCAAAGTTGCCTTGCTCTTTTGTTAAGGGACATAAGCCTTATCAAGGAAAACATAAGTATGTGCGAGACTAAAATTAAACATGAATGCAAAGGCAACTAGTCAATTAGAAAGCAAATTTTTAGGTGTTTTAGAAATTTTTGGTTTGTTTGGGTTTTGATGGTTTTATAATGTTTTTGGTATTTGGAACTTTATGATTTTTTTGGTGTTTTGGATTTTTACTTTTTTAAGAATTTTGATTTTATGAATTTTTTTGGTATTTTCGAAGTATTTGATTTTTTTGGGTGTGGAAGGAACGTTCATCTCATCCTTTGCCTTGCTTGCCATAGGTGCCCCTTATTGTTACCCAAGGGTTAAGAGTAGGCATCACGTGTAAGAAAGTGCCTTGTTCAGAATCTTCTGACCATCTGCTTTCGATAGGCTATGGCTTTTCTTGGATCCAGTCGGTCAACCCTACTCGCAAGGTTAAAGAGGGAAGAGGATTGATGGTAAGTCCTTAATAAGATTCGGGGGTGTCGAATTTGTTTCTCTACTAGTGCCCTCGTTGCCCGTTTGGGATTTGACATCCTCGGGTCCTTCCTTCTAGCCCTTTTCTTTTGATGGCCCACATTCAGACAGGTCTTTTCTTTTTGCTTGATTTTGACCTGAGGGGTTCATTGCCCATCTTTTGGAGCCTTTTTCTTTTTTGGGCTTTTGTTGGTACACATTCAGACAAGTCTATTCTTTTGCTGACCTGAGGGGTCATTGCCCATCTTTTGTCACCTTTTCTTTTTCTTTAAGAAGTCAGATCTTTAGAGGCATTTTCCTACTAAGGCAATGGGCACTTTTGATACTCCTCATTCTAACCCCTTCCATCTATTCTGGACCGAAATAAGAAGAGAATGGGACACAGTTGACCTTATTTTGCCAAGCATTGCCTAGCTTTCTCTTTGACTTCCAATCATTGGATTATGAAACCTATGCGTGTAATGTGTGTAGTATGATGCCTATCCTTATTTCCCTAAGTGACAAGTTGGTGCACCGAACAAGCAAGCGTTAGATGTTACCATCATTCTTCACACCTTTGGATTTTATAGATTTTTTTGTGATTTGTGATTTTTGTTTTAAGGGAAATATTTTTGAGGTATACACCATTCCAAGGATGAGCTAGTTCTTCTCCTTCTGCATTAGTTAGCTTGTATGAATTACCAGGATAAACAACCGAAATCACATACGGACCCTCCCAATTAGGTTGAAGTTTAGAGCGGGGACCGCCCAGCTTAATGAATATTCTCTTAAGCACAACCTCACCAATTTCAAATTTTCTCTCCACCACCCTCTTCTGATAAAATCTTTTAAGTCTATTTTGATAAGATCTAGCATGTTCAGCAGTGGCTAGCCTTCTTTCGTCCAAGAGTTTGAGTTGCGCGAGAAGGGAATCTCGGCGTTCATCCATCGGGATGTCTCGATCAATCTGGACTCAGAGGGAAGAAATGAATACTTCATATGGGACTACCGCCTCCATCCCAAATGCCAAGGCATAGGGAGTTTGACCCGTTGGGGTTTGAATAGAAGTGCGGTAGGCCCATAGAGCATCAACTAACTTATCTGGCCAGTCCGCGAACTTGCTAGACTTACAAGTCTTCTTAATGATTTTTATCAGAGTTTTATTGGTGGCTTTTGCTTAACCGTTGCCTTGAGAATAATATGGAGATGAATGATGCAATCTGATGCAATACCTGTTGCAAAGGTCACGCAGCTCCTGGGAGATGAATTGTGGTCCATTGTCGGTGATGATGTTGCCTGGGATCCCGAACCTGGCAATGATGTTGCGTTTGATGAAGGTGCAGACTGTTGATGCCTTGATCTCCACGTATGCTTCCGCTTCTGCCCACTTGGTGAAGTACTCCGTCGCTGTTAGGATGAATGATTTGGTTTTGTTTGTGGAGTTTGGGTCACCAAGGGGTCCGATAATATCAAAAGCCCACATAGCGAAAGGCCATGGGGCATGAATTGGGTGAAGGGAAGATACGGGAGAGTGAATATTTTCGACGTGAAGCTGACATTGATGACAGTGCCGAACAAGGATCGAGCAATCTTCTTCTAGAGTAGGCCAATAATACCCTTGCCTGATGATCTTCTTGGCGAGGGCTTGGGCATTTACATGGCCTCTACATACTCCGGAATGTGCTTCTTTAAGCACCAATTCAGCCTCTTCTTCATCTACGCATCTTAATAGCATGCCGGCCAAGCTCCTTTTATAAAGCACTCCACCTAAGATGGTGTATCTCTGGGAGACTCTTCATATGGCTTTTTTCTCTTCAACAGTTGATCCTGGTGGATATGTCTGATCTTGACAATAATTCACAATCTCATGATACCGTGGTTTCTCACCCTCTTCTAATTCCTCCAACTCGACCAAAGTTACTTCTTCCTTTTGCTCAATGTACTCTTTCCTTTCAAACTCTTCTTTAACCTTCAAAAATTGTGCATCTTCTACCACCGGGATGATACGTCGGCGGACATAGATCGTCCTAACTTGTCTGCCTAGTGGGACAGATAGTGAAGATGCCAGGGAAGCGAGGGCATTGGAAAGAATATTTTGAGCATGAGGGACATGAATAAATTCGAGTTTGGAGAATAGCTTGATGTAGCAGGTGGTGAGTTCTTGGTATGGCCTGAGCCCGGGATGAGATGTGCGGTATTTGGCCAGCACTTGGCGGAGAATCAACTGACTATCACCGATCACCCTTAGTTTAGTGGCACCATAGAAGTGAGCGGCCTCCTGTCCGGCCAGTAAGGCTTCATACTCAGCTATATTGTTTGTTGTTGGAAAATGGAGCTGTAAAGCTTATGGAATGGTGACACCTTCAAGTGACAAAAGAACAATCCCTATCCCTCTACCCTGAGAGTTTAATGCCCCATAAAAATATAAAGTCCATAGATTGGAAGGACATCAATCCTTCATCGGGAAATTCTGATTGGACAGGGTCAAAAATTGGGATGGGATGATGGGCCAGATGTTCGGCAATTGCATAGCCCTTGATTACGTTATGTTCGGTGTAGGTGATGCTGAACTGAGAGAGGAAGAAACCCCCAAAGTTTGATCATTGTTGTCTTTCTCCTCATATCGGATTTCATCCAACTGGATTACACTTTCTAGATACTCTAGTAGCTTGGCACATATTATGCTTTTCTGAGCTAACTATTGCAGATATCTTTCTGGAACTCTTCTACCTCTGATTTTTGTTCTATTTTATTGGAAACTAAACCTAAAGAAGAAAAAGGTAAATAAGGGAAGGAAGAGGAGGTGGAAGGAGTGGAATTTATTGGGGAGGATGGAGGGCAAAGAAGGTCAATCAAGGATCTGGCAGTTCCTTGGGTCGAATGCCCTTCCAGGGCAAGTTGAGATGTTTCCTCGATCGAAATTTGAGTTTCGAGGAGGACGTTGTTTTTTAGGAAGCACTAAACATAAAGACAATGGGCTTCAGGTGCCCGATTTGGGTTGAGATCAACTACGGGAGCCAGAGTAGGCGGAGATATTGATAAAGAGGGGAAGACTTCGAGCAATGTTTGATAGAGGGGGCTTTCGGGCCCAATGTTGACAGAAAGAGGTGATGGGCCAGTAGGCCGGATGATCATAGAATAAGGTGGGTTTATGGACCCAATAAGAGGAGGATGCGAGCTCAAGGGCCCGAGTTTAGGAGATGGGCTCGAGGGCCCGAGAATTGAAGAAAATGGGCGCAGAGGCCCAGATTCAGTAGAGAGGCTCGATGGCCTAAGAGCAATAAGTAGGTACGCGGACCCATAAGTCGGGCCTGGGGGCCTAGAAATAGGGATCGGGCCAAGAAGCCCGGGAAGAGCATCACAGTAAGTTGGGGCATTGGCCCCAAAAGATGACATAGTGAGGGAATGCCCTCTTGGAATTGGTTGGACTTTTCCTTGAATCGGTTTGGCAATATGACCCTCAGGTGGGTCGACAGGTGGTTCAGCCTGGAGTGGTTCATTGCTTGACCCTTCTTCATCGGTGGAAAATAAAAGAGATATTTCAGGATACACGTCATCTTCAGGGTCATCAGTTCATCTTCTCTTGTCTTGTCCTAGCTCTTGCTCCTCTTTATTCTCAGCCAATTGAATGGTCTCTTTCTTGATGAAAAACTTTTGTAAGCATCCAGAAAAGTATCTGCTTTTGAGATTCTGTCCATTCGTAGTCGTTCCATCATATCCATCCCCTCTTTTTGGTTGTTACCTTATTAGATTGATTGGCTCAGCTATGCCTTGCTATTCTTTGCCTAGTCCTTGGCCTTCTTGGTATCCCAAACTTTTCATTATATGCCACCCAATAGTTTCATTTTTCTCTCTTTTCCTTCTCCACACTTGCCTGGGCTGCTTACTTATTTTTGGAAGATCCAAGATTGTCAAAATTGGCTCATTTGGCAACCCAAGGGGCGGTGCAGGAGAAGGTGGATGATCTAAGGGCATGCTTGTCACCTTAATTACTTGTCCCTTGTAAGGAAATTTGAGACACTGGTGGTTGGTGGAGGCGACTGCCTCTAGTGCTTTCAAATAGGGACGTCCCAGAATAGCTTTGTATGTCGGATCCAACTCTAGTATGTGAAAGTTGACAGTGACTGTCCGAGGTCCGAGTTTGACACCCAATGTAATCATGCCGTCAGCAGGTTTCTTTGAATTATCATATGCGGTCACTGTTATTTGAGATGGCCGGATGTCCTCCTCGGAGATTTCACAAAGATGTAATGTTTCTGGTGGCAGAACATTAATGGATGCTCTGGTATCGACCAAACATTACTTAATGCCTATGGATTGTGATGCATAAGGCACATTTCCTTATTTTCGGGTCGGCCAACTCTTCCTTTGTGAATGTAAGGGCCGGGTACTCACTTCTTGGGACCAAAATTGATAAGATCTTTTCCGTGGGGAGGCTCTCGTTTACCATTACTCGCTGTAAGTACTGTTGGAGAACCTCTTGATGGACTCTGGATCTTTTGATCAACTCTAAGATAGAGATCCGTGCCGAGGTTTTATCAAGATGTTTCAGCAAGTCATAGGATGTCCCAGGCAATGGTTCTTCGATGTGTTCTTCTGCTTCTGTTACTAATCCCGACTGACCGGCCTGGGGAAAGACCCTTTGGAACATGCGCCCACTCCTGAGTACTGTGGCAAGTTGAGGAGTTATAGTTGGGATGGTAGTGGTGGGTGGTGGGTTAGGTCGAATGATGGGAACTCTTGCGATGGGTGTAATGATGGTGGTTTGAGGCATAGTAGGGTAGGTAGCTTGTGAAGGTACAGTTGCTTGGGGCGGGATGATGATGGGTCCTAGTGGTGGTGATGTTTGTGGTGGATTAACCGGGAGGATTAGGGTCCATCCCGATTGGAGTTGTGTGGCTGGTGGTGTTATGATGGGTCGTGATGGTGCTCGGATGATGGGTGTCCGGTTGAGAGTAATGGGGTTGGCTGATGTAGCTTGGGGTATAGAATGGGCGGTTCAGTTGACATGCATGGCGGAGGTGGCTCCCTCAACTTGCCAATTCTGGCCTCGATGATGATACTCCTCGGAAGAGATCAAGATGGGATTAACGTGTTGATTCCCATGTGTGGGTGCATGTGGAGGTAGAGGGTTTTGGATAATCCCCAGGTCGGGGTTTTGTTGTTGTTGCTGCTGAGCTGGTGCATGCTGTCGTTGAGGTTGATCTTTCACTATTTTGATGTATTCCCCCATCTGGTCCCAGTCAATACTACCTTGCTCATTAAGGTCGTGGATGTAGTCTTTGAATTGAAAACAATTTTCCACAGTGTGCCCAAGATATCTGTGAATCAGGCAGTATCGCTCTGTGTTGACATTTTGAGGCCACTCCAACTTCTTCCTTGGCAATGCAATTTGCCCTGCCGCCATGAGTGCATTAAAGATGTCCATGAGAGAGTATGGCAAAGGCGGATAATGGTTTCTCTTAGGTCCTATTTTTCGGGGTTCATAAGCCATGGGAGGGGGTGCTTGGTTGTAGTTGGCAAGTTGTTGCCGCGATTGTTGGGGAACTGGGGCTTGCGGTCGCTGAGGGATCGGAGCTTGTTGTTAACGAGGCTAGAACTGAGGTTGATGTTGAGGTTGACGAGGGTTTCTAAATGGTTGATTTTGTTGAGGGTTACTAAACTGGTGTTGATAATTGCTAGGTGGGTTCCCTACAACATTGAGGTTTTCGTTTGTCACTACGCCCTCAGTCACTGGGCAGGTTGTGGTAAAAGTGGTTTTCTTGATAGCTCGGGGTCTAGGATCAAACAAGTTCATGATAGGTGAGTCTCTAAGCTGTGTCTGAATGTACCGTGCCTTCTCATAGAGTTCACTCATAGAGGTGGGGTGATGCAAAGCCAACATATTCTTTAAGGCCGGAGTGGCATTGGTGATGATCATCTTCACTTGCTCCGGTTCTGAAATGGAATTCAGTAAGCTTTTCTGCCATTGACCTCCACCTATCAGCATATCTGGTAAGATCTTCATCATTTTTCATTCTTTTGGCCATGAGGTCAGTGATGGAATATGTTGGTCCGACCCTGTCTTGATAGCTCTGCAAAAATTTAGCTTTGACAGTTTCAAAGTTACTCGCCTCCAAAGAGTCAAGCGAGTAGAACCACTCTAAAGTTGAACCCTCTAATGATCTTCTGAAAAGAAAAGCAAGGGCCCTTGGATCATTTTTCCACATTACTGACTCATAAAGAAAGTCCTTGATATGAATTAATGGATTACCGGTTCCGTTGTAGCGACGGTATACCAGCATCTCAGAGGGAAATAGATGAAAAGTAGGGAGGGAAGGAAGAGAAATTTCAGGGGCTGCCTTGGTGTCGATTAATCGTCTAAGCTCTCTATACTGCTCATCCATGCGATTGATCTTGTTAATCATGGACTGATCGACAAATGGTTCCCTAAGAGGAGGAGGAGGAGTGGGTGCTTGGTGCACCGGAACTTGGATTGGGTGGGCCAAAGCGGCGGGATAAGAAGGGTACATTAGGGGATGCACCAAAGGGTGAGTAGGGTTGAGATGATTAGAGGAATGAACTAGTGGCCTAGAAGGAGCAACGACATTCGGATCTGGGTGATCTAGATTAGCTACCGGATGAGGAGAGATTGGGGCTACGAGCCCAGTATAAGAATGACCAAGAGTGGGCACATTGGGTTGATGTGCTACCGACCAAGGTGTAGAGATGTGAAGACCACCTTCGGGAGGGATGTGTTCGGCGGGCGACTTGCCCTTGAGAATGGCTTCAATAGCCTGAAGTTGAGTGGGGTCGGCATGAGAGAATGCCTCCCAAAGTGAATTTGGATTGGGTTGAGGAGAAATTTGACTACGTTCGGGGAGAATTTCGGGTTCATTGACGGCACATACGGCATCAAGATAGAAATAAGATTGGTCATACTCCAACTGTAGTTGCTTGTATCTTTGATCCGCCATTCCGATAACTCGTCTTGACCTTAAATTCATGAACACAACAGAGAAAAAAGGTTGACAAATAAAATATCAAAAATTTATTTATTTCTTACTTTTGATTTTGATTTTTGACCCCTTTTTTGTTTTGATTTTATTTTGTTGGACAAGAAAGTTTTCAAGCAAATTAACCTGAAGCAATTTTTTATTTTGGTTTTTTTAGGTGATTTTGGAATTTTTGTTTAGTTTTTAATTTTTGTTTACAAACAAGTAATAGCAAAGAATTTGGAATGATTAACGCAATTTTTTGTTTCAACCTCAAATTAATGGCTTGTTAAGAGAAATATTGTCCACTCAAATAAATGGGTAGGACCCTATGCTCTCACAACGCCGAGCAATCTAAGGTTGTCACTCTGTTCACAACGATAGATAATAGGTACTCCGGGTTTTGGGGTGAAAAGGTACAACCTGCCCGATCAGTGCAGAGGGAATCCTTCATGTCTGGGGACTTACGGAGATCTTGATGGAAGCTACCCAGTCCTTCCGAGAGGGAATCCCCGGAGGAGGAGTTGGCAACCACCAAGAGGGGTGTTTGGATGTGTGGGGCTTTGGGAGGAGAGAGCCTCCCTTCTCGGATGACCTAAGGAGCCGAAACCCCAATGCAAACTAAATGCGAGTGAAATGTCAAGGAATAAGAAGCAAGCAAGAAGAAAATAAAAGCATACAATGATTAATGAGATGTTGTAGGAAGCAAGTGAACAAGACAATGATATGAAATTAAACTAGGATGGAAGAAAGCACTAATTTAACTAAGCATGCTTTGAAAGATTTGCTAAAGGATAACTAGACTTAGAAAGAAATAGGCAAGTATACTTAACAAGGGATGAAAGAAGATGATATGTAAAATACTAAGGTGAAATAAGTTGATTAACAAAGTTGGAAATCAGATCGGTATGCTTTTAAAAAGATAAACAGAGAGCAAGTAAACTTGGAAGAAACAAGATGATGCTTTAAGGAAACAACCAAGCATGTAAGCAAGTAAATAGAAATGCAAGAAAATGGAAATGGCTTAAATGAGAACTAAAGTGAAAATAAGCATGTTTTCAAGTGGACATTCTTAGGAAATAAGAGAAGAACTCACTAAAGCAAAGCCGGTCCCACCGTGGTCGCCAAAAGGTGTAAGCACCCGAAACGAGGATATCCGTAGATCTCCCCTTTTCCGGCCTCTATGCTTGCTTTGGGGACTTGGTGGATGAGATGTTAGTGGGTGTGGTCGCCAGGAGCCAAAGGCTCCAAAATATAGTAGAATGAAAAGAAATAAAATGGAGAAATGACCGTCGTACCTTTGGAAGCAGGGAGATTATTGGGTTCCGACTTCTCCTCTCTCGGCCGGCCGAAAGAAGAGAGCTTAGTGAGTCCTTCGTCTTCAATCCGGTTGGAGCTCTGCCTCAATCGTATTTACCTAAAAATGTCCATAAGAAAACATAGAAATGAGTGAATGGTTCATTAGTTCTAATGAAAGCATAGTATCGTGCTCAAATTTGAATTCAAACATACAAAAGGAAAGAGACTAACCGTATTGGGACTAAATCCCAACCCCTATTTAGAAGGTTTAGATATGCATGAAAATGCAAATGAATGGCTCAATATATGCTAAATGACATGTTAATGAGAGTTAAAATGATAGGTGGGGGTAAAGGATCGACCGGAAAGGTAAATGAACTCAAAAAAAATGCAAAACGAGGTCTGCCCCTGCTAGTGCCCCATATATGGGGTGCCTGCTGTAGGTGTCCCCTTGATGGGGCGCGTTGGCCAAAGTCAAAGCGCCCTATTTATGGGGCACCAGGGACTGGCTTCAGCAGATTTTCTTCCCTTCTTCGCGGCGTCGCCCCGGAGTGTAGGAAGATCTCCAAGACGGAAAAAGGACTTCTTCAAGCAGCTAATACTCAAGTGAAGCTAATGGAAGAGTGTTTTGGCACTAGATGTAAGGGAAATGGAGTGTAGAGGCCCTCAAAGTCCGAGAAAAATCATATTTCTGAAGAAGGAAACTGCAGGTTTTTGGGGTTTTTGGGAGAGGGTTTTGGATCGGTTTGAGAGCTTGGAGAGGGGTTGTAAGGCCTTGGGAGTGTTGTGGTGGATGAGAGAGTTTGGGGGACGCCCTTGGTGTGTCCTCAAGCCTCCAAATGGGGGTCCTTTTATAGCCAAGAAGAGGGCAACTTTATCTGTAGAATTGCCCCATCAATCTGTCCAATCAGTCAGATCAGGTGCAGGTGCCCTATAAGTAGGGCGCTAGGTGCCTTGTATATAGGGCGCCAGGGCCTGGTGCCCTGTATAGAGGGCACTTTGACCCTGGTCAATGCCTATTGATCTTCTTTGAAATGCGCCGAAAACCTTGATTTTTCTGGAAAACTTGGTTCCCTTGAAAGGTTACTCAAATATTACTCATGAAAAAAAGAATTTAAGCTCTTCAACTAGGCCAAAATTGCGTGTCTACATGTGTGTGTTAGTTTTTTTGTGGGGCCATGTGGGCTGAAAAGCCAAGGTTGGGGAATATTTTTGTAAACCACTAAAATCAGATTGATCAAGGTGGTGGGAGTTCGAAGCATCACTAAGTCTGAATAGACGTGAGTGATAGAGGCTTATAGCACCATAATCAGAATGGTTAAATGGCGATGATTTTCTAAAATTTTTATGAAAAGGAGGACCTAGGGCAACAATATAAGAATGGCTCTCAGTGTGGTAAAGGCTAGGGTTTCAACCTGGAAGGACTTGCATCCGAGCATTGTGAAGAAGATTTGAATGGGCTCTCAGGCCCAGTGATCAGTTCAGGTGGCCATTTTGGCCCAAAAGTAGGAATTGGTCTAGACAGCCCATCAAGTGAATCCAAGAGGGACAGAGTGAGGATTTTGAAATACGTGACCGTAGGATACGGCTCACGCGGGATGTTGTTTGGAGGTGGGTTTGAGTGGATAAGTTGTGTAGAGATGGACTTGCCCTCGATTGGTTCTTCCTCCTCTGTGAACAACCGAGCCAAAGATGAACTCAGGTTGTCCAGTTCCTCCTCTTGCTCTGGTGCCTTTTTCCTCTTGACTGGTTCTTCTTCTTTGTCCCCGGCCATCATCATGGTCTCCCCTTTGATAAAGAATTTTTGGAGTCCCATGGCATTTTTTGGCCGGTAGACCATCCTCGAAGTGAAATTGGGCTCCCCTTTCCTGGCTGATAGCCCATCCCTTTCATCATCCGTCATGCAACTGTATCTGGAGGCGTCGTTAACATCATGACCTCGGGCAGCTCTGTAGTGTAAACCAACGGCTGGACAGATTTTGATATTGGTAGTGCAGAAGAGGGGACATCCACGTCATTTAGAATGGGGATGTTGGTTACTTTAATCATCTGACCCTTGTATGGGAACTTCAGACATTGATGATTAGTGGAGGCGACAACCCCTATTGCCTCCAGATATGGGCGTCCCAAGATAGCTTTAATTGTAGGGTCCAGTTCTAGAACATGAAACTCGGCGGTGATAGCACACGGCCTGAGCCCTACTTCCAATGTAACCACCCCTCGTGCTGGCTTCTGGGAGTTGTCATAGGCTGTCACCGTGATGGCAAAAGGCTCGATTTCTTCATTGGAGATGCCGCAAAGTTGCAATGTTTCTGGCAGCATGACATTTATCGACGCTCTGGTGTCAATCAAGCAAGACTTGATTTCCACACCTCTGATGACTACTGCAACACGTAAGGCATACTTTCTGATCTCTGGCCGTGCCAACTCCTCTTGTGTAAATGTGAGTGCCGGATGTTCACTCCTCGGGGTCAGGACAGTAATGATCTTCTCGGGCGGGAGGTCCTCATTGACCATGACCCACTGCAAGTACTGTTGTAGAATGTCTTGATGGTTCTTCGACCTCTTTATCAGCTCCAGAATTGAAATCCGTGCCGGCATTTTGTCCAGATGCTTTATAGGTCATATGCCATGCCGGGCAATGGTTCTTCTACTGGCTCCTCTTCTACTTGCTCCTGTGGTTGCATCCCGGCCTGGGGGAAGACCCTTTGGAACATCCTCCCACTACGAAGTACCGGCACCAGCATGGTTGGGGGGAGTGGTGATGATGGTGATGGTAGGGTTGATTGGTATGTTGAGGAGCCCGTGGTAGGTAAGGGCGGTGAGGATCGGATAATGAGGGGTCGTGGATTGGTGGAGGCCTGTATGTTGGGTGATGGTTGGGGCGTTGGTGGTGATGGTCGGATGATGAGGGGTTGTGGAGTGGCAGTGACTGGTAGGTTAGGTGACGGTCGGATAATGAGAGGCCGAGGGGTGGTGGAGGCTGGTAGGTTAGGTGATGTCTGGGGTGTTGGTGACGGTCTAATGATTAGACGTCGAGGAGGATTAATGGTGGTTGGAAGGTTAGGTGATGGTTGCGGTGCTGGTTGGGATGTTGGTGGCGGTCTAATGATTAGGCGCCGTGGAGGGTTGATAGTTGTTGGGGGCAGTGGTGTTTGGGGAGTTTGTGGGCTGGGGGCAGCTCTTGGTATGAAGAGTATGGTGCGGTTTGTAGATGGGGTTGGTCTGGCGGGCATGGAGGTGATTTGATCCTCGACCTGCCAACCCTGGGAATGGTGGGTTGACTCCTCGATGGCGGAGTGGACGAGGCCGAGTCGTTGGTTTGGTGGTGCTGGTGCCGGTGCTTGTACGGGTGCATGTATCGGGAGAGGATCTTGGACTATGCCCAGGCCAGGCTGCTGTTGTGGTTGTTGTCGCCGTGGTTGATTCTGACGTGCCTTCATTGCTTGAATAGATTCTCCCATCTCTCCCCAGTCAATGTTCCCTTGATCATCGAGGTCATGAATGTAGTCTTTAAACTGAAAACAGACATCAACTGTGTGCCCATGATACCGATGGTATGCACAGTATTTTGTCATGTCAACATTCGCCGGCCATCCTTCTCTTTCCTTTGGAAGCTCCAACTGTTGTTCCGCCATCAATGCATTAAAAATATTGGTGAGGAAGAATGGCAGTTGAGGATAGTATTCTCTCTTGGGTCCCCCCCTCCTAGGTCGGTTGGCTGGTGGTGATACTTGGTTGTAAGCTTGTTGTTGTGGTTGTGGTCGGTTGTAGACATGTTTTTGTTGAGGTGCTCGGTTGTAGTTATTTGGTTGCTGAGGCGCTCGGTTGTAGGTGGGTTGCTGTGGTGGTGCTCAGTTGTATGCAAGTTGCTGCTGAGGCTGAGGAGCTGGTTGAGGAGCTGGGCGGTATTGTTGGTTAGGTGGTGGGTTACGGTATTGGCTTTGGTGATACCCACCCTGGTTACCCATGGCATTGATGCTCTCATTGTTTACTACCCCTTCGGTGGTGGGTCCTAAAGGTGTAGTCTTTCTAGTGTTACGGGGCTTGGTGTCGAATGGGTTGATCATGGATGTGTCCTTAAAGTGGGCTTAGAGGTAGCGGGCTCTATTACATAACTCACTCATGGTTGTTGGGTGGTGCATGATCAGGAGGTTGCGAAGGTTGGGCGTGGTGTTCCCGATGAGCATCCTCACCTCGTCCCCCTCTGAGATGGTATCCACTAGCCTCTCAGCCATTCCCCTCCACCGATCAATGAATCTGGAAAAGTCCTCATCCGGCCTCATCTTTTCGGCAATTAAATCAGTTATTGAGGAGGCTGGCCCCACCCGATCTTTGTACCTCTGTAGAAACTTTGCCTTGGCAATGTCGAAATCTGCCGCCTCAATGGAATCAAGTGAATAGAACCAGTCCAGGGCGGATCCCTCCAAGGACCGACGGAATAGGAAGGCAAGTGCCTTGCGGTCATTTTTCCAGAACGCGAAGTCATAGAGAAAGCTCTTTAAATGGTCAAAAGGATTACCAATCCCGTTGTAACGTTGAAAGATTGGTATCTCTGAAGGAAGAAGGTGTAGAACTGGCAAGGATGGGACAGAGATTTCAGGGATGGCTTTAGAATCGAGGCGGTGCCTCATCTCTTCAAAGCGCTCATCCATCTGGTAAAGTTTGTTCATTAATGCCTGGGTGAGGCTAGATTCTTGAGCAACGGTAGCAAAGTATTTAGGTGAATGGGTTGAAAGAGGTGGGTTGGAAATAGGAACTGGAATAGTGTTATGTGAATGCCCCACAACGGGGTGAGTGGAGACACGGCAGGATTGCCCAGGAGAAGAAATGATTAGGGGCCTGACTGCCGGTTGGGGTGGTGAGGGGCTTGATTTCCCTCGATCGGATCTTGATTGGCGGGCATCTTGCCCTTAGTGGCAGATTGGATAATTGCAAAGGTCTCGGGATCAAGGTGAAGAGGTAGATCCTTGAGAGCTTGTTCTATACTATGTGAGGCGGATAGGTGAGCGGGATCTTGGACCTCAGGTTCCATCACGTCATTAACATGGCCATCTGGTTGGACCATGGGTTGTTGAAGCTCGTAGTGACCCGTCTCGTACTCCTTTTCTTGGCCGTAGTAGTCCGACATCTCGATGTGTCTTCCGGACCTTAGTGTCATGGGCATCCTATCAAATTTTCTTACAAAATGGTTGAAAGAAAGCAAATGAAATGTGTAATTGCAAAGAGAATTTTTGTTTGATTATGATTGTTTGTTTGATTTGATTTGGTTTCAATTTGGTTGTTTCGCAAGCAAGTTGAACACAAAATTTAAAGGGATTTTTTTGTGTTTTTTTTGTTTCAAGTGTTTTGAAAGAAGAAAATTTTTTTTGGTTGTTTTCAATTGTTGTGAACAAGCAAGTTATGCAAACAAGGTTTTAAAATGACTACTCGACAATTTTTGGGTTGAAACCTTAGATTAGATAGATTGTTAGCAATTGTTCACTCAAATGGGTATGATTCCTATTGCTTCAACCTTCCAGACCTAAGGTTATCACTCAATCACCACGAGTAGGTACTTGGGTTCTTCGGGTTTTGGGAAAGTGGTACAGTCGGCCCAATTGTGCGGAGAGGAATACTCCACGGATGGGGACTTATGGAGGTCTTGATGGAAACAACCAAATCAACTAGGAAGGAATATCCCAGAAGAGAGGTTAGAATCCACCAAGAAGGTGTTTGGAGGGTGAAGGTGTGTTGGTAGAGAGAGCCCCCGCCTCGAATGTCCTACGGATCGGAGCAAGTCTGGTACCCGATGAAAATGCTAATGCAAAAATGAAAAATAGAGGGTAGGAGGAAAAGAAGCAATCAATATGCAAACATGAATGAAAGCTATTAAATAAATCAAGCAAGTAAATGCAAGCAAGACAAGCAATGATAAAGTGAAATAAATAACTAGCAACTAGCAACTAAAGGTGGTTCGCGCGGGAACCGGCTTGTGTTGGAGTGTCCTAAGTGGGGACAAATCTGAAGTAAAGGTAAAAGGATGGTCCACACAGGGACTGATTTGAAAATAAAGTGGCTCATGCGGGAGCCGAGTTTTTGGAAAGGTAGGTGGTTCACGTGGGAACCGGTTTTTGAAGGAAAAGGGGTGGTTCACGCGGGAACCGGTTTGTTTGATTGGAAAAAGAAAAGGAGGGCCACGTGGGGCCAATATAATTGGTGCAAAGGGGTGGTCCACGCGGGGACTGATCTGAAAGTGGGTTGTTTCAAGCGGGAACCGGTTTAGAAAAGGGGTTGGTTCACGCGGGAACCGGTTTTTGTGAAGGAAAGGGTGGTTCACGCAGGAACCGGTGTAAGAGTTGACAAAATAGAAAGAGGGCCACGTGGGGCCAAACTGAAGGTGCTGTAAAGAGGTGGTCCATGCGGGGACCGATCTGAAAATAAATTGGTTCACGCGGGAACCGAGTTGAAAAAGAAAGGTGGTTCACGTGAGAACCAGTTTATAAGAAGAAAAGAGGTTCACGCAAGAACCGGGTTGAAATTAAAGACAAGTAACTCAAGTCCACATGGGGGACAATCTTAAAGAAAGAGTAAATAGCAAGTTTAAAGGTAAATGATCATGGGAAAGGTAAAGGACAAGCTGGTTCACGTGGGAACCAAGTCAGAAAACAACTAGTTGCACGGTTGAATCAAGCTAGCACGGTTGAAGACATTGGTTGTCCCACCGTGGTTGCCAAAAAGCTGTCGACTCCAAAAATGAGTTCTGGATTGGCACCTCAAGAGAAGGTGAAATATAGAATAGAATATGGGAAAAATGAGTGAATCGGAAGACACTCGGAAAGTGGTAAAGAGTCCTCACCTCGATCCCACACTCACATTGATCCCCGAACTTTCATCTCACGGCGTCGCTCGAGCACAGGAGACGGTTCGGGTCATGTTGGAGGAGAGTGAGGAATAAATTTACTTAAAGCATGAATAAGAGAAGAAGTGGTCGCCAGGAGCCGCGGGCTCCGCTTTATGGATTTGAACAAGAGATTAAGTTAGATGACCGTGTGTACCTTAGCGTGGGAGATTGGGATGTGAGTTCAACCTTCTTCTTCTTCTTCGGCCGGCCGATGAAGAAGAGTCCAACCGATGCTAGCTTGATAGACCTGTACAACTAGAATAATAAACCAAGTGAAAGAAAAATGATTAGAACTATGGGAAGTGTAGTAACTGTAGGGAGAAGATGAGAAAGAAGCAATTGGAATTGGACTCACCGGCTTCGGGGTGAGCCTTAACCCCTTTTTGTGTATTTTTGATTATGTAAAAATGATGCAAATGAACTAAAAGATGCTTTAAAACAGTAAATGAACTGAGTTAAATGAGTTGAGAAAGCTTATGGAATGGATCGGCTTGAGTTGAAGCCAAGATGGTTGAAACGAGCCGGTTCGGGTAGCTTTGCACCCTTCTGGCGTGACTTTGGTGCAGAGGATGCTACAGACGACCCGATGTCAGAATCGAGTGCCGTTTGTTGGAGTAGACAGAAGACTTGGAGAGGAAGATTTCCTATGTTGATAATTTCTCTGAAATATTTTTGTATAAGTCTATAAAAATTCTGAAAGTGGGTGGATATAGAAAACAGAACCTGGATGCGCGCCCTCAGTTCAGCAATTGCCACGAACGAACGGCAAGTCAGAATTGAGAGCTGTTAGTTGGAGGTGAAAGAGGATGAAGAGAGGAACAAATGTTGAAGACTTTTGCAGTAGGAGTCCTGGATTTTCTGTAGAAGTCGATGAAGATGGTTGGTGCAGAATGCCCGGATCGAGCCTTCTCCTTCACTTCGGGATTGATCTCTCAATGTCGGATCACCTTTGGACGTCGGGACGGCTTTGGAGAAGAGCTTGGATGACCTCTAGACGAGCTAGGCATGGGGTATTAACCTTGGGTCATTGAGAATGGCCCTCAATTTATAGGGGAAGGAAGCCGGTGCAAAAAATGAAAACTGGACAAAGGGCGCGCAGGGCGCGCCCCCACTTCGGGGGCGCGGTCTGCGCGTCCCCCTGTTTCAAAGGGAGCGGGGGCGCGTTACGCGTCTCACTGCTAAAATTCGACGGAATCTTCCGGAAATTGCTAAAAATTGACTTGACATTTTTAATGCGCCCCCGAACCGGGGGCGCGGTACAAATAATCGTAAATCAACCGCGAAAAGCTTCCAAAAATCCAGTTTAGAAGGTGCTAATCGGGGCAATTTCTGATTTTCGAGAACCGACCGCGCCCCCGCTTTTCAAAGGAACTGGGGGCACGCAGGAAGTGCCCACGGTTTAAGAGCGTGCAGGGGCGCCCTCCATTTTCAAAGGGGGCGGGGGCGCGGTAGACTCTCTCTCCTGCACGCGTGTTCCGTGAGTCGTATCTTGCAAACAGGATGTCCGATTCCGCTCCCGTTTGTTGCGTTGGAAAGAGGACCTTCAACCTCACCTCCCCAAGTCAGTAAACCAGCTGGCATGACTCCCAAGATGTTCGCACGGGGCTTTCTACCGGTTTACCCTCTCGCAGAAAGCTGAAACCCATGGCGAAGATCCGAAAGAGCATGGTTCCGGTCAAGAAATCTTGGGTCAACTCGGGATGACTTAAAATGATGACCGAACAAGTCCGGTACGATCGGAAAACCCAAAGTCATCGAAAAATTTGAGATTAACCCGGTAAACGTGAACCGAAACTCGAAAAAGTCGGAAAACCCTAAAATTGACCGAAATGGCCGTATGGCCCCGATTGATGAAAATATTCGGCTAGAATCAACCCGGATGACCCGAAAAGACCCGGTGATGACCGGAAAGGCCTAACGCGTGGTCCGGGATAGCCGTGTCAGTACAGATCGAAAGAGTCGTAACGAAAGCCGTCATTGACCGACGTCTACCGAAATGACTTCTCGGAAACCCTGAATGTTACGGAACACATGCGGGACTCCCAAGACCTTAAATTATGGACCATTTAAGGTCGGTCATTGAGCAGGCTTCGTGTTTTTACAGTTCACATGCGGCTCTCGGTTGAAGATTACGGCAACATTCTGGGAATCATCGGTCCATTCTCAACTCACAAGGGTCTCCACCAACGTCCTTAGCTCATCTCCACGAGGTAATCCGGATCAGATAACAGTAAAATAAAGGATATCTCCTATGAAATAAGAGTCTAGGGCATGGAATCAGGCCAATTTGGCGTGTATAGACCCGGCTTAACTCTTGGCCCGTCCGGCGGTTTCCAAGAGGCCCGGGCTGTCACCCCTCCTTCCACACATAAAATAGGATGTTTGGTTTAATTGGGGGTGCTGTAGGAGATGTATTGGGTGTGTTGCACATAGGGAAAACTAGGTGACCATCAAAGGGGCCTGACATTGGTGCTCACAAGGGGGGCAGAACTTGGGCCAGCAAGGGGCCTGTTTTGCATGCCATTCGGAGCCTGATTGGGGGAGGCAGGAGGTGCATGTCCAAGTGACCATCAGTGGGGTAAAACCAAGCATGATAGTAGAAGGTTTAGAGGCCAACATGGAGGGCCAAAAAAACTGCACAAAGGGGCTGGTTCAGAGGCCTGTTTTAAGGGGCAGCAAGGGGCAGTTTTTGTGATGGCCAAATAGAGGGTACACTTGGGGCTTTCTGTAGACAAATGTGAAGGGCACTCAAAGGGTCTGAATGGGCATTACTCAGAGGGTATGTCACCATCGAGAGGGGTAGAGAAGAGAAGGGGAAGATTTGAATTAAAAGGCTACATCGGAATACACTTTTTCAACTCACTGTTTTTTCTTCTTTCTTGCACTGCAGGTGGTGTTGAAGATGATGAGCTGAAGGTGCCACCAAACCCTTATTCTCTTGCTATTGTATGAAAAAAGGGGGGGTATTCTCCTTGCTGATGTTGATGGATGGAGCAAAGGTATGAAGAGAGCTTGCTGCACTTGCTAAAGTTGGCACACCAATCAGGTGTGCTGGTTGCACTTGCTGCTGGCGCGCCTGCTGGAGGGAGGTCTTTTCTCCTTCTTCTTCTTCACTTGGCACACCACAAAGGGGCTGGAGAGATTGATGACTTGCTGATGAATACGTCCAAGCAAGGATAAGATGTCTTGGAGCAGGGTAGAGGGAGGAGAGGCAGGGCTTCCGCAGGGTGATCAACTTGTCCTCCACATGAACAGCAGGGGGGTTTATATAGGAGTTGATGGCGCCATCTGCAGGAGGAGATAAGGCTGGAGGTTGTTGAGGGAAGATAAGGATAACTCAAGGGAGGTTGAGGATGATAAGGATAACCCATAGTTGGTTGTTGAGAGGGATAAGGATAAACCATGGTGGTTGTTGAGCTTGTTGAGGTGGTTGAGGGAGATAAGCCAAAGTTGCTAGCTATGCCATCAGATGGGGAGTTCGGACAGCTCCCTAACTTGTAGGGGATTGTGCACATGGAAGATGGGGAGGATTTTGGCCAGCCAAGTGGAGGGAAGAGAGAGAGAGTGATCCAATCTAGACCATTCATCTAATAGACTCCCGATCCGACGGCTATCATTAATTTTGGCCAAAAATTAATTAAACATAGCCAAAATTAAATCAGAAAAATATGGGACAATCATTTATGAACATTGATATTATGATCCATCCAAATGTGTGGCTGAGATCTCCCAAATTGCCCAGGATCTCTGATTTTACCAATTTCTCTGATCGGTGCGATCACGACCATCGACAATGCCGAAAACTGTAATTGAGTGCAATTACCTTCTCCCATTGGCCAAATTTATTTTTCATGCATAAATATTCATGATATAAAAGTTTTGGGTCATTAAAATTGAAATTTTCAGCCCATGGGTCGATCTGGAGCTAATCGAACCATTATGCCCCTGGTGCGAGAACATACGGCTTTCCGTCCAGATTTGCTCTTTCTTGCATATCTCTTCATCTGGGGGTCAGATTTTCGATCCGTTTCAAGCGTTTCCTAGCTCTATCCAACCTTGACAATGTAGTAAAGTTGGAATTCCATGTTATATCTCAATTTGTCCCAAAGTGTCGGGGGAAAATGGTCATTTTGGCCTTCTGGTGTCCGTTTTTCATGTTTTGGGTACCGTTGCAAAGCTCTTGACCGGGGCTATGCAATGAGCACATTATCTTGGCCATTTGTAGCATGTAAAGCCATGACAAGGCATTTCCAGAGCCTGTTTACTTCATCTATTTATGAATTTTTCGAATCTGGGTCAGATTTTCTGCACCGGCTTCGGCATTGCTGAAATTTGTATCAAGCAAGCTAAGAGAAAAAATTTGATGCCAACACCATGTCATCACAACCTACCCACATCCCTACAACCCGAATTATCATCACTACGCCCCTACCAAGGCCTCCCATCACAAAACCCCTGCACAGATTTCCATTCTAGAGCTGATCAAAAGGTCCAAGGTTCATCAGGAAGTTCTTCAATAGTATTTACAAAGAGTAATGGTCAATGAAACCCTCCCCCCTGAGAAGATTGCATCAGTCTTGACTCTGAGAAGTGAACACCCCGCCCTCACTTTTACCAAAGAAGAGTTGGTCGAACCAGAAACAAGAAAATATGCACTTTGTATCATTGTCAGCATCAATAAAACAGACGTCAAGTCTTGTTTAGTTGATACCGGTGCTTCCATCAATTTCTTGCCACCGGAAATGCTACAACTATGTGGAATCCCAGAAGAGGATATTCGGCCATCACAGATCACTGTGACAGCATATGACAATTCCAAGAGGCCCGCCCATGACATGGTTACACTCGAAGTCAAGCTCGGACCCCGAGTTGTTACTGTTGACTTCCACATCCTAGACATGGACCCAACTTACAAAGCCATCTTGGGAAGGCCTTATCTTGAGGCACTAGAGGCCGTAGCATCAACCAATCACCAGTGAATCAAGTTTCCTTTCAAGGGCCAAGTCATTAAGGTGGTAAGCATGCCTATGGACTGCCTGGTTACTCTCCCTCCTGGCTTGCCAAATCAACCAGCCTTCACAATCCTTGATCTACCAAAGGATGGAAGGCAGCTCAGGCAAGTTTGGAA
The DNA here is from genome assembly GCA_036172225.1 of Cryptocoryne crispatula var. balansae. Lineage (NCBI taxonomy): Eukaryota > Viridiplantae > Streptophyta > Magnoliopsida > Alismatales > Araceae > Cryptocoryne > Cryptocoryne crispatula. Next base: position 21,613,196 of record CM069919.1, read on the forward strand.
AAGAAAGAAGGATGCTACCAAGACCCTTGGGTGGCATATGATGAAAAATCTGGGATATCAAGAAGGCCGAGGGTTGGGAAGAGAACTGTAGGGTATCGTAGAGCCCATCCAACTAGTAAAAACAACATCAAGAAATGGGATAGGATACGATGGGACATGCGATAATGGCCAAAAGATGAGTCAAAAATACTTTAAGGGGTGTCTGCATAAGTTCTTTGACAAGAGGGAGACAATACAGATGATTGAAGAACAAGAACCATAAGAACAGGCAAATAGGAAGAAGGTTGACAACCTAGAAGATGAGTCGTATCTCGACATATCATGGTTATTCTCTGAAGAAGGGTCAAGTAACGAATTATTCTATAGCAAGCCTTCTAGCAATCAGAATCAAGGGCATTCACCTCTTGTCATCTCCACAGATCTAATAGACTCGTTCCCAACAAGTTCACCATCAGATTCACCAGGCAGCAAGGATGGATGCTCTCTTTACCCATCTTTGCTCGATTTGTTCCCTTCCCTATCAATATCCCAGCCCGCACCAGAAACCACAATTGACCAAACCCCCTCTGTGTTCATGTTTAGTACTTCTCAAAACGATCAAAAAAAAATGTCCTGTTCTCAACCCAAGTTTCAATCGAAGAAACATCCCAACTCGCTCCGAAGGATGATCCAAACTGGGTGGCCACCCGGTCTCTGATCGATCTCCTTTGCTCTTCATCATCTACAATAAATTCCACTCCCACAACCTCCTTTTCCTCCCCTTATTTACTTTCTTATTTTTTAGGTTTAGTTTCTAATAAAAACAAAACAAAAATCAGGAGTAGGAGAGTTCCAGAAAGATACCTGCATCGGTTAGCTCAGAATAGCTTAGAATGTGCCAAGCTACCGGAGTATCTAGGAAATGCAATTCAGCTGGATGAAATCCGATATGGGGATAAGGACAACATTGATCCAACTTTAGGGGTTTATAAGGTTGTATCGAAAAAGGATCCTGATACTGAGGATGAAGAAGAGGATTTGGCTGATGCTTATGCATCCGGTTTAAGACGATTCGAAGAACCATCAGCCACGGTGGATGAACCAACTAAGGAACCTAATCTTGGAACACCGGAAGATCCTAAGAATATCCTCATTAGTGCCAACCTTACCCCTTTAGAAGAACATAATCTAATGGGGGTACTACAAGAATACAAGGACACGTTCGCTTGGACATATGAAGATATGACGGGGTTAGACAAGTCATTGGTAGAGCATCGATTAACTTTAAAACCTGAAGCTACCTCGGTCAAGCAAAAGCTAAGGAGATTCCACCCAGACATAGCATTAAAGATGAAGGAAGAGGTTGATAAGTTACACCAAGCAAAATTCATTAGAGTTGTCCTCTATCCGCAATGGGTGGAAAATATAGTCCCGGTCATGAAGAATGATGAAAAGGTTCGAATTTGCATTGACTTCAGGGACTTAAAACGAGCGTGTCCGAAAGATGATTTCCCCATTCCTCATATCGATGTTCTTGTTGATAACATAGCTGGATATGAAACCCTGTCATTCATGGATGGATATTTAGGGTATTATCTAATCCGTTTAGCAGAAGAGGATCAAGAGAAGACCTCATTCACTACACCTTGGAGAACTTATTGCTACGTCGTTATGCCCTTTGGATTAAAGAATGCCGGAGAAACTTATCAAAGGGCCATGGTGGCGATATTTCATGATATGATGCATAAATTTGTAGAGGTGTATGTGGATGATATAGTGGTTAAATCTCAGACCCGAGATGAGCATGCTGAGGTGTTAAAAGGGGTTTGCAACGAGCCAGGGAATATAAGCTTAAAATGAACCCCAAGAAATGTGTTTGGAGTATCATCCGGAAAATTATTTCGGTTCATCGTCAGCAAAAGAGGTATTGAAATCGATCCTAACAAAGCCAATGCCATCATTGATATGCCTTCACCAAAGAACTTAAAAGAGCTGAGAGGGTTGATTGGTAGGCTACAATTTGTTTGCCAGTTTATCTCACAACACTCCCAAAGGTGCAAACCTTTCTATGAGTTAACCAAGGCGAAGGCCAAATTCAGATGGGATTCAAGATGCCAGGAGGCATTCGATGGTTTAAAGAAATATTTATCAAGCCCACCTGTGCTCAAACCTCCGGTTCCCGGCAAACCCTTAATCTTATACATCTCAGTTTTGGAAGGATCCCTTGGAGCGGTATTGGCACAATTAGACGATGAAGGGAAGGAGCGAGCAGCGTACTATTTGTCCATAATCTTTGATCCTTGTGAGCAGAAGTATACAACCATGAAAAAAACCTGTGCCGCCCTGGTTTGGGTGATCCAGAAGCTTAAACATTACTTTCTGGCTCACGAGGTTAATCTCATTGCTCGTATGAATCCCATCAAGTTTCTCCTAGAAAAATCTGTCCTGACTGACCGGTTGGCACGTTGGCAGAGCTTTCTCTCTCAATTTGACATCACCTATATCCAACAGAAGGCGATCAAGGGCTATGCAATTGCTGAACACCTTGCCCATCATCCTATCCCAATCTTTGACCCTATCCAATCAGAATTCCCTGACGAAGAATTGATGTCCATTCGATCTTCCAATCTGTGGACTTTATATTTTGATGGGGCATTAAACTCCCAGGGTAGAGGGATAGGGATTATTCTTCTGTCACCCGAAGGTGTCACAATTCCACAGGCTTTTCAGCTCCATTTTCTAGCAACAAACAATATAGCTGAGTATGAAGCCTTATTGGCCAGACTGGAGGCCGCTCACTTCTATGGTGTCACTAAACTAAGGGTGATCGGTGATAGTCAGTTGATTCTCCGCCAAGTGCTAGCCAAATACCGCACATCTCATCCCAGGCTCATACCATACCAAGAACTCACCGCCTGTTACATCAAGCTATTCTCCAAACTTGAATTCATTCATGTTCCTCGTGCTCAAAATATTCTTGCCGATGCTCTCGCTTCCCTGGCATCTTCACTATCTATCCCACTGGGCAGACATGTTAGGACGGTCTATGTCCACCGACGTACCATTCCGGCAATAGAAGATGCACAATTCTTGAAGGTTAAAGAAGAGTTCGAAAGGAAGGGATACATTGAGCAAAAGGAGGAAGTATCTTTGGTCAAGTTGGAGGAACTAGAAGAGGGTAAGAAACCATGGTATCATGAGATTGCGAATTACTGACAGGATCAGACATATCCATAAGGATCAACTGCCGAGGAAAAGAAATCCATTAGAAGAATCTCTCAGAGATACACCATCTTAGGTGGGTGCTTTATAAAAGGAGCTTGGCCAGCATTCTATTAAGATGTGTAGATGAAGAAGAGGCTGAATTGGTGCTTAAAGAGGCACATTCCGGAGTATGTGGAGGCCATGTAAATGCTCAAGCCCTCGCCAAGAAGATCATCAGGCAAGGGTATTATTGGCCTACTCTAGAAGAAGATTGCTCAATCTTTGTCCGGCACTGTCATCAATGTCAACTTCACGCCGACAAGATTCACTCTCCCGCATCTTCCCTTCACCCGATTCATGCCCCGTGGCCTTTTGCTATGTGGGCTTTTGATGTTATCGAACCCCTTGGTGACCCAAACTCCACAAACAAAACCAAATCCTTCATCCTAACGGCAACAGAGTACTTCACCAAGTGGGAGGAAGCAGAAGCATATGTGGAAATCAAGGCATCAACAATCTGCACCTCCATCAAACGCAACATCATTGCTAGGTTCGGGATCCCAGGCGACATCATCACCGACAATGGACCACAATTCATCTCTCAGGAGCTGCGTGACCTTTGCAACAGGTATTGCATTAGATTGCATCATTCATCTCCATATTATCCTCAAGGCAACAGTCAAGCAGAAGCCACCAATAAAACTCTGATAAAAATCATTAAGAAAACTTGTAAGTCTAGCAAGTTCGCGGACTGGCCGGATAAGTTAGTTGATGCTCTATGGGCCTACCGCACTTCTATTTGAATCCCAATGGGTCAAACTCCTTATGCCTTGGCATTTGAGATGGAGGAGGTAGTACCATACGAAGTACTCATCCCTTCCCTCCAAGTCCAGATCGATCGAGACATCCCGGTAGATGAACGTTGAGATTCCCTTCTCGCAAAACTTGAACTCTTGGACGAAAGGAGGCTGGCTGCTGCCGAACATGCTAGATCTTATCAGAATAGACTTAAAAGATTTTATCATAAGAGGGTGGTAGAGAGAAAATTTGGAATCGGTGAGGTTGTGCTTAAAATAATAGTCATTAAGCCTGGCGATCCCCGCTCCAAACTTCAACCTAATTGGGAGGGTCCGTATGTAATTTCGGCTGTTTATCTCAGTAATTCATACAAGCTGACTAATGCAGAAGGAGAAGAACTAGCTCATCCCTAGAATGGTGTATACCTCAAAAAATATTTTCTTTAAAACAAAATTCACAAAAAATAGAAAAATCTATAAAATTTAGAGGTGTGAAGAATGATGATAACATCTAATACTTGCTTATTCGGTGCCTCAAATTGTCACTTAGGGAAATAAGGATATGCATCATACTGCACACACTACACACCTAGGTTTCTAAATCCGATGATTGGAAGTTAGAGAGAAAGCTAGGCAACACTTGGCAAAAGAAGGTCAACCCTGTCCCATTCTCTTCTTATTTCGGTTCAGAATAGATGGAAGGGGTTAGAATGAGGAGTATCGAAAGTGCCCATTGCCTTAGTAGGAAGATGCCTCTAAAGGTCTGACTTCTTAGAAAAGAAGAAAAGTTGCCAAAAGATGGGCAATGACCCCTTAGGTCGGCAAAAGAATAGACCTGTCTGAATGTGTACCAACAAAAGCCCAAAAAAGAAAAAGACTCCAAAATATGAGCAATGAACCCCTCAGGTCAAAATCAAGCAAAATAAAAAAGACCTGTCTGAATGTGGGCCATCAAAGAAAAAGGGCTAGAAAGAAGGATCCGAGAATGTCAAATCCCAAACGGGCAACGTTGGCACTAGTAGAGAAACAAGTTCGACACCCTAAATCTTATTAAGGACTTACCATCAATCCTCTTCTCTTGCGGGTAAGGTTGACCGACTGAATCCAAGAAGAGCCATAGCCTATCAAAGGCGGAAGGTCAGAAGATTTCGGACTAGGCACTTTCTTACACGTGATGCCTACTCTTAACCCTTAGGTAACAATGAGGGACACCTATGGCAAGCAAGGCAAAGGATGAGATGGTTGTTCCTTTCACACCGAACAAAAAAAATCAAATACTTCGAATATACCAAACAAATTCATAAAATAAAAAGTCTTAAAACAGTAAAAATACAAAACACCAAAAGATCATAAAAATTCCAAAACACCAAAAAAATCATAAAACCATCAAAACCCAAACAAATCAAAAATTTCAAAACACCTAAAAATTTATTTTCTGATTGACTAGTTGCCTTTGTATTCATATTTAATTTAAGTCTTGCATATTCCTTTTGTGCATACTTATATTTTTCTGTTATTTTACCTTGATAAGGCCTATGTCCCTTGACAAAAGATCAAGTCAGTTTTGCCCTCTTCTCGCAAGGGACTAAGCCTAAATAAAGTTCTAATCGTATTCTAAGTAAATGCAGGGAGCCAAGAAGGGAAGCAAACATCACTATATAAAAGAAAGGTACATCATGAACAAGGGGTCGGCACATCACAAATCGCCGCCTCCTTCCGCTGGAGTCTGATCACCCAGAGGTGGCATGGCATGTCTCTCCTCCTATGACTACTACTCTGAGAAGAACCCGAGTGAGTAGGTCCTCTCAGCTTAGTCCCACGTGAGTTGGAACAGTGAGAATGGCTCTGAGATCGAGACAGGAGCGTCTGCATCATCATCTATCGATGCTCTGCCTCCAATCGCAGAAGCTCCGAGGAATGGTCAAGGCGGAGACAAAGGATATGCTCAGACTTGGGTTGTGATAGCTTGGCCACACGAGCCTCCAGCCTCCCAACCTACAAGATAACATAGGGATGTATCAGCTACAGAAGAAACAATCAAGGATAAGAATCAAACTCATACCTCCTATGTTAGCTTCTCTATCCTTTGAGCAGTCTGAAAAAAAAACAAAAGAAGAAGCATCGGTCCATGAGTTCCAAGTTCAAAAATCTGAATAAAGACTACGCACCTCAGAAGAAGAAGGACCAAGATCTGGAACACCTACGATGGGCTCGAGCTCGAGCTCCCTCTGTAGCTCCATCACCTACAAGAAAAGGTGTCAGAAGAAAGAAAGTAATGATGATAAACAAAGCAAAATACATACCCTGTCTTGGAGATCTAAAGGTCCACCGCCAGGATGCGGCACACCCCCCGCAGAAAGATCAGAAATTCTCACCCAAAGATCTTTGTTCTACAAGCAGAAAGAATGTCAGAATCAATCAAAATGAAATAGAAGCAAGTCACAGAAATTCACCTCAGTGCTAAGGGTCTGCACCCGCTCCTTCAACTAAGCAATCTACAAGAAAGAAAAAAAATTAGCAAGGCAAATGAAAGAAGGAAATAGCATAAGGAAGAAATGATGATCACCTCAAGAAGAAGACTTGTCTTGGAAGAACTACTCCCAGGGTCAGTGGGAATAAACTGGGGAGGATCAGCTAGCAGATGGTGAGGAGTGAGCTCGGGACCCATGGGCTGACTGAAGTCGAACTGCTCGAAAGGGGCCTCTGAAGGCCTGTCAAAAACTGCTGGCTCAGGGTCAGTTGGGTGGGAACCCAACTCCAGCTTGGCTACACGTTCACGGAGCCATGAAATCTGGAAAAGAAGCAAGGAAAACAGTTAGAAACATTTATTCAGGATATTAAAGAAGGACAAGAAACATCAGCTCATCATCACGCCCACGCAGTTGTCGGCGTGCACCTCAATAGCGACGCCGCTGAAAGAAAGAAAGAAGGATTAGTTAACAGGCAATGGGAAAGGTACAAAGCAAAGAAAATACTGTCGCTCTAGCTCTGCCTCCAGAGATGCTATCCCTGCCCTCAAGCGAGACAACTCCTCCTGTATACTCTGCAGGCAACAAACAGTCAGATACCGAACAAGGAAAGAACAGTGTCAGGAATAATGAATGCATACCTCGCCACCCTCGGTGAAAAGGTGGGCAAAAGTCGCTGTGTAGCGGTGCAAATAGTCGCTGCTGTCGTGAGCACTGGAGGTCACTGGGGTACCACCCCTCTTCCAGATCCGAACGGTGAACTGGCCCTCCTTCTTCCAGTCAATCTCCTGGATCAGGCCGCGGGTAGAACGACCCAGGCGTGGGTAGGGAGGAAGGTCCACCCACTCCTAGTGAAGCCCCAGTGAGTGCATCGTGAGACGCACCCACAAAGGCTCCATCTCATTTAGGCAGATCAGAAAAGTGTCACGGCCAAAGACCGGACGACTCTCCGACACCCACGACTGTTGATCCAAGTGAATGTCGGAATATGGGCGCCACACCACTTGAAAAAGCAAGGCAGGACAGTGAATAAAAAGAACCAAAAAGCTGAAAGGAAAAGGGACAAGATACCTCGAGGTGGGGGAAGCAGAGCAGCTGCCTCCTCAGGTTCTCCACCTGGTAAGGATGAGAAGAGGCAGACCGGCTGGCGACCAAGCTACCGATTAGTGGATACTCAGGGTCCTCCTTTAGCAAGGCACTGTAAGCACCCGGAACGGGACATCCGTAGATCTCCCCCTCCCGGCCCCTTACGCCCGCCTCGGTGTGTGTCGGTGGGTGGTGTGTTATGTAGGTGTGGTCGCCAGGAACCAAAGGCTCCAAAATATGGTGGAATGAAAAAAAGTGAAATAGAAAGATGACCGTCGTACCTTCGGAAGCGGGGAGATTGTTGAGTTCCGACTTCTCCTCTCTCGGCCGGCCGAAAGAAGAGAGCTTAGTGAATCCTTTGCCTTCAATCCGGTTGAAGCTCTGCCTCGATCGGATTTACCTAAGAATGTCCATAAGAAAACATGTAGACAAGTGAAGGTTTCATTAGTTCTAACGAAAGCATAGTATCGTGCTCGAATTTAGATTCAAACATGCAAATGGGAAGAGACTAACCGGATTGGGACAAGATCCCAACCCCTATTTTTGGTAGGTTTTAAACATATATGAAATGCAAAAATGCTCTAAGACATGCTAAATAACATGATGATTAATGCTAGGATGAAAGAGGAAGACGAAAAACTCGATTAAACGGGCGATCGGAATTCAAAAATAACAAAACCAGCTTATGTCTTTCCTGGTGCCCTGTATATAGGGCGCCAGGAGCAGGTGCCCCCTTTATGGGGCGCGTTGACCAAGTCAAAGTGCCCTGTATACGGGGCACTAAGTCTGGCCCGAACAGATTTTCTTCCCCTCTTCGCAACGCCGCTCCGGAGTGCTGGGCGGCTTCCGGGACGAAGTAGGGGCTCCTCCTTGTAGACAATATGCAAATAAAGCTAATGAGAGGTGGTTTGGATGCTGGATGTAAGAGGAGAGACGGATAGAGGCTCTCAAAGTTGGAGAAAAATAATGTTTCTGGGTGACAGAAACAGAAGGTTTCTAGGGTTTTTGGTGGACGATTTTGGATCGATTTGAAGGCTTGTGGGGGATGAGAATGGCTTATAAACGTGGTGTTGGATGAGCTCTAGGGTGGCACGAAGTTGGAATCTCCTCCAAGCTCCAAATGGGGGTCTATTTATAGCCCAAAAGAGGGCACTTTGGCCATTTTCGAAAAACAGTGCCATGTGGCATAGCGCCCTGTATATGGGGCGCTAGCATCATGAGGTGTGTCAGGTCGACAAGACAAGTCACTGCGGGGGGGGGGGTCAAATCAGCCTGTCAAATCGATCGAATTTGGTTCCAGGCGCCCTGTTTATAGGGCGCCAGGTGCCCTGTTTATAGGGCGCCTGGTGCCCTATAAACAGGGCGCCAGGTGCCCTATATATAGGGCGCCTGGTGCCCTATAAACAGGGTGCCAGGTGCCCTATTCTTGGGGCATTTGGCTTGTCTGATTGCTTTATAGACCCACCTTCAGAATGTGCCAAAAACTCGATCTGTCCGAAAAACACGATGTGCTTTAAATATTCTTTATGAAAACAAGAATTTGAACTCTCCAACTGGGCCGAAATTGCGTGTATACAGCTTGCCTCGCCTTGGCGTCGGCTTTGTAGGGGAGTGACATGAATGAAGCGTAGGTGAATGTAGCGAAGCGTAATGAGGTGTAGCGAAATGAAGTGGTAATGGACTGAAAAGGTGACGCCAAGGTGTAAATTTAGACACGCCCTCATTGGCCTAGTTGAGTGGAATAAAACTTTATCGGACTCCGAGATTACCCTTTGTCTTATCGAAACCTTCCCTCTGGTTGATTTGTTAAAGAGAAGAACAGTAAGGAAAGTAAATAACTAAAATCCCACGTGGGGGAGAATTGTCACCAGCCAGGACCCGAACTGCATGGTGTGCTGGACCCGGTAGAAATGCATTGAAAATTAAATTGCGAAAAGTAAAGAGGAGACAGCCAATCAACAAAGGTTGGGTTCTTCAAATTCATGAGGTTTACTCAGAAATACCGGTTCAGTTTGACATGGAAAAACTTCTTGTTTCGATGAAAACATCGTTGAAACATATTGAAAGCCGATTTTTTGGAGAAACAAGACCTCCTCTAGGGGCTATAAAAGACCATCTTTAAAAAGGTTCATGATGGGACCGGAAGGAGGTTATGGCAGGAAATGGTTGTGGTGGGATGATGCATGTATGAAATGATGCATGCTGGGTTTAAAGAAATACAAATAAGTATAAGAAAATAGTTGAAGATATAGGTTGAACATAACGGGTCAGGACATCTATGAAGAAACCGTCGTCCCCGCATATTCAACTTTGGCCTATCCGCAAGCTTAGGGAATGACTGAGCCCTCACTGATTTTGTTGAAGGGGTTCTCAGGCTCAGCCCCCTCTAGACTTGAGGTCTTCAACATCTCAAATATTATTTATTTTGATAGATGCAATACTAAATGCAAGTCCTAATAGGGGTCGGGGTAGTCCACTTTTGTTTTTCAATTTTTGATTTGTTTGTTGTTTTTGCTTCCTCCAAGTGTCTGGGGATATGAAGCTGGCATGCCTTCTCCTATTCCTGCATCCACTTGAGAGAAGATATTAGAACTTTATTTTGGCTTAGTCCCTTGCGAGGAGAGGGCAAAGTTGCCTTGATCTTTTGTCAAGGGACATAGGCCTTATCAAGGTAAAGATAACAGAAAAACATAAGTATGCATAAATGAAAATATGCAAGACTGAAATTAAACATGAATGCAAAGACAACTAATCGATCTAGAAAGCAAACTTTTAGGTGTTTTGACATTTTCGATTTGTTTTTGGGTTTTGATAGTTTTATAATGTTTTTTGATGTTTTGGTATTTTTATGATTTTTTGGTGTTTTGGATATTTGATTTTTAAATTTTTTGATTTTATGAATTTGTTTGGTATTTTTTGAAGTTTTTAATTTTTTTTTTGGTTTGATGTGAAAGAAACGACTATCTCATCCTTTGCCTTGCTTGCCATAGGTGCCTCTCATTGTTACCTAAGGGTTAAGAGTAGGCATCACGTGTAAGAAAGTGCCTAGTCCGAGATCTTCTGACCTTCTGCCTTCGATAGGCTATGGCTCTTCTTGGACCTAGTCGGTCAACCCTATCCTTTGAGGTTAAAGAAGGAAGATGATTGGTGGTAAGTCCTTAGTAGAATTCAGGGATGTCGAACTTGTTTCTCTACTAATACCCACATTGCCCGTTCGGGTTTTGACCTCTTCGGGTCCTTCCTTCTAGCCCTTTTCTTTGATGGCCCACATTCGGACAAGTCTCTTTTTTCTTTTGCTTGATTTTGACCTGAGGGGTTCATTGCCCATCTTTTGGAGCCTTTTTCTTTTGGACTTTTGTTGGTACACATTCAGACAGGTCTATTCTTTTGCTGACCTGAGGGGTCATTGCCCATCTTTTGGCACCTTTTCTTTTAATAAGTCAGACCTTCAGAGGCATCCTCCTACTAAGGCAATGAGTACTTTCGATACTCCTCATTCTAACCCCTTCCATCTATTCCGGACCGAAATAAGAAGAGAATGGGACAGGGTTGACTTTCTTTTGCCAAGTGTTGCCTAGCTTTCTCTCTGACTTCCAGTCATCGGATCCCAAAACTAGGTGTGTAGTGTGTGCAGTATGATGCCTATCCTTATTTCCCTAAGCGACAAGTTGATGCACTGGGCAAGTAAGCGTTAGATGCTATCATTATACTTCACACCTTTGGATTTTATAGATTTTTGTTTTTATTTTAAGGGGAATATTTTTTTGAGGTATACACCATTCCAGGGATGAGCTAGTTCTTCTCCTTCTGCATTAGTCAGCTTATATGAATTACCGGGATAAACAGCCGAAATCACATACGGACCCTCCCAATTAGGTTGAAGTTTGGAGCGGGGACCTCCTGGCTTAACAAATATTCCTTTAAGCACAACCTCACCGACTTCAAATTTTCTCTCTACCACCCTCTTCTGATAAATTTTTTTTAAGTCTATTCTGGTAAGATCTAGCATGTTCGGCAGCGGCCAGTCTCCTTTCATCCAAGAGTTCGAGTTGTGCGAGAAGAGAATCTCGGCGTTCATCCATCGGGATATCTCGATCGATCTGGACTCGGAGGGAAGGAATGATTACTTCGTATGGAACTACCGCCTCCATCCCAAATGCCAAGGCATAGGGGGTCTGACCCGTTGGGGTTCGAATAGAAGTGCGGTAGGCCCATAGAGCATCAACTAACTTATTTGGCCAGTCTGCGAACTTTCTAGACTTACAAGTCTTCTTGACAATTTTTATCAGGGTTTTATTGGTGGCTTATGCTTGACCGTTGCCTTGAGGATAATATGGAGATGAATGACGTAATCTTGATGCAATACCTGTTGCAAAGGTCACGCAGCTCCTGAGAGATGAATTGCGGTCCATTGTCGGTGATGATGTCGCCTGGGATCCCGAACCTGGCAATGATGTTGCGCTTGATGAAGGTGCAGACTGTTGATGCCTTGATCTCCACATATGCTTCCGCTTCTGCCCACTTGGTGAAGTACTTCGTTGCAGTTAGGATGAAGGATTTGGTTTTGTTTGTGGAGTTTGGGTCACCGAGGAGTCCGATAACATCAAAAGCCCACATAGCGAAGGGCCATGGGGCGTGGATCGGATGAAGGGAAGATGCGGGAGAGTGAATCTTGTCGGCGTGGAGTTGACATTGATGACAGTGCCGGACAAAGATCGAGCAGTCTTCTTTCATCCAGTTGAATCGCATTTTTTAGATACTCCGGTAGCTTGGCACATTTAAAGCTTTTCTGAGCTAACTGATGCGGGTATCTTTCTGGAACTCTCCTACCTCTGATTTTCGTCTTATTTTTATTGGAAACTAAACCTAAAGAAGAAGAAGGTAAATAAGAGGAGGAAGAGGAGGTGGATGGAGTGGAATTTATTGGAGAGGATGGGGGGGCAAAGAAGGTCAATTAAGGATCTGGTGGCTCCTTGGGTCGAATGCCCTTCCGAGGCCAGTTGAGATGTTTCCTCGATCGAAATTTGAGTTTCGAGGAGGGCATTATTTTTTGAGGAGTGCTAAACATAAAGACAGATTGGGCTTCAGGTGCCCGATTTGGGTTGAGGTCAACTACGGGAGCCAAAGTAGGCGGAGATATTGATAAAGAGGGAAAGACTTCGAGCAATGTTTGATAGAGGGGGCTTTCGGGCCCAATGTTGATAGAAAGAGGTGATGGGCCAGTAGGCCGGATGGTCATAGAAAAAGGTGGGTTTATGGACCCAATAAGAGGAGGATGCGGGCTCAAAGGCCCGGGTTTAGGAGATGGGCTCGAGGGCCCAAGAGTTGGAGAAAATGGGCACAAAGACCCGGATTCAATAGAGGGGCTCGATGGCCCAAGAGTTGGAGGAAATGGGCACAAAGGCCCATATTTGATAGAGGGGCTCGATGGCCCAAGAGTTGGAGAAAATGGGCACAAAGGCCCAGATTTAGTAGAGGGGCTCGGTGGCCCAAAAGTTGGAGGAAATGGGCACAAAGGCCCAGATTTAGTAGAGGGGCTCGGTGGCCCAAGAGCTGGAGAAAATGGGCACAAAGGCCCAGATTTAGTAGAGGGGCTCGATGGCCCAAGAGTTGGAGAAAATGGGCACAAAGGCCCAGATTTAGTAGAGGGGCTCGATGGCCCAAGAGTTGGAGAAAATGGGCACAAAGGCCCAGATTTAGTAGAGGGGCTCGATGGCCCAAAAGCAATAAGTGGGTTCGTGGACCCATAAGTTGGGCCTGAGGGCCTAGAAATAGGGATCGGGCCAAGAAGCCCGGGGAGAGCATCACAGTGCGTTGGGGCGTCGGCCCCAAAAGATGACGTAATGAGGGAAGGCCCTTGTGGAGTTGGTTGGACTTTTTCTCGAGTTGGTTTGGCAATATGACCCTCAGGTGGGTCGACAGGTGGTTCAGCCTGGAGTGGTTTATTGCTTGACCCTTCTTCATCAGTGGAAAACAAAAGAGATATTTCAGGATACAAGTTATCTTCAGGGTCGTCAGTTCTTCTTCTTTTGTCTTGCTCCAGCTCTTGTCCTTCCTTGTTCTCAGCCAGTTGAATGGTTTCTTTCTTGATGAAAAACTTTTGTAAGCATCCAGAAAAGTATCTGCTTCTGAGATTCTGACCATTCGCTATCGTTCCATCATATCCAACCCCGCTTTTTGGTTGTAACCTCACTGGATTGATTGGCTCAGCTATGCCTTGCAGTTCTTTGCCTAGTCCTTGGCCCTCCTGGTATCCCAAACTTTTCATTATATGCCACCCAATAGTTTCATTTTCTTCTCTTTTCCTTCTCCACACTTGTCTGGGTTGCCTACTCATTTCTGGAAGATCCAAGATTGTAAAAATTGGCTCGTTTGGCAATCCAAGGGGTGGTGGTGGAGAAGATGGATGGTCTAAGGGCACGCTCGTCACCTTAATCACTTGCCCCTTGTGAGGGAATTTAAGACACTGGTGATTGGTGGAGGCGACTGCCTCTAGTGCTTCCAAATAGGGCCGCCCCAGAATAGCTTTGTAGGTTGGATCCATCTCAAGTATGTGGAAGTTAACAGTGACTGTTCGAGGTCCAAGTTTCACATTTAATGTAATCATGCCATCGGCAGGCTTTTTCGAATTGTCATATGCGATCCATCGTTATTTGAGATGGCCGGACGTCCTCCTCAGAGATTCCACAAAGATGTAATGTTTCTGGTGGCAGAACATTAATGGATGCTCCGGTATCGACCAAGCATGACTTAATGCCTACTCCATTGATGTGGACTGTGATGTACAAGGCACATTTCCTTATTTCCGAGTCGGCCAACTCTTCCTTTGTGAATGTAAGGGCTGGGTACTCACTTCTTGGGACCAAAACTGATGAGATCTTTTCCGGGGGGAGGCTCTCATTTACCATTACTCGCTGTAAGTACTGTTGGAGAACCTCTTGATGGACTCTGGATCTTTTGATCAACTCTAAGATAGAGATCCGTGCCGGGGTTTTATCAAGATGTTTCAACAAGTCATAGGATGTCCCAGGCAATGGCTCTTCAATGTGTTCTTCTTCTGTTTCTGGTACCAACCCCGACTGACCGGCCTGGGGAAAGACCCTTTGGAACATGCGCCCACTCCTGAGTACTGAGGCAAGTTGAGAAGCTATAGCTGGGGTGGTAGTGGTGGGTGGTGGGTTAGGTCGAATGATGGGAGCTCTTGCGATGGGTGTAATGATGGTGGTTTGAGGCATAGTGGGGTAGGTAGGTTGTGAAGGTACAGTTGCTCGGGGCGGGATGATGATGGGTCCTAGTGGTGGTGATGTTTGTAGTGGATTAATCGGGCGGATTAGGGTCCGTCCCGATTCGAGTTGTGTGTTTGGTGGTGTTGTGATGGGTCGTGATGGTGCTCGGATGATGGGTGGCCGGTTGGGAGTAATGGGGTTGGCTGATGTAGCTTGGGGTATGGAATGGACGGTTCGGTTGACATGCATGGCGGAGGTGGCTCCCTCAATTTGCCAATTCTGGCCCCGATCATGATACTCCTAAGAAGAAATCATGATGGGATTAACGTGTTGATTCCCAGGCGCGGGTGCATGTAGAGGTAAAGGGTTTTGGATAATCCCCATGCCGGGGTTACATTGTTGTTCTTCTTGGCTGGTGCATCTTTGCCGTTGAGGTTGATTTTTCACCGTTCGATGTATTCCCCCATTTGGTCCCGATCAATCTTGCCTTGCTCATTAAGATCGTGGATATAGTCTTTGAACTGAAAACAATTTTCCACGGTGTGCCCAGGATATCTATGGAACAAGCAGTATCGCTCTGTGTTGGCATTTTGAGGCCACTCCGACTTCTCCCTTGGCAATGCAATTTGCCCTGCCGCCATGAGTGCATTAAAGATGTCCACGAGAGAGTACGACAAAGGCGGGTAATGGTTCCTCTTGGGTCCAACCTTTCGGGGTTCATAGGCCATGGGAGGGGGTGCTTGGTTGTAGTTGGCCAGTTGTTGTCGCGCTGGTTGGGGAACGGGCTTGCGGTCGCTGAGGGATCGGAACTTGTTGTTGACGAGGCTGGAACTGAGGTTGATGTTGAGGTTGACGAGGGTTTCTAAATGGTTGGTTTTGTTGAGGGTTCCTAAACTGGTGTTGATAATTGCTAGGTGGGTTCCCTACAACATTAAGGTTCTCGTTTGTCACTACGCCCTCAGTCACTGGGCCGGTTGTGGTAAAAGTGGTTTTCTTGACAGCTCGGGGTCTAGGATCAAACAAGTTCATGATAGGTGAGTCCCTAAGCTGTGTCTGAATGTACCGTGCCCTCTCATAGAGTTCACTCATGGAGGTGGGGTGATGCAAAGCCAGCATATTCTTTAAGGCCGGAGTGGCATTAGTGATGATCATCTTCACTTGCTCCGGCTCTGAAATGGAATCAGTAAGCTTTTCTGCCATGGACCTCCACCTATCAGCATATCTGGTAAAGTCTTCATCATTTCTCATTCTTTCAGCCATGAGGTCAGTGATGGAATATGTCGGTCTGACTCTATCTTGATATCTCTGCAAGAATTTAGCTTTGACAGTTTCAAAGTTACTCGCCTCCAAAGAGTCAAGTGAGTAGAACCACTCTAAAGCTGAACCCTCTAATGATCTTCTGAAAAGAAAAGCAAGGGCCCTTGGATCATTTTGCCACATTACCGACTCATAAAGAAAGTCCTTGATGTGAATAAATGGATTACCGGTTCCATTGTAGCGATGGTATACTGGCATCTCAGAGGGAGGTAGATGAAAAGTAGGGAGGGAAGGAAGAGAAATTTCAGGGGCTGCCTTTGTGTCGATCAAACGTCTAAGCTCTCTATACTGTTCATCCATGCGATTGATCTTGTTAATCATGGCCTGATCGACAGAAGGTTCCCTAAGAGGAGGAGGAGAAGTGGGTGCTTGGTGCACCGGAATTGGGATTTGATGGGCCGAAGTGGCCAGATAAGAAGGGTGCATTGGGGAATGCACCAAAGGGTGAGTAGGGTTGAGATGATTAGAAGAATAAACTGGTGGTCTAGAAGGAACAACAACATTTGGGTTGGGATGATCTAGATTAGCCACCAGATGAGGAGAAATTGGGGCCATGAGCCCAGTATGAGAATGGCCATGAGTGGGCACATTGGGTTGATGTGCCCCTGACCGAGGGGTAGAGATGTGAAGACCATCTTCGAGAGGAATGTGGTCGACGGGTGACTTGCCCTTGAGGATGGCTTTGATAGCCTGAAGTTGGGTAGGGTCGGCATGAGAGAATGCCTCCCAAAGTGAATTTGGATTGGGTTGAGGAGAAGTTTGACTAGGTTCGGGGAGAACTTCGAGTTCATTGACGGCACATACGGCATCAGGATAGAAATAAGATTGGTCATACTCCAATTGTAGTTGCTCGTATCTTTGATCCGCCATTCCGATAACTCGACCTGACCTCAAATTCATAAACACAACAGAAAAGAAGGTTGGCAAATAAAAGCTCAAGGATTTTTTTTGGTTTTGATTTTGACCCCTTTTGTTTTGATTTTCTTTTGTTTGGACAAGCAAGTTGTCAAGCAAATTATCCTCAAGTAAATTTTTTGTTTTGGTTCTTTTTTAGGTGATTTTGGGATTTCTGTTTACTTTTCGGTTTTTGTTTGCAAACAAGTAATAGCAAAGACTTGGAATGATTAACGCAAAATTTTTTGTTTCAACCTCCAATCAATGGCTTGTTAAGAGAAATATTGTCCACTCAAATAAATGGGTAGGACCCTATGCTCCCACAACGCCGAGCAATCTAAGGTTGTCACTCCTTTCACAACGATAGGTAATAGGTGCTCCGGGTTTTGGGATAAAATGGTACAACCAGCCCGTTCAGTGAAGAGGGAATCCTTCACATATGGGGACTTACGGAGGCCTTGATGGTAGCTACCCAGTCCTTCCGAGAGGGAATCCCCGGAGGAGGAGTTGGCAACCACCAAGAGGGGTGTTTGGATGTGTGGGGCTTTGGGAGGAGAGAGCCTCCCTTCTCGGATGTCCTAAGAAGATGGGCGAACCCGAAACTCCAATGCAAACTAAATGCAAGTGAAATGTCAAGGAATAAGAAGCAAGCAAAAAGAAAATAAAAGCATACAATGATTAATGAGATGTTGTAGGAAGCAAGTGAACAAGACAATGATATGAAATTAAACTAGGATAGAAGAAAGCACTAATTTAACTAAGCATGCTTTCAAAGGTTTGCTAAAGAAGAACTAGACTTAGAAATAAATAGGCAAGTATACTTAACAAGGGATGAAAGAAGATGATATCTAAAATACTAAGGTGAAATAAGTTGATTAACAAAGTTGGAAATTAGATCGGTATGCTTTTAAAAGGATAAATAGAGAGCAAGTAAACTTGGAAGAAACAAGATGATGCTTCAAGGAAACAAACAAGTATGTAAGCAAGTAAATAGCAATGCAAGGAAATGGAAATGGCTTAAATGAGAACTAAAGTGAAAATAAGCATGTTTTCAAGCGGACATTCTTAGGAAAGAAGAGAAGAACTCACTAAAGCAAAGTCGGTCCCACCGTGGTCGCCAAAAGGTGTAAGCACCCGGAACGGGACATCCGTAGATCTCCCCCTCCCGGCCCCTTACGCCCGCCTCGGTGTGTGTTGGTGGGTGGTGTGTTATGTAGGTGTGGTCGCCAGGAACCAAAGGCTCCAAAATATGGTGGAATGAAAGAAAGTGAAATAGAAAGATGACCGTCGTACCTTCGGAAGCGGGGAGATTGTTGAGTTCCAACTTCTCCTCTCTCGGCCGGCCGAAAGAAGAGAGCTTAGTGAATCCTTTGCCTTCAATCCGGTTGAAGCTCTGCCTCGATCGGATTTACCTAAGAATGTCCATAAGAAAACATGTAGACAAGTGAAGGTTTCATTAGTTCTAACGAAAGCATAGTATCGTGCTCGAATTTAGATTCAAACATGCAAATGGGAAGAGACTAACCGGATTGGGACGAGATCCCAACCCCTATTTTTGGTAGGTTTTAAACATATATGAAATGCAAAATTGCTCTAAGACATGCTAAATAACATGATGATTAATGCTAGGATGAAAGAGGAAGACGAAAAACTCGATTAAACGGGCGATCGGAATTCAAAAATAACAAAACCAGCTTCTGTCCTTCTTGGTGCCCTGTATATAGGGCGCCAGGAGTAGGTGCCCCCTTTATGGGGCGCGTTGACCAAGTCAAAGCGCCCTGTATACGGGGCACTAAGTCTGGCCCGAACAGATTTTCTTCCCCTCTTCGCAACGCTGCTCCGGAGTGCTGGGCGGCTTCTGGGACGAAGTAGGGGCTCCTCCTTGTAGACAATATGCAAATAAAGCTAATGAGAGGTGGTTTGGATGCTGGATGTAAGAGGAGAGACGGATAGAGGCTCTCAAAGTTGGAGAAAAATCATGTTTCTGGGTGACAGAAACAAAAGGTTTTTAGGGTTTTTGGTGGACGATTTTGGATTGATTTGAAGGCTTGTGGGGGATGAGAATGGCTTAGAAACGTGGTGTTGGATGAGCTCTAGGGTGGCGCGAAGTTGGAATCTCCTCCAAGCTCCAAATGGGGGTCTATTTATAGCCCAAAAGAGGGCACTTTGGCCATTTTCGAAAAACAGTGCCATGTGGCATAGCGCCCTGTATATGGGGCGCTAGCATCATGAGGTTTGTCAGGTCGACAAGACAAGTCACTGCGGGGGGTCAAATCAGCCTGTCAAATCGATTGGATTTGGTTCCAGGCGCCCTGTTTATAGGGCGCCTGGCGCCCTATAAACAGGGCACCAGGTGCCCTATTCTTGGGGCATTTGGCTTGTCTGATTGCTTTATAGACCCACCTTCGGAATGTGCCAAAAACTCGATCTGTCCGGAAAACACGATGTGCTTTAAATATTCTTTATGAAAACAAGAATTTGAACTCTCCAACTGGGCCGAAATTGCGTGTCTACAGGCACGACCTAGGGGGATATGATAATAACTCCAGACCTGCCAATAAGCTTACTTAGTCAACATAAACAAGGCAAAATTGACAATGAACAAAAGAGGCAAGGCATACCTGAAAAAATGAAGTAAACCGGCTACGGAGACCGGGCCGCTCTCTATCGCTAGCGAAGAGATCATGTGTGCCAGCATAGCAGCCCCCCAGGCATACTCGCCAACCTTTGACAGGTCAGCAAGGAACAGGAGAAACCGCAGATGCACCCTGTCCGTCTTCGAGGCTAGCAGAAGACGGGTCAAGAAGAAGAGGAGGAATCGGCGGAGATCAAAATCGGCCTGGACGGTACCCTCCTCACCGACCAGGTGGCCCTTCACGCATTCCATCAATGCGTGAAGAACATCCACCACCAGGTCATCTTTTCCACACTGGCCTTGCCCAATCCGAGCAAGTTCCCCACGTCTG
The DNA here is from genome assembly GCA_036172225.1 of Cryptocoryne crispatula var. balansae. Taxonomy (NCBI): domain Eukaryota; kingdom Viridiplantae; phylum Streptophyta; class Magnoliopsida; order Alismatales; family Araceae; genus Cryptocoryne; species Cryptocoryne crispatula. Next base: position 21,633,133 of record CM069919.1, read on the forward strand.
TGCGCTTCATAACGTGCAGTTCGCCGGGGCAATGTGGGATCGATAACCCAAAAAATCTCGTACCATGGCCGAGTAGTCATGGTAGGTCTTTCCGGTAATAGCGCGACCGTGAATGCGGAGCCCCGTGATCCAGGAGACATCCTCCAAAGTAGGCACCATGTGCCCCCAGGGAAAGAGGAAGGAATGGGTAGTGGAATCCCATCTCTCCCTCAGAGCCTGGATCAAGGGGAGATCCTCCCAGAAGGCGGAACAACGAAGCAACGGGCCAAAGCCCATCACATCCAGTCACGCCTTCTGGAAAGCCTGCAACCCCTGATAAGCATGGAAGACCATCTCCCTGGATATCTGGGACTTGATCTTCCCCTGCACAAACAAACAATCATGTTAGAAATGGCAATTGATGAATAATTCAAAAGGGGGAAGTCAAAGATCGATTACCATGATGGCCGGAGGTGGATGAAGGGAAGGTGGCCCCGACGGGCCAGGATCGGCCGAACTGGAGGCTTCGGCAGAACTGGAGGCTCCGCCACGCTCAACACGGGACCTCTTCATCATCTGCATCGTTTCCAAGTGTCAGGATCAGGTCAAAAATAGAAGAACGAAGAAAACGGAGGCTTGGTGACCAGGTGCCCCATTTATGGGGCGCCTGGACCAGGCACCCCCTTGATAGGGTGCTAGGTAGAGCCTAGCGCCCCATCAAGGGGGCGCTAGGGAGCTTGGCCTCCTTCTCTCTCCTCATTCCGATCCGGAATGACCCCGGATCGGTTCGGTCTCTTCTATGAAAATGAACATAATAGAATAAACTACAAGTTTGCAGTTGGGAGAAACTTAATCTGGAGTCTACATGGCACGCTGCACACTCCGGAAGGGCCCCGCTTAGTAGAAAAGCTTGAAAAGATTGATGGTAAAATGAGAGAAAGGTGCAGGGGTGGAAATATAAACCGTCACGGCCAAAATTTTAAAAATTTTAAAAATTACATAAAACATGATTTCAAACTATATTCTTCATAGAAAATCACAAATGTGTCATCAAACATTGATGGTTAATTCCTTTTTCGCATATTTTGCTGGTTACTAACATTGACAGGACTCGGACACAACTGGAATGAAAAGAACTACACTTCTTCAGTCTCGCCACATACCGACTCTTCCAGACTTCGTCTCCTTTCATATAGGTGCTTGTAGAAAAACTCTTGCAAATTCCCCAAATAGCAAGAATGCTCTGGCATTCTTCATCGTCAGCTGCCATGCCCGATTGGCGATCCTTGACAGATGGAATGTAGGAGAGGCGAGGAACCTTGAGCCATGGTTGACCCAATTGCAGAAAGAACTGATGTGGGTTGTATATGATGAAGGAAGAGCCAGTGATCAATCGGAGATCCACCCCAGGATTGGTAGAAGCACGAACATTCTGGCACATAACAGCCTCAGTAGGACGGACAAATCCGACGCAACTCATGGCAGAAAAGTACGCACGCTAGTCAGCATGGGTCTTCACCAAAGGACACTTGTTAATCACTTTGTATTCCATGCAGAGACGGCTAATAAGAGGCTAGAGGGGGCTTCAAGCAAAAAGTCGGGAAGCCGTGGCCAGTCTGTAGAACACGTCGAACTTGAAGTGCCAGTCAGCCCAGCACATGAACAGAAGGATACTGCCAAACATGGGCCTACCAACACTAGCAGAGGTCATGCCGTCATAAAGATAGCCCAACACCAAGTGGGCTATGCACTCAATGGACCAGATGCCTTGAATGCAAGGAAGGCAAATGGGATCAAGCCACCCATCCTCACACGGGTAGTGGAGTACTGAGGCAAGGCAGGCAGCGACACCTTTGGCACCAGGCAACATTAGAGCTTCATTGTCATCGGCACACTGAATCACGCCAATAGACCAATCTGCCAGTGCCTCGGTGTAAATACACCCACCTACCATAATGGACCGAGCCTCTCCGGTGGTCATAAAGTCGCGAAGGAAGTCTAAACCGGTAACCGGTCCAGTAGGAATAAACATGGCCTGGCCATAACCAGGCATAGCACGCAGCCCCAGAAACAGTTCCACCTCTTCCAAGAGGATGGTACACTCAAAGGTGTCAAAAACAAAGGTGTGCGTGTCGGGATGCCACATCTCGAGAAGTGCACCCGCCAGAGAGAGGTCCTATAAATATTTGAGAAGATGGTTGGCATGGACCAGAATGCCGGAAAAACCCCACCCGCTCAGAATAGACCGCACATGGATGTTGATGGCGGCCATCAGTCGAGCAATCCACAGCACATGTCCATAACGACGAGCGCCGGGGAAGATTGGGAGAACCTAAAGAATAACCATACGATCAGAAAAGAAAACTCCTGAGCAAAACAAGAAGGGGTGCCTAAAATGGTCACTACCACTCCCATGGATACTCGGTTCCGGATATGGCACGGAACCTCAGAAAAACTCTTCATCTCTATTGGGCAAGTCGGACGGGAGGAGGAAGAAGCCATCAGAACAGCGGAAGAGGGGAGAACACTGTAGCTAGTGTGGGGGAGAAGAAGGGGGTCCCCCCTCTTATAGACCCCAAAAGGCCACCTCAAGAAGGAGCAAGAACAAATTCCGCGCAGGTGCCCCGCTTATAAGGCACATGGCGCCCTGTAATCAGGGCAGCTGGCGCCCTATAAATAGGGCACCAGGCACCCTATAAATAGGGCACCAGGCACCCTATAATTAGGGCACCAGGCGCCCTATAAACAGGGCGCCTGGAGCCTTACATGGACTGTTTATTTATCATAATCTCGCATGTATCATTGAAGACCTCAGGTCTAAGAGGGCTGAGTCTGAGAACCCCTTCGACAAAATTGATGAAGGATTCAACCACTTTTAGGCCGGCGGATAAGACAAAGTCAAATAAACGGGGACGACGGTGTCTTCACGGATGTCCTGACCCGTTGCATTTGACCTATATCTTCAACTATTTTCTTATACTTATTTGTATTTCTTTAAACTCAGCATGCATCATGCATCGTTATACATTATCTCATGCATCATCATACCTATCTTTCATGCCAACCCTACCATTACAGTCTTTCTATAACTCTTAGAAGGGGCTTTGGTCTTCCCGGAAGATCCATTTTAACCGTGTTTCAATGATGATTTCATCAAAACAAGAAGTTATTCTATTCCGAACTACACCGGTATTTCTGAGTAAACTCGAGGAGTTTGAAGGACCTAACCTTGGTTGATTGCCTGTTTCCCCTTTACTTTTTGCAATTTACTTTCTACCGAGTCCAACACACCTTGCAGTTCGGGTCCTGGCCAGTAACAATTCTCCCCCATGTGGGATTTTAGTACTTTCAGTACAGTTCTTTTGCCCAATCAATCAACCAAAGGGAAGGTTCCGATAAGATGAAAGGCAACCTCGGAGTCCGGTAAAGTTTCATTCCACTCAACTAGGCCAATGAGGGCGTGTCTAAATCTACACCTTGGCGTCACCTTTTCAGTCCATTACCACTTCATTCTGCTACACCTCACTATGTTTCACTACATTCCCCTGCGCTACATTCATGACATTCCCCTACAAAGCTGACGCCAAGGCAAGGCAAGTTGTAGACACACAATTTTGGCTTAGATGGAGAGCTTAAATTCTTGTTTTCATGAAGAATATTTGAGTAACCCTTCAAGGGAACCGTGTTTTCCGGAAGAATCGGGCTTTTCGGCACGTTCCAAAGAAGATCGATAGGACGTTGACCGGGGTCAAAGCGCCATGTATATAGGGCACCTGGTGCCCTGTATATAGGGCACTTGGAGCCCTATTTAGAGGGCACTAGGCGCCCTATATATAGGGTGCCTGGCACCTGGTCAAATCGACTCGACTAGCCGACTTGACCACTTGAAGGGACTCATCTTATCGATTTGACATACCTCATGATGTTGGCACCCTATATATAGGGCGCTTTGCCGCGTGGAACTGCTTTTCAGAAATGGCCAAAGTACCCTCTTTTAGGCTATAAATAGAGCCCCATTTAATGCTGGAAGGAGGTTCCAACTGGGTACCACCGTAGAGCTCATCCAATACCACGTTTCTAAGCTATTTGCACCTACTATAAGCCGTCAAACCGATCCAAAACCATGGTTCGCCGGGTCGCAACTCGGACCCGACCGGGTCGGTTTTGGGGCCGACCGACCCGGTCGTGACCCCAAGACCCCGACCCTATTTTGAATTTTTTATTATTATTTTTTGCGACCCGGGCCGACCCCGTCCCGACCCGGGTCGCAACCCCGGCTGACCCAAGTCAGTTTGGCCCCAAACCGACCCGGTCCCGACTCCCAACCCCACCTTCCTTGTCCAAAACTACCCCCCCCCCCCCCCCCAAATCCCAAAAACCTGCTGTTTCTGCCATCCATAAACAGGGTTTTTTTCCACTTTGAAAGCCTCTATCCGTCTCTTCTCTTTCATCCAGCACCCAAATCACCCACCACTAGCTTCATTTGCATATTGGCTACAAGGAGGAGCCCCTACTTCATCCCGGAAGCCGCCCAGCACTCCGAAGCAGCATCGCGAAGAGGGGAAGAAAATCTTCCCGAGCCAGACTTAGTGCCCCATATACAGGGCACTTTGACCTTGGTCAATGCGCCCTATAAAGGGGCACCTACACCTAGCGCCCTATATATAGGGCACCAGTAGGGGCAGAAGCTGGTTTTGCACTTTTCGGAGTCCGATCGGCTGTCCGATTGGATCTTTGTTCTCCATTTTAATCTTAGAACATATTATCACTTCATTTAGCATGCATTAAGTCATTTTGCACCTTCCATATATTTAAAAATATACCAAAAATAGGGGTTGGGATTTCTTCCCAATCCGGTCAGTTCATTTCCTCTTGTATGTTTAAGATTCACACCAAACATGATACTATACTCATGCCAGAGCTAATGATCTTCACTTGTTTTCATGTTTCTCCGCAGGACATTCTTGGGTGAACCCGATCGAGGTGAAGCTTCAACCTGATCTGAAGTGAAAGAGCTCACTAAAGCTCTCCTTTGGCCGACCGAGAGAGGAGAAGTTAGAACCTAGCAATCTCCCCATCTCAAAAGGTACGATGGTCAAATTTGCTTTTTCATTTCATTTGCTTTACACTTAATCACATTTTGGAGCCTTTGGCTCCTGGCGACCACACACACACACACAACCAACTCTTCACTCCAAAAGAAGAAGAGGAGAAAGGAAGAGGGCGAACCACCGTGCGGGCCATTTCCGGGTGCCTACAAGTATCATGCTCAAATTTGAATTCAAACATGCAAAAGAAAAGAAACTAACTAGATTGGAACTAAATCTCAACCCCTATTTTTGATAGGTTTTAAAGGTGTACAAAGATGCAAATGTATAGCCTAATGCATGCTAAATGTCATAATAATGAAAGCTAGAATGAAATAGAAGAGTAAAAGATCGAACAGAGGGGTGAAAAAAAATAAAATGATGCAAAACAGGGTCTGCCCCTGCTAGTGCTCCATTGATGGGGCACTAGCTGCAGGTGCCCCATTGGTGGGGCACGTTGACCAAGGTCAAAGTGCTCCCTGATGGGGCACAAGGGACTAGTTCTGGCAGATTTTCCTTCGTTCTTCGCGGCGTCACCCTGGAATGTAGGATAATCTCCAAGATGAAAAGAGAGCTTCTCCAAATAGCCAATACACAAGAGAAGCTGGTGGGGAGGGTGATTTGGCACCAGATGTAAGAGAAATAACTTGTAAGGGCTCTCAAAGTCAAAGAAAAACTATATTTTTAAAGAAGAAAACTGTGGGTTTTCAAGTTTTTGGGGAAGGGTTTCGGAATGATTTAAGAATGAGGCCTTAGATGCATAGTGTTGGATGAGAGGGAGTGGGGGATGGTCTTGGAGCATCCTAAACCTTTCAAATGGGGGTCCTTTTATCGCCAAAAGGAGGGCACTTTAGAAAGATTCAAAAAGCTGCTCCACATGGCAAAGCGCCTTCCCGATGGGGCACTAGCATCATGAGGCATGTCTTCTCACTAAGATGGCTGACAGAGGGTTTAGATTGCCCATCGAGTCAATTTGACCAGGAGGCACAGGGTGCCTAGTGCCTTATAACCATGGTGCTTGTGCCCTAGTTATGGGGCACTTTGACCACAGTCTAGCCCAGAATGTGTCGAAAGCTTCAATTTTGATTCCACGTGTTATTAATGTAAACAAGAATTTTAGCTCTCCAACTAGGCCAAAATTGTATGTCTACAGAACCGAGCTTGTCCTAAAGATGATCTTCTTTTATCTGATATTGATGTCTTGGTTGGTAATACAGCTGGATATGAAATGCTCTCATTTATGGATGGCTATTTCGGATACAACTAGATTTGGTTGCTAAAGAGGACCAAGAGAAGACCTCGTTCACTACACCTTGGGGAACCTATTGCTATGTCGTCATGTCCTTCATATTCAAGAATGCTGGTGCCACATATTAGAGGGCCATGATGGCTATTTTCTATGACATGATGCATACATTTGTAGAAGTGAATGTGGATGACCTAGTTGTCAAATCCAAGAGCCGAGAGGATCAGCCTGAGGTGCTAAAAATGGTCTTCCAAAGGGCTAAAGAATAAAAGTTAAAGATGAACCCTAAGAAAAGCACATTTGGTATCTCATTTAGAAAGTTGTTTGGATACATAGTAAGCAAAAGGGGCATAGAAATTGACTCGAACAAGGCCAAAGTAATCATTGGCATGCCTCTCCTAAAGAAGGCCAAAGTAGAAAGGGGCATAGAAATTGACTCGAACAAGGCCAAAGTAATAAGTAATCATTGGAATGCCTCTCCTAAAGAATATGAAGAAACTTTGAGACTGATCGGGAGGCTACAATTTGTCCGCCGGTTTATATCACAACACTCACAAAGGTGTAAACCTTTCTTTGAGTTTGCTAAGGTGGGGGCCGAGTTCAAGTGGAATTCGAAGTGCCAGGTAGCATTTGATGGTTTGAAAAGATACCTGACTTGTCCTCCTATGCTTACACCTCCAATCCTAGGCAAGTCTTTGATTCTTTATACCTCGATTATAGAAAACTCTTTTAGAGTAGTCCTTGCACAAGCTGATGAAGATAGAAAAGAGAGAGCCACTTATTATTTGTCCAAGATCTTTGATCCTTGTGAGCAGAAATACACTACAATGGAGAAGACCTGTGCTGCTATAGTCTGGTAGTTAAGAAACTTAAGCACTATTTCTTGGCTCATGAGGTCAAGTTCATTGCTCGTATCAATCTCATCAAGTTCCTCTTAGAGAGGATGGTTCTAACTGATCGATTAGAACATTGGTAGAGTTACCTCTCATAGTTTGATATCACCTATGTCACACATAAGGCGAGTGCTATGCCATTGCTAAACACCTTACCTACCACCCTATACCTATCTTTGACGTAGTCTAGTCGGAGCTCTTGGATGACAAATTAATGTCAATCCGATCTTCCAATCTTTGGACATTATATTTTGATGGGACTTTGAATTCACGTGGTAGAAGGATAAGAATTGTCCTTCTATCATCTGATGGTGTCACCATTCCACGGGCGTTTTAGCTCAACTTTCTAGTAACTAACAATATAGTTGAGTATGAAGCCTTGTTTGCTGGGCTGGAGGCCACTCACTACTATGGTGCCACTGAATCGAGAGTGATAGGGGATAGCCAACTAATTCTACACTAGGTCCTATCCAAATACTGAACTTCTCACCTAAACCTCAAACCCTACTAGGAACTCACCTCTTGCTACATCAAGTTATTCTTTAAATTCATCTTTGTTCATGTTCCTCGAGCACAAAACATTCTTGTCGATGCCTTAGCCTCATTATCTTCATCTCTATCAGTCCCGCTAGGCAGGCCAGTGTAGACCAGTTTGTAAAAGATCAATTCTAGCAATTAAGGATGGACATTTTTTGAAGATTAAAAAGAAATTTGATAGAAAATAATATCTAAAACAAAAAGAAGAAATCTCCTTGATTGAGTTGGAAGAATAGAAGAAGGTGAGAAACCTTAGTATGATTGGATTGCAAGGTATTGGTAGGATCAAACATATCCGATCTACTGCCAAAGAGAAGAAGGCAATTAGGTGAGTATCCCAGAGGTACACAATTCTAGGAGGAGTGCTCTATAAGAGGAGCCTGAGTAGTATGCTACTTTGATTCTTTGATGAAAAAGAAGCTGAGTTGGTGCTAAAGGAAGTATATTTTGAAGTTTGTGGGGGGCACGTAAATGATCAAGCCCTTGCTAAAAAGATCATCCAAGGGTACTACTAGTAGACTTTAGAAAAAGATTGCTTTATCTTTGTCCAACACTGTCACTCTTGTCAACTCCATGCCAACAAGATCCATTCTCCCACATCTTTCCTTCATGCAATTCATGCCCATGGCCTTTCATCATGTGGGCTTTTGATATCATTGGCCCATGAAGTGATCTCAACTCTGAAGTGTGCTCTAAATTGTTCCTCTTGATGGCTATGGATAACTTCACCAAGTGGGTAGAAGTGAAAGCGTTCATGGAGATTAAAGCATCAACAATGTGTTCCTTCATCGGGCACAACATCATTGCTAAGTTCAGGATTCCCAGTGACATTGTCACTAATAACGAGCCACAAATCTTCTCTCAAGATATGCATGATCTTTGCAACAGTTACTGCATTTCATTGCATCATTCATCACTGTATTACCCACAAGTCAATGATCAAGCAAAAGTCACAAATAAAACCTTAATCAAGATCATCAAGAAAACCTATTAGTTCAGTAGGTTCACAAATTGGCTAGATAAACTCGTAGATGCCTCATGGGCTTATCATACCTCTATGTGGACCCCCCACCGGTAAAACCCAGTATGCCCTCGCATATGGTATGGAAGTGGTGTCCCATACGGGGTGCTCCTTCCATCACTCTATGTTTAGCTCGACAGTAACATCCCCATTGATGAGAGATGAGAATCTCTTCTTGCATAGCTTAAACTCCAAGATGAAAGAAGGTTGGCCATTGTTAAGCATGCTCAGACCTATTATAATAGACTTAAAAGTTTTTATCAAAAGAGGGTGGTAGAGAGGATGTTCCCAATTAGTGAGATGGTAGTCAAATGCATATTCATTAAGCTGGTGGTCCCCACTCTAAACAGTAATTTAACTTGGAAGGGACTTTAGTAATCACTAAAAAATATCCAAGTAGTGCATATGAATTGACTAATGCAGATGGAGAAAAGTTGAGTCATCCATGGAACAGAGTTTAACTTAAAAAAATCTTAAAAAAATGGAGAATCATTGGTATGATATCAAGTCATCGATCCAAAGATGTTCACTAGAAGAGTAGGGTAGACACCACCCTACACACACAACATCTCCCAATCCTAGAATTCAGATAGCCTAACACTCGTGAGAGGCAAGTTAGATGCCTGAAGGCAGAAGGGACACCTTTACCTAATTTTCTTCTATTAGGTCATAGATAGGTAGAAGAGATTAGAGGAGGGTAGTATCAAAAATGCCCACTGCCCTAGTAGGAGGCCATCCTAGTAGCAACAAAAGGGTGCCAAAATATGGGCAATGAACCCATCAAGTTTAAACAAAAAAATATATATAGACCTATTTAAATGAGTAGACAAAATGTAAAAAATATAAAAGGGTGCCAAAAAATGGGCAATGACCCCATAGGTCAAAGACCTCTTTGAATGCGTTCCACATAAATAATGTAGGAAAAGACTCAAAGAAGCCAAACCCCAAAGAGAAATTTGGGCATGAGTAGAGAATTCCTTCTCGACATCTCTAAACTTTATCAAGGGCTTCCTCTATTATTCTTTCTTCTTAAGGTTAGGGTGAACCAACCAAATTTAGGGGGAGCCCAAGCTAATCAAAAGAAAAAGGCTAGAAAATTTCTGGATAGGGAATCTTATTTTCACATGGTGTTTACCGCTTGAATATTGATTAACAGCTAAGGACAGTTAAATTGTCTCAATACTAGTGTATTATCTATAAAAAAATAAAAAAGGTTGAATACTTTTAAAAATATAAAAAATTAAATATTTTGAAGAAGCAAAATGATTGATTTTTTTAAAAAATATATAAAAAATTATATTTAATAAGTTCGAAAAGATTTACATGTCTCAAGAAAAAACAAAAAAAAATGATTCATTTAACTTGGCTTAACCTTGATTTTTGTCTTTACTTGCATCCATGTTTATATTCTTATCATGCATGTTTCTATTTTTGCATTACATATTTACCTTTATTATTACCCCATTAAGGGGGCTCCTCTCTTTGACCAAAGTCAAGGGAGATGACAATAGTCAAAGGGATGAGTCATGGTGTTGATTTAATCCCCTTTCTCTAGTGTTTTAGGAATTTAAGAGCAGAAGGGAAAGATTCTCACCATGATAGGTAAGTTCTCTTAACCCTTATCACATTTCAAATTTTTTTTCATTCATTTTGTTATCCTTTAAGAAGCTCTTCTCTTTGACCTAAGTCAAATAAGATAGAAAAAGGCAAAGGGATGAGCCGTGGTAAAGATCTAATCCCTTTATCTGAGTGTTTTAGGAATAGTAAGGCAAAAATGGGTGATTCTCGCCAAAACAGGTATGCTTTCTTAGCCTCACCTCTTCATTTGTCTAAGTTGTTTTTCTTACCATGTTAATAAGGCTCCTCTCTTTGACAAAGGTCAAGACAGACCGTAACTTGCAAGGGGTTAAGACATATTGCAGTTCTAATCTCCTTCTCTAAGTGTTTCAGGCACGAGGACCAAAGATGGAAAATTTCACACAAGTAAGCAATGCTTGCAACTTCTCTCTCTCGAGGATTCTTAGGAGGTGGTGTCACCATAACCTTGACCTCAGTCTTGCAAAGGATTTCATTTTAGAAAAATTTCACTCTATGACTTCATCAGGACACATGAACCCTTTTGTGAGAATGAGCGCCACCACATCACAAACTCATCGTTATCATTTCCTTTTTAACATATATGGTGCATTACTATTTATCCATACATTGATGTTGAAAATTACGAGTGTGAAGAAGACCGGACCCGAGATCCCCTTCATCAAAATCTATAAAGGTTGGGTCATTCTTCATGCTCACAGATAGGCCAAAGTTGTACAGTGAGGGAAGACAATTCTCAATTTAGGTATCCTGACCTATAATGTACAACTTATATCTTCGACTAGTTTATTAAGTGATTTTTGACTTTTTTAAGACCAATATGCATCGTATAGTTTTGCATCATTTCCGTTGTATTCTTACTTATTGTCTATGCATCCCTCCTTGGTCATCACTTCTCCACCATATCCTTTAGGTCCCACTAGGTCTCTTCTTCTTATCATTCTTATATTTTCAATCCCACCATGCCTTTTGTCCCACCACATCTATTATCACACCATGGTGACCTTTTGTCCCATAACGTCTTTCATCTCTATCCCACTGTGATCTCTGGCAGCACTTTATGGCAATTTATCCCACCATGGTAGTGACCCCATTTCCTATCCCACCATGGGCTTCCTTTTTCTTTGATCCCATCATAATCATAATCTTTGCACCACCATTGTCCTCATGGTCTATTGATTGAAGCTTTGACTTTTGCCTCTTATAATTTGAGTTCATTCCATTCTGAATTAAATCATGTCTTTTGAAAAACTCAAATGGATCTAAGAGCCTAAATATGCTTGATTGGTATTCTTTTATTTTTACAAAACAAATCTCTTTTAAACTTTAGCCGATCACAGTACAAAAACACCGCAAAGATCGGGTTGCTAATAGATGATGAACCTACAAATCTATGATTCGGGGACTCCTCACCATGTTGGCATTGGCTACTCTTTTATTTTATCTCTCTCATGCCTACGGCACACCTTTTACCAATCGGATGTAAAAAGATTTGATTAAACATGACTGTGAGACAAGCTACATTTTCAGTCGATGAGCATGTCTATATCTACACCTTAATGCTACATTTTCAATCTAATGCTATTTCACTCTACTACATTCCATTACAATACATTTCACTTCTCTTCATTTCTTTACGTTTCACTTCATTACACTACATACCATTCCCTTGTAAAGCCAACATCAAGATGAGACAAGCTGTAGACACACCAAGTTGACCTGATTCGGAGCCCAAAACTCTTATTCTCTTAGTGATACATTATATTTGACCATTGTTCAATCAAAATCACTTTGTGGAGATGTGTCAAGGACCTTGGTGGATGGGACAAAGGCTTACCAAGTGCATTGAGAATGGACCGAAGATTTTCGAGCAAAGCCAAAACATTTAAGTGAGGCCATGCGCTAATCATGGAAATGCAAAACGTGCTCGATGACCAATGCTTAATGATGCTCAACTAGAGGGCATGATAACATCGAGTATATTCTAAGCCCTTCTGTCACATGTTGATTTCCGTTGGATCCTTCTAGTTGTCATACGATCATTGCAATTTTTATCACATCTTTTCGATCGGTGTTTCGAGCATTCACATCCATCCCAGACCTTACATTGTGTCTTTTCATTAGCCTAACAAATTTTGAATGATTTTTTGATGTTTTGATTGATACTAAGTCTTTCAGATCACTACCTAAGCTGTCGACAGCACTGGTAGAATGAATCAAAAGCTACAACCTGGTATGGGAGTTTTGAGATGTGTACCAACTGGTTTACTAATTTGGGGAGCTGAGTTTGCGAGTATTCTTTTAGATGCAACAAATGGGAGTCAAAACGAATATTTCATTTACAAGTTATGGCTTGTGAAGTGCAGACACACAGGAAAGAATTGAGCGTGCCCCAAATTGAGGGCATGGCCACTGCGGCCCCAAGCCAAGGGCATGGTATGTGCACCCCCAATATGGGGGCACAGGGTGCGTGCCCTCGAACCGGGGGCACATCCAGTTTCAGAAACCCAATTTTCTCTTTTATTTTGGGACTTTAAATTTTCTTTCGAAAAGTTTCTTTCTAAAAAAATGATCATTTTGATCATGCCCCAAGTCACGGGTGCATTCATTTTATAAATCTCCTTTTTCTGAAATTTTCCAGAATGTTCCAGCCAAAACTAGTAAGTTTGGCTGAATGCACCCCCAGTATGGGGGTGCGCATAGTGTCCCCTGGTTTGAGGGCATGCACTGTGCACCCCCAATCCGGGGGGAGCATTCATTTTTTGTCTCCATTTTGCGCTGATCTTGCTTTCCCCATAAATTTGGGGCCGTTCTCAATGAACTGAGGTGACTCACCTTGTCTAGAGCTCATCCTCAACCTCTAAAACTTTCTTCCAATCTCTCTTCCACGTTCTACTCTGTTCTGGTGGTGGAAATTTGATCCCAAAGAAAGGAAGGAAGTTCAGTCTGTGGTCTTCAATATTGTTTGTCTACATTGGCTTCCATAGATTCTTAGAATGCATGCTGCAAAAATGGTCAATAAATAAAAGCTTCTTCTCCACATCCTCATTCATTTGCAACAAATGGCACTTGATTCTAGAGAAGTCACCAACATTAAAGTCTTCCTCTCCAAGTCTCTATCCATTAAAACAAATGACACTCAATCTTTACATTATGGCTATCCATAGTAGTCTTTACATTGAAGTTGCACTAGAAGGGTACCATATTGTAGGCTGACTAGATTAGTCATTTTTCACCAATTTTTGCTCTAATTTGAGCTTTCCTACACCTTGCCTTTTTTATTCTGCTTCATTTATAGGTTATTTTTATTAAGTTTTCATTATATTTTATATCATAAAAATAAAAAATGGGGTTAAGACTTGCCCAAAATCAGTGAGTTCTATTCTGATTTTATCTTTTTCACTTTTTTCCTTATAGTTGCTACACATCCTGTAGTTCTGATCGGTTTCTTTCACTTGGTTCTTTGTCTTGAGTTGCATAGGTACATAAAGCTAGCATTGGTAGAGGACTCTTATTCATTGGTTGGTTGACGAAGGAGAATGTTGAACCCAAATACCTTCCTCACTTCTACATTATCTCCTCTCTTATTTCTAGTCCCTTTTAATTTTATTTTTCTTATTCTTTCCCCACATCACTCGAGCCGTCTCTCCAATGCCCAAGGGACACTGAGGGTCGAAAGTTCAGAGATCAATATAAGTGTGGGTCGAGGTGAGAGTTCTACTTAATATTCTGAGGTGCTAACTTGGAACCCATTTTTGGAGTAGACAGAGAGCGTGCACATCCATAAAATAAAAAGAACACAAAGGGATCTGGCCTTTCAGGCTTGATGAGATGCGAACAGTTTTTTAATTTGTTGAGTGTTTGATTTTATTTTTTTTAAGTTGATTTTTTGTTTGATTTGAAATGAGGATTTCAGGTTTGAGTTTAATTTTAATTTTTAAATGTTAATTTTGATTTGATTTGTATTTTGGTTTTGATTTCTTTTATTTTAATTGGTTGAGTTTGTTTTTTTTGTTTTGTTGGAACTTTGTGAACTTCATATGTGTTGAACATTTTGATTTGTTTAGGTTTGGTTGACATGTATTAAATCATTTTTATTATTTTTCATGTTGATTGATGTGTTTGATACCGATTTAAATGTGTTAGCATGTTATAAATGTTTTCAACTTTGGTTTGATTTGAGTAACTTCAAGTTTCAGATTTTTATGTGATCTTATTTTTCAGGTTTTGAGGTGGATTTGGAGTGTTTAATGTGTTTTGATATGTTTTATTTAATTGTCATTGATTCATTTGGTTTTCACTTATTTAAGAAGTTGAATTCAATTGAATTAGGTGAGTTTATTTTGAATTTCTAGATTACTTAAGTTTTGATTTTTGTTTCATTTTCATATTTAATGATATGTTTTAAAGTATTTTTAGATTTAATTAAGTCAATTTTTAGATTTGTTTTAATTATGTTCAGTCCGCATCATATCCGGTCCGTCAGGCTAGCATCGATGCCTGGTCACACCAAGTCGAGTTGGAAACTTGAAGCTTCAATGTATTGCATGTCCATGTTAGTGTACAGTCAATGAAGACCAGCAATTCATATACCATGTCAACGTTGTTCAACCGTGTAGATGTAAATGTGTCCTTTCAACAATGTAAAGTCCCACAAGACTGAGAAAATTTAGGTAATATGTTGCCTTATTTTTCATTCAAAGTGGAAATCTACTTGTCCATTGCAACAATACGTGACTCATCTTATTGTGGGAAGGATCATCTACAATTGGAGCCATCATGTGCCTATGTTTGGGTCAGCCTTCTGGAAGTATAGTCAGATGAGCTGCCCAAGGTGGAGCACCCACATGGTGGTGCTAACTCCTTACTTAGTGTTGCATTTTGCATTTCAAAATTTAGTTAAGTTTATTTGTTTAAGGCCCAATGGGCTAGCTTCAGTCACTTCGGCACAAAGGGCCGATCAAATTATGGATCGAAAAGGCTTGATTGGAGCTTCAACAGCCAGCATGGCCTATTTTTGCAAGTTGTAGAAGCTATCTTTTTGCATGCCTTTTTCCTTGCTGTAGAAGAGGGCTAAGTGGACCTGAAAGAGGTTGAAATGGGCCTATTTTGATGAGCTTTTCATGGGACTGCGCAAAGGGTAGGTTTAGGCATGAATGTGGACTGATTTGGGGATGATTTTAGGTCAAGAAAAGATGGAGTTTCCACGGACTATTTAAATGACAACAAGGTGGGTTTTTCTTTTAGGCCGCAAAGAGGCTGTTTTGGTAGACTTGAGAGTCCATTTGGGGAAGATTTGACCCATTGTATAGATTCCAAGAATGCCCAGATCATCACCCTCTCCTCCATCCAAAATGAGGAATCAAAAGCACACTCGAGAGAGACTTGGCCCATTATACGGATTCTAAGAATGCCCAAGACATCACTCGTTTACACTCATTGACAAAGGTGTTGTGTAGGGACAGAAATGAGAAAAACAATGCACTGTTAAGAGGACTTGATTAGGGACAAGTTTAAGGGCACACAGGGGGCCTGATTAAGGTTGCACAAAGGGGCTGTTTAGGTGCATTGTAAGGATATGTTTGGGTGTTGTTCATATGGCCAGCAGGGGAGCTATTTATGTCTCATATCTAGGTGCAGCAACGGGTGGTTTTAGAGTCTATTTTGTAGGCTAGAAAAGGGGGGCGCACAAGAATCTATGCATGGGGTCAGATAGGGGACATGTATGGATGGCCAAAAGGTCAGTTTTCAGGTGCTGTCTAAGGGCTAGATAGGAGACTGTTATAATGACCATCAAAGTGATTCACAAGGGACTGTCTGATGGCAGGTATAGGGACTTGTTTAGGTGATCAAACTATGGCCAATCAGGAGGCTTAAGAAGACAAAGCAAGAGGTGTCCAGGCGTTGCGCAAAGGGCATTGAATGGAGAGGAGATAAAGGAAGAGAAGAAGAAATTTAAGGACTACATGGTACACCCTTGCTACTCACCTTCTCTTTCTTTTTACTGTGGAATCTGCCGAGAGGATTAAGAATTGCCTAGTTCTTCTTCTTCTTCTTCTTCTTCTTCTTCTTCTTCTTCTATTGGCACAAGGGCTACTAGAGGAGGAAGATCAGGCCACTAGGTGCTGATGCAGCTACAAAGAAAGAGAGCTACAGGGCCTTCTTCTTCTTCTTCTTCTTATGTTGCGTAAGGACTACTGGAGGAGGCTTGCTATTGCCGCTGTTAGAGGAGGACTTCTTCTTCTTGCTGTTGTTGTTGGAAGGTAGGCTATAGGCCGGAGACCTGGCCACCAAGTCTTCCTTTCTTGTTGCTATCACTGGAACTAGTAGGCAGGGGGAGAGAGATAAGTTGCACCCCAAGTGAGAAAGGTATCTTAGGACTATGGTTTATGCATAGGTCTGACGGGGATCAGGTGTTGTGTGCAAAGGTGAGGGTGAGAAAGAGAGGATGGCGCACCAATCTTTTTGTTCTCTTAGTCTCTCATCAACTGTGGAATCTAAGGGATAACTTGGATGGAAGATAAGGCAAGGAATTGTAGCTCACCTAGAAGTCTTCTCCATGAAGAGTTCTAAGTGGAGAAGTCTTCCAAAGTAGGGAGACATGTGTGCTATGTTGGGTGGGAAAGAAGGTTGGGCATCCTTCTCCTCCTAGTTTTGGCACAAAGGACAGCTGGCCAGGAGATAAGGTGAGGAATTTCAATGCTTGAAGAAGTCTTCTTCTAGGAGAATTCCTTTTTGGAATGGAGTCTTCAAAGAGGATGTGCACACGGGAGCTGGTTTTCGGGAAGGGAATGGGTGCACCAACTTTTCTTTCTCTGGATTTGTGCTAATCAATATAGAGTTGGCTATGAGAGTGAGTTTTCAATGAGAGGATTTAGGAGTTGTTACCTCTAAAGATGTTTAACTCAAGAGAGAGTCTTCCCATGAAGAGTTCTATCCACAGGAGGAGATCGAGCAGGAAATGTGCCAAGCTCAACTATTGGCTTGCCCAGGTCAGGTGCTAGCGCACCAACAAAGAGAGAGAAGATGATGGCTAACTTGAGTTGGTTAATCTTAACCTAGGTTTCATCAAAATGCTCCTTATATGATGTATATCATTAATTGTGATCAAAATCAATTAAATAAACTTTTAATTCACTCAGAAAAATCCTGAATGTGCTCCAATGGCAGTTGATCTTGTGCTCCATCAAGATGTGTGGCCAAGATCTGCCAAATTGCATCAAATCTTTGATTTCATCGAGTCCCCTAATCGGTGCAATCTAGGCTGCCAAAAATTTTGAAAACTATAATTAAATGCAATTAAATTCTACAGTAAGCTAAATTTCATTTTTGATGCATCAGTATTCTAGAGTCTAAAGTCTTGAACCAAGAAATTACAATTTTTAGCCGGTGGGTAGATCTTAAAGCAGATTGGACCATTATGTCCTTGGGGTGACAGGGTATGGACTCTCGTCCAGATTCGATCTTTTCTTCATAACTCTCCAATCACTGGTTGAGTTTCTGATCCTTCTCAAGCGTTGTCCACCTTTGTCTTATGATGACAATGTGGTGAAGTTAGATTTTTCCGATAGAGTCCTGACTTGTCTTGATAGTGCCAAGGGGAGCAAAATGGTTATTTAGATCTTTCATTGTCCATTTTTTGTGTTTTGGGTATTGTTGCTAAGCTCTCGATTGGGACTATGTAGCAAGCTTGTTGTCTTGGCCATTTAGGCCCATTAAGCTTGTCAAGACATTTCCAAAACTTGTTTACACCATCTAGTCCTTGTTTTACTAAATTTGGGTCAAAGAGCGGACTAAATGGAGTTGTTCAAACTCTCTTGGGCCATCATTTTGCATTTTAGGGCCATTAAGTATTATTGGGCCAGCTGGTCTATTGAGTCACTAAGGTGGGTCCCAACATCATTCTTTCTCTTTTGGTCCTTTCTAATATTTTTGTGTTCAAAGCTTTCTAATCCCCACTACTTTGTACTTTGAAAAAATTTGGTGCCAACACTATCTTTCTTGATCTAGAGACAAATTAATTGTTTTTTCTCGCTATGTAGTAATTATGCACAATAGTTCTTCAAATAATGTCAATGATTCTAAAAATATAATCACTATGTATCAACATTTAGGTTTTAGCAGGATGCATCTATTGATGCTCAATATATTAAGACATATGGGTGAATTGCAAAGAAAATATAATCATAAAAAAGTTAATCAAATTGTTTAATTTATTTTTTAAACTCTTGTTAATTATTACTAATAGTTATTGTATACCTAGTATTTTATAGGACATCCGCTAGAGGATGCATATTAGTGTGTGCCTCCATAAATTAAATCAGACCAATGGCTTCACATATGTGACTTATGGGTGCAAGATGACTATAAGGTAAAAAAATCTTCTCTTTTAAGTATCATATATATGTATATTTTAAAATCTTCTAAATTTGATTGTAGGCACTTAGTGATAGAAATAAAGGCTATAAAGCTCACCTTTCTATGCTTTATAGAAGGGAAAGGCCAACATTCATCAATTGTAAAGTAATTTTTATGTTTAATTTACTACTTAGTTAGCATCTTTTAGACTAAGCTCTAATTTTGTTAACATCTATTAGACTTAGTGACAAATATTTGCCTAGTTGTTGTGGCTATCATTATTGGGATGCGACCCTAAATTGATGATGTTGTTATGGGTTCCTATACTGGATCTGTTGATTCGCTCCTTAGTTCCCTACAACATTAGTAGTCTCATTAGTTACTACCCCTTTAGTGACTAGGCTAGTTGAGGCATGGTACCCAGTCTTCCTAGGGGCTTGATGCTTTAGATTAAAGATATTCACTATGACAAAATCTTTAAACTATATTTGGACATATTGGGCACTATCAAATTCTCAAGCATGGTAGTGGGGTGGTGCAACACTAGTATGCTCTTCAAAGCCAATGTGGCATTAACAGCAAGTACTTTTACCTATTCTTGATCAAAGATGGTGTTAGTATGTCGTTCTACTGTTACCCTTCATCCATCAACATACATCAATAAGCCCTTGTCTGCCTTCATCTTTTCTACCATTCGGTTGGTGATTGAGTAGTTAGGCCCTTCTCTGTAGATTTACAAGAACTTGGATTTTACCATGTTAAAATTTCTCACTTCTATGGGATTGAACAAGTAGAACTACTCTAGGGTAAATCCTCAAGGGATCGCCTAAAGAAGAAGTGAGGGCCCTCTAGTCACTCAACCAAAATGATAACATATATAGAAAGTTCTTCAGTTGAATAAATGGATTGCCAGAGCCATTGGCAGTAGACCAACATCTTTGTTGGAGGAACGTGAAGAATGTGAAATGATAGAACTGAGATCTCATGGATGCTCCGAGAGTCTAGAAGATGCTATACTTTCTTGTACTACACATCAATTTTGATCAATTTTCTCATCAAGGCCTAGTTGACTGTGGTTTCCTAAACCAAGATTGGAGGAGTCGAAGTGAAAGGTGTTAAGACCTGTGTTGGGTATGCTGAAATAGCAAGTAGAGGTAGATGAGTGGATGGGCAAACAAATGGATTGGTCCATGTGAGGGGGTTGAAAGCGTGAATGAGTGTATATGACAGTGGATCCATATGATTTTGATTCGGCCCATGGTAGATGATTGGTGTGGTATGGCTAGTGTAAGAATGCTCAGTTGGGGCAACAGTCATTTGCCAAGATACAAATCATGGTGTAGAGACATGATGACCAACCTCAGTAGGGCATGGTCAGCAAGTAACTTACTTTTAAGCATAGCCTGAATGGCCAATAGTGTATTTAGATCAGTGTGAGAGGCGAGGGCCTCTAGAAAGTGGTTAAAATCGATTAAAGGAGGTGGAACTTGAGTGATTATCTACTGCATTTTTGGCTTATGGATGGCATACACTTGATCTTTAGGCTAGATCAAATGTTGATTTATGGCTTGTAGTGGGATTGGTTGTACTTTAGCTATTCCTATTAGTTCACAACCAGCCATAATGTCATGGGCTTCCCATTATTTTCCCAGTGAGAGAGAAAATGCAATTTTTCTTATTTTTGGTATTTTTAAATTTTTTGTTTACAAATAAGTAATGCACAGACTCTTGAATGATTAATGCAAAAGTTTTGTTTAAACCTTAAATTATTATATTTTTAAATAGTTTTTCACTTGACACTTGTAAAGTTAATCTTAAACTTCATTCACCATCGGCCTAGGATTCTCTCAATCTTACCATTTTGGGATTATTGGGTTCTTTATATTTTGAGATATCGATACAACCAGCACAAAAAGTGAAGAAAGAATTATTCACACCTAGGGACTTACGATGGCCCTGGTGGAAATAAACTGAGTCAATCAAAGAGTGAATCCCAAGATGAGAGATCGGTAACCACCCAGAATGTGTGTGAGATGGTGAAGGCGTGTTGAGAGAGGGAGGTTCCTTCTTGGATGCCTTAAGTTGAACGACTCTCGTACTCGATACAAATATATTGCAATATATGAAATGACAAAGATAAAAAGTAAACAACCTATCTAAGCATGAATATCCTTATGATATGATGCATGTTTGTGAACACATGATATGAGTATGCAAGCTTGAAATTTTGCAGTTGATAAGTAGGAGTTGGTGTGAGGAGTTTATTAACTCTACGTAACTCACCAAGTCTTCTAGAATTTTCATGTACTTAGATTAAAGCAACATATTGTGTTAGAATTACAACCCCATTAAGGGCCCGTTTGTTTGCACGTAGAATGTGTTGCATGCGCTGGTCTTCGGGAAAACAATGTCAACTATGTTATTTGTTTGTACGTAAAATGCAAATCACGGAAAACAAACTCCGGAACAGGTAATATCATTCTGGATTTTGGCATCAGCCGGAATATCCCGGACGCCCTTTTCGGCAAATGACGAATGACACTTTTTTGATATATATTACATATTTTAAGGAGTTTATCATTTAAAATTAATGTTATAAATATGTATAACTGTAGTTAAAAATTTATTCTTATTTTTATGTAGTTTACAAATAAAATAACTTTATTGAAAAATAATTTATCATACAAATTACTCATATAACAAATGACGAACATATATTCAAATGACCAAAAATAATAAAAAAATTAAATAAAAAATAAAAAATAATAGATCTTGTTTTTCAAAAAAAAATGATTGATAAATAAATAATAAACTATGTATTAAAATTTATTTAAAATTAAATTAATGTAAAATAATTAACTTAATCTATTTTATATCAATATTTTGTTATAAATAAATAATTTAAATATATAAATATTTATAAAATTATATTTTACTGTTTTGAAGCATTTGATAAAATTTCATGAAAATCAACTACATGCAACCAAATGACTAACGTTGTTTTGAGTTTTCTTGAAAATAATATACAATGAAAAAGTTTTCCTTTGATTTTATTTTACCTGAAACCAAATGGACCCTAAAGTGTCAGTTGATTATTACTTTTAAAATTATCATAGAAAATATATTATAGGTTAGTTTGAAATATTTAGTTTGTAAAAGTTGTATGCATATTTTGATCTTTTGCATATATATTAAATATTATTTATTAAAAAAATTGTTATTATTATCTCTATCTCCAAATAAATATATTTTAATGGCTATTTTCCCCAGTTACATTGTCAGATAAATTTCATTTTGTATATCTCGTTCGGCTTGTGACAACCTTTGTTGCAATACATCGTGAAAATAAATGAAAAGATTCGCATATCCTAGAAACTATCCTTTGTCATTGACTAAGATATAATTTGCTACCCGTTATAATGTAGTGCTATCATCTATTATAGAAAGTGGTGATTTGTGGCTATGGAGAAATCTCGTCAAAGATTCAAAAAATCAATTTCATTAGCAACACCTTTATGTGATATTTTGTTGAACCCCTATAAAATAGATGCATACAAAATCTTTGGAAAATGCCAATGGTCCTCAAGATCCAAGAAGAATTGGTGATAATTTTTTGTATGTCTATATGTTTACCTTGTCTCATATTTCTATTTATCTATCTTGCAATCTATCTCCTACTCGTCATTTCTCTTTGTATATGTGTTTGTTTGCTAGTCTTTCTTCTTGTCTATCCAATCATCCTTTTATGTGTTATGTGTTTGTCTTTCTTTGATTTATCTATCTATCCATCAATATGTCTCCATCAGCTTGTTTTGTCAATGCATTAGTCCATAGTTATTTATTTTTTGAATTTAGCATGTGTTTATTCGTTAATCTATCTAGAACACCTATCGTACCTATTTGTTAGTTTTATAAATCTCAAAAAATCAATTAAGAATTATTACTTAATTATTCATGAAGTTGTTCATCTCCTTTTTTTCATGCTTCTTAGCTTTTTAATCTGAAAAATTATATCTTTATGGCCTTAAACATAACCATAATCTATACGAGTGTTTTTATTGTAAGATCTTATAATTAATTGTTGAGACATAAACCTGTTATTGTGGTTCTTTAAGATATTCTTTAAACGTACAAATTATTTTCTTGTCTAATTTATATATGCAACTGTGTTTCTTTTGTAGTATAATTCATACGTGCAACTCAATTCATTAATGTTGATGAAAGAAGAATCTTTGCCTTTATTAACACACTTCCAAATAAGAAATTATGTTTCCATGTTAGTAGATTGCGTTTAAAATTCCTTGTCAAAAAGAATACCTGATAACATTTGTTGAGGAAGGAAGGTATGCGTTAGAGTTGTCCTTGTTTAATAAGGTTTCATGTAATATGTAGGCCTTGTTTGAAAAGAGATAAATTGAGATTTGATCATGTCTTCTTGGACAAATCCTCTGCTTCCATAGCAAAGAGGGAGCTCCCTCTGGCGTCTTTTAAACTAAACAAATGTCTTTATGATCTCACATCAAGTATCATAGACCTCCCACCTTAAATTATATTTTGCTACCGTTTAAAAAGTAGTGGTATCATCTATTATGGAAAGTGGTGACTAGTGGTTATGGACAAATCACTTCAAAGATACAAAGATCGATTTCATTGTCAACACCATTATACGGTATTGTGTATAACCTCGATAATATGGATGCATACAAAAACATCTGGATGTACCAGTGGATTCGCAAGAACCTAGAGGAATTGGCTATAATCTTTGCATGTCTACCTGTCTACACCTTGTCTCTTGTTCTATAGATCTATCTTATCTATTCTTTACCAGTTTAATAGTCGTTTCTCTGTGTATATATATATGTGTGTGTTTGTTTGCTAGTCTTACTGGTTGTCTATCGAATTATCCTTTTATGTTTTTATGTGTTTTTCTTTCTTTTCATTTATATATCTATTTGTTTATCTATCCATTAATATGTCCATCATTTTTTTCATTACCATATTCCATAGTTATATATGTTTTGAATTTAGCATGTCCATATAATTTTCTTACAGCAAAATTCTTTAATTGGAGAATGAATGTGGAAGATCCTTCCTACAATGTAGTAGTGAAGACTCGCCCAAGTGGTTAATAGGGTTCTCCCGGATCTTGAACCAATGACGATGCTCACATCTAATGAGAACAAATATACAAACTGGGAACAAAAGTTATGTGGTTAGGTGGGCACTAGCAATTTGTAACAATTAATTTGTCTTCATATAAAAATTTATCAATCAATTTGCCAAGTTAGACAATAGAAACCAATTATTTTAGGATAAAATGGTAATTCAATTTGAACACCTTCAGGCTTTGTTATATGTGAGCTTTTCCAATCCTTTGTCGATAGAGATCTATCCACATAGAGAATCTAGATCAAGTGTCTTATGAGATGTTTCACTGCATGATAAAAACAAGTTTTGTTGGAAAAATCTTTTTCTGATAAAACTTTTTGAAAATATTTTTTGCAATCATTGAAAAGTAAATTTTGTATATATATAGTATCTTCTTATGAATAAAACATTGACGTGAGTCATTCTTTTCTTTTTTCTGATGATTTCTCACGTGTTTTTAGTTATGCATGGAATATTCCCACTTCTTTTGTTATCGTATCTGATAATATTTTATCTTTAGCTATCTTAAATTTTATTATCAAGGCTTACTGAGAAAATGTATAAAAAAATCTATGTATACACAGATTACAAAAATATTATTTTTTACTTGGGTGGCATTTGTTTTATCTTAATTTAAAAATCTGAAATCTTATTTTCACGTCTGATCTCTTAGTTTGCAATAAAATTAAGTACTTAGTTTGATTAATATCTTTACATGTTAATCAATTTAATGTGCATTTAAAGCTGTGTTATATCTGTTGTTTTTTTATTTTGTAAATGATTATCTCTGAAAAACTAAAGGTTAAAGTATATAAATCATTTTAAAAAAATTAGTATGATATAACATGTGTGTTTAGATGTTAGTTACGTAAGAAAATTATCATGATGTAACTCATTTTAAAAAATTACAATACACGCAAATGTTCCTGCACAACCCATAATTCATAAACAAACTTTCCTTCAAATATTGTTGTGTTAGGTAAGGACAATGGTTACTAAAATAGGTAACTGCTGTTAACTACTTTTCTTATTTTCATCACAGAATGTGGAGGACAACACATGAATACATATGAAACTCACTGCCATGGTCAAGCTGGATTGTCATTCATAAAGCAACATGCATGCAAACAATAAATATGACAGAAGTGCAGAAGGCACCGAAGAGCCGAGCGTAACACTTGCCCTTCCAAGTGCACGGAACACATACAAGAACAACATGCTTATTCCCCTCTTGTCAGGGGGGCTCTCCTATCACTCTCATCTTCTGAAGAAACTCATACAGATCAATATCTCCTCTGTTCAGAGAGGCAGCTTCATCCACCTTGATTGGTGCATCGCTGGCTGCGTTGTTGTATGCTGCTACAGCCTCCTGCAGAGTATCAAAGTCGCCCAGATCGTACTCTTCAATTCTTTGCACGCTCCAAACTCCATTTACTTGCTGTATGACTATCCTGATGCCTGGGGTGATGTACGCTTCTCTCTCCAACTCTGGGTTGTTGTTTTCTTTCTTCCTGCTCCCTGATGCTTCACCCTCCATGGAGCTGCAGGTTGCACACAAAAACTAACCTGTAAGCAAGAAGCAAGGGGAAAGAATGGCTTGGTTTAGTGCTGATCACTCTTCTCTAGGGTCTTCAATTTATAGAAGAAGTTCATCTGGTTTGGGTTCCCGGGTGGTCTTACCAAAGTAGGAAAGATATCACTAGAATAGCTTGTTTAGGAGATACTATAATTCAATTCCTTTGACTGGGAAGAAAGATTTAGGTATCCCACAATCTTTCCCCTCTCTCTCTCTAAATCCTTTTATACGCATGCAAGGTGGTTGGCAGGTTTGTAAATCATCTAGCCTATTGTCTATAACATGTGTCCTGGTTCAGATGTATGATAAAATTTCATAGTTTATCAGATGTATTTGGATTGACACATGTAAGTTTGAGGCTCATGTAAATATCAGTTCACCAAAATATAATGGTTGAAATTGACGTCAGGGCTCACGATGCCAAAGGTCCATGAAGGTTTTCAACAAAATATAAAATTGATTTCTCAAAAGTTCTACGCTTTAATGATTGTAATAGCATGCTTTTTAATATCCAATATTTCGTCATCTATATAACATATATACATGAAATCTTGCATTACACCGTAGCTTGATCTACGGACAAGTGATGCGCTGACATGTGTATTACTTTGAAAAGATGCAAAATTTTTACTTGGTAGATCTTCAGGAATAATGAACTTGATAAATTTTACTAGAAAAATAGTATATGACGAATGATAAAGAAAGATCCACACAGGAGAAGTCAGGATCATCTTCTTGATGAAGTTACTCTATGAGGCAAATATTTAGAGTTCATATGTTTAATCGTTTGACATGCTGTTTATATATGTTTCTTATACTTCTTATCGTCCATATCCAGAATCTGCATATTTGGATGGAGAACAACTAAATTGCTATTTAAATGTCCTGCTGCTTTAAGATTTTTCCTTATTGAGTAGGAACTGGTGTAGAACATAATTTAAAAGATGAATCAAAAGAACAGAGTTGAATCTTCTATAAAAGGATATGAAATTAATGTATGAGGAAAAGGGAAGATAAATAATTGATTTCTTGAATTTCCATTGACAAGATCACTTAAATTGTATCCATATGAATGATTTGGACGATGGTTTCATAATTTTAAATGCTGAGTGTTAATTTTATTCTGAGCTTGTTGATCTCGATAGTGATACTTTCGGAAATCGAGTATTGTGGTGTTGTGCTACAGTTGTTAGCATTAGAGGAGCAAGTTAGCGGAAAATATTCTGAAGATAAAATGAAAAATAGTATATGACGAATGATAATTTATATGAAATTCTAATTAACCAAATTATCGCAACAAAAATAATGCCATACGCTGGTGCTAAATGTATGTATATACCGAGAGAGAGAGAGAGAGAGAGAGAGAGAGAGAGAGAGAGAGAGAGAATCATAAAATTTGGAAAGTAACCATGCATGTTTATCTCTAAATTTATCTTCTCCCAAACTGCCCATTTTGGAGTTGCTAATGTTGCCTGATGCTATGCTTTATTTGATTTTGCTTAACCTCTAAGCTCTGATTTGGTTTGGCTCAAAATAATAAATAAACTATAAATCAAGGTAATTCGGTTTGGTTTAAAACCATAATCAATGAATATAAGTAATTTATTTAGAATGGCTTATTCATATTTAATATTATTTATATATCATTTAATTTGATTTCTTGCCAATCATAATTTATTTTCAAATACCAAACATGATTCAAAAACATAAAAAGTCATAAAATATTTGATTTTTTTCAAAGCCATAAACCTATCTAAGTTGATTTCTAAGTTCTTTCAAACCAAACCAAACTATTACAATTATTGAACCAATTTGGTTTTGCTTCAAAGCACTTTCAAAACAAAGGAAACCGGTAAATTGAGTGATTTGAATTGGTTTGATTTGTAAGCCCTTTACCACAAAGCTAATTATTTTTTTTCTAATGTTTTAAAATATTCAAAAAACCAATCTATCAGTATTCATAATAAGGATGAGACAAATGAAGACACACAAAAGTAGTGTAGCTTATTAAAAGATTCCCAAAATCTTAATATGAATGTTGCAAAGATATATCTAGTTTAAAACTTGTTTTAAAGTTGGATAGGTTGAAGTAAATAAATGGTCTCACTAGAGGATGTATGATCACCATACTATCTTTATTTAAAAATGTATAGCCTAAAGATACAAGTGTTCCTAGTATTTTGTATGAACTTAAAAAAAAATTGCTAAGGACATAAGACATAGTTATCAAAAAATAGATTCATGTAAGAATCATTATATTCCTATTTGGAAAGTGAATTTAGATAAAATCATATTTCTACAATGTGAGACTCCAATATATAAATATTATCTTAAACATAAAAGTAAGAAGATGGAACAAAAAAATGTTACATTATTTTTTATTAAAAGATAGATTGCAGCATTGGTTTCTATCAATGAATGGTACTATGTAAATGACATAGCATAATGTTGCCATATTTTTATCAATTGAGTGGTGAAATATGTCATCTTGTCGATTCTTGCTCTTAGAAGAGAGTTGATGACCAATATTCTATTTTCGGGTTGGAGAAACACAATATTTGACTTGAGTTGGCCACAGATGGCTTTACCCCTTCAATTACATGTCTTCAAAGTACAATGTATGGTATCTATTATAGTGGCTTACAATTCACCATCATATATAGATGTCTATAAAAGTAATATACATGATGATTTCATGTTTAATATCAAGTCCATGAGTTCTCGAAGATAATATTAATGCATGTTTACAACTATTGGTGGATAAGTTAAGGTACTTGTAGGACATCAGATTGAAGACATATAATGTTTTAAAGAAAAAGAATTTTGTAAGTGCCATATTGCAATTCTATCTCGATGGCGTGTTAAAGAAAAAATAGCATGTCTATTTTGTAATGAAGAAATACATTTTGTTCAACTAGCTCAGAGTTAAAGACAATGTTACCTAGGACATTGTCAATTCTTACCCATAGGATATCATTAGAGAAAGAACTATTATAAGCATTCGTTTCAAGTCCACAATGTGTATAGGGAACACAAAAGATGATAATAACATGATAGGAAACATAGAGACAACAATTGAAGATTAACATAAGAAGATTTAGAAAACAATTTAGGAACGAATTAGAGAACTTAAGAAAGAAATTAGCAAGAAACAAAAATTAAAATAAAGAAGAAGTATTTTTCTTTAAGTAACTGCCATATTAGGCTTCTTTCATTATTCACCATTATTTAGATAGCATGCACATCAAGAAGAATATGTGTTATAATATTCTAGACATGTTCAACCTATTTAGAAACAATAAAGACAATCTAAACTCAAGTAAAGATTTGGTAGATTTTTGAAATTTTCCAAATTTACATCTATATGAGGGTTCCTTTAGGTTTACAAATGTACTTTATAGGTTTAACAAAGAACAAAAATTTTAAATACTTGATTTTATAAAATATTTTAAGTTCCATATGGTTATTCTTTAAATATGAGTAGGTGTGTATATATAACTAGTAAAAAAATTGGTGTGTTAAAAAATCATGATTGTCATATCGTGATGCAAGTGATTATTTCTCTAACATTTTAAGACATCGTATCAATAGATGTACTCAGCCCCATTGTAGAGTTATGTCAATATTTAAGTTCATTTGTGTTAAAGTTTTGGACAGTAGTATTTTGAGAGATTGAAAGTCTAAAATTTCTATAACATTGTGTAAATTAAAATAAAATTTTTCACCATCATTTTATTAGGATCTACATAGTTGTGCACTTGACTTATGAGGATAAAATGTCTAGACCAATTCAATATCAGTCATTGTATCTAACTAAAATATATTTAAAAATGCAAAAAGATTATGTGGGCTGTAGGACAAGAGTTGAAGGTTTAATTACCTAGGGCTATTTTGTTGAAGAATGTACACAGTTTTTTTTTTTTTTTTGTATGCAAGGTGCAAGAAAACATAGTTGGGATCGGAATTATGATGGTGATCTATATGAAAATTATCACAAAGAGGGTTCAATATTTAAACCATGTCGTCATCCATTGAGATGCGAAGGAATAAGTTTTTTTGTAGATGATAACTAAAATAAAGGATGGGTGAAACAGGTAAATCCCTACATCATAACTATTATAACAATCAAAAACTGAGAGTGACAATGAACTGGTACCATATCAAGAACAACTTGTTTATGTACATATAACATTTTCAATAATGGTTGAAGAGGTACGTTTTCAAGAAACTTAACCAATACATGTAGAAATTGAATAGTTATATTTGTATTAGTCAATTTTTTTGAAGTTATTCTTTATATGTTTGTACTTTCATTTTTCAATATGTGATAATGGCTATCGGGTGGAATTTTATAGGTATATGCATAGAGATTGGGATAAAGATATAGATTAGGATTGGGATAGATCATATACTTGTTTGGATTAACATAAACAGCTAACCTAAACCATGGCCATTTAGGTTTGGATTGGCGTAAATTACCATAAAAACTAAAAAGGTGTTAGATCCCAAACCATGGTCATTTAGGCCAACTTAAATTAGATATCAGTTTGAATTGGCCTAAATGGTCATACCTAAAAAAGAGTTAGAACCCAAACCATGGCTATTTAGGCCAATATAAACTGGTTACTAGTTTTGATTGGCTTAAATGGCTAAAAAATAAAAAAAGGTTATAACTTAAACTATGACTATTTAAGACAAACTAGTAACAAGTTTGGATTGTCCTAAATGGCCATAAATACCAAAAAAATTAATTAGAACCCAAATCATGGTTTTTTAGAACAATATAAACCAGGTATTGGTTTGGATAATGACTTGTATTAGCCTAAACAACCATAAAATCTGAAACAAGAGTTAGAACCCAAACCATAGTTGATTAGATCAATATGAATTGGTACTGGTTTGGATTGGCCTAAACCATCATAAAATCCAAAATAGGAGTTGGAACCCAAACCATGCATGGAAATTCCAATTCAAACTAGTTACAGGTTTGGATTGGCATAAATGACTATAAAACCTAAAAAATGGAGATATAACTCAAACCATGCTAATTAGGCCAATTCAAATGGGTTGTTAGTTTTGATTGGCCTAAACAATCATAAAATCATAAAAGAAAAGAGTTAGAACCCAAAGCATGTCCATTTAGGCCAATTCAAATCAATAACTAGTTTGGATTGGCTTAAAAGACTATGGTTAGTAAAAAGTTAGAACTTAAAAATGGACTTTGAAATGAAACCATGGTCTTTTAGGCCAATCCTTTGATCCACCTCAACAACATGTGGCACTATGTAATCCCATCTAGTAGAGAACAAAGACTCTTCATAATGGCCGCATTGCAATACTAGTGGCCGTATAACCTTTGAGTACAATGATGCGGCCATTTTGAAGGATCCTTGTTCTCTACATGACAAGTCTACATGGTACCACAAAAAACTAGAACCCAAACCATGGTTCGTTAGGCCAATCTAAACTAGTAACTAGTTTTGCCTAGAAGACCTTAGGCAGCTGGATCATGCCTAATGAACCTTAACTAAATATTATGCTATTACATAATGTTATGTATTTTTTATTATGTAAAAAATAAAAGGATTTAGTAAAATTCAAAGGACATCTTGGAGATCTCAATCTAGTGCAACTCAATCGGACACATCTCAATCTAATCTTAATCGATCTAGTTCACCTGAGCTGGAATGATTGGATTGAAAGGTATTGTCAGGATCAAATGTATCCACATGGATCTACTACCAAAGAGAAGAAGACAATTAGGAGAGTATCCTAGAGGTACACAATCCTAGGAGAAGTGCTCTATAAGAGGAGCTTGAGTGGTATGCTACTCTGATGCGTTGATGAAGAAGAAGTTGAGTTGGTGCTGAAGGAAACATATTCTGGGGTTTGTGGGGGCCACGTAAATGCTAAAGCCTTTGCTAAGAAGATCATCCAGCAAGAGTACTACTAGCGGACTCTAGAAAAAGATTTTTATATCTTTGTCTGGCACTATCATTCTTGTCAACTCCATGCTGACAAGATCCATTCTCCTGCATCTTTCCTTCATCAAATTCATACCCCATGACCTTTCACCCTGTGGGCTATCGATATCATTGACCCATTAAGTGACCTCAATTCTGAAGTGCAGTCCAAATCGTTCCTCTTAATGGCCATGTAATACTTCACCAAGTGGGCGGAAGTGGAAGCATTCATGGAGATTAAAGCATCAACAATGTGTTCCTTCCTCGGGCACAACATCATCATCAAGTTTGGGATTTTCAATGACACTGTCACTGATAACGGGCCTCAATTCCTCTCTCAAGATCTACATGATCTTTGCAACAGGTACTGCATTTCATTGCATCATTTATCACGTTATTATCTGTAAGTCAATGGTCAAGCAAAAGTCGCCAATAAAACATTAATCAAGATCATTAAGAAAACCTGTAAGTTTAGTAAGTTCGCGAATTGGCTAGATAAACTCATAGATGCCTCATGGGCTTATCATACCTCAGTGTGGACCCCCATTGATCAAATCCCATATGCCCTTGCATATGGAATGGAAGCAGTGGTCCCTTACGAGGTGCTCCTTCCATCACTTTGAGTTTAGCTTGACAAGGACATCTCCATTGATGAGAGATGAGAATTTCTCCTTGCATAGCTTGAACTTCTAGATGAAAGAAGGTTGGCCGTTGTTGAGCATGCCCAGATTTATCAGTATAGACTCAAATTTTTTTATAAAAAGAGGGTGGTAGAGAGGAAGATCGAAATTAGTGAGATGGTAGTCAAACGCATATTAATTAAGCCGGATAATCCCTGCTCTGAATTGCAATATAACTGGGAAGGGCCTTTTGTATTCACTGAAAAAAATCTAGGCAATGCATACAAATTGACTAATACAGATGAAGAAAATTTAAGTCATCTATGGAACAAAGTTTATCTCAATAAATATTTTATTTAAAAAATAGAAAATCACTGGTATGGTATCAAGTCATCGATCCAAAGATGTTCACTAGAAGTCAAGGGTAGACACCACACTATACACAACACCTCCCAACCCTGGAATCCGGATAGCTTGACACTCATGAGAGGCAAGGCAAAAGCCTGAAAATGGAAGGGATACTCTTACCTAATTATCTCCTTTTTGGTCCGAGATAGGTGGAAGAGACTAGAAGAGGGTAATATCGAAAATGCCCACCACCCTAGTAGGAGGCCATCTCAGAGGGTGCAAAACGGTGCCTAATGATGGGCAATGAACCCCTCATGTTTAAAATACATATATATAGACATGTATGAATTAGTACCCAAAATGTAGAAAATGGGAAAAGATGTCAAAAGATGGGCAATGATTGCATAGGTCAAAGACATGTTTGAATGTGTGCCATATAAAAAAGATAGGAAAAGACTCGAAGAGGCCGAACCCCAACGGAGAATTTAGGCCCTGTTTGGTTAGAGTTTCATTTTTGATACTATATCAATATTAATATTAATATTTTCAAATGTTGGAGTATCAATATCAAAAGTAATACAGGTTGACACTTGTATTACATAATATGTTTTGTTTGCACTACAAATTTTAAAATTGATACAATTAACCAAACACTTCTTAATGGTTCCTATCAATATCAATTTTAAAATTGATAGTGATAGAGGTACCTAATAGTGTTACCAAACAGGGCATTAGGCATGAGCAGAGAAATCCTTCTCGACATCTCTAAACCCTTTAAATAAGGACTTTATCTATTATTCTTTCTTCTTAAGGGTAGGGTGAACTGACCAAATTCAGGGGGAACCTAAGCTAATCAAAAGAAGAAAGTTATAAGGATACTAGATAGGGAACCTTATTTTTGCATAGTGTTTACCGCATGAATCTTGATTAATAGCTAGGGACTATTGAATTGTCTTAATACTAGTGTATTATCCATAAAAATCCAGAAAAAAAATGAATATTTTTAGAAATCAAAAAAAAAATTTCATAAAACAAGATGATTAAATTTTTTAAAAATATATAAAAAATGTATTTTTAAAAAAGTTCGAAAAATCTGTATCTCTCAAGAAAAACAAAAAAATACATCATTTAATTTGGCTTAATGTTGAATTTTGTCTTTACTTGCATCCATGTTTATTTTCCTATCCTGCATGTTTTCATTTCTGCATTACATATTTACCTTTATTATTATCCCATTAATAGGGCTCCTCCCTTTGACCTATGTCAATGAAGATGACAATAAGCAAAGGGATGAGTCATGGTGATGATTTAATCCTTTCTCTGGTGTTTTAGGAATTTAAGAGCAGAAGGGGAAGTTCTTGACCATGATAGGTAAGTTCTCTTAACCCTTATCACATTTTATTTTATTTTGTCATTCATTCTATTATCTTATCTTGTTAAGAAGGCTCTTCCCTTTAACCTAAGTCAAGAAAGATGACAATAGGCAAAGGGATGAGCCATGGCAAAGATCTAATCCCTTTTATCTGAGTGTTTTAGGAATAGTAAGGCAAAATGGGTCATTCTCGCTAAAACAGGTATGCTTTCTTACCCTCACCTCTTCCTTTGTCTAGGTTGTTTTGTCATACCTTGTTAAGAAGGCTCCTCCCCTTGACAAAGGTCAAGGAAGACTGTAACTTGCAAAGGGGATAAGCCATATTGTAGTTCCAATCTCGTTCTCTAAGTGTTTCAAGCACAAAGACCAAAGATGGATAATTTCACAAAAGTAAGTAGTGCTCGCAACTTCCCTCCCTGAGGATTCTTAGGAGGTGGTGTCACCACAACCTCAACCTCAGCTTTGCCGAGGACTTCATCTTAGAAAATTTTCACACTATGGCTTATCAGGACATATGAACCTTTTAGTGAGAATGAGTGCCACCACATCACAAACTCACTGTTATCATTTCCCTTTTTAGTATATATGGTGCATTACTATTTATCTATACATTGATGTTGTAGTCCGCGAGTGTGAAGAAGATTGGACCCAAGATCCCCTTCATCAAAATTCATGATGATTAGGTCATTCTTCATGCTCACAAATAGGTCAAAGTTGCACAATAAGGGAAGATAGTTCTCAATTTGGGTATCCTGACCTCTAATGTACAACATATATCTTCAACTAATTTGTTAAGTATTTTTTTACTTTTTTAAGACCAACATGCATCATATAGTTTTACATCATTTTCGTTGCATTTTTATTTATTGTCTATGCATCTCTCCATCATCATCACTTCTCCACCATCCTATAGCTCCCACCAGGTCTCTTCTTCTCATCATTCTTATATTTTTGATCTCACCTGTAGACACGTCAAATTGGCCTGATTCAGAGCCTCAGACTCTTATTCCATAGGTGATATCTATTATTTGACCGTTATCTGATCCAGATTACCTCATGGAGATGAGCTAAGGACATTGGTGGAGCCCCTTGTAAGTTGGGAATGGACCGATGATTTCCAGAATAATGCCATAACCTTCAGAAGAGAGCCACGCGTGAACAGTGAAAAAGTCTGCTCGATGATCGACCTTGAATGGTCCATGCTTGAACATCTCGGGAGTCCCGCATGTGTTCCATAACATTCGGGGTTTCCGACAAGTCATTTCGATAGGCGTTAGTCTATAATGGTTTCTTGGTTACGGCTTTTCGATCTGTACCGACACGGCTATCCCGGACCACGTGTTAGGCCTTTCCGGTCATCACCGTGTCTTTTTGAGTCATCCGGGTCGATCCTAGCCATATATTTCATCAACCGGGGCCACACGGCCATTTCGTTTGATTTTAGGGTTTTACAGCTTTTCTGAGTTTTAGTTCACGTTTACCGGGTTAATCTCAGATTTTTCGATGACTATAGGTTTTTCGATCGTATCAGACTTGTTCAGTCATCATTTTAAGTCATCTCGAGTTGACTCAAGATTTCTCAATCGGAACCGTGCTCTTTCAGATCTTCACCACGGGTTTCGACTTTCCGCGAGAGGGTAAACCGGTAGAAAGCCCCGTGCGAACGTCTCGGGAGTCATGCCAGCTGGTTTACCGACTTGAGGAGGTGCAGTTTAAGGCCATCTTTCCAACGCAACAAACGAGAGCCGAATCGGACATCTCGTTTGCAAGTAATGGCTCGCAGAACACGCGCGCAGGAGAGAAAGTCTACCGTGCCCCCGCTCCCCTTGAAAGGGGATGGCGTGCCCTACGCGCCCTCAACCCAGGGGCGCGCCCTACGCGCCCTCAAACTGGGGGCGCGCCCTACGCGCCCCCGCTTCCTTTGAAATGCGGGGGCGCGGTCAATTTCCGAAAATTGGAAATTACCTCGGTTTACACCTTCTAAATCGGATTTTTGGAAGGTTACCATCGATGATTTTTGATTATTTGTACCGCGCCCCCGGTTCGGGGGCGCGTTACATTTGTCAAGTCGATTTTTTAGCAATTTCCGGAAGATTTCATCGATTTTTAGCAGTGAGACGCATAACATGCCCCCGCTTCCTTTGAAACAGGGGGGCGCGCAGACCATGCCCCCAGGTTGAGGGCGCACCCTGCGCGCCCTCGCTTCCTTTGAAAGGCGGGGGCGCGGTCGGTACAGTTTCCATATTTTGCACTGGTTTCCCTCCTCTATAAATTGAGGGCCATTCTCAAAGACCCAAGGTTAATCCCCTATGCCTAGCTTGCCCTGAGGTCGTCCAAGCTCTCTCCCAAAGCCGTCCCTACATCCAAAGGCGATCCGACGTCGAGAGATCGATCCCGAGGTGAAGGAGAAGCCCAATTGGTGTGTTTTACATCAACCTAATTCATCAGCTTCTGTAGATAATTTGGGGCTCCTTCTGCAAAAGTCTTCAACATCGGAGTTGTTCCTCTCTTCGTCCTCTTTCATTTTCAACTGACGGCACTCAATTCCAACTTTCCGTTTGTCCGTGGTGATTGCTGCACCAAGGGCGCGCATCCAGGTTTTACTTGTCACATCCGTCCACTTTCAAAATTTTTACAGACTTCTACAGGAGGATTTCGGAGAAGTCATCAACATAATAATTCTTTCTCTCCGAGTTTTCTGTCTACTACAATAAACGGCACTCAATTATGACATCGGCACTGCCTGTGATGAGCTCTGCACCGAAGTCACGCCAGACAATGCAACATGCCCCCGAACCAAGGGTGCGCAGACCGCGCCCTCGCACCTAGGGCGTGCCCACTGCGCCCTTAAACCCAAGGCATTCAGTCCAGTGCGCTGTCCGGCCATATTGATGATATCTTCTCCATTTTAGCTCTGATTTGATCCGTTCATGTTTTTATATCTTCGTCATTCATTCAGGATCATTTTAGCATCATTTTTATTTAGTTTTTGCATAATTTTATATCACAAAAAAATTACACAAAAAAGGGGTTAAGGCTCACCCCAAAGCCGGTGAGTCCGATTTCAATTGCTTCTTTCTCATCTTCTTACTATAGTTTCTACACTTCTGATAGTTCTAATCGGTTTCTTTCACTTGGTATATTGTTCTAATTGCACAGGTTGATCAAGCTAGCATCGGTTGGACTCTCCCTCATCGGCCGGCCGACGAGGAAGAAGGTTTAACCCACATATCATCTCCCGCACTAAGGTACACACGGTCAACTCAATCTTGTTTTTATTCCATAAAGCGGAGCCCGCGGCTCTTGGCGACCACCTTTTTATTTATGCTTTAAGTTCATCTCCTCCTCACTCTCCTCTCACATGACCCGAACCATCTCCGGTGCTCGAGCGACGCCGTGAGATGAAAGTTCGGGGATCAATGTGAGTGTGGGACCGAGGTGAGGACCTTTTACTGCTTTCCGAGTATTTTCCGATTCACTCCCTTTTTCCCTCATTCCATCTTTCACCTTCTCTTGAGGTGCTGATCCAGAACCCGTTTTCGGAGTTGACACCACCGTGTCTTTTGTCCCACCACATCTTTTTTCTCACCATGGTGACCTTTTGTCCCAAGATGTCTTTCATATTTATCCCATCGTGATCTCTAGCAGCACTTTCGGGCAATTTATCTTACTATGGCAGTTACCCCATTTCCTATCCCAACATGGGCTCCCTTTTTCTTTGATCCCATCATCATCATAACCCTTGCAACACCATTGTCCTAATAGTCTATTGATTGAAGCTTAAACTTTTACCTTTTGGAATCTGAAGTTATTTCAATCCTAATTTAATCATGTCTTTCGAAAAACTTAAATGGATCTGAGAGCCTAAATATGCTAGATTGGTATTCCTTTATTTTTACAAAACAAATCACTTTTAAACTTTATCCCATCACAATACAAAACACCGCAAAGATTGGGTTACTAGCGGAAGATGAACCTATGAATCCACAATTCGGGGACTCCTCACCGTGTTGGGGGTTGGCTACTCTTTTATTTTATCTCTCTCATGCCTGCAGCACACCTTTTACCAATCGGATGTAAGAAGACTCGATGAAACATGACAGTGATCCAGAGACTTGAGGAGGTTCTCTTTGCTAAATTCAATTGATGAATGTGTCTATATCTACACTTTGATGCTACCTTCTCAATTCAATGCTATTTTACTCCACTACATTCCATTACAATCCATTTCGCTTCACTTCATTTTTTTACATTTTACTTCGTTGCGCTACATACCATTTCATGTAAAGTGGACATGAAGGTGAGGCAAGCTACAGACATACCAAATTGGCTTGATTCGGAGCCCAAGACTCTTATTCTATTAGCGATACTTTCTATTTGACCATTATTCAAATCAAAATCACCTTGTGAAGAGGAGTCAAGGACCCCAGTGAATGGGTGAAAGGCTTACCAAGTGAATTGAGAATGGACCGAAGATTTTCTGGCAAAGTCGTAACATTCAAGTGTGAGCCACACGCTAACCATGGAAATGTGAAACCCGCTCGATGACCAATGCTTATAGGGTGTTTGGTTAAATTTTTTCTTCTCTTTTTAACATAATTTTTAAAAATAAAAGAGTTGAGGTGTTTCGTTACTCTTTTTAACTTCTCTCTTTTTTTAAAAAGTGTGATAATTGTTCAACCTAATCTCTTTCAAAATAAAAACAAGACTCCACTTGTTTTTTATTGAGACAGACGCAGGAGATGTCGGACATAGGAGGCTAGACTCTCCAGGCTCCTTATCTCTCTCCCCTATTTGCTCCTCCGAAAGTCATCACCAGATCCTAGGCTAGATGCCCTTAGTGCCAAGTCATCTGCCTCCTTTCCTCCCATCCCTTGCTTCTATGCACCTCTCCCTTCTGGGGACGACCACCTCCCCTCTCCTCTACTTCTCTTCCCTTCCCCCACCCACTGGCTTTTGTCCTCAAGATGCTCCTCTTTGCCTTCACGTCCGTCTTCTTCATCACTCTCATCCTCATCGTGACGGCCTCAGATGCCTCCGAACCATGTGCGTGGCAACCCTCAAGCGTCGTTGCCCTGCCACCGCTGCCTATGGCACTGGTGTCATGTGGCTCCTCACAGGGGGGTATCCAAGAAGGTTTGGGGCTGCACCAAGGTAAACACAGCCAATGCTGGCAGCGGCAATAGGGATGGAACCACGCACTTTGAGCACACAAAGGTCCCTCAACCATGGCACCCACGCTCACCATTTTACCAGAAGCAGGACAATAGGAGGAGATGGACTGGGCAACGTAAATGCAAGCGATTAGCCTTGGGCGAATAGAGGCGAAAGCATATAGGGAATGAAAGGATACGAGGCTAGACCTGATGAGGCAAATGTAGCCAATGAGCACGTAGAGGTCCCCTACCCAAGGCACCCATGTCGACCTCATTGTGATGGTCAATGCCATCACCACCCGCTGCCCCCTCCTCCACTAGAGGCATAGAAGATCTGGCTCACTTGGCTAGCATCAGAGAGTACTATCTCTTGGCTTCATGCAACAATACCTTCTTGCTGGCCAGACGTTGTCACATTGCCAAACACCACGTAATAATTTTTAAAATTTAGGATATTTTTTCTAAACACAGAAAGATTATGTTTATGTAATTTCAAAATTGATGCTAATATACAAGATGTTCTTAATTTCAAAAATAAGATTATCCTAATTAAAAAAATAGCAACCAAACACCCTACTAATGATGCTTAACTAAAGGTCACAATAGCACAGAGTATATTCTGAGCCCTTCTGCAATATGTCAGTTTCTGTTGGGTCTTTCTAGCTATCATACGATAATTTCAATCTTTATAACATCTTTCTGATAGGTGTTTTGAGCATTTTTCAAAGCCATCCTAGGCCTCGCATCGTGTCTTTTCATTAGCCTAAAGATTCCTGAATGATTTTTGGATGTTTTGATCAATATCGAGTCTTCCAGATCATCGCCCACGCTATCGACACCATCAGAAGGATTAACCAGAAGTTATAGTCCCGTATGGGAGTCTTGAGATGTGTACCAGCTATTTTACTATTTTAGAGAGATGTGTTTGTGAGTATTCTTTTAAATGCAACAAATGAGAGTTGAAATAGACATCGTGTTTGCAGGTTACAGCAAATTTTATTTTCTAGATTCTTTTTCCACATGACCCTAGCCATCTCTCCGGCACCCAAGTGATGCTGAGGCCGAAAGTTTGGGAATCACTATAAGTGTGGACCAAGGTGAGAGTTCGCCTTACCTCAATATTATGAGATGCTGACCCGAAACCATTTTTGAAGTAGACAGACAGCGTGCACATCCATAAAATGAAAGGAACACAATGGGCTCTAGCCTTTCAGGCCCAATCAGATGCAAACATTTTTTAATTTGTTGAGTGTTTGATTTTATTTAGTTTTAAGTTGATTTTTTTGTTTGGTATGAAATGAGAATTTTAGGTTTGAGTTTAATTTTAATTTTTAAATGTTGATTTTTATTTGGTTTGGATTGCTTTTATTTCAATTGGTTGAGTTTGTTCTTTTGTTTTGTTGGAACTTTGATGAACTTCAAATGTGTTGAACATTCTGATTTGTTTAGGTTTGGTTGACATGTCTTAAGTCATTTTAATTGTTTTTCATGTTGGGGATGTGTTTTGATACCATTTGAATGTGTTCGATATGTTTTAAATATTTTCGGGCTTTGGTTTGATTTGATTAACTTCAAGTTTCATATTTTTATGTGATCTTATTTTTCATGTTTTGAGATGGATTTGGAGTGTTTTAATGTGTTTTGATATGTGTTATATGATTGACTTTGATTCATATGATTTTCACTTATTTAGGAAATTGAATTCAATTGAATTAGGCGAGTTTAAATTGAAATTTTAGATTGTTTAAGTTTTGATTTTTGTTTCATTGTCGAATTTAATGATTTGTTTTAATGTATTTTCATATTTAATTAAGTGAATTTTCAAATTTGTTTTAATTAAGTTCAGTCTACATCATATCCAGTCAGTCAGGCTAGCATTGATGCCCGATCACACCAAGTCGAGTCAGAAACTTGAAGCTTCAATGTATTGCATGTCCATGTTGGTGTACACTCAATGAAGACCAGTAGTTCGTATGTCATGTCAATGCTGTCCAACTGTGTAAATGTGAATGTGTCCTTTCAACAATGTAAAGTCTCACAAGACTAGGAAAATTTTGGGCAATATGTCACCTTATTTTCCTTTCGAAGTGGAAATTTATCTATCAAGTGTAATAAATACATGACTCAACTTATCATGAGAAGGATCATTTACAACAGGAGCTATCTTGTGCCTATGTCTGGGTCAGCCTTATGGAAACATAGTTGGATGAGCCGCCCAAAGTGGAGCACCCATGTAGTGATGCTAACTCCTTACTTATTGTTGTATTTCGCCTTTCAAAATTTAGTTATGTTTATTTGTCTATGGCCCAATGGGCTAGCTTTAGTCACATCAGCACAATGGGCTAGTTTTCAAATCATGGATTGGAAGGGCCTATTTGGAGCTTCAACGGCCAACATGACCTATTTTTGCAATTTTTAGAAGCTATCTTTTTGCATGCCTTTCTCCTTGCTATAGCAGAGGGATAAATGGTCCTGAAAGAGGTTGAAATGGTCATGTTTTGGGCCTATTTTGATGGGCTTTTAATGGGACTACACAAAGGACAGGTTTAGGCATGAACATGGACTGATTTGGTGCTGATTTTTGGACAAGAAAAGATGGAGTTTTCATGGACGATTTAAGTGACAGCAAGGTGGGTTTTTATTTTAGGCCACAAAGGGGCTGTTTTGGTAGATTTGAGAGTCTGTCTGTGGAAGACTTGACCCATCATATGGATTCCAAGAATGCCCCAATCATCACCCTCTTCTCCATTCAAAATGAGGGATCGAGAGCACGTCTGGGGAAGTCTTGGCCCATCTTATAGATTCTAAGAATGCCTAGGACATTACTCTTTTACACTCGCTGACAAAGGCTTTGTGTAGGGATAGAAGTGAGGAAGACAATGGATTGTTAGGGGGACCTGATTAGGGACAAGTTTAAGGGAACACAGGGGGCCTAATTAGGGGTGAACAAAGGGGCTGTTCAGGTGCATTGTAAGGATGTGTTTGGGGGCTGTTCATATGGCCAGCAGAAGAGCTGTTTATGTCCTACATCTGGGGGCAACAACGGGTGGTTTTGAAGTCTATTTTGTAGACTAGAAAGGGGGATGCTTGCTATTGTCATTGTTGGTGAAGGAGGATTTCCCCTTCTTGCTGTTGTTGTTGGAAGGCAGGGTATAAGATGGAGACCGGACCACTGAGTCTCCCTTTCTTGTTGCTATCACTAGAACCAGTAGGCTAGGGGAGAGAGATCAGTTGCACCAAGAGAGAAAGGGAGCTCAAGGCTATGGTTTATACATAGGTCTGATGGAGTCAGGTGTTATGCACATAGGAGAGGGTGAGAGAGAGAGGATGGCGCACTAGCCCTTTTGTTCTCCTAATCTCTCATCAACTGGGGAGTCTAAGGATAAGCTAGATGGAAGATAAGGCAAGGAATTGTAGCTCACCTAGAAGTCTTCTCCATGAAGAGTTTTAAGTGGAGGAGAAGTCTTCCAAGTAGGGAGACATGTGCACTATGTTGGGTGGGAGGAAAGGCAGCACACTTATTGGCATCAAATTTTTCCGCTTAGCTTGTTTGATACAGATTTCAGCAATGCCAAAGTCGGCACGAAAAATCTAACCCAGATTCAGAAAATTCAAGAATAGATGATGCAAACAGGCTCTGGAAATGCCTTGGCATGGCTTTACATGCTACAAATTGCCAAGATAATGTGCTCAGTGCATAGCCCCGGTCGAGAGCTTCGCAACGGTGCCCAAAACATGGAAAACGGACACTAGAAGGCCAAAATGACCATTTTGCCCTCAACACTTCAGGACAAGTTGGGAATCTAACATGGAATTCCAACTTTACCATATTGTTAGCATCAAATAGAGATAGACAATGCTCAAAACAAATCGAAAATCCAACCACCGGTTGGAAAGATATGCAAGGAATATCAAATCTGGCCAAAGTCCATATTACACCAAGGGCATAATGGTCCGATCATCTCCCAGATCGACCCATTGGCTGAAAATTTCAATTTCTTGGTGAAAAACTTAGTTCTCATGAATATTTATGTATGAAAAATAAAATTTGGCTAATGGGAGAAGGTAATTGCACTCAATTATAATTTTTAGCATTATCGACGGCCAAGATCGCACCGATCGGAGAAATTGGTAAAATCAGAGATCCAGAGCAATTTAGAAGATATCAACCACACATATTGATGGATCACATGATCAATGATCATTAGTGCTCATTCCATATTTTTTGGGATTAATTCAAGTGTATTTAATTGATTCCGATCAGGATTTACTGTATCCGTCGGATAGGGAGCACTTTGATCAAACTCAGGTTAAAATTAACCCAAATTTGGCTAACCCAAGCTGCATCTGGCCGAACCCAGCTCTTTCCCACCTTCATTGAACGTTAAATGCCTTGAAATATAAGATTGGGTGCACCAATACCCTACAATGTAGGGGCAGGTGCGCCAGTCTCTCACCTCACACACACATGGCTGATGAGAGGTCTTCTTGCACTAGGAATCTCCCCAACTGACCTTTATCCATATCCCATCTAAGCCTTATCATCCAAGGCTTATCTTAACCATCATATAGGCATTCTTTGGTCAAACTTCAGCCCATTCTCACCTGCCATGTGCGCACACTCACCTAAAAGGTAGGAGCTGGTGTGCCAGACGGCATCTTACATATACCACAACTTGGTTGGATATCTAGCCAAATTAGAAGTCTTGTAAAAATAGAACTCTTTTGGAATTATGACTCTGAACCTCTCAGCCTCATCCTTATCTTTAGATGGGTCTCCAATCCTCTATAAAAAGGCTCCCCATCTGGCCTTGGTCTGAGCGAGCTTAGCCCACCTGTGCACCAGCTCTGCTCCAACCCATTCCTCTCTTTGGTGCACCCTCTACCCTACTCCAAGCCATCTAATCCTTGCTTAGACATCTGCAGAAGCCAGCCAGCAACCTCTCCAGCCCATTTGTGATGCTCCAAGTGAAGAAGAAGAAGAAAGAGAAATATGCTCCCTCTTGCAGGTGCGCCAGAAGCAGCCCATTCTGGGGTACATCAACTTCAACAGCAAGTGCTCCATCTTGGTGCACCAATTCCAGCCCCATCCATATCAATAAAATAAGAAGAAGAAAAAAAAATAGGGCCAGCCATTTTCTTCTTCAATCTCTAACAAGAATTGTGACAAAAAGGTGAGGGAAGATGTAGTACTTTCTAATTCTCTTCCTCCTCTCTCTTTCTCTTCCACTCGGCCCCCTCCTTGGCCATTCAAATGTTCCAAAAAACCCAGCCATGTTGGTACCATTAAAGCCATGTTCGACCTCCCTATGTTGTTTTTATAAACATTCTTTGATCAGCCCCTTTAGGCCCCTCATTTCAGACCCCTTTGTTGTCCATGTGTGCACAGCCCACAGGTGGCCTGTAAATAGCCCATTTGGTTTCCCCAAGCAACCCCATGTTGTTGCCTAACACCATGCTCCTTGTTTCCATCTCTCTAGCAGCCAATTAGGATC
Source organism: Cryptocoryne crispatula var. balansae (assembly GCA_036172225.1). Taxonomy (NCBI): domain Eukaryota; kingdom Viridiplantae; phylum Streptophyta; class Magnoliopsida; order Alismatales; family Araceae; genus Cryptocoryne; species Cryptocoryne crispatula. Next base: position 21,677,528 of record CM069919.1, read on the forward strand.
CTAAACATGCTTCTAATCAGGCCATGTTTGACCATCCTTGCTGCCCAAGTGGACAGACTTCAAAAAACACCCAAATCAGGCCTCTCTATTGGCCTTGAAATCAGGCCCCTCTGATGGCTTTGAAACCAGCACGTACTTAACCCCCTGATGGCCATCTAAATAGCACCCAATAAACTCTATTTCATTCTATACACAGCTCCCTTACCTATTGAGGAGGATGGAGTGATGTCCTAGGCATTCTTGGATCCACAAGATGGGCCAAGTCTCCCCCGAGCGGACTCTTGATCCCTTGTTTTGATTGAAGAAGAGGGTGATGTCCTGGGTATTCTTGGAATCCGTACGATGGGCCAAGTCTCCCCCAGGAGGATTCTCAACTTCAATCAAGACAGCCACCTTTGTTTGACCTTCTCCATTTTCATTTCAATAAAAAAAACAATAGCCCCTTTGTGGCATTGAAATTCCCACTCCACTACCCCTTGTGTCGTCCTTCCAAATTGGTCATAAACTTGCCCCTTGTGCAGTCCCCTTCTTAATCCTTCCAACCAGAACCTTAGCTGGTCCATTTCAGCCCCTCTGAGGCCCCATTTGACCATTGCTATAGTATGGGCACAAGTTCAAAAGGATGCTGCAAACAGGTGTAGTGTGGATATGCTCAAAACAGGTGCTGCGAACAAGTGTAACAAACTGAGGCTACAGCAGGTCCTTGTAAGGACCAGGTTGGGAGTGACGGCCTGATCCCCCTTGGCTCACATGATGGGTCAAGGGCTTGAGAAGGTGGCTCTCAATTCTGGTCCAAACAAAGTGTAAAACAGGCCAACCAGGCCATGAAGTCATGAGGCTTGAATTGGGCCAACCGGGCCGACATGACATGAAGTCGGCCTTCTCAGGCCATGAGACGTGAAGACTAGCCCATTGTGCTGATGAAGCTGGCCCATTGGGCCATGGACATTTAAAAAATCATGCTTAACTAAATCTGAAGGCAAGATGCCAAAACTAAATAAGGAGATTCGCAGCACTTCGTGGGCTATTCACAATTGGGTGGCTCATCCGGCATGCACCAGAACACTGACCCAGGCGTAAGCATGGGAACGCTTCCCACTGCAGATGGACTCTTCCCACTACTTGGAATGTCAAAAGACTATGCCATGTAGTACATGTAAAAATTTCACACCGATCGAAAAATAAGGCAGCATGCTACCAAAATTTTCTCGATCAAGTGGGATTTTTCACCAAAGGAAGGACTTTGTCACATTTACACTTTGACAACATTGAACATGGCATATGAACTGACACATCTGATGTACATTGACATGGAATACTTTGAACATGAACGTTTCAAGTGCCGAGTTGATTGCATGTGTCCGGGTATCGACACTAGCCTGATGGACCGGATGTGATGCGAACCAAACAAGAGTTAACCAAATCTGAAGTTAACATTTCAAACTAAACTTAAATTAACATTTCAAACCACATCAAAATCAATTTATAAACAAAAAACAACTTCAAACAAAATCTAATCAAACTTGTTTACATCTCATCGGGTGTGAAAGGCCGGAGCCCTTTTTGTTCTTTACACATTGTGGATGTGCATGCTCTCGTCAAACAAGATCGCTATGACAGTTAATCAAGGGTGTTCGAGTGTTTGCTTGATGTAAATGAACATCGGATATTCGCACCATCCGATGGAGAGAGATCAAAAAATATTTTCACAGAACCCAAACCTCAGTTCTATACTCTTTTAATATCACCTAGACTATCTAGTATTTTTTATGGTCTATCACCTCTTTTACTAAAAAAATGTACGATATTTCAAACATTCATAAACAAATCTTTTAAAAATGTTTAAAAACAAAAGATTCCTGAGGTTCCCACAGTACCCCTCTCCTCATAGTTTTGGCTCAAAGGATAGCTAGCAAGAAGATAAGGTGAGGAATTTCAATGCTTGAAGAAGTCTTCTCCTAAGAGAATTCCAATTAGAAATGAAGTCTTCAAAAAGGATGTGCGCATAGGAGCTGGTTTCTAGGAAGGGAGTGGGGGCGCTAGCTTTTCTCTACTTAGATTTGTGCTAATCGAGATAGAGTTGGCTAGAAGAGGGAATCTTCAAGGAGAAGATTTAGGAGTTGTTATCCCTGAAGAAGTTTAACTTAGGAGGGAGTCTTCCCATGAAGAGTTCTATCCAAAGGAGGAGATTGAGCATGAAATGCGTGCAAGTTCAACTATTGGTGTGTCAAGGTTAGGTGCTGGTGCACCAACTAGGAGAGAGAAGATGGTGGTTGACTTCACTTAGTTAATCATAACCTAGGTTTCATCAAAATGCTCCTGATCCAATGTATATCAATAATTCTGATCAAAATCAATTAAATAAACTCTTAATTCAGTCAAAAAATCCTGAATGTGCTCTGATGGCCATTGATATTGTGCTCCATCAAGATATGGCCAAGATCTCTCGAATTGCATCAAATCTTTAATTTCATCGAGTCCCCTGATAGGTGCTATCTAGGCTGTCAAAAATTTTGAAAATTTTAATTAAACGTAATTAAGTCCTACCATCGGCCGAATTTTATTTTTGACGCATCAATATTCTCAAGACTAAAGTCTTGAACTAGGAAATTGCAATTTTTAGCCTGTGAGTAGATCTGAAAGCTTATCAGACCATTATGCCCCTAGGGTGATGGGGTATGGACTCCTGTCCAGATTCAATCTTTTCTTTATAACTTTTTAATCACTAATCAAATTTTTGATCTTTCTTAAGCATTGTCCAGCTTTGTCTTATGATGACAATGTGGAGAAGTTAGATTTTTTTCAATAGAGTCTTGACTTGTCTTGATAATTCCGGGGGGCAAAATGGTCATTTAGACCTTTCGGTGTCCATTTTCTGTGTTTCGAGTACTATTGCAGCAGGCTTGTTGTCTTGGCCATTTAGGCCTATTAAGCTTGTCGAGACATTTTCAAAACTTGTTTACACTATCTAGTCCTTGTTTTACCAAATCTGGGTCAAATTCACAAACCTACTTCGATTTTTCTTAAATTTGAATTGAGTAAACTGAATGGAGTTATTCAGACTCTCTTGGGCTATCATTTGACTTTTCAGGGCCGTTAAGCATTATTAGGTCAGCTAGTTCGTTGAGTCATTAAAGTAGGCCACAACATCATTCTTTCTCTTTTGGTCCTTTCTATTCTTTTTGTGTTCAAAGATTTCTAATCCCCACTCCTTTGTACTTTGAAAAAATTTGGTGCCAACACTATCTAACTTGATCTAAAGATAAATTAATTGTTTTTTATGTACTAATTATGCACAGTACTTCTTCAAACAACATCAATGATTCTAAAAGTATAATCACTATGTAGCAACATTTAGGTTTTAATGGGATGCATCTATCGATGCTCAATATATTAAGACATATGGGTGAAATGCAAAGGAAGCATAATCTTAGAAAAAAAGTAATAAAATTGTTTAATTTATTTTTTCACTCTTGTCAATTATTACTAATAGTTATTGTATACTGTGTATTTTATAGGACATCCTCTAGAGGATGCATATTAGTGTGTGCTTCCATAAATTAAACCAAATCAATGGCTTGACATATGTGACTTATGAGTGTAAGATGACCAAGGTAAAAAAAAAAAACTTCTCCTTTAAGTATCATGTATATGTATTTTTGAAAATCTTTTGAGTTAGATTGTAGGCACTAAGTGATAGAAATAAAGGCTATAAAGCTCACCTTTCCATGCCTTATAGAAAGGGAAAGACCAACATTCATCAATTGCAAAGTAATTTTTTAAGTATTTTTTATGTTTAATTTATTGCTTAGTTAGCATCTTTTAGACTAAGCTCTAATTTTGTTAACATTGACTTAGTGACAAATATTGGCCTGGTTGTTGTGGCTATCATTGTTGGGATGCGGCCCTAAATTGTTGATGTTGTTGTGCGTTCCTATACTAGATTTGTTGATTCCCTCCTTAGTTCCCTACAACATTGGTAGTCTCGTTAGTTACTACCCCTTTAGTGACTAGGCTAGTTAAGGCATGGTACCCAGTCTTCCTAGGGCCTTGATGTTTGAGATTAAAGATATTCACTATGACAAAATATTTAAATTGTATCCGGACATGTTGGGCACTATCAAATTCTCAAGCATGGTGGTGGGGCGGCACAGCACGAGTATGATCCTCAAAGTCAATGTGGCATTAACAACAAGTACTTTTACTTATTCTTGCTCAAAGATGGCGTTAGTATGTCACTCTACAATTGCCCTTCATTCATTAACATATGGCGTTAGTATGTCACTCTACAATTGCCCTTCATTCATTAACATACTTCAATAAGCACTAACGCCATACTAACATATGGCGTTAGTATGGCGTTAGTATGTCACTCTACAATTGCCCTTCATTCATTAACATACTTCAATAAGTGCTTGTCAGCCTTCATCTTTTCTTCCATTAGGTTGGTGATTGAGTAGTTGGGCCCTACTTGGTCTCTGTAGATTTACAAGAACTTGGTTCCTACCATGTTAAAATTTCTCATCTTTGGGGGATTGAACAAGTAGAACCACTCTAGGGCAAATCCTTCAAGGAATTGCCTAAAGAAGAAGTGAGGGCCTTCTAGTCGCTCAGCCAAAATGATGAGTTATATAGAAAGTTCTTCAGTTGAATAAATAAATTGCCAGAGCCATTGGCAGTAGACCAGCAGCTCTGTTGAAGAAACGTGAAGAATGTGAAATGATAGAATAGAGATCTTAGGGGTGGTCTGGGAGTCTAGAAGATGCTTTAGTTCATTGTACTACACATCAATTTAGATTAGTTTTCTCATCAAGGCCTAGTTGACTATGGTTTCCTGAACCAAGATTGAAGGAGTCAAAGTGAAAGGTGCTGAAACTAGTGTTGGGTATGCCGAAATAGCTAGTAGAGGTAGATGAGTGGATGGGCATACAAATGGATGGGTCCATGTGAGGGGGTTGAAAGCATGAACGAGTGTATATGACAGTGGATCCAAATGATTTTGATTTGGCCCATGGTGGATAATCAATGTGGCATGGCTAGTGTAAGAATGCTTAGGTGGGGAAACAGCCATTTGTCAAGCTACAAATCATGGTGTAGAGACAAGATGACCAACCTCAGTAGGGCATGATCAGCAGGTAACTTACCCTTAAGCATAGCATGAATGGCCTATAGTGTATTTAGATCAGTGTGAGAGGCGAGGGCCTCTAACAAGTGTTAAAATCTATTGAAGGAGGTGGAACTTGAGTGATCTTCTGTTGTATTTTTGACTTATGGATGGCATACACTTGATCTTTAGGCTAGATCAAATGTTGATTTATGGCTTGTAGTGGGATTGGTTGTACTCCAGCAATTCCTATTAGTTCATAGCCATTCCAATGATTCTTCCAAACCATAATGTCATGGGTTTCCTATTATTTTTCCAATGAAAGAGGGTATGCAATTTTATTATTTTTGGTCTTTTAATTTTGTTTTGTTTTTTTTGTTTGCAAACAAGTAAAGCACGTACTCTTGAATGATTAACGCATTAATTTTGTTTAAACCTTAAATTATTATATTTTTATATAGTTTTTCACTTGACACTTGTAAAGTTAATATTAAACTTCATTCACCATCAACCTAGGATTCTCTCAATCTTACCATTTTGGGATTATTGGGTTCTTCAGATTTTGAGATATCGATGCAACCAACACAAAAAGTAAAGAAGGAATCATTTACATCTAAGGACTTACGAAGGCCCTGGTGGAAATAAACTAAGTCAATCAAAGGGTGAATCCCAAGATGAGAGACTGGTAACCACTCAAAATGTGTGTTAGATGGTGAAGGTGTGTTGAGAGAGGGTGGTCCCTTCCTAGATGTCGTATGTTGAATGAGTTCCATACTCGATACAAATATAATGCAATATATGAAATGTCAATAATAGGAAGTAAACAACCTATCTAAGTATGAATATCCTTAAGATATGATGCATTTTTGTGAACATATGATATGAGTATGTAGGATTGAAATTTTGTAGTGCCGGTAAATAGGAGTTGTTGTAAGGAGTTTATTAAGTCTACGTAACTCACCACAGTTTTCTAGAACTTTTAGGTACTTAGATTAAAGTAGCATATTGTGTTAGAATTACAACTCAATTAAAGTGTCAGCTGATTAAAGTGCTATCTTCTTTTATAGAAAGTGGTGATTTGTGGATATGGGGAAATCTCATCAAAGATTCAAAAAATCGATTTCATTATCAACACCTTTCTATGATAATATGTTGAACCCCTATAAAATAGATGCATACAAAATGTCTGTAAAATGCCAATGGTCCTTGAGATCCGAGAAGAATTGGTGATAATAATCTATATGTCTATATGTTTACCTTGTCTCATGTTCTATCTATCTATCTCGCAAACTATATCTTACTCATCATTTCTCTTTGTATCTATGTGTTTGTTTGCTATTCTTTCTTCTTGTCTATTTAATCATCCTTTTATGTGTTATGTGTTTGTCTTTCTTTTCATTTATCTATCTATCCATCAATATGTCTCTATCAGCTTGTTTTGTCAATGCATTATTCCATAGTTATTATTATTATTTAATTTAGCATGTGTTTATTTGTTAATCTATCTAGTACACCTATCGTACCTACTTGTTAGCCTTACAAATCTCACAATATCATTTAGGAATGATTGCTTAATTATTCATGGAGTTGTTCATCTACTTTTGTGGTTCATTTTAGCAATCTTTTCCATACATTTGTTTCATTCGTCTGTGCACCTTCTCCTTTTCTTTCTTGCTACTTTGCTTTTTAATCTGCAAAACTATATCTTTATGGTCTTAATCATAACCATAATCTAAACGAGTGCTTTCATTGTAAGATCTTCTAATTAATTGTTGAGACAAAACCTATTATTGTGGTTCTTATAAGACATTCTTTAAACGTCCATGTTATTTTCTTGTCTAATTTATATACGCAACTGTGTAGTTTTTGTAGTATAGTTCTTACATGCAACTCAATTCATTGATGTTGGTGAAAGAAGGATCCTTGCCTTTATTAACACACATCCAAATAAGAAATTATATGTTTCCATGTTATTTGATTGCATTTAAAATTCCTTGTCAATAAGAATACCTGATGAGGAAGGAAGGTATGCGTTAGAGTTGTCCTTGTTTATTAAGGTTTCATGTAATATGTAGGCCTTGTTTGAAAAGAGTTGAGATTTGATCATGTCTTCTTGGACAAATCCTCTGCTTCCATAGCAAAGAGGGAGCTCCCACGGGCATCTTTTAAACTAAGCAAATGTCTTTATGATCTCACATCAGGTATCATACACCTCCCACCTTAAAATATATTTGCTACAGTTTAAAAAGTAGTGGTATCTTCTATTATGAAAAGTGGTGATTAGTGGCAATGGACAAATCACTTCAAAGATACAAAAATCGATTTCATTATCAACACCATTATACGATATTGCGTATAACCTCTATGATATGGATGCATGCAAAACATTTGGATGTACTAGTGGATTCTCAAGATCCTACAGGAAATGACTATAATCTTTGTATGTCTACCTGTCTACACCTTGTCTCTTGTTCTACATATCTATCTTATCTATTCTCTATCCATTTAATAGTCGTTCTCCTTGTATATATATTTTTGTCTGTGTGCGTGTTTGTTTGTTAGTCTTACTGGTTGTCGATCCAATCATCCTTTTATGTTTTTATGTGTTTTTCTTTCTTTTCATTTATTTATCTATTTGTTTATCTATCCATTAATATGTCCATCATTTTTTTTCAATGCACTATTCCATAGTTTTATATGTTTTGAATTTAGCATGTCCATATAATTTTTTTTACTGCAAAAATCTTTAATTGGAGAATGACTGTGGAAGATCCTTCCTACAATGTAGTAGTGGAGACTCACCAAGTAGTTAATAGGGTTCTCCCAGATCTTGAACCTTTGACGACGCTCACATCTAGTGAGTACAAATATACAAACTGGGAACAAAAATTTATATGGTAAGGTGGGCACTAGCAATTTGTAACAATTAATTTGTCTTCATATAGAAATTTATCAATCAATTTGCCAAGTGAAACAATTAAAACCAATTATTTTAGAGTAGAAAATGGTAATTCAATTTGAACACCTTCAGGTTTTGTTAAATGTGAGATTTTTCAATACTTTGTCGGTGGAGATCTATCCACATAGAGAATCTAGATCAAGTCTCTTATGAGATGCTTCGTTGCATGGTAAAAACAAGTTTTGTTAGAAAAATATTTTTCTGATAAAACTTTCTGAAAATATTTTTTGCAATCATTCAAAAGTAAAATGAATATTTATATAGTATTTTCTTGTGAACAAAACATTGACGTGAGTCATTCTTTTCTTCTTTTCTGATGATTTCTCACTTGTTTTTAATTAGTTATGTATGCATGGAATATTCCCAGTTCTTTTGTTATCGTATCTGATAAAATTTTATCTTTAGCTATCTTAAATATTATTATAAATTTTTATCACGAAAATGACTAAAAAATGATAAGTATACACAGATTACAAAGATATTATTTTTTTACTTAGGTGTTATTTGTTTTGTCTTAATTTAAAATATGAAATCTTATTTTCACGTCTAATCTCTTAGTTTGCAATAAAATGAAGCACTTAATTTGATTAATATCTTAAGACGTTAATCAATTTAATGTGCATTTAAAGGTGTATTATATCTGTTGTATTTTCTTATATAAATGATTATCTCCGAAAAACAAAAAGTTAAATTATATAACATATTTTTAAGGGTTTATTATGAAATATGATGTATGTTTAGATGTTAGTTAAGAAAATTAATCAAGTGGTGAGAATATGCACACACCTCTGACCTAAGAGGTCAGAGAGGTGTTCGGCCGAATCAAACTGAACCTTATTATGCAATCTTGGATAATAGTCACTGGCTTACCCTGCAATAATATCAGCCAGTTGGTTAGCGATACTTGCTGCCTTAGTTTCAGAGTCATATAAAGATAAATCAAATACTCTTCTATGAAACGAATTCTATTTCTCTTAAATTGTCTCTTTCTTGCATCTCTCTTAACTCTTATACATCTTGTTATATCTGCTTTCATTATGTCACCTTACACTTATGTTTCTACTCTTCTATAAATAATGATAGTAGTTGTGTATATATATATACATATATTCATGTATCATCTTTCAAATAGGAAAGTGGAAGAAAGAGAGGATGTAAATAGACACAAATGTTCCTGAAGGCAATGCAATTATTCACTTAGCACAACCCATAATTCATAAACAAACATTACTTCAAATATAGTTGTGTTAAGGACAATGGTTACTAAAATAGGTAACTGCTGTTAACTACTTTTCTTATTTTCATCACAGAATGTGGAGGACAACACACGAATATATATGAAACTCACTGCCACGGTCACGCTGGATTGTCATTCATAAAGCAACTTGCTTGCAAACCATAAATATGACAGAAGTGCAGAAGGCACCAAAGAGTCAAGCTAAACACTTGCCCTTCCAAGTGCACGGAACACATACAAGAACAATATGTTTATTCCCCTCTTGTCAGGGGGGCTCTCCTATCACTCCCAACTTCTGAAGAAACTCATACAGATCATTATCTCCTACGTTCAGAGAGGTAGCTTCACCCACCTTGATCGTTTCATCACTGGCTGCATTGTTGTATGCTGCTACAGCTTCCTGCAGACTATTGAAGTCGCCCAGATCGTACTCTTCGATTCGTTGCACAGTCCAAACCCCATTTACTTGCTGTATGACTATCCTGATCCCCGGGGTGATGTACGCTTCTCTCTCCAACTCTGGGTTGCTATTTTCATTCTTCCTGCTCTTTGATGCTTTACCCTCCATGGAACTGCAGGTTGCACACAAAAATTAACCTGTAAACAAGAAGCAAAGGGAAAGAATGGCTTGGTTTAGCGCTGATCACTCTTCTCTAGGGTCCTCAATTTATAGATGAAGTTCATCTAGTTTTGGTTCCCGTGTTGTCTTACCAAGTAGGAAAGATATCACTAGAATAGATTGTTTAGGAGATACTATAATTTAATTCCTTTTACTGGGAAGAAAGATTTAGGTATCCCACAATCTTTCCCCTCTCTCTCTATCTCTCTTTCTCTCTCTAAATCCTCTTATACGCATGAGGTGGTTGGCAGGTTTGTAAATCATCTAGCCTATCGTCTATAACATGTCATGGTTCAGATGTGTGATAAAATTTCACAGTATATCAGATGTATTTGGATTGACACATGTAAGTTTGAGGCTCATGTAAATATCTGTTCACAAGGTGATTAGAAGTGCAGAATGAGGAAAAATATAATGGTTGAAATTGACGTCAGGGTTCACGATGTCAAAGGTCCATGAAGGTTTTCAACAAAATATAAAATTGATTTCTCAAAATTTTTACGCTTTAATGATTGTAACAGCATGTTATTTTTAATATCCAATATTTCATTATCTATACAGCATATATACATGATACCTTGCATTACATCGTGGCTTGATCTACGGACAAGTGATGCACTGACATGTATATTACTTTGAAAAGATGCAAAATTTTTACTTGGTAGATATTATGGAATATCGAACTTGATAACTTTTTCTAGAATGGATTTATGAACTGTATGTATTGAGGTGATGAGAAAGAAAGATCCACACAGGAGAAGTCAGGATCATCTTCTTGATGAAGTTACTCTATGAAGGCAGATATCTGGAGTTAATTATATGTTTCATCGTTTGACATGCTGTTTATATGTTTCTCACACTTTTATCTTCCATATCCAGAATCTGCGTATTTGGATGGAGGACACCTTAATTCCTATCGAGTGTCCTGCTGCTTTAAGATTTTTCCATATTGAGTAGGAACTGGTGTAGAAGGTAATTTAAAAGATGAATCAAAAGAACAGAGTTGAATATTCTATAAAGGGATATAAAATTAATGTATGAGGAAAAGGGAAGATAAATAATTGATTTCCCGATTTTCCATTGACAAGATCACTTAAATTGTATCCACATGAATGATTTGGACGATAGTTTCATGATTTTAAATGCTGAATGTTAATTTTATTCTGAGCTTGGAGATCTCGATAGTGATACTTCCGGATATCGAATATTGTCCTGCTGCGCTATAGTTGTCGACATTAGAGGAGCAAGTTAGCGGAAAATATTCTGTAGATAAAATGAAAAATAGTATATGACGAATGATAATTTATATGAAATTCTGATTAACCAAATTATCGCAACAAAAATAATTCCATACGCTGGAGCTAAATGCATGTATATATCGCGCGAGAGAGAGAGAAAGAGAGATAGAGTCCTAAAATTTTGAAAGTAACCATGCATGTTTATCTCTATTTTTTTCTCCCAAACTACCCTTTTGGAGTTGCTAATGTTGCCTGATGCTATGCTCGGTTTGACTTTGCTTACCCTCTAAACTCTGATTTGGTTTGGTTCAAAATCATAAATAAACTACAAAGCAAACTAATTCAGCTTGGTATAAAATCATAAACAATGAACTAAACTAATTTATTTAGAATGGCTTATTCATATTTAAGATTATTTATATATTATTTAATTTTATTTGTTGCCAATCATAATTTATTTTCAAATACTAAACATGACTCAAAACATAAAAAATCCTAAAATATTTGATTTTTTCAAAGCCATAAACTAATCTAAGTTGATTTCTAACCTCTTTCTAAACAAACCAAACAGGTAAAACTATTGAATCAATTTGCTTTTGCTTCAATGCCCTTTCAAAACAAAGGAAACCGATAAATTGAGTGAATTGAATTGGTTTGATTTGTAAGCCCTTTAACACAAAGCTAATTATTTTTGTTTCTAATGTTTTAAAATATTCAAAACGACCAATCTATTAGTATTCATAATGAGGATGAATAAAATGAAGACACACAAAAGTATTGTTGCTTATTAAAGGATTTCCAAAATTTTTATATGAATATTGCAAAGATATATCTAAGTTAAAACTTATATGATAAATTGACAATATTGGTGTCAACGTTTATCATAAAAAAATGAATGATGAATTATATCTGATAATCTTGTTTTATAAGGATAATGGAAATTCAGTTGTTTTAGATACTGGTTAGATATGTATGATATGAAGATGATATCATATGATAGAGAAAAATAAAAGGGATTGTTGAATCATTATAAAGATCTTATTGGATAATCTATGTGGAATAATATGAATTATTCAATTATGACTATGTGAGAATAATCTAATTTATGTATAATTATTTAGAATAATACATAATATATTCTATTTACACAACTTGTTGAAGTCACAACAATCCACATCTAAACATATACACAACGGAATAATCTAACGACGTGACTGGGGAAATTAACCCCTCAATTACATCAATTTGGGGAAAACAAAAATAAATTAGGTCCCAGTTCATAAATCTACACATTCTAAATTAATACATTGCTATGATACAATCTAAACAAACATTACACAAGTCTAAAACATAAGGATCATCAAATTAGCTTCTCAAAAATCGAATCACCATGCTTCCGTTGTGGTAAACTTGATTACCTGAAAAGCTGATAAGCGGATTGGAATGAATACGACGACTCAATAGACACCCCATCATCCGCTAGATCATATAGCCAAATGACCCTGGATGTTAATTAAATAGATACCTAGACCTACACCCATTATATATAACTATATAACTAGTCAATAGATTAAATATTTGACTTAATCCACGTGTTTTACACTTCCAACCAACACCTATAATCACAACGACTATCACCTATATGCACCACAAAATGACTTTAAATGATGAGATAAACATTTGCATGATCACATACTACATGCTCTATATAATAGAAAACACTACAAATAAGATAGACCGGGCATACTATGTAACACAACCAAATTAAGACAAACCAATGCACATCACCTGACCACATGCATAACATCAAGCAATAAATACCATATCCTCTAATGAAAGACCATATTCACAATACCATGTAATATATGTACCAATCCTCTAATAAGTGATCACATCTTTTCTTATTGGCAAAGAATATATCATCTTGCTACCTCAACTAGCTAACACTAAATCTATCATATATAGCAATATCATATATAGCTAAATGAAATCCACAGTGCACCTAGGTAGTGATGGCACTTAGGATGCTCGCAAGATCTGGGATCGAAGGATACACTAGACGGTTCTAATTCCCCACTACCCTCGGGCCATGACTAACTAGTATAATGTATCTCAGCTTTCCAATTACAATTTTTAATGCATCATGCATCCACGTGAATCATGCCATGCTAAGACCAAATGTATGCAAAATTAAATGACATGAGCCATACCATGCCATGACAAACATACCACCAATGCAATTACTATAATCAACAACATCTAAATAACTTGTTTATAATGTTAGAACTCTAAAATGACATGCATAGATAAAAATTAACATAAAATAACAACATAAACTCAACATAACATCATAAGACCATAATCAATCAGATTTAATAATGCTAATTAAGATATTAACTAATCTTGTTAACCTATCAACACACATATACAATGAGATTAACTCAAACAAGATAACAAGGATTAGTTAAATATATGATAAACTGGAAAAGAATGTGATCAACCAAAATCTACCGATCAACCTGATATAGACAACGTAATTATCATCCTAACAAGATTCATATTACGTACAAACGAGAAGAACACCACTACTAATACTAATTAACCACGTCATACAATCATAACCAAGTTAATTAACTTATTAATAATCACTACAAGCCATGAAGGGTGCGCGCGGGTGCATGGTCGGTCGCTGGCGAGCGGCTGACGCCGGGCGAGGCGGTGGCCGAGTGGCACAGCGGCGGTAAGTGGGGAAGGCGATGGGGAGACCAAGGGCGGATGGCGGCTGCGGGGGCTGCGGCGGGCGAAAGGTGATGGCCGCGTGGCATGGCGGTGGGTGAAGACTGGCAGAGTGGCGGGCGGCGCGTGTGGATGCACGCTGATTCGTACGGTGGCAAGGATGGCGAGGCTGGCGACTACGGATGGCAGTCAAGCAACAATGGCGAGGAGGCGGGATAACGACCAGCGGTGCGTCGTGGGGAGAGAAAAGGCGGGCGGTCGATCTTGACATGGAGGCTGGGTAAAGATGTGGCGCACGGTGGCTGCGCGGGAGCGCGCAGGGGGGCTGAGGTCATGGCCCGTGGAGGGCGGCGGCAACAGGCGGGAGGGTGGTGGCGCGCGTTGACGCGTGTGCACAGGCGTTGACGCGCACGGCATCGGTGGCTTCACGCGGACGGGAAGCCACGCGGCTCGGGGCGGCCGGCAGCTGGCGGCGGTGAGCGCGTGGCGCGGACGCGCGCGCAGTGCAGCCGTCCGGCTGCATGGCGACGGACGGGTGATGTGGCGACGGCGAGGAGAGAGAGAGAGACAGACGAGGGTGTGCGGCGACGGTCAAACGGGGAACGGCGTGCGTGTGCGAGCGTGCCCGGGATAGAGATGGCCACGCAACGTCAGTGGCTGACGCAGCATCCGATGTGGCATCGAGGGAGAGGGAAGGAAGAACGCGGCGGCCGCGCGAGGGGAAAAAAAAAAGGAAGAGAAATAGAGAGCGGTGGTGGTGAAGTTAGGGCACATAGAAAGAATAAATAAGAGATATAAAAAATAGAATAAAAATTAAATAATATTTAGTATAAATAAAACATAACGATAAATTTAAGCACACATTGTGAATAATTAAAATAATATGATAATAGCCTACTTAATATTATAAAAACATAGAATATTACAAATTAAACTGTAAAGAGGAAGCAAGGGGAAAAAAAGCTTGATTTCGTGTAGATCAGCCTGCTCAAGGTCCTTATTAATTTTCAGGGTGAAAGTTGGAGTAGCTAGAGTTAGTTCATCTCATTTTAGTTGCTAGTCTTACAAAGAAATCACTATAAATAGATTGGTTAGGAGCTATACTAAGATGATTATAAAAAGAAAGAATCTACTTTTAGTTTCTGTGTGGTTTAATAAAGAAAAATAAAGATAACACAAGAAATGAATTGTTTAGAAACTATTTTATAGGATTCAATTTATTTTAATGAGAAGAAAGAATTAATCAAGTTTGTTTGTTATTCCATAATCTTTCCTATGTATACTCTCTCTCTCTTCTCTCTCTCTCTCTATCTATCTTCAAATCCCTTCATACACAACGTGGTTGGCGGGTTTGTAAACATCTTCATATATGTCATGGTTCGTATATGATAAATCTTTACACTTGGGGCACAAGGTTTGACCGTTTGAATTAATAAAAAAAGTAACAGGATTCACTCAGTACATAGATTTGGTGCTTGTGTGAACATTAATATGTTAGTGTCAAATTTGAAAGAAGTAATAGAAATGAATTGGGATTGGAACATATACGTGTGAGGCTCACATGATCTGTTTTTTGAAGATGAATAACATGTCTCTTTCATACTAATAAAATAAGAAAGTACACATACAACATTACATATAAAAGAGTAAGATTGAAATTCTCAAATAAGAATGTATAAAGAAACAAGCACACAATGTAGACAAATATAACATTAATTTTATTGGAAGTCATCATCTCTAACACTGTAATGTATCAGGTTTCTCTTTTTAGGTTGATGATGCTTTAAATAGATATTAAAGTGTTATTATTTTATTTAAACTCCCTTCCTATTTATACTCTATTCTTACCATTTTTTCACTCATGTACCCTATCAACCATCGTCCGCCATCTCTTCGTTTTCCTTCTTTTTCCCCTTCAAGCGCCGCCCCCATATTTCTTCTTCCCTTTTTTTCTTTCCTGCCTCACTTGCTCGTGGCGCCGCCCCACCGACATCACCATCCGACACCAACGTCACCTGCGCGTGCCTAGCTGCCAGCCGCCCCGTCGATGAATTCGCTTCAACGCCTGCTGTTGTCGCCCGCACGAGAGCACATCAACGCGCCCTGCACCGTGCTGCCGCCGCCCACGTCCCTCATCGTCATTCACCTCCCCGTGAATCAGCCCCAAGTCAGCGTTGACCCGTTGGTTGCCCACCACGAGTGCACATCACCATGCGTGGCCAACCGCCACGGCCGAAGCCACCGCCATCTCGCCTCGTGGAGCCACTACCACGACCAACCATCGCCTCGCCTTTCGCCCCGCCATGCCACACTGCTAGTCGCATGAACGCCATCATGCGCCCTCCCCTTCTCGTCGTACGCCGCCTCTGCTTGGACCATTGGTGCACCCTGGCCTCTTATCCACCGTAAACTTCTTTCTCTCTCTTATCGCTATCAATTTCTCTCTCCTATTATTGATGATATATATTATCTCTAAATTTTCTATTATTTTTTTCTTAATCCGATGGCATGCTTCCCATGTTCAGGACTCTTTTTCCAGTAGCTTTGGTGGTGTGAGTTGGCCATTTGATTAGTTTGATTTAGGCACAACATCCTTAAGATCTGACATTGCTTTTGGTCATCGATTCTCGATTTCTTTAGCATCAATCCAATAGGCACCCTTGACACATATACTATCATTAAATTTATATTTATAAATCCTCCATGATCTGTAGAAATTTTTAATGAGTTAATTAGCTTGGTTAACGTTGTAGATTGGGGTTAACTAGTATGATTAGTGGTGTTGTTTTCTCTTGCATATATATTGGAGATCTTGTTAAGATGATTTTATGTCGTCTATTGCATGTTAATTAATGGTTTCTTGACTGATTATAGTCTCTTTAGATAACCTATATCTAGCTAGTCTATTGTTATCCTTTGGAGTTAATATTGTTATATATGTATGTAGATAAGCTAATAAAACTAGATAATGATTGACTAGCCTAATTAACTTGTTTTTCGGCCATGTTAATATCATTTAAGCAGGAGATAGGGTCTAATTGGGTTGTTTATATTATGTTTGGTTGAGTGATAGATGTGGTATCATGTTAGTCTTCATTTATTCTTATCATTTTATGGTTCTAGCATCATAAACAGGTTATTTAGATGTGGTTACTTGTGGTAATAGAATTGGTGGCATGTTTGTCATAGCATGGTATGCTTTATGTCATCTCTTTTTGGTCATGGCATGGCATAATTATGTAGATGCTTGATACATTAAAAATATAAATGGAAAAAGCTACACCAGACTAGTTAGTCGTGACCTGAGAGCAGTGGAGGTTAGAATAGTCCGATGCTTCCTTCGATCCTAGATACCGCGGTTTGTCCTTGTGCCACCACTGCTTAGATGCACTATGGGATTTCGTTTAGCTATATGATACTGCTATATATAGTAGATCTAGTGTTAGCTAGTTGAGATGGTAAGACGACACATTCCTTGCAAATAAAAGAATATGTGATTCTTATTAGAGAATAGATGCATTTATTTCATGGTATGGTATAGGTGGTCTAGTGATGTATGTTATTATGTCATTCCTTAGATTGTGTTGCATGGTATAGGTATGTTGTGTCTTAATTGTTGTGGTGTAATCATATGGAGTATATGGTAGGTGACCATGCATATGTTATTTCATTCACCTTAGGTCATGTTATGGTACATATAGGTGCTGGTAAGTATGATTTAAGTTCTGGTTAGCGAGTGTATAGGTGCTGGTAGGTGGTGTAAAACATGTAGATTAAGTCAAATATTTTATATTTAAACTAGTTTTATACTTATATATACAATGGGTGTAGGTATGCATATGTATTTAATTAACATTTAGGACCTTTCTGGCTAATCGATCTGACAGATGATAGGGTGTCTACTAAGTCATTATGACTAACCCCGTGGTTTATTTATTTCAATAGGTCTTGAAGAGGAGGAGAATCCCGCAACAGACTTAGAAGAGGCACCAGTGGAGGAACCAGATTACACTGATCTTGGAGACGCTTGATATCTTTATTTCCTATGTTTGAGGTGACTATTTAGCATTTTATGATGTTCATTTCTAGCACTCTATGGTGTATAATTTGGTGATATTCCTACATCTTATAGTTGTAGGCATTTAGTTATGTTACTTTCTTTAATTATGAAGTTGTGATTGGTCTAGTTTGTTAATTGGTGATGGAATAGTTTATGTTGTTTAATAGTTGTGATAAGTAAATTGTGTTTTTGTTGCCAAACCTTCTTATAATCTGGGTTTTATCCCACTATCATATTTCAGAAATAAAAAATCTGCTGCGCTTTTTTCCAGGTTGTGAGAAACAAACTTGAATATAGCCATATAGTGACCTACACCCTGAGATGTTTAGGAGGTCGAATAGAAGAGATAAAACTCTTTTGGAAAAGTTTGATGATTGTCACGAGACCAAACAATCACACAAAGAGGGCATGGATATCACCTAGACTGGTAGTCTCACTAGGAAGAACATGGTTACAAATAAGATTGAGGAAGTTGACAAAAGAGAATTGGACCACAAGATAATAGATGACAACAAACAAAAACTAAATTAAAACCAACATAGATAAACTGAGCACCACCACTCCCTAAATTACGACAGATCTTTCTTCCTCTCTCCCTAAATTAAAACTGCCACAAATGAGCAAAATGATACAGCAACGGGGGATCCTTTGACGAGGTTGCGAGGGCTGGCAATCCTTTGATACAGCTACTTAATACTATTACAAAACATGTCATAATATAATGGACAAACATAATGTAAGAAGGTACCTACAACAGTAATAAACAATATCGGATTTACCTAGTCACGTTATATGTATGAAACCTCTAAGTAAATCATACCAACGAAAATACCAGTAATATATATAGCAAGCATTTTTCCTTGGATCGGGAAAAATGCACATTTCTTAAAACATGACTTAATAATATGAGTCTCCTTTACTTCCTTGGTAGCCATGACCAACAGCTATTACATATATCATGGTATGGCTAGCTGAGAATGACAAATGACATCCCTCTTTTGCACACAGAGAATTGTTTGAATGAGCATTTAGGTATGTAGGACCTGATTGTTTAGAATATTGAAACAATGATAGCATTATAGTTAGATGCATGAGTTTTAAATATGATGGTACCAAATATCAAAAGTGATATAATATTGATGGCTAATGTTATTATAAAAACATTCTCAAATTTTTCTACGTCCCAAGGGCTGAACGGTGGAGACTCTCAATGTCTAAAAATGAAGAAGAAAGTGAATATGCAATTCTTTCAATACTCCCATGACACGTAAACCTGCCCATCTTCAAATCATTCACTCGTCATGTTATGCTTCGCATGATATGCTTTCTGAATCACAAACCACGTTACATTTAGCACATTCATAACCTACACAAATAATAAAACAAACATAAATGTAGTAGTATATATAAATTTCTCTCGCCCTCAATCATGCTGGAGTTTCACACTGAAGATTTCTTGATCACACCCAGCTCTACTAGAAATTCGTTTACATCCATATCTTGATTCTTTGGAAAGAAAGCATCGCATTCAAGCTTAGCATTCTTGACAGCCTCCTCGAAGACCTTGAGTGCCTCCTCGTACGAGTCGTACTTGCCAAAGATGTACTTGCACTCCAACATAGCATTCCACTTCTCGCCGTTGGGCCGGATCTTTGCCTTGCTCTTCTTTTTGGCATACTTCTGCCCGCTGATGCTGCCTTCATAAGCGGACGGCTCCACCTTTGGCTGGCTGCTGCTCCCTTCCATTTGCACCAATGATCAGAATTAGGGCACCCAACTGGTAGAAGAGAAGAATAATGTGCAGGAGGTTCCACTCCATGGCACTTGGATTATAAAGTGAGAAACTAGGAGAGTTCATAATGGTAGATATGCTTAGAGATTCAAGTAGTGCTTTGCTTTTGTGGATCTTGATATTCTATTTCAAACATAGGAAAGATATTTGTGGAATTCAAGTAACCACTTATTATGATTGCTTATATAACTATATATATTCAACAAAATTTGTGGCGCCATCGTTAAGATCTTGTCAAAACCAAGATATATAATCTAAATAGTAGAAATTGAGTGGCTCTTTGTGTAACAACGGTCTTTCGAAACGTCAAGACCCTTTGTAAAGTGAAATCATGAAAACTACAAGGTGTTTGGTTGTATGATAAAATGAGCAACAAAAGTATGTTTTTTGGTAGAAAACCTGTTAAAATGAGTGTTCGGTGTAATCATCATACAAATATATTTTATTGAGAACTTTTTTCTAGGACAAAAGAAGAGGTGTAATTTGATTCTTCTATGTCATATATGGATTCATTTCTTCATAATGTTTTATAGTGATAGTACCCCACTGTGTAATCTGTTTCTTCTTGGTAAGGTATCTATTTTAACATTATACCTAACCCTTATGAGAAAATATGAGAGTAAAGTTTGAGTGAAACTAATATTTTTCATCCCTTTAACAAAATATCATCTATAAATATTTAAGATGTGGATATTTCTATTGTTTATAATATCAATTTTTGTTTTGAATCTTGAAGCATCTGGTTTATTGCAGTAAGGATATAAGGGTATGTGTGAATAAAAAAATATTTCATACTCTAAAAGCGGTGGCCTAGTCATGGATGCATTTCTCTTCAATTATAATCGTACAATATCCAAACATTAGAAGACTTCATCCAAATCTTTGGATATGCTCTTATACACATACACTCCTCACTCATGCGATAGACTATTTCCTAGCTTGCAATGACTATCCAAACCTTTAAATTGTCTATCTTATGTATTTATGAGTGGAAGTTTTAGAAATCTTGGAGAATGTGGTATGAAAGTAACTACATCTATTGCGATAAGCACACTAGAACTAAAAGGATTTAGATGAAGCGACGGTTTGATTTCAAGAGGTATCATATCATGAATGTTTTTCACTTCTCCATTTGGTTGCATGCCATTGCTAAAATAGAAAGTAATCCTATCACTAGAATAACTTATCCAGATGTAGATTTTATTTTTCATAGAAGTAATGTGTTTCTTGGAAGGTTTCTATTTTTATTAGTACAAGGAGTAGATACGATTAGGATGAATTTAGGTAGTGGACCTATTATTTTTATTACTTTACCAAAAATTGATGTTTAATATATATATCTAAGATGCAGAACTTGTATCGATTAAAAATATTTAAGTTGGATTTTGAATATCAGCACATCTGCTTGTTGCAAAAAATGCTAAAAGAATTATTTTAAACAAAAGAGTCTGAAGAAGCATTGCAATCAAGACATTTCATACTTTTGTTTATTATACGTCATACACAAGGAGTGATTATAACTATTATTTTGAAATTGATATTGATATAGGTTATAATAAGGTGTTTGATTATTAATATTGATTTTAAAATGATTTTGAAATTGATAGTACATAGAGCATAAACAAGTTGTGATACAAGTGTTATAACAATCTTGCTTTGATATTTTAATATTTAGAAATATCAATATCAAAGATGATAAAATCTTTAATACTCTAACCAAACAAGACATTAAGTTTTACGTACTTGGACTATGTTCTTTGCAATAATTTTAAGCATTATGTTAAACTAGTCTTATTGTTAGCTATGCCCATCTTGCAAATTGATTTCTTCTTATATGAAAATGTTTTTGTTATTGTGTATTGATTCGTCAAGAAACTTAGGCAAGCTACCAAAATATTCTTTTTCTAATTAATTGCTAAGCTAGGTTTAGACTCTTGATACATCTTTTGATATATCATATGTTAGCAAGATATTTAAGATGATTAAATGTCCATGTAGAAAGATGCATACAAGAGGTTTTAATGAATGTTTTTCATCATTTATCTAGGGAGATTTAATCATCCAATAGAGAGTAAACCCTAACTTACAAAACTATCTAAATTTTAGTGTTTTTCTTTTGATATCTACGTCGGTTAGATTTTTTTCAAAGTTTATGATGAATGGTGGTAGAAAAAGTAGTGGGGATCCTTGTTGCGCAGATTGTAATATAGATTCATCTTACGAGATATCTAGTTTGTTATTATGTAAAATTAGTAACAACAAACAATTAGAAGTCAAGTGAGAAAATTTGCGTGAACATACCCATTTTTATATCATTATTTTTTAAAATATGGGGTTTTATATTTAGGTTCTTGAAATCATTTGTATTTCCATATTTATTTCTAAGTTTTTTGACAATTTTTTTAATCCAAGAAAGCTTAATTCATTTCTCTTGCAGTCCACATGGTTTAACTACATTAAATTTTATTGTGAACTTTGACATAATTATATTAAATTACTAAAATAACTTCACTATTTCACCGTCTCTCTTGTCTCTTTATCTCTTAGTGGGGATGAGAGGTTGAGAATGAAGAAGCGATGATACGAAGACTGAAGCAGAAGACACAAAGGAGAAAAGATGGATTTGGGGAAAATATGAGACATTGTGTTCTTGGCAAGAAACATTTGTATCCCTTATGATCATAGCTATAGCCAAGAAAAACATAGCACTCGGACCTATATGTAAAATTATGAGAATTATAAGATCTTAAGTATGGATAACATGCACACCCAAAAGTGTGTAAGAACTTGTAATGCGGTAATTTCCCATTGAATTTTTCAAATGGTGTTATGTTATCAGGAACCCTTGTAGGTAACTGATTTATTAAGTAGGTTGCATAAGGAATAGCATCATCCTAAAAACTACATGGTAAACTAGCCTTGTGCAACAATGCTAGACAAGTCTCAACAATATGTCTATGCTTTCGTTCAAGAATACCATTTTGATGATGTGCGTATGGACACTCTATCTAATGAACTATGCCATTTACAGTGAAAATTTTAGACAGTTTTCTAAAATCACCACCCCAGTCACTCTTAAAATATTTATTTTCTTTGTAAAAATGTTCTCCACTTGCTTTTTAAAAGATAAAAATATTGAGAATGCATCACTTTTCATACTTATTTGATACTACCAATAAAACTGGCTAAAATAATCAATGAAGGTAACATAGTATTTAAAACCATGGTTACTAAGGTAGGGAGAGTGTAAGTAATTGTCCATTAAAATTTTGTGCAGCGGAAGCGAAGATTCCTATGGGTTCTTTTAGAATCCGTCTCAATCAGAACCGAACGACGAAAATCGAAAACCGATCAAATCGGGTTCGAATATACCTGATAGGGATCATATAATCCCATGGAGAGGAAGGAGATGAGCTTCTTAAGCTCTACAAACCGTTCAAGCATCCGGTCTCCAGCAGTATCCACACGAACTTCATCCACAGCAGGTTCTCCCTTCGCGCCGACCTCGAGAACTCTTCCCGAACGGAGCTCCATCGACCATGGACACCTTCTTGAGAGATGAGGAGGTAGGGAGGAGGCTAGGTACATGGTTTTCACCCTTGGCTTGATTGGGTTTGGCTGAAACCATTAGTATTTATAGAGAATTATGGAATTTTTCATAAAAACCCAAAATCTCTATAAATTATGCCCTTACCCCTGTACTTGTGGATAAGTCCTTTTGTGTGTGACCCACTAGGCCCAATAACCTATTTGGATGAGGCCTAAATAAAATAGAACAATTCTATTTAATTTAATTAAATTCGTTATCCGATAACAGATTAATCGGCCTACCGATCATGAAGGGTACAAGCCACATCCCATGATCCCAAATGGCTATGGGGATAATCTCATCTCCATTGAGCCTTTCCATCATTAGTTACCACATGGATATAAACCCTCATCCATCCAATGTCCCGGTTGGAAAGGAGTACAGCATCGACTGTCAACTCCTTAGTGTACCGACTCTATAGGATCATGTACTCAGAATTGGATCAATTGGAAAACTCCTTTTTCCAATTATCCTATCTACCCTGGCCAGGGATTTAGAGTACCATCCCATAGGACATTCACTCTCACTTACCAAGAGTGGACGATCCCTTGTTGTCCGCTCAATTGCCTCCATCGGATTTTCCTTGTACCCGATCCATCGCTATATAGGACCATCTAAATTGTGATCCATAAGTCAATGGTCAAAGCACAAGTTCCACCCAACAAGGCATCTTTGGCGACTCAGGTCAAAGGTCCAACCATGCAACCGTGATGATAGAAAACCCTGATAGACAGTTCGGTAAGATACCATTCAGGGTTTCTAATTCGGTCAGTTCAGTGAACTCATTCAACTAATGAGCACCTGTATGTGTATCTCAGTGTCTCCACACTAATGACCAATGGGATCGGTCATCCTCATCACATGAGAAGACATCACATACACTAGTCTATCCGGATCCTTGATGTCCCGTCTCAAGTATCCTATGACTAGGAACATTTAGATCAAATACCTCTACATGATCAATCTCATTATCATGATCTCATCATGATTTAATCATCATTGTATTTGATCAAGGACTTCATTATGATATTCACATCTAATAAGAGCTTAAAATGAAGATTTGCCTGAATAATTGAATGAGATATTTCTAGAAATGTCGAATCATATCATATATGATTGACTTGTAGGGCATACATTTCTATCAATCTCCCACTTGCACTAAAGCCAATCACCATCTGACTGATCTGTATCAGCTCAAGGTGAAGCTCAAACACTCTTTGAGTAACTGCTTCAGTTAATGGATCTGCAATGTTATTAGCGGTAGATACTCTATCTATAATTATATCTTTATAAGTTTCAATCTCTCTGATTGTATGGTATCACCACAGAAGTTCTAAACTTCTGATGAGACATTGGCTCTACTCCATTTGTTTTCTCAAAACAATGATACACTTTCAGAGAAAATTGAGACAATTCCATATCAAATATGTAGATGAAAAACTTCATCTAGACTACTTCTCAAGTAGTGTGCAACCACTATGTAAACTTGTTTAAATATGTTGTAGAATTTACAGTGTTCTATCACATAGAACTCTTTGAACTCACTGCACCACTATTATTCTTACTTAATATCAAACTTATTTGATTAGAAGCTTGTGTTTGTAAAGCTACAAGACTTCAAGTCTTATCCTCCAGTGTATAGAGATACATTCTTAGTGCTTCTCAAGTACCAAATGATATATCTCTAAACTATCCAGTGACTCTCACCTGGATCTTCCTGATGAATGCTCATAACACTTAGAGCATTAATCACATCATGTACGTAGCATCATATAAATGATAGACCCTATGACAAAGACATAAGGGCTCTATTTATGTGATCTCTTTATCTTTCAAGAAGTCTACAAAGACAACACTTTATCGAGATCAACTCCACACCACATAGGTAAGAAACCTATCTTGGAGTTTATCATGTCAAACCCTTTGACTATGGTGACTACATACATTAACTGAGCATTGATTTTAGATCTATCTCCATAGATCTCAAAACCCAAATTGTGTTTGGAGGATAAATTTGATAGTTAGGTTCACTTATGATAACACACCTACTTCATTCTTAATGAGTAGTATGTCATCAACATAAAATGTCAAGAAAGTAACAGCACTCCTACCTATCTTGTTGAATACACAAGGCTCCTCTTCGTTCTTAACGAAGTCATAAGATTTAATCTCATTAAACCTTATATATGATCTATGGGAAGTTTTACTTCAGTCCATAAATGAACTTAATACACACTCTTCTTGGATGTTATTGGGACTTGATTCCCTATAGTTGTATCATATACACCTATTCCTCAAAATACCTTAGAGTAACACTATCTTAACATCCAATTAGCTTATCTCATAATCATGGAGTGTAACAATTAAAATCCAAATGGATTAATCCATGGAATAGGTAAAAGATCTCATCATAGTCAACCATTTGACTTCAATGATATCCTTTTCAACTATTCTCACCTTTGAAGGTATCTACCTTCTAATCCACTCCAATCTATTCTTTAATGATCCATTTATTCCTTATGGATACTATATCCTTAGGTGGATCTATCAAGTTCTAAACTTGATTAGAATAGATAAAGTTTATATTGGAATTTATTGTCTCTTCCCATTAATGAATCAATATCTTATATTGGTTCTATATAGATACTAGGATCAATATCCTTATTATCTTATGCCTCATTTCATCTATCAGAGATATGTCTCACATATCTCTTAGGTAGAATGGACACAAGTAAAGACCTATCATTTGTCCTTGTGTAATTATTAACTAGCACCTTAATATAAGTGTTATTGGGTTGTGGGACTGGAACATCTTTCATATATACCTTGCTCCCACTATCTTTCTTAAGAAGGAACTTTTCCTTTAGAAATATAGTGAGCTGAGCAACACATACCCTTATACATAAGGGTCGTATATTTAATATCTAAAAGTTTCCTTAGGATATTCCACAAGCCAACACTTCATAGTCTTATATTCCAACTTGTTAGAGTTATACTTCTTCACCAGGTCGGACATTCCGAAACCTTAACTTGCTTAAGGTCAAGTTTTAACCCCTTTTCCATATCCTATATGGAATAATCAAAACAGACTTAGAAAGTACCTATTAAGATCAAGTGGTTATAACGAGTACTTAGCCAAAATTAGACAAAGAGGAATTTTGCAAAGCTTGTCATTGTTCATATTATGTCTTACATAATATGACTTCTCATTTTAGCTACTCAATTAAGCTAAAATGTGTAAAGAGGTGTCCTTTAAAATTAGATTCTATTATCCTTCAATTATATGTGAATTATGTACTTAAGTATTCCCCTCCTTGATCTCATCAAAGAGTTCTAATACTCTTTCCATTAGTATCTCTACTTCATTCTTAATCTCAGATAATTTCTCAGAGGTTTTAGATTTGTACTTCATAAAGTACATGTATCCATACCTAGAGTCATCATCTTTGAAATAATGAAGTAGAAATATTCTTCTTTAGCCTTACTAGATATAGGCTAACATACATCTAAATGTACGAGTTCTAATAACTCATTAACCCATTCTCCATGTCTATATAACGCTAAAGTGTAGATTGATCTAAATCAACTCATTTCCTCTTAAAAGGAATATTCACACATAACATGAGAGCTAACATATCAAATATGATTAAATAATTTATTAAGCTCCCACTGGCAAACACTTTGCCATTCAATCTATTAGAACATCTATCAATTCCATAACTTAGAATAAATCAACATTTATTCAAGTAGGAAATCATATAATGTTCTTGTAGAATGATATAATAGAAATATTAATTATTAAGACATCTCCATAAGGCTATTAAAGAATTGCACCTCCCACTAATAATGATGCAACTTTTGCACCATTTCATATGTAGGTCAACATCTTCTTTATTAAGCCTTCATTTACTTGTCATCATCTACAACTCCTTGTAGATATAAGATGCATATCTGGTATCTCATACCATTAGATGCATCCATAGTATCTAATATTATGATATACACATATAGTATCTAATACTATTAAGTGTATATTTAAAACAAGTAAGTGCCAACGACTTGGATACATGAAGCTTCTCAAGCTCCACCTTTGCATTATATACAAAACACTTTGTACTTCCTCTTCCATTTATCATCGTCATGATAGTGTAAGAATCCTGTCTTATTATGGCTTTATTATCTTGACCACCTTCTTTTACTATTAACTATCTCCTATTTATATCTAATGATTTTACTTCTTTCTATTGGTCTCACCAACAAGAAGTAATTAAGATGTATTGTTGATCTAAGTTGCCCTTTAGTTAGCTCATCACTATGAGCCATGATGGATCTCATATCCATCTATCCATGTTGTCTCTATAATTATGTCTCGTAGAGACTAACATTTAGTTTAAGGCAAACAATGCATCTTGTCTATGAGATAAGATCTTATCTTTCTTTCATATCATTAGATAATTTAGGAGACACCTACTTCTCAAGTAGAATAGTTAATTGGTCAACTATGAGAACAATTCTCTTAGTTCTAAACCAGTCTAAGAAGTGTGAGCCATTAAGCTATATGGCATCTAATATGCCATACTAATGGTGGTTTATTATCGTATTCTACAACAGAGATATAATTTTATCAATATAACATTGCAGATATTCATGAAATTAAGATATGGTCTTTCATCCTAATTTATGCTCCCACTAATTATCGACGAATTTGCATAACCCTCATTATGCAAAGACGGGATATCACGATGAAATCATAGTGGGGACTAAGACCCTATTAACTTTATGGTGACAACCTTGTGGGAAACACAACAAGTCATCCCATACTTAATAGGTAGGTAACTTTTACCAATTGCAACCCTTGCAATTCTTAGTCATTTAGCCTCTAGAGTTATAACCTTGTGGGAAACACAACAAGCTATATACTCTAGTTAGGTCAACTCCGCTTGTTACGTTATGAGAATGAATTTTTAACATAGCCCTTGTGGGAAACACAACAAGGCCATGCAATGGTCCACCCCAAAGTTCGGAAAATGCCTTGGCCATGATCACCAATCCCTTGCTGAATAAGTCTTGTGGGAAACACAACAAACCCATCCAATCTAAGATTGGCTCATCAAGACCATAACAACAGAAGGCTACGTGAGTCATTCTTAATGTCACACGTTTATCAACCTAATTATGACAAGGGGGATTTTATTTTAGTCTCATCAAGAATATGTGCTAAGTATATATAATACCTTTGTAATATCATATATCTAAGGTATAAAAGATAGCACACAACCACATATCAAATATGCATAAAAATAGGTGATCATGGACTTAACCCTAAGCATGCACCTAAGGCACCCCTCTAGGTGCAAATCCTTGCTTTAGATGCTTGAGTTGGTATGATCCCACTTCAGAAGGGTGCTTCTCCAAGTGGTCCCGCTCTCCAACCTTCAATGACCCGGCTTCTAACTCTTACAAGCGGCTTAAGGGTATGCAGACCCACAAATGTACATAACTCAATAAGAAACCTTGGTTTTAACCAAGGGGAGTACATTAATGGAGGGAGGTAGAATGTACAATCAGATTGTATAGAGAGAGAGGAGGCACATACAGGCCCCATTTAATAACATAACCAACACAATTAAGTTCATGATCACCTCCGTACACACTAACATTCATCTCATGAACATAGAGCGCATACGTGATAATTATATGAGATATATCATATATATCAGCATAAAATTATATAATTTATTTTTAAATTATCAATTTCATGCATGTCGAATTTTTCATAAAATAAATAACATGAAAATAAGATGACAATAACATATAAACAATTTATATAAAATGAACATACAAAATTAAACTATTTAGAACATTCATGCATTCCCAATGCAGTGCAAAGTCATAAATTAATGTCCCAATTTATATTCTATGAAATCTCATTTTACAGAATTAATTAAGACACTAATTATATAGGTTAAACCTTTAAAACAATTTTAAAGTTTAACCATGAGTGAATCTATATAAATAGGGCTTAAAATTATCTAACATGCCATTAAACACTTTAAAACATGTTAAATAATATTATAGAAATTTTCATAAATTTTATAGAATTTTCTGGCAATTTTTCGGAATTTTCTATGATTTTAAACACTTTAAAATCATAAAATATGATTCTGGCGCAGCGCCTGTGTGCGCCACGGCGTGCGCCAGTCTTCATACGCGTCTGCGCCGACCGTCGGTGCGCCGCTCGTGCGCCAGTCTCCTATCGCGATTCAACTGTTCATCGGGAGGATATGTTCCCCTTGAAATTAGACATATCTCCTTATTCAGGAGTCCGAAAATTCTGGAAAAATATGCGTTGGAATCCTTATCAAATAAGGAATCCAAAACAGTCGGCCTCATATCTAGGAAAAATCCCAATCGACCGAAAAATGAGGAAGAAGAGGCGGCGGTCACCGAGATTCCGTAGCAGAAATCTCTATTTTGTAACGAGGATAACTCCGTATCCAGGAAGCCAAATATTCTCTAAAAATACAATTTATAATACTCATCAAATGACGTTTCCAAATATGTATATATCATTTCAAATAGAAATTCTATATCAATGGGAAATCAGGAAGAAACAAGTTGGCACCGCCAGACTCTACAGAACCCTAGTTCGTCGGAAACCTCAAAATTCTCTTCCTCCGCCGTCGTTCAAAGCTGGAGATCAAAGGTAAAGGTTAGGTAATCATATTACCCATATCCTAAACCTTTTCCAAGTCTCAATTTCTTCTGTGGACGGAGATTTCACAAAATCCCCAAATCCGGGTGTCGGTTCGGGCATGACAGAAACACCAAATTTTGAGGCTTCTCCCGAACACAACAGAGATCCAAACTTCAAACGGTTTGTGGCGTTGGAAATCCCTATATCACGAGATTCTACCGGATCCAACCAATATTTTATCTGAGTCATACACAGAATATGGTGACCTCGTCAAAACAGACGTTTGCACAGATTTGGGAACACATAAATAACATAAAATAATATCGATTCGACGTCGGTTTTGACCGAGACTTGAACCGGGCTCTGATACCACTGTAAGAAATCGTCCATTAAAATTTTGTGCAGCGGAAGAGACGATTCCTATGGGTTCTTTTAGAATCCGTCTCAATCAGAACCGAACGACGAAAATCGAAAACCG
The DNA here is from genome assembly GCA_036172225.1 of Cryptocoryne crispatula var. balansae. NCBI lineage: Eukaryota > Viridiplantae > Streptophyta > Magnoliopsida > Alismatales > Araceae > Cryptocoryne > Cryptocoryne crispatula. The sequence goes on from CM069919.1 coordinate 21,708,037, forward strand.
ATCAAATTGGGTTCGAATATACCTGATAGGGACTCATATAATACCGTGGAGAGGAAGGATATGAGCTTCTTAAGCTCTACAAACCGTTCAAGCGTACGGTCTCCAGCAGTATCCACACGAACTTCATCCACAACAGATTCTCCCTTCGCGCCGACCTCGAGAACTCTTCCCGAACGGAGCTCCATCGACCATGGACACCTTCTTGAGAGATGAGGAGGTAGGGAGGAGGCTAGGTATGTGGTTTTCACCCTTGACTTGATTGGGTTTGGCTGAAACCATTAGTATTTATAGAGAATTATGGAATTTTTCATAAAAACCCAAAATCTCTATAAATTACGCCCTTGCCCCTGTACTCGTGGATAAGTCCTTTTGTGTGTGACCCACTAGGCCCAATAACCTATTTGGCTGAGGCCTAAATAAAATAGAACAATTCTATTTAATTTAATTAAATCCGTTATCCGATAACAGAATAATCGGCCTACCGATCATGAAGAGTACAAGCCACATCCCATGTTCCCAAATGGCTATGGGGATAATCTCATCTCCATTGAGCCTTTCCATCATCAGTTACCACATGGATATAAACCCTCATCCATCCAATGTCCCGGTCGTAAAGGAGTACGTCATCTACTGTCAACTCCTTAGTGTACCGACTCTATAGGATCATGTACTCGGAATTGGATCAATTGGAAAACTCCTTTTCCAATTATCCTATCTACCCTGGCTAGGGATTTAGAGTACTATCCCATAGGACATTCACTCTCACTTACCGAGAGTGGACGATCCCTTGTTGTTCGCTCAATTGCCTCCATCGGATTTTCCTTGTACCCGATCCATCGCTATATAGGACCATCTAAATTGTGATCCATAAGTCAATGGTCAAAGCACACACTACAAGAACTTGAAGATTTTATGGCAACTTTTCTACAGCGATCTTAAATGTTGCTACAAAAAATACTTATTTACAGCAAACATAATTTTTGTCATAAATAATATAATATAATATAACAGTAGTATTTAGTATTTATTATTGTTGATATTTCAATATAATCTAATTACATATGCTTAGAATTACATAATTTAAAATTTTATATTTATTAATAATAAAGATATTTTTTTGAAGAGAAAAATAAAGTAAAAAGTTAAATTGTTATTTTTTAACTTTTCATAGAGTTTACGGTGATCGGCCGGCCGTTTCACTCCCCCCCCCCACACACACGAGCTCGATCGTGGCGCTCTCCCCTTTGTAAGGTAACCAACAGTCGGTGTGTGGTACGTGCGTGTGCGCCCCCCCTGCTGCGGCGAACTCTCCGGAAGCTCCTCATCTCAGGACGCTCGCCTCCCTGCTGCGGATCCGCGAGGTTGCTTTGCTGCAGCGGCGGTGGCTGCTATCCGGGAGCACCGAGCACGACTGCTGCCATCGTTGGGGCATCCGAGCATTCGGTTCAGGTAGATCTCTCTCATTCGTCCTGGTTTTCTATTCGCCTCTTCTGGTTCAGGTAGATCTGGACGGATCCGTTAGAATCCGCTGATCCGATCGAGCTGATTGAGATCGAAGATCGGTCAGAATCGACTAATCCTAAACTTCGGCCTTTTTTTCCCCCGCTGATCCGAAATCGACCGACTGTCGGCCGACATTTGGCTTCTACAAGATCTCATGGCCGTTTTGATCCAACCAAAATCAAGATCGCTCATGTCCCCTTTTGGTCCGAATCCGACCCAAAATCCATGGTATCATCACACGGGCATCTGATTTCTGAAACCTTGGGACGAGCAGGTTTGAGTCATGGTCGGTTAGAACGGAAATCAACCCGACTCCCGGCTGACATATTTGGCTTCAAACAGATGTGTCGCTCTGGCGGAGTTGATCCAATCCCAATCAAGGTCAACCTCGGTGGACTTGGGTCCGATTCTGACCAAGATATCTTTACTCCGTCATCACGAGCATCTGATTCTCCGGTTTATGAGTTTTGTTCGAGAATTACGCTTGAAGTTGATTTATGTCGAGAAGAAGGAACAAAAATGGCCAGCCGCTCTTACCGATTTGCTTTGCTTCACACAGCTGCGATCATCATCCGCAAGTAACCCATTTTAAGTGTTCGTGCATTGATGATTTGGAACGCGGAGGCAACACCATTGCCGATCTTTGTCTTCAGGGGAAGACCCAGATGTTAATATTGAGATGGGTAGAAACATAGCAGCCATGGACACCAGGAGTTGTATTTTCTTGGAAACATCTCAGAATGCAGATGCAGACAAGGAACTTAAAGTAGAGGGAATCGTCCTCTTGGAGACAATTCCCAGATTATAGATGTACGGCTTCATGATACCGGGGAAAACTAGGAGTCTATTGCAACATAGCTTATCCCCTTGCACCCCTTCTCCTTTCCTTTCCAAATAGACCATTTTACTTCCAAAAATATATGGATAATATATTTTGTTCTTGGTCTACTCAATACTGCACGATTGAGTATATTTTAACGATAAGTATTCCATGGGTAAAAATCAAACTGAAATAAAATGAAATGGTTCGGATCATATACTAAAAATATACATATAAATATGTAATAACCTCTAATCTATGCCTACAGCACATTGGTCCCTGGCCGATCCAATGACCAATTCCAATCTAGCAATCCATGACTCTGACATGCATAAGTAATATTTCTTTTGTTTTTCATGGGTCGCCTTTTACCATGCCATTTACAGAGCTGGAAATACTCCACCTGATAAAGGTTTAGACCACTGTTTACATCAAGTGAACTACACTGGATGCCGAATCCTTCTTATCATTCAGGCTCATTCTAGTGTTTAGGATGGTCAAGACTAGTGTAAGATAGATGATGCCCAAAGAGGGTTGTGCATTTGTCTACCCCTGTGAATATTATGCATGTAATTAGCATATGCCATTTCTTTTCTCATGGATCTTCTGTGTTATTTTCTAAATATTAGTGCAGGCGGAAATTTTTTTTATTGTGTGCTTACGCTGATCTACAAGTGCACTACTATTTGGTTCCATTTGTTATTTGATAGTAGACTTCCTTGCCTGCACTTGCTGCGCCCAACTCAAGCGCACCAGGTGGTTCTTGGACTTCAGGATTTTTAGCCATTGACTCATTTTATTTCATTTATTGCCTTGATATCTTTTGTTTTCATTTTATGATTTTTTAATGTCATCCATACGTCTAAAAATATACATTAAAATACACAATTAAAAAAAGCAGTTTCGGACCATATAATTAAATAATGCCTTTCACACATTGTGGACCTCTTTTCCATCGTAGAAAATTCACTTCAAAACATGTCTTCATCATGATCAGCCAATTATTTGCATTTTAAAATATTCTAAAAACATTCTGTAAAAATAATCCATTCCCCCCTCATTCATGCAACCAAACACCAACACCTCATTGGCTACATACGTATGATGGAAAATGATAGCTGTTTAAAGGACAACAACCAGAGGAGTTCATATATACCAAATCAAGATCTGCACAATTATTTTTTTTGTGGTGACCTTAATTTTATTTTGTTCTACTGTCTATGACAGGCTGTTCATATATACTAAATCAAGATCTGCACAATTATTAAAAGTATTAACGGTTTTATTGATTAAACTTCTGAGGTAATTGACTTGTTATTTGGTTAAGTTAATGTATAACTGAAATTTAATTTTTTATCTCATTTCTTTTTAATTCCTTCTAGGACGTTTCTACTGATATGACGATAGATAAGTCGTGGATGTCTTCTATGAGAAATACTGATGAGTATGAGAAGGGAGTGGATGAGTTTTTAGATTTTGCCTTTTCAAGAGTTGCTATACAAGATAAAATCCTTTGTCCTTGTCTATATTGTCTGAACAGTGAATATCAAGTGCGTAATATTGTGAAATTTCATCTTTTAAGACATGGTATTGATTTGAGGTATGTCATTTGGGATTTTCATGGAGAAAGCCGACACCTTTCTGATGAGGATGCGACAACCTCTCAAACAAGTAGTGAAGATAATGATGCTGCGACATTGTGTATGTTACAAGATATTATGGCAGCAGAAGATTTGATTCATACAAATATTCACACCGAGACATCAGTGGATATTTTAGAAGAAATGACAAGTGATGTTCCTTCACTATCAGAGGAACCGAATACAGGAGCTAAAAAATTTTACAAGTTAGTGGATGATGCACAAGTTAAACTTTATCCACATTGTAACATCATCTGCCTTGAACAAGCTAAGCTATCTTCAGTTATACTTTGTTCATTAACATGTCATAATTTGTTAGCATTGCAATTATTTGTATCCTACTTTTAATTTGTATTGTTGGTGGCTCTGGCAGCAGGTTTCTCATCTATTCTGCTATTTTTTGTTTATTTTGAGTGGAAATCATGTAATCAGTGCTTTGAGAACAAATGTTTGTCTGAAAGCATATGAGACAAGCAACCTGGACAGTCTGTGTGCTTTTAACTCTATTTTTCTACTGCAGGTTGCTGAAATAATCAAGGAAGATCTGTGGCCCAATCCCTTGAAATATTTTAACAATTTAAGGCATGCACTGACTTTTACACACAGGTTGGCCCAACCCAACCTGGATTGCCAGGCCCAAGTCGAATATGAAATCAGGTCCCAACAATGGGCAATCCTGGGCAACCGAAATCACCCATATTGGGCCGGGTTGGCTGACTTGGCCCGATCCACTCCAACCCGGTTGATCCGGCTAACTCGGTGGGCTGGATTGGTTGATCCAACACTGAGTCAGATGGATTGGGCCAAATCTGATCAGGTTAAGTCAGATCGGGCCTACCCAACTGCACTTCATGCTTTTACATTTTTTTTCATGCTCTCTTCACTGGTAACCTTTTTCCCCTTTCAACAACGAACTTACTGAAGGCTTTTGATCTTGTTACCCAGGAGGTTGACGACGAGGATTTTGATGGGGATGAAGATGACGAGGTATCTTCTTCTCATCCCTTACACTAACATCACATACTGTTCAAAACAATTACGTTAGAAGCAGCTTTCTTATTTAGGAAATTTATGGATTGCCATATTTTTGTTTCATGTTTTTAGATTAAGCCTTTCTTTTTCTCTGGCTAAAAATACTGTTTCTTTTCTAATAGGATATGTAATAGTTTAACATTGATTTGGAATCATTTTTCTGTGCACCAATACATTTTAAATCTACTCAAGACCTGGTTTGTGAAAGGTACTGGATTATTCACATGGCAGGTTATCGGTTCCAAGACCTGGTCAGGTTCTGGGCCTTGTTGGAACAAATGGCACTGGGAAATCGACTGCATTGAAAGTGTTGGCTGGCAAACTGAAACCAAACTTGGGTCGATTCAATGTAACACTTTATAGGATCCTATGGATCTTAATATTTTCTGATTATTTTTTTCATAATTTTTTTTGTTGCAGAATCCTCCAGACTGGCAGGAAATTCTTACGTATTTTAGAGGATCTGAGCTCCAAAATTACTTCACGCGTATTATCCTCGGGAAGGGTCATGACAAGGTCGCCGACTGGTGGAGCGTGGGAATTCTGCTCGTGGTCTCATGTCATGTTGTTTCTTTTGTAGTGTTTGATTGCAAGATAAATTGAGTTTTTGTTACAAAATATGTATTTGTAACAAAACTTGTTAAAAGGGTGTAGATGGAATGACTTGGTCTTACTTTTAAAATTCTTTATATGATTCAAATTTTTTATCCAGGTGTTATATCCCAAAGAATGTTTGCCAATTTCAGTCTTTCAAGTTCAAGCTATGATTATCTTCGTATCTTACATGTTTTTAACTTTTTAAGCTTAATGCTCGTAGATCTAAAAAATTAGTATAAAAATTAGTATTTACTGCAACATCAAATTCGTAGTAAATAAGATTTTAGTACAATTTTTAATTAGCTGTAAAAATGATTTTACTGCAACATTAATTATGCGGTGAATATATTTTTGCTGCAACTTTAATTTTGTCATATTAATTATTTTACTGCAACATCGAATCCGTAGTAAATAAGATTTTGGTGCAATTTTTAATTAGCAGTAAAAATGATTTTACTGCAACATCAATTATGCGGTGAATATATTTTTACTGCAACTTTAATTTTGTCATAATAATGATATTTTACTGCGAAATTGTGTTTGCTGCAAATACTATTTTTTATAGCAAAATATATTTGTTGCAGCTAAAAATATATTGTGAGAGAACTTTATACAGCGACATGCTGCAAAAATATTTGTTGCTGTAAAAAGTAATTTACTGAAAAATTATCAATTTTTGTTGCATAATTATTCGCAACAAATACTAACTTTTCTAGTAGTGACAAGTTCCACTCAACAAGGCATCTTTGGCGACTCAGGTCAAAGGTCCAACCATGCAACCGTGATGATAGAAAACCCTGATAGACAGTTCGGTAAGATACCATTCAGGGTTTCTAATTCGGTCAGTTCAGTGAACTCATTCAACTAATGAGCACATGTATGTGTATCTCAGTGTCTCCACACTAATGACCAATGAGATCGGTCATCCTCATCACATGAGAAGACATCACATACACTAGTCTATCCGGATCCTTGATGTCCCGTCTCAAGTATCCTATGACTAGGAACATTTAGATCAAATACCTCTACATGATCAATCTCATTATCATGATCTCATCATGATTTAATCATCATTGTATTTGATCAAGGACTTCATTATGATATTCGCATCTAATAAGAGCTTAAATTGAAGATTTGCCTGAATAATTGAATGAGATATTTCTAGAAATGTCGAATCATATCATATATAATTGGCTTGTAGGGCATACATTTCTATCAGAGAGGACCCCGAACATCTTAACTAACAATTCAAGAGGTAAAGTAGATATAACTTGATAAAGAAAAGTGTTGCTTATGACTTTTAGCCACAACACAGTGAGAACAAAAGAACTATTTATCAAAACTGAAAGGTTGGCCAACACTGCTAAGGACTTGATTTATAATAGTAAATGTTGGATGGCCAAATCTTTGGTGCCAAGTTGAAAAAGCTATAAGTGTCGAAGGAGCTTTATGTTCAAGAAAATATAATCCATTGTTGTTACAACCTTGTGTTATGACTCTCCCCATTTAGGTATCCTTAACAAAGAACTTGTTAATTAAAGAAGAATTCAAAGTACATTTGATTATCTTTGGCAAGCATAGAAAAAGACAACAAATTCTATGAAATAGTTAGAATATACAAGACACTTAACAAATTTATAGAGCTAAGTTTTGACTGACCAATATTTGCTATACGAAGACCTACTCCATTGCCAACCTAAACCTTCACATTTACCATATAAAGAACTACTTTTTGAACCATATAAAAATCAAGTGTGATATGTAAGTTAGTGCCAAAATATGGAAACCAAACACGGTTAGTGACAAAATTTTCACAATTAGCATTGGTTGCAAAATTTGTTGTATAAGTTTGATAAGGTTGTGAATTACTACTAGAAATATCACCAAATTTAAAAGCATGATCAAATTGACACCAACAATGTGCAACTACATGTTCACGTTTCTCACATAGTTGCCAAACATTCACAACAGTCTGATTTTTAGACTGGTTACTATCATAACTGTTGCAACCTTGGAACTAAACATTTTTCTAAAATTGAATCTGATTTTGAAATTATCCATTGTTATTACAGTTCCAATTTCTATCACCTCTATTTCTACCAGCATTTCATCCTCTGTTTCCTCTGCCTCTTCCGCAATATGAGTTGTGTTGTTGATTAGAATTCAATGTTGTCTGAGCAAAATTGGCACTCAAATTTGACATACCTTAATGTCTTTGTTGTAATAATAGCTTATGATTATGTAACATCCCCCTGAATGTAATCAAATTACAGTGAAATAGTTTCAGTCCTCGTGATAATCGCAGTGATAAACAAATCATATTCTAGTCCTAGACCACTAAATATACATAATAATAATTTTTTGGAAGACAGAGGATCTACAGCCATAGACAAATCATTGGCTATGTGTTTTTCTTTTCGTGAATACTCACTAATATTTATTGTCTTGTTTTTAAATTGATGTAATTGAAAAATCAGTTATAGCACTAAAGCCTTTGGCTTATTAGCATATGTCATGGCAACTGATTTCCATACATCCACAAATGTTAAAAGACCAATAACAAGAGGAAAAAATGACTTAGAAATAGATGAAGTAAAGATCATCTTAACATATCTATTATATTGTTTTCAGATCTAAGCATCTGAATTAGAAATGTCCTTTGTCAGATCAGTTGAATCTGGAATTAGAAGTGGTGGACATGGTAGAGTACCATCGACAAGTCCCAACAAATTATATGCCTCCAAAACTAGAACAAACTGACCTCTCCAAAGCACGTAATTTTTTTATTAAGTTTTTTAGAAACATAATTTGAAATGCTTGGAAGAGAAGTGGACAAACCACTAAATTCAAGTGAGAGTCATGTTGCAAGTAAAGAAGGAGTAGATCCTACAACATTGGGATGCAACTTGACCATAGACGAACCTATATTTGACAAGTTTGTAGCAAAATACCCCATCGCCAAGCTTTGATACCAAGTTAGAATGAAGAAGCGAAGATACGAAGATTGAAACAGAAGACACAGAGGAGAAGAGACAAATTTGGGGAAAATACGAAACCTCCTCAAAGTGAGTCTCCCAAGTCTCTACCACATATATATAATCTATTACAGTTACATGTACATGTGGCATTTGCCACGTCAATTATACAACTGGACATACACGTGGCAATACATGTCATCCTAATTTGAATGTATGATCTTCTTGTCTATTAGAGAAAGATATGATTGTTGATGGCTGCTTCGAGTACATCAGAGTGAAGCTGATGAACTCTCCTAGCAAGATGATGGGATAGATTGAGCTCTAAGTGGTCATGCCAATGAATTGACTCATGGGAAGTGGCCGAACAATTATTGACGATGGGCATGGAAACAATGACAAGGGAAGTGGAGAGTCTCCACCTATCCTCATCTCCTGCACGTCCTTCACCTGTCATTGTGGCATCAGCACCTCCTGCTTCACTCCACCATCCTCACCCCCAACACATCCTTTGCCTATAGTCATGGCACCTCCTATGCGGCTGGCACATCAGTATTGGCAAGGAGCTGCTTTGGAACCGGTCGATGACGTTAATCCTCTTTGTGGCTACCATCTCCTCCTCAATGACTATCTCTGTGGTATGGCAGCCTCCTTCGATGCTACATTCCCTCTTATGTGACCTCTCTTCCTTGTCGCCTAATTACCCTCACATCCCCCACCCTGCTTCCAACAAACCAACCTCATTTGCTCCAAGACTATCATTATTAGCAAGAAAGAGACCCTAAAAATTATGACCTTTGAAACCTACCTCCACGAGTCCCATGATGGTGCAACCATAGGCAATACCCATACCACTTGACCCCCTATAAATTGGCCCCGTCGGAAAATTTTAAGTTGACATGGTTAACAATGTCATTTCAAAACTTAGTCTCTAGACTTTTGAGTTGAATGGTCAAAAAGTTTAAACCATTTCGATTAACATGACTCAAGGTCGTATGACTAGTTACCAAAGTTTGGAGTTCAGATCGCCTCAGTTATTTGGTGGAGGAAACTCCCATAGTCCCCAACTAGATGACACCACGTGGTGTAATGGAGGAAGAGGTAGGAGAAGAACAGCTTTATGTGTTTTAATAATGATGTAAAATAGTGGATGAGACCACCTGATTCACACGTAATGACAACAAACCCGCTACCAAGTCTCTAATGACAAGCCAAGCCTTGGATAACTTGTCATCGAGACTCCAAAAACCCACTATTGAGGTTTTGATGACCCGCTACCTAGGCTCTGAAGACCTGTTACCAAGGTTTTTGATTTTATCGAGGTTCCGAAGACCCACCACCGAGGCTCTAATGACTTGTTACCAAATGTCTGATGACTTTCTACCAAACCACTACAGACCTGCTACTGAGGCTCTGAAGACCTATTATTGACCCACTACCGACCCTCTACTGACCCATCAATGAGTGAAGCTAAAATGGCATTAGGCGGTCTCATTTGCCATTTTGCATCACCATTAAATCGTATAATGATGATATTTTCCTACCTTGTCCTCTGTTACATCATATAGTGTGACCCAGTTGGGGACTATGGGAGTTCCCTTCACCAAGCAGCTGAGGTGATCCAAAATCCAAAGTTTGAGGTGGTTAATGAGTCTCACTATGAGAGGGCATGGTCACCAAACTCACTTTTATGGTGTGGACCAATTTCTAAAATTTGATCTGATCCGATGTCAAATATTTTCTAGTCAATAATTTTCAATTCTTTTATACTTTTTAGAACTTGTAACGACAAACAACTATCTTAGTAGTTTACTACTTACGATATATCAAAAGATGTTTCATGAGTTTAAACCTAGCTTAGTAACAAATTCAATGTGTGAATACCTACATCTTAAATAATTCGAGAAAGAATATTTTGTTAGCTTGCCTAAGTTTCTTGATGAGGCAATACACAACAACAAAAACATTTTCTTATAAGAAGAAATTAGTTTTCAAGATGACCTTAGCAAATGATTAATAAGACTAGTTTACCATAATTCTTAAAATGGTTGCGAAGAACATGGTTCAAGTATGTAAAAACCCAATGTCTTTTTTGGTTAGAGTATTAGAGATTGTATCATGTTTGATAATAATATTTCTACATATTAAGGCTCTATTTGGCGACACAATTAGACATCTTTATCACTATCAATTATAAAATTGATATTGATAAAAATCACTAAGAGATATTTGACTAATAGTATCAATTTTGAACTTTTTACTACAAACAAAGCATGTTATGTAATACATATGCCAACTTGTATCAATTTTGATTTGGTACTCCAGCTTCTAAAAATATCAATATCAATAATAATATAGTATCAATTTTGAAACTCTAACCAAATGGTGATAAAGTAACAAAAACAAATTTGTTATAGGGGTACATTTGTATTACAACTTATCTATGCTATTTGTACCATCAATTGTAAAATCAATATCAATAATCAAATATGTTATTATAATCTATATCCATATTAATTTCAAAATAATTGCGATAAACACTCTTTCATGTGAACGATGTGTAATTAAAAAAAATTGAAGGGCTTTGATTGCTATGCCTCTTCAATATCAAGATCTTTCGTTTGTTATTATTCTTTGGCACTTTTCGCAACAAGAAAATGTGTCAATATTTAAAAGCCAACTTAATATTATTACTTGATGCAAAGATCTGCATCTTAGTCAATTTCAAATATCAAATTTTGGTAAAGACAAAAAAGGTATATTACCCAAATTCAAGCAAATCATATCTAGTCCTTGTATTGATAAAACTATAAACCTTCTAGGAAACCCATTACTTCTATGAGAGAGAAGATCTACATTTTGATAAGTTATTCTGGTGGTGGGGATTACTTTCTATTTTACCAATGACATGCAACTAGATAGAGAAGTGCAAAACATTCATGATATGGTACCCCTTGAAATCAAACCTTTTTTTTCATCTATATCCTTCTAGTTCTAGTGTGCTTTATCACAATAGACATAATTACTTTCATACCACATTCTACAACATTTATAAAACACTTCCACTCATAAATAGTTAAGATAGACAATTTAAAGGTTTGGATAGTCTTTGCAAGCTAGGGATTTCTATCACATGACTAAGGTGTGTATGGATATAAGAAAATTCAAACAATCCACATATGTCCATCTAGACTTTTTATTGCAAGTGATCAAATTGTATGTTGAGAAAGCAAACTAACTTGAGTAACTTTGACATAAAGTGTGCATCTTAAACAATATTAATTATCAAATTAATATTTTTAGAAGTGATAAGAAATGGTAAATTTAATAAATTTGTTCAACTTTCACTATAAGGAAAGGTGTTATTGGGTATGGCTTAATGGCGGCGGCTTCCAAAATATGCCTCCAATAACATTAGTCATGACAACTTAAGCCATTCCCGATAAAACTATCATCACATGCTAAGTTACTAACGACGACTCAAATGAGCCATCGCAAGTAACCTTACTAGCAACTACTTAAGCTATCACGTTAACAGTTAAAATTGTCAGACCTCACTCAACGGGGTTAGTAGTGATGTTACCATTGTCCTTAAATATACCAATGACCACTGCTCAGTAGCCATCGCCAATGTTATCAAGATTTTCTAAAATTCACGACCCCCTTCTCTCTCTCTCTCTCTCTCTCTCTCTCTCTCTCTCTCTCTCTCTCTCTCTCTCTCTCTCTCTCTCATGCTTACACAAGTTTCTCTCTCTCTTATTGTTGTCACTGCCTCTTGCATCCTCACCAACCTTGTCTATTGCTGACACTTGCACCACAAGTCATCCTCCTTAGCCTCGCCACCTATGCTTCCACCCCTAGCATCCCCCTCTGCCCATTGCCCACACTACCTAGGCCTACGTCGCTATCCTCCTCCTCCTCCTTCTCCTTTAGGTACCTACTAACCCTATGAAGTTAGTTTAGGAGTTTCTACATATGATTTATATGATTTCTCATGTTTTATGGTTGTTTGTGTGGGGCTTTATCTTGTTTGTGTAATTTGTTTGATAATTTCTTTGGTTATGGGTGGTTGGTTAAATGTGGTATTTGATGTGTTATTTTAACAAAAATTGACAAAAATATAATTTTAATTGATTATTTGATTGGTTTAATGTGTTACCAGTTGGTTATATAATAACCAACCTAATTAAGACACAAACTAATGGTTTTATTTTTGAGTATTTTTTTTCAAACCAAGCCAAACCAAACTATCTTCCAAACCAAATCAAATCAAAATAATTCAGTTTGGTTTGGTTTGTATTGGTTCAAACCATATTTTATTAAGATAGAGTAGATATGTTTAATATATAATTTCATTTTATTTGTTTTATATCTCATTCTATTAAAATTTAGGATATTTGTTTATATATTTCATTAATTTTATCTTAAAAACTCTTGAAATAAGTTTATTTTTATCAAAATAGACACATAAAAATAGTATTATATATAACTTAAAATAAAATATTTAATATATTTCGGGTTATTCGGTTTAGCGATTTGGTTTGATTTGAAGGGCTCAAAAAACCAAACCAAACCAATCGGTAGTTTTTACATTATGGCATGTAAAGTAGTTTTTACTCAAACAATGGTTTAGTTTTTACATTATGGCATGTAAAGTAGTGAGTGATTAGATATATTTCTTCATTTCATGTTAGGTCTATGTGGTATGTGCATATAGAGTTATACTAGTAATGTCTTGTTATGGTTAGAGTGGTTTGCTTTAGAATCCTATTAATCTATTAGATGATTGGAAAATATTTCATTTAAGTAATTGAACTTTGATAGCTAGCATCACATACATAAGTCTATTCGGTTCTATCTCAAGGACCCTATAACTTGGAACATTTAGATCACTAACATATAAATAATTAATTTTATTATCATAATATCATCATGATTCAATTATTATTACATGTGATCAAAGATTTCATTATGATATATGTATCTAAAGATAAATAGTAATGAATTAATGTCATTTATCTTAAATAAGATGATACAAGAAATGTCTAAGCATATCACATATAATTGGTTTGTAAAACATACATTTCTATCGTGACCTACCAGGCCCTATAGCCTATTTGGTTAAGACTTAATTAAAATACAATAAATTTATTTAATTAAAGTAAATATATTATTTAATAATATATTTAATGACTTATTAATCATGAAGGATACAAATGACATCCCATGATCTCAAATGACTATGAAGATAATCTTATCTCTATTAAGTGTTTTCATTATCAGTTATTTCACAGATATAAACCTTCGTCTATTTAATGTCCCAGTTAGATAGGGGTATATCATCGACTGTCAACTCTTTTAATATACTGACACTATGGGGTCATGTGCTTAGTATTGGATAAATTGAAAAACTCTTTTTCAATTATCTTATCTACTCTATCCAAAGATTTAGAGCACTATTCCATAAGACATTAACTTTTGCTTACCAAGATTAGACAATCTTTTATTTTTCATTCAATTGTCTCTATCAAGTTTTCTTTGTACATAATTTATTGTTGTACTAAACTATTGAATTAGTGATTTATAAGTCAATAATCAAAACATAAAATCTATCTAACAAGACACATTTGGTGATTCAGATCAAAAATTTAACCATACAATTGTGATGATAGATCAACTCAATCTTTCTTGTCAAATAAAAGAATAATTAATATTATTAATATAAATGATCAATGTTACCTTAAAAAAAGCAAGTGGCGATAATAAAGAAGAGAGGTAGGACACTCAACTAATAGCATACTGAGCAGCGAAGAGAAATGTGCAAAGGAAGCAATACGAGAAAGGTATATATAGACATTTAAATTTTACTATTTATCCGTAATTTTTGACATTTTTAAGTAACTTTGCATCCTTTCGTCCCGTGAAAACTAGGATTCCTCCCTTTCGGCACACATGGGGTACAATATTCTCGCATAAACCAAAACTCGATGGTTTCGTTGAAAAAAAAAAACATTATTCAAGATCACGGTTTCGTTAAAAAATCAAAAAAAAAGGAAGCCCAACTCCTTGGAGTGGTGTTATCATGAGAAATATTTTCGGAGCGGTGCCATTTTGACAATTTATCTAAACGGTGCTATTTAAAAAACAAAAAACAAAAACAACTCCTTGGAGCTTGCGGCAGTCGATCACGACACCTTTCTTCCCTGGAGCCAACAACGACATCATTTGAATCCTCTTCTCATCAAATAGATACCTCTGTGTGTGTATGTGCGTGGAAGGACGACGCTCCGGTAGCGGCAACACCTTCCTTGGTCTCCTCTCTTCCTTGCCCATCCACTCTAAACATCTGATCCTTGGTTAATGAACTCGCGTCATTCTTCTTCGGTTTCTCTTCTCCCATCGTCGTCGTCTCTGTAATATATAGCAAGTCAATCTCCTTCACCAAATATTTCTTGCTGGCCCAAGTCCCCTCCGTGTGGTAGTTAGGAACTTAGTAGTCCAAGCTTGCTGATTTATTGTCGTCTAATTCACCCTGTGTGATCCCTACATTATCCACGTAGTAGCCCTGCCTGATTTCCCCTCTAACAAAAAAAGGGCAATCAAAGTGAAACATTACTGAATAGAAGATAATTAAATTGGTTGATCGGCTTGCAAGCTGACTTTCGGCTTCTATGTGAACATTTATACGCTCTAAGCCTTTGATATTCAACTTTAGTGTGTGCCTTTTTACATATCGAACTATATACATGTTTACATGTTTGAACCAGGGGCTGGAGTCGAGGTCAAGGCGACGAGAAGACAAGCACCGGATAACCGTGCGAACATGAAACACTGCAATCAGCCAATGAAGGAACAAAATAGACATTTTCTTCGTTGGAAACCAACCATGTAAACGTTCTAGGCAAAAAAAAAAAAAAACTACTGTTAAAGTGATTTTAAAAATAAAACTAACATTAAACTTTTTTCTTTTGAAATGGACCCGTTAATTTCCCCTAAAACTTTTCATCTATTCCATTGCTAATGGGGTGTTTGGTTGCATGATAATGGGAGCTTTTATTTTAATTTCTAAAAATTGTAAGAAAATTTGTCAAAAAAGGTGTTTTGGCAACCTTGACAATTTTATATTTTGAAAGTGATTTTCTTCTTAAGCAAAAAAAGAGGGTCTCACCTCTTTCTTTTTTTCTTGTGGTCCCCCCACTTTGTTTGGTCATGAATGGTAGTTACTCTTTTTTGTTATCACATCCCTCCAAACATGATAATTTTATGTAATGAGTTGGTTCACTTTTATTTTAATATAATTTTTTATCATGAAAGTGTACAAAAAATTATCATGCAACCAAACACAGCTTAAGAAATTGTGGGTTAAATTGAGAGGGCATTCCTAACTATATGAGAATTTAGGTCAAAGGAAGAGAACTTGGCACTATAAGTTATAACTTGAGAGAGGGAGGCGTCAGTGAAGGCTCACGGCATGGGCTTTCCATGTATGAAACGACCAAAGTGTTTCACAACTCAGCACACAGAAAATCAAAAAGAGCTATCAGAGGCTGTAATCCAAGCAGCATAATACTTAAATAGGTTTAGCAAAAAAAAAAAAAAAAAACGAGTTCTCAAACACAATCCGTAGCCAAACTGCTACTAGGATCCATCTGTTCGAGCACTAAAAAAGAAAAGCAACCAAAAGCCAACATGATGTCACCAAGCCGCGATTCACTCTCAAGAACAGCTCAAGAAACAAGGCCGTCGTTCAGGGAGAGGCCAGCAAGTTGATCAACAGGAGCATTTGGCTGCTGCTGCTGCTGCTGCTGCTGCTGCTGCTGGGCGACACTCCTGAGTACCTCCATGGCTTCAGCCACCTTGGCCTTCAAGGCGTCTGGCGACTCCAGCAGGTGCAGCACTTCGGTCTGGTCCATTTCAAGCAGCATACCAGTTACTTTGGCCGCAGCATCACGCTCCAGCTGTTCCACCAGTGGGTAGAGTGACTCGCCCAGCATCTGTAAGCAAAACGAATTCGAGAAAAAAATCCTTTTTTAACATCAGTGACTGTTATGTAACATGATTATGCAAAATAATTAACATTACTTATGGGGAAATGAATTAGAGAAAAATTTCAGTAATAACAGCCGAATAAACAAATGTCTTGGCACTACATGCATCTGTAAATAACCCAATTATCCACGAAATACGAAAAACGACAGAATGTCCCTCCAGGCGCATTGTTTCATTGCATTTTCTCAAAACAAAAGAGATAGTACGTCTTCCTTTTCCTAACCGCCACAAAACCCAACCTCAAGGGGTGTTCACAGTTAGGGTAAGGTAGGTTTTAGGCTGATTTTGTTTTGAAGCCAAAACCGAAATATGACCGAACTGAATCAAACTAGTTAGGTTGAAGAGCTCAAACCGATAGCAAACTGAACCATCAGTTCGCAAGTTCGGCATATATTATTTGTTTATAAAATAAAAACTAAATTAAATTAAATTAATATAAGATTTAATAAAAATAAAATAACTAATTGGGGTCAACCCTAAGTGTAGTATTTTATTTGAAAAAAGAACTATCCTTCTTTGATATCACTTCAAACATATTTATAATAATATAATTTTAAAATCAATAAAATATAGAAATAAATTAAGTCACCCAATTTGGTTCGGTTAAGAAAAAAGCTAAACTGAACCAAAACAAGTTAATTGTTCGGTGAGGTTCAAAAAACTGAACGGTCCATGTTCAAACCCCCTCCCAAATCTTACCCTCATCCAATTTCCATCACTGCGAAATGGGACATCATGTGATAAATGTACGGTGTAAATAAACTAAATTAGGATGCTATCAACTGTGCATGACCTACGTGATCTTCAGTTTAAACATAGTTTTAGACTTGTTGCATACCGTTCTCTGCTGTTCAGGAGTTGCATTTGCAAGTGCCGAAGCCAATGCTCCAATGGGAATAGGTTGGGAGATCCCACTATCCCGTAAAGGCAAACCCCCCATGTCATATGGGATAGACATCATCCCCCCAGCAACACCTGGCATGGGAACTTCAGGTATACTACGCCCCAGTGGATAGCGGTATACTCGTCCTCTGGGAGGAATCATCTAAAGATGAAGAAACATAGACAAACGAAAGTAAAATAAATATAAAGGATAATCAAATACTAACACTAGAGAAATGACAAAGGAACACCTGCTGCTGAAGCATGGGCATAGGCTGCTGAGCTTGTTGCATAGGTCCTGTGCGTCTTCCTCCTGGGCGCTGAATTTGCTGCCCCTGTTGGACCATGGGAACAAAAAAGTTGGGCATGGGACCACCTCCAGGTCTCATCCCAGGTATAAGCTGCTGCTGGTAGCCAAAACCAGGCTATACAAAGGGTTTTTACAACACAATTAACTGTTAGGAACTAAAATAAGTAATGCATAGCACTCAGAAGTGGCAAGTGTGTAAAACAGCAGAGCTAAGAAAAGTAACGACCTTGCTTGGCCTGAAGGATGAAGTTAATAGGACGCCTGATTGCACGACAAATTAAGTTTTGTTACAACATATGTTTTTATAATAAAACTTGTTAAAAGGGCATTTAGTAATCGTACAAAAACTAAAATTTTATGGAGAGGATTCCGTCTTAGAGAAAAAAAAATAGGTAAGATCTTTTTATTCCTTGTCCCCCATCTTTTCTAGTTAAACATGGTCCCCACTCTTTTCTCACCAAACATAAAAATTGTATGACTTCAGCTATCTTAAATATTATGTTAATATAAAACTATATAACAAAAGTGTATAAAAATGGTGCAACCAAACATCCTACAAGGCATCATGATCTTTAAGCAAGTAAGAAAAAGAGAATAGTAAGAAATAATATATGTGTAGTACTTTTAATGGAGAAGAAGAAATGGGAATATGTTTAAATCTTCGATGATCAGTTTGGAGTGACTGTTGTGCCCTTCCAAAATAGAAGCAGATGCAGTTGAACTTTGTTACCTATATGATCTTATGATGTCATTCAAATGGTTTCATTTCATTTCCTTTCGGCCCTGACCATGGAACTTGGGGACTACCTCGCAGGTTTTTAGGTCTTATTATTCTCTTCTATGGTGGTTTAAACCATCACTTCGGCAGACCTTCATACTGCTGAATAGAAGTGTAAACAGAATCCAATATTCTGATATTCCGATTCGATTTCGATAAAAATTAACTGATTTGGAACTTGTTTTCGTATCTTATAAGCTATCGGAATCCGAATTGGATATTCCGGTAGTTTGTGGGAATCGGAATCGGAATCAGTTGATTCCGTTTCCATTAATCCGATTTCGATAAAAAATAATCATATATAAATAAATTTAAATAAAATACAGTTGAATAAATTATAAAATATAATATATAAATTGATAAAATAATAAAAATAAAGTTTTGAAAAGATTATAACAAATGTTAGTAATTATAGGTAAATTATTGACTTATTTTTAAATAAAAATTAATATTTAATATGTATTTCGGAATTTATCAGATTTGGTTCCGATTTCAATAACGGAATCGGAATCGGATCAAAATCAGAACATAGTGATTCCAAAATTATCGGAATCGGAACCCCTTAACCCTTATCGGAATCGGAATCGAATCCTGATGATTCTGCTGATTGACTATGCTTGCTTTTTGACAAGCTTTATGTTAGTCATTTTTTGAGACGTGTTAAATGATAGGACTATAAAGTGTAAGATTTTCAGTCATTGACACATTGAAAACAACAAAGTATTATAAGAGATGAATAATTACTCGCAACATGAAACAAATATAGTGTCCTCTTCAAACAGTGGCCCATGATATCTCATTTGTTTTAATCATTAATAATTCTTGCCATCTATCTTGGCACGTTCATGGGCATCACACGACCATCCTTCTTAACTACATCTACAATCCACAAGATCTTTACAATTAACTCAACAATATCAAGGATCTTCTTTGTATTTTTCCAAAATCACCATTTCCTGTCATCCCTTTGACCTTCCTATCATTCCTCGTCCATTATATTATTTTGACTCATCTAGTTTGCCCATCATGGTAATAAGATCATTTGAAAAACAGGACGTCCTTGTGATTGTACATTCCCTACAAAGATGTAATGAAACGTAAACATAGTTGCATCTAATCAAATGAGTTCATTCTCCTTTATATGATATCTCATTAAGCATAAAAAACAATTATAGTTGTAAATAAAATAAAAAAATATTTGTGTCATCTTCACCACTGTCTATGGCCGGTTCCTTGCAAACATCTTATAACATCAAGTCAAGCTAGTGGACAAAGCAAGTAATCCAATAAATGTGGTCTCCTTATCGCAGTGTTGTCAGAGCGACCGCTTAAATGCCACTTTGCTTAAGTTAACCGGATCTGTATTAGGCAGATCTAGATATTTCTTATTGGATCTATTTTGTTAGACTTGTTTAGTTGTTTTGTATTAGTGTTCCTTGGACACTTAGTGGCATAATATAAAGTACATACATGAAAAATAAAAACATTGTACTTAACCTATAAATAGCTCATTAAGCTAGACAATAAAATTTGATTTTTTTCTAACATTAATAATTGACACTCAAGATAAACTAAAAAAACAAAGTGCAATACATGAGAGAGAAGGGGGAGGGAAAAGGAGAGTGAACATGGAAAAAAGAATGAGAAAAAAAACTCTGATTAACAATTTCATTTTTACCAATTTTGGGGGATGTGGACCGTTTAGATAGGATAACTAGTATAGTCATTTTGATGACCCTAAATTGGTGTTAAACCGATAGAAGTTCGTTACTGGTTAAGTGCTTAAGTACCAGAGCCATCCGCTTTGAGGTGCCTTGGTTTTTGACCAGGTGCTTTGATTCTTGAGACCCAATAAAATGATTCAATTGGGTCTTAAAATGTCTTGGTGCCTAAGCACTCACTTTGGCAACTACATATGAAACCAAAAATAACTACAATTTTCTAGGATGGTTAACTCAAGCCTTAACCCTAAATTATTTCGGGTCAACCATATGGTTAACTCAAGCCTTAACCCTAACTTCTTCAAAGATATTTAAATCATCTAAACCATATTGAATTATCCTCCTCCACGTTAACTTAGATCTACCACGTCCTTTTTATTATTTTAATATTTTTTACTTTTCTAACTAGAGCTTCATTATATCTAAATTTAATATAAACAAATCATCTCAATCGCCCCTCTCTCAATTTGTCTACAATCATGGCTATCCCCACATTTTCTTCGATATATCCACTCCTTGTTCTATGTAATCTAGTATAAACACTCACCTATATTAACATTCTCATTTATTGAACACTTATTTTGGAAGCATGTTTTTCTTTATTGTCTAGCATTCATTACCGTACAATATTTACAAATTCTTGGATGGTTAAAAAGAAAATATAAAAAGAGTCCACTTCTATAATTTCATCTCTGAATAGTAGTCGTAAAGATACAGGTCTACACTCCCCATAGACAAATTGTCCCCATAAATAGATACTTCAACTTCCATCTAGTCCCATTCAAGTTCCTTCTACTGCCCATGGAGGCCCCATTTCCCCCTACACTTTGCCTAGTCTTACACCCACGAAAAGAAAACTACATATTAGTGGGATCCTAGAGTCCCATTTTCAGGCAAGGAGTAGGATTCCATTAATCCTAAGAAGATGCAAGACTAGGTGAGGTATAGAAGTAAACATGCAAGACTAGGTGAGGTATAGAAGTAAACGGGCCCCTGGGTACAAAAAAGGAAATGGAACCCTGGAGGTTGATAAAAGTCAAAAAAAAATGTGTTCAATAAGAATATAAAAACATGATTGAATTGGTGTTAGTTACTCTTTGAAAATGAGTGGAAGACTGAAAAAGATTTCTCAAACGAGGAAAATAATTGAACTATTTCGAAAGAATTGAATGAGAAGTCATATGAGAAGAAAAACTCATGTATGGTTATGTAGAGTGACAATATTTTGTCAACTTTTCCACTATCACCCCAAAAACCAAACTCTGAAGTTAGGAAAATGTGAGTATTTTCATGTGAGTAGAAGAAACCCATTAACGTGTAGTTTCCTCTAAGAGGGTATAAGACTTAACTGGAGTTAAAGAAGAACTGGGACCCTAGAAAGATTAAGTTTTATTCGTGTATTAGAGATTTTATCAAGTCCCTGTCAAGAGTCAAGACAGAATGTGTAAGATTCAAATTTTCAAAAGATTCACCAAGAGACCACCCAAAAATTTATTTGTTCATTAAGAACACATATTGGCTCTTTGCTAGTCAACCAGTAGGCATTAAGTAATCTGCAGTTACCAAAATAGACAATGTGCCATGTCACTTCACCTTGTGAGCCGAGGAGCACCTAAGTAATGACTAGGCATTGCCTAGGTGACACCTTTGACTGGCAGGTGATGTGCTATCAAGTTCCAAGAGATAAAAGATTACTTGGCTGTCAAAAGGAAATCGGTGGTTCTCCCACAAAAAAGTGAAACAAATTTCTCAAGTGGAATCAATGGAGAAAAAAATGAATGGAAGCATACCTGAGGAGGAATGAGGGCTGGAGGGCCTTGCCCATAGAAGATTTGTTGTCCAAGGCCTGGACCACCAGGAGGATACATAGGCATGCGGGGACCGACAGGAGGTGCCATGGTAACTGGCCTCATTTGTGAAAATTGTGCCTGTATGAATTAGTAATGTTTGCACAGTTTACCAAAATCAGTATACACCCCAAAACAAGCTTATAAGAAATCTTACTAATATTGATCAAAAATCATAAACTAAGTCAAGAGGCTGAGGCCTGAATGGTTAACAGCGTAAAGAGATTCAAGATGATAATCTGCAATCACTTATCATTTGCGAAAGAAAGATAGATAATACACAGCTATTGCAAGAGGTTTTAAAAACTACTAAGGATCTGTGATAGAGATGCACAAAGGCAGCACCTTAAGGCATTAAGATCTGTGATTAGAGAAGATGCTCAACAAAACCACCTTGTGGCCTCTCTTGGCATGTTGACTTGGTTATGATGTTGTTGGCACCTCATTTATATTGTTAACATTAACAACACTAAGGTTGTGTTTGATTGGTCTTAGCACACCTATGACCTCAGATTCATTCAAAGATTTGTGAATTTAGATTCCCTTTACCTCTAAGCATTGTTCTTATGTATTAATTAACCTCTTAAAATAAACTTTATAGTTTAGCTTTTTATTTTCAGATATAATCTCTTTATTGAAAATAAAAGTAGCATATACCAGTGGCATATGGTATACGCTTAAAAAAAGCTAAATTAATTGATATATAAATATCCTAATCAATGAAGCACATTTTTACCAAAAACTATAAAACTAGACACGAATTTAAAAGTTTGGATTTTCAGTTTAAGCCAAAACAAATGCCACTTTAATTTTTATTTGATCAAGATGTTATGTGCATCTCAGACGGCACATAAATAGAAACCTATCCTTTTCAAATATTTTGGATGTTACTGCTACTCTCACCATAAGTCATAAGATAAATTGTACCATACAAAAGGCTACAACCGTGTATGAACTAAATACATAGTGCCAGGGGGAATCAAATGTCAAACCACGAATAGGATCCTACCAAAACCTGAAAAATCCAAGAACAGCATCATCTACCAATTTGTGAAAATTTTGACACGCATATATGGGGAGTTGTTGCATGAAATTTGACAGCAAATTTATGAAGAAGAGACAAATATTAGCATGAAACTAATCAAGCAGCCCTTTACTTGACAGCATATACTGAATAATAGAAAGTTGAACATCAGCTCATCTTACCTTCTTAAGTTTCCACCTGTCTCTAGCTGAGATGACTGAGCCTTAAAATAACATTAAGCAAATAAGTTTACCATAATACTGTATACATACCACTATTTATCCTTTTATTCATATGTTACTGTATAAATGTATCTGTGTTCCATACAGACATGGAGAGACCTTAAAAAATAAAAAGCATTAGGTTCTTTTTTATTCATTTACCAATAGACACGGACATGGTAAATCACCTTTGATGGTATTAAGGAAATAGCATATACAGCAAGGCAACCTAGAGTGAACTATTCCAGCTGTGTCAAATGAAATCATACACGAAGAGATCTGCAGACCCTCAAAAGGTTGCATCAAAGGCCAGGTTGGCTAGAGTTGCACAATCAATGTCCATTGCTTCAGCTTCACTCTGACCCAGCCTCTTTGTCAAGTGTTCTCTAACCTGAATCTAACATAAGAGTAAACACCAGGTTTCCTATGATCTGAGAACAATTAAAACGCCCAAAGTTCAGTTCAAGCTGCCAAAGTTGGGTTCTATTTGGTTTCAAACTGAACATCATAATGCAATTATTGTTATTTGCATAATGATTGATTCTAAGTTGACAAACATTTAAAGTTGTTTGAGAAACAACTGTAATTCTTTTAATATGGTTCAGTTCTACAAATTTTCAAGCCATGGTAACAGAAAAATAGTTCAAACTGGTAAGAAACCAAACAATCAAAATGCCAGACCTGTTAAGGGCTGCAGGAAATGCTTGCTTCGTTTCTAATTTTGCCATTTGCATTTCTTAATTTTGCTTGAGACTTTAAGCTCCGAACCCAATTTTTCATTTTCTTTTATACTTCTCTTCCAAATTTTGTTTCGTATATAGTTAACTGTTGAATGAACTGAATGACATTTCAAATTAAACTCACCAGTTCAGTAAAGTGGTCTGAACTGAACAATGATCAGAACCGTACAAAAGCGTACTTGATTCCATCTTCATACAGTTGATTGGTCAGGTTAAACTATGTCAGGGCTAGTGCAAAATATACCCCCCTTAAAAGCTTGACCCGGGCCCAAAACCTCTGGAAAAACTGCAGGTAAATTAATATGGGCATCCAGTAGCATCCATGGTCTCCAAGTAAGGGCTTTAGCATGTAGACAGTCAAGTAGATCAACAAGTACACGGATGTAGCAAGGTCCACCATACTTTCAGCTTGACCAAGTAACCAGTTGGTGCTTTGAAGATACATTGTAAAGGCAACCAGCAAGATATCAAGAAGAATGGTGTCATATAACAAAACTCACATTTTCTCTGAATACATTTGCTGGCTATAGAGAAATATAAAAATATACAGAAAAAAAACGTGGACCATGCACAAAGAAAAAAATAATGGATAACTATTCCTGAGGATTACAAAAAAAACCCTTAAATAAGTTGTTCAAGTACTATGATATAAAAAGTGTTGTGTTGACTTAGAGACAATGGTAAGTCCAATCAAGTGTAGATAAAGCAAAAAAAAATCATGAGAAAGTACCTGAAGCCTTGCCCTCCTGTCCTCTTTACGCTGCGCCAATGCTACAAAAAGGGGTTTGTTCGCAACCATTTTCCCATTCATTTCGGATAACTGATAACAGAATACAAATATATAAATTCTTCATCGGCAACTTTGCTACGAGGATAAATGAAATACTCACAGCTCTATTGGTTTCCTCTGGAGTTGAAAAAGCAACAAAACCAGATCCCCTGCTTATCCCATTAGCATCCCGCATCACCTGAAAATGAAATGACATCAGTCTTAACAATGGGCAAAAAAAATCAATTGTCCTATAGCAATTCCAAACCTTGTAAGATGTGATCTTTCCATACTCAAAGAACAATTCTTTCAGCTTTTCATCATCAATGCTATCATCCAAATTTTTTAGATAGAGGTTCAACCCTTGATACTTGTCCACAGTTTCCTTCATATTCTGCTCAAATTTTGCTTTCAATTCCAACTCCCTTTCAGATTTCTTTTGAGCCTTCCCAACATACCACTCTTTGTCATCAAACTTCTTTCCATTAAGTGACTCAACAGCTCTGGCAGCAGCATCTGCATCCTCAAAATTGACAAAGCCAAAACACTTTGATTTTCCATCACCTTCTCTCATAACAACAGCACTAGTTATATTTCCATACTCGCCAAAAATTCTTTTAAGATCATCTTCAGTTGTAGACTCCAAGAGATTCTTTACAAAGACATTATTGAACTTTGTTTTGTTCATGGAATTGTCTCTTTCCTGTTTACGTATAAAAGGCCCTACATAGACCTGTTTATCATTAAGGAGCATGCCATTAAGCTTATTAATAGCATTTTTGGCTGCCTCCTCTTGATCGAACTGCACAAATCCATAGCCCTTAGACTGCCCAGATGGATCAGTTGCAATCTTGCATGAAAGAATATTGCCAAATACGGAAAATGTATCGTATAGAGCTTTGTTGTCTATTGACTTGTCCAAGTTCTGCCAAAATAGTAAAGAATAAAAAACGGTCCATAATAGACACTAAAACAGGAAAAAACCAATAAAAGACGACGTAAGAGCAAGGGTTCAATAACACCTTGATGAATATGTTAGCAGCACCACTTTTACGGATACTAGGATCACGGTTGGAATACATTATCCGAATGGGCTTGCCATTAAGAGGAGTAAAATTCAGCACATCTAAAGCTCGTACTGCTGCTCAGTCAACAATAAAACAAAAAAATTTAGTTTAAGGAACAAATAGGTATTTGAGAAGACAAAGTTGAAATCTTCAAACATTTTTCTGGAAGTGGCTAATAAAAAAATTTATATATTACAAAAAGAATGTATATATGGAATGAAGAGATCAAAGCAGCTCACAAGAGAACCCTCGAACAGAAAATAAAAACCACCCTTCTCAATGCCACAACAAAATTAAAAAAGGTATCAGCCACAAAGTTGGTTAGTTTTTCAACTTCCTATGAATCTCAAGAAAGTCTCCTATTTCTTTCTGACCACGGGGTCTAAAAAGCTGTTTGGAGGAGCAACCACCACAAAAGAGATCCCCCCCCAGAGCGGATGGAAAGTTACAACCAAAGAATCCATGTACTAATTCCAAAACAATGCACCAAATGATTGGACCAAACTTCTGTGATATCCCGCAAAGCACAGTGCTGCAAGGACCCATCCACTGCAAAAGGGAAGCTTTGTATAGTTGGCATGAAAGAGAACACTACATCTTGGGTCAGTTCGTGAAAATCTTCACCTTCAATAGCATAGGAGGTGACCAAATAACAAATAATGAATATCAAGTCCCACCATCAGCCATGCCCTTGTACGCAGACGTACTGAGAAGTGAGATGTTGCTCTTCGTATACCACCTCCATACCCAATACTCAAATGAGTCATGATTGTTGAGCTTAAAATATAGTTAGAGGCAAGAAAGAAAAACAAGGTTTTCCCTCTCATTCCGGTGATCCAGACAATTGGAGCAATTCCCCTTCTCCAGCCCAGATCTTCTTGTGCAAATTCTAGGGCTTCCCCACCGGTGATCCCCCCTCCAGACCCTGGAGGTCAGCTAACCTCCCCTTAATAGTCCTCCATAAAGGGCTATAAAGACAATTCATAGCCTTTCATTCGTGCACATTCAACATAATAGATATGTGAGACATATTTGTGATGGAAGAAGCACAAAATAGTGGAAATGATGATCCAAAGACCTATGAAAAAACAATATAAAATATTGATTCTAAAATAGTAAAAGACGACAAAATCTGAAATAGACTAGCTATCCAACCAAGCTTGGAGCTTAGTATATCTACTAAAGGTATGGTATCCATAGGGTATAAATAAATCTTTACAAGATACATTGAAGTAAATTGAATGATAGAGACCCTCAAGAGAAGAATGATAGAAAAGAATGTCATTTAAGTCAAAAAGTTGACTATGATGAGACCCTTTACATAGTGTCATAATTAAATTCATTTAGCTTTTGATTGATACACACTGACTACGAGATCAGTCAAATAGATGTTAAAACGATATTTTTCATTAGTAATCTTGACAAAAAGATACATATAACACAACCTCAAGAATATGATTCCCTCAAAAAACCTTGTATGCAAGCGGAAGAGCTATTATTTTCATGACATTTTATGTAGCTAAAATACTATTCATTAAAAATGACATAGGTACGTTCAATGAAGACTTGGTTATCAAATTACTACTTCACGGTTGATCTAGGTAAAATATCTGATGTTTTAGTCGTTAAGATTTATAAAGATAGATGTAAAAGGAGTGGTTAAACCCAGTCGACGTACATAGACACTATAGTCAAAATGTTTGACTTGAAAAACTCTCAGATAGATTTCTTACCTATGCTATGTTATCCAAGACATGAGCACTCAGGGACCAAGCACCTCGCGTCAACGCTCGAGGTGTTTTATATTATTTAATTATTTTAATTTTAATAATATATATCTAATATAAATAGCTGAAATAAATCTTAAAAAATATTTGTAATATTAAAATCATTTTAATAACTATATATTATAGCCATCAATAAATAATATTATAACAGCAAAAGAAAGTCAATAACAAATATAATATCATAACAACTAACAAGAGTAAAGTACCAATCAAGCATAATATAGCAATCAATGAAAGTAGAAATCAATAACAAAAGAAGATAAATAAATTAAAAGTTCAAAAATGGATCATGTTTGACCAGATTTGTTTAACATAGGCAGACGAGGCATTTCGGGCTGAAGCGAGACATTTTGCCAGCACCTCTCCAGCCTCAACCGCCTAGGCAGTTGAGGTGAGCATCTCGGATAACCATGTACCTATAGAATATAGAGTTTATCTCATCATAAGAGAGAATTAGCACAAGAGTAAGTCCCCTATGCCTCCGACATATGATCTATTATGTATACAATGCTATATATATAATCTGATATGCCACATTATCTAAGTGTTAAAAAAACTTATCAGGGAAATAGAACAAGAGTCACTAAATAACTAAGATATGTATATTTAAATACTTAATGAACACTAAAGATGTATTTTTAATATATAGAGAAGATGACTAGAAGTTTTATTGTTTTATAAGATCAAAACTATAGTCAGATAAATCTAATAGCAAGAGGATACATGTTTACCACGAATGGTAGTGCAATGCATGGTTCGCCGGGTCGGTGTAATGTGATTATCCCCAAAATTATTTGGAATCATAGAATGTGATTGGTATCCTTATAATTGAAAAGCTATTAAATCGATTATTAAATAATAAATTTAATTTAAAATAAGTTGTTATTTTAATTATGTTCCAACCAAATGACCTATTAGGTCTATAATGGGTCAATCACATTCGTAAGTATTAGATCATGGCCGTAAATTATAAAAATTGATAAGGTTTATAAAAAAATACAATTTCTTAAATAGGAGTGAATTTGACCAAACCCCATCTAAAGGGTTTCAAACTTGTGCTTAGCTCTCTCCTTCACGTTCTCCACCCTGGAGGTGTTGGTGGCCGATGGAGATCCGTTCAAGACAACAAAATGTCTAACATATAAGAGAACTCATCTATGAAGAAGATTCATGTGAACATTACTAAAAACCGTGCACTTGGATAGTTTAAAGATTAAAAAAATTCCTTCTTCATCAAGGATAAGGAATTTATCAAATCTCAAAAAAGTAATTTAAATTAGATTTGACTCTGGCATTTGATAATGTCATTCGATTCTAATTAAGAATACGACTATGAAATATAAGGAATGAAATGCTTCCATTGCTATGACCTAATTCCTTAAAAAATTAACCCCTCCTTTGAGCCATTTCATTTGCCTCAATTGAATAAGAATTAATATAATGCGATCCTTAAGTGATCTATCTTGCAAGCTCAAGGTAATCAAAATAACAAATCAACATCCAAGCTCCAGAACCAAAGCAGAAACAAAAAAGTGATCTGGATTTATATTGGCGGGACTTCAAATCTGACCTCTTAGATCTTTAGCATGTTCAAATACATAAATGTGAAACTCCAATTTGAAACTCAAATAAAAATAACTAGTCTCAAAACTCAAGTTCCAAATCCAAGAACCATCTAAGTTGGAATCAAAACCCCTCAATCCTAAAACACAAACCTTAAGTCCACAACCCTAGTCCCGATAATCATTGAGATTTGACTCCCGGAACCTCAGATAAAAATATTCCCAAAATTTAAATCTAAAACCCATGGCCCAGAGAAAGCAAAAATATTTTTCACCAATCTTTGACCCAGGGAAAGCCTCAATTCCTCATTGTCAAAATCGTATAAGCCATGAGAAGTCTCAATTCCTCACCAATGTTAACAATTTAAGCAAAATTGTAAAAAACTAGCTATAATAAAAACCTAAAAAAACACTCTAGGTAAAATCAAATAACCCTGCTACATAAAAACATATGTTGAGACATATAGGAAAAAGACAAAAGGGGTTAGTTTAGGTAAAAACCGATAAAGGGGCAGTAGGATTAATAAAAAATGATAGAACTATACGTTGCACCGGCAATTATCTAGCAACTCACCTAAAAATGTGATGAAAAGACAAGGGTAGACATCTCAATTGGGCCCAATTCTCATCTCAATTAATCCAATTCAATCCTTATTGATCCACAATATGCATTTACCATAATTGGCCGAATAATTAAAGTCCACACCGACTACAAGTAATCCAATCCCAAGTCAAATTCGCAGGGCTGTATTTCATTTCCGAAATAGATTTGTCAAGTGTTAATGATAGCCCAATTTGAGGTCAAATTCGTAGCCCACTTCTTCCCCATCTATTAGGCTATGGTTCAACTCCCAAATGACCGTATTTTAACACCAATCAAGGCCCACATGTCAATCTATTCGTGCAGAATGCAGTCCTGCCCCATCACAGCCCTGCCGGATCCCACCTCCTCCAAATCTTAAGACCAGCCAACCCAAATAGCATCTCTAGCGCATGCACCAACCACCTGCCACCTCAGTAGCTGAATCCCATGACACCAAAGCTATCCCACTATAAAAAGGGCACCAGGAGCAAAAAGTAGTCAAAAATCCTAAATAACAAGAAGATAACATTGTCGGCATCCCTGGATTGCTAGGATTGCCATTGGAGGTCCTCCACGGTAAATTTCTTGCCCTGATAGAAAATGGCGTTAGTAGGGACTTCCCCGACATCAGGAGACCTGCATCCATGTAGAAATAGGATCATAACCTTCCTAAGATGACTACGAAGGGTTGCACAAAGAAAGCCAGCAAACCAAAAACCAAGCAAGTCCCATCGGAGCTGAAGAAGCCGTTTGTTAAGGCTCAACACCCAATCGGATCTCCCTGAGAGCAAAGATTGGCTTCAGGACATGCCGGCCTACATCCAAGTCTCCAAGAGAGGTTCGACATCCTCAAAAGGTAGCACAAAAAATCATAAGGGGATCTTAAATGAGCGGGGTGTGCCAGACCAGCCATAAATTGTCATTTGAAGAAGCCGCAGGCTATGAGAGCCCTTCTCAATAATAGCAAGGCCCTCGTGGCCTATATAACAACCCCACGACATCAAGAATAAGTTAGGACACAGACAGGAGTCACCATAATGAGTTCCAAAAGCCATTGGGATGTTGAAGCTAGAGCACCTCCATGAAAGCTTCTCCCCAGTCCACCGACGTCATCAAAGCCTGGGCACCACTGTGAAGGCCTCTCATGGAGCACTCTACCTCCATTGAAGCCTATAAAGCCCGTCAAAGACCTTCACCCAACCTTATTATCACCGTTGAAATTAATAGAGCCCCTCAAAGGCCTCCTTCAAATTGTTCGTGATCCCTAAAGCCAAACAATCCTTGAAAAAGCTTCACATGAGGCTACCATCATCACCGAGATCATCGAGCCACTCCGAAGCTGTCTATAACCCCTACCAAGATTGTTGAAATCGACAAAGTATCGTGAGGGTCCCAAGGGGTCCTTTGTCGTCATTGAAGCCCCGAGACTATCTACGGATCCTTGCGCCGTCGTCAGGACCAGGAGCCAACTGCTCGACATCCAGCAAAACCATCCACCTCCACCGGTGCTATGTGCATATGGATTCAACAATTGTTGAAGCAACAAGGAGAAGGTGAGGCCGATTGAAGGTCGCTAGGACCTCGTTCCTCTTCACTTCAATCCAATCTCTTCCAATAAAAGTAGAGAATGAAATCCAATTGCAACAAATGAACTGATCAACAACAAAATCAGACTTAGACCATTTAGTGGGAATCCAATGACTGAAAGCAGCCCTTTGGGCCTGAACAAAGCTTGAAGCAGGCCGAACGGCCATTAAATCTCATAAAAATAAACAATCAACTTTGTTGAGAATTACACTAGGGACAACCTCATGGCTCCCCTATGTCTCAACTAAATTTAAAACAAAATCTACAAGCTAATCAAACAATAAAGGCTACTTGGAAGACTCGGTACACTTCTATGTCTTGACACAATCTAAAAAAACCTATAACATCTAGTCTAGGTGTGCCACGCACTCCTCTTAGTAAGATTGACATACAAAGGCCAAAGAAAACCCTAATGTCATACCATGCCCCCAGCAGAGAAAAACATACCCATTAAGTTACAGATAGACTACCCATGTTCAACATGCAATCATGTTGAACCAAGTTAATGAAGTCTATAAACCATGGGGGCGAGTCCCCACATGCCCATCCAAGACCGAGGTATAATCCATCTTATATCAATGAGAAGAATCCCCACATATTTATCTAAGGCCAGGTGCATTCTACCTAAACTAATGGGGATAATCTCTAATACCTGTTAAAAGCCGAAAAAGACTCGACCCCACATCAAAAAATAAAAATTTCCTAAAACACATATAAGGCTAAAGAAGTTTAATTCTAATTCACAAAAATTCATGAAAATCATGGCTTTCATGTCTTCCCTCCATGTATAATATATATAAGTAATTCAAATCGAGCAAGCAATGAAAAGTCCAATGTTTAGTGCACATTTGATGGTACGGGAGCGTAAACAGCTCAATAAGCATGAAGAAATGCAAACATATCAAATCCGAAAGACCAAAAAATGTAATAAAACTAGTAATAAGCTGATCAAGAGAAGAATCTGAAAAAAAGTAAAGAATTTGACAGATCTGGAAACTTCAGGATTGTACGGATTGGAGGACCTCAGAAAATAAAAGGAAAGAACTGAAAAAAGTTTGTACTGAAGATCTGAAATGCTGGCTTGCAAATATAAAATCTAAAAAACAATAATACCGAACATTCATTGGCAACTCAGATCTCTAACCCGAATTATGTGTAAACACTAAAAATCTAAAGGTGTCAAGGTACTCCCATATCCAAAACTCAAGGTCCGAAACAGACTTGAAACAAAAAATGGGAAGTCCAACCAAATCACATCTAAATCTTAATTAACTTGAAGTTTTGAACCAAACTTAAAGCAACGACAAAATTTCAAATCTAAAACTTGAATTTAAGATTTGAAAGCAGAACCAATAAAATAATGACAAATATAAAGGGGGTGTTGAAACCTTGCTTTTTCAAATTTAAATATATAAAATATAAAATAAAATGTGTCTTTTTTGTAGTTCAGACCTAATTTTTTTACGGATCGAACAATGGTGACAGTATCTTCGACCTAATTTTCTGGTATTAAAATATATATATGAAGAGGTTATAATGTGAGTTATTTAAATTATGGTTTGTTCTCTCCACTAATTCACGAATGAATTAGATGTTAATTATACTGAGCGACAACTTGGTAAACCTTGATTAACTACCACGATAGCATATCTACAAAACAAAAATAGATGCCGAAAAATTATCATGCATCTGATCTTTCTTTTTCTTGACCGAATGAATATGTGCCAACTTTCTCAACTTTTGCTCATTGTGTATATATTTTTCTTGGGATGAGCTCTCAGACCAATTGGCAACTTTTCTACTTGGATTTGGCTTGTAAACATCGGGACTTTTAGCTCCTAGAAATGAATCAGTGAGTTTTCATTCTCATTAAGAGTGTCATTTAAGTTGGACTTAACCACATAATACGTCTTCACTTAATTTTGTCGAATTTGACATCCATTAGGTGACATTTTCCCGAAGTAGGACGATAGTTGCCAAGGCAGACGCCTAAACTCACTTAGGCGGTGCCTTTGCTCGGACGCCTTTTGGGGGAGCCCAAAAAGATGCCCGCCTAGGCATCTAAGGCATCCAAGGCGCCTGCCTAGACGCCCAAGGTGCCCAGGCAAGGTGCCCAAGGTTTTTTTACATGATTAAAAAAATAATGAGGTTTTCCCCTTGATATCTCTCGTGAGAGACCTATTTAATGATAGTTAGAACACATTAATATATTTCACTATCAATTATGCTATCATATATATTTAAAATGTATAATTATAAACATATATTATATATTTAAAATTTATAAAGTTCTCTTTTAGCTCTCTCTTCTCCCTCCCTCTCTCTCTCTCACTTAATTTATCAAGATTAACTCCTTATCCAAAAATAAATACACACACTTTCGTAATTACATATATAAGATCATTTATACTATTACATACTTTTTATCTTTCGGAGGACTTCGTCCCCCTGACAACCCCCCCACAAGGGGTGTTGCCCCCGCGACCTGGCCACGCAAGTGGATCCACGACTAATCTGTGCCTCCCGTTTAATAATATTATAATAATATTTTACTATCACTTATACTGTCGCACATATATAAATTTTATAATCATAAATGTGTTATATACTTAAATTTTATAAAAATCTAATTTAACTCTCTTCTCTTTCACACACATATCATATTTACTTATATTCATAGATAAAACACTCATATTCAATTATAACATAAATATATAATTATATTTATGCATATTTTTATGTATAACGACCTTCGACCCACCCTTCCTTGAATACTGTCTTGACCGTCTAAACGGCCGCCTTGTCATCTAAACGGAATTGGTACTCTTCAATGCCTTGGACGCCTTATCGCCTTGATAACTATGGGTAGAGTTTGGTCGACCTAACGGACCTTCAATCATTCATTAAGCAATATTTTTTCAAGGTAGAATTTGACTTATTCAATGCATCTTTAATCATCCGTTAAGTGGAATGTTCCCGAAGTGAGATTTGACCGATTTAATGGGAATTCATTTGATTTGATAAACTTGACATTTATTAGATGATATTTTCCCAAAATGAGACTTGGCCAACCTATGGAGCTTCATTCATCCACTAAGTGGCATTTTTCTAAAGCGCAATTTGATTGACTTAATGAAACTTCATTTGGTTTGATAAACTTGATATCTATTAGATGGTATTTTGCCAAAATGAAACTTAACCGATCTAATAAGATTTCATGTATCTATTAAGCAATATTTTTCCAAAATAGGACTTTTCATCCATTACCCGATGTTTACCACTTGAAACTGAACTGGGTTAATGAGACTTCAACACTTTTCATCCATTACCCAATATTTCTCACTTGAGGCTGAACCAAGTTAATAGACTTTAAACAAGTTTTCACCCATTATCCGATATTTCCCACTTAGAGATGAACTAAGTTAATTGGCCTTAAATATTTTTCATCCATTACCCAATGTTTCCCACTTGTTGTTGAACCGAGTTCACGAGTTTTAAATATTTTTTATCCATTACCCTGTAATTTCCCATTTAGGAATAAACTGAGTTAATAAATTTTAAATATTTTTCATTCATTACTCAGTATTTCCCACTTGGGGGTGAATCGAGTTAGTGGGCATTGGACATTTTTCATCTATTACCCAATATTTTCCACTTGGGGTGAACCAAGTTAATGCACATTGATTACTTTTCATCCATTACATGATGTTTACCACTTGGGGTTGAACCAAGTTAATGAGCGACATTTTTCATCTAGTACCTACTACCTAGTATTTCCCACTCAGGTATAGTTGTCAAGTCACCCGCTTAGGCGGCAAGGCGCTTTTCCAATAGCGCCTTGCCAGGGCGCCTTGTCTGGGGATAAAAAGGCGCCCAAGGCGTCCAAGGCGCTAGCCTAGGCACCGAAGGTGCCCCAAGCAAGGTGCCCTGGGTATTTTTACATGATTAAAAAATAATTTTGAGAAATTTTACCCCCTTGATACCCCTCACAAAAAACACTTATTTAATGATAGTTTGAATATATTAATAAATTTCACTATCATTTATACTATCATACATATTTATGATTTATGATTATAAACATATATTATATACTTAATTAAGTTCTTTTTCAGTTCTTTCTTCTCTCTATCTCTCACTTAATTTATCAAGATTAACTCCTTATCCAAAAATAAATACCCACACTTTCATATTTCAAATATAAGATCACTTATACTAGTTCGTACTTTTTTTTCTTTCGAGGGACTTTGCCCCCCTGACAACCCCCCACAAGGGGCGCTGCCCTCTTGATCCCCGCAACCTGACCATGCAGGTTGATCGGCGATTACTCTGTGCTCCCCCATTTAATAATATTATAACAATATTTCACCATCACTTATACTATCGCACATATATGAATTTTATAATCATAAATGTGTTATATACTTAAATTTTATAAAAATCGATTTAACTCTCTTCTCTTTCACACACATCATATTTACTTATATACATAGATAAAACAATCATATTCAAGTATATCATAAAAATATAATTATATTTATGCTTATTTTTATGTATAACAACCCCCCGACCCAGCCTTCCTTGAATACCGTCTTGACCGCCTAGGCAACACCTAAGCGACCGCCTTGTCGCCTTGACAACTATGCAGTCGGGTGAATTAAGTTAATAGGCATTAGATAGTTTTTCATCATTACCCAATATTTCTCATTTGGGGCTGAACCAAGTTAATAGACATTGGGCATTTTTCATCTATTACTCAATATTTCCCACTTCAGGGTGAACCAAATTAATGGACCATGAATATTTTTCATTCATTATCCGATATGTCTCACTTAAGGGTGAATGATATTTTTCATCCATTACTCGATGCTTTCCACTTGGGGGTGAACCGAGCTAATGGGCCTTCGATATTTTTCATCTATTACACGATATTTCTCGCTCGAGACTGAATCAAACTAATAGATATTAGATATTTTTCATCTATCACCCAGTATTTCTCAATTGGAGATGAACGTAATAGGCATTGGATACTTTTCATCCATTACACTGTACTTTTCACTTGGGGTGAACTGAGTTAATAAGCCTGGGATATTTTTTATTTATTACCTAGTATTTCTCATTTAATGTTGAACTGGGTTCATACTTATCTAGGTGGTTGAAGCAAGCAATGCACTGGCAAAACGCCTCGCCTCACCTCGAAACACCTTGCCCACCCAAGTCAAACAAATCCGGTCAAACATGATCTATCTTTTAACATAATTATGGTATTTGTCTTCTTTTGCTATTGATTTGTACTTTACTCTTGTTAATTGTTATAATGTTATATTTTAATATTGACCTTCATTCGTTGTTATAACATTATTTATTAATGGCTATAATACATAGTTATTAAAATAATGTAATTATTATAACATTACTAGTATTTTTTTAGATTTATTTTAACATTTTATATTAGATAAATGTATTATTAAAATTAAAATAGTTAAATAATATAAAACACCTCAAGCACCTGAGGCACCCACCCCAGGCACTTGAGGTGAGGCGATTGATCCCTCGCCTCAAGTGCCTCACGCCTCAGACAACATAGACCAAGTTAATGGGCCTTAAATAGTTTTTACCCGTTGCCCAATATTTCCTAATTGGGGGTGAACAGAGTTGATAGGCTTTGGATATTTTTTATCCATTATCTGATATTTTCCACTTGGGGATGAATCGGGTCAATGAGCCTTAGACAATGATTGGTTTGATGACATTCTTTTTCATCCACTAATTGATATTTCCCCAATCAAAAATTGACCAAGTGGGCCTAGTCCATGGAATGCGATCTCCCGAGAATCTCTCGAGATCTCCCGAGAATCTCTTTTCTTCCGGGCATCCGAGAAACGAGATCGCCGAAACGAGAATATCTATGTAGTACCTGTGATAACTTGTTAGATGATTTTGTTAAGTTTCCTTCTTATATTGCCAATTTTAATATGGAATCCTTCCAAATATTCATCTAAACATTATTGTTTGATAAAATTTCATAACTTAATATTTTAATAACTATATATGTACAATTGACTCAAAATGTTATCAATCTCCTATCTATATTGTTCAAGATAAAATTTTGGTCTGACATAAGATCCATTGTATGTCTCATGCTAACAATACTTCACCATCTCTGTATTACATTTCTAATTCTCTCACAGTTTATTTTAATATTTAATATGAGTTATCTTGTCCTTTTTAAAGATATTATATGACATTCTACATCTAAACATGCACATTGATTGGTATTTCCAAGATCTAATCCCTTGAGATTTTTTTGAGATCTTTTATCTTCAATCTCCGTGAGATAAAATATAGATGTGAGATGGCAATCATTAGGTAAAGTATACCCTGCATAAATGAAATCCGAGATCCAATTTCCCGAGATTTTTCCGAGAATCTCACGAGATCTCTTCTCTTTCACGCTTCCGAGATGAAGCCGAGATCCGAGACGACAATCCTTGGCCTAGTCCTTGTCAGTTTCTGTTGACTAAAGATTTTATGCCCTATCAACTTAGTTTGACTTTGATCTACCTTCATTTGATCTTGATTTGGTGGCAAGTCCACTAAGTTTGACCTCGGTCAACTCTGATTGATTGTTGGTTTTGTATCTAATTGACTTGCTTTGACTTTGATAAACCCTCAATTGATCTTGCTCGGTGCCCTACTGATCCGGTTTGATATTTAGTTGGCCCGATTTGACTCAAATCAACTCATGCTCACCATTGACTATGTCTAATCAACCTGATCCGACTTTAGTCAACTCTCACTTGATCCTGACATGGTGCCCGATGAATCTAGATTTATACCAAGATGTGACCTAATTTGACCTCAATTGACTCATGTTGACAGTTTACCGTGTCTAGTTAGCTTACTTTGACTTAGTCAACTCGCACTTGATCACGACTCGATGCTCGACTAATCCAGTTTGATACCGAGTTGGCCCAGTTTGATCATGATCGATCCATGTTAACTATTAAGTTTGTGTCCCGTCAGCTTGCTTTGACTTTGGTTAAACTCTCACTTGATCCCAACTCGGTGCCCAATTGATCTGGTTTGATACCAAGTTGGTCTGATTTGACCGTGATCGACCTATGTTGAACGTTGACTTTGTGTCTAGTCAGCTTACTTTGAGTTTAGTAAATTCTTACTTATTCTCGACTCGGTACCCGACTGACCGATTTGATACCAAATTAACCCAATTTAACAGCAATCGACCCATGTTGGCCATTGATTGTGTCTGATCACCTTACTTTGACTTTAGTCAACTCTCACTTGACATCAACTTGGTGCCCAACAGATACGATTTGATATCGAGTTGGCATGGTTTGAATGTGATCAACCTATGTTGACCATTGACTTTGTGTCTAGTCAGCTTGCTTTACTTTGATTAACTCTCACTCCATCTTGACTCAGTGCCCAATTGATCTGATTTGATGTTGAGTTGGCCCGATTTGATTGCAATTGACCCATGTTGACTATTGACATTGTGTCCAATCGACTAACTTTGACTTGTGTTAACTCTCACTTGATCCTGACTCGATGCCTAGCTGATTCGATTTAATACCGAGTTGGCCTAGTTTGACTGTGATCGACCCATGTTGATTGTTGACTTTGTTTGGCAACCAGTTGGATCTTCGTTTGGTAACCGATCAAGTCTTGACTTGACAACTGATCGGGTCTTCATTTGACAACCATTCGGGTCTTACTTTAATTTGATTTTGATCATCCTTCAAATGAACTTTGCATATCTTAGGCTCTATTTGTTTGCGATTAACAAGGCCTAAACTATGACTCGGTCAAAGAATCTTTCAGAGCGTTTGATAACTTTGCCATTTTAAGATCTAAATAAAAATAAATTAGATAGTCAATGTCTGAATGACTAAGTGGGCTGGATGCCACTTAGTGCTGAACAAAAACAAGCGTCAACGGTCACTCTCTCATCTTTTGTATTTTACCAAGATGGATGTAAGTGTTTGAAAACTATAAATGACCATGAGATTATACAAAACAACCAGCCGTCACCACTAAATTTTTTTAATTATTTTATCGTAAGATTTTTTATACAAATTAAATATATCTCATATTTATTAAAATCATAAAAATAATTTTATTAATTGCATTTCATATGTTAGATATATATGCTTTTTATTATCTACATTTTATTTATTTCGTGCTTCATTTTAATATTGTAAATAATAAATATGCATTTTTATTAACAATATTATTAATTTAATATGTTTATTATTAATATTTTCATAGGTATGTTTGATAAAAAATGCAAAAAATACTTACAACTGCATGATGTGTTAAAAAGATAGACTAGAATTTCAATATGAAATGTTAATATGTTATTTTGTAATTATAAAATAATATTTTTGATTTTTGATTTTAAATTTGAATGTTATTTTATGATTACCAAATCACATTTAATCTAATTAATTTATATTTAAATGTTATTTTGTGATTATAAAATAATATTTAATATATTTAATTTTAGATTCAAATGTGATTATTAAATAAGTTTAATATATTCAGATTCAGATATTAGAAGTAAATCTATCAAACAATCTTAATAATTAAGATTTCAATTATTCATGCAACATATTCCGATGCAAGAAATGAATTTCAAATTTCAGATGTCAAATCTCAGCATTATCAAACGCCATCTAAGACTTAATTGTTTCTAATTGGGCCATCCATGGCTTAATGGGCCTTAAGCCGGTCCTTGGTTTGGTTCGGTTGAAACCCGATCGGGCTTTGATTTCCTTTAATTAGGCTTGACATTCCTTGAAATGAGATTTGCTTTATCTTGGTTCTCATTTGATGATGATAGTTAATTGGGCCTCTAATGACTCAATGAGCCTTGAGTTGATCCATGGTTTGTCTTAGTTAGGCCTAATAGGGCTTTAATCTTCTCTAATTGAGTTTGCCTTTCTTTGAGATGGATTTGCATTGCTTTGATTGTCCTCCTAATGGTGGTTGATTGGGCTTCATTAGTTTAATGGGCATTGATGATAATTGATGTCTTCATTGCCTATTGGGCTTTAAATTGACGTACTTGGCATTGAACTTCCTCCTTAGAGCACCTTTTAGTCGGATTCTTGATACTTTGAGCTTGAACTTGTTATTGAGCTTCCTTGCTTGATTGATTGTCTTGATGCTTCTTAATGAAGCTCCTTGATGATCCACTTGATTAAAACCTTCTTCTCCTCCTTAAAGCCCTCCTTGGAGAAACCTACGGAGTATTAAGCTCTATGCGTAATCCATCTTGGGGATGAAAAAGGATTGTTGACTCTCCTCGAATGGTTCATCTCATAGTCTTGAATAGGCTAAAGGCAAAGACATACCATGGTCACAAATTTGGCTTATCATTTCCTTGTATTTGAATATGTGAGAGGACGTGTGAGCTATGTTATCTGAGGCGCTCGCCTCGGGCACCTAGGCGTTGAGGAAACGCTTCGCCTCGGCAAATCTTGCCTCACCCGGGTCAGGACCCTGTTAAAGTCAAATTTGGTAACTTAAATCCTCCTTTCCCACCTCGAAACCCCCAATGCCCAGTCTTCCACCTTGAAATTCCGATATCTTGATGCATTATAGGCCCTAGATGTGAGTTTTTTGTATTTTTTATGTTCTTCTTTAAAAGTTTCAATATTATATATATATACTTAAGAAGTTCTCCAATAAAAAAATGTTGCCTCGGGTGCCTGAGGAGTCCGCCTCAAGCGCCTGAGACAAGAGGTGAGCCATCCCTCGCCTCAGTCACCTCTCGCCTCTGACTACATAGCGAGTGAGTGCATTTTGGTCTAGATTTTGGCTCACCATTTGTTTTTTGCTTGGTGTGAGAGAAAAAGATGAGGATATTATAAATTTTAAACCTCTATTTAGGAAAGGAGGTGGCCAATTACACAAAATAACCCTCAAAATCACCTAATAATAGAAATTTTGCATGGCCTATTAGGAGATGATTTTGAGTTCTCAAATCTTGAAGATTATAAAACCAATTGATGAAAACAAAGACGTATATGTATATATATATATATCCCAAGAGGTAAATTAAGTGTAATTAGACTCATTTAAAAGCTATTAAGAGAATTAAAATTTTAAAAAAAAAATACATGACAAGAAAAATAACTTGTTTGTCTTAATCAAGGCCAACTCATAAATAAACAACACATTTGGCCAATGTTTTTTTTGACCAAACCTT
Source organism: Cryptocoryne crispatula var. balansae (assembly GCA_036172225.1). Taxonomy (NCBI): domain Eukaryota; kingdom Viridiplantae; phylum Streptophyta; class Magnoliopsida; order Alismatales; family Araceae; genus Cryptocoryne; species Cryptocoryne crispatula. The sequence goes on from CM069919.1 coordinate 21,749,768, forward strand.
TACACGATGAGAACTTCTTTCTCCCTTCTTTTTGATCATTTTCATTTTTTTTCTTTTCTCTCTCCTTTTTCAATCTAATATCTCTCTCCTTTTTTAGAAACTCTCTCCATCTCTCTCTCTTTTTCTTTCTCCCTTTTTTTTCTTTTCTCATTTTTTACACTCTTTATTCCCCTTCATTCATTTTTAAAATGTTTTCCCTTTTTATAATGGGCCTATGGGAAATAATAGGCTTGCCTATCAATTTGAAATTCAACGCCATCATTTAAAAATATATATATTAGGGGTTAACAGGGTGTTCTGTCATAACCCCTAGAACTAAATAATACCGAGCACTTCAGATCAATTAAATCTTAAACGATCTTTCAAGCTCAAAGTAATTAAAATAACAAATCAACAGCCGAGCGCCAGAACAAAAACAAAAACATAAAAAAGGTGATCTGGAATTGAATCCGCAGGACTTCAAACCTGACCTCTCAGATCGTCAGCCTACAAAGTTCAAATCCATAAACGTGAAACTTCAATTTGAAACTCAAATAAAAAAAACCTAATCTCTAAATTCCCAAATCCAAGGACCATCTAAATTGGAATCAAAACCTCCAATCCTAAAACACAAACCTCAAACCCCAATCTTCAGACCCAGGAATCGTTGAGATCTGACTCCAGGAACCTCAGATAAAAATATTCCCAAAACTGAAAAAAAAAACAAGAAAATGTTAAATCTGAAACTTTGACTTTAAGTCCCAAATTCAGAAGAGACCCAAATTTAAAGTTCATCATATTTCATATTTAAAACTCAAACTAAACTTGAAAAATAAACCCCAAACGAAAAACACCAAGTCATAATAAAAATAAACAACCAATTCAGAGTAAACCAAACCCACCAAATGAACTTTAAACAACTTAAACTAAACTTATAGGGTGTTTGGTTACGTTTTTCTCTCTTTTTAACTTAAATTTTAAAAATAAAAGAGTTCCAATGTTTGTTTGTGGTTTTTAAAACCTCCCTCTTTTTTAAAAGTGAAAACTTGTAACTGCTACCGAAAAAAAAAAAAACAAGTCCTGCCTTGTTTTGTCTACGGGAGACACATGGAGTATCTCTCTCTCCTAGGCCCTCGTGCGGCATTTGTCACGCTTTGCTTCTCTCTCCCTCGCTCTCACCTGCGGCAGCCCGACAGCCTCTCTCTCCCCTTGCTCTTGCACTCTCTGGATGATTGGTCCCTCCCTCCCTCTCTCTCCCTCATGCGGTCATCCCTCCTAGCCTCTCACTCCCTCTAGCTCTCATGTGCAGTGGATAATTGGTAGCTCCCTCCCTCTCTCTCCCCCCTCGTGCGAGATAAGCACACACGGTTAGTGATTCTAGCATCTCTCTCCCTCTCACTCTTTGCATGCGATGGTTGACCGAAGGAGTTGTAGATGGAGTAGGTCAACATCGCAAGGAGGCCGATGGGTTGCTAGCTTGCTGCACGTGCGAGGAGGAGGTTGCGAGGAAGGGGATTTAAGGATGGGGTGCGCAGGCTTTCGGGGCTACGATAGAAGAGGTAGAGGTTGGTGTTCAAAGGACCTCGTCGCAACACCTCGACGTTGTCGCGGTCCAACAAATAGGGGGAGGGGGCAAGGGAGGGGGACGAGGTAGGAGTTGCTGCCACAGGCAATTTGGTGGTGGGCAAGCAGCAATGGACACTGCCGACGTCGATGTCAGAAACCACATCCGAGGGGCTAATGCTACTATATTTGGGGATTGGGAAGGATGAAAGTACCACCAATGATGAGAGCGACGACACCTCCACCAGTTCTAGCCCGGAGGACGATGACATTTAACAGCATGTTGGTGCAAGTGGATGAGGAAACAGTGCTGGTGCTGGAGACTTTGCTCAAGACATCCGCCTAGATTCTCAGGGGCATAGTCTCTGACATCATATACAAGGCGTGCTGGGACAGAATGACGCTCGCCAAACACCACGTAACAATTTTTTAAATTTGTGATATCTTTGCCAAGCATAGAAAAATTTATGATTGTGTTTATGTAATTTTAAAATTGATGTTAAGACACAAGGTAATCTTAGTTTCAAAATAAAACTATCTAAATTAATAAAGAACATCCAAACAACCTTTTAACAATTTTTACCAAAATAAAACACATCCCAAAAACTAAACCCGGATCAATTTAAAAAATCAAATCAAATTAAAATAAAAACACTAAATGTTTGCATTCTATCAATTTTATCAAGTTGACCATTGCTCCCCAATGATTTTTTTATTTTGTGAATGTATGTCTTCTATTCAAGGATTGGTATGGCGATTAATTCGTTTCTTGATGTAATTAACACTAATATTTGACATGTTCGATGAAAAAAAGTCAAAAAATAACTTTTCAAAAAATCCAACAATCTCAATACAAATTTTATACATATCACAAATTAGCTAATACTCCTATGAAATATCACATTTTCCTAGTTGTCAAATCTGATCAAATGCAAATTCTTTTTCCAGAAGTAAAAAGATAAGTTTTGGAATTTTTGAGGTGACATCAACTGTTTCTCTAATTATTAACTTCTGCTCTATTAAAATTGTCCCTTTTTAATAATACATTATTTTAAATGATGTTTTAAAAAAGGTTCATAATCGATACTCAAATCAGTGGGTACTGATTCAACCTGAATTGGAATAGCCGATTCAGGCTAATTTTTTGAAAGAAAAATTGATCCATAATCAATCTAGATCGATTCTTTAAAAAAAAGCCAAGTTCAAATTCAAATCTTTAAATCCTAAACATAAAAAAGTAATAAAAATAGAAAAATAATAAAAATAGAGCCAAGTTCATATTCAAACCCTTTGGGGACAATTTTGGCCTCAAAAAAGGGCAGTATTGGCCACCGCAGCGGCACAGCCCCACCGCGGTGGGCTTCCCTATTGGATGGGGAAGAACCCCCTTATCGGGTCCACCAATAGCGAAGACCCCGTTAACGTGGCTTGACACCAGATCCAATGACTTATCGAATTTCGATGGACTCAATATCACCGCAAGTTAGATCGAAACCCAGGGGGCTTGACACCAGATCTGGTGGTTGATATCAGGTTCTGATGGACCCAATATCACTGCAAGATGATTTACCATGATATTGCTAGATCCGGTGTCAATACCCCTTATTGGGTCCCGATGGAAGACTGCCACAGCGGTTGGGCCACAACAACGGCGGAGGAGCTGATTTCAGTGACGAAACACTAGAATCAGACAATTCAACAGATTCTTGCCCCAATCCAGCCCAATTCAACCGATTTTGTTCAATTCCAACAGGAGATTAGGTTGGATTGGTCCTCCCAACCGAAATCAAAACAAAGGCATCCGATCCAATCCCAGAATCAGCTAATTCCAATCCGATCCGGGCGATTCTACAATCAATGGGTCCAACAAATGGTAGACATTGTGAAAATTTCGACAAAAGGGCCACCTGGTCTCACTCTGATAAATATGATCACCAAGTTTTAAATGTATATCTTGTTTACATTATATTATGCATAAATAAAAAATAATATCTACAACGACCATTGCTGGATGCCATTTTGTTGGCTTTCTACGATGATGAAACAAGTTGACATTTAACCTACGCAACAATAATGTGCATCACAAAATCATTTGCTCGACCTGACAAGCAAGTACAACTTTACGTTAAATTACACTTCAATAGTCTCCACTAAACAAAATCTGGCAACAAACAAATAACAAATAACAAGTAAAGCCCAAACAAGATTTCTGTCCAGCTTTCCCTGACAAACGAAACAAAATAAAATCTGTTATATTCTGCAAATGGGTGTAACAGAAGCAGGCTAGACAAAGAGAAATGAGTATTAGATTGCTAAAATAAAAGCTTTCAATATATCAAAATTAACAAAAGGAATCCTTACAAGCCACTTTAAAGCTTCAGAAGAAATGCTTGGTATCCGTCATTTAAAAAAACAATATTCAATAAACAAACAAAATAGTTGCCAAATTTTTGAACAGGAAAGTGGAAGAAAATAATACAAAAACATAAAAAAGAGAGAAAATCCACACAATTCATCAAGATGGATTATGAGAAAAAAGCGTCATTTGAAACTATGCAAAGGTATCAAATTACGCACCATCCATAGGGTTGCTGAAGTTAACATACGCGTAGCCTAGAGATCGACGGGTAGTGATGTCCCTGCATACCCGAACCGAAACCACCTGCCCTAGCTGGCTGAACAGATCGTACAGCTGCGAGTCTGTGACGTTTACCTCGAGGTCGCCAACGTACAGAGACGTGGACTGGAACTGCGCACCCGGGCCACTTGCTGGCGCCGCCGCCGCGGCACCGTTCACCATCCCATTCGAAGCCGATAGCGCCGCCTGCGGCTGCAGCTGCACCTGCGCCATCCCTTCCTTTTTCCTCCCGGAAACCCCGATAGAAATCACCAAATAAACAGATCCACGCTGCAGCACAAACGTGGATCAACAAGAACTGCTCCGATTGCCCTTTCTTCCCGCACCTTTTTTTGGGTTTTTGGAAGTAGAATGGAAACCCTAGACGCGACTAGATACGAACGATTGGCTAGAAGAAAATGCAAACCCTTCTCTTTCTGACAAAAACGACGAGGAATTCGACTCTACGTTCGAATTCTACGGATGTCTGCTACAATTTCTGTGAATGGAGTATTTTTGTGATTTTTGCAGTAAAATCGAGCAAATTTTTCTGGTTTTTGGGATTTGTGACAGATAGTAGTAATGGAGAAAGGAAGAAAGAGCAGGGTTTGGGAGGGCAGCCGGGGAACTGCACCGCACCAGACAACGTCTGTGGGCGGCCGCCATAAATACCGAACAGGCGCCTCCAGATCGCCAAACCCTAGCGAGGAGGCATAAGAGTGAGGCAATCCGGACCGTTCGATCACAGAATCGGAACGGCCCGCGCTGTCCGCTTGCGCTTGCTTCGTGCAGCATAGGTTTTTCTACGTGGCAACCTCCTATTGGATAACTTCCTGTACGCAGGGTAGACTGGCCAGACCGCGTGGAAGAGAACAGGTCGTCGAAATGATCTTCCCCGTCTCCATGGTAAGGTGTTTATGGGTCTGAAATGATGAAATGAGCTGATGCGGGGTCGACATGTAATTTTAATGTTCATGTGCGTATTATTTGAATAATCTGATATCTACTCTAAATGGAATTCAAAGATAAAATAATAATGACTGCCTTTTTTAAAAGAAACTGTTACACATAATAACATTTTTAGCGAATTTAAAACATGTAATTTTTATGTTCCTGTGCATATTATTTGAATAATATGATATCTACTCTAAATAGAACTAAGAGAAAAAAATAATGACCATCTTTTTTTAAGTGAAGCTGTTAAAGATAATAACATTTTTCACGAATTCAAAAAAAGGATTTCGTCCTGTGATACGTGTGGAATTTTTGAAATTATTTTTTTAATATACATTGCTTTGTTTCTTACTATTGGCTCTGTTTTTTTGTCAAACTCGTCAAATTTCAAAATGGTTCGGGCCTAATAAACGGCCCATTTAACTTTTGGGACAAATAAAGACAATCAGCATGCACCTCGTCTGCACTCAACATCAGTTGTTCTAAAAAAGAGAGAGAAGTTTAAAGGGTAACAATTCTAAATTGGCTATGTGGAGAGTTTGCAATCAATCTCTACTACCCAAAGGAAAAATTGAAACAAGGAGAGGCCAACAGAACAAGGTCGTGAGAATGATATTTACTGTTGAGGATAATGGAACTTCTATCTACCGTACTTCGACGAGAGAGTTTTTAGTCAACATATCCTCGTCTATGCCAACAACCCCATAGCGCTTACCTAGGTATGCAAGGGGTTGCTCCAAGGGTTTGAGGGATACGTGTCGAGCACTGGAGAAGGCCATGCAGTGCTATTTTCACCCAGCCAACCGTTTGGTTTGAAATGGTTGCATTTAAAATAGGGAAATAGATTTCACTCTCTTCTAAATGTTGGGTGACAAAGATTGGAAAAAAATAAGTTTAAGTTTGCATCATCTCCCATGAGTTCTCCATGATGAGGGTAACACATCGAACGACTCATTGGTCTATGGCCTCATCAAGCACCCTCGCACTGAGCTTGATTCCACAGTTGGACTAGTAACCCTACTTGTTGGGTAGTGGTGACTTGCAGCTTATGTTTAAGGCCGGGTGCTAAGTTTTCTCAGGAAAGAACATGAACTCCCCATTATTGTACTTTGGAAGTCCATACGTTGACTTGCATATGGAGAAGTTTAAAGAAAATGGGAAAAGGAAGAAGCATGACAAGGAAGCAAGAGAATTACGGTAACAAAATCATTGCAAAAGGACCCAAAGTTGACAAAGTGTTGCACGAAAGATGGCTACTTTTTGCTACAATGCCATTAATATGTTGTCGCTAAAGGACCCCGGAAGACTTCCCCAAGGATGACAAAGTGTTGTGTGAAAGACGGCTACTTTGTTGCTACTATGGTGCCATCCATGTGCTACTGCTAACTGTAAGGAATCAATACATGACAGCAGAAAAATTTTGATTCCATAAAACCATGATCTTTGCTTTGGTCAATGCGGAACGAGTAAAATTGAGAATCGAATATGAAGTAGAACAAGAGTACCTCATAGGATTTCTAAAATCCCTCACCATGGATGAATAGAAGACATTCCTCCTTGCTGGAAACCGTTCAAGTGTCCGGTCTCTAGCGGTATCCACATGATCTGCTTCAATAGACGAGTTCTCTCTTCTTTCAGGCATCCAGAAACCTTCCAGTTCCAAGCCTGACCATAAGAGATCACCTTCTAAAGGAGATAGGGAGAAGAGAGAATGCTTGGGATGTGCTCCAGCCCTCTGGCTTGTTAGGGTTTGGCTTCATACGCCATTTATATATAGAAGATGAAATTTTTCATAAAACCCAAAACTTCTATAAAAATTGTGTCCTTGCCCTCATCTTATTGACTAGATCTATTGCGTATGACTCACTAGGCCCAATAATCAATTTGGTTGAAGCCTTAATTAATTTAAAAGAACAATTCCTTTAAATTAAATCAAAACTGTTATCCGATAACAATTTTTACAGCTTTCCGATCATAAAGGATACAAGCCACATCCTATGATCTCAAATGACTTTGAGGAGTTAAATAACATCCATCGAGCCTTTCCATCATCAATTATCACACGGATTTAAATCCTCGTTCATACAATGTCCCGGTCGGTCAGGGGTTAGGCACTGACTGTCAACCCCTAAGTATTTCAACTCTATGAAATCTTGTACTCAGGAATGGATCAACTGGAAAACTCCTTTTCCAATTATCCTATCTACCTTGGCCAAGGATTTAGAGTACTATCCATAGGACATTCTCTCTCTCCTACCGAGAGTGAACGATCCCCTATTGTCCGCTCAATTGCCTCCACCAGGTTTCCAATATACCCAATCCATTAACTATATAGGACCACAATACTAAGTGATCCATCAGTCAATAGTCAAAGTACATAGTACGCCTGGCAAGACATCTTTAGCGACTCAGGTCAAAGATCCAACCGTGCTATTGAGATGTAAGAATAACCTGATAGACAGTTCGATAAGATACCGATCAGGTTTTCTAAATTGGTCAGTTCAGTGAACTCATTACACTAATGAGCACGTGTGTGTATCTCAGTGTCTTCACACTAATAACCAATGAGATCGGTCATTCTCATCATATGAGAAAATATCACACACACTAGTATATCTGGATTCTTGATGTCCCGTCTCAAGGATCCTAAAACTAGGAACATTTAGATCATATACCTCTAGATGATCGATCTCATTATCATGATCTCATCATGATTCAATCATCATTGCATGTGATCAAGGACTTCATTACGATATACGCTTCTAATAAAAGTTAGTAACGAAGTTTTGCCTATTTAATTGAATGAGATATTAGATCATATACCTCTAGATGATCGATCTCATTATCATAATCTCATCATGATTCAATCATCATTGCATGTGATTAAGGACTTCATTACGATATACGCTTCTAATAAAAGTTAGTAACAAAGTTTTGCCTATTTAATTGAATGAGATATTTCTAGAAATGTCAAATCATATCATATATGATTGGCTTGTAGGGTATACATTTATATCAATCTCCCACTTGCACTAAAGCCAATCACCCATCTGGCTGATCTCTATTAGTTCAAGGTGAAGCTCAAACACTGTTTGAGTAACTGCTTCAGTTAGTGGATCTGTACTGTTATTAATGGAAGATACTCTATTTTTAATTATATCTATATCAACTGCATTCTCTCTGATTCTATAATATTGCCATAGAAGTTTGAAACTTCTAATGAGACTTTGGCTCTACCCCATTATTTTCCTAAAACAATGATACACTTTCAGAGAAGGTTGAGACAATCTCATAAGCCAGATGAATATCTTCACATTGTCAGCTTCTCAAACAATATACAACCATTATTCAATCTACTTTAGATTAGTTGTAGAATTAGCAGTGTTCTCTTGCATAGAACTCTTCCAACTCACTGCACCACCATTAGTTTGTCTTATTATTAGACTTATCTGATTAGAGGCTTGTGTTCATAAAACTACAAGACTTCAAGTCTTATGCTCCATACATTAGAGATATATCCTTAGTGCTTCCCAAGTACTCAAGGACACATCTCTAAATTATCCTGTGACTCTCACAAGGATTTACTTGATGAATGCTCACAACACTTAGAGCATCAATGAAGTCATGTGCGTAGCATCACAAATGTGATAGGTCCTATTGCAAAAGCATAAGGGCTATACTAATGTGATCTCTTTATCTCTCATGAAGTCTACAAAGACATTTCTTTAAAGAGATCAACTCCACACTTCATAGGTAAGAAACATATCTTGGAGTTTACCATGTCAAACTCTTTGACTATGGTAACTACGCACACGAATTGGGTAAGGCCAAGAAACCTTTTATATCTATCTCCATAGATCTTAAAACCCATATTAAGTTTGGAGGATTAATTGATAACTACGCTCACTAATGATAACATACTTACTTCATTCTTAATGAGTAGTATGTCATACATATATCATGTCAAGAAGATAATAGCACTACCACTTATCTTATATGAATACACAAGGCACATCTTCATTCCCAATGAAGTCATAAGATTTAATCTCATTAAACCTTATCTACCATCTATGAGAAGGTTTACTTTAGTCCATAAATGGACCTTATGCACACACTATTTGGATGTTTTGGAACTTGATTCCCAAAGGTTGTTTCATATACACCTGTTTCTCAAAATAACATAGAGACACACTATCTTAACATCCATTTGACATATCCTATAGTCATAGTGTGTAACAATCAAAATCCGAATGGATTAATTCCATGGAAGAGGTAAAAGGTCTTATCATAGTCAATTATTTGACATAAATGATATCCCTTTTAACTATCCTTACTTTGAAGGTCTCTACCTTCTAATATACTTCAATCTATTTTTCAGTGATCATTTATACCCTATAGATACTAAATCCTCAGGTGGATCAATCAAGTTCTGAACTTGATTAGAATATATAGAGTTTATATCGGATTTTATTGTTTCTCCCCATTTTGAATCAATATCTCATATTGCTTCAATATAGATCTTAGGATCATTATCCTTTTATCTTATGTCTTATTTCTTCCAACAAAGATATGTCTCACATATCTCTTAGGTTGATTGGACACAAGAAAAGATCTATTATTTGTCCTTGTGTAAATATAAGCTAGTACCTTAATAAAAGTGTCTATGGACTATGGGACTGGAACACCTTCCATTTATATGTTGCTCCCACTATCTTTCTAAAGGGGGGACTCTGCCTCTAGAAATATGGAGAGATGAGAAACTCATACCCTTCTCCCTAAGGGAGGCATTAATATCTTTAAGTTTTGTTAGGATTTCCCACAAGCCAACACTTTATAGTCTTATATTCCAACTTGATAGGGTTATACTTCTTTACCAAGCCAGACATTCTGAAATCTTAACTTGCTTAAGGTCAAGCTTTAATCCCTTTCCATATCTGATATGGAATAATTGGATTATATTTGGAAGGTACCGATTTAAGATCAAGTGCCTATATTGAGTGCTAACCCCTAAATAGGCAAAGAAGAATTTTGCAAAGGTTGTCATTATCCATATTATGTCTTACACAATATGGCTTCTCATTTTAGCTACTCAATTAAGCTAAAACATATAAAAGGTGTCCATCAAAATTAGATTCTACTATCCTTCATTTATGTGTGAATTATTACTTAAGTATCCCCTCTTTGATCACATCAAAGAGTTCTAATACTCATTTCATTAATATTTTCTCTTCATTCTCAATCTCAAATAATTTATCAAAGGTTTTGGATTTGTACTCCATAAAGTACATATGTCCATACCTAGAGAAGTCATCTTTGAAAATTAATGAAGTTGAAATATTATCCTCTAACATTAATAGATATGGGCTAACATGCATATAGATGCATGAGTTCTATAAACTCATTAGCCCTCTCTCCATGTCTAACAAATGAAAAGTTGGTCATTTTGCTTAATAAGATAAGACTTACATATAGTTAATGATTCCAAATCATTTACCTATACGTTTCTATCCGAATAGTACTCCTTAAGTCTTTTCTTATAAATATGACCATACTATTAAACAATAGATTGATCAATATCAATCTACTTCACTTAATGAGGATTATTCACACATATTATAAGAGCATACATATCTGATATAAATAAACTCTTTATTATGCTCCTACTAATAAACACTTTACCAGTTATCATTTTCATACCATAGAATAAATCTCCAAGTATTCAACTAGGAAATAAAAACAATATTCTTTTAGAAGGATAATTAAGACAACTCTAGAAGGCTATAGAAAATTTGTATCTCCTACTGGTAATGATGCAACATTTTGTACCATTTCACATGTAGGTCAACAATCTTCTTTAAGCATTCATTTACTTGCTATTATCTGTAAGGAATCAATACATGATAGCGAAAAAATTTTGATTCCATAAAACCATGATCTTTGCCTTGATCGATGCCGAACGAGTAAAATCGGGAACCGAATATGAAGTAGAACGAGAGTACCTCATGGGATTTCTAAAATCCCTCACCATGGATGAAGAGAGGACATTCCTCCTTGCTGAAAACCATTCAAGTGTCCGATCTCTAGCAGTATCCACACGATCTACTTCAATAGACGAGTTCTCCCTTCCTTCGGACCTCTAGAAACCTTCCAGATCCAAGCTTGACCATGGGAGATCACCTACTAGATGAGAGAGGAGGAAGAGAGGAGGCTTGGGACGTGCTCCAGCCCTATGGCTTGTTAGGGTTTAGCTTCATAAGCCATTTATATATAGAAGATGAAATTTTTCACAAAAACCCAAAACTTCTATAAAATTGCGTCCATGCCCTCATCTTATTGACCAGATCTATTGCGTGTGACTCACTAGGACCAATAATCAATTTGGATGAAGCCTTAATTAATTTAAAAGAACAATTCCTTTAAATTAAATCAAAACCGTTATCCGATAACAATTTTTACGGCTTTCTAATCATAAAGGGTACAAGCCACATCCTATGATCCCAAATGACTTTGGGGAGTTAAATAACATCCATTGAGCCTTTCCATCATCAATTATCACACGGATTTAAATCCTCGTTCATACAATGTCCCGGTCGGTCAGGGGTTAGGCACTGACTGTCAACCCCTAAGTATTTCAACTCTATGAAATCTTGTACTCAGGAATGGATCAACTGGAAAACTCCTTTTCCAATTATCCTATCTACCTTGGCCAAGGATTTAGAGTACTATCCATAGGACATTCTCTCTCTCCTACCGAGAGTGAACGATCCCCTATTGTCCGCTCAATTGCCTCCACCAGGTTTCCAATATACCCAATCCATTAACTATATAGGACCACAATACTAAGTGATCCATCAGTCAATAGTCAAAGTACATAGTACGCCTGGCAAGACATCTTTAGCGACTCAGGTCAAAGATCCAACCGTGCTATTGAGATGTAAGAATAACCTGATAGATAGTTCGATAAGATACCGATCAGGTTTTCTAAATTGGTCAGTTCAGTGAACTCATTACACTAATGAGCACGTGTGTGTATCTCAGTGTCTTCACACTAATAACCAATGAGATCGGTTATTCTCATCATATGAGAAAATATCACACACACTAGTATATCTGGATTCTTGATGTCCCGTCTCAAGGATCCTAAGACTAGGAACATTTAGATCATATACCTCTAGATGATCGATCTCATTATCATAATCTCATCATGATTCAATCATCATTGCATGTGATTAAGGACTTCATTACGATATACGCTTCTAATAAAAGTTAGTAACGAAGTTTTGCCTATTTAATTGAATGAGATATTTCTAGAAATGTCAAATCATATCATATATGATTGGCTTGTAGGGTATACATTTATATCAATCTCCCACTTACACTAAAGCCAATCACCCATCTGGCTGATCTCTATTAGTTCAAGGTGAAGCTCAAACACTGTTTGAGTAACTGCTTCAGTTAGTGGATCTGTACTGTTATTAATGGAAGATACTCTATTTTTAATTATATCTATATCAACTGCATTCTCTCTGATTCTATAATATTGCCATAGAAGTTTGAAACTTCTAATGAGACTTTGGCTCTACCCCATTATTTTCCTAAAACAATGATACACTTTCAGAGAAGGTTGGGACAATCCCATAAACCAGATGAACATCTTCATCTAGTCAGCTTCTCAAGCAATATATAGTCATTGTTCAATTTACTTTAGATTAGTTGTAGATCTTGCATAGAACTCTTCCAGCTCACTGCACCACCATTAGCTTGTCTTATTATTAGACTTATCTGATTAGAAGCTTGTGTTCATAAAACTACAAGACTTCAAGTCTTATCCTCCATACATTAGAGATATATCCTTAGTGCTTCCCAAGTACTCAAGGACACATCTCTAAATTATCTTGTGACTCTCACAAGGATTTACTTGATGAATGCTCACAACACTTAGAGCATCAATGAAGTCATGTGCGTAGCATCACAAATGTGATAGGTCCTATTGCAAAAGCATAAGGGCTATACTAATGTGATCTCTTTATCTCTCATGAAGTCTACAAAGACATTTCTTTAAAGAGATCAACTCCACACTTCATAGGTAAGAAACATATCTTGGAGTTTACCATATCAAACTCTTTGACTATGGTAATTACGCACACGAATTGGGTAAGGCCAAGAAACCTTTTAGATCTATCTCCATAGATCTTAAAACACATATTAAGTTTGGAGGATTAATTGATAACTAGGCTCACTAATGATAACATACTTACTTCATTCTTAATGAGTAGTATGTCATACATATATCATGTATATAAGATAATAGCACTACCACTTATCTTATATGAATACACAAGGCACATCTTCATTCCCAATGAAGTCATAAGATTTAATCTCATTAAACCTTATCTACCATCTATGAGAAGGTTTACTTTAGTCCATAAATGGACCTTATGCACACACTATTTGGATGTTTTGGAACTTGATTCCCAAAAGTTATATCATATACACCTGTTTCTCAAAATAACATAGAGAAACACTATCTTAACATCCATTTGACATATCATGGTAATCATTAATTTCATTAATTTCATCTAAACACTATCTTATAGAGAAACACTTATATAATCATTAATTTCATTAATTTTGATCTTAAAAAAATTTCAAAATCAAAATAATAGAACTCAATGACAAAAATAATAAAACTCTATTTAATAAGTCATTAAACACTTTAATAACTTATTAAATAAATTATACAATTTTTTAGATTTTTTCTGGAATATTCTGGTAATTTTTCAGATCAAAAATGAATTTTAAACAATTTAAAAAACATTTTGAAACGAATTAAATGGCGGCGCAGTGCGCCGACCAATTGGCGCCAGCCACGGCACCGGCGGGCACGACGCGGCAATGCCGCGTACCCCCGCGGGTGCGCCAAGCCGCCAGCCGCCGCGCGCCGCCGGCTGCGCGCCCGTCTGCTCCGCCACGTGCCCACGGCGCCAACGCCGTGCGGCTACGTACCCCGCCTGGGCGCGCTGCGAACTTGCCACGTACCCCCACCCGCAGCCGAGTCCGGATCCAATCCAGACTCATCTCCTCCGCCCGACAAGGGCGGAGGAGTACTGTAGCACCGCGGAAACCCTAGAAAATGCCCGACTTTCGGGCCATATTTGGGGGGTCAAACGGAGTCTAAAAAATCCGAAAAAATATGCGTTGAAATACTTAAAGAATAAGGATTCTATTTAGAGAAGTTTCATCTCATGAAAAATTTTATCCAATGCGCAGTTTACGGAGGAAGTTGCCACGGTCGTAATTAACCTAAAACGCAAATACCTCTCAAATCCGGCACCTCCAAGGGCCGTGAAGTGTCCAATAACTTATGGAAACTCTAGGAAACTAAATTTCCTATCTTCCTAAGTCATTAGACAGAGGTATTTGAGTCCAAATAGGTAAGTTCATCAACTCCCCTAATTTCGGCCGTATATTCGGATATGATCATCTTAGTAACTTTCTGAACTCCTTCCAGACTCTCCTGATGGCCAAAATTCATGAAATTTGTGGCATTGGAAAGATCTCATCCACGAGAATCAATTTAAACTAACCACACACTGTTTGGTATGTCATACGAACTATGGTGATCAAATCAAAATAGCTCTGTATACAGTTTCGGGAAAGCAAGAAATCACATGAAATCAAACCAATTTCGATTCAAATTCGACCAAGGCTTCAACCGGGATCTGATACCACTGTAAGGAATCAATACATGATAGCGGAAAAATTTTGATTCCATAAAACCATGATCTTTGCTTTGGTCGATGCCTAACGAGTAAAATCGAGAACCGAATATGAAGTAGAACAAGAGTACCTAATGGGATTTCTAAAATCCCACACCATGGATGAAAAGAGAACATTCCTACTTTCTGAAAACCGTTCAAGTGTCCGGTCTCTAGCGGTATCCAAATGATCTGCTTCAATAGACGAGTTCTCTCTTCCTCCGGGCCTCCAGAAACCTTCCAGATCCAAGCTTGACCATGGGAGATCACCTTCTAGAGGAGAGAGGGAGAAGAGAGGATGCTTGGGACATGCTCCAGCCCTATGGCTTGTTAGGATTTGGCTTCATAAGCCATTTATATATAGAAGATGGAATTTTTCACAAAAACCCAAAACTTCTATAAAATTGCATCCATGCCCTCATCTTATTGACCAGATCTATTATGTGTGACCCACTAGGCCCAATAGTCAATTTGGTTGAAGCCTTAATTAATTTAAAAGAACAATTCTTTTAAATTAAATCAAAACTTTTATCCGACAATAGTTTTTACAACTTTCTGATCATAAAGGGTACAAGCCACATCCTATGATCCAAAATGACTTTGGGGAGTTAAATAACAACCATCGAGCCTTTCCATCATCAATTACCACACGGATTTAAATCCTCGTTCATACAATGTCCCGGTCGGTCAGGGGTTCGGCACTGACTGTCAACCCCTAAGTATTCCAACTCTATGAAATCTTGTACTCAGGAATGGATCAACTGGAATACTTCTTTTCTAATTATCCTATTTACCTTGGCCAAGGATTTAGAGTACTATCCATAGTGATAGAAATGTATGCCCTACAAGCCAATCATATATGATATGATTCGACATTTCTAGAAATATCTTATTCAATTAATTAGGCAAATCTTCATTATAAGCTCTTATTAGATGCGAATATAATAATGAAATCCTTGATCAAATACAATGATGATTAAATCATGATGAGATCATGATAATGAGATTGATCATCTAGAGGTATTTGATCTAAATGTTCCTAGTCATAGGATACTTGAGACGGGACATCAAGGATCCGGATAGACTAGTGTATGTGATGTCTTCTCAAGATGAGGACGACCGATCTCATTGGTCATTAGTGTGGAGACACCGAGATACACATACGAGTGCTCATTAGTTGAATGAGTTCACCGAATCGACCGAATTAGAAACCCCGAATGGTATCTTACCGAACCGTCTATCGGGGTTTTCTATCATCACGGTTGCATGGTTGAACCTTTGACCCGAGTCGCCAAAGATGCCTTGTTGGGTGGAACTTGTGCTTTGACCATTGACTTATGGATCACAATTTAGATGGTCCTATATAGCGATGGATCGGGTACAAGGAAAATCCGATGGAGGCAATTGAGCGGACAACAATGGATCGTCCACTCTCGGTAAGTGAGAGTGAATGTCCTATGGGATAGTACTCTAAATCCCTGGCCAGGGTAGATAGGATAATTGGAAAAGGAGTTTTCCAATTGATCCAATTCCGAGTACATGATCCTATAGCGTCGGTCCACTAAGGAGTTGACGGTCGATGCCGTACTCCTTTCCGACCGGGACATTGGATGGATGAGGGTTTATATCCATGTGGTAATCGATGATGGAAAGGCTCAATGGAGATGAGATTATCCCCATAGCCATTTGGGATCATGGGATGTGGCTTGTACCCTTCATGATCGGTAGGCCGATTAATCTGTTATCGGATAATGGATTTAATTAAATTAAATAGAATTGTTCTATTTTATTTAGGCCTCAACCAAATAGGTTATTGGGCCTAGTGGGTCACACACAAAAGGACTTATCCACAAATACAGGGGCAAGGGCGTAATTTATAGAGATTTTGGGTTTTTATGAAAAATTCCATAATTCTCTATAAATACTAATGGTTTCAGCCAAACCCCATCAAGCCAAGGGTGAAAACCACGTCCCAAGCCTCCTCCCAACCTCCTCCTCTCTCTAGAAGGTGTCCATGGTCGATGGAGCTCCGTTCGGGAAGAGTTCTCGAGGCCGGCGCGAAGGGAGAACCTGCTGTGGATAAAGTTCGTGTGGATACTGCTGGAGACCGGACACTTGAATGGTTTGAAGAGCTTAAGAAGCTCATCTCCTTCCTCTTCATGGGATTATATGAATCCCTATCAGGTATATTCGAACCCGATTTGATCGGTTTTCCATTTTCGTCGTTCGGTTCTGATTGAGACGGATTCTAAAGGAACCCATAGGAATCGTCGCTTCCGCTGTACCAAATTTTAATGGACGATTCCTTACACATAGGACATTCTCTCTCTCTCCTACCGAGAGTGAACGATCCCCTATTGTCCGCTCAATTGCCTCCACCAGGTTTCCGATATACTCAATCCATTAACTATATAGGACCACAATACTAAGTAATCCATCAGTTAATAGTCAAAGTACATAGTATGCCTGGCAAGACATCTTTGGCGACTCAGGTCAAAGATCCAACCGTGCTATTGAGATGTAAGAATAATCTAATAGACAGTTCGGTAAGATACCGATCAGGTTTTCCTAAATTGGTCAGTTCATCAAACTCATTCCACTAATGAGCACCTGTGTGTGTATCTCAGTGTCTCCACACTGATAACTAATGAGATCGGTAATTCTCATCATATGAGAAGATATCACACATACTAGTCTATCCAGATTCTTGATATCCTGTCTCAAGGATTCTATGACTATGAACATTTAGATCATATACCTCTAGATGATCGATCTCGTTATCATGATCTCATCATGATTCAATCATCAGTGCATGTGATCAAGGACTTCATTACGATGTACGCTTTTAATAAAAGCTAGTAACGAAGTTTTGCCTATTTAATTGAATGAGATATTCTTAGAAATGTCGAATCATATCATATATGATTGGCTTGTAGGGCATACATTTCTATCACTAACAGCCCCAAAAGATAGTTGATGGTGGATAGAATGCTACTTCTATGTTTGTTGCATTCTATGTGAAGAGCGCAAAAAGGGTCAACAGTGACAGGAAGGGTGTTAGTTCACCGTTGCTACATGAAGAGAGCAAGGTGCCGCCATGAATAGGATGTTGTCCCATGGCAAAGTCTATTGATGTAGAAGAAGCTTGTTAAGGCTATGCATGAAGCCTCTGAAAAAGAGTTGGTTGTTGCTATCATGTGAATGAAGGTTGCTGCTATGCTACCCCACAACGATGCACTTGAAAAAAGAGAAAATTATCTTTCAATCCAATTAAGAAAGTCAACTTAATATTTAATTCTTTGTCCAAGTATGTATAACATTATATCCATTTCGACAGTTTGTATAATGATAGGTCCACTTAAACGGCTTTTGTAGAGCGACTACCATCAATTCCCAAAATGCCATTGGTCAAAAAGAGGGGATAAACAGCTCGATGGCTTGATGGCTGAACGCAAGGCAAAGACCCAAGGTGGATGTTGTTAGGAATCATCAATAAAAATTTGGTACAGCGGAAGTGACGATTCCTATGAGTTTCTTTAGAATTTGTCTCAATCAGAATCGAACGACAAAAATCAAAAATTGATCAAACCGGGTTCGAATATACCTGATAGGAATTCATATAATCCCATGGAGAGCAAGAAAATCAGCTTCTCAAGCCCTTCAAACCGTTCAAGTGTCCTGTCTCCAGTAGTATCCACACGATCTTCATCCACAGCAGGTTCTTCCTTCGCGCCGACCTCGAGAACTCTTCCCGAACGGAGCTCCATCGCCCATGGATGCCTTCTAGAGAGAGAAGGAGGTAGGGAGGAGACTGAGAACGTGGTTAACACCTTTGGTTTGATAGGGTTTGGCTGAAACCATTAGTATTTATAGAGAATTTTAGAATTTTTCATAAAAACCCAAAATCTCTATAAATTACGCCCTTGCCCCTGTACTTGTGGATAAGTCCTTATGTGTGTGACCCACTAGGCCCAATAGCCTATTTGGTTGAGGCCTAAATAAAATAGAATAATTCTATTTTATTTAATTAAATCTATTATCCGATAACAAATTAATCTGCCTACCGATCATGAAGGGTACAAGCCACATCCCATGATCCCAAATGGTTATGGGGATAATCTCATCTACATTGAGCCTTTCCATCATCAATTACTGCATGGATATAAATCCTCATCCATCCAATGTCCTGGTCGGAAAGGAGTACGGCACGACTGTCAACTTCTTAGTATACCAACTCATAGGATCTTGTACTCGGAATTGGATCAATTAGAAAACTTCTTTTTCAATTATCCTATCTACCCTGGCCAGGGATTTAGAGTACTATCCTATAAGACATTCATTCTCACTTACCGAGAGTGGATGATCCCTTGTTGTCCGCTAAATTGCCTCCATCGGGTTTTCCTTGTACCCATTCCATCACTATACCAAAGCATATATACGGTGATCCATAAGACAATGGTCAAAGCACAAGTTCCACCCAACAAGGCATCTTTGGCGACTCAGGTCAAAGATCCAACCATGCAATTGTGATGATAGAAAACCTTGATTGACAGTTCGGTAAGATACCCTTTAGGGTTTCTAATTCAGTCAATTCAGTGAACTCATTCAACTAATGAGCACCTATATGTGTATTTTAGTGTATCCACACTAATAACCAATAAAATCAGTCATCCTCATCACATGAGAAGACATCACATACACTAGTCTATCTGGATCCTTGATGTTTTATCTCAAGTATTCTATGACTAGGAACATTTAGATCAATTACTTCTAGATGATCAATCTCATTATCATGATCTTATCATGATTTAATCATCATTGTATTTGATCAAGGACTTCATTATGATATTCATATTTAATAAGAGCTTATAATAAAGATTTGTCTAATCAATTGAATTAGATATATTTAGAAATGTCGAATCATATCATATATGATTGACTTGTAGGGCCTACATTTATATCAGATGTATGGTAGACGATGGCAATGGTGATCTAGGGCTGGAAGCTTCACTCGTCTTCCTCCTCTGACGACTCAATACTCCATGTCATTTGTCTTCCTCCGATGACATTGTCTACACCATCTAGGGCTTTTTTCCTTCACGGTAACCTTTGTAGATGACTATCAGCTTCATTCATTTTTCTCCACCAATGGCAATGTCTACTCCATCTAGGGCTTTTTTCTTTCTTGGCGACCTCTGGCCACGGCGATCTAGGGCTGGAAGCTTTGCTCATCTTCCTCCTCCAATGACTATCATGTAAGGAATAATCCTACAAAATTTGATGCAGAAGCGACAATTCCTATAGATTCATTTAGAACTTGTCTCAATCGGAACTGAATGACGAAAATTGAAAACTGATATCTATGAGTTTGAATATACATAATAGGGATTCATCTAATCTCTTTAAGAGGAAAAAGAAGACCTTCTCAAGCTTTTTAACCTGTTCAAATGTTTGGTCTCCAATGGTATCCACATAAACTTCATCCATAAACAGGTTCTCCCTTTGCACCGACCTCGAGAACTCTTCTCGAACGGAGCTTCATCACCCATGGACGTCTTCCAGAGAGAGGAGGCGGTAGGGAGGAGGCTAAGGACATAGTTTTTACCCTTGGCTTGATAGGGATTGGTAGAAATTATCAATATTTATAGAGAATTAAATTTTTTTATAAAATATAAAATCTCTATAAATTATGCCCTTGCCCATGTACTTAAGGATAAGTCCTTATGTGTGTGATCCACTATATCCAATAGTTTATTTGGCTGAGGTCTAATTAAAATAGAACAATTTTATTTAATTAAATTAAATTTGTTATCTAATAACTGATTAATTGACCTACCAATCATGAATGGTACAAGCCACATTCTATGATCTTAAATGGATATGGGGATAAGCTTATCTACATTGAGCCTTTTCATCATTAGTTACCACAAGAATATAAACTCTCGTCTATTCAATGTCCCAGTTAAAAAGAAATATGACATCGACTATCAACTCTTTAATACCAACTCTATAGGATCCTGTACCTAGAATCAGATTAATTGAAAAAATCCTTTTCTAATTATCCTCTCTATCATGGTCAAAGATTTAGAGTATTATCCTATAAGATATTCACTTTCATTTATCGAGAGTGGACGATCCCTTGTTGTCTGCTAGATTACCTCCATCGAGTTTTTCTTGTACCTGATTCATCGCTATGCTAGACTAACTAAACAGTGATCCATAAGTCAATGGTCAAAGCACAAGTTTCACTAATAAGACATCTTTAGTGACCTAGGTCAAATGTTCAACAATGCAACCATGACGATAGAAAAATCTAATTGACGGTTCAGTAAGATACCATTCATGGTTTCTAATTCGGTCAGTTTAGTGAAGTTATTCAACTAATCAGCAATTGTATATGTATCTCAATGTCTCCAAACTAATGACTAATGAGAACGTTCATCCTCATCATATGAGAAGACATCTATACACTAGTCTATCCGAATCTTTAATATTATGTCTCGAGGATCCTATGACTAGGAATATTTAAATCACATACCTCTAAATGATTGATCTCATTATCATGATCTCATCATGATTCATTTATCACTGCATGTGATCAAGAACTTCATTATGCTATACATATCTAATAAGAGATAGTAATGATGATTTATTTAATTAATTGAATGAGATATTTATAGAAATGTTGAATCATATCATATATGATTGGCTTACAGTACATATATTTATATCATGTCAGTACCTTGCTTCATTCATCTTTCTCCTCCGACGACACTACCTACTATATTTACGGCTT
This sequence comes from Cryptocoryne crispatula var. balansae, assembly GCA_036172225.1. Classification (NCBI taxonomy): domain Eukaryota; kingdom Viridiplantae; phylum Streptophyta; class Magnoliopsida; order Alismatales; family Araceae; genus Cryptocoryne; species Cryptocoryne crispatula. The sequence continues at coordinate 21,771,435 of CM069919.1, forward strand.
TTTTGCTTCACGTTGACTCTGGTGATGGTGATCTAGGGCCTTTTTTCTTCCAATGACCATACTGTCAACCTGTCGAGAAGTCGCAGTCAACTTGTGGTGGCTCAAACTTGAGGTGGGTGTTTTTGCTTCGTGGCAACCTATGGCGATGGTGATCTAGGGCTCATAACATGGGGTTTGCTTATTTTTTAGTTGTATTCTCTTCGCTCACCTTCCTTGTCTGATGACATTTCCTTTTCTTGTAGGTAGCGTTGGATCTGTGACTCTTCTCATTTGGTGGATCTGTGCGACTTTGCTCTTTTGGGGGATCTTGGGCTCCGAAGGCCAAAGGTGAATCTCGACTTCTAAATATGAATGTTAATTTCTTTATGGGCTCATAATTCATGTACTCATAATTCATGTTAGAACTAGCATGTCGATGTTAATTATGAATGTTTATTTCATGTTAGAACTAGCATGTTAATGTTAATTTGAATGTTGATTTCTTTATGGACTCATAATTCAGATATACATAATTCACATACTCATAATTTAGGTCCTTTATGGACTTCTATTGACTTGTATCCATGTGTTAAAGAGGTTTTCTGTCCCACGAATAAATTTAAATATATTTGCTCATAATTCATGTACTTATAATTTAAGTCATTTAGAACTACCTTAATTTACTTTGATTTGCTATCTCACGAATAAATTTCAAGTATATTTGCTATCCCACAAATAAATTTCAATTATATTTGTGTCGCAAAGTAAAATAAAGGTTAATTCAAATATATGTAGATGAAGAAATTTCAATTATTTTTAATTACAATGGGTAAGGTTATCTTGTTTGTTACAAGCCAGATATGTCAAAAGATGAAATCATAGATAAAGTTTGTAGTAGATGAACTTTGGATAAGCAAATTATGGAGTTTAAATATGTCATTTCTAAAGAAGACTCATGCTCTATTCACATCATGAATAATCAAGCTTTAAGTAATGTAATATATTTGTACTCTTCCATGGGGAAGAGAATTATAAATATTCATGTAGCAACAACAACATCCAATTATGAACAAGTTGTAAAGGAATCAATACATGACAGCGGAAAAATTTTGATTCCATAAAACCATGATCTTTGCCTTGATCGATGCCGAACGAGTAAAACCGGGAACCGAATATGAAGTAGAACGAGAGTACCTCATGGGATTTATCAAATCCCTCACCATGGATGAAGAGAGGACATTCCTCCTTGCTGAAAACCGTTCAAGTGTCCGGTCTCTAGCGGTATCCACACGATTTGCTTCAATAGACGAGTTCTCTCTTCCTTCGGGCCTCTAGAAACCTCCCAGATCCAAGCTTGACCATGGGAGATCACCTTCTATAAGAGAGAGGAGGAAGAGAGGAGACTTGGGACGTGCTCCAGTCCTATGGCTTGTTAGGGTTTGGCTTCATAAGCCATTTATATATAAAAGATAGATTTTTTCACAAAAACCCAAAACTTCTATAAAATTGCATCCATGCCCTCATCTTATTGACCAGATCTATTGTGTGTGACCCACTAGGCCCAATAGTCAATTTGGTTGAAGCCTTAATTAATTTAAAAGAACAATTCCTTTAAATTAAATCAAAACCGTTATCCGATAATAGTTTTTACGGCTTTCTAATCATAAAGGGTACAAGCCACATCCTATGATCCCAAATGACTTTGGGGAGTTAAATAACATCCATTGAGCCTTTCAATCATCAATTACCACACAGATTTAAATCCTCGTTCATACAATGTCCCGGTCGGTCAGGGGTTCGGCACTGACTGTCAACCCCTAAGTATTCCAACACTATGAAATCTTGTACTCATGAATGGATCAACTGGAAAACTCCTTTTCCAATTATCCTATCTACCTTGGCCAAGGATTTAGAGTACTATCTCATAGGACATTCTCTCTCTCCTACCGAGAGTGAACGATCCCCTATTGTCCGCTCAATTGCCTCCACCAGGTTTCCCATATACCCAATCCATTAACTATATAGGACCACAATACTAAGTGATCCATCAATCAATAGTCAAAGTACATAGTACGCCTGGCAAGACATCTTTGGCGACTCAGGTCAAAGATCCAACCGTGCTATTGAGATGTAAGAATAACCTGATAGACAGTTCGGTAAGATACCGATCAGGTTTTCTTAAATTGGTCAGTTCAGTGAACTCATTCCACTAATGAGCACCTGTGTGTGTATCTCAGTGTCCCCACACTGATGACCAATGAGATCGGTCATTCTCATCATATGAGAAGACATCACACACACTAGTCTATCCGGATTCTTGATGTCCCGTCTCAAGGATCCTATGACTAGGAACATTTAGATCACATACCTCTAGATGATCGATCTCATTATCATGATCTCATCATGATTCAATCATCATTGCATGTGATCAAGGACTTCATTACGATATACGCTTCTAATAAAAACTAGTAACGAAGTTTTGCCTATTTAATTGAATGAGATATTCCTAGAGATGTCGAATCATATCATATATGATTGGCTTGTAGGGCATATATTTCTATCACAAGTTGCTTCCCAAAGGTAAATATCCAACCAATTTAGCATCATCATAGGTGGTTTTTAACCACCCAATTAATTTAACTAGAGTTTTTTTACATATGACCAGCTCAATAAAGTTCTAATTTTGTACCTTTAATTAGCACAAACAACTATGCTAGTTCATCAAATATGAATTCTATAAATAGGGTTGGAAGATGAAATGAGTTTTGAAATTATATAATTCACTTGAAAGATCAGCTTTTTGAAAGTATAGAACACTTAGATAAGATTTAATCAAGTTTGCTATTGCAAGGGGGTTTGATTACTCTTTTGTAAAAAATAAATTGACAAGAGTTTCTATAAAATGTAGATTTTCCCATTATCTATGGTTTTTACATGCCATTAGAGTGGGTGGTGGCCCAAGTTTCGTTATCAAGAATCTAGTTAATGGACATACTTGTGGGGTGGTCTTAGTACTCAAAAGCATCCTAGAGTATCCAAAAAGTTTGTGAGCTCATTGATAATGAATAAAATTGTTGATTCCCCTTTATATAGACCAATTGATATTAAGAAAGATGTTTCTAGAGATTATGGGCTTGACCTACCCTATTATCAAGCATATGGTTTGGTAAAGAAGTTGCAAACAAACATGTTTTGGGGATGAGCGTTGTTTATTTGATTCATTGCGGTGGTATGTTAATGCAATACATAATTCTATCCCATGGAGCATTGTTGATTTAGAACTAACAGATGAATATCGATTCAAATGGTTCATTGTATGCTTTTATGCATCCCAAGTTGAATTTGAATATGGATCTAGACCGATGATATTTCTTGATGGTACATTTTTAAAAGACAAGTATAAGGGAATTCTTTTAGGTGCAACTATATTGAATGGTGAAAATGAGCTATTCCCCTTAGTCTATGATGCTTATAACATAAAAAATGGAGACAACTGAATGTGGTTTTTGTCATGCTTAAGGAAAGCAATATCACCATCTCATCAAGTCACATTTATATATGACAGGTGTAAACATCTGATTGAATTTATTCCATCTATATTTCTAGAGTTTTATAATGCATTTTTTTACTATATTTAAAGGCTAATTTTGCAAAGTAAGTTATGAGAAAGTTTAGAGGATCAACAAAAGCCAAACTTTTGACTTTGTTTGACAAAGTGACATATGCTTACACTCTACATGATCATAAGAAAACAATGTGCTCTGAATGCAATCTAACAAGAAGTAGAGAAATGGCCAAGAGATTCAAATTCAAACCATTGGGCTAATGCATATTTTCTTGGTGATAGATTTGGAGAGGTATTCAAATCCTGCAAAATCTTTCAATGCATAATTGTTAAAGAAAAGACATCTACTTATATTTTATATGGTTGACCAAATACTAATAAAGATAATGAATATCAATGTAAAAAAAGGATGTTAATTCTTCTTGGACCACTTTTTATGTCCTTCCATTGATGCAAAGATTACGAAATTGATGGATAACTCCCGTGGTTATGTTGTTAATGTTTTGGATGGGAATTCCTTCGAAGTAATGACAAGACCATTAACAGTTGTCAATTTACAAAACAACACATGCTCAAGTCGAGAATGACATGTTTTAAAATTTCTATACAAACATCTTTGTGCCGTAATTCAAAAAGCAAAGGTGATAAAAGAAATTTTTGTTTAGTGTATTACACAACTGATGCTTACAAGCAACGCTATGAGGTGTGTATTGCTTTGATCTCTAATATGAACAAACTTGAAGTTGACTTTGAAAGTATTGTAGTGAGACATTCTTTGACTAAAAAGAGACCAGGAAGAAGCAAAAAGAAAAACATTTTGTCATAAAACTCGTTAGAAGTTAATCGAGTAATTTACACATGTTCTAGATATAAAGAACACGGTCACAATTGTCATTCTTGTAGGAATCCCATAGCAGAATAGATATATATTTTAATTTATTTCTTTACACATATCAAATATCTTTAGGTTGATAACTTCTTCTTTATGTTGATGACTTCTTTTTACATTGTATATATGGCTAGTAATTATCCAATTCCAAGCATGCGATGTATGGTCAAAGTAAGTCAAACTGATGGAACCCATGAAGAAAATTTTATAAGTACAAGGTAACTGTCGGTTAGGTTTTACACATCATTATTGCTTCTCATTATTGTGTGTCATATGACCAATATATTTTTTGAATAGGTTGAAGGGTGTCAATTTTTTATGTGGTGTGATGACATGGAAAATTATTTTGATGGTAATACTTGTGGCGAAAAGGTCGATGTGAGAACCATGTTTTTCCTTTTAACTTTCTTTTCAAAAGATTTTCGTATCTTTGGACTGCTTAGGAAAATAGGTGATAAACCCTAAAAATACTACCTAGTCCGACGATACATGAGTTCGGATTCTTTGAAAACTTAATTTTGACTTCTCTCCGCCGGATGGTGCGAATACCTAACATTAATTACAACGAACAACTACTCGAACGTCCCTGATTAGTCACCAAAGCAATCCATTTGAGAGAACGTGCACATCCACATGACAAAAAAAAATACTCAAAAGGGGCCTAGCCTTTCGGACCCGATAAGATGTGAATAAGTTGTTTTAAATTTGTTGGATGTTGATTTTATTTGTTTTGGAGTTGATTTTGGATTTAGTTTAAAGTTGGTTTTATTTGGTTTGAATTGTGAATTTTCATATTTAAATTTGTTTTAAATTTTATGTTTGAGTTGCATTACTTAATTTGATTTGGTTTCGATTGCTTTTATTTTAATTGGTTGAAATTACCTTTTTTGTTTGAGTTTGGAATTTGATGGATTTTGATGTGTTAAACAATTTAATCTGCTTTCTTAAGTTTGGTTGACATATAAATTAAGGAATTTTTTTTACCTTTCATGTTGGTTGATATTTTGGTGGCAGTTTGCGTACGTTCGGCTTGTTTTGAATGTTTTGAAGTTTGATTTGATTTGGTTAATTTTAAATTTCAAATTGTTAAGGAATCTAATTTTTTATTGTATGACTGATTTTCGTGATTTAAAGTGTTTTTAATGTGGTTTATTCAATTTATTTTTTGAATCATTTAATTTTCACTTGTTTAAGAAGTCAGCTTTCGTTGAATTAAGTGAGTTTAATTGAAATTTTCAAATTATTAAAAATCTGATTTTTTTTCTTCATTTTCAGATTTAATTGGATGTTTCTTATGGTATTTTTAGATTTGTTTTATCTTTTTATTTCTGATCGGTCCACATCTTATCTGGCATGTCGGGCTAGCAACGACGCCCGATTGCGATAGTCCACTTCGGCATTTGAATGTCATTGAATTTTGCAATGTCGGTGTACATTTGATGAAGTTCGAACAATGTTTCGGCATTCGTCCCCGAGATATAAGTCTCCATAAGATTGGGGAAATTTCGACAACATGCCATCTTATTTCTGATCGAAATGGAGATTTACCCATCCAGTGCAACAAGTACTTGATTCATCACGTCGTGGGAAGAAATTGTGTGCAACGGGAGTGTGCCTGCGCCAACGTCTAGAAGCGCCTACCCAGGATGTACCCGGAATAGCCGTCCTAGGGTGGTCAAAATTTTTAACTCACCCTTTATTTAACTTTGCATTTCAAATTCTTATTTAAGTCGATTTTTTTCTCAAGGCCCAATGAGGCCGGCTTCAGCTCCTTGGGACCCGGCGGCCTGATTTGCACTATGCGGTCCCGGGTGGCCCAACAAGGTCGGCTTCACGTCTTGGTGGCCCAATTGGGTCAGGTTGATATATTCATGGCCCGATTGGGCCGATTCTACCCGTCTTCAGATCCTTGGGTCTTGGCGGCCTAACTTGCACCACTTGCACCACGTGGGCCCGGGTGGCCCATCTTTAGCTTCTTGGACCCTGATAACTTGATTTACATCGCACTAGGGTATGTTTTCCTTGACCGAACCAGCACCCACCTTGACACTAATTGGGTTCCCGCTTTGATCCCAATCCAGCACCTGTTTTGGGCTGGACCGGCATTCTATTTTGCACAGAACCAGCTGCTGCTTTGACACCAATCCAACATCTGTTTTTGAGGTGCCCTCAAGAGATGCAGCAGTGGGCTAGGCTGTTTTGGTAGCCAGCTTGAGGGGCTGCGCAAAGTACAGTTCAGGTGCTGCGCAAGGGCTGGAAAGGGGCTCGAACAAGGCCTATTTAAAGGACTCAACAGGAGTCTACAGCAGGCCCGAATTGGGCTGAGAGTGAGCCTGTTTCACGGGCTGCCGTGGGGGCTGTTTAGAAGCTGCCATCGGGGATTTCTAGGACCAGAATGGGGGTTCGCGCGGGGGCTCTTTGGGACCTGAATGGGGGGCTGAGCAGGGTTCTCGCATGGGCTTTTAGGAACCTGATTGAGAACATGAATAGGGATTGCATGGTGGCTCCGACTAAGGGGAGGTGCTCAAGAATTTTTTTGGCTTACAGGGGGTCTAGCCATGGGCTTTGGCTGTGGCTATAGGAGGATGAAGGGAAGCTGAAGATGGCTTGAAAAGTGGAGTTTGCGTATTTTTTCATGGGGAGAAGGTTCGGCCATGGTATAGGCAGGAGATGAGAGGGAGAAAGGGAAGAAGAGATGGAAGACTACATATTTCTTTTACCTTCTTATTCTTCTTCTCCTCCTCCTCCTCCTTCTTTTCCTTCTTGGTGCGGTTCTAGCAGCTTCTACTAGAGGGAGGAGGGTCGACCTCCTTTTTCTTCTTGTCCTCTTGCCGTGGGCTACAACAGGATGTGCTTCTTGCGCTCCTCTCTCTGCCATTGGCGAATGCTGCAGCCCCCCTGGCTTCTTCTTTTGTTAACGTAGAAGGCAACTTCACCTTCTTCTTTGGCGATGGAGGCAGCCGGCATGGGCCGCAGGAGTGGCTTCTTCTTGTTGGTTGGGTGCTCCAGACATGAAGGCAAATGCTCGCTTCTCCTGCTAGCTAGATGCTGCCGGGAGGAGATCCCAGAAGAGGAGGAAGGAGCGATGGAGGTGAAGACAATGGCTACTGCTGCTACCCCCTGGCCTGCCAAACGTTGCTTCCCTTCTCTCTCGCCGGTGACGATGGCAGCAGGTGACTTGGAAGAGGAGGAAGATGGAATGGAGAAAGGATGAGAGAACGTGGAACCCTCCTCTCTCTCTCTCTCTCCAACAGCTGGCTGTGGAGCTCCCCTTCCCTTGGTCCTCTGTTTGTCTCTCTCTCTCCCTCTCCTCCATCGGGTTGCAATTTTTTTTGGGAAAATTACTCTTAGGTCTATTTAAGAAAATGACTTTATTAAAAACTCCATTGACCATATTTTGTTACCGTTTAGTCCGGTGACATTGAATTTCATTATTACCCAGTCCATTTCTTCATCCCGATATTTTCAAATCCCACTTTTAGCCCCTCCTCCCCCGAGTTCAATCGCTTTGCCCTTTCTCGCATTTCTTCCGCTTCGGGCGGGGGGAACGCCGCCGGCGGGGAGGGCCTTCGCGGGCGGGGGGAGCCTCGCCGGGGGGCTTCGCGGTTTGCGGGCGGGGGGAGCGCCGGCGGGGGGAGCCGCGCCGGGGGAAGCCGCCGGGGAGAGCATCGCCGGGGGGACCTTCGCGGTTCGGGGGGAGGGGGGCTTCGCGGGCGGGGCGAGCGCCGCGGGGGGGGGGGCCTCGCCGGGGGCTTCGCGGTTTGCGGGCGGGGGGAGCGCCGGCGGGGGGAGGGCCTTCGCGGTTCACGTGCCGGGGGACGCCGCCGGGGGAGAGCATCGCCGGGGGGACCTTCGCGGTTCGGGGGGAGGGGGCTTCGCGGGCGGGGCGAGCGCCGCGGGGGGGAGCCTCGCCGGGGGCTTCGCGGTTTGCGGGCGGGGGGAGCGCCGGCAGGGGGGAGCCGCGCCGGGGGGCTTCCGCAGGCGGGGGAAGCATCGCCGGGGGGGGGGACGATGACCACGGAGAAGACGGGGCGAAACCCGGTTCCTCGGAGTGCGGAGGCGGCCACGGGGAAGGGACGCCGCCGAGATACGCGACCCCGCCACCAAGGAGCGCCACCGGCTCGGCCCCCTCGGCACCGCCGAGGAGGCCGCCGTCGCCTACGACCGCGCCGCCCGCTCCCTCCGGGGCCCCAGGCCCGGACCAACTTCGTCTACCACGACACGCCGCCGGGCGCCTCCGTCACCTCCTTCCTCCTCCCGCCGGACTGCCGCAGCCCCTGCCCCCTCGGCCAGCCCGACTATCTCAACTACCATGAGCCCCGGCCGTACCCCGCCGGAGAGTACAGCCCCCAGGAGGACTCCGCCGCGGCGGGCAGCACCTACCCCGAGCAGCACCCCCTCCCGCCGGCGGCCCTTCTGAGCGGGGGCGGTGACGGTGCCGGCGACCAGATTGGGAACGGGTCCCCGCCACAGCAGAGCTCCTGATGCGACCCGGCGGAATTCAGCGGCATCGACGGCGGCTGCAGCTCGCCGTCGGCGGGCGACGGTTGCGTGGCATTCGACAGCGGGTACGTGCACAGCCCCATGTTCAGCAGGATGCCGTCGGTGAACGAAGCGATGCCGGGCGGCGCATTCGAGCTCGGGTCGTCGGCCTACTTCTTCTGAGCCATGGACGGGGCGGCGAAGGATGCGTGTGGCGTGCTGTCGACCGCGGGTGTCGTACCTGTATCCCTGCTGCTTGCTTCCTCTCTCCGGCCGGTCGCCGGCGCCGGGAGAGATGAGAAGTTTTCCATTTCTTGTGTTTCGGCTTCTATTTCCCGAGGTCGATGAGGGACGCCGTGGAGAAGACGGTGGCGCGGATGAAGACACCGGTGGAGTACCTGGACATCACGCGCCTCTCGGAGCTTCGGCGGGACGCGCACACCTCCGTCTACACCGCGAGCCAGATGAAGCTCCTGACCGACGAGCAGCGGCGGCAGCCGCAGACCTACGCGGGCGCGCCGCGGGGGGGAGCCTCGCCGGGGGGGGGGGGGTCCACGGGCGGGGGGAGAGCGTCGCTGCGGGCCGGAGGGGGGCGGTGGGGGCAAAAACGACATTTCAAATCCACATTGGAGTGGGTGTGACAATATTTTGAAAAAACGGACCTAATGAAAAAGTGTTTTTAAAATCGGACCTAGTGGTAAAGTAGTTTACTTAAAACGGACCTAGTGTGCATTTACACATTTTTTTTTCTTTTATTCTCGCCTTCAGTCAACCACAGCTTACATGGGCCATCGCCTCGTAGGGAAGGAATGGGCCATCGCCTCGGAGGGAAGGAGAGATGGAGAGATAAGGAGTCAAGGTTACGTAAGAGGGAAATAGTGATCAAATGGAAAGGGAGATAATATTTCTCTCAATTTTCTCTGGGGTTAACCGACGAAGGATGATCTGTGTGCTGACGCTCTTTCTATCGGCCACAGTGTGTTGTCGAGCATGGGATCCCCATCTTGCCTTGTAAATTTTTTTTTAAATGCTCCCCCCTTCTGGCAGGTTTCAGGCTCCTTGATTTTCTCTTTTTCTTTTCTCTTATTTCCTTCATTTGTTGAATGGAGATAATGGGAGATAAATACTTATTATCATCTCCTAGATTGTAGGAGTTAAAAAGAGAGGGAGAGGAGAGGAGTGTTGTACCTTGGCAGGAGAGAGAGAGAGAGAGTTGGGCGGTTGGCTCTTTTAGGTCAGATTTGATCTAACTTTGATCAAGACGTCATGATCCAATGGTTGATATGAATTCTAGGCAGAATTAATTTAATTAAGCTCCAAAAATAGCCCAAAAAAATTTAGAAGACATCTCGATAACTGTTGATCTTGTGTACCATCAGATCTACGACGGAGGGCCCCTAATTGTCCAAAAATCACCAATTTGATAGAATTTTCGATTGGTACGATGTTAACCTTCAAACATTTTGGAGATTGCCTGTAAAATATAAGTATACACAATAAATTTGATTTTCATGCAAAAATAACTCCCCCAAAGTTGTTTGGACATATTTGCCCTTGTTTTGAGAAGTGTGCGAACTCTATAAATTTTGAATTCTGACCATAACCTTCTAAATATAAGTCGGATTGTTGATCTGACACCGACGTTGTCTTCTGGAAGTCGGGTGGACATTTTGGCAATGCCGGATGCTAACGGGCTTGTCCTGATTTGACTGAGCCCAGTAGGGGTAAAACAGTCATTGTATTGCTTGGAGTCAGATTTTGGCCTTCAGGACACCGCTGCGGAGCTCTTGACCAGGGTAACATTGTGGGCCCATTAAGCTCTGCAAAAATGCCCGGAAGTCCACTTGACTATTGTGTACATATTTTTTTGGATACGAGTCAGATTTCCAATCCAACTTCAATGTTGCTCTAGTTGAAGTTAGGCAGACCTATTGATACGCTAATATGTTATCGGGTCTCCCCCGAATTGTCCGAACCTACCAAGGGCAAAAAATGTCATTTTACCGTTCGGGGTTCATCTGAAACTACATTCTGACATTCGGGGTGCTGTTGCGAAGCTCTCGACTGGTATAGTCTCATGAACCCATTTGTTTTATTTTTTGGACCCAATATACTCCCGATAAGGCTGCCTGAAAATTGACTTTTAGTATTTTCTCTATAACTTCCCAAATATGGGTCGGATTTCTGATCGACTCTAGCATTGTTCATTTAGATGCCAAGTGGACCTTTTGGTAGTGTCCATTCGTTATTAGGCTGACCTCTGGTCAGTCGGGCCTAGTAAGACTTATTGGGCCAGTTTGACCTATTGATCTTAAATGCAATGAAAAATGGATCCAACTCATTTGTTTGATTTTATTTCATATATTTTACCCGAAACATGCTATTTTTGGGTATCATGACATTTTTAGGTGCCAACAATCGATTACATTTGTCATCTCCAAGAGTACATAGCTTTGCTTGAAACTGAGATAAGACGATTGAGAGTGCTCATGGACAAGGCAAAACTATTTGTTGCAAGCTGTGTTAAAAATTTAAAGGATTTCGATGATGATGACGAGGACGTGATTGATGTTTGTTCTAAGGAAGTTGTAGGCATATCTTTGGAGTGATGGTGATGATGATGATGAGTTCTATCTTTTGCTGATCTAAAACTTTTCTATTCAGAAATATCTTGTTGTAATATGACATTATGTAGTGACTTGCGTACTTTTTTTAGATGTTATGTACTTTGTGACTTAAGTACTCTGTGTGTATGTTTCCTTTAACTATTGTAAGAGGACAAGATACTTTGTGTGCATCTTCTGGTAACCTTCTATATGGCAATTTCTTGGTGTGCATGTTCTTCATAAAGGTTAAATGTACAGGTAGAATGTATATAGGTTGAATGTTTTGAATGCACTGATTTTGTGTTATTTTGAGTGTATACACATTGATTATTTTGAGTGTATGAATTGTGGTTGTATTTTTTCCCAAGGAAGCACTGAAGATGTGCAATGTCATTTTCATCCTTGGTCTAGTGCCCGGGTGATCCAAGATTGTTCTACCATCCACAAAATGTTTATTGTAGTAGAAGCATTAATCCTTCGAGATATAAAGACACTGTATGAGACATCTAATCATTCTGAACATCCTGTCAATTGTCTGGATGCATTGAACTAAGAGGAGCTATTGCTGAAGCTTCTTCAGGACCCATGTTCAGTTTCAGGTCAACAAAAAGGAAATGATAATGCAATTTTCAAGAGCTATTGAAAGAAATGTATGCCCTACAAGCCAATAATATATGATATGATTTGACATTTCTAAATATATCTTATTCAATTAATTAGGCAAATCTTCATTATAAACTCTTATTAGATGCGAATATCATAATGAAGTCCTTGATCAAATACAATGATGATTAAATCATGATGAGATCATGATAATGAGATTGATCATCTAGAGGTATTTGATCCAAATGTTCCTAGTCATAGGATACTTGAGACGGGACATCAAGGATCCGGATAGACTAGTGTATGTGATGTCTTCTTATGTGATGAGGACGACCGATCTCATTGGTCATTAGTGTGGAGACACTGAGATACACATACATGTGCTCATTAGTTGAATGAGTTCACTGAACTGACCGAATTAGAAACCCTGAATGGTATCTTACCGAACTGTCTATCAGGGTTTTCTATCATCACGGTTGCATGGTTGGATCTTTGACCTGAGTCGCCAAAGATGCCTTGTTGGGTGGAACTTGTGCTTTGACCATTGACTTATGGATCACTATTTAGATGGTCCAGTATAGCCATGGATCGGGTACAAGGAAAATCTGATGGAGGCAATTAAGCGGACAACAAGGGATCGTCCACTCTCGGTAAGTGAGAGTGAATGTCCTATGGGATAGTACTCTAAATCCCTGGCCAGGGTAGATAGGATAATTGGAAAATGAGTTTTCCAATTGATCCAATTCCGAGTACATGATCCTATAGAGTCGGTACACTAAGGCGTTGACAGTCGATGCCGTATTTCTTTCCGACCGGGACATTGGATGGATGAGGGTTTATATCCATGCGGTAACTGATGATCTATTTTGGGTGGATGAAGTGAGAACTGCTTCTCGAGATCAGTGCGAAGGGAGAACCTGCTGTAACTTATATCCATGCGGTAACTGCTTCTCGAGATCAGTGCGAAGAGAGAACCTGCTGTGGATAAAGTTCGTGTGGATACTGCTGGAGACCGGACACTTGAACGGTTTTAAGAGCTTAAGAAGTTCATCTCCTTCCTCTCCATGGGATTATATGAATCCCTATCAGGTATATTCGAACCTGATTTGATCGGTTTTCAGTTTTCGTCGTTCGGTTCTGATTGAGACAGATTCTAAAGGAACCCATAGGAATCGTCGCTTCCGCTGCACCATATTTTTATGGATGATTCCTTACAGCTATTACTGAAGCTTCTTCAGGAGCAATTGCTGAAGCTTCTTGTCAATTTTCAGCCTCAAAGGAAAATGATAATGCAAAGCCACTAAATAAATAGTTGTGCTGAAACAGACACCTTCAAGAAGTCAAGATTCTTCTATTGCATCCAATCCAGGCATTTATCTATCTTGTCAGGGTTTGAGTTTGAGAACTGAAGCAGAAAAGGAAAAAGTTACCTTCCAAATTTCTCTTTATGTATGCATGTCTATTTTCTAGCTTTTTTTTGTATACATGTGTATTTTCTGTAGATTTTTATGTATAGGTCTATTTATGTATACAGGTTGATGTTTTCTGGCTTTTTTATGTATATATGTATTTTTTTGGTGATTTTTTACGTATACAGGTGATTTTTCTGGTTTTTTATGTATATATTACTATTGTTTGGCGATTTTTTATGAAAGCAGGTGATATTTTCTGTCTTTTTTACGTAAACATGCCTATTTTTTGGAGAGTTGTTATGTATACAAGTTGATGCTATCTGGCTTTTTTGTATGTATATATGCATATTTTTGGTGGTTTTTATGTATATAAGTGAATTTTTCTGGTTTTTATGTATACATGATTAGTTTTTTTATTTTTTATAAAAGCAGGTGATTTTTTGTGTCTTTTTTTAATGTAAACATGCCTATTTTTTGAAGATTTGTTATGTATACATGTTGATGTTTTCTAGCTTTTTGTATGTATATATACATATTTTTGGGTAATTTTTATGTATACAGATGAAATTTTCTGATTTTTTATGTATACATGACTATTTTTTGGCAATTTTTTATGTATGCATGTTGATTTTTCTTGCTTTTTATGTATATATGACTATTTTTTGAAGTTGTTATGTGTACATGTTGATTTTTTGTGACTTTTTCATGAATGTTTGCCTATTTTACTGGTTTGTTACGTATACATGTATATTTTTATGTATGCGTGTGATTTTTCTGATTTTTTTATGTATACGTCTATTTTTTGAAATTTTTTATGCATACAGGTTAAAATTTTCTTGTTTTTTTATGTATACCTCTATTTTCTGGTGATTTTATACGCACAGCTTGACTTTTCTTTTTCTAATTTTTATACCGTTAGATTTGTATGCTTAGTTTAACGTTGTGTCTACTAAGTTGAAAGGGCAAAAGGTCCTTTTAAGTTACAACTTAACACTTTCGCTCTTGATCATCTGTAAAATGGACTTAACATTAGGGGTGTAAACGGTTCGGTTCGGTTCGATTTGGCCATTTTTTTCCAAACCGAAACTGAACCGATAAGGGGAACCGAACCGAACCGAACCGGTTCAGTGAAACCTGAACCGATTGTGGTTCAGTTCAGTTCGATTCATCGGTTTAATGTATATTTAAATAAATAAAAATAAAATAAAATAAAATATACATTATAATAATTATTTAAGATTAATATAAAGACTAATACTTTATTTATAATATATAATTATATCTTTATACTAATTAACTTAAATTTATAATAATATATATTTAAAATTGATATAATATACATTTAAATGTAATATAATATGTAAATAGAGTGGGTCAAACTTTGTCAAACCGGGTCAACCAGTTTACCAGTTTGGTTCGGTTTGGGGAGGTGCCGAACCGAACCAAACCGATAAGAAATTATCGGTTCGATTCAGTTCAAAAAACTGAATGGATAACCTGTCAAACCGAACCGAATCGATCGGTTCGGTTCGGTTCGGTTCGATTTACCGATTTTCCGATTTTACTTGAACACCCCTACTTAACATTGTCAAATTTGTCAAAACGGATCTAACATTAACTTGATATTTTGACACGAGTAAATGTTAAAAGGTGTTAGTTGAATTGAATCTTAGGCCATGTTTGGTGCGTGGATAAGGTGGGATAAACCTAGTTTTTTTTTCCGAAACTAGCACGGTATAACCCAGCGACTTCGGCGCTGGAATGGGAAAGTCGCTGGGTAATCCAACGACTTCTGCCAAAGTCGTTGGGTTACCAGCGACTTCGGTGTAGTCGCTGGGTTACCCAGTGACTTCGTGTCTGTGCTACCCGTGTCGCCCTCCCGTGAAGCGCCGATTGTGGCATCCGTGATCCCCCGCGCCCGTCAGCGCGCGCACCCGTGAATGTTCGTTGGATGTTTCTTCATCCCCACGCCTATTTAAAGGCTCCATTTCTTCTTCTTCATCGCACCAAACAAGTTCATCTCCCTCACGTGGCTCTCTCTCCCTCGACTCTCTCTCGCGCTCTCTCTCCCTTTCACGCGGCTCTCTCTCTCGCGGCTCTCTCTCTCCCTCTCATGCAACTCTCTCTCCCTCGACTCTCTCTCGCGGCCCTCTCTCTTTCCCTCAACTCTCTCCTCCGACCACCTGGTGCACGTAATATTAATATATATTTTTTGTTTTCTCTCTCTATATCATAATACATAAATATTATATATAATTGTATATATGTCTCAAATATATTTATATTATTTTTAATATGTTTATTTTATACGTAGGATCTGCTTAATTTATATATAGTATGTTTAAATTTATATTTAAATTAATTATTTATTATATATTTTTATGAGATATAGTTAGTAAAAAATATTTTTAATTATTAAATATTTTTTTAAAATATTATATTATACTATAATGAACTTTTAATTATGCAATATCAAAGCTAACATCTGATGCCAATGTACCACTACGTCAAAATTGGATTTTAGTTACATGACCCGCTCCTATAGATAAGAAATTAGTAGGTAAATGTAACTTATACCTACATATTATACTTACTATTTTAATATAGATTCAATACCAGTACAACATAGAGCTGACTGCATTATACAATGGTGTCATTCTATGTTTTCTATCTGTGTATTATTTTCTTTTGGGGGAATTTTAATATTAGATTGATACCAACTATAAGGTGTTCTTTCAGTTCTTTTAGATTCTGTATTTATATTATAATCATTCCAACTATAGTAACCTTGCGGTCCCCAAGTAGCTGGTCTTTTACCATATTGTTGTGTTCTTGGTATTTGTTGACTTGGTGAAGAAGCTTGAGCTCTAGATGTTTCTCCTTGTTCTATAGTAGGAGAGTTTTCCATTATTTCTTCAGCAGTATTTATATTAATTTTATTGAAATTTAATTCTTCTATTGAATCTTTAGAAGATTGAGACATGATTTCAAAATATGGTGAAAAATTATATTGTTTAAAAGTATCGTAATTTTGTTCATAATATTATTTAATTTCATTTAAGTTTTTTAATTCTGGATTCATTGTATAATTATTTATTTTAGTTTTTAAGTGTTCTTTATATTGTAAGAATTGTTCAAATTCTGATTCTAGGCAAACATTAATTGATTATTGTGTATTATATGATTTAAACAAATCTTTATAGTTAAAAATAAAATTCGGAGTTTGATTATATTTATAAGGAGGTCTATGTGGAACTATAGAGTTTTCTTCAAGTATATTAAGCTTATTTTCTATTGTTTTAAGGATTTTATATGAATTAATTCCATAATCAATTATGGTATTTTGTTGATTAAATATATTTTGGAAATTTTGTTTAACATCACTAGTAGCTTCTTTATTATGACCTATATGTTGGTAATTATTTTTACTAATACAGAAATTACTATCTAAAAAATGATCATCATTTCGTTCAGTGGACATTTTTTTACTCTAGATATTCTTGACTTTACTCAGATATTCCCCTTATACTCAATCTCAGAGCAACAACGGGTACTTCACACTGAGTATAATCAATACTACTCACTAGAATAATAATGCCTACAAAACGTTATGATGATATTTTCAAACAAGTAATTTCTGTATTATAAACTGCTGTATTATAAACTGACCTTGCTCTGATACCAATTCGCTAGCGTCTACTACGGTGGAAGTGATGGAGATGATGGAGAGCGTCGAGTAGGATGGAGAGCGTTGCGTCGAACGTCGCGTAGGATGGAGAGTGTTGCGTCGAGCGTCGAGCAGGATGGAGAGCATTGCGTCGAACGTCAGAGCGTTGAGTCGAACGTCGAGCAGGTTGGAGAGGAGAGTTGAGCGGAGCGTTGAGTGTTTGAAGCAGAGAGAAGTAGACACTCAAAAGGATCACTTATTCGTAAGTTGCAAGGTCCTCACATCATATGTTTACAACCCCTTATATAGGAGGAGTTTCTATACTATTCCGGACTTGAACAGACTTGAAGTTCAGAAAAACCAGGGGCTCAATACCAGGGGCGCCCGTGGTTTTACAACAGTACAAGATAATAGTTTATTTTCGATCGGCTCCCCGAGGCTCAGATCGAATCTTTTAGACAATACCTTAAAGGTTGTATTTATCAAAGCGGGTGCATCTTTGGACCCCATCGTCCTTTGATTTGATACCCTTTGTCGGTCAAAAAAGTAACAAAATTTACAATTATTTCGACTATTATTGCTCCACCTCCATTTCATCTGCCCAACTGCAGAAGGCTTCTCTCCATATTGTCTTTCCTTTTAGTCCCAAAATATTTGTATCAAGTTGCTCTTGGTATCCATGTCCATGTCCATGATGGCTTTTATGAACTATCTGTTCTTGATCGCGAACTAATATTCTCCCATCTGTTCAGCTAGGAACATCAATGGGCCATCTGCTCTCATTTTTTATATGTAAAATATTTTTCTTTTGTTCTTCCTTTATATTAATTGTTTCATTAAGTTCTTAATATTCTATATTAAAGGAATATTGCGGTCTCATCCTCTATATTTGTATAGATGGGAATGTATTTTCGATAGTAGCTTCAGTGAAAGTTGCTGTTATATCGATTTCAAAGCCTTGTATTAATAGTGGAATCCATCCTATTATAGTTTTAATTATCATGGAAAAATTTAGTTTATTAATTTGTTCTCTAGTGACAATTAATTTATTTATGACCCCTTGTTCAAGAGCATAGATTGATTGGTCATCGATTTCATGATGCACCAATGTTATCCTTTGTTTGTTTATATTTTTTGTTATACAATCTTTATATTCATGTAATAATGGTAGAACTGGGTCACTCCATATTTTATCATCAATGAGAGTCTTGATTTCTAATGGCAAATTTTTATTAATATATTCATGGAGTGTCTTTCGTTTTTCTTTTTGAAGTACATTGGAGAATATTGCTGTATTTTCCATATAATTTATAATATTTAATTGTTCCTCT
Organism: Cryptocoryne crispatula var. balansae; assembly: GCA_036172225.1. NCBI lineage: Eukaryota > Viridiplantae > Streptophyta > Magnoliopsida > Alismatales > Araceae > Cryptocoryne > Cryptocoryne crispatula. The sequence goes on from CM069919.1 coordinate 21,789,969, forward strand.
GGTTCTTCATTATAGATATTTTTCTCAATGAAAGGAATTAAATGGTTATTGAAGATACCAATATAATTACTTCGTTCTATCATATTTTGCTTCTTGAGTTCTATTATTTGATTTTGAAGTGCAACATAAATATTTCGATGATGATGATTATTTTTTTCTAGCATTATAATGTATTCTTCCATAGTACAAAGAGCAGTTATATATTCTGGATTGCTTTGTAAGCCTCCAGTTGCTTTCCATAATTTATTGAGATTTTCATAAGTATTCTTGCTTAAGTTATTATTGCTCCTATAAGAGCTTCTAGCTTGAGCTATTTGGTGTATTACTTTCTGGTTTTGTGCTTTTGCCATATCAATAATAATATTTCCTTCTGCGAAATTTATATTGATTTTTGGTTCACCTTTATTAATAGGTGTAATATAGGAATTTATTGACATATTCGCCCTTGGCACTGTAGTTGAAGAAGAGGTTATATTGCTTCCTTTATTTGACATGGCTGCTTGGAGGAAATTATTCTTCATTCTGAAAAGGTCGAGACAAATAGTCAGCAACTATATTTTGATATCCTGGTAAAAAATGTATTGAATAACTATAATTTTCTAACTGCATTAACCAACGCACTCTTCTACTATTCTAATCTTCTTTTTGGTTTTTTATATAGTGATATAATCCTTTATTATCAGTATTGATTTGGAAAGTAGTTGGTAATAACCAATATTTAAAATTTCGATAGTTTTTAATATAGCTAAAAATTCTTTTTCATATGTTGAATAATTTATCTCGGGTTTTGAAAATTTCCCCGAAGTATATCCAACTACATCTTCTTTTTCTACGGTTAATATTCCTGCCCAATAAAGTTTGCTAGCATCTGTAGAAACTATTAATTTATCAGTTTCTTTTGGAATAATAGTTTTAGGTATCTTTGTTATTATAGATTTAATATATTTAATTTATTTGTCTGCTTCAGAGGAGAGTTTAATTTTAATTTTATCCGTTTCCCATCTTGTTATAATTTTATCATTCTCTTTTTTATATTTTTTATTCTCTGAATTAATTTTCCCTTGTAATTCTTTTGTTAGTTCACTTAATCTAGGAATATATTTTCTTCCATAATTTAGAATTCTTATAAAGCTTTGTAATTGTTTAAGTGTGGTGAAAGTATCTGGGAATTCGTTTATTTTGCTTATAATATGATTTTGAAGTTCAATAGAACCTTGATCAATAATTTTTCCTAAATATTCTATTTTTTGTTTACAAAGTTCAATTTTTTTAGGTGACAAGATTATACCATTTTTATAAGGATTTCTCTTGTTATTTGTAAATGATGTTTATGTTCATTATAATCATTTGAAAAAACTAATATATCATTTATATAGACTACAATAAAATTATCATAATCTTTAAAAATAGAATTCATCCATTTTTGGAAATTTTGTGGAGCATTTTTTATTCCGAATGGCATTACATTCCATTCTAGATGTTCATATGGTGTAGAGAATGAACTTAATTCTTTAGATTCTTGGTCTTCTAATTTTATTTGCCAAAAACCTGATTTTACATCAAATTTACTAAACCATTTTTTATTCTGTAGTTTTTTTAAGATACTATGACAACAAGGTATATGAAAACCGTAAAATTTTGTATGTTTATTTATTTTTTTGTAATTTATTACCATTTTTGCCTTACCTCTTTTTTGTTCTGAATGGTTTCTAACCATAAAGGCAAGTGAAATATGTGGACTTCTACTTGTTTGTATTAAATTTAATTTTTTTAATTCAGTAATTTGTGTTTTAAATTCTATTACATCTTCTTTAGAATAAACTAATAGTTTTGTTCTTAGATTTTTTTCTTTATGTTCTGGTAATAGTTCTATTTTACAATATCTTGGGCTTCTTTCTTATAATTTTAAAGGGTTTTCTGAAAATAGTTCATTCAAACTATTTAGACAGATATCTTGAAAACTTTCGTTAGATATATTTATTAGAGACTTACAAATTCTTGGTACAATAAAATATCGTGGTATAAGAATTTTTTTATTATTTTTTGTAAAAGTGTTGAACATTTTATCTATTATAATAGGTGAGTATTTATTTATGAAATTGTTTCCTAAGATCATATTACTCAATCCTTCTTTTATTATATATACTTCAGGAATAATAATTTCTTCTTCAATTTCATTTTGATCTAAAATATATATAGAAACATTTTTAGATATTTTAGTTGAGTTAGTATTTCCTTCTAATCCACTAAATAATTGTGGTTTTTAAAGATCTTCAGTTATATTTGTAGGCCAAGATTTTTCTTCTACTGTACTTTTAGTTGCTCCTGAATCTAGTATGGGAAAGAGATTATAGTTTTGCCCATTTTCTAATTTAATTTTAATACATATTCTGTTTATCTGTCTTGTTATAACTTCCATTAAATGAAATTATAGATTTTATTTATTATAAGGTCTGCTAACTTATTTCTCTTTTTAATTCGAATGATTAAAGATTTTTCGAAACTTTTAATTATTATGGTTACTTCTCCATTATATGTAGATTTTATAGTTCCTTCAGTAATTTGTAAATCTACATTTTTTAACCATCCGTTTTTACCTTTTATTATACCATAGAATTCTTCTGGTATCATAAATCCTAAGCCAGTATATAAGATTTTTCTTTATGTAGGTTGTAAGGTTATATTTCCATTTGATAATAATGTAAAGCCTATTTCTGATTTTTCTGGTCAATCCACAGTTCTGTCGTATTTTATAACATATATTTTATAATCTTTAAATAAGTATTCTTTTACTTCTCTATTTAAAGGTCTTTCCATTCTTATCATATTTGATGAATCTGTTAAGATTTTTTCAACTGTTATTTACCTAGATTCAATAGTAAAGGTAATAGTGTAAGGGTTTATTGTAATTGGATTATATTGGTTTAAAATATCATTGCCAACTATTAATGCAACAGCATGAGGAGAGGTATAGAGAGTTTTAAATTTTATGTTATGAAGTTCTTTATTTACATCTTCAATTCTTAGTTCGTTAATAATAGCAATATTTTCAAATGTTACTATGTTCCCATCAAATGTAATATATTGTTCTATATGATTACTTTTTTTGATATTTTCTTCTATGATTTTACTATTAATGTGTGATATAGAGGCTCCAGTATCTATAATAGCATTAATCCATATAAATTTTATTGGACTTAATTTAACTTGTACTTTGATCATTGTTAATTTAGGGTATACCTTTTTAGCTATAGTCATTATTTCATTTTGATCATTTTTTAGATATTTATCTATACAATAAGAATATCTAGGTTGTTCTATATCTTCTTCATCAATATCTTTTATTATTAATCTACTAGAAGGATACTCTAGATTTTTTAACTTAATCATTTTATTATCTATTATTAATTCTCTGTTTATTTGAGGTTTATTTTTTGTTTTAAATCTTCTAAGGCTATATGCCATTCTTTGGGAAGACTAATTTTATCTATTTTGGGTTCAATTATTTCGGAATAACTTTGTTGATCTTCTAACATTATTATATTTTGATTTACTGGTCTTGTTGGCATATCATTATGTTCTGATAAACTTGCTAATAATTTAGTTGTTATTGTTAATGGTTTACTTCCGGGAGTCATTTCAATATTTCTAAGTTCACGGTAGATATATAAACCTTCATCTATGTTTTTATCACTTAAGCTTATTGAATATTGAGGGAAAATTCTAAATTTTAAATATTGATAAATTAAATCGCTTTGTATCATTCCTATTATAGATTGTGCAGGATTTATAAATCGTTTATCTGCAATTATTATTATTGTTGGTGAATCAATTCCTTTCCTAAAGTTTGCTTTTATAGTAATGTCTATTGCTCCTAAATGTAAATATTTAATTTTATCTTTTCTTTTAGAGTTTTTTAACATCTGAGTTATCTTTTCTTTATTTATAATTTGTATATTTGTAATAGACCTATTAGTTTCTACTGAGTCTATTGTTTGTTCAAATCTTTCTATTAATAATTTATCTTTCCTACATAAATTCCATTTTAATTTTTAGATTTTATTTTTTTCTATTTACCATGGTGAATTTTGAATTTTATTATATATTTCTTCATTAAAAATTATCTTTTGTCTATTATGATCATCTTGATTTTCTTCTATATTAAATATTTCGGAGGTTGATTCATTCTCTTTAGATGAGTCTTGATGAGTAGTCATCATATAAATATATTGAATATTATTTTGTTGAAAAGGATCAAATTCATCTATAAGTTCTTCTATTTCATTATTACTATCATAATAATATTCTTCATCAGAAGAATTATAAATAATTTCATCTTCACTTTCAGTTATTAACTCATATTCATAATTTTCTATATCTGAAAGTTCATATCCTATTCTTATATCGTAAATTTCTTCAATAATATTCATATTAACCATATTAATTTGTCTTCTCTTAAGACACATATTTGCATAATGTCCTTCTTCTCCACATTTAAAACATTTACATTTTTTAGTATTAGGTTTCTTTTTAAAGTATTGGCTATTTGGATTTATGGAGTTTGATTTAGATCTAACTTGAAATCTTTTCTTTCTATAAGGATATCTTTTTGTTCGTGGTTTATTAACAGAACCTTGACTTTGTGTTTTATATGTATTATAAGTTTTATAAGTTTTTGTTTTGGTTTTACTAGGTCCACCACGCTTGCTGCGCGCTAGTCTACAACCATATAAGAGAGTTGGTAAGAGTTTTTCACAAGCACTATTAATATTAGTTGAATTATAGTATTTTTGATATATATGTTTTGATTTATTAAATGATTGAATAATAGAGGTTTCTTTACAATAATTTCTAAAACAATTTATTGCACAATTTATTCTTGTTGAGAGACTATCAGTTCCTGCTCTTCTTAATTCGGTTTCTTTTAAAAATGTATGATAATAATCTTTTAATTTTACATCCCAAGGAGATGAAAATTTATTAAAATATTCTAATTCCCAATGGTTCCAATTTGAAGGTGGTAATTTCCAGACATATGTAGAATAGTATGTAGAAAATTCTGTTAAATAGCATATATTGCATAATTTCATTTTTCCTAAAATAGTTTATGTATCATCAATATTAATAGTATCTGGTCTAGTTGAAGTAGTAAAAAATTGTAATAGAACAAATTGAAACTGCACTACGTTAGACAATTATTATGTAATACCAAAATTTAACTATGTTAGACAATTATTATGTTTTAAATGTATCATCAATAATACATATTTATAAAATTATCAAAGTATTATACATTATATATATAATTATTGTGTTAACAATGTCTTTAATTTTCAAGAATTTGAGGCACTGCGACGACTTCACATTTTCTCCTTCGTCGAATATTTGTAGACTCGGTGATGTTCTTTTAAACTTCACATAATTACTTGTTTTTATTATTTACTGTAGTTATTTTAAATGTTTACAGGATATCTTAAAATTTTTGTTATCATGTATTCGGGAGAAGTGACAATCACTGTTATGTATGATGGACTTGTTAGATACACTGATAATGGTTTTACCTATTATGTTGGTGGATATGAAAATAATATCCATATATCAACAACATCCTACTTTGAAGAAGTGAAGAATATTATCCATGATATCGCTACTGTACTCCAGATATGGTTAAGTTAAAATTGAGTTATAATTATTACAGAAATTTAATAAGCGTGGTAGATAATACATCCTGTCAAGTTATGATGGATAGAAGCTCTAGAGATAATATACAGTTATTTGTTGAAAAGGAATATATAAGAGGAACTTTTTATAATCCGCATATGAATTGGTCAGCGGATTATAATGCATCTAGTGCAATGGAACTTCTTAATCAGTGTCATTCGATAATGCCATGGAACGTAGATGTTGGGCCGAGTAATATCGCTTGCCCCATTGAAATAGAAAGTACCAACCAACAAGACCTAGATTTGAATGAAGTGCATAATGATGAAGAGATGTCTGATAGGTCTACAAGTAATGACGAAGAAACCGAGACTGATATACTCAATAGTATTGATGTTGTCAATAAATTTCATGAACATGAGAATACTACATGGATTGAACAAGAAGTTGCTAGTACTGTTTTGTTGAAAATGATGATGAAAATGAAAGTGGCGAAGAAGATGACTTGGTTGTCCGAAGTGATGGACAAAATGTTGATAAAATTGCAGTGGGAAAATTTTTTACGTCAAAAGAAGATCTTATACATGCAACTTCCTCTTGGACTTTAAAACACAATGTTCAACATTGAATTGATCGATCTACAAGATCAAATCTTACATTAATATGTTTGTCAAATGATCAAGGTTGTAAATGGAGATTACATGCGTGCGTTAGTAAACGAGCTGGTGGATTATGGAAGATTATGAGTTTATAGAGTACTTATACTTGTCGTACTCCAATTGAAAATAGTCACAAACAGTTAACGTCAACTACTATATGTCGGATGATTTTACCTATAATCTGTTCTCGTTTAACAATACGCCAAAGAGATATCATTAATCTTGTACAAATTAAATATTCAATTAAGGTTTCTTATACCAAAGTTTGGAATGCTCGTACAAAAGTATTTCAAAATCTTTTTGAAGATTGGGAGGGCTCATAAACACATCTATTGAGATAGATGGAGGTAGTAAGAGGTGCTATTCCAGTCTGTGTATATAACTATGCTTGAGAAAATGAAACTTCATGGCTCATGTATTTTTTTTGGAGTTTCAAGTTAAGTATTGATAGATGGTGCTATTGTCGTCCACTTATTAGTGTAGATGGTATATTTTTACATGGAAAGTATCGTGGCACATTACTTATTACATGTGGTGTAGATGCCGATTAAGGTTTATTTTCTATTACATTTGCTATAGTTAACAGTGAGAATGATTATTCATTGTCTTGATTTTTTGAACAAATTTTTAATTTGGTGTCATCTATTAGAGATAGACGTCATTAGTTGTGTATAATTTTTGATAGACATGTCAGTATCAAAAATGATATACAACGATGATTTACTACTGCTACACATCGTTTTTGTCTTCGCCATTATAGATAGAATTTTCAAGCATATTTTACTGGAAAAGAGTTATACAAGAGGTTGTATAATGCGGGTCAAGTTTATAATCAGATAGATTTTCAGAGTAAAATGAGTGAGATTCAACTTATTTGCAATGATGCTTATGCATGGTTGATGCAAATAAATCTTGAATGTTGGGTATTATCATTTGATACTGATGGTAAGAGATTTGGTATCATGACAACAAATTATTCAGAATGTTTTAACAGTGTCTTAAAGATAGCTCGTGGTCTACCAATCCATGCATTGATCCATACGACATATCATCGATTAAGATTGATATTTTTTCAGCGTCGTATGATTGAAAACAATATAGAGACTGTGTTGACTCCTAAGCATGAGAAGTTAATGGTTGAATAAATAGAAAAAAGTAGAAATGTGCATATTCAAGCCCGACTTAATGTGGGAGAGTGGAAAGTAAATGACAATTATGGACATGCTTACCGTGTTGATATTACTCGACACAGTTTACATTGCACTTGTTCTGAACCTCGAGTGCGTCATTTTCCATGCAAGTATGCATTGTGCGCAATGCGTTCAGTCAACTGAGATCTATACCAATATGTCTCTCACTGGTACACAGCTCAATAATATCGTGACACATATCAAATAGAGTTTCATACTGTTCTAGATGCACGTTATTGGCCCCCATTTGACCATAGCAATAATTTGATTCTTTGTTACCTCCCTCCAATGTTCTAAAGGTCGGAAGACCTCAAAATAAGAGATTGTCAATGATAATGGATCGTGATGTAAATCGTCAACATAATAAATGTGGCATTTGTAAGAAAAGATGTCATAATAAGCTGACTTGTCCACGTCGGTAATATTTTTGTATGATTATTGTTAATTGTTATATTTATTGATGTATTATGAATATCTCTGAACTACTAACATTATTTTTTACAGACATGGCCGCCCCTCGGAATAAGTCATTGCTGTATGACCAGGAGACACAACGTTCCTCACATCTCGAGGTATGATATAAATTTTTTGTCCAATTATTTATCGTTAAACATATAACATTTATTATAATATTTTACAGAAATTATCATTACTATATCATTCTTCTCACTTCAAATCGGTCAGTAATTGGCAATTACTCATGAATTAGTGAGACAGAATTTAGATGTTGCTGGTTTTTTACGTATAACATCTTTACGATGGGTGCCGTTAGACCGATGTCTCATTACAGCTCTAAGTGAGTGTTGGCGTCCAGAGACATCCACATTTCATTTTGTTCGGGAAGAGATGACAATTACATTGGAAAATGTGTCCATGCTACATGGACTAAGGGTGGATGGTCCCCCTTTCATATCATTTCCTTAAGTTCTTTCTGAACGATACCCGACATGGGAACATGTTTGTCAACAACTTCTTAGTCAAATACCATTAATCAAGGATTTCGGTCACCGTAGTCGTAATACTATTAGACTACGATGGCTGGCACAACAATTTCGTACACAAGCTCATGACTTGCCAGATGATATAGACAATGAACAAACGAGACTACTTTGTCTGTATCATACTCGAGCTTATATTTTGATGCTCCTCGGTTGCGTAATATTACCAGATACATCTGGTAATGAGATTCACCTCCAATACTTAATATTCTTAAAGGATTTACAGATTTGTGGACAATACTCTTGAGGTAGTGCCATATTGGCATTGTTATATCGACAGTTATGTTGTGCAACAGAAAGATCACGTAACTGTTTAGGAGGGTGCCATTTGTTACAGGTACAATATTTTATTAGAATTTCATATTTGTATTCATTCTTTTTCTTTCATATCCCAATATTTGTTATCTTTTTATATATAGCTATGGAGTTGGGAACACCTCCACGTTGGTCGTCCTGCTATTCCACGACCATTATCGGAGGAGGATGTTGGTCAGTCACTTGGAGCACGGTAATACTATAGTTATGCCGTACTTTTAAATTTTACAAATCTCTATAGATTTTTAACAATTTAATATTTTATATCAGATGGAATCCGTATGAACGAACCGAACCAAGACATCATTCTTTGTTGTTTTATAAAAATGAGTTTGATATACAGGAAGAGAGCCAAGTACGTAACTTTTTGATCATTTCAGACTATTTGTTAGTTACAATTTCAAATTTTTTAGACATCACAATAATTTATATAATATTGTGTAGATTGTGTGACGACCATATTCTCAAGATATCATGAATAATGTTCCATAAATTTGTATTGAAAATATGAACATGTGGAGGGCATCTGTTCCTATCCTATGTATGTTAGTGATGGAGATTCATGATTCTGAGCGGGTGTTATGCCAATTTGACTATATAGAACAACAACCCGCTGACAGAGAGCAGTACACTCGTATAGATGGACGGGGGAGGGGCAAATACAAATTGGTTAGGATATTACGACCCTCATGTGGAGAGATGGAATAATAGAATGCCACATATTTTTGTGTCAACTTATGAAGGTCAACATATTGAAGATGTGCAAGATCAATATCATGATTAGTACTCCGAGTGTGATTTTCCACATATTATTGACTATTCTCATGTCGCTCCTCAACAATATTATCATAGAGGAGCTGTCGAAAGAACATTGGTAAGTAATTAATATTTTTTTATACATAATACATATTCATTACTAATTTAACCATATTCATATTTTCAGCTCGACTTAATTAATCGAACAAGATAGTTACTACAATCAAGCCGAGATACAAATTTCAGACAAACAAAAAGTGAAATACTCCGTTTACAAGAATTGACGTCGAGGAGTCTTCGACTTGATGTTGTTGACTATGAAGAACCTCCACCCCCTGAAATAAACGTAAATGCATGGCACCAACCACTTTCGTCATGGACTCAAGACCCAGCGCGTTTTACTGCAGGTGTGGGCCCATCTACTTGGATGCCAAATATACCTCCATCAACTAGAACTCAGAATCCAGAACTCATTTCACAAACACTCATTACTCCATCTGGTCCTGAGTTTACGCCAACTACAGAGGATGAGGGGAATAGAAGCAGAAGAAGGAAGAGTATATATCGAAGTCGAAAGTAGACTTCATTGATGTACTTGATTATGTACCCTTCAATTGACGTGTTTATTTTCTAAGGTTATGGTTATCTATTTTATCTTGATACAATCTAAAAGTACATGTAAAAATATTCTTTGTTATATTATATTTATAATATATGATATTTATTAATACTATATTTACTAAATAATTTTACTTAATATTTCCTTTTCATAACATATAAATACAATATATAACATTTTATATTTAATAGTACTATTTGTACATAATAATATTAATTTTATACTATAAATATTATGTACTATATTTAATAATTCAACAATTTTTTTCTTTTTATAATATTTTTATATGATATATAACATATTTATATATAATAATAATATTTTTACATAATAGTATTAATTTTATATTGCACTTATAATGTAATATATTTAATAATTAAATAATTATTCTTTTTTTATATTTTTACATAAAACTTTACAAATTTATATTTAACAACACTATATTTTATTATTATTATTAATTGTTTATTGCACTTACAATGTATTATGTTTAATAATTATTAGTATTATTATTCTTAAATACTATAGTTCTTAAATATTTATTATCCTACCTTTAATTTACTATATTTTAATAATTTATTAAATATTAAATATTATAAATATATTTATTACACATATAATATATTTAACTAAATAAACAAGATATATTTATTACTATTTTTTAAAAGTATATTATATATGTAACTAAATATTTTTAATAAATATTAAGTATTTTTATCGTATATCTAAAATATAAAGTATAATTAATATTTTAATAAATATTTATTTTTATAATATATTTATGTAATATAAATTATATTTAATATATTTACTTTTTTTAATATTTTATTTATAATATATAATATTACATAATATTAAATTATATGTTTTTTAGTATATTATTTAAAATATAAAAATTATATAATGTTATAAAAATACTATTTTGATAATATATTTTAAAAATATTAATTTTTATTATATTAGTTTTATGGTTTTATATTTAATTTTTATGTATGATAAAAAATAATAAGAACAAAGTAAGAGAAAAATAATTTATATAATATAATACATTTAACTTTCTATCATTTTATCATTTTTATAATATAAAATTAAATATAAATAAAATAGAAAGAAAATTTGACAAAGACAGTGACCCGAGCGAGGAAGAGGGCGGCGATAGGGCAGAGAGAACTATCGGTCCTTTTGAGTTTTTTCTGTACATCTATATTTCAAAAAAAAAAGATAGGGCAGAGATAGAGAGTGGGGGACGCGATAGGATAGGAGAGAGGATGCAGGGGGGACGGCCCGAGCGAGGAAGGAGGCGGCGATAGGGCGGAGAGAGAGTGGAGGACGCGGGGATAGGAGAGAGATGGAAGTCGCTGGGTAACCCAACGACTACGTCGAAGTCGCTGGGTTAACCAGCGACTAGGCCGAAGTAGCTGGGTTACCCAGCGGCTTTCCCATTCCGACGTCGAAGTCGCGGGGTAACCCAGCGACTTCGGTCATACCATGCTAGTTCCGGAAAAAAAAACTTTGTATGCTATTTAGCGCTTTTCACTTCTCGGGTCAACCCGAGAAACCGAACCGAACCAACCCGATAATGTCAGGTTGGATCGGGTTGACAAAGTGAAACGGGTTAGTCGGGTTCAAAAAATCTTAACCCGATGAAACTCGATCCAAACCGCCAACCCGAATACAACCCATCTCATTCAAGCCGCCACGGTTGGCACCCGCTGTTGCAAAGAGAGAAGAGTATATAAAAATCCAAACCTCTTTAGGCCAGCCGATAAGGGACTAAGCTCTTGCCCTTGTTCACGTTGCAGACACCTTCTTTTAGTCCCATATCGGATGGACTACTCTGGAGCCCAAGGCGGAGCTCTTCAAAAGAGGCTGAAAGGCCTCTTTGTCATTGCATCGGGGGCTTGTTTAGACCTATGTTTAAATGATTAAATGATTATACATCATTTAAATAATGGTTTTGAACATAAGATAATGAGTTGATTCTCATTAATTATTAATAATCTAAATAATTATGAGTTTTTTCGGTTTAACCCGAACCAACCTGAAATAGTTTGGGTCAGTTCGGTTCGGGTTGTTTAATCGTTTCGGTTTGGTTTGGATTAAGAAAATTTTTCTCTAAATCGAACCAACCTGACCCGTGAACAGTCCTAATGCTATTCTCGGAAATAATATTTTAAACCCTGTTACTATAAAAATTTTCTCTCGTTTTCGATCCTTTGTCGCTGAGGATCGCGTGGTGCCTCCACCCACGCTTCTCTTCCGAATCTTCTCCTCCCGCGACCTGTACGCTCTACCACTTCCTCCATGCCAGCCTCCACATTTACGACCGGCGCGAAGCACCTCTGTAATACCCCGATTTGTGAATATGTTAAAAGATTAAATTAGTGGACTACCAACGACACCGGTTAACCATTTTTCGGAGGTTGAATTGAAAGAACTCCGAAGTTAAGCGTGCTCTGCTGGGAGTAAGCTAAGGATGGGTGACCTCCTGGGAAAGCTCTTAATTAGCCGATTGTTGAGCCAGTCAACTAATTTAATCGGTCGTTACAACCTCCCTTTCCCTCCCCCCTTGCGAATGGCACCGACGTCCAGTCGGGTGCTCGCGGCTACGCCTGGTCTGGCTCGCACCGGCGGCGAGATGGTCGGCTCTCGAAGGGCCCGCCTTGTGTCGGTGGATTCTCGAGCTGCACGCGGCGAAACCACACCCGATGGCGCTGGTTCTCCGCGGGGACCTTCTCCTCGAGTGTCACGACCCGGAAAATAAACAACATAAAACCACGACTACGCAGCGGAAATCACAACGTCGTGACAGTGGGAGAAATCCATCATTCGGATTTCATAACCCATACAAGCATGTGAAACCAACACACACGATCGAGTCTATAAAATTCCACAAGATTTCCAAAACCTGGAGTCAATAACTTAAAGAAATCAAGCCAACTTCATATAGTCCAACTCCAACCAAGAACTTAAACATTTAACACAACTAACTTCCGAACCAAGTCTGTTCATATGCTCCAACTATAAATCAAATCCACTAGATTGTTTAAGAACACAACAACCTAAGAGTCCAAAACAAGCAACTCGATGAAAAATAAAATATATATCACTGTACCCTCCAGGAGACTCGGTTCTTCCACGGCCTCTCGCTGAGCCTCCAAGCCAATCTCCCCGATCTTCAAAACCCGTCGAAAAATATTAACCCACAACGGGGGTGAGTCCGAGACTCCGTAGGATTTACACCCTTCACCCATCAATCGGGTAATTAACATATAAACAAGCAAAGTGATATGTAACATATATAATTTGAGATGTAATACAAAAGTATAGAGTGTCTTCTATATTAATCTCACAACCCATAACCAAACATAATTATCTTTAAAGGAAAGGTTATGCCAAAACCAATCAATTCTAGACCAATGCATACAAGACCATAAGACTAAACAAAAATCAACTAAATGACCTTCATACTTAACTTAACATGACCAATCTAACATGAGACATATCTGAAATTTTCTAACTTATCATGCTTTAACATCTAAACATAACATGCAATGAGCATAATTTCATGTTCTTTCTAGACTCATAGTCATATGGCAAGGAATTGGTCGTCTTGCCTTTTCACATCACATATCCGGATCACTTTCACCAGCTCTAATTTATATAGCAATAACATATACTAAGCTAGCCCAAAGTGCACCTAGGCAGTTGGTGACACCAAGGGAAAAACCGCGGTAATCCCGGGATCCGTGGGAGGGCCGGATTTATCTAAGATACCCGCCGCCCACGGCAATTTGACTAGAATAGGTCGGTGAAGCCTCATAACATGTGGTACAAGAAATTCATAATAAATTTTCAGATCATGACACACCTGCATACCATGTACACAAGACATAAATATCTCATGCTAATGTCATTCATGCAAAACAAATTGTCTTTATCATAAACTAGACAAGACTTGCACTAACCGACATGATTAACATATCCTAATCAAAACTCATATCAAACTTGATAACATGAACCTAGCCATATCATGCAAGACATATTACACAATCTGGAACCAAACCAACTAATTTTTACATGATCTATGCACATGCAATAACAAACCAAATCTAGACATGCATAATTACATACACAAGACAATTAATCAAACCCAATTTTTGGCATAATCAAAACAAGCTAACTTCTGATGTTAACACTCATAATCTGACCTAAACAGGTTCCAAAAGTGAAATTTGATGACTTTTGATTTTTCCAAAAACTCCACATAATTATCTTTATATTCTAGGTCCATTCTAGCACATAAATATATACATGAATAACAAATGGTCACATCTCATGAAAAATAGTTCTACCCATCCAGAATCATGCCAAAACTGTTCCACAATATTCAAAATATCGTTTTCAAAGTTCTGGTTTCAAGTATTTTTGAGAAATTCACTAATCATGGTTCAAAAGTCTAAACTAGTCAAATCTAGGTCCATAAGTTAAAACATGCATATTTTCCAATCAAAATAGGATCAAATACATAGATGAGCTTGAGAAACCTACCAGTAATATTCTGTGAATTTTCCTGATTTTTTCTGAATTTTTCTGCTATTTTTCTTGGCCTTTTTCAAAACCTGGATTTAATAAATCCGAAAATTCGGAATTCCTGGACCGGCTGAACCGGGCCGGTTCGACCGGCTGAACCGGGGCCGGTTCGGAGGCGCTGAACCGCGGCTGGACCGGCGGCTGGACCGGCGGCTGGACCGGCTGGACCGGCGGTTCACGGCGACGGCTCGCGGGCGGCGGCAGCGGCGGAGGCGGCGGCGGCTCGCGGCGGCGCTCGCGACGGCGGGGGTGGCGCTCGCGACGGCGGAGGGTGGGGGAGGTTCTGGTCACGACGGTGATGGCGGGAGGGAGGCGACGGCCGGCGACGGCGGCGGCGAGAAGCTCTCCCGCGGCGGTTCCAGCCGGAACAGGGGAGGTCGACGGCGGTGCTGGCGTCCGGCGGCGAGGACGACGGCGGCGCGGGAAGGGCTGGACGGCGATGCTCTCGCCGGCAAGGGAGGTGCTGGAGGGAGGAGACGGCGACGAGGTGAGGGCCGGAGGCGGCGACGGCGAGGAGGAGGTCCGGCGGCTCTCGCTTCCAGCAGCGGCGGTACTCGCGACCGGCGACGGCAATGGCGGCGGAGGAGGAGGGTTCGCGGCGGGGAGACAGCACGAGAGAGAGAGAGAGGGATCGATCAAGCCGGGGGGGCTGCATAATCGGGAAGGGGGGGAAGGCGCGACGCATCCGGGGGAGGTGGCCGGCGTTACCGCGGGGGCGGCGGCGAGAAATCCGGGACGGGGAGGGAAAAGGGGGGGGCTGTTACGAAAATTAAATTTTTTTTTTTTTTTAAACAGCAAGGTATTACATCGAGGCTGCCATAGTGAAGGAGGAGCGTGGGCACGGCCTTCTTACACCTGGGCGGTGGAGAAGCGCCGCACGCACCCTACATGGTGTTCCACAGGGAGCAATGCCGTGATGGTCTTCTCCACCTGTTGCAGCCGGCGGCCGTGAACACCAACAATGAAGAAAAAAAAGGGAAAAAGGGGACCGACAGCCATCTCCTCGCCGGACGGTGCCTCTGGCGCTGTTTCCAACTAGCAAGGGCGGCTACTAGCCCTTTGCTCCCTCCGCCACTCCTAGAACCCCTGCGGACAAGGTTTTTTGCGGCCATCGCAACCGGCTCTGTGTGCTGGTTAGCGGCAGTTCTGGCCAAGCCGCACGGATGGACAGAGGGATTGCCAGCCGCCGGCCCTCTGTTCCCACTGTCGTCCCCTTGTAAGCCCAACGGCTAGAGCTTCTTTTGTGGGGGCAGTTTGGCCCTCGTCGGATGGCGCCGCCGATGCCATATCTAGCCGGCGAGGGTGCTTCAAGGCGTCGGTCCTCCTCTGCCCAGCCGCCGCTGCGCCTTGGCTGTGCGGCTAAGGTTTCTCTAAAATCGATGGGGCAAGGTTATCCTCAAATTATGATTATCTCTAAATTTATTTTAAGTTAAACCAAATATGATAGGAGTAAGATTAATCACAAAGATTGGTTTATCTTTATTCTCATCAAATTTATCTCGATACCAAACGTCTTAGTTAATTTCGTCAAAAAAAAGCAACTCCAATGCTACTGCGTTGAAAGCTAGAGATAAGTCAAAGAAGAAATTAGAAAAGATAAGACAATGTGATTCCTCCTAGAGTGAGAAAAACATATGGCATGAATACATTCCATACGTAAAACTACCTAAACACGAAGACATACATAAATGGAGACATCTATAAAATCATACATGCATAGATATACATATGAAAAGATCCATGAAGCGAAAGAATACATGAATGATATACATGCATAAAGTTTACCAAAAAAAATATACATGCATAATATCATGCATATAAGAAGGCCCATACACGAAGATATATGCATGATGTCATGCATAGATGAAGACAAACATGCATGGAACCATGCATAGATGATGGCATATATGCTACACATGGAACACATGAAAACGTACATGGATCCATGCAAACTTAAACCACGCATAAAGTAAAAAATATATACATGACTGATGACCCTAAATATGTGATGATCACTCCAAACACCGTGTCATACCAAAAATATACTAATCATAATCTCATGTTAATTAAAGGTTCACATGAAATGGCACTTCTCTTAGGAGTAGTACCAAGGTCCTAAGTGAATGTTTCTAAATGGAATTATAAAATATGATTTAAGAAAACATACATCCCTAAGTTCACAGGACATATGGCCCGAATATATGTATTGCAACAAAAAGACTTCAATTCCAAAAGCTTACAACCTCTTAATCTTCGAACAAGACCAATCGCTATGACATCAATATTACATATTTTAAAGAGTCATCATGCCGGATGGCTCCAAGCCTCCAACCCACGGATGTTAATCAAAATCAAGCAGCCGTGGAAAAAGGATTATGACCGGAGGCAAAGGGTGGCAATGGGCTGGGCCGTCCGTGGGCTCGTAGGCCACTATGTGGGCCATAGATTTTGACTCGCGAGTGTTAATCGATCAAATAAAATTTATCTTTTATCTCATAATTTCATTAAAATATCATATTTAATTATTTAAAATATATTTTAAGTAAAATATTATTAATTTTATATTTTTATGTTAAATAATTAATTTTATCATATTTTATTATTATATAATTATAAAATAAAATGTTTAGCTGCACCGGTCGGGCAAGATCAAGTTAATGTTTTTGGCGGGTTGAGATGGGCTGGGCCAATAATGTATTTGGGGAGGGCTGGGCTCACCCAATATATTTTGGATCGGGTCTTAGACAGACCGATTTTGGGCCCAACGGTTGACACCCCTAATTATGACTCATCGCATCCCCTGAAATTCATTATATTCATTTATTTTGTCATATACATTTGTGAAAAAATTGCACATCGTATACCCCGTGACTTTGAGAGAATCAAATTAAAACGTCTTTCATGATTAACATAATCTTATAAAAAATAAATCATCAAAACTTCTTATGATCCTGGTAAAGAAATAGTTAAACCCAAAAAAGTACAAACTAAATGCTAAGTAAAAACTAAAATAATTACGTAAAGGATGACATGAAATTCATAAAAAAGATGGCAAAAACTTATGAAGATAAAATTAATGATTCAGTATATATAATAAATGTTAAATAAAAAGTCACTTAACAATATAACCACAAAGTAAAAATACAGAGATGATAAATAAATAGTTTAAAATAAATATTAAAAAGTAATAACACCATCATTATCAATTGACAAAAAAATAGAAATAGCATAACAACAAACAAAAAAGGGTAAAACAAAAAAACTAATAAAATGTTAGAAAAGGAGACTAAAAAATGATATAAATTTCTGAAATTAAATAAAAGTATAATAAAAAATTTTGAAAATTGTTAAAAAATGCACACACGCTAATGGGGTGTTTGGTTGCATGATAATTTTTTGTACACTTTCATGATAAAAAATTATATTAAAATAAAAAGTGAACCAACTCATGACATAAAATTATCATGTTTGGAGGGATGTGATTACAAAAAAGAGTAACTACCACACATGACCAAACAAAGTGGGGGACCACAAGAAAAAAGAAAGAGGTGAGACCCTTTTTTTTGTTTAAGAAGAAAATCACTTTTAAAACATAAAATTGTCATGGTTACCAAACACCCATTTTAACAAGTTTTCTTACAATTTTTAAAAATTAAAACAAAAACCTTTATTATCATGCAACCAAACACCCTATAAAGATTTAGAGCCAACGTAAAAGCCCATAAATAAGAAAAGAAAGAAAGAAATAATGGGCAATCAAACAAATGGACACAAAAAGGATTAATAACCAATAAAAAAGAAAAATTCAAATAAACACATAAAATATAAAAAAATAAAAAATAAAATAAAAAAGAAATAATCTTCAATTAAGGATCATGAGGAGCAAAAAAAGCGGGAAATTCTTTTATTATGCCATTATACATATTGATCTTTGTACTTTGTTATTTTTTGCACCGCTAGGAAGGTTAATTAAAGATTGTCAAGCCACAACTCGATATAATTAATGCCAAACCAATCTGAGTTTGATGAGAATGGTCCAACTAGAATTATTATGAACTCACATAATAACTTCAAATGTCTCCTTAAATAAAAAAAGTCCTCTAAAGAAAGGTGAAAGAAGAAACAAAATAAGTTATCTATTGTCGATCAAGTCAAGTAATTTTGTTCTACATATTCTTCTTTTTTTCTACAGAGGAAAAAATCGCAAGGTTTCAACAAATTACATGCCCAGTGAGACCTCTTCCTCCTTTTATCTCTTCGTCATAGTAGTACTATAAAATAATAATTATATGTTCACATATCTTTGACGTGCATTTTTTTAAACACAAACATGTGTGCAAATGGTGTTTGAAGATTTTCGTGTCACCTACATTGAGTACTACATTAAGTACATCTATCGAGGTTGCCTCACTACTCAAATAACTCACATTGGGAACGCTAGAGATGGATCACATTATGCTTGCTCGTGAGGTTAACAACTTGATGCTCAATGGGTCCATCATCGCACCTTTATCCATCAAAAGAAACTAGCAAGGGAAAAAAACCTAAGGGTTTAGATTCTCACTGATCAGTCATCATCAACCATATGCGAGTTTATTGTAACAAATGACAAGTAGTTGACATCTGAACTTGTAGGTAGTCAACAATTACCCTCTCCAATAGCTTTAAGGTGTTGAAGAAAGTTAATGAAGAGATCACTAACAATTAGCCTAAATCCCAAAAAGTGAAGAGGGTGGTTGTTGACTTGCACCCGAAGATGAAATCTTAAGCTCATGATGTCCGAACTACCAAGGTGAAAAAATCCCAAAAGTCGCATAAGCTTGGAAAAAAAGGAAGACATTCAGCGCATTTGACAAACCCAGGTTGATACATAAAACATCTCGGTATTGGAGAAATATGCAGCTACTCAGTCATCCTTGCCCTATTGTTCATGGAGAGGGGAGGGGTACAATTTTCAACAGCCAAAGCTAGGAGGAGCTCAACATCTAAACATTTGTCCAATGTAGAGAGTACACTGTGACTGTCAATATTTAAGTGACTTGCTTTCCCCGGTAATTGTATCCCTCAACAAAGATGAGTCTCTCTAGAGGCAAGAAGTTGTATGTGCATATATACATGCCTTGACTTAAGTTCCAATAATTGCCTAGATGATTTGGCAACTGTCTCTCGGGCACGTTTAGGACCTGTCACTCGGCACCTGGACTAGCTCACTATAGCACTGTGGCATGAAACCCATCAATTCCTATAGTGTCTCCCCCAAGTCCTTGTCCTCAAGAAAAAGAGAAAGAAGTAAACATGGAAGACCCCAGGTCAAAGCAGAAGCTATGCCATCCAATATGACCTTAGAGGACTTGTGGAAAATAAACCAAGAGCTTAGAGCAATTATCCAAACTCTTACATTTACACAAGCATCTACCCAACCTGACACTTCAGTGGATATGGAAAATGTGCTCCAAGCAATGGAGGTTGATTAGCTAGCACCAATACCTCTTAGAGTTTTGATAGGTCAGTAAGCTTACCAACCTCAAATACAATTTGAAGCCCCATATATCGAAGCATGAGCATTTGTCTAAGAGTCTAATGTTCTATTTGAAAATGCAGCGGTGACCTAGATACTCTTTATTGAGAAAATCATAGATGCAAAGCTTGCGGAGCATGACGATGCATAGCGATAGTGGATTTATATCGAGTTCCATACCGTATCTACCACCAATTCAAACAACTACCACTGAAGGTTATAAAGATTCCTAAATGCCTTAGGTTTGATGGGCGAGAGTCACTGAAGAAGCATCTAGCCATGTATGTCACCAAATGGTCGAGTTGGCCCTTGAGGAGTCATATCTCCTTAGATATTTTGCTACAACACTTACGACTTCTGCTTTTGAGTATTTAAGCTCAATTCTATTTTTGGATGGGAGGATCTGTAGACAAAGTTCATCATGCATTTTAGGTTAATGGAGAGGCTCACTCAAATATTTGACTTCATTATGACAAAGGATAGATGAATCTACCATAGATTACATGAAGAGGTGGAGAAACTTCAACATGAAATGTTGAAACGAACCTGTTAATGAGGAGGCTGTCGGTTTATGCAAGAGAGGTCTACAACTTGAAATGCTCCAGAAGCATTTCTTGACAAGTTGAACCAAATAGGTCTAAATTGAAGATCTTCTATGCAAAAAATCCAATCCTAGAAACTGAAAAATCAAAGATGGTCAAGGAGAAGGGCTTAGAGTCAAAAAATATCAATACATTGGATTTCACTCCGATACCTAGTGGATCTAGTGGGGGCAAGAGGACTAGACCCTCAACTTCTATAGCCATGAAGCCTCCTCAACTGGGTGATAACTTGTCATTGGCTAAGCTATTGAAAAAGTCTTATTCTTTCACTTGTGAGCATACAAATAGACTTTTCAACCTCTACCTCAAAAAAAATTAATAAATTTGTCACAACCCAAGAGACTGGTAAAGGCAAATAAATTTGATGACCCAAAATTTTGTCTATACCATTGGATGTAGATCACACAATTGAAGATTGTTATCTCTTCAAAGATTTAGTCGAGGGGTTGATTTAGCAAAAAATTGTTCAAATGGGAAAGTACATGGTGAATCCCCCAAATTGCATAAAAAGCCCAAGTAGACTCAAAATTTCATAGTTAATGTGATTTGTCAGCATGGTGGGTTAAAAGAAGATTGATTGACTGTAGTACTAGCTCCCTTTGAAGAAGAGCCAAGAACAATGCTTGAGGATATATGATTCAATTTATTGGTAAACAATATGAGAAATCACATGTCCCACTTGCATCAGAGGTGCCAATGCTTGGCAGATAAGATCTTAAGGACCACAATCAACTTACTTTCTATATTGATGGGCCAAATACTGAAAAATGAATATTCATTTAGAAGCACTTCGGCACCACATTCTCCACCAACACCATGTAGTACAGCCAGCAAGCAGTGGCATTTACCCAAGACCACAAGGATCTACCCATGTTGGTTACAAAAGGAGAGCACCCGAACTGCCCACCAAGAGAAGTGACCTCGAGTCTTAGAATCTAATAAATAGAACACAACAAATATGACAAAATATAATCATTCATGATGGCATGATAGCATTTTTTTTCCTTATGA
Source organism: Cryptocoryne crispatula var. balansae (assembly GCA_036172225.1). Taxonomy (NCBI): domain Eukaryota; kingdom Viridiplantae; phylum Streptophyta; class Magnoliopsida; order Alismatales; family Araceae; genus Cryptocoryne; species Cryptocoryne crispatula. Next base: position 21,811,891 of record CM069919.1, read on the forward strand.
AATGACTCGTATACTTTTTGAGATTTACGCCCAAGAAAGATTGATTTCCCCATAAAAGGGTAATTAATAATGAAGCTGTAGGTAGCTCTAGACACATGGGGTACTATGCCTACCACCGATCATACAACCATGCAATAGAAGATTGTAGAACTTTGAAGGACCTGATCAAAGGGTTGATCAGACATCGAGTCATTGACATTGGTAGACAACTATTAGGCCACCCCACCAACATTATCACCAATTAAAATTTTTACATTAATGTTATGCATACTCAATAGGAGATCAAAATTCTCGAATACATACTGAAACAACACAGGTCAAAATTTAATGTTCGATATGCCCATCAGGTTATGCGACATACAAATCTGTCTCTCATGACATAGTGGCAAGGAATATAAAGCTCAATGTTGGGTATGTCGAAGCTATAAGAAACGTGCGTTACAATCCTTGTGTGAAAAAATAAGAAACATGTGCACAAAGACAAAGCCCCACTCACCAAAATATATGATTAGCAAGAGAGCACATCCCCTTTCACAAGTATTCCCCAGCTAGCTACACAAAAAATGATAGTCAATGCCACCAAAAGAAAGAGACAACTTAAGAATAGAAGAAATGTAGAAAAGAGAAAAAAGAAGTGCCGAGCTGAAGTACTACATACTACAATGATGTTGAGATAATAGTAAGCTTCATTACAAAAGCTTCTAGCCCTCATTGACCAAGAGGAGTAGAAGCTGCAAAAACCTTTGGGTCTAGCTCCCCTTGATATTTATGTCCCCTAGGATGAATTGGAAATGAAGGCACATATCAAGTGGTGGTTCGAAGATATAAAAACATGAATATAAGAAGATGATACATTCTCCATAATCGATGAAGCTTCAAGTTTTTTAGGTAATGCATATGACAATGATGAAAGGCCAGTCACCATACAAGATATCATGCCTAGGATGAAAGCTTTATCTTGTAATTTGGTAGGAGCCCTGCACCTGATGTTTTATGTATTAGTGACCTATGCTCTTCCAATTTTTAGGGATGATCATTAAGACCGATTACAACCTATCAAAGAAGGAACACCTGAGTTTCAATGTTAGAGAGGTGCCGACCCCAGATCATCATTCCCACACTCACCTTGATCCCAAAACGTTCAACCCTCTGTGTCACTTGGGTGCTAGAGGGATGGTTTGAGTCATGTGGGAGAAAATCAAAGAGATAAAAATAATAGAAGGTTGAGGCAGATAACACAAATGAAGTGAAGTGATCGCTAGGAGCCACGAGCACCAAAATTAACATATATTAAATGCAAAGTAATTAAAAAATGACCATGTTACTTTAGTGTGGGAGATGGGCCTAAGTCCTAACTTCTCCTTCTATGGCAAACCAATAAAAAAGAGTCTTTAACCAATGGTTGCTTGAGATCTTGTGCAACTTAAAGACAATAAAACATGTGAAAGATGGATTAGAACTTAGGTGAGTGTAGTCAATGTAGTAGCTAGCCTCTGGCCAGTTTTTGCCGGCCAAACAACTGGTCGATCAACTTGGTGATGAAGGGGTTCGACAGGGAGCCTGTCCCCAGTCAACTGAGCAGAGCATAGGAAGTGTTGGCCAATGGGCTGACCAACTATAGGAGATTTCTGAGTGACAGGTGTAGAAACGCAATTTTGGCCTAGTTGAAGAGCTTAGATTCTTGTTTTCATGAATAATATTTGAGTAACCTTTCAAGGGAATCGAGTTTTCTGGAAAAATCAAGCTTTTCGGCGCATTTCGAAGAAGATCAATAGGCGTTGACCAGGGTCAAAGCGCCCTATATATAGGGCACCTGGCGCCCTGTATATAGGGCACCTGGCGCCCTACTTATAGGGCACCTGCACCTGGTCTGACTGACTGGACAGATCGATGGGACAGTTCTGCAGATAAAGTTGCCCTATTCTTGCCTATAAAAGGACCCCCATTTGGAGGTTTGAGGACACACCAAGGGCGTCCCCCAAACCCTCTCATCCACCACAACACTCTCAAGGCCTTAAAACCCCTCTCTAGGCTCTAAAACCATCCCAAAACCCTCTCCCAAAACCCAGAAAAAGCATAGTTGCTTCTTGAAAGAATAGTCCAGCAGAATGAAGTTACCCTCTTTTGTGCTGTAGAAAGACCCCCATATGGAGGTTTTGGGACATCCCAAGTCCGTCTCCCACCTCATCTCATCCACCACTACGCATATAAGCCTTCACAGCACCCTCTCAAGCCCTTAGATCATCCCAAAATCCTACCCCAAAAACCCAAAAACTCACACTTTTCTTCTTTAGAAACATGGTTTTTCTCCAACTTTGAGAGCTTTTACACTCCATTTACCTTACATCTAGTGCCAAAACACTCTTACATTAGCTTCACTTGAGTATTGGCTGCTTTAAGAAGCTCTTGTTTCATCTTGTAAGTCTTCCTACACTCCGGGGCGACGCCGCGAAGAAGGGAAGAAAATCTGCTGAAGCCAGTCCCTGGTGCCCCATAAATAGGGCGCTTTGACTTTGGTCAACCCGCCCCATCAAGGGGACACCTGCAGCAGGTGCCCCATATATGGGGCACTAGCAGGGGCAGACCCCATTTTGCATTTTTTTGAGTTTATTTACCTTTCTGGTCGATCCTTTACTCCCTCCTTTCATTTTAACTCTCATTAACATGTCATTTAGCATATATTGAGCCACTCATTTGCATTTTCATGCATATCTAAATCTTCTAAATAGGGGTTGGGATTTAGTCCCAATCCGGTTAGTCTCTTTCCTTTTGCATGTTTGAATTCAAATTTGAGCACGATACTATGCTTTCATTAGAACTAATGAACCTTTCACTTGTTTCTATGTTTTATTATGGACATTTTTAGGTAAATCCAATTGAGGCGGAGCTTCAACCGGATCGAAGACGAAGGACTCACTAAGCTCTCTTCTTTCGGCGGGCCGAGAGAGGGGAAGTCGGAACCCAACAATCTCCCCGCTTCCAAAGGTACGATGGTCATTTCTCCATTTCATTTCTTTTCATTCTACTATATTTTGGAGCCTTTGGCTCCTGGCGACCACACCCACTAACATCTCATCCACCAAGTCCCCAAAGCAAGCGTAGGGGCCGGAAAAGGGGAGATCTATGGATATCCCGTTTCGGGTGCTTACAACAGGTGGTGGCTCCTATCAGTTCTTTTCAGATAGGATTGTTGGTCAGTCCAATGAAGTATGGTGGGCTAAGGGATGATCCCTCTTTCGAGTTGTCGTCTTTGGAGCCATTGTTTAGCATGGGCCTTTTGAGTTTAGGGGAGAGGGTTGCCCTCTCTCCATGGCATTTTCAGCTGCTGGTTGACCAGTCTTCCTAGGATGGGTAGAAGAGTTATGCTTACCCTATGTAGCTAGTATGACATCAATAATAGAGGGCATAGGAAGGGCCCAATGATCATCTTCCAACAGGTGCAAAGCAACGAACATGTTGATGAGTAGTAAGATGACAAGCTACAGTCATCGATGCTTTCCCCCTAAGCTTGGAAGGAGATTTGACAAAGGTAACTGAGCACGAGCAGTCCCAGGGGTAGCATACATTGCCCACCTTTAGGTTGCGACGAGAGTCACGTTCGAGCCTCATCTTACAAAGACTCATCTGTGTTGGTGTGGGCGTGGGCTCGAAGTTGACGGTGACTGTATTCACCAAGAATGACTCTTGTAGAGGAGTCAACTGAAGTGTCTTTGGAAGGAAGGCCTCAAAGAGTGAAGTGATGTCCTCTGAAGCAATATGGAGCTATTAGAGGGGGTGGACTTCTTCCTCGGTGGCAAAGGGTTCCTTTAACCTGGCCCCAAGATAGTCAGGGTGCAGGACAATCTTGGGGAAGCATCCAAAGGCGATGCCAGTAATGACAACACCGATGATGCGTGTCATGCCCCGGATTTTAACATACACAGCGGAATAATCTGACGATGCGACATGAGAAAATTAACCCCGTAAAAACATCGATTTGGGAAAAATGAAGACAACTAGGTCCCAGTTCATAAATTACACAAATTCAAATTAAATACTTTGCTATGCTACAATATAAACAAATCTAAATACCATCTAGACATATGTTTTATAAGGTAACATGTGTGATTGACCTTATAATGATGCCGGGTCTTTTAAAGTTGATTTGGAGCTTCGCCGAACGAAATCGGATGCTTTCCGAAGTTTTCCGCAAAAAGTCGTAATTTCCAAGCGAAAGCCACACGTAAATCATGTAAACACAGAAATTGGCTGAATGACCAATTCCTAATGATCATGCATTGAAGGTTATGGCCATATTCACACTCCGGACAAGTTTTGTTGCATACTGTGCTTTCCGGTTTACCGTCGGAGTCATTTTGACCAGTATCGGATCTTCTGTTCACTGTCCTAACTTCCGGAAAAAATTCTGAATTTTTGTAGGGTTTAATGGCTGATCCAATGCTATATAAAGCTTCTTCGTCCTTTTAGCTTTCCAACGCAACAAACGGCATCGAATTCCGAGTTCGGGAGTGTTCGCAATGGCTTCCGGAAGAAGGACGCGCAAAAACAGTCCCATGCGCCCGGGTCCTTGGTCACATGCGCCCGGAACCCAGGGCACGTGCCCATGCGCCCTACCATTAAGGCTTGTGACCTCGTGCCCTCACTTAAGGGCACATGCGCCCTACCCTTGAGGCACGAGGGAACCAGTTTTTCACCGGGACTCTACCACTAAACGGATCGACCGGATAAGATCGAATTTTTCAGAAAATGTGCCATGTGCCCCCACTGGGAAGCACATGCGTCCCTCAGTGGGGTGCATGCGCCCTGCACCAGGGCGCATGCGCCCTGGGGTAGGGCACAATAAGCCCTATTTTTTAGTCTTGATAAGATCGTCCGTTCTCCTATAAATTAACTCCGATTCTGGTCATTCCAGAGGCATGAGCACGATCTCCCAAGCATCTCAAGACGTCCAAGCACCCTCCTGAATTTATTTTGTGATTTTTAGAGAGATAATTTCGAGTTTTTAGAGAGAGAAAAGTCGGTTCAAGAGAGAGGAAGGCTGGTCTGCAGGTGATCTGCCAGGTCTCTCTTCTTCGACCTCTATAGCAGCGTGTGGACATCTTCTGCCCAGGCTCTCTTCATCAAAGTTCTTCCTCTCCAAGTCTTCTTCAGTTTTCAATCAATGGCACTTGATTACAAGGTCGGGGCTGGTCGTGACGAGCGCAGAAGTAAAGTCGCGCCTGGCAGATCCTGGACTGCTGCTCGGCTTTTTTGACAACCCAGATTTGGCCATATCTTTCTCTATTCTACTCAGAATCTTGCTGTTCCTTTTTCTATCTCTTTTTTTCGTGATTTTCCATACTCCTATCATATTTTTATTTTTTTGTAATATTTTTAGTCTGTTAATCTAAAAATAAAAAAGAGGGGTTAGAGATAACTCGAACCCGGTCAGTTTCTAGTCAGTTGTGTGTTTCATGTCATTTTATTTACATATAATCCACTTTGTTTAGTTCTAATAGTCTCTTTCACTTGTTTATTTGTCTAGTTACACAAAAAATCATGCACCCACGCGTTGAGGACTCTTCTTCATCGGCCGGCCGAAGAAGGAGAAGCTTTAACTCACATTCTTCACGCTAAGGTACACACGGTCAATTTTAATTTCATAAATCAGAACCCGCGGTTCCTGGCGACCACATGTCTTAATTTATTTCTTCTCACCCTCCTCCCACATGACCCGAACTGTCTCTTTGGTGATCGAGCGACGCCAAGGGATGAAAGTTCGGGGATCAATGTGAGTGTGGGACCGAGATGAGAGTTGCTTTCCATGTTTTCTTCTTTCTTTCTCATCCCCTCTTGAGGTGACGATATGGGTTCACGGACTTCCCTGAAAAGGAAAGACCCCGTCGAATTTTTAGAGTCGACAGATATATGTTTGGAAATCATATTCCTCTTGTCTTCTAGTTTACTGACTAACTATGCCTACTGGAGATAAAACTAGAAAGGTGGTATTTACAGTGGAAGGAGGATCGAGTAGATCATAGATTTAGAAAAGAGAGGCCCCTGGTTGGGAGCACCATCTAAGATGAGTAGGTATGTCTCCTTAATAGAAATGTGAGTTTTGGAGAAGGCTAATGACAAGTTGATGTAATTAATGAAAATAAAATTTTTAGAAGCACAAGGGAAAAAGGGTCTCGTTTGCCCAATACTGATAGAAGATGGACACATGGGCCAAAAACTAATGAGAAATTTTAATGGGCACATAAACCCAATTCTAAATAGGCACGTGGGCCTAGTGTTGGTGAATTGAAATGGGCATTCAGGCCTGATGTTAGTGAGAAAATTAGATGGGCACATGGGCCTAGTGTGAGTGGAGAATTCAAACGGTTGTAACAATCTAGTGTGGATGGTAAACTTAGGTGGCCACATTGGCCAAGTAGTGGGCTAGGGATCCTATCCAAAAAGTTCAAGAAAAGTGGTGCGACCGAAATAAGTAATAATAGGGTATGGCCCTTGCATAATGGTTTGGACTATAGCAGCAAATTACTTGGTGGGATGATTATTTGTGAAGATAGACCAATCATGGATTGATTTTCCCTTGAGTGTTCCAAAATACTCTTCCTCATTCATGAATAGATGGGCCAGTGATAAGCTCAAATTCTCTATATCTTCTTCATGGTCTGAAGTCTTTCTTCTCTTGATTTATGTAGTCAACTTGTTTTTAGCAACCATCATGGTATCCCTCTTAGCAAAGAAAACTTGGAGCCCCAAATCATACCCCGATCCATGTTTTTTCTTAACAAGCCAAATTTTCATAGCCAACTCCATGTCTTCTGTATCTTCTCATAGTTTCGATAGGCTGAGTGATTTCTTAAAGATCCTTGCCTAGCCCCTTTCCCGTTTGGTGACCTAGTTTCTTCATCATTCACCACCCGACTGTATCTAGTGGAGAGGCAATCATGTATTTCACCTCTGACACTTCTCCTGTCGAGATCAAGGTTGTATTGGTACTGCTAAGGGTGGTGCGAAGGAGAAACTATTAACTTCACTCATTACTGGTATACTAGTTACCTTAACCACTTGTCCTTTGTAAAGAAACTTTATGCACTTGTTATTGGTTGAGGCAATGGTTTCTATTGCCTTGAGGTAGGGTCTTTCAAGTGTGGCTTGAAGGTTGGATCCAACTCTAGGACATGAAAATTAGCAATGGTGGTTCATGACCCAAGTTCTACCTCCAATGTGACTATTCCATGTGCAGACTTCTTAGAATTATCATACGCAGTCACCATGGCATATGATGGCTTGATTTCTTCTTTGGAGATGCCGCATAGTTGTAAAGTTTTTGGCAGCATAACATTGATGAATGCTCTAGTATTAATCAAGTAAGATTTAACTTTGACATTACAAATGATGACTACTACACACAAGGCGTACCTTCTAACTTCAGGGGCTACCAATTCTTCTTTAGAGAATGTGAGCGCTAAGTGCTCACTCCTAGGGGTTAGCACACTTGTAATCATCTCAGGCAGGATATCCTCACTGACCTTGACCCTCTACAAATACTATTGTAGATTTTTTTAGTGCACCTTTGACCTCGTTATCAACTACAATATTGAAATATGGGCTGGCATCTTATCTAAATGTTTTAATAAATCATATGCCTCACCCGGCAAGGGTTCTTCTACCATTTCTTCCTCCATTGACTCTTGAGGTTGCATCTCATCTTGAGGAAAGCTAACTGAAATATCCTCCCACTCCTAAGCACCAGGGTTAACTAGTAGCTAGCTAGTTGGGGTGTGGTGACTGGGATCCAGTGTAGTGAAGGTGATGTGGGTGTCGGTGTAGCTGATTGTGGGTTTTGAGAAGTTGAGGTGGTGACTTGAGGTGTTGGGGTGACAGGGTGTGTAAATTGGGGATTTGGATGTAGGGATGGTGATAGCTTGATAAGGAGGGGCCACATGAAAGTGATGGCTAGAGCGTTTGGTGTGGGTGCCTTATGTGGCATGGTGATTGGCCTAATTAAGAGTCAGCAGGAAGGGGTAGAGGCTAGCAAGAGAGGTGTTGGGGTTGATGATATTGGTCGTGGTGGTGGTGGAGTTGTGTTTGGCGGTGATGGTGCATAGATGAGTTGCTGGCCTTTGTTAGTGGTAGTTTACGATATGAAGAGAATGGTCTGAGATGATAGTGTGGTTGGTTTTACAGGTATAGTTGCATTAAAGTTCTCCAATTGCCAACCTGGGGTGTAATTTATTGCCTCCTTAGTGGTGGAATGTACTAGGCTAATCCTTAGGTTTGTGGGTATTGGTGCGGGTGCTGGAGTTGGAGCTTACATCACTAATGGGTTCTGGACAATGCCCAAGTTAGGCTGCTGCTATGCTTGTGCCTATTGTGGTTTCTACTATCATTGTTGCCTCATCTTCATGGATCATATTCACTCTCCCATTTGGGCCCGGTCAATACTTCCTTGGTCATTAAGATCGTGGATGTAATCCTTCAACTAAAAGTATACTTTAACCATGTGCTAGGGATATAAATGGTAGGCATACAAAAATCAGTAACATAACCCAAATGCTATCAAACATACTAGGAGAAACCTTGTCAGATGAATACCATAGATCTAGATCTCCATAAACTCCAATTCGTTGCTTATATGATGTCATCTAAAATATGATATGAAATAGAAATTAATTATGTGCTTTCTAAAACTTGGTTACTAATATGTAAGTAAGCAATAACTCACTTAAAATTTTGCTTCTGTTTTGTCTTTCAAACTTCTACATAAATGTTGTACCACTAACAATGTGCCTTGTATAACTTTTGCATCATTGGATACTTATCTGCCATATTGTATCCTTAGGTTCAAGAAATATCCCAGCAGAAGGGGAAGACAACCATTAATGATAGTAAGACATTACTACAATGAAATGTATGAAATATAACATAAAAACAAAACCTACAACATGAATATCACGATGGAGTGTCTTATCTCATCTGTTATCTAATATATTTTACTATTTTTATAACCTTTTGACTATTTCTTTTTTATTTTCATCTAGCTTTGTCCATTGCATCATACAAGTACCCTCATTTGGTTTTTGTCTTTTGAATACACCAATCTCAACACATGTACTGAGATTCTATCACGGACAAGTAATATTACACTCTTTCCCAACACCTATTGTTATCAACAATATGCTCCATTGTCTAGGATATCAAATTGTTCCATTTTGCCATGAAGGTCAGCCTTGTAATTGATGTACGCTAATGATAGTATGAATCTCTTCAAGTCATGTCTTAACAAGCTTTCTAATGCAAGCCAATGCATGGAAAATCTTGTTAGACTAAGTTGTACTAGATCATGACCATTGGTATATTCTCTCATGATGTGTAGGAGTCTAGGATGCCAATACATGAATGATGGAACCAATTGTCTTTGACTCACCAAGGACCTAATAGATGGATTCTTTCCAATGTTCTAGAACATCAAGTCTATGGAGTGTGCAACATAAGGCACCTAAAACAAGTGTGTCTTGGATTCCATTAGCTTCTTTCCTATAGTTTTATAAGAAGCTTCATTGTCCTTAATAAATTGCACAATGATGTCTTCACCTATTTTCTTGACAACATCATTCATGAGACCAAATAGCTTGTTGACCTTTAGATCCAACCCACTCTAATGGATTTCTTTTGAACTCAAAACTGTTAATCTTGGTGAAGTGTCAGTGATAACATTAATCATCATTTAAAAATATAGACTCTTGGCTACATGGGTTGAGATACCTACATCAAGTCAATATAAGATGTATTAATATTTATTTTAAATTTCATTAACATAAAGGGATACATTCAAAATAAGTCAAATATTGTGTATACTTTCATGTATAAACATTTTTATATGTGCTTCACTGCCTACTTTGTAGCCCTTATTGAAGCCTTAACTCTTTTCAAAGCTTGCTTGATACTATTTTTTGACCTCTGTCACTTTGCCTATACATGGCCATGTCCATTAGTGGCTAAAATAATTGACTAACAAAACTCACTCTCTCAGCCTGACTGAGGTGTAGAGAGAATGTCTTCCACATCCGACCATATGACAGTAAATCCTTCTACTTCTCTTCACCTCTTCTTATCATTGTAGGCCTTAGCCCTACTTACATGCATTGCTTTTCTTATATATGCCTTCTCTTTATCCTCATAAGATGATAAAGACAAGTCAACCTACGCATGTGTTTTTTCTTTTTTCCTACTTCTTTTCATATGATTTTTGTCTTAACGACCAAGCAACTCATCTATCAAGTTAGCTCTCTACACAATTCAAATATCTCTTTATGATGCTCTCTAAGTTAAATATGTCCTCATTTATTCTCTAAGTTCCACTAGTACCTTGTCACATTTCTTCATATTTCCACTCACCACACCAACGTGTTGTTTGAGGCGATAAACAACTCCATTTATTTTCTTCCTGCATGATTTACATTTCACTCTCTTTATATTGGCATTTAACATGTGCCCATGTTGCTATCCAATGTCACAATGAGCAAGGGCGCATTGCTCTTCATCCGATATTTTCCTACACACAAAAATAGTTCATATTAAAAAATGTATATTTAACAATCAGACAGTCTGGACAATTAGCCCATCCAGAACAAGAATGAACAAGCCAACGACCACCCCCATTATGGTCCCCCCTCCCCTGACCTAGCCCCCTCCCACTGTAAGTTTCCCTTGGGGTGACTACAATACAGCCACCTGAGGGATGACAATCACCCCTTCGGGTGACTGTTTACGGGTAGGGGTACCCCTATAGTGGGGTGGTGACTGTGTAGTCACCCCACCCCAAGGGGTGACAGTTGATTCCATTCCCTTGAAGGTTGTCCCAATGGATTGTGCAGGTGGGAGCAACCCCAAAATAGATCGTGATCCCCCTTCCTTAACTTCCAAGCAAGCTACATAAGGAGGAATCCTCACCAGAAAATAAGGGTGTAAACAGAATTTGATATTCCAATATTTCAATTTGATTTTAATAAAAATTAATAGGTTTGGAATTTGTTTTCAAAATTGGAATTGGATATTTCAGTAGCTTATTGGAATTGGAAGAGGAGAGAGGGAAAATAGGTGCAAACCTTACCTTAGGAGGGGCATCTTGACCTTCATTGGAGGGGACCGCTAGAGGGACAGAAGAGGGGAGGGAATAATAATCAAGGAGGGGAGTCTTAGAATTAGAAGGGAAAGAGGGAAATTAAGGAGGAGATAGAGGGATTGATTCTCCCCTTAACAGGTAGAAATCAGATTGAAATAATGTTCAAAATCAAACCCAATTCTGAGATGATCTGTAACTTACAGACTCTTAGAGAATCAATAGATTCTCATGATCTAGGCTTATTTCTCCAGGAATCAATCTTGGTTCTGATAATGCATCAGATTGAGGCCAATCCGATCCAAGAATCAGCTGATTTGGATCTAGATCAACTGATTCTACAAACTATGGATCCACTAGGCCCAACAGTCCATTTGGTTCTAAGTTATTTAAAATAACAACTTATTTTAAATTTAATCTATTATCTAATAACTTACTTAATGACTTTCCAATCATGAATGGTATAAGCCATATCTTATGATCCCAAATAACTTTGGTGATGATTTCATCTCTATAGCATCTTTCTATCATTAGTTGCTACATAGATATAAACCCTCATTCTCTAATGCTTAGGTCGGATTGGGATACGTCATCGATTGTCAATCCCTTAGTAAACAGACACTTTGGGATCCTATACTTAGTATCAGATCAATTGAAAAACTCAATTTCCAATTATTCTTTATACCATTGTTAGAGATTTCGAGTACTATCTCATAGGGCATTCTCTCCCTTACTTACTGAGAGTGATTGATCTTTTGTTGTTTACTCAATTGCTCCCACCAAATTTTTCATATACCTAATCTATTAATTGTATTAGGCTATCATATTAGTGATTCATAAGTTAATAGTCAAAACATAAGATATATCCAATAAGACATTTTGGCAACTTAGGTCAAAGGTCTAGTTGTGCAATCGTGATAATATAAAATCTTGATAGACATTTATGTAATATACTATTTAGGGTTTCTAATTTGGTTAGTTCAGCGAACTCATTCCACTAATGAGAATTTATATATGTTTATTAGTGTCTCCACATAAATGGCTAATGAAATTAGTTATCTTTATCTAATGAAAAGAAATCACATACACTAGTCTATCCGTATCTTTAATGTCCCATCTCAATAATTCTATAACTAAAAACATTTAAAACACAAACCTCTTGATGATTGATCTCATTCTCATGATCTCATTATGATCTAATCATCATTGTATGTGATAAATAACTTCATTACGATACATGTATCTAAATGACAAATAATGAAGAAGTGCGATTTATATTAATTGAGACATTTCAAGAAATGTCTAATAATATCAAATATGATTGACTTGTAGAGCATACATTTAAGTCAAATTAGGCTTTAATCAAATGAGCTATTATATCTAGTAAGTCACGCATAATAAAATTTATTCATCAGTATAAAGGTATGGGCATAATTTATAGAAATATGAGTTTCTGTGAAAAATTTTGACTTCTATAAATAATAGTGAATTAAGCCAAGTCTTGGAAATATAAGGGTGCCAATTTTATTGCTAGCCTTCTCTAGCTCCCTCTTCCACCCTAGAGGTCACTAGCACATAGTAGAGCTCCATCTAGGACTTGTCAAAAAATCCTACATGTAGGAGAACCCGTCTATAGAGAAAGTTTTTGTGAATACTAGTAGAGACCATGCACTTGGACGATTCATAGAGAGTCGGTATGCTCATTCTTTTCTAGTCTTGAGAGATTATTTGAATATCACAAAAGTATTTTCGATTTGGTTCAAATCCGATTTTTTTGTTATGTTGTTTGGTTCTGATCTAGACAACGATAATGAAATCAGAGGAATTGTCGCTTTTGTTGCACCTAGATCGAATCCTTATGTGAACAAAATTGATCAATTGAGAGGAAGCATAGGCATGTGATATAATATACTCTTGCTTTGCTCCATAATGCCAATATGCCATTGAATTTATGGGATGATGTTGTTCAAACAACAATTTATTATATAAATAGGATGCCTATTTATGTTTTATAGAAATCATGTCCCTATGAAACTCTTTTTCTTGAGATACCAAAATACAAAATTTTAAAATCCTTTAGGTGTGCTTATTATACCCCTTTTAAAGACCTTTTAGCAACATAAATATAGGATGAAATCCCAATAGTGTATATTCATTGGATATAGTTGACAAAATCCTCTATATAAATGCATCTTTTAGACAAATAAAGTTTTCATAGCAAGCCGTGTGACATTTGATGAAGAGACTTTTCCCTCTAGAGTAAGAAAGTTACATGAGATTGAGAATACTAGAAAAGGAACTTACATTTATGTTAGAACACCTAAAAAATAGAGAAATAAATCAGTGTTTAGAAAAAGAAGTATTCAGAAATCAAAGGAAAGGAATATCAAAACACAACCTCTATACATTCCATGATTATTGGGAATAAAGATGAGACCAGAATACCCAAAATATACTCTATTGTGTTGAATCATATAAAACCTACAAATTTCTTTGAGGCAAATAACATGAGCATTAAAGAAAAGCCATGGCAAATAAATACTGATCTCACATAAAGAATAAGACCTAGAAACTAGTACCATCTAAATCAGATATGCATATATATAATAGATCAAAATGGGTTTTCAAAGTGAAAGAAAAGGCTGATAAAAGCAATGAAAAATTTAAAGCTATATTTGTTGCAAGAGAATATAAAAAATAAGAAGAAATTTATTACAATGAAATCTTTTGTTCGGTCATCAAACCTACCACAATTAGAATTATTTTATTTTTTTGCAGCCACAAACAATTGGAAGCTATTACAATTAGACATTTTAAATGTATTTTTACATGGTGTTCTAAGGGAGGAGGTTTTCATGTATCAACCCAAAGGTTTTCAAAATTTTGAAGTTCCAGGTTATGTATATAAGTTGAAGAAGTCTTTATATGGTTTTAAACAATCTTTTAGAGTTTGGTTCAAAAAGATCTATGATTGGCTGACAAAATTGAAAATTTCTAGTTTGAAAATTGATACATCATTATTCATATGTGATGAGAAAGGAATTGTGGCCCATTTTTTTAACTTACATATATAATATAATCTTTATTAGCAACGACAATAATGGGGTGTTTGGTTGCATGATAATTGAGGTTTTTATTTTAATTTTTAAAAATTGTAAGAAAACTTGTTAAAGAGGTGTTTGACAACCATGACAATTTTATGTTTTGAAAGTGATTTTCTTCTTAAACAAAAAAAGAGGGTCTCACCTCTTTCTTTTTTCTTGTGGTCCCCCCACTTTATTTGGTCATGTGCGGTGGTTACTCTTTTTTTGTAATCACATCCCTCCAAACATGATAATTTTATGTCATGAGTTGGTTTACTTTTTATTTTAATACAATTTTTTATCATGAAAGTGTACAAAAAATTATCATGCAACCAAACACCCCCTAAGTTTGTGAAAAATATTATTTGTGAGCTTGACTAGACCTTTGCAGTTAAAGAAATGGGCAATTACATCACGTTTTGGGAATACATGTTCATTACTTCTCAAATAGGATAGTGATTTCTCAAGAGAAATACATATATACCGAATATTCTTAAAAATATAGGTATGCATGATGTTGAAATTGGTGATACATTTATAGCAGTAAATTCAACGATATACCAAGAAGGAGAACCCTTTGAAGACGCCAAAGTATACTGGAGTATTGTAATATTTCTTCAGTATATTTCAATGACTAGGCTAGATATCTTGTTTGTTATGAACAAGGGATGCCAATTTATGCATAAACCAAATCTGTCTAAATGGATATTTTTTACATGGATTAACCATCGGACCATTAAACTCATTAAAAATTACAACATATGGTGACAATGATTGGGCATGAGACCACTTGGATAGAAAATCAACTAGTCACTATGTTATTCTCCTTAGAGAAATTTTTTTTTTTGAGTTCTAGAAAACAACACATTGTAGGTCCAGTGCAAAATTTGAATACAAAGCTTAAGCAAAATGCTACAATTAAAATAAGATCAATTCCTTACTAAAAGAAATACAATTGTCTATTCATCAACCATCAATTTGTGGTGTGACAACTTAAGCGCGACCTTGTTGACATCTAATCTAATTTTTTATGCAAGCACCAAACATATCCGAATAAATTACCATTTTGTTCGAGAGTTGGCTCAATCAAAGGCATTGGAGGTGAAACATATTAAAACTGAATATCGATAGTTGATACATGGACAGAGCTTTTAAACTCAAGAAGACAGAGCTTCATGACAAACTTCACCTCTTTCCATATGGATGAGTTTGTAGGAGGTGTCAGAGAAAATGTACAATTTCATTGAGTCCCTTGTATTAAGAACTCAATTGTACACGCTCATCAATGTAAGCTTCACCGTGGAAGCATATGAGAACCCCCACATTGGGGTATGATGTTTTTCTCACTATTCTCTTATTTAAATCCTTTGTTCTTTAGTCTTGCCTCTCCTTCCGGGTGTTTTTGGAAATCTCATTCTTTCTGTTGTAGGGCTTGCTCTTCCATTGTGAGCACATCATGATCTCTCCTTAACGCACCGTCATTCTTCTCAACTGGACCGCCAAGAAGATGCTAAATTAGTAAATTAATATCTAAATAGTGAACTTTAAGGGACCACAAACCAAATATTCCAGCATCAAATTATAAAAGTTCTGTTTGGTTACATAATAATTTTTTTATATTTTCGTGATAAAACAATATATTAAAATAAAGTATGAGCTAGCAAATGACAGCATTGTCTATGTTTCAGAGAATGTGATAATAAAAAGAGTGGATATCATATATGATCAAACAAAGTGGGAGATCACAAAATAAAAAAAAGTTGAGACCCTCTTTTTTGTACAAAAATAAAATCTATTTAAAAATGTAAAATTTTAAAAGTTGTCAAACATCTTTTTTAACAAATTTTACTGTAAAATATAAAAATCTCAATTTATTATACAACCACACCCATTAGGCTGCCTTGATAAAAGACTGTAGAGTAATTGTAGATTTTTGAAAATCCAACGACGTGGTCAGAGTTCATGTACGTAGATCATCACCGACACGGTCATAATTATATAAATTTTTACTAATTGCTGTGAAATAACAATATCTCATTTTTAAAGATCTACAAAACTTCGTGATTAGCCATCAAGGTTTAAAAACGGTCACAACAAACTTTAAAATACTTAAATGGTCATAAATGGACCAAAAATTGAAAAGGGATAGATGGGAAACATAGCAGCTTTGCACGTGGTTTCAGCATTGTTTAAAAAAATACTATCAGAAAAATATCAATAAAACATATTAAATAAAATAACATTTTAGTACCGAAAAGAGAACCCAGAGTTTTGGTTGAATCAGCAATTAGCCATTTAACATTTAAAAAATTAAACAAAAGAATAATCGTTGAATAAGTCTTTTGATTAATTTTGATTTTCTAAGTTTATTTCATTGCCTCTTCCCAGTTTCATCAGTGGACCGAGAAACTGTGGTGTGACGTAGGAAGATGCTATTTTGTTAAATAAGTTTTTAACAGTATTAATTTACTGTTCAATTAAATTTATTTCGCAAACAAATCTTTGAGTGTTACCTCCGGTCGGCCAAATGTTTGACAGTTCGTATCCCCTCTCGAGTGGAGGGAGCAGTCCAAATCAAAAATAGTCACTAACTCAGGTCACTTGAGTGACGAGTGGGTGAATGAATAGCTATTGAAATTAGGGGTGGCAACTGGCAATGGGTCGGGCCGGCCCACAGGTTCGCGGGCCGGGTTGGCTGCGAGTCATTTTACGGGCCAAAGATTTTGGCCCGCGGGTTTTAGTCGGGCCGACATATGGGCCGAAGCGGGCCGACGCGGGCTAAAACGGGTCAAATAACTTTCAATTTTTATGTCAAAAACATCATTTTTACTTATTAAAAATATATTTTAATTAAATTATTATTAATTTTATAATGTTATCTTAAATAATTAAATTTATCATATTTAATAAATATTTATTTATAAAATATATAGTTGGGCTGGGCCGGGCCAGGTCGGGCCAAGTCAATAATTTTTGCGGGCCGGATCGGGCCGGGCCAACAATGTAGTGCGGGCCAGATTGGGCCGGGCCGATATATTTTGGACCGGGTCCTAAGCGAGCTGACCTCGGGCCAGGCCGGGCCCGGCCCATTGACACCCCTAATTAAAATGAGTTGAACCATTGCAAAACAAGATTGAATTATTATTCGTTAGTAACGAATTGTATTAAGTTCAATAATAACTTAGTGAGACGTGGACAATAATTTAACAACAATTCACTAATTGGGTAACTCGTTATCAAAAATAGTTAAATTGTAATTGATATCTTATTAACTTGTTATTTTATTATTAATATGTTATATTAAGTTCATTAACTCGCTGACAAAAAAAATTTGAACTATTTTTTATCGTTTTATTAATTTACTATCAAAAAAGTTGAATGATTAGTGGCATCTTATTAATTTATTATAGAATCTAATACAATTAATTATCGACGATAATGATTTAGCTCTTGCCGTGGTTAAATCATTTTTAAGATTCTGTCCGTTTTAGATTAGAGATCGAAGTTATTTTTTCTGCAAAAAAATTGAGGTGTCCCGCGCGCATGCTCTGCCTGCCTTCTCCCTCGGCGCTGGCCTTGCCAAGATCCTCCCTTCTCGGCCATGATCGGTCTATTCTATTCGTTAGCCTGGTTCCATCATCTCCAGCATCAGCACGCGTCGGTGATCTTCCTATTGGATTTGCTGGAGACATGATGGGATCACAGAGAAGCAGAGGTGGGTCTCCTTCATTCATGGGGGTGGAGCAGCTGATCAGGGACGGCCTGGTTTTGGTCAGAGCAGGAGATCTAGCACATGCACAAGTACATGTTAGATTTCCAAGCCTGCAACTTCTGACTGTGACCGTACGGCCTTTCCTCTTGCCGACGCACTGCTTCTTCTTTCCGTTTCTCTCTCCGAAGGAGGGAGGAGCAGACAGGGTAAGGAGACGGGAAAGAAGGAAAGCTACCAGAAAGGGTGATTTTACGCACAAATAAGCCGACCGTCGGGACAAAACAAACAGGGAGAAAAGGAACAAGAGAAGAAGAGTGCAGGAAGGAGGCTCAGATGGAGGAGGTCCGGAGGAGTCCTGAAGACGCGCCGCCATAGTCTTCTGATTCTCACATTATGCGCGTATCTATTTGGGCATGATTTCCCTTTTCTCTTCCATTTCTTTTCTGTGTTGTTATTTCTTTTCTCCGGATGCAGCTTTGGAGGGATTGTGTGTTGATTTTTGATGAAATGAACGTTAGGGGTGCGCAAATATCAAATCTAACTTGTGATTTCTTCGCGCATGTAGTCCATCTGTATTTGGAACCCATTAGTGTGGCATCGTTTGTTTCTTCGGAGTTCTAACGAGCTGTTTGCGTCTGTCATGTGTTGTCCTTTGTGTTCGCATGTTCCTGACTTCCGTTCCGTTCCCTTCTCTTGCTTTCTCCTGTTCTTTCAGTAGAAAACAGAACTACCCCATTGGTTTGTGAGGAAGTGGTAAGTGCTTGGAGCGGTAGAACGGCTGCATAAGGCAAGCAGGTCGTGTGAAAACAGGTTTTGAAGTAAGCAGATTCTTCTTCACAACAATCCAATGGCGTGTAATCCATCAATGAAATTTCAAGAAAGTAAAGTAAGTGTCCTGTGGACGGCCATCATAGATCTTGTTCTTGAGAGGAAAAGCATGCTTTCCATCGCAAGGAAGAACTGCCTTTGTTGGTACAAATTCCCAGTATAGAAACTTAGAAAGAGTAATGGATTTCTAGTTCATACTTTCTGCCTGAAGATTCTCCCAAAAATGAGGCATAATATCTGTCACAAAATTGAATTTGGGTATGGGAGCTGAACAGACACCCAAACGCCATTTTCTCTTGTGATTATGGTTAAACTTCTAAGTTTACGTTTGAAACTTACTTACCAGATATCGGTTCATAAAGGATCTTCAGTTGGATGTTCCTGGTTGGAAGTCATTTTGTGTATTTTCTTTGGTTAATTATTTTAACATATCCTTGATGCACTTTTCAATAGCCTGGTTTTAAACAAGTTTGGTGCGCTCTCTTTAATAGACCGATGTGCATAATAGCGGCTAGAGAGAGCGTGTGGGAACTTTGTGTGCATGCCAAATCTCCTCACTTGCATCTTGCATGCAAATAACATTGAATACTGTTGTTGACATACCTGCCTTTTTGCTTAGATGATGTAAGCAACTTCACTAGGATCCTATGTTATCCAAGGTGTGAGACACCCGTGGTGAGCAAGGGGTAGTCTCAACTTAGGCGTATGAGGTGAAGTATATTTTTTATTATGTATTAATGTTTTATATATTTATATATATAAATATTATATGTTAACATGAGAAAAAGATAAAAAAATAGATCAACAGGTCAACATCAATTTAAACTAAAAAGACAACTTAATAACATGAGTTCATTCTAAAAAATGTTACCGGCATGCAATCAAAAGATTTAAAAACTCAATTAAACCTTTACATTAACCACTGTCTGAATTAAGATTTAACTGACTTTCTTAGTCATCAATTGATGTCATCCGAATCCTCATTGGAAATGCGATATCTTTTCTTTGAAGATCTTGTACTTGGACCTTCATCTTCATGAATTCTCGCAACAATGTTCACATCTCTCTATGTTAGGTCTTCATTTTCTTAGATAAAACATTCATTTTTGTTTGTAATCCACTCAACACATTCATCATTTTAAAACTCAATTAAACCTTTACATTAATCACTGTTTGAATTAAGATTAAAGATTAAATTGAGTTTCTTAGTCATCGATTGATGTCTCATCAAAATCCTCATTGGAAATGTGATATCTTTTCTATGAAGATCTTGTACTTGGACCTTCATCTTGGTGAATTCTCGCAACAATGTTCACATTTCTCTATGTTAGGTCTTCATTTTCTTAGATAAAACATTCATCTTTATTTATAATTCACTCAAATACATTCATCGATGTCATTTAAAGAGATTGAATCAAGATTTGATTTCTCTAACCTTAGATGTCTATCCCTTATCATTTGATTGTATTAAACAACTACAAGATCGTTCAACTTTTTCTGCTCAAATCTATTTCCTTTTTTTGTATGAGTCTACATAAACATGTATATATTATTGTATTAATAAATATATGAATAATTTAAAATTGTTTTATTTTTTTACAAATTCTTCATGTTTAAATGTGTTTCAATTACGTTCACAACTTCAAGTACTATGTGTAAGATTCAAAATATTATATGTTCAAATGTGCTCCAATTATATTTACAACTTTAAGCGCCCATGTGTAAGATTCAAAATACCAATTGTCAATCTTGGTAATTGAGAAATCTTACTTACCCAATCTACTCACCATTTTGCTACATAAAAGAGCACATTTGTTAATTTAAAAAACATTACTTTAAAATTATTATTAAATAAATTATATACTATCCAAGAGTGAGTGTCTTGTGTTGTTGGATAGCCATATCTCTTCGAATATGTTTTGAGCTTTCATAGACATCACTAATTACTTAAAGACCATATATTGTTCATCAAATGACAATAACAACTCTTTAATGTAATGATATAACCCTTGCTTGATCTCATCATCACTTTCAATTTTGAGACAAGATTTAGATAACATTGCATTACTTGTAGAGGACGATGAAGTTGAAAATCCCAACGCCTGTCAACAATATCCCAAATATTGTTGTTAGGTTGCCACCATCTCCAGCTTTCCCCAAGAGTCTCACCCTTACCGTTAGGATTTCTCATCTTGATTCCTAGTTGTAATGTTGCATCAACCAATGATCGATCATACCGGTATCAACCAACTGTTGTCATCCTTGTCTATTGGTCCTTGGCTGTTCATCTTCTAGCTGAGTTGTTACTTTTGTCAAGATTGTTTATTATGCAAGCTTTCACTAGAGGAGCGGAATGACGGGCTTTGGCAATCGTACAAGGGGGGATGGTGTGTCGGATATGGTTCTCATTGACCATGAGGAGCGGGGTGGCTACCACCTCTTTTGCCTGCTATGGTGGAGTGTGTGGGCAGATGATGGCTATAATGTGGTCTTAAGAAGGATATGAGGTGGTAATGTCTGAAGGAATAAGGGTGCCTCTCCGGAGCTTTGCTCACGGGGTGTAGTTTCCTAGAAGGTGGCGAGGTTGGACAAATATCTAAAACCGTCATGCAGGGAAGGCTGCCCTCGTTGGAACCTCCATTTTCGGGAGCCTCGATAGGAGCTATGCTTAGGTAATGTTGTCTAGTGGGATGCAAGGTAAGGTTGTTTGAAGGGAGGCGGTGTATCTCGTTTCTTGGCAAGGCTACACATGTGAACATTGCTTCAACACGGACCACCAGATTTGGGTATATAAGCCGATTTTGCCCCCGCCGGAGGGTAAAGCCACTCTTTCCTATCATTTCACAGGTGGGCCCTTCACTAGTCAAGTCAGGAGGTGCTCCTCTTGAAGATTGATCTTCCTTCTTAGTTTGTCTGGCTGAGGTAGTGTTCTAGTGTTTTTGTTTGTTAGCTCATCGCAAGCTTAGCTCTATGGTTGTGTAGTGGTGGAGTATGGGCACCTCCCTATTCCAAGGGCTCTGATGCTATTTTAGGAAGTTTTTGGAGTGTTAGAAGCCTATGGATCGTAGTGAGTATGAATGTTTTCACCATGACACTTCATCAGGAATTGTTGTGATAGAACATGGCTTGTAGTTGTTATCGGGAAATCCTTCTTTGACAAAGACAAAGTACAATTTGGGTTTAAGAAGTGGTCACCAGATTCGGAGATCTAGTCTGTTCACCCTTTTCGATTTTGGGTGATGGGGATAGGCTTGCCGACCTTTGCTTAGTTTGTGCTAGTATTCGTGACAATTTTTGGACATTGGGGAAATTGGTTTGGGTGGATACCGAGTCCTTATCTCGTTTGTATGGAAGATTTGCTTTGGCATTGATTGAGAGTTGACACCCACTTGAGGAGGAAGTTAAGTTACTAGTGATATTGTCTGAGAAGCATATGTGGCTTTATATTCGTTGTACGGGCCAAGAAATCTCATCAGAGCCAAAAAAGACAACGGGGAAGATGACTGCTCATTTGGGAAATATTTTCTCTATCAATTTTGATGCCTCGCATCTCCCTATGGGTTGTGGTCTTGATGATGCGGCTACTTCGAGATGGGTTGTGTGGCCTTGGGCCCAGTTAAAGATGATGGTGGTTTCAGCGATCTTCACTCTGTGAGTGGCATTTCGGGTGGGGAAGATGATTTGTCATTAAGTCGAGCTAGACTCGTTACGGTAGTGAACCGAATTGACTTAAGAGGTTTCTAGTGGGGTTGTGGACCAATTGCCGACCTTTACCTGGTCTATGCTAGCATTTGCAACAATCATTGGATGTGGGGGGAATTGGTTTAGGTGAACATCAAGTCCTTATCCCATATGTATGGAAGAGGTGCTTTGGCATTGATTGAGAGTTGGCACCCACTTGAGTAGGAAGCTAGGTTACTAGCGATATTTTCTGAGAAGCATCTGTAGGTTTATGTTTGTTGCGCGGGTTGAGAAGTCTCACAGAAGCTGAAAAGGACAATGGGGAAGAAAACTACTCATTTGAGAAATATTTTCTCTGTCAATTTTTGATGCCTCACACTTTCTTGGGGGTTGTGGTCTTGGTAGTGAGGCTACTTCAAGATGGGCCACAGCCTTGGGCTTGGTTAAATATGATGGTGCTTTCAACGTGCTTCACCATGTGAGTGACATTTTGGTAGGGGTGCAAACGAACCAATACACTCGACAAGTAGTTTGAAACTTAGCTTGATAAAAATTTAACTCGGCTCGTTTATGTTAAATGAACAAGTTTGAATAAAAAGATAAAGCTTAACTCATTAAACGAGTTGAGCTTGAATAAACTCCTACTTGGCTTGATAAACTCACGAATAGATTGATTAAATATTCTATTGAATATTTATTTTTTAAAAAATAAATTACAAGTATTAATAGTTATATATTGTCACTTAAATATATTAAATAATTTAAAATTTTAAGTTTAAATTTATATTGAGTTTCATAAATGAGCTAAATCTAGAGTTTCATTAATGACTTCATTGATTTTGAGTTTTACAAACAAGCTTAAGTTTGAATGTAGATTAAACTTTAATCCAACTACTACTCGAGCTTGAGCTTAACTCGGATCGATTACTAAACGAACCAAACTTGAATTAGAGTTTAACATACTAGTTAAAACTCGAGCTCAAACTTGAACTTGTGTAAAATAAACGAGCCGAACTTAAACACCATACTACTTTGCTCGGTTCGGCTTGTTTGCACCCCTACATTTCGGGTGGGGAAGATGATTCATCTTTGGGTTGAGCTAGACTCATTATGACAGTGGATCCAATTGACTTAAGAGGCTGCCAATGGGGTTGTTGAACAATTGAATTAGGGTCTCCCATCCAACCGGGGCTCTTCTCGAGCATCATTTCTACTAGCTTTTGATCTGTTTGTTCACTAGGGATTTGTTGACTGACCCTTTGTCTTCCTCGCTGCTTTCTGGGTGTTCGACTGTGAATGATGATGTTGCCTCTATGGGTATCGCTGACAATGCTTTTTGTCAGGATTCCCAAGGGTTGGATAAGGCACAAGTCAGAGTGTTGTTAAAGGATGATCCTCGGGAGGCCAGATTACAGATAGCTCTATAGTCTTCAAAGCTTCTGGAGGTGACTATGGAATTGGACTTAGCCGTCCCTATGTGGACACCCCCCTGTATTGATACCGAGCATATTTACGTTCAAGATCGGAACATCCTCCATCTTTTGAGTTACATGATCAGATGAGAGCTTCCCAAAGGGCTCTCATAGACGGCTTAGGCTTGCTTGACATTGATAAGAGCTAAACTGCTTTGAATTGCAATCTGGAAAGATCTTTTGGCGTCACTGTATAGGGATGGATGAAGGCTTTGCACACTTTTCTAACTATAATATTATAAACATTGATGAAATGGCGGGTCTCAGCTTCATTGGGCAAGAGGTACAGGTCAGGTGTTTTGTACACAAACTCAAGATGAACTTGAAGTTACCAGCTGATTATATTGTTACTTAGAAACATATGTAGAAGAGGGGGGGATCTAGGGAGCTTACGTTCTTGTTGAGTAACGGTAGTGTTTTAGACTTGAAAAGAAGAATGAAGATGGGGAATGATATAATCAGCTATCCATATTAAATATAGCCAGTTGAAATATCAAGGGGATCGGGAGAGGGTGATGCTAAGGGAGCTGAAGAATGTTGTGTTGTCCTATAGTGCATCAGTATCTTCTCTTCATTGTTTAAATAAGACTTTTGGACTGAAAATGAACCTAAAATGCTAAAAGATATTCTTTTGGATGATTTTTCGACAGAATCGGTTGACTCTTGGCCGATTCTGTCGGATTTCGGTGGTAGTCTGACGTTGGATCCGTCGTTCCTCGCCTTATCAAGCGGGGAAGACCCAATATGATGAATTTGTCATCGTATCTAGTTCTTTTTGGTCCCGTAAACCCGAAAGAGAAAATCCGGTCACTTAAGTGACCGGATCCAATTGTATCAGGTTTGGTTGGACCCGATATGATCATCTAACCCACCCGACAAGGCCTTTTTTTGGTAAAATTGATTGCAAATGGATCGATGTTATCGGAAAGACCTCTTTAAAGTGTCATACAATGTTTTTGGCATCGAATGAAGCTAAAAATCAAAACTTTTGACTTAGAATGGGGGCTGCGATGAGGAGGAGAAGGCGGTGCAGGAGAGGAGAGGAGAAGAAAGGAGGGTATATATACCTTGGCTGGACCTTCACCAAAGGGGGACAGGCTCGCTGGAGCGGTGAATGGTGCCAGAAAGTGGCGGAGCAACCTCACACAGTGGAGCACCTCCTTTGCATGACGGAACAATTCATGAGGGGGGGAGGTGTTAACGGGTTTTATGGTGTTGGGTATTAGGGTTTACACTAAATTTTCTTTTACATAGGGCCTTAATTAACCGGATCCACTTAGTGGATCCTGGAACTGGTAAGCAAACAAAGTGGTAAAGTGTCCGCTTAGAGCTCTTTACCCCTTAGAGCACCCGCTTTGGCCTTTTTCTCCTACTTAAACTAAGCGGGCCTCCGCTAAGTAGGAGAATTCTGCCTTGGTGCTTGAGCACCTACTTTGACAACTATGTATGAGAACTATCTGATTGCTTTTGCAATGAATGTTTTCATCGGGGCACTTTTTCGTCAGGAATTGCCACAATTTAAGAGCAAACCTAGGTATGTCAATACTGTTTAAAAGTGTCGTGTCATAGAACAATAAATAAGGAAGTTTATCATGGTTGTTCTCGTGATTCTTATCCATTCGTCGCACATGACAATGCAACTCCTTTTCCTTCTAGACTTTTTTAAATCTATACATTTATGTGGATAATTTGTCAATCTTTGCATCCAACCCACCCTTATAGATGTATTTGGATGTCATGACTTAATCCCGGTCCAACCACATCAATAGCGTCACTCATTGTATAGAACTATGGACTACTGGTTGCATAGGCAAAGACACTTACATCATGGTAAAATAAGATATAAATGTTAATATCAACTCAAAATCTTCTAAGACAAGTACGAAGGAAGTTAAGGTGAGATATACTTATGGGTAAGAATTATTTATAAATATGTTTAACTATTTTTTTGTAGTCTTTATCATTGTCTTAACTCTTTTAAATACTTATTTTTTTTGTTATTCTGCTATTTATACATGGATGTATTTGTTAGTCAAATTAACTATGATCAATAGAACTCACTATTTCTACCTGAGTGAGGTGTAGAGCATGTGCCTTCCACATCTGAATGTTTAATTTCCCCAAATCCTCTTGTTTCCCTTCTTCTCTTTTCATCTTTATGAGCCGATTCATTCCTTGTTTGCATTGCTCTCTTCACTTGTACCTCTTCTTCATCCTTTGAAGTTGATCTATCGATATCAACTAGAGCTTTTCATTCGACATTTTCTTTGCACGTGACACATAAAAATGTGATTAAAGTTAACTAAAATTTTAAAAATTTTTAGGGGAGGGGGGATTTGGGAATTCTAGACAAGGGAGGCGCACCTAGACTTAAAGGGGGGGATGCTGGGAGCTCAGTAACCCCTTGGGGTAGACCAAAAGGAAGGGACCAACTGGGGATTGGTACTAGTAGACCTTTATGGGAGGGGCTGGGGATGCACGATGCACCACTACACCTAGAACCTATAGGGTAGGGTTGGAGGGGTTGGGGGGAGGGTGCAATGGGAGGGGGTGATTGTGGTTGGTGGGGAGGGTTTCAGGTCTCTAGTAGGGGGAGAACCAGGGGAAGGGGGTGCCAAAATTTGGAGGCCTAGAGGGGTTAAGGGGAGGGTGCAAGGGAGGGGTGGGGAGGGTTTCGAGTCTTTAGCGGGAGAGAAAAGGGGACTAGGGGAGGGTGGAAGGGGGGACTTACCTATTAGAAGGGGGATTACCAGGGTGGGGTGCCGGAATCCAAGGGGGGTGGGAGGAGAAGAGAGGGATTGAAGCCCAGATCGGGTGGGGACGGAGGAGGGGGATTGCCTGATTTTCCCCCTTATGGGGGCAAATCATATTAGAATTGGCATATTTCCCATTTTTTGGACTCCTAACGGAATTGGCTGGATCAGCCAACTTCGATCCGATCTGGTGTAATCAGTCAATCTAAGACTGACCCCATTGATCTAGGCTGATTCCTCCAAGTTTCGGTCATAGATTAGTCCTCTAGGTCAATATCTAATCGACAGGGTGTGATCCTAATATTCATCGGCCGATTTTACAAATTATGTTATGGCAAAGAAAATTTTTTTTTGATGATCAATAATTGCCTCTTCTGATTCTTAGGAAGCTTGTGGGGTCTTAGGATAGGGGATCCCTTCTCTTCTCTTCTATTTGTTTCGGTGGGACAAATCCTTTTTTCTTTGTGGGAAAGAGCTCTTGCATGGGCTCTCATTGTGGGGATCAACATTAGGGCTAATAGGGTGTAGATTACTTATGTTCTGTTTGTCGATGACCCTTTGTTGTTCTCTTATACTTTGGGACAAGTATATCAGATTGAGGGTTCTACTTTATTTATTGGAAGTGGTTACAAGCTTAAAATTTAACCATGACAAATGTGAGCCAATTGTTATTAACATCTCGAAGGAAGATAAGGCTAGGGGCAAGGTGTTTTTGGTATGCCTTGGAGTTATTTGGCTGCCAAATATCTGGGTTTGCCTTGTCCAATGGTGCATCCAAAGCTAGGGATTAACAACCACTTATTTAGAAGGCGGAATTAAGGCCACAAGGGTGGAAAGGTATAATGTTATTTGCCAATACTTGCATGATGATCCCATCGTAGAGTGTTTTACAAAACTTACCCTTTTACTTCTCTTGGTTCTTAAAGTTTCAAAACGAGCTTTTGATAAAATTGAAAGCCTAATAGCATCATTCTTTTGGCATGCATGGAGAAAGGCAAGGGTCTTCGCCTTATCAAGTGAAATCATGTATGTAGGAGTAAAAAAGGGGGAGATGTGGGGCCGTAGTTACTACATTCCACGAACACAAAACTTCTCGTCAATTAGATTTGGAGCTTAATTATGATAAGGTCTCCCTATGGAGCGAAATAGTTAGATCAAAATATATATTACTTGAGGGTCAAAACTCGATAACTAAATTTTCTGGTGGTAGGTGACTTTCTGATATTTGGAAGAATTGACATTTCTTTTCCTCATCCATCTTTGTGGACAATGAAATGACTCTTCTATGTAAAGATAGATAGTTGGTCTCCTGATCTTTTTTTTCTTAATCTCTACGGAATAGCCATGGACAAGGACCCCAATGTCATGTCATGTTGGGATAGTGTTGGCGTGCATTTTTTTTTTTAAAAAAGAGGACAAATGGACAGGCCTAGGAGCAGGCCGGACAGCCCACAATTTAGCCAAATTGGGCCCAATCAGGGGTCCACGGATGTCCAATCAGCAGCCCATCATCTCACCTAAAAATTGGGCCAAATCCCATCCTAAAACCAGGCCCTGCGCAGCCCACAACAGAGCATGGGCCGCAGTCTCCAGCTGGCCCAATTGGCCCATGTAAACAAGCCCATGCGCAGCCCATCTCCAAGGCCCACCTGCGGCCTAGTGTGAACAGACCTCACTGGCCCACCTGCCACCTCAGCACCCCCCTGCGCACCACCTGTCACCCCAGCCACCAGCCGCCCCATGCAGCCAACCCAGGCCCTGCAGTCAGCCCAAGAAAGGGAGAGAAAAAGGCTGCGCACCACCTGGCCCATCTGCCACCTGCACACCACTTGTCACCCCAGCCACCAGCCGCCCCATGCAGCCAATCCAGCCCTGCATGGGGGGGAGAAAAAGGCTGCGCACCACCTGGCCCATCTGCCACCTACACACCACTTGTCACCCCAGCCACCAGCCGCCCCATGCAGCCAATCCAGCCCTGCATGGGGGGGAGAAAAAAGGGCTGCACACCACTTGTCATCTGCTGCCACCTGCGCACCAACCCAGGCCCATGTGCAGCCCCTCTGCTGACCCTTCACCTCCCCTCCAGCCTCTATAAAAAGAGGGGTGCGCACCAGCATTTGGAGAAGGTTTTCTGGAGGCCGACAGGCTGCTGCTTGGCTGCTGCTGCCTGCGACAAGAAGAAGAAGAAGAGAGGGGGTTGGAAGCGCCGACAGGTTGCCGGACTGCTACCTCAGTGCTGCTGCCATTTGCGCCTGCAACCTGCTGCCGCCAGGAGAAGGAAGGAGAAGAAGAAAAGAAGAAAATGTAAACTAGGCTTCTTGGTGCGCCCATGTAGCCCCTCAAAGGGGTCTTCTTTTCTACCTGTTCCAGGTCCATCTCCAGCCCCTGGTATCTCTGCGCAAATCATCTTGTATAGCCCGTGTCCGGACCTAATCCAGACCCTCTGAAAGCCCCTTGCGCGGGTCTGTTTCAGCCCAACAGAACACCCCATTTCAGGCCCAAATCCGGCCCCAATGTAGCCTACTGAACAGCCCCTGCTGCAGGCCCATGGCCGACCCACTCTCAGGCCCATACACAGCCCATTTAACAGGCCTATCCGCAGGCTCATTTGACCCAGCCGAGCAACCCCCCTACAGTAGGGAAAACTCCCCATCTCGGCCCATGATCTGACCTCTGTTCAGACCTAGAATTGGCCCATAACCTGACCTCCGCTCAGGCCCACAACCAGCCCACGTTTGGCCTCAATCCAGGCCCAGGCCCAGGCCCCCAAACAGGCCATTTGCATGCCCATTCCCAGCCCTGTTCAACCCCCTGTATAGGCCACCTGCAATCCATCCAGTAGACCCCTATGCAGGCCAAGAAAAGAGCCCGCAAATCTGCCCAGTCGCCTGCCCTTCTCGCAGCCAAAATCAAGCCCCTATGTGGCCCAACCGAATATACACCTTGCAGGTCTGAAATAAGCCTCATTCAGGCCCATCTTCAGACCCCTCACAGCCCCTTGACAGGCCCTCAAAAATCACCCGGTCTGGCCACATTGCCCTTTGCGCAGGTCTGTTCAGCCCTCCAATCAGGTCCCAAGTCAGAGCCTGAAATGTCCTATCCTGCAGGCCCATTTCGGCCCATCCAAAACCATACCAAAACACCCCTTTGTGGTCCATGGAGAAGGCAGCGGTCCAGGGAGTTCCAAGCAGGAAGGCAGCAGCCAGAATGTGGGCCGGCTTGAAGGTGACGGCCCGGCACCCCTTGGAAACCGTGCGACGGGCCAAGGGCATAGCCGGGTGGCCTTCCAAGCCGGTCCAGCCAAGCAGGGCCAGCAGGGCAGCAGCTTCTCAACAGGCCCATCCGGCCCAAAGACAGTCCAAGACAGGCCCGGCGGGCCTATGAAGATTGAAGGCCGGCTCGGAACGCCGATGGAAATGAACCGGCCTCCATGGCCCTGTTCCATAAAATGAACAAATAAAAATCCAGAATGCGAAAGCAATATTAAATTAAGGACTCCACCCTTCGCGGGGACTCCAACCTTGGACGACTCCCCCCGGGTCCGCCCCGGAATGTCGATCCGGACGGTGGCGCGGGCATGCTCCCGTAGCCAGCGGTTCCTTCCCCAATATGGCTAAGCTAAGGCTGGCTATTTTGGATGGGTAAATTTTCACTAAGTTGGAAAAATAGCCGGCATGCCGTCGTAATGCCAAAATTTTTCCAAAGTAGTGGAGATAAACCTATATTGGGGGAAGGACCAATCACATTCAATATCATTGTACTTCACCACATGAAATGAAAGTGACCTTCTATGTCAATTGGAAGTGCATGAAACCGGGCATCCGATGGCAGCCCGATGGGACGAAGGTGATGCAAACCGCCAAAACCAAATAAGCAAACTGTTAGTTTAAACAATCTGAAAATAAACAAAGCAAATCAGGTTCAGAAATGGGATTTCCCAGCCACATTTGCAGACCTTCACGTAGGTCCCTTCCCCCTTCAATTCAGGCTTGCTCGGTTCATCCGTAGACATCCTACAACCGATCCAAGTTCAGCCCACATCCAGGCCCATTTTCAGCCACCTGCAGCCCACCTGCAGGTGCCCATAGTCGACCCCCTGTTCAGGCCCACAACCGGCCCAGGAGCAGTCCTAAACCAGGCCCACAAACAGGCCCATTTTCTGGTCTTCATCCAAGCCCACAAACAGGTCCCTTTGAGACCTAATTCCAGCCCACTTGCAGGCCCACTAAGCAGACCCAAAAACCTGCTCCTAAAACCTGCAGCAAGTAGCCCCTCTGCGGTCCCATTCGGCACAACCCTCTGCTGGTCTAAAAAAAAAATGATGCAATCTGTCCCGGTTGAAATGCACCTTATGCAGGCCTGAGCCGGCCCATTTCAGCCCGAGATGGGATTCTATCTTGGGTCCGGGAGAATAGCCTAGTCAGGTCTATTTTCATCCCATCCAAACTCCCTCGAGCAAGCCCCTTTGTGGCCAGCTTCCTTACCCTCTTCGGCAATCACACTCTAGCCCCTTTGTGGCTCGGTGAAATCCCAAATCAGTCCTTAAGTAAAAATCAGATTTTGACCGAATCCAAAACAGATAAAATTCAGATTCAAATTAAATATGTCAACCACAAAATAAAACTGGTTCCAATTAAATCTGCAACCAAAACAAAAAATACCAGATTTAAGCAATCTACTAAAACAGATTCTAACCAACTTCAAAAAATCTGATTTTAGCAATCTGAAAATTAACTTAAAATCCACAGAACTCCACTTAAAATTCACTAAACTTCTTCCCAAAATGAATCAAATAAACAACATTCCAAACACTTAAACGTGGATCAAATTCAACTAAAAAAATCAGAAAATTCAGAAATCAGAAAAATCAAAATCGACCAAATAAAAAATCCAAACATGCTTAAAACTTTAAGCAAATCAAAACTAAACCAAAACAACAAAACCAAATCAATCAAACAAATTGATTCAACTCAAACCTTCAAACCGACTTTCAAGTCGACCCAAAAATCAACCAACAAACAAATAAAATCAACCCGAACAAATCGGTTTGCATCTCATCGGACCCAAAAGGCCGCTGCCTTTTTGAGTTCTTTACTTTTTGTGGATGCATGTCTTCTACGTGCATGGATTGCTATCACGCTTAATCAAGGGTTTTCGAGTTATCTTGATGTAATTAACGTCGGATCTTCGCACCATCCGACGGGGAGAGGTCAAAACAAATTTTCAAAGAACCTAACAACCTCAACATATAATTTTGACCATAGTTAGTACTTTTATGGAATACCATCTATGTTCCTAAGAAGTCAATGCTAAAGTCTAATCAAATCTAATCCAAATTCAAAAGGAAAATGAATTTCCAGAACAAAAGATATCAAATCTTTAAATTTGAGGTTACATCAATTGGCACGCCCGGTGGGACCTCTCCTTCCCTTCATCTCTCCGTTATAGCAATTCAAGAGGATATGCATTCTTAAATCAAATCTAAACTCTCCACATCTAACTAGCTTGCCTTGTCTATTTCAGGTAAGAAAACTGATAAGATGTCTTCAAAGGGAGTATTCTGGACTGAGCACTACGTGCACACACGTATCAATGGGGAGCTGGCATTTCCCCCGTACTCGGTCATGTTCGGGATGTATCCGGAGGTGTACCTACCCCCGCACCATCTAGGCGTGGAGCTGGTCGCACCCATTGCGGACCCAACCGACATCAACCCTATTAGCCAGATTATTCTGGCAGCTCAAATGACGGGGACTAATGAAGAAGAGCAAGTCAAAGAAGAAGAATCGGTGCAAGTTCAAGCACCACTTGCTGTCAACCAAATCTCAATTACTGAGGAGACTCCCGCACCACTCAAACCACAAAGGTTCCGTGTTGGGAGGACCCCCACTTCTCGATCCTCGCGCCGCTCATTTTTAATGGTCTCCATGAGGATTTACTGGAACGGACGCCCTGCCGTCCCAGTTTACACTCAAGCCGAGCTGAGGCAAATGAGGCCAAAGCTCACAATATTGCCACTGGCCAACCGGTTTGCCACTCTGGCCCGGTTAGAGGGAGACAATAAGGCTGCTTCCCAGCCTTGTGTCAATACTGTTGCATCTACCCGGGGGGAGAAGAAATCTTCCACCCGCCAACCCAATTTTGGCCAATCAATGGTCCGAACTACTCACCAGAGGAGGGAGCAGCCCTCTTATCTGAAAACTGATGAAATCAGCCGGTCGCCGACTAACCATACTACTCGGGTGAGGGACCCGCCATCAACTCCTCATTTTGGTTGGGCCAACCGAAGAATGGTGCCGCCCCCATATACTACTTTCA
Source organism: Cryptocoryne crispatula var. balansae (assembly GCA_036172225.1). Classification (NCBI taxonomy): domain Eukaryota; kingdom Viridiplantae; phylum Streptophyta; class Magnoliopsida; order Alismatales; family Araceae; genus Cryptocoryne; species Cryptocoryne crispatula. The sequence goes on from CM069919.1 coordinate 21,844,851, forward strand.
AGGTGAGGGGTCAACCCTCAACTCAACGTTTCCGGAAGGACAACCGATCAACGGTTCTGTCCCCCAAAAGGATTCAACGGGCTAGGAATCAATCCTACGCTCGCCAAAAGCAAGAAGACACTCAGTTACCGGTCCAATTCGGTGACGTACCCTGGTTTTGGAATCAATCCAATGACCATGACAAGGTTCGGGGGCAGAAGCAATCGGCGGCCCAATATATGCCAAGGGTTGATCGGTTCGCCAGTCAACCCTCACATGCTACTCATCTGACTGGGGGCAGACCTCCAGGACGTTCCAGCATTGTTCGGACAAAGGATCAACCAGACGTCCGTCATAAAAACAGGGGGTAGGGGAATAAATCCTATACCCAAAAAGTCAAACAAATATGGGTGCCCAAGGCGAAGGTTCCCACCTCGGGGCCTTTGCCTAAAGTTATCCATCATCACCATGCAGCCGGCTGCTCTTCCAGCTCCCGGTCTATTAAATCTTCACGACCAAAGGCCACTCCACCTCGGCCGGCGGTCCAATTTGCACCTCCATTCAGACGCTGCTTTGCGTCATATTATCATGATGACCAATTTACGGTCCCCCGAACATTGCCACAAAAAGAATCGGTTTCTACCCGGTTTACACTCCCCCATAAAGTCCCAAAGAGACATGTAACATTGGGGGCAGGGGGCAAGATGCAAGTTTTCACGTGCTTGGCCGCTTCAAGTTCAAGTCGGCGAGAGGACGATGCCGAGGCCCCACAGACCACGACTCGACCCGGCGCGACTAACACTCGTGGTCATAGTGCTCTCTAGGCCGCAGCTGCCAATCCTCCACGACAACCCTCAATGGTTGATCTCCCGCAGCAAGAAGGAGTGGAAGAGGAGGCACCTCATGATGATCGAGAAGTCGAAGCTGCACCCCTAAATTTCGACTTAGCCGAGATATTGAGAGAAAATCAAGAATTAAAAAGGCTTCTCAAGGAATTTACACTACTACAGTCCCAGTTGGCACAAAATTCAGGGGTGGCTGAAGTCCCCGAAGAGCCACGTGTTGTGCGTAGGGAACAACCTCCTGCACCACCTCCTCAACCGGTGGTATATCCAGCTCCCCCTCAACAACCGCCACAATGGGTGGCACCAGAGGATGAGATCCACGTCACTTCTCAGGCTTACCAACCGCCTCAAGATTATGCAGCGGTATCTCAAAAAATGATGATTGAACGCCTGATCGAAGCAAAGTTAGCTGAACATGACGATGGACTAGCCACGGTGGATTTATACCGGGTGCCATACCCTGTCCACCATCAATTTAAGAAGCTGCCGGCGGAGATCACCAAGATTCCCAAGTGTCCAAGGTTCGATGGGCGTGGATCCCCGAAGGAACATTTGGCACTTTATGTCACGCACATGGGTGAACTGGCGCTTGAGGAGTCATACCTCCTCAGGTACTTTGCCACTACTCTAACTGGAGCCGCCTTTGAATGGTACTCCAAGTTGAAGCCGAACTCAGTAGCAAACTGGGAGGATATGCAAAGAAAGTTCATAGAAAGGTTCAAGTTGACTGAAAGGCCATTCACGCTAGTCGAGTTGACTTCCCTGCGTCAATGTAGGGACGAATCAGCAGTGGATTACATCAAGCGGTGGAGGAACCTGTGCATGAAATGTTCCAATCCACCAGCAAATGAAGAGGCCGTCGGTCTATGCAAAAGGGGCCTACGACCGGAAATGTTGGAAAGGCTCTTGATAGCCAACATCCGGACATTCGACGAGTTGAATCGGATGGTCTCCGAACTCGAGCTCTTCTATGCTGATAACCCGGTGGCTCTCACCACAAGGCAAAAGATATCAAAGGATAAACAGCCTATGGCCAAAGATGTCTATACAGTAGACTTCTCTCCGGCCAAGAACAATGGCAATGGGGGCAAGAAGGAGGTGCAAGGTTCAACCTCAACGCCCAAGAATTCTAATCAACCCGGTCCGGTGACCACATTGGCTGATCGGTTGAAGAAGCCATACTCTTACCCCAGGGAGCACACCAAAAGGCTGTTCAATATGTGCTTAAAGGAAGGTTTGATCACCCTCCCACAACCTAAACGGCCTGGTGATGCTAGTAAAGCCAATGAGCCTAACTTCTGCGCATATCATCGGATGTTAGGTCATGCTCTTGAAGACTGCTACCTATTCAAGGATCAGGCGGAGGCCCTAATTCGGGATGGAACTATCGACATGGGCAAACATTTGATCAACCCTCCACGGTCACACGTGAAACCCAAGCAGCCCCTAAACTTCACAGTGAATGTCATACATCAGGGGCGTTCATTTAACATACGAGTGCAGGCTCCACCTCAGCGACATGCCGTGCATGATCACCGGCACCCTGAAATATACAACATGGCTGCCAGGACCACTGCCATTTTGGAGAGGTTCCGCCAACGGTGTGCCCGCCTAGAACGGGACTTACAACTCACCATAGTCAACCTACCGGGACTAATGACAGGTGAAGTGGTGGAAGAAGAACTGTACCCAGCTGACAACGACGAGTCGATGGACTTCTCGAGCAGCGGGTCACATACAGGAACCCCAGAAGATACAGTGAACCAGCCTGGTTCATGGGGATCCTGGGAGTCATTAAATGCACCCCCAACACGAGACAATAGGGAACGTGAGGTGTCCGATGCAGACTCCTATATGGTCCCTAATGTACAACCAAGAAGGGAGGAACCGAGGAATCTGCCTACATTTCCCGGTTATGAGCGATATTCATTCCCTCAGGGAATGACGTACCCGTTATTCCAATATTGCGCCAGAGCGGGTCTAATTGCCCCATACTCCCAAGACAGGCCACACAACTTCCAATTTCCACGAGAAGGGTGTATGTACCACCTCACCATGGAACACCCCTTGGAAAGTTGTAGAGCTGCCAGGGCACAAATCGAACATCTAATAAGGGGCGAGGTACTCAACCTGGGACGTCATCTGATCCGGCTGCCACGGCCGCATGCTGTCCGAGGGCCATACCTCTCGGCGTATGTCATACATGCCACCCCCGAAACAAGTACGCAACGGAGATCACATACAGGGGGCAAGTCACAAAAGCCGATACAGCCTAAAGTTTATTCGACTTATCAAACACTCTCCCCGGAAGTGATACAAAGAAACATTGAAGCTGCCAACAAATTTTATGAAGAAAAAGCTAAAGAGATTGTCCCTGAGGAACCCGACCAGCCATGGCAGAAAATCCCCACCCGGGAGGAGAAAGCTCAAGCCAGGGCAGAAGCAGCCCGCAAGAAAGCGGAACTACAAGCTGAGCAACTACAAGCTGAGCAGGCTGCACAAGCCGAGGAGGCCGCAAAACCAGCACCATATAGAGGACCAGGAGGCCTCGCCAACCAAAGAAAGCATGCAAAAAACATAAGAAAAGCAGATAAAAGAAGGGTGCAACGCCAGGAAGAAAAACTACGAAAAATGGAGGCACGCCTTCAAAATCCCACACCTCTCCAAAAACTTCAGAAACTCATTGATCAGCTCGAGGAATACGAGCCAAAACAGCCTTCGGGCCCGGCTCCCCTCGACGCGTATATTCCCTGGGGTGAGTGGGCCAAATATGCTTCATTCAAGCGATGGCTCATGGAAATCAGAAGAAAGATGGCTGCAGGGGAAGAAATCCCATTTGACAGCATATCAAAATTTTGGGGAGAAGGTGAAGAAGAGCCGGATGCTCATGACCTTGCATCCCGCTTCCATAGGCTGTCATGCAATCTAGCAAGTATCCCACCGCCCGCTGATTTCTACAATCAGGGGAATGGCAACCGGAGGCAATCCTCTCGTCCCGCAGTCACCTACCAAAGGTGAAATAACAGAAACACCCGCGGAGGTCGTGGAGGCAGGGGGCAACACCCCGACAACAATAAAGTAATCTATTTCCGGGATGAGCAACCAAGGCCCGTACCACCTCCATTGGTAAGGCAGCCGCCTGCCCGGGTCATTCAATTCCAACCCTTCTCAGATGACGAGGAGGATGATGACACAGTAAATGCCACTTCCGAGGCGCCAGCAAGGCCCGAGGAGGTGCAAAAGGAGTCCGTGGTGGGCAAAGCCAGTCAACCAAGCACGTCTCAGCAACCACCCCAACAAAATGAGACCGAGGGACTGGTTCCGAGCGACACGGTGGCAGAAAACATATTAGAACAATTATTTCCATCTCAACCGGGTTCTCTGCCTCCTTTGGCCGAGGTGAAGGAAAAAGTGGACCAAAAGGTTCTTCTCCAACTAAAGAGACTCCCTGTGCGCCTAAGCCTATGGGAAGTCATATCTTTAAGCAAAGAACTCCGAGAAGCTCTTACGGCAGTGCTGCAAGCACCAGAAGCCTATGGAGCCCATTTGGCTGAGTTGGGTCAATATGAAGCATACGCGGCATCGGTTTCATTTACCGAGAAGGATATGATGTATCCTTCAGCATTCCATAACCGGCTGCTATATATGAAAGGGCTGGTAAATGGGCACGAATTGAACCGGATCATGGTCGACGCAGGTTCGGCTGTCAACATACTCCCGCTCAAGACCTTCAAGGCTCTGTATCTTATGCCTTATCTTCAGAAGGTCTCCGGAGTTACTATATCCGGGTTCAATCAAAATTCAGAAGAAGCCATGGGGAAAGTCGAGGTGGACTTGGTGTTGGGTGACTTCACCACCAAGGCAACATTCTATGTCATAGATGCCGATACCACCTACAGGGCTCTCCTAGGCCGCCCATGGTTGCATACAAATTGGGTCGTGCCTTCAACGCTTCATCAATGCCTCAAATACAACAAGGAAGGTGTGCAATGCAGAGTAGAGGCAGACCAAGCCCCTTTCGAGGTGGCCGAATGTCATCTGTCAGATGCACAACTCTATTTCCAGGCAGAATCCTTTAAGGCCAAAGCCGATAAGGGAAAGCAGAAGATGGTGGATGAACAACTTGATGAAGCCATCACCATCAATGAAGTTAAGGCAAAACTACACAGGCTGAAAATAAGCTCTGGAAGGAAGGAGTGGCGACCCATCAAGTTTAATGCCAACTCCATCACCAAAGCTTTCGAAGACAGCATATGCATGCCACCAGAGCTAATGTGGCCAGCTGAAGAACGTGCGCTTCAAACGGTGCAAAGGATGGAAACCTTCACGGTCCCCTACCCTGATGGATCAAAGTTTACATTTCATCGGGAGGAATATCCACGCAAGCGAGCTCGGGAAGATGACTTCGGTTGGCCCGAAGATCTCGACTCTTCTATGGTGCCTGTAGAGCCAATAGAAGCCATGTCCCAAAAGAAGCGACGGATGTGCCGGGAACAGGGAGTTCCTAATAAGCAAAGTCGCCAAAGAGACAGAATGTTCAAGCAAATATGGGACTTCGAAAAATGGTTGAAAATGAAGGGTAAGAAATATTGCTTGGGCTACAACTCTGACTATGAGCTGATAGTGCACTATGCAGTCAATCTGGCCAGTGTTCACCAAGTCGAAGAGACTGCCCCTGTCTTTGATGAATCCTCTGAGGAGGAGACAGAGCAGGAAGCTCAACCAGAAGACTCCCAACAGATTCAGGGCGATGATGGCCTCATCCAGGCAGAAGTCCTTGAAATAGAAAACAAAGAAGAAAATGATGAGGAGTTGGTTGATTTGCAACCAGCCCCTGAAGAAATTGAGGATGGTGGTCAAGCTACAGTCGACGACCTCCTTGAAATTAATTTGGGGACTACGGAGGATCCAAGGCCTATCTTCATCAGTGCCCTCCTCAGTAAAGAAGAAAAAGTTCAATACTGGCTTCTGCTAGAAGAGTTCAGGGATTGCTTCGCCTGGACTTACAATGAAATGCCTGGGCTTTCGCCGGACGTGGCAGTCCATAAACTGGCCATAGTTCCCTCGGTGAAGCCGGTCAAACAAGGGCAAAGACGCATGCGAGCTGATTTAGAGCTCAAAGTCAATGCCGAAATTGATAAACTTATAGAAGTTGACTTCATTGAGCCTTGCATGTACCCCGTATGGCTTGCCAATGTCGTCCCAGTGAAGAAGAAAAGTGGGCAGATTCGGGTCTGCATTGACTATCGCGACCTGAATAGAGCCTGCCCGAAGGATGACTTCCCTCTGCCAATTCTAGAAAATATGGTAGACGTGACCATGGGGCATGAAGCCTTGTCATTCATGGATGGTTCGTCGGGCTATAATCAAATCTTGATGGCCACGGAGGATAAAAGTTTTACGGCATTCCGTACTCCTAAAGGGGTGTTCAACTACAAAAGGATGCCATTTGGACTCAAAAATGCAGGAGCAACCTACCAGAGAGCCATGACCAGCATCTTTGATGAAATGTTACATGATCTGGTCGAATGCTATGTCGATGACTTAGTCGTCAAGACAAGAAAGCGAGGGGATCACTTGGGCGATCTGAGAAAAGTCTTTGAGCGGCTCCGGCAATACAAATTAAAAATGAATCCCATGAAGTGCGCCTTCGGCGTATCTAGCGGGAAATTTCTTGGCTTCATAGTCAGATATCGGGGCATTGAAATTGACCCCGATAAAATCAAAGCAATTAGGGAACTGCCGCCTCCGCGTAACATACGGGAGCTAAGATCCCTCCAAGGCAAGGTCGCGTACATCCGGCGTTTTATTGCAAACTTGTCCGGCCGGTGTCAACCGTTTTCCAAACTAGCCAAAAAGGGAGCCCCATTTAAATGGGATGATAGGCTGTCAAGCCGCCTTAGATGGGCTTAAACAATATCTCCCGAATCCACCTGTTTTAGTGGGCACCTATCAAAGGTAGACCCCTTATTCGTACATCATCGCGCCGGATACATCCCTGGGTGCTATGTTAGCACAACTAAATGATGAAGGCAAGGAGCAATCGCTCTACTATCTGAGTAGAAGATTGGTAGGCCCTGAACATAATTACTCCCCGATGGAAAAGATGTGTCTGGCCTTGGTGTTTCGTCGCCAAAAAGTTGAGGCACTATCTCTTGGCACATGAGGTCAACTTGATATCCAAGTTTGACCCCATAAAGTACATGTTGAAGCAACCAGTCCCTTCCGGACGCCTCGGGAAATGGGCATTGATGCTGATGGAATTCGACATTAAATATGTCCCGCAGAAAGCAATCAAAGGACAGGGGATGGCAGACTTCCTTGCCGCCCATCCTATACCCGAGGATTCCCCCCTTAATCTCCAGTTACATGACGAAGAGACCTTGAGAGAGGGAGAAAAGCAAGAAACCCACCAGGTGGACATCAAATACTGGCAGTTGTACTTCGATGGTGCAGCCAGCACAGAAAGGAGACCTGATGGAAAATTGAAACCAAGGGCCGGTGCAGGTATAGTATTCCTAAGCCCACAGGGTGGAGTTCTACATCACTCGTGCACTTTGCCAGCAGCCCTTACCAACAATGAAGCCGAATATGAAGCCCTTGTCATCGGCTTGGAAATTGCCCTCGACATGGGAATCCGATGCCTCAAGGTGTTCGGGGATTCAATGCTGATCGTGCAACAAATGCTCGGGGTATTTGAAGTCCGAAAAGAAGAATTGATGGTCTATCATGCAATGGCTACCCGATTGGCGGAAAAGTTCTACGTCTTCAGCATACAACATGTCAGAAGAGGGTTAAACTCGCAAGCTGATGCCTTGGCCAAATTGGCTTCTGTGATCAAACTACCACCGGTAGGAAGGTTGGAAATTGTTGTCAAGCACAGAAGGTTGTTTCCAACATCCGTCATCGACAATGACAACCCAACTACATGGGGAGCTAACATCATAGAAGAGGGTGAAGATGATCACCCTGAACGAAATGATTGGCGACAGCCGATTATCGACATCAAGAATGGGATCTTACCTGAAGACCGGGCCAAACGTGTGCAATTAACACGTAGGGCGGCCTCCTACCAACTCAATAGTGGGGAGTTATACCGACTGGTACCCGAAAAGAAAGATCAATCCTTGCCAGGTGTCTATCCATGAAGGAGGCATTTCGGGTAATGAAGGAAGTTCATAGCGGGTTATGCGGAGCACATCAATCCGGGCCCAAAATGAAGATAGCAATCAAGCTTAAGGGATACTACTGGCCAAGCATGTTCTCCGACTGTGAGAAATTTGCAAAGACGTGCCACGAATGTCAGGCATTTGCACCTATCCCTAGGCGCCCACCAACACAACTACATCCTACCACCCCGACATGGCCTTTCGCCGAATGGGGAATGGATATTGTGGGACCCTTTAAGCCATATTCCAAAGGTTGTAAGTTCATACTTGCAGCTACCGATTACTTTTCCAGATGGGCAGAAGCTATAGCCGCCAGGGAGGTAACAGGTGAGGTAGTTGCTCGGTTTGTCCAACAAAATCTCATATACAGATATGGAGTGCCAAGCCGTATCATGTCAGACAATGGTACACCATTCAGAAACCAAACTATATACAAGTTGGCCTCCAAATTTCATATTGATTGGCGGACATCTACTGTGTACAATCCACAAGTAAATGGCCTAGCAGAGGCATTTAATAAAACCCTTTGCAAGCTTCTAGTCAAAGTGGTTGGAAGCAAGAAGCGGAGTTGGGACGAGAAGATGCAGGAAGCACTTTGGGCCTACCGCACCATATATAAAACACCCACAGGTTGCTCACCGTTTTCATTGGTATATGAAAGTGAGGCAGTCATACCCGTGGAGGTGGAATTAGCTTCTTACCGGGTAGCAATCCACCATGGTCTTCCTTCTGATGAACCCGATGAAATGCAAAGGCAGTTCATGGAGTTAGAGAAATTGTAGGGGGAAAGGCTGAAAGCCTATGAACACCTCAAAGTATTTCAAGCTAGGATGTCTCGAGCCCACGATAAATTGGTGAAGGAGAGATCATTCCAGAAAGGAGACATTGTCATGGTCAAGCAAAAGGATACTATGGCAGGTCGGCCCAAGAACAAGTTTCTCCCAAATTGGCTCGGCCCATACATCATTGACAAGGTGTTCGAGGGAGGTGCCTACACCGTACCGATCGTGATCAAGAGGGGATATTCTGCTCCCTCCGCTCAACCCGCAAACACATCAAAAGGTATTACGCTCCAGCAGTACGAGTTCCATAGGAACCAACCTGAGAATGAAGAATGACGTTAAAAAAAAAAGAAAAAGAAAGAAAAAGAAAAAAAGAGGGCTTAAAATAAAGACGCTCGATAGACGATCGATCTCATCGATCGATTAAGGGCAAAAGTGTCAAGAAAACCCTAAGCTAAGGTGAAACCCGAACAAGGCACCTTAAGCAAAAATGGGTTACCTCACAAGCGCGAAAACCCTACAAAAGGGCATACAGGGAAAAAAATCAACGGGGGACCTGTCCGGATGAAAACCCTCGAAAGAGGCGCCGTACTAGTTAAAAAATAAATAAATAAGGCAAAATGGCCGACTCCCTTAACCCAATGGGTTTGGATGAAAGCGAGGCTTTTTCCCTAATTTTATTAGTGAGGGGGTCCGAGTTGCCGATGACGAAACGGCTCCCATAAAGCCGCATCTACCTTGTAGTAGAAAATATGTCAGGAGACTCATACCCGAGGCAACGAGGAAGATCACCTCCCGCCTACGAAATTTTCGGAAGTCCCGCACACCATCCCGAAGGTAGAAAGGATACCCCTTGTCCAACAAAAAGAGAAGCTTCATGTCTCGACGGCCGTTTCGGCCTCGTAAGAGCTTCATTACCATACCACCACGACTCTCCTAGTCTACGTGGTTATCGAAATCAAATCCTATACCGTCACGACCCTTTCGGTCTATACGGTTCTCGATTTCACATCGTTGTTGCTTTGGTCCATATGCCCTAAGTCTCACTGCAATCTTTCAAACTTTCGAGCCTCCAAGCCCAAGTTTATCCCAGCATTCATATTCTGTGCCGAGTACGATCATCTCGTACTCTCTCAGCATCAAGCTACAACCCTTTTTCCGCATCAAGCCACAACATTTTTTTCTAGATCAAGCCACAACCCTTTTTCAGATCAAGCCACAACCCTTTTTCGGCATCAAGCCACCACTTTCAGTATTAAGCCTTCTCCATATTCAAACCATCTTCAGCATCAAGCCGCGATCCTCCTTTTCGGCATTAAGCCATCATATCCCTTCCGGCATCAAGCCATTCCATTCGTTTTCGCATCAAGCCAACGCGTAACTTTGTGCATTAAGCCATTCCATCTCTTTTCGTGGGCATTAAGCCAATCCATTCTCTTCGCATTAAGCCATCATACCATCTCAAGCATCAAGCCATTCCATACCATATTTTCCGCATCAAGCCACCATAACCAACCGGCATTAAACCATCATCTCTTTTCGGGCACCAAGCCACCGCATCCCGTTAGGCGTTAAACCGTAACAAACCATATCCTCTTGGCATCAAGCCATCCCAAACATTAATCTCAGGGTACGAGTGCGATCACCGCATACTCAAATATCCCACGGATTCCTACAACACAAAGCCACCCTAATACCATACTTTCGTGGACCGGACGCGGCCTCTCCACATTCACAAGTCTACTGCTGCCGGCGCCTTGCCACCTCAAAGCACATCTCATAGCCTAAAGCAATGTTCACATGCATCAAACTCCATACCCTATAGACCGAGTATGATTTCATCATACTCACAAGTCTACAGCATTCCACCAAAGACAAAGCCACTATGGCCTGGGGAAGCCTTAATTCCTCACCGTCCCAAAATAACTTCATGGCTTCTGTGGAAGCCTTAATTCCCTACAAAAAAAAGAGTGGGCTAAAAATAAATGCCCGACGTACTTAACCGATCTCATCTCATTGATCGGCCGAGGGTAAAGATGGCAAAGGAAAACCCGGCTAGAGTGAAAGCTCAAAAAGCGGACCCTAGGCAAAATCGGATAACCCTATTACATGAAAAACACTCTTGAGGCATGTAAGTAAAAGAATCAAGGAGGTTGGTTCGGGTGAAAACCCGAAGAAAAAAAAAGAGAAGAAGAAAAAAAAAAGAAAAAGAAAAAGAGAGAGACGTTGGGTGAAAAGGAGATGGCAGCAAGTTTGCACCAACTATTTCAAGCAAAGCTTCACAAATGAAGGGAGAGTAACAAACAGTAATTCAATATGACAAAGAACGTTCATCTCCGAGGGCCCAAGCCCTTCTTGGTCCAGAGAAGCTTCGAAACAAAACAAGCTAGTTGTCAACTACACGGATGACTCCTTGCCTACATCCGTCCCCAAGAAATCATCCGTGGGGGGCATTTGTTGGCGTGCATTTTTTTTTTTTAAAAAAGAGGACAAATGGGCAGGCCTAGGAGCAGGCCGGACAGCCCACAATTCAGCTAAATTGGGCCCAATCAGGGGTCCACGGATGTCCAATCAGCAGCCCATCATCTCACCTAAAAATTGGGCCAAATCCCATCCTAAAACCAGGCCCTGCGCAGCCCACAGCAGAGCATGGGCCGCAGCCTCCAGCTGGCCCAATTGGCCCATGTAAACAGGCCCATGCGCTGCCCATCTCCAAGGCCCACCTGCGGCCTAGTGTGAACAGACCTCACTGGCCCACCTGCCACCTCAGCACCCCCCTGCGCACCACCTGTCACCCCAGCCACCAGCCGCCCCATGCAGCCAACCCAGGCCCTGCAGTCAGCCCAAGAAAGGGAGAGAAAAAGGCTGCGCACCACCTGGCCCATCTGCCACCTGCACACCAATTGTCACCCCAGCCACCAGCCGCCCCATGCAGCCAATCCAGCCCTGCATGGGGGGGGAGAAAAAGGCTGCGCACCACCTGGCCCATCTGCCACCTACACACCACTTGTCACCCCAGCCACCAGCCGCCCCATGCAGCCAATCCAGCCCTGCATGGGGGGGAGAAAAAGGGCTGCACACCACTTGTCATCTGCTGCCACCTGCGCACCAACCCAGGCCCATGTGCAGCCCCTCTGCTGACCCTTCACCTCCCCTCCAGCCTCTATAAAAAGAGGGGTGCGCACCAGCATTTGGAGAAGGTTTTCTGGAGGCCGACAGGCTGCTGCTTGGCTGCTGCTGCCTGCGACAAGAAGAAGAAGAAGAGAGGGGGTTGGAAGCGCCGACAGGTTGCCGGACTGCTACCTCAGTGCTGCTGCCATTTGCGCCTGCAACCTGCTGCCGCCAGGAGAAGGAAGGAGAAGAAGAAAAGAAGAAAAGGTAAACTAGGCTGCTTGGTGCGCCCATGTAGCCCCTCAAAGGGGTCTTCTTTTCTACCTGTTCCAGGTCCATCTCCAGCCCCTGGTATCTCTGCGCAAATCATCTTGTATAGCCAGTGTCCGGACCTAATCCAGACCCTCTGAAAGCCCCTTGCGCGGGTCTGTTTCAGCTCAACAGAACACCCCATTTCAGGCCCAAATCCGGCCCCAATGTAGCCTACTGAACAGCCCCTGCTGCAGGCCCATGGCCGACCCACTCTCAGGCCCATACACAGCCCATTTAACAGGCCTATCCGCAGGCTCATTTGACCCAGCCGAGCAACCCCCCTACAGTAGGGAAAACTCCCCATCTCGGCCCATGATCTGACCTCTGTTCAGACCTAAAATTGGCCCATAACCTGACCTCCGCTCAGGCCCACAACCAGCCCACGTTTGGCCTCAATCCAGGCCCAGGCCCCCAAACAGGCCATTTGCAGGCCCATTCGCAGCCCTGTTCGACCCCCTGTATAGGCCACCTGCAATCCATCCAGTAGACCCCTATGCAGGCCAAGAAAAGAGCCCATAAATCTTGCCCAACCGAATATACACCTTGCAGGTCTGAAATAAGCCTCATTCAGGCCCATCTTCAGACCCCTCACAGCCCCTTGACAGACCCTCAAAAATCACCCGGTCTGGCCACATTGCCCTTTGCGCAGGTCTGTTCAGCCCTCCAATCAGGTCCCAAGTCAGAGCCTGAAATGTCCTATCCTGCAGGCCCATTTCGGCCCATCCAAAACCATACCAAAACACCCCTTTGTGGTCCATGGAGAAGGCAGCGGTCCAGGGAGTTCCAAGCAGGAAGGCAGCAGCCAGAATGTGGGCCGGCTTGAAGGTGACGGCCCGGCACCCCTTGGAAACCGTCCGACGGGCCAAGGGCATAGCCGGGTGGCCTTCCAAGCCGGTCCAGCCAAGCAGGGCCAGCAGGGCAGCAGCTTCTCAACAGGCCCATCTGGCCCAAAGACAGTCCAAGACAGGCCCGGCGGGCCTATGAAGATTGAAGGCCGGCTCGGAACGCCGATGGAAATGAACCGGCTTCCATGGCCCTGTTCCATAAAATGAACAAATAAAAATCCAGAATGCGAAAGCAATATTAAATTAAGGACTCCACCCTTCGCGGGGACTCCAACCTTGGACGACTCCCCCCAGGTCCGCCCCGGAATGTCGATCCGGACGGTGGCGCGGGCATGCTCCCGTAGCCAGCGGTTCCTTCCCCCAATATGGCTAAGCTAAGGCTGGTTATTTTGGATGGGTAAATTTTCACTAAGTTGGAAAAATAGCCGGCATGCCGTCGTAATGCCAAAATTTTTCCAAAGTAGTGGAGATAAACCTATATTGGAGGAAGGACCAATCACATTCAACATCATTGTACTTCACCACATGAAATGAAAGTGACCTTCAATGTCAATTGGAAGTGCATGAAACCGGGCATCCGATGGCAGCCCGATGGGACGAAGGTGATGCAAATCGCCAAAACCAAATAAGCAAACTGTTAGTTTAAACAATCTGAAAATAAACAAAGCAAATCAGGTTCAGAAATGGGATTTCCCAGCCACATTTGCAGACCTTCACGTAGGTCCCTTCCCCCTTCAATTCAGGCTTGCTCGGTTCATCCGTAGACATCCTACAACCGATCCAAGTTCAGCCCACATCCAGGCCCATTTTCAGCCACCTGCAGCCCACCTGCAGGTGCCCATAGTCGACCCCCCTGTTCAGGCCCACAACCGGCCCAGGAGCAGTCCTAAACCAGGCCCACAAACAGGCCCATTTTCTGGTCTTCATCCAAGCCCACAAACAGGTCCCTTTGAGACCTAATTCCAGCCCACTTGCAGGCCCACTAAGCAGACCCAAAAACCTGCTCCTAAAACCTGCAGCAAGTAGCCCCTCTGCGGTCCCATTCGGCACAACCCTCTGCTGGTCTCAAAAAAAAATGATGCAATCTGTCCCGGTTGAAATGCACCTTGTGCAGGCCTGAGCCGGCCCATTTCAGCCCGAGATGGGATTCTATCTTGGGTCCGGGAGAATAGCCTAGTCAGGTCTATTTTCATCCCATCCAAACTCCCTCGAGCAAGCCCCTTTGTGGCCAGCTTCCTTGCCCTCTTCGGCAATCACACTCTAGCCCCTTTGTGGCTCGGTGAAATCCCAAATCAGTCCTTAAGTAAAAATCAGATTTTGACCGAATCCAAAACAGATAAAATTCAGATTCAAATTAAATCTGTCAACCACAAAAAAAAACAGGTTCCAATTAAATCTGCAACCAAAACAAAAAATACCAGATTTAAGCAATCTACTAAAACAGATTCTAACCAACTTCAAAAAATCTGATTTTAGCAATCTGAAAATTAACTTAAAATCCACAGAACTCCACTTAAAATTCACTAAACTTCTTCCCAAAATGAATCAAATAAACAACATTCCAAACACTCAAATGTGGATCAAATTCAACTCAAAAAATCAGAAAATTCAGAAATCAGAAAAATCAAAATTGACCAAATAAAAAATCCAAACTTGCTTAAAACTTTAAGCAAATCAAAACTAAACCAAAACAACAAAACCAAATCAATCAAACAAATTGATTCAACTCAAACCTTCAAACCGACTTTCAAGTCGATCCAAAAATCAACCAACAAACAAATAAAATCAACCCGAACAAATCGGTTTGCATCTCATCGGACCCAAAAGGCCGCTGCCTTTTTGAGTTCTTTACTTTTTGTGGATGCATGTCTTCTACGTGCATGGATTGCTATCACGCTTAATCAAGGGTTTTCGAGTTATCTCGATGTAATTAACGTCGGATCTTCGCACCATCCGACGGGGAGAGGTCAAAACAAATTTTCAAAGAACCTAACAACCTCAACATATAATTTTGACCATAGTTAGTACTTTTATGGAATACCATCTATTTTCCTAAGAAGTCAATGCTAAGGTCTAATCAAATCTAATCCAAATTCAAAAGGAAAATGAATTTCCAAAACAAAAGATATCAAATCTTTAAATTTGAGGTTACATTAGATAGTTTGACACTACAAGACAATTGGGTCTTTTCTTTTAGGAGGCCTATGAAGCATAATGAGGCCGTTGAATTTGCTAGCTTGATGTTATTGCTAAGGGAGTTTATATGTGAGGGTAAGTTGGAAGACAAGTTGCTTTTCGAACTTGAGTTAAGGCTTTTTTTCTCTGTGAAGTTTGCCTATGGGAGGCTATCATTTGGGAGCATTGAAGTCTTGTGGTGGAAAGAGGTATGGTTCTATACGGTCATGGTAAAGATCAACCATTTTTATGGAAAATATGTAGGGAGAGATTACCAACAAGGGCCTACCTGTGATAGACTTTTTTGATGGACACTAATTGTTGTGTCTTTTGTGGTTCCTTTTTAAAGGATGTTGATAACTTACACTTGCAATATGGTGTTATTTACTTGCTTGTGGTGTGTTCTCTTCCGCAATTGGAATGTCAAGTGGATAGAACCGGTTGATTGCCTGACATTGATTCTATAATGAAATATGAGCATGGATGGAAGAATTGGAATCAGAATCGGTGAGTACCGAGAATTGGATCGAATCGATAGGATTCGACTAGAATTCCTTTTGATTTGTCATTTTTTATTCTTTTAGTGTAAAAAACTAGAAAAGTAATTATAAATATTTTAAAAATTAGGAATACCCCTAAAAATAGTTAAAAATAAAAATCACTGATCTCACATGGTTTTATGTCATTTTAATAGAGTTTAAGATAGGTAGATATACTTTAGTGACAATAATCATTTCATTCAACAAACTTAACACAATACAAATGATATATTGACAATTTGGCATACAATAAAATGCAATACCTTTTTTTCACCTCCATTTATGGAATTGGCTTTCATCCATATTCTTTAGATTCTTTTAAATGCTCCACTGAGAGCTATCTGTCATGATTGGCCCGTATTTATATGAAAACAACGAATCTTCCATCTGAGAAAAATTATAGACATCATCATGTGCTGGAGATGTATGGTTGGAAGTCCTGAGGGGGTTCTAGATAATTTATTGCTATGTATTGCTAAAATAATTCTTGATTCCAGTGTTGCATTCTCCCACTAGAATGTTGTCTCTATCCTAAATCATCACTCCCTACCTCATTTGTGAGTGCATTGTTAGAAGATCCTCCTCCTCCTCCTTCTCTATCTCCACCTCCACCTCCACTCGAACCACCTGCCGGTTGCTGTTGAGTTGGTCGAATGAACTCTTCCTCCTTATCATCATTTGAGGAAGGTGCCTGGATACTGTCTGTTGAATTGATAGATCCTCGCTTGATTTCCAATTTTCTTTTTCTTGCTTCTTCCTCTGCTTGTGACGAAAAACTCTCAATTCCCTTGCTACACTAATATTAGGGGTGGGCACAAAACGGTTCAAACCGAGAAACCAAACCGAACCAGCCCATTCGGTTCGGTTTGGTTCGGTTTGGACCCCCTTTCGGTTTGGTTCGGTTTGGAAAATCTTCAAACCGATTTAAACCAAACCAAACCGTTTAAACCGATTTATTCAAAAAAATATAAAAAAACTATTATAGTATTAATAAAAATGATATTTTTATAAATTTTATAATAAAATAATATTTATTTTCATTATTTTTAACATAAAAATCAGTATATATATGTAAAAAATAATTAATTTAAATATTTCTATTTATTTTCTGTTTAAACCGAACCAAACCGAACCAAACCGGTTTGGTTTGGGAGGGTGATTCGGTTTGGTTTGGTTTGGAAAAAAAACGGTCCAAACCGGACCAAACCGAACCGTGCCCACCCCTAACTAATATACCTTTTCAATTGTGAAAAGTGTCGCAATCCACTTGTCATGGTCTTTGTCTTGGTGGGAGTTGGTTATAGGGCTGAAGTTGCAGCTGAAACTAGGGTTGAAGTTGGGACTAGAGGCGGAGTAGTAGGGACTTCCTCTTATATATGTTCAGCTTCAACCTAAACATCGTCAAGTTCCCTTCAACCCATGTACCATCTTCAGGATCAAACTCTGGTGGTCCTCTATCCGCCTTCTCCACCCACACGGAAAATGAGTGCTCCTCTTGAAAGAGGTAATCCACATCAATATCTTCAGTTGGTGGTTTATGTGCTTCTACCTCAACTCATTGTTCATATAGACACCTGCAAATCTAGCGAATCTCTATTATACATTTTTTTGGTAGTTGTTGATGTTCTTTATCCTTAGCCGCATGTTATACTAGCACAAGTTTCTCCAACTTGTCAGATGTTAACCTATTCTTTCTTTTCGTGTGAATAAGACAAAATATACTCTAGTTTCTCTCAAATTGGGAGAAACTTGTGCTCTAGCTCAAGATCTGAATGGCACTTGTAGTAAGTAGATTCTATCTAGTTATTTTATTCATTTGTACCTACCACTTAGTTGTAAAAAACAATAATAGAACATTATGTTACTATCACAATAGAGGTTTGTATATCATAAAATAAAATAAGGTTTGTTTCAATTTCAACGTACCAAGAGAAACCTTGATAATTAAATACCTTAAATCTATATTTTAGTATATTTCAGTTCTCAATGTATAAGATTGCATTTGCAAATTTAGTCATTAAATTATTCGACTATTAGTGCTCTAATATAAAAATATTGAGAAAAGTAACTTTTTCACTTATTTCTAACTCAGCTTTAAATTATCTTGTTAAGTTCTTGAGAGTCGTTGCACTACAGATAAAGTACTCATAAGGACTTTTTGATCATTGTATACTTGTGATCCATATTGCATTAGAGAGTTTAAACAGTATCTAATATTCATCACATGTGACATAAGAATATATATATCTATGTATCAAGCAATAATTAAATTGTGGATAACAAAAATTACCTATTGCATGCATATCGTGGCGTAGTGTCTTATTCTATCTAGCATCTATTATCTTTTACAACTTCTTGTAATAGTTGCGTTGCTTCTTGATTTCAATTTTGCTTTATCCATAGTATCATAGAGGATCTGGTTTGGTTTCTCTTATATGAGTCATTAAATCTCAACACATTTATAAGTGCTTAATGATGGACAAGTAGTAAATAATTCTATACAAAAAATTCTTGTCCATTATTTGATGCACCATTTATGCAAGAATTTATAATTGATCCATCATATTATGCAAGCCAGCCATATAGCATATGTATTCAGCTGATGCTATGATATAAAACTAGAATATGAATACATAATGCAATAATTAGTGTTTGAGTTCTGGTGCTCTTATTGACACAATTTAGCACCTGTAGGACACCAACTGGCTAGTTCAGGATCAGGACTAGGATCTGTCATGGCTGATTCTGATCTGGATTGGGATTGAATCGGCTGACGTAGCCAGTCTGAGGGAACAAAAAGCCAATCTTGGGTTGACTCGGAATGTCACAAAATTGAAAAAGAAAAAATGTGAAAAATCAATCTCTTGGGGATATACAGGCCAATTCGGGGTCTATATGGCAGGATCAAATGCTCCTGGCAGTGGAACGGTGGCCGCTACTCTGCTCCTTTTCCACCCTAATCGGGCAAGAAGGAGGTGAGTTAGTGGACTCATGCGTATTAGGTGCTATGGACCTGACAAAATTGGTTGGTGGATTCGTACATATTGGGTCCAATCTGTTAACTTTAAGTATAGACTCTCTATGTACTTTCTTCCTTGCCCTAATTAGGGATGGGAAGAAACAGGTGGTGGCCTTCCCCCTTTACAATTGGGAGCACTTGATCCTGCTTGATAGGCTCCTGCTCTGAATCAGCTGATTCAGATCGATTCAGTCCAATCCAGTTGATCTAAAATTGATTCTAGGAGAACTTTGGGGTTGGATCAGAGTTTCCCCTTTGGATTGGATTGGTTTATGCTAATCCCAATCCAGATCGGCTGTTCCTACAATCTATGACACCTTCTTTTTAACTGTTTCCTCTTGTTTGATTGTCATCTGATAAATAGCGCCTGGGTTGTAAACTCATATCTAAGCTAAACCAACATATAATCTATGAAATTGAACAAGACTTTTTTGGCATCGACACAAGATACATGTGTATTCTACTTACAAATGCTTGTTAGTTACCGGGACTCCAATGCACTCTATTGACTTGATACAAAGTTGGCAATTTTTAAGAGCTTGGTAGGTGTATGGTACTTAAGAAATCTTCTTTTTGGATATTATTAATATAAGATATTGCAATTCTCAAGAAAATCTTCACCAATTTGATATATGGAGTATTTCAAAATCATGCTTACTCTTGTGATAGAAAGCAGAACTATGGATTATAAGGCATGGCTTGTCCAGCGGGGGCTTGGCCCCGGTACCCCTCACCTCCTTCAGATGGAGGTCATCGTCTTCACCTCCGGCACTGGTTGGAATCCGCACTATCCTCAGTAGGATACTGGTTCCTGGCGCTCCCCAGTTTCTTACACTACTTGCTTGATTGCAGCTTCACCGTTGTCTACATAGCATTTTCTCCATTGTTTCTAGAGAGGGGTTCAGCCTTCCAGCGCTCCCGCAGTTGCTGCTCCAACTACAATGGAGCTAACAACCAGCAATCGTTGGACAAATTCCCAATGGCCACCCTGTGATCGGGATCCCTGTGCCCCCCTTTCGGAGCATCGTTGACCTCACCTCCCTTTGTTGAAGCCACTAAAGCAACTCCGAAACCCCCGCCACTCTGTTCCTCTTCTCCCAAGGCTCCTCTCTGCACTAGCCTCATGCCGCACGACCAACCCTCAACCCCTGGACACCTTTTTTCTTTTCTTCTGCATGTCCTAGCATCACCACTGACCCCTCCATGGTCTCCACAACACCCAATCCCTCTGCACTCGAGAACCTTGCCACCTTCATCGTACGATCAACGTAAGCACTCATGGCCTCCCGGATCCATTTGAGCCGCCTTCGAAACCTCCACGGCAAATCCCCACCTCCGATCCACCGTGTTCCCTCTGACCTTACCCCACCACCATCCCCGCAGGGCCCATATGACACCATAGCATCCTTCTACCACTCTTGTGGCTGTCTCCCTTGCACCTACCCACTAGATGACGTAGAAAGAAGAAAGAAGAGAAGAGCGTAAAGAAGAAGACAACTTTGGTGGCCACACCAGTCTTCCCTATCATGCCCGACCATCCTCTGCATTATCTACCACCTCCACTAGTGGTGCCGTGCCATTCGAACGGTGATGGAGACGAAAGAGGATGGCGATGGTATCGTCTGAATCTTCATTTGAAAGACGAACTCTTTTCCCAGAAGACCTAGAAATTCATTTCAAACATGTAAAAACGAAACATCAAAATTAGAACAAAAAAACAACCAAACTCAACAACTAGAACTAAGACATGTAGTGTTTAAAATACAACCTCGTACTTGGCCCCTCCTCTTCATCCATTCCAGCAGCAAGTTCTACATCTTTCCATCTCAAGTCTTCGTCTTCATGGACAAGATCTTCGTCTTCATTTGCAATCCACTCACTTGATTCATCAATGTCATCTAAGGATATTGGGTCTAGACCCGATTTCTCCAACCTTAGATGTCTTTTCCGAAGCCTTTGGTTGTATTGGACGAATACTAAATCATTCAATTTCTTTTGTTCCAATCTATTCCTCTTTTTTGTATGAATCTATACAACAACAAATAAAAATGAAAATATTATTCTATTAATCAAATAAATGATATTGGATTAGTTCAAATGCCTTGAAAATGGAAAATAATATTACTTGCTCAAATGTGCTCCAATTACGTTCACAACTAGAGGCACTACATGTTAAGCTCAATATGCATATTGCCAACTTTTGTAATTGAGGAGTCGTGCTTCCCCAATCTACCCACCAATTTGCTACAAAATAACAAATGGCTATTAAAGTACACTAGAGTGATTGATACAAGTTTAAAAATAAATAAGCAAATCATCATACCCGGAGTAGATGTCTTTCGAAGCCTAATAGACATGTCCCTACCAAACATACCTTGTGCTCTCTATACATCGCCAATTGCCTAAAAATTTGATCTTGGTCTTTGTTGGCACTCAAAATTTCATATGAAAAACATAAACATATGTGAGAAGGGAGTTAGAAATGTTTAATTCCCTCCACCCCTACACCATTACATGGAGCAAACTAGGTGAAGGGGACCCGTAAAGGATGAAATTCAGCTCATATATGGGCAGAATTTCAAAGAAAATAGAGGATGGCAAAGTCATGAAAGAAACAAAGCCACATAAGGCTAGGCCCGGATGGGTTTGGTACACAGGTGTCCAACCAAAAGGCAGAAAGTAGTGAGCCCAAAAGAGGCCCACTATCAACACCCTCCACAGTACCCGGACTCCTTGATATAAGAGCATAGAAAGAAGTAAAATGAAAGAGTATGGGCCTACCATCGATATATGTATAAGGGGACCATTGGCTGCTCCCCCCCTTGGTTCAAAAAGAGAAGAGAACAATCTGAAAAGGCCAGATGGGCTCCTCTTGAGAGGCCCCGGATATATGACCAGCTGAATCCCCAAGGCATCCAACCGTATGTATGCTTGTGGGAAGGCTTGGCACAAGTCAAAAATGAAGGTAGCAGCCAAGGGATCCCACTCAAGAGGGACCCAATCCAGCATATTGAGGAGCCGGATCCCCAACTTCATGTATACATTTGTAGGACATATCTCCTATCTAGCCAAGAAAAAGGGGGGAGGTCGGGGACAGTCTACAGAGGCCATGTTGGCTCCTATTTGAAGGCTTCGGATATATACATATATATATATTCAGCTAGACATATATTTGATTAGTGATATGAAGACATGCTCCTAACAAAAATCTGAAGAGAAGAGGGCCGGAAATCACAAAACAGAAACCAAGTTGGACAGACCCGACTATAATCACTTAGGTGATATGCTGTCAATAGAGGGCTCATAGCCGGATATATGATATGAAAAGATAAAGGGACATGCTTATAGTTGAGCATATGGCAGCCGAGTAGACCCATCTTAGGGGACCCAATTCAGCATGTTAAAGAGCCGGGTCCTCATCCTCATATATATACTTAGGACATATGTCCTGTCCAGCCAAAGAGGAGGGGGGGATATGATAAAGACCCCGGTCAATGAAGGCTCAATTCAACACAAACAGATAGGGGATTGAGAGCCAAGACCTCCCAATACAACCGGCCACACATATATGGGACAATTAGGATGCTGTCCACAGAAGGATGGAAAAGGGAGCTAGATCTATTGGCATACCCATGGTACTAAGCAAATTATGGAAGAAGGCCCAAGTCAATACATTGAAGAGCCGGGTCTTCACATGAATATTCAGATTAATACAAGTTGGTGGAAGATTGAGACACATACATCTTAACACAGCCGACCATACACATATAATTACAGGTCGAGCATGAAATGGAATAGTTGGGACAATAGATATGTTGCCCGGTGAAGAGAAGAGAAGAAAAGGAACCATATATGGAATTGAGAAGATGAATGCATGGACTTCACTCACCTGGAAATAATTAAGAAGATATTCACCTCCTCGGCTTGGTCCCAAGTGGGAGAGACAGCACCCGGAAGCTCTAATCAGCAGATCCAATGGCTCTCCTTGGCAGGATTCAAGCTGCAGCAGGCATGTTGGAAGGTGCGATAGAGAAAGGTGGAAAGGCCAGCTAGAAGAAGGCCTCGCGGGTGGAGAGTTTGTCTCCAATAAGGAGACTTAACAAGAAAACAGATAAGAGGAGGATCCGCGAGGGAAGGGGGAAGAAAATACATGTTGCGCAATTCAAAAGGATCCGGGATAATCCAATGGACATGATCAAGCAATCAACAAGTTATTGTCCACTGAAGTGACCCAATTGGATCCTTAATGGGATAAGATCCAATGGATCCACCATGATGGGGTATCCGATGGACAGATTATGAGTAATATTGACTACCGGATGTCAAGGCCTTATTGGATCCTTAACAAAGTTAATATCCATTAAGGAGATGGATGGCTGAGATTTGATGGAATACTGATGGGGACAAAAAAATATGTAAATATTTGTTTTGTCATTTTTAGGTTTATTTTTCTGTCAATGTCATTTTTTTTACGTTTTTAAGGAGTCTTTTAAATGTTTTCTTTTAAGTCCTGAAATGGACATGTCTGTAAATATTTTGAAGTCTGTTCCGTCTTGTAATCGGACTCCTCTTTATAAGAGGAGGAGCTCCATCGATGGAATACAGGAGACATAGTGAGAATTTTTGGAGCCTTCCCGGGAGTTCCCGCAAGGTGTAGCGTAGCGTAGCTTTAGCATAGGGCTGTAGCCGGGTCGTCTCCTTCCTCCGGCGACTAGCGCCGTCTTCCCTAGCAAGAGCCGCCTTATTGGTAGCGTAACGTAATGTAGCGCAAGGTTGATGCCGTTTCTTTCCATTCTGGTGTCTAGCCGTTTCCTCCCCGATTCCTTCCCGTTCTGTTTTGACAACGATCTCGCAGTGCCGTTCAATCATCATCATGCATCTTCCTTCCCCAATCGACGACAGCAACAGATTCAGATCTGTCGACGTCCAAGATTCAGACCTTCTTCAGATCTGGGACAACGAAGGCGACGGTCCCGGCGATCCCCGGAGCCGTTGCGTCTTCATCGCCGTCCCATTGGCCAGTTGATTCCAGCACGACGACGAACCTGCGATTCTTCATCTGCATCGGCTTCTCCAGAACTATCGACATCATCAAATCTCTTCAGATCTGTAGGCCGCTGCGTGCGGTCCAATCTGAACTCCTCGCCTTCTTCCCAGCTCGGCTTGCTCGATGCCTATGAAGAGACGAAACCGGAAGGCTGCTGCAATGCTCCGAGGAAAGGGGATCGATGCAGAAATGGATAAAATAGTTGCATCTCCATCCGAGCGCCGGGTTGCAAGGAAGCTGACGATCGAGGGCTGCAGCAGGCCACGAGGTCCCGCGCGTGTGGGATCCAGAAGCTTCCGAGGAGCCTCCCTCTGCTCGCACGCGTCCGGAGGACTGTCCCAGCGGGGCCTGCTGGTCCCTCGTGTGCGTCCGCCACCAAGGCCTCCAGATGGGCCCCAACCAGGCGGAAGTGGGCTGGTTCAAAGACGTGTGCGTACGTGGTCTCCAGACATGCGCACATAAGCCTC
This sequence comes from Cryptocoryne crispatula var. balansae, assembly GCA_036172225.1. Lineage (NCBI taxonomy): Eukaryota > Viridiplantae > Streptophyta > Magnoliopsida > Alismatales > Araceae > Cryptocoryne > Cryptocoryne crispatula. The sequence goes on from CM069919.1 coordinate 21,869,141, forward strand.
TTCAAAGTGGGCCGTGGTCTCTCCTGCCAACAGGAGGCTGCCGTGACTACTGTGGGCCTTGGTTGGACGGCCAGACGCGGGAAGGAGCTGATTTTGGGCGTAATAATTAGGGGTCTATTACTTTTAGATAGTTTTAATTAGTTTAGTACCGGGTTGATCGACTTAGTTGTTTGAACAACTTTAAAATCGATTTTGTCCCGCATCAAATACCCATCGACCGGATGGGATATATATATATGCCCAATACAGTCCGGTATGATAAGATGGCCAAATTGGATCCTTAATAGGATTAATGTCCAATAAGAGATCAAGGGCCTTGATTAATTGCAAGGACACATGATCAAGGGCCGGATTGAGGTCTGAACAAGTCAAATGGACCTTAGATCTCTTAGATGGCCAGCGGAGCATCATGATGGATCAACCGGATCCTTAATGAGATTAATATCCAATTAAGGGATGAAGGGCCATGATTGGATGGAGCATCAATTGATCAAGGATGTTCATCAAATGAGGGGCCGGGAGTCAATGAGATATGCCTCATTGGATGCTCCCTCGCGAGAGGGAATATAGGAGGAGGGGGACTGCCACCTGTCCCCCCATGATCTCCCACTCTCTCCACTCCCTCCATGCGCACACTACCTTGCAGCCCACTCTCCCCCGGGTGAACAACACCCATCCAGTGGCCTATAAAAGGGCCAGCCCCCGCCCATGTTCAGAGGTCGGAGAGAGGAAGAGAAGGAGAAGCTCTGCAGAAATTCTGTCAAGGAGGACATCCGCGCAGCTCAAGGAAGGGGCAGTGGGAAAAGAGGCTCTGCAGGAGAATCAAGGGCAAGTCTTGAGGGATTTGAGGTAAGATATCATGTCCATTGCCAAAGCCGTCCCCTCCCTTAGAGGATATGACCATCAGGAGCTCAATTCCCTCAATTACTCTCCTATATTAGTAGGTTATCTCCCCACTTAAACCTGCAATTCCTAGATATATACTAGGACCCCACAGACCCCCTTTCTTCAAGCTTCTCGGACATATTTGGGCCTAGTCCCGGAACATGAGGAAGGCCATGTCCAAAAACTCATATTGACTCCATACTTGAGCCCATATTGTTCCCCGGATATACTCCCTTACTACTTTTATAGACTTGTTGAGTGAGCCTTCCCTTCCTCCCTCATTTCTCTTCCAAACAGTCCCTCCGGCCTTGGAATTATGGAAGATATCCCTCAAAGTCCCACTACTTTAGTAGCAATACAATGAGGCAAGTAAGGAAGAAGGTTATACCCGGCCTCTTTGGGACCCACATGATGGACCAAAGATTCCCCGGGTAGCCTTAGCTAAAGCAAAGGAATTGGAAGGAGATGGCCAACCGGGCCTTTGACATAGCTATGACATCCGACCATGGAAGCATATAATTCAGGGTCCGAGGATGCCAAGGGGCTGATCAGAGCCCAATATTGGACATAGCTCCATAAATTTGTCTCGGATAGGATCAAATATATATATGGTCCTTTTGATCTATCTTATGATGAAGAAGACAGAGTGCGGGGCAGATTTTATATAATGGGGCTATGGTTATATGTGCACCCCACCAAATGAGGATATGTAACATGCCATTTAGCATGATCAAGACATATATGATGATACTCGTATAAAGATGAGCAAAAAACAGTGCTATATTCATGTCTATATCCTGGTTGCAAGAACCATATGAGATGAAGAGATTATGACCATAACAGGACATTATGAAGGCTTGATATTAGGCCTAGTTTTAAGTAGGTTTGTATATAGCCTTTTGGCTTATCTCATAATGAGAGAAGGCCGGCTATAAGGCAGACCCAGGTGAAGATAAAGGAGAGATAACTTCAATATGATGAACTTGAAGTTCAACTCCACCAACATACTATATGGTTTCAGCCAAGCATATGATAGTGAGCAAGGGATCCTCTTATACATATGAGTGATCCATAAGAAAATGAACCAAGTCCTATTACAAGGGGACAAGGTAAATAGGCAGGTCCATTAATTTTGATTCCCGGACCTAGACACTAATGAAAACATGCTAAGGAGAAACAGAATGCAAGCCCAGACATAAATGGGCAGAATCCCCATGAACATTCTAATCGATGGGACTTTGAAGTATGGTAATCTCCAATACATGTATATTATAATCCGAAGCATGGTGGGATGAAACATAGCTCAGTCCACCTGTCTCGGACAGAAAGTGGGGCAATATGCCCATTCCCCTTAATTAATTCCATCATGAAGAGAGCATATGAGCACGGCTCATTGTGAGAACAAAAAGATTCATATGGAGAGGGGGTCAATTGTGGACTGAACCTCTACATTAGTGGAGGGCAGTTCAAGAAGGGGTAAGGTGATCCCGATATGATAAGTGTGAACTTCACCACATAAGGGTATGTTCTGCACCATATAGTACACACGAAATATCCATAATTGATGGTCAAATACCATCATATGCATATGTGCATACAATTGATAATAATCATGAAGCTAATTGGAGGGACAGGACTGAGCTTCAACTCCGGGATTCCAAGAATATGTTGGCTTGATTCTGAATACTCAGATTCTGAATAAAAAAAATAGATTGACCTCATATGTTGGGGACCGGATACATGAAGTACATAGGCAGAACCTGCCCATTCCATATACTAAAGTCTATGGTATGAAATGATATGTCATTTCATATCATATCATGTAGCTCATTTGGAGGTCTTACATAATAGGCTAGTGGCCTAGCTAAGAGGCTTTCATTAGCATATGCTTTAGGGGTGAAGGGGTGAGAATCAAGTTCTGTATAATATTGGGCATCCGGCCCTGATTCCGACCTGCCTAAGGTAAGGGGGATGGAGGGGCTCTGTCCGGCCTCTGATCCGGATTGTGCAGAAGGCTGAGAGGGAGATCTTGTGGCATATACACATATGTATATGTAGGTCCCACATGGCAAACTTATAATCAAACTTATGTTGTCTTAATATCATACACCTCAGGTTTATATAAGCCCGGGTCTGGGTATGAGATTTCAGACCTCATATAGGGGGGGATGTGACAACCATCATGAAGAAGCTCCAATGCATAACTTGGTGCTTCAGATATCTACATAGATATATGATTTAGTCCTCTGGAGTTTGATCCTAAGTCTGGCCTCGGATCTGAACATAGTCAGGTCATTCCATAGACCATGCAGAAGTTCCATATGATAGGATGATGATCAAACTTAACTGATTTTATTCCAGGTCTGAATATAGCATATTTCAGGCTCTGTAGAAAGTAGATATAACCTCCATTAGTGGCCAGAGCCTAAGACAAGGTTCGGTGCAGAATTCTGAACTTTAAGACCCCCATCCCGGAGGTTTATATTCTAGAAATTTCTAGGAGGCTTCCAACCATAGATAACATGGCTTTGCTTCCGGAATTTTAATTCTAAGTTTAATCAGTCCGAGGGGTAGATAAGGGTGAAATTTCGATTGCTCTTGGACCTAAACATAAATAGGTCATGGACAGCTTGTGTAGGAGGCCATATAGATGCCTTAAGGGACATACATTTCAGGCTCATATAAGCCTGGGTCCTTACATAACTTAGCACCCATCATATGGTAGGTCTTGGGATGTATATTCTTTGCATCGGATAACAGTCAGTCCTAGGCCAATGGCAGATCAGCTTTTCTCATTCTCTCAGTGATATTGAGATTCTTATCTATAAAGATAGGAGGAGAAACTCTGGGCCCCTATATGGGTAGGGCCAGACTTGGACCAAATTCTGGATACTGATGGATCCTAAGCTTAAGAAGGGGTGAGAAATCGGAACATGCCTATGAATGTTCCATTTTGCACATAAATCTGGTCGGATTTAGCTAATTTATGAAAAGATCCACTTCAGGCTTCCCCTCTTATGTGTTTCCACATAAGATTCATATAATGTCCAAACTTCAGAAGCATGTTAACTAAATTCAGGTCCATCAAATGATATGAATATTTCAGGGATCTCAAGGTTAATCCAACATCTGTCTCATGGCAGAACTTAACCCATGGGTTGATATTAAACCATATCAAGGTCAGGTGCAGACCTGAGTCCGGGTGATATCTCGAAGAGCAAATCGCTCAAATTCAGATTAGTATTTGTGAGCACATAAATCCCAAGTCAAAGAGGGTCTCCCCCCTGGATAACAGCCAAGGTCCAGAATTTGTACAGAATTCTGGTAAGTCTCTCAGTCATAAGAAGAGGGGGTGTTGGCTAATTTTGGCTAGCCTTGATCTGAATATAACCAGGTCATTATGGACTCATTAAATATCCCATACCCTATATACAGTTTTTGTATAGAAGACCAATAGCCAAACTCAGATGGCTTAACTGACATAATTCAGGCTCATATAAGCCTGAGTTTCATATGAAATTTTGAAATGGAATCAATACCCTTTATGGAGTCGACTCTAAAATATGGTCTAGGCTCGGATTATGAGCAGCCCAAAATCAGTTGCAGGATCTTTATGCATAAGGACCCTGTATGGCAGGCTTGTGGTCGGATTTGAGTAGGCTTTAGGAAGGGCAAATTTAACCCTTATCATGAGGCAAATCCCGACGCATGAAGTCAATGTCAGGGCCGGCTAAAGGTCTGAACCTTAGCAACATATAAGAGTTGGGCACCCAGGCCCGGGTTGATGTTTGTGTCAATCATATGGTGACATAAATATTAAGTAAGCCAGGATCATCATCCTTAGACATCTAAGATCATGAGGAGACGGGTAAGGGCTCATAACCCATATGTGAGCGAAGCTTACCTTAATAGGATCTCTGATGTATCACATATGGTTAGGTCCGGGTGCTAATAAGAACTGAAAATCCTAAGTCTGAGAGATAAATAATCCTCTGAGTTTAACATGCCTAAACTCAAAATTCAGAACCTGGTATCAATAAGTCCTAGGCCCGGTCTTATGTAAAGCCTTCAGCCATGGAAGTTATGTGAAAACCTGGATCATAGACCAGATTTAAGAAGTATGTCAAAACCCTACGCACGACTTGGGCCAAACCAGAGGGGGGGCCGAGCATATGAGGTGTAGGGTCCAAGGGCCTCTAAGTATTGGATTGCGGACATAGTTTCTTGTGCAATCTAAATCTGAATGTAGTATGGTAAGGTGTATATGCCATCTCATCGAGTCTAGGATATCAAGACTTGGAATCTGGGGTTATCTAAATCTAGAAGCCCATGAGAGGAGAACATAGTCTCTTCTCAAATCCAGATGTATATCATACCTGGACCCTCCGAATTTGGTGGGTAAGGTCACTTCTCAAACATGTACTAAGTCAAAGAATAAAGACTTAAATAATAAAGGACTTGAATCACAAAATTGGCACATATGGCCAGGATTTCATATGAAATCAATATAGATCTTGATCTGAATATACTCAGATCTTGATTAGCCTCAATAATTCAACCTATGTCTTAATATAAGACATTAGGTTGAGAGATTAATCCTTGCCCATACCCTTAAGCTTAGATACTAAGTTTTTGGCATTGTCATTTAACCTTATATGGTCGTTATGCTGTCAGATTTAATTATTAAGTCTGCATTCCATTGATTTTTTGGGTCATAATCCCCAGACGCTGATATTTTGTGGATGAATGTTTTCTTTCATATACGAATTGCTACGACAGTTAATCAAGGGTGTTCGAGAATCTTGATGTAATTAACATCGAAAATTCGCAACTTCCGATGGAGAGAGGTCCAAAGACAAATTTTATGAACCCTAACCTCGATATATGTTTTATATATGCATATCACATATTTTGGTTAATATTTTCTATGAAATATCATGTATTTTCATAGTAGCCAAAGATAGGATATCGAGAGTTCATTTTTTGAAACAAATGAAAGTTAAATGAATTTTCAAGACAATGTCATACTACACCACCATGATATTTATTTTTATATATCCATACTTATACGAATAATTTTCCTCGAGGTTTCACAGTCTTCATGCAAAGGTACCAACTTTTCAATACAATCATACAACCTCGCTTGATTTCATTGTCACTCTCAATATCGGGATTGACATAGTGAAACTGTGGATTTAGATAATACCCCGCAGTATGCAACGGACGATGTAATCGAAAATCCCATCTTCTGTCAATGATATCCCAAATTTGGCTATATTTATCTATTTTATCATCCAATGCCTTTTTTATTCCTTCCTTGGCACGATCCATGGCTTCACATATATATCCCATTGCAGGCTTTTCACCATCGACTAGCCTTAATACAAGGACAAGTGGTTTGAAGATCTTCAAAGCATAAGCCACTTCTTTCCAGAATGTTGTCTTCAATATAATTTCACAACTCTTTTTTCTATCAATTTTTTTATTCCATCGATTGTTGTTATTTGTCCAATCCTGCGAGGTGAACATACGTCGCAAATCATGCTTGTATGTGTTTAAGCTGTCCAAACTCAGATAGTTAGTTGTAAATCTAGTTACAGCTACACGAACAAGGTTCTTATCATTTGTGTATTTCCTCAGAAGTGCTAAAACCTTGGTGTGGCCATAAATAAAGTTTGTGACATATTTTGCATGTCAATTTATGGATTTTATTGGTGACAACTTTGAAATATCTTCAAGCATTAAATCAAGGTAGTGAGCAGCACACGGTGTCCAAAACAAATGGCGGTGTGTGTCCATCAAAATGCGGCCTGCAGCTACCTAACTCGTCTCATTGTCCGTAACAATCTGCAGGACATTAGCTGGACCAACTTTTTCCACGACCTTATCAAGAAGACCTGCTAGCAGCCTGGCATCTTTTACCTCTGATGAAGCATCTACTGATCTTAAAAAAACTGTCCCAGTAGGAGTGTTTACCAAAAAGTTAATTAATGATCTACCTCTTCTATCTGTCCATGCATCTGACATGATTATGCAACCAAATCTTACCCAACTGCCCTTCTCTTTCTCTACCAACTTTTGAGTGCTCTCAATCTCCTTAGACAAAAGAGTCTCTCTTATTTCATGATAACTTGGTCCTTTCAAGCCTGGACCAAATTGACCAACTGCCTCTAACATTGTTTGAAAGCTATTCAGGCGGACAGTGTTGAAAGAAATGTCCGCTTGGTATATCCATCTAGCGATGTACTGAATACATTGCTCTATTTCCTCTTTCAAATGTTTCTTGTCCTTTATTGTTTTTGCCTTGGGCTCCTCGGGAGGTGCACAAAAATGATCAATGGGTCCTTTCATCCGTGGAGGAAGAAATTGGAGTGAAAGCTCATCTACATTTTGTGAGACATCTTGTGAAGATGTCTCCATCTGTTGTACTCCTTGCTCAAGTAGCTTGTCCCTCCCTTCCATCTCTCTAATGTTCATTGCCTTTTCAACTCTCGTTTGTTTTGCTTGTTGCATACACTGTTTTATCTCCTCCTTAGCTTCCATACTTGCTTTCTTGCAAGTAGTCACATTCGTCCTCAAACCTGCAATGTGTTGCTTCAAATGATAAATGCCTCCTTTGCACTCTTTTTGGCAAAATTGACACCTAACAAGATCTTGGTTCCAAGGATCTATTAAAATCTCATATTTCCATCCAACATCTTTGGATTTAGGAGGTGCTCTTGCTATGAAACCGGATGCTTCACTTGTAGACATGGGCGCAGAAGGTTGACTATTAGAATCTGTCCCTGATCCATGGTTTTCACGTGTTTGAGACATGATAAAATATAACCTAAAATGAACCAAAATATTAAAACAAAAGAACAAGGCAAAATGTTAAAAATCAACTCACAAAATGTACTCACCAAATGTTAAATATCGACTTATACTAATGAAAACAATGTCAACAAACATAACTACGTAATCAGATAGGTGCTTGCTTGAAATAACCAAGTGAATAAAAAAAACCCAAAGAGCATACCTACGCCAACTTAAGTTGGCAGATCCAGTGGCGGCTGAGGCTTCCGACGGCAGCGGAAACAGCGGTGGCAGCGGCAGGAGCCGCTTGAGGTGTCTTTGCAGGCGGTGGGGTGATCTGGCGGGAGTGGCGTCGGGGGCGGAGGTAGCTTCTGACGGCGGCGGCGGCAGCAAGAGCTTCCAACGGCGGCGGCTGGGGCTTCCGACGGCAGCGGAAGCAGTGGCGGCGGTGGCAGGAGCCGCTTGAGGTGTCTCTACAGGCGGTGGGGTGATCCGGCAGGAGTGGCGTCGGGGGCGGAGGCAGCTTCCGGTGGCGGCAGCGGAGGCTTCTGCCAGCGGTGGCAGCGGCAGGTGCATCTGCAGGCGGCGGCTTCGTCCGGAGGCGGGAGCAGCGATGGGGGTGAGGGTCTGGGCAAATGAGTGTTCGGGAGGGAGGGAGAGAGAGAATCGAGCGGGGGGGGGGGTGTTTAATCGACCCAGATCCGGTCTTACCGGATCCAGTTCTTACCGGACAGCAAGGGGGAGGTGGGCGAGGTGCGTAGGGCGCCCTAGGCGAGCGCTGAGGCGGGTGAGGCGCCGGAGGTGCTCACCTCAGGCGAAAACCGTCGAAGCGAGGCGGTTTTCAACCGCCTCGCCTCGCCTCACCGCCTAGGCGGGTGAGGCGACCGCCTCTAACAACAGAGAATATGATACTTGTTATTACTGTCATTTATACAATTGGTAGTGTTCATTGTAATTTAATTAAGGCATATTGCATAATTACAAATTTTGCTACCCAAATGTACAAATTTGTCTTCTGTATTGTCACTTCCAAGTTCCAACGACTTATTAAAAATGTTTATCCTTTTTAATTTTTGAATGTTGTCACTTTTTATGCAACATTATGCTTACAAGCAGAAGTTCTTATATTTTAGTTGAACTATTGTCTCGGGTGGAAAAATCTGTAGATTTTGATAGATCTCTGAAAAGTCAAAGTTAAAGTCGGCATCTACCCTTATAGAGACTAGTGCCAAGGATGACCTATTATTAAAACATACACAGGTTGCAGAAGAAGCACTTGAAGGTTATTTGACAATCTCATTTAATTCCTTCTCATTTAGGGAAACATTCCTTGCGATATTGCATCAGACTAATGCTATTATATCCAGTTTTTCATGCTAAAAACCATGGGAAATATCTTGTTTTAGGTTGCAAAAAAACAGAAGCAGAAGCACCTTTTGTAAAACAAGAACTGGATGATGCATTACGAAGCAAATTTGCTGCATAAAAAGTAGCAGCTGATTTAGAGGTAACATTAGGGGAATGCAAGCAACGGTTGCAAATGAGTTTTGAAGTAGAAAAGCAAATGGCGACTGATGCTGCATTGAAGACACGGGAAGAGAAAGAAAAGACACAAAAACTAGAGGACAAACTAGGAGAGCTAAACAGACAGCTTTCTAAACTTGTAACTGAGAATAACAATTTGATCAAAGCCCTTGAAATAAAGGAAAGAGTCATTGAGGACTTGAATGAATGTTATAATCAAGCAGATAAAAAAATCACTTTACTAACAGAAATACTTGATTCTTCAGATAAAAATAATGCTTCCCTGAAGTCCGAAGTCTGCATTCTTGAAAAGGAGCTCCAAATTCAAAACAAAGAGAGAGAGTTTAATCTCAAATCAGGTGATTCTCTCTATAAGCAGCACCTCAAAAGTATAAAAAAGATAACAAAACTTGAATCAGAGTGCCAAAGGTTGCACCTGATTGTGTGGAAACAGATGCCAGGGCCTGCAGCTGTAGCAAAAATGAGGAGTGAGGTTGAAATGATGGGAAAAGATACATCTGAGATGAGACAGAAAAAGACAAACAGCTCAATGGGGCCATTGGCGAAGGATTTTGCACCAGGAAACTACACTGACTCCTATAACAAGAGGCTCTCTCTTGTTGAAAGGTTAAATACATTAGAAGAGGAAAATAGAAATCTAAAGGAAGCTCTGATGAAGAAAACACTGAATTACAGTCTGCTAGGCTTATGTGTGCCCGTACTGCTTCAAAATTGTCTCAGGCTGAAACCCAACTCGGAAAAATATTGAAGGGACATTCTAACTTTGAATGGGCTAGAAGAAGACCTCCCTTATATGATATGCCTCTTACTTCAATATGTGAGAATGATGGAAATGAACACAATGATAGCTGTGCTGAATCTTGGGCTTCTGCATTATTATATGAACTGGAGAACTTCCGAAATGGAGTATCAACTACTGTTTCATCCAAGACTTCTGTTGTGTCTGAGTTAAGTTTGATAGATGACTTTGTTGAGATGGAAAACTTGGCCATTGTTTGTGTGGATAAACCATGTGCAAGTTCATATTCTCTTTCTGATACAACAAACTCAGGCCTTTCTCCTTGTAAAAATGCCTCAAAGAATGAGCTCCCTGGAACTCAGTTTACAGACATAGTGTCACTTGGTGGTTTCTCAACTATCAATGATTTAAATATTGAGATACAGTCAAGTTCAACATCTTTAGGGAATCCTCCTGGGTGGCTTCAGGATGTTGTGAATGCAATAGCATATGGTCACCATGTCTCGCAAAGGAGTCTTGATTCCATTCTTGAGGAGATCAGGGTAACTTTAGCTGGTAACTGTTATCTAGTTGATATCCACCCATCTGGCAATCTACATGCTAGTTGGGAAAAGCCCCATCATCCTTCGCCGAGCTTACTTGGTGGAGATTATGGAGCTAGCTTCTTGCTACCTGAAGTAGCTGTAAGTCAATCTAGAATGAAATTATATAAGTTACTAAATAGACTTATCAAACTTATTCAAGGAATCAATGGAAATTTGTTAACTGATGACAGTATGCTTCAGGGAGGATGCAGAAGTAATGAGAATGCCATCCCAGGAAGAACATGTGCCGAATATATATCTCATGTCTTTCAACGGAAAACTTCTGAACTTAACAGAAGTTTTACAATGTCTCCTCCAGGCCTGCAATAATCTGGTCAATAAAAAGGCTGACGCTGAAATGTTTTTTGAGGATCTGATTTCATCACTTGAATGGATTGTCAGCAGCTGCTTCTCCCTTCAAGATATTTTGAGCATCAAAGATACAACTAAGAAACAAGAGCAGTATGGAAAGGAATGCTGCTGTCAAGGTCTAGAACAAAATGATACCCTATTTGGAAGCAAAAACTTGAGTGGATCAGCTTTTGTTTCAACTACTTTAAACTCCCATAAGGAAGCACCTGAGGTGAATTGTGAAAACAGGAATATGAAAATTGATTCAATGAATGCCCTGTTTATGAGGAGTGAAGGACAAGCATCAGATGCCACTAAGAATGGATCCCTTGTTATCCAACCTGAGGAGTCAGAACAAATCACTTTGAGCTTAAAAGAAGACTTGGAAACACGGAGACAATCAAAAAGGATAATTGAAGCACATGTTGAAAATCAGAAGCTACTGAATCGAGAACTGGATATCCAACTTTCTATTCAAAATTGGAGTTGAATGAGCTGCACCATAAGCTTTCCTGTTTTGAAATGGCTCTGGAGGACAAAACCAACTGCTATAAAGAACTAGAAGCAACATGTTTCGAACTACAGCTCCAAATAGAGAGGTAAATAACTTACCAACGAGTAATTCCAGTTAATAAATGTCTTCTGTACGTAAAACATTATATTTTTCATGCAATTTTGATGTATTCATTTGTCACATGCTTTTCAGTGCTTCTAACAAGGGAACATCAAATGAATTAACAAATGAAGATCCAAAACAACTAGAAACCGTAAGTTATTCTCATAATTATTGCTAAAAAATGCTAGTCCATGATTTTTGCTATATTCCACAGGAACATTTTAGAAAACTGCTCACATTGACAATGTATAATCGTTTGTTTTACTTTTTCTTATTTATTTGTTAGTTATAATCGTTTATACACTGTTGTGTATGCAAACTTTTAGGTGATGATTTAGTTCATAAGTTAAATATAGATTCTACATGTTAAAAATATTGGTGTATAATTCTTTAAGTATAGCTAGTTATTAATACTTTACTTTGCCTTGTTACTTCACGTGGTCTAATCATTATCGTCTAAAATTTCACCTAACGTGCTTTAGGGCTTAGTCCCTTTACAACCACGTAATTTCTGCTGTAGTGTATACAGCTGTTAATACGGAGGAGTATCTACAAGAAGCATGTTAACCCTACATTTTCGTCACCCGAATGCTTCATGACTCCAAAGGGCTCTTACGTGCCAACATGGTTATATCGAACATGTAATCTATAATTCTGGTCATTACATACATGATTAAACTGATCATGACAAGATTCCATTAAGGTTCGTCAATGTTGGACCAATACTTATGCTATCCTTAGTTCCTTGCCTGATCTACTTATTGTTTTCATATGACCACCATCTATGAGCTGCTCTGTCATTCGGTCCCAATAAGAAGTCCAAGCTTACTCCATGTTCAAGTTGCTTGCAGCCCGATAATCAGGCTTATTTATTGGACAAAGCAGTTTCGATCAGGACACACAGGTTTCTTCCTACATCCACGATCATGGTGGATTTAAAACACCTTATATCTGGACAATCTATGGCTGTTGTCAATGATTGTGGGGTCTTGATCTGAATCGGATAGGATTAGCCGGTCTTGAGAAAAATCAGTCGGGATCAGTCCTTCAAAAACTGTTAAAAAATAGAAAAATATATATGATGGGCCTAGATGGGGTTCCAATCCAATCTAGGTCATTTTGGGGCCAATTTTGGTCCCAAAACTGGCCGTATAAGGCATCCGATGTCTTTTCTGTTTAATATGGTCTTACTGGGTCCGTTGGACCTGGTAAAGCCTAGATTCAGTGACTTCGGGTCTCGATAGATCCAGTATGGCACGATCCAGGCCTTATCGGGTCCAATGGAAGATGTCCTGAGTGGGGAAAATGCATTGGGAAGACACAGCGGCAGTAAAGTGCCACTGCGATGGATGCCGGGGCCCCGATTCCGGTTGTCAGAATCTGTCTGGGATCGTTTGTTTCCAATCATTTATGATTCTTGGGGAATTGTCTGGATCAGCCAATTCCTGATCCAATCTTGCCGGATCAGCTGTTCCAGGCCAATTCTCTGGGAGTTGGCTTTGGATTAGTTATTCCAAGAGAAAATTAGATTGGCAGGTGCCAATCCGATTCGAGAATCGGCTGATCCTGGTTTGAATCAACCAATTCTATGAACTATGGCTGTTGTAGTCAAACTGTTTATTGTTCCGATAAGTCATCTCAGCTGAGTCTCTTAGACAAGTTGTACGATTGTATCTGTCATGTTTTTAACTTATTTACGATGCTATTTACCGGTCTATTAAGCTAGCTAAGTGAAGTTCATTGGGCATGTTTTGCGAAGCCCATTTTCTAGGTGGTTCAGTAATGCCTGGGTGATGTGCATTGGGCAAGTTTTGCCAAACCCATTTTCAAGGTGGTCTGGTGACGCCTGCGAGGCCGCCAATGCCCTACCTAGGTCCCTTTGCCATCGTCAACACTCACACTTACCTTTTCAATGCTGATGTGGTTGGCGTAGCCATGACCCCTAATGACTTCTTCGAATGACCTTGTCATCTTCTTTGTGTCTTTAGGCATGTGATCACTAAACGAGTCAGTGGGTCCTCACTGCCACCTGCGCTCTTGTCGTGGAGTCTACATGGAATGGATTGCTTAATTGATGTTGGTGGTCTCAATGACATTTTTCAAGCTGACCGGCTCATCTTTGATAGCACCAGTGAACTAGTGTTCCTAGTGTTGATTCGGGTTTCTACCTTTCTAGTGGCTCTTTCTCAAATAGTCTTGAGCAATTACGTTGACTAATCACCGAGCCCAACAACATTATAGCCATCTTGCCAACTTCACTCATCAGGTGGATAGTGGATACTCCTTGGGACTGTAGTGCCAGGTGACTACCATTGACCCTGCAGACAGTACTGCAGGAGGAGCAGGGGTGCAAACAAGTTGATGCACTCGACAAGTAGCTATAAACTTTGTTTGATAGTAGTCGACTCATCTCATTTATTTTTCATAAATGAACAAGTTTGAACAAAAAAATAAAGTTCAACTCGTAACTGAGCTGAGCTTGAGCAAATCCCTAGTCGGCTTGATAAAACTCGTGAGTAGCTCATTTAAGAACTTGATTGATAACTGTGGAACCTCAATTTTTCATAAATTTTTGGAAATTCATTTTTCGTTTTGATTTTACTTTTGACTTAGCCTTGACTACTAAGAAAATAGGTGGTATTTCATAACAGTATTAGCTAGGTCAGTGGTATGCATAAAAATATATGTTGAGGTCATTAGATTATTTAAAAATTTGTTTTGACCTCCCCCATCGGATGGTGCGAAGATCCAATGTTAACTACGTTGAGAATACTCGAATACCCTTGATTAGCTGTCATAGCAATCTTGTAAATAGAAGACATACATCCGTACAATAAACATATGGGAGCAACAACCCCATACACTTGTTGGAATGCAAAATTTAGTGTTTCAAACTTTTGTTTGAGTTGATTTGAATTTATTTGAATTGTTTGAATTAGGTTTGTTGTTAAGATTTGTTTTTTTATGTTGAGGATTTTCAATTGGGTTCGAAATTCGATGGATGTTCAATTTTTTTATTTAATTTCTGATTTGGTTGGGTTTTGCATTTAAATTTTTAGATTTGGGGATTTTCAAGATCTGAATTGATTAAGTCTTATTGTCTTTTAGTTGAGTGATTTAATCTCAATTTGATTTGGGTTTGTTTTAAAATTTTGATTTATGATGTTTTTTTTAATTAGGACTTGATGTCTTTTGGTTGAGTCCAAATTGTGATTTTTGTTTAGGATGCGTTTCATTTAAATGTCATTTTAAGTTAGGATTTAACACATTTTTTTTAGTTGAGAATCTTTTCCACATTTTTTATGTTTTGGGTTTGATTTGAGTTGACTTGGATATTTTGATTTCAGTTTTTTTGTTTTGCTATGCCATGTTTTATACATTTGCATTCCTTCATTTTCATGGGGCTATTCTATAAGTTCCAATGACAATAATGATATGCAAAATTTGAAACTTCCATTTATTGGCAAATTCGAATGCACATTACATGTGGGGGACATAGAAATATCGAGTTTCCCATTGATGAATTTTCCTTAGTCCTTGATGGACATATGATGATCCTTTCTTGGCATATATCTCTCATTTTTAATTTAAGAGAAAATTTTGGCATAACCTCCCCATAAATTGATGAGATATACCCCCCCTTAGTAGGTGGAGTTTGATACTCCCTACTCCGGGGGAAGGATCGGTAGAAGATGGGAGCTTGCCTATTTCTCCGTCTGGAACTATGCACACCGGGAGCATGCCCGAGTGCCCGTTCCATGTGGTACCTATGGAGATAGGCTAGCCTCTTAATTAATTAATTTTTTTGATTAATTGATATGCTCAAACGTTCAATCATGTATCTTCAGGCCCTGCGGCCTTAGTTCTTCATTGCTGGTTTGGTTACGTCTATTGACTCCTCTGACAGAAGGTGCCTTTGACAGTTTCTGATTCTCTCAGCTGAAACCAGACCCTTCACATTTGATCATGTAGTACGGCAGTGGCCCAGTTGGCCTAATCAACCATTCTGATTGAAGAGAAGCCCCTTTAATCCTTCTTCGGACAACAAACATGGCCATGGCCCGGTTGGCCCATTGACTCCTCTGACAGAAGGTGCACTTTGACAGTTTCTGATTTTCTCGGCTGAAACCAGAATCCTTCATGTTTGATCGTCCAGTGAGGTAGTGGCCCGGTTGGCCTATCAACTATTCTGACTGGAGAGATGCCCCTTTAATCCATCTTTGGACAGCAAGCATGGCCCGGTTGGCCCTGTTCTTTCTGACTAACATAAACCCCAATGACCATGACTGATTTTTTTTGACATTTTGCACCCAAGGAGTGTTAAAAAAGGGCAGCTGCGGGTCGTTGGGTATTTGGCGGGTATGTTGGATGACCAGGATTATACAAATTTTTTTGACAGGTCTTAGTGCAGAAGAATGAGGTGCAGACCAGGGGTACCTGGGCATTCTTTAACATGCTTTCTTTTAGTGGCGGTTGAAGTCTGGATGAAGGCTTCGGCAGAGGAAAAAAACTAGGTTGACACCATAAGACTTTGATATCAAGCTTTTCCTAACATCTATTGACAGACCTTTTCAAAAGAAATAGGTCGTCTTAACCGTAGGAGCCCATGGATAACCTTAAGAAAGCTGAACAGCTGATGGGTTATAGATTTCGGTTGAGTAGAGAGAGGACTCTTCATGGGAGGAAAAGGATAACCGGGAAAGGGCCTCTGAACCAAGGTTTGCCATCTCGGATCTTGGCTTGGTCTCGGGAGGGTGAAATAGAAGAGATCTCGGAAAAATCTCGGGAGATCAGATCTCGGATTCTCGGATCAAAATGTATATATGTATGAAACATAACATAATATCTTCTAAAGATACGAGTATATCAATGAATTTATATAAAAATATATAACACATTTATACATCAATTGTGTGAATGAACAATTACAAAGTACTCTTAATATCAAAAAAATGATCTTTGTGTTTCTAAAAGATTTAATCTTGTATATAATCTTATTTAAATACTAATATGGTATTAAACTTGTAGCACATTTTTATCCGCGATAGTATAAGTGCTAGTGAGATATATTAATATGTTTACACTATCATAAATGGGGGGCGCAGAGTAGTCACAGATCGACTTGCGCAGTCAGGTCGCGGGGGTCAAGGGGGCAGCGCCCCTTTGTGGGGGGTTGTCAGGGGGGCAAAGCCCCCCAAAAGGAATTTTTTTGTATATGTTGGCGTACATTTTTCAAAGAAGAAAAAAAAAGAAGAAGAAAGAGAGGAGAACAGATGGGCTGGTTTAGAAGCTGGGCCAATAGCCCATAAGATTAGCCACAATTGGGCCCAATTGGACACCCCAGCAGGAGCCGGATTCATCCAGCCCATAATTGGCACAATTGGGCCAAGTTCAGGCCTTGTGCGCAGCCCATAGGAGGGCTTGGGCCTCCTCTCAGCCTGCTGGCCCAGAAACCAGGCCCAATTGGGTCAGGCCCACTTCAGTGGCAGTCTAAACAAGGCCCAGCCGCACCCACTTACCACCTCAGCAGCCTTGTGCGCACCCACCTGCCAGCTCAGCCTCCCAACAGTCAGTTGAAGAAAGGGGAAGGTGAAGGGACAGCCAGCCAATCAATTGGAGTAAATGGTGTAACTTCCATGGGGGAGGTCAAAGGTCACCAGCGTATGCAACTCCTGGCTCTTCATCTGCCCCCTTCACTCTCTATAAAAGGAAGAGAGGCGCACCAGCCAGGGGGGAGGGAGTTGGAAGCGCCGACAGGCTGCCGGTCTGCTACCTCATTGCTGCTGCCATCTGCGCCTGCAACCTGCCGCCAGGAGAAGGAAGGAGAAGAAGAAAAGAAGAAAAGGTAAATAAGGCTAGTTGGTGCGCCCATGTAGCCCCTCAAAGGGCCGTCTTTTCTACCAGTCCCAGGTCCATCTCCAGCCCCTGGTATGTCTGAAGGAATCATCTTGTATAGCCTGTGTTCGGACCTAGACCAGACCCCCTAAAAGCTCCCTTGCGCAGGCCTGTTTCAGTCCAACCGAACACCCCAATTCAGGCCCAAATCCGGCCCCCATTATGGTCTACTGAACAGCCCTTCTGCAGGCCCCTGCTCGGACCCACTCCCAGGTCCATATACAGCCCATTTAACAGGCCTACCTGCAGGCCCATTTGACCCAGCCGAACACCCTCCCACAGTAGGAAAAGAACTCCTCATAATCGGTCTACAACCTGACCTCTGTTCAGGCCCATAATAGGCCCATAACCTGACCTCTGTTCAGACCCATAACTGGCCCATAACCTGACCTCTGTTCAGGCCTATAACCGGCCCATTTCCTGGTCTCTACCCAGGCCCATAGCCGACCCACAACCAGCATATAATCATCCCCCCTTGCAGCCCACTCAAAACTCCCTGAACTGTACCTGTTTTAGCCCACTGAGTACCCCCCTTTAACAGGTCACTTCTCAACCTCAAGCTGACCTTAATCCAGGCCCATTGCTAGCCCAAATCCGGCCCCCAATCCAGGCCCAAACAGGTCCCCAATCGGCCTTCTTTCAGCCTGCTGCCCTGGCCCCCCTTGTGGCCCATCAAGCGGACCCCTCACAGTCCCCTGACAGGTCTCTCAAAATCAGACCCAGGTCTGGCCACATTGCCCTTTGCGCAGGTCTGTTTAGCCCACCAATCAGGTCCCAAGTCAGAACCTGAAATGTCCCACCCTAGAGGCCCATTTCGGCCCATCCAAAACCATACCAAAACACCCCTTTGTGGCCTACTGAGAGGGCAGCGGTCCAGGGAGTCCTAAGCAGGAGGGCAGCTGCCAGAAGGTGGGCCGGCTTGAAGGTGACGGCCCGGCACCCCTTGGAAACCGTCCGACGGGCCAAGGGCATAGCCGGGTGGCCTTCCAAGTCGGTCCAGCCAAGCAGGGCCAGCAGAGCAGCAGCTTCCCAACAGGCCCTTCCGGCCCAAGACAGTCCAAGACAGGCCCGGCGGGCCTATGAAGATTGAAGACCGGCTCGGAACGCCGATGAAATTGAACCGGCCCCCATGGCCTTTGTTTCAAAAAAATGAATGAACAAATAAAAATTCAGAATGTGAAAGCAATATTAAATTAAGGAGATCCACCCTTCGCGGAGACTCCAACCTTGGACGACTCCCCCCGGGTCCGCCCCGGAATGTCGATCCGGACGGTGGCGCGGGCATGCTCCCGTAGCCAGCGGTTCCTTCCCCCAATATGGCTAAGCTAAGGCTGGCTATTTTGGATGGGTAAATTTTCACTAAGTTGGAAAATAGCCGTCATGCTGTCGTAATGCCAAAATTTTTCCAAAGTAGTGAAGATAAACCTATATTGGGGGAAGGACCAATCACATTGTACACCGATGTACTTCACCCCATCTCTCAATGAAATGAAGCTTTGATGTTCAAATTGATGCATGAAGCCGGGCATTCAAAGTGGCCCGATGGGTCGGAGGCGATGCAAACCGCCAAACCAAAATAAAGTCTATTTCAAAATCAATCTGGAAATTCAAACAGAAAACCAAAAAAGAAAACAAAATCTGCAAATTCAAACCAAAAACAGAACTAAACAAAATCTGAAATTCAACTTATTCCGGTTCAATAAACAACCGATCTTCAACAAGATTGAACCGGTTTTGAAACAAATCGAACCGAAATCAGATAACCTGCCAAAAATCAGATTCTGAACCGTACTGAACATCAAAAATCAGGTTTCAATAAAAATCTGTCAACAAAAAAAAAACAGATTCCAATTAAATCTGCAACCAAAAAATCTAGATTTGAACAATCTATCAAAACAGGTTCTAACCAACTTCAAAAATATGGTTTTTGCAATTTGAAAATTAATTTAAAATCCACAGAACTTCACTTAAATGAACAATCAAGTGCTTAACCCCAAAGAAACCAAATAAGCACATTTCAAACATCCAAAATGGATCAAAATCAACTCAAAAACCAGAAGGTTCAGAAATCAGAAAAAATCAAAATCAACCAAATCAAAAATCCAAACATGCTTCAAACTTTAAGCACATCAAAATTAAAATCAAACAAATTCAAAACAAAACAAATCAAATCCAAATCCAAAAAAAAATAAATAAAACAACAAAACCGAATCAATCAAAATAATTGATTCAAACTCAAACCCTCAAAATCGACTTTCAAGTCAACCAACAAACAAATAAAATCAAACCCGAACAAAGCGGTTTGCATCTGATCAGACCCAAAAGGCCGCTGCCCTTTTGAGTTCTTTGCTTTAATTTGTGGATGTGCATGTCTCCAAAAACAGGTTGCCACGACGGTTAATCAAAGGCGTTCGAGCCGTTGCTCGATGTAAGTTAACGCCGGATACTCGCACCATCCGGCGGAGAAGGGTCAAAAATGAAATTTTCAAAGAACCCGAACCTCGGTTCTAATATTTTTAAAACTATCACCGGACTACCTAATATTTTTAGGATATCACATATTTTCCTAGAAAAGTCCGGAGATATCTTTCTTTCTAAAGAACAGACGCAGAAAAAAGAGGTTCACACAGTATATTATGTATAAATTTTGAGGGACTTCCTAAAAGGCACTGGTCAAGTAGTGCCTTGTCGCCTAGGCGCCCGCTTTGACAACTATGGTATCAGGGGGGCAAGGCCCCCCAAAGAAATTTTTTTTTCGGACTAGGCTACTTGGGGTGAGATCTCGGCAATCTTGTTTCTTGGCCCCCTTGGCGAGACCGAGATCTCGCGAGATCTCGGCGAGATGGCATTCCATGCTCTGAACCTTACCTATCCTTCTTCTGCTGTCGCTTTTCTTTGAACTCTTTTTCAGAAAAATGCTCTTGCTTTCTCTACACCACCAGAAAACTCTGCGGTTGCTGTTACCTCCTTCCGATTTTCCTTGTCTGCCTTTCCTTTGGCTATGCTCTGCGTAGAGAAGAGGCCAAAAAGACCATCCCTCTGCTCCCCGTTCCAAGTCTCCAACTCCCCGGGCACTACAGGCAATTCTTCCTTTTGAGGAGGGTTTGGCGGTTTCTCCCTTCTGCCGTGGTGTTAGTGGGGTGAGGCCCACACTCCACTATCTCCAGTTCCGATTAGACAGGGGCTTGACCAAGTCAAAGAAAGTCTTGTCTTGGTTGCCATTTGCCAAGTAGAGAACGATACATATGATTCCTCCCCTTGAATTAATCTCCTTTCTTATTAAGTGATCTTACGGTTAAGATTTAAATCTTAACTCTACCTTTTACGTGCACCAAATAAATGCTCCCTTGCACCAAAATCAGACCATGGGCATCCTTTAATCTGATGGACCTTGCTGGTCCGTCAACAGGATGTGATTGTTTTGGTTCTCTTTAATTAAATTGAATCAATCATAATCAAGAGGATCCAATAGTATTAATATCCAATAAGGTAGGATCCAATACTTAAACGATGTACTTGTTATGACCTTCAGATCTGTCTCATCTTTGATTGTCTAAATAAATCTCAGCCCTTCTTTATATTTGAATCCAATATCATTAAAGAATCGATATGGTAGGATCCAGAACTTTAAATTACGATCAATCCAAGCCATTGGATCAACTGCTCCATCATATCAACGGTTGAGAACTCTCAATTTGTCCAAGGGTCACCGATTCGGCGAATTTTTCCGATCGGCACAATCTTGGCCCTCAAAAATTTAAAAAATTATATTTAAAATACAATTAAATATCTATGCACCAGAACTTTAGTTTTCGTGCATAGATCTAATTGTTCGAAATTATTTGAACAGTTTAACCTCTGTCTGGAAGTGTATGCGGACTTTGCAATTTTTCAAATTCCGTCCGTAACTTTTCGAATATAGATTGGATTGATGATCTGTGTTTGGCATTGTTCATCTGGAAGTTGGACGGACTTTTTGATGGTGTTGAATGTTAATGGGCCTGCCTGGATTTGTCCGAGCCCAATAGAGGCAAAATGGTCATTTCTTCTCTCAAAGTCGGATTCTGACATTCAAGACACCGTTGTAAAGCTCTCTGTCGAGGCAATGTTGTTGACACACTAATTTGGTCATTTGGGCCCACCAAGTCCAGTAAAGACCGCTTAGAAGTCCACTTTCACTGTTTTACCCATATCTTGCCAAATACAAGTCAGATTTATGATCTGACTTTAATGTTGCTCAATATGTAGCTTGACGGACTTAATGATGCACCAAGATATTATCGGGCCTGTCCTGAATTGCTCAAACATATCAAGGGCAAAAGAGGTCATTTTATCGTTCGGGTATCATTTGAAATCGGATTTTGACATTCGGGGTATCGTTGCGAAGCTCTCAACTGGTATAGTCCCATGGACCCACTTATTTTATCTTTTGGACCTAATATGCCCTTGTTAAGGTCATTTGAAAATTGACTTTTAATTTTTTTCTCATAACTTTCCAAATATGGGTCGGATTGTTGATCTGACTCTGCCATTATTTATCTGGAAGTCAAGTAGACATTCTGGTGGTGCCACTTTTCTTTGGACCTTCCCCAGATTGTCCAGATCCCACAAGGGCAAAACAATCATTTTACTGTCCGAAGTCAGATTTTAACATTTGGGGTGCCGTCGGAAATGTCTTGATTGGTACAGTGCTGTGAGACAACTTGTTTTGTTATTTGGGCCCATTAAGCCTACCAAAGGCCATTCGGGAGCCTATTTTCACTGTTTTGCCCATAACTTGTTGAATTCAAGCAGATTTTCGATCCGACTTCGGTGTTGCTTAAGTTTGGACTGGGCAGACAAGATGGTGACGTCTGACCGTTATCGAGCCATCATCTGGCTGGTCGGGCCCAATAAGACTTTTGGGCCCATTCGGCCCATTGGCCCTAAATGTGATGAAAAGTGGGTCACACTTGTCTATTTGATTTTCTTTCATGTATTTTGACCGAGATTTGCTATTTTTGAATATCATTATATTTTTGAGGTGCCAACAATAACTCAGTTAAATATTTTAGAAATAAATTCACAATACTTAAAAGTTGTATAATATTTGTTCAAATACATAAGAAGTTGAAATTGAACTTAAATTAAGTTTAAACTCGTATTAGAATTTTATAAGCAAGTTTAAAATTAATTTCTATAATAAACTTAAATTGAGCTCATTCAAGTTTCATAAAAAAGTTTAAATTGAGTTTCATAAATGAGCTTGAACTCGAGCTTGAACTAAGCTCTTATTCAAGTTTGAGCTCATCCAGTAAACAATTAGCTCAATGTGCGGAGCTTGAACATATCGAGCTCTTAATGAGTCAAGCTCAAACACAGGTCTATGTTGAGTATCGATTCAAGTTCGAGCTTAGATATTAAAAAATGAGCCAAGCTTGAGTAACATACTACTTAGCTTAGCTTGGCTCGTTTGCACCCTTAAAGAGGAGGTCGGGATCAACAAGGTGCTAAAAGTGGTATAATGATTGAGTCCACCCTCCTATCGACACACCGTCTGTGTTGTAGCCTACTACCACCATGCGAAGTGTGGGCTTAATCATTTGTCGCGGCTCATGTTGTATTAATTGTTTAGAAAGGTGAACAATTGGGGTGCTCAAGTCCCATGCCTCAACATGGAGGTATAACCCTATCCATCTCTTGTTGTTGTCATTTATCTACTCATTTATTATCTGTTCATTTATTGGTTGCACAAGAGATCAGAAGTCTAGGCCGCTCACTAGGGTGTTCATTATTCAATTGAACCCAATAAATCATAGTCTGGTTTAAACTACCAATTGGTTTAGTTTGGTTTCGGATGTTCTTCAAACCAAACTAATAAAAAAACTTAAATTAGATTAAATATTTATTTTAACATTATTTACATATCTTTTTTAAAAAAATAAAGTTATTTTCAAAATTTTAAGCTAAGGTTAATGAAATGGATAAATATGCACACTAAATTTTGATAAAATATCATTTAAAATAAATCAAATAAAATTTTACGTCGACATATATATTATACCATAATAAAATTTGGTTTGAACCCGGCCAAGCGAAACTAAACCAAATTAATTTGGTTTGCTTTGGTTTGATTTGGTTTAGTTTGAAAAAAATTATCCTCGACAACCAAACCAAACAAAACCATAAATACCACCCCTAACCATCACTACTATTTATCGAGTGAGATCCCATCTCAAACCCTAGATCAGGTACATTAATTATGATCATTCTTAGATTCGGGTAGTGCCCTAGTTATCTTTGGTCTTGCCCATTTAAGGGTCGCTACATGGGTTTGTTTCTGTTCGACTTAGTCGTTCATCTAAACACCATATTATCACTAGCTCGACATGTGATTTATGCTGCTTGGTTGCCACTTACATAAACTTATAGGCAGTCCTTCATCAGTTTGGTATTGGAGTTGGCTCATTCCTATGAGTTGACTCTTGGATCATTGGTTTGGTCAACACATTAAGCATAAGTAATGACGATGATTGAGGTCAGACATTTCAAAATCAAGGAAAAATTTTTGTTTGTAAGGGAGAACGGTGGAAAATTAAGGTGGATATCTTTTGATAAATGCGGGATGGCATTGGTGGACCGGCAGCTAAAAGCTACGAAATGGCATTAGAAAACCCAAAATAACTAAAACATGCTAAAATTAAAAATGAACCGGGTTTAAACCGGTCAAAATAGGCCCGAACCAACCGAAAGCCGCTCAAAAGAGGCCTAAACCAGCCCAAAAGATGTTGAAATAGTCTCAGGCCGACTGAACTGACCATGAACCTATGTGAACAGGGACGAACCGGGCTTGAACCCAGTTGAACCGAGTTCGGACCTAGTCTGACAGACTGGTTAGGACTAGCGCTGGCAAAACCTACCCCCCGGGGGGGTCATGGCAACAGATGGTTCCCCTGAGGAGGGGTGTCATGGATGAGCGGTTGAGCATTGTGAGCCCCATCAAAGGGCATCTTCAACCCCGACCGTGCGAGGGTTTAGTTAAGACGGGAGGTCTTCGCAGTGTTGCGGCTCCTTTGCATGGGGAAGGAGGAATTGGATGCCGGGGTGCCATCGTCGCCATCGCCACAGTCAGAGGAGGAAGTTGGAGGAGCCGGCTGGTGTCTACGGATGTCATTGTGGGAGGAGGGCCTAGAGGGCCGCTTAGCTGGCGTCATCTTCGAGTGAAGTGGAGGAGCCAATGGGTTGTCATGGTGCTTTGGCATGTGGGGAGGCTGGAGTCGCCAGCACTGCGGGAAATAGGAGTTGGGGCTCCAATGGTCGCTGACTTTGTGTAGAGAGGGCTGACCAAGAGGGGGTGCAAATAGAGTCGTCGTCGCCATGGGACCTCTTCTCCTTCATCCTTCGTCAGATGGTGGGGCGGGGTATGGTACTCTGGGGATTGTCGGAGATGGAGGTGGAGGAGGTGAGGGCTAATGATGGTGAAGACGAGGGCGATCGGAAGCATTGACGATGTTCGAAGGTGTCGATGAGGATAAGACGTGGATGAATGGAGGTGTCGACAAGGGGTTAAACCGAGACCGGTGAAGGGGATGGTGAAGAGGAATGGCACGGAGGCCGATTGGAGGAAGGGAGAATGCTAGAACCTGTCTCTTACCGGGTGTAGAAGGGAAACCGGCCACTACCAGAGGTGGAATGGAACCGAGGCTCCCTGGGGTGGAACATGATGGGGTGACGCTCCTACTGGATGACCCAAAGCCCTAGGGCTACTATAAAAATTTTAAATCTTCTCTTTCTTTTCCATATGAGTCCTCTTAAATGGAAGAGCCATTTACAAAAGAGGCTTCCTAAATGACTATTTATAAATATGGACAATACATAAAAAAGGAATCAAAAGACTTCAAATATTTACAAACATGTCCGAGAGGACGTAAACAAAATAAACCTCGAAATGGACCGAACCGAATCCCCATCAATTTTTTTTTTTAGTTTTAGCCTATTTTTTCTTGAAGGAAATGAATGTGATTATCTTTTGTTTGAGAGGGTCAAATTCTCACAAGTGACTATATGTTGAGCCCCTTATGTACCTATGTACAGTTAATAGATTTGAATTTTGGGCCCCCTCGCCATCTTGGGCACCCTTGTTATAGACCTGCAGAATGATCAAAGATGGAGTTTAAGAAACTGGAGGTAAATCCAACATGGCCCCTTTCAGATCTGGCAATCCCCCAAGTTGTTTGGCCTTACCTCCAACCTCAGCATTGATAACCAACTATGGGTGGCTTATACCCCTGGAGGTGACATTAAGTGCTTACAACAACATGTGTCCACTTGTGATCAAAGCATTGGAATCAATCCTTCGAAGCTCCTGCACCTCCAGCAACTGGAGCTGTTCAGCCATCCACTCCTTTCCTTGCAGCATTTATCAAAGGTGCCTAGATTACTGCCCCAACACTGCATCTCATCACCAAACGAGTCACCATAATTGTAAATCGATTGGATTGAAGTATCTGATGACTCCACATATTTTATTCCACAATACTCTTGATTGTATGTAGGGAACTAAGTCATGGAGATCAAGTTGCAATGTAACCAAGCCGGATCACTCTGGGTCGCGCCGGCAGTTTGGGTTGTTTGGCTTGGAGAAGACATTTTTTTATCTAAATAATTACTTAAGTAAGTAATTAACTATTTAAAAAACTAATGACGTTAATAAGTGACTACTAATCTAAGTAAACTTTTAATTATGTAAAATAAATGACTAACTAATTATGTAACTAAGCAAGTAATTAACTATACCTTCTAACTAATTATGTACTTAAGTAACTACTAAACTAAATATTTAACTAATCTTCTAGTTAACTAACTATCTAAGTAAGTAAGTAAGTTTTAAAAAGAAGAAACCACTTAACTAACTAATCAATGAAACAAGTATTAAATAAATATACTAAATGAACTAATGAAGTACTTAATGAAATAATTAAGTAAATGAAAAATAAAATGAGAGAAAAATTTGAGAGCAATGGGAGCTTGAGAGTGAGAGTGAGAGGTGGGAGTAAGGGGAGCCTCTTGGGGGCTTTAAATAGCTCCCAAGGGGCTGAATGGGGGGGGGGGGCTGGAGCCCCCCCAATCCGTTGGCTGTTTGCCAACGGTCATGTGGGCTGGGTCGCAACCGAGCCGGTTGGGACCAAACTCGATCGGGTCGAGGCCGGGTCGCGACCCGGCGAACCTTACAAACTCTAATATTTTATAATGGAAATCAATTTTACTTATTGAAGAACAAGACTTCTTATGCATTGTCACCTCCTCTGCTGCAAACCCTAGCCATCTTCACCATCTCCATAAATTGTTGCCGTCGAGAGGAGAAGCTATCGGGAGAAGGAACCCTCGAGGGTTCCTGTATGCTACAATGGAGAGAAAGGAGAAAAGGGGCGAAGGAGGAATCAAGCTTGCCAGAAAAGGAGGAGAAGGGGAGACAAGGTTGCCATCATCACTGTTTCCCGAAGTCGGCACCACAACCATGCCAGCCGCCATTGTCATCGAAGGAAGGAGATTGCGAGGGCTCCTATTGCATATCATCAGGGAGAGAGAAAAGAAGCCACAGTCAACTAAAAAAAAGAAAGAGAGGCCTAGTTAAATCTTGTCTTGAAGAATCCGGGTGTGTGTACCCATGTGCCCACGCCCTTAACCCGACCACGTCAACTGACATCCGGTCACTCCTCGGTGACCTCACCGCCCCTATTTGATTGTCAGTCAAACAGAATCGAAAAATCAAAAGAAAAGGGGAAAGAGGGGGTAACCTTATTATCCCTGCGTACTCCACATGTAAATGGGGTAGTGGGGGGGTTCATTTTTGGGACAAAATATCCCTCCAAAGCGTCTATAAATAGGTCGCTGGGCTCTTTTAGGTAGGAGATTGGCTTTTTTGGCAAGAAAGAGAGTAGGACATAGAAGCTCTAAAGTTCTACTTAAAAAAAGACTCTAGCCAATTATAAAGCAGGCCTGATAGTGAAGTTGGCCATATTGGATGGTTTTACTTTACCTTTTTATAAAAGGGGACTAAAATAGCTTGCTATGTTGCATAGTAACAACTAATCCATGTTCGGTCTAATCGAAATGCTATTGATATTTCATGGTTTTGCTCTATCTTTTCATGAAAGACTAAAATAACTCGTTATTTTGGATAGAAACAGTCAACTAAACTCGGTCTAGTTGAAGTGTTGCAGAATTTTTAAAAAATGCATTTTTATGTGTTAGTATACAAAATCCTATTAAGTATGCAGAAAAATGGAGAGTAATGCATGACAAATATGCATACAAATTCTATAATATTTTACGAGAGAAATCAATTTCACTCATTGAGGAACAAGTCTTTTTATGTTCCATGTTTATTGTACTCTCATATACCATAAAACTCAAACTAAATAATAACTTAATGATTAATAAAATATTAAGATAATAAACTAACTTCAGTTTATAAAATAATATATATAAAATAACTATCAATAGTTACAAAACATGAAGTTAAGTCTAACTTAACCAAAAAATCAAGTCAATAATGCTACTTAATTAATTAGGTGTGTAATAAAACCCAAATCAAATAGCAACTTAAACATTAGAAAAATGTTAACATAACTAAACTAAAATCATTTCATTAAATAATTCATAAAAAATATCTACCAAATGTTACAAAACATGTTAAGTTTGATCAAACATAGTCATTAAATTAAGTGGATAATATAAGAACAAATGGTAATAATAAAATTCACTTAAATTATAACAGACAACACCAAAACACATAAAAGGGATAATTAATTTCTATAAAAACACAAACAAATGCACAAAGCAAAAGGAATATAATAACTAAGAAAAAGTTAACAAAATTGATTACAAAATATAAAAAAATCTTAATTTAAGGTCAAATAATGACAAATGATAAGAAAGCTAAATCAAATGAGCAAATCAAGAAAGGAAAATTTTAAAAACCAAATAACTTCTTGACATTTTAATAACTCAATTAAGATTATCTCCAAACTAAAAACAAATCAAATCACAAAATTAAATCCATGAACTTAAAATAAATTTAATCAAACAAAATCCAATCTCTTAAGACCATGGGGATGTCTTCCTGTCTTTATATTTTGTGAGTTGACTTTTAATCAATGGGTTGTCTTGACGGTTAATTAAGGGTGTTTAAGTAGTTGCTTGATGTAATTAACATTAAAATATCACAAATCCGGTGGCAAGATGCCAAAATTTATTTTCAAAAAACTTAGATAACCTCATTGTATAAAAATGTGGTTTAGATTATCTAGGTGATGAGTGATCCCCATGACAACACTTAGAAAATATGTGGAATTGTCTATGTTCCTATATTTAAATATCACACCAAATTAGCTAATATTTCTATGAAAATTATATATTTTCATGGTTATCAATGCTAAAGTCAAAAACCAAAAATAAAAGAAACTTTTTATATAAAAAAGTTTTTTTTAAAAGAATAAGGGTTCAATTGTATGGTAAATGAGGGTGTATTTTTCACCCATGACTTAGAATAAAAAATAATCAGGATAAAATAAATAAAATAAAATGCTAGGATCAAACATTGTCAACCAAAGTTGAAGAAAACAACAATTAAGCAAATAATATTTTTTAATAACTAAATAATTGTATAAACCGATAATAAAAAATAGTCACATATAAATAAAAATAATCAAATAGTCAAATAACTTTTAGATATATCAAAATAAATAAATAAATAATTGAATAAATGATAACAAACATGCCAATATATAGTAATTTGAATAATAAATATATAAATAAATAGTAAAAATAACAAACAGATAAAAAAGAATCAGTCATCAAATTAATAAATCAAATTATTGAAACCAGTCCCATAAAACAGAACAAAAATAACAATGAAGAGAAAGAAAAAGTTGAACAAACCAAAAAATCTGATAGTAAGAAATAAATGGTGACAAAACAAATGATAGAAACAGAAATGAATGACAAAACGGAAATAAAAAGAAAAGAGAAATAAATGATAAAAAAGAAATAAAATATAAAAACAGAAAACTGATTGGCAAAACAAGACTAAATGATAAAACAGAAATAAAAATGATAAAGTAGAAATAAATGTTCACTATAAACCATAACTTAAAAGCGAAGCATTCAATAACAACAAAAGAAATCTTCATTCAACAAACCAATAAACCAAAATAAATCAAATTTAAAAAATATAAATACAATTCTGAAATACTCAAGACTATACCATAATAAAGTCATAAAACCATAAGAGAAATTACTTCTTATAAAAATGCTGAAAGGAATTTACAAATAATCTATAAAAATTTCACAAAAGTCGTGTAGACATGTTAATCTAAGTCCTCTATGTCTCGTACCACTTGCTTCATTTCTTACGTGATCATTTCACTTCACATCAACATGTTGCTACAGTGGTTAACACGGTTGTCATAAGGTGCCCAAGACATTCGAGTTTGAGGGTACCAGTTCTGCAAAAGATGGCTGTTTAGGCATCCCGAGGCAATAAAAATAGTTGTTAGTACTATGTATACATAAATACACAAATATATATAATTAGGTGTTAATATTAAATATATTTATGTATATACAGAAACATTTATATTTGTATGTTATAATTGAATGCCTGTTTATCTGTGCATATGTAAATGTAATTTTATTTATGTAGTTATGTTATATATGTTAGTTTTGAGAGAGTTGATCTTGATCAACTAAGTGATGGGGTCACATAGGGTTAAGAGGGAACTTCAGCCAGCCAGGTCATGGGGTCATTGAGGTAAAATTTTTTAGTTATATAGAAGAATTTGCCAAAGGTGCTTTGGTACCTAAGTGTGTCTTGATATTTATGATGGTTAATCAAGGGTATTTGAGTCGTAACTTGATGTATCCACATGATAACCTTAATAATTTAACTGTGGTTAAAACTTAAAATTTCTCAAGTTATAGGGAAAAGCCAATATTTGCACCTAGAAAATTTTTGGAACTCCGTCTATATGTTCTTATATACGCCACAGAAATCATATACGTGTATTTTCATGACATCAACATATCATCTTAAATGATTAAAGATGTGAGGAGAAATGGTTACCACGGAGGCTTCAAGAGCCTGCATTATGCTTATTGTTCTTTTCATATTTGCTACCTTATGGCCTGTTTGGTTAGAGTATCAAAAATGATACTATATTAGTATTGATATTGATATTTCTAAAAGATGGAGTATCAATATCAAAATTAATACAAGTTGACATTTGTATTACATAACATGTGTTGTTTGCATTACAAAATTTAAAATTGATACTATAAGCCAAACACCTCAAGGTGATTATCAACAATATCAATTTTAAAATTAATAGTGATAGAGATGTCTAATAGTGTTACCAAACAGGGCATTAA
Source organism: Cryptocoryne crispatula var. balansae (assembly GCA_036172225.1). Taxonomy (NCBI): domain Eukaryota; kingdom Viridiplantae; phylum Streptophyta; class Magnoliopsida; order Alismatales; family Araceae; genus Cryptocoryne; species Cryptocoryne crispatula. The sequence continues at coordinate 21,899,961 of CM069919.1, forward strand.
GAATTAATTCACTCAACAATAGGAGTTGGAATGTCCATCAGTAGGGATGTCTGGAACTCTGGATCTGGACTAAAAGTATTCAGCTTCATATTTTGAATCCTTAGCATGATCAACTCAAACAGAGAATAAAGCCTTAACGGTCACTAATCCATGTCTAAGAACATCCATGTGGGCAGAGTCAATCTTTAGTATATATATTCTCCAATTTTCACCCCCTGATTAGCAACTTTCATGCCATTAGTGAAATGCTCCGATGATTTCTTTGAGATCTAATCACTCGTTCTGGTTCTTATTTATGATACCACAGAAGTGGGAGATAACTGCTGCTTCAGAGAAGCTTCAAGAATGCAAGGAAAACGTTAGCAACCTGGGGAGACAATTGAAGGCTTTTGCATCGCCAAAGGATGCAGCTCGAATTGGTAAGGTGATATCTACACCTGATGGAGAAAAAGCAAACCATTGCTTGACATTGATTGATCAGATGTTTGGTGAGGAAAATAAGAAATCGGAGTCCAAGAACCTCAGCATTAAACAGACAGAACAGACTGATCCACAAGTGACAGTAGGGCCTCCTAATAATCCTAATGCTGGCTTGCTATATGGCCATAAGATCCTTCCAAATTCTCTCAAGCAACTTGATAGTGAATGACTCATCAACTAAATCATCATTAAAGTTGTGTTCTTTGGACGACCCAAAGGAACGCAGTCCAACGACTGATGCAAGTGCCTTGGTTATTGTCTCCAAAAGACAGAAAACTAGTTTGAGCTTGCTGAGAAAGTTTTTCTCAAGACGGAAGAAGGATTACAATAAGAAACTGAGATTACGTGGTATTACATAGTTGGAAAACTGATCAGCAAATATAACTAGAGAAGCTATGTTCATAGTGGAGCGCATTTCAGATGTGTTATTAATGTATCCTTAAGGTGATTAACATCGTGATGTCTTCTTTGTGCTGAAAACTAGTGCTTTGGTGGTGGAGGTGGAAGAAACAGGGGAGAGAGGTGCTTGCAGATGGGCTTGATTGGTTATGTTGAGACATTTTCAGCTAGTAGCAGGCTGTTGGGGCGTGATTTACACGGAACACGCTAAATCTTGTTATTCTTTTGCTGGTGGGTATTATGAATATGATGTGTACGGATAAATTAGTTCTGTCATTGTGTTTCCCAAGGTAGGTGGGGTTGGGACTGGGTCGGTTGGGTCCAAACCAACCCGGGTTGGCCGAGGTTGAGACCCAGGTCAGGGTTGGCCGGAGTCGCAATAAAAAATTAAAAAAAATAAAATTTTTAAAACAACCACTGGGTCGGGGTCGTGGGGTCGAGACTGAGTCGGCCGGTCCAAAAACCAACTGGATCAGGCCCGAGTCGTGACCCTGCATTCCATGGTGTTTCCATATATGTTGAAACAAATAAGCCAGTTGTCCCATTTTGCTCTGAATTCTAGTGTCAACATTGCACTAAGATCACAACTAAGTAGACATCATCTATCTAGGATAGATTATACATGATGTTGTTTATGGTGTGATGGGATGGCTCCTGAAAATGTAGTCCGGGCCAGCTTTATAATTTGTCCGCTTATCCTGTTTGGATTTAGCCCGAAGCCCGTCCAGTATCTACCGGTTCCATGTGTAACAAAAAATGACCCATTTATTGGGCTTCATAATCAACAATTTTCCAGCCGACGATTTTTTGTTTCCAGTGTGGACTAATTTTCTCTTTGTTGAAAATCTTGCAGTAATTTTATTGCCATACATACATACCCTAAGGTTGTTGTAAAGGCCATTCCAGCTAACTCTAGTGCCCTCACGTCCATCTACGTTGTGCTGCTCTCAGAAGAGCAGCTGGTTAATCAATTTAGATGTATCGTCTTCCTCCCTTTGCCCACCAGTGGAGATATTTTCCTCAAGCTTTTGCAAAGGTGTTGGCTCTCTTTTGCCGTTCGCCATCAAGACATTGAAATGCCCTAGGGACTGCTGCTGCGTACACTTTGGGGCATGCTCCAAACAAAACTGGCCTTTAGCGGAGGGCCTCCTTAATGGGTGCGTGGTGCAGAGCAGCAAAGGGGGCGCTCCACACAAATTCCAACACCAGCCCGAGGAGAAAGATTTCTCATGCTTGGCTTGGGCTTTTCCCTGCTGAAAGAATGACAATAGGGGAGGGGAATAACTTTATCTTGGCAAATGATCAAAAGAAAAAGGCATGGCATGACAGTCTTCTCCACTGCCAGTTGTGCCTTGGCAGCTCTAATAACTTTGTGCCGGCTGCTCCCTCTTTTGCTTGCAGGACATGGAGCCAGGCCGGCGTGTGCATCATGTGGTTGACCTTGGCAGGGTTGAAGAGGGCAGCGTATGTTTGAGCGCGCGGGCGGGCGGATTCTCATTCTCATGATGTTCCCACGTCGATCATGGAATTTCATAAGCTTGCTTTACGTTTAGCAGAAGGATCCACGAACGGGTCCAGCGTAGGTCTTGTTCTTTGATTCTTTCTCTGTGCCCTCAAAATCAGGGCCTTTGTTTGTTTTACCTTGTTTTTAGATTTCAAAATAATTATTTTTGTTTGGTTAATTTTGCTAATGACATGAAAAATAACGTAAAGGACTGCGTGATTAATTTAGCTTTATAACTAAAATATGTTCCCTGACTCTTTCTCTGCGTTCTCAAATCAGGGTCTTGTTATAATGTGATTCTCTTGTTTTAAAATCACATATTTGAAAACACAAGAATGTTTTTTTTATTTCAAACTTTTTTTTTGGTTAAATTTGTTAATGACATGACAACTAAAGGGACTGGGTGATTTAGATAATTTTACAACTAAAACATGTGCTTGTTTTGATTTTCGTCACTATTCATGTAATTTAAAATAAGAATAGTTTCAAGGTATGATATTTTATATCAACTCAAATAATTTAAGATTTTATGAAATACATCAAGTGCACAGAATTTTACAATCAACAAACGAGTCTTAAGAGAGGTTAGAAGGATTTGACATTTACTATGGCAAGGTCCTCAGAAAGTTCAAGTATCTCGTCAGCCCTTCTTATGTTTCTAGATCATTATTCGTTTTCTAGGTTTAATTGTACACATAAACATTAGTATTTAAAAATATTACGTAGATTTTAATGAATTCTTTTTATAACATTTAAAATGATATTACTTTAACATGTTATTTCACATGTAGGCTGATTATTTTATTAAGCTCTATTATTATAAATACGCAGGGGACCTAAGTGGTGTTTGATTTGACTTAATAGAATATTTAAAGTCTTCATTTCATCCCTAATTTCTCTTGTGGACCACAAAATCTTAGTCCATCCTAAAATTAAGAAAAATTATATTTAACCACTTAAAATTAACAGATTTATAAAAAATTACTATTTCATTAAAAAGTTATATCAAAATCTCAAGGTCTAATCTTTGGTGGTTAGACATCAATTAAGTCACAACAAAAGAATCATCTCTTAATCGATGTTGCACCTAAAGGACAATAATGTATTTGAGTGGAGTAGACATCATATTTATGCTTTGATGCGCTTTTTTAATACCCATTACAAAATTATTGTAACATGTGGATTAACTTGAAGACCAATAGGTATACAATGACATGAAATATCGAGCTTGCCAATCTTAAAAGGGTGTTTGATTGCATGGTAAAATAAATTCTCTTTAAATATATATTCTTGTAAGAAAACTTGTCAAAAATATTTGGCAACAGTGATAAATACTTTATTGAGTTTGATATAGAATTTAAAAGTGATATCTTTTCTTCCTTGCATTCTTTTATCTTTTTTAGTTATACATGATATCCACTATTTTTGTTATCCTAACTCACCAAATATCATATTTTATATTTTTAGGTATCTTAGATTTGTTTTTATATTTAGTTGTATTGTAACAGTAGATAAAAATTGTTGTGCAATTAAACACCTAGTTTGGTATAGCAAACAACTATAAAAATCTCAACTTTGATGTGACTAGACAAGTAATAATCAAAGTCAACTAAAACATTTTATGAAATATCAACTATGCTTATGTGCATCCATACAACAATAGATAGAAATATATGTCTTATAAGTTAATCATATTTGATTCATTCAATATTTTTGAAATATCTCATTTGATATAAAATGCACTTTTTTGTTACTTACGCTATTTAGATACATACATCAATACAAGGGTTCCAATGTGTGCTTAGCCTTCTTCTTCATGTTCTCCTACTCTTGTGGTTGCCAATGGCCAGTGAAGTTACATTTGGAACGTGTTAGAAAGTCCAATGTGCATGAGAATCTAATTGTGGAGGTGGTACGTATGAATACCACTAAAGATCATACCCTTGGATGGCTTGGAAAGCATGGATAGCTTATTTTTTCTTTAGTATTGAGGGATTGGTTGAATCTAGCGAAGGTACTTTCAATTTGGCTAGAATTCAGTTCTCGGTTATGTCATTCGGTTCCAATTGAGACTACATCCTTAAAATTTAAAGAATAAAAGCTTCAGTTGATATAGTATGATTTCTTTCAGTGTTATTAGAGGTAGGTTAAAGTCTTGATCGAAATCAGTGTCATTTTGATGTTTTTATGTATTTTATGCCTTCAAGAAATTGTATGAACCTTTGTGTTGATGGGGGTAACCATTATTCACATGTGTTGTGTTTTAGAGAATGGTTGGATTTGAATAATTATCATGACATAGAGCTTTTAAATGCCACCCTCCATTTGAATTTTGATTCACTGTAGAGTCTAGTGCAATGTAGAAAGATGGCATTTTGATTTGTTGTAAGCCAACCTTCGAATTCGGTATTTTGGATTTTCTCCATGCATGGAGGTGAGGGATACCTTATGAAGGCATTGGGAAGATAAAAATATGATTTCCTAGTATTTCTCTAAATTTTGTGTCCATGAATGGCATTATGGATGGTGGATTTGGCGATGTTTTGGCAGCGAGGATCTTTACAGAGGCGTCCTCTTCTCTTCATGTTCCCAGAAATCTTCACCCAATTTTGGGATAAATCTAGATTATTCAGATTACTAGTTGGATCCAGAGTTGTTTTCTATTCTTTTTCATATTTTTAAGGCCATTGGAAGGTCATGAGAGAATTTATTTTCGATTGGGACTCTACCTCTGACCGGATCGGATCAAAATTTTCGATCAGATCGGACCGAATTTTTCGGAGAGATAACATGCACGAGGGAACCGGTTTTCGATCGGGACTCTACCTCTAACTGGATCGGATCGAAATTTTTGATCAGATCGGACCAAATTTTTCGGAGAGATAACATACACCCCCTTCAAGGGCGCATGCGCCCTAGGCCAGGGCGCAAGGAGGCTGTGTTTTAGAAAGGATCGGGCCGATTTTTCTTCTATAAGTAGACTCCGATTCCGGTCATTCCAGAGGTTGGAACATGACCCCCTAGGCATCTCAAGATGTCCAAGATCCCTCCTACATAAATTTTGTGATTTTTAGAGTGAGAATTTTGAGTTTTTAAAGAGAGAAAAGTCAGTTCAGGAGAGAGGAAGGTCGGTCTATAGGTGATCTGCCAGGTCTCTCTCCATTGGCTTCTACATTAGCGTGTGGATGTCTGCTGCCTGAGATCTCAACATCAAAGTTCTTCCTCTCCAAGTCTTCTTCTGTTTAAAATATACAACACATGATTTAGAGGTCAGGGCTGGTTGTGGCAAGTGCTGAAGCAAAGTCGCGCCTAGCAGATCCTAGATTGTTGTTCGACTTTTTCGATAACCCAGATTTGGCCATATCTCTCTCAATTCTTCTCAAAAAATTTCCGTTCTTTTTCCTATATCTTTGTTTCGTCATTCTCCATCAGCTTATTATTTTTTATATTTTTTAATTAGTTTTAATTTTTTAATCTGAAAATAAAAAAGAGGGTTAGAGATAACTCGAATCTGGTCAGTTTTCTTTCAGTTGTGTGCTTCATGTCATTATCTTTACATATACTTTACTTTGTTTAGTTCTAATTATACTTTCACTTGTTTTTGTTTGTCTAGTTGCATCGGAAACCAAGCACCCATGCGTTGAGGACTCTTCTTTATCGGTCGGCCGAAGAAGGAGAAGCTTTGACCTGCACTCTTCCCGCTAAGGTACACACAGTCATTTTTATTACATAAATCAGAACCTGCAGTTCCTGGCGACCACACAATGTCTTAATTTTCCTTCTTCTCATCCTCGTCCCACATGACCCGAACCGTCCCTTTGGTGATCGAGCGACGTCGAGGGATGAAAGTTTGGGGATCATTGTGAGTGTGGGACAGAGGTGAGTTGTTATTTTTTGTGTTTTCTTCCCTTTCTTTCTCATCCCCTCTTGAGGTGGCGATCCAGATTCATGGACGACCTTGAAAAGGAGAGTCCCATTTTTCAGAGTTGACATCTTCTTTAATTGCTGAAGCTGCAACTTTAATTAAAATATTCTAAATTTTGAAATAGAAGTATAGGTAGAAGCAATAGCTCTCCAGATTTCAGCTGCTGAATTACTACCGACAACAAGGGGAAGAATCGATTTAGAAACAGAAGAAAGCAATACAGTCATCACTAAACTGTCATATTGTTTCCAAATTTCGTAATCTAGATGTAGAACTTGCTTAGTGGAATCAGCAGGATCTACAATCGTAGAAGGGGGGCAAACATTACTGCCGTCAACAATCCCCATTAGCTTGTAAGTATTTAAGAAGGGAATAAATTGAGCTCGCCAGATCATATAATTTTTACTAGTGAGCTTCACCGATATGCAGTTTGTAATACTTGGTAAAGAAGAAAACAATGAAGGTGTTGCAAATGGCAACTTGGAAGATGCAAATGAAAATGACTGAATTGGAACCTGAGTTGTAAAATCTGTCGAATCCTCCATGGATGTGTCCTGGAGCTCTAATACCATATGAAGCTTCAATTGACAAAGTAAAGCGAACTAGATCTGAGAAGATCAGATGAGGAACAGAGAAGAGCTGAGAGGGAAACAGAGTGAAGAGGAGACCGATGTAAAAAGTTAGACGGGAGTCTGTTCGATAGCCCTCCTCATTCTAATGGTTTTCATTTATATGTGAGTCATACATAATACATTTGTATACGTGGCAATTGCCAGCTGTACAATTACAAGAATATAAAGAAACTAACATCTACGTCAGTCTGGATTGAAGTTATATTTCTGCTATCTATCATGTACAAGTAGGAAAACATGTCTTTCCATGTGTAATCAAAGGTAAGATGATCTAGATTGAAGCCTAGTAAATGCCTACTAAAATTGCGAAGATTTACTTGCCTGGAGTAAGACACGTTTAGGTCTTGGACATGTCTATTTAAAAAATTGGTGGTTCTCTTGAAGTGTGAAAATGGTAGGCTGGAGGCTATGAATTCAAATTCTAGAGTTAAAATGTATCCAGGTCCTCGATGGGTGTGTTTGGTCATTTGGATGCGTGCATCAAGGTATTGGGCACGTCTATCTACATCTACATGACTTTCTTCTAGAGTCCTCTAGGGACAAACGATACCTCAGAGTATACCGCGTATGAAAGATAATAGGCTGAGAAAGATCATTCAATAGTTAGACTTGGAAAAAAGCAAATATTCTATACTTTAGAATCATGGAAAGACAAATCAGCGTTGAAGAGAGCAAATTTATTCTGGTGCTTGGTGTCAACTTTGAAAGAGGGTTTTGGCTCGACACCACGAAAGGGTGAAGAAAAAGAGAAAACTCTCACCTCATCCCATACTCACATTGATCCCTAAACTTTTATCCCTCAGCATTGCTCGAGCATCAAAGAGATAGTTCGGGTCATGAGAGAGGAGAATGAGAAAAATAAACTAAGAGGAATCAGAAATAGAAGAGGACAAGCAGAGGTAGAGATGAAGAAGAGTGGTCACTAGGAGACACGGGCTCCAAAATTAAATAAATGAAGTACAGAGTACTTGAGATGTGACTATGTGTACCTTAGCATGGGAAACAAATGTTCGGGTTCAACCTTCTCCTTCTTTGGCTGGCCAATAAATAAGAGTATTTAACCACTGCTTGCTTGATGTATCTATGCAACTAGTAAACTAGAAGGCAAGAAAACAAGTGAAAGAAGGATTAGAACTGAGTGAAGTGTAGTAACTGTAAAAAATAATAACATAAAATGACAATAAAAAATAAACTCACCAATTTTAGGGTAAGCCCCAACCTTAATTTTTTTTGTATTTTTATGATATATAAGATGTTGCAAAACTAAATAAAAATGATCTATAAATGATGTTGGATGAATGACGAAGAAGTAAAACTTGAATGGCTCAAATAGAAACTAAAATGGGAGAGATATCACTGATCTGGTTAGACTGTACATAGGCGGGGTCGCGGAGGCCGCGCCCTAGAGTTGAGGGCGTGGATTGCGTTCCCTTGGATTGAGAGTGCAGTCAACATTGTCGGGTGCGACTTTGGTGCAGAGCTTTCCACAGGCAGTCCCAATGTCAGAATTAAGTGCTATTTGTTGAAATAGACAGAACTTGAAGAGGAAGAGTTTCTCTCTCTCTGGAATATGCCCGTATAGACCTATAGATATTTTAGAAGTGGACAGAAACTAGAAGCAAAACTAGATTGCACAACCTTGTTGAAACAATCACCATAGATAGCCCGAAAGTTGGAATGAACTCTTGTTCATTTCAAAATAAAAAAGACTTACTGAGGGTGATTTAAGATGAATAAATGTTTGTTTGAATGCTCTGAGAAGAGGTCTGAATTTATCTTATAAATATGATGTTGGAAGGTGGAGATCTAAGAATCACTAATGCGATGTTGATGTAGGACATTCTACACGAACTATAGATGTTGGAATTGAATGATTCTTGTTCGGAATAGAAGACAACTTAAAAGGGTACAGTTTGTATGAAGATGGTATAGGCTGAAGCCACCAAGAAGTGTATGAAAATTGACTAAAGTACGATGTCAGAGAATAGTAGACTCTGGATCCATCTCTACAATGCCGGTGTAGAAGCCACCACGAGCCAAGGAGATGTCAGAATTGATCTCCATTTATTGGAGATGAAAGAAAACTCAACAAAGAACACTTCTTTTGAAGGAGGCCTAGCTGGAAAATGCTCACCAAAATTTGTCTAAGCAATGATCAGCATAGCAGCACGATAGAGCATAGATTGGCTTCTCTCTCACTTTTGGATGATCTTCGGGCAACGAGATGAAGAGAAGATGACTTGGGGAGGTTGGGACGAGCCTAGGGCAGCTGGAGAATGAGGAGAGTCACCCTGGATTGTATCCCAATGTCAAGAATTTATAGAGTATTGAAGATGACGCAAAATTTGAAAACTAACTGGACGTGCCCTTAAGGTGAGGGCGTGCAGGGTGCACCCTTAACCTGAGGGTGCACAGACTGCACCCTACTATCAGGGCACCATCAACGCACCCCTGCCTCAGGGGCGCATTTGGTTGCGATTGTTGTTTTTGGCCAAATCAGTTTGTAACCTTCCAAAAATTGGTGGTTTCTAAAATGGATGTGCCCCTGATTGGAGGGCGCGGTCAAAATGAACATCTTTTGAAAAGGGAAACCTTCCAAAATGCCAATGGAAAATCATAAAATGGAAAGGGAAATTAGTTTACAAAACTTGACGTGCTCTCGGGTTGAGGGTGTGTAGACTGTGCCCTCAGATTGAGGGGCCATGCCCTCAAGGTGAGGGCACATAGATTGCACCCCTAGTTTGAGGGTGCATTTAGTTCTCTCTCCTCCACATGCCTGGTTCACAAGCCATAACTTGCAAATGGGACGTCCATTTTGACTCTCATTTGTTGCGTCTAAAAAAGAACTTGCAAACACAGCTTCTCAAATTAGTAAACTAGTTGTTACACATCCCAAGACTTTGTATAGGACTATAACTTCTGATTTATTCTCCTGGTGGTGCCAAAGGCTTGGGTGGTGATTTGAAACTTGAAAAAGCCGGTGACAACTTGGAAAACCTCATAATAATATCCAAAATGTCGGTGGCAACTGTAGACACGCCAAATTGGCTTGATTCGAAGCCCTAGACTCTTATTCCATTGGCGATATCTTTTATTTGACCGTTATCTGATCCGGATTACCTCGTAGAGATGAGCTAAGGACATTGGTGGAGCCCATTGTAAGTTGAGAATGGACCAATGATTTCCGGAATATTGCCGTAACCTTCAAGCGAGAGCCGCACGTGAACTGTAAAAACACGAAGCCTGCTCGATGACCGACCTTGAATGGTCCATAATTGAAGGTCTTGGGAGTCCCGCATGTGTTCCGTAACATTCAGGGTTTCCGAGAAGTCATTTCGGTAGGCGTTGGTCAATGACGACTTTTGTTACGGCTTTTTCGATCTGTGCTGACACGGCTATCCTGGACCACATGTTAGGCCTTTCCGGTCATTACCGGGTCTTTTCAGGTCATCCGGGTCGATTCTAGCTGAATATTTTCATCAACCGGGGCCATATGGCCATTTCGGTCAATTTTAGGGTTTCTCGGCTTTTCCGAGTTTCGGTTCACGTTTACCGGGTTAATATCAAATTTTTCGATGACTTCGGGTTTTACGGTCATACCGGACTTCTTCGGTCATCATTTTAAGTCATCCCAAGTTGACCCGAGATTTCTCGATCGGAACCGTGCTCTTTCGGATCTTCGCCCCGGGTTTTGGCTTTCCGAAGAGGGTAAACCGGTAGAATGCCCCGTGTGAACATCTCAGGAGTCATGCCGGCTGGTTTACCAACTTGAGGAGGTGCGTCTTAAGGTCCTCTTTACAACGCAACAAACGGGAGCCGAATCGGACATCCCGTTTGCAAGATACGGCTCGCGGAACGCACGCGCAGGAGAGAGTGTACCATGCCCCCACTCCACTTGAAAGAGGAGGGCGCGCCCTGCGCGCCCTCAACCCGGGGGCGCGCCCTCAAACCGGGGGCACGTCCTGCGTGCCCCCGGTTCCTTTGAAAAGCGGGGGCGCGGTCAGTTTCTTTAAATCGGAAATTGCCCCGATTAGCACCTTCTAAACCGGATTTTTGGAAGATTTCTGCGTTGATTTTCGATTATTTGTACCGCGCCCCCGGTTCGGAGGCGCATTACGTATGTCAAGTCAATTTTTAGCAATTTCTGGAAGTTTCCATCGATTTTTAGCAGTGAGACGCGTAACGCGCCCCCGCTCCCTTTGAAACAGGGGGGCGCGCAGACCGCGCCCCCAAACTGGGGGCGCGCCCTGCGCACCCTCGTCCCCTTTGAAAAGCGGGGGCGCGGTCGGTCCAATTTCCAAATTTTGCACCGGCTTCCTTCCCCTATAAATTGAGGGCCATTCTCAATGACCCAAGGTTAATCCCCAGTGCCTAGCTCGTCCATAGGTCGTCCAAGCTCTTCTCCAAAGCCGTCCCGACATCCAAAGGCGATCCGAAGTCAAGAGATCGATCCCGAGGTGAAGGAGAAGGCTCTATCCGGGTGTTCAGCATCAGCCAACTTCATCAACTTCTGCATAAAATACAAGACTCCTGCTGCAAAAGTCTTCAACATAGAAGATGTTCATCTCTTCGTCCTATTTCATCTCCAACTGACGGCACTCAATTCTGACTTGCCGTTCGTTCGTGACGATTTCTGCACCAAGAGCGCGCATCTAGGTTCTGTTTTCTATATCCGCCCACTTTCAGAATTTTTACAGACTTCTAAAAGAAGATTTCGGAGAAGTCATCAACATAGGAACTCTTCCTCTCTGAGTCCTCTATCTACTCCAATAAATGTCACTCGATTATGACATCGGTGTCATCCGTAGCATCCTATGTACCAAAGTCGCGCCAGAAGGGTGCAAAGGCTACCCGAACCGGCCTTCTTCAACCAACTCGGCTTCAACTCAAGCCGATCCATTCCATAAACTTTCTCAACTTATTTAACTCAATTTATTTATTGTTTTAAAGCATCTTTTAGTTCATTTACATCATTTTTACATAATCAAAAATACACAAAAAGGGGTTAAGGCTCACCCCAAATCCGGTGAGTTCGATTCCAATTGCTTCTTTCTCATCTTCTTACTACAGTTACTACACTTCCCACAGTTTTAATCATTTTCTTCACTTTGTTTATTGTTCTAGTTGCACAGGTCTATCAAGCTAGCATCGGTTGGAGACTCTTCTTCATCGGCCGGCCGAGTAAGAAGAAGGTTGAACCCATATCCCGATCTCCCGTGCTAAGGTACACGGTCAAATCAACTCATCTCTTGTTTTTATTCTATAAAGCGGAGCCCGCGGCACCTGGCGACCACATCTTTCATGTTTTAATTTCATCTCCTCCTCACTCTCCTCCCACATGACCCGAACCATCTCCGGTGCTCGAGCGACGCCGTGAGATGAAAGTTTGGGGATCAATGTGAGTGTGGGATCGAGGTGAGGACATTTTACCGCTTTCCGAGTGTTTTCAATTCACTTCCCCCCTTTTTCCCCCTCTTCTATCTTTCACCTTCTTATCTTGAGGTGCCGATCCGGAACCCGTTTTCGGAGTCGACAGCAACCTGTACAACTCAACTTGACAACCGAAAACAATGGGAGGAACTCAAAAATTTTGAAAGGGTGCTCTGAAGAGCCGAGGATGATACGAATGACTTGGAATGACCAAAAAAGTCGGCAGCAACCCGTACAACTTGGGTTGACAACTGGAAACGATGAGAGGAACTTGGAAAACTCATAAATATGCTCAAAAGATCCAACGATGACCGAGAGAACTCAAAATGACTGAAAAAGCTAGTGGCAACCTATATGACTTGGGTCGATGATGAAAACCACAGGAGGAACCTAGAAAACTTAGAAAGACCTAGAAAGACGAAAATTAATGATCAAGTGACCCAGAGTTACCTAGAAGGGTTTCATGCCAACTGATTGGTCATGAAATGATGGGACAAATCCATTATGCCCTGGGCTACCCTAGTACTGACTAGGATGACCTAACGGCAACCGAGAAACTCTAATAGTAAGCAAAAAACGTACAATGACTTGACTAAAGGACATGACACAATGACCCTTGTTCGATAAACACAGATTCGACCATAGATCAGTAACTCATCCTCATATTTCCAATAAGCTCCTTGACTCATGAAAAGGTTGGTTTAGTTTGATTTTAATGGTCCAAAAGGGATGTGCCAACAGAATTAGAGTTTTAAACTCCAAATAAGCCCAAATTGTTGTGTCTAAACTTGGTACAACAAAAAATAAAGTCAAATTACATTCCATTTATTGTAAATAAAAATTATTTGGCCAAAGAAAAACTTCTTTCATTTGGATTTCATATCATCAACAAAGGTTGTTCTCTAGCGGCTCAAGAAATATACCAATATGAATCAATCTCAGATTGACAAATATTACTTATAAAACATGAGTTTTAGGCTCTCAATCAAGCCAAATTGGTGTGCCTATAGCTTGCCTCACCTTGGCCTTGACTTTGAAGGGGAGTGATATGGAGTGGAGCAGAGAGGAACATAGTGGGGGTGCAATAAGAAGTAGCAAAGCATAGGTGAATGTAGTGGAGTGCAACGAGGCACAATGAAGTGTAAAGGTAATAGACTAAAAAGGTGACGCAAATGTGTAGATTTAGACACTCTCACAAAGGCCTAATTGAACAAATTGAACTTTGTTAGATCCTGAGATCACCTTTTTTGTTTCCAAACCTTTCTCTTGGTCTATTGGTTAAAACATGTGCTATGAGCACTAGCAATGGTAAAATAAAAGACACCCCACGTGGTGGGAGGATACTAAAAATAAATGGCATACTACAAAGTGGAGAAATTTCCATCGCCTAGCACCCGAACCGTGTAGTGTGCCAAACTGAGAAATACAGCAAAGAGTAAATTTTAAAAAATGAAACTTCTAATAAAATGCACTTCTTTATTACTTACACTATTTAGATGTGTACATCATAATGAAGTCCTTGATCACATGAATAGATGATTGAATCATGATTAGATCATGATAATAAAATCAATCATTTAAAGATACATGATCTAAATGTTCTTAGTCATTAGATCCTTGAGATGGGATATTGAGGATATGGGTAGATTAGTGTATGTGATATCTTTTCATATGATAAGGATGACTGATTTCATTGATTATTAGTGTAGAGACACTGAGATACATATATAGGTGTTCATTAAGGAAATGAGTTCACTTAACTAACCTAATCAAAAATCTTGAATGGTATCTTACTTAACTATTACTTAAGTTTTCTTTTCTTCATGGTTGTATGATTAGACCTTTGACTTGAGTCACCAAAGATGTCTTATTGGGTGTACCTTGTACTTTGTCTATTGACTTATGGATTACCGGTACGATGTTTTACTATAGTTAATGGATTGGGTATAAAACAAATCCAGTACAGATAATTGAATGGACAAAAAGGGATCGCCTACTTTCGATAAGTAATCACTCTATAAGATACTAATCTAAATCCCTAGCCAGGGCAGAGAGAATGATTGGAAATAATAGTTTCTAATTAATCTTATTCTGATTATAGGATACCAAAGTGTTGGTATAATAAGGGGTTGACAGTCAATGCCCTATTCTTATTCAATTGATGCATTGGATAGATGGTGCTTTATATCCATATGATAACTGATGATGAATAAACTTAATGGAGATGAGATCATCTCCAAAGTTATTTGAGATCATGAGATGTAACTTGTACTCTTCATGATCGAAAAGTTGTTAAATATTTTGTTGGTAATAGATTTAATTTAAAATAAGTTGTTATTGTAAGGAATCTCTTTATAAAATTTGGTGTAGGAGAAGCAACAATTCTTATAGGTTTATGTTGATCTCGTCTCGATCAGAACTAAACAATGAAAATTGAATACCAATTAAAACATGATCAAATATACCTATTAAAGATTCATCTAATCTCATAAAGATAAGAAAGAAGAATTTCTCAAGCTTTTCAAACCATTTAAGTGCATGGTCTATAGCAGTATCCACACCAACTTTCTGTGTAGATGGATTCTCCAACATGTCGGATCTTTTGACTCACCCTAGATGTCACTTCACCTTAAGAAAACATGCTCCAAAGAAAGATAGGAGAAAATAAGAGGTGGGCCATGAAATTGACTCCCATGGCTTGACCAAATTATAATTTATTTATAAAAAAATAGAATTTTTTATAAAAGTCTAAAATCTTTATAAATTATGCCCATACCCCCATACGTATGGATCAATTCTTATGTGTGTGATCCACTAGGCCCAATAGCCAATTTAGTTGAGACCTAATTAAAATAGAACAACTTTATTTAATTAAATTAAATGTGTTATCTGGTAACAAGTTTAATGATCTACTAATCATGAAGAGTACAAGTCACATCTTATCATATCAAATGACTATGGGGATAATCTTATCCCCATTGTTCCTTTTCATCATTATTTACCACATGGATATAAATCCTCATCCATTTACTATTTTGGTCGGATAGGAGTATGGCATTAGCTGTCATATCCTTAGTATACCAATACTACATGATTTTGTACTCAAAATTAGATCAATTGAAAAACTCCTTTTCCAATTATCCTCTCTATCATAACCAGAGATTTAGTACTATCTCATATGACATTTACTCTCATTTACTGAGAGTGGATGACTCCTTGTTGTCTGCTCAATTGCCTCTATTAAGTTTCTCTTGTACCCAATCCATCGTAATATAAAACCATCCAATCGGTGATCCATAATTCAATGCTCATAGCACAAGCTCTATCCAACAATGCATCTTTGGTGACTTAAGTGAAAGGTCCAATAGTGCAACCAAGATGATAGAAAACCTTGATTGAAAATTTAGTAAGATACTATTTAGGGTTTTTATTTTTGGTTAATTCAGTGAACTCATTCATATAATATGCATCAATGTATCTTAATGTCTCTACACTAATTACCAATAAGATCAATCATCCTCATTATATGAGAAGATATCACATACACCAGTCTATCTGGATTCTTGATATCCTATATAAAAAATCCTATGAGTAGGAACATTTAGATCACATACTTCTAGATTATTGATCTCATTATCATAATCTCATCATGATTCAATCATCACTGCATGTGATCAAGAACTTCATTACAACGTACACATATATTAAAAGCTATTAATACAAATTTACATATTAAATTGACTAATATATTTCAATAAATGTTGAATCATATCTTATATGATTGTTTGTAAAGCATACATTTCTATCAATCTCCCACTTGCACTAAAGCTAGTCACCCATCTGGCTAATCTCCATCAGTTTGAGATAACACTCAAACTATCTTCGAGTTACCACTTTAGTTAGTAAATTTTTAATTTTATTAGCAAAAGATACTATATTTTTTAATTATATCTCTTTGAGCTGAAATCTCTTTATTTTTTATGGTATTGTTGTATTATTTTATGGATCTATAATATTTTAAAACTTCTGACGAGATGTCAGCTCTACTCATTGTTCTCATAAAACAATAGCACACTATCATGAAAACTGCTTCTTAAGCAATTTGCAATCATTATGCATTCTACTTCACATTAGTTGTAAATTTTATAGTGTTCTCTCGCATAGAAATCTTCCAGCTTACTACACCACCATTATCTTGATTTATTATCAAATATATCTAATTAGAAGTTTGTGTTTGTAAAATCACAATACTTCAAGTCTTATTCTCTATTATATAGATATACATCCTTATTGCTTCTGAAGTATTTAGGGATACATCTTTTAATTATCTACTGACTCTCTTGGATTTGTCTAATGAATGCTTATAACTCTTAGAACATTAATCACGTCAAGCCATGTACATAGCATAATATACATGATAGACACTATGGCTTAAGCATGAGGAATCTACTCACATGCTCACTCTTTTCAAGAAAGATAAAACTCCATATCTTATAGATAAGATACATATCTTGGAGTTTCATGTCAAACCTTTTTAATATGGTGAGTGCGTACATTAACTAGGTCAAGCCAAACATTCTTTTAGATCTATATCTATAGATCTTGATACCCATGTTATGTTTGGAGCATTAGTTTGATAGTTAAACTCACCGATGATAACATACTTTATTTTTATGACTAGTTTGTCATCCATATAAACTTGTCAAGAAAATTATTACACTCCTACTTGTCTTATTTTACACACAAGGCTTCTTAACAAATTCATAAGACTCAACCTTTCTAAACCTTTTATATCAACTAGGAGAGGTTTATTTCAGTTCATTAATGGACCTTAACTACATACATACTCTATTTGATTGTTATTGTTACTTGATTCCCTGGGGTTATATCATATACACCTATTTCTCAGAATAACCAATGAGAAATACTATCTTATTATCAAATTGACATATCTTATAGTCATAGTGTGTAACAATCAAAATCCAAACATATTAAACCATAGTATAGGTAAAAAGGTCTCATCATAGTTAACTATTTGACTTGATATCTTTTTCAACCTTTTTTACCTTGAAGGCCTCTACCTTGTAATCCACTCCAATCTATTCTTTAGTGATACATTTATATCTTATGGATACTATACCCTTAGGTGAATCTATGAAGTTCTAAACTTGATTAGAATAGATAGAGTTTATTTCAAATTTTATTGTCATTTCCTAGTTTAGAATCAATATCTCTTATTACTTCTTCATAGGTCTTTGAATCAACATCCTCACAATCTTGTGTCTCACTCTCTTTTATCAAACACATACCCCACATATCTTTTAGGATGAATTGGCACAATTAAAGACTTATGAATTGTCTATGTGTAATTATTAACTATTATTTTAATAGAGGTGTCCTTAGGATGTGGAATTGGAATCTCTTCTAGATATACCTTACACCCACTATCTTTTTTTAGGAGAAACTCTTTATCTAGAAATACTATAAGTTAAGTAACATATACCATTATCCTTAACGGTGATAGATTTAAATATTCATAAGTTTCCTTAGGAGATCCCCATAAGCCAACACTTCATAGTCTTATACCACTATAGTTAGGGTTATGTATATTCACCAGGGCTAGACATTTTGAAACGTTAGCTTTCTTTAAGTCCAAGCTTTTAATCCTTTTATGTATCCTATATGGAGTGATTATAATAGACTTAGAAGGTACTAATTTAAGATAAAATGGTTATATAGAGTACTCAACCCTAATATACACAGAAGATTTTATAAAGGTTGTCATTGTCTATATTAGGTCTTACACACTATGGTTCCTCATTTTTTCTACTCAATTAAGCTAAGAAGTGTAAAGAGAATTCCATTAAAATTAGATTATATTATTTTTAAAATTACATGTGAATTATGCACTTAAGTATTCCCTCCTCGATCTGATCTAAGAGTTCTAATATTTTAGTATCTCTATTTCATTTTTAATCTCTAATGATTTCTCAAAGGTCTTAGATTTGTACTTCATAAAGTACATATATTTATACTTAAAGACATTATCTTTGAAAATAATAAAATAGAAATATTCTTCTCATACCTTAATTGATATCGGCCTACATATACCAATATGTATGAGTTCAAACAACTCATTATCCCGTTCTCCATATCTAACTAATAGAGAGTTGGCCATTTTGTTCAATGAGATAAGACTCACATTTGGTTAATGGCTAAAAATTATTTATTTTTATACTTTCTTCTATATGGAACTCCTTGAGCCTTTCTCTCATTAATATGACCATGTATAAATTAAGCTAAAGAATAGATTGTTATATGTCAACTCATTTCCTCCTAAGAAGAGTATTCACACATATAATGTAATATGATTAAACAATTTGTTAAGCTCTCATTAGCAAATACTTTTCTATTCAATGTCATAGACCAATTATCATTTTTATAACTCAGAATAGATCATCATTTACTCCAACAGGAAACATAGATAATGTTCTTATAGAAATATATAATAACAATCTTAATGATTAGGACATCTCCAGAAGGCTATTACAGATTTGTATCTCTTACTAGTAATGATACAACTTTTGTACCATTTCATATGTAGGTTAGCATCTACTTCATTAAGCCTTCATTTACTTGTCATTATCCGCAACTCTTTACAGACATAAGATGTATATCCAATTTTCTATACCAAGGGATGCATCTATAGTATCTTATATAAGATACATACATTTATGATCTAAAATCACATGATGCATGTCTAGTATCTAATATTATGATACATGCATATAGTATCTAATACTATTAAGTGTATATATGAGACAAATAAATCATTGACTTAGATGCATGAAGCTTCTTAAGCTTTACCTTTGCTTTATTTGCAACACACTTTGTGCTTCCTCTTCCACCTACCATCATCATGATAGTGAAATAATTCTATGCTTATTTAGGCTTTAATATTGTGATCGTCTTCTTTGACTTTTAATTATGTCTTTTAATTTCTATCTAATAATTTTACTTCTTTCCATTGATCTCACCAACAAGAATAATTGAAGGTGTATTATTGTTCTAATTTGCCCTTAATTAGCTTATCAGCATGAGCTATGATGGATCTCATATCCATCTATGTATGTTGCCTTTACAATTTCTATCTTATAGAGGCTAACAACTATTATAAGACAAACAATGCATCTTAGCTACATGATACTATAAGACAACAATCCCATATTCTCATACCATTATATAGTTTAGAAGGCACCTACTTCTCAAGTAACATAGTTATTTGGTCAACCATGAGAATAATTATTTTTGTTTTAAACTGGTATAAGAAGATTAATCCAGAGAGCTTGTAGGCATCTAGTTTGTCACACAATGGGTGGTTGATTGTTAAATTATACATCAAATACATAATATTAAGACAATACTGTAAATAATCATTTAAAATTAAGATACAATCTTTTATCCTAATTTGTGCTCCAACTAATTTTTGATGAATTTGCATAATCCTCAATATTCAAAGACAAGATATCACGATGTCATCTTAGCGGGGACTAAGACCTGGTTAACCTTACAGTAATGACTTTGTTGTAACACAATAAATCACCCTACGATTAATAGGTAAACAATTTTTTTCAGTTACAACTCTTACAACTCTTAGTCATATTTAACTTCTAGAGTTATGATCTTGTTGTAGCACAACCAATCATATACTCTAGTTAGGTCAAATTTGTTTGTTATGTTATGGCTATGGATTCTTCACATAGCTTTCATGATAGCACAACAAAGTCATGCAAATAGTCCACCCCAAAGTTCAACAAATATCTTGACTATGATCACCAATTACTTATTGAATGGGTCTTGTGGTAGCACAATAAACCCATCCAATATAAGATTCACTCATCAAGACCATAATGTGGAAGGCTACATAAGTCACTCTTAATGTCTCACATTTATCAATATAATCAAAATGGTGAGAGATTTTATTTTAGCCTCATTAATAATATATGCTAATTATAATGTATTTTTCTTTGAAATATCATATATCTAAGGTATAATCTGTAGCACACTTTCACATATCATATATATAAACAATTAAGTTGATGATCATGGCCTTAACCCTAATTATGCAACACCAAAGTTAGAACATTGTGCAACTAAAAGAGTTACCATCTGATGTTGATGTAGAAGTATCTCCACTTCTAGAAAAATATTTTTCCAAGTGGTCCCAATCTCTCCTTCTCTATGAACCGACTTTTTATTGTTACAAGAGGTTTAAGGGTACACAAACCCATAAATGTACATAATTTATTAAAAAAATCTTAGTTTTAACCAAGAAGAGTACATTAATTGAGGGAGGTAAAATATACAATTAGAATTGAATAGAAAGAGGAGGCAGCACACAGGCCCCCATTAAATACATCCACATAAATTAAACATCATCAAATTATAATTAATCTTAAGTCCATGATATCCATATATTCACACCATCAAACATGACATGTACGTTACGAAATTACATGATATTAATATGATATAAAATTTAAATAAAAATATAATTCATATTTTTTTAAAAAAAATTAATTTTATGTTTGCTGTATTTTTCATAAAATAAATAATATGAATAACTTATATAAATAATTTATGTGATTCACACAAGCATATCTAAATAATTTAAAAAAATTCATGCCTTCCCAAAACTTGTGCAAACCACATAAATAATGAACAAAACATAAGTTTGTTAAATCACATTTTTAGGATTAATTTAGTTATAAATTTTAACATTTTTTTTTCAATTTTTTTTAATAACCTATTAAATATTTTTCAGAGTTTTTTAAGAGATTTGTTAGAATCTTATGGCATTTATCTAGATTTTTATAGATATTTAAACTAATTGAATATCAAATAAAATAATAATAATAATAATAATAACAATAATAATATCATCTTGATACAGTGGGCAGCTCCCTTTTCACAATCAAAATTATCCACCTTGCTTGCATGTTTAACAGATCGTGCCCTTGTTTGCGCATGTCTGTGGTCTCAAACTTAGTAAAACTGGGTATTGCGCTTTGACCAAAGACAACATCCTAGATTCATAAGTAGGGACCCACTGTGTTGCCTTCATCATTCGATAGGGGCACTATGTGATAAGAAAAACGTAGTTGTAGATTTCGGCCCCAAATTGGGACTTTCTTACCTTGGATAGATCCTTAAAAGTAAAAATTTGAATCTAAATTGAATTAAGATTCCAATTCTTATAATCTTATCTCATAAATCCTAACCAAAATATGAAAATCACAAGGAGAATATGCCGCCACCATTAAAATTTCTCTCATGGAAAACATCGAATTCTATTTCCTTGTCACCGCTCAAAGTAGGAAAAATCAGATAATCTTATTACCTATCTTCTAAAACCTTCACAAAACTTCAATTCCATCATTGGATGGATATTTCATAAAATCCCCAAATCTGAACAATGATTTTTATAAAATTAATTATTATCTTTTAGACCTTCTACCAGACACTCTAGTGATCCAAAAATTCTAATAGTTTATGGTGTTGGAAAGCCCTTTCTCACAAGATTATACCAATTCCAATAAATCTCAAATATGTATGTCATGCATATTATGGTGACCTCATTAAAACAAGCATTACTATAGATTCTGGAAAATGTAAAATACATGAAATCACATTGATTCAATGTCGGTGTCAACCAAGATTTGAATTGGCTATAATACCACCGTAAGAAATCTTCTTATAAAATTTGGTGCAATAGAAACAATGATTCTTATAAGTTCATGTTGATATTGCTTATATTAGAATTGAACAATGAAAATTGAAATTGAATACCAATTAAAATGAGTTCAAATATATATGTTAGATATTCATCTAATCTCTTAGAGAAGAGAAGAACTTTTCAAGCTCTTTAAACCGTCAAAGTGCATAGTCTTTAGTGGTATTCACACAATCTTCTTTTGTAAATGAGTTGTCTTTCACATTGTACATTTTGACTCAACCTCATACGTTGCTACACTAAAGAAAAATGTGCTATAGTGATTTAGAGAAAAGGTAGGAAGAGTCTGAACTTGATATTGGCTCTCTTGGCTTGATTAGGATTTGCTAAATTCACCTAAATATATAAAGAAATTAATTTTTTTTATAAAAACTAAAAATATTCATAAATTATAGCCATGCCCCAGTATTTGTAAATCAATCATTATATGTGTGACCCACTAGAACCAATAGCCTATTTGTTCAAAATCTAATTAAAATATATTAATCATATTTAATTAATTTAAATATGTTATTCAGTAATCGCTTTAATGGCCTATTAATTATGTAGGATACAAGTCACTTCTCATGATCCATAACAACTATGGGGATAATCTTATCCCTATTGAGCCTTTCTATCAATAGTTACCTCGCAGATATGAACTCTTGTCCATTCAATATCTTAGTCAGATAAGAGTACGACATCAGCTATCAAATCCTTGATATACTGACACTATGTGACCCTATACTTAGAATTGGATCCATTGAAAACTTCTTTTCGATTATCTTCTCTACCTTGGTTAGGAATTTATAGTATTATCTTATAGGGACATTCACTCTCATTTACCGAGAGTGGACGATCTCTTGTTATTCACTCAATTATTTTTAATGGGTTTCCCTTATACCCAATTCTCATTAAACATGACCATTGAATCGATGATTCTTAAGTCAATGGTTAAAGAACTAGATTTGCCCAATAAGGTATCTTTGATGACTCAAGTCAAAACTCCAATCACACAAAATTATGATAAAAATAATCTTAATAGACATTTGATAGAAATGTATGTCTTACAAATATATGATATGATTCGACATTTCTAGAAATATCTCTTTTAATAAAATAGACATACATTCATTACTATCTCTTAATAGATGTGTATATCATAGTGGATTCAATGATCACACTTGTAATGATGATTGAATTATGATGAGATCATGAAAATGAGATCAATTATTTAAAGGTATGTGATCTAAACATTCCTAGTCATAACATTCTTGAGACAAAACATCAAGAATTTGGATAAACTAGTGTATGTGATATCTTCGCATGTGATGAGAATGATTATCACATTGGTCATTAGTATGGATACACTAAAATACATATATACGTGCTCATTAGATGAAGAGTTCATTACGCTGACCGAATTAGAAATCCTAATTGGTATCTTATTTAACTGTTGATCAGGATTTTTTATCATCACAGTTGCACAGTTAGACTTTTGACTTCTGTCATAAAAAATGTATTGTTAGATGGATCTTATGCTTTGACCATTGACTTATGGATCATCATTTCGATGGTCTATTAAAACGATAAATTTAGTGCAAGGAAAACTTGATAAAGGCAAGGGATTGGTTAACTAGGGATCATCCACTCTAGATAATTGAGAGTGAATGTTTTATGAGATAGTCCTCTAGATTTCTTGTTAGGGTAAAGAGAACAATTAGAAAATAAGTTTTCTAATTGATTTGATTTCGAGTACAGGATCCCGTAGTGTCAGTATATTAAAGAGTTGTTAGTCAATGATATACTCTTTTCTGACCATAACATTGAATAGATAGGAGTTTATAACCATGCAGTAACTGATGATTGAAATATTCAATGACAATAAGGCTATTCTTATAGTCATTAAAGATAATTAGATGTGACTTGTATCTTTCATAATCAGTTAGTTGTTAAATAGGTAATCGGATAATGTATTTAATTTAATTAAATATAAATATTCTATTTTAATTAGGTCTCAACCACAAAGGCTATTGGACCTTATGGATAACACATAAGGATTGATTTGTAAGTATGAGGGTGTAAATGTAATTTATAAAGATTTCGAGTTTTTATGATAAATTATAATTTTATAAATATAAGTGACTTTTGCCAAACCATATCAAAAGGGTGATAATTTTATGGTTAGTCTTTTCTTGCCTCCTCTCTCTCTTTAGAGCACGTTTTTCCACGATGAAACGGCATTCAAGGCTAGTTAGAAGGTCTGACACGTAAGAGAATCCATCTGTGGAGGAAGTTCGTGTGGATATCACTAGAGACCATGCACTTGGATGATTTGAAGAGATTTTTCTTATTCTCTCCATGAGATTAAATAAATCTTTAATAATATTTGAACTCATTTTAATCAATATTTAATTTTTATCAGTTGATTTTGATTGAGACAAAATCTACATGAACTCATAAGAATCATTGTTTCTACTATATTAGAATTTTTAAGATGACTCTTTATAATGGTATGAAAGTCAGGCTCTATTGTCGGTTGAAACCAAGTTCGAATTGATGTGATTTCAAGTATTTGATGTTTTCTCGAAATTGTGCTAACACTTGTCTTTACCGAGCTACCATAATTTATTTATGATGTATATTCTAGATTTATTGACACCAGTTGAATTTCATGACATATGACTTTTCAACTCCCTAAAATTATTTGAAATTTGAAGCTCTATAGAGTTTGGGAGTTGCCATGGAAAATGATGATTTGGTTTTGCGGAAATTACCGTCTGATTTTGGGGATTTCATGAATCCTTCATTCATGCTAAAAATTAAAGTCTTGTAAAGACTTTAGAAGATAGGTACTACAATTATCTTTTGTTTCCTAATGATTTCAAGTGGAGAGGGAATTTGATATTTTTTTTGGAAGATAAAGAACTATAGACGCGTATTTAGAATTCTCATTAAATGAGGGTCACGTTTCCTACTTTTAGGATTCTGTTTTGCTAGCGAAGGTCCGATTTTGGCCGCCATATTCACGGCGACCATTTTGGTCGGCGGCTACTATTAGCACGAAGTAACCAGCGGAGGAGGGAGAGAAAGGTCCTCCGGAACTGATCGGTCCCGGTTACTGTTGTTGTGGGCGGATCGGCGTGTTTGGCTACCCGGGTTGACCGGGTTTGGCTGGTTTAACCAGGCCACGGTTCTCCGCGTGCGGGAGTGCAGAAGTACAACAATTTTGACCGGCACATAGATGCTGGACCAGCGGAAGTGCACAGCGGGTGATGTTACTATTATAATAATAAATTATTATTCATTAAAGTGTTTAAAATCATAATGATCAAGAACAAATATCATAAATGTATAAAAAATATAAAAAATTCTGAAAATTATATTATAAAATTTTAAAATGTTTAATAATCTGTTATACGATTTTACGTTCTACTGTCATAGATCCATACATAGTTAAATATTAAAATTGTTTTAAAGATTTAACTTATAAAATTTGGATCTTAATTAATTCTTTAAAATAAAATTTTACATAATAATGATTAAGACATTAATTTTATATTTTGTATAAATTTAGGAGTGTAAGAGTGTTCTAAATAGTTTAGATATGCTTGTTTGTTTTATATAAATTCTTTATATGTTGTTTTCATGTTATTTATTTTATAAAAAAATTGACATAATAAAATTTTAAATTTTAAAAATTATGAATTATATTTTTTATATAAATATTTTATTATATTAATATCACATATTTGTACTATGTACATGTGATGTTTGATGGTATGAGTGAAGATCATGGACTTAGTTTAATTATAATTTGATGATGTTTAATTTATGTGGGTGTGTTTAATGGGGCTTGCATTTCTTTCCTTCTCTCTATTTTGATTCTGATTGTACATTCTACCTCCCTGCATTAACGTATTCCCCTTGGTTAAAACTAAAGTTTCTTTTTAAGTTAGATATAAACTATTTATAATGACAAGAAGCTAGTTCCCGAAGGAGGAAAGATCAAGACCTTTTCAAGAAATATTTTTTCAGAAGTGGAGACACACATACATCGACATCAAATACTATCTTTTTTAGTTGCAAATTGTTTTGTCTCCGGTGTTGCATGTTTAGGCTTCAGTTCATAATCATATTTTTAATTGCTTGTATATATGATATGTGGATATGTGTTATAGATTATACCTTAGATATATGATATTACAAAGGTATATATATTATAATTAGCTTATATTATTGATGAGACTAAAATAAAATCTCTTTCGTTGTTATAATCTTAATGAGCCAACTTTAAATTAGATGGGATTGTTGTGCTACACAAGACCCATTTAGCAAGGGATTAGTGATCATGGCCAAGACATTTGCTGAATTTTGGAGTAGACTATTTGCACTGAATTTTGGTGTGGACTATTTACATGATTTTTTTGTGCTACCACAAGGGTTTTGTAAATAATACATTCTCATAACTTAACAAGCAGATTTGACCTAACTAGAGTTTATGATTTGCTATGCTACTACAAGGTCATAACTCTAAAGGTTAAATACAACTAAGAGCTACAGGTGGCAAAGGTTGCCTACCTATTAAATATGCTGTGATTTATTATCACAAAGTTATCATCATAAGGTTAATAGAGTTTTAGCTCCCACTAGGATGTCATCATGATATCTCATCTTTGTATATTGAGAGTTATACAAATTCATCAAAAATTAATGGGAGTATAAATTAGGATAAAAACTATATCTTAATTTTAAATGAATGTCTGAAATATTATATTAATAAATTTAGATCTTTGTTGTATAATGAGATGATAAACCATCGATAGTAAGTCATACTAGATGCCAAGTAACTTAAAAGCTCACATTTCTTAGACTAATTTAGAATCAAAAAAATTATTTTTATGGTTGACTAAATAACTTTCCTACTTGAGAAGTAGGTGCTCCTAGACTGTCTAATAGTATGAGAGAAGATGTAATCTTTATCTTCTAATATCGTGTAGAGAAGATGCATTGTTTGTCTTATACTACGTGTTAACCTCTATAAAATATAAATTGTTGAGGCAACATAATGGATATGAGATACATAATGGCTCATGGTGATGAGCTAATTAAAGATAAGTTATAACAATACATCTTCAATACTTCTTGTTGGTGTGACCAATAGAAAAAAAGTAAGATCATTAGATGGAAATAGAAGGATATCGTTAAAAGTCAAAGAAGGCAGTCAATATTATAAAACCTAAATAGGATATAGGATAATTCTTCTACTATCATGATGATAGTAGGTGGAAGAGAGAGTGAAAAATGTATAACATATGAATCGAATGTGGAGCTTGAAAGGTTTCTATGTATTTAAGTCATTGATATTTGCTTGTCTTAAATATGCACTTAATAGTATTAGATAGTATATGTGTATATCATAGTATTAGATACTAGACATACATACTGTTGTATTAAATAGTAGATGTATGTATCTTCTATAAGATTCTATAGATGTATCACTTGGTATAGGATACTAGATATGAATCTTTTGTCTACAAAAAAATGTAGATAACCAGTAAATGAAAGCCTAATGAAGATTGACTTGCATATGTAAATTGTGCAAAAGTTGCATCATTACTAGTGAGAGATACAAATTTTTAATATCCTTTGAGAGATGTCCTAATAATTAAGATTACTATTATATGCTTCTATAAGAGCATTGTCTATATTTGCTACTTAAATAAATGATGATTTATTATGAGTTATAGAAATGATAATTATTTTATAACTTTGAATGGCAAAGTGTTTGCTAGTAGAGCTTAATAAAAATTTTAATCATATTAGATATATTAGCTCCCATGATATGTGTGAATACTCCTCTTAAAAGAAAATAGGTTGATATGGATCCATTTAGTTTTAGCTTATGTAGATATAGAAAACGACAATCTTTGTAAAATTCTCTCTATCTATTGAGGCTTAAATACTTGATATAACCACTTTATCTTAAACTAGTTTTCTCTAAGTTGATTCTAATTATTCCATATGTGATATGGAAAGGAGGTTAAAACTTGACCTTAAGCAAATTAAGATTGTGAAATATCCGACTCTGGAAAATATGTATAACCCTAATAAGTTGAAATATAAGATTTTGAAATATTGAGTTGGGGGATAACTTGAGAAAACTTATTGATATTAATTCTACCACCCTAATGGATAAGAGTGTATGTTATTTAGTTCACTATATTTCCAGAGGAAGAGTTTGTCCTTAAGAAAGATAGTGGAAGCATGGTAGATCTAAAAGACATTCTATACAACCCGAGGAAACTTCTATAAAGGTGCTAGTTGAGTGTTACACATAGGCAATTCATAGGTCTTCACTTATGCCATTCAACCTAATAGATATGTGGGACATATCGTTGATAGAAAAAGTGAGGTGCAAGATAGTGAGTACATTGATAAACTCTATCTATTCTAATCAAGTTTAGAACTTGATAGATCCACTTGAGGGTTTAGTATTCATAATGTATAAATGGCTCATTAAAGTATCAATTGGAGTGAATAGGAAGGTAGAGACCTTCAAGACAAGGATGGTTAAGAAGAATATCATCTAAGTCAAATAGTTGACTATGATGAAACCTTTTTATGTATGCCATTGATTAATCCATTCAAATTTTATTTGTTACATACTATGACTTAAGATTTGACAATTGGATGTTAAGACAAATATTTCACAATGGTAATTTTGAGAAATAGGTGTATATAATACAACCTCGAGAAATTTTATTTTCAATAACAACCAAAAGGTAGTGTGTAACCTATTAAGGTATATTAATCCAAGATAGGTTCTTACCTATGAGATACAGAGTTTATCTCTTCTACAGAGAGATAGATCACATAAGTATAGTTCCCTATGCCTCATACATAGGGTCTATCATATGTGCTATGTACATGGCCTGATGTAGCACATGCTCTAAGTGTTTCAAGCATTCATCTAGCGGATTCATGTGAGAGTCACTAGATAGTTAAAAGATATATCCTTAAGTACTTTATAAACACTAAGGATGTATCTCTATAGAATAGAACTTATGATTTGAGGCTTTGTAGTTTTACAAAATCAAACTTCTAGTAAGATAAGTTTGATAGCAAGTCAACATGCGTTAGGATTCATTTTAAGGTAGTAGAATAAATTGAATCTTCAAGAAACCATGATCCATTTTAAGGTAAGACATCATTCAAGGATTCTACATTGGTTAATTTAGTGAACTCATTCCTTTAATGAGCAAATGTACATATATCTTAGTGTCTCCACATTGATGACCAATGAGATCGATCATCCTCATCATATGAGAAGATATCATATGTACTAGTTATACCAGATCCTTAATATCCCATCTCAAAGATCTTATGACTAGGAGCATTTAGATCACATGTCTCTAGTGGTCTCATTAGCATGATATCATCATGAACCAACCATCATTTCATGCAACTTAGGACGTTACTATAATAGTCACATCTAGCTAATGCAAGTAATGAAGATAATGCCTTTATTTATAAATAAGATATTACAAGAAATGTAAGATCATATCAAATATGATTGGCTTGTAGGGTATAAATTTCTTTCAATCTTACACTTGTACTAAAGTCAATCACCCACATGTATGATCCCCATCAGCCCAAGGTGACCCTCAAACACACTTTGAGTCAGGGACTTAACTAGTGGATCTACAATGTTATTTTTAGAAGATACTTTATCTATAGCTATATCTCCTCTAGCTGCAATCTCTTTGATGAAGTGATAACATTATAGAATGTGCTTTGACATCTGATGAGGCCTCAACTCCTTTGCTTATGCAATAGCTCCATTGTTGTCGTTAATAGAAATGTATGCCCTACAACCCAATCATATTTGAAATGATCCAGCGTTTTTAGGAATATCTCATTCAATTAATTTGACAAATCTTCTTTACTACCTCTTATTATATGCGTACATCATAATAGAATCTTTGATAACATACAATGATGATTGAATCATGATAAGATCATGATAATGAGATCGATCATCTAGAGATATGTGATCTAGATATTCTAATCATAAGATACTTGAGAAGGGACATCAATGGTCCAGATAGACTAGTGTGTGTATGATTTCTTCTCCATGATGAGGATGTCTGATCTCATTGGTAATTAGTGTGGGGACACTAAGATACATACATAGATGCTCATTAGTTGAATGTATTCATTAAACTAGTCAATTTAGAAAACCTGATCGGCATCTTACCAAACTGTCTATCAAGTTATTCTTATGTGTTAGTAGCACGGTTAGATCTCTAACCTATGTTGTCAAAGATGTCCTACTGGATGCATCTTTTACTTTTATTATTAACTCATGAATCACCATATTGACAGTCTAGTAAAGTTAATGTATCATGTGCAAGAGAAACCCGGTGGAGATAATTGAGCAGACAATAAGAAATTTGTTCACTGTCAGTAGGAGAGAGAGAGAGAGAGAGAGAGAGAGAGAGAGAGAGAAAGAGAGAATATCTTATGAGATAGTACTCTAAATCATTGGTCAAGGTACTTAGGATAATTAGAAAAAGAGTTTTTTAATTGATCCAAACCCGTGTACATGATACTATAGAGTCGAAATATTTATGGGTTAATAGTCGTTGCTAAACCCTTGACCGATTGGGACATTATATGAGCGAGGATTTAAATCTATGTTATAATTGATGATGGAAAGACTCGATATATGTTATTTAACTCTTCAAAGCTATTTGAGATCATAAGATATAGCTTGTACTCTCTATAATCAGAAAGCCATTAAAACTATTATCGAATAATTGTTTTGATTTACTTTAAAGGAATTGCTCTTTTAAATTAACTAAAGCTTTAGCAAAATTGACTATTGGGCCTAGTGTGTCACATATATTAGATATGGTCAATAAGATAAGGGCATGGACATGATTTTATAGAAGTTTTAAGTTTTTGTAAAAAATTCTAATTTCTATAAATAAATGGCTTTTGAAGCCAAACCCTAACAAGCCATAGGGTTAGAGTACATCCCAAGCATCTTATCTTTCTCCTCTCTCATTCTAAAGGTGGTCTTCCGTGGTCAAACTTGGATCTAGAAGGTTTCTCGAGGCCTAGAGGAAGGAAGAACTCGTCTATTGAAGGCGATCATGTGGATACCACTAGAGACTATCCACTTGAATGGTTTTTCAATGAGGAATGTTCTCTCTTCATCCATGGTGAGGGATTTTGGAAATATCATGAGGTACTCTCATTCTACTTCATATTTTGTTCCTAATTTTTCTAGATTGGCATCAACCAAGGCAAAGACAATGGTTTTCTAAGGAATCAAATTTTTTTGCTTCTATAGATTGATTCCTTATGGTCATAAAACAATAGAACTATATTAGAGATGGTGGGAACAACTCCAAGGTATGAAATGAACTTCTTCATCTAGACAACTTCTTTGGCAACTTCAACAGTAGTAATATTCTCCGCTTTAGTTGTAGAATTTGCATTGGTTGCTTGCCTAGAGCTAATCCAACTCATTGCACCACCATACAGGGTAAATACATTCCCTGACGTTGACTTGCTATCATTCTTGTTTGACTGGAAAGTTGAGTATTTTTAACCTTTAAGTACCAAGTCAGTTTCTTCATATACCAGAAATATATCCTTTATTCTTTTCAAGTACTCAAGAATGCATTTCAAAACATTTCAATGACTATCACATGGATTTGCCTAATTTCTGCTCATAACACTTAAAGGATGTGCCACATCAGATCATGTACATATCATAGCATACATGATAAACCCTATGGTAGATGCATATGGTACTCTACTAATGTGATCCCTTTCTTTAGGTGTTTTAGGGGACATCTCCTTAGAAAGTGTAACTCCATGTTTCATAGGCAAGAGACCTCTCTTGGAGTTTTCCATGCCAAATATTTTGACAATGATTTCTATGTACATAGATTTGGTCAAGCCGAGCATCCTTTTTGATCTATCTCTATAGATCTTTACCCCTAACACAAAGGATCCATCACTCAAATCCTTCATGGAGAAGTTCTTAGATAGCCAGGTTTTAACTAATGATAACATACCTACATTATTCCCAATAAGTAGTATGTCATCCATATATAAGATTAAGAAGACAATAGGACTCCCACTGACCTTCTTATACACACATGGCTCATCTTCATTCTGAACAAAGTCATAAGACTTGATAGTCTCATTAAATCTTTTATTCCAACTGCGAGATGCTTGTTTCAATCCTTAAATAGACTTCAACAATTTTCACACCTTTTTATGGATGTTCATAGGATTCATATCCTTGAGGTTATATCATGTACACCTCTTCCTCAAATCACCATTAAGGAATAAAGTCTTAACATTCATCCACTAGATCTCATAGTCATAGTGTGTAGCAATGACAAACAATATCCTAATAGACTTAATCATAGCTACTAGTGAAAAGGTCTCGTCATAGTCAACACCTTGCCTTTTGATGATTTCCTTTAGCTACCAGTCTTACCTTGAAGGTCTTCACCTTCTCATCTACTCCAATTTTCCTTTTATAGATCCATGGATCTACCAAGTCTAAAATTTTATTGGAGTACATGGAGTCCATTTTAGATTTCATTGCTAGTCTCATTCCTTGGAATCAATATCAAATATTACTTCTTCATAAGTCTTAGAATCATCATTCTCATTATATTGTGTCTCCTTTCTTCTATGAGAGATATGTCCCACATATCAATTAGGTTGAATAGGCACATGAGAAGACCTATGAGGGGCATGTGTGTCATTCTTTTCAAGCACCCTTTCAAAAGTGTCCTCTGACTATAGATCTAGAATGTCTTCTGGCTCTACCATTCTCCATTATTTCTATCAAAGAGGAACTCTTCCTCTAAAAATATAGCTTATTTAGCAACATGAACTCTTAGTTCATCAAGGTGATAGAATTAATATTTATGAATTTTTCTAGGATATCCCACAAGTTTACACCTCTGAGTCTTAGATTCCAACTTATCAAGGTTGGGTTATGCCTTTCCACATGGGTTGGACAACCCAGACCTTAACATGTTTAAGGTCATGCTTTCTTCTTTTTCATATCTTATATGGTGTACTCAGAACAGACTTGAAAGGTACTCTATTTAGAAAATAAGTAGTTGTTTCAAGTGCATAGCACCAAAAGGATCAAGGTAGTCTGACGAAAGATGTCATTGACAACACCATGTGTAACAAAGTATGGTTCCTGCTTTTGGCCACTCTATTAAGTTGAGGAG
This sequence comes from Cryptocoryne crispatula var. balansae, assembly GCA_036172225.1. Lineage (NCBI taxonomy): Eukaryota > Viridiplantae > Streptophyta > Magnoliopsida > Alismatales > Araceae > Cryptocoryne > Cryptocoryne crispatula. The sequence goes on from CM069919.1 coordinate 21,933,382, forward strand.
TGTAAGGAGGTATCCACTGAGATAGAATTCTATGTCTTTCAAATACTGTGTGAAACTAGTACTTAAGTATTCTTCTTCTTGATCAGATCAAAGAGTCTTGGTACACTTTCCTAGTTGTTTTGCAACCTCATTTCTAAAATTCTAAAATTTCTCAAAGGTCTCAAATTTGTACTTCATCAAGTGCACATATCCATACCTCAAGAAATCATCAATGAATGTAATGAAGTAGGAGAATCCACTTTTGGCTTGAGTTGACATAGGACCACATACATCGGTATGCATGAGTTCCAACGACTCATTAGCTCTCTCTCTCCATGTCCACTAAATGAAGAGTTGGTCATTTTCCCCATGAGACAAGACTCACAATTTGGCATTGATTCATAATCATTTACCTTAATGCATTCATCTTTATGGAGTTTTTTGAGTCTTTCCTTATTGATATGACCAAGTCTATGGTGCCAAAGTAGGATTTGATCAATATCAACCCTTCTCCTCTTATGAGGACTACCCACATATAGATTGGGAGATTCCATATCTAATATGAACAAGCCATTTTCTAATCTCCTACTGGTAAACACTTTACCATTTAGAATAATAGAACATGTATCATTTTCAAAACTCACAACAAATTCACATTTGTTTAAGCAAGAAATAGAAATAATGTTCTTGACAATGGAAGGAACATAATAAAGCTTAGATAAGACTAATATGTCTCCAGAAGGCAACTTGAGGCTATCTTTTTCCATGGTTAATGCTGCAACCTTTGCACCCTTTCCCATCTATAGATCCATCTCTTCTTTATAAAGCCCTCTATGACTTGTGAACACCTTTAAGTCATTGTAGATATGAGATGCACATCCAGTATCTAATACCCATGATGTGGTTCTAAAAGACATGTTGACATCAATGACAAAAATACTTGAAGTTTCTCCAAGTTTTCTTTTGCCTTCTCTACAAGATACAACTAGCAAGTCCTCTTCTAGTGGCCATCCTCATGGCAATGTAAGCATTGTCCTTTGTACTTCTTGGGTCCTTCCTTCTTGGTCATCTCTTTAAATTTTGCCTTGCCCTTCTAATCCATCTGATAAGCTTTTCTCTTCTTGTTGAACTTAACAACAATTAGAGGAAGAGGTTTCTTATTGTTCACAGTGCTCTCAACTATCTTCAGCATGTTAAGCAACTCTGCAAGAGAGCATGCCAGCTTGTTCATGTTAAAGTTCATAATGAAGTTGGAATAAGAAGATGGTAGAGATTAATGGATATGGTCAACAACTAGCTCCTTATTTAGGGAGAACACAAGCTTAGTCAACCTCTCCACCCACTCTATCATCTTAAGAACATGTGTTTGCATAGATGTTCCTTCTTGCATCCTTGCCCAAAATAGACTTTTAGATATCGCATATTGCTCTATTCTACTTTGTGCATCAAATAGCTCCTCAAGGTGAGCTAGGATGGATCTAGTATCCATCTTCTCAGGTTGCCTCTACAACTCATTGCTCATAGAGGCTAACATGTAGCACTAGGCAAGTGATGCATCCTCTTTATGATTCATATAAGCATGAATGTTCTCATCATCAGCATCATCATATGGATTGTCTAGGACTATCTTCTCAATCATATAGGCAATACACTCAGTAGTTAAAACAATTCTTAGATTTATAAGCCAGTCAGAGAAGTTAGGACCAATAAACTTGTTGGCATCCAATATGCCGTGCAACAGGTGGATCGCCATTGATATCTACCATGAGATATAACCAAATAAGAAACATTGCAAACGTTTAAATTTAAAATTAAGATATGGTATTTTATCATAATTTATACTCTCACTAATTTCAACGAATTTTCCTAACCCTCATTATGTAATGACGGGATATCATGATGACATCCTAGTGGGGACAAAGACCCTATTAACTTTATGGTGATGACCTTGTAGAAAACACAACAAGTCATTCCATACTTAATAGGTATGCAACTTTTGCCAGCTATAACTCTTTCAACTCTTAGTCATTTAGGCTCTAGATTCATGACCTTGTGGAAAACAGAACAAGTCATATACTTTAATTAGGTCAAATCTACTTATTACGTTATGAGCATGGATTCTCAACATAGTCCTTATGGGAAACACAACAAGGCCATGCTAATAATCCACCCCAGGGTTCGACTTTAAGCCTTGATCACGATCACCAATCCCTTGCTGAGTGAGCCTTGTGAGAAACACAACAAAATCATCCTATCTAAGATTGGCTCATCAGATCATAACAACAAAAGACTACGTGAGTCATTCTTAAGGGATCACACTTATCGACCTAATTTAAATGAGAAGGGGTTTTTATTGTAGTCTCATCATAGTACGTGTTACATATATATATGTATACCTTTGAATATCATATATCTAAGGTATCTAGCACACACACAACATATCAAATATGAAACTTTAAATAGTTGAACATGAACTTTCATTTCATTAATGTATGACTGGAGCTAGATCGGAATGAATTAAAGGATTCAACATCTTGTTCCGGTGTTGACACATCACCAAGTATTGAATAACTCTTCCCTAAGCATCCCACTCTCTCTCCTCCTCCTTGAATAGTCAACTTGTCATTTCAAGAGCATTAAGGGTACACATACCCATAAATATACATTAATCAAATAAGAAACCTTGATCCTAATCAAGGAGAGTATATTTCATAGAGGGAGGTTGATAGAAATATATGCCCTACAAGCCAATCATATATGATATGATTCAACATTTCTAGATACATCTCATTCAATTAATTAGGCAAATCTTCATTATAAGCTCTTATTAGATGTGAATATCATAATGAAGTCCTTGATCAAATACAATGATGATTAAATTATGATGTGATCATGATAATGAGACTGATTATCTAGAGGTATTTGATCTAAATGTTCCTAATCATAGGATACTTGAGACGGGACATCAAGGATCCGGATAGACTAGTGTATGTGATGTCTTCTCATGTGATGAGGACGACCGATCTCATTGGTCATTAGTGTGGAGACACGGAGATACACATACAGGTGCTCATTAGTTGAATAAGTTCACTAAACTAACCGAATTAGAAACCCTGAATGATATCTTACCTAACTGTCTATCAGGGTTTTCTATCATCACGGTTGCATGGTTGGACCTTTGACCTGAGTCGCCAAAGATGCCTTGTTGGGTGGAACTTGTGCTTTGACCATTGACTTTTGGATCACCATTTAGATGGTCTAGTATAGCAATGGATCGGGTACAAGGAAAACTCGATGGAGGCAATTGAGTGGATAACAAGGGATCGTCCACTCTCGGTAAGTGAGAGTGAATGTCCTATGGGATAGTACTCTAAATCCTTGGCCAGGGTAGATAGGATAATTGGAAAAGGAGTTTTCTAATTGATCCAATTCCGAGTACAGGATCCTATTGAGTCGGTACACTAAGGAGTTGACAGTCGATGCTGTACTCCTTTCCGACCGGGACATTAGATGGATGAGGATTTATATCCATGCAGTAACTAATGATGGAAGGGATCAATGGAGATTAGATTATCCCCATAGCCATTTGGAATCATGGGATGTGGCTTGTACCCTTCATGATCGGTAGGCCGATTAATCTGTTATCGGATAACGGATTTAATTAAATTAAATAGAATTGTTCTATTTTATTTAGGCCTCAACTAAATAGGCTATTGGGCCTAGTGGGTCACACACAAAAGGACTTATCCACAAGTACAGGGGCAAGGATGTAATTTATGGAAATTTTAGGTTTTTATGAAAAATTCCAAAATTCTCTATAAATACTAATGGTTTCAGCCAAATCCCATCAAGTCAAGGGTGAAAACCACGTCCCTAGCCTCCTCCCTACCTCCTCCTCTCTCTAGAAGGTGTCCATGGTCGATGGAGCTCCGTTCGGGAAGAGTTCTCGAGGCCGGCGCGAAGGGAGAACTTGTTGTGGATGAAGTTCGTGTGGATACCACTGGAGACCGGACACTTGAACGGTTTGAAGAGGTTAAGAAGTTCATATCCTTTATCTCCATGGGATTACATGAATCCCTATCAGGTATATTCGAACCCGATTTGATCGATTTTCAATTTTCGTCGTTCGGTTCCGATTGAGACAGATTCTAAAGGAACCCATAGGAATCGTCGCTTCCGCTGCACCATTTATTTATAGATGATTCCTTATAGAGGTAGTGATATAAATGTATATCCTAAAAGTCAATCATATATGATATGATTTGACATTTTTAGAAATATCACATTCAATTAATTAGGCAAATCTTCATTACTTGCTCTTATTAGTTTCATATATCGTAATGAAGTCCCTGATCATATGCATTGATGCTTGAATCATTATGAGATCATGATAATGCGATTAATCATCTATATATATGTGATCTAAATGTTCTTAGTCATTGGATCGTTGAGATGGGACATCAAAGGATCCAGATAGACTAATGTGTGTGATTTCTTCTCATATGATAAAGATGACTGATTTCATCGATCATTAGTATGGAGATACTAAGATACATATACAAATACTCATTAGTTGAATGAGTTAACTGAACTGACCGAATTAGAAATCTTGAATGGTATTTTACTGAACTGTCAATCAGGATTTTCTATCATTACAGTTGCATGATTGGACCTTTGACCTAAGTTGCCAAAGATACCTTGTTGGGTGAAACTTGTTCTTTGACCATTGACTTACGAATCACCATTTAGATGGTCTAATGTAGCGATGAATCATGTACCAGAAAAACTTGATGGAGGTAATTGAGCGGATAATAAGGGATCGTCCACTCTCGGTAAGTGAGAGTGAATGTCCCATGGGACAGTGCTCTAAATCCCTGGCCATGGTAGATAAAATGATTGGAAAATAAGTTTTTCGATTGATCTAATTTTGAGTACAGGATCCTATAGAGTCGATATGCAAAGGAGTTGACAGTCGATGCCGTACTCATTTCTGACTAGGACATTGAATGGATGAGGGTTTATATCCATGAGATAACTGATGATAGAAAGGCTCAATAGAGATAAGATTATCCCCCTAGCCATTTGAGATAATGGGATGTGGTTTGTACTCTTCATGATCAGTAGATCAATTAATCTGCTATCAAATAAAAAATTTAATTAAATTAAAAGAATTATTCTATTTTATTTAGGCCTCAATCAAATAAGCTATTGAGCCTAATGAGTCACACACATAAAGACTTATCCATAAGTACAGGGACAAGGACATAATTTATAGAGATTTTAGATTTTTATGAAAAAATTTAAATTCTTTATAAATACCAATAGTTTTAGCCAAACCCTACCAAGACAGTGGTTAAAACCACATCTGTAGCCTTCTCCCTACCTTTTCTCTCTAGAAGGTGTCTTTGGGTGATGGAGCTCCATTTGGAAAGAGTTTTCAAGGCTAAAGCAAAGGGAGAACCTTTTGTAGATGAAGTTCATGTGGATACCACTAGAGATTAGACACTTGAATGATTTTTAGAGATTCATAAGCTCATCTTCTTATTTTCCATGGGATTATATGAATCCCTATCATGAATATTAGAACTTGTTTCGATTGATTTTAGGTTTTCGTTGTTTAGTTCCGATTGAGACAAGTTCTAAATGAACCCATAGGAATCATCGCTTCCGTTGCACCAAATTTATTAGAATGATCCCTTACAGTGGTATCAGAGCCAAGTTCTAGTCTTGGTCGAAACTGACATTGAATCAATGTTATTTTATAATATGTGTTCCTAAATTTGTGCAAACCTCTTTTTTTAGGCCACCATTATCTATATGTGATTTAGATAAGGGATTGGTTGGCTCTGGCAGAATCTCATGAAACAGGGCTTTTCATTGCCACAAACTGTTTGAATTTTGGAGCTCTGTAGATTTTGGGAGATGCCCCAAAATTGATGTTTCTATCATGCCTGAACTATTACCCGAATTTCAGGATTTTGTAAAATATCCGTGTAAAGAAAAAATTAAATCTTTGAGAAGGCTTTAGAAGTAATATGATTATCTTATGTTTCCATATGATCTTCTTCTTTGAACGACAGCGGAGGAAGAGAATTTGAGATTTTTCCGGCGATCTAGGATTCTATTGAGTTTGGCGGTGGCGTACTGAATTTCTTGGTTTTTCATCAATATAAAATTTTTATATTAAAGAATATATACATATTTAGAAACTTCATTTGATGAGGATTCCACTTTGTATCTTTAAAGAAATTTTTTTTCGGGATGAGGTTTTATCCAAGATGAAAATGGTGATTTCTGCTAAGAAATCTGGTCAACCATCTCCTCTTATTTCTTAATTTTCCTGTTAGTTGAGCTTTTTCTTCAGATGAGGCTAAGTATTTTAGAATCCTTATTTGATAAGAATTCCAACGCATATTTTTGTGAATTTTTCTGACCCCTGGATAAGGAGCTATGTTCGGTTTAAGGGGAGGTTATTATCCCGGATAAATAGTGTCATCACGTGGAGGGGGTGGTTGAGTGAGTGGCGGTGGCTGCGATGTCGGTGCATCATACCAGGTGACTCGCAGATGGCACAATGCACCAGAAACTTTTATTTTATGATTTAAATTGTTTAAAATCATAGAAATATATAAATTTTTTATAAAATTTAATGAAAATTCTAGAATACTATTTGACATGTTTTAAAGTGTTTAATGGCATGTTAGATGATGTTATGCCTTATTTAAATATCTTTATTCATAGTTAAGTTTTAAAATTATTTTAAAAGTTTAACTTAATTAATTAGCATTTTAATTAATTTTGTAAAATGAGATTTTACATAATATAAATTAAGACATTAATTTATGACTTTGGACAGTATTGAAAATGCATAAATATTCTAAATTGTTAGATATACTTGTATGATTTATATAAATTGTTTATATGTTGTTTTCATGTTATTTATTTCATGAAAATTCGACAAGTATGAAATCAAAAATTTCAAAATTATAGTATGTAATTTTATGCTAGTATATATGACATATCTCATATAATTATCATGTATGTACTTTATATTTATGTGATGAATGTTAGTATGTGTATGGTGGTAATCATGAATTTAAATGTGCTTGACTTGTAATTATTTATTTAATTATATTAGTTTTGTTATTAAATGTGGTTTGCGTACGTTTCTTTTCTCTCTATATAATCTGATTGTAAATTCTATCTCTCTTTATTAATGTACTCCCATTGGTTAAAAATAACGTTTCTTATCAAGTTATGTACATTTGCGGGTCTGCATACCCTTAATCCGCTTATAATAGTTAGAAATTGGTTCATGGAAGGTTGAAGAGTGAGGCCACATGGAAAAGTATCCTTCTGAAGTGAGAGTAAACCAACTCAAGTTTTTAAAATGAGGATTTGTACCTATATGTGCCCTGAGTGCATGCTTAGGGTTAAGTCCAATTAAGTTTGACGTAGACTAAATTTAAGTCAAGCCACAAAATTCAAGCTCATAGATATAAATAAATAATAAATATATGATTACCATTTCGTGGAATGAGTTACTTTAATTTGATAACCGGGTAAGGATAAGTAAAATAAGTGAAAAGTTATTTCACTTATATCATAGCAATTTGGAAGTGATTTAGTTCCAAGTGAAACGGTTTAAGTTTTGACTTGTATTATAAGTTATAACATAATGTAAGTATATAATAATATAAAATACAAAATATTATAAAATATTGATTAAAACATATATGATGTGTAATAAATTTTAGTTTATTATTCAAATAAATTATTTAACGTATTATTCTATCATAGTCATGTAATGTATAATACAATATAAAAATAGATACGTAATCCATTTCGTGGATTACGCTCTCAACGCCCAACGCTCGACGCTCCTTCCTATACGTTTCGTGGAATGAGTTACTTTAATTTGATAACCGGGTAAGGATAAGTAAAATAAGTGAAAAGTTATTTCACTTATATCATAGCAATTTGGAAGTGATTTAGTTCCAAATGAAACGGTGTAAGTTTTGACTTGTATTATAAGTTATAACATAATGTAAGTATATAATAACATAAAATACAAAAAATTATAAAATATTGATTAAAACATATATGATGTGTAATAAATTTTAGTTTATTATTCAAATAACTTATTTAACGTATTATTCTAACATAGTCATGTAATGTATAATACAATTATATACCATATTTTGAAAATCTACACCACACTGACAACTAAATAAAATATATACCACATAACAGTACACCATAAAGTGTTATCTTAATTTTTATCTAAAATATTTTTTTAAAAATTGGTTCAAGCACTTGAAAAACTTCATTTTTTTGTTAATAAATTTTTTAAATTAATATTTTGTACATAAAATATATTTTTTAAACACATAAGTATAAAATAAAATTTATATCTATACTATTTTTGTGTGAAAGTCTAATACAGCGTACATAAATTATTATATACTAAATAAAATTTATAATAGTTTATATATAAATATATATTATAAATGTTAATTATATATTTTAATAAACTAATTCTTGGTACTATTTGTTAAAATATATTTAGTAAAATAATATGGTTAATTATTATATTTATATTAATATTAAAATATAGATAAAAAGTTAAAATATTTTTTGATATTTTATTGTAAAATATAATAACATATATGTAATATATAAACCTAAAAATAATAAAAAATATATATAATAAAATATTAAGTATAATATATATATATATAATATTTAATATATTTTCGTTCCATTCTTTCTCGGTGTAGACGGGGATCGTCTTTCACCAGATTCGTCCGTTCACCCGGAAAGCAGCCCGCTGGCAGTGCGTTATTATGAAAGGGAGAAAACCCGACAGATTTGACGCGCCGACAATCATCAGAGAAGAGGAAACATCATGATCTTGACGCCTCCGTTCCAACCCGCGCATCCGGCGACCTCCGTCCACGCTCCAGCGGCCCGGCCGGGCCGGCCGCCTGATTGCTTCGGGGTAAACATGAACCGTTTCCCGGCGTAAGTTTGATCCTACATTTTCTTTAAAAAAATAAAAAGTTAAATTCTACACTATAAAATGTAATAATTCAATTTATAAATATCTTAAAAAATTAAATTAATATATTATTAATAATATCAATTAATTATTTTTTAGATATTGAATTGAAATTTTTTTGAAATTAAAGGTATTATCTTTAAAAGATGAGTGATTTTCTAAAAAGTAACACGGTTGTTAGATTAATTAATTAATTTAATTTATCATTACATAAAATTTTATCATCTTATAATTAAAATCTATCGTAACTAAAATTAGAATCAGATGATTTTATTTTTATTTTGATATGATTTTAATACTTATTTCTATATAAAGGTTGCATTAAAATAAATAAGTAGATTTAAAGCATGATAAATAAAATTATATACATAAAACAGATAAATATTAAAATTTAAAGTGATTATGTCAAATTCTAGTAACTATATATAATTTCTTAGCTTAGATCTAACTAAAATTGAATACATATAATATATTTTAAAAATTATCAAAATGTTCGACAATAACTCCAGCCCGGAAGGAAATTGATACACTACGGTTCTGATTCAATCAAAACTGAAATCTCTTAACCATGTTCAGAAATAGAATTGGCTTTGTCCGATTCATTTTGTTTCCTTTAAGTTTTTGTGTCATTTGTAAAATCAGCTAGATCCGATTCATATATATATATATGTATATATATTATCTTGTTCCAAATCTGCTTGGTTCTTACGAAAATCAATTTAAGATTCTGAAATCTAGATTCTTCGGTGGCTCAATGTATGCAATATATTCATAAACGGTTGACCAGGAATACGCAAGCAGATTCGGTACGTACGATATAACATCGCAGAACAAAGTCTTGGATGCGAAGAACAGCTGGATGAAATTCATACGTACGGATATCAGCCAGCGTATATTGGGGGAGGGGGGTGCAAACGAACACAAACACACTAGATAAAATTTTTACTTGACTAATTTATTGCATTAAATAAATAATTTAAAATAAATCTATTTTTTTAAAATATCCATATTAACAATTATATAATGTTACTTAAATATATAAAATAAACTGAAATATAATTGAGTTTAAACATAGATTAAACTTTCAAAGTTCGAATTCGATTTTCATTAATAAATGTATTCTAACCCTATCAATACATTTTTATCGAACCTGATCATGAAGTACTATAAAAATTTTGAGCTTCAACTTGAGTTTGAGTTTGAGCTAGACTAAATAAGAAGGAAAATTTGAATAAAATTGAGTATACTCCAATTTTAAAATATAGGTTATGCACAAGTGAAACTTAAATAGCATTGTAGTTTTTTTTTCAAACAACACATTTTATTTTATTTTTAAATGGAGCGATAAAAATTAAAATTAATGGAATAGTATATATGGTTTGATGAAAATCAGATATAAACTTATTTTTACCTAAAATCTTAAAATCAAATGTCTTGAGTTTGACTTTCACCCGAAGTATTAAACTTTACTTTAAGTGGAATACTCCAACTTTATTTTAAAGAAGGCAAGTAAACTCAGATATCTCAACTGCACCACGGGTGAAGGTGGGACTCAAAAGTCACCCAAAATGTGTTGTTATGCTATTTTTTATTTTAATTTTTTTATTTTGAATAAAAAATAAAATACTTTATTTGAAAAAAAATACTCTGCCACTAAGGTAAATTTAGAGTCGTCTGCGCCCCCTATAAAGAACGGCTTAGAATGGTAAGAATCTGGCGTACGTCAAAGAGCTTGGGGGATTGTTGTTGGGTTGCCGCAATGATGGCCACCGTTTGAAAGTCAGATGTTTTCTTCTTCGACTCCAGTCTCTCAAGTCAACCCCGTCTAATCATTTGGTCTTCTCTGCTTTCCTTTGCATGCTCTGCAATCCTCCTACTTTATATATCTCTCCGGCATATATGCGTCACCAACGCCGAGCTTCTACGGCCGAATTGCAGACATGAAGCTGGTGCAGCAGTCCCTTCTTGAACGCGAGCCCTTTCGCTCGCTTCCGCCGAGGATCGCTGCCCCCGCCGCCGCCGGCGGTGGCGCTGGCCTGCGTGTCAAGGGCTTCACGGCTAAGCACGCGCAGCAGGAACCGCCGAAGAAGCTGGAGCAGGATCCGTCGCTGCTAGCTGCCACAAGATGTAATCGTATTGCGGTACGTACAGCCCTAGATCATATATGTATATATACATACATGAACATCTCGATAGTTATGACTTATGTAGTGTCTTTGACGGCGAGTAATTTGATTTCCGACGCCCAGCCGGTGACGCAGCAACAACACTCCGGCGGGGGCACGCGGTGGAACCCGACGGCGGAGCAGATAGAGGCGCTGGAGGCGATGTACAGAGACGGCATGCGGACGCCCAACGCGCGGCAGATAGAGCAGATAACGGCGGAGCTAGGCAAGCACGGCAAGATCGAGGGGAAGAACGTCTTCTACTGGTTCCAGAACCACAAAGCCCGAGAGAGGCAGAAGCAGAAGCGCGACGCCCTGGTCCTCGGCCTCGGCTCCGGCCGTGGCTGCGCCGCCGCGGCCCCGACGTCGCCGGCTGCTGCCAACGGATCAGTACGTTACGTACGTTTTAATCATGTGCATGCACATTCCCTTGCATATATTCGTTCTTCAAACGTTAGATAATTGATTAATGTGATTGGGTCTAAGAGATTTATTTTGAAGCGATTCGGTCAATTTTTTCAAGAATAATTTAATTATATGTATACAAGACTATTTAACATCTTTATTTTTCTATTAAAGTGATAAGAACAGATTATCTTTGAGGGGATCCGATCTCATTAATTAATACGATTATCTCTTTATTCCATTGTGAAATTATCTAGTCTGATTGTTAAGATATTTTAATTTTGATTGCGATTAAATTAATCAGAATAACTAGCTAATTTGTTCTCGTTCCCATTCAATAATTTTCTAAATATTTATTATATATTATTTTATTAAAAATATTCTTTTTACGTCGAACGCAGAAAGGGATGAGAGGAGACTACGTCGGCAGCGGCTGCAAGCGCAGGTGCAGAAGCTGGTCGACTCCGGCACCGGACGAGGGGGACGGCGGCAGCGGCGGCCGGCGTGACGGTGAGAAAACTCTAGAGCTCTTTCCCCTGCACCCGGAAGGCAGATAGCTTGGTTTTTCTGAGTCGTCCTAATCGGCGGTGGATGTATTCTCTCTTCCTTCTGTGCTGTACGTACCTGGGTTTGAATTCCCTTCTGTTCGTACGTCGTTCCTTTCCGATGTCGTCGCTGCCATTGCAGCTCAGTCGTCTTCCTCGGTTATCTTATCTTATCTCAGTGCCGACGCTTGCGTTGGTTCCCCCCTGCAAGTGCGCACGCACAGCTAGTCTTAAAACTAAGCGACGAGTGTTATGGGACCAATCATGCCTGCGTCTCTCTCTCTCTCTCTCTCTCTCGGGATCAATGTGCGACGAAGGCAGCGGATCCATGGTGTGAGTATGTTTTTCAGTGGCTGTCGCAGCGTCATCCTCAAAACCTAACAATAACTGTCTCCGGCGAGCGCACGGGGAACTGATTACCGACTGCGGCCACGCAGACGGAGGAACACTGGAAAAAGGGTGAGGAATCAGAGACTCCACTGTAACAGTCCCCTTTGTCTGTAAAAGTTGGCTCAAGTAACTTGTTTTTTGCTTTTTTCAAAATCTAAGTAATTTTCTTGTGTAGTTGTGGTCAACTTAAAAGTTACTTTATTGACTCCATTCCAACTCTGAGGTCCATTTGGTTTCATGTAACACCAAAATTAAAGGAAAAATCGTTCGTCGAATATACTTTTTATGAAAAAGAAAATTATCAGTTGACATTTGGTTGCCGGTAAAGATTTTCATAGAAAATTTTGTAGATATTCTGCAAAACGCTTCAATGGGAACATAATAGTCGTAAGTAATTTTATCAATATTTATATAATCAAATTATTTATTTATAGTAAAATATTCATGCAAAAAATAAATTAAGTAAAATATTTTACATAAAGTTATTTTTTTTAAATTTTAAAAATATGTTATTATTTAGATGCTTATAAATTAGTTTTCTTGAAATCAAGCATTTAATTTATTATTTTTATCAATTTATTACATTATTTAATTTTCCATTTGGATCCATGGAAAACGTTAAAATGTTGAAAATCGTTTACATGTAATCAGTTTTCCATGTAAAAGGAAAAGCAAATACACTATTTGGTACCTAGAAAATGCTTTTCCAAAAAATATTTTAACTTCTTTTGTTGTAAAATATTTTCAAAATGTTTATTGCTTATATTTTGAATCTTATAAGTAAAGTTTTATAGCTTACAAATACTTATTCTTAAAAAATAAAATAATCACGATTTGGTTAAGTGCATTTATTTTTTTAAATTACAATTTAATTTATTATCCGATCATTTTTAATTTTTTTATATGTACCTTAATCATTTAGTTTTTTAAACTATTTTATAAATTTTATTTTTAGAACTTAATTCAGTTAGAGTTGATGAATAATACAAATTTTAAATAAAATATTTTTTCTACGTTAGTAGTCATTTTAAAATAAATTTATAATAATAATTTTGAAATTAAAACTTTCACAAAATTTTTAGTTAAAAATTTAATATTCAGTTATAACTAAAAAACACAACTCATAATATTTACGTTAATTCAATCTAGCTCCTACGGTTGTCTGCAGGTCGCTTGGAAAAATGCATCAGAAGAATAAAGACGGCGGATGCCAAAAAATGGTTGACTATTTAGCAAGACATCCATTTTACGGGGAGAGCGGATCACCTCAGTCCCGGGGTGGAGGAAGAAGCCTCAGTCCTCAATCAGAGGCGGCCACATACTCCCGTCACTTAAGTGGCGGTTCAAGTTATGTTACTGAACTGGTTCGGTGAACCGCTACCGTAAAGGGCTGAACCGCTACCGAGCCCTTTGTAAATCACTACCGAGTAGTGATTTACAAAGGGCTCGGTAGCGGTTCAGCCCTTTTCGGTAGCGGTTCACCGAACCGGTTCAGTAAGATAACTTAAAAGTCTTCGTAGTGAGTTACAAAGGGCTCGGTAGCGGTTCAGCCCTTTTCGGTAGCGGTTCACCGAACCGGTTCAGTAACATAACTTGAACCGCCACTTAAGTGACGAGGGTATGTGGCCGCCTCTGATTGGGGATTGAGACTTCTCCCTCCACCCCGGGACTGAGGTGATCCGCTCTCTTTTACGGGAAACCAAGTACGCCCGTGGAATCTGATATTCTAAGATTTCATGGCAACCAAATTTGGAAGCGGAGGGGTCCATGTGCTGCCGTTAGAGGTGTAAACAAAATTTAATATTTTGATATTTTTATTCTATTTTGATAAAAAATAACGAGTTTTAAATTTATTTTTGTATCTTATTAACTATCAAAACTGAAATTAGATATTCCGACAGGTTATCGGAATCAGTATCAGAATAAGAATCAGTATCAATAAGTTGATTCTGTTTCTGTTAATTCAATTTCAATAATAAATAAATAAAATTAAATAAAATTAAATATATCAAAAATAAATATATTATAAAATATATTATATAAATTGATAAAATGATAAAAAAATAAAGTTTTAAAGAGATAATATTATTTTTTGGTAATTATATGTAAATTATTAACTCATTTTTGAAAAAAATAATATTTAATATGTATTTCAAAAATTATCGGATTCAAATCCGATTTCGAAAACGAAATTGGAATCGAAATTAAATCGGAACATAGTAATTCCAAAATTATCGGAATCAAAGTCCCTTAACCCTTGTTGGAATCAGAATCGGATTCTAGTGATTCTGTTACCGAATCTGACCCGTTTACCGCCCTAGCAGCCGGAGGGGTGGGGGAGGAGATGTTGGATTTATATCTAGTTGTGAAATTGGACTTGACACTAATCTAACGAGAAAATTAAATAATTATATGATTTATTGAGTCTAACCTTCTATTAGGCCCATGATCATTTATTGGGTAGAATCTTAATCATAATCGATCATGTTACATAACGGCATATTTGGTTAGAGTTTCAAAAATGATAGTATATCAATATTGATATTGATATTTCTAAAGATTAAAAAATCAATATCAAAATTGATAGTATCAAACCTCTTTAATTATTTGAAAATGCTATATCTGTATTAAAATTGAGATTAGAAGTTTGGTAACACAATATCATTATCAAAATTATTTTTAGGTACTTGATTAATTAAAGAGTCAAAACTTTTATTAATATTGAAATTAAATATTAATATAAAAATATATTATTAAAGATATAAAAATATTAATACTATTTTAAAAAAATAAATATGTACTTATCAAATTCAATTTAAATAAAAAATTTAAAAATTAATAAAAAAATACAAAATTTACAACTTTCAAAAATCGAAATGTCAAAATCTCATTAGCCATGCTACGTATGAACATGAGTATAATAACATAATATTCTTTATAAAAAAAACTTATACCCATTTGGACATGACCTAAATAACAATCTTAGTTCATGTAATATAAAGAGCATGTGGTTTTGGGCAACTCCATTCATGTGGTTGCCAACATAAATGGAGCAGGAAATAAACTTCTGTTGTTTTAATCAATAGAAAATACAGAATCTATGCAAAAGTGAACTAGTTTTTGTTGATATTAGCCATAGTACTTGCCAACAACAATCATATCTTGTTCCTTATCCAAGAAAGGCAATATGAACTATAGTTTCTCGCTGATCGAGTCTTTGGATGGTACATCTAAATTCTTAGAATTTGAAGCAATTTGTACATTTATCTCATGACAAGCAAGTAAAAACAGAGCAATAGTATGCACATGTTGAGCATCTCAGAGTGCTGCCAATACTTCATTCACTGCTCCAATAGCAACATACAAGATCAGTGCCCTATAATGGGATATTGCAAAACCATTAATGCATATGTGGGTAGGTAGGGTGGTCACTCATAAAATCACTAGAAAACATAAAAAGGCCACCTCCATATATCAAGCTCAATACAATGATCAACTCATGTCTTATGGGAATTTAACATCAAATGTGGTTCCATCAAGAAGAACATACAAGGTCAAGAATTGGCCGATGATCCATCAATAATCTTTTGTTACATGGATGTAACAAAAGGATTCTAGAGATAGCTATTTAGCATAGTAGAATTCTTCCAAATTCTAAATTGCAATGGTAAAATTTCATTATTCAAGCTTACCAAAGACACAGGGGATCTAAACATCAAGATAATACATGAACAATAGAAAGATATGTAGAAATGTGAATAAGATAAACACACATTCACTGTCATCAACTTTACTAACACATGCAACCTTGAGGATACTTTCTTGATTCATAATTCAAAAAAAATCTCCAGACCAAAATATATTTTATAAATTTGGATCAACTACTAAGCATAAAGGAACGAAGAAATAAAATTTAACATAGTCACACACATATAAGAAGTATTAACGCTATATGACTTGAAATCTATCATATAACTATGTAGGTAGATTCTTTGATATACAAATGTTAATAAAAACATATCTTATTGAAGCACTTTATGGACAAGTTGGCAAACTGTTTTACAAAGAATGATTGGTTGAATTTTCTCTTAAATATCTGGTTATGTGTCCAGAACATAAATCTTTCTTCTAAAATCAAGTTATTTTTCTAGAAATTATCTTCAAGGAGACCGCCAAACTACAAGATACGTGAACATTTTTGAGATTCTATCTCCAACTGTTGCTAAGTAAGGACATCATTCATAAAGGGGAAGTCTAAATGCTTCAAGCTCATCTTCAAACATAATCACCGGGCTTCTATTACCAAGAAAGAAGGACAACAACAAAACAATTAACTTCAAACACTAGAAACTTATGGCCTGTTTGGTTAGAGTATCAAAATTGATACAATACTAATTTTGATATTGATATTTTAAGAAGATGTAATATCAATATTAAAAATAATAGTATTAAGTTTAAAAATGTTTGGTAATGTTATATCAATATTAAAAATATTTGATAATACAATACCATGTATTATCCGGGGGGCGGCGGAGAACTCCGCGGGTGGGAGGGGGGTCTCTCCGGCGGGGGAGGGGGGGTTTCTCTCCTCCGCGGGGGGCGGGGGGGGGGGGGCGGCGGGGGACTCCGCGGGGGGGGGGGGGAGGGGGGTCTCCGGCGGGGGCGGCGGGGGAGTCCGCGGGGGGGAGGGGGGTCTCTCCGGCGGGGGGCGACGGGGACTCCGGCGGGGGGTCTCTCCGGCGGGGGAGGGGGGCTCTCTCCGGCGGGGGGGCGGCGGGGGAGGGGAGGGGGGTTTCTCTCGCAGCGGGGGGCGGCAGGGGACTCCGCGGGGGGAGGGGGGTCTCTCCGGCGGGGGGGGGGGGGGTTTCTCTCCGCGCCGGGGGGTCTCTCCGGCGGGGAGGGGGCGGAGAACTCCGCGGGGGGGAGGGGGGGTCTCTCCGGCGGGGGGGCGGCGGGGGAGGGGGGGGGTTTCTCTCCGCAGCGGGGGACTCCGCGGGGGGGGGGGTTCTTTCCGCAGCGGGGGGGGGAGCAGAACGAGGTGCGGGTGGCCCTCCGCGGTCGGCGCAGCCTCCCCGTCGCGCCGCTCCGATGGGCTCGCCCCCGGCCATCGCGCTCCCGGGAGGAAGAGGAGGATGAAGAGGGGGAAGCTGGTGAAGGTGAAGCTGGTGCCCGTGCAAGGTGAAGCTGGTGCCCGTGCCTCCCACCGTGACCGTCTTCTCCGTCGCCAGACTGCAGCAGGCGCCGTGGAGCTCGTCCGGAGGTGGCGCAGGTCGCCCCGCAGCTCCCCGAGGACCTCTTCATCGGGGTCATCATACGGCGGCGCTCCGACGGCAACGTCAAGCAATTGGAAGCGGTATTCAACTCCCTCTTCCTCGGCCGCCGCGGCGACCTCATCGCCGCCATGGGAGAAAGGTTCCGGAGCTCGGCCCGGAGGCCGAAGACCGCAAGGAGACGAGCCGGATAAATTCCACGCTCTACTTCTACGGGTTCACGGGCGGAGAGCCGCCGGAGGTCCCGCCGGGACAGCGCCGCGAAGAAGCGGTTCTTCAAGGGCAAATCGGACCTCGTGAAGGAGCCCATCGCCGCGGCGGCGCCGCAAGCGATCCGGGGCAAGTTCTCGGAGGAGGAGTCGGCGGGGGTCGTTCACGGAGCGAGAACAATGCGGGGAGCGAGATCGGGAGAGCAGCGGCCGTCCCCGTTCTTCCGGCCTGGCCGGCGCGCAGATCGGATCGGTGGATCGATCGAGGCGGGGACGGAGCAGAGAGGGCGCCGCGGAGGATCGGAGGGGGAGGGCGGCCGCTATCGGGCGTCCGCCGAGGTCGACGGGGAGGGCGGCCGCGGGCGCGTCGCCGAGGTCGAACGGGGAGGGCTGTCGAACGGGGAGGGCGAGGTCGACGGGGCGGGCGGCCGCGGGCGTCTGCCGAGGTCGAACGGGGAGGGCGGCCCGCGTAGGACAGTATTAATTTTAAAACAGGTACCTACCTGTATTGAACTTGAAAGAATGATAAACTAATAATTTTAAAACTGATATAAGTATCCAAACACTCTGCATCATCTTGTATCAATATCAGTTTTAAAATTAATACTAATATAAGGACTTAATACAGTTACCAAACAGGCCGTTAAGGATGAGATTACACGGAAATATAAGAAAAGTGAATGAAACCTCTTTGTTTGAAACTGTATAGTTTTATGTGATTCACTAGACTATGGTGCATGATACTAAATTTTTTTTTGACATTCAACTTGTGATATAAGAACCAGAAAATTGGGAGATGGTTGACCAGCAATGATAAGAAACATAGATGACAAACATTAAAGAATTCTCACATACAATAGGGCAATTCCTAGTTTTCTTATTTTCTTTGGTTCCCTTCTTTTCTTTAAGAAATTGTTCACTAGGGCTTGTAAAAGATGTGAATGTTTCTATTAAAATATTAAGCATAGAAAAAATAATAAGAAAAATATGCTTAAGTGCATTGGCTGTCAAATTATCAAACACCTTGAGGACATCCCAGGTAAGCAACCACAGCGGTGAGGAAGGCTAGAGTTTCGACAACAAATGTAGTGAAAGAGAACAAGGAGGGGGAGAGATTATGGCTTTATTATGTCAGGAAAGGTGGTTTATCGAAGAAAAAAAGAGAGACTTAGAAGTGGATGTAGAGAAGATAGGACATGGTGATGAGAGAAGTTAAGTCATGAGACAAAATAGATCCAATAGAGGGAGCACGATAGAAAAGGAGTGGAAAAGGATCACCTCTGACAACACCATCAACATATCCAACACTCCCTCTACTTTGTGTTATAACCCATATGACAAGATCTCTGGCTATGATACACACAAGGAAAGAAGATCAACAATAAGAAGTGATTTCTCTCCAGGCGCGGCTTTGGCATGGTCTACAAGAAGAACTCTTTGATGGCACCGCTGTAGCGGTGAAGAGGATCCTAGAACCAGAGGGGTTGTTACATCACTGATGGAAGTGATGGCATGGAGGATGGTGGAGTTCAACCTAGCAAAGTAGAACAGCGAGGATGGGAGACAAGGGCTTTGAGAGAGAGGGGCTTATGGTGGAGACGAGGGCTTCGACCGAGAGATGATGGCCTCGACCCAAGAGGGGTTTCTAGTAGACACGAGGGCTTCAACCAAGAGATGAGGGCATCTATTAGAGATGATGGCTTCGAATAATTAAGAGGGAAGCATAGCATTGTTTTCAATACTGGTAGGAGCCGGTATTGAAAACAATCTATTTCTATGTTGTTAATTTTAAAATTAATAGAGATATCCAAACACACTTATATCACTCTTATCAATATCAATATCAAAATTGATAGTGTTATTTTACCTTAATACGGTTGAAATGATTTGATTCAAGCCACTCCACTACTGGTACAGTAGCGCCCTGGGTTACCAAATAGGGCTTAAGATTCTATGACTTGTATAGTTACATCATTTGTGTTCAATAAAGAGAACAAAACAAAGGGCCACTTGAGTGTTTCAAGACGATTCCTATTTGGCGACTAGACTTTCTTAGTGTTTGTCCTCTGCAACATGATGAATTTTAGTTGAACTTGAAAATTAGAAGAGATAATGTAAAGGGAGAGGTGACCGGCTGGGAGAGGGAGGCATCTATGGGGATAGGGGGTACGAGCAGGGGAGGGTAGGCGTCAACAAAGGGAACTAAGGGAAGTTGCAAGGGTCACCCTTAGGATGGAATATATGCGCAGTGAGCACATTATATGACACAATTAAAAAAACCTTTTAAAATTAAAATAATTTGGGAACATAAAATATAATATCAAATTATTAGCTGAATAATTTTAATGATTATAATAGGCCTCAATACATTTAAATTTCAAATAATTAATATATATTTAAAATACTAGCTGATCCTTTGATCAACTCTTCGAAATATAATACACTATATACACACTATGCTTATGCTATGCAACCTCAAAAATATTAAAATAAATAAGATGAATCACACCTCACTTAGTAGATTTGTCACTAGAACTACTTTTTGATATTGTCAAATATCAAGTATGACAATAATAGTTCTTTACAAACACATATTATAGCATAAGAAGTTAATCATATAGGTCAACAATTGATTGTAAGTCAAGTACATATATTATCTTACATCTTGGTTAGCTTATAGATTTAACCATGTGTCAATGAACTAATTGATCTCTTAACTTTTAAAACATACTATGAATCTTTCTAATAATGCATATTCATTGATTGACATCGTTAACATACCCTAATGATACTATTGTGTTCCATCAAGCCATCCCACATCCGATTGGTGAAAAATTATGTTGTGGGTACAAAATGATAAAAGGTATTAAACCCCCAACATGGTAAATTATGGACTTAGAGTTTCATCAATGATTAATTTCCCAAGTTGTGTGGTGTGCTTGTATCGTGATGAGTTAAAGTAAAGAAGAGAATTTGTAAAATAACAAGAATACCAATAGACCATAATTTGACTTTCATGTTGACTTGGATGTTCTAGAATATTTGATTCAATTCAGAATGAAATAACCTCATGTTCCATTGGGCTTACATTGAAGCACAATAAAAAGTTGCACAAGTGGTGTGAATGTATTGAATTGCGCTACTACATAAGAATGCAACACATGATGTGTCCAAGAATATGGACATGGTGGTACATAGAATATGGGAGATGAAAAAATTATGTAACATGAGACCTCGATGAGATGTAAGACATGATAGAACAATAAAGAAAGTTAATCATGGTGGGGTGTGAGCGGTGAGACAAAACATAGTGGATAACAATTAGAGATGCTAAAATAGCAGTAATTGTCATAATTATGTAACATAGTGGGACCTAGATGAAAATATGGTGGCAACAAATAATGGCATCATAGTGGTGTAAGGAATCGTCCATTAAAATTTGGTGCAGTGGAAGTGATAGAAATGTATGCCCTACAAGCCAATCATATATGATATGATTCGACATTTTTAGAAATATCTCATTCAATTAATTAGACAAATCTTCATTATAAGCTCTTATTAGATGCGAATATCATAATAAAGTTCTTGATCAAATACAATGATGATTAAATCATGATAAGATCATGATAATGAGATTGATCATCTAGAGGTATTTGATCTAAATGTTCTTAATCATAGGATACTTGAGACGGGACATCAAGGATCCGGATAGACTAATGTATGTGATGTTTTCTCATGTGATGAGGACAATCGATCTCATTGGTCATTAGTGTGGAGACACTGAGATACACTTACAGGTGCTCATTAGTTGAATGAGTTCACTGAACTGACCAAATTAGAAACCCTGAATGATATCTTACCGAACTGTCTATCAAGGTTTTCTATCATCACTGTTGTATGGTTGGACCTTTGACTTGAGTCGCCAAAGTTGCCTTGTTGGGTGGAACTTGTGCTTTGACCAGTGTCTTATGGATCACCGTATAGATGGTCCAGTATAGCGATGGATCGGGCACAAGGAAAATCTGATGGAGATAATTGAGCGGACAACAAGGGATCATCCACTCTCGGTAAGTGAGAGTGAATGTCCTATGGGATAGTACTCTAAATCCCTGGCCAGGGTAGATAGGATAATTGGAAAAGGAGTTTTCCAATTGATCCAATTCCGAGTATAGTATCCTATAGAGTCGGTACACTAAGGAGTTGACAGTCGATGCCGTACTCCTTTCCAACTGGGACATTGGATGGATGAGAGTTTATATCCATGCGGTAACTGATGATGGAAAGGCTCAATGGAGATGAGATTATCCCCAAATCCATTTGGGATCATGGGATGTGGCTTGTACCCTTCATGATCGGTAGGCCGATTAATCTGTTATCGGATAACGGATTTAATTAAATTAAATATAATTATTCTATTTTATTTAGGCCTTAACCAAATAGGCTATTGGGCATAGTGGGTCACACACAAAAGGACTTATCCACAAGTACATGGGCAATGACGTAATTTATGGAGATTTTGAGTTTTTATGAAAAATTTCAAAATTCTCTATAAATACTAATGGTTTCAGCCAAACCCCATCAAGTCAAGGGTGAAAACCACGTACCTAGCCTTTTACCTACCTTCTCCTCTCTCTAGAAGGTGTCCATGGTCAATGGAGCTCCGTTCGGGAAGAGTTCTCGAGACTGGCGTAAAGGGAGAAGGAGAACCTGCTGTGGATGAAGTTCGTGTGGATACTGTTGGAGACCGGACACTTGAACAATTTGAAGAGCTTAAGAAGCTCATATTCTTCCTTTCCATGGGATTATATGAATCCCTATCAGGTATATTCGAACCCGATTTGATCGGTTTTCGGTTTTCGTCGTTCGGTTCTGATTGAGACAGATTCTAAAGGAACCCATAGGAATCGTCGCTTCCGCTGCATCAAATTTTTTATGGACGATTCCTTATAGTGGTATTAGAGCTGGGTTCAAGTCTCGGTCTAAACCGACGTCGAATCAATATTATTTCATGTTATTTATTTGTTCTTGAATCTGTGCAAATGTCTATATTGTCGAGGCTACCATTATCTTTGTATGACTCAGATAAAAGATTGGTTGGCTTCAGTAGAATCTCATGATATAGGGCTTTCCAACGCCATAAACCGTTTAAAGTTTGGATCTCTGTAGTGTTCGGGAGAAGCCTCAAAATTTGGTATTTCTGTCATGCCCGAACCAACACCCAGATTTGGGGATTTTGTGAAATCTCCGTCCACAGACGAAATTGAGGCTTGGAAAAGGTTTAGGATATGGGTAATATGATTAACTAACTTTTTCCTTTGATATACAGCTTTGAACGATGGCGGAGAGAGAGAATTTTTGAGTTTTCTAACGAACTAGGGTTCTGCGGAGTCTGGCGGCGTTGACCTGTTTCATCCTAATTTATCGTTTCTAGAGAAATTTTCTATGAAGGGATACATATATATTTATAAACTTCATTTTATGAGGATTATAAATTGTATTTTTGGAGAATGTTTGACTTCCGGGATAAGGAGTTATCCTCGTTGCAAAATAGAGATTTCTGCTACGGAATCTCAGTGACCGCCGCCTCTTCTTCCTCATTTTGCGGTCGATTGAGATTTTTCCTGCATATGAGACTGACTTTTTTCGATTCACTATTTGATAAGGATTCCAATGCATATTTTTTTGGATTTTTCGGTGGTCTGAGTAAGGAGATAAGTTGGACTTCCTGCGGATGAATAGTGCACCGACTGCGACCTTATCGGGCGGAGAAGGAAGATCCAATTTGGACCCTGATCTTGATCCGGGTCAACACCCGGTTTGACCGGGAGCCCGAGTGCGGGACCGCATGCACCGGGTTGGTGCACCAGCGGCGCAAACACTGCGGCCGCGGTGGCGGCGCAACACGCCAGCGCACGGCAGCGCACGCTGGACGGGCGCAGTGCGCCGCCATGTGCGGCGCAATGCACCAACTCTTTTTTCTAATGATTTTAAATTGTTAAAATCGTAAAAAAATCCAAAAAAATTGCCATAAAATTTCACAAAAATTCATAAAAATTTTATAATATTATTTAACATGTTTTAAAGTGTTTAGTGACATGTTAGATAATGATAAACTCTATTTACATAGATTCACTCATAGTTAAACTTTAAAATTATTTTAAAGGTTTAACTTAAATTATTAGTGTCTTAATTAATTCTGTAAAATGAGATTTTACAGAATATAAATTGGGACATTAATTTCTGACTTTGCACAGTATTGAGAATGCATGAATGTTCTAAATAGTTTAGATGTGTATGTTTATTTCATATAAATTGTTTATATGTTATTGTTATGTTATTTTCATGTTATTTATTTCATGAAAATTCGACATGCATGAAATTGAAAATTTCAAAAAATAAAGTATATAATTTTATGCTGATATATATGATATATCTCATATGATTATAACGTATACGCTATATGTTCATGTGATAAATGTTAGTGTATGGAGGTAATCATGGACTTAATTATGCTTGGCTTGTGATTGCTTTTAATTATGTTGGTTATGTTATTAAATGGGGCCTGCGTGTGCCTCATCTCTCTCTATACAATCTAATTGTACATTCTACCTTCCTCCATTAATGTACTCCCCTTGGTTAAAACCAAGGTTTCTTATAAAGTTATGTACATTTATGGGTCTGCGTACCCTTAAGCCGCTTATAAGAGTTAGAAGCCGGTTCGTGGAAGGTTAGAGAGTGGGACCACTTGGAGAAGCACCCTTCTGAAGTGGGAGGATATCAACTCAAGCATTTGAAGCAAGGATTTGCACCTATAGGGGTGCCTTAGGTGCATGCTTAGGGTTAAGTCCATGATCACCTATTTTTATGCATATTTGATATGTGGATGTATGCTACAAGTTATTCCTTAGATATATGATATTTCAAAGGTATTATATATACTTAGCACATATTATTGATGAGACTAAAATAAAATCCCTCCTTGTCATAATTAGGTTGATAAACGTGTGACATTAAGAATGACTCACGTAGCCTTCCATTGTTATGGTCTTGATGAGCTAATCTTAAATTGTATGGGTTTGTTGTGCTACCACATGGCCCATTTAGCAAGGGATTGGTGATCATGGCTAAGGCATTTGCTGAACCTTGGGGTGGACCATTTGCATGGCTTTGTTGTGCTACCACAAGGGCTGTGTGAATAATCCATTCTCATAACGTAACAAGCGGGTTTGACCTAACTAGAGTATATGGCTTGTTGTGCTACCACAAGGTCATAACTCTAGATGCTAAATGACTAAGAGTTATAAGAGTTGCAACTGGCAATAGTTGCCTACCTATTAAGTATGCGGTGATTTGTTGTGCTACCACAAGATCATCACCATAAAGTTAATAGGGTCTTAGTCCTCACTAGGATTTCATCGTGATATCCCATCTTTGCATAATGAGGGTTATGCAAATTCATCGATAATTAGTGGGAGCATAAATTAGGATGAAAGACCATTTCTTAATTTCATGAATGTCTGCAATGTTATATTGATAAAATTATATCACAGTTGTAGAATACGATAATAAACCACCATTAGTATGGCATACTAGATGCCAAATAGCTTAATGGCTCACACTTCTTAGACCGGTTTATAACTAAGAGAATTGTTCTCATAGTTGACCAATTAACTATCCTATTTGAGAAGTAGGTGTCTACTAAATTATCTAATGATGTGAAAGAAAGATAAGATCTTATCTTATAGACAAGATGCATTGTTTGTCTTAAACTAGATGTTAGTCTCTATGAGATATAAATTGTAGAGACAACATGGATAGATGGATAAGAGATCCATCATGGCTCATATTGATGAGCTAACTAAAGGGAAAGTTAGAAAAACAATACATCTTAATTACTTCTTGTTGGTGAGACCAATAGTAAGAAGTAAAATTGTTAGACATAAATAGGAGATAGTTAATAATTAAAGATGGTGGTCAAGATAATAAAGCTAGAATAAGATAGAATTCTTACATTATCATGATAATGGTAAGTGGAAGAGGAAGTGCAAAGTGTATTATACATAATGCAAAGGTGGAGCTTGAGAAGCTTCATGTATCCAAGTCATTGACATTTACTTGTTTTAAATATACACTTAATAGTATTAGATACTATATGTGTATATCATAATATTAGATATTATGGATGCATATAATGGTATGAGATACCAGATATGAATCTTATATCTACAAGGAGTTGTAGATGATGACAAGTAAATGAAGACTTAATAAAGAAGATGTTGACCTACATATGAAATGGTGCAAAAGTTGCATCATTATTAGTGGGAGGTCCAATTCTTTAATAGCCTTATGGAGATGTCTTAATAATTAAGATTGCTATTATATCCTTCTACAAGAACATTATATGATTTCCTGCTTGAATAAATGTTGATTTATTTTAAGCTATGGAATTAATAGATGTTCTAATAGATTGAATGGCAAAGTGTTTGCTAGTGAGAGTTTAATGAATTGTTTAATCATATTTGATATGTTAGCTCTCATGTTATGTGTGAATACTCCTTTTAAGAGGAAATGAGTTGATTTAGATCAATCTACACTTTAGCTTTATGTAGACATGTATAATGGGTTAATGAGTTATTAGAACTCATACATCTAGATTTATGTTAACCCATATCTAGTAAGGCTAAAGAAGAATATTTCTACTTCATTATTTCAAAGATGATGTCTCTAAGTATGGATATATGTACTTTATGAAGTACAAATCTAAGACCTTTGAGAAATTATCTGAGATTAAGAATGAAGTAGAGATACTAATGGAAAGAGTATTAGAACTTTTTGATGAGATCAAGGAGGAGAATACTTAAGTACATAATTCACATATAATTGAAGGATAATAGAATCTAATGGACACATTTTTACACCTTTTAGCTTAATTGAGTAGCTAAAATGAGAAGCCATATTATGTAAGACAAGCTTTGCAAAATTTCTCTTTTTTTGGCTAAGTACTCATTATAACCACTTGATCTTAAGAGGTACCTTCTAAGTCTGTTCTGATTATTTCATATAGGATATGGAAAGTGGGTTAAAACTTGACCTTAAGTAAGTTAAGGTTTTGGAATGTCCGACCTAGTGAAGAAGTATAACTCTAATAAGTTGGAATATAAGACTATGAAGTGTTGGCTTGTGGGATATCCAAAGGAAACTTTTGGATATTAAATATACGACCCTTATGAATAAGGGTATGTGTTGCTCAGCTCACTATATTTCTAAAGGAAAAGTTCCTTTTTAAGAAAGATAGTGGAAGAAAGATATATATGGAAGATGTTCCAGTCCCACAACCCAATAACACTTCTATTAAGGTGCTAATTAATAATTACACATTGGCAACTTATAGATCTATTCTTGTGTCTATTCAACCTAAGAGATATGTGAGACATATCTCTGATAGATGAAATGAGGCATAAGATAAAAAGGATATTGATCTTAAGATCTATATAAAACTAATATGAGATATTGATTCATTAATGGGAAGAGACAATAAAATCTGATATAAACTTTATCTATTCTAATCAAGTTTAGAACTTGATAGATCCACCTAAGGATATAGTATTCATAAGGAATAAATGGATCACTAAAGAATAGATTGGAGTGGATTAGAAGGTAGAGACCTTCAAAGGTGAGAATATAAGAAAATGATATCATCTAAGTCGAATGGTGGACTATGCTAAGATCTTTTACCTATTCCATGGGTTAATCCATTCGGATTTTGATTGTTACATACTATGATTATAAGATAAGCTAATTGGATGTTAAGATAGTGTTCCTCTAAGGTATTTTGGGGAACAAGTGTATATGATATAACTATAGGAAATGAAGTCCTAATAACATCCAAGAAGAGTGTGTATTAAGTTCATTTATGGACTGAATAAAACTTCCCATAGATCATATATAAGGTTTAATGAGATTAATTCTTATGACTTCGTTAAGAATGAAGAGGAGCCTTGTGTATTCAACAAGATAAGTGGGAGTGTTGTTACTTTCTTGACATTTTATGTTGATGACATACTACTCATTGAGAATGAAGTAGGTGTGTTATCATAAGTG
The DNA here is from genome assembly GCA_036172225.1 of Cryptocoryne crispatula var. balansae. NCBI lineage: Eukaryota > Viridiplantae > Streptophyta > Magnoliopsida > Alismatales > Araceae > Cryptocoryne > Cryptocoryne crispatula. The sequence continues at coordinate 21,961,507 of CM069919.1, forward strand.
AACCTAGCTATCAAATTGATTCTCTAAATATAACTTGAGTTTTGAGATCTATGGAGATAGATCTAAAATCAATGCCTAGTTAATGTGCGTAGTCACCATAGTCAAAGGGTTTGACATGATAAACTCCAAGATAGGTTTCTTACCTGTGGTGGTGTGGAGTTGATCTCTCTAAAGTGTTGTCTTTGTAGACTTCTTGAGAGATAAAGAGATCACATGAGTAGATCCCTTATGATTTTGTTATAGGGTCTATCACATTTATGATACTACGTACATGAAATGATTAATGCTCTAAGTGTTATGAGCATTCATCAAGAAGATCCAAGTGAGAGTCATTGGATAGTTTAGAGATATATCATTTGGTACTTGAGAAGCACTAAGAATGTCTATACACTGGGGGATAAGACTTGAAGTCTTGTAGTTTTACAAACACAAGCTTCTAATTAAATAAGTTTGATATTAAGTCAGAATAATGGTGGTGCAGTGAGCTGGAAGAGTTCTAAGCGATAGAACACTGTAAATTTTACAACATATGTAAACAAGTTTACATAGTGGTTGCACACTACTTGAGAAGTAGTTTAGATGAAGATTTTCATCTACATATTTGATATGGGATTGTCCCAATTTTCTCTGAAAGTGTATCATTGTTTTGAGAAAACAATGGAGTAGAGCCAATGTCTCATCAGAAGTTTAGAACTTCTGTGGCGATTGTTGACTCCAGAAATGGGTTTCGGATTGGCACCTCAAGAGAAGGTGAAAGATGGAATAGGGGAAAAGGGGGAGTGAATCGGAAGACACTCGGAAAGCGGTAAAGACTCCTCACCTCGGTCCCACACTCACATTGATCCCCAAACTTTCATCTCACGGCGTCGCTTGAGCACCGGAGATGGTTCGGGTCATGTGGGAGGAGAGTGAGGAGGAGATGAACTTAAAGCATAAATAAAAAGGTGGTCACCAGGAGCCGCGGGCTCCGCTTTATGGAATGTAAATCAAGAGATGAGTTGACCGTGTGTACCTTAGCGCGGGAGAGAATGTGTGTAGGTTCAACCTTCTTCTTCTTCGGCCGGCAAATGAAGAAGAGTCCAACCTATGCTAGCTTGATCAACCTGTGCAACTAGAACAATAAACCAAGTGAAAGAAGCCGATTAGAACTATGGGAAGTGTAGAAACTATAGAAGAAGAGATGAAATAAAGAAGCAATTGGAATAGAACTCACCGGATTGGGGCGATCCCTAACCCCTTTTATAGTGTTTTTAGTTATGTAAAGTGATGCAAACTAAGTAAAAGATGTTCTAAGACAGTAAATAAACTGAATGAAACGAGTTAAGAAGGAGTTATGAAGTGTGTGGCTTAAGTTGAAGCCAAGTTGGTTGAAGAAGGCCGGTTCGAGTAGCTTTGCACCTTTCTGGCGCGACTTTGGTACATAAAATGTTAAGGATGACCCCGATGTTAGAATCGAGTGCCGTTTGTTTCTATGGATGGATATATCATAGAGGAAGAGATATTATGTTGATGACTTCTCAGGAATCTATCTGTAAAAGACTGTAAAATTTTTTAAACTGAACAGATGTAGAAAACAGAACCTGGATGCGCGCCCTCAGTGCAGCAATCACCACGAACAAAAGGCAAGTCAGAATCGAGTGCCGTCAGTTGCAGATGAAAGAGGACGAAGAGAGGAACAACTCCTCTATTGAAGACTTTTGCAGCAGGAGTCCCAGATTTCTTCAGAAGTCAATGAAGTCGGTTGATGCAGAACGCATGGATTGAGCCTTCTCTTTCACTTTGGGATCGATCTCTCGACGTTGGATCGGCTTTGGACGTCGGGACGGCCTTAGGAGAGAGCTTGGACGACCTCAGGATGAGCTAGGAATGGGGGATTAACCTTGGGTCATTGAGAATGGCCCTCAATTTATAGGAAATTGAAACCGGTGCTAAATATGGAAACTGGACCGACCGCCCCCCTCCTTTCAAAGGAGGTGAGGGCGCGCAGGGTACGCCCTCAAACCAGGGGCATGCAGGGCACTCTCTCAACCTGGGGGTGTGGTCTGCACAGCCCCCTGTTTCAAAGGAAGCGGGGGCGCGTTACGCGTCTCACTGCTAAAAATCGACAGAATCTTCCGAAAATTGCTAAAAAATTGACTTGACAAATGTAACGCGCCCCCGAACCGGGATGCGGTACAAATAATCGAAAATTATCGATGGTAACCTTCGAAAAATCTGGTTTAGAAGGTGCTAATCAGGGCAATTTATGATTTTTGGAAACTGACCGCGCCCCCGCGTTTCAAAGGAAGCAGGGGCGCGTAGGGCGCGCCCCCAGTTTGAGGGCGCACAGGGCGCACTCTCGGGTTGAGGGCGTGCAGGGTGCGCCCTCCTCTTTCAAGGGGAGCGGGGGCGCGGTACACTCTCTCTCTTGCGCGCATGTTCCGCGAGCCGTAACTTTCAAACGTGATGTCCAATTCGGCTCCCGTTTGTTGCGTTGGAAAGAGGGCCTTAAGACACACCTCCTCAAGTTGATAAACTAGCTGGCATGACTCCTGAGATATTTACATGGAGCTTTTTACTGGTTTACCCTCTTGTGAAAAGCCGAAAATCGTGGCGAAGATCCGAAAGGGCACGGTTCCGGTCGAGGAATCTCGGGTCAACTCGGGATGACTTAAAATGATGACCGAACAAGTTCGGTACAATCAGAAAACCAAAAATGATCGAAAAATATGAGATTAACCCGGTAAACGTGAACCGAAACTCGGAAAAGCCATAAAACCTTAAAATCGACCAAACCAGACGTATGGCCATGATTGATGAAAATATTCGGCTAGGATTGACCCGGATGACCCAAAAAGACCTGGTGATGACCGGAAAGGCCTAACGAGTGGTTCCGGATAGCCGTGTCAGTACAAATCGAAAAAGCCGTAACGAAAGCCATCATTGACCGACGACTACTGAAATGACTTCTCGGAAACCCTGAATGCTACGGAACACATGCGGGACTCCCAAGACCTTCAATTTAGAACTATTAAAGGTCGGTCATCGAGCAAGCTCCGTGTTTTTACAATTCACGCGTGGCTCTCGCTTGAAGGTTACGGTATTGTTCTGAAAATCATCGCTCTCACAAGGAGCTCCACCAGCGTCTTTAGCTCATCTCCACGAGGTAATCCATAACAGATAACGGTCAAATAAAAGATATCACCTATGGAATAAGAGTCTGGGGCTCTAAATCAAGCCAATTTGGCGTGTCTACAGCGATACCATACAATCAGAGAGATTGCAGCTTATAGAGATATAATTAAAGATAGAGTATCTACCACTATTAACATTGCAGATCCATTAACTGAAGCAGTTACTCAAAGAGTGTTTGAGCTTCACCTTGAACTGATATAGATCAGTCAGATGGGTGATTGGCTTTAGTGCAAGTGGGAGATTGATAGAAATGTATGCCCTACAAGCCAATCATATATGATATGATTCGACATTTCTAGAAATATCTCATTCAATTAATTAGACAAATCTTCATTATAAGCTCTTATTAGATGCGAATATCATAATGAAGTCCTTGATCAAATACAATGATGATTAAATCATGATAATATCATGATAATGAGATTGATCATCTAGAGGTATTTGATCTAAATGTTCCTAGTCATAGGATACTTAAGACGGGACATCAAGGATCCGGATAGACTAGTGTATGTGATATCTTCTCATGTGATGAGGATGACCGATCTCATTGGTCATTAGTGTGGAGACACTGAGATACACCTACAGGTGCTCATTAGTTGAATGAGTTCAGTGAACTGACCGAATTAGAAACCCTGAATGGTATCTTACCGAACTGTCTATCAGGGTTTTCTATCATCACTGTTGCATGGTTGGACCTTTGACCTAAGTCACCAAAGATGCCTTGTTGGGTGGAACTTGTGCTTTGACCATTGTCTTATGGATCACCGTATAGATGGTCCAGTATAGCGATAGATCGGGCACAAGGAAAACCCGATGGAGGCAATTGAGCGGACAACAAGGGATCGTCCACTCTCGGTAAGTGAGAGTGAATGTCCTATGGGATAGTACTCTAAATCCCTGGCCAGGGTAGATAGGAAAATTGGAAGAGGAGTTTTTTAATTGTTCCAATTTCGAGTACAGGATCCTATAGAGTCGATACACTAAAGAGTTGACAGTCGATGCCGTACTCCTTTCCGATTGGGACATTGGATGGATGAGGGTTTATATCCATGCGGTAACTGATGATGGAAAGGCTCAATGGAGATGAGATTATCCCCAAAGCCATTTGGGATCATGGGATGTGGCTTGTACCCTTCATGATCGGTAGGCTGATTAATCTATTATCGGATAACGGATTTAATTAAATTAAATATAATTGTTCTATTTTATTTAGGCCTTAACCAAATAGGATATTGGGCCTAGTGGGTCACACACAAAAGGACCTATCCACAAGTACAGGGGCAATGAAGTAATTTATAGAGATTTTGGGTTTTTATGAAAAATTCCAAAATTCTCTATAAATACTAATGGTTTCAGCCAAACCCCATCAAGTCAAGGGTGAAAACCATGTACCTAGCCTCCACCCTACCTTTTCCTCTCTCTAGAAGGTGTCCATGGTCGATGGAGCTCCGTTCAGGAAGAGTTCTCGAGGTCGGCGCGACGGGAGAGCCTGCTGTGGATGAAGTTCGTGTGGATACTGTTGGAGACCGGACACTTGAATGGTTTGAATAGCTTAATAAGCTCATCTTCTTCCTCTCCATGAGATTATATGAATCCCTATAAGGTATATTCGAACCCGATTTGATCGATTTTCAGTTTTCGTCGTTCGGTTCTGATTGAGACAGATTCTAAAAGAACCCATAGGAATCGTCACTTCCATTGCATCAATTTTTTTATGGACGATTCCTTACAGGAAGAGACGATTCCTATGAGTTCTTTTATAATCAATCTCAATCAGAACTGAATGACGAAAACTGAAAACTTATCAAATCAGGTTTGAATATACCTGATAGAGATTCATATAATCTCATGGAGAGAAAGGAGATGAGCTTATCAAGCTCTTCAAACAGTTCAAATGTCTGGTCACCAGTAGTATCCACATGAACTTCATCTAATGTAGGTTCTCCATTCGCGCTGGTCTCGAGAACTGTTCCCGAATGGAGCTCCATCGCCCATGGACGCCTTCTAGAGAGAGAATGAGGTAGGGAGGAGATTGAGGATGTGGTTAACACCTTTGGCTTGATAGGGTTTGAAAGAAACCATTAGTATTTATAAAGAATTTTGGTTTTTTTATAAAAATCTAAAATCTTCATAAATTACACCCTTGCCCTTGTACTTATGGATAAGTCCTTATATGTGTGATCCACTAGGCCCAATAGCCTATTTGGTTAAGGCTTAAATAAAATATAACAATTCTATTTAATTTAATTAAATCCGTTATCTGATAATAGATTAATCGACCTATCGATCATGAATGGTACAAGCTACATCTCATGATCCTAAATGGCTATGGGGATAATCTTATCTTCATTGAGCCTTTTCATCATCAGTTACCACATGGATATAAACTCTTGTCCATCCATTGTCCCGATCGGAAAGGGTACAACATCGATTGTCAACTCCTTAGGATACCAACTCTATAGGATCCTGTACTTGAAATTAGATCAATTGAAAAACTTCTTTTTTCAATTATTCTCTCTACCCTGGCCAGGGATTTAGAGTACTATCCCATAGAACATTCACTCTCACTTACTGAGAGTGGATGATCCCTTGTTATCTGCTCAATTGTCTCCATTAGGTTTTCCTTGTACTTAATCCATCATTATACTGGACCATCTATACAGTGATCCATAAGACAACGGTCAAAGTACAAGTTCCACCTAACAAAGCATCTTTGGCGACTCAGGTCAAATGTTCAACCATGCAACCGTGATGATAGAAAAACCCTAATTGACAGTTCGGTAAGATACCATTCAGGGTTTCTAATTCGGTCAGTTTAGTGAACTCATTCAACTAATGAGCACCTATATGTGTATCTCAGTGTCTCCACACTAATGACCAATGAGATCGGTCATCCTCATCAAATGAGAAGACATCACATACACTAGCCTATCCAAATCTTTGATGTCCTATCTCAAGGATCCTATGACTAGAAATATTTAGATCACATACCTCTAAATGATCAATCTTATTATCATGATCTCATCATGATTTAATCATCATTGCATATGATCAAGGACTTCATTACGATATTTGCATCTAATAAAAGCTAGTAATAAAGATTTTCCTAATTATTTGAATGAGATATTTTTAGAAATGTCGAATCATATGATATATGATTGGCTTGTAGGGCATACATTTCTATCAGGTGGGTCATATCGAATCACATGGTGGAAAAATGGTGGGATGGCGCCATAGTGAGACACAGAACTAGTATGACCATGATGGGATGCAACATGGTTGATTGTAAAACTTTATGGGAGCAATAATCGCTACGGTGGGATAAGAGAAAGGGTGAGGTAACGAAAATTTGTAGTATGTTGTCAAAGTACAGAATAAAAAACGTTATGAGAATGAGATAAGGAGGTGATGGAAAAACATGGTGGGACTAAATGAACATAGTGGAAAGTAAAAACACAACATGGTATACAATCATATCATGATTGGAATAAACAATGCGCATGATGCATGAAATATTGTTAAAAAAAATTTAAAGGCCTACAAGATGCATATTGGGCCAAATAAATTCAAAAGAACACTTAAAAAATAATTGGAGGTATATATTGCACATTAGAGGTCAATACACCTAATTGGGAACCATCGCCCATCAATGTACAAGTTTTGTCTATTCATAAGTGAAGCTTAAGGCTGAAATGTCATTGATTTTATAGTAGAGGTTCTTGAGCTCAGCTTTTAACTAGACTCGTAGTCTAAAATATCAATGTAACCATATATTAATGTTTCTAATATATGCTAAAAGGAGATGATATGATTGTCGGTGACATGCATTCTCAATAAAGAGATTCATGCATCTTGGCGAGTGATTGTGTGGTGGAGAGATGATATATCACAAGTGACAATGGTGATATGGTAAAAGTGATGATGTGGTAAAAGTAACGTGATGTGAGCGGTAACATGAGGTGACAAAAAATGATGATGTGGTGGAAGTTACAATGGTGATAGAGACATTTATATGGTAGAAGTGACAATGGTGTTGACATATGACATAGGCCACCTTCCTCACTTTTAGGGTTTTTAGTTTCATGTTCTACTTATGATCACCTTCCCCACATTGTGGCTTAGTTGCAAGATCATCAGAGAAAATTATGCAAAAATCACATATCTTAGACTTTATGAGCACAACTCGTGTGCCACATGTAGGCGAGAAGGCCACCTTGTTTCCTTTGGTCCTTGTTCTTGTATAGTCTATCAACCTTCATCGGGCACCAAATTTATCAGCTTTAAACTTTTTTTCATTTTGTTTTCTGAGGTCCATGCATCTTTTAAAACTTCAACCAAGTCTTGTCTTTGGCAGGACCCAAACTCAGGTTGAAGTCTTCAATTTTCATTTTCCATGCAATGATGTGCCTATAGATTCATAGAAAAATCATTTGGTCACATTTGGCCTTCATGATATTCTTTGCTTATTTTTGGGGTCCACTAGGTGATCAGTGTCTTAGGAACACCAATCTTATCTAATCTAACATTAATGTCACTTAGTCATGTAGTTTCACTTGTTGGTGCCAATATGTTCCTTGCATTTTTCTTTTTAGTCATCATCAATATGAAAACCCAAATTTCAATGCTTTACTTTTTCATTTTCCCCTTCATTTTTTATTATTTATCTATTATTTATTTTTTTAAAAGTTTTGGTGGGACTAGGGCACATGAGCCACTAGTTTGGGGTACAAAGGGATGGGCCCCTAGACTGGGGTGCATCTCCTTACACTCCTAAATTGGGGTGTAGTAGCTTGCACCCCCATAAGGGTCCTTAGTTTGATTCAATTTCAAACCAGACTTTGGCCACCTTCCCTTCTTATATATATCTCCTAGGACTCGTGAGAGACACCTTAAACTTCATAAATGCTCCCTTCTTTAATAAAATTTGTATTGACCTAGGGAGGGGCATTTCAAATGTTGAAGAGAAGAATTTTAGTAAACATGGTAATTTTATATGCCTTTTGTTGCCCATTACTTTTTTATCATTTGTAATTTTTATGATTCTTTTAGAAAATTTTGAAACTTTTTCATTTAACTCCAATTAGAGTCATAAGGTAATGTGCCCCTGACTAGGGGCGCATGTCGATGCACCCCTAGATGGGGGCACATTCTCATGCACCCCAGACTATAGGCTCATTAGTCTACCTCTTTAAATTATGATTATTTTTCTTTTTTTGATGTAGGATTACCCAAACTTTCTGGGTCCATGTTGTTGCTATTAACTTCCTTGGTTGGATCAACTTCTCAGAGTTTTAACTTTGCTAGTTCAATCATCTCTGATTGACAAGGGGCTAAAAGAATTACTGGTTCTTATAAAGTGATAGTTCGACTATTTCTTGGATTTCAACTTAATGAGATATTTGGTGGAGTTGGGGTATATAGACACTCATACCTTTATTTTCAATACTTTTAAGTGTACAATCCTACTATAGAAGATGAAATTGTGTATTGGTCTTTACTAGACATAGAAGGGTGCTAAAGGCAAGATGTTTACCCATCCTAGTTTGTTATCATGCTTGGAATTTTTGTAGGAATTCGCTGAGGCTAGTGATATTGGTGCTTTGATTATGGAAAAGAAAATAGTATACCAAAGCTTGATCCTTGGATTGTGTCTACCTTGTCATCTGACAAGCTTCAATTGCTAAGAGGCGCAAAAGGGTTTGCTTCAAGCCATGCTACTACTTTTCCTATAGAGGATGAATTTTTAGAGTTGGATCAACTATCTTGTATTAGAGGAATTTGGCATGGTGACTAACTTGATCGTTCTATGCTTAGTTATCTATGCTACAACTTACCTTCTATTAGCATCTGGTGCTCTCCATTTGGCATTGTGCTTTTATTGGCATGTTGAATCGATCTTCATTTCAAGTTTGATCCAATCAGATGAGAGACAATTACTTCACATCTCTTCAATCATAGTTCATTGTTTCTGTACATGGCTACCCTTATGTTTGATGGTAAGGTGACAAAAATTGTAAGGAATCACCGTATAAAATTTAGTGTAGCAGAAGTGACAATTCCTATGGATTCATATTGATCTAATCTCTATCAGAATTGAATGATGAAAATTGAATACCAATTAAAATGGGTTCGAATATACTTGATAGAGATTCATCTAATCCCATGGAGAGGAAGAGGAATAACCTCCCAAGCTTTTCAAACCATTCAAGTGCCCGATCTCTAGTAGTATCCTCATGAACTTCATCCATAGACTTGTTCTCCTTTGCCCTACCTCAAGAACTCTTCCCGAACGGAGCTCCACCATGCCAAGGATATCCACCATAGAGAGATGGAAGAAGGGAGGAGGCTAAGGCCATGGTTCTCATCCTTGTCTTGATAGGTATTGGCTGGAACCATTAGTATTTATAAAGAAATTAAATTTTTTTATAAAAATTTAAAATCTCTATAAATTATGTCTTTGTCCCTATACTAATGGATAAGTCCTTATATATGTGACCCACTAGGCCCAATTGCCTACTTGGTTGCGACCTAATTAAATTAAATATGTTATCTGATAATAGATTAATTGGCCTACTAATTATGAAAGATATAAGTCACATCCCATGATCCCAAATGACTAAGGGGATAATATTATCTCCATTAAGCCTTTCATCATCAATTATCACACAAACATAAACCCATGTCCATTCAATGTCCTAGTCAGATAGAAGTACAACATCAATTGTCAATCTTTATTATATTGACACTACTGGATCTTGTACTCGATATCAAATCAATAGAAAAACTCTTTTCCACTTAATTTATTTACCTTGGCCAAGAATTTAAAATACTATCCTATAGGGCATTCACTCACAGTTATCGAAAGTGAACAATTCCTTATTGTTTGGTCAATTGTCTCCACTGAGTTTCCCTTATACCCAACCCATTGTTGTACTGGACCATCAAAATGATGATAAATAAATCAATGATCATAGCACAAGATTTGCCCAACAAGACATGTTTGGTGACTAAGGTTAAAAGTCCAACCATGCACTTTGATGAGCATATGTATGTATATCTTATTGTCTCTACATTAATGACCAATGAAACCGGTCATCCTAATCATATGAGAAAACATCACATACATTAGTTTATCTAGATCCTTGATGTCCCATCTCAATGATCTTATGACTAGAAATATTTATATCACATACTTTTAAAAAATTGATCTCATTATGATTCAATCATCATTGCATGTCATCAAGGACTTCATACATGCATTTACTAAGAGCTAGTAATGAATATTTGTTTATTTAATTGAATGAGATATTTTTAAAACTGTCGAATCATATAATATATAATTGGCTTGTAGATCATATATTTATATCAATCTCCCACTTGTACTAAAGCTAATTACCCATCCAGTTGATCTCCATCAGCTCAAGGTGTCGCTCAAACAATTTTTGAGTCATTACTTCAATTACTAGATGTACAATGTTAATAGCAAAACATACTCTATCTTTTAATTATATCTCTTTGTGTTGCATTCTTCTTGATTTTATGGTAGATTTGCATAAGTTTTCAACTTTTGATGATATATTGGCTTTACCCAATTTTTTTCTTAAAATAACAATACACTTTTAAAGATAACACAATATCCTAGATAAACATCTTTTCTAGATCGATTCTCAAGCAATTTGCAACCATTATGTATTGTACTTTACATGTGTTGTAGAAATTTTAGTGTTCTCTCGCATGGAACTCTTCTAGCTAACTGTGATAGAAATGTATGCCCTACAAGCCAATCATATATGATATGATTCAACATTTTTAGAAATATCTCATTCAATTAAATAGGCAAAACTTCGTTATTAGCTTTTATTAGAAGCGTATATCGTAATGAAGTCCTTGATCACATGCAATGATGATTAAATCATGATTAGATCATGTTAATGAGATCGATCATCTAGAGGTATGTGATCTAAATGTTCCTAGTCATAGGATCCTTGAGACGGGACATCAAGAATCCGGATAGACTAGTGTGTGTGATGTCTTCTCGTGTGATGAGAATGACTGATCTCATTGGTCATCAGTGTGGGGACACTGAGATAAACACATAGGTGCTTATTAGTGGAATGAGTTCACTGAACTGACCAATTTAGGAAAACTTGATCGGTATCTTACCGAACTGTCTATCAGGTTATTCTTACATCTCAATAGCATGGTTGGATCTTTGACCTGAGTCACCAAAGATGCCTTACCGGATATATCTTGTACTTTGATTATTGACTTATGGATCACCATCTTGATAGTCCATTATAGTTGATGAATTGGGTGCAAGAGAAACCCGATGGAGGCAATTAAGTGGACAACAAGGATCGTTCACTCTTGGTAGGAGAGAGAGAATGTCCTATGGGATAGTACTCTAAATCCTTGGCCAAGGTACTTGGGATAATTGGAAAAAGAGTTTTCCAATTGATCCGAACTTGAGTACAGGATCCTATATAGTTGGAATATTTAGGGGTTGACAGTTAGTGCCGAAACCCTGACCGACTGGGACATTGTATGAACGAGGGTTTAAATCCATATGGTAATTGATGATAGAAATGCTCAATGGGTGTTATTTAACTCCCCAAAGTCATTTGGGATCATAGGATGTGGCTTGTACCCTTTATGATCAAAAAGCCATAAAAACTATTATCGGATAACGGTTTTGATTTAATTTAAGGGAATTATTCTTTTAAATTAATTAATGCTTCAACCAAATTGACTATTGGGCCTAGTGGGTCACACACATTAGATCTGGTCAATAAGATAAGGGCATGGACATAATTTTATAGAAGTTTAGGGTTTTTGTGAAAAAATCCATCTTCTATATATAAATGGCTTATGAAGCCAAACTCTAACAAGCCATAGGGCTGGAGCACGTCCCAAGCATCCTCTCTTCCTCCTCTCTCTTCTAGAAGGTGATCTCCCATGGTCAAGCTTGGATCTGGAGGGTTTTTGGAGGCCCAAAGGAAGGGAGAACTCGTCTATTGAAGCAGATCGTGTGGATACCACTAGAGACTGGACACTTGAACGGTTTTCAGCAAGGAGGAATGTCCTCTCTTCATACAATTATCTAGACAATGGTATTTTAAATTTCATGATGTTATTATTCAACTCAACTTTGCTCCAAATCAGTTGGATAGTTGTGTGTATGTCATGCAGAAGGAGTGCATAATAATTATATTATCCTTATATGTGGATGATATATTGCTCATCAAAAATGACATCATAAAGTTGAATAAGATAAAATCTAAGCTCAGTGATAGGTTTGAGATGAAGAGTATGGGAGAGGCGTCCTATGTCCTTGGTGTCTAGATAGAAAGGGACTAGAAGTCTGGATTGTTAAACATGAATCAGGAAAAGTACATACGGTCTATACTTAGAAGGTTTGGAATGCAAAATTACAATTTGGCTCTGACACCACTGGTTTATAGAAAAAGTTTAATTAAAGAGCAATGTCCCGAAGAAGGGCAAGACTTACTTAACATGCTATATGCTCAAGCAGTTGGAAGCTTAATGTATGTAATACTTTGTACCAGACCTGATATATCATTTACAATAAGCTCAATGAGTAGATATCAAAGTAAACTAGGACTAGCACATTGGGAAGCTGTTAATTGAATTATGAAGTACCTAAAGGGTACATTACACCACAAGTTAGTTTACCTAGTGGAAACACTTGAAGTGTTTGGTTACACCGATGTAGATTTTGAAGGGAATAAAGATGACAAAAGGTCCACTTTGGGACACTTGTTCATCTTTGGTGGTGAAATTATTTCTTGGAGTAGCAAGAAACAGGGGTGTGTGACTAGATACACACAAAAGTTGAATATATTGCCTGTAGCATGGCTACTACTAGGTCATCTGGATTAGATGATTTCTAATAGATTTGGGTCTTAATTTGATTGATGGGTCAACTAAGATCTATTGTGATAATTAAGCCACCATCAACTTGATTAACAGTGGAGCAAATAACTTTAGAGGAAAACACATAGAAATACAATATCATTATATACATGATACTGTGCAGAAAGGGAAGATAGTAATTACTTATATCCTTAGTAGTGATATGATTGCCGATCCTTTGACAAAGGATATCTTTGTAAATTTTTTTATTAAGCATGTTGACTTAATGAGGCTCATGAATATATAAGTCGTTTGTGATTTTCACAAATAATGAGTTCGTATAGAAGCATATATGTATCTCACTAAAAGTAGGAGTGCACAAAAAAATATATATACATCTTTTGGACAGTGAAAATGCAAAGGAATATATATGTATCTCATAGAAAGTGGTAGTATATATATAAAAATGGACATCTAAAAATATGAAATTGAAATAAATTCTTACAAATAGTGAATATGATTAGAAATCAATTAATTTTGATGGTCAAGTGGGAGATGTTGGAATGTGCCTATCAAAATCGGTTTACTCAAAGGGGATGTACATCCGACAGAACCGTCTAAAGAATTCAGAGGCAGTTAACGTTTGGGGCAGAGGGAATGAAATAGAATGCCTCTATAAAAGGAAGGACTCTTCTCATGGAGTATGATACAATTGTCGATGCTTAGTACTGGTGCCCTAAATGGAAGCCTTCACGATCTCCTTCTCGCATCGTCTGGATAAGGGAATGCCTTCAGAGGTTGTCTTGAATGAATCATTCTATATGGATTTCACATATACTTCCACAAATGCAACTTAAGCTATCATCAACCATGATCGATTGGAATGGGCTAGATTTTGGGTGTTGGGGGAATTGTGTTGCTTATATAGGACACTTCCCAATCTTACCTTGGTTAGGACATATGATCTTACTTTCTATTTAGACATTAAATTCTACTTCCATTAGGCAGCTTTTTTTGGAAATCCTTTTATATTTTATATTTTCTTGTTAACCAAATGCCCAATGCTTCTAGGATTCATTTTAGGATATAAAAATCTCATTTTTATAGAAACTAACCTATGATGTCTATTTTCTAATTGTCTATTATTATTTAACTTTCTAATTCAAATAAGATTAAGATAACTTATTTAAAAAGTCTACCTATTTTCTTATCTATTAATTTCATTTATCAAAGTTTATTATAGATTTTCAAATCTAAGTTGGATTTGGTCAAACCTAATTTACTAGATCTGGTCGATGTTAGGAAACAAACAAAACCTAAAAAGGAATATGTAGCTTTGACAGATAGGAAGGTGACGAGTAGTGAAGAAGATTGAGTGACCATTGAGGTTTCCCAAGGGCCAATCGAGAAGATTTAGAATTGAGACGATAGAGAAGATAAGGGACTTCGCAAAATAGTTAATCGCTTCATGTAAATATGAGAGGCTTAAAAAATATCTTTTTACCAATTAAAAATTTAATTATAAATATTTACTTTTATAGTTAAAATTTATTTCATAATTAATTTATAATGATAATTTTATAAATTATAAACATAAAACTAGTTTATAGTTTTATGTAAAAGTGAGAGAATAAAAAAATAATTTTTAATATTAATAGTTTTGTTAAAAATATTTACTTTTAAGTTATGCCTTATGTTATAATTAATTTTAAGATATTTACTATAAAACTAGTATTTTAAAAATATTTTCAATTTTTTGAATAAATAAAATATATCTTTAAAAATAATTAATATAAATAAATAATTTTATTTTATTTTATTAAAAATTAATTAATATTAATCAAATAATAACCAAATAGTAGATTATTTTGCATTGTTTTTATATCGATCATAATATACCCTCCTAACATGTTCAAAAGTATGGGAGTCATATATAACCCACAAAAATAAGGTTGGGACCTCAAAATAAAGAAGTGGCTCTCAATCTTTTTCTTATCAAAGGACAAAATTAATTAAAAATATAAATTTGTAATGATTACTGAACATCACTTTTAACAAATTTTGTTAAAACATAAAATTATAGTAAAAGCTCACTTATAATGCTATGTCTCGAAATATACAAGTAGGCCAAAAGACTCAAAAAGGGCAATAAAGATGCATCTCATAAATGCATAAATATCTTACTTACTATAAGTAGTGCGAATGACATTTCTTCATCCTTTGTATCTTGTTCAAATTATTTGTCTAGGTACTAACCATTCCTTGCGTTGAAACCCATCTATCTTCGCGAGCAAAACTGCCGTGACCTATCCATAACTCCATTGTCATCGCGAGCGAAACCGCCACTTAGCCATTTAACCAAGTCTCCAAGCCCTCCCCCTAGGTGATGGAGAAGAGAGAGAGATGGCATCGACTTTCCAAAAGTCCCCCATCCCCTGTGTCCGCGCTGTCGGCCAGCACCCATAAGAAATTTGTTGGAGTATATGGGTAAGCTTGGTTCTTTTCCTTTTTTGGTTCAGTTTTTGCATATCTCTTCGTTTAATCTCCTGTCTTATGTAGCTGAATCAGGACAAATAGTTCCTTTTTTGATGGTTTGATGTAGTCTCTTCTGATTGTCTGATCTTCCAATTTGTCTAGGGCGCTTTGCCTAACCCTTTAGGTTTTCTCATGAATAGATTGGTTATGCTAATACTAGCCTAAATTTCATATAGGTTATCTGTTTATTGCATTGGAGATCCTTGAGCAAAATTTCCTTTACATAACAGGTGAAGAGGTTCATACATCATAGAATTATAAGGCTATAGTAGTGTACATCTACTAGTTTGGTTTAGCTACTATCAAGCACATTGAACCCGAACTTGATTACATGGCTCGTAATTTCTTTATGGAGCTTCTTTGAATCTTTCTCTACTATGTTCCCATGAGAGAGAATGTGTATGAAAATATTGTCAGACTCAACTTTGTAGTAAAATATTTCAATAGTATTTAAAATAATAATTAACATCAGACCAAGAGGATCCTTGTGTTCTCCCTTCTATGTTCTTGGTTCTTTCAATTTCTTTATGTTGAACCAACCAATTCTGATCCTATTTTGTTTTATTGGCTTTTTTTCTTGTGCATCTTAGATGACATTCATTTAAAAAAGTCTTAGTGCTCCTCTTTTGTGTGTGTGTGTGGGGGGGTTGATTTAGACATTATTTGCAATTGACCTACCAAAATCTCACCATTAAATAGTCGGTATATGTTGCTAGGATTTGCAACTAGTATCATACAAATTTTTTTAATGATTGTTTTAAGCCACTCATTTTTTAAAATAATGCAAGCTAAGTACTACAACATAAGCACCTTGCATTTTTTAGCTGAATCTCCATTATTGTGAAGTTTAAACAATTAAGATTTTTTGTTGGTTTTAGCATTTTTATTGCTTGGTTTTGTCTGGCTTCAGTTGTCTCATGTTCTTTTCTCTGCTTGTAACGTGGATCATGTTCCCAGAATTCCAACCTTTTGTAGATGAAAATGGCATGGTTTTGTTTTCATATTGTTTAATTAACCACCGATGATTTGCCAGGTACCTTCGTGGAGTGAAGAATGAGATGGATGCACACAGTTTCTTCTCAGAAGTTTCAAGGAGTGCAAGGGGCAGCCTGGGAAGTGAATTTTCTCTAAATTGGTGACTGATGCCTTCTCAAGGTTCATATGGTATTCCAAAACCTGGAAACAACTCCTTTCTCTAGGAAAACTACTCCCAGTTGCAATCAATGCTAGACTTCACCCACAGAACTATGAATTCACATTCAAATAAGCAACATCATCAACAACAACACTGTTTCTTTGGGGTAAATTGGATTCTTCTGAAGTGAACCAAGGGGGTCAGCCCCTTCGCCCTTTCTTCAATGAATGGCACAAGACAAGAGATGCCTGGTTGGAGCTAGAAGATAACCGAACCAACAGGATGTCATTCTCTACAACCCAGCTCTCAATTTTTATACCCATGCCCTCCTCTGACTTCTCCACCAGTGAGAGGTCACCTAATGCTGGGTCCTAGATTCACTTGCCTTCGCTAATTTCTGTCCCTGCCTTTCTTCATTTGTTTGGTATATGATTTTGGCTTTTTACTTACCCATGGATGATTGTGGTCAGCTTTGGTGTTGTGGCGGCTGGTTGATTGTAGAGCTGAAACATAATCTTTGCATATCTGGACAACTAGCTGGATCCTTCCTTGAGGTTTCTAATCCTGATCACATTCCTAGGCCGATATTATTAGAAGTTTATTTTTCTCTAAATTGTAATTCATGAAATTAAATCCATTCTACTAGCTATTGGGATGATCTAGATGGTCCCTTAGTTTACTTTCTGACATGTAGGAGCTTATCAATACACAACTATACTTATGAGCATTGCATGACATATTACGAGTGTTGCATGCTCTTAATCAAAAATTTTCATTCTTATTGGCTCTTTTTGGTGTTTTATCATTTGTATGCATCAATGTTTCCATTTGAATCAAGTTTTCATAATGAATTTTCATTCAGGAGATGATCCATCATATTTATTCTCATGTACATTTTCTCAACGCCATTAATTTTCTTTGAAAATATGTGAGAGCACAAAGATAATTAAAACCTTCAGTTTACCAAGGACCATATGACACATGCATTTAGTAACTATTTGTGGTATGATATTTTGCTCCCTTATGCCCTGTTTGGTAACACTATTAGGTATCTCTATCACTATCAATTTTAAAATTGATATTAATAGGAACCATTAAGAAGTGTTTGGTTAATTGTATCAATTTTAAAATTTGTAATGCAAACAAAGCATATTATGTAATACAAGTGTCCACTTGTATTACTTTTGATATTGATACTCCAACATTTGAAAATATTAATATCAATATTGATATAGTATCAAAATAAAACTCTAACCAAACAGGGCATTAAAGTGTATGGTATGAACATGCATCTTAAATTTAATTTATTCTTTCTAGGAACTTGATAGATTTGTTTGGCTTTGCTACAGGATACCAAATGTCCTTCTTGAATTCTTGAATTCCATGCTATACCTTTAGTCACCTACATATATATCTTCTACTTTGAGAGGATTTAGGTATCCAAAATTTCAGCTTTGGGAGCCTTAAATTCTTATTTGAGAGTTCAGAGTTTTAGATCGATATTTCATATTTTTAGATTTAGGGTGCTGAATTTATTATTTTGGATTAGGAGTGGAATTTGATTGTTGAAAAAATTTGTTAAGTCTATTTTTTTTGTTTGGTTCAATTTTGTCTTTAATTCACCTTGGATTAAGTTTTGGTTAGGGCCTTGAATTTGAGTCTTACATTATAGTACCTTATGATTTGTCTTGAAAATTGTCAAATTTTTAGAAAGGTGCAAATTTTCAGAACCTCTAAATCTTAGAGAACTCTAAATTCTAAAACTTCAACAATCCACCATTGTCTAGAAACTTTATAATTTGGAATCCTTCAAAAATCAAAAAACAAAATCAAAATATTCAAATCCAAAAATCCAAATCCAAAATCTCAAAACTGAAAAATTTCAAGCTTGAAGAACAAATATGAAAAGCCTCAAATTAAACATTCCAAATCCTAAAATTTACAAAACTTAATTTATGATTTTATATTAATTAAAATTTAAAACATAAAAAATGCAAACTTGAGAAATTGGTGAATCAAAATTCAAATCATGAGGGCTTTTGAATCTGAAAAATCTTTAGTTAAATCAAATGTTTAGATATGAGATCAAAAACCTCTAATAAATGGAAAAAAATTCAATCTGAAGCTGAAATCAAGGGTGGCAAATATAAAATGGGAATTGAAATCCATAAACATAAAACATAACCCAAGCAAGTCAAATACATGCCTCAATTCAAAAAAACATCTTAACTCAAGGTCTAAAATCTGAAACAAAATCTGAAGCATAAATCCAATTTGGCGAGGTCTAAAACTAATTAAATAAAATGAAACTCCAATCCAGAGCAAACAAAAATCTAAACTGAAATTAAATAACCCATGATTGAAATAGCTAAAAAGTAAAACTCTACAAATCGAGTTCTAGGAAAAATAGAAAATTGTAACAAATCGTCAGGAGGAAACTCTAAAATATGAAGCTTCATAAAATCTAAAAATCAGAAAGGGCATGAAAGTTATGCAAAATTAAAAATTACATGATCCCAAACTTGAAAACTGATTAAATCTGAATTTGAGTTCAAAATGACACAAATTTAAAGCACAAGTAGGGTTCGAATGTAACCTTCGGAGTTTCAATCTGATAAATTGTGTTAGAACTGTGGGGATAGTCACATATTGACTATTTGAAACTTGATATAGTGCTTATATATCCTGGTCCCTTCTACCTCAACACCATGGTTTTGAGGTTTGTAAGACGATATAAGAGCGGGCACTTATCTATCTTTAATACTTGATTATCTTGCTTCTTATTCTCACTGTCCACTTTGGCAGTAAGGGGGAGTGTTAGAACTGTGGAATAGTCCCATATTGACTATTTGAGACTTGATATAGTGCTTATATATCCTGGGCCCTTCTACCTCAACACCAATGTTTTGGGGTTTGTAAGAAATTGAAACCCACATATCAAGAGAACAAAAATTTGCAACTGAAATCAAATAATCTAGGTTAGAAATAATAATAAAAATAGGAATCTTTTCCAATTAGGTCCTGGGAAATATAGAAAACTACAAGCCAAATCCAAAATTTAGGTCTTCGAGCTTACATATCTAGAAAGTACAAACAAATACCAAAAACATCAAGACCTCCAAATTTGAAACTTAATTCAAACTGAAGAAGAGATTATGCAACATGAACCAAATATAAATCCATTTGAAATAAGTAAACTTACATTATAATCTTCAATAACTAAAAAACCAAACTCTTATTTCCAAAAACCCAAATTTAAAATGCACTAGATCTTAATAGGGTGTTTGGCAGCGTTTTTAATTTTAAGATAACTTTGTTTTTGAAATCAAAATTATTCGACTACTCAATTTTATTTTTAAAATCAAAATAGTCCAATTATTTGATGTTTGGCAAAATCATCGTAATTTTTAAAATTTAGACAGTAGTGTTTGGTGATGATCAGCGACTCTATGAACATGTAGCTCTCGGAGACTCCCTCGCAGAGCAGTGTCGTCCGCCTCCCTCCCTCCCCCCCCCCCCGCCGGCGGCCTCCCCCTGCGGCGGTGCTCCCCCCCCGGCGAAGCCCCCCTTCCGGCGGCTCTCCCCCTGCGGCGGTGTCCGCCGCAGTGCTCCCCGCCGCCGGCCTCCCCCCGCCGCGGTGCTCCCCCGCCGGCGGCCCTCCCCCGCGGCGCGTCCGCGCCGGTGCTCCGCCCCCGCCGGCGAAGCCCCCCCGCCGGCCGGCCCTCACCCCGCGGCGGTGTCCGCCGCGGTGCTCCCCGCCGCCGGCCTCCCCCGCCGTGGTGCTCCCCCCCCGCCGGCGGCCCTCCCCCGCGGCGGTGTCCACCGCGGTGCTCCGCCCCCGCCGCCAGCCCCCCTACCGGCGGCCCTCCCGCCGCGGTGCCCCCCTCCGCCGCGGTCCCCCTCGCAACGGCGTCGACGCCGCGGTGCTCCCCTCCGCGGTGCACTCCCCGGCCAGCCGAAACCCCCCCCCCCCCGCGTAGCCGGCATCGACGCCGCGGTGCGCCCCCGCGCCGTCGCTCCCCCCGCCGGCGCCCGCTGCGGGAGGTCCGCCACCGCCTCCCCCCCGCGGAGCCGTGCCCGCTGCCGGAGTCCGCCGCCGCCTCGCCCCCGCGGAGCCGCGTCCGCTGCGGGAGGTCCACCCCCGCCCCGCCCCCCCCCCCCCCCCCCGCGGAGCCGCGCCCTCTGCGGGAGGCCCGCTGCCGCCTCGCTCCCCCTCCCCCGGCCCGCGAAGCCGTGCCCGCTGCCGGAGTCCGCCTCCGTGCCCCCCTCCCCCGCGCGGAGCCGCGCCTGCTGCGGGAGGTCCGCCACCGCCACCACCTCCCCCCCTCCCCCCCGCGGAGCCGTGCTCGCTGCCGGAGTCCGCCGCCGCCTCGCCCCCCCCCGTGGAGCTGCGCCCGCTGCGGGAGGTCCGCAACCGCCTCGCCCGCTGCGGAAGGCCCCCGCACGTCGTGGTGAGCGCGAGACGTGGGGGGAGACGGGCGAGTGGGAACAGACGTCCGGGTCTCTCTCGAAAATAAAACAACTCCTTCCCTGTTTTATTTTCGGGAGAGATATTAGAGTAGGTATCTTTGTTTTCAAAAAAAGAGGAATGGGCCGGAGACGTGACCAAACACCTCTCTTTCCCTATTTTCAAATTTTAGGTAAAAAAAAAGAGAAAAAACGCTACCAAACACCATATAAGTCTTTGACTTAGGAGAAGTTGATTTTAGCCACTAGATATGCTGATACAAACTCCTTGGTCGAAATATCCGAACGTAAAAGATCAATTTTTGTATTTCATTGACAAAAAAGTACTCAACATGTGAAACATGAATTGTTGTAAATAAATAATAATAAAACCCAAGAAAGAAAAAAGTGAATGTCTCGAGTTCAAAAAAACCAAGCATTTATAAACCTATTTTTGTATTTTTTTCCGTGGGCATGCATGCACTTGTGATGATATTTGTTAATCTCCTTTGGTCATTTTTCTGGAATGTATTTGGTATCATTATCAACAGTAATAAACAATTACACATGTCCAATGCTTTGATAAGAGTTATCTATCCGTCAGTTCAAGTGTTTAACTCCTAGGTTTCAACCGACCGATTTATGAACAAAAATTTAAAAGTTAACACTCAACATGGCTATGTGATGAATAGATATGTATATATGGCAAGAAAGTTGTCCACCTAAGCACTATTTTGTTTTAAGTGGACTTCATGGTTATAAAATTCTTTATTTTAGTTATCAAAACCTCTCTGTGTTCAGCATTAACTGTTAAGAATTTTTGCTTGCTATATTTGATGATAGCCTATATGTTTTGAGATGATAATACCATAATTCAGTCCAAATTTGTTTTTGATGAAATTGGATTTTGGTGATTTTCAGTTTAAAAATTTAAATTTTCTGATGTTCACTTTATCTAAAATTCTACATTTTATTGTTTTGAATTTTCAAAGTTCTGTAGGTTTTAGGTTTATGCAATTTTATGAAATATTTTAAATGCTCGATTTTATATCATTTGGTTCCAATAAGTTTCAAGTTAGGTAAATTGTTTTTTTACTTTGAATTTGAAATTATGGTTTGGAATTCTCTGTTTCTACAAGTTATGTACCTTTTTGCCTTGGAATTATATGTTTGAATTTCAGATTTGAGGTTGATATTTTCTGCTTCAATTTTTTGTTTGTGGCTTCTTGTGTTTAGGATTGAAGTTTCTGATTTGGGATTTATGTTTTTATATTTTATTTATTTATTTATATCTAGATTTGGTAATGATATCACTTTATGTGTTGTTAAAATTTAGGATTGTAGTTGTCACCAACTTTACCTTATGACCAAAGGATGTGGAGTTGTAGAGTAACATAAAAGCCTTTTTTATTACACCTTTTTAAATTGCCTACTGCAATTGTTGCATGTGCATGATAATAACCTGCTTTTGGCAATCCCTCCCTCGTTATCCAAATGTAGGTCATTAGCACATCTTGATCTTTTAGAGAATGAACTTAGTGGGAGCATACCACCTGAGTTGGGGTCATTGAATTTACTCTCAGTTCTTGCTCTTCATGTAAACAGACTGACGAGCGGTGCCCCTTCATGTTCGATGAACTTGTCAGAGTTAAGTGGTCTCCCAATTTAGAATAATGCATTTACAGGCCCAATTCCAGCTAGCATTACCAATTGTATTCATCTTGTTAATGTGAGTATGACATATAATAGGTTTTCAGGAAACCTTCATGTGGGCTTGGGCAGGTTACAGAATCTCAAATGAATTTCAGTTGGTGCAAACCAATTAACCGGTGAGATACCAAATGACCCATACAATCACACAAATCTTGTCATAATGGATTTGGCAATAAATAAATTTAATGGAGAATTGAGACTGGCAAACTTATGGACGTAAGGAGATTGCAATTAGCTCCAAATACATTTTTTGTTTCAATTCCACCAGAGATTGGAAACTTAACCATGTTCGATTTGAGGATTTGGTCAAACAACTTTGTGGGCAATAACCTTGTAGAATTATCAAATTTGTTACTCCAACATGGACCTTTAGGTGAATAAAATTTGCTCAGTGGCCTGATTCTTGAACATATTTTTGATTTGAATAAGCTCAACACTCTCAAATAGGAAAGAAACAGATTCACTGGATCAATTCTGGAATCTATATCAAGGCTGTAAATGCTTTCCTACCTAGTTCTTCATTGAAACATTCTCAATGTTTCAATTCCAAAAGGTCTGGGGACACTTGGCCAGCTTCCCAAAATTTTAAAAACATATGTTGTCCCATTGAATTCACAGTTGATATTCCCTTTTCTAGATACCTACTTTTGCTCTCTTTTTGCATGTTTCCTCTTCTCTAGTGTCTGTATGGAGGAGCACCAAAAGGCCCTCAACTTAGAGAGATAGAGAGGGGTTCATACATTATTATAGCTATGCTTGGTTGACTCAATAACATTATTGATATGGGAAGGATTAGTTTTTGTCAAGTTTCATTTCTTGTGCTTGGTGAAGCAAACTGCATGCTTGACATGTGCTTTTGAAACTCAAAAGCGTAGAATTATGAACAAGATTCCTCCAAAAAGACAAACCCTTATTATACAACAAGATGGCCAAAGGAAGTGAGAAGTATTGCTAGAGACTTGCTTAATCATCATATTTAGGTTAATATTGGCAGTGTTGATGAACTTGCTGTAAGCAAATCCATAACACAAGTAATAGTATTCTCATTGTTTAAGGCATTGCTCTCCATTTTTTCCCACTGAAGAACCATGTACAATTTTATTTTATGTTTTATTGATGCTATAGCCATGATACTATGAGGGGAAAAAGGTAAGGAAAATACATATACCAAAACATATGCTCTCTTGAAGATAATATTCCATAACAACTTTCTACATCTAATTATTAGCATTTAACTGATGCATGAATATGGCATTCTTTCTACATGATTGGCAGTCTTTTTCTTACATTCTTTGCTTATTTTGGTTACCTGGATTCAAGGAAGGCCGAATAGATCGGGGTCTAGATTGGCCCACTCACTAAAAGGACGTAAGAAGATAAAATGTTTTCAATATTTCTTTTCTGTTATTTCTGTCAACTAGCATCTGATCTGCATTGAAACCTTATTAAACTGTGTGATTGTTATTTTTCCTTGGGTCACCTTGTTGTGGCGCATGCATCTTTCTATTTCTCTAAAGGCTCTACATTTTTACAACAAATTATCTTGGTGTGTTCTTATTCTTTGTTTCCCATCGCAGCATGTTGAAGTTGTTTCATCAATGGAAAAGCAGAAATGTTTGGAACAATTTTTTAGAGCGCAAGAACAATGGTTCTAAGATTATCATCTTCTGTTCAACAAAAAAACAATGTGATCAGCTGGTACATTGTATTGGATGCAATTGTGGTGCTGCTGCACTTAATGGTGACAAGTCCCAGGGGAAAGAAACTGGGTTTTGAATCAGTTCCGGAGTGGTAGATCACCAATTTTAATTGCCACTGATGTCGCGGCCAGTGGCCTTTATGTCAAAGACATCAGGTAATTTTTCACACTTACCTCTTCCGATTCTCATTTGTTATCTTCTATTTTCAACACGAAATCAAGTGTTCTATCAAACTTGAATTTACTTGCAATATTACGTACACTATTTTAGTACCAAAAGGTGGAAATCCAACCATTTATTATTGCAGAAAAATTCTGAACTTGTAGAGGTGATATTGGAGGCAAAATATAGCAATTGATTTCCTCTTCGTGAGATGGAAAGAAATTTTGAACAAGAATATTGAGAAACTAAAATTTAATAAAAATGCTTGGCGCTTTAGGTTTAAGATATGTATTTTTAGATGTGCCAGGTGTGCTATTAAACTAACATCAGAGATTGCACAAATTTGTTAGAAAGCATATTTTTTCTTCAATTTGCTGTGTTCGTAATGTCTTTTGAGCTTGCAGCTTTCTTGTTTGCTTTTACATTTTTTATTAGTTCTTATATGGCTGCGATTCTTCTCATTTGTAAACAATCTTTACTATCTATTTTTAAAAGTGGGAGTAACTTGGCCATCTTTTCAATCATGATACATTATATTTCAGATTCCTTTTACAGCCATTGGATCGTCGTTGGATCGATTGTGAAGCTTTATTCTCTTCCCCCTCTAGGGCGATTTGCCCTAGCTGTGCTCAGCCAAACTGTGCCCTCATGCTGCCACTTCTGCTCTCCCCCTCCGCCCCCTCAGCTACAGAAGGCCTCAATCTCGCCATCCATCAAGGCTGACGGGAAGAATACCAGCTAGGACAGCACCTCCGACACCTCAAAGAAGGCTGACTCCATCCCACCACTCCCTCGACACCCCTCGAGTAATAATCACATACGTCGATCAATCTTGCTTCTCAAAGAATCCCCATCTGTGTTGATGTGCATTGAAGATAGAGATATATATTGTAGAAATAAATACTGTCTATGATGGATGTTTAAATCTTTCATCCAGCACGCATACACAACAGAGTAATCGTGATCTTGCAACCTCCAAGCATCCGCCCAGGATGTTTAATCGTCCTGATTTGATGCCTATCAAATGTTGTTCACGTATGGGTTCTTTGTTATTTTTACTTTAAAATATGTATTTTTTATATAGTTCATTTATTGGGTGCTAAAATTATGTAGGAGTTTAACAGATAATATTGGAGTTTTATATCAGAAAGTGTTGGAGATTACTTTTGCTAAAAGTATAGAAGATTAAATAAGTATTAATAAGAAATACACTAAAGAGGCAATGTTGCTTTTCATTGCATAAATGTACATGTAAAGATCATAATAGTATAAGATATTAAAACCTATTATTGTACTCAACTTATATTTGCAATCGATAATATATCAGATATAAAATTTTGTAGGAAGTACCTGTTCTTTGTTGGTCAGATGTTTAGTTATTTTCTGATATTTGTTAAATCAAAAGTTTAACTGGATTTTATATGTAAAAGGGTACCTGTTCTCAAGTCACATAATGTCTGTGCTTAAAATTTTTGGAAAAATTTATGCTAATGAATAAGTAATAAATCATTAACATTTTACTTTATTTTTTTAATTTATTATATTGTGGGATGTTTTAATTAGATTAAAAGTTAATGAATATGTTCATAACAAAATTTATTTAATATTTTAGTGTAATATTTTTAACATATTATCTCTATGGTCATTCATAAAATAGTTACTTGTAAAATAAATTTATTTAAATTTATTTAAATGAACATATTTTTTTATTTTTTTAAAATAATAATATTATAAATATTTTAAATTTTATAAGTACACATGTGAAGCATGTTCTTATTGACTAGTATGTATATATATGTATATGGTCTTGGAGCGACCACCACAGTTGTCTTAAGAAAGATGAAACTATCTACTTTTCGGATTTGGATCAAGGATGATCCGAAGGGAATAAAATTTGTACGACAAAAGAATTTTTTTTGTGGAATAAAAGCCTCCACAAAAACTCATAGAGCATTAACAAAAATAGAATGCAAACCCCGTATCCCGTGAGTCATAAGTTATACATTCAATAATCTTCTCTGGCAGAGACTCCGTCCCTCCAAACTCTACCAGTTCTGGCGACGATCGGAGACTCCATTTGGCTAGCTGATGAGCGACGGTATTTGCCAACCTAGGGCAAAAGGAGATCGACAAGTTCCCTCTCTCCAGGAGCCGACAACAAACCCTGATCGATCTGCAAGCTCTCCACAACATCGGAGGTATTCCGTTAATGGCGTCAACGACCTCCTTGGCATCGCTTTTGACCACTATGGGATGATATTGAAACTTCTCCCAAGAACAAGCATCTTCTATAGCAAGAGCTTCAAGGGCCTGGGGATCATTACAAGCACAAGTATGCGATTTCCATGCAATACATTTACCAAAATGATCTCTAGCAATAATCCCCACTGTGCCACCCACATCATTAGTCACGACATCTACATTAATCTTAATAGATGGATGTTGAGGTAGCGACCAGGTTGGAAGGTCTTATTTGGAAACAATTGGCACAAATAGAACATAGCATCCTTAGTTGCTGACTTGATCGTCCGTAGTGGATCCATTAAGGTTCCTCTGATAGTCACAGAGCAGCGATACTTCCAGAATTGCCACATAATGTACAAACCCAAAACACCTAAATAAATTTCGCTATCCTTGTTGTGACAAATCATTAGGAGAAACTCTCGAGCTACTGAATTTAAGCCCTGATGAGTTCACTGCTCATTGAAACTAGTAGCCGAATCAAACCAAACTGCTTTGCTTCTACGGCAAACAAAAATTATATGATGAAGATTTTTCTTGGAGGCATTACAGATAGAGCATCTATCATTCACCTTAGGGCATCTACTAGCAATGGCCCCATTTGTAGGTAATGAATCAGTCAAGCCCTTCCAAATAAACAAGATGATTTTTTGAGGGACTATATTGTTAACCTTCGGATGCCATAAAATTTTTCATATTGAATTATCCAAAGAACCCGGGGGAAGAAAGGTTTCTCTGAGGTACCTATAAGCCGATTTAGTATTCAAGATCCCATTTGGTATAAAAGGCCAGATGATATCATCATTATCATCAGCAGGAAAAATTGGGGTCTTTAGAATCCTTTTGACCGAGTGAGGCTCAAAAACATAATTCAAATAACTCCTATTCTAGTTACCTTCTACTATCAAATCTATTACATAGATGGGAGAAAGAACATTCATGCTCTTAGAAATAGGAGGATCGATTCTATCCGAAATCCACTTCTGGTTCCAAATATTGATAAGAGAGTTTTTTTTTACTTTCCAAATGCAAGCATTACTAAGATTAGATGTAGCATTAAGAATATTTCTCCACACATTTGAACTTGTACGCTTGATCCCAATGTCCCAGAAGTTGTCAGATTTTAGGTATTTAGCTTTTAAAATGCACACCCATAGTTTTTGCTTATCATGAAGAAAACTCCAAGCTAATTTAAGGAGTATAGCATTATTCATGGTGACCAAATCTCTAAAGCCTAGACCACCTTCCAGTTTGGTTTCTTCATAGTTCCCCAGCTTGTAAAATGGATTTTTTTCACTCATAATCATGTGCCCACCAAATAAAGTTCTGACATCTCTCACGCTTGCTGATGACACCCTTGGGAATCTTCCTGATAGTCATAACATGAATAGCAATTTGACTTAAGATAGACTTGATTAGGGTAGTATGACCTGCAGAGGATAATAGTTTAGTTTTCCACCCCGCTAATTTCTTTTGACAATTGTCCACCAACCAGTTAAAAGGGTTAATTCTATTATCAGAAATGTTAAGAGGGATCCCCAAATACTTATCATGGGCCTTAGCTTTAGAAAAATCATTAATCTTACAAATACTATCTTGCATCTCAGAAGGAACATTCCGGTTGAAAAATATGCTGGACTTTGAAAAATTAATGGATTGACCTGAGATGTTCTGGTATAGCTCAAGAATAGATAGCATTTTTCGGACTTCCCTCTCTTTAGCCTCCCCATAAATAATTATATTATCAGCAAACATTAGATGGGAGATTTTCTAGACTCCTCTGGCAATTGATATCCCTTTAAACTCTTTGAGATCTGTAGTAGCATTGAAGAAATATATTAGAGCTTCAGCACAAAGAATGTACAAATAGGGGGACAAAGGGAAGCCTTGCCTGATGCCTGTAGTAGGTTTAAACATAGAGGAGCCCTGGCCATTAATATTGATAGAATAAGTAACAGATCTGATAATTTGCATTATAATTTTGACCATATTATTTGGAAACCCAAACCTGATAAGCATGTCATGAATAAACTGCCAACATATTCTATCATAGGCCTTACTTATGTCAAGCTTAGCAAGAAACTGACCAATTTTGCCCGTTTTGAATTTAAGAGTGTTCAAGATTTCCTGGACAATAATGATGTTGTCAATACCAATTCTTCTTGAGATAAATGCCACTTGGTTTTCAAAAATAAGAGTGGGCAGGAAACTTTTGATTCTACTAGCTTGATTTTTGTTAGAACTTTAATCAACACATTGCAGAGACTAATGGGTGGGTCGATAATGTTCTGGCCCCAATGGATCAGCACACTTAGGAATCAAGAAAATTATGGTATGATTAACCCCGAAAGGAATGTTACCTATAAGACAAATATTTTGAATAAAAGCCACAATATCACCCTCAAAGGAACTCCAAAATTTCTGAAAAAATCCCAGAGACAGACCATCCGGTCCGGGGGCTTTATCAACCTTCATATTGAATAAAACAAGTTTAATTTCCTCAGCAGTGGGAGTAGTAGACATAGTTGTGCTCTGATCCACCAAGATCTGTTTTACCTAAATATTAAGATGCTGAGACTACACTGCGCCCGAATGACCAGCAAACAGATAATTGAAATAGTTTAAGAAGATCTGGTGGATGTCCTCCCACTTAGTCGACCAAACACCATTTCTCAAGAAAACCCCAGTGATTCTATTACATCTTCTTCTATGTAAGACATGCATATGAAAAAAAATTGTGCATTTGTCCCCTGACTTAAACCAATGTAACTTAGCCCTTTGCTTCCAGTAAGCATTATTCATTAAATCAAGCATTCTAAGCTTCTCAAAAAGCATGCCTTCATGATCAATATTTTGTTGGCTAACTGGTAGGTCTTGAATAGACTTAATATGTTGCTTAACCAAATCTATCTGCATACTGATATTCCCATACTCCTTCTAGGTAAGTAAATTCTTTCTGATCCCAGCCATCTTCAATTTGTAATTTGGCAATAAATTGGGCCCTTGATTCCAAGCATCCTTTACCACTCGATGGAAATTCCAGTGTTCAAACCAGGCGGATTCAACTATGAATCATCTTCTCAAAGGTTTTAGGATAGGATTAGTGTTCAGCAAAAGAGGGGTGTGGTCACTACAATAAGTAGGGAGGGTGGAAATTTTAGCAATAGGATACATGAGAATCCAATCCATGGATACAAGACACCTGTCCAACTTTTCTTTTATATGAAAATCAACTCTTCTCTTATTCATCCAAGTAAAGACAGGCCCCTCTATTTTAACATCCACTAACCCATTCTCTTGGATAAAACTCTCATAGTCCCTTAAATGAGAGAGATTAGGTTGAGTACCTCCACATTTCTCATGGGTGTGTCTGATGCAATTCCATTCGCCTATATGACAAACAGGGGCTTTATAGTTCTTGATGAACCTAGAAATCTGGCTCCAAAAAACTTTCCTATTACCATACCTAGTGGGAGCGTAGACAACAATAAGAATGAAATTTTTTTGAATTTGCATCAGTAACCATTGCACCAATCCAATTATGAGAAGAGGCTAAAATTCGGGTACTAATATTATCAGCCACCATAATCGCAAACCCCCAGCCTTGCCAATAGCTGGAACAACCAAAAATTGGGATATACTTCTGTGATGAAAGAAATCCATACTCTAAAGTGAATTGCTTTTGGTCTCAGCCACAAAACATAAATCCGGTCTTACTTAAATTGTCTAAGAACTAGACTATCGGGTGTCCACTCCCACCCCGATAGTTCCAAGACAAAATTTTCATTTTGGGATTTGCAACTTATTTGGGCCAGTTGCGTCTGCCCTGGAGGATTCTAGTATCGACTCAAGAATCCTTAAACGTAGAAGCCAGATTTTTTCTTAACATCTGATCTGTGTTAATCAATTCTTGTAGAACCCTTTTTCTTATTTGTAACTTGGACTAGGTCTTTTGCCTATTAGCTTAGTCAACTTAGAATTTTTAGATTTCATTTTAGGTTGAGGACTTGAGAAAATGAAACTGTCTGACACATTATTCTAGACTGACCTGAAAAAAGAAGACTTGCCAATTGTATTATTAAAATCCCAGTTCTAACAGGATGGATTTTGCCAACCAATGGGAGAAGATTGGCTACTATGCACTTCCCAATAATTAATTGCTCTAGTAGAGGTTTGAGAAATCATGGCATCAGTAAGAGATTCACTGCTGAGTGGCTTCTGGATATTCACCTGGGACATAATTTGTACTAGTAGGCTTTTGTCTTTTCTTGGTCCATACTGACTGTACTTTGATAGGGAGGTGCCGCATTCATTAGGGGACTGGGGTGGTGCAGACCTTTCTCCTTAGATGTGCTGACCTTACCCATTTCTTACATAGCAATGCTTTTGTTCTGACAATCAATAAACAAGTTTGACATCTTCTGTTGACCCGATGAAACAGAATCATCTATAATCGGGAATTTCAGAGGTCTGGCGCCCCCTCCTATATCTCTCCCGTTAACCATAAGCCAGTCCCCAAATTTGAATCTTAATTGTTCCCTAAGTCTATCTTGGACCTGAGGAGATAACTTTGACTAATTAGAGCACTTAATTTAGCAAGCTTTTCACATATTCCATGTTCATGGCCAAGAATTCCACAAAAATAGCAAAACTTGGATATTCTTTCAAAAGCTAGCTGATATCTTTTGATCTTCCTATTTGGTAACATAATTGAAACCTCTGTAGGCAACTATTCTTTTACATTTAAGGATACCTTGATCCTAGCAAATAAGCTCCATGAATCAACAACCTCCTGTGCAGGTGGAATGGGGTTACTTACCCGCATAGCCAGATGCATAACAAACTCTTTCTGAAGATATTCTTGTGGTAGGTCATATATCCTCATCCACAAATCTATTGAATTGAGCACATATTCTGAGGGGGAGGTATTCAGTCTACCCTTTTCAACCAAGACTAAATCATTGTTGAAAAATCATGGAGCTCTCTTGCTGATTTTATTAACCTCCTCTTCATTTTGCAGAACAAGTAAGGAAGCTCCATTGGAATAATCAAGAAGAGACCAAGGGTTGGATGGATTCCACATCCTCCTAACCCAATCGTTGAAGCCGGCTGGTTGGATTCTAACAGAAGAAAGAATAGCAACAACAATGGACCTTTTCCACTTAGTGTTCTCAGCTAGGGTAACTAGCTTGATATCCACCGGCTTTGGCCCTCCAGGTGTTGCTAGTAACTTTTGGAATTTTTCCTCAATAGATTCCTCCTCCATTGGATAACCAGATTTTTTTCTCCATCTTGACTTGCAGAAACATTGGCCGATGGTGAAAGAAAGGGATCCAAGAAAAAAAGAAACTTGTACTAAGTTGTGATGAAGAAAGCCCTCTTTGGACCTCCCAGCCCGAAAAGAAAAGAAAAAGAACAGGGTCGGCACACTTAAGAAGAGGAAATGATTGAAAGAATACTGGAACTGGCATATAGCAAATCCGTCAGTAGAAGCAAGCACTGCAGCAAGCAGAAGCAAGGTGATGAACTCCAAAGCAAAGCTTTGAAGGTTCCTTCCCAGAGAGCGGAACTGTTACTAGCACTGAGGCTTCCGTGGTATATGACTCCGCGAAAGAACCCTTGCCTTGCGAGAAGGCGAGCAGAATTCTGCTCTCACTAGAGAGAGGCCCTCACAGCTACGTCAAGGGGAGTCTTCATCGTTTCCTGGTGACAAAAGAATTCGGACGAAAAAGTTTCAAAGCGACAAAACGTCAAGATGAGATCATCTCAAGTTGGACACTCTTTGCAAGTGGTATTTCTCTTTCTATGAGATGAAGTCGGAGTTTGTTGACCACGGAGTCACTTCAGGTTTATTAGACCCACGACAACAGAGTTACATATACACTTATCTTTTAAAAACATAATATTAAAATTATTACAATATTATTTTTATCCACCGGCACTAAAGAAGAGAATATTTGAAGGTCGCTAAATGATATTTTTCTACACTGGGTAATATCCATTTTTTTACACCGGCACTATACATGAAAATATTTCAAGGTCAGTATAGGATATTTTTTCTGGACTGGATCAAGATATCTTGGGTGCATAGCGCTTCGATAAATTGACATGGTCAGAAACAACACGGTCAAAAAACCCATGCTTTCTATACGCACGCACCATGAAGATGGAGTCAACAGTCAGAGTTTGTATGCACAATTTGTAGAGATTGGCTACGTAGACCACAGATGACCTTGGCTGCGTACAGCCTAGCTACAGGATGATATTCAGGTTAATGAGCCGGATAGGGGTCTGATCTAACTTGGGCCGGGCTCCATGAACGTGGCCCGTGGGGCCTGTGAGTTCATATCGCCCAACCTGACCTCGACTAAATCTTGGACTAGCATGCCTTAAGTCTTATAAAGAATTGTTTACTTTTATTATACTTATTTTACATCATTACCATGTGATTGCTGTCGTTATTAACTTGTGATTGTGATCATTAAATGTTCATTTATGTTGATATAGATGCATGCAACTGTTATCATCTACTAATTAACTATGAAATTACACAATTTTTTATACATGAAATAATACGTAAGTATATAAATTTTTTATCGCCCGATCAATTAGGGGTGTGCATAGTTCTGTTTAGTCTGATTTAGATTTTTTTTTCAAACTAAATCAAATTGAATTAACTCTTCAAATTAAACTGAGTCAAACTGAATTCGATTTGATTTGATTAAAATTTTAAAATTTTAAAAATATTTAAATTAATTAATTTTTACATATATATAATTATTTTTAAATAAAAAATAATCAAAATAACTATTATTTTATCAAAAAAATTTATTATTATTATTATAATAAAATTTTAAAAATTTTAATTAAATTAATTTAAATAATTTAATTATTTACTGTCCAATTGAATTAAATCGAAAATGATCTAAATCAAATTAAACCGAACCGAACATGTCAATTCGATTTGAACTTTTATTTTGAATCGTTCAGTGCCACCCTACCGTCAATCATCTAGACATGTCAGATGAGTTAGGCAGGGCTCGTCGATTCATTACACACGCTTGGGTTGATCTTTTAGTCCCAAGAAAAAGAGGTAGTATTCGCGTAGCTCCCCAAAAGAAAATAGCTCCTTGATGCCATGATATGCATGCAGGAGATCCAACCTTTTAAACTCCTTAAAAAAATCATACTAATTATATTATTTTGAGAATAAAGAAGATAACATCAAATTTAATTTGACAATTCGATTAATTTTATCTATGAATTAAAATAGGCTTACAAGGTATATAATATTAATGGATCTTAAATTACAATAATCGTAACTCTAAATGTAAATCCGCTAATGGAGTTATAATGGCATTATATTTTTGTTACGCTAACATAGATCATCCGAAATATTTTGTAATGATAGATGTGTTACACCTGACTCCTCACAGCTACTCCTAAACTCAGATGAATATCAACTACAATATTGATGATGATGATGATGATAAATATACAACAATATAAAAATAATGATAAATTAATTAATTCTACCAATTATCATTTTGATTTCTAAATCAAACACATGTATCAGATTGTATTGCACATATCAAATCATATTATTACTTGATTTGGTCGACTTAGTTAAACATTAGTACAATTAGTTTTTACTCAATGTTATGACCCTTTCTACTTCATGCAAATGTAAGAATGAATTAAGACACTAGAAAAATTGGATGCAAAATGTCACATCCCGGACTCAAACATATATGCAACATATTAAGCTCGGTGATGTAACTAAGAAAATAACCCCTCAGCTACGTCA
The DNA here is from genome assembly GCA_036172225.1 of Cryptocoryne crispatula var. balansae. NCBI lineage: Eukaryota > Viridiplantae > Streptophyta > Magnoliopsida > Alismatales > Araceae > Cryptocoryne > Cryptocoryne crispatula. Next base: position 21,996,293 of record CM069919.1, read on the forward strand.
ATTTAAAAAATTGAATACTATATTAGGTTTAAGTTTATAATTCAAATAATTCTACTAAAAATAAATCATATAATAATACAATATAAATAATTTATATACTAGTCTAAAAATACACATTGATTTTTCTATGAACTCCTCAATGTCCAAACCACAAAACTTTTGTTCTGCTAATCTTTATTACGTAAAAATATTAAAAATTAAAAATGAATGAATCACACTTGACTCAATAAGACTTACATTCTTCTTTGCCTTATGATATCATGATTCCTAAGTGATAATATAATATGTCAAAGCCAAATTAATGATTCATATTATACATAGAAGGCTAATTTCCGAAGTCTCATTAAACAAGTGAGGTGATCTTACACTCTCCTAAGTCCCAACTAATCAAATAACATATGATTCATGTAATGAACTACCAAACCTAAATAGACATAATAGACATCTAACTATGGCATGAACACCAATAGCATGCTGCTAAATGCATAAACTATGGGCCTTCTAAACCCCACATCTAATACAACACTAACTAACATGCTACAATGCAAAATTAATAATGATTGAGTAAAACATATGCTCCATTTGAATATTGTAGCCACTTACACAAAATTTATCTATATAAGAACTAACATATATTAAGATAAATCATATAGTACACCAAGGCAGGGATGTACTTAAGATAAATCACGATATCCAACATGAAAAGATATTCTAGATTGTTCTAATTCATCAATTGCACATGGGTCACAAACTATAGTTTGGTGAAGTATAATTTATCATAGAATGTAACTTACTACATTAACCACATTTCATAAAATAAAAGCATATTTTTACTCAAACATTCAACATATTTTTACTGAAACATTTCATAAAATAAAAGCATATTTTTACTCAAACATACAACTCATCTATAAACAACTACATTCACCCAATTAAAATACTATTCATCACATACAAGCATTCCAAACTACCATTAACCACATTTTTTAAAAAAAATTAAAAGATAATGCCCATGCTTGATAGTCTAATAATCTAAGTGGACATGTAAGATATTAACATTTACTGATTCTTTTCCACATATATTAGGCCAATCTAGGCTTCATAATTAACACCTAACAATTAGGGTAGTTATAGCATGATTTGGTATATTAACAAGATTATTGTAATCTATAACATGGTTAATATAATTAAATGCTCCCAATCAACCTAAACATGATAGTATACATAGTTTAAATACATAAATAGGCATGATTAATTAATTTAAACTCTAACTTGGACTAAACATAAATAATTAAATGTATATACAACTACTAATTTATTTACTAACCAAGATTATACTAGTCATATCTTAACGTATTGATTAATATATATAAGATGTTAAGAGTAGCAGGGTTGCCTACCTCGACAAAGTCAATGACTGACCAAACTTCAAGAAGAGTCAGTTGGATGACAAGCATGGAAAGACCACGATGATAGCAATATGAGGTATGGTTAATCTCCTTTTCCTGTTGTCAATTATGAGGTAAACGAAAGAGAATAGATGAAAGAAAGATGATAGGGTTGCTATACCAATGGTGAGAAGGGCCAGTTAAAGGCTCCCAACCAAGGCATCAACGGCCAGTGGTAAGATGGTCAAAAATAGCAGGTGGGGTGGTGATGTCCGCGGGAGTGAGCGGGCGATGGCTAGGCAACAAGGCACATGAGAGGGAGGTGGTCAATAGGGCTGGCACGTGGGTGACAAGGTTGAGGAGGGGGTGATGGAAGCCAACGATGGTGTGGTTGAGTGAGGATGGTTGGCGTGCAGTGAAGGGGAAAGAGCTTAGACATGTGAAGGATAAACAAGTTGTTCTAAACATGGTTGGACAAAGACATGGTTGCTTGGCATCAATTACTTTTGTCCTTCACATTAATGGGATGTACAAAGTTAGAAATTGAATCATAGATCATAATAAGGAATTAGAAACCACGTCCAAGTCATATATGCTTAGATCTCATAGAAAATTTGGCAACATGTAGGCTGCTGCTATCGACATTGGAGAGAGTATTGGAATCAGACATTGACAACTATTCCATTTGATGAGTAATCAAGTTGCTAGAAGAAACAATGTTGGATTCATGAAGAATGATATGAAAAATTATTTATATACTAAACAACATCAACTTATGCTAGAATTTGACATGAGTGGACTACTTCAACATTTTCACCATAGACAAATAGAAGACTCTTTCTTTACTTATTTCTTACAGGTCGATGAGGATGACCTTATCGCCAACATTTTTTGGGCAGATTATAGAATGCACTTGTACTACCAAAGGTTCAGTGATGTATTATGTTTCTATATAACATATATGACCAACATATATGAGCGGCCTTTTGCCCCTTTTGTTGGTGTCAATCATCATAAGCAAACCATTATCTTTGGTGATGCTCTATTGTATGATGAGACAATTGATACATTTAGATGGCTTTTTAAGACTTTTCTAGGTGTCATGCTCGGTAAGGAGCTAAAGACTATCTTAATGGATCAAGATAGGGCAGTGAGCAATGCTATAGCATAAGAGCTGCCAAGAACCTATCATAGAATATGTGTATGTCACATGTATCAAAATGCATGTAAATACTTAAGCCACACATTTAATGCTACATCTACATTCAAAAGAGATTTCCAAACTTGTATCTATGACTATGAAAAGGAATAATCATTTTTAGAGGGATGGCAAATGATGCTGTCAAAGTATGAATTAATAGACAATGAGTGGCTCAAGGCATTTTTTGAGAAGATAAGAAAATGGGCTCTGGTGTATGAAAGAAATACATTTACTACCAACATGGTCAATGCCCAAAGGTGTGAGAGTGTGAACAAACTTCTAAAAGATAAATTAGACACAAGATAGACCATGCATTTATTCTTTGAGAACTTTGAAAAATTCCTAGATGATAGGAGGTATGAGTAGGATGTGGTTGATCAAAAAATGAGACATACTTTCAGAAGATGTGGGGTGCAGTCAAACATGTTGAAGAAAGCAAACAATGTATATACATCAAAAGTATACAATGTCTTTGAGCAACAATATTTGATAGTCATTGACCTACTTCTCCAGCCATGTGATATAAACACGTACATTGTATTCGATGATCCTGATCACTGGCATTTGGTACACATATTCATGGGTGAAGATGTCGAGGTTAATTGCACTTGTTTAGTTTGAGTTTTGTGACATACTTTGTAGGCATGTCATACGTATATTTCTCCACCTGCAAAATAGAACCCAACCAACTAAATGCATTCTCACTAGGTAATCAAGGGATCATGCAAAGTAAATATTAACAACAATATGATAGATGGATATGATATCAATAATGAGAAAAGGTTGATGTCATTGAGGTATATGCATTTAGTGCAAAATGTTCAATTGTGTGCCACTGCGGAAAAATCAAAATATACCTATGAACATATGTTGAAAGTTTGCAGTCAAGCATAGAATGATATCACAAGTTTATTGCCCACTACAACATACCAACAAAGAGAGCATATATTCATTGAGGGCATCTCAACCGATTAATCAACTGAAGACACTCTTGGACATGTATGTTTTGTCATTTTCTCATTTTGAAACATAATTTTGTCCAACTATGTGTATTCTTCCATGTAACAACTAACTAATGATGGTGAGGGTGGACATCCACAAACTGGTTTCTCCCTGAAAGCTAGACCAGAGAAAGGCCAAAGACACAGGATAAAGTCTTGCTTGGAGGAAAGTAAAAAAAGAAATAATTCAGACAAGTCTAACTCTCTTCGCATACAACAGGGTATCCAAGATGTTACAGACACTGGCCCTTCAATCATTGTCACAATATTCTCATATATCAACAACTCCTAATGTTTCTTCACAAAAATCTTAGATGTCAACATTCAACAAGCAAGATGTCAGCCCTATGGACATGCTCATACAAAACTATGTAGATTGAGTAGCAGTCATACAAATGATCGTGACAAAGCCTTTGTGGGTTAGAAGAATGTATACAATATTCTTCATATATGTGTAAAATGAACATGAAATAGTTTAGAAGATAACAAAATTCTTAACAATAATCAGTAGCAACCATCCTTTGACAACAATTGTCACTTTTTCCTCCTTTTGCTGCCATCAATCTATTTCATTTTCTTTGCCTCCTATACCAGCTTACAATGCTTTTTCCATATGTAACATGCGACTCATGCATGAGTTTCTAACGGCCTATCCTCTATGACATTCCAAGGTTGATACCGATGTGTAGAAAGGTGCTCCACAAAGCGCATCACATAGAGTCCTCACATCACACTACAACATACATTGGATTTGGTCAAGGCACAAACATCCTCAAGCAAAGTGAGTCAATTGACAATATGTGCTAACCTCCTAGGCACTTGGCATGGATATGTTTCATCATATATTTCTTACCAATCCTCAACACCATCTACAATGTACACCTGCTTGATGATAACTTGACCACAACAATCTACATATGGATAAACATTTCGTAAACATGTTTAAAATGGGATGATTGTAATATCTAAACCCAAAGTAATGTTATATAAATCACTGCATCTCTAGCCGCATGGTCATACATATGACCTTTGATGGAGTTGAAGATTGAGAAAGATTTTTCATTTGTGTCGACGACAAGAATGACAAAGTGCTGTGAATAGTGACAGGTAAAAAAGTACAACTCAATCTTTAAAGGCTCCTCAACATTGTCTGCATTGATGCCTTCGAGTATGGACTCCCTTTGTGCTTGCACATCAACATTTTTCTCATTTATATGCCTGATTATGTATACCAGGCAACATGTACATTTGTAATAAGATCCTAGGTTTTCGCTAATGTTTTCCTTGAAGCTTTCCTAAAGATCTCCATAATATCATTTGATAAAATTTTTTTGGGATAGAATAGATCTACAAGCTCACCTTCTCTACCCAATCCCTCCATTTCAAAATAAATGTGACAGCCACCAAATTACTTTGATTGAAATTAAGTTAAACATGTTAAAGTATTTCAACCGATCTCACTATCAACATGTTAAGCTATTTAAAAGAAACATTTACCTCTGGTCAAGGTTCATAAGCCAATTCAAGCAACCTTCCCTTTTGTCTAGAGAAAGTTTATCCAATATTGCAGCCACCTTGCTCTTTTGAAAAGGGTAGACTTCAGCTCCCTTCTTCCCTTGTGTGGCTGCTTCTTTTACCTTTCTACATATTCTTCTACCTTTGCTCGTCTTCCTCTTCGAGTGCTGTTGTGATGGAGAGAGGATTTCCTTCTCTTGACTCTGTGTATGACAAGGTGGTTGGATTGTCTTGGGTTGTACTTCAAAGGGTGATACCAAAAGTCTGGAATGTGTTCTTCCACCAATTTTCCTCTCCTTCACCCTTTTTACTAGTACATTCATTGATTGAAGGACCATAATAGGAGATGAATGGACATCGACATCCATAGCATCTTGAGGCAAGTCAATGACATCACCCATTGCCAATGTGGCACAGTCAATTGCTTTTATCAATGTTTTCTCTGCACTTCCACGATGATCAAGCTCACTAGCAACCTCCTCATTCTACTCATTCACTTCCCCTTGTAGTTGACAAATCATATCATCCCGGTTGCTTCTTGTTGTAGACCTTTGGAAGTTTGTAATGAATTTTTCAAATTTTTTTCCATGGCTCTTATCTCAAGCTTCTCATTGTTCAGGCCTACAGTTAACATAGTAACATGGTTTGAAAGGTTCTTGATGTGTGAATTGAAACTTCTTTCTAATTCAACAATTGTGCCTATAAGTTTATCTTTCAACTTTGTCTAACATTCTCTTTCTTTAAGGAGTTCTTTTTGGCATTGCTCAAACATCTCCATAACATGTCAGTACCTTTGCTCCATTTCATTGAGCATCTCCTAAGTTACATCTTCAAGTACTGATCGTTAAGCTAAATTGGCCTCTCTTGCTTGATCTAGCATATGTTGTGTTGCTTGGTCGTTAGGAACTGGAGCTTTTGATGTAGGAACTAGATGTAGAGACGGAAGGATCTGTGTGGGAATTTACAACATCAAAACAACATAACTTATAGACTTCAAGTAGTTATTAAAATATGCTCACCATGTATTTCCCCTATTTGACATTGTTGAGAATGTCTGAAAACTTGCTCCACAAGCCAGGGTGTTCCACTTGAGCAACCACAGAGAACTATTATTTGTAAAGGGCTCCAAGCCAGAGATGTGTTCAAAGAACCATGCCTAGGATATAAAACAACAATGATTAGTACAAAAAATTTTAAATGTAGTGGACTTAAACATGTGCATACTTACGGGTATAACTACCATGCACCTTAGCAAATATGGTTTCCTCTTCTTAGCCTTAAGAATTTCCACTACGCTATCCAACTTGTTCTTGAAAACACTATGTACATATGTTGACCAATTGTAGCTGCTTACCAAGCTGAAGTTCTTTAAGTAATATAGAAGTTCTTTGGACATGAACAATTTGAATAGGGAGCCAAGAAGTACACGTAGATGAGAGAAATTCAGGGATTAACCATTGTATACACATCCTTGGGATCCTTAGACTTTAAAAGTGCTTTCATTATTTCCAAAATCAATTTTATTTTGGTTTTTACAGCTTTAGAGAAAATTTGGTCTAGTGAACTAGGCCTCTTTCTTCCCATATCAATTGGTTCACCTTTGTTAGGTAAGCCCAAAATTAGGCCAACATCTTTCAAAGTTAGCCAAAGCTCCTGTATGTCTAGGTCGAACACTTCACCACCTTGGTGTAGTAATAAGATTTGGCTGATGACATCCACATTGAATTGATATTGTGGTAGTTGTGAAAAATGCCCAAATGATGCTTGTGCCAATAGAACTATGAGATTGCCAAAATTCTATGTCTGCCAATGAGTCCACATAAAAGTTAAATATGCATCTTTGTTCTTTGCATGCTCTTTTGGACCTACGACCAATTTCTACCTCCACTCCATTATAAGGAATCAATCCAATCAAATTGGCATAGCGAAAGGTTTCGATTCCTCATATATCAATGTCTTGGTCTCGATTGGAACCGAATGACATCACCAAAATCAATATTTGAAATGATTTTGAACATGTAACTTTGTGGGATTTAATAAATCTCTATGGATCAGAGAAAATCAAACATTCTCACACTCTCCAAGATACTCAAGTGTGTAACCTCTAGTCATGCCCATATGAACTGCCTCAGAAGTCAGGTTCTCCTCCATGCCAGTGTTGATCACTCATCACAAATGGAGCTCCACCATCTAATGGTTGCTGTTGGGGTAGGAGATAGCCACGGAGGGTGGCTGGGGTGTAGAGAGCTTCCTTGGCTTGATAGGGTTTGTGCTCTCTCATCACTATTATTTATAGAATATAGAGTTTTTCATAGAAACTGCACTTTGTTCTATAAATTAACCCAAGCCCCCAAACTTATGGATTACTCCTTATGTGTGCGACCTACTAGGCCCAAGAGCCCATTTGATTGAGACCTAGTTAAAAGAATAATTTCTTTTAAATTAAATCTATTCTCTCATAGTAGATTTAACAACCTACCGATTATAAAGGGTACAAGCCACATCCTATAATCCCAAAAAACTTTGGGGATTAACTCCTCTCCAAAGAGCCTTTCCATCATCAATTACCATATGGATATAAGTATTCATCCATCCAATGTCCTAGTCGGATAGGAGTACAACATTGACTGTCAACTACTATATATACTGACTTTATGGAATCTTGTTCTCATAATTGGATCAATTGAAAAATTCTTTTCCAATTATCCTATCTACCTTAGCCAAGGATTTAGAGTACTATTCATAAGACATTCTCTCTCTCTCTCTCTCTCTCTCTCTCTCTCTCTCTCTCTCTCTCCCCTACCAGGAGTGGACAATCCCCTATTGTCCGCTCAATTGCCACCACCTGGTTTCCCATATACCCAATCTATTAATTATATAAGATTACAATATTAAGTGATCTATAAGTTAATAGTCAAAGTACATAGTACGCGTGACAAGACAACTTTGGTGACTTAGGTCAAAGATCTAACTATGTAATTGTGATGATAGAATACCCTGATTGACAGTTTAGTAAGATATCATTCACGATTCTATACTAGTAAATTTAGTGAACTCATTTCTCCAATGATCACCTGAACATATTTTTAGTGTCTCCACACAAATGACCAATGAGATCGGTCATCCTTATTATATGAGAAGATATCATATACATTAGTCTTATCGAATCCTTAATATCCCGTCTCAAGGATCCTACAATTATAAACATTTAGGTCACATGCTTATATATTATTGATCTCATTATCATGATCTCATCATGATTCATTCATCATTGCATGTAACCTAAGACTTCATTAAGATAGACGCATCTAAATAATACAAATAATGTAGATGATGCCATTAATATTGAATAAGATAATACAAGAAATGTTAAACTATATCATATATGATTGGCTTGTAGGGCATACATTTCTATCAATCTCCCACTTGCACAAAAGCAATCACCCACATATTTGATCACCTTTAGCTCAAGGTGACCCTCAAACACACTTTAAGTCAGGGATTTAGTTAGTAGATTTGTAATGTTACTTTTAGAAGATACTCTATCAATAGCTATATCTCCTCTAGCTGCAATCTCTCTGATTAAGTGATAATGCCATAGAATGTGCTTTGACTTATGATGAGACTACAGCTCCTTTGCTTGTGCAATAGCTCCATTGTTGTCACAAAACAATGAAATTAGATTAAAGATGGAGGGAACAAGTCCAAGGTCTAAGATGAACTTCTTCATCCAGATAGCTTCTTTGGTAGCTTCCGCAGCAACAATATATTCTACTTCAATTGTAGAATTTGCAACAGTTGCCTACTTGGAGCTCTTCCAACTAACTACACCACCATACAAGGCAAATACATATCTTGACATTGACTTGCTATCATCCTTGTCTGACTAAAAACTTGAGTCTGCATAACCTCTAAGTACCAAGTTAGCTCCAACATATTCCATAAATACATCATTTGTTCTTCTTAAGTACTTAAGAATGAATTTTACATCAATCTAGTGACTATCACTTGGATCTACCTGATATCTGCTCATAACACTTAGAGCATGTGCCACATCAGGCTATGTACATATCATAGCATACATGATAAACCCTATGGTAGGGTCATAAGTTACTCTACTCATAGTTACTCTACTCATGTGCTCTCTTTCTTCAAGAGTTTTAAGGGGCATCTCCTTAGAAAGTGTAACTCTGTGTCTCATAGGCAAGAGACCTCTCTTAGAGTTTTCCATACCAAAAATTTTAACATGGTTTCTATGTACATAGATTGGGTCAAGCCAAGCATTTTCCTTGATCTATCTCTATAGATCTTTACCCCTTGCACAAAGGATGCATCACCCAAATTCTTCATGGAGAAGTTCAGTTATGCTTAACTGATGATAACATTTCTACATCATTTCTAATGAGTAGTATGTCATTCACATATAATATCAAGAAGACAATGGCACTCCCACTAGCCTTCTTATACACATATGGCTCATCTTCGTTTTGAATGAAGTCATAAGACTTGATAGTCTTATCAAATTTTTTATTCCAACTATGAGATGCTTGTTTCAGTCCATAAAATAGACTTCAACAATTTGAACACTTTATTTGGATGTTCATGGGATTCATATCCATGAGGTTGTATCATATACGCCCCTTCCTCAAGATCACCATTAAGGAATATAGTCTCAACATACATCTACCAAATCTCATAGTCTTAGTGTGTAGAAATGGCAAGCAATATCCTAATGGACTTAACCATAGCTACTAGTGAATATGTCTCATCATAGTCAGCACTTTACCTTTGATGATAACCTTTAGCTACCAGTCTTGCCTTGAAGGTCTCCACCTTTCCATCTACTCCAATTTTTTTATAGATCCATTTAAAATCATTTAAAACTTATGTGTATGATACTCTCAGGTGGATCTACCAAGTTTCCAACTTTATTGGAGTACATGGAGTCCATTTCGGACTTCATTGCCAATCTCTATTTCTTGGAATCAATATCTAATACTGCTTCCTCATAAGTCATAGGATGATCATTCTCATTATACTATGTCTCCTTTCTTCCATTAGAGATATGTCCAACATATCTATCAGGTTGAATAGGCACACGAGAAGACCTACGAGGGGCATATATGTCATCCTTTTCAAGCACCCTTATAGAAGTGTTCTCTGGTTATGGATCTAGAACCTCTTCTAGCTCTACTGTGCTCCCACTATTTCCATAAGAAAGGAACTCTTCCTCTTAGAATACAGCCTATTTAGCAACATAACTCTTAGTTCATTAGAGTGGTAGAAACAATATTCATGGGTTTCTCTAGGATATCCCACAAGCCTACACCTCTTAGTCTTAGATTCCAACTTATCAGGGTTATGCCTTTTTACATGGGTTGGACAACCCCATAACTTAACATGTTTAAGGTCAAGATTTCTCCCTTTTCATATCTCATATGGTGTAGTCAGAACAGACTTGGAAGGTACTCTATTTAGGATATTGTAGACACGCAATTTTGGTCTAATTGAAAAGCTTAAATTCTTGTTTTCATGAATAATATTTGAGTAACCTTTCAAGGGAACCGAGTTTTCTGGAAAAATCAAGTTTTCTGGCGCATTTCGAAGAAGATCGATAGGCGTTGACCAAGGTCAAAGAGCCCTATATACAGGGCACCTGGCGCCCTGTATATAGAGCACCTGGCGCCCTACTTATAGGGCACCTGCGCCTGGTCTGATTGACTGGACGGGTTGATGGGATAATTCTGCAAATAAAGTTGTCCTCTTCTTGCCTATAAAAGGACCCCCATTTGGAGGCTTGAGGACAGACCAAGGGCGCCCCCCAAATCCTCTCATCCACCACAACACTCCCAAGGCCTTACAACCCCTCTCCAAGCTCTCAAACCATTCCAAGACCCTCTCCCCAAAACCCCAAAAACCTGCAGTTTTCTTCTTCAGAAATATGATTTTTCTCCGGCTTTGAGGGCCTCTACACTTCATTTCCCTTACATCTAGTGCCAAAATACTCTTCCATTAGCTTCACTTTGAGTATTGGCTGCTTGAAGAGCTCATTCTTCCATCTTGGAGGTCTTCCTACACTCCGGGGCGACACCGCCAAGAAAAGAAGAAAATCTGCTAAAACCAGTCCCTGGTGCCCTATAAATAGGGCACTTTAACTTTGGTCAACGCGCCCCATCAAGGGGACACCTGCAGCTAGCGCCCCATATATGGGGCACTAGCAGGGGTAGACGTTTTGCATTTTTATGAGTTTATTTACCTTTTCGGTCGATCCTTTACTCCCCCCTTTCATTAACATGTTATTTAGCATATATTAAGTCACTCATTTACATTTTCATGCATATTTAAATCTTCTAAATAGGGGTTGGGATTTAGTCCCAATCCGGTCAGTTCCTTCCCTCTTTCATGTTTACATTCGAATTTGAGCATGATTCTACACTTTCACTAGAACTAATGATCTTGTCACTTGTTTCTATGTTTTCTTATAGACATTTTTAGGTAAATCTGGCCGAGGCGGAGCTTCAACCGGATCAAAAATGAAGGACTCACTAAGCTCTCTTCTTTCGGCCGGCCAAGAGAGGAGAAGTTGGAACCCAACAATCTCCCTGCTTCCAAAGGTACAATGGTCATTTTTATTCTTCATTTTTAGTTCTTTCTACTATATTTTGGAGCCTTTGGCTCCTGGCGACCACAAACACTAACATCCCATCCACCAAGTCTCCAAAGCAAGCATAGGGGCCGAAAAAGGGAGATCTACAGATATCCCGTTTCGGGTGCTTACAGATATAAGCAGTTGTTTCAAATGCATAGCCCCAAAAGCATAAAGGCAGTATGGCAAAAGATGTCATAGACCTCACCATGTCTAACAAAGTATAGTTCTTCCTTTTGGTGACTCCATTAAGTTGAGGAGTGTAAGGAGGTGCCTACTAAGATAGAATTTCATTATCTTTCAGATATCATGCAAAACTAGTACTTAATCATTTTCCACCTTGATTAGATCGAAGAGTCTTAATACTCTTTCCTAGTTGTTTCTCAACCTCATTTATAAATTTCTAAAATTTCTCAAAATCCTTAGATTTGTAGTTCATCAAGTACACATCCATACCTCGAGAACTCATCAATGAATGTAATGATGTAGGAGAATCCACATTTAGCTTGAGTTGACATATAGGACCACATACATCGGTATGCATGAGTTCCAATGACTCATTAGCTCTCTCTCTCTCTCTCTCTCCATTCCCACTAAATAGAGAGTTGGTCATTTTTCCCGTGAGACAAGGCTCACAATTAGGCAATGGTTCATAATCATTTACCTTGCATCTATCTTTATGGAATTTTTTGAGTCTTTCCTCATTGATATGACCAAGCCTATGATGCCAAAGTAGGATTTGATCAATATCAACCATTCTCCTCTTATGAGGAGTATCCACACACAGAACGGGAGATTCCATATCTAATATGAAGAAATCATTTGCTAATATCCCACTAGAAAACATTTCATTTAGAATAATAGAACATGCATCATTTCCAAAACTCATAACAAATCCTTATTTGTTTAAGTAAGAAACAAAAATAATGTTCTTGACAATGAAAGGAACATAATAATACTCAAATAAGACTAATATGTCTCTAGAAGGCAACTTGAGGTTGGCTTCTCTCATGGCTAATGCTGCAAACTTTGCACCATCTCCCATCTGTAGGTCCATCTTCTTTTTATGAAGCCCTCTACAACTTGTTAACACCTACAAGTCATTGCAGATATGAGAAGCACATCCAGTATCTATAACCCATGATGCGTATTTAAGAGACAAGTTGACATCAATAACAAAAAAACTTAAAGCTTTTCCAAGCTTCTCTTTTGCCTTCTCTACAAGATACAACTTGCAGTCCCTCTTCCAATGGCCATCCTTTTGACAGTGGAAGCACTATCCTATTTTCTTCTTGGCCCTTCCTTCTTGGTCATCTTCTTAACTTTTGCCTTGCCCTTCTTATCCATCTGACGATCTTTTCACTTCTTGTTGGTCTTACCAACAATTAGTATAGGAGGTTTCCCATAGTTCATAGTACTCTTAGTTGTCTTCAACATGTTAAGCAACTTTACAAGAGAGAATTCCATCTTGATCATGTTAAAGTTCATAATGAACTAGGAATAAGAAGATGACAGAGATTGGAGGACAAAGTCAATAACTAGTGCCTTGTTTAAGGAGAACCCAAGCTCAGACAACCTCTCCACCCACTCAATCATCTTAAGAACATTTGTCTGCAAAGATGTTCCCTCATGCATCCTTGCCCTAAACAAATTGTTGGATATCTCATGCCACTCTATTCTATTTTGTGCACCAAATAGCTCCTCAAGGTGAGCTAGGATGGATCTAGCATCTATATTCTCATGTTGCCTCTGCAACTCATTACTCATAGAGGCTAACATGTAGCACTAGACAAGTGATGCATCCTCCTTATGCTTCGTATAAGCATGAATGTTCTCATCATCTTCATCATCAGATAGTTCATCTGGGACTGTCTTCTTAAGCATATACACTATATGCTTAGTAGTGAGAGCGACTCTCAAATTTCTGAGCTAGTTAGAGAAGTTAAGACCAATGAGCCTATTGGCATTTAATATGATATGCAACGGGTGGGTCACCATCGATATCTATAAGAAGATGCAATAAAATAAGAAACATTGTAGACATTTAAATTTAAAATTAAGACATGGCCTTTTATCCTAATTTATGCTTCTATTAATTTTGGCGAATTTGCATAACCCTCATTATGCAAAGTTGAGATATCGTGATGACATCCTAGCGAGGATTAAGACCCTATTAACCTTATATTCATGACCCTGTGAAAAACACAAGAAGTCATCCCATAACCTAATAAGTAGGCAACTTTTGCCAGTTGCAACTCTTGCAACTCTTAGTCATTTAGTTTCTAGAGTTGTGACCTTATGGGAAACACAATAAATCATATACTCTAGTTAGGTCAATCCACTTTTTTTGTTATAGGTATGAATCTTGACATAGCCCTTGTGGGAAACACAACAAAGCCATGTCACTGGTCCATCCCAAGGTCCAACTTTAAGCCTTGACCACGATCTCCAATCTTTTGCTGAGTGAACCTTGTGGGAAACACAACAAACTCACCCAATTTAAGATTGACTCATCGAGACTAATAACAGAAGGTTAAATGGGTAATTCTTAATATCTCACGCTTATCGACTTAATTTAAATAAGGAGTTATTTTAGTCTCATCATAGTATGTTCTACATATATATCTTTGAATATCATTAATCAAATATGCAAAATTTAAATAGATGATCTTTGTCTTTCATCAAATTAATGCATGACTAGAGACACATTAGTAAGCATTAAATGATTTAGCATCCTATGCTAGTGTTGACACATCATTAAGTCTTGAAGAACTCTTCTCTAAGCATCCCGCTCTCTCCTCCACCTCGATCGGTCTCCTTGTCATTACAAGAGCATTATGGGTATGCAGACCCATAATGTACATTGATCAAATAAGAAATTATGATCATAATCAAGGAGAATACATTTTAGAGGGAGATAGAATATACAATCAGAATCGAAAAGAGAGAAGATTAGGCACACATGCCCATAATTACGTGTCAGCATAAAATAAACATCATCACATGACTTACATTTAAAGTCCATGATCATCGAAACAATAACACATTTATTCATCACATGAATATAGTGTGAATACATTGCAATAATATCATATAACTATTATATCAAAAAATTATACATCATTGGTTTTTGAAATTCTCAATTTCATACTTGTCAAAAGTAAATAGCATGAAATAACCATATAAAAGTTTATATGATACCTACAAGCAACTCCAAAAAATTTGGACAATCCATGCATTCCTAAAATTATACAAAATGCCAAATTAATGTCCTAATCATCATTCTAAAAAAATCATATTTCACAGTATTAAATTAGACATTAATTGCACAAGCTAAGTCATTAATTTTTTTTAAAACTTAACAATGAATGAATTTATAATAATAGGGCTCAAAACCATATAATAGATCATCAAACACCTCGATAATGTATCATATAATTTTACAGTTTTTTTTACAAATTTTATAAAATTTTCTTGTATTTTTAAATTTTATTTTTATTTTAAACAATTTAAAACTAATTTTAAAGGGTTGGGTGCATTGCGTCACCCCCCTTTATTTTGTGCGCACCTGCAAGCACGGGTGTGCCTCCATGTATAACTCCCGGTCAAAGCAGGAGATGACCATCTCGTAAAGAGGATCCACATGGCAATGTTTCACTGAGTCTTGATGGACCGGATATTTTCATCTTCTCCACCCAATAGGCAGAGAAATGGTGTAAATAGAGAAAACTGTAAGACCTTCCAAAATTTGGACATTCCGATCTTGGAAAAAAATTACTAAAAATTGTGGTCTAACTCCAAATGGAACAAGGAATCTATAAAAAAACCATTTTATTTTTGTGAAAAAAATCCCAATCAATGGGAAAATAGGAAAGAAGTGTCACCGGCCTTAGAGCTTCTCCTCGTCAGAAAAATGCTCAATCCACCTCTGACTACACCGTTCAAAGCTAAAGGATGATGGGAAACTTTTGGTAATGGCATTACCAATGTTCTAAACCCTCCATAAGGCATCAAAAAGAAATAAGATCTTAAGAAATCTCCAAATCAAATTGGTGAATTTCATAAAACAAAATCACCATCTTTCAGACCCTCTACCGGACTCTTCGGTGGTCCAAAATTCAAACGGTTCATGGTGTTGGAAAGCCCTTTGTCACAAGATTCATCTGATGTAAACTCAAAATTGTATCTTATACAATTTATGGTGGTTCTGTCAAAATAGATGTTTGCACATATTCAGGAAAACAATAAGAATATGAAATGAAGTCGAAACAACATTAGCTTCGAATGAGACTGAAACTTGGCTTTGATACCACTATAATGAATCGATCCAATCAGATTGGCACAATATAATATTTCTTTTTCTTTGTATATAAATGTATTGTTCTCGAACGGAACTGACCAATGTTGCTAAAACCAATATTTGAAACAATTTTGAAGACATATCTTTGTGGGATTCAAATAATCCCTATAGATAGGAGAAGATAGAGCATTCCCCATGATCTCCAAGCCACTCAAGCATGTGGTCATTAGTCATATCCACACGAAATGCCTCTGAAGTCAGTTCTCCTATGCGTTGGCATTGACCATTCATCTAAAAATAGAGTTCCACCATCAAATGGCGGCTGTTGGGTGTAGACACGCCAAATTGGATTGATTTGGGGTTCCAGACTCTTATTCTATTGGCAATACTCTTTATTTGACCATTATCTGATGAAAATCACCTTGTGGATATGAGCTGAGGACATCAATGGAGAGCTGTGTGAGTTGAGAATGGACCCAAAATTTTTGAAGCAATGCCGTAACCTTCAAGCGAGAGCCACACGTTAATCATGGAAACATGAAACCTGCTCAATGACCGACCCTTAATGATCCACAATTGAAGGTCTTGGAAGACCCACGTGAATTCCACAACATGTGGGTCTCCGACAAGTCTTTTCGATAATTGTGGGTCTATATTGGCTTCCATCATGGTATTTCAATCTGTACTGTCACGGCTATCTCGGATCGTGTGTTATGTCTTTCTGATCATCACTGGGACTTTCTAGGTATTTCGGGTCAACCCTAGCAATTTATTATCACCATTCAGTGCCATACAGTCGTTTCGGTCGATCTTAGGGTTTCCCGGTTATTCTCGACTTTTTCAAGGTTTGTTTCACGTTTATTGGGTTATTCTCAACTTTTTCAATGATTTTGAGTTTTCTGATCACGCCGGACTTGTTCAGTCATTGTTTTAAGTTATCCCTTGCTGACCCTCGGCTCCTTGATTGAAACAGTATCTTTTCGGATCACCGCTCTGGCCTTCGGTATCCTCAGAATCATAAACCAGAGATTAAAATCCTGGATGAATGTTTTAGGATGTGTGCTAGCTGGTTTACTAATTTGAGGAGCAGTGTTTGTGAGTCCTTTTTCATATGCAACAAACATGAGTCAAAACAGAAATACTATTTGCAAGTTACGGCTCGCGGACGTAGGGTGCGCAGGAGGGAGAACTGAGCGCGTCCCCAAACCGGGTGCGTGATCAGTGTGCCCTTAGACCACTGAGGGTGTAGTCGGTTCCAGAAACTGGAAACTTGCCCCAATTTGGACTTTCCAAACCAGTTTTGGAAGGTTTCCTTTTCTTAATAATGATTATTTTGACTGCGCCCCCGAGTCGGGGGCGACACGTTCATTTTGTCAACTAGATTTTTAGCAAGCTTCCGGATTTTTTTTCAAATTTTTAGCAATGACGCACTGAATGTGCCCTCAAGGTGAGTGCATACTCACCGCGCCCTCAGTCTGAGGGTGTGGACTGTGCGGGGGGTGGCCACCGCGCCCCCAACCCGAGGGCACATTCGGTTTCTTTCTATGTTTTGCACCGGGTCTGCTTCCCCTAAAAATTGAAGGCTATTCTCAATGACTGGGGTTACCATGCATGCTCTAGCACATCCATAGGTCATCCAAGCTCTCTTTCACATTTTGCTCCGACCTATTGGTGAGGGATCGACTCCAACATGAGAAAGGAGGCCCGATTCACACTTTCGATATTGACAATCTTCATCAGCCTCTATAGAATTCTAAGGACACGTGAAGCAAAAGTGGTCAACAGAATAAAGCTTCATCTCTGCGTCATATTTTATTTGCAACTGATGTCACTTGATTCTGATGTGTCGTTTTTCTGTGGAGATCATTGCATCAAGAGCACACAACCAGATTCTATTTTTACATCCATTCACTTCCAAAAATTCTACAGGTCTGCATGGGCATATTTTGGAGAAGTCATCTGCATAAGATCTCTTATCTCTAAGTTCTCTATTCATAGAAACAAACGTCACATATTAACAACAATGGAGTTGATCATAGTAGCTACTGTACCAAAGTCGCGTTGGCAGGGTACTATACTCACCCGCGTGCAGGCCATCCGAACCGGTGTCCTTTACTCGTTCCAACTCCGATCCGAGCCATCCCACTCTCAGTCTCTCCTCTATCATTTAATGAATTTTTTAGTCATTTTAATTCAGTTTTGAATCATTTTTATCATCACAAAAATACAAAAAGAGGGGTTAGGGCTCGCCCCAATTCGGTGAATTCAAATCCAATTGCTCATTTTCTTATCTTTCTTTTTATAGTTACTACACTTCACCTAGTTTTAATCTACTTATTTCACTTGGTTTATTGTTCTAGTTGCACAGATTTATCAAGCTAGCAACAACTGAGGACTTTTCTTCATCGACCGGCTGAAGAAGGGGAAGGTTGAACTCGAGCACTTGTTTCTTGTACTAGGGTACATGCGGTCATCTTTTCTTAATTTACACTTCATTTAATTCAAAGCAGAGCCCACGGCTCCTAGCGACCACCTATTTTCATTTCTTTATGCATTAAGCTTTTTTATGTTCTCACTCTCCTCCCACATGACCCGAACCATCTCTTCGGTGCTCGAGCGACGTCGAGAGATGAAAGTTTGGGGAACAATGTGAGTGTGGGTTGAGGTAAGAGTTTTTCTCATTTTCTTTCTTATCTTTCTCATCTTCTCTTTAGGTGGCGATTTGGAATACGACAAACTCATTTTAGGAGTCGACAACTTTGTGGTGACCACGGTGGGACAACCAATATCTTTAGTTGTGCTAGTTTGATTCATCCGTGCAACTATTTGTTTTCTGATTTGGTTCCCACACGAACTGCCTCATCTTTCACCTTTCCCATTCTCAATTACCTTAAAAGCTTGCTGTTTACCTTTCCTTTTAAGATTGTCCCCACGTGGATCTGATTTCCTCTCTCTTAATTTCAAAATTGGTTCCCATGCGAACCACTTGTTTCTCTAAAAAACTGGTTCCTGTATGAACCGACCCTCTTTTTCAACTCGGTTCCCACGTGAACTAACCCACTTTCAAATAGGTCGCCACATGGACCACTCCATTACAATACCTTCAGATTGGCCCCATTTGGCCCTCTTTTCTTTTTGTCAACTTCTACACTGGTTCCCGTGTGAACCACCTCATTTCAATCTGTCCCCGCGTGGATACTCATTAACAAACTGGCTCCCGCGTGAACCACCTTTTAGTTACTAGTTTCTAGTTACTTGTTTTGCTCTATGATTGCTTGTTTTGCTTGCATGACTCATGTTTGGTTTATTTAATAGCTTAAGTTCATTTTATGTTTGCACATATTGATTGCTTCTTCTCCTCTTACCCTCTATTTTTATTTTTGCATTAGCTTTTTGCATTGGCTACCATACTTGTTCCAATCCATAGGGCATTCGAGGTGGGAGCTTTCTCTCCCAACACACCCTCACCCTCTAAACACTTTCTTGATAGATTCTAACCTCTCTTCTGGGATATTCCTTCCTAGTTGATCTGGTTGTTTCCATCAAGACCTCCGTAAGTTCCCATCCGTGGAGTATTCCTCTCTGCACGATTGGGATGGTTGTACCATTCTCCCCAAAACCCCAAAGAACCCAAGTACCTTCTCATGGTGATTGTGTAACAACCTTAGGTCTTAAAGATTGAAGCAATAGGGACCATACCCAACTTGAGTGGACAATTGCTAATAATCCATCTAATCTAAGGTTTGAACTCAAAAGCTGTCGAGTAGTCATCTAAAAAGTTGTTTGCACAACTTGCTTGCTCACAAAAATTGAAAACAACAAAATTTCTTCTCTCAAAAACACTAAAGAAAAAAAAGCCTCTTTAATTTTGTGTACAACTTGTTTGCCAACAAAAAAATTAAAACAAAAAAATCAAATAAAACAAAACATAACAATTTTTTTTCCCCAATTGTATGTTCCACTTGCTCTCTTTCAACCATCTTTTTAGAAAGTTTGACAGGAAGCCCATGATGCTAAGGTCCAAAAGACATGTCAGGATGTCAGGCTACTATGGGCAAAAAGAAGAATACGAGATGGGTCACTACGAGCTTCAACAACTTATGGTCCAACCATAGAGCCATGTTAACACCGTCATGGAACCCGAAGTTCAAGATCCCACTCACCAATCTACTCCATGCAGTTTGGAGCAATTTCTCAAAGATCTGTCTCTCCACTTTGATTCTGAATCCTTGTTAATCGTGCAATCCATGGCAAAAGGTAAGATGCCCACCAACCAAGGTCCAGTCAAGGGTGACCAAGCCCCTTCACCACCACGATTGACAGCTAGTCCTCTTATCATCTCCTCTCCTGGGCAACCCTGCCACGTCTCCTTGCCCGCTTGTCCAGTCGTGGGGCGTCCATCAAATTCTATGTAGATTCTTGCTTCCAACCGGCCACTTCCAGCCCATTCCTTTATTCATCCTGCAAATCATGTGCCAACACTGGTAGCTCAGGAACCTAACCTCACCCAAGCATTCTTAGATAAAATCAATCAAATGAATGAACGCTTTGAAGAACTCAAGCACCGGTTGGATTCCAAAGCCACTCTTGAGATATCTGTTCCATCCTTCCCTATTCTACACCTTTCTCTTTCAGAGAAACCAGTCTTCCAACATTACAACGGGACTGGTAATCCCTTCACGCACCTCAAGAGTTTCTTGTATGACTCTGCCTTCTATAAAAATGACCGCAAAGTCCTCACTTTTCTCTTCTGTCAGTCGTTGGAAGGATCCGCCCTTGAATGGTTCTATTCTCTTGATTCTTTTGAGGCAACAAACTTCGACATAGTAAAGGCAAAGTTTCCGTAAAGATACAGGGACCGGGTGGGGCCAACCTACTCGATCACAAACTTAATTGCTGAGAAGATGAAGTTAGATGAAGACTTCACCAAATTTGTTGACTAGTGGAGAGGAATGGTGGAAAAATTGGTTGACACCATTTTAGATAGGGAACAAGTGAGGATGCTAATCAGGAATACCACACCAGCCCTTTGCAACCTCTTTGTCATGCATTGCCCAGCCACCATGAGTGAGCTCTACAATAGTGCCCAATACCTTCAAGCCCACTTTAGGGATGCCTCAATGATCAATCCTTTTGACCCTAAACCCTGCAACACTAGAAAACCCGCACCTGTAGGGCCTACCACTGAGGGGGTCGTAAACAATGAGAGTGTCAATGCCATAGAGAACCAAGGCGAGAATTGCCAAAACCAATATCGGAACCCCCCACTGAACCAACAATACGGACTAGCTCCTCAACTAGCCCAACAACAACCTTAGCATCAACCTACCTATAACTGAGCATCGCCACAACAACTGCCTACAACCGAGTGCCACAACAACAACTTGCCTATAACCAAGTGCCCCCACCAGCCAACCAACCTAGGAGGGGCGACCAAAGAGAGAAAACTACCCTCAGCTGCCCTTCTCCATCATAGATATTTTTAATGCACTTATGACTGAACAGCAGCTGGAGCTCCTGAAGGAGAGAGAGGCATGGTTGAAAAATGCAAACATGTTAAAGTACTATGCCTACCATTGGTACCCAGGGCACATTGTGTAGGTTTTGTTCCAGTTCAAAGATTACATTCATGATCTTAACGATCAAGGAAACATTGACTAGGTGCAAACAGGGGAGTCCATACAGGTGATGAAAGCATAGCAAAATCACTGCAGCGCCAACAGCAGCAAGCATAGCAACAACCCAGCCTGGGCATAGTTCAAGACCCACTCCCAGTACATGCACCCACTCAAGCACTGGCACCAGTCCCACCAAACCCACAGATCAGTCTTGTCCACTCTGGCACCGGGGAGTCAACCAACCACTCCAAAGGTTGGCAGGTAGAGAATCAAATTGCCACCATGCCCGTAAGACCAGTTCCACCCACAACCCGTACCATACTCTCCATACCAAGAGCCACCCTCGCTCGACAACTTATCCAGGCACCCCAAAGCCCAACCTTACCAACACTGCCATCACTAACCATTAATCATTCTCAACACCTAATAAGTAGATCGCCCCAGACATGCCAACCAGCACCAAACCCATCAACCACCACCACTCCATGACCTCTCATCATTCAACCATCACCACCAACACCTCAACCATCGCCTAACTTACCAGCCACCACCATTACATGCACCCTTATAATCTGACCCTCACAATCTCTACCTTCCTTAGTATCCTCAAGACCCCAACCAACCATACCATCACCACCTTAACCACTCCCACCTACCACGCTGGTGCAGATACTTAGAAGTGGGAAGATGTTCCAACGAGTCTTCCCCCAAGTTGGGATGTAGTCGCAAGAGCATGCAGAAGAGGAGGTAATAGAGGAACCATTACTCGGGACGACATATAACTTATTGAAGCATCTGGACAAAATACCAACACGGATTTCAATTCTGAAGCTTATAAAAAGGTTGAAGACTCACCAAGAAATTTTGCAGTAATACTTGCAATAAATCATGGTCAATGAGGACCTCCCACCCGAAAAGATCATCATTTTGTTGACCACTAGGAGTGAGCACCCATCACTCACATTCACACAAGAAGAGTTGGTACGTCCATAAATCAAAAAGTATGCCTTGTGTGTTGCAATTGTCATAAGAGGCATTAAGATCAAATCCTACTTGATTGACACTAGAGCATTTATTAATGTCATGCCGCTAGAAATATTATAGCTATGCGGCATCTCCAATGAAGAAATCGAGCCTTCCGCCATCACGATGACTGCATATGACAACTCTAGGAAGCTGGCATGAGGAGTGGTCATGTTGGAAGTAGGGCTCAGACCGTGTATTGTCACCACCAAGTTCCATGTTCTTGAATTAGACCCCACATTTAAAGCCATATTGGGATGCCCATATCTTGAGGCAATAAGAGTTGTTGCCTTGACTAATCATCAATGTGTGAAGTTCCCATACAAAGGGCAGGTCATTAAGGTAACCTACCAACGTCCCTATTCTAAACGATATGAGTAATCTCTCTTCTGCATTGCCACTAACAGAATCAATTTACCCACTAGTCTTAATTATAGAGTTGCCCGCGGTCATGACATTGACAACCTCGCCCCCAGATACAGTTGTTTGGCAGATGATGAGAAGGATGGGATATCAACCAGGAAAAGGGCTGGACAAGGAGCTACAGGGGGTTGTACACCCCATAGAAGTTGTGCAAAGACTAAAAAGGAAAGGGCTTAGTTATGAGCCAAGTTTTGTTCTAAGGATGGTCTACCAGCCAAAATATGCCATGGGACTCCAAAAATGCTTTAACAAAGGGGAGAACATGATGATGGCTGGATACGAAGAAGAACCAAACACTACAACCAAGAGAATGAGGGCTCCAGTACATGAGGAAGAAGTGGAAGACCTGAGTTTATCCCTAGCCTGGCTGTTCATGGAGGAGGAAGAATTGAAAGAACCATTCAAGGGTGAGCCTATTTCTAAATAGCTCGTCGACTCGAGCAAACCTCCATTCAGTATCTCGTGTGAGCCGTATCCTATGGTTACATACTTCAAGGTCCTCACGTCCCTCCTCTTGAATTTGCTTGATGGGCTCTCTAGCCCAATTCTCACCTCTGGCCCAATATGGCCACTTAAGTTGATCATTGGGCCTGAGAGCCTGTTTAGATTTTACCATCACACTAGGCCTCCATACCCACGTAAAGTTGTCATCGAGCCCAACATCCCACTCTAAATCAACAACACCGGGCTCGCATGCCCACCAATTGGGCCCATGTGCCCCTTAAAATTTCTCCCCAGCATTGGGCTCACGTGCCCGTTCTTTGTTATTGTGGGGTCCATGAGCATATTTTTATTCTTTCTCCTTAAGCTTTTCGTTTCCAGTCGAGCCCCACTGGCTCGTTCTCTTTTTCTTGTTGAAAACACAAAAAAAAAGTCCTCTCACAAACTCACTTTTCCATTAAGGAGACATCTCTACTAATCTCGGAGGGTGCTCCCAACCAAGGATCGCTCTTCTTTGAATCACTAATCGACCTTCTCAATCCTTCACCCATTGTAAATACCACCTTTTCAATTCCATCTTCTGTATGAGTAGTTAGGTTAGGGAAAAAGAAAATTTGAGGTAAGTGAGTTCCGAAAAGATATCTCCAATAGTTAGCTTAGAAATGCAAAGAATGTGCAAGGCTGCCAAATTTCTTGAAAAATGTTATCAAGCTTGACGAAATCCATTATGAGGATGAATTTAATGTAGATCATACACTTAATGCAGATCCTGATTTTGAGGAAGGAATTGAGGACTTGGTTGAAGCATATGCATCTAGACTTAAAAGGTTTGAGGAATCATTAGCCATGATGGATGAGCC
The DNA here is from genome assembly GCA_036172225.1 of Cryptocoryne crispatula var. balansae. Lineage (NCBI taxonomy): Eukaryota > Viridiplantae > Streptophyta > Magnoliopsida > Alismatales > Araceae > Cryptocoryne > Cryptocoryne crispatula. The sequence goes on from CM069919.1 coordinate 22,020,709, forward strand.
GACAAAAGAATTAAATCTTGGAACACCGGAAGATACCAAGATCATCCCCCTAAGTGCAAACTTCACTACCATTGAGGAACAGAACTTAATCAAAATCTTTGAAGAATACGAAGCATTCGATGGTTTGAAAAGATACCTAGCTTGTCCCCCTATGCTTAGACCACTAGTCCCTGGCAAGCCCTTAGTTCTATATATCTCGATTTTGGAGAATTCTTTTGGGGTAGTCCTTGCACAAGTGGATGAAGAAGGGAAAGAGTAGGCAACCTATTATTTGTCTAAGATCTTTGATTTTTGTGAGCAGAAGTATATTGTAGTGAAGAAGATCTGTACTGCGCTAGTCTGGGTAGTTCAGAAGCTTAAACACTATTTCCTTGCTCATGAGGTGAACCTTATTGCTCACATCAATCTCATTAAATTCTTTCTTAAGCAAACTATTCTAACTGATCGGTTAGGTCATTTGTAGAGCTTTCTTTAATAGTGTGATATCACCTATGTTCTACAGAAGGCAATTAAGGGCTATGCCATTGTCGAACATCTTGCCCACCACCCTATACCCATCTTTGACCCAGTCCAGTCAGAGCTCCCGGATGGCAAACTAATGTTGATCCGATCTTCTAATCTTTGGACATTATATTTTGACGGGCTCTGAATTCACATGGTAGGGAAATAGGAATCATTTTTCTATCACTCGAAGGTGTCACCATTCTATAGGCATTTCAACTTGACTTTCCAACAACCAACAATATAGCTAAATATGAAGCCTTGTTAGCCAGGCTAGAGGCTGCCCACTTCTATGGTGCCACTGAACTGAAGGTGATAGGTGATAGCCAACTGATTCTGCACCAAGTCCTAACAAAATACCAAACTTCTCAACCATACCTCAAGCTCTACCAAGAACTCACCTCTTGCTACGTCAAGCTATTTTCCAAACTCACTTTTGTCCATATTCCATAAGTTCAAAATATTCTTGCTAATGACTTAGCCTCCCTAGCTTCATCTCTATCAGTCTCGCTAGGTAGATAGGTGTGGACTATCCATATCCATAGGAGGTCAATGCTGGTGACTAAGGATGGATGTATTTTGAAGGTCAAGGTGAGATTTGGATGGAAGGAATACTTGGAGCAGAAAGAGGAAAATTATCTAGTAAAGTTGGAAGAATTAGATGAGGACGAGAAGCCTTGGTATGATGAGATTGCGAGGTATTGTCAAGATCAGTCTTATCCACTTGGATCCAATGCAAAAGAGAAGAAGGCCATCAGAATAGTATCCCAGAGATATACAATCTTAGGAGGGGTGCTCTACAAGAGGAGCCTGAGCGGAATCTTACTCAGATGCGTTGATGAAGAAGAAGTAGAGTTGGTGCTGAAGGAAGCACATTCTAGGGTCTGTGGGGGCCATGTCAATGCTTAGGCTCTTGCAAAAAAGATCATTTGGCAAGGGTATTATTGGCCAACCCTAGAAGAGGATTGCATTATCTTTGTCTAACACTGACACTCTTGTCAACTCCATGCCGACAAGATCCATTCTTTCTCATCTTCCCTTCACTAGATTCATACCCCATGGCCGTTTGCCATGTGGACTTTTGATAGCATTGGCCCTCTAAGTGATCTTAACTTTGAAGTGCACTCCAAATCATTCATCCTGATGGCTATAGAGTACTTCACCAAGTGGGTAGAAGTAGAAGCATTTGTGGAGATCAAAGCATCAACACTGTGCTCCTCCATCAAGTGCAACATCACCGCCAGGTTCGGGATTCCAGCGACATCATCACTGACAACAGACCGCAATTCCTCTCTCAGGATCTGAAGGATCTTTGCAACATGTATCGCATTGTATTGCATCATTCATCTTCATACTACCCACAAGGCAACGATTAATAAGAAGCCACCAATAAAACCTTGATCAAGATTATCAAGAAAGCTTGTAAGACCAGCAAGTTCATGGACTGGTCAGATAAGCTCGTATAAGCCTTATGGGCTTATCGTACTTCAGTGTTGACCCCCACTGGTCAAACCCCATACGCCCTTGCATACGGGATGGAAGAAGTGGTCCCATATGAAGTACTCCTTCCATCACTCTGAGTTTAGCTCGACAGGGACATCCTTGTCTATGAGAGATGAGAATCTCTCCTTGCATAACTTGAACTCCTAGATGAAAGAAGGTTGGCCGCCTCCGGGCATGCCTGGACTTATTAGAACAGACTCAAAAGGTTTTATCAAAAGAGGGTGGTAAAGAGGAAATTCAAAATCGGTGAGATGATAGTCAACATATATTTTTTAAGCTGGGTGGTCCCCACTCCAAGTTGCAACCTAACTGGGAAGAGCTTTTTGTTATCACTGAAAAATATCTAGGCAATGCATATAAGCTAACAAATGTCGATGGAGAGAAGTTAAGTCATCCTTGGAATTGCGTTTACCTCAAAAAATATTTTTCTTGAAAAAAATAGAGAATCTCTAGAATGATGTTAAGTCATCGATCCAGAAGTGTTCACTAGAGGACAAGGTTAGACATCACTTTGCACACACTGCACCTCCCGATCCTAGAATCCAGATAGCCCAACACTTGAAAGAGGCAAGGTAAAACTTTGAAAGTGGAAAAGGACCCTTACCCTATTCTTTTATGTTTGGTTCAATAAAGGTGAAAGAGATCATAGGAGGGTAGTATAAAAAATGTTCACCACCTTAATAAGAGGCCGTCTCATAGGGTGCAAAGGGGTGCCAGAAGATGGGCAATGAACCTTATAGGTTTAAACAAGTATGGGCCTATTTGAATGAGTACCGAAAAAAGTAGAAAAATGAAAAAAGGCACCAAAAGATATCTGGTTGGATAGCATTCCTATTTCCTAACCTAACTTGACCTATTAAAGACAAAGCTAGAAAGATGGTATTTACATTGGAGGGAAAATTGAGTAAATCGATCAGTGAATCAGAGGAGAGGGATCCCTGATTGGGAGCACCCTCTGGAATGAGTAGGGATATCTCCTCAATGGAAATGTGAGTTTCAGAGAAGATTTTTTTTTTTTGAGATTTTAAAAAGACAGAAGAGTCGGAATGACTCGAGACTTACCAAACATTAATGGACTTAGTAAAAAGAAAAACTTAAGAATAAAGGTGAAAAAGGGGCTCGTGGGCCCAATGCTAATGGAAAATGGGCACATGGGCCCAAAACTAATAAGAAATGTAAATGGGTATGTGGACCTGGTTCTAGATATAAATGGGCATGTGATCCCTTGTTGGAAAGGACCCTAAGTCTTGAAGTGGATGAGAGAGTTAAATGGGCAAGCAGGCCCAGTGAGAATGGAAGGATGGAAAGGGCACATGGGCCCGAAGTGGGTTGTTGGCCATGACGGGCCTATTGGTTTAGTTTAAGAAAGTGGGCTTAGAAGCCCATCCAATATATCCAAGAACAATGACACGAGGTTTAAATATGTGATTGTTGGGTATGGGCCTCATGAAATGGTTCTGACGTGGCTGGTAGTTTGCTCAACAAGATGATCCAATATTGGTCTGCCCTTGTGTGGTTCTTGGTGCTCTTCCTTGTTTGAAAACAAATGAGTCAATGACAAGCATGGATCTTCCAAGTCTTCTTCTTCATCTGAAGCTTTTCTTCTCTTGATAGCTATGGTTGGTCCTTTGAAATCCTCAGCCATCATAATGGTCTCCCCTTTGATAAAGAATGCTTGGAGTCCCATGGCATATCTTGGCTGGATGACCTTCCTTGGGATGAAATCTTATTCATATCCCAACCCCTGCCTACGTGGTGTTTTCATTGATTTAATTGGTTGAGTGATTACTTAAAGATCCTTGCTCAAACCTTTTCCAGGTTGATAGTCCAATTTTATCATCATCCCCCATCCCACAGTGTCTAGCAGAAAGGCAGTCATACATCCAACTTCTGACAATTCTCCCACTGAGATCTAGGGTTGTATTGATAATCCTAGGGGTGATGTAAAAGAAGCAGTGTTCACTTCATCCCTTATAGGCATGCTTGTCACCTTGACCACTTGTCTTTTAAAGAGAAACTTTATGCATTGTTGGTTTGTTGAAGCCTTGGCTCCTATTTCTTCTAGGTACCGCCTCCCAAGTATAGCCCAAAATGTTGAATCTAGCTATATGACATGAAAATCAGTAGTGATAGTACATGGCCCAAGTCTCACCTCTAAAGTGATCACCCCACATGCATACTTCTCTGAGTTATCATAGGCTGTCACCATGGCACAAGATGGCATGTTTTCCTTTTTAGAAATACCACATAACTACAAGGTTTCTGGCAGCATAACAATGATGGAAGCTCTAGTGTCAACTAAATAGGTTTTTATTTCAACATTATAGATGATAACAGCCATATGCAAGGCATATCTCCTGACCTCTAGTTCTGCTAATTCCTCCTGAGAGAAAGTGAGCATTGAGTGCTCACTTCTGGGGGCTAACACCATAGTGATCTTCTTAGGTGAGAGATCTTCATTTACCATAACCCTCTATAGATACCTTTGTAGAATCTCCTGGTGCACTTTGATCTCTTTATCAATTCAAGTATATAAATACTGGTCGACATCTTATCCAAATGCTTCAATAAGTCATAAGCCATGCCTAGCAGTGGTTCCACTTGTTCTTCCTCCATTGGATCTTGTGATTGTGTCCCAGCTTGAGAAAAGAGCCACTAGAACATTCTCCCACCCTGAAGCACTGGGGCTATTTGATGACCAAGTAGAGGTGGCGGGTTAAGTGAGATGGAATGTGGTGGAATAGGTTGTGTAGGTGTAGGTATGGTAGGCAATGGGATTAGTGGTATGACTAAAGGATCTAGGGTGATTGTGTTTGTAGGCAGAAAGCTAGGATTTAGTAATGGTGGTGTTGGTGATAGTAGCGGCCTAATAGGAAGAGGATGGGGTGTAGGAATGGCTGGTGGGCTTAATGGAGGTGTTGGTATGGGTAATTGTGGGTTTGGTGGTGTGGTAGGTTGGGGTTTTGGGTAACAAAGCTCATAGGCTGCGAGTTCAAGTTTGAAGGTGGTTTGAAGGTGATGGTGATAGTGGAGACTTGACAAGAAAGGGTTGGGGTGTAGCAATGGTTGATGGAGGTGTAGCTGATGTGGGGGCTGGCCTAATGATAGGTCAGCAAGAAGAAGTAGCGGCCAACGGTTGGGGTATTGAGCTTGGTGGTGGGTATGTGTTTAGAGTAGATGGTGCACGGATTATCTGTTTGGTAGTGGTTCTAGCAGGATGCCTAGCTGGGTTGACGGGCATAGTTGCATCATGGTTTTCTAGATGCCAACCTTGAGCATTGCTAGCAACTTCTTGGGAAATGGAGTGTACTAAGCCAATTCCTAGGTTCGGTTGTACTGGTGTTGGTGCTGGTGCCGGAGTGGGAGCATTCAATGGGAGCAGATTCTGTACAATCCCTAAGCCACGTTGTTGTTGAGCTCGAGCCGGTGGATGCTGTCACTACTATTGTTTAGCTTTCATTGCCTGTATGCATTACTCTATTTGAGCCCAATCAATGCTGCCTTGGTCATTGAGATCATTGATGTAATTTTTGAACTAAAAACACACTTGAACAATGTGACTAAGGTACCAGTGGTAAGCACGGTATCACGACATATCTGCATTAACTGGCCAAACCTCCCTTTCCTTTGGCAATCCAACTGTTTCTCCACCATGAGTACATTGAAGATGTCGATCAAGGAGTAAGTTGGTTGCTGGTAGTTCTCTCTCCTATGACCTCCCCTTCATGGTGCTTGATTGGGTGGTGGTGGTGCCCTATTATAGATGGGTTGACGAGGTTGCTGGGGTTGCACTACTGGCTGAGGGAGCTGTTGTGGTTGTTGTGGCCTAACCTGCTATTGAGGGGGGTGGTAAGAAGGGTTCTGTGGTGGGTTCCTATACCGGTTTTGATGGTTACCTCCCTGGTTCCCCACAATGTTCATAGCTTCATTGTTGACTACTCTCTCAATTGTAGGTCCAGCTGGTGCAGAAGCATTTTTCTTGATGTTTCTAGGTTTGACATCAAAAGAATTTATCATCGTGGCATCGTTAAAATGGGGTTGCAAGTATCGGGCACTGTCATAAAGCTCATTCATAGTGGAAGGATGGTGCATAATCAATACATTTCTTAAAGCTGGAGTAGTGTTTCCAATGAGCATCTTTACTTGTTCTCCTTATGAAATGACATCTGTTAATTTCTCTGCCATTCCTCTCCATCAATCAGCAAATTTTATGAAGTCCTCCTCATGCTTCATCTTCTCAGCAATCAGATCTGTAATTGGACATGATGGTGCCACCCAGTCTTTGAATCTTTGCAAATTCTTGGTCTTGACGATGTCAAAATCTCCTACCTTAAAGGGGTCGAGCGAATAGAACCACTCCAATGCAGACCCTTTTAGTGATCGATGAACAAGAAAGCAAGGATCCTATGATCATTCTTCCATAATAAAGACTCATAGAGAAAATTCTTAAGGTGTAGAAAAGGATTGTCGGTACCATTGTAATGGCGATAAACTAGTAATTCAGAAAGTGGTAGGTGAAGAACTGGCAAAGAAAGAATAGAGACCTCAAGAGTTGACTTGGAATCCAAGTGACATATCAGCTCTTCGTAATGTTCATTCATTTGGGTGAGTTGATCCATGATTGACTGAGTGAGAGTAGGTTCTTGGTTTACTGGTGTAGGTATGTGGATAGATGTTTGATTCTAAATTTGAGGATGAGAAGCATGAATTGACAAATTATTTGATGATTGTCCCATGACATGATGGGTAAAAGAAGCAATGGGGTTGGAGTAAGATGGCTGGATAAATGATGGTTGAACCACAGATGGTGGAACAAGTGATGGTTGAACCAGTGATGTCTGGACAATAGGTGGTTGAACAAAAGATGGTTGAATGAGTGGTGGTTGAATCATGGAACGAGGAGGAGAGGCAACTAGATTGGCTTCAACAAAAGCATGATCAGAGGAAGTTTTGTCCTTTACCAAGGATTGTATGTGTGAGAAGGTGTATGGGTTAGTATAAAAAGTTAACTCTTTAAAGAGTTTTTAAACATCTTGTGGAGCAAATGGTTGAAGCACCTCTTGCGCTTCTGACTCGCATAGGGGGATTAACATGACCATCTGATGGAATTTGTTGGTGACCCATCTCATTCTCTTGATGTTCAGCCTATTCTACCATTCCAACGTGTCTTCCAAACCTTAATTGCATTGCTACCCTATCAACTTCAAAAAGAGGGTAAAAATAAACAAGTTGGAAAAATCAAACAAAGAACACATTTTTTTGGTTTTTAGTATTTTACAATTTTTTGGAGTTTTCAATTTTTATTTGACAAGCAAGTAATGCAGAGACTTGAAAACAAGATTACGTAATGATTTTTGATTAAACCTTGCATTTATAGATTTGTTAAGAATTGTTCTCTCAACAAATGGGTTAGGATCTTAACTCCAATCTCTAATGACAGGTTCACACAATCTCACCATGCATGGGTAACTTGGGATGCTTCAAGTTTTGGGGACTGGTACAACCAACCCGATCATGAAAAGGAATGCTCTATGTATGAGGAATCATGGAGGCCTTGATGAAAGCCAACCAAGTCAACAAGGTAGGAATATCCTAGAAGAGAGGTCAACATCCACCAAGAGGGTGTTTTGGATGCGAAGGGTGAATGGGAGAGTGAGCTCCCGCCTCAAAAGAAAAAAATGTAAAAGAAAGAGGTAAAGATAAGGAACACACAATGCAATCAAGTGATAATGCAAGTAAAACTAAAACATAAACATAAATAAATAAGCAAGCACACAAGACAAGTAACTAGAAACTAGACAAGCAACTAGAAACTAGAATCTTGACCTTGTTTCTCACAAGTGCCAAATGGAGGTGGTGAAAAAGTGATAGAAAGAAGATGATTCAGATATGAAAGCCAATTAAAAAGGGTGGTCAACATGGGGACCGATGTAAGAATAAGTTGTTTCATGTGGGAACCAGGGTAAAAAGTGAAGAAATTATGACTTATCTGAAAATTCATGCATGTAAAAATGATTATATTCTTTTTTGGAGAGATAATAAAGATAAAAGTGTTTGTCCACATGGTAACACCTCCAAATATAAAAATGTTCCTAAAAATAAAAAAAATAGCACAAAAGATTTTACATTATTTTCTATTAGGAAATAGGTTGGAGCACTTATTTATATAATCCAATACGGCTAAGTGGATGACATGGCATAGCCAGCCATGATCATATCAATTGACTAGTGAAATGTGTCATCCTGCCATTTCTCCCGCTTGGAAAAGGGTGGATGAACTTTATCCAGAATTTGCACTAGAGAAACGCAATGTTCGGATTGGATTGGCTTCAGATGACTTTAATCCATTTGATCAATGTCTTCAAAATACAGCGTGTGACCTGTTGTTACAATGGTGTACAACTTATCACCGTGCTTGTGTATGAAAGCCACATACACAATGATATCATTGTTAATATCTAGTCCAAGAGCTCCCAGAAATGATATCGATATAATCTTACAATGATTGGTGGAAGAGTTAAAAGATTTGTGGGAGATCGGATTGAAAAGTTATGACTCCGAATAGAAAGATAATTTCGTAATGAGAGTCATACTTTTTAGTACGATTAATGATTTTCTGGGATATGTAAATTTATCTGGATGGATTAATAAAGTCGTTTAAGAAAGAATTAGAGAACTTAAGAAAAAATTTGTCAAGAACAAAAATTGGAAGAAAAAGAGTGTATTTTTTGAGAAACTACAATATTGGTCATCTCTTATCATTCAAAACCATTTGGATGTCATGCATATTGAGAAGAATGTGTGTGATAATATTTTAGACATTTTTAACTTATCAGGAACTGACAAGGATAATCTGAACTCAAGGAAGGATTTAATAGATTTAAAGATTCGCCTTGAGTTACATCCGTATGAGGGTTCATCAAAGTTTACAGATGTAGTTTATAGACTTAGTAACAAACAAAAGTTAAGAATACTTTATTTAATTAAGGATATTAGAGTGCCAGATGGTTATTCTTCGAATTTCAGTAGATGTGTAGATTTAAGTGTTAGGACAATTAGTGGATTAAAAAGTCATGATTGCCATGTTATGATGTAAATGATTATTTCTTTGGCATTCCAAGGAAATGTGGTGAAGGATGTACTGAGTCCCATTGTAGAGTTATGCTAGTATTTTAGGATCATCTATGCTAACGTTTTGAATAGTAACATTTTGAAAGGTTGAGAGTTAAAGATTGTGATAACGTTGTGCAAGTTAGATTGATGTAATGATCCACTTAGTTGTGCATTCGACTTATGAGGCAAAAATGTCTGGACTAGTTCAATACTGATGGATGTATCCAATTGAAGGATATTTAAAGAGGCTCAAAGATTATGTGGGCAACAAGGCGAGAGTTGAAGGTTCCATTGCCCAAAGCTACTTGGTTAAGGAGTGTACGCAGTTTATTTTATCATATATGCGGGATACGAGTGAATATAGTAGAGATCGGAACTACGATGGTGGTCCATATGAAGTTGATAATGACGATAGTTCAATATTTAAAATAGTTAATCACCCATTGAGATGCAGGTGTGTGCCGACCAACGGTTAGTCCATGCATACATGTTAAATCAAATTGATGATATTGCTTATTTTCGTCAATCTCATAGTGATGCTCTTGATACAACTATGGAAAATAACTTCTTCATGTGGTTCAGATCACACATTCAAGAGTTAAAAAATGTAGGTTCTTCTAAATACACCAAAAATCTAGAGATATTATCACTCAGTCCATCGAGATTTGCATCATCATTAAATGGTTATATATGCAATGGATTTAGATTTTGAACGTTGGAATTTGATTCAACTAAATCAACTCAATTATGTGGTGTTATTGTGAATGACCATCTTCAATCTAGTTGTGACAATTATTATGAATGAATATTACATATACTTGAAATATCGTTTGATTGGAATAGTCGTTTAATACTTTTTAAATATGAATGATGGGATGTGTATAATAAGGATCGAGGTTTTAGGTTAATGAATATGCTTTTATATCATTAAACACACAGAGAAGATTAGAAATTGATGAACCATTTGCACTGGCAAGTTAAGTGGATGAAGTTTTTATGAAGATGATAACTCTAATAAGGGATGGGTGTTATCAATACAATCACTACCTCGTAACTATTATAACATTTCAAGAAATGAGAGTGATAATGAAATCGAACCAAATCAAGAACAACTTATTAACATACATATAACATTGGTGTAACCGACGAAGATGTACAACTCCAAGAAACTCAACATATATGTCGACTCTAAAAACGAGTTCTATATCGGCACCTCAAGAAAAGGTGAAAGATAGAATAGGGGAAAGAGAGTGAATCGGGAAACACTCGAAAAATGGTAAAATTTTCACCTCGGTCCCACACTCACATTGATCCCCGAACTTTCATCTCACGGCATCGCTCGAGCACCGAAGATGGTTCAGGTCATGTAGGAGGAGAGTGAGGAATGAATTGACTTAAAGCATGAATAAAAAAGGTGGTTTCTGGGAGCCACAGGCTCTACTTTATGGAATAGAAAGAAGAGATAAGTTGATTTGACCGTGTGTACCTTAGCGCGGGAGATTGGGATGTGAATTCAACCTTCTTCTTCTTCGGCCGGCCGATGAAGAAGAGTTCAACCGATGCTAACTTGATCAATATGTGCAACTTAAAAACAATGAATAAAGTGAAGAGTTTGATTAGACTTGAAATAAGTGTAGAAACTGTCATAAGAAGATGAGAGATAAGCAATTGAAGCCGAACACACCGGCTTCGGGGTGAGCCTTAACACCTTTTTTTGTATTTTTGATTAATAATGATGCAAAATTAACCAAAATATGTTCTAAAATAGTAAATAAACTTAGTGAAATGGGTTGAGAAAGCTTATGGAGTGGATCGTCTTGAGTTGAAGCCGAGTTGGTTGAAACAAGCCGGCTCGGGTAGCCTTGCACCCTCCTGGTGCGACATCAGTGCATAAAATTCTACGAACAATCTCGATGTCAGAATCATGTGATATTTATTTCTATGGATAGAGAACTCAAAGAGGAACAGATATCCTGTTGATGACTTCTCCATAATCCATCCGTACAATTATGTAGAAAAGCTGAAAGTGGATGGTTATGAAAAAGTAGAACCTAGATGCACTCCCTCGGTGCAGCAATCACCACGGACAAACAGCAAGTCAGAATCAAATGCCGTCAGTTGTAAACGAAAGAGAACGAAGATAAGAACAATTCCTTTATTTAAGACTTTTGCAGCAGAAGCTTTGGATTTTCTGTAAAAGCTGATGAAATCGGTTGATGTAGCACGCACGGATCTAGCCTTCTCCTTCGCTTCGGGATCAATCTCTCGATGTCGGCACGGATTTGAACATCGGGATGGACTTAGAAGGGAGCTTAGACGATCTCAGGATGAGCTAGTCATGGGGGGGTTAACCTTGGTTCGTTGGGAATAACCCTCAATTTATAAAGAATAGAAACTGGTGCAAAATATGAAAATTGGGCCGACCGCGCCCCTGGCTTTCAACAGGAGTGAGGGCGTGCAGGGTGCGCCCTCCACCTGAGGGTGCTCAGAGCACGCCCTCACCCTGGGGGTGCGGTCTGCGTGCCCTCCTATTTCAAAGGAGGTAGGGGTGCGTTACGTGTCTCACTGCTAAAAATCACTGTAACCTTCTGAAAATTGCTAAAAATCAAACTTCACACAATGAACGCGCCCCTGACTCAGGGGCATGATCAAAATAATTGATCTTTAGTAGGAAAACCTTTCCAAAATCCGGTTTCGAAGGCGCTAATTAGGGTAATTTTCGGTTTCCAAAAATGGAACGTGCCCCCATCTTTCAAAGGGAGCGAGGGCACGCAGGGCGCGCCCCTAGATTGAGGGCACATAAGGCGCGCCACCAGTGTGAGGGCACGGTGACCGCGCCCTCTCATTTCAAGTGGGGCGGGGGCATAATACACTCTCTCTCCTACGCACACGTTCCACAGGCTGTAACTTGCAAACAGGATGTCCGATCTAGCTCCCGTTTGTTGCGTTAGAAAGAGGGCATTAAACCGCAGCTTCTCAAGTCAGTAAACCAGATGGCATGACTCCCAAGATGTTTGCACAAGGCTTTCTACCAGTTTACCCTCTCACAGAAAGCCAAAAATTGTGGCGGAGATCCGAAAGGGCACGGTTCCGATCGAGAAATCTCGGGTCAACTCAGGATGACTTAAAATGATGACCAAACAAGTCCAGTATGGTCGAAAAATCTGAAATCATCGAAAAATCCAAGGTTAAACCGGTAAATGTGAACTAAAGCTCGGAAAAGCTGGGAAACTCTAAAATCAACCGTAATGGCCGTATGACCTCAGTCGATGAGGGCTAGGATCGACCCAGATGACCTGAAAAGGCCTGGTGATGACCAGAATGTCCTAATACGTGATCCGAGAAAGCCGTGTCAACATGGATTGAAAAGCTATAATGAAAAGCCGTTATAGACCAACGCCTACCGAAATGACTTCTTAGAAATCCTGAATATTATGGAACACATGCGGGACTCCCAAGACCTTCAAGTATGGACCATTCGAGGTCGATCATTGAGCAGGCTTCGTGTTTTCAGGTTCACGCATGGCTCTCGCTTGAACGTTATGGCATTATTCCAAAAATTATCGGTCCATTCCCAACTCACGAGGGGCTCCACCAACATCCTTAGCTCATATTCACGAGCTAATCCGGATCAGATAACGGTCAAATAAAGGATATTGCCAATGGAATAGGAGTCTGGGGCTCCAAGTTAGGCCAATTTGGCATGTCTATAGCTTGTCTCGCCTTGATGTCGGCTTTGCAAGGGAATGGCGTGTAGCGAAGTGGAGTGAAACATAGAGAAAGCATAGCGAAGTGAGATGGATCATAGTAGAATGTAGTGAAGCAAAATGGCAATGGATTGAAAAGGTGGCATCAAGGTGTAGATATAGACACGCTCAACAACCAGATTCGACAAGACGAATCTCCTCAAGTGTCCTAGCTAACCGCCATGTTTCATCAAGTATTCCTATGTTCGATTGGTAAGAGATGTGCCATGGGCACAAGAGAAGAATAGTCAACTCCCAACGCGGTGGGGAGTCCCCGAAACATGGGTTCGTAGGTTCATCATCAGTCGGTAACTTGATTTTTGCCGTGTTCCTGTATGATGGGCTAAAATTTTAAAAGAGATTTGTTTTAAAAATTAAAAAATACCAATTGAGCACATTCAGGCTCTTAGATTTTTTTAAGTCTTCCAAGAGACAAGATTCAATTCGGAATGGAATGATCTCGAATTCCGAAAGGCAAAGGTTGAAACACAAACCGTGAAGATAATGGTAATGCAAGTTTTGATCAAATAATAGGCCCTTGGCGGGATGAAGTGACTGCCACGGTGGGATGAATAGCAAGAAGGGTGTTGCAGTGGCCACAGTGGTGATAGAAATGAAAGAGTTGGAGACACAAGGTGATTACCGAACATGGTGGGATTAACAAACACAGTGGGATCAGAGAACACAGTGGGATATTAGAAAGATCAGAATTGGGGTATACGATGGGAGAATATCCCTAGTAGGGTTCAGAGATATCTCGACGGTGGTAGAAGATCATGAATGGCTGTATGCAATGATAACAAAAAAATGCAATGTAACTAATACCATATGATGCATGCTAGGCTCAAAAAAATAAAAACAAGACTTGTTTAACAAATAGTTAAAGATATAGATTGTCTATGAGGTCAAGATACCCATTTCGGAACCATCGTCCCTCACAGCGCAACTTTTGGCTTATCCGTGAGCACGAAAGATGACCCGACCGTCGTAGATTTTGATGAAGGGGATCTCGGGTCAAGTCTTCTCCGCACTCAGGTCTTCAACAATAATGCATAGAATAATAATAAACGACTAACGACTTATATGCTAGCCGGCAAGATATGGGGGTTTCCCATGTCCATTCTTCCGTTTTCATGAGAAATTCCTGTCATTCATCAAAATGTTAGTCCTGAATGAATAGAGATGTCCACTCGACCTCGATAAAAATAAAACATGAACACATTTAATTTAACAATTTTTCCTATTTTGTTTGAATTTTTTTTATTTTTTTTGAATTTTTGGTGATTTTTCAAAGAATTTGACCAAACGTGCCCCCGAACCAGGGGCGCGACCTGCATGCCCTCAGATGGGGGCGTGGCCTGCGTGCCCTGGGGTTGAGGGCACGGCCTGCGCTCCCCCACCACGGAGGCACGTTCGGTCTCAATTTTCTAATTTAACCGGGTTAGAATTTGGTTCAAATTGGGGCCAATTTTCCTTATATAAACACTACATAGGATGACCATAACGTCTTACCAACACCCAGGATGGCTCCTCCTTTGAAGAAATAGCGTGTTGGCTTGGTTCGGGGTATTTCAAGTGTCCTGGGTCATTTGAAGGCTAGAATTGGCGCCAATTTGGTAAGTTTGTTGTCAATTTTAGCTTCCAACCATTTTTCTTCTTTTTTTCTTTAGGAATTCTCTCTTACCTCCTGTTTGGGTGTAGGATTACCCAAACTTTCCAGGACCACGCCAGTATTTCTCTCCTCCTTGGCTTACCGGCTTGCTCGATGTCCTTGGTTTGTCGGTCAGAGCGACTCTTCGGGACTGGGGCTTGACCGAACTCTTGATCCATTCCAAGCAATATTTAGACTACTCACTTGACTTCGGCTTGATGGGAGCTCTTGTTAAGTTGTGGCACCCTCACACTCTTACATTCGTGTTTAGCAGCTTCGAGTGTACGGTTCTTCTTGAAGAGGCGGAGCTCCTTCTTGGCCTTCCTCGGACTAAAAGGGAGAAACTGAAGGTATGTTCATCCCTTATAGACCCCTCTCTTGCCTGAAGTTCCTACAGGATTTCATTGAGGATCGACAAATCAGCTCTTTGTTGGCCGGCAAGCGAATCAACGTTCCCAAGTTGGCAGCCTGGATAGTTTCTCTTCTGACAGCTCCTAAACAGGAAAAGGACCAGATTCTGTGCGGCACAAAGGGTTTCGCGGCCTGTCTTGCCACGGTGTTTCTGTTCCCAGTGGAGGATGGATTCCTCAAACCTGATCAACTCTGGTGCATCAGCGGCATCTGGAGTGGCGCATGGCTAGGGCCTTCAGTTCTGGGCTCCTTGTACTGCGGGCTGTCCACAGCTTGCGTGGGCCATCCTCCTTTTGGCAGTGCTCTTCTACTAGCTTACTAGGCTGACCTCCACTTCAAGTTCGATCCAGCCGGTGAGGTGGCCACCAGGTTGCAGCTCTTCCGCCATAGCCCCTTGTTCCCATATGCTACTGCACTCGGCTTTGGCGAGAGAGTTGCTAACAGATGTGCAATGGTAAAGAAGAGGCCAGAGTGGCGTGCTCACTTTGCTTTCATGAACGGTTCCAGCTTCTTGCACTCTTCTGCTGCCCTGATGCAAAAGGACTTCCAGGTGTGCTTTGCACTTGGCATGGATCTCCGTCTGGTTACTAGCTCAGCTTTCGTGTTGTACAACGCCCACCGTTGTCACTCTCAGATCGGCTTGCCTCGGTATGAGCTGCCCAAGTTGTCCCACCTGCCACCTATCAAGGGCAGGCAGCTTGGCTCTACAGATGATGAGGAGGAGGCGATTTCGGCAGTTGCCTTGTGGGAGACAAGTCGGGTATGCTGCCCAGGCCTCCTGATTGAGGAGGACCTTGGTCGGAAGCACCGCTACATCTCCAAGTTGAAGCTTTTGCTTTTCTGAGAGTCTTCTTTTCCTACTTCAGCTTGTCAGATATATTGTGGTTATTTTGAAAAAATAATGAATTTTTCTTTAGCAAGTTTGAGTGAAAAATCAATAGAAATTTACTTTGTTTCAAAAAATTACAAGACAGATGTTGACAATTATAAAGACTATGCCTTGTTATTTTTCAACTCCATGGAAGTTTTTTGATATGAAATGAAGTATTTTCCATGAATTTTAAATTGCCTTTTTTCTTTAACTAATTTTTCAGAGCAAACTGTGAGTTTGATGAATTTTCTTTCGATGACTCCTTGATCGGCTCAATTTTTTGAACAACATGGCACCTTTTGAAATTTTCACTATTTTATCAATTTCGGCTGTGAAAAATACATTCTTAGTCTTTTCTAACTAAAAAATGCATAGAATTTTCTCCTATCGCCTGAAAAATGTTAGCTAGTGATGATAAAAAACATGAATATATCTAGCTAATTTAGGACCTGAGACATTCAAAGTTATGTGAAAAGAGAAATTTTTGGTGGGAATTTAAAGATAATTTTTCTTCACAAAATTGTTCAGAGCAAACCGCGTGTCGGATTGCGATTCTTTCGATGGCATCGCAATTAGCTCGATTTTCTGAACCCTAGGTGACATTTTCAAATTTCTCCCATTTTCACATTTTTATGCTCTATAAATACCCCTTGAGAGTAAGAATCTTTCATTTCAACATGCACTCTGTCTCTCCTCGCCTAGAAGCTCTAGAGCTCCAACTCATTTTCGGAGTTCGAGACGTCTTCAAAGGTCAGTGCCCCTGTTATAAGAAATGTAGATTAGGTTATGCTCTTCGATTTGGTTCAAGTTTTACACGATTCTAAGTTCATTTGAACAGGTTATTGTGTAAATAAGAATCGAGCTGGTGAGGAGTGTGCAGTCAATGCCTTGTATTGACCGCGCCCTCAACACGAGGGCACCCTTACTGCGCCCCCAAGAGGAGGGCGCATTTGGAAAAAAAAAATTCCTTTTTCTAAATGAAAAAAAAGTTATCTAACAATATTTGATGTCAACTTCCCTTTTTGGTGTAGATGCTGAGACGCGTTCGCCGCCACGATTCCGATTCTGAGGAGCTCGAGCTCACAACAGTTCGCGAGGTACATTTTCTTTTATCCTGCACTTAATGATTAGTTCCTTTGCATTTTAACAATAAAATTGAGTGAATTAGTGAAATGAATCTCTTGTAGGTCCGGATAAAATCCTGGATCTCGTGGGACTTGGTGCACGCCACCTATCTCGGCCTACCGAACTTCTAGCAGGTTCAGTTGGAGAAGATGGGGTTTGGGCCCATCCTCCGGGTGACTCCATTTTGGGAGGACCTACCACTGGTGCAGGTCCTCTGCAAATCCTAGGACCTGGACTCCTTTCATTTTTTGTTCCCTTGGGAGCACGTGGTGCCCTCCCTAGAGAATGTTGCACACATCACCGGTCTTCGTGTTGACGGTAGGCCAGTGGTGTGTGCCACTTCTTTTGATTATTCACGGGAGTTCCGGGCCCTTTTCGCATATGAGCCTAAGTTCGACCCAGAGGATGGCCTACGCACCATCGCCAGACTAGAGGCTGGTGAGATGGTAAGCCTAGTAGATGTCGAGCGTGTTCATGGCGAGAGATATGACAACTTTTTCTGCCGCATGGTCGGCCAGGCTGCGGCGGCGTTTACCGGGTTACCTGGATCCTTGGAGGCGGACAAAGACTTGCGCCACTTTCTCCTCTTCTTCTTTGGGTGCCTTCTGTTGGGCTCGAAGATGGACCACATCTATCTGCGGTTCCTTTCTTTGCTTGCTGACCTGGAGCAGGTTGGCATGTACGTGTGGGGAGTAGTGATGCTCACCCATCTGTTCTGCGGTCTCTAGCCTAAGGCGGGCTCTATTTCGGTCGCCAGCTTCTCTCTTTTTCTCTAGGTGACTTTTAGCAGCTTTTCATTTCTGTGCACTTGTATTGCACTGCTTTGTTCTGCATTGCTTGACGAGTTGTGCCTTTTACAGGTCTGGAGCTACCTTTACTTCCCCCTAAGCCGGGCATAACAGTCCTACCCCGACCTCTTCCCTCTAATGGCTCGCTGGAAGCCCATCCGCCCTACTGAGGCCATCAGAGCCAGCTAGCTTCAATTCGTGTGCAGATGCTACGCTTTCCACACACTGAAGTATGTTTTTAATTTGTGCATCAATATTCTTCTGGTGTATTGATAATCGTGATTTTGCTGCCTGCAGGTGTGTTGGCGGCCATATCTTATGACCGACGACCATCTCCAACCTTGGATTGCTCAGGTTGGTCGCGTCTTCGGTCGTGATCTTCACATCCTTTGCGTCAACGAGCCGACGCCGCTATTCGGTTCTCGGCACGCGCCCTTGGCCTGGAGCGGACTGGTTGGAGCTTCCTCCCTCTCTTCCTCTAGTCAGGGCCCGTCTTAGATGCCTGCTCCTCCCCGTGGATTGGGTGGAAAGGTACCATGCCTCGATCACACTGTGGTACGAAGGCGGCAAGGTAGTTATTGACTGGGTAGAGGACAGTCAAGACTACCTTCGCCAATATGAGGCAACGTACGACCACTTATTCGTCCCCGAGGGTCAAGTAAATGTTTTTTTCTTTTACCTTAATTCAATTCAACATTGTTATTCTTTCTTATCTTTTAAGACATTTCAGGAGGCTCGGGCTCTACTACTACGCCAGAGGCTGGAGATTGTTGATCTTAGGCAGGAGATGGCTACTCTTCATGGCACGTTGAAGACTGAGGTAAATACTGCCTTGACCATCATTTCTATTATTTTTATATACTTGCCTTGCTCTGACGTGTTTTCTTCTATTCGCAACGGAAGGCCATGTCGACGGTTCACCTCCTTCTCTATCGAGGGAAGAGGTGGCCGAGCTTTACCAGTGTCTGGGTGAGGCAAGAGAGGCCCTGACGACCAAGGAGGCAGAGGTATCTTTCATTGTTCTCTATTCTGGTTGTTGATCTTTCTTGGTTCATATTCTTCCTCTTCTTCTAGGTTGCCGAGCTCCAGGGTGCCCTTGCTTCGTCATCTACCCGCATCCAATCCATGGAGACTGAGGTGGAGACCTGGTGGTCTGCCCCAGCCGACCTTCTTTCCCAGATGATCATCTCGGATCTTCACCTTTAGCATGAGAGGACCTTGCGAGAGATAGAGTGCGAGCATAGCTAGGCTATCCATTCATTGGTGCAGATGCGCTTACAGTCACAGGTTCGTGCGGTGACGACAGAGGCGACCTTGCAGGTTTACCTCCAGGGCATTCCTCCATAGCGAGGCTAGAGTCGCACCCACCAGAGCAACTACCACCGAAGTGGTACACATCAGAGTGGTGATGCCGCTCGTAGCCAGAGTCACCACAGTCAGAGCCAGCAGGGGCAGAGTGACTAGAGCCAGAGCCACGAGCGTGGTGCTTCTGCATTTTTGGCCACTTCTTTAGAGCATCGCCACAACCAGGCAACTACAGCGACTTTTACGGACATGGCTACCATGCCTCCTCCACGTGGTCGCTCTCTTGGAGAGGGTAGCAGTAGGCACTGATATCTGTAGCAGGCTTAATCTTCTTCTGTTGTAGCTACTTTGTTTCATTGTTGTAGTACTTGATGGTGTAATCAGATCTTTGTCTTTTCCGGAGTCACTTGCACTGTTCTTTTCTGTTTGACATCACTCCAAAGGGTAGTTAGTATCACATTTCAGCTTGGCCCCTTGCAAGTTTGTCAAGGGGCAGAAGCCTCTTAAAGATGGAAAATGTTAATAATGAAGAAGGCAGTAGATGTAAGGTTAAGAAACTTACCTGTTGGTGAGACTTCCACCTCCTTAACTTGTATTTCTTTCCTGAAATATTTAATAAAGGGGTTAGATCTGCTCTATGGCTTACCCCCTTGCTCATTGTCATCTTGCCTAGCTTATATGTCAAGGGGGGTAGCCTTAATAACAAGGTAGAATGCACAAAATGACTAACAAAATAAATAAGGTAAAAGTTAAGAGAGCTTACCTACTATGGCAAGAGTCACTCCCTTCTTGATCTCAGAATCCTGAAACACTTGATAAAAGGGGATTAAATCTTCACCATGGCTCATCTCTTTGCCTATTGTTGTCTGCCTTGACTTAGGTCAAAGAGAGAAGTTTTCTTAACAAGGTATAAAAATAAACTAAATGACTGAAATGAAATGGTTAAGAGAACTTACCTATCATTAAGAGAACATTCCCCTCTTACTTTAAAGTCCCGGAAAATACTTGATAAAAGATGATCAGATCTTCACAATGACTCATCCCTTTGCCTACTACGGCCAACTTTGACATAGGTCAAAAGGAGGAGCCCTCTTAACGGGATGATAATAAAGATAAACATGCAATGCAGAAACAAAATATGCAAGACATAAAAATAAACATGAATGCTAGCAAAGGCAAAAAAATCAAGGTTATGCCAAGTTAAATGATGCATTTTTTGGGTTTTTTTGGAAACATTCAATTTTTTTTTGGATTTTGAAAATATTCACTTTTTATGGATTTTGAAAATATTCAAATTTTTTGAGATTTTGAAAATATTCATTTTTTTAGATTTTTGTGAAGAATGTGCCGATATCAAGACAATTCATCGGTCTTTGAGTGTTAATCAAGATTCAAGCGGTAAACACCACGTGAAAATAAGGTTCCCTACCCAGAATCTTTCTTGCCCATTTCTTTTGATCGGTTTGGATTCTCCTTGAGTTTGGACATTTTACCCTACCCTAGGGCATAGTTTGGTATAGGGATAAAATTGATGGGGATAGGGGTAAACTAATCCTTGTGATTAACCTTATTCTCACTATGTTTGGTTTGAGTTAGGATAGATTTAGAGGATAACCCTATCCTATGTTTGGTATGTTAAAAATAAATTTGAGGATAATCTTAAATTTTTCCTTTATTTTTTATATTGTCTCATTTTATTTTTCATAACATATTCATAGATCTTCTTAACCAACTTACATATTCATATGATAAATATAAAATATAAATGAAAATATATTTAAAAATATAAATTTGAAGATATAAATAATATAATTTAAAAAATATGGTAGTGAAAATCATATTTGAATTTTGTTTTTAAAATCCAAGTAATTTAAAAAATGCAACTAAATACCCATAGATAAAGCATAAAATACGTTACTGAAACTGTGCCTGACATTCCCACAGATAAAGCATAAAAAGAAACAACTTAAACAAGTGTTGTTTAAAATAGCAATGGTCGTGTTGGATGATAGACCATTGATGATGATGGCCGAATGTTCTTCCATGAACAAAAAGCACACCTGAAAGTGCTGAGAAATAACCAATCTCAATGAAGCAAAACAACCATCCACATATTATATATCCAAAGAAACTTCGATACCCAACAAATGCCCAAGGTTTACATTTTTTTCTCTATGTAATAAAAGGGAAGCATGTCCAGCTTTCTCAACACATTGGGTATTTACATATAATTTGACCAAAGAAACCTTGGGGATATTGACCGTAACAGCCTGCATCCACCACTAAAGCTATGTATCAGACATTAAGCTAGAACCTATTTTCCAACAAGAGTAACACGACAGACAGCCTGCATCAAGGGAGAAAGTTTTGACCTGCAGAAATATGCCCATGAATTGACAGGCAAAGAGTGCTCCATTTCTCTAGCTGGCATGGTTTGTTAACTTCTCATATGTTGTGCGTAAGTCCAACACTAGGGTTCGAGCAGCCTCTGTTGACTCTGGAAGTTAGTCACTAAGTTGCAAAGTAGCCATTTGGATCAGTTTACCAATCCCATATTCTCTAATACCCTCCATCCCCTATAATGTATTAAAACATTCAGATGGTCAGAAATTTCAAATGATTAAAAACATAGAAAATTGGAAATTAAAATGGAATCACTATATGTAAATTTGAAGATGGCCTTTTATTCTGCCATGAGCAGGAGTAAAAGAAAGTCAATCATAGAATTTATGTGCAATCTATGTTGTCAAAATTTAAGGCAACCAAGATGAGAGAAGGGTCACTGGATGTCTAAGGCAAGCACCTATGTGTATTGTGCTTGAAACAAACTTAGTTTTTATTTACTTATTTCATACTTGTCTATTTTTGGGAGTACCTGAGACGGGAGTAGAGAAATGGGAGTGCTGAAGGGGTAGGAGTCAATGGAGTGGAGTTAATTAGAACTAGAAAGCAGGTAAATCAAGTTTAATAGGAGCTTAAACCAAGTTCTAGTTCCAGCTTCATTAACGAGCATGGGTCTAGCTAAAATTTGATATTCAATAAGGGGTCCAAACTTTAGCCAACCTTGAAAAATTAGGTACCAAACTGAATGAAGTAGATTGTTGAGGATAAATTAAAGAAATGTAAATTATGGTTTCTTGTGGGGGAGTGGGGATTTATATTGTATATTTGTCAACTAATTTCTAGAGTGTTAATGTAAAAGTTCAAGCTACAAACTCCAAGATTCCTATTGATAACACAATGGACTTCTAGTAGACGGGCCCTACTATGAAATACATGAAAATGATGGTAACAAGCTTTAACATTTTACTGTTGATTTAGTCAGAATATCCACTTTTAAAAAATTGTGGTGCGGAACCAGGCAACAAGGACTGCATAACCAGATAGCATGCCTATAACTCAACGAAGAGGAAGGATTTCCAAATAAACAACCATACCAGAAAGATTTCTCTGGATCTGAGGGTACCTAATTTGATTTTAAGAAACTAGTAAATAGGGTCAGGTCACCAAAAAGGATGCTTCAACGTTGATTTTAGGAACAGGGTTTGCTAGGTGATCGAACTGATTTCAGCCAGGTAGGCATGATCACTTTTGCTTGCTACTATAGTCTTGGTACAGACATTGACAATAGTTCTGCTAGCTAGAAGGGATACACTCCCACAAGATCATCTCATCAATCGGTAATACCCAACAAGTCTAAAGATAAAAAAATGAGGATTGTTGCAGGCATAATTCAAAATAGACATGATGTTAATTTTGACAGTATCTCAGGTTCACCATCTAAACCAGACAGTTGGTCCTAAATTTGAGTGAGGATTTTTTTTATATATAGGTAAACAAAGAAAGAAACGTGAAACACAAAATATTCTAAATTAGAGGGATCCATTTGACCAAAAGTTCTATGAAAGATACTAGCCCTCGAATCAGGACCACACTCACAGGAAATGAAGATTTAAGCAATCAAATCTTCCCAACATCAAAGAACACCAACCTTTTTTTTCTTTTGCTTCACGAACAGGAAGGAGAACAAATTCCCAAAATCCATTGAAGAAATAACTTACACAACAAACTAGATCGCCTCTCCAGAGGCAACTATCAACCAAACACTCCAAAAACCCAATAGAAATGCAACTATGGAGCCGTGTAATAGGAAACGGAACAAAATAAACTCAAACCTAGATTGCAGGTGCAGGAAAAGGGCCAATTACCTCAGGAAAAGCCGTCGGACAACCACCCCACGGCTCGCGTAGGCGGAGTAGCATCACCAGCAATGGGCCTACCTGGAGCTCTCCGGCTCCACGCTTTGATTCCAGCACCCATCCCCACCGTCGCTGCCTCTCCCACCGAGGTGGTGCGGGGAACCACGGAACAACCAGAACGGCGGAAGCCCCTCCTCTCCCGCCGTTGCTGCTGGAACCGTCAAAGAAGATGGATAGGTTGATTTGAGCCCTCACCTCTACCTGGAGCCGCAAGAGTCGCCGCATTCGCTGTCACCAGGGGCCGCCTGAGCAGCCGCCAGAATCGCGAGGTGCCGTCGGAGACCCAGAGCCTCCACGTTTGTCGCTTCCTGGAATGCTAGAGCTGCCGCTTGGTGCTGCCGCAACCACTGGTCAACCGCTGGTGCCTGCGAGAGAGTAGATCGGGGCAGCGTATCCTCCAAGCCTAGGCTCATCCCATCTATTAGACGGGATGGTTTATCCTTTGTATTATCCCCATTTTTTGGGATAAACCCGATTAAGTTAATATGGGTTTAATTAAATTTTTTTCACCTACCAAACAAAAGATTAAGGATAAACCAGATTTATCCCTCCCTATCCCCGTACCAAACAAGGCCTAGGGGTTTAAGATGGAAGAATAATAGAGGAAGTCTTTGATAGGATTTGGGGGAGTTGAGGAGGGTTTCTCTACTTATGCCCAAATTGCCCGTTGGGGTTCGGCCTCTTCGGGTCTTTTCTACATGTGGCACTCACTTAGACAAGTCTTTGACCTATGCGGTCATTGCCCATCTTTTGATGCATTTTCTTTATTTTTTACTTTTCCTGGTACTCATTCAGACATGCCCATATTTGTTTAAACCTGTGGGGTTCATTGCCCATCTTTTGACACCCTTTTGTACCCTATGAGACGGACTCCTACTAAGGCATCGGGCATTTTCGATACTATCCATCTCTAGTCTCCTTCAAATATCTTGGATCGAATAGAAGAGAATAGGGTAAGGGTCCATTTCCATCTTCAGGGTTCTGCCTTGCCTCTCTCGAGTGTCGAGCTATCTGGATTCTGGGATCGGGAGGTGTTGTGTGTGCATGGTGATGTCTACCCTTGTCCTCTAGCAAACACTCTGGGATTGATGACTTAATATCATACTAGAAATTCTTCATTTTTTAAGGAAAATATTTTTTGAGGTAAACGCCGTTCCATGGATGGTTCAATTTTTCTCCATCGGCGTTGGTTAGCTCATATGCATTGCTTGGATATTTTTCAGTTGTAACGAAAGGCCCTTCCCAGTTAGGTTGCAACTTGGAGCGGGGACCACCCGGCTTAACGAATATGCATTTGACTACCATCTCACCGATTTTGAACTTTCTCTCTACCACCCTCTTTTAATAAAACCTTTTCAATCTGTTCTGATAAGTCCGGGCATGTTAAGAGGCGGCCAACCTTCTTTCATCTAGGAGTTCATGTTGTGCATGGAGAGATTCTCATCTCTCATCAACAAGGATGTCCCTATCGAGTTGAACTCGGAGTGATGGAAGGAGTACTTTGTATGGGACCATCGCTTCCATCCCATATGTGAGAGCATACGGGGTTTGACTAGTGGGGGTTCGCACAGAAGTATGATAAGCCTATAGGGCATCTACAAGCTTATCTGGCCAGTCCGCGAACTAGCTAGACTTACAAGTTTTATTAATAATTTTGATTAAGGTTTTGTTGGTGGCTTCTGCTTGACCATTGCCTTGCGGGTAGTATGGAGATGAATGATGCAATGCAATGTGGTACCTGTTGCAAAGATCACGCAGATCTCGAGAGAGAAATTGTGATCAATTGTTGGTGATGATGTCGCTAGGGATCCCAAACTTAGCGATGATGTTGCATTTGATAAATGAGCACAGTGTTGATGCCTTGATCTCCATGAACACTTCCACTTCTGCCCACTTGGAGAAGTACTCTATTGCCGTTAGGATGAACGATTTGGAACGGATTTCAGAGTTAAGATCACTTAGAGGGCCAATGATATCGAAAGCCCACATGGCGAAGGGCCATGGGGCATGAATCGGATGAAGGGAAGATGCGGGAGAATGGATCTTGTCGGCATGGAGTTGGCAAGAATGACAGTGCCGGACAAAGATGGAGCAATCCTCTTCTAGGGTTGGCCAATAATACCCCTGCTTGATGATTTTCTTGGCAAGAGCTTGAGCATTGACATTGCCCCCATAGACCCCATAATGTGCTTCCTTAAGTACCAATTCTACCTCTTCTTCATCAACGCATCTCAGTAAGATTCCACTCAGGCTTCTCTTGTAGAGTACCCCTCCTAGGATGGTATACCTTTGGGATACTCTCTAGATGGCCTTTTTCTCCTTTGCATTTGATCCAGGTGGATATGTCTGATCTTGACAATACCTTGCAATCTCATCAAACCAAGGCCTCTCACTCTCATCTAACTCTTCCAACTCGATTAGAGAAATCTCCTCTTTCTTCTCTAGATATTCCTTTCTACCAAATCTCTCATTGACCTTCAGAAATCGACCATCCTTAATCGCCGACATCGACCTTCTACAGATTTAGATAGTCCGCACCTGTCTACCTAGCGGGACTGATAGAGATGAAGCTAAGGAGGCTAGGGCATCAGCAAGGATGTTCTGAGCTCGAGGAACATGGATAAAAGTGAGTTTGGAAAAGAGTCTGATGTAGTAAGAGGTGAGTTCTTGGTAAGGTTTGAGGTTTGGATGAGATTCGGTATTTGGTTAGGACTTAGTGAAGGATTAGTTGGCTATCACCTATTACTCTCAATTTTGTGGCACCACAGAAATGAGCGGCTTCTAGCCCAACCAACAAAGCTTCGTATTCAGCTATGTTATTGGTTGCTGGGAAGTCAAGCTGAAATGCCTGTGGAATAGTGACACCCTTGGGTGATAGAAGGATGATTCCTATTCTCTTACCGTATGAATTCAGAGCCCCGTCAAAATATAATATCCAAAGATGGGAAGATCGGATCAACATTAGTTTGTTATCTAGGAGCTCCAACTAGACTGGGTCAAAGAGGGGTATAGGGTGATGGGCTAGATGTTCAACAATTGCATAGCCCTTAATCGTCTTCTGAGGAATATAGGTGATATCAAACTGTGAAAGGAAGCTCTGCCAACAACCTAACCGATTAGTTAGAATAGTTTTCTTAAGGAGGAATTTGATGGGATTGATGCGGGTGATAACATTGACCTCATGAGCTAAGAAATAATGTTTGAGTTTATGAACTACCCAGACTAGTGCAGTACAAGTCTTCTCCACTACAGTATACTTCTGCTCACATGGATCAAAAATCATTAACAAATAGTAAGTTGCCCTCTTTTTCCCTTCTTCATCCACTTGTGTAAGGACTGCCCCAAGAGAATTTTCCAAAACTGAGATATACAGAACTAAGGGCTTGCCAGGGACTAGTGGTCTAAGCACAGGGGGACTAGTCAGGTATCTTTTCAAACCATCGAATGCATCTTGGCACTTTGAATCCCATTTAAATTCGGCCCCCACCTTGGTCAACTCATAGAAAGGTTTACACCTTTGGGAATGTTGTGAGATGAACTGGCGAACAAATTGTAGCCTCCCGATTAATCCTTGAAGTTCTTTCATGTTTCTCAGAGGAGGCATACCAATGATTGCTTTGGCCTTGTTTGTGTCGATCTCTATGCCCCTTTTGCTCACTATGAACTCCAACAATTTTCCTGAGGATACTCCAAACGTGCATTTCTTTGGGTTCATTTTCAATTTATATTCCCTAGCCCTTTGCAAGATCCTTCTTAGCACTTCAGGATGATCTTCTCGGCTTTTGAACTTAACGACCGGGTCATCTACATACACCTCTACAAGGGTATGTATCATGTTGTGAAAGATAGCCATCATGGCCCTCTGATACGTAGCACCAGCATTCTTCAGTCCAAAGGGCATGACAATATGGTAGTAGGTTCCCCAAGGTGTAGTGAACGAAGTCTTCTCCTGGTCCTCTTCGGCTAACCAGATCTGATTATACCCAGAATAGCCATCCAGGAACGACAGCATCTCGAATCCAGTAGTGTTATCAACCAGTACATCAATATGAGGTAAAGAAAAGTCATCTTTAGGACACGCTCGGTTTAAGTCCCTGAAGTCTATGTAGATCCGAACTCGTCCATCCTTCTTCATTATAGGGACTATATTTGCCACCTATTGTGGATAAAGGATGACCTTAATAAATCTAGCTTGATATAACTTGTCGACCTCTTCTTTCATCTTAAGTGTAACATCAGGGTGGAATCTTCTTAATTTTTGTTTGACCTAGGTAGCTCTAGGTTTCAAAGTTAGACGATGTTCAACCAGTGAGTTGTCTAACCCTAGCATATCTTTGTATGTCCATGCGAACGTGTCCTTATATTCTTCCAAAATTTTAATTAAACTCTGTTCCTCAATGGGAGTGAGGTTTGTATTTAGGAGGATTGTCTTAGGATCTTCCAGTGTTCCGAGATTTAATTCTTTTGTCGGTTCATCCACCGTGGCTGATGGTTCGTCAAACTTTTTAAGTCTAGATGCATACGCATAAGCCAAGTCCTCAATTCCTTCCTCAAAATTAGGATCCTTTTCTGATAAAACCTCGTAACTCCTGGTGTATGATCTACATTGAATTCATCCTCATATTGGATTTCATCAAGCTGGATAGTATTTTCTAAAAAACTTGGCAGCCTTGCACATTCCTTGCATTTCTGAGCTAATTGCTGGAGATATCTCTCTAGAACGTGCTTACCTCGAGATTTCTTCTTTCCTATCCTAACTACTTCTAAAAAAGACGAAATTAGAACAACGGTATCTACAATGGGTGAAGGATCAAGCAGATCGATCAGTGAATTGGAGAAGAGGGGTCCCTGGTTGGGAGCACCCTCCGAGACAAGCAGAGACGTCTCCTCAATGAAAAATTGAGTTTGCGAGAAGACATTTCTTTTTGGCATTTTGGGTATTTTCAATAACAGAAAGAGAATGAGCCAGTGGGCTCAAGCAAAAATAGAAAGCTTAAGTAAAAGAGAGAAAAATGGGCTCGCAGGCCACACAATGGCAAGAAACGGGCGCATGGGCCCAAAGCTAGAAAAGAAACCTAAGGGGCACGTGGGCCCAATTGGTGGGCACGTGGGCCCAAAGTTAAGGAAGAAATTTGAAGGGCACGAGGGCCCAATTGGTGGGCATGCAGGCCCAGTGTTGTTAAAATGATGTGGGCATAGGAGCCCAATGGAGCAAGAAGATTTAAATGGACTCTCAGGCCTAGTGATCAATTCAGGTGGCCAAGCTGGCCCAGAGTTAGAAATCGGGCTAGAAAGCCCATCAAGTGCATTCAGGAGGGAGAGCGTGAGGATTTTGAAATATGTGACCGTAGGACATGGCTCACATGGAATGTTGATTGGAGGTTTTCTAGAATGAA
Organism: Cryptocoryne crispatula var. balansae; assembly: GCA_036172225.1. Classification (NCBI taxonomy): domain Eukaryota; kingdom Viridiplantae; phylum Streptophyta; class Magnoliopsida; order Alismatales; family Araceae; genus Cryptocoryne; species Cryptocoryne crispatula. The sequence continues at coordinate 22,049,378 of CM069919.1, forward strand.
TTAGTTGTTTAGAAAAGGATTTGCCCTTGACTGATTCTTCATATTCCATGAACAACCGAGTCAAAGATGAACTTAGGTTGCTCTGGTTCCTTCCTCCTCTTGACTGGTTCTTCTTCTTCGTCCCTGGCCATCATCATGGTCTTCCCTTTGATAAAGAATTTTTGGAGTCCCATAGCATTTTTTGGCCAGTAGACCATCCTCGGAGTGAAACTGGGATCATAGCCAAGTTCGTGCCTTCTCGGTCTTTGTACAGTTTCGACGAGGTGCACAACCCCCTGCAGTTCCTTTCCCAACCCTTTTCCTGGCTAATAGGCCATCCCTTTCATCATCCGCCATGCAACTATATCTGGAGGCATTGTCAACATCATGACCTCGGGTAGCTCTGTAGTTGAAACCAACGGCTGGACAAGTTCTGATACTGGCAGTGCATAAGAGGGGTCATCCACGTCATTTAAAATAGGGATGCTGGTTACTTTAATCACCTGGCCCTTGTATGGAAACTTCAGACATTGATGATTAGTGGAGGCAATAGCTCCTATTGCCTTAAGATATGGGCATTCCAAAATAGCTTTAAATGTGGGGTCCAGTTCTAAAACATGAAACTCGGCGATGACAGCACACGGCCCGAACCCTACTTCCAATGTAATCATCCATCGTGCCGACTTCCGGGAGTTGTCATAGGCTATCACCGTGATGGTAGAAGGCTCAATTTTCTCATCGGAGATGCCACAAAGTTGCAATGTTTCTGGCGGCATGACATTTATAGACACTCTAGTGTCAATTAAGCAAGACTTGATCTCTATGCCTTTGATGACTACTGTAACACGCAAGACATACTTTCTGATCTCTGGCCATGCCAACTCCTCATGTAAAAGTGAGTGCCGGGTGTTCACTCCTTGGGGCCAGGATAGTAATGATCATCTCAGGCGGGAGGTCCTCATTGACTATGACCCGCTGCAAGTACTGTTGTAGAATGTCATGATGGTTCTTTGACCTCTTGATGAGCTCTAAAATTGAAATCTGTGCTAGCATTTTGTCCAAATGCTTCAATAGGTCATATGCTGTGATGGGCAACGGTTCTTTCACTGCTTCTTCTTCTGCCTGTTCTTGTGGTTGCATCCCGGCCTGGGGGAAGACCCTTTGGAACATCCTCCCACTACGAAGTACTGGCGCCAGTGTGGTAGGGGGGAGTGGTGATGATGGTGATGGTAGGGTTCGTTGGTATGTTGAGAGGCCCGTGGTAGGTAGGGGCAGTGAGGATCGGATGATGAGGGGTCATGGATTGGTGGAGGCTGGTATGTTTGGTGATGGTTGGGGCGTTAGTGGTGATGATCGAGTGATTAAGGGTCGCAGAGTGGTGGCGACTGGTAGGTTGGGTGATTGTTGGATAATGAGAGGCCAAGGGGTGGTGGAGGTCGGTAGGTTAGGTGATGTTTGGGGTGTTGGTGGCAGTCTAATGATTAGATGTCAAGGAGGATTATTGGTGGTTGGTAGGTTAGGCTGGGATGATGGTTGGGGTGTTGGTTTGGATGCTGGTGGCGGTCTAATGACTAGGCGCCATGGAGGGTTAATAGCTGGTGAGGGCAATGGTGTTTGGGTAGTTTGTGGGTTGGGGGCAGCTCTCAGTATGGAGAGTATGGTGCGATTTTTAGGTGGGGTTTGTCTGGCAGGCATCGAGGCGGTTTGATCATCAACCTGCCAACCTTGGAAATGGTGGGTTGACTCCTCAATGGCGGAGTGGATGAGGCCGAGTCGTTGGTTTGGAGGTGCTGGTGCCAATGCTTGAACGAGTGCATATACCGGTAGTGGATCTCGGACTATGCCTAGGCCAGGCTACTGTTGTGCTTGAGGTTGCTGTCGCTGTGGTTGATTCTGCCGTGCCTTCATTACTTGAATGAATTCTATCATCTGTCCCCAATCAATGTTCCCCTGATTGTTGAGGTCATGAATGTAGTCTTTAAATTGGAAGTAGACTTTCACCGTGTGCCCAGAATACCGATGGTAGGTGCAGTACTTTGTCATATCAGCATTCGTCGGCCATCCTTCTCTCTCCTTCGGAAGCTCCAACTGTTGTTCAACCATCAATGCATTGAAAATATAGGTGAGGAGGAATGGCAGTTGAGGATATTATTCTCTCTTGGGTCCCCCCCTCCTAGGTCGGTTGGCTGGTGGTGGTAGTTGGTTGTAAGCTTGTCATTGTGGTTGTGGTCGGTTGTAGACAAGTTGTTGCTGAGGTGCTTGGTTGTAGGTGGGTTGCTATGGTGGTGCTCAATTGTAGTTGGGTTGTGTGGTGGTGCTCGGTTGTATGCATGTTGCTGTTGGGGTTGAGGAGCTAGCTGAGGAGCTAGCCAGTATTGTTGGTTGGGTGGTGGGTTACGGTATTAGCTTTGGCGATACCCACCCTAATTACCCATGGCATTGACGTTCTCATTGTTCACTACCCCTTCAGTGGTAGGCCCTACAAGTGTAGGTTTTCTAGTGTTACGGGGTTTTCGGTCGAATGGGTTGATCATGGAAGCGTCCTTAAAATGGGCTTGGAGGTAACGGGCGCTATCACACAACTCACTCATGGTAGTCGGGCGGTGCATGATCAAGAGGTTGCGAAGGTTAGGCGTGGTATTCTCAATGAGCATCCTCACCTACTCCCCCTCTAAGATGGTATCCACTAGTCTCTCAGCCATTCCCCTCCCCTGATCAGCAAATTTGGCAAAATCTTCATTTAGCTTCATTTTCTCAGCAATTAAATCAGTTATCGAGCAAACTAGCCCCACTAGGTCATTGTACCTCTGCAGAAACTTTGCCTTGATAATATCAAAATACGCTGCCTCAATAGAATCAAGAGAATAAAACCAATCATGGGTGGATCCTTCCAATGACCGACGGAGTAGGAAGGCAAGTGCTTTGTGGTCATTCTTCCAGAACGTGAAGTCATATAAAAAGCTCTTTAAGTGGTTAAAGGTGTTCCCGGTCCCATTATAGCATTGAAAGATTGGAATTTCAGAAGGAGGGAGATGTAGGACTGGGAAAGACGGAACAGAGATTTCAGGGGTGGCTTTAGAATCGAGGCGCTGCCTTAGCTCTTCAAAGCGCTCATCCACCTGGTTAAGTTTGTCTATGAATGCTTGGGTAAGGCTGGATTCTTGAGCCACCGGAGCAAAGTATCTAGGTGAATGAGTTGGAAGAGGTGGGTTGGAAATAGGAGCTGGAATAGCATTATGTGAATGCCCCACAACAGGGTGAGTGAAGACATGGCAGGGTTGCCCAGGAGAAGAAATGATTAGGGGCCTGACTGCCGATTAAGGTGGTGAGGGGGCTTGATTTCCCTCGACCGGATCTTGATTGGCGGGCATCTTGCCCTTTGTCAAAGATTGCACAAGTTTAAAGGATTCGGGGTCTAGATGGAGAGATAGACCCTGGAGGAGTTGCTCCACGCTAAGTGAAGTAGGATGATGAGTAGGATTTTGAATTTCAGGCTCCCTGACGGTGTTGACATGGCCCTCTGGTTGGACCATGGGTTGTTGCAGCTCGTAGTGGCCCGTCTCGTACTCTTCTTCTTACCCGTTGTAGTCCGAGATCCCGATGTGTCTTCTAGACCTTAGCATCATGGGCATCCTGTCAAATTTTCTAACAAAATGGTTGAAAGAAAGCAAATGAAAGGTGTAAATGCAAAGAGAATTTTTATTTGTTATGTTTCTTGTTTTGTTTAATTTGATTTGGTTTCAATTTTGTTGTTTGGCAAGCAAGTTGAATGCAAAAATTAAAGGGATTTTCGTTTTGTATTTAGGTGTTTTGACAGAAGAAATTTTTTTGGTTGTTTTCAATTTTTTGTGAGCAAGCAAGTTATGCAAACAAGTTCTTAAAATGACTACTCGACAATTTTTGGGTTGAAACCTTAGATTAGACTAATTGTTAGCAATTGTTCACTCAAATGGGTATGATTCCTATTGATTCAATCTTCAAGACCTAAGGTTGTCACTCAATCACCACGAGTAAGTACTTGGGTTTTTCGGGTTTTGGGAAAGTGGTACAACCGGCCCAATTGTGTGGAGAGTAATACTCCACAGATGGGGACTTATGGAGGTCTTGATGGAAACCACCAAATCAACTAGAAAGAAATATCCTAGAAGAGATGTAAGAATCCACCAAAAAGGTGTTTGGAGGGTGAGGGTGTGTTGGGAGAGAGAGCCCTCGCCTCGAATTCCCTACGAATCAGAGTAAGTTCGGTACCTGATGCAAAATCTAATGCAAAAGTGAAAAATGGAGGGTAGGAGGAGAAGAAGCAATCAATATGCAAACATAAAATGAATAAAAGCTATTAAATAAATCAAGCAAGTGAATGCAATCAAGACAAGAAATGATAAAGTAAAACAAGTAACTAGCAACTAGCAACTAAAAGGTGGTTCACGCGGGAACCAGCTTGTGATGGAGTGTCTAAGTGGGAACAAATCTGAAATGAAGGTCAAAGGATGGTCCACGTGGGCGACCAATTTGAAAATAAGGTGGCTCACGTGGGAGCCAAGTTTTGGAAAGGTAGGTGGTTCACGCGGGAACATGTTTTTAAAGGAAAAGGGGTGGTTCACTCGAGAACTAGTTTGTTTGGTTGAAAAAAGGAAGGAAGGCCACATGGGGCCAATCTAGAGTAGTGAAAAGGGGTGGTCCACATGAGGACTGATCTGAAAGTTGTAGACAAGCCAATTTGGCCATATTTGGGGCTTAAACTTTTATTCCATTGGCAACATCTCTTTTAGACCATCAAAATCAAGTTGAACGATCCTTTTAGATGAGCCAAGGAGTTCACTAAAAATCTGAGAAATAGTTGTTTATCTCTAATCAAATTTATTTTTCCCAAATGAGATCCCATTCTAACTTCCATGTTGCTCTTGGTGGTCTTTGCACCAAGGTCGCGCCGCTTGGTTATGTGCCAAATTATACTTTTCCCAACATATTCTCTAATTTAAAATTTTTCACAGGATTTTGTGGACTTCCAATGAAGAAGTCTTCAACATCAATAATATTTCTCTATGAGTCCTCTTTTCAATGCAATAAACAACATTCAATTCTGATCTCCCATTTGTCTACAACGTCTTTTAGAAATTAGACGCACAGTTTTGTCCGCACGCAGCACCGATCAAGACCAATTGCATGCAAGCCCAGCCCATTAGGCACATATTTGACCAATTCACGACCTTACCTTCCTTTTTCTTCCTAAATATCACTTGGTAAAGTATCTGGAAGCTTCATGGTCGAAATTAGCATCATCTAATGATGGCAATCCAACTTGTTGTCTTATACATCAAAACTTGCTATTTTTAGACCAGATTTGTTTCCTCTTCAAGTGGAGACATATTTTGAACATGGGGAAGGTGATCCACGAATTTCAATCCTTATAAATAAGTTGGGTAAGTTTCTATAAGCCTCATTGTGAAAATTAGCAGCATTAGATGGAGGAAATCCAACCTATGGTCAGTTGTATCAAAACTTGCTATTTTTTGACCTGTTTCTCATCCCTATAAAGCGAGACTTATATGAACGACCTAAGTGTAGACACGTAATTTTGGTCCAATTGAAGAGCTTGAATTCTTGTTTTCATGAATAATATTTGAGTAACCTTTCAAGGGAACCGAGTTTTCTGGAAAAATCAAGTTTTTCGGCACATTTCGAAGAAGATCGATAAGTGTTAACCAGAATCAAAGCGCCATATATACAGGGCACCAGGCACCCTGTATATAGGGCACTTGGCACCCTATATATAGGGCACTTGGCTCCCTACTTATAGGGCACCAGGCACCCTACTTATAGGGCACTTGGCACCCTACTTATAGGGCACTATGCACCCTACTTATAGGGCACCTGCACCTGGTCTGACTGACTGGACAGATTGATGGGACAGTTCTGCAGATAAAGTTGCCCTCTTCTTGGCTATAAAAGGACCCCCATTTGGAGGCTTGAGGACACACCAAGATCTCCCCCCAAATTCTCTCATCCACCAAAACACTCCCAAGGCCTTACAATCCCTCTCCAAGCTCTCAAACAGTTCCAAAACCCTCTCCTAAAAACCCCAAAAACTTGCAGTTTCCTTTTTCATAAATATGATTTTTCCGCGACTTTGAGGGCCTTTGTACTCCATTTTCCTTACATCTAGTGTCAAAACACTCTTCCATTAGCTTCACTTTAGTATTGGCTGCTTGAAGAAGTCCTTCTGTCTTGGAGATCTTCCTACACTCCAGGGCGATGCCGCGAAGAAGGGAAGAAAATCTACTAAAACCAGTCCTTGGTGCCCCATAAATAGGGCGTTTTGACTTTGGTCAACGCGCCCCATCAAGGGGACACCTGTAGCTAGCGCCCCATATATGGGGCACTAGCAGGGGCAGACCGTGTTTTGCATTTTTTTGAGTTTATTTACCTTTTCGGTCGATCCTTTGCTCCCCCCTTTCATTTTAACTTTCATTAACATGTCATTTAGCACATATTAAGCCACTCATTTTCATTTTCATGCATATTTAAACCTTCTAAATAGGGGTTGGGATTTAGTCTTAATCCGGTCAGTTCCTTCCCTTTTGCATGTTTATATTCGAATTTGAGCATGATTTTACACTTTCACTAGAACTAATGATCTTTTCACTTGTTTCTATGTTTTCTTATGGACATTTGTAGGTAAATCCGGCCGAGGTGGAGCTTCAACCGGATCAAAGACGAAGGACTCACTAAGCTCTCTTCTTTCGGCCGGCCGAGAGAGGAGAAGTCGGAACCCAACAATCTCCCCTCTTCCAAAGATACGATGGTCATTTTATTCTTTATTTTTATTTCTTTCTACTATATTTTGGAGCCTTTGGCTCCTGGCGACCACAACCACTTACATCCCATCCACCAAGACCCCAAAGCAAGCGTAGGGGCTGGAAAAGGGAGATCTACGGATATCCCGTTTCGGGTGCTTACACCTTTTGGCGACCACGGTGGGACCGACTTTGCTTTAGTGAGTTCTTCTTTTCTTTCCAAAGAATGTCCACTTGAAAACATGCTTATTTTCACTCTAATTCTCATTTAAGCCATTTCCATTTCCTTGCATTGCTATTTACTTACTTACATGCTTGTTTGTTTCCTTGGAGTGTCATCAAGTTTCTTCCGATTTACCTACCTTTCGTTGGTCCTTTTTAAAGCATACAATCTGATTTCTAGCTTTGTTTATCAACTTATTTCACCTTAGCATCTTAGATATCATCTTCTTTCATCCCTTGTTAAGTATACTTGCCTATTTCCTTCTAGTCTAGTTCTTCTTTAGTAAATTTTCAAAGCATGCTTAGTCAAAATTAGTTCTCTCTTTCACCGTAGTTTGATTTCATATCATTGTCTTGTTTACTTGCTTCCTACAACATCTTGTTAATCATTGTATGATTTTATTTTCTTCTTGGTTGCTTCTTATTCCTTGACATTTCACTTGCATTTAGTTTGAATCGGAGTTTCGGGTTCGCCCGTCTCTTTACGACATTCAAGAAGGGAGGCTCTCTCCTCCCAAAGCCCACACATTCAAACACCCCTCTTGGTGGTTGCCAACTCCTCCTATGGGGATTCCCTCTTGGAAGGACTGGGTAGCTTCCATCAAAGCCTCCATAAGTCCCTAGACGTGAAGGATTCTCTCTTCACTGATCGGGCAAGTTGTACCTTTTCACCCCAAAACCCAAAGTACCTATTACCTATTGTTGTGAAAAGAGTGACAACCTTAGATTGCTCGGCATGGTGAGAGCATAGGGTCCTACCCATTTATTTGAGTGGACAATATTTCTCTTAACAAGCCATTAATTTGAGGTTGAAACAACAAAAAAAATTTTTAATCATTCCAAGTCTTTGGTATTACTTGTTTGTAAACAAAAACTGAAAATTAAACAAAAATCCCAAAATCACCTAAAAAGAACCAAAACAAAATTTTTTGCTTGAGGTTAATTTGCTTGATAACTTGCTTGTCTAACAAAAGAAAATCAAAACAAAAAGGTGGTTAAAAATCAAAACCAAAAAAATCCTTGAGCTTTTATTTGTCAACCTTATTTTCTTGTTGTGTTTATGAATTTAAGGTAAGGACGAGTTATCGGAATGGCGGATCAAAAATACAAGCAACTACAGTTGGAGTATGATCAATCTTATTTCTACTCTGATGCCGTATGTGCTGTCAATGAACCCAGAATTCTCCCCGAACCTAGTCAAAATTCTCCTCAACCCAATCCAAATTCACTTTGGGAGGCATTCTCTCATGCTGACCCCACTCAACTTCAGGCTATTGAAGCCATTCTCAAGGGCATGTCGCCCGCCGAACACATCCCTCCCGAAGGTGGTCTTCACATCTCTACCCCTCGGTCGGTAGCACATCAACCCAATGTGCACACTCATGGCTATTCTTACACCGGGCTTGTAGCCCCAATTTCTCCTTATCCGGTGGCTAATCTAGATCATCCCGATCTGAATGTTGTTGTTCCTTCTAGGCCACAAGTTTATTCTTCTAATCATCTCAACCCTACTCACCCTTTGGTGAATCCCCCAATGTACCCTTCTTTTCTGGCCACTTTGGCCCATCCAATCCCAATCCCGGTGCACCAAGCACCCACTCCTTCTCCTCCTCTTGGGGAACCTTCTGTCGATTAGTCTATGGTTAACAAAATCAATCGCATGGATGAGCAGTATAGAGAGCTTAGACGATTGATCGATACCAAGGCAGTCCCTGAAATTTCTCTTCCCTCCCTACTTTTTATCTACCTCCCTCTGAAATGCCGGTATACCGTCGCTACAATGGAACCGGTAATCCATTCATTTATATCAATGACTTTCTTTATGAGTCAGTAATGTGGCAAAATGATCCAAGGGCCCTTGCTTTTCTTTTCAGAAGATCATTAGAGGGTTCAGCTTTAGAGTGGTTCTACTCGCTTGACTCTTTTGAGACGAGTAACTTTGAAACTGTCAAAGCTAACTTTTTGCAAAGATATCAAGACAGGGTCGGACCAACATATTCCATCACCGACCTCATGGCCGAAAGAATGAGAAATGATGAAGATTTTACCAGATATGCTGATAGATGGAGATCCATGGCAGAAAAGCTTACTGATTCCATTTCAGAACCAGAGCAAGTGAAGATGATCATCACCAACATCACTCCAGCCTTAAAGAATATGTTGGCTTTGTATCACCCTACCTCGATGAGTGAACTCTATGAGAAGGCACGATACATTCAGACACATCTTAGGGATGCACCTATCATGAACTTGTTTGATCCTAGACCCCGAGCTGTCAAGAAAACTACTTTTACCACAACTGGCCCAGTGACTAAGGGCATAGTGACAAACGAGAACCTCAATGTTGTAGGGAACCCACCTAGAAATTATCAACACCAGTTTAGGAACTCTCAACAAAATCAACCATTTAGAAACCCTCGTCAATCTCAACATCAACCTCAGTTCCAGCCTCATCAACAACAAGCTCCGATCCCTCAGCGACCACAAGCCCCAGTTCCCCAACCACCACGGCAACAACTTGCCAACTACAACCAAGCACCCCCTCCCATGGCTTATGAACCCTGAAAAATAGGACCTAAGAGAAACCGTTATCCGCCTTTTCCATACTCTCTCATGGACATCTTTAATGCACTCATGGTGGTAGGGCAAATTGCATTGCCAAGGGAGAAGTTGGAGTGGCCTCAAAATGTCAACACAGAGCGATACTGCCTGTTTTACAGATATCCTGGGGACACCGTGAAAAATTGTAGTTCAAAGACTACATCCACGACCTTAATGAGCAAGGTAGTATTGACTAGGACCAGATGGGAGAATACATCAAAACAGTGAAAAACCAATGACAGCATGCACCAGCTAAGCAAAAACAACAACAGAACCCTGGCCTAGGGATCACTCATAATCCTTTACCTCCACATGCACCCGCACCTGGAAACTAACACGTTAATCCCATCTTGATATTTTCTAAGGAGTATCATGATCGGGGCCAGAATTGGCAAGTTGAGGGAGCCACCTCCGCCATGGACGTCAACCAAACCGTCCATTCCATACCTCGAGCTACATCAGCCAACCCCATTACTCTCAACTGGCCACCCATCATCCGAGCACCATCACGACCCATTGTAAGACCACCAGCCATACAACTCCAACCAGGACGGACCCTAATCCGCCAGGTTTATCCACCAAAAACATCACCACCACTAGGACCCATCATCATCCCGCCCCGAGCAACCGTACCTTCACAACCTACCTACCCTACCATGCCTCAAACCACCATCATTACACCCGTCGCAAGAGCTCCCATCATTCAACCTAACCCACCACGCACCACTACCATCCCAACTATAGCTCCTCAACTTGCCACAGTACTCAGGAGTGGGTGCATGTTACAAAGGGTCTTTCCCCAGGCCCGTTAGTTAGGATTAGTACCAGAAGCAGAAGAACACATCGAAGAACCATTGCCCGGGACATCCTATGACTTGCTAAAACATCTTGATAAAACCCTGGCATGGATCTCTATCTTAGAGTTGATCAAAAGATCCAAAGTCTATCAAGAGGTTCTCCAACAATACTTACAGCGGGTGATGGTGAATGAGAGCCTCCCCCAGAGAAGATTTCATCAGTTCTGGTCCCGAGAAGTGAGTACCCGGCCCTTACATTCACAAAGGAAGAGTTGGCCGACCTGGAAGTAAGGAAATGTGCCTTATGCATCATAGTCCACATCAATGGAGTAGGCATTAAGTCATGTTTGGTCGATACCGGAGCCTCCATTAATGTTTTGCCACCAAAAACATTATGTCTTTGTGAAATTTCTGAAGAGGATGTCCGGCCATCTCAAATAACAGTGACCACATATGACAATTCAAAAAAGCCTGTCGATGGCATGATTACATTAAATGTGAAGCTTGGACCCCGAACAGTCATTGTTGACTTCCACATACTTAAGATGGATCCGACATACAAAGCTATTCTGGGACGTCCCTATTTGGAAGCACTAGAGGCAGTCGCCTCCACCAATCACCAATGTCTCAAATTCCCTTACAAGGGACAAGTGATTAAGGTGACTAGCATGCCCCTAGATCATCCATCTTCTCCACCACCACTCCTCGGGTTGCCAAACAAGCCGATTTTGACAATCTTGGATCTTTTAAAAATAAGTAGGCAGCCCAGGCAAGTGTGGAGAAGGAAAAGAGAAAAAAATAAACTATTGGGTGGCATATAATGAAGAGTTTGGGATACCAGGAGGGCCTAGGACTCGGCAAAGAACTGCAAGGCATAGTTGAGCCAATCAATCTAATGAGGTTACAACCAAAAAGCGGGATTGGGTATGATGGAACGATTGCGAATGGTCAGAATCTTAGAAGCAGATACCTTTTTGGATGCTTACAAAAGTTTTTCATCAAGAAAGAAACCATTCAACTGGCTGAGAACAAGGAAGAACAAGAGATGGAGCAAGAGAAGAGAAAAAGAACCAACGACCTTGAAGATGACTTGTATCCAGAAATATCTCTTTTGTTTTCCACCGATGAAGAAGGGTCAAGCAATGAACCACTCCAAGCTAAACCACCTGTTGACCCACCCGAGGGTCATATTGCCAAACCGACTCGAGAAAAAGTCCAACCAACTCCACGAGGGCCTTCCCTCATTATGTCATCTTTTGAGTCCGATGCCCCAACGCACTGTGATGCTCTCCCCGGGCTTCTTGGCCCGATCCCTATTTCTAGGCCCTCAAGCCCAACTTATGGGTCCGCGTACCCACTTGTTGCTCTTGGGCCACCGAGCCCCTCTACTGAATCCAGGCCTTTGTGCCCATTTTCTCCAACTCTTGGGCCCTCAAGCCCATGTCCTAAACCCGAGCCCTCGAGCCCGCATCTTCCTCTTATTGGGTCCATAAACCCACCTTCCTCTATGATCATCCAGCCTACTGGTGTCGACTATGAAAATTCGACGAGGTCTCTTCTTTTCAGGGAAGTCCATGAACCCAGATCGTCACCTCAAGAGGGGATAATAAAAGAAAGGAATAAAGCATGGAAAGCAACTCTCACCTCGGTCCCACACTCACATTGATCCCCGAACTTTCATCCATTGGCGTTGCTCGATCACCAAAGACACGGTTTGGGTCATGTGGGAGGAGTATGAGAAGAATAAAATTAAGACATGTGGTCGCCAGGAACCATGGGTTCCGATTTATAGAATTAAAATGACCGTGTGTACCTTAGCGTGAAGAGTGCGGGTTAAAGCTTCTCCTTCTTCGGCCGGCCGATGAAGAAGAGTCCACAACGCGTGAGTGCTTGATTTTCTATGCAACTAGACAAATAAACAAGTGAAAAGACTATTAGAACTAAGAAAAGTAGAGTATATGTAAAGAGAATAACATGAAACACACAATTGACTAGAAACTGACCAGATTCGGGTTATCCCTAACCACTTTTTTTTTATTTTCAAATAAACAGACTAAAAATAATGTAAAAAAATGTAAAAAAATTATAGGAGGATAGATAATAACGAAACAAAGAGATAGGAAAAAGAACAAAAAGATTCTGAGTTGAATAGAAAAAGATATAGCCAAATCTGTGTTGTCGAAAAAGCTAAGCAGCAGTCCAAGATCTGCCAGGCGCAACTTTACTTCTGCACTCGTCACGACCAGCCCGACCTCAGAATCAAGTGCTGTCAATTTCAAACTGAAGAAGACTTGGAGAGGAAGAACTTTGATGAAGAGAGCTTGGGCAGAAGATGTCCACACACTATTGTAGAGGACGAAGAAGAGAGACCTGGCTGATAACCTGCAGAATAGCCTTCCTCTCTCTTGAACCGATTTTTCTCTCTCTAAAAACTCTAAATTCTCTCTCTAAAAATTACAAAATCAATGCAAGAGGGAGGTTGGACGTCTTGAGATGCCTGGGGGGTCATGCTCATGCCTTTGGAATGACCAGAATCAGAGTCAATTTATAGGAGAACGAACGGCGCGATCAAGACTAAAAAATAGGGCACCTTGCGCCCTACCCCAAGGCGCATGTGCCCTGGTGCAGGGCGCATGCGCCCCACTGAGGGGCGCATGTGCCTCCCAGTAGGGGCGCACGGCACTTTTCCCGAAAAATTCGACCTTATCCGGTCGATCCGTTCAGTGGTAGAGCCCCGGTGAAAAACTGGTTCCCTCGTGCCTCAAGGGCAAGGCGCATGTGACCACAAGTGAGGGCACAAGGTCACGTGCCTCATTGGTAGGGCACATGGGCACGTGCCCGGGGTCCTGGGCGCATGTGACCAGGGACCCGGGCGCATGGGACTGTTTTTGCGCGTCCTTCTTCCGGAAGCCATTGCGAACACTCCCGAGCTCGGAATTCGACGCCATTTGTTGCGTTGGAAAGATAACAGGCCGAAGAAGCTTTCTATAGCATAGGATCAGACATCACATCCTCCAAAACTTAATAATTTTTTCCTGAAGTTAGGGTAGTGAACAGAAGATCTGATACATGTCAAAATGACTCCGACGGCAAACCGGAAAGGCACGCTATGCAACAAAACTTGTCTGGGGTGTGAATATGACCATAACCTTTAATGCATGATCATTAGGCATTTGTTCATTCAATCAATTTCCGTGTTTACCCGATTTACCTGTGGCTTTCGCTCGGAAATTACAGCTTTTTGCGGAAAACTTCGGAAAGCATCCGATTTCGTTCGGCGAAGCTCCAAATCAACTTTAAAGGACCCGGAATCATTCTAAAGTCAATCACATATGTTACCCTATAAAACATGAGTTTTATGCTCTGAATTAGGTGAATTTGGCGTGTCTACAGCTTGCCTCGCCTTGATGTCGGCTTTGTAAGGGAATGACATGTAATGAAGCGGAGTGATTCGGAGTGAACTGTAATGGAATGCAAGTGAGTGTAGATGAATGTAGCGGAATGAAATGGTGATGGACTGAAAATGTGGCATCAAGGTGTAGATATAGACACGCTTATCTACCTGATCCAGCAAAATGAATCTCTCTGAGTATTCTAGATTGCTTTCATGTTCCATCAAAACCTCACATAATTGATTGGTAAAAGACATGCCCTTGGCACGAGAGATGAAAATTAAAGGATAAGGGATAAGGGATGTAGCCAACCCTCAGCGTGGTGAGGAGTCCTCGAATTCGTAGGTTCATCATCATCCAGCAACCCGAACTTTGCGGTGTTCTTGTACTGTGATGGGCTAAAGTTTTTAAAAGAGAAATTGATCTTAAAATGAAAAGAATACCAATCCATCATATTTGGAATCTCAAGGTCCTTCAAGTTTCATCAAAATACTCAGTTTAATTCTGAGTGGAATAATCTCAAATTCTAAAAGGGTTCATTTAAGCATAACAAAATTGCTCGGGTATCGTGAAAACCATGAATCACGCTCTCGCAGAAAATTGAGTATTTGGAAAATGACAAAACAGACTTAAGCCATAGTGAGATTGAAAGATAATGATGGGACTAACATAGAATGAAGGAACAGAAGAAACAATGGCATGACAATTGCTGTGACACGGTGGGATAAAATAAAAGACACGGTGGGATAAAAGAAAGGAAAGAATAAAACATGGTGGGATGAAAGAAAGAAAAGAATAAAACATGGTGGGATAGCATTTGGTAATGATAAAGAATAAAAAAGGAGATGGATGTGAAAACATAGAAATTTATGTAGAAAATAGTTGAAGATATAGATTGTCTATTGGAGGTCAAGACACCCAATTAGGAACCATCATCCCTCCAATGTTCAATTTTGTCTTATCCATGATTGTGAAGAAATGACCAAGCCGTCATAGATTTTGTTGAAGGGGACCTCGGGCCCAATTATCTTCACTCTCAAGGTCTTCAACATTAATGCATATAATATGTATCAAATAGACATAACATAACTAGGTGATAGATAGTAGGAGTGATGTGAAGTGCAAAATGAAGTGATGGTGATGATGTGAGATTGATGAGAAACTGAGGATGAAATCTTCAGGCAAGGTCTATCAACTTGCATCGACTGTTTGATTCATCAGCATCTCTGGTCCAGTCTTGCCTTCTGACGGAATACAGCACTGTGATAATGTTCAGTTGGGTGGCGCTTTTTTTCTTTTTGCCACAAGGTTGGCATGACATTCCTTGGGGAACACTGATCTCACCAATTCACCTGTTGGACTTAAGAGGTTGTCCGATGGCCCTTCTCTTTTGCTTCTTCAGCTCCTTAAAACACTTAACAAAGATGATTAAATTTTCATCATGACTCATCCCTTTGCCTGTATACCGTTTGTCTTGATTTTTAGTCAAAGGGAGGAGCCTTCTTAACAAGGTGGAATAAAACAAATGACTTAAATGAAATGGGGTAAGAGTTGAGAGAACTTACCTGTCGTGGTGGGAATCCTCTCCTCTCCAACATTGAAATGCCTGAAACACTTGATAGAAAGGGGATTAGATCTTCACCGTGACTCATATCTTTGCCTATTACGGTCAACTTTGACTTACGTCAGAGGGAAGAGCCTTCTTAACAAGGTAATTAAAGCAAAAGGATATGCAATGCAGGAATGGAAATATGCATGACAGTCAAATAAACATGGATGCAACTGAGGCAATGATCATGACTGAGCATTTTTTTTGGATTTTCTTGAAAGCATTCATTTTTTTTGGATTTTCATTAGTATTCAATTTTTTTGGATTTTTGAAATATGTATTTTTTTTGGATTTTGAAAATATTCACTTTTTTAGGTTTTTTTGAAATATTCACTTTTTTGGGTTTTTGAAATATGCATTTTTTTGAACTTTTGAAATATGTATTTTTTGTGGATTTTTGAAATATTTTTTTTTTTTGGGTTTTTGAAATATTCCTTTTTTTTGGATTTTGAAAATATTTACTTTTTGTGGAAAAAATGCTGGTATTTGAGACAATTCATCGGTCTTTGGTGTTTGTCAAGACTCAAGTGGTAGATGCCACGTGCAAAAATAAAGTTCCCTACCTAGAATCCTTCTAACCTTCTTCCTTTGATCAGCTTGGATTCCACCTAGATTTAGTCGGTTTACCCTACCCAAGGGGTTTAAGGAGGAAGACTATAGAGGAAGTCCTTGATAGGGTTTGGAGATGTTAAGAGGGATTTCTCTACTCTCACTCAAATTACCCATTGGGGTTCGGCCTCTTTGGGTTTTTTTCTATTTTTTTTTGCTCTTTTCTATGTGGCACATATTTGGACAGGTTTTTGACCCGTAGGGACATTGCCCATCTTTTAATGCCTTTTGCCTTGACTATCATTCTGGGTACTCATTCAGACAGGTTGATCATTTTTCTTTTTCTAACCTGAGGGGTTCATTGCCCATCTTTTGGCACTCTTTTGTACCATCTGAGACGGCCTCCTACTAGGGTGGCGAGTGTTTTCGATACTACCCCTCTCTAATCTTCTCTCCCTATCTTGGACCGAGTAGAAGAGAACAGGGTAAGGGTACTCCTTCTGTTTCTAGATTTCTGCCTTGCCTTTCGCAAGTGTCAGGTTGTCTGGATTCTAAGATCGGGAGGTGTTGTGTGTGTAGGATGGTACCTACCCTTGACTTCTCGCGAACAGCCTAGGATCGATGACTTGAGATTATACTAGTGGTTTCTCCATTTTTATGGAAAGTACTTTTTGAGGTAAACTCCATTCCAAGGATGATGCAATTTTTCTCCAATTGCATAAGTCAATTCATATGCATTACCTGGATATTTTTCAGTGATTACAAAAGGCCCTTCCTAGTTAGGTTGCAACTTAGAGCGGGGACCCCCTGGCTTAATGAATATGCGTTTGACTACCGTTTCACCGATCTCGAATTTTCTCTCGACCACCCTCTTTTGATAAAACCTTTTAAGTCTATTCCAGTAAGTCCGGAATGCTCAGTGGCGGCTAGCCTTCTTTCATCCAAGAGTTCAAGCTGTGCAAGGAGAGATTCTCGTCTCTCATCAACAGGAATATCTCTGTCAAGCTGAACTCAGAGAGATGGAAGTAATACTTCGTAGGGAACCACTGCTTCCATCCCATATGCCAAAGCATATAGGGTTTGTCCAGTGGGAGTCCTTACAGAAGTACGATAAGCCCATAGAGCATCTACAAACTTATCAGGCCAATCGGCAAACTTGCTAGACTTATAATATTTCTTGATGATTTTGATTAAGGTTTTATTGGTGGCTTCTGCTTGACCATTGCCTTGAGAATAGTATGGTGATGAATGATGCAATGAAATGCGATACCTGTTGCAAAGATCATGCAGATCTTGAGAAAGAAATTGTGGCCCATTATCGGTGACGATGTCGCTAGGGATCCCGAACATTGCTAGGATGTTGCTCTTGATGAAGGAGCAGACCGTTGATGCTTTAATCTCTACGAATGCTACCGCTTCAACCCACTTTGTGAAGTACTCCGTTGTCGTTAGAATGAATGATTTTGAGCGCATTTCGGAGTTGAGGTCACTCAAGGGGCCAATGATATCAAAAGCCCACATGGCGAAAGTCCATGGGGCATGAATTGGATGAAGGGAAGATGCGGGAGAGTGAATCTTGTCGGCATGGAGTTGACATGAATGACAATGCCGGACAAAGATGGAGTAGTCTTCTTCTAGAGTTGGCCAATAATACCCTTGTCGGATGATTTTCTTAGCAAGGGCTTGGGCATTCACATGACCACCACAAACTCCAGAATGTGCTTCCTTCAGCACCAACTCGGCTTCTTCATCATCAAGACACCTGAGTAATATTCCACTTAGGCTTCTCTTATAGAGCACTCCTCCTAGGATTGTATACCTCTAGGATACTCTTCTAATTGCCTTCCTTTCCTTGGTGGTTGATCCAGGTGGGTATGACTGATCTTGGAAATACCTCTCAATCTCGTCATACTAAGGTCTCTCACCTTCTTCTAATTCTTCCAACTCAATTAAGGAGATTTCTTCTTTATGTTCCAAGTGTTCCTTTCTGTTGAACCTCTCCTTAACCTTCAGAAAATGTCCATCCTCAATTGCTGGAATTGTCCTCTTACAGATGTGGATAGTCCGCACTTGCCTGCCTAGCGGGACAGATAGAGATGAAGCTAGTGAAGCTAAGGCATCGGCAAGGATATTCTGAGAATGGGGGACATGGACAAAAGTTATTTTGAAGAATAGCTTGATGTAAAAAGTGGTGAGCTCCTGGTAGGGTTTGAGGTTTGGATGAGAAGTTCGATATTTGGATAGGACTTGGCGTAGGATCAATTGACTATCACCTATCACCCTCAGTTCGGTGGCACCATGGAAATGCACGGCCTCCAGCCCGGCCAGCAAGGCTTCGTACTCAGCTATGTTGTTGGTTGCTGGAAAGTTAAGCTGAAAAGCCTGTGGAATGGTGGCACCTTCAGGTGACAGAAGGACAATACCTATCTCTCTACCATGAGAGTTCAGAGCCCCGTCAAAATATAATGTCCAAAGATTGGAAGATCGGACTGACATTAGTTCATCATCTGGGAACTCTGACCGGACTGGGTCAAAGATGGGTATGGGACGATGGGCAAGGTGTTCAGCAATATCATAGCCCTTGATTGCCTTCTGTGGGACATAAGTGATATCGAATTGGGATAAGAAACTCTACCATCGCCCTAACTGATCAGTCAAGACTGTCTTCTCTAACAGAAACTTAATTGGATTAATACGAGCAATGAGCTTGACTTGGTGAGCAAGGAAATAATGTTTGAGTTTCTGAACCACCCACACAAGAGTAGCACAGGTCTTTTCTACCACAGTGTACTTCAGCTCACAAGCATCAAACATCTTAGACAAGTAATACGTAGCTCGTTCTTTCCCTTCTTCATCAACTTGTGCAAGGACTGCCCCAAGAGAGTTCTCAAGAACCGAAATGTAGAGGACCAAAGGCTTGTCGAGAATTGGTGGTCTAAGTACAGGGGGACTTTCCAGGTGTGTTTTCAACCCATCAAATGCCTCCTGGCACTTCGAATCCCATTTAAACTCGGCCCCCGCCTTGGTTAACTCATAGAAAGGTTTACACCTTTGGGAATGTTGTGAGATAAACCGGCTGACAAATTGTAGCCTCCCAATCATACCTCGAAGCTCTTTCATATTCTTCGGGGGAGGCATACCAATAATTGCTTTGGCCTTGTTTGGGTCGATCTCTATGCCCCTTTTGCTTACTATGAACCAAAGTAGTTTTCCTGATGAAACTCCAAATGTGCACTTCTTAGGGTTCATTTTCAGCTTGTATTCTCTAGCTCGTTGCAAAACTTTCTTTAGTACTTCAGAATGATCTTCCCGACTCTTGGACTTGATAACCAAATCATCCACATACACCTCTACAAGGGTGTGCATCATGTCATGAATGATAGCCATCATAGCCCTCTGATATGTAGCACCAGCATTCTTTAACCGAAAGGGCATGACAACATAGCAATATGTTCCCCAAGGTGTAGTGAACGAGGTCTTCTCTTGGTCCTCCTCAGCTAACCGGATCTGATCGTATCCAGAATAGCCATCCATGAATGAAAGCATTTCAAATCCAGCTGTGTTATCAACCAAAACATCGATATGGGGTAAAGAAAAATCATCCTTAGGACACGCTCGGTTCAAGTCCCTGAAATCTATACAAATCCAAACCCATCCATCCTTCTTCATAACAGGGACTATGTTAGCCACCCATTGCGGATATAGAATAACTTTGATAAATTTTGATTGGTGTAGTTTGTCGACCTCTTCTTTCATTTTGAGTGCAATATCATGGTGGAACCTCCTAATCTTTTGTTTGACCGGGGTAGTTCCAGGTTTCAAGGTTAATCTATGTTCAACCAATGAATTATCTAATCCCAGCATGTCTTCATATGTCCATGCGAACGTGTCCTTATATTCTTCCAAAACTTTGATCAAACGTTGTTCTTGTGAGGGAGTGAGGTTTGCACTGATGAGGATAGTCTTAGGATCTTCCCGGGTTCCTAAATTCAGTTCCTTGGTTGGTTCATTCCCTTTGGCTGATGGTTCTTCAAATCTTCTAAGTCCAGATGCATATGCATCAGCCAAGTCCACAATTTCATCCTCAAATTCAGGATCCTTTTCTGATACTACCTCATATGCTCCCAAAGTATGATCTATGTTATGCTCATCCTCATATCAGATTTTATCTAGCTGGATGGTATTCTCTAAAAAGTTTGGTAGCCTTGCACACTCTACGCATTTCTGTGCCAATTGTTGTAGATACCTATTTGGAACTCGTTTACCCCTGACTTTCCTATTTCCTAACCTAACCTGACCTACTGAAGACAAGGCTGGAAAGGTGGTATTTAGAGTGGAGGGAGGATCGAGTAAATCGATCAATGATTTAGAAGAGAGGGATCCCTGATTGGGAGCACCCTCTGGGATGAGTAGAGATGTCTCCTCAATAGAAATGTGAGTTTCAAAGAAAACGTTTTTTTGGGAATTTGATGTAAAAAGATAGAATGAGTCAGCATGACTCGGGATTTGATAGAAGATGACTGAATTAATAGAAATAAAAACTTAAGGATAAAGGGGAAAAAGGGGCTCGTGGGCCCAATGATAACAGAAAGTGGACACATGGGTCCAAAACTTATGAAAAAAGTAAACGGCTACGTGGAAATGAGCATGTGAGCCCATGTTGGGAAAAGCCCTCAGTTCTGAAGTTGATGAGGGAAGTAGATGTACAAGCAGGCCGAGTGAGAATGGAAGGTTGAAGAGGGCACATGGGCCCAAAGTGGGTAAGTGGGCTCTAAAACCCATCCAAATGAACTAGAAACAATGGTACGAGGTTCAAACATGGGATTGTTGTATTTGGGCCTCGTGGAATGGTTTTGACTTGGGTAACATGCTTAACTAGATGATCCAAGATTAGTCTGCCCTTGAGTGGTTCCTGGTGCTCTTCCCCACTTGAAAACAGACGAGTCAAAGATAAGCATAGGTTTTCCAAGTCTTCTTCTTCATTTGGAGCCTTCCTTCTCTTGAAAACTATAACGAAACTCTTGGCATCTTCAGCCATCATCATGGTCTCCCCTTTAATAAAGAAGGTGTGGAGTCCCATGGCATATCTTGGCTGGAAGATTCTCCTTGGGATGGAATCCTCTTCATATCCCAACCCCTGCCCGCGTGGCCTTTTCACAGTTTGAATCGGCTGAGTGATTCCTTAAAGAACCTTGCCTAAACCTTTTCCAGGCTGATGCCCAGTTTCATCATCATCCGCCATCCCACTGTGTCAGGTAGAGAGGTAGTCATGCATCTGACTTCTGGTAAATCTCCCATTGAGATCTGGGGCTGTATTGATAGTCCTAAGGGTGAAGAAGCATCATTCATCTCATCCCTTATAGGCATGCTAGTAACCTTGACCACTTGTCCTTCAAAAAGAAACTTTATGCACTGATGGTTTGTTGAAGCCACAGCTTCTATGGCTTCTAGATAAGGCCTCCCAAGTATAGCCCAGAAAGTTGGATCCAATTCTAGAACATGAAAATCCGTTGTGACTGTACATGGTCCAAGTTTAACTTCTAGAGTGACCACCCCATGTGCAGACTTCTTAGAGTTGTCGTAGGTCATCACCATGGCATAGGATGGCTTGATTTGTTGTTCAGAAATGCCGCAAACTGTAAAGTTTCTGGCGGCATAACGTTGATAGAAGCTCCAGTGTCAACCAAACATGATTTCACTTCAATATTACAGATGATAATAGCCACATGCAAAGCATATCTCCTAACCTCTGGATCTGCTAATTCCTCCTGAGAGAAAGTGAATGTTGGGTGCTCACTTCTAGGGGCTAACACTATAGTGATCTTCTCAGGTGGGAGATCTTCACTCACCATGACCCTTTGCAAGTACTGCTATAGAATCTCCTGGTGCACCTTTGATCTTTTGATCAACTCAAGTATGGAAATACGGGCCGGTATCTTATCAAAATGTTTCAATAAATTATAGGCTATGCCTGGCAATGGTTCTTCCACTTGTTCCTCCTCCACTGGATCCTGCGGTTGAGTACCAGCTTGGGGAAAGAGCCGCTGGAACATCCTCCTACTCCGAAGCACCGGGGCTATTTGGCGGTTGGGTATAGGTGATGGGTTAACTGGGGTGGGAACAGTTGGTGTAGGTGCAGGTATGGTAGGCAATGGGATTGATGGTTCTAGGATGATTGGGTTTATGGGTAGAGGGGTAGGATTTGGAGGTGGTAGTGATGATGATACTGGTGTCCTGATAAGAAGAGGCCGGGGTGTAGGAGTGGTTGATGGGTTTGATGAAGGTGTTGGTAATGTGGTAGATTGTGGGGTTAGTGGTATGATAAGTTGAGGTTTTGGAGTGATAGAGCTCATAGGCTAGGGGTTCATGTTTGGTAGTGATTGTGGTGGTCGGATGAGCAAGGGTCGGTGTGTAGCAATGGTTGAAGGAGGTGTAGTTAGAGAGGGGGCTGGCCTAATGATGAGTCGGTGAGAAGAAGTGGCGGCCAGTGGTTGGATTATTGAGCTTTGTGGTAGTTGTGGAGTAGAAGGTGCAAGAATTATTTGTCTAGGAGGGTTCCTAGCAGGAGACCTAGCTGGGTTGACAGGCATGGTTGCATTTTTGTTTTCTAGTTGCCAACCTTGAGCACGGCTGGCATCTCCCTAGACAATGGAGTGTACTAGACCAATTCCTGGGTTTGGATGTGTTGGTGCCGGTGCTGGAGCGGGAGCATGTAATGGGAGCGGATTCTGAACAATCCCCAAGCCAGGTTGTTGTTGAGGTTGAGCCGGTGGACGCTGCCGCTGCTGCTGCCTAGTCTTCATTGCCTGTATGCATTCCCCCATTTGGGCCCAATCAATGCTGCCTTGGTCATTCAGATCGTGGATGTAATCCTTGAATTGAAAACACACTTCTATAGTGTGACCAGGACATCGGTGGTAAGCACAGTATCAGGACATATCTACATTTGTTGGCCAAACCTCTCTTTCCTTAGACAATTCCAACTGTTTCTCTGCCATGAGTACATTCAAGATGTCGGTCAAGGAGTAAGGGAGTTGTTGGTAGTTCTCTCTCCTAGGACCTCCCCTTCGTGGTGCTTGATTAAGGTGGTGGCGGTGCCCTATTGTAGGTAGGTTGACGAGGTTGCTGGGGTTGTGCTACTGGCTGAGGTGGTTGTTGTGGTTGTCGTGGTTGTGGTGGCCTAACCTATTGTTGAGGAGGGTAATAGGAAAGGTTCTATGGTGGGTTTCTGAACTGGTTTTGACGGTTCCCTCCCTGGTTCCCCACAGTGTTTATAGCTTCGTTGTTGACCACTCCTTCGGTTGTAGGACCAACTGGTGCAGAGGGCATTTTCCTGAAGTTTCTAGGTTTAGGATCAAAAGGGTTTATCATAGTGGCATCTTTAAAGTGGGCTTGCAAGTATCGAGCACTGTCATAGAGTTCATTCATGGTGGTAGGACGGTGCATGATCAAGACATTCCTTAGGGAAAGTGTAGTGTTTCCAATAAGCATCTTCACTTGTTCCCCTTCAGAAATAACATCTGTCAATTTTTCTGCCATTCCCCTCCAGCAATCAGCAAACTTTATGAAGTCCTCTTCGGGCTTCATCTTCTCAGCAATCAAGTCTGTGATGGAGCATGATAGTGCCACCCGGTCTCTGTATCTTTGCAAAAATTTGGTCTTGATAATATCGAAGTCTCTTGCCTCAAAGGAGTCGAGCGAGTAGAACCATTCCAATGCAGACCCTTCTAGTGATCGGTGGAACAAGGCAAGAACCCTATGATCATTTTTCCAGAATGAGGATTCGTAGAGAAAATCTTTTAAGTGGAGAAAAGGATTGCCAGTACCATTGTAGCGGTGATAAATTGGTAGCTCAGAAGGTGGAAAGTGGAGAACTGGTAAAGAAGGAATAGAAATCTCAGGAACCGACTTGGAGTCCAGGCAACATCTCAGCTCTTCATAACGTTCATTCATCTAGGTGAGCTGATCCATGATTGCCTAGGTGAGAGCAGGTTCTTGGTTTACTGGCGAGGGTATGTGGTTAGAGACATGATTTTGGAATTGAGGAGCATGACTTGGCAAATTTACTGAAGATTGTCCCATGACTTGATGGGTCAGGGGAGCAACATGGTTAAAATAAGATGGCTGAACAAATAAGGGTTGAACCACAGATAGTTGAACTTTAGATGGTTGAACTACAGATGGTTGTGCTAGTGCCAACGATGGTTGAATCACAGATTGTTGAATAATAGGTGGTTAAACAAAAGGTGATTGAATGAGTGGTGGTCGAACCAGAGGACAAGGAGATGAGGCAACTTGGTTAACTTCAACTTGATCTGAGGCCATTTTGCCCTTCACCATGGATTGTATGCGGGCGTAGGTTTCTAAGTCGGTATAGAGAGACAACTCCCTAAAGAGTTGTTCAACATCACGAGGAGCAGATGGTTGAGGGACCTCTTGCGCTTCTGACTCAAATAATGAATTAACAAGACCATCTGACAGAATTGGTTGGTGACCCATCTCGTGTTCTCAATGTCCAGCTTGTTCCGCCATTCCAATGTGCCTTCTAGACTTTAGTTGCATTGAACTTCAAGTTGACAAAGTAAACAAAGAACTTTTTTTGGTTTTTTAGTATTTTGCAAAAAGTTAGAGGTTTGAATTTTTGTGTGACAAGCAAGTGATGCAAAGACTTGAAAGCAAGATTACGCAATGATTTTGATTAAACCTTAGGTTTATGGATTTATTAAGAATTGTTCTCTCAACAAATGGGTTAGGATCCTAACTCCAATCTCCAATGACTTAGGTTTCACACAATCTCACCACGTGTAGGTAACATAGGATGCTTCGGGTTTTGGGGAGTGGTACAACCAACCCGATCATGAAGAGGAATACTCCACGTATGAGGAATTACGGAGGCCTTGATGAAAGCCAACCAAGTCAACTAGGAAGAAATATCCCAGAAGAGATGTCAGAATCCACTAAGAGGGTGTTTTGGATGGGAGGGGTAAATGGGAGAGTGAGCTCCCGCCTCAAAAAAGTGTAAAATAAGGAGGTAGAGAGAAGGAGTAGAGAATCCAATCAAATAATAAAACAAGTAATGAGTAAAACATAAACTTAAATAAACAAGCAATCAACACCACACAAGCAATTAGAAACTAGACAAGCAACTAGAAACTAGAATCCAGACCTTGTTTCATATGTGAGCCAAATGGAGATAGTGAAAAGGTGATGGAAAGAAGAGGGTTCAGATCTGATAGCCAAGAAAAAGGGTGGTCCATGTGGGGGGACCGATGTAAGAATAAGTTGGTTCACGTGGTAACCGGGGTAAAAAGTAAAGGTGGTTCACGTGGGAACCGGTTTTGGGTAAAAAAGGGTGGTTCACGTGGGAACCGGTTTGAATAGTCAAAAGAGGGCCACGTGGGGCCAATTAAAAATGAATAAATATCTGATCCAAGTTGGGATAGATCTAAAAAAAAGGGGTTTGGTTCACGTGGGAACCGAAGTAAAGAAAGAGATTGGTTCACGCGGGAACCGATTAAAAAGGAAAAGGGTGGTTCACGTGGGAACCGGTTTAAATAAAATGACAGAAATTAAATGGCATACTTGGCACTTCAGATCTGATGAAAGATGGGTGAAATCAGAAATTTTGAGATGGCATGAAGTTAAGAAAGGAGGAAAGAAGGAAAGGCTCATGTGGGAACCGGTCTAGAATTAGAACTAGTTGAAAACAAAACACTAAGCACCCACGGTTAAAGACATTGCTTGTCCCACCGTGGTCGCCACAAAGTTGTCGACTCTTAAAATTCGATGGGGTCTCTCCTTTTCAGGGAAGTCCGTGAACCCAGATCGTCACCTCAAGAGGGGATGAGAAAAGAAAGGAATAAAGCACAGAAAGCAACTCTCACCTCGGTCCCACACTCACATTGATCCCCGAACATTCATCCCTCGGCATCGCTCGATCACCAAAGAGACGGTTCGGGTCATGTGGGAGGAGTATGAGAAGAATAAAATTAAGACATGTGGTCGCTAGGAACTGTGGGTTCCGATTTATAGAATTAAAATGACCGTGTGTACCTTAGCGTGAAGAGTGCGGGTTAAAGCTTCTCCTTCTTCGGCCGGCCGATGAAGAAGAGTCATCAACACGTGGGTGCTTGATTTTCTGTGCAACTAGACAAATAAACAAGTGAAAAGACTATTAGAACTAAGCAAAGTGGAGTATATGTAAAGAGAATAACATGAAACACACAATTGACTCGAAACTGACCATATTCGGGTTATCTCTAACCCCTATTTTATTTTCGGATAAATAGACTAAAAATAATGTAAAAAAATGTAAAAAATTACAGGATGATGGAGAATCATGAAACAAAGAGATAGGAAAAAGAACAGAAAGATTCTGAGTTGAATAGAGAAAGATATAGCCAAATCTGTGTTGTCGAAAAAGCCGAGCAGCAGTCCAGGATCTGCCAGGCACGACTTTGCTTCTACGCTCGTCATGGCCAGCCCCGACCTCAGAATCAACTTCCGTTGATTGTAAACTGAATAACACTCGGAGAGGAAGAACTTTGATGAAGAGAGCTCAGGCAGAAGATGTTCACACACTGCTGTAGAGGATGAAGAAGAGAGACCTGGCTAATCACCTGCATAACAGCCTTCCTTTCTCTTGAACCGACTTTTCTCTCTCTAAAAACTTGAAATTCTCTCTCTAAAAATCACAAAATCAATGCAGGAGGGAGGTTGGACGTCTTGAGATGCCTGGGGGTCGTGCTCATGCCTTTGGAACAACCAGAATCAGAGTCAATTTATAGGAGAACGAACGGCGCGATCGAGACTAAAAAAAGGGCACCTTGCGCCCTACCCCAGGGCGCATGCGCCCCACTGAGGGGCGCATGTGCCTCCCAGTGGGGACGCATGGCACTTTTCCCAAAAAAATCGACCTTATCCGGTCGATCCGTTCAACGGTAGAGCCCCGGTGAAAAACTAGTTCCCTCGTGCCTCAAGGGCAGGGCGCATGTGACCACAAGTGAGGGCACAAGGTCACGTGCCTCACTGGTAGGGCGCATGGGCACGTGCCCTGGGTCCTGGGCGTGTGTGACCAGGGACCCGGACGCATGGAACTATTTTTGCGCGTCCTTCTTTCAGAAGCCATTGCGAACACTCCCGAACTTGGAATGCGACGCCGTTTGTTGCGTTGGAAAGATAACAGGCCGAAGAAGCTTTCTATAGCATCGGATCAGCCATCACACCCACAAAAACTTCAGAATTTTGTCTGTAAGTTAGGGCAGTGAACAGAAGATCCGATACATGTCAAAATGACTCTGACGGCAAACTGGAAAGGCACGGTATGCAACAAAACTTGTTCGGGGTGTGAATATGACCATAACCTTCAATGCATGATCATTAGGCATTTGGTCATTCAGCCAATTTCCGTGTTTACACGATTTACGTGTGGCTTTCGCTTGGAAATTACAGCTTTTTGCCGAAAACTTCGGAAAGCATTCGATTTCGTTCGGCGTACCTCCAAATCAACTTTAAAGGACCCGGCATCATTCTAAGGTCAATCACATATGTTACCCAATAAAACATGAGTTTTATGCTCTGGATTAGGTGAATTTGGCGTGTCTACAACTGGCCCATCATCTCTTTCTGTCAACATTGGGCCCGAAAGCCCCCTCTATCAAACATTTCTTGAAGTCATCCCTTTTTATCAATAACTTCATCTACTTTGGCTCTCGTAGTTGATCTCACCCCAAATCGGGCACCTGAAGCCCATTCTATCTTTATGTTTAACACTTCCCAAAAAAAAGTCCTCCTCGAAACTCAAAGTTTGATCGAGGAAACATCTCAACTTGCCTCGAAAAGGCATTCGACCTAAGGAGCCACCAGATCCTTGATTGACCTTCTTTGCCCTCCATCGTCTCCAATAAATTCCACTCCCTCCACCTCCTCTTCCTTCCCTTATTTACCTTCTTCTTTTTTAGGTTTAGTTTCTAATAAAACAAAACAAAAATCAGAGGTAAGAGAGTTCCAGAAAGATACCTGCGTCAGTTAGCTCAGAAAAGCTTAGAATGTGCCAAGCTATCGGAGTATTTAGGAAATGCAATCCAGTTGAATGAGATCCGATATGAGGATAAGGACAACATTGATCCAACTTTAGGGGTTTATGAGGTTGTATCGGAAAAGGATCCTGATATTTAGAATGAAGAAGAGGATTTGGTTGATGCTTATGCATCCAGTTTAAGAAGATTTGAAGAACCATCAGCCACGGTGGATGAACTGACCAAGGAACTTAATCTTGGAACACCGGAAGATCCTAAGAATATCCTCATCAGCACCAACCTCACCCCTTTAGAAGAAAAGAATCTAATGGGGGTACTACAAGAATACAAGGACATGTTCACTTGAACATACGAAAACATGCCAGGGTTAGACAAGTCATTGGTAGAGCATCGATTGACTTTAAAACCTGAGGCTACCCTGGTCAAGCAAAAGTTAAGTATATTCCACCCAGACATAGCACTAAAGATGAAGGAAGAGGTCGATAAGCTACACCAAGCAAAATTCATTAGAGTCATCCTTTATCCGCAATGGGTGGCAAATATAGTCCCGGTCATGAAGAAGGATGGAAAGGTTCGAATTTGCATTGACTTCAGGGACATAAACCGAGCGTGTCCGAAAGATGATTTCCCCCTTCCTCATATCGATGTTCTTGTTGATAACACAGCTGGATATGAAACCCTATCATTCATGGATGGATATTCAGGGTATAATCAAATTCGGTTAGCAGAAGAGGATCAAGAGAAGACCTCGTTCACTACACCTTAGGGAACTTATTGCTACGTCGTCATGCCCTTTGGATTAAAGAATACCGGAGCAACTTTTCAAAGGGCCATGGTAGCGATATTTCATGATATGATGCATAAATTTGTAGAGGTGTATGTGGATGATCTAGTGGTTAAATCTCAGACCCAAGATGAGCATACTGAGGTGTTAAAAAGGGTGTTGCAACGAGCCAGGGAATGTAAGCTCAAAATGAACCCTAAGAAATGTGTGTTTGGAGTATCATCCGGAAAATTACTTGGGTTCATCATTAGCAAAATAGGCATCAAAATCAATCCCAACAAAGCCAAGGACATCATTGATATGCCTCCACCAAAGAACTTAAAAGAGCTGAGAGAGTTGATTGGTAGGCTACAATTTGTTCGCTGATTTATCTCACAACACTCCCAAAGGTGTAAGCCTTTCTATAAGTTAACCAGGGCAAAGGCCGAATTCAGATGAGATTCAAGATGCCAGGAGGCATTCGATGGTTTAAAGAAATATTTGTCAAGCCCACCTGTGCTCAAACCTCCGGTTCTCGGCAAACCCTTAATCTTATACATCTCGGTTTTGGAAGGATCCCTTGGAGCAGTATTGGCACAATTAGATGATGAAGGGAAAGAGCGAGCAGCATACTATTTGTCTAAGATCTTCGACCCTTGTGAGTAGAAGTATACAACCATGGAAAAAACCTGTGCCATCCTGGTTTGGGTGGTCCAGAAGCTTAAACATTACTTTCTGGCTCACGAGGTTAATCTCATTGCTCGTATGAATCCCATCAAATTTCTTGTTGAAAAATCTGTCCTGACTGACCGGTTGGCACGTTGGCAGAGCTTTCTCTCTCAATTTGACATCACCTATATCTAACAGAAGGTGATCAAGGGCTATGCAATTGCTGAACACCTTGCACATCATCCTATCCCAATCTTTGACCCTATCCAATCAGAATTTCCCAATGAAGAATTGATGTCCATTCGATCTTCCAATCTATGGACTTTATATTTTGATGGGGCATTAAACTCTCATGGTAGAAGGATAGGGATTGTTCTTCTATCACCCGAAGGTGTCACCATTCCACAGGCTTTTCAGCTCCATTTTCTAGCAACAAACAATATAGCTGAGTATGAAGCCTTATTGGCCGGACTGGAGGCTGCTCACTTCTATGGTGTCACTAAATTAAGGGTGATCGGTGATAGTCAATTGATTCTCCACCAAGTGCTGGCCAAATACCACACATCTCATCCCGGGCTCAGACCATACCAAGAACTCACTGCCTGCTACATCAAACTATTCTCCAAACTTGAATTCATTCATGTTCCTCGTGCTCAAAATATTCTTGTCGATGCTCTCGCTTCCCTGGCATCTTCACTATCTGTCCCACTAGGCAGACAGGTTAGGACGATCTATGTCCGCTGACGTACCATTCCGGTAGTAGAAGATGCACGATTCTTGAGGGTTAAAGAAGAGTTTGAAAGGAAGGAATATATTGAGCAAAAGGAGGAAGTATCTTTGGTCGAGTTGGAGGAACTAGAAGAGGGTGAAAAGCCATGGTATCATGAGATTGTGAATTACTGTCAGGATCAGACATACCCACTAGGATCAACCGCCGAAGATAAGAAAGCCATAAGAAGAATCTCCCAGAGATACACCATCATAGGTGGAGTGCATTATAAAAGGAGTCTGGCCGGCATTCTATTAGGGTGCGTAGATGAAGGCTAAATTGGTGCTTAAGGAAGCACATTCCGGAGTATGTGGAGGCTATGTAAATGCTCAAGCCCTCGCCAAGAAGACCATCAGGCAAGGGTATTACTGGCCTACTCTGGAAGAAGATTGCTCGATCTTTTTCCGGCACTGTCATCAATGTCAACTTCACGTTGACAAGATTCACTCTCCCGCATCTTCCCTTCACCCGATTCATGCCCCATGGCCTTTCGCTATGTGAGCTTTTGATGTTATCGGACCCCTTGGTGACCCAAACTCCACAAACAAAACCAAATCCTTCATCCTAACGGCAACAGAGTACTTCACCAAGTGGGCGGAAGCGGAAGCATACGTGGAAATCAAGGCATCAACAGTCTGCACCTTCATCAAACGCAACATCATTGCCAAGTTCGGGATCCCAGGCGACATCATCACCGACAATGGACCACAATTCATCTCTCAGGAGCTGTGCGACCTTTGCAATAGGTATTGCATCAGATTGCATCATTCATCTCCATATTATCCTCAAGGAAACGGTCAAGCAGAAGCCACCAATAAAACTCTGATAAAAATCATTAAGAAAACTTGTAAGTCTAGCAAGTTCGCGGACTGGCCGGATAAGTTAGTTGATGCTCTATGGGCCTACCGCACTTCTATTCGAACCCCAACGGGTCAAACTCCCTATGCCTTGGCATTTGGGATGGAGGCGGTAGTCCCATACGAAGTACTCATTCCTTCCCTCTGAGTTCAGATCGATCGAGACATCCCGATGGATGAACGTCGGGATTCCTTTCTCGCGCAACTCGAACTCTTGGACGAAAGGAGGCTGGCCGCTGCCGAACATGCTAGATCTTATCAGAATAAACTTAAAAGATTTTATCAGAAGAGGGTGGTGGAGAGAAAATTTGAAATCGGTGAGGTTGTGCTTAAAAGAATATTCATTAAGTCGGGCGGTCCCCGCTCCAAACTTCAACTTAATTGGGAGGGTCCATATGTAATCTCAGCAGTTTATCCTGGTAATTCGTATAAGCTAACTAATACAGAAGGAGAAGAACTAGCTGATCCCGGAATGGTGTATACCTTAAAAAATATTTTCCTTAAAACAAAAATCACAAAAAATAGAAAAATCTATAAAATCCAGAGGTGTGAAGAATGATGATAACATCTAACGCTTGCTTGTTCGGTGCCTCAACTTGTCACTTAGGGAAATAAGGATAGGCATCATACTGCACACACTACACAACTAGGTTTTGAAATCTGATGATTGGAAGTCAGAGAGAAAGCTAGAAAACACTTGGCAAAAGAAGGTCAACCCTATCCTGTTCTCTTCTTATCTCGGTCTAGAATGGATAAAAAGGGGTTAGAACAAGGAGTATCGAAAGTGCCCATTGCCTCAGTAAGAGGATGCCTCTGAAGGTCTGACTTCTTAAAAGAAAATGTGCCAAAAGATGGGCAATGACCCCTTAGGTTGGCAAAAGAATAGACCTGTTTGAATGTGTACCAACAAAAGCCCAAAAAAAGAAAAGGCTCCAAAAGATGGGCAATGAACCCCTCAGGTCAAAATTAAGCAAAAGAAGAAAGACCTGTCTGAATGTGGGCCATCAAAGAAAAAGGGCTGGAAGGAAGGACCTGAGGATGTCAAATCTCAAACGGGCAACGCAGCACTAGTAGAGAAACAAATTCGACACCCCTGAATTCTATTAAGGACTTACCATCAATCCTCTTCCCTCTTTAACCTTGCGGGTAAGGTTGACCGACTAGACCCAAGAAGAGGCATAGCCTATCAAAGGCGGAAGGTTAAAAGATTCTGGACTAGGCACTTTCTTACACGTGATGCCTACTCTTAACCCTTGGGTAACGATAAGGAGCAAATATGACAAGCAAGGCAAATGATGAAATGATCATTTCCTTCACACCGCACAAAAAAAACCAAATATTTCAAAGACATCAAACAAATTCATAAAATCAAAAAATCTTAAAAAGTAAATATCCAAAATACCAAAAAATTGTAAAACCATCAAAACCCAAACAAATCAAAAATTTCAAAATGCCTAAAAACTTGCTTTCTAAATTGATTAGCTGCCTTTGCATTCATGTTTAATTTCAGTCTTGCATATTTCCTTTTGTGCATACTTATGTTTTTCTGTTATCTTTACCTTGATAAGGCCTATGTCCCTTGACGAAAGATCAAGGCAAGGGACTAAGCCAAAATAAAATTCTAATATCTTCTCTCAAGTGGATGCAGGAATAGGAGAAGGCATGCCATCTTCATATCCCCAGACACTTAGAGGAAGCAAAAACAACAAAAAAATCAAAAATTGAAAAACAAAAGTGGACTACCCCGACCCCTATTAGGACTTGCATTTAGTATTGCATCTATCAAAATAAATAATATTTGAGATGTTGAAGATATCAAGTCTAGAGGGGGCTGAACCTGAGAACCCCTTCAACAAAATCAGTGAGGGCTCAGTCATTCCCTAGGCTTGCGGATAGGCCAAAGTTGAATATGCGGGGACGACGGTTTCTTTACGGATGTCCTGACCCATTATATTCAACCTATATCTTCAACTATTTTCTTATACTTAGTTGTATTTCATTAAACCCAGCATGCATCATTTCATACATGCATCACCCCTGCCATGACCTCCTTCTAGTCACATCGTGAACCCTTTTAAAGATGGTCCTTTATAGCCCCTAGAGGAGGTCTTGATTTTTCACAGAATCGGTTTCCACCATGATTTCATCAAAACAAAGAAGTTATTCTATGTCGAACTGAACCGGTATTGTTGAGTAAAACCTTATGAACTTGAAGAACCCAACCTTGGTTGATTGACTGTCTCCTCTTTACTTTTTGTAGTTTACTTTTCAATGCATCTCTACTGAGTCCAGCACACCATGCAGTTCGGGTCCTGGCCGGTAACAATTCTCCCCCACGTGGGGTTTTAGTTATTTACTTTAAGTACTGTTTTTCTCTTTAGCCAATCAACTAGAGGGAAGGTTTCGATAAGACAAAGGGTAATCTCAGAGTCCGATAAAGTTTTATTTCACTCAACTAGGACAATGAGGGCGTGTCTAAATATACACATTGGCGTCACCTTTTCAGTCTGTTACCACATCATTCCACTGCGCCACACTACGCTTCACTACATTCGCCTATGCTTCATTCATGTCACTCCCTTGCAAAGCCGATGCCAAGGCGAGGCAAGCTGTAGACACGCAATTTTGGTCCAATTGAAGAGCTTGAATTCTTACTTTCATGAATAATATTTGAGTAACCTTTCAAGGGAACCGAGTTTTTTGGAAAAATCAAGTTTTTTGGCGCATTTCGAAGTAGATCGATAAGTGTTGACCAGAATCAAAGCGTCATATATATAGGGCACCAAGCGCCCTGTATATAGGGCACCTGGCGCCCTACTTATAGGGCACCTGCACCTGGTCTGACTGACTAGACAGATTGATGGGACGGTTCTGCAAATAAAGTTGTCCTTTTCTTGGCTATAAAAGGACCCCCATTTAGAGACTTGAGGACACACCAAGGGCGCCCCCCAAACTCTCTCATCTACCACAACACTCCCAAGGCCTTACAACCCCTCTCCAAGCTCTCAAACCATTCCAAAACCCTCTCCCAAAAACCCCAAAAACCTACAGTTTCATTCTTCAGAAATATGATTTTTCTCTGACTTTGAGGGCCTTTGCACTCCATTTCCCTTACATCTAGTGCCAAAACACTCTTCCATTAGCTTCACTTGAGTATTGGCTGCTTGAAGAAGTCCTTCTTCCGTCTTGGAGGTCTTCCTACACTCCGAGGCGACGCCGCGAAGAAGGGAAGAAAATCTGCTGAAACCAGTCCTTGGTGCCCCATAAATAGGACACTTTGACTTTGGTCAACGCGCCCCTTCAAGGGGACACCTGCAGCTAGTGCCCAGACCCTGTTTTGCATTTTTTTGAGTTTATTTACCTTTCCGGTTGATCCTTTGCTCCCCCCTTTCATTTTAACTTTCATTAACATGTCATTTAGCGCATATTAAGCCACTCATTTGCATTTTCATGCATATTTAAACCTTCTAAACAGGGGTTTGGATTTAGTCCCAATCCGGTCAGTTCCTTCCCTTTTTCATGTTTAAATTCCAATTTGTGCATGATTCAACACTTTCACTAGAACTAATGATCTTTTCACTTGTTTCTATGTTTTTTTATGGACATTTGTAGGTAAATCCGGCTGAGGTGGAGCTTCAACCAAATCAAAGACGAAGGACTCACTAAGCTCTCTTCTTTCGGCCGGCCGAGAGAGGAGAAGTCGGAACCCAACAATCTCCCCGCTTCCAAAGGTACGACGGTCATTTTATTCTTTATTTTTATTTCTTTCTACTATATTTTGGAGTCTTTGGCTCCTAGCGACCACAACCACTAACATCCCATCCACCAAGACCCCAAAGCAAGCGTAGGGGTCGGAAAAGGGAGATCTACAGATATCCCATTTCGGGTGCTTACACTAAGGAGGGCATCCCCATCCTCTAGCATTATTATCCTCATCTTCCAGCCACCCTAGTCTCATCCCAACCTCCCCAAATCGTTCTCTCTTCGTCCCGGTGCTCGAAGATCATCCCAAAGTGAAGAAGAAGCCGGTCTATACTCTGACGTGCTACACTACTGATCACCAGCTTCTATAGATCCTTATGGTCATTTTCCTGCCTGTCTTCCTTCAGAAGAAGTGTGACACATCAAGATATCTTTTATCTCCAACAAACTGAGATCAATTATAACATTTCCTTAGCTCGTGATGGCTTCAACACCAGCGCTGCACAGACAGATCCAAAGTCTTCTTTTCTAAGTCATCGTCTTCTCAGTCAATTTCAGTACATTTAATGGTAGATTCAGCCTATACATCCTTCATAGAAATTGTTCCCCGGTGAGTCCTATTTTATCTCCAATAAGAATCATTCAATTCAGATATTTTTGCTTCCCATACCACGTCCTGCATCGATATTGTGTTGGGAGTTTCCAGAACTTCACTGTCCAAGATCCATCTTATCACGTAAAATTCAGATTATTTATCATAAGATTCAAGCAAAGTTGTCTTAATCTCAAACAACCATTGGTAAGTTATCTTTATTTTGAAACAAATGGCACTTGATTCTGACATCAGTGTTGTCTATTACGGTCTCTACATCAGAGCCACGACAGTTTACATTGAATCTGTCCAACCCGGTTGCCACTTTGCCTGGGTTGTATTATCTTTAATCATCTATATTATCTTTGCTAACTCTTCATTCATATAATTTAGTTCATATTTAAGCATCATTTTTATTTTATTTTTAATCATTTCATATATCAAAAAAAACTAAAAAAAAGGGTTAGTGCTAACCCCGAATCCGGTGAGTTTGTTTCCAATTGTCATTTTATGTTATTGTTTTTACAAGTTACTACACTTCATTCAGTTCTAATCCTTCTCCACTTATTTTCTTATCTTATTGTCTTCTAGTTGCACAAGTACATCAAGCTAGCATCCGTTGGAGACTCTTCTTCATCGGCCGGCCGAAGAAGAAGAAGGTTGAACTCACATCTCAATCTCCCGCGCTAAGGTACACACGGTCATCTTTTATTTTTTAATTCCATAAAGCGGAGCCCGCGGCTCCTGGCGAGCACTCCAATATTTTATTCATGTTCTAAGTTTATGTATTCCTCACTCTTCTCCCACATGACCCAAACCATCTCCGGTGCTCGAGCGACGCCGTGAGATGAAAGTTCGGGGATCAATGTGAGTGTGGGACCGAGGTGAGAATTTTATTGCTTTCTGAGTGTTTTTCAATTCACTTCCTTTCCCTTATTCCATCTTTCACCTTCTCTTAAGGTGCCAATCTGGAACCCGTTTCTAGAGTCGACAAAAGTGATTTGGGTCACGGAGGAACCAGTTTAGGAAAGGGAGGTTGGTTCACACGGGAACCGATTTTTATGAAGAAAGGGTGTTTCACATGGGAACCGGTGGAAAATATGACAAAATAGAAAGAGGGCCACGTGGGGCCAATATGAAGGTGCTGTAAAGAGGTGGTCCACGTGGGGATCGATTTGAAAATAAGTTGGTTCATGCGGGAACCGAGTTGGAAAGAAAGGTGGTTCACGTGGGAACCGGTTTATAAGAAGAAAAGAGTGGTTCACGCGGGAACTGAGTTAAAATTAAAGACAAGTAAGTCAAGTCCACATGGGGGACTATGGGAACCTCGGGAATCATTTTTTATTCTTGGAAAAGATTTTTTGTTTTTTGTATGTTTTGAAATATCGACATCCGAATTTTCTAGTAAAGTAGGTGATAGACCATAAAAACTACTAGATAGTCTAGGTGATATTAGAAGAGTATAGAATCGAGGTTCGGGTTCTGTGAAAATATTTTTTGACCTCTCTCCATTGGATGGTGCGAATATCCAATGTTCATTTACATTGAGCAAACACTCGAACACCCTTGATTAACTGCCATAGCGATCTTGTTTGATGAGAGCGTGCACATCCACAACATACAAAGAACACAAAGGGCCCTGGCCTTTTAGGCCCGATGAGATGCAAACAAGTTTGATTAGATTTTGTTTGAAGTTGATTTATGTTTGATTTAAGAATGGATTTTGATGTGGTTTGAAATGTTGATTTGATTTCCATTTGACTTGGATTTGAATGTTAAGTGTTTTCGAGGTTGTTTGTTTTGTTTGGTTTGTTTTACTTTAATTGGTTGAAGTTTATTTTATTTTTTGTTTGAACTTGATATTTTATATGTGTTGATCAATTTGACTTGTTTAAGTTTAGTTGACATGTGCTGAGTCATTTTAATGTGGTTTTCTCATGTCGGTTGGTGTTTTCATACCAATTCGGGTGTGTTCGGTATGTTTTAAATGTTTTGAAGTTTGGTTTAAATTCATTAAACTTGAACTTCAAATTGTTAATGATCTGAATTTGACATGTTTTAAGATGAATTTCATATGCATTAATATTTTATTTATGTGTTCTTTTCAGTTGGTTGTGAATTATTTGATTTGCACTTGTTTAAGCATTTGAATTCAAATAAATTAAGTGTATTGAATCAATTTTTCCAGATTGTATTAAATCTGATTTTTGTTGAATGTTAAAGCTTTAATGATATGTTTTAAGCATGTTTTAAGGTTGGTTTGAATGTATTTTCAAATTTAATTAAGTTAACTTAAGATTTGGTTAACTCTTGTTCGGTTTGCATCACATCCGGTCTGTCAGGCTAGTGTCGATGCGTGGTCACTAGCAATCAACTCGGCACTTGAAATGTTCATTGAATATTCATGCTCATGTTGGTGTACATCAGATGTGGCAGTTCATATGCCAAGAATAATGCTTGTCGAAGTGCAAATGTGTGAATGTCCTTCCCTTGTTGTAAAATCCCACTCTGACCGAAAATTTTGGCGATGTCCGCCTTATTTTCCGATCGGTGTGAATTTTTACCCGTCCTACATGGCATAGTCTTTTGACTTTCCAAGTAGTGGGAAGGATCGTTCGCAATGGGAGCCGGCCCGCGCCCACGTCCGGGTCAACATACCGGATACGGGTCCGGGCTAGCTGCCCAAGGTGGAGCGCCCACGTGGTGGTGCTAACTCCTTATTTAATTTTGGCATTTCGCCTTCATATTTAATTAAGGTTTATTTTAAGTGTCCAAGGCCCAATGGGCCAGCTTCATCAGCACAATGGGCTGGTCTTCATGCTATGTCAGCTCGCCTGGCCCAATTCGAGCTTCGTACGGGTCTTGGCGGCTGCTTTGAACTTCATGACCCAATGGGCTCCTTGTGCACCTCCATGGCCCGGTTGGCCTGATTTGCCCTCCATTTTTGCACCTTGACATCTTGCTGTAGTAGCCGGCTAGGTGAGCCTCGCAGGGGCTGGAATGGGTTGGCTGAGGTGCTGTTTAGGTGAGCTTTGGTAGGACTGCACAAGGGGTAGGTTTAGGTATGAACTAGGACTGGTTTTAGGAATGCACAAAGGGCATGAGAATTGAAGGCCCGCCCGAGTAGTCTCGGTCCATCCGGCGGATTCCGAGAGTCTCAAAGCATCGACCCTCCTTCCACACATCAAAGAGGATGTTTGTTTTGTTTGGGGGTGCTGTAGAAGCTGTATTGGGTGTTTTGCACATAGGGAAAACTAGGTGACCATCAAAGGGGCCTGACATGGGTGCTCACAAGGGGGCGTAACTTCCGGGCCAAAGAAGGGGGCCTGTTTTGCATGCCATTCGGGGCCTGATTGGGAGAGGCAGGAGGTGCATGTCCAAGTGACCATCAGTGGGGTCAAACCAAGCATGATAGTAGAAGTTTTAGAGGCCAACATGGAGGGCCAAAAGGGTGCACAAAGGGGCTGGTTCAGAGGCCTGTTTTAAGGGGCAGCAAGGGGTTGTTTTTTTGTGATGGCCAAATAGAGGGTACACTTGGGGCTTTCTGTAGACAAACGTGAAGGGAACTCAAAGGGGGATGAATAGGCATTACTCAAAGGGTATGCCACCATGGAGAGGGGTAGAGAAGAGAAGGGGAAGAGTTGAATTAAAAGGCTACATTGGAACACACTTTTTCAACTCACCGGTTTTTTCTTCTCTCTTGCACTGCAGGTGGTGTTGAAGATGATGGGATGAAGGTGCCACCAAACCCTTATTCTCTTGCTGTTGGATGATAAAAGGGGGTCTTCTCCTTGTTGATGTTGATGGATGGAGCAAAGGAATGAAGAGAGCTTGCTGCACTTACTGAAGTTGGCACACCAATCAGGTGGGCTGGTTGCACCTGCTGCTGGCGTGCCTGCTGGAGGGAGGCATTTTCTCCTTCTTCTTATTCACTTAGAACACCACAAGGAGGCTGGAGAGGTTTCTGACTTGCCTATGAAGACGTCCAATCAAGGAGAAGCTGTCTTGGAGCAGGGTAGAGGGAGGAGAGGTAGGGCTTCCGCAGGGTGATCAGCTTGTCCTGCACATGGCCAGCAGAGGGGGCTTTTATAGGGGCTGAGGGGCGCCATCTCCAGGAGGAGATAAGGCTGGAGATTGTTGAGAGGAGATAAGGATAACTCAAGGGAGGTTGGGGATGATAAGGATAACCCATAGTTGGTTGTTGAGGATGATTATGCGCCAACTAGAAAGAGAGGGAGAGAAGGGTGCGCACCATCTCCTCCTTTCAAGGAGGTGTGCGCACATGACATGTGGAAAGAAGGCTGGTTCGACCAAGGCTTGGATGAGGATAAGCTGGGTTAGTTTTAGGATTAGTTAGGATGAAGATAAACCAAGGGAGAGATAGCGATAAGCCATGGGAGGTGGTTGAGGGAAGTGGTTGAGTGGGACCCACCAGCCAAGGAAGGAGGAGGTGGGTGCGCCTCCCTCCCCTATTTTCTAGGGCTTCTTGCGCACACATCAGATGAGGGAGGATGGTATTTGGCCATGACAGGTTGGGTTAGCCCATCTTGGGTTAGGTTTAACCCTGGTTTAATCAGAGTGCTCCCGATCCAACGGCTAGCATTAATTACGACCAAAACCAATTAAATAAATCTCAAATTGACTTCAAAAAAAATCAAGATCATGCCCTGATGGCCATTTATCTTATTCTCTATCCTGATGTGTGGTTGAGATCACTTGAATTGCAACGGATCTCTTAATTTAGCTAGTTTCTCTGATCGGTGCGATCTCGGCCGTCGATAATGCCGAAAACTGTAATTGAATGCAATTGCCTCCTCCCATTGGCCAAATTTATTTTTCATGCATCAATATTCATGAGATAAAATTTTTGGGTCATTAAAATTTAAATTTTCAGCCCATCGGTCGATCCAGAGCTAATCGGACCATTATGCCCCTGGTGCGAGAACATACGGCTTTCCGTCCGGATTTGCTCTTTCTTGCATATCTCTTCATCCGGGGGTCGGATTTTCGATCCGTTTTGAGCATTGACTAGCTCTATCCAATATTGACAATGTGGTAAAGTTGTAATTCCTTGTTAGAGTCCCAATTTGTCCCAAAGTGTCAGGGGCAAAATGGTCATTTCGGCCTTCCGGTGTCCGTTTTTTATGTTTTGGGCACCGTTCTGAAGCTCTTGACCGGGGCTATGTAATGAGCACATTATCTTGGCCATTTGTAACATGTAAAGCCATGCCAAGGCATTTCCAAAGCCTATTTACATCATCTATTTATGAATTTTTTGAATCTGGGTCAGATTTTCTGCACCGGCTTCGGCATTGCTGAAACTTGTATCAAGCAAGCTAAGCGGAAAAATTTGATGCCAACAGGGACAATCTTAAAGGAAAAGTAAACAGTAAGTTTAAAGGTAAATTGACATGGAAAAGGTAAAGGACAAGCCGGTTCGCGTGAGAACCAAATCTGAAAACAACTAGTTGCACGGATCAATCAAGCTAGCATGGTTGAAGACATTGGTTGTCCCACCGTGATCGCTAAAAAGCTGTCAACTCCATAAACAGGTTCTGGATCGGCACCTCAAGAAAAGGTGATGATGGAATAGGGAAAGGGAGTGAATCAGAAAACACTCAGAAAGTGGTAAAATCCTCACCTCGGTCTCACACTCACATTGATCCCCGAACTTTCATCTCACAGCATCACTCAAGCATCAAAGACGGTTCGGGTCATGTGGGAGGAGAGTGAGGAATGAATTGACTTAAAGCATGAATAAAAGAGGTGGTCTTCAGGAGTCGCAAGCTCCGCTTTATGTAATTGAACAAGAGATTAAGTTAGATGACCATGTGTATCTTAGCATGGGAGATTGAGATGTGAGTTCAACCTTCCTCTTCTTCGGCCGGCCGATGAAGAAGAGTCTACAACCAATGCTAACTTGATGTTTCTATGCAACTAGAAGACAAAGAAGATAAGAAAACACATGAAACAAGGATTAGAACTGAGTGAAGTGTAGTAACTATAAAAACAATAACATAAAGTGGCAATTGGAAAGAAACTCACCAGATTCGGGGTTAGCCCTAACCCCTTTTTTTGTTTTTTATGATGTCTGAAATGATGAAAAACTGAATAAAAATGATGCTTAAATATGAACTAAATGATATGAATGAATAGTTAGCAAAGAGAATATGGATGATTAAAGATAACACAACCCAGGCAAAGTGGCAACTAGGTTGGACAGATTCAATGTAAACTGCATGGCTTTGATACAGAGATCGTAGCAAATAGCACCAATGTCAGAATTGAGTGTTGTTTGGTTTCAAAATAAAAAGGACTCACCGAGCATGGTTTTATATTAATACAAGTTTGCTTGAATCCTTTCGTAAGTGGTATGAATTTACCTAAAAGTTCTGTTGTTGGAAATGAAGTTTTGGAAACCACTGGTGCAATGTTGATGTAGGATGTACCACGGGCATCATAGATATTAAAATTGAACTATTCTTATTGTAAATAAAAGAGGACTCACCGGGGAATAATTTCTATGAAGGATATATATGCTGAATCTACAAGTAAGTTCAGTGAAAATGACTGAGAATACAATGACAAAGATGAAGAGACTTCATATCAGTCTGTGCAGCTTCGGCGTAGAAGCTTTCACAAGCCGAGGTGATGTTGGAATTGAGCTCCGTTTGTTGGAGATGAAAGATATATCAATTTATAAAACTTCTTATGAAGAAATCATGGACGAAAAATGATCAGGTAGATCTGTAGAAGCCGATGATCAGTAAAGCAGCATGTCAGAGCATAGACCGGCTTCTTCTTCACTTCGGGATGATCTCTGGGTACCGGGACGAAGAGAGGACGATTTGGTGAGGTTGAGAAGAGCTTAGGGTGGTTGAAATATGAGAAAAAGTGTTCTGGAGGATGGGGATGCCCTTTAGGTCATTCAAATGGTTCTCCTTTTATAGGGGATGAGAAACAGGTCAAAAAATAGCAAGTTTTGATACATCCGACCTTAGGTTCGATTTCCTCCATTTAATGATGCTAATTTTAATCATGAGTCTTATATAAACTTATCCAACTAATTGAGAGTGATTGAAAACCGTGGATCACCTTCCCCTTGTTCAAAATATGTCTCCACTTGAGGAGGAAACAAATCTAGTCTAAAAATAGCAAGTTTTGATGTATAAAATAACAAGTTGGATTATCATCATTTGATGATGTAATTTCGACCATGAAGCTTCCAGATACTTTACCAAGTGATTTGGTGGACTAAAAAGGAAGGTAAAGTCATGAATTAATTAGAGATGTGCCCAATGGGCTGGGCTTGCATGCAATTGGGTTAGATCAGGGGTGCGTGCGGACAGAATTACATGTCTAACTTCCAAAGGGTGCTGTAGACAAATGAATGTTGAGAGATCAGAATTGAATGTTGTTTGTTGCATTGAAAAGAGGACTCATAGAGAAAGATTATTGATGTTGAAGACTTCTTCATTAGACGTCCACAAAATCCTGTGAAAAATTTTCAAGTAGAGGATATGCTGGGAAAAGCATAATCTAGCACACAACGAAGCGGCGCGACCTTGGTGCAAAGACCACCAAGAGCAACATGGAAGTTAGAATAAGCTCTCCTTTGGGAAAAATGGATTTGATTAGAGAACAACAACACTTCCTCAGATTTCTAGTGAACTCCTTGGCTCTTCCAAAAGGATCATTCAACTTGATTTTAATAGTCTAAAAGAGATGTTGCCAATAGAATAAGGGTTTAAGCTCCAAATAAGGCCAAGTTGATGTGTCTACACTATACAAATAAAAATTTAATCCAAAGCTCCAAGTCCCCAACCCAAAGCCAGATTGCCCAATCCAAGCCCGTTCTGGGTTTGAATTGGGCAATCTGGCATCAGGTTGGGTAAAAATACCCAAGTCCCCAATCCAAAGCCGGATTGCCCAATCTAAACCCGTTCTAGGTTTGAATTGGGCAATACAACATCATATTGAACAAAAATACACAAGTCCCCAATCCGAAGCTAGATTGCCCAATCCAAGCTTTTCGGGGTTTGAATTGGGCAATCCGGCATCGGATTGGACAAAAATTCCCATGTCCCCAATCCGAAGTTGGATTGCCCAATCCAAGCCCGTTCCAGGTTTAAATTGGGCAATCTGGCATCGGATTGGACAAAAATTCTCAAGTCCCCAATCCGAAGTCGGATTGCACAATCCAAGCCCGTTCTTGGTTTGAATTAGGCAATCCAGCATCAAATTGGACAAAAATTCTCAGGTCCCCAATCCAAAGCTGAATTGCCCAATCTAAGCCTGTTCAGGGTTTGAATTGGGCAATCTAGCATTAGGTTGGGCAAAAATCCCCAAGTCCCCAATCCGAAGCCGGATTACCCAATCCAAGCCCGTTTTGTGTTTGAATTAGGCAATCCAGCATCAGATTGTACAAAATTTCTTAGGTCCCCAATCCGAAGTCGAATTACCCAATCCAAGCCCGTTCAGGGTTTGAATTGGGCAATCTGGCATCAGGTTGGGCAAATATCCCCAAGTTCCCAATCCAAAGCCAGATTGCCCAATCCAAGCATGTTCTGGGTTTGAATTCGGCAATTTGGCATTGGATTGGGCAATTAATTAGGCAATTCGACATCGTATTGGACAAAAGTTCCCAAGTTCCCAATCCAAAGCTGGATTACCTAATCCAAACTTGTTCTGGGTTTGAATTGGGCAATCCGACATCGGATTAGGCAAAATTCTCCATGTCCCCAATTTGAAGCCAGATTGCTCAATCCAAGCCATTTCGGGTTTGAATTGGAAAATTCAGCATCAGGTTGGGCAAAAATCCTCAAGTCCCCAATCCGAAGCT
This sequence comes from Cryptocoryne crispatula var. balansae, assembly GCA_036172225.1. Lineage (NCBI taxonomy): Eukaryota > Viridiplantae > Streptophyta > Magnoliopsida > Alismatales > Araceae > Cryptocoryne > Cryptocoryne crispatula. The sequence continues at coordinate 22,093,553 of CM069919.1, forward strand.
GGATTGCCCAATTTAAGCCCGTTCTGTGTTTGAATTGGGTAATCCGACATCAGATTGAGCAATGAATTGTGCAATCTGGCATCGTATTGGACAAAAGTTCCCAATCCGAAGCTAGATTACCTAATCCAAGCTTGTTCTGGGTTTGAATTGCGCAATCCGACATCAAATTGGAAAAATTTCTCAAGTCCCCAATCCGAAGCCGGATTGCCCAATCCAAGTCATTTCGGGTTTAAATTAGGCAATCTGGTAACAGGTTGGGCAAAAATCCTCAAGTCGCCAATCCAAAGCTGGATTGCCCAATCCAAGCCAGTTCTGAGTTTGAATTGGGCAATTCGACATTAGGTTCGGCAAAAATCCCCAAGTCCCCAATCCGAAGCTGGATTGCTCAATCAAAGCCCGTTCTGGGTTTGAATTGGGCAATCTGGCATCGGATTGGACAAATATTCCCATGTTCCCAATCTAAAGTTGGATTGCCCAATCCAAACCCGTTCCAAGTTTAAATTGGGCAATCTGGCATTGGATTAGACAAAAATTCCCAAGTCCCAATCTGAAGCCGGATTGCCCAATCCAAGCCCATTACGGGTTTCAATTAGGCAATCCAGCATCAAATTGGACAAAAAATTCTCAGGTCCCCAATCTGAAGCCGAATTGCCCAATCCAAGCCCGTTCAGGGTTTGAATTGGGCAATCTAGCATCAGGTTGGGCAAAAATTCCCAAGTCCCCAATCCAAAGCCGGATTGCACAATCCAAGCCCGTTCTGTGTTTGAATTAGGCAATCCAGTATCGGATTGGGCAATGAATTGGGAAATCCAGCATCGTATTGGACAAAAGTTCCCAAGTTCCCAATCTGAAGCTGGATTACCTATTCCAAGCTTGTTCCAGGTTTGAATTGGGCAATGCAGCCTTGGATTAGGCGAAATTCTCCAAGTCCTCAATCCGAAGTTGGATTGCCCAATCCAAGCTATTTCGGGTTTTAATTGGGCAATCCGGTATAAGGTTGGGCAAAAATCCCCAAGTCCCCAATCCAAAGCTGGATTGCCCAATCCAAGCCCATTCTGAGTTTGAATTGGGCAATCTGACATTAGGTTGGGCAAAAATCCCCAAGGCCCCAATCTGAAGCTGGATTGCCCAATCCAAGCCCGTTATGGGTTTGAATTGGACAATTTGGCATCAGATTGGGCAAAAATCCCCAAGTCCCCAATCCAAAGCTGGATTTCCCAATCCAAGCCCGTTCTTGGTTTGAGTTGGGCAATCCGACATCGAGTTGGGAAAAAAATCCCAAGTCCTCAATCTGAAGCCAGATTGCCCAATACAAGCTCGTTCTAGGATTGAATTGGGCAATCCACCATCTAATTGAATAAACTGAACCTGTAGCCTACTATTTTTGTGTGGTAGATGAAGAGTATTTTTAGTAAGAGTCGAAGGACGTCTCAGACGGCTACACCTTCTGAGGGTGGTGGATCACGGGGTCGATCTCACACATCCAAAGATCGACCTTCCACCTCTAGGGGTGTTGCTTCTGAGCCAGTTCAGGAGGCACCCCGTGAGCCTAGTCCATCTCAGGCTCATTCTCACCAGGTTCCGATGACGTCACCTACATATGGTAGTAGTCCATCTTCTCATGCTTCAGGTATATATTTGACTATATACAAGTATAAAATTTTATTAAAAATATTCATTGTCTAATTGAATTTTTTAATTTATGTTTAACTAGTTACATTAGTTAGACATGGGAGAGGTCTAGCAAAGACTATTAGTGTGCAAACACTAGGGCCTGATGAGGCATACAATGTCGTTATAATAGGAGTGTAAGCACCCGAAACGGGACATCCGCGGATCTCCCCCTTCCGGCCCCTACGCTTGTTTTGGGGACTTGGTGGATGGGATGTAAGTGGTTGTGGTCGCCAGGAGCCAAAGGCTCCAAAATATAGTAGAATGAAAAGAAATGAAATGGAGAAATGACCGTCGTACCTTTGGAAGTGGGGAGATTGTTGGGTTCCGGCTTCTCCTCTCTCGGCCGGCCGAAAGAAGAGAGCTAAGTGAGTCCTTTGTCTTCGATCCGGTTGAAGCTCTACCTCGGCCGGATTTACCTAAAAATGTCCATGAGAAAACATGGAAACAAGTTAAAAGACCATTAGTTCTAGTGACAGTGTAGTATCATGCTCAAATTCGAATGTAAACGCGCAAGAGGGAAGGAACTGACCGGATTGGGACTAAATCCCAACCCCTATTCAGAAGGTTTAAATATGCATGAAAAATGCAAATGAGTGGCTCAATACATGCTAAATGACATGTTAATGAGGGTTAAAATGAAATGGGGGAGTAAAAGATCGACCGGAAAGGTAAATAAACTCAAAAAAATGCAAAACGGGGTCTGCCCCTGCTGGTGCCCCATATATAGGGCGTGCTGCCGTGTGTCCCCTTGATGGGGCGCGTTGACCAAAGTCAAAGCGCCCTATTTATAGGGCACCGGGACCTGGCTTCGGATTTTCTTCCCTTCTTCGCGGCGTCGCCCCGGAGTGTAGGAAGACCTTCAAGACGGAAAAAGGACTTCTTCAAGTAGCCAATACTCAAGTGAAGCTAATGGAAGAGTGTTTTGGTACTAGATGTAAGAGAAATAGAGTGTAGAGGCTCTTAAAGTTGGAGAAAAATCATATTTCTGAAGAAGGAAACTGCAGGTTTCTGGGTTTTTGGGGAAAGATTTTGGGATACTCTAAGGGCTTGAGAGGGTGCTATGAAGGCTTAGATTCGTAGTGGTGGATGAGATGAGGTGGGAGACGGACTTGGGGTGTCCAAATCCTTCATATGAGGGTCTTTCTACAGCACAAAAGAGGGTAACTTCATTCTGCTGGAATATCCCTTCAAGAAGCAACTATGATTTTTTTGGGTTTTGGGAGATGGTTTTGGGATGTTTTGAGAGCTTGGATGGGGGTTGCAAGGCTTGGGATGTGTAGTGGTGGATGAGAGGAGGTGAGGGACGCCCTTGGTCTCTCCTAAACCTTCCAAATGGGGGTCCTTTTATAGGCAAGAAGATGGCAACTTTATCTGTAGAACTATCCCATCAACCTGTCCAGTCAGTCAGACCAGATGCAGGTGCCCCATCAGTAGGGCGCCTGGCGCCCTGTTTATAGGGCGCCTGGCGCCCTATAAGCAGGGCGCGTTGACCTGGTCAACGCCCCATCAATCTACTTCGAAATGTGCCGAAAAGCTTGATTTTTCCGGAAAACTTGGTTCCCTCGAAAGGTTACTCAAATATACTTCACGAAAACAAGAATTTAAGCTCTCCAACTAGGCCAAAATTGCGTGTCTACAAGGAGGATCTGGCATTGGATCACATGGGTAGGAGAATATAATTTGAAAAATAAACAAAGAAATCATTTGAAAAAAAAAAGTAGAATATAATTTATTAATCATATAAATTTTTTATTAGACCAATTTCTTGCTAATAATATTTGGGTATAGTACTTTATAGGACGATCAGTAGAGGAAACTCATGCCAATGTTCCTCCACATTGCAATGAGGAACAATGGCATCATATATGCCATTTATGGAGTCAAGATGAAGCCAGAGTAAAATCAAACAAATCTCTTCTTTTTATAATTAGTTTAGTAATGTCAATAAATATTATTTCAATTTTTTATATATATTTGTAGGTGCTGAGTGAAAAGAATGCTAGTAATATGCAGCAACTAACAATGCCATACAGAAGAGGAAGAACAAACATACACCAATTAGAAAGAGATTTTGTAAGTAGTAAAAACTTAAATTTATATTTTAGTTGAACCTTATTTTTGAATTCTTTATTAGTTTTAAAATTTTTGGCTAGGTATGAAAAGAAGGTCGTCCTCCAACTCGTTCAGAAGTATTCTAAATGTGCCAAACACATGAGGAGCTTGATAGAGTGGTCATTTGGAAAATTGACCAAAGTCGTCTCATGATGGTAATGATTGATTTATAAATATTTTTTTTCTTATAATTTATAATTCAAAATTTTAATTTTAGTTTTTATTATATTTTTATATAGAAAAATATGCATGGATTGATGAATCCCCCAGCATCTGAATCCTCGGATGCTAGGGTATCGCGGCCTCCACTCACTACGGAGGAGGCTTTTGTATCCATCTTCGGTAGAGATCGACCTGGACAGATTCGATGTGCTGGGTGAGGTAAAACTCACAACATTTGGTATGATGAGTCAAGTGGAGGCGCTTCTACCTTGACTCAAGAAGTTCAGGACCTTAGAGCTCAGGTGGCGAGGCAAGGAGAATTCAATGTTTGTTATGAAGTTGAAATTACTTCATTGAAACAACAATTGAACAATCAACAAAAATTGTTCCAAGATAATTTAGATCACCTCAATCAAATTATAGAAGGGATGTCTCAAAGGTTCCTAGCTTCTGATATGCCATCCACATCGGGGCATCCTCCTCCTCAACAAACAGACGATGGAAATGACAATGACGATGAGGACTATGAGGATGGCGAGGAGAGTGAAGATGAAGACAAAGATGAAGATGACAAATGAATATGTATATTTTGGACTCTCCTATGTGTCAATGTTTCTATGTATCAAAACATTTTGGCATATGAATAAAATGTAATATTTGGTATGTTTTGTAAATGTGTTCTTGTGTATGTGGATTGTGAATGATGATTAATGATTATCAGATCATTCTGGAAGTTATGTAAATGTATGCTTGTGTATGTGTATGTGGTTTGTAAATGTGTGTTTGTATAACCAAACTCGTTTCTAGATTGGTCGATTCAATTATGGATCATTCTAGAAGTTATCAAGAATGACTGATCTTCCTGATTCAGCCATCAAGCCGTCGCAAATAACTTATTGGCGACGTCTTAAGCAGTTGCAATACCTAGAAAAAAACACCTGGAACATACGTAGGGTGGGTTCTTTTTAACATTTACGACGACTTATAGCCGTTGTCAATAACTTTCTTAGCGATGGCTGAATCAGCCGTCGCCAATAAGTTTGTTGTCTTAAAGTTATTTACGACGACTTATTAAGCCGTCGCAAATAAATTTATTAGCGATGGCTTATCTTTTGCCGTCACCAATAACATTGGCGATAGGGTTATTTACGACGACTTGGCGACAGTTGGAATATATTGGCACGGCTTTTTGGTTATTTGGGACAGTGTCAAGCCATCCTCGATAACCTTACTTTGTAGTGTACATATGTATGCCAAAATAATATGTAGGGTGACATAGATGAAAGTAAGGAGAAAGTGACTATCAATTTTAACCAAGAAAAGTTAGAACAGATCACGCCTACTTGATTTAACATGATCAGATCGAATTTTATCTGATTGATCCTTTCTTGTGCATACCTTTCCAATCTAAATTGGCTGATTTTACCATCGCAACCAAATATGTCACAATATTGATTTTTATTTATTTTATTTACTATTATTTTAAATATTTTATAATATTTATTTTTATAAAAGCTTAATAAAAATATGTTAACAATTTTTATATTACATCAATAATAAATGCTTAAAATATTAAAATTAAAACAACTCTAATATAAAAATTTGTAATTAAATAAATATTTTTATTAGTAGCTAATTAAATAAAAATTTTTTATGTAAAATATAAAATATAAATATAATGTTTACATAATTTTTTAGTTATAATAAGATTCAAATATTTTTATTTTATTGGTTTTTACAATCTTTTAATGTTAAAACATTTGTTACAATCTTTTACATATCTTATAATTTTATTTTTTAGATATAATAAGTTAACTAAATATTCAAACTTGTCTTGCGTAACACCAAAGTCCGAGTGTAGTGAAACATACATGATGGGTGAGGGTGCTCTCTACATGGTGTGGATAAAGAAGTTAGTCCATAGTAGATAGCAAAATATAAGTTTTAAAATAAACTCAAAAGTAAGTAGACATTATTATAGAATGAAATCTAAGAAAGAAAATATTGAAAGAAGGATAAGTACAAGGACATGGAGTATGAGATCCTTACCAGCAAACTTTTGGAACTTGTTGATGATATAGAGATAAGAAAGATTAATATTATGTGTATCCAAGAAACCAAGTTGATAGAAATAAAATATAAAGAAGTAGAAAGTATATGCTACAACCTATGGAATACAAATAAAAAGAAATAAAAATTGAGTAAATAACATTGTTGATAAAATATTAAAGGATGCAACAATTTCAATAAAAAGAGTAAGAGATAAGGGTATTATAGCAAAAAATTAGTTCATGTGCTCCATAAATCGGATTAAGTAGCAAGATTAAAGAAAACGTTTGATAGGATATTGATGTCCTTGTATAGAGTATACCAAATAAGAAAAATCTATTTATTAAGGGAGATTTCAATGAACATGTTGGAATTAAATGTCATGATTATGAAAAGGTTCATAGAGGTTTTGGGATAGGGAAATTTAAATGAAGAGGAAAAAAATTCTGTAAGTTGCTGTGGATTAGATATCATTGTAGCAAATACTCATCTTATTAAAAGAGAATAACATATAGTAGTGAAAAAATCAAAGTCAAATCAACAAAGTTTTAATTGTACCATTTGAAAGGATTGGAAAAATTATTCCTAATGAAAGTTTGACAAGCCAACACGGGTTAGTGGTTCTAAATGTTAAGATTAAAACAAAAACAAACACATTTAAAAAATATTTCTTGTATAATAAAATAGTGGGAAATAAAGGGAATGAAATAACAAGCATGTACGAATAAATTTCTTAAGATAAATGATTGGAAGTTAGATATATATGTTAATGCTAGGTGGATGGCTATAAAGATTACAAAGATTGGAAAAAAAGTACTTGGAGAGTCTATAGGATATAGTTCACCTAAAAATAAGACTTGGTGATGGAATGAAGAAGTGTAAAAGACAATAAAGAATAAGAGAGGTTGGTATGAAAGATTATCTGAGTTTGATAACAATGGAGTTTATAAACAATACAAAATAGTAAAAGAAATAAAGCAAAAAGGCTATTAGATGAGCAACAAATGAGGCTTTTAAACATGTATATAAAAAACTTGAAACTAAAGATGGTTAAAAAGCAACATATATATATAATATTGAAAAGGATGAGAGAGAGAAGGTCTCAAGATCTTAACTAAGTTAAATACAACATGGATAAAGAATGAAAAGTTTTGATCAAAGATGTTGTTATCAAAAAAAGATAAAAATTTATTTTTATACTCTTTTTAATGACAAAAAATGTAGATGGCATAGAGAATGCGACAAAGTTTATTTTGAATTATAGTAAAATAATAAAATTTTTATAAGTTAAATAAAAATTGAAGATGTTGAAAATAAGTAATATATATGGTCCAGGTACCATTCCTGATGAAGAGTGGAAATGTTTGGAAGAGTTAAAGGCAGAATGGTTAACTTGATTTGATAACAAAATCCTTATATCAAAATGAATGCCTAATGAATAGAGAAAGATCATCATTAAACCTATATATTTTTTAAAAAGGATACATAGGATTGTGCAAATTATAAAGGGACCACCTTATGAGTTATACTATGACATTATGGGAAAGAGTTATTGAGCAGCAATTATGGAATTATACAAATGTTTCAACTAACCAACCTAAATTTATGCATAATTGATATACACTTGAAACTATGTTTCTTATTAGAAGTTTGATAAAGAATATCAAAGTATGAAGGCATATTTACATATATTTACATATAGAAGTTGAAAAAAGCCTATGATAGAGTTCTAAGATATACCTAGGTGTGTGATATTTGCAGATGATATTGAATTGATAGATGAGATATAAAAAGGAGTGAATAGAAAGTTAGAATTATGGAAAAATACCTTAGTGACAAAGAATTTCAAGATAAGTAGAACTAAGTATGTGCATTGTAAATTTAATGAAAACCAAAGAAAACTAGGTGATGTTGTTAGGTTGGATGGCGTAATATTATCTTAAAGTACCTAGTTCAAGTATCAAGGGTCAATTATTCATAAAGATGGAGAATGTGATGAAGATGTTAATCATATGATTATAGTAAGTTGGATGAAGTGAAGCTTGGCTATAAGGGCTCTATGTGATCATAACATTCCACTAGAGTTGAAAGAGAAATATTATCGTATGAGTATAAGACCCGCAATGTGGTATAGTAGTGTTAGCCAATAAAAGAAAAATATACTTCTAAATTATGTGTTGGTGAAATGAGATGTTAAGATAAATGATTGGTCATGCTAGATTATAAAGAATAATTAATAAATAATTTAGAGAAAATGTAGGGGTAATGACAATTGTAGACAAATTGAAAGAATGGAGATTGAGATGGTTTGGGCATATTAAATGTAAACATAAGGAGGCTCTAGTTAGAAAAGTAAAAATATTAAAATAATAGAAACAAAGAAAGATGCAGTAGAACTACATTAACTTGAAAGAGAGTAATTCAATATGATTTGGATGATTTAAATATCTTAGAAGAAGTAACTTAAAATCAACATTGTGAGCACAAGTTTTCACTAGCAACTTGGGGATGCCTTTGGAGAGGGAGAGGGTGCTCGGGTGAATGTGCACTTCATACTTCTCCTTCTATACACACTTTGATGCCCAGACTTTCTACCCATGGCATCACTTAGACACTAGATGATCGGTTTGGGTTATGTGGAATATAGGAAGAGAAAAAAAAGAACAAGAATAGGAAGAAAGTAGTGTAAAACTGATGATGTGCATGATTGTGTGGCCACCATGGAAACTTAAATGATTGATCAATGTACCTTATGCAAGGAAAGGCAAATTCTGACTTCTTTGGTTGGCTAGAGATGAAGAGCATGAAGTAGTTTCTTTTGTTTTGACTAGTTGGCACAAGTGAAGCTTACTCCATCCAACTATTCAAGTAATGACCATATTAAAAAAAGAAAAAAAGTGAAAAGGAGATTATACCTTGAGGGGAAATGAAGTACATGAAGAAAAAGAAAGCATGAAGCCATAAAAGGAAAGAACTTACCAGGTTTGGACTAACACCCTATTCGTGTAAAGACCATATTAAAATAAGAAAACAAGTGAAAAGAAGATTATAACTTGAGGGGAAGTGAAGTATTCGAAAGAAAAGGAAACATGAAGCAACAAGAGGAAAGAACTAATCGGGTTAGGACCAACTCCCAACCCCTCTTTCGGTGTTTTAAAATAAGTTTAATGCTAACTAAATGCTTAGGTAAATTGATGCTAAAATGTTTGAGTAAATAAAGATAATATATTAGAAAATGAGGAGAAGAGAATGAAGTTTTGAGCTCCCTAGTGCCTAATCAACGTAGAGCTTGGTGCCTTATTGATGAGGGACTAGGAACTCCAAAAACTAGTGTCGACCTTAGTCACCTCCTTGCTTTACATTGGGCTTCTCCATGAGCTTAGGGTGTTGGTGGGACTCCTTGGAGCTCTTCTTGCACCTCAGGACATGTAGAATAAGAGGAAGAACATTGAAGATTGGTTGGTTGGAGTGGGTTTTCGTGGATAGAGTGTTGATGGACTTAGGGGTCTTGGGGTGGCTCTTAAGGGTGAAAGTGGGTAATTGGGAGTCTTAATAATGTGGTAGACTAGTGAGAGGGTTGATCTTATGGATTAAGAAACGATTTTCCAATCCTTGGAGAGTTGAAAACTTCTCCTTGTATAGTTAAACAAAGAGAAAATCCATAATTAGAAAAATCAATTGTTTGGGAAAACTAGTCCATCAGTGGGGTTCCAAGTACCTTGTCCTTGGGGAGCACAAATTCTATCATGTGAAAAAGCTAACATGTTGGGGAAAAAATGGTTGCCCAGACTAAGCACCCCACTAACAAGGAATTTGACTTGAGCAACATAATTAATGAATCACTCATACCTTTGACCGACACTATTCATGGGGGTCAAATCCATCATTTTGGTAAGGTAAATGGTAGGTGCCTCATTAGTAGGGTGCCTGGTGCCTTAGTGATGGGGATGTATGGATTAGTGGTCTCTTATCAAGGCCCCTGGTGCCCTAGTGATGGGGATGTATGGATTAGTGGTCTCTTATCAAGGCTCCTGGTGCCTTGTTGCCAGGGCATCAAGCCTAGTACTCCACTATTGGGGTTCTTGGCATCATAATGATAGGGCACCAAGCTCCAACAGCCAACTGTTTGATGCTTTTTCACAAAACTTCTGTTTATTCATTTGAAAAATCATATATTATCTATAGAGTCATGATTTTTGAACTCCACAACTATCCTAAATTTGCATGCTTTTAACTCTTCAGCCTTTTTCACCTTGGCATTGGCTTTGTAAGAGAATATCATAAAGTGGAGCGAATGTGATTGAAAAGAGATGTAGTCAAATGAGATGGTGGTGAATAAGAATGTTGACACCAAGCTCCAGAATTAGACACACTCATCAAACCCTAATCAGGCAAAAGGTGAATAACACCAGATCCCAAGATCACTATCCTATTTTATATAAACCATTTCTCATAGTCTATTTTAGAAGAGGATGTGTTATGGGCACAGAGAGTGATGAAAGAAAAGCCTTCTTTTTCATGGTGGGGGTCTTCAAGTCATATGCTTATAATTTAATCTCAATTAGTGACCCAGCTTTATGGTGTTCTTGTTTCGAGAATACTAAATTGTAGACTAAAATTACAAGAAGATTGAACAAGATTATGTAGAACCTCCAATCAACTAGGGATAGACCTTCAAGTTCATTAGGTTCTTGCGAGAACATTGATTTTGTTCATAGTAGAATAAGTTCATGCATCATTTGAATCATTTGTTAAAACTTATCAAAACATTGACCATTTACAAAAAAAATTGAAAAGCCTGAGCTTGGAAGGAAGGTTCAACAAAGGGGCAATCATGGAAAGATCCAATGAGGTTGTATAGTTAGTAGAAGCCATGGTATCATGAGATGTGATTTGTACCTTTTATGATCAGTAGACAAATTAATTTATTATAAGATAACATATTTAATTTAAGTAAATAAAATTGTTCAATTTTAATTAGACCTTAATTAAATAGGTTATTGGGCCTAGTGGGTCACACACATAAAGATTTATCCATAAATATAAAAGCAAGGGTATAATTTTTGGAGATTTTGAGTTTTTATAAAAAAATTTAAATTCTCTATAAATACTAATAATTTCAGCCAAATCCCATCAAGCCAAGGGTGAAAACCATGTCCTCAGCCTCCTCCCTATCTCCCACTTTCTCTATAAGGGACCCATGGCTAATGGAGATCTGTTTGGGAAGAGTTCTCAAGGTCGATGTGAAGAGAGAACTTACTGTTGATAAAATTTATGTGGATACTGTTGGAAACCAGGTATTTAAACAGTTTGAAGAGCTTCATAAGTTCTTATTCTTATATTTCAAGGGATTATATGAATCTTTATCAGGTATATTAGAATCTATTTCAATCAGTTTTCAATTTTCGTGATTCAGTTTCAATTGAGACATATTCAACATGAACCCATAGGAATCATCACTTCCACTGCACTAAATTTTGTAGGAAGATTCCTTACATTATTCATGTGATTTCTCTCTCTGTCTTTTGATGAGTTTTAGAATAATCTCATTTAAGAGATAAACTCCATGTCATATAGGAAAGAGATATCTCTAAAAGTTTTTCATGTTAAACCCTTTGACTATGGTATTTATGTACATTGACTATATCAAGCCAAACATTTTTTAGAACTATCTCTATATAGGGTGTTTGGTAACGTTTTTAATTTTAAGATAACTTCATTTTTGAAATCAAAATTATTCGACTTTTCTATTTTATTTTTAAAATCAAAACAAACTAATTATTTGGTGTTTGGCAAAATCATCATAATTTTTAAAAATTAGACAGTAGTGTTTGGTTATGATCAGCGACTCTGCAAAATTTTCTCGGACTCCCTTCGTAGAGAGAACCTGCAGCTCCGCGAAGGCTCCCCCGTAGTGTCGTCCGTCTCCCTCCCCTCTGCGGCGGCGGCGCTCCTCCGGCGGCGGCGGGCAAAAGGTCGCGTCGTCGTCGGCCAGTGAACCCCCCTTGCAGCGGCGTCGACATCCCCCTCTCTCCCCCCGCGGCGGTGCTCCCCCCCCGCCGCCGGTGGCCCCCCGCCGCCGGCCCCGCCCTCCACGGCGGTGCCCCCCGCCGCGGTGCTCCCCTCGACCAGCGAAGCCGAGGGCCCTCCCCCCCGCCGGAGGCCCTCCCTCCCCCCCCCCCCCGGCCCTCCCCTCCGCGGGTCTTCCCCCCCGCCAGCAGCCCTCCCCGTGCAACGGCGCCCCCGCCGCAGTGCTTCCCCCCGCCAACGAAGCCCCCCTCCCCCCAGTGGCCCTCCCGCCCCCCGTTCGCACGTCTCACCTCCCATGTCCTGCCTCCACGTCTATCTCAAAAATAAAACAACTCCTGCCTTGTTTTTATTTTAGAAGAGATTATGTACATAGCGTATCTCACTTTTAAAAATGAGACAGTAGTTAAAAGTTACAACCAAACACCTTATCTCTTTTATTTTTAAAATTTATATCAAAGAGAGAGAAAAAAACGTAACCAAACACCCTAATAAATTTTAATCCCAAAAATAAAGGATGTTTTACTGAGATCCTTCTTGGAGAAGTTCTTTGATAGTTTGTCTTTCACTAATGATAACATATTCTCAATTATTATGTCATCTATGTATAGGATCAAGAAAGTGCTAGCACTTCCACTTTCCTTCTTGTACACATAAGGCTCATCTTCATTCTAAATGAAGTTATAAGATCTGATAGTCTCATCATTCCTTTACTCCAACTATAAAAAGTTTGCTTCAATCAATAAATCGACCTCAACAACATGCACACTCTATTTGAATGTTCTTGGAACTCAAATCACTGAGATTGTATCATACACATCTCTTCTTCAATGCTACCATTAAGGAGTAGTATCTTAACATCTATTTGACATATCTCATAGTCACTGCATGTGGACATAGAAAGTAAAATTCAAATGAATTTAACCATGACAACAGGTAAAATGTCTTAGTGCAATCAACTCCTTGATTTTGATGATATCCTTTTTCAACCAACCATACCTTAAAAGTCTTTATATTCTCATCAACTCCAATTTCTATTTATACCCAATGGGTACCATATCCTTAGGAGGATAAAACAAGTTCCAAACATGGTTTGAATACATCAAGTGTATTTTGGATTTTATTGTCTCTTGTTATCTCTTAGAATCAATATCTGATGTTACTTCTCCATGAGTCTTTGGATCAATGTCCTTATTATATTGTGTCTCATTTCTTCCATCAAAGATATGTTTCATATATCTATCAAGTTGAATGGGCATATGTGAAAACGTATGAAGTACTTGTGTGTCATTCTTATCAAATATCCTAATATAAGAGTCATTTGGTTGTGGAACTGAAACCTCTTCTAGCTCTATCTTGCACTTAAAGAGAAAATGTTCCTCTAAGAACACAACATGCTAATCAACATATAGTAGAAATAATATTCATAAGTCGGATATCCTATGAACCTACAATGTTTAGTCATAGATTATAACTTGTCAAGGTTATGACACTTCGTATATGTGTAACATTCCCAATTCTTAAAATGTTTAAGGCAAGGTTTTATAACATTTCCATATCTCATATGGAATAATTGGAACAAACTTAGGAGGTATCCTATTTAAAATGTAATTGGTTGTATTGAGTGCATAGCCATAAAGAGACAAAGGAAATTCAATAAAGGTCATTAGTTTTTGTACCATGTATAATAGAACACAATTTCTTCTTTTAGCTACTCTATTAAGTTGACGAGTATAAGGAGATCTCCAATGAGATAAGATTAGATTATTTTTTAAATGTTGTGTGAAATATGTACTTAAGTATTTCTCTTCTTGATCTGATCAAAGAGTTTTAATATTTTTTTCATTTTTTTCTCTATTTCATTTTTAAAATCTTAAAATTTCTCAAAGGTCTGGAATTGGTACTTCATTAAGTACATGTATCCTTACTTAGAAAAATTATTAATAAAAGTAGCAAAGTAGAAATATCTATGTTTGGTCTAAATAGACATGGCCCCCCACACTCACAAAAATATGTGAGTATTAGTAGCTTTATGGCCTTCTTTCTATGTCCACTAAATGGAGACTTAGCCACTTTTCAGATGAGACAAAACTCATATGTGAGCATTGGCGAGTATACTAGCTATCAGTAGAAGATGGGAGGAGGCTCTCAGAGGGCGACAATAGAGGTGTCAAGTGGCAACGACAATGTTGGAAACCAAGGGGCTGGCAACTACACATTGTGATAGCACTGGGTGAGGAGAGGGAGAGGCAAAGCTAGGAAGGGTGACTTGGGCTGACAACAACAATGAAGCACTAGGGTGTAGCGAAGGGCGGGAGGGTGAATGTGGATGGTGAACACTATAAGGGGTGGCATGGTGGGGGTTAAAGAGTAATCAAGATTAATGTTACATTAGAATTAGGATAAATTTATTTTTAACCCTTAATATTTTAGCAATTATACATAGAAAAGATAAAAAATAGCATGATTATAACTAAGCAAGATAATGTGGCAATATGACTAACGTCGTGCATGACATCAAGCAAACATGTATGAGCATTAGGGCTACAAATGGGTTCGATTTGATAATGGTATTACCAATTTTTAATTTTGATACAATTAAATTGTAATCTTAGTATGTTGATTTTGCTCTAATTTTGATTCTATTGTTGGAATTTGAATAAAGTTGATAATTCTAAAATTGATAAAATAAAACAATTTTTATTTAAAAATAGTAAATAAATATTATTTTTCTATCAGTTTTCAGAAAAATTTATTTCTACTCTTTGAACATTTATTTATCAAAATTTTATTAATGTATATATTTGCATTTATTAAAATATTAATTTGTACATGCACATGTTGATTTTTTATGTAAATCGAATAAACGAATACTCTGAATCTAATAATTTATATATTTAAAAAAATATGTTTTGAACTCATTAAGTTTTGTCCAAACCAGATCAGAAAATCAGCTATTCTGTTTACACCTTAATTTGGGTATTTGTGAAACTTTTTTGAAGTCCAACAGACGAGTATGCTGAAGACGGTGGTAGTGACATTAATCATTCAATTGAAGTATCGCCATCAGACTTAACTTTTCTCGTCTACTCATAAAAAGAAAGCAGTCATTGTTTTTTTTTTGTCTGATTGTAGTCATACTTTGGACATAATTTTACGGTGGGCAGAAAGAGCTCAAACTTGTGTTTACACAAGGAAGGTTATTTTGATATTTCTTTACCCGCCCTGATAATAGTGCCATGGACTCCATTTCCCACGGTTCTAACCATGTCTTCCCTATTTAATGGGGTGTTTGGTTGCATGATAATTTTTTGTACACTTTCATGATAAAAAATTGTATTAAAATAAAAAGTGAACCAACTCATGACATAAAATTATCACGTTTGGAGGGATGTGATTACAAAAAAGAGTAACCACTGCACATGACCAAATAAAGTGGGGGACCACAAGAAAAAAGAAAGAGGTGAGACCCTCTTTTTTTGTTTAAGAAGAAAATCACTTTCAAAACATAAAATTGTCATGGTTGTCAAACACCTCTTTTAACAAGTTTTCTTACAATTTTTAAAAATTAAAATAAAAACCTCAATTATCATGCAACCAAACACCCCATAAGAGTCTGAAAGCAACCCCTTCCCAACTTTACCTAACCATATTCATATCTATGAGTTGGGTTATTATTTCTCTCTCGTACATTCATAATAATCTCTCTCTCTCTCTCTCTCTCTCTCTCTCTCTCTCTCTCTCTCTCTCTCTCTCTCGGCTACCGACTCATGCTTTGTGATTGGTTTCCGGTCATATCTCCCATTGACAATTTGATAATGCCTTTGGTAAAATGTAAGTAACTCAATTTCATAGTGGAAGGTGGAAGTAAGCTTGTGTCACAATAATTTGTACGGCATTAGTATTTATCACTCGGTTTCATATGGTATTCAGGTATTTGATCTGGTCATCGATATACGTATTCTTTAACGTAAAGAAAAAGAAATTTGGAGCTCACCTTCTCACAATATGACTATCATCACTTTAGTCAGAACTCACCTACGTTAATTTTGAACTCCTGTGATACCAAACTTGAGCCTTTTGATGTGTCTAGCTAGTAGCGCAATAGCTTTTATATAAGGATAGCTGAAGACATTTATATTTGACAAGGTAGGATAACAAAATAGTGCCGATTATGTATGATTTTAAAATAAAATGTGAGGAAGCCAAAAAAAACAGAAAAATGTCTCAACTTTTTTGTATTTCAATACAATTGGCACGATCGGATACCTATCGTAGAGATCCATGTAGTTTCAAATCCAAATAAGATCAACCAACTTTACAAAAAATAATCAACTCTTTGTTGCCCCCTACCAAGGGTGCAAGCCGAACTAGAAAATTGTAAGCTTTAGTTCGATAAAACGAATTGATAAAAATCGAATTCTTTATATCATCGTATCTTGTAAACCATAAAAAATTAGAAATGATATTTTAAAAATCAGAATGAAAATCGGATTTAGTCAATTTCTTATCCATTTCCTAAATTTCGATATGATTTTAACGTATATATCTCTAACAATTAAAATTGTAATAAAATAAAAGTAGACAAATTATAAAAATCATGTCATAAAAAATTATAAAAATACAAAAAACAAATTAAATTTATTATATAAAAATTTGATAATTATATGAGATTTGTTAATCAACTCATTTCCTTATATATTTTGTAAATTATCAAATTCCGTTTCAATTTAGAAAACAAAATCAAAATCACATGATATCAATTTAATAGTATCAAAATATAAATCACTTAATTCTTATTGTAAACAAAACAAAAAATAAATGACAATCTTCTGCTGCCCTACCTTTTACCCTGGATTAAAAGAAATCTCACTTAAACATCGTGTACATTCTAAGGACGTGTTTGGTACTATAAAATTTTGGAGTTTGGGGATAACTCAAATTTGTCCCCAAGTTATCTCAACCCTAAAACAACACCTAAAAGGGAATTGCAAAAGACAACGCAATCTGCAGCTGTTTTAAAATTGACCCCTCCTAGACATGCTATTGTTTTTTTTTTCAGTAAGGTATTTAAGTGGTTCCTTCCATATTTATCTTTTCTTTTATTAAACGTTTCTGTTTTCTTTTTCTATTCCTCTTTGGTAAAGTGCAACTACAAGCAAGATGGTAGGTGACGCAATATAAAAAATCAATCTTTAACTTATTTAGGGATTTCTAATGGTTAAAATTTGATGTTGGCATGAGTCACATCATGGAGACGAATTGTTTTTACATATATATCCTTAAAACTTTTAAATGATTCAGTAGTTATAAACCATCTAACAAGACGTACAATGTGTTATACTTTTGAACATGAGAACTTCGTCGTTGACAAGTTTGAAACATCACATGACCCCAGAAAATATATTCTTGAGATTTCGTGACCCTTGTAAATATTACCAAGTATAAGGTTGCTTAAAGGAGAGAGAACTTCATGCCCCATGGTGCTCTTTGGGACTAACAAGGGTGCAAGTCCCTTTGGTCTCAAAGAAGAGAGCTCTTAGAACTTGGTAATCACCTTTATGATTCCTTGTTTTTAGATCTCTTTGAACATTCATAACGACACTAACCTTCTTGTATACAACAATAAAAGGATGACCAATGAGAGGAAGGAGAGAGAAGAGAACAAAGCAAAGTATGATCTTCTCCATTGGCTTAAACAAGGTTAATGGGGCGTTAGTTTAAATGCAATCTTCTGTTGTATAAAAATGTTTTTGTGACAGAAATTGTTAAAAATGTTGTCATCAAGGCCTTTTTGTTTCTTATGGCCTTCAGATTTTCACCCATCTTTGTGAGTCCTAGAAAACAAAGCTTTTCTTAAAAACATATTTTTTAATGATCAACAAAAACAATTTTAATTAAAATTTTTATAAAAACAAATTTTTTGTTAATGATTATCAAACCCAAGTAGTTTTTGGTCAGAACCAGCGACTCTTATTCTTCCCACAAAACCTCAGATCATTATATGTAACATAAACATAAAAATTTCTTGTCAAGTGGTCAGAACAAGAATATATGACAGGGCAGAGATTGTATACCAGTGGGGTTACTAAGTACTGACTTTTATATACAAGATGACGGGTTGAAAAATTTCCCCAGCTTAATTGGCTTATTTGACACCGAAAAACCTAACTATGGTCAAGTGCCATGAGCAATATCCTATCTGACCCTCCAGTCCCGAGAGGTTTTGTTAGCACTAAAATTTTGTGTATATGCCCTTCTCTGTCCATCCTCCTCTTCCTCGCATGATGCCCGGAGATGGAACCCTCTTCTTCTTCCATTGCTGGATCCCCGCGAGGACATCCATTAACGGGCATGCACGACCTCGGTTCTTCACCTGCTCAGCGGAATCTCAAACAGGTCAGATTCGGTGTCGATGTCGACAACAACCGAACCTCCATGGTCAGCTCCCTTGTCCTCCTCTTCCGCCTTTCCCGCGGCGGAGCTGCCGTCCCTGTAGTCGCCGCCGCCGCCGTCGCCACCGCCGATCTTCTGGCGTGTTTTCCAAGAAATGACGTCCCGCCAATGGGAATCTATCCTTCCCATGGAGAATAGCTCCCTGCTGTCGTCGTAGCGGATGCGCGCGGAGGCCGAGGGCCGGAGGAAGCAGGGATTGGGCGTCCGCTGTGCGTTCGCCGGCGGGTACCTGAACGTGCATTGGCCCAGGTTGACGGACACCATGGCGTCTGCATCCGCCGCCAGCGCCGGATACAGCGGGCTACCGAACGCCTCGGAGCGGCAGTGCACGACGTGCAGCAGGATGCCGTCGAGGGTGAAGAAGACGGTCTTCCTCTGGGGGTCGAACCCGCAACCCACCACCTTGCCCGGCCGTTCCCAACGCACCATCTCCGATTCCCGCACCAGTTCCATCCCTGCGGCAAGCGGCGGCGGAGAACAGGTAAGTTCACAGGATCGATCAAGGAGAAGAGAGAATCAAAATTCGATCATGAATTGAGCCTCGGGTAGCATGTTTGTAGCAGTTTAATTTTACCGTCGAGGAAGAGGGAACCGTTCGAGCTGAAGCCGATCGATCCCGGCTGACGCCCCGGCGGCGGCTTCTCGGTCGGCGACCCACCCCTGGTAAGGCCTAACCAGATTGTTGCTTCGGACAGATCTTTGCCGCCGGAGTTATCCTCTCCGTTGGGCGAGTTGGATTCCTTCTGAATTGCGGCACTGGAGAGGAAAAGAGAGGGAGGATTCTCTGGAGCAACTAGTTTTTCGTGGTCACCGTCGCTGCAGCTGTCGTTGACCCTCTTGGTCCGGCGAGAAGGCATCGGCTGCTGTTGCAGCAGACGCCGCTGCAAGTGCAGAACAGTGATCTCGAAATAGGCCTCCTGCGGGAAAGAAGGGGGATCGCCGCCGAGAGGAGGCCCCGGCAAGGGCAAACCCATCCTGGTGGCGCTGTAGGACCCGTTTTCCGCAACGAGCCGGACGGTCTGCATGAACTCCGACGAACCAAGGGGGATCTCCCAGTCCACCTCGGTTCCCCACGCCGGCGGCCTCCCGGGGTTGCAGGCCACGAAGGAAACCAGCAGCGAGGCCGACCGGGGCAACGACTCACGGCCTATGAAGGCAAACCGCGACCAGCCGCCCTCCACGGCCTGGGAGACAAGCGCCCGGTGATCATCCCAGCGGAAGTCCGTACCCGGCCGGTGCAGGTGGCGCTGGTGGCGGTGGCTCCTCCCCTGATCGAGGTGCTGGAAGCGGAGGCTTGTGGCGTCGGGGAGGAAGAAGCAGCGGTTGTCCTTCGCGTTCACGGTGTCGACGGAACGGGGGAGTCTGGCGTCTGTGCCGGGGATGAGACTCCTCCGGCGGCGCCGGCGGCAGTGGAGACACATAGAGGCTAAGATGACAAAGAGCACGGCAGCCACGGGTACGGCGACGGCCACTGCTAGCTTCCCCCATGATTGCATACCTCGGTACAGGGAGAAGAGGGCTACTATCTTCAATTCTTCCCCTTCCTTTCTCTTCGGAGGCAAGAGGCTGCGGAGTGCGGAGGCAGAGAATGCGATTGATCGATCGAGCGAACGAGAGAGAGAGAGAGAATGCTAACAAATCTTTAGATCTTTCTCTCTTTCTCTCTGGAAGCTGACGAGAGACAGAAAGAGGGAGAGACGGGAAGGAGGAGAAGGGGTCCAAGGCGGCCGGCGGCGGCGCGGACCGCCGACCTGCTCAAAGGATGGGAAGGGGAAGGCGTAGCCAGGCCGCGGTCTTCTTTCCAGATGTGATCGCGTGGTCGGACAAGAACCGAATGAGGGTTGAAAAGGTAGCGCGTTCGCTCCCGTCGGCCGGCGGGGCCCATCCGGCTTCCATGTCACCGCCTTATGGTATTTTTCTATAAGATCTTACTATTTTAGTTTTGATGTTTTCAATATGCCCCTCAATGGCTCAATGTAACATATCTGCGCGCACGCTCCAGAGATATCAATGGTAATAGATTATTTAATTATTTAACTTATTCGTTAATTTACCGAACAGTTAAAAAATTATTAAAAATTTTCGAACATGATATTAATAGTCGTTTATCGATTATTCATTCTTTAACGGATACAATCACGAATATATTATAAAATAAACTCAAAAAATTATTTCTATATCCGTTAATTAAAATATGATCTAACAGTTAAAAAATATATTAATAAAAATTATGTTTATGATGGATATGTAATTGAAATTTTTTTTAGGTATTACATCTTTACTCTATGTGAATTGTGGATGTTTTTAATTTTAATATTCATTCTTTTTTATTCTATATTTTTAACATTAAAATTATGCGTTGAACATTATTTCATTTTACATAGTTATTATTTTCGAATAAAATAAAGAATATTTAGTAATGCTTACCTATTTGTTAATCGACCGTTATTCAACGATAAATTATTTTTAAGCGGATATTGCAATACGATTTACGAATAGATCAATTATCAATAGTTAATGAAAATAAATATTTTTTATTTTATAAGATACGAATACGAATAATATTATTATTCGATCCGTATATAACATGTTGACATCCCTACCTAAAAGGTATGGAATTATGGATCATATTTTTTCACCGTCTCTGAAATATTGCTGTTACCTTGTCCATCGTGTCTAGCATTAATAGTTAAATATACGTGTGAGGTATCATATCAGCGGGGCATAATCACAACCCTTGCAAGGACAAAGCGAAGAATGCCTCGGGAGGAAAAAATAGATTTCTAAAGCCCAATATTTCCAAACGCTTTTGTAAGTATCTTTCTACGAGCATAATATTATTTTTATGGAGCCATTAAGCACAATCTTAGTAATCAGAGAAAAGCTGACAGTAGGAACTAAGGCCAAATAGTAGACATCAGATATGATCTTTCCCATCTCATTTTGTCCTTATTCACAATTCTTTAGGTGCAATTCCACCATCTTTCCTGCCGTTGGGCTTTTGTGACTACGCCATCCTAACCTCTATGAACTTCGTTCCTCCCATGTTTTTTTAAAGTTTTGTTCTCTCTCTCTCTCTCTCTCTGTATATTTCCACATATATATTTATAAATATTATTTTTTCTATCATTTTATAATCTTTCTAGTTCTTGTCCCCTCCAATTCTTGTTGATCTTCAGCTGTACACTATTACTATTAGATGTGTTATTAGATCAGGTTTACTTGGTCCTTTTCATTGGATATTGCTTTGAATCAGCAGTGTAACCAGATAATGAGATCTTACTTTGATAAAAATTAAAAAAACTTGGTACTTATAAATATATCTAATGTGTTGTTTTAATCAAAATTGGATATTTTGATGACTTATTGGTCCTAAGTCAGATAATTCTACTTTTATTTATATTTTTATAAAAGTTTAATATATATTAAAAAATAAGTAAATAAATATATATATATAAAGTAGCAGGAGAGGTAAAAATTAAGTGTTAAAGAGATTATATCAAAATCTAGTCATTACATGAGTCATTAGCTTATCTTAAATAAAAATTATCATATAATTTATATTTTAAAATTGTCAAACTCAATTTCATTTTTGATAACAACATTAACATTATAATGAAATCAGAACAAAGTGATCTGGAATTCATCAGAACCTGAAAAAATATCTTAACTCTTATTGAAATCACAAATAGATAGAAGAGTTTGAGCGCTTCTTATTTTGGGGCTCTTTGAATTGTGGCTCTTGGGCTTATCTCGCCTTGTCACAAGATGTTTCAGCCATCAACCATTCTCATCTCCCTTTCAATGGCTTAATCTAAACCCTAGTAAGTAGTAACTCCTCAATTGTCAACTTTGTAAAAATTTGGTTGTTGCTTTAGTTATACCCTACAAATGAGGCAATAGACCACATAATTAGGGGGGGGGGGGGGGGTAGACAGGGTAAGCTTGGGCCAGCCCGGCCCAAGACCAAGTAGGCCTGTTAGCTAAATGGGCTTGGCCCAGCCCAAGACTAACTAAACTTGTTGGAATTGGACTGCCCAGCATAAACCCAAGAAAGCCCATTGGATTGGGCCCAAGAAAGTCCATTGGGCTATGCATTGCTTATTAATTTATATAATTGGTCTAATAAATTTGACAAATTTAAACTTCAATTATGTCCTTCAACTACGCGTACCTGAGATCTTTCATATTTATTATGTCATTAACAAATAAAAATAATTTTAAATAATAAGAATCAATGAATGCAATATGATTTTAGTTTATTTTTACGAAACTACTTAGAAAATGATAGAAATATATATTTTACAAGTTAATCATATATGATATGATTTGACATTTATAAAAATATGTCATTCAATTAATTAGACAAATTTTCATTAGTAACTCTCGTTAAATGGGTACATCATAACGAAATTTTTGATTATATATAATGATGATTGAATCATGATGAGATCCTGATATTGAGATTAATTGTCTAGAGTTATATGATCTAAATATTTCTAGTTATACGATCCTTGAGATGGGAAATCAATGATTCAGATAGACTAGTAGTGTGTGATATCTTCTTATGTGATGATGACACCGATCTCAGTAGTCATTAGTGTGGAGACACTTAGGCACATATACATGTGCTCATTAGTCAAATGAATTCTCTGAACTGGTAACATTAGAAACTCTAAATAGTATCTTACCAAACTGCCAA
This sequence comes from Cryptocoryne crispatula var. balansae, assembly GCA_036172225.1. NCBI lineage: Eukaryota > Viridiplantae > Streptophyta > Magnoliopsida > Alismatales > Araceae > Cryptocoryne > Cryptocoryne crispatula. The sequence continues at coordinate 22,116,735 of CM069919.1, forward strand.
TTAGGATTTTCTATCATCAAGATTGAATGGTTGGACTTTTGACATGAGTCGCCAAAGATGTCTTGTAGGATAGAACTTGTGCTTTGATCATTGGCTTATGGATCACTATTTAGATGGTCTAGCATAGTGATAGATTGGGTATACGAGAAACTTGATGAAGGCCATTTAACAAACAATAAGGGATTGACCACTCTCGGTAAGTGAGATTGAACGTCCTATGAGATAGTACTCTAAATCTTAGCCAGGGTAAAGAGGATAATTAAAAAAGTAGTCTTTTATTTGATTTGATTCTGAGTATAGGATTCTATAGAGTTAGTATATAAAGGAGTTGATAGTCGATGATGTACTCCTTTCTAATTGGGATATTGAATGGATGATAGTTTATATCTATATGGTAATTGATGATGGAAGGGCTCAATAGAGATAAAATTATCCCCATAGTCATTTGAAATCATGTAATGTGACTTGTACCCTTCATGATCGATAAACCTACTATCGGATAATAGATTTAATTCAAATAAATAAAATTTTTCTATTTTAATTAAGCCTCAACTAAATAGGTTATTGGGCCTAGTGGGTCACACACATAAGAACTTATCCATAAGTACAGGGGCAGGGGTGTAATTCTTGGAGATTTTAGGTTTTTATGAAAAATTCTTATTTTTCTATAAATACTAATTGTTTCAGTCAAAATTTAACAAATCAAGGGTAAAAACCATATCCTCAGCCTCCTCCCTACCTCCTCCTCTCTCTAGAAGGCATCCATGGGTGATGAAGCTCCGTTTGAGAAGAGTTCTTGAGCCCGGTGCGAAGGGAACACCTACTATGGATAAAGTTCTTATGGATACCGCTCAAGACTAGACGTTTGAATGGTTTGAAGAGTTTCAAAAGTTCTTATTCTTCTTCTCCAAAAGATTATATGAATCTTTATTAGGTATATACGAGCTCGTAGAGATCAATTTTCAATTTTGTCGTTCAGTTCTAATTGAGATAATATCAACATGAACTCATAGGAATCGTTGCTTCCGCTGCATCAAATTTTATGAGATGATTACTTACAATAATAGTATGAATCTCTCTATACTCTCTACATTTTCTCTCATATTTGTTTATACTCTCTTTTTTCCTATACACTCTCTCTTTACACTTTCTCTCTACTCTACATCTAAATTTTTTGATCTACTTCATTTTATTTTCCCCTCTTTTCTATATATATTTCTACTCTTTTTGAACTCTCTCTATCATTCTTTATACTTTCTCACTTTACTATCTCTTACTATTCTTTTTCTCTACACTCTCTCTCACATTTTTTCTTCTTTCAATATACTTTCTCTCTATTACTACTCCATATTCTCTCTCTTTCTCTTTTGTATATATTTCTCTCTCCACTTTCTATACATTCTATTTATGTTTTTACACTCTATTCTCTATACCATTTATTTCTCTACACTCTATTTATATCCTCCTTTTACTATCTCTTAACATTTTCTCTTTTTTTTTTCTCTCTTGTACGTATACTTTCTCTTTAAACTATCTATGTACTTTCTCTCTCTAATATCTCAATATTTCCTTTTTGTACACTTTTTCATTCTTTTTGCACTTTCTCTCTCAACTCTATCTACATTCTCTATCTACAATCTCTTTACACTTTTACTCTACACATTTTGTCTCCTTTTTATATGCGTTCTCTTCATACACTCTTTCAACTCTCTCTTTCTACTTCCTCTCAACATTATCTATATTGTTTCTCTTCTTTGTACACATTCTCTCTCTACTATCTTTCAATATTTTTTCCCTTAACTCATTCTATCTCTAGTCTCTTTGAACACTTACTCTCTATACTCTTTCTTTCTTAACTTTACACTCTTTTGATTATCATTTAATACTTTTTTCTCTCTACGTTCTATGCACTTTCTCTTTTCTCTAGATAATTTGTCTCTCTACTCTCTATTTATATTTTTATTTCTACTATCTTAACACTTTCTCTCTCTACAATTTTTCTCTTCTTGTATAATTTTATTTTTAGTTTATCTATAATTTATTTCTCTACTATCTCTCTACACACTCTTTGTAAATTTTCTCTATTCTACACTTTCTCTCTATTGTATCGATATTTTCCTTTTATGTATTTTGTCTCTTCTCTTTACAATTTTTTTCTACACTTTCTCTTGTCGACTCCAGAAACAGGTTTCGGATTGGCACCTCAAGAGAAGGTGATGATAGAATAGGGGAAAGTGGAGTAAATCATAAGACACTCGAAAAGTAGTAAAAAGTCCTCACCTCGGTCCCACACTCACATTGATCCCCGAACTTTCATCTCACAGCGTCGCTCGAGCACCGGAGATAGTTCGGGTCATGTGGGAGGAGAGTGAGGAGGAGACGAACTTAGAACATGAATAAAAAGGTGGTCACAGGAGCCGCAAGCTCCACTTTATGGAATAAAAGACAAGATTAAATTGAATTGACCATGTGTACCTTAGCGTAGGAGATGATATGTGGGTTAAACTTTCTTCTTCTTCAGCCGGCCGATGAAAAAGAGTCCAACCAGTGCTAGCTTGATAGACTTGTGCAACTAGAAGACAATGAAAACATGTGAAAGAAACCGATTAGAACTATGGGAAGTGTAGAAACTGAAATAAGAAGATGTGAAATTAACAATTGAAACCGAACTCACCGGCTTCGGGGTGAGCCTTAACCACTTTTTTTGTGTTTTTAGTTATGTAAAAATGATGCAAACTAAAATAAAAGATGTTCTAAAATAGTAAATAAACTGAATGAAATGGGTTGAGGAAGCTTATGGAGTGAATCGGCTTGAGTTGAAGCCAAGATGATTGAAACAAGCTGGTTCAGGTAGCCTTGTACCCTCCTAGTGCGACTTTGGAACAGAGAACTCTAACTCTAACCCCGATGTCAGAATTGAATTCTGTTTGTTTCTATGGATGAAGAACGTGGAGAGAAAGAGATCTCATGTTGACGACTTCTACGAAATCCACCTGTAGAAGCCTGTAAAAAATATGAAAGTAGGCATATATGGAAAAACAGAACCTGGATGCGCGCCCTTAGTGCAGCAATAGCCACAGACAGACGGAAAGTCGGAATTAAGTGCTGCTAGTTGCAAATGAAAGAGGACGAGGAGAGGAAGAACTCTTCTGTTGAAGACTTTAGCAGCAGGAGCCCCAGATTTTCTACAAAAGCCGATAAATTTTAGTTTCTGTAGAACACACGGATTGGGCTTCTCCTTCGCTTCGGGGTCGATCTCTCGACGTCGGATCGGCTTTGGACCTCGGGACGGCCTTGGGAGGGAGCTTGGATGACCTCAGGACGAGCTAGGCATGGGGGTTCGACCTTGTATCATTGAGAATGACCCTCAATTTATAGAGAATAGAAACCAGTGCAAAACATGAAAACTGGACCGACTGCGCCCCCGCGTTTCAAAGGAGGCGAGGGCGTGCAGGGCACGCCCTCCACCTGGGGGCGCCCAGGGATCGCCCTCACCCTAAGGGCGGGGTCTGCGCCCCCCCGTGCCCCCGTATTTCAAAGGAAGTGGGGGCGCGTTATGCGTCTCACTGCTAAAAATCGTCGGAATCTTCCGGAACTTGCTAAAAATCAGACTTGACACAACGAACGCGCCCCCAACTCGGGGGCGCGGTCAAAATAATTGATCTTAAATGGGGGAAACTTTCCAAAATCTGGTTTAGAAGGCGCTAATTAAGGAAATTTCCGGTTTCCAAAAACAGACCGCGCCCTTGCGTTTCAAAGGAAGCGGGAGTGCGCAGGGTGTGCCCCCGGATTGAGGGCGCGCAGGGCGCGCCCCCAGGGTGAGGGCGCGGTGACCGCACTTTCCCATTTCAAGGGGAGCAGGGGTGCATTACACTCTCTCTCCTACACACGTGTTCCGTGGCCCGTAACTTGCAAACGGGATGTCCGATTCGTCTCTCGTTTGTTGCGTTGGAAAGAGGACCTTCAACCGCACCTCCTCAAGTTGGTAAACCAGCCGACATGACTCCCGAGATCTTCACATGGGGCTTTTAACCGGTTTACCCTCTCACGGAAAACCAAAAATCGTGGCGAAGATCCAAAAGGGCACAGTTCCAGTCGAGGAATATCGGGTCAAATCGGGATGACTTAAAATGATGACCGAACAAGTCCTGTACGATCATAAAACCTAAAATCATCGAAAAATCTAAGATTAACCTGGTAAACGTGAATCGAAGTTCAGAAAAACTAGAAATAACTAGAAAACCCTAAAATCGACCGAAACGGCTGTATGGCCTCGGTTGATGAAATATACGGCTAGGATCGACCTTGATGATGCGAAAAATCTGGTGATGACCAAAAAGGCCTAACACGTAGTCCGGGATAGCCGTGTCAGTACAGATCGAGAAGCTGTAATGAAGAAACCGTTATAGACTAAAGCCTACCCAAATGACTTGTTGGAAATCCTAAGTGTCACGGAACACACGCGGGACTCCCGAGAGGTTCAAGTATGGTTCATTCAAGGTCGATCATCGAGTAGACTTCGTGTTTTTACGATTAACGTGTGGCTCTCGCTTGAAGGTTACGACATTGTTCCAGAAATCATTGGTCCATTCCCAACTCACGAGGGGCTCCACCAATGTCCTTAGCTCATCTCCACGAGATAATCCGGATCAGATAATGGTCAAATAAAGGATATCGCCAATGAAATAGGAGTCTAGGGCTTCGAATTAGGCCAATTTGGCGTGTCTATAGCCTGCCTCGCCTTGATGTCGGCTTTGCAAGAGAATGGCATGTAGCGAAGTGGAGTGAAACGTAGAGAAAGCATAGCGAAGTAAGATGGATCATAGTGGAATGTAGTGAAGCAAAATGGCGATGGATTGAAAATGTGGCATCAAGGTGTAGATATGGACACGCTTAACGACCATATTCGGCAAGACAAATCTTCTCGAGTCTCCTGGTTAACCGCCATGTTTCATCAAGTCTTCCTATGTTCGATTGGTAAGATATGTGCCATTGGAGCGAGAGAAGAATAGCCAACCCCCAACGCAGTGGGGAGTCCCCGAAACATGGGTTCATAGGTTCATCATCAGTCGGTAACCCGATCTTTGCGGTATTCCTGTACTGTGATGGGTTAAAATTTAAAAAGAGATTTGATTTGTAAATAAAAGAATACCTATTGAGCACATTCAAGCTCTCAGATTCATTTAAGTCTTCTAAGAGACAAGATTCAATTTGGAATGGAATAATATCGAATTCCGAAAGGCAAATGTTGAAGCTCGGACCGTGAAGATAGTGACGATGCAAGTTCTGATCGAACAGGAAGCCCTTGGCAAGATGAAGCAACTGCCACGGTGGGATGAATAGCAAGGAAGTGTTGCAATGGTCACAGTGGGGATAGAAATGAAATATTTGAAGGCACAAGGTGATTATCGAACACGGTGGGATTAACAAACATGGTGGGATAAACACAGTGGGATTAGAAAACACGGTGGGATATTAGAAAGATCAGAATTGGGGTATACGCTATGGGAATGTACCCAGTGGGAATGGTGAGAAAGTGATGATCATGATGAGATGCATGCAATGACAATGCAAAATACAATGCAATTTATACTACATGATGCATGCTAGGCTCAAGAAAACAAAAACAAGACTTAACAATTAGTTGAAGATATAGATTGTCTATGAGGTCAAGATACCCATTTGGGAACCATCGTTCCTCACAGCACAACTTTGGCTTATCTGTGAGCATCGGAGATGACCCGATCATCGTAGATTTTGATGAAGGGGATCTCGGGTCAAGTCTTCTCCGCATTCACAGTCTTCAACAATAATGTACAGAATAATAATACACAACTAACGACTTATATGTTAGTCGGCAAGCTATGGGGGTTTCCCATATCTATTCTACCACTTCTACGAGCAGTTCCTTGGCCACTCCTTCAGAGCATCACCGGAACGAGGTAGTTGCGGTGGTGTTCGTGGACATGTCTTCTATGGCTCCTCCACGTGGTCATTCCCCTGGAGCGGGCAACAACGGTCACTGATATATGTAGCAGACTTTAACTTTTCTAGTGTTGTAGGTGCTTTTCTTCCATGTTGTAGCACTTGATGGTGTAATCAGATCTTTATCTATTTGCTTCAGTGTTGTTTGATTTGCTTGACATTTCTTGAAAGGATTGTTAGTATCTTGTTCCGGCTTGGCCCCTTGCGAGTAGGGCTGGCAATGGATTGGGCTCACCCGCGGGCTCTCGGGCCGGGCCGGCCGTGGACAATGTATCGGGTCAGTGGATTTGGCCCGCGGGCCAAAGATGGATCACGTTGCGGGTCGAAGCGGGCCCTCTCCAACCTTCACTCGGCAATAGGGTTTCGACGGCGAGCGAGTGAGAGGAGCAAGAGGGCGACGGCGAGCGAGGGCGCTACGGCAACGGCGAGGTGACAGTCTGACAGAGGCTTCCTGTTCGTCGAGCTACCCACGCTTCCTGTTCGGCGAGCGACCAACGAGCGAGAGCATCCGAGGGCGACGGCGACGGCGCTACTGCGACGACGAGAGAGGGCCCCGTCGAGGTGACACACCCACCCACCTCGTTATCTTCTGTGTACCCTTCCTTCGCCACCGCTTCAAGGCTTCTTCGGCCACTCCTCGATTCGCACCCACCAGGCCCGCGGAGGCTTCCGGCGTCCAGTTCGAAGAAGTTCTTCATGGCCGGCCCAGAGAAGGTAGGTGAATGACTCCTCGCTCACCTTTAAGCCGCCGCAGCCGCCATTCGGCGGCGGAAAGAGCGTCCTCGGGTGTCCGCAGAGCCGGCGTTCGCGGGCCACCCTCTGCTTGCTCTGTTCCGTTTGGCCGGCCGGCGGCGGCGGCCCGGTTGGGAGGAGGCGGAGCATCCTTTCCAGGCAGCTTAGCTTTTGATTCCCTCTATCCGCAGATTCCTTCCGTCTCCTTTTCACCTTCCAAACTTCTTTCCTTTAGTTTTGGCATCTCCGGAGAGAAGAATCGAATCGATGTGGGCATCGTGGAAATTGTTCCGTTCTTCCGCACCCTCTGGTTTTCAAGCATTTTCCGCATTTTCCGTGCCACAGCCCATTTTCGTCGGAATGAGAAGACCCCATGTGTTCAACCCCTTCCAGCGAGCTCATGGTAACGCAAAGTCCCCAGCGCTGAAGGTGGCGCAAAGGCCAAGTCCCCAGCGCTGAAGGTGGCGCAAAGACTAGCAGCTAGACGCCGGCAGTGTAGCGGTGTCTCGCAGATGAGATGAGAGAGAGAAGAGGGATCACACAGCGCACTGTTCAAGAGAGCTTGAAGAGGGAAGAAGGAAGGACTTGAAGAGTCCCCCCTCTGCCCATCCATCATCTGGGTACGCTGAAAAAAATTTTAGAGGCAGAGATCTGGCCGATATGATGATGCCAATGCCATTTGGATATGCTGAAAAATCCTAGGCATAGATGTTAAAGTGTGTGTATAATAATTGTGTTCTAACACCACTGATTAACTCATTGTTTCCTTGTAATTGGATCTGATTTTGTTTCAAATTATTCGTTGGCTTCTATTCCAGATTATTTGAAAAGAGCAGATGGCGGCTCTCACATCATTAGTTTCCTAACCGAGCCTAATCGGTTCAGTTAAATCTCAGAGGCATAATGGTATGCCGGGTCTTTTGCGTAGATGATATGCCCCCCCATAATGGTATGCTGGTCTTTTGGCAGAGATGATATGCCCCCATCTGAGTATGCTAACTGAATAATTCATTTATTTCCTTGTATTGGTCAAATATGTTGTTTCCAAAGCATTCGTTATTTTCTATTCCAAAGCATTCAACTAATATGCTTTCCACCATGTTAGTTGCAGAATGTATGTTTCCACTTTCCACTTGCAATTGGATGATGTGGTAGAATGGGCTATTGTTGGAGAATGGGCTATTGTAGGAGAGCAGAATGGAGGGGATGTATTATTTGTCTTGACGCTTCTAAGGACGGGATCTTGTTTTTAGTCTGATTCTCTCCGTCGGCATAGCCTTCTTGGTCCCTGAGTTCTGGTATTTTTTGTTATAAGTTTTTTCGACCCTTGTACAGGTCTCTCAATCTTCTTAATAGTGGTTTCCTTTTCTCATCTGTTTTTCCACTTCTTGTACTTGGTTCTACTTGTACTTGTGTTCTATTTTAGTTGGTTTCCAATGAATTTCAGCTCATGAGGTTTGTCTGAAATCATTTGTAGGATATGTTCTTTCGGTTGACAGAACTTTTGGAAAATGCACTGTTTTTTAGTGGAAGTAGCTCTTCCACCATGTTAGTCAAAATCATGTATTCTATCTTTTGTTCAAGTCAAATTTGTTGTTTTTAAGAATTTAGAAACATTATGATTTTTTTGACAGTTTTTATAATTTAGCAATTTTCAGGTCTCTAGAGCTTCTCTAATTTTCTGATTATTTTTTGTATTCAAAGATTCTGATTTGTGAAAATTTTTAGACTTTATTAACTACAAATCTCTTGGTTTTTACATTTTCATGCAATTTTCAGACCATTCAAATATTTTGATTTGGTAGAAATTTAATTTTTGTATCATATTTATATTTTTTATTCTGAATTTTATACATTTTTATATTAGAAAAGATCGGGCCGGGCCGGGCCGGGCCGGGCCAAATTTAAATTTTATGCGGGCCGGGCCGGGCCGGGCCAGAAATACAATGCGGGCCGGGTCGGGCCGGCCCGTTCTATTTTGAACTCGGCCTGTATTGGGCCGACTTCGGGCCGGGCAGGGCCCGGCCCATTGACACCCCTACTTGCGAGTTTGCCAAGGAGCGAAGCCTTCTAAAGGATGGCAAACAATAATAAAATTAATAATAGATGTAGGGTAAGAAATATACCTGCTGGCGAGACCTCCCCCCTCCTTAACTCGTGTTTCATTTATGAAAAACTCAATAAAGGGGTTAGATTTTCTCTATGGCTTACCCCCTTGCCTATTGTCGTCTTGCCTTGCTTATATGTCAAGGGGGGGGTAGCCTTATTAATCAGGTAGAATAAATGAAAGACTAAAAGATAAAAGATGAAGTAAACATTGAGAGAACTTACCTATCATGGCGAGAATTAGTCCCTTCTTGTTCTCAAAATCCTGAAACACTAAGTAAAGAAGATTAAATATTCACCATTGCCCATCTCTTTGCCTATTACTGTCTGCCTTGACTTAGGTCAAAGGGAGGAGCCTTCTTAATAAGGTGTAAAAATAACCTAAATGACTAAAATGAAATGGTAAAGAGAACTTACTTGTCGTTGAGAGAACCTCCCTCTCTTACTTTAAAGTCCCTGAAAACACTTGATAAAAGAGGATAAGATCTTCACAACGACTCATCCCTTTGCCTATTACGGCCAACTTTGACTTAGGTCAAAGGGATGAGCCCTCTTAACGGGGGTGATAATAAAGATAAACATGCAATGTAGAAATGAAACATGCAAGACATAAGAATAAACATGAATGCTAGCAAAGGCAAAAAAATCAAGGTTATGCCAAGTGAAATGATGCATTTTTTTTGGATTTTTGAAAATATTCAATTTTTTTAGATTTTTAAAATATTCAATATTTTTGGATTTTGAAAACATTCATCATTTTTTTGAATTTTTAAAATATTCAATTTTTTTTTGAATTTTTGCGGAGAATGTGCCGGTATCGAGACAATTCATCGGCCTTTGAATGTTAATCAAGATTCAAGCGATAAACACCATGTGTGAATAAGGTTCCCTACCTAGAATCTTTGTTGCCCTCTTCTCTTGATCAGTTTGGATTCCCCCTGAGTTTGGATAGTTTACCCTACCCTAGGGGTTTAAGATGGAAGAATAATGGAGGAAGTCCTTGGTAGGATTTGGGGGTGTTGAGGAGGGTTTCTCTACTCATGCCCAAATTGCTTGTTGGGGTTCAGCCTCTTCGGGTCTTTTCTACATGTGGCACACACTTAGACAAGTCTTTGACCTGTGGGGTCATTGCCCATTTTTTGGTCCCTTCTTTCATTTTCTACTCTTTCGGGTACTCATTCAGACAGGCCCATATTTGTTTAAACCTGTGGGGTTCATTGCCCATCTTTTGGCACCCTTTTTTTCACCCTATGAGACAGCCTCCTACTAAGGCGGCGTGCATTTTCGATATCATCCTCCTCTAATCTTCTTCACCTATCTTGGATTGAATAGAAGAGAATAGGGCGAGGGTTCTTTTACGCCTTCAGGGTTCCGCCTTGCCTCTCTCGAGTGTCTGGCTATCTAGATTCTGGGATCGGGAGGTGTTGTGTGTGCAAGGTGATGTCTACTCTTGACTTCTAGCAAACACCTTTGGATCGATGACTTAATATCATACCAGACATTCTCCATTTATTTTCTCTAAGGAAAATTTTTTTTTAGCTAAATGCCATTCCATGGAAGGTTCAATATTTCTTCATCGGCGTTGGTTAGCTCATATGCATTGCCAGGATATTTTTCAGTTATAACAAAAGGCCCTTCCCAGTTAGGTTGCAACTGGGAGCGGGGATCACCCAGCTTAACAAATATGCGTTTGACTACCATCTCACCGATTTTGAACTATCTCTCTACCACCCTCTTTTGATAAAACATTTTCAATATGTTCTGATAAGTTCGGGCATGCTCGGTGGCAACCAACGTTCTTTCTGATGGAAATGTATGCTCTACAAGCCAATGATATATGATATGATTCGACATTTCTAGAAATATCTCATTCAATTAATTAGGAAAATCTTCATTATAAGCTCTTATTAGAAGCGAATATCATAATGAAGTCCTTGATCAAATACAATGATGATTAAATCATGATGAGATCATGATAATGAGATTGATCATCTAGAGGTATTTGATCTAAATGTTCCTAGTCATAGGATACTTGAGACGGGACATCAAGTATCCGGATAGACTAGTGTATGTGATGTCTTCTCATGTGATGAGGATGACCGATCTCATTGGTCATTAGTGTGGAGACACTGAGATACACATACAGGTGCTCATTAGTTGAATGAGTTCACTGAACTGACCGAATTAGAAACCCTGAATGGTATCTTACCGAACTGTCTATCAGGGTCTTCTATCATCACGGTTGCATGGTTGGATCTTTGACCTGAGTGGCCAAAGATGCCTTGTTGGGTGGAACTTGTGCTTTGACCATTGACTTATGGATCACAATTTAGATGGTCCTATAAAGCGATGGATCGGGTACAAGGAAAATCCGATGGAGGCAATTGAGCGGACAACAAGGGATCGTCCACTCTCGGTAAGTGAGAGTGAATGTCCTATGGGATAGTACTCTAAATCCCTGGCCAGGGTAGATAGGATAATTTGAAAAAGAGTTTTCCAATTGATCCAATTCCGAGTACAGGACCCTATAAAGTCGGTACACTAAGGAGTTGACAGTCGATGCCGTACTCCTTTCCGACCGGGACATTGGATGGATGAGGGTTTATATCCATGTGGTAAATGATGATGGAAAGGCTCAATGGAGATGAGATTATCCCCATAGCCATTTGGGATCAAGGGATGTGGCTTGTACCCTTCATGATCGGTAGGCCGATTAATCTGTTATCGGATAACGGATTTAATTAAATTAAATAGAATTGTTCTATTTTATTTAGGCCTCAGCCAAATAGGTTATTGGGCCTAGTGGGTCACACACAAAAGGACTTATCCACAAGTACAGGGGCTAGGGTGTAATTTATAGAGATTTTGGGTTTTTATGAAAAATTCCATAATTCTCTATAAATACTAATGGTTTCAGCCAAACCCCATCAAGCCAAGGGTGAAAACCATGTCCCAAGCCTCCTCCCTACCTCCTCCTCTCTCTAGAAGGTGTCCATGGTCGATGGAGCTCCGTTCGGGAAGAGTTCTCGAGGCTGCGCGCGAAGGGAGAACCTGCTGTGGGTGAAGTTCGTGTGGATACTGCTAGAGACCGGACACTTGAACGGTTTGTAGAGCTTGAGAAGCTCATCTCCTTCCTCTACATGGGATTATATGAATCCCTATCAGGTATATTCGAACCCGATTTGATCGGTTTTCGGTTTTCGTCGTTCGGTTCTGATTGAGACGGATTCTAAAGGAACCCATAGGAATCGTCGCTTCCGCTGCTCCAAACTTCTATGGACGATTCCTTACAGTGGTATCAGAGCCCGGTTAAAATCTCGGTCGAAACCGACGTCGAATCGACATTATTTTATGTTATTTATGTGTTCTCGAATCTGTGCAAATGTCTGTTTTTATGAGGCCACCATATTCTGTGTATGACTCAAATAAAAGATTGATTGTCCTTGGTAGAATCTAGTGATATAGGGATTTCGAACGCCGCAAACCTTTTGAAGTTTGGATCTCTGTAGTGTTCGGGAGAAGCGTCAAAATTTGGTGTTTCTGTCATGCCCGAACCGACACCCGGATTTGGGGATTTTGTGAAATATCCGTCCACAGTAGAAATTGAGACTTTGAAAAGGTTTAGGAGGTGGGTAATATGATTACCTAACCTTTTCCTTTGATCTCCAGCTTTGAACGACGGCGGAGGATGAGAATTTTTGAGTTTTCCGACGAACTAGGGTTCTGCGGAATCTGGCGGCGCCGACTTGTTTCTTCCTGATTTACCGTTGATAGAGAATTTTTCTATGAAAGGATATATACATATTTGGAAACTTCATATGATTAGGATTATAAATTGTATTTTTGGAGAATATTTGGCTTCCTGGATAAGGAGTTATCCTCATTGCAATATAGAGATTTCTGCTACGAAATCTGGGTGACCGCCGCCTATTCCTCCTCATCTTTCGGTCGACTGCGATTTTTCCTGGATTTTAGGTCGACTTTTTTGGATTCCTTATTTGATAAGGATTCCAACGCATATTTTTTCGGAGTTTTCGGAGTCCGGGATAAGGAGATAAATCCGATTCTACTGGAGAGATTTTCTCCCGGATGAACAGTGCCTTACGCGCGGGAAGTCGATCGGCGCACCCGCCGGCGCACCGACGGTCGGCGCACACGCGCTGGAAGAGTGGTGCACGCCAGGGCGCACACAGGCGTTCGCCGGCGTGGCGTAGTGCGCCGGAGCACGCGGTGCATTGCGCCGGACACTATATTTAATGTTTTAAAGTGTTTAAAATCATAGAAAATTCCGAAAAATTGCCATAAAATTCTACAAAAATTCTGAAAAATTATATAATATTATTTAACATGTTTTAAAGTGTTTAATGACATGTTAGATGATGTTTAGTTCTATTTACATAGATTCACTCTTGGTTAAACTTTAAAATTGTTTTAAAGGTTTAACTTAAATTATTAGTGTCTTAATTAATTATGTAAAATGATATTTTACAGAATATAAATTGGGACATTAATTTTTTACCTTGCACATTATTGGGAATGCATGAATGTTCTAAATAGTTTAGTTTTGTATGTTCATTTCATATAAATTGTCTATATGTTGTTGTCATGTTATTTTCATGTTATTTATTTCATGAAAAATTCGACATGCATGAAATTGAAAATTTAAAAATAAATTATATAATTTTATGCTGATATATATGATATATCTCATATAATTATAACGTATGCGCTCTATGTTCATGTGATGAATGTTAGTGTGTATGGAGGTGATCATGGACTTAATTGTGCTTGGCTTGTGATTGCTTTTAATTGTGTTGGTTATGTTATTAAATGGGGCCTGCGTGTGCCTCCTCTCTCTCTATACAATCTGATTTTACATTCTACCTCCGTCCATTAATGTACTCCCCTTGGTTAAAACCAAGGTTTCTTATTGAGTTATGTACATTTGTGGGGTCTGCATACCCTTAAGCCGCTTGTAAGAGTTAGAAGCCGGTTCGTTGAAGGTTGGAGAGCAGGCCCACTTGGAGAAGCACCCTTCTGAAGTGGGAGCATACCAACTCAAGCATCTGAAGCAAGGATTTGCACCTATAGGGGTGCCTTAGGTGCATGCTTAGGGTTAAGTCCATGATCACCTGATTTTGTGCATATTTGATATGTGGATGTGTGCTACAGGTTATACCTTAGATATATGATATTCCAAAAGTATTATATATACTTAGCACATATTATTGATGAGACTAAAATAAAATCCCTCCTTGTCATATTTAGGTTGATAAACGTGTGACATTAAGAATGACTCACGTAGTCTTCCGTTGTTATGGTCTTGATGAGCCAATCTTAGATTGGATGGGTTTGTTGTGCTACCACAAGACTCATTCAGCAAGGGATTGGTGATCATGGCTAAGGCATTTGCCGAACCTTGGGGTGGACCATTTTCATGGCTTTGTTGTGCTACCACAAGGGCTGTGTGAAGAATCCATTCTCATAACGTAACAAGTGGGTTTGACCTAACTAGAGTATATGGTTTGTTGTGCTACCACAAGGTCATAACTCTAGAGGCTAAATGACTAAGAGTTGCAAGAGTTGAAACTGGCAATAGTTGCCTACTTATTAAGTATGGGGTGATTTGTTGTGCTACCACAAGGTCATCACCATAAGGTTAATAGGGTCTTAGTCCCCACTAGGATTTCATCGTGATATCCCGTCTTTGCATAACGAGGGTTATGCAAATTCGTCGATAATTAGTGGGAGCATAAATTAGGATCAAAGACCATATCTTAATTTTAATGAATGTTTGCAATGTTATATTGATAAAATTATATCTCAGTTGTAGAATACGATAATAAACTACCATTAGTATGGCATACTAGATGTCATATAGCTTAATGGCTCACACTTCTTAGACTAGTTTAGAACTAAGAGAATCGTTCTCATAGTTGACCAATTAACTTGAGAAGTAGGTATCTCCTAAAATTATCTAATGATATGAAAGAAAGATAAGATCTTATCTCATAGACAAGATGCATTGTTTGCCTTAAACTAGATGTTAGTCTCTATGAGACATAATTATAGAGACAACATGGATAGATGGATATGAGATCCATCATGGCTCATAGTGATGAGCTAACTAAAGGGCAACTTAGATCAATAATACATCTTAATTACTTCTTGTTGGTGAGACCAATAGTAAGAAGTAAAATCATTAGATAAAATATGAGAGAGTTAATAGTAAAAGAAGGTGGTCAAGATAATAATAAAGCATAAGACGGATTCTTACACTTGTCATGATGATGATAAGTGGAAGAGAAAGTACAAAGTGTTTTGTATATAATGCAAAGGTGGAGCTTGAGAAGCTTCATGTATCCAAGTCATTGGCACTTACTTGTTTTAAATATACACTTAATAGTATTAGATACTATATGTGTATATCATAATATTAGATACTATGGATGCATCTAATGGTATGAGATACCAGATATGCTTCTAAGATCTACAAGGAGTTGTAGATGATGACAAGTAAATGAAGGCTTAATAAAGAAGATGTTGACCTACATTTGAAATGGTGCAAAAGTTGCATCATTATTAGTGGGAGGTGCAATTCTTTAATAGCCTTATGGAGATGTCTTGATAATTAATATTGCTATTATATCCTTCTACAAGAACATTATATGATTTCCTACTTGAATAAATGTTGATTTATTCTAAGCTATGGAATTGATAGATATTCTATTAGATTGAATTGCAAAGTGTTTGCCAGTGGGAGCTTAATGAATTGTTTAATCATATTTGATATGTTAGCTCTCATGTTAAGTGTGAATATTCCTTTTAAGAGGAAATGGGTTGATTTAGATCAATCTACACTTTAGCTTTATATAGACATGGAAAATGGGTTAATTAGTTATTAGAACTCGTACATTTAGATGTATGTTAGCCCATATCTAGTAAGGCTAAAGAAGAATATTTCTACTTCATTATTTCAAAGATGATGCCTCTAGGTATGGATACATGTACTTTATGAAGTACAAATCTAAGACCTTTGAGAAATTATCTGAGATTAAGAATGAAGTAGAGATACTAATGGAACAAGTATTAGAACTCTTTGATGAGATCAAAGAGAGGAATACTTAAGTACATAATTCACATATATTTGAAGGATAATAGAATCCCATGGACACCTCTTTACATATTTTAGCTTAATTGAGTAGCTAAAATGAGAAGTCATATTATGTAAGACATAATATGAACAATGACAAGCTTTGCAAAATTCCTCTTGTCTAATTTGGCTAAGTACTCATTATAACCACTTGATTTTAATAGGTACCTTCTAAGTCTGTTCTGATTATTCCATATAGGATATGGAAAAGGGGTTAAAACTTGACCTTAAGCAAGTTAAGGTTTCGGAATGTCCGACCTGGTGAAGAAGTATAACTCTAACAAGTTGGAATATAAGACTATGAAGTGTTGGCTTGTGGAATATCCTAAGGAAACTTTTGGATATTAAATATACGACCCTTATGTATAAGGGTATGTGTTGCTCAGCTCACTATATTTCTAAAGGAAAAGTTCCTTCTTAAGAAAGATAGTGGGAGCAAGGTATATGGAAGATGTTCCAGTCCCACAACCCAATAGCACTTCTATTAAGGTGCTAGTTAATAATTACACAAGGACAAATCATAGGTCTTTACTTATGTCCATTCTACCTAAGAGATATGTGAGACATATCTCTGATAGATGAAATGAGGCATAAGAAAAATAAGGATATTGATCCTAGGATCTATATAGAACCAATATGAGATATTGATTCATTAATGGGAAGAGACAATAAAATCCGATATAAACTTTATCTATTCTAATCAAGTTTAGAACTTGATAGATCCACCTAAGGATATGGTATCCATATGGAATAAATGGATCACTAAAGAATAGATTGGAGTGGATTAGAAGGTAGATACCTTCAATTGTGAGAATAGTTGAAAAGGATATCATTGAAGTCAAATGGTTGACTATGATGAGATCTTTTACCTATTCCATTGATTAATCCATTCGGATTTTGATTGTAACACTCTATGATTATGAGATAAGCTAATTGGATGTTAAGATAGTGTTCCTCTAAAGTATTTTGAGAAATAGGTGTATATGATACAACTATAGGGAGTCCCAATAACATCCAAGAAGAGTGTGTATTAAGTTCATTTATGGACTGAAGTAAAAATTTCCCATAGATCATATATAAGGTTTAATGAGATTAAATCTTATGACTTCGTTAAGAACGAAGAGGAGCCTTGTGTATTCAACAAGATAAGTGGGAGTGTCATATTTACTTTCTTGACATTTTATGTTGATGGCATACTACTCATTAAGAATGAAGTAGGTGTGTTATCATAAGTGAACCTAGCTATCAAATTGATCCTCTAAACACAATTTGGGTTTTGAGATCTATGGAGATAGATCTAAAATCAATGCCCAGTTAATGTACGTAGTCACCATAGTCAAAGGGTTTGACATGATAAACTCCAAGATAGGTTTCTTACCTATGTGGTGTGGAGTTGATCTCTGTAAAGTGTTGTCTTTGTAGACTTCTTGACAGATAAAGAGATCACATAAATAGAGCCCTTATGCCTTTGTCATAGGGTCTATTATTTATATGATGCTACATAGATGATGTGATTAATGCTCTAAGTGTTATGAGCATTCATCAGGAAAATCCAGGTGAGAGTCAATGGATAGTCTAGAGATATATCATTTGGTACTTGAGAAGCACTGAGAATGTATCTCTATACACTGGAGGATAAGACTTGAAGTCTTGTAGTTTTACAAACACAAGCTTCTAATCAAATAAGTTTGATATTAAGTCAGAATAATGGTGGTGCAGTGAGTTGAAAGAGTTCTATGTGATAGAACACTGTAAGTTCTACAACATATGTAAACAAGTTTACATAGTGGTTGCACACTACTTAAGAAGTAGTCTAGATGAAGTTTTTCATCTACATATTTGATATGGGATTGTCTCAATTTTCTCTGAAAGTGTATCATTTTTTTTGAGAAAACAATGGAGTAGAGCCGATGTCTCATCAGAAGTTTAGAACTTCTGTGGCGATACCATACAATCAGAGAGATTGCAACTTATAGAGATATAATTAAAGATAAAGTATCTACCGTTAATAACATTGCAGATCCACTAACTGAAGTAGTTACTCAAAGAGTGTTTGAGCTTCACCTTGAGCTGATACGGATCAGCCAGATGGGTGATTGGCTTTAGTGCAAGTGGGAGATTGATAGAAATGTATGCTCTACAAGCCAATGATATATGACATGATTCGACATTTCTAGAAATATCTCATTCAATTAATTAGGCAAATCTTCATTATAAGCTCTTATTAGAAGAGAATATCATAATGAAGTCCTTGATCAAATACAATGATGATTAAATCATGATGAGATCATGATAATGAGATTGATCATCTAGAGGTATTTGATCTAAATGTTCCTAGTCATAGGATACTTGAGACGGGACATCAAGTATCCGGATAGACTAGTGTATGTGATGTTTTCTCATGTGATGAGGACGACCGATCTCATTGGTCATTAGTGTGGAGACACTGAGATACACATACAGGTGCTCATTAGTTGAATGAGTTCACTGAACTGACCGAATTAGAAACCCTGAATGGTATCTTACCGAACTGTCTATCAGGGTCTTCTATCATCACGGTTGCATGGTTGGATCTTTGACCTGAGTCGCCAAAGATGCCTTGTTGGGTGGAACTTGTGCTTTGACCATTGACTTATGGATCACAATTTAGATGGTCCTATAAAGCGATGGATCGGGTACAAGGAAAATCCGATGGAGGCAATTGAGCGGACAACAAGGGATCGTCCACTCTCGGTAAGTGAGAGTGAATGTCCTATGGGATAGTACTCTAAATCCCTGGCCAGGGTAGATAGGATAATTGGAAAAAGAGTTTTCCAATTGATCCAATTCCGAGTACAGGATCCTATAAAGTCGGTACACTAAGGAGTTGACAGTCGATGCCGTACTCCTTTCCGACCGGGACATTGGATGGATGAGGGTTTATATCCATGTGGTAAATGATGATGGAAAGGCTCAATGGAGATGAGATTATCCCCATAGCCATTTGGGATCATGGGATGTGGCTTGTACCCTTCATGATCGGTAGGCCGATTAATCTGTTATCGGATAACGGATTTAATTAAATTAAATAGAATTGTTCTATTTTATTTAGGCCTCAGCCAAATAGGTTATTGGGCCTAGTGGGTCACACACAAAAGGACTTATCCACAAGTACAGGGGCTAGGGCGTAATTTATAGAGATTTTGGGTTTTTATGAAAAATTCCATAATTCTCTATAAATACTAATGGTTTCAGCCAAACCCCATCAAGCCAAGGGTGAAAATCACGTCCCAAGCCTCCTCCCTACCTCCTCCTCTCTCTAGAAGGTGTCCATGGTCGATGGAGCTCCGTTCGGGAAGAGTTCTCGAGGCCGCGCGCGAAGGGAGAACCTGCTGTGGGTGAAGTTCGTGTGGATACTGCTGGAGACCGGACACTTGAACGGTTTGTAGAGCTTGAGAAGCTCATCTCCTTCCTCTACATGGGATTATATGAATCCCTATCAGGTATATTCGAACCCGATTTGATCGGTTTTCGGTTTTCGTCGTTCGGTTCTGATTGAGACGGATTCTAAAGGAACCCATAGGAATAGTCGCTTCCATTGCTCCAAACTTCTATGGACGATTCCTTACACTTTCATCTAGGAGTTCAAGTTGTGAAAGGAGAGGTTCTCGTCTCTCATCGACAGGGATGTCCCTATCGAGCTGAACTCGGAGGGATGGAAGGAGTAGTTCGTACAGAACCACCGCTTCCATTCCATATGCCAGATCATATGGGGTTTGACTAGTGGGTATCCGTACAGAAGTACGATAAGCCCATAGGGCATCTACAAGCTTATCTAGCCAATCCGCGAACTTGCTAGACTTACAGGTTTTCTTAATAATTTTGATCAAGGTTTTGTTGGTGGCTTCTACTTGACCATTGCCTTGCGGGTAATAAGGAGATGAATGATGCAATGCAATGTGGTACGTGTTGCAAAGATCACGTAGATCTTGAGAGAGAAATTGTGGTCCGTTGTCAGTGATGATGTCGCTGGGGATCTCGAACCTGGCGATAATGTTGCGTTTGATGAAGGAGCACAACGTTGATGCCTTGATCTCCATGAACGCTTCTGCTTCTGCCCACTTGGTGAAGTACTCTGTTGCCGTCAGGATGAACGATTTGGAACGAATTTTAGAGTTAAGATCACTTAGAGGGTCAATGTTATCGAAAGCCCACATGGCGAAGGGCTATGGGGCATGAATCGGATGAAGGGAAGATGCAGGAGAATGGATCTTGTTGGCATGAAGTTGGTAAGAATGATAGTGCCGGACAAAGACGGAGCAATCCTCTTCTAGGGTTGGCCAATAATACCCCTGCCTGGTGATTTTCTTGGCAAGAGCTTGAGCATTGACATGGCCCCCACAGACCCCAGAATGTGCTTCCTTAAGCACCAATTCTGCCTCTTCTTCATCAACGCATCTAAGCAAGATTCCACTCATGCTCCTCTTGTAGAGCACCCCTCCTAGGATGGTATACCTCTGGGATACTCTCCTGATGGCCTTCTTTTCTTTTGCACTTGATCCAAGTGGATATGTCTGATTTTGACAATACCTTGTGATCTCATTAAACCAAGGCCTCTCACCCTCATCTAACTCTTTCAACTCGATTAGAGAAACTTCCTCTTTTTGCTCTAAATATTCTTTCCTGCCAAATCTCTCATTGACCTTCAGAAATTGACCATCCTTAATCATCGGCATCGACCTTCTACGGACATGGATGTTCTTAGCTCGAGGAATATGGACAAAAGTGAGTTTGGAAAAGAGTTTGATGTAGCAAGAGGTGAGTTCTTGGTAAGGTTTGAGGTTTGAATGAGAAGTTCGGTATTTGGTTAGGACTTGTCGAAGAATTAGTTGGCTATCACCTATCACCCTTAATTTCGTGGCACCATAGACGTGAGCGGCCTCCAACCCCGCCAGCAAGGCTTCATATTCAGCTAAATTGTTGGTTGCTGGGAAGTCGAGCTGAAATGCCTGTGGAATGGTGACACCCTCGGGTGATAGAAGGACGATTCCTATTCCTTAATGTGTGAATTCAGAGCCCCGTCAAATTATAATGTCCAAAGATGGGAAGATTGGATCAATATTAGTTCGTCATCCGGGAGCTCCGACTGGACCGGGTCAAAGAGGGGTATAGGATGATGGGCTAGATGTTCAGCAATGGCATAGCCCTTAATCACCTTCTAGGGGACATAAGTGATATCAAACTGGGAAAGGAAGCTCTGCCAATGACCTAACTGATCAATTAGAATAGTTTTCTCTAGAAGGAATTTGATGGGATTGATGCGGGTGACAAGATTGACCTCATGAGCTAAGAAATAGTGTTTGAGTTTCTGAACTACCCAGACTAGTGCAGCGTAGGTCTTCTCCACTATAGTGTACTTCTGCTCACATGGATAAAAAATCTTAGACAAATAGTAAGTTGCCCTCTCTTTCTCTTCTTCATCCACTTATGCAAGGACTGCCCCAAGAGAATTCTCCAAAATCAAGATATATAAAACAAAGGGCTTGCCAGGGACTGGTGGTCTATGCACAGGGGGATTAGCCAGGTATCTTTTCAAACCATCGAATGCATCCTAGCACTTCGAATCCCATTTGAACTCGGCGCCCGCCTTGGTCAACTCATAGAAAAGTTTACACCTTTAAAAATGTTGTGAGATGAACCGGCGGACAAACTGTAGCCTCCCCATTAATCCTCGAAGTTCTTTCACATTTCTCGGAGGAGGCATACCAATGATTGCTTTGGCGTTGTTTGGGTCGATCTCTATGCCCCTTTTGCTCACTATGAACCCCAGTAGTTTTCCTAAGGATACTCTGAATGTACATTTCTTTTGGTTCATTTTCAATTTATATTCCCTAGCCCTATACAAGACCCTTCTAAGCACTTCAGGATGATCTTCTCGGCTTTTGGACTTAATGACCAGGTCATCCATGTACACCTCTACAAGGGTATGCATCATGTCATGAAAGATAGCCATCATGGACCTCTGATACGTAGCACCAGCATTCTTCAGTCCAAAGGGCATGATGACATAGCAAGAGGTTCCCCAAGGTGTAGTGAATGAGGTCTTCTCCTGGTCCTCTTCGGCTAACTGGATCTGATTATACCCCGAATAGCCATCCATGAAAGATAGCATCTCGAATCCAGCAATGTTATCAACCAGTAAACCAATATGAGGTAGAGGAAAGTCATCTTTAGGACACGCTTGATTCAAGTTCCTAAAGTCTATGCAGATCTGAACTCGACCATCCTTCTTCATGACAGGGACTATGTTTGCCACCCATTGCGGATAAAGGACAACCTTAATGAATCTTGCTTGATGTAACTTGTCGACATCTTCTTTCATCTTAAGTGCAACATCAGGGTGGAATCTCCTTAATTTTTGTTTGATCGGGGTAGCTCCAGGTTTCAAAGCTAGACGATGTTCAACCAACGAGTTGTCTAACCCCAGCATATCTTCGTATGTCCATGCGAACGTGTCCTTATATTCTTCCAACATTTTAATTAGGCTCTGTTCCTCAGTGGGAGTGAGGTTTGCACTTAAGAGGACTGTCTTGGGATCTTCCGGTGTTCCAAGATTTAATTCTTTTGTCAGTTCATCCACCGTGGCTGACGGTACTTCAAACCTTTTATGTCCAGATACATACACATCAGCCAAGTCCTCAATTCCATCCTCGAAATCAGGATCCTTTTCTGATAAAACCTCATAAACTCCCAGTGTATGATCTACATTGAATTCATCCTCATATTGGATTTTGTCAAGCTGAATAGCATTTTCCAAAAAATTTGGTAGCCTCGCACATTCCTTGCACTTCTGAGCTAATTGCTGGCACGTTTACCTCGGGTTTTCTTCTTTTCTAACCAAACTATTCCTAAAGAAGACGGAATTGGAAAAGTGGCATCTACAATGGGTGAAGGATCGAGCAGATCGATCAGTGAGTAGGAGAAGTGGTGTCCCTGGTTGGAAGCACCCTTCGAGAAAAGTAGAGACGTCTCCTCAACGGAAAATTGAGTTTGCGAGAGGACGTTTTTTTTGGTGTTTTTGATGTTTTCAATAAGGAAAAAGGAATGAGCTGGTGGGGCTCAAGCATAAATAGAAAGCTTAAGTAAAAGAGAGAAAAATGGGCTCGCGGGCCCCACAAAGGTAAGAAACGGGTGTATGGGCCCAAGGCTAGAGAAGAAATCTAAATGGCACGTGGGCCCGATTGGTGGGCACGTGGGCCCAATGTTGTTGAATTGAAATGGGCAAAGAAGACCAGTGGAGTAAGAAGATTTGAATGGGCTCTCAGGCCCATTAATCAATTTGGGTGGCCATTTCGGCCCAGAAGTGGGAATCGGGCTAGACAGCCCATCAAGAGAATCTAGGAGGGAGAGTGTGAGGACTTTGAAATACACGACCATAGGATATAGTTCACGTGGAATGTTGATTGGAGATTTTCTAGAATGGATGAGTTGTGTAGAAAAGGATTTGTCCTTGACTGATTCTTCCTCCTCTATGAACAACCGAGCCAGAGATGAACTCAAGTTGTCCACTTCTTCCTCTTGCTCAGGTGCCTTCCTCCTCTTAGTTAGTTCTTTTTCTTCATCCCCGGACATCATCATGGTCTCCCCTTTGATGAAAATTTTTTGAGTCCCATGGTATTTTTTGGCCGGCAGACCATCCTCGGAGTGAAACTGGGCTCAAAGCCAAGCCCGTGCCTCTTTGGGCTTTGTACGGTTTTAATGGGGTGCACAACCCCCTGCAGCTCCTTTCCCAACCCCTTTCCTAGTTGATAGCCCATCTCTTTCATTATCCGCCATGCAACTGTATCTGGAGGCGTCGTTAACATTATGACCTCGGGCAGCTCTGTAGTTGAAACCAACGGCTGGACAAATTCTGATACTGGCAGTGCAGAAGAGGGGTCATCCACGTCATTTAAAATGGGGATGTTGGTTACTTTAATCACCTGGCCCTTGTATGGGAACTTCAGACATTGATGATTAGTGGAGGCAACAACTCCTATTGCCTTAAGATATGGCCGTCCCAAAATAGTTTTAAATGTGGGGTCCAGTTTTAAAACATGAAACTCAGCGGTGGTAACACACGGCCCGAGCCCTACTTCCAATGTAACCACCCCTCTTGCCGGCTTCCGGGAGTTGTCATATGTTGTCACCGTGGTGGCAGAAGGCTCGATTTCTTCATTGGAGATGCCGCAAAATTGCAATGTTTCTGGTTACATGACATTTATAGAGGCTCCGGTGTCAATCAAGCAAGACTTGATTTCTACGCCTCTGATGACCACTGCGACGCATAAGGTGTATTTTCTGATTTCAGGCCGTGCCAACTCCTCCTGTGTGAAAGTGAGTGCTGGGTGTTCACTCCTCGGGGTCAAGACTGTAATGATCTTTTCGGGCGGGAGGTCCTCATTGACCATGACCCGCTGCAAGTACTGTTGTAGAATGTCTTGATGATTCTTCGACCTCTTTATCAACTCCAGAATTGAAATCCGTGCCGACATTTTGTCCAGGTGCTTCAACAAGTCATATACCATGTCGGGCAATGGTTCTTCTACCACCTCCTCTTCTGCTTGCTCCTGTGGTTGAATCCCAGCCTGGGGGAAGACCCTTTGGAACATCCTCCCGCTACAAAGTACTGGCGCCAGCGTGGTAGGGGGGAGTGGTGATGATGGTGATGGTAGGGTTGGTTGGAATGTTGAGGGGCCCATGGTAGGTAATGGTGGTAAGGATCGGATGATGAGAGCCCGTGGCTGCATCCCAGCTTGGGAGAAGACCCTTTGGAACATCCTCCCACTACGAAATACTGGCGCCAGCGTGGTAGGGGGGAGTGGTGATGATGGCGATGGTAGGGTTGGTTGGGATGTTGAGGGGCCCATGGTAGGTAAGGGCGATGAGGATCGGATGATGAGGGGTCGTGGATTGGTGGAGGCCGGTATGTTGGGTGATAGTTGGGGTGTTGGTGGTGAGGGTCGGATGATTAAGGGTTGCGGAGTGGTGGCGACTGGTGGGTTGGGTGACGGTCGGATAATGAGAGGCCGAGGGGTGGTGGAGGCTAGTAGGTTAGGTGATGTTTGGGGTGTTGGTGGCGGTCTAATGATTAGACGCCGGGGAGGAATGAAAGTTGATGGGTTAGGTTGGGGTGATGGTTAAGGTGCTAGTTGGGATGCTAGTGGTGGTCTAATGATTAGGTGCCCTGGAGGGTTAATAGCTGGTGAGGGCAGTGGTGTTTGGGTAGTTTGTGGGCTGGGGGCAGCTCTCGGTATGGAGAGTATGGTGCAATTTGTAGGTGGGGTTGGTCTGGCGGGCATGGAGGCGGTTTGATCCTCAACCTGCCAACCCTGGGAATGGTGGGTTGACTCCTCAATGGTGGAGTAGACAAGGCCGAGTCGTTGGTTTGGTGGTGCTGATGCCGGTGCTTGTACAAGTGCATGTACCGGGAGCGGATCTTGGACTATGCCCAGGTAGGGCTGTTGTTGTGCTTGAGATTGCGGTCGCCAAGGTCGATTCTGCCGTGCCTTCATTACTTGAATGGATTCTCCCATCTGTCCCCAGTCAATGTTCCCCTGATCGTTGAGGTCATGGATGTAGTCTTTAAACTGGAAACATACATCCACCGTGTGCCCAGGATACCGATGATAAGTGCAGTACTTGGTTGTGTCAACATTGGCTACTCTCTCTTGGGTCCCCCCTCCTAGGTCGGTTGGACGGTGGTGGCACTTGGTTGTAGGCTTGTTGTTGTGGTTGGGGTCGGTTGTAGACATGTTGTTGTTGAGGCACTCGGTTGTAGGCATTTGGTTGCTGGGGCGCTCGGTTGTAGGTGGGTTGCTATGGTGGTGCTCGGTTGTATGCAAGTTGCTGCTGGGGCTGAGGAGCTGGTTGAGGAGCTGGGCAGTATTGTTGATTGGGTGGTGGGTTACAGTATTGTCTTTGGCGATACCCACCCTGGTTACCCATGGCATTGATGCTCTCATTGTTTACTACCCCTTTGGTGGTGGGTCCTACAGGTGTAGGCTTTCTAGTGTTATGGCGCTTGGTGTCGAATGGGTTGATCATGGATGCGTCCTTAAAGTGGGCTTGGAGGTAGCGGGCGCTATCACACAACTCACTCATGGTTGTTGGGCGGTGCATGATCTGGAGGTTGCGAAGGTTGGGCGTGGTGTTCCCTATGAGCATCCTCACCTGCTCCCCCTCTGAGATGGTATCCACTAGCCTCTCAGCCATTCCCCTGCACCGATCAACAAATCTGGCAAAGTCCTCATCTGGCCTCATCTTTTCGGCAATTAAATCAGTTATCGAGCAGGCTGGCCCCACCCGATCCTTGTACCTCTGTAGAAACTTCGCCTTGACAATGTCAAAATCTGCCACCTCAATGGAATCAAGAGAATAGAACAAGTCCAGGGCGGAACCCTCCAATGACCGACGGAATAGGAAGGCAAGTGCTTTGCGGTCATTTTTCTAGAACGCGGAGTCATAGAAAAAGCTCTTTAGATGGTTGAAAGGATTACCAGTCCCATTGTAATGTTGAAAGACTGGTATCTCTGAAGGCGGAAGGTGTAGAACTGGGAAGGATGGAACCGAGATTTCATGGATAGCTTTAGAATCGAGGCGGTGCCTCATCTCTTCAAAGCGCTCATCCATCTGGTTAAGTTTGTTCATTAATGCCTCGGTGAGGCTGGATTCCTGAGCCACGGGAGCAAAGTGTTTAGGTGATTGGGTTGGAAGAGGTGGGTTGGAAACAGGAACTGGAATAGTGTTATGTGAATGCCCTACAATGGGGTGAGTGGAGACACGGCAGGGTTGCCTAGGAGATGAAATGATTAGGAAACTGACTGCCGGTTGGGGTGGTGAGGGGACTTGATTTCCCTTGATCGGATCTTGATTTGCGGGCATCTTGCCCTTAGTGGCAGATTGGATAATTGCAAAGGTCTCGGGATCAAGGTGAAAAGATAGATTCTTGAGAGCTTGTTCTATACTATGTGAGGCGGATCGGTGAGCGGGATCTTGGACCTCAGGTTCCATCACGGCATTAACATGGCCATCTGGTTGGACCATGGGTTGCT
Organism: Cryptocoryne crispatula var. balansae; assembly: GCA_036172225.1. Lineage (NCBI taxonomy): Eukaryota > Viridiplantae > Streptophyta > Magnoliopsida > Alismatales > Araceae > Cryptocoryne > Cryptocoryne crispatula. Next base: position 22,143,783 of record CM069919.1, read on the forward strand.
GAAGCTCGTAGTGACCCATCTCGTACTCCTCTTCTTGGCTGTAGTAGTCCGACATCCCGATGTGTCTTCCGAACCTCAGTGTTATGGGCATCCTGTCAAATTTTCTTAAAAAAATGGTTGAAAGAAAGCAAATGAAAGGTGTAAATGCAAAGATATTTTTTTGTTTGGTTATGATTGTTTGTTTGATTTGATTTGGTTTCAATTTGGTTGTTTAGCAAGCAAGTTGAACACAAAAATTAAAAGGATTTTTTTTGTTTCTTGTTTTAGGTGTTTTGAAAGGAGAGAATTTTTTGGTTGTTTTCAATTGTTGTGAGAAAGCAAGTTATGCAAACAAGGTTTTAAAATGACTACTCGACAATTTTTGGGTTGAAACCTTAGATTAGATAGATTGTTAGCAATTGTTCACTCAAGTAGGTATGATTTCTATTGCTTCAATCTTCAAGACCTAAGGTTTTCACTCAATCACCACGAGTAGGTACTTGGGTTCTTCGGGTTTTGGGAAGTGGTACAACCGGCCCAATCGTGCGGAGAGGAATACTCCATGGATGGGGACTTACGGAGGCCTTGATGGAAACAACCAAATCAACTAGGAAGGAATATCCTAGAAGAGAGGTTAGAATCCACCAAGAAGGTGTTTGGAGGGTGAGGGTGTGTTGGGAGAGAGAGCCTCCGCCTCGAATGCCCTATGGATCGGAACAAGTCTGGTACCCGATGCAAAAGCTAATGCAAAAATGAAAAATGGAGGGTAGGAGGAGAAGAAGCAATCAATATGCAAACATGAATGAAAGCTATTAAATAAATCAAGCAAGTGAATGCAATCAAGACAAGCAATGATAAAGTAAAACAAGTAACTAGAAACTAGCAATTAAAAGGTGGTTCGCGCGGGAACCGGCTTGTGGTGGAGTGTCCAAGTGGGGACAAATCTGAAGTAAGGGTAAAAGGATGGTCCACGTGGGGACCGATTTGAAAAGTGGCTCACGCGGTAGCCGGGTTTTGGAAAGGTAGGTGGTTCACGCGGGAACCAGTTTTTTTGAAGGAAAAGAGGTGGTTCACGCGGAAACCGATTTGTTTGATTGGAAAAAAAAAGGAGGGCCATGTGGGGCCAATATAAAGTGGTGCAAAAGGGTGGTCCACGTGGGGACCGATCTGAAAGTGGGTTGGTTCACGCGGGAACCGGTTTAGAAAAGGGTTTGGTTCACGCGGGAACCGATTTTTGTGAAGAAAAGGGTGGTTCACGCGGGAACCGGTGTAAGAGTTGACAAAATAGAAAGAGGGCCACGTGGGGCCAATCTAAAGGTGCTGTAAAGAGGTGGTCCACGCGGGGACCGATCTGAAAGTGAGTTGGTTTACGCGGGAACCGGTTTAGAAAAGGGGTTGGTTCACGTGGGAACCGGTTTTTGTGAAGAAAAAGGGTGGTTCACGCGAGAACCGGTCTAAGAGTTGACAAAATAGAAAGAGGGCCACATGGGGCCAATCTAAAGGTGCTGTAAAGAGGTGGTCCACGCGGGAACCGATCTGAAAATAAGTTGGTTCACGCGGGAACCAAGTTGGAAAAGAAAGGTGGTTCACGCGGGAACCGGTTTATAAAAAGAAAAGAGGTTCACGCGGGAACCAGGTTGGAATTAAAAACAAGTAACTCAATTCCACATGGGGGACAATCTTAAAGAAAGAGTAAACAGCAAGTTTAAAGGTAAATGATCATGGAAAAGGTAAAGGACAAGCCGGTTCACGCGGGAACCAAGTCGGAAAATAACTAGTTGCACGGTTGAATCAAGCTAGCACGGTTGAAGACATTGGTTGTCCCACCGTGGTCGCCAAAAAGCTGTCGACAACAGAAACGGGTTCCGGATCGGCACCTCAAGAAAATAAGGTGATAGATGGAATAGGGGAAAAAGGGAGTGAATCGAAAAAACACTCTAAAAGCGGTAAAATGTCCTCACCTCGATCCCACACTCACATTGATCCCCGAACTTTCATCTCACGGCGTCGCTCGAGTACCGGAGATGGTTCGGGTCATGTGGGAGGAGAGTGAGGAGGAGATGAAATTAAAACATGAAAGATGTGGTCTCCAGGACCCGCGGGCTCCGCTTTATAGAATAAAAACAAGAGATGAGTTGATTTGACCGTGTACCTTAGCTCGGGAGATCGGGATATGGGTTCAACCTTCTTCTTCCTCGGCCGGCCGATGAAGAAGAGTCTCCAATCCAATGCTAGCTTGATAGACCTGTGCAACTAGAACAATAAACCAAGTGAAAGAAAATGATTAGAACTATGGTAAGTGTAGTAACTGTAGTAAGAAGATGAGAAAAAAGCAATTGGAATTGAACTCACCGGATTGGGGCGAGTCCTAAGCATTTTTTTTATATTTTTGATTATGTAAAAATGATGCAAATGAACTAAAATATGCTTTAAAAAAGTAAATAAACTGAGTTAAATGAGTTGAGAAAGCTTATGGAGTGGATCGGCTTGAGTTGAAGCCGAGTTGGTTGAAGAAGGCCGGTTCGGGTAGCTTTGCACCCTTCTGGCGCAACTTTGGTACAGAGGATGCTACGGACGACCCCGATGTCATAATCAAGTGCCGTTTATTTGAGTAGATAGATAACTCATATAGGAAGAGTTACTGTGTTGATTATTTCTCCTAAATCCTCCTGTAGAAGTCTGTAAAAATTATGAAAGTGGGCGGATGTAGAAAACAGAACCTGGATGCGCGCCCTTGGTGCAGCAATCGCCACGAATGAACGGCAAGTCGGAATCGAGTGCCGTCAGTTGGAGATGAAAGAGAACGAAGAGAGGAAAAAATTCTATGTTAAAAACTTTTGCATAATGAGTCCCATATTTTCTTCATAAGTCGATGAAGATGGTTGATGCAGAACGCCCGGATAGAGCCTTCTCCTTCACTTCGGGATCGATTTCTCAATGTTGGATCGCCTTTGGACGTCGGGACGGCTTTGGAGAAGAGTTTGGACGACCTCTGGATGAGCTAGGCATAGGGGATTAACCTTGGGTCGTTGAGAATGGCCCTCAATTTATAGGTGAAGGAAGCCGGTGCAAAAAATGGAAACTGGACCGACCGCGCCCCCGCTTTTCAAAGGGGACGAGGGCGCGCAGGGCACGCCCTCAAACCAAGGGCGCGCAGGGCGTGCCCCCAGTTCGGGGGCGCGGTCTGTGCGCCCCCCTGTTTCAAAGGGAGCGGGGGTGCGTTACGCGTCTCACTGCTAAAAATCGTCGGAAACTTCCGGAAATTACTAAAAATTGACTTGACATACGTAACGCGCCCCCGAACCGGGGGCACGGTACAAATAATCAAAAATCAACACCGGAAACCTTCCAAAAATCAGGTTTAGAAGGTGCTAATCGGGGTAATTTGTGATTTAAAGAAACTGACCTTGCCCCCGCTTTTCAAAGGAACCTGGGGTGTGCAGGACGTGCCCCCGGTTTGAGGGCGCGCAGGGCGCGCCCCCAGGTTCAAAGGGAGCGGGGGCACGGTACACTCTCTCTCCTGTGCGCGCCCTCCTCTTTCATTCCGCGAGCCGTATCTTGCAAACGGGATGTCCAATTCGGCTCCCGTTTGTTGCGTTCGAAAGAGGGCCTTCAACCGCACCTCCTCAAGTCGGTAAACCATCCGGCATGACTCCCAATATGTTCGCACGGGGCTTTCTACCGGTTTACTCTCTCGCGGAAAGCCGAAACCTGGGGCGAAGATCCGAAAGAGCACGGTTTCGGTCGATAAATCTCGGGTCAACTCGGGATGAGTTAAAATGCTGACCGAACAAGTCCGGTACGATCGGAAAACCCGAAATCATCGAAAAATCTGAGATTAACCCGGTAAACGTGAACCGAAACTCGGAAAAGCCGCGGAACCCTAAAATTGACCGAAATGGCCATATGGTCCCGGTTGATGAAAATATTCAGCTAGAATCGACCCGGATGACCTGAAAAGACCCGGTGATGACCGAAAATGCCTAACACGTGGTCCGGGATAGCCGTGTTAGCACAGATCGAAAAAGTCATAACGAAAGCCGTCATTGACCGATGCCTACCGAAATGACTTCTCGGAAACCCTGAATGTTACGGAACACATGCGGGACTCCCGAGACCTTCAATTATTGACCATTCAAGGTCGGTCATCGAGCAGGCTTCGTGTTTTTACAGTTCACGCGCGGCTCTCGCTTGAAGGTTTCGGCATCATTCCGGAAATCATCGGTCCATTCTCAACTCACAAGGGGCTCCACCAACGTCCTTAGCTCATCTCCACGAAGTAATACAGATCAGATAACGGTCAAATAAAGGATATTGCCTATGGAATAAGAGTCTGGGGCTCCGAATCAGGCCAATTTGGCGTGTCTACACTCAGGTACCAAATGATACATCTCTAAACTATCTAGTGAGTCTCACATGGATCTGCCTAATGAATGCTCATAACACTTATAGCATTAATCACGTTATGTATTTAACATCACATACATGATTGACCCTATGGAAAAAGCATAAGGGCTTTACTCATGTGTTCTCTTTATCTCTCAAGAAGTCTATAAAGGCATCTCTTTAGAGAGATCAACTCCACACTACTTAGGTAAGATCTTATCTTGGAGTTTACCATGCCAAACCCTTTGACTATGATGACTATGTATATTAACTAGGTATTTCTTTTAAATCTATCTTCATAGATCTTAAAACCCATATTATATTTAGAGGATTAATTTGATTGCTAGGCTCACTGATGATAATATACTTACTTCATTCTTAATGAGTAATACGTCATCCATGTAAAATGTCAAGAAAGTAACAACACTCCCACTTATCCACTTGAATATATAAGGCTCTTCATTTCTAACAAAGTCATAAGATTTAATCTCATTAAACATTTTTGTATCATCTATAGAAAATGTTAGTTCAGTCTATAAATGGACTTATACACACTCTATTTGGAAGTTAATGGAACTTGATTCCAAAGGTTGTATCATATACACTTGTTTCTTAAAATACCTTAAAGGAACACTATTTTAACACCCAAATGGCATATCTTATAATCATAGTGTGTAACAATTAAAATATGAATGGATTAATCCATGGCATATGTAAAAGGTCTCATCATTGTCATTCATTTGACTTAGATGATATCCTTTTCAACTATTCTCACCTTGACGGCCTCTACATTATAATCCACTCCAATCTATTCTTTAGTGATCCATTTATACTTTATGAATACTACATCTTCAGGTAGATCTAACAAGTTCTAAAATTGATTAGAATAGATAGAGTTTATATCAAAATTTACCGTCTCTTCTCAATTTTGAATGAATATTTCATATTGCTTCTACAAAGATCTTAGGATCAATATCTATTCTATCTTATTGCTTATTTCTTCCAACAAATATATGTCCCACATTTCTCTTAGGTTGAATGGACACAAGTAAAGACCTATGAATTGCCCATGTGTAATTATTAGCTAATACCTTAATAGAAGTAGCCTTAGGTTGTGAGACCGGAACACTATCTTTCTTAAGGAGAAACTATTCCTCTGGACATATAGTGGGCTGAGAAACATTTACCCTATACCATATGGGTGGTATATTTAATATCTATAGGTTTTCTTAAGATATCCCATAAGCCAACACTTCATAATCTTATATTCTAGCTAGTTAGAGTTATACTTCTTCAGTTGGACGGACATTTTGAAACCTTAACTTGCTTTAGGTCGAGCAGGTTCCCTCTTTCCATATCCTATATGGAATAATTGGAATAGATTTAGGAGGTACCAATTAAGATAAAGTGGTTATATCGAGTACTTGGCCAAAATAGACAAAGAGGAATTAAGCAAATGTTGTCAATGCCCGTATTATATTCTACACAATACGGCTTCTCATTTTAGCTACTCAATTAAGGTAAAATGTGTAAAGAGGTGTCCATTAAAATTAAATTTTATTATTTTTTAATTATGTGTGAATTAATATGAGTTCTAAGAGTTCCCCTTCTTGATCTTATCAAAGAGTTCTAATACTCTTTTCATTAATATCTCTACTACATTTTTAATCTTAAATAAATGTTTAAAGTTCTCAACTTTGTACTTTATAAAATACATGTACCCATACCTAGAGACATCATCTTTGAAAATAATGAAGTAGAATATTCACTTTTAGCCTTAATAGATATGAGCTAAGGTACACCTAAATGTATGAGTTCTAAGAACTCTTTAGGCCATTCTTCATTTCTTCATTAAGTTAAGGAGCAGATTGATCTAAATCAACTAATTTCTTCTTAAGAGGTGTATTCACATATAACATGAGAGCTAACATATCTAATATGATTAAACAATTTATCAAGCTCACACTGAAAACACTTTGTCATTTAATGTATTAGAACATCTATCATTTCCATGGCTTAAAATAAATCATCATTTATTTAAGTAAGAAATATAGATAATGTTCTTGTAGAAGAATATAACAGCAATCATAAATATTAGGACATCATTAGAAGGCTATTAAAGATATGTAACTCCCACTAGTAATGATGCAACTTTTACACCATTTCATATGTAGGTCAACATCTTCATTATTAAGCCTTCATTTACTTGTCCTCATATATAACTCTTTATAGATATAAGATACATATCTCGTATATCATATCAATAAATGCATCCCTAGTATATGACACTATAATATACACATAGTGTCTAATATTATTAAGTGTATATTTAAAGACAAGTAAATTTCATTGACTTAGATGCAAGAAGCTTCTTAAGCTCCACCTTTGCATTATGTGCAATACACTTTGCACTTTATCCTCCACTTACCGTCATTATGATAGTGGAAGAATCTTATGTCTTATTTGGGCTTTTATTATCTTCACCTCCTTTGACTTCTATTTCTTTCTATTTCTATCTAATGAACTCACTTCTTTCTATTGATCTCACCAACAAGAAGTATTTAAGATGTATTATTATTCTAACATGTCCTTAATTAGCCCATAACTATGAGCCATGATGAATATTACATTCATCTATCCATGTTGCCTCTACAATTTTTATCTTATAGAGGTGAACATCTAGTATGCGACAAACAATGCATATTTTCTATACTATTTAATGATACAAGATTTTATCTTCTCTCATATTATTAGATACTCTAGGCGACACCTACTTTTCAAGTAGGCTAGTTAATTGGTCAACCATGAGAACAAATTTCTTAGTTATAAACCAATCTAAAAGAGTGAGCCATTAAACTACTTGTCATCTAGTATGCCCTCCTATTGATGGTTTATCATCGTATTCTACAATAGAGATAATTTTATTAAAGTAACATAGCAGACATTCATTAAAATTAAGATACAACCTTTCATCCTAATTTATGTTCCCATTAATTTTTAATAAATTTGCATAACCCTTATTATGGAAAGATGGGATATCACGATGAAATCATAGTGAAAACTAAGACCCTATTAACTTTATGGTGATGACCTTATGAGAAACACAACAAGTCATCCCGTATGTAATAGGTAGGTAACTTTTACCAATTTCAACTCATGCAACTCATAGTCATTCAGCTTCTAGAGTTACAACATTATGAGAAACACAACAAGTTATCTATTCTTGTTAGGTTAAATACACTTGTTACATTATGAGAATGGATTATTAGCACAACCCTTGTAAGAAACACAACAAGGCCATGTCAGTGGTCCATCACAAAGTTTAGCAAATGGCTTGGCCATGATCAACAATGCCTTATTGAATGGGCCTTGTGGTAACACAAAAAAACCATCCAATCTAAGATGAGCTCATTAAGACCATAATAATAGAAGGCTACGTGAGTCATTCTTAATGTCTCACGTTTATCAACCTAATTAAAACAAGGAGAGATTTTAGTCTTATCAATAATATGTGCTAAGTATATATAATACCTTTGGAATATCATATATTTAAGGTATAACTTGTAGCACACATCCATATATCAAATATGCATAAAAATAGATGATCATGGAACCCTAAGTATGCACCTAAGGCACCCCTATATGTGCAAATCCTTATTTTAGAAACTTGAGTTGGTATGCTTCCACTTCAGAAAGGTGTTTCTTCAAGTGGTCCTGCTCTCTAATCTTGCACAAACTATTTTCTCACTATTACAAGTAGCTAAAGGGTACGCAGATCCGCAAATATATATAGCAGATCTGCAAATGTACATAACTTAATAAGAAACCTTGATTTTAACCAATGGGAGTACAATAATGGGGGAGGTAGAATGTACAATCAGATTGTATAAAAAGAGAGAGGGCACATGCATGCCCTATTTAATGACAAAACCAATACAATTAAATAAGCAATCACAAGCCAAGCACATTTAAGTCTATGATCACTTTCATACACACACTAACATTCATCAAAAATATCATGCATGAACAAAGATTTGTATTTTGTATATAATCCATGTAACAAGCATATATTTTATTCTTTTAACAATATATATTTTAAGAAATAAGTATTCACTACAAGAAATCGGACCTTTACCCACTAAAACACTCCCCGTAGGTAAGGTTTGGTGGGTATAAATAACTTTAACTTACTCCCTATACCTACTAAAAATGATTTCGTAGGTAAATTTATCATTACCTACAAAATACCTACGGAAAACGCTTCGTAGGTAAATAAGATATCCACAGATTCAATCTGAACTGTCCATTACGATATAATCCAATGGCCCAAATTTAATCTCTTTTGCCCTTATCTCCACCGTCCATTGACAACACATGGACATATCAGATTGAAGCAGATGAGTTAAACCCTCCCGATCGACCCTCTCCCACCTCATCGCGCTTAGCCCCAAATCGACCATCTCTCCTGTGGGAACCCTCTGATGACGCGGCACCTTCGGTTCCTCATCCTCTGACGGAAACGCCTAGGCCTTGCGCCCTTACGTCAACCATCCACATCGTCCCCTCCTGCTCCTCCAAGGTTCAACTCCCGCAAGAAGCTCTCGAAGCTGTCTCCTTGAGAAGCCCCCGAAGGTGAGTCCTTGTCTCGTCTCCTTTTCCTATGCGCGAGAAAGCTCCATCGCTTCTTCCTCTTTGCAAAGGTCGTTTTACAGATCCTGAGCTTGTTCTACGTAATCGTCTGTACAAACCCTCAGTTGTCAGCTCGTAGTTTGCTTAGTCGTTCATGGACCATCCCCCCCTCGAGGTCGATTTTGCATGTCCCATAGTTTTTTTTGACTTTGGAATGCCATCTTTTGTCTTACAAACGAGCCCTATGTCATGGTAGTCATGCGAAGACGAGCCCTATGTTTATTTCTGACATGTCTCGATTTTCATTTGTAATATTCATAAGTCTTAAATTGTGTGTTGTTGGCAGGTTCTACTGCAGATTGTCTGTTGTTTGCCTTGTTTGGCGTATTGCTTTCTTGTTGAAGACATATTCTGGTAAAACTTTGCTTGATGTACGTGACTTTATTATCTTGCTGTATGAACTATGTAACTAATATGTTTTCATTCTGATAGATCAGAACATAAGCGTGATCAGCAAGGGATTTATAAGTGTCAACAAATATTTTCAAGCACAAAATGAGGTAATACATGTTTTTTTACAGCGATGGATGTTCATGAGAAGTAGTGTCTGATTGTGTAATTAATGTTTGTGTGTTTCTTTATAGTGATATGGATTGGAGTTGGATGGATTTACCAAAAAATGTGGTTGGTTACTATGATGGTGTTGATAACTTTCTCAATTTTGCATTTGCAAACTTACCACCAACTCATCAGATTAGATGTTCATGTGTGAAATGTACATGTTTGAATAAATGTAAAAAAGAAATGGTTAGACAACACTTGTACATTGATGGTTTTATAAAAGACAAACATTTCTGTAAAATTTATGGTGAAAGACTAGGTCATATTAAGTTGGAAGAAACATGGAATGCCGGGTCGCGACCCGGCCCCGACCCGGTCGGGTTTAGGCCCGACCGGCTCGGTCGCGACCCGGTCGGGGCGACTCCCCCGGCCGGGTCGCGGAGTCGTGGCCGGGTCGCGCGGGTCGCGCGACCCGGCCGACCGGGTCGCGCGACCCGGCCGGGTCGCGCGACCCCGTACGGCACGGTCACATAGTTGCCGGGCCCGTTCAACGGCCTTGGGGGCGCAGCCCCCCATTCAGCCCCTTAAGGGGGCTATTTAAAGCCCCCAAGGGGCTCTCCTTACTCCCACCCCCCACTCTCACTCTCAACCTCTCATTTGTGCTCTCATTGCTCTCATTGCTCAAATTTTTTTCTCATTTACTTAATTATTTCATCAAGCATTTCATTAGTTCATTTAGTATATTTATTTAATATTAGTTCCATTGATTAGTGGGTTAAGTAGTTTATTCTTTTTAATACTTATTTGCTTACTTGCATAGTTAGTTAGCTAGAAGATTAGTTAGATATTTAGTTTAGTAGTTACTTAACACATCATTAGTTTGAAGGAATATTAATTACCTATATTTAGTTAATCATTCAATTTATATAAATAAAAATATACTTACATTAGTAGTCACTAATTAAGGTTATTAGCTATTTAAATAATTAATTACTTACTTAAGTAATTATTTACCTAAAAAATGTCTTCTCCAAGCCAAACAACCCAAACTACCGGCGTGACCCGGAGTGATCCGGCTTGGTTGCATTGCAATTTGATCTCCATGGCGGAGAGAAAAGTGCAATGTAAATATTGCGACAATGTAATATTCGGTGGTATTTATCGTTTAAAATTTCATCTTGCAGGCATGAAGGGAAATGTTCTTCCTTGCACACGGACTCTGCCGGAGGTCAGAGCTCAATTTCGTAGGCACCTACAAGCGATGGAGCAAAGGAAGGGAACTAGCAAAAGACATAAAGAGACCGTCCGAGAACCATTGCAACAACCGCGGAGACGATCCGTACACATTTACGGAACCGGACAAGAGAGGCCGGATATTTTTAGGACGAAGAGTACGAAGGTATGGGAGGTGTTACTCATAAACGTTGTTCATTATTCTATTTTAAAGGATAATTAAGTAGCCTTGATACTTAAATGTTTTTTAAAAAGATGAACTCTCACGAGGGATGTAAGCAAGTCGAAGATCATTCGCCGAGGAAGAGTTCTATAGACATACCGGCCGAATGATGGGTCAAGGGTCTTGAAGTGGGAGTGGTCGAGGTAGCGGAAGAGGATCCAACAACCAACCGCAAGATCAGGTTCATGATCTCACACAAGACGACGACCCGACAGTAGGTCCCGTGGATCCCGTAATCACCGGACCACGACAACGTCAAACAACAATCACGACGGCGATGAAGAACCTCAAATTATGTAAGGATAGGATTGTAGAGCAGCGTCAAGGTGGTTCTTTCACCACAGCATTCCGGCAAATGCCGCGAAGGGACCATACTACGAGAACATGATCGACACGATCGCAGACGTCGGGAGGGGAGTGCCTGGTCCAAACCCAAAGGAGATATACAATGTATATCTTCCTATGGAGGTGCAAGAAACAAAAAAGTACGTGCAGTCATTTGAACGCATCCGGGAGTGGAACGAGGTTGCATGTTAATGACCGACGGATGGACCGGTAATTAAATTTTCTTTTACTCATTCATATTATATGTATTAACATTCTTTTTTGGTATAACTTAGTTAACATCTTATACTTAACAGGTATTACTAGGAAGACTATGATCAATTTCCTTGTGTACAGTCAAGCCGGCACGGTCTTTTGGAAGTCGGTCGACGCATCGGGACGGTAAAGAATGCGAGTATCTTTACCAATTGATAGATGGAGTGATAGAAGAAATAGGAGAGAGCCGGGTAGTTCAAGTAGTCACGGACAATGCGGCGGCATACAAGCGGCCGGTCAGATGCTTATGGTCAAAAGACCAAAGTTGTATTGGACACCCTGTTCCGCCCACTCTTTAGATTTGATGTTGGAGGATATATGCAAGGATCCTCAAATAGACATGGTAGGTAAGCTAGCCCAGTTTATTTCTTCATTTATTTATAACCACAACTTTATCCTTGCACTTATGAGGGAACACACCAAGGGGCGAGAGTTGTTACGCCCCGGTGCAACCCGGTTCGCCTCCCACTATATTTCCTTAGAAAGTTTATTGAGTCAAAGGAGAGCTCTAACTCGAATGGTCATTTCACCGGGTTGGGGTAGTTGGATGGCTAGATGTAACCCATCGGATAAGAGAAAGGGGAGAAAAGTAGAAGAGACAATAGAGAGTGGAGATTTTTGGAAAGTTGTAAAGAAGACGTTAGACATCGTCCAACCCATAGTGAAGGTACTAAGGATAGTTGACGGAGATAGAAAAGCAGACATGGGGTATTTATATGATGCGATTGAGAGAGCCAAAGAAGAAATCTCCAAGACCGTGTCCGACTTCGCCAAGTGGTGGGATATTATAGATCGTCGTTGGGAGCGTACATTACATCAACCCATACATGCGGCGGTATATTTTCTTAAACATTTACTAATCTTTTTATTAATCAAAGTTGTGTATAACTTGTTTACTAATACTATTTGTTTCGTAGGTTACTTTTTCAACCCAAGATCTTGCTATAGTCCGCATTTCAAGGCGGCGAACGAGCTATTAGATGACGTGAAGAGCGTCATCCGACGGTTGTTTGGTGACGACGACCGGGCTATTATCGCTTGCAACAAGATGTATGATTACAGAATGCGGAGTTTTCACTTTGGAACGAGCAGAGTTGAACGAGCTGTGATGATACTAAGTCCGGGTACGTAGAAATGTTTTTCATCACTTAATTAATCAAAGCTTAATTAGATAACAAAGTATGACATTCAATTTATGCAGCTGATTGGTGGATGGACCATGGTAAAGTACCAGGGTACGAGGACTTGGCGGACGTAGCCATCAGGGTCCTAAGTCAAACCACATCCGCTTCGGGCTGCGAGCGAAATTGGTCTACATTCAGCTTGATTCACACAAAGCAGAGAAATAGGTTGACATCAAGGAGGCTTGAAGACCTCGTGTATTGTCACTACAACATGAGGTTAAAGTTGAGGAATTTGGATAGAATGAAGCAGAACCAGATGGAACAAAAGAGTTGGATAGCACAGGCAGCGGGACGTTCGGTCGACGAGCCGCCAATTGAAGAGGAGGATATCGATTTGGATCAAATATTCTACGAGAAGAACTCCTTAGAAGCTTGGGTAAACGACCGAGAAGGGTTGGGAGAACCGGAGTTCAACCCCCAAGACCGACAATGGGCCGAAGGAGTGCTCGACGATGTCCCTTTAGCCGAAGAATTCTAGATCCCTCTCTCACTAGCAAGGTGCCAGAGGACCGGAGAAGGAACTAGCCAAGGTACGCAAAGTAGGCGAAAAGGTAAACAAGTTATGACTGATCCTTTTGCTATTGCAGAGGCTGATACGGTCGAAGACGATCGAGAAGATACGTCGGAGCCGAACATCCGAGTGCAGTACCAGACATCCGAGGATTTGTCGTCAAAGAGTAGCACCGATGATGGTGCTCGATACGGGGGCACGGACACTTTACAAGTACAAGGGACCTCAGATCCTCCCATATCTCCTACCACGTCGCTACGTTTTACCGGCGAGGAGCAATATACTCATGCGACCGAAGATACCGATCATGGTAGAAGGCCGCCACAAGGTAGAGGAGGTCATCGTAACCATGGAGTTGGAGCAGAATACCACGATGCCTCCGACTATGTGAATGATTCATCCCAAGGCTCTTGGTTCCCTACATACGATCAAGATGCTTGTGGAATGAGTTATGTGGAGTAATTGGATACTTCGATCGAATCGACTTATAGTTATGGTGACTCGTTTGGATCAAGTCTTAGGATAGTTTCCCGAGGGACTGACGAATATGATCGTCATGTGTACATGTATCATGCTTTGTACTCAACCCAAATGACATGGGGAGAGTACATCAACTACCTACAAAGTGTACAACACATCATGTTGGAATAAAATTGATGCATTATTTATTTAAATCATGTCATTTAATTTATCCAATTTTTCTGTATTTTTTCAGATTTGTTTTCGCATTTTTCTTATTTTTTTGAATTTTTCAAAAAAAAAAATAATTAAAAATTAGGGTTGCGACCCGGGTCGCGACCCGGTCGCGACCGGGTCGGCCTGGGGGTCCCGCGACCCGATCGCGACCCCCGACCCAACCCTCCTTGGGAAGAAAGCCAACATGATTCAAATATGCATGACATGTTAGCTGATGTTTTTCCTATGTGTAGTGATGAAACAATAAATGATAAAGATTCCGAAAGTTTTTTTGCATTGTTAAATGATATCAACCAACCGGTTTATCCTGGATGCAAAAAGTTTAGCAAACTTTCATTTCTCATTCGGTTGATTAACATTAAATGCATGGATGGAATGAGCAATCAGCATTTCAATATTTTGTTGAAGTTATTGATTGATGTTCTCCCTGATGGGTCATCAATACCGTCCAGCTTTTATGAGATTAAGAAGATACTTGATAAGTTAGGGTATGGATATAACAAGATAGATGCGTGTCCAAACAATTGTATTTTATATTGGAAAGAAAATGAGAAGTATGAATGTTGTCCAAAATGTGGAGAATCACGGTGGAAGTCTTGTAAGTCTAGTAAACTTGTAAAGAAGAAAAGAGTGCCTCAAAAAATTTTGCGTCATTTTCCACTCATTCCACGGTTAAAGAGATTGTTTACATGCTCAAAGACTTCTATCAACATGAGATGGCATGAAGAGGAGCGTGAAGAGGATGGTATGCTAAGACATCCTGCTGATTCTCCATGTTGAAAAATATTAAATAGCATTGATGATTTCGGGTTAGAAACTCGGAATGTACGCCTTGGATTAGCCAGTGATGGGTTTAACCCGTTTGGAAACATGAACGTCACTCACAGTACATGGCCAGTGTTAGTTGTACCTTATAACCTACCACCTTAGGAGTGCATGAAGAGTATGAATATTTTGCTTTGCCTCCTTATTTCTAGTCTAAAAGGTCCCGGTAACAATTTTGATGTTTTCTTGCAACCACTCATTGAGGAACTTGAGATTCTCTGGCACGGTGTTGATACCTATGATGCCGCTAAAGGTGAGGTATTCCGTCTATGTGCAGCACTATTGTGGACTATTAATAATTTTCCAGCATATGCCTACATGTCAGGTTGGAGTACAAAAGGTCGATTAGCTTGTCCTAATTGCAATAAAGACACATGTTCAACTTGGTTAGAGTGTAGTGGTAAATTTTGTTATACTGGTCATCGGAGATAGCTGGAAAACAACCATAAATTTCGAAAGATGAGTAAACAATTTGATGGTTATGAAGAATGGGGTGAAAAGCCATTGATGTTGTCTGGAGATGAAATCCTACGTCAATTAGGATATTTTAATTCACGTGTTGCAAAAGGAGACACGAAAAGGATAAGTAAGAGGAAGAGACGAGTTAAGAAGGGGGATAAGACCAAGTATCTAGGGTGGAGGAAAGTCAGTATTTTCTATAGGCTACCTTATTAGAAATCTTTGTTGCTCCGACACAACTTAGATGTGATGCATATAGAAAAGAACGTATGTGAGAGTATACTAGGCACCCTTATATCGATTGAAGGAAAGAATAAAGATGGCTTGAAAGCCCGTCAAGACTTACAGAAGTTGGGAATAAGAGAATGCCTTCATCCACAAGAAATTGGGTCAAGTAAAATATTGCTTCCACCAGCACAATTCACATGTAGTAAGAAAGAAAAGGAAAAAATTTTCAAGTTCTTTCAATCCGTGAAGGTTCCTGATGGATACTCTTCTAACATTGCAAGGCAATTTCTCAACAAAGGTAATAAGTTGTGGGGGCTAAAGACACATGACTACCATGTGATTATGCAACAATTATTTCCAATTGCTGTTAGAGCACTCCCAAATATTCATGTATCTTCATCATTAAGTGACATTTGTCACTTCTTCTTAAACATATGTTCCAAAGTTGCTTCCACCGAAGACTTTTACCAACAAGGCCTACATGTCTCAAGGGTATTATGTCAACTAGAGATGATATTTCCTCCGTGTTTCTTTGATATAATGGTACACTTAATCATTCATTTAGCAGATGAGGCTAGGATTGCTGGGCCAGTTCATTATAGATGGATGTACCCATTCGAGAGGTATTACATTCACTTCTATATGTAAATTTTCCCTTTAAGATAGACCGATATTCATTGATGTTCTTTTTTTAGATATCTGGGCAGATTAAAGTCTTATGTGAGAAATAGGACTTATCTAGAAGGGTCAATTGCTGAAGGTTATATTGTTGCTGAGACAACTACATTTGCAGCTCAATATCTTGACGATGATGTGGAAACATGGTTAAATGAGACTCATCGACAAGTAGAAGACAGTCCAAAAAATGTGGACCTTGGATGGGAAGTTTTCATGGAGACTTATCGGACGTGTGGGATAAGTACAATTGGCAAACTACAAAATAATGAGCTGGAAGAAATACATAAATTTATCATATTCAATTGTACAACACTCAACAAATTTATCAGGTAAGCTTTCGTCAATTGAAACTTTTCATTCACTATATGAAATATGAATATTGCATGGATCACATTGCTGAACTTAAAGAAATGTCATCTGGAGTGCACATGGATGAAGTGGAACGCATTCATACATCCACATTTACCAAATGGCTGAAACATAAGGCAATTATCCTTGATTTTTATAATTATATTTTTAAACGATTCTATGATCATATGATGTCATGATTTTCTATGTTTGTTAATTCTTATCAGGTGCATAAGTTGCAAGAGTTTACTAAGGGAGATATATCTCCTTATCTCCTTTCGATTAAAGATTTCTCTAGTGACGTGGTCAAGAAGTATGATGCATGCATTGTTAATGGTAGTAGGTTTCACACTAGAAGCCTTGAACAAAGACAAGTTACCCAAAACTCAGGTGTTATGTTGAAAGCAACTACCCCTTCATTTACTAAAAATGTTGAAGAGAATGTTACTTACTATGGTGTCCTTGATGAGATTCTAGAAGTCAACTACGATGGACACATGAGGGTAGTATTATTTAAGTGTGATTGGGTAGATGTGCAACGAGGGGTGAAATATGATGGATCTCTAACAATAGTGAATCTATCAAGTAAATTAAGAACAACTGAACCTTACATCTTAGCATCACAAGCAGAGCAAGTTTGGTTTGTTGAGGATCCTAGGAACATTGGTTGGTTTGTGGTTTGCAAGACAACCCCACGTGATTTTTACAACTTATCGGAATCTACTTATGAAGAAGATGCTGAATTCCAAGATATACAGCCAATGTGTCATTACCAAACATCAATCATCCAGCATGATGATGAACATGAGGAGATAATGGTCCATAGATCTGATATAGATGGTATTGAAGTGTAATGTAAGTCATTCTTTACTATGTATGTTTCATATTGTTTATTTCCAAAAAAAAATGGATGCAGGGATATATGTATGTACTAAACAAATTTCTGCATTTTGTTGCCATCATCATTTTATCATTGTTAGTGTCCAAAAAAAATCATTTTGTGCATCCAATTAATGATGCAAATGAGGTCAATGGTTGGGCCACATAATCGAAGAAAATGGGCTAATAATGCTGCTTGTGTAATTTTGGTAGATCTTGGGAAGAAATATATGCATATACATGTATATATATATCTATATGGTTAATGGTCTTGGAAGAATGATGGATGTCACAGTTTATTAGACAAAATACTGCTACATATATATATGTACGACTTGAAGATAGAACTAACCACATATTCAAGTGGAATAGTTTAATTTCACTCAAAAATTATGTTTTTGTAACAAAACTTCTTAGAAAGAGCATTTGGCAATCATTACAAAAATATGTTTTCATAGAGAATTTCTTCTAGGATAAAAAGGTAAAACTTCCTTTCTTTTTTGTTATACATGGTCTCCACCAGTTTTGTAGACATATCACACCAAACAAGAAAATTGTATGTCTTTAGATATCTTAGATTTTATTTTATTATATACTTTTATCACAAAAGTGCATAGAATAGTATTCTGAAACCAAACACCCTATAAGCCATTAACAAGTCTAACCTCACAATACTGCAAAGAAGAAAAACAGTCTAAATAGATACCTGGTAGAGTGGTGGGTTGAACTGGCAATATTGGCTGCTCCTGGTAGTTAAAATTATGGCTCATATTGGGTATGTATAACTGAAACCATTATGTTTGATCCTGCCGGTATTGGTCCTGGATCAGCTTGGCAGTTTTGGCAATTCTTGGATTCTTGGATCCTGCACAGCCCAATTTTAAATTTTATGTGAATTGTATGCATTTTATATAATCCAACTCAAATAATAGCAGAGATTGTCTTAATTTGCAGGTTTATCTAGAATATTCATAGTTTCTAACAACCAATTTCTTTTTGTAGGTTGGTTTGTCTATCTCTTACCTGCCACTTTGGGACCTGCCTCTCGGTTGAAAATGATTTTGATGGAATGACGTAGACATTTGGCTATCAGTCTTGCAGATTAATGTGCCGGATGAACTCTTCATTTTTAATTTCCATTTTACACTGGTCACCTCCTTATTTTAGAAACATAAAGCTACCTTTATTAGTTGAGGTTTTCTGTCGTTTTTAGTGGACTTGTTTTGACTTTATCGGTGGATGAAACATAATGTTTGTTATGTAATCTCTTTGCCTCCACTTGATTTGTTTTGTCCTCATTTTTTGTGTTGATCAGTGGATGATACAGTGAGGGGTAATCTCTTTGTCAACCATCAGTTGTTTTCTACCCGTTTGTTTTATTATGCAAACAGGGGAAAGAAGATCATGGAAAATCTATCTTACAAGTCGGAATGTGCAAGCTCAAAGGAGAAAGGCTTGTGGGGGCCTGGAAGCTCAGATGTTAACACACTACCCAAAAAGATAAGGCACATTGCAGAAATCTATGATCTTCCAAAGTCGGTAAAGAAGAAGATGGACTCCGATCTTTTTCAGAACTTTATGGAGTACATAATCTTCCTTAATATTTCCTTAATTTGAAGTCATATAATTCTTATTTCTTACAAGAAACCATCCTGCGTAAAGCAATCAAAGTTCACTTTTACACATGGAACATTTTTAAAAACTTAGTTGTTTCTCACATGTTTTTTTTTTATGCAAGGACGTTGTTGTCACATTTTGGAGGGGCTGTATGTTTCCATTGAGTGGCTACTTTCTGATGCATTTATGAGAAAAAATACATCGGGGCTGTATAGTCATCTAGAAAACCATTTGTTTAACTATTTTTTCTTGTCTTTATTTGCATTGACGCTTATTAATCATTTCTTTCAATTTTGGACAGATTTCAGGAAGGGTTGGATTTACTGCAGTTATTTCTTAGCACATTTTCTAAATTTTTATCCATTTCCTTTTTTAGCCATATGTGGGTCCAACTACGCATGACCCATAGCACTAATGCAAGAATAGTAGATCGTCTTTTATTTTCTATGTACCTTAATGGCAGCCATAGGATTATAGAGACAGTAAGGGATAAAGAGGTGTTCACAAAGACTTATGACATTATTCCCATTGTTGATGGGTATGTACATGATAGTAGATGTCAAGTTCATGTATTTTCATTTCTTACTTACTAATGAGAAGTATATTTCCAGGGGACATTGGAGATTGCTCTTGCTATGTAATCTTGCTAATTCTTTTACATCTGACTTTGGCCCTTGTTTGATTCTATTTGATTCTCTCATCTTGACTGAGCCACACAAGCAAGAGCCTGTCATAAGAAGGTAAAAGTTCAAACACATTATATTTTGTGTTTGCTTTTCAAGTAAAAAAATGTGGTGACAACATTATTCTTTATTTTAGATTCTTGAAGGATTTGTACCAATCAGAGGGGAAGATGGTCAAAAAGAAGAGCCTTGCCTCTATCCCCTTTTATATACCCAATGTACTACTTGAAAGGGCATTGATTTATCTATTTTACCTCGTTTCTCATTTCTTAAGTGCATTGACATTTGTATCTTTGAGGTACCCCAACAATGGGATGACTTAGAGTGTGGATTTTTCATATTATACTATTCATATCTCTTTTTAAAGAATGCTCCGGATACATTCACTCGTTCAGAATATCCATACTTTGTACAGATATTTAACTCATCAGTTTGTCCGATTTTCAATCCTATATTCAGCCATATTCGTGGATTGCTAATTTGCATAATTTCTTGCAGATTTCCAAAGACTGGTTTGGGTATGCTGAGATGGACACATTTATCAACAAAGTCATTGCCTATGCTCAACAGGGAGATATGTTTATCTCCTCACCTGATGCTTCAATATCCGACAAAATCAAGAGAATCAAATGGAAATGCCCTTAAAAAGGAAGGTATTTTGGAAGATGTTCTTGTTGAAGGTGATGTTGAAGTGAAGAGATCACGGGGCCGCACATATTGTCGGGATGTGCTGGCATTGGAGGATGTCAAAGTCATTTCTGTGGAGTGGAATGAGTTTGGGCAACCTATTGGAAATGGTGGAAGGTCATTAAGAACCTTCTTGGGAACAATTGCAAGGAATAGTGAAAAATGCCCCATAAACATTGCATCATGGGATAAGATGCCTGAGCAGAATATTGCCGATATTTGGGGTTTTATCAAGGTGAAGTTGGTCTTTTTCTTGTCTTACACTTCGATGTTATACTTTGTTAAGTCATTAATTTGATGTTTACTTCCTCTATTTTTGCAGAGGAAGTATGATGTGGATGATGGAAATGAACTACAACGACTATTTATTATGAAAGATCTATCTCAGAAGTGGAAATATCATAAATACTGCTTGAGAAAGAAA
Source organism: Cryptocoryne crispatula var. balansae (assembly GCA_036172225.1). NCBI lineage: Eukaryota > Viridiplantae > Streptophyta > Magnoliopsida > Alismatales > Araceae > Cryptocoryne > Cryptocoryne crispatula. The sequence continues at coordinate 22,164,613 of CM069919.1, forward strand.
TACATAGATGGACAGGAGCCACCTCAAGGTCTACATATTTCTTCTGAGATGTGGGAGGCAGCAAAGACCACATGGTGTTCTACTGAATTCAAGGTGATTTTTTTAAGATAATTTCACTGATGATTCAATAAATAGCCTTATTGTAAATGTTTAACTTTATAGAAAAGAAGTGAGGTTAACCAAAAAAACAAAGGACTACAAAAGATTTTCCATTGTGCTGGCAGTAAATCTTTCGCAGATATCAGGAAAGAGGAGGTTAATGTCTCTTATCTTATCACCATGTTATAATGACAATCTTTCGGTATAACTATTCTGGCCTAATTGTTATGCTCGTATGTGTAAAATATCAGGCTGCTAAAATTGGTGGCAATGTGGATAGAACGGATATTTTTATTATAACACATACAAGGAAAGATGGAAAGGCAGTTAATGAAGAATGTGCCCTTGAAATAGTAAGTATATAGTGATTTCATTATATTCTGTTATGCTTGCCATCATATATCTTATTTAAATACATTTATGTTCTATGTAGGGGAAACTTAAAGCCTACAAAGAATCTCAACCATCTACTAGTTCAGTTCCATTGGCATCAAAATGTGATGTATTCACTAAAGTCCTCGGAGAGGACAAAAAGGGGAAGTTAGGGGTATTGGCACTGCACCTTCACCTCACCATCTTTGGAAAGATAAAGCTGAAACTTCACAATCTGAAAATAAAAAGTTATATGACCGTCTGCAAGTTTTAAAATCCAAAGTTTCTAAGCTTGAGGCAAAGCCCCAAGAGGTAGATAATTTTTCTCATCACTCATATTGATGTACATTACATATAAATTTTTTTTTTCTTTTGAATCTTTTACATTCTGGATTGCGCTCATCGGTTGCAAGCAAGTTGTCAACGTCAGCTGAAGATAAGGTATTTATTCCACTTATGCTTAACTATCAAGTTGCCAAAATTAAATTGACAGCAACATGTCTAATTAGGATAAACTTACTTTGCCTTCCAAGTTTCTGGTTTAGGATTTTAGACATTGGAGATTTGACTTTTTTCTGATTGGTCTGAACTTGATGGAACACCTCTCTCTATGTATCACTTAAGGTATGCCCATGTGTCCGTCCAAATTAGATTTGTTTTTTTGTTTCAGTGTTTTAAAAGGTGATTTTTGATGTCTAATGGCCTTAATGACCTGTTAAAAGTTCCATTGGCCTTCGTGGCCTCTTGTCATCATTTTTTAGCCCAACAGGGATTGTTACCATCTTGATGTCATAAATCTTGAGCCCAGGGGGATTGTTGCCATGAGTTTTGGGCATTGGCGACCCACTATCATCATGCTGTCCACTGACTATTTCGGCTTCTTCCATTTGGAATGCTTCTTCCCTTTGTGTCAATCAGCAGAGTACCCAAATCCTCTGCCTTTCTAGCCATCCTGGACAGGTTTCGGATCTGGTTGGGTCTCTTTGAATAGACACTGGGATCCTAGCCTTTTGGGATCTGTTCTGGACAGATCTTAGATCCTGAGATTTCTGGTTCGGGGTTCTTGTTTACAGCAGAGAGCAAATTTTGGTTTGAAAGGGGTTCCTTTAGGCTTGGTTTCATGGGAACATTGGTGGTTGACCAGGGAGTACAAGAGCACCAATCCTAGCTGCCAGGGTAAACAGTCACCTATATTAGTCATATGATTGGTAAAATGAGTAGGAAAATTTCATATCTATATAGGGGTATTTTGGGTGTCTGTATAGAGGTCCGAACATGTGCTAATTAGGAGGAGTTCATATGGCCCATCTAAATATTATCGAACCTGATTTATTCAGGTTTAGGAAGACTGCATTTGAACAGGTTTTAGGTGCATGATCGAGGAGTCTCCATAGATGACTATTTTAGCATTAGATTGCTGTTTATTTTGGGCTTCAAAGTGGGGAATTTTAGATCTATATAGGTGTGTTTTCATTGACTGAATATAGGGATCCAAACAGGGAATTCGTGAGAGGTTAAGGGGTTGTATATCAAGATCCAAACAGGATTGTTTGAGGCTTCAAACAAAGCCTGAATATGGGATGTCTCAGACCAATCTTGATGGGCTGCACAAGGGGTTTTGTAGACCTGGACAAGAGGATATCCAAGGCAGACTGTGGGCATCTTCTCAGCCTCTAAGGGGTTTTGTAGGCCCGGACAACAGGGTTTTCTCTCTCTTTCTTTAATTTTTTTTTTATTCTTCTCTCTTTGTTGGCGCAGTAGCAAGGTGAGGGTGTTGGAATGCTTCCTTCTCCTTTATCTCTTGTGGCGACTGTTGGGGTTGGGAGATGCTGGGCTTGAGAGAGATCCACAAACCAAACCCCTAATCAATTCTATTAAATACTGGGAGATGAATTTTAAATCAGATGGCCTACACCTCTGATTGTTTATGTACTGTCCTGAATGATGCTATGTTTCATTTTTTTTAACTGCATTACAATATACAAAAAGACTACATGATTTGCTACTATCAGTTGCAGGGAAGGGCAAGGAAGGTCAAGTTGCTAGATCTTGAAGGACAATATGTTGCAGATGGTTTTCTCATCAGTGATGACCCAGTAAAGACTGTAATAAAGAGATTACTGGGTAATGTCTATTATGAAATATCTGTCACATTTGTTAACAAGCCCGATACCCCTCTTGTTGTGAAGGATGATCATAAAAGAAGAATGAAAGATGCCATAGGAAGCCGCATAGTATGGTTGAGAGATTATGTAAGTAATTTACTTTACATCTTTAAATTAGTAATAATCATTGGATGTTATGTATTTTAATTAAATCTTATCTTCTAATTGCAGGTGGTTATAGAAGATAAATGAATGAAGATTCTATCTAGATGGGTTGTCCAACTTCTTTTCATCTTCTTGTTGGGTTGTCCAATTACTTGTGGTGGGATCTTTGCTTGTTATGGGAAATAGATGATCTTTTCATTGTGGTTGTGGCTGGAAGCCTGGAACAATTGAAAACTTTATATATTTAACATCTTATTCACTACGTACTGTGTGTTAATTGTAAAATATTTTATGTTAACATGTCATACTTTATGTTTCTGGACAAAGTAAATTTAATGTTTAATGAATGTCTTTGGGATGCTATTTTTTATTGTATTTGTAGATGTGTGCATTGTTGTGACTGTGTCTAGCAGGTTGTTGTGAGTCCAACAAGTGTACGAATTGAATGTATGCCTTGAATTGGTTGTACAGCCAGATTTGAGAGTTACTTATGTAATGGTGTGGATGCCTTGAATTGGTTGATTCCAAGAATTGTGAATGTATTGTTGATTGTATGGCTGGGTAAATGGTTGTGCCCAAACTGTAAATGAAAGAGACGTTGTAATGTAAACATTTACCTACGACTAAACATCCGTAGGTAAATGTATCTCGTGATATATACGCAATGCTTTTTTCAGGTATGTAACATTTACCTACGGGAGCCCCGTAGGTATAAATCAGGCATGGGGGACAATTTTATTTGTATGCTTTATATGTGCCTACGGGTCGGTTCGTTGGTTAAAGTCGGTACTATACCTACGGGACATGTCCCGTAGGTAATACATTTCCCTACTTGTACTACGCCTACGGACCCCCCTATGGGATAGTCTGTAGGTAAATCTATTTAATTACGGGAAAATGACCTATTCCTACGATTTTTAGCGTAGGTGAAAATCGATTTTCTTGTAGTGATTTGCGGCAGCTATATTTGTCGCTAATGATGGATTGACGATGGCTTGGGCCATCTTAAACAAGTTCTAGCTATGGCTTAAGCCATCAAAGTTATCGCCTTTGCTAAATATACCTAAAGTCTACTTGGGAGCATTCTACACACTACTAGTGGACTGCACAATCGAAGCTACTACAAGTAAATTACAGGCGATAACTTTCGAATCATTGCAAATAAATTATTTGAAGATGTTTTGTGGCTATCCCAAATAGGCTAAGTGGCAATGACCTCTTTTTATCTCTCTTTTTATCTCTCACGTATATTATTGGAGGTAGATTTATTTGTGATGATGTGACAACAACTCTGAAGCCATCGCAACTATGTTGTTGCGATGACATCTATTTCTTTTATGGCCACAATTTTTTTGCCATCACCATCAACCATTTTTTTTGTATAGTAACAAATCACTCTTAACTTTAACTGTTTGTTCAATTATCAAGTTGTTTATAGCTAGTATACTGATATAATGTCCTTACGTATTTTTGAATCAGAATGGTACCGTTTGATTTTTCTAGATATTAAAATACCTTATTAAGAAACTCAAAGGAGGACATTTTTAGTTGGCTTTCCTTTTCCATGCAATAAAATGATGGTGTTGATTAAATTTTCAAGATACTTAATACATGCATACAATTCTACAAGGATTCAAATGCAAGCTTAAATCTAACCCGACATATTGTTATAATGCATAACCCCATCTTGCCATCTCTCTCTCTCTCTCTCTCTCTCTCTCTCTCTCTCTCTCTCTCTCTCTATATATATATATATATATATATATCTTGTTGTTGTCACTTAGCTGCGGTCCTGCTTAAGCCTGTGGTGTCGAGTTTTTTTTCTTCGGAGATGGGATTCTTTCAGACGACTAAGGAAGATATATCTTGACATGAGTGCATTAAATCTCTATGCAGGTGAGATCCACCCAAAGATATGTTTTGAATAGAATAAGAATAACACTCACAAATCTCACCTCTTTCCCTTCCATATAGTGAAGCGTGGAGCGTGCAAAGCTGGCTGCACGGACGTGGCTTGACACCCACCGTGTTATGACTTTTCTGCCGAATTATATATTATGTACGGGAAGGGGATTATCATATGCAAATGACGTTGAGACGTTCTAGACGATACGACAAGGTTTTATTTAACGCCGTCAACAGTTGGGAGTTGGATGATTGTGATATAAGCACGGAGTCCGACGCACCCATGCGCTTGCGTGACGAAGAGGAGGAGCGCAAGAAAGAATGACCAAGGGTTTTCTATCTCGCGTAGTACATGGTGCTGCTGACCTGCCTTAAACGCAGACTCTACAAGAGCACATACATATCACCATCTTGAAAGAACTCAGTCGGGAGAACGGAGAAACCGGCCGCTGAGTGGAGGGCGGCCCTGGCGGCAGTACCGTACCTGTAGGTAGTGTTATACGCCCTTCATATATGACACCACCTCCTTCCTTATAAAACTAAACTTCTATATATCACTACCATACTAACTCCCGTGAGGTGTTTGACCTATGCGGCCTGACCACCGCAGCAATCTTCGATAAAAAGAAAAACGAACTCATTATACAAATTAATAACTGTTTACTTATTAATACTGTACTTATAATACCAATTCTTTGTGTATAATAATATTATTTTATATATAATACTAAATAATACGTATGATACTAACTCTTTACGCATAATTCTAAATACCATTGATTTTCATATAAGACTGAATGAATACAAATAACATTAATTCTTTACATATAACACTAACACCCTATATATGATACTGACATTTTACACATAATAATAACTAACTGCATATAATACTAACTCTTTACATATATTACTAATATTTTACGTATAATATTAATGTTCTATGTATAATTTTAACGGTAAACATATAATACTAAATTTTTACAATAATATTAAACAAATTGTGTATTAACAAATTGAGTTCATTATGAGAACGTCGGCATAATTTTTAAAAATTACAAATTTTTGGTAAAAATTTTAATTTTAATAAATAATAGTGAATTGAGTCAAATCTTTTCTGGTCAAGAAAACCAATTTCATCATAGTTTGGTATTCAAAAGAAATTGAGTACGAAGAAAAATCATATGGATACTGTTAGAGATTGTGCACTTAGACGACTTGGAGAATGTGGATATACTCATTTTTATCTAATCTTATGGGATTAGTAGAATCCCACAAAAGTATTATCAATTTGATTTGAATCCGATTTTTAGTTACATCTTTTAGTTCCAATCAAGACAATGGCTATGAAATTCAAGGAATCGTCACTTCCACTTATACGAAATCATCCTATGAATTTGATAAAGTGGAAGTGACAATTCATATGGATTTATGTTGATCTTGTCTCAATTATAATTGCACGATAAAAAAACTGATTAAAATGAGTTTGAATATACTTGATAGAGATTCATGTAATTGTTTGAAGTGGAAGAAGGAGAACTTCTAAAGCTCTTTAAATCGTTCAAATGTCCGATCTCTAATAATATCCACCCGAACTTCATTCATAGTAGATTCTCCTTTCACCTTGTGCTCAAGAACTCTTCGTGAATAGAGCTCCATCAGCCATGAACCTCTTCCAAGGAGGAGGTAGGGAGGAGGCTGAGGACATGATTTTCATCCTTGACTTGATGGAGTTTGGCTGGAATCATTAATATTTATAAAGAATTTATAATTTTTATAAAAATCTAAAATCTCTATACATTATGCTCTTGCCCCTGTATTTATGGATAAATATTTATGTGTGTGAAACACTAGGCTTAATAACATATTTAGTTGAGACCTAATTAAAAGAAAATAATTTTATCAAATTAAATTAAATTTTTTATCTGATAACAAATAAATCAATTTACTGATCATGATGGATACAAGCCACATCTCATGATCCCAAACGTCTATGGGGATAATATTATCATCATTAAACCTTTCCATTATCAGTTACCACATAGATATAAATCCTCATTCATTCAATGTCCTAGGTGGAAAAGAGTATGGTATGGACTGTCAACTCCTATATACACTAAATCTATGAGATCCTGCAATCAGAATTAGATCAATTGAAAAATATAATTTTCCAAATATACTCTCTACTATAGCTAAGAATTTAGAATACTATCTTATATGACATTCATTCTTACTTATCAAGATTGTACAATCTCTTGTTGTCTGCTCAATTGTCTCCACTGGGTTTTCCATGTACATATTCTATCACTATATTGGATCATCTAAATGTTGATATATAAGTCAATGGTCAAAGCACAAGTTTTACCCAACAAGGCATCTTTGACAACTCAGGTCAAAGATCCAACCTTGCAACTGTGTTGATAGATAACCTTAATTGACATTTTGGTAAGATACTATTTATAGTTTATAATTTGGTTAGTTCAATGAACTCATTCGATTATTGAGTACATGTATGTGTAACTCAGTGTCTCTACACTAATGACCAATGAGATCGATCATCCTCATCACATAAGAAGATATCATATACACTAGTTTATTCAGATCTTTGATATCACATCTCAAGATCCCATGCCTTGGAACATTTATATCACATACCACTTGATGATTGATCTCATTATCATAATCACATATTTTAGTTTAGTTTGCATCATTTTTACATAACAAAAAACACAATAAAAAGGGGTTAAGGCTCACCCCAAAGCCGGTGAGTTCGATTTCAATTGCTTCCTTTCTCATCTTCTGTTTATAGTTACTACAATTCCCACAAGTCTAATACATCCCTTCACTTGTTTCTTTGTTTAATAGTTGCATAGATTGATCAAGATAGCATTCGTTGGACTCTCCCTCATCAGACAGCCGACGAGGAAGAAGGTTTAACCCTGTTGGCACCAAAAATTTTCTCGTAGCTTGCTTGATACAGATTTCAGCAATTGCGAAGCCGGTGTAGAAAATCTAAACCAAATTTGGAAAATTCAAAAATAGATGATGCAAACAGGCTCTGGAAATGCCTTGGCATTGCTTTGCATGCCACAAATGGCTAATATAATGTGCTCATTGCATAGCCTTGGTCGAGAGCTTCGTAACGGTGCCCAAAACATGGAAAATGGACACCGGAAAGCCGAAATGACCATTTTGCCCTCCACACTTTGGGACAAATTGGGACTTTAACATGGAATTCCAACTTTACCACATTTTAAAGGTTGGATAGAGTTAGGCAACGCTCGAAATGAAACGAAAATCCAACCCCCGGATGAAGAGATATGCAAGAAAGAGCAAATCTGGACGAAAAGCCGTATGTCATCGCACTAGGGGAATAATGGTCCGATCAGCTCTAGATCGACCCATGAGCTGAAAATTTCAATTTTCATGACCCAAAACTTTTATCTCATAAAAATTGATGCATGAAAAATAAATTTGGCCAATGGGAGAAGGTAATTGCACTCAATTACAGTTTTTTGCATTATTAACGGCTGAGATCGCCCCGATCAGAGAAATCGGTAAAATCAGAGATCCAGAGTAATTCGGGAGATCTTAGCCACACATCTTGGTGGATCACATGATCAATGGTCGTCATATATCATTCCATATTTTTTGGTATTAATTCAAGGTGTATTTAATTGATTTCGGACAGGATTTATTGTATCCATCGGATCGGGAGCACTTCGATCAAACCCGGGTTAAAATTAACCTAAATTGGGCTAACCCAAGCTGCATCTGGCTGAACCCAACTCTTTCCCACCTTCATTGAACGTTCAATGACAAGAAATATAGGATTAGGTGTGCCAACACTCTACAATGTAGGGGCAGGTGCGCCAACTTCTCATCCTCAACCACCTCAACCTCCCATGGCTTATCCTTGTCACCCTCAACCACTCCCTTGATTTATACTCATCTCATCTGAGCCATATCATCCAAGGCTTATCTTAACCATCAGATGGGCATGCTTTGGTCGAATTTCAACCCATTCCCACCTGCCATGTGTGCACACTCACCTTAAAGGTAGGAGCTGGTGCGCCAGATTGCATCTTACATACACCACACCTTGGTTAGATGTCTATCCCAATTAAAAGTCTAGTAAAAATATAACTCTTTGGGAATTAGGACTCTCATCCTCGTCCTCAGCTTCATATGGGTCTCAAATTCTCTATAAAAAGGCCCCCCATCTGGCCTTGGTCGAAGCTAGCTCAGCCCACCTATGCGCCAGCTCTGCTCCATCCCATTCCTCTCTTTGGTGTGCCCTCTACCCTGTCCAAGCCTTCCTCACCTTGATTGGACGTCTTCAGAATCAAGTCAGGAAGCTATACTTTCCATTTTTGGTGTGCCAAGTGAAAAAGAAGAAGAAGAAAAAGTCTTCCTCCAGTAGGTGCGCCAGCAACAGGTGCAACCAGCCCACATGATTGGTGTGCCAACTTCAGCAAGTGCAGCAAGCTCTCTTCATCCCTTTGCTCCATCCATCAACATAAGCAAGGAAAAGACCCCCTTTTCTCATCCAACAGCAAAAGAATAAGGGTTTGGTGGCACCTTCATCCCATCATCTTCAACACCACCTGCAGTTCAAGAGAGAAGAAAAAACCAGTGAGTAGGAGAAGCATGCTCCGATGTAGTCCTTTAATTCTACTCTTCCTCTTATCTTCTCTACCCATCTCCATGGTGGCATACTCTCTGAGTAATGCCCATTCAGACCCTTTGAGTGCTCTTCACGTTGGTCTACATAAAGCCATCCTTTAGCCCCAAGGGTACCCTCTATTTGGCCATCACAAAAACAGCCCCTTGCTGTCCCTTAAAACAGGCCTCTGAACCAGCCCCCTTGTGCACCCTTTTGGCCCTCCATTTTGGCCCCTAAACCTTCCACTATCATGCCTTGTTCGACCCCACTTATGGTCACTTGAACATGCACCTCCTGCCTCCCCCAATCAGGTCCCGAATGGCATCCCGAACAGGCCCCCTTGCTGGCCCAAGTTCTGCCCCCCTTGTGAGCACCCATGTCAGGCCCCTTTGATGGTCACCTAGTTTGCCCTATGTGCAACATACCCAATACAGCTCCTATAGCACCCCAAAACAAACCAAACATCCTCTTTGATGTGTGGAAGGAGGGGTGACAGCCCAGGCCTCTTGGAATCCACCGGACGGGCCAAGAGTTAAGTCGGGTAGCCTTGATTTCTACATGTCAAAATGCCCTTTGTGCATTTCTAAACCAGTCCTAGTTCACACCTAACCTACCCCTTGTGTAGTCCTACCAAAAGCCCACCTAAACAGCACCTTAGACAACCCATTCTAGCCCCTCTGAGGTTCACCTACCCCGTTACTACAGCAAGATGTCAAGGTGCAAAAATGGAGTGCAAATCAGGCCAACTGGGCCATAGAGGTGCAAAGTAGGCCCATTGGGTCATGAAGCTCAAAGCAGGCTGCCAGGGCCCATGAAGCTCAAGATTGGGCCAACAGGGCTGACATAGCAACTGCTGATGAAGCTGGCCCATTGGGCCTTGGACACTTAAAATAAATCTTAATTAAATCTGAAGGCGAAATGCCAAAATTAAATAAGGAGTTAGTCCACAATTGGACGCTCCATTGGGCGGCTCATCCAGCATGCACCAGAACGCTTACCCGGGCGTAGGCATGGGACACGCTTCCCACTGCAGACGGATCCTTCCCACTACTTGGAAAGTCAAATGACTATGCCTTGTAGGACGGGTAAAATTCCACACCAATTGGAAAATAAGGCGGTATGCTGCCAAAATTCTCCCAATCAAGTGGATTTTACACCAAGGGAAGGACATTCACACATTTGCACCATTGACAGCATTGAACATGGCATATGAACTGCCACATCTGATGTACATTGACGTGGAATACTTTGAACATGAACATTTCAAGTGCTGAGTTGATTGCATGTGACTGGGCATTGACACTAGCCTAACAGACCGGATGTGATGCAAACCGAACAAGAGTTAATCAAATCTGAAGTTAACTTAATTAAATCTGAAAATACATTCAAACAAACCTTAAAAAATTCTTAAAATAGATCATTAAAGCTTTAACATTCAACAAAAATCAGATTTAATACAATCTGGAAAAATTGATTCAATACACTTAATCCATTGGAATTCAAATACTTAAACAAGTGCACATCAAATAATTTACAACCAACTGAATAAAGCATGTTTAAAACACATTAAAGCATCTAGAATTCATCTTAAAACATGTGAAATCAGATTCATTAACAATTTGAAGTTCAAGTTTAATCAATTTGAACCAAACTTCAAAACATTTAAAACATACCGAATGCACCCGAATAGGTATTAAAACACCAACCGATATAAGAAAACCACATGAAAATGACTCAACACATGTCAACTAAACTTAAACAAGTCAAATTGATCAACACATCTAAAATTCAAAACTCAAAAAAAAATAAAATAAATTGTAACCAATTGGAGTAAAACAAACCAAACAATTCAAATAAGCTCAAAACAAATAACAGTCAAATCTAAATCAAATTAAAATATGAAATCAACATTTCAAACCACATCAAAATTCATTCATAAATCAAACATAAATCAACTCCAAACAAAATCTAATCAAACTTGTTTGCATCTCATCGGGCCTGAAAGGCCAAGGCCCTTTGTGTTCTTTATACGTTGTGGATATGCACGCTCTCGTCAAAGCAGACTGCTATGGTAGTTAATCAAGGGCGTTCGAGTGTTTGCTCGATGTAAATGAACATCGGATATTCGCATCATCAGATAGAGAGAGGTCAAAAAATATTTTCACAGAACCTGAACCTCGGTTCTATACTCTTTTAATATCACCCGGACTATCTAGTATTTTTATGGTCTATCACCTACTTTACTAGAAATTTCGGATGTCGATATTTCAAAACAAAAAAATAAAAAATATTTTCTAAGAATCAAAATGATTCCCGAGGTTCCCACAAACCCACATATCATCTCTCGTGCTAAGGTACACACAGTCAATACATCTATTGTTTTTTCTTTCATAAATCGGAACCCGCAGTTCCTGGCAACCATAATCTTTTATTCATGTTCTAAGTTTATTTATTCCTCCCTCTCCACCCACATGACCCAAACCATCTTTGGTGCTTGAGTGACACCGTGAGATGAAAGTTTGGGGATCAATGTGAGTGTGGGACCGAGGTGAGGATTTTACCGCTTTCTGAGTGTTTTTTGATTCACTCCCTTTCTATTCTTTCATCACATTTTCTTGAGGTGCTGATCCGGAACCCGTTTTAGGAGTCAACAATCATCTGTATCAAGCTTCCTATCTTTGATGAGAGTCTAGTGTGACAGCATAGGTAGTTCATGGCAAGGCAAACCGATCTGAGAATGACATCTGTGCGGATTGTACAAAACAAAAGCCAATCTAGTAACCAGTCGAAGGTCAACGCTAGGAGCTAAACAAATCTAAACATCTCTTTGTTGCATTATAACTGGACTATGCATGAAACCTGAATGACTCATGGAAGTAAGATGGATACACCAGTCTGCCCATTTCTTCAATAAAGAACATTTTTTGGAAACTGTGTCAATAAAGCCGAGAGCTGCAGCATACGGGTACAAATGACTGCACTGGAAAAGTCATGAAGTTGTAGTAGCACTGCCTGATGAATCAAACTTGAAGTGAAGATCTGCCCAGCAAGCAAACAGAAGAGCACTGCCAAACATAGGACGTCCCACACAAGAAGAAGCCAAGTTGTAGTAGAGAAAGTCTAGCACTGAAGGACCAAGCCACTTGCCACACCAGATTTCGCGAATACACAAGAGTTGTCCCTGCTCTAGAAAGCCATCTTCTGTAGGAAACAAGAACACGATAGTGTAGACACACCAAATTGGCCTAAGTCAGAGCCCCAGACTCCTATTCCGTTGGCGATATCCTTTATTTGATCATTACCTTGTGGAGATGAGCTAAGGATATTGGTGGACCCTTCGTGAGTTGAGAATGGACCGATCATTCCCAGAATAATGTCATAACTGTCGACTCCAGAAACGGGTTCCGGATCGGCACCTCAAGAGAAGGTGAAGATGAAATTGGGGAAAAAAGGGAGTGAATCGAAAAACACTCGGAAAGCTGTAAAAGGTCCTCACCTCGGTCCCACACTCACATTGATCCCCGAACTTTCATCTCAAGGCGTCGCTCGAGCACCGGAGACGGTTCGGGTCATGTGGGAGGAGAGGGAGGAGTTAATTAACTTAGAACATGAATAAAGAGAAAGGTGGTCGCCAGGAACCGCGGGCTCCGCTTTATGGAATAAAAACAAGAGATGAGTTGATTTGACCGTGTACCTTAGCGCGGGAGATCGGGATATGGGTTCAACCTTCTTCTTCCTCGGCCGGCCGATGAAAAAGAGTCTCTAACCAATGCTAGCTTGATAGACCTGTGCAACTAGAACAATAAACCAAGTGAAAGAAAACGATTAGAACTATGGGAAGTGTAGTAACTGTAGTAAGAAGATAAGAAAGAAGCAATTGGTATTGGACTCACCGGCTTCGGGGAGAGCCTTAACCCCTTTTATGTGTTTTTTTTAATTATGTAAAAATGATGAAAATGAAATAAAAGATGCTTTAAAATAGTAAATGAACTGAATAAAGTGAGTTGAGAAAGCTTATAAAGTGAATCGGCTTAAGTTGAAGCCGAGATGGTTGAAACGAGCTGGTTCGGGTAGCCTTGCACCCTCCTAGCGCGACTTTGGTGCAGAGAATGCTACGGATGACCCCAATGTCAGAATCGAGTGCCGTTTGTTGGAGTAGACAGAAAACTCGGAGCGAAAGAGTTCTTATGTTGATAATTTCTCAGAAATCCTCTTGTAGAAGTCTATAAAAATTATGAAAGTGGGAGGATGTGGAAAACAAAACTTGGATGCGTGCCCTCAGTGCAGCAATCGCCACAAACAAACGGAAAGTCGAAATTGAGTGCCGTCAGTTGGAGATGAAAGATGACGAAGAGAGGAAAAACTTCAATGTTGAAGACTTTTGCAGAAGAAGTGCTGGAAATTCTGCAGAAGTCGATGAAGTACGTTGATGCAGAACACACGGATCGAGCCTTCTCCTTCACTTCGGGATCGATCTCTCAATGTTGGATTGCCTTTGGACGTCGGGACGGCTTTGGAGAAGAGCTTGGACGACCTCTGGACGAGCTAGGCACGGGGGGTTCTCCTCGGGTCATTGAGAATAGCCCTCAACTTATAGGGGAAGGAAGCCGGTGCAAAAAATGGAAACTGGACCGACCGCGCCCCCGCTTTTCCAAGGGGACGAGGGTGCGCTGGGCGCGCCCTCAAACCAAGGGCGCGCAGGGCGCGCCCCCAGTTCGGGGGCGCGGTCTGAGCGCCCCCCCTATTTCAAAGGGAGCGGGGGCGCGTTACGCGTCTCACTGCTAAAATTTGACGGAATCTTCCGGAAATTGCTAAAAATTGACTTGACATACGTAACGCGCCCCTGAACCGGGGGCGCGGTACAAATAATTGAAAATTTTCGACGGAAACCTTCCAAAAATCCGGTTTAGAAGGTGCTAATCGGCGCAATTTCTGATTTTTGGAAACTGACAGTCCCCCCGCCTTTCAAAGGAACCGGGGGCGTGCAGGACGTGCCCCCGGTTTGAGGGCGCGCAGGGCGCGCCCTCCTTTTTCAAGCGTTGTGGGGGCGCGGTACACTCTCTCTCCTGCGCGCATGTTCCGCGAGCCATATCTTGCAAACGGGATGTCCGATTCAGCTCCCGTTTGTCACGTTGGAAAGAGGACCTAAAGCCTCACCTCCTCAAGTCAGTAAACCAGCCGGCATGACTCCCGAGACATTCGCACGGGGCTTTCTACCAGTTTACCCTCTCGCGGGAAGCCGAAACCCGTGGCGAAGATCCGAAAGAGCACGGTTCCGATCGAGAAATCTCAGGTCAACTCGGGATGACTTAAAATGATGACTAAATAAGTCTGGTACGATCGGAAAACACAAAATCATCGAAAAATCTGAGATTAACCCGGTAAACATGAACCGAACATCGGAAAAGCTGGGAAACCCAAAAATTGACCGAACTGGACGTATGGCCATGATTGATGTAAATATTCAGCTAGAATTGACCCGAATGACCCGAAATGACCCGGTGATGACCGGGTCTTGACGCGTGGTCCAGGATAGCCGTGTCAGTATAGATCGAAAAAGCCATAACGAAAGCCGTCATTGACCGAGGACTACCGGAATGACTTCTCAGAAACCCTGAATGTTACCGAACACATGCGGGACTCCCGAGACCTTCAATTATGGACCATTCAAGGTCGGTTCATCAAGCAGGCTTCATGTTTTCACAGTTCAGGTGCGGCTCTCGCTTGAATGTCACGACATTGTTCCGGAAATCATCGGTCCATTCTCAACTCACAAGGGCTCCACCAATGTCCTTAGCTCATCTCCACGAGGTAATACGAATCAGATAACGGTCAAATAAAAGATAATTGCCTATGGAATAAGAGTCTGAGGCTCCGAATCAGGCCAATTTGGTGTGTCTACAGCTTGCCTCGCCTTGATGTCAGCTTTGCAAGGGAATGGCATGTAGCGGAGCGGAGTGAAACGTAGAGGAAGCATAGCGAAGCGAGATGGATCGTAGTGGAACGTAGTGAAGTGAAATGGTGATGGACTGAAAAGGTGGCATCAAGGTGTAGATGTAGACACGCTCAATGACCAAATTCGGCAAGACGAATCTCCTCAAGTCTCCTGGTTAACCGCCATGTTTCATCAAGTCTTCCTATGTTCGATTGGTAAAATATGCGCCATTGGCACGAGAGAAGAATAGCCAACCCCCAACGCGGTGGGGAGTCCCCAAAACATGGGTTCGTAGGTTCATCATTAGCCGGTAACCCGATCTTTGCGGTGTTCCTGTACTGTGATGGTCTAAAGTTTAAAAAGAGATTTGTTTTGAAAAAGTAAAAGAGTACCAATCGAGCACATTTAGGCTCTCAGATTTATTTAAGTCTTCCAAGAGACAAGATTTGATTTGGAATGGAATGATCTCAGATTCCGAAAGGCAAATGTTTTAAGCATAGACTGTGAAGATAGTGACGGTGCAAGTTCTGATCAAATAGAAGGCCCTTGGCGGGATGAATTGACTGCCACAGTGGGATGAATAGCAAAGAAGTTGCAATGGCCACAGTGGCGAAAAGAAATGAAAGATTTGAGGGCACAAAGTGATTACCAAACACGGTGGGATTAATAGACACGGTGGGATATTAGAGAGGTTGGTGGGACTAGAGATCATGGTGGGATTAGAGAACACGGTGGGATTAGAAAACATGATGGGATTCAGAATGATCGGAATTATGATACAAGAGGGTGAGAAGGTGAAACTTTTAAAAGGATGTATGCAATGATAATGAAAAATGCAATGCAACTAATACTATATGATGCATGCTGGGCTCAAGAAAAAAAAACAAAACTTGTATAACAAATAGTTGAAGATATAGATTGTCTATGAGGTCAAGATACCCATTCGGGAACCATCGTCCCTCACAGCACAACTTTGGCTTATCTGTGAGCATTAGAGATGACCTGACCATCATAGATTTTGATGAAGGGGATCTCGAGTCAAGTCTTCTCCGTGCTCATGGTCTTCAACAAATAATGCATAAGATAATAACACACGACTAGCGACATATATGCTAGTCGGCAAGTTATGGGGGTTTCCCATGTCCATTCTTCCATTTCTGTGAGCATTTTCTTGGCCACTCCTTCAGAGCATCGCCGGAATGAGGCACTTGCGGAGGTATTTGTGGACATGGTTTCCATGCCTTCTCCATGTGGTCGTTCCCCTGGAGCCGGTGGCAACAGGCACTGATATCTGTAGCAGGCTTAATCTTCTTCTGGTGTTGTAGCTGCTTTTCTTCCTTATTATAGCACTTCTTTCTCCAGTGTTGTTTGATCTGCTTGACATTTCTCGAAAGGATTATTAGTATCACATTTTGGCTTAGCCCCTTGCGAGTTTGTCAAGGGGCGAAGCCTTCTAAAGAAGGGCCAACAATAAAAATAGATGTAGGATAAGAAATATACCTGCTGGCGAGACCTCCCCCCTCCTTAACTCATGTTTCTTTTCTGAAAAACTCAATAAAGGGGTTAGATCTGCTCTATGACTTACCCCCTTGCCTATTGTCATCTTGCCTTGCTTACATGTCAAGGGGGGTAGCCTTATTAACAAGGTAATATGAACAAAATGACTGAAAATGAATAAGATAAGGGTTAAGAAAGCTTACTTTCTATGGTGAGAGTCACTCCCTTCTTGATCTTAGAATCCCGAAACACTTAATGAAGGGGATTAAATCTTCACCATGACTCATCTCTTTGCCTATTGCTGTCTTCCTTGACTTAGGTCAAAGAGAGGAGCCTTCTTAACAAGGTGTAATGACCGAAAAGAAATGGTTAAGAGAACTTACCTGTCGTTGAGAGAACCTTCTCCTCTTATTTTAAAGTCCCTGAAAACACTTGATAAAAGAGGATCAGATCTTCACAACGACTCATCCCTTTGCCTGTTATGGCCAACTTTGACTTAGGTCAAAGGGAGGAGCCCTCTTAATGGGGTGATAATGAAGATAAATATGCAATGCAGAAATGAAACATGCAAGACATAAGAATAAATATGAATGCTAGCAATAGACAAAAATCAAGGTTATGCCAAGTTAAATGATGCATTTTTTTTGGATTTTTAGAAAGTATTCATCTTTTTTTGTTTGTTTTTTTTTTTGAAAATATTCAACATTTTTTTGGATTTTTGAAAATATTCATTTTTTTTACTTTTTGAAAATATTCATTTTTTTTGGATTTTTGAAATTTTTTTTTTTTGATTTTTATGAAGAATATGTCGGTATTGAAACAATTCATCAATCTTTGAGTGTTGATCAAGATTCAAGCAATAAGCACCACGTGAAAATAAGGTTCCCTACCCAGAATCTTTCTTGCCCTCTTCTCTTGATCGATTTGGATTCCCCCTGAGTTTAGATAGTTTACCTTACCCTAGGGTTTTAAGATGAAAGAATAATAAAGGAAGTCCTTGATAGGATTCGGGGGTGTTGAGGAGGGTTTCTCTACTCATGCCCAAATTGCCCGTTGGGGTTCGGCCTCTTCGGGTCTTTTCTGCATGTGGCACTTATTTAGACAAATCTTTGACCTGTGGGGTCATTGCCCATCTTTTGGTGCCTTCTTTTCATTTTCTACTCTTCCGGGTACTTATTCAGACAAGCCCATATTTGTTTAAACTTGTGGGGTTCATTGCCCATCTTTTGGCACCCTTTTGCTCCCTATGAGACGGCCTCCTACTAAGGCGGCGGGCATTTTTGATACTATCCACCTTTAGTCCCCTTCACCTATTTCGGACCGAATAGAAGAGAATAGGGTAAGGTTTCCTTTCCGCTTTCAGGGTTCTGCCTTGCTTCTCTCGAGTGTTGGGCTATCTAGATTCTGGGATCGGGAGGTGTTGTGTGTGCAGGGTGATGTCTACCCTTGACTTCTAGCTAACACCCTTGGATCGATGACTTGATATCATACCAGAAATTCTCCATTTTATTTTCTAAGGAAAATATTTTTTGAAGTAAACGCCGTTCCATGGATGGTTCAATTTTTCTCCATTGGCATTGGTTAGCTCATATGCATTGCCTGAATATTTTTCAGTTATGACAAAAGGCCCTTCCCAGTTAGGTTGCAACTTAGTGCAGGGACCACCCGGCTTAACGAATATACGTTTGACTACCATCTCACCGATTTTGAACTTTCTCTCTACCACCCTCTTTTGATAAAACCTTTTCAATCGGTTCTGATAAGTCCGGGCATGCTCGGAGGCGGCCAACCTTCTTTCATCTAGGAGTTCAAGTTGTGCAAGGAGAGATTCTCGCCTCTCATCTACAGGGATGTCTCTATCGAGTTGAACTCGGAGTGATGGAAGGAGTACTTCATACGGGACCACCGCTTCCATCCCTAATGCGAGAGCATATGGGGTTTGACCAGTGGGGGTCCGTACAGAAGTACGATAAGCTTATAGGGCATCTACAAGCTTATCTAGCCAGTCTGCGAACTTGCTAGACTTACAAGTTTTCTTGATGATTTTAATCAAAGTTTTGTTGGTGGCTTCTGCTTGACTATTGCCTTGCGGGTAATAAGGAGATGAATGATGAAATGTAATGCGGTACCTGTTGCAAAGATCACATAGATCTTGAGAGAGAAATTGCGGTCCGTTGTCGATGATGATGTAGCTGGGTATCCCGAACCTGGTGATGATGTTGCGTTTGATGAAGGAGCACAGTGTTGATGCCTTGATCTCCACAAACACTTCCGCTTCTGCCCACTTGGTGAAGTACTCTGTTGCCGTCAGGATGAATGATTTGGAACGGATTTCAGAGTTAAGATCACCTAGAGGGCCAATGATATCGAAAGCCCACATGGCAAAGGGCCATGGGGCATGAATCGGATGAAGGGAAGATGCGGGAGAATGGATCTTGTCGGCATGGAGTTGGCAAGAATGACAGTGCCGGACAAAGACGGAGCAATCCTCTTCTAGGGTTGGCCAATAATACCCCTGCCTGATGATTTTCTTGGCAAGAGCTTGAGCATTGACATGGCCCCCACAGACCCTGGAATGTGCTTCCTTAAGCACCAATTCTGCCTCTTCTTTATCAACGCATCTCAATAAAATTCCGCTCAGGCTCCTCTTGTAGAGCACCCCTCCTAGGATGGTATACCTCTGGGATACTCTCCTGATGGCCTTCTTTTCTTTTGCATTTGATCCAGGTGGATATGTCTGATCTTGACAATACCGTGCGATCTCATCAAACCAAGGCCTCTCACCCTCATCTATCTCTTCCAACTCGATTAGAGAAACTTCCTCTTTCTGCTCTAAATATTCCTTCCTGCCAAATTTCTCCTTGATCTTTAGAAATCAACTATCCTTAATCGCCGGCATCGACCTTCTACGGACATGGATAGTCCGCACCTGTCTACCTAGCGGGACTGATAGAGATGAAGCTAAGGAGGCTAGGGCATCAGCAAGGATGTTCTGAGTTCAAGGAACATGGACAAAAGTGAGTTTGGAAAAGAGTTTGATGTAGCAAGAGGTGAGTTCTTGGTAAGGTTTGAGGTTTGGATGAGAAGTTCGGTACTTGGTTAGGACTTGGCGAAGGATTAGTTGGCTATCACCTATCACCCTTAATTCCATGGCACCATAGAAATGAGCAGCCTCTAGCCCGGCCAGCAAGGCTTCGTATTCAGCTATATTGTTGGTTGCTGGGAAGTCAAGCTGAAATGCCTGTGGAATGGTGACACCCTCGGGTGATAGAAGGACGATTCCTATTCCCTTACTGTGAGAATTCAGAGCCCCGTCAAAATATAATGTCCAAAGATGGGAAGATCGGATCAACATTAGTTCGTCATCCGGGAGCTCCGATTGGACCGGGTCAAAGAGGGGTATAAGATGATGGGCTAGATGTTTGGCAATGGCATAGCCCTTAATCTCCTTCTGGGGGACATAGGTGATATCAAACTGGGATAGGAAGCTCTGCCAATGACCTAACCGATTAGTTAGAACAGTTTTCTTCAGAAGGAATTTGATGGGATTGATGAGGGCAATAAGGTTGACCTAATGAGCTAAGAAATAGTGTTTAAGCTTCTGAACTACCCAGACTAGTGCAGCACAGGTCTTCTCCAGTACAGTATACTTCTGCTCACATGGATCAAAAATCTTTGACAAGTAGTAAGTTGCCCTCTCTTTTCCTTCTTCATCCACTTGTGCAAGGATTGCCCCAAGAGAATTCTCCAAAACCGAGATATACAGAACTAAGGGCATGCCTATGCCAGGGACTGGTGGTCTAAGCACAGGGGGACTAGCCAGGTATATTTTCAATCCATTAAATGCATCCTGGCACTTCGAATCCCATTTGAACTCGGCCCCCACCTTGGTCAACTCATAGAAAGGTTTACACCTTTGGGAGTGTTGTGAGATGAACCGGCGGACAAACTGTAGCCTCCTGATTAATCCTCGAAGTTCTTTCATATTTATTGGAGGAGGCATACCAATGATTGCCTTGGCCTTGTTTGGGTCGATCTCTACGCCCTTTTTTCTCACTATGAACCCTAATAACTTTTCTGAGGATACTCCAAACGTACATTTCTTTGGGTTCATTTTCAATTTATATTCCCTAGCCCTTTGCAAGACCTTTCTCAACACTTCCAGGTGATCTTCTCGGCTTTTGGACTTAATGACCAGGTCGTCCACGTACACCTCTACAAGGGTATGCATCATGTCATGGAAGATAGCCATCATTGCCCTCTGATAGGTAGCACCAACATTCTTCAGTCCAAAGGGCATGACAACATAGCAGTAGGTTCCCCAAGGTGTGATGAACGAGGTCTTCTCCTGGTCCTCTTCAGCCAACCGGATTTGATTATAACCGGAATAGCCATCCATGAATGATAGCATCTCGAATCCAGCAATGTTATCAACCAGCACATCAATATGAGGTAGTGGAAAGTCATCTTTAGGACACGCTCGGTTCAAGTCCCTGAAGTCTATACAGATCCAAACTCTACCATCTTTCTTCATGACAGGGACTATGTTTGCAACCCATTGCGGATAAAGAATGACCTTAGTGAATCTTGCTTGATGTAACTTGTCGACCTCTTCTTTCATCTTAAGCGCAACATCTGGGTGGAATCTCCTTAATTTTTGTTTGACCGGGGTAGTTCCATGTTTCAAAGTTAAACGATGTTCAACCAAAGAGTTGTCTAACCCCGGCATGTCTTCGTATGTCCATGCGAACATGTCCTTATATTCTTCCAAAATTTTAATCAAACTCTGTTCCTCAGTGGGAGTGAGGTTTGCACTTAGGAGGATTGTCTTGGGATCTTCCGGTGTTCCGAGATTCAATTCCTTTGTCGGTTCATCCACCGTGGCTAATGGTTCTTCAAACCTTTTAAGTCCAGATGCATACGCATCAGCCAAGTCCTCAATTTCATCCTCGAAATCAGGATCCTTTTCTGATAAAACCTCGTAAATTCCCAGTGTATGATCTACATTGAATTCATCCTCATACTGTATTTCGTCAAGCTGGATAGCATTTTCCAAAAACCTAGGCAACCTTGCACATTCCTTGCATTTTTGAGCTATTTGCTGGAGATATCTCTCTGGAACACGTTTACCTCGAATTTTCTTCTTTCCTATACTAACTACTCCTAAAGAAGACGGAATTGGAAATGTGGTATCTACAGTGGATGAAGGATTGAGTAGATCGATCAGTGAGTTGGGGAAGAGGGGTCCCTGGTTGGGAGCACCCTCCGAGACAAGAAGAGACGTCTCCTCAACGGAAAATTGGGTTTGCGAGAAGACGTTTTTTTGGGTGTTTTGTGTGTTTTCAATAACAAAAAGTGAATGAGCCGATGGGGCTCGAGCAGAAATAGAAAGCTTAAGAAAATGGGAGAAAAATGGGCTCGCGGGCCTGATGATGACAAGAAATGGGCAGATAGGCCCAAAGCTAGTGAAAAGATCTAAGGGGCACGTGGGCCCGAATGGTGGGCACGCGGGCCCAAAGCAAGAAAATAAATCTAAAGGGCACGTGGGCCCGACTGGTGGGCACGCGGGCCCAAGGTTGTTGGATTGGAATGGGCATAGAAGCCCATTGGAGTAAGAAGATTTGAATGGGCTCTCAGGCCCAGTGATCAGTTCAGGTGGCCATTTTGGCCCAGAAGTGGGAATTGGGCTAGATAGCCCATCAAGTAAATCCAAGAGGGATAGAGTGAGGATTTTGAAATACATGACAGTAGGATACAGCTCACACGGGATGTTGTTTGGAGGTGGGTTCGAGTGGACAAGTTGGTTAGAGATGGACTTGCCCTCGACTTGTTCTTCCTCCTCTATGAACAACCGAGCCAAAGATGAACTCAGGTTGTCCACCTCCTCCTCTTGCTCTGGTGCCTTCTTCCTCTTGACTGGTTCTTCTTCTTTGTCCTCGGCCATCATCATGGTCTCCCTTTTGATAAAGAATTTTTGGAGTCCCATGGCATTTTTTGGCCGGTAGACCATCCTCGAAGTGCAATTGGGCTCGTAGCCAAGCCCGTGTCTCTTTGGTCTTTGTACGGCTTTAATGGGGTGAACAACCCCCTGCAGCTCCTTTCCCAACCCCTTTCCTGGCTGATAGCCCATCCCTTTCATCATCCGCCATGCAACTGAATCTGGAGGCGTCGTCAATACCATGACCTCAGGTAGCTTTGTAGTTGAAACCAACGGCTGGACAGATTTTGATATTGGTAGTGCAGAAGAGGGGTCATCCATGTCATTCAGAATGGGGATGTTGGTTACTTTGATCACCTGGCCCTTGTATGGGAACTTCAGACACTGATGATTAGTGGAGGCAACAACTCCTATTACCTCAAGGTACGGGCATCCCAAGATAACTTTAAACGTAGGGTCCAGTTCTAGAACATGAAACTCGGTGGTGATAGCACACGGTCCGAGCCCTACTTCCAATGTAACCACCCCTCGTGCCGGCTTTCGAGAGTTGTCATAGGCTGTCACCGTGATGGCAGAAGGCTCGATTTCTTCCTCGGAGATGCCGCAAAGTTGCAATGTTTCTGGCGGCATGACATTTATAGATGCTCCGGTGTCAATCAAGCAAGATTTAATCTCCATGCCTCGGATGACTACTGCGACACGCAAGGCATACTTTCTGATCTCTAGCCGTGCCAACTCCTCCTGTGTAAATGTGAGTGCCGGATGTTCACTCCTCGGGGTCAGGACAATAATGATCTTCTCGGGCGGGAGGTCCTCATTGACCATGA
The DNA here is from genome assembly GCA_036172225.1 of Cryptocoryne crispatula var. balansae. Lineage (NCBI taxonomy): Eukaryota > Viridiplantae > Streptophyta > Magnoliopsida > Alismatales > Araceae > Cryptocoryne > Cryptocoryne crispatula. Next base: position 22,188,122 of record CM069919.1, read on the forward strand.
CCCACTACATATATTGTTGTAGAATGTCCTGATGGTTCTTTGACCTCTTAATCAACTCTAGGATTGAAATCCGTGCCGGCTTTTTGTCCAGATGCTTCAATAGGTCATATGCCGTGCCGACAACGGTTCTTACACTACCTCCTCTTCTACCTGTTCCTGTGGTTGCATCCCGGCCTAGGGGAAGACCCTTTGGAACATCCTCCCGCTACGAAGTACCGGTGCCAGCGTGGTAGGGGGAAGTGGTGATGATGGTGATGGTAGGGTTGGTTGGTATGTTGAGGAGCCCATGGTAAGTAGGGGTGGTGAGGATTGGATGATGAGGGGTCATGGATTGGTGGAGGCCGGTATGTTGGGTGATGGTTGGGGTGTTGGTGGTGATGGTCTAATGATGAGGGGTCGTGGAGTGGTAGAGGCCGGTATGTTGGGTGATGGTTGGGGTGTTGGTGGTGATGGTCTAATGATGATGGGTCGTGGGGTGGCGGTGGCGGTAGGTTAGGTGATGTACGGGGTGTTGGTGGCGGTCTAATGATTAGACGCTGGGGAGGATTAATGGTGGTTGGTGGGTTAGGTTGGGGTTATGGTTGGGGTGCTGGTTGGGAGGCTGGTGGCGGTCTAATGATTAAGCACCGTGGAGGGTTAATGGTTGGTGAGGGTAGTGGTGTTTGGGTAGTTTGTGGGCTGGGGGCAGCTCTTGGTATGGAGAGTATGGTGCGGTTTGTAGGTGGGGTTGGTATGGCGGGCATGGAGGTGATTTGATCCACGACTTGCCAACCCTGGGAATGGTGGGTTGACTCCTCGATGGAGGAGTGGACGAGGCCGAGTCGTTGGTTTGGTGGTGCTGGTGCCGGTGCTTGTATGGGTGCGTGTACTGGGAGCGGATCTTGGACTATGCCCAGGCCGGGCTGCTGTTGTGCTTGTTGTCGCCGCGGTTGATTCTGACGTGCCTTTATTGCTTGAATAAATTCTCCCATCTGTGCCCAGTCAATGTTCCCTTGATCATTAAGGTCATGGATGTAGTCTTTAAACTGGAAACATACATCCACCGTGTGCCCAGGATACCGATGATAAGCGCAGTACTTGGTTGTGTCAACATTGGCCGGCCATCCTTCTCTCTCCTTTGGAAGCTCCAAACCGTTGTTCCGCCATCAATGCATTAAAGATATCGGTGAGGGGAAATGGCGCTGAGGATAGTATTCTCTCTTGGGTCCCCCCTCCTAGGTCGGTTGGCTGGTGGTGGCACTTGGTTGTAGGCTTGTTGTTGTGGTTGGGGTCGGTTGTAGACATGTTGTTGTTGAGGCGCTCGGTTGTAGGCATTTGGTTGCTGGGGCGCTCGGTTGTAGGTGGGTTGCTGTGGTGGTGCTCGGTTGTATGCAAGTTGCTGCTGGGGCTGAGGAGCTGGTTGAGGAGCTGGGCGGTATTGCTGATTGGGTGGTGGGTTACGGTATTGGCTTTGGCGATACCCACCCTGGTTACCCATGGCATTGATGCTCTTATTGTTTACTACCCCTTCGGTGGTGGGTCCTACAGGTGTAGGCTTTCTAGTGTTACGGGGCTTGGTGTCGAATGGGTTGATCATGGATGCATCCTTAAAGTGGGCTTGGAGGTAGCGGGCTCTATCACACAACTCACTCATGGTTGTTGGGCGGTGCATGATCAGGAGGTTGCGAAGGTTGGGCGTTGTGTTCCCTATGAGCATCCTCACCTACTCCCCCTCTGAGATGGTATCTACTAGCCTCTCAGCCATTCCCCTCCACCGATCAGCAAATCTGGCAAAGTCCTCATCCGGCCTCATCTTTTCGGCAATTAAATCAGTTATCGAGCAGGCTGGCCCCACCCGATCCTTGTACCTCTGTAGAAACTTTGCCTTGACGATGTCAAAATATGCCGCCTCAATGGAATCAAGAGAATAGAACCAGTCCAGGGCGGATCCCTCCAATGACCGACGGAATAGGAAGGCAAGGGCTTTGCGGTCATTTTTCCAGAATGCGGAGTCGTAGAGAAAGCTCTTTAGATGGTTGAAAGGATTACCATTCCCATTGTAACATTAGAAGATTGGTATCTCTGAAGGAGGAAGGTGTAGAACTGGGAAGGATGGGACAGAGATTTCAGGGATGGCTTTAGAATCGAGGCGGTGCCTCATTTCTTCAAAGCGCTCATCCATCTGGTTGAGTTTGTTCATTAATGCCTGGGTGAGGCTGGATTCCTGAGCCACGGGAGCAAAGTGTTTAGGTGACTGAGTTGGAAGAGGTAGGTTGGAAACAGGAACTGGAAGAGTGTTATGTGAATGCCCCACAACGGGGTGAGTGGAGACACGACAGGGTTGCCTAGGAGAAGAAATGATTAGGGTCCTGACTGCCGGTTGGGGTGGTGAGGGGGCTTGATTTCCCTCGATCGGAGCTTGATTGGCGGGCATCTTGCCCTTAGTGGCAGATTGGATAATTGCAAAGGTCTCGGGATCAAGGTGAAGAGATAGATCCTTGAGAGCTTGTTCTATACTATGTGAAGCGGATTGGTGAGCGGGATCTTGGACCTCAGGTTCCATCACGGCATTAACATGGCCATCTGGTTGGACCATGGGTTGCTGAAGCTCGTAGTGACCCGTCTCGTACTCCTCTTCTTGGCCGTAGCAGTCCGACATCCCGACGTGTCTTCCGGACCTTAGTGTCATGGGCATCCTGTCAAATTTTCTTACATAATGGTTGAAATAAAGCAAATGAAATGTGTAATTGCAAAGAGAATTTTGTTTGGTTATGATTGTTTGTTTGATTTGGTTTGGTTTCAATTTGGTTGTTTGGCAAGCAAGTTGAACACTAAAATTAAAAGGGATTTTGTTTTGTTTTTTTTTTTTTTAGGTGTTTTGAAAGAATAAAAAATTTTTGGTTGTTTTCAATTGTTGTGAGCAAGCAAGTTATGCAAACAAGGTTTTAAAATGACTACTCGACAATTTTTGGGTTAAAACCTTAGATTAGATAGATTGTTAGCAATTGTTCACTCAAGTAGGTATGATTCCTATTGCTTCAATCTTCAAGACCTAAGGTTATCACTCAATCACCACGAGTAGGTATTTGGGTTCTTCGGGTTTTGGGAAGTGGTACAACCGGCCCAATCATGCGAAGAGGAATACTCCATGGATGGGGACTTACGGAGGTCTTGATGGAAACAACCAAATCAACTAGGAAGGAATATCCAAGAAGAGAGGTTAGAATCCACCAAGAAGGTGTTTGGAGGGTGAGGGTGTGTTGCGAGAGAGAGCCCCCGTCTCGAATGCCCTACGGATCGGAGCAAGTCCGGTACCCGATGCAAAAGCTAATGCAAAAATGAAAAATGGAGGGTAGTATAAAAAGGAGCAATCAATGTGCAAACATGAATGAAAGCTATTAAATAAACCAAGCAAGTGAATGCAAACAAAACAAGCAATGATAAAGTAAACAAGTAACTAGCAACTAGCAACTAAAAGGTGGTTCGCACGGGAACCGGCTTGTGTTGGAGTGTCCAATTGGAGACAAATCTGAAATAAACGAAAAAAGGATGGTCCACATGGGAACCGATTTGAAAATAAAGTGGCTCACGCGGGAGCCGAGTTTTGGAAAGGTAGGTGGTTCACGCGGGAACCGGTTTTTGAAGGAAAAGGTGTGGTTCACGCGGGAACCGGTTTGTTTGATTGGAGAAAGGAAGAGAGGGCCACGTGGGGCCAATCTAATTGGTGCAAAGGGGTGGTCCACGTGGGGACCGATCTGAAGGTGAGTTGGTTCACGTGGGAACCGGTTTAGAAAAGGGTTTGGTTCACGCGGGAACCGGTTTTAATGAAGAAAGGGGTGGTTCACGCGGGAACCGATGTAAGAGTTGACAAAATAGAAAGAGGGCCACGTGGGGCCAATCTAAAGGTGCTGTAAAGAGGTGGTCCACGTGGGGACCGATCTGAAAATAAGTTGGTTCACGCGGGAACCGAGTTGGAAAAGAAAGGTGGTTCACGCGGGAACCGGTTTATAAGAAGAAAAGTGGTTCACGTGGGAACCGGGTTGAAATGAGAGACAAGAAAATTAAGTCCACATGGGGGACAATCTTAAAGAAAGAGTAAATAGCAAGTTTAAAGTTAAATTGACATGGAAGATAAAAGACAAGCTGGTTCACGCGGGTACCAAGTTGGAAAACAACTAGTTGCACGGTTGAATCAAGCTAGCACGGTTGAAGACATTGGTTGTCCCATCATGGTCGCCAAAAAGCTGTCGAGTATGAAAACAGGTTCCGGATCGGCGCCTCAAGACAAGAAGGTGAAAGATAGAAAGGGGGAAAAAGGGGGGACTGAATTGAAAACACTCGGAAAGCGGTAAAATGTCCTCACCTCGATCCCACACTCACATTGATCCCCGAACTTTCATCTCACGGCGTCGCTCGAGTACCGGAGATGGTTCGGGTCATGTGGGAGGAGAGTGAGGAGGAGATGAAATTAAAACATGAAAGATGTGGTCGTCAGGAGCCGCGGGCTCCGCTTTATAGAATAAAAACAAGAAATGAGTTGATTTCACCGTGTACCTTAGCGCGGGAGATCGGGATATGGGTTCAACCTTCTTCTTCCTCGGCCGGCCGATGAAGAAGAGTCTCCAACCGATGCTATCTTGATAAACCTGTGCAACTAGAACAATAAACCAAGTGAAAGAAAATGATTAGAACTATGGGAAGTGTAGTAACTGTAGCGAGAATATGAGAAAGAAGCAATTGGAATCGAACTCACCGGATTGGGGCTAGTCCTAACCCCTTTTTTTATTTTTGATTATGTAAAAATGATTTAAATAAACTAAAATATGCTTTAAAACAATAAATAAATTGAGTTAAGTGAGCTGAGAAATCTTATGGAATGGATCGCTTGAGTTGAAGCCGAGTTGGTTGAAGAAGGCCGGTTCGGGTAGCCTTTGCACCCTTCTGGCGCGACTTTAGTGCAGAGGATGCTACGGACGACCCCAATGTTAGAATCGAATGCCGTTTGTTGGAGTAGACATAGGACTCAGAGAGGAAGAGTTACTATGTTTATGACTTCTCCTAAATCCTTCTGTATAAGTCTGTAAAAATTCTGAAAGTAGGCGGATATAGAAAATAGAACCTGGATGCGCGCCCTCAGTGTAGCAATCGCCACGAACAAACGGCAGGTCAGAATTGAATGCCGTCAGTTGAAGATGAAAGAGGACGAAGAGATTAACATATTAGATGTTGAAGACTTTTGCAGAAGGAGTTTCATATTTTCTGCAGAAGTCAATAATTTGGATGATGCAGAACACCCGGATCGAGCCTTCTCCTTCACCTCGGGATCGATCGCTTGACTTCGAATCACCTTTGGACATTGGGACTGCTTTGGAGAAGAGCTTGGACAACCTCCGGATGAGCTAGGCACGGGGGATTAACCTCGGGTCATTGAGAATGGCCTTCAATTTATAGGGGAAGGAAACCGGTGCAAAATTTGAAAACTTGACCGACCGCACCCACGCTTTTCAAAGGGGACGAGGTCGCGCAGGGCGCGCCCTCAAACCAAGGGCGCGCCCCCAGTTCGGGGGCGCGGTCTGCACACCCCCCCTGTTTCAAAGGGAGCGGGGGCGCGTTACGCGTCTCACTGCTAAAAATCAAAGGAAACTTCCGGAAATTGCTAAAAATCGACTTGACATACGTAACGCGTCCCCGAACCGGGGCGCGGTACAAATAATCGAAAATCAACGCCGGAAACCTTCAAAAAATCCGGTTTAGAAGGTGCTAATCGGGGCAATTTCTGATTTAAATAAACTGACCGCGCCCCTGCTTTTCAAAGGAACCGGGGGCGCGCAGGGCGCGCCCCTATTTTGAGGGCGCGCCCCCTGGTTGAGGGCGCGCAGAGCGCGCCCCCCCTTTCAACTGGAGTGGGGGCACCGTACACTCTCTCTCCTGCGCACGCGTTCCGCGAGCCGTATCTTGCAAACGGGATGTCCGATTCGGCTCCCGTTTGTCACGTTGGAAAGAGGACCTTCAACCGCACCTTCTAAAGTCGGTAAACCAGCCGGCATGACTCCCGAGATGTTCGCACGGGGTTTTCTACCGGTTTACCATCTCGCAGAAAGCCGAAACCCGGGGCGAAGATCCGAAAGAGCACGGTTCCGATCGAGAAATCTTGGGTTAACTTGGGATGACTTAAAATGATGACCGAACAAGTCCGGTATGACCGGAAAACCCGAAGTCATCGAAAAATTTGATATTAACCCGGTAAACGTGAACCGAAACTCGAAAAAGCCGGGAAACCCTAAAATTGACCGAAATGGCCATATGGCCCCGGTTGATGAAAATATTCGGCTAGAATCGACCCGGATGACCTGAAAAGACCCGGTGATGACCGAAAAGGCCTAACATGTGGTTTGTATAGCCGTGTCAGCACAGATCGAAAAAGCCGTAACGAAAGCCGTTATTGACCGACGCCTACCGAAATGACTTCTCCGAAACCCAGAATGTTACGGAACACATGCGGGACTCCCGAGACCTTCAATTATGGACCATTCAAGGTCGGTCATCGAGAAGGCTTCATGTTTTTACAGTTCACGCGCGGCTCTCGTTTGAAGGTTTCAACATTATTCCGAAAATCATCGGTCCATTCTCAACTCACAAAGGGCTCCACCAATGTCCTTAGCTCATCTCCACGAGGTAATCCAGATCAAATAATGGTCAAATAATGGATATCACCTATGAAATAAGAGTCTTGGGCACCAAATTAAGACAATTTGGCGTGTCTACAGTAGGTACTTGGGTTCTTCGGGTTTTGGGAAGTGGTACAACCGGCCCAATCGTGTGGAGAGGAATACTCCACGGATGGGGACTTACAGAGGCCTTGATGGAAACAACCAAATCAACTAGGAAGGAATATCCCAGAAGAGAGGTTAGAATCCACCAAGAAGGTGTTTGGAGGGTGAGGGTGTGTTGGGAGAGAAAGAGCCCCCGCCTCGAATGTCCTACGGATCGGAGCAAGTCCAGTACCCGATGCAAAAGCTAATGAAAAAAATTAAAAATGGAGGGTAGGAGAAAAAGGAGCAATCAATGTGCAAACATGAATGAAAGCTATTAAATAAACCAAGCAAGTGAATGCAAACAAAACAAGCAATGATAAAGTAAACAAGTAACTAGCAACTAGCAACTAAAAGGTGGTTCGCGCGGGAACCGGCTTGTGTTGGAGTGTCCAAGTGGGGACAAATCTGAAATAAAGGTAAAAGGATGGTCCACGCGGGGACCGATTTGAAAATAAAGTGGCTCACGCGGGAGCCGGGTTTTTGGAAAGGTAGGTGGTTCACGTGCGAACTGGTTTTTGAAGGAAAAGGGGTGGTTCATGTGGGAACCGGTTTGTTTGATTGAAAAAGGAAAGGAGGGCCACGTGGGGCCAATCTAAAGTGGTGCAAAAGGGTGGTCCACGCGGGGACCGATCTGAAAGTGTATGGGTTCATGCGGGAACCGGTTTAGAAAAGGGGTTGGTTCACGCGGGAACCGGTTTTAATGAAGAAAGGGGTGGTTCACACGGGAACCGGTGTAAAGGATGACAAAAATGAAAAGAGGGCCACGTGGGGCCAATCTGAAGGTGCTGTAAAGAGGTGGTCCACGCGGGGACCAAGTTGGAAAAGAAAGGTGGTTCACGTGGGAACCGGTTTATAAGAAGAAAAGAGGTTCACGTGGGAAGCGGGTTGAAATTAAAGACAAGCAAATCAAGTCCACATGGGGGACAATCTTAAAGGAAGAGTAAACATAAAGTTTAAAGGTAAATGATCATGGAAAAGTTAAAGGACAAGCCGGTTCGCGTGGGACCCAAAACGGAAAACAACTAGTTGCACGGATCAATCAAGCTAGCACGGTTGAAGACATTGGTTGTCCCACCGTGGTCGCCAAAAAGCTGTCGACTCTAAAAATGGGTTCCGGATCGGCACCTCAATAGAAGGTGAAGATGAAATTGGGGAAAAGGGGAGTGAATCGAAAAACACTCGGAAAGCTGTAAAAGATCCTCACCTCGGTCCCACACTCACATTGATCCCCGAACTTTCATCTCACGGCGTCGCTCGAGCACGGGAGATGGTTCGGGTCATGTGGGAGGAGAGTGAGGAGTTAATTAACTTAGAACATGAATAAAGAGAAAGGTGGTTGCCAGGAGCCGCGGGCTCCACTTTATGGAATAAAAACAAGATATGAGTTGATTTGACCGTGTACCTTAGCGCGGGAGATCGGGATATGGGTTCAACATTCTTCTTCCTCGGCCGGCCGATGAAGAAGAGTCTCCAACCGATGCTAGCTTGATAGACCTTTGCAACTAGAACAATAAACCAAGTGAAATAAAATGATTAGAACTATGGGAAGTGTAGTAACTGTAGTAAGAAGATAAGAAAGAAGCAATTGGTATTGGACTCACCGGCTTCGGGGTGAGCCTTAACCCCATTTTTTTGTGTTTTTTTTTAATTATGTAAAAATGATGCAAATGAACTAAAAGATGCTTTAAAACAGTAAATGAACTGAATAAAGTGAGTTGAGAAATCTTATAAAGTGAATCGGCTTAAGTTGAAGCCGAGATGGTTGAAACGAGCCGATTTGGGTAGCCTTGCACTCTCCTGGCGCGACTTTGTTGCAGAGAATGCTACGGACGACCCCAATGTCAGAATCTAGTGCCGTTTGTTGGAGTAGACAGAAAACTTGGAGTGGAAGAGTTCATATGTTGATGATTTCTCATAAATCCTTCTTTAAAGACATGTAAAATTTCTGAAAGTAGTAGGATGTAGAAAACAGAACCTGGATGCACGCCCTCAGTGCAGCAATCGTCACGAACAAACGGCAAGTTGGAATTGAGTGCCGTAAGTTGAAGATGAAAAGGGAAGAAGGGAGGAACAACTTATATGTTGAAGACTTTTGCATCAGAAGTTTCAGATTTTCTGCATAAGTCGATGAAGTCAGTTGATGCACAACGCCTAGATCGAGCCTTCTCCTTCATTTCTGGATCGATCTCTCAATGTCGGATCGCCTTTGGACGTTGGGACGGCTTTGGAGAAGAGCTTGGAAGACCTCTAGATGAGCTAGGCATGGGGGGTTCTCCTCGGGTCATTGAGAATAGCCCTCAATTTATAGGGGAAGGAAGGCGGTGCAAAAAATGGAAAATGGACCGACCGCGCCCCCGCTTTTCAAAGGGGACGAGGGCGCGCAGTGCGCGCCCTCAAACCAAGGGCGCGCAGGGCGCGCCCCCAGTTCGGGGGCGCGGTCTGAGCGCCCCCCTATTTCAAAGGAAGCGGGGGCGCGTTACGCGTCTCACTGCTAAAATTCGACGGAATCTTCCGGAAATTGCTAAAAATTGACTTGACATACGTAACGTGCCCCCAAACCGGGGGCACGGTACAAATAATCGAAAATTTTTGACGGAAACCTTCAAAAAATCCGGTTTAGAAGGTGCTAATTGGGGCAATTTCTGATTTTCGGAAACTGACCGTGCCCCCGCCTTTCAAAGGAACCGAGGGCGCGCAGGACGTGCCCCCGGTTTGAGGGCGCGCAGGGCGTGCCCTCGGGTTGAGGGCGCGCCCTCCTCTTTCAAGCGGAGTGGGGGCGCGGTACACTCTCTCTCCTACGCGCGTGTTCCGCGAGCCGTATATTGCAAACGGGATGTCCGATTCGGCTCCCATTTGTCGCGTTGGACAGAGGACCTAAAGCCGAACCTCCTCAAGTCGGTAAACCAGCCGGCATGACTCCCGAGATGTTCGCACGGGGCTTTCTACCGGTTTACCCTCTCGCGGAAAGCCGAAACCCGTGGCGAAGATCCGAAAGAGCACGGTTCTGATCGAGAAATCTCGGGTCAACTTGGGATGACTTAAAATGATGACCGAACAAGTCTGGTACGATCGGAAAACCCGAAATCATCAAAAAATCTGAGATTAACCCGGTAAACGTGAACCGAACATCGGAAAAGCCGGGAAACCCTAAAATTGACCGAACCGGACGTATGGCCATGATTGATGTAAATATTCGGCTAGAATCGACCCGAAAAGACCTGGTGATGACCAGTTCTTAACGCGTGGTCCAGGATAGCCGTGTTAGTATAGATCAAAAAAGCTGTAACGAAAGCCGTCATTGATCGAGGCCTAACGGAATGACTTCTCGGAAACCATGAATGTTACGAAACACATGCGGGACTCCCGAGACCTTCAATTATTGACCATTCATGGTTGGTTCATCGAGCAGGCTTCATGTTTTCACAGTTTAGGCGCGGCTCTCGCTTGAAGGTCACGGCATTGTTCCGGAAATCATCGGTCCATTCTCAACTCACAAAGGGCTCCACCAATGTCCTTAGCTCATCTCCACGAGGTAATCCGGATCAGATAACGGTCAAATAAAAGATAATCACCTATGGAATAAGAGTCTGAGGCTCCGAATCAGGCCAATTTGGCGTGTCTCCAATAACCTTCAAGTGAGAGCCGTGCATGAACCATGAAACATGAAGTTTTCTCAATGACCAACCTTGAAAGGTCCATAATTGAAGGTCTTAGAAGTCCCACGTGTGTTCCATAAGGTTCAAGGTTTTCGACAAGTCATTTCGGCAGTCGTCAGTCTATAACAGCTTTCGTTATGGCTTTTTGATATGTACTGACACAGTTATCTTGGACCACGTGCTAGGCCTCTCTAGTCATCACCAGGTCTTTTCAGGTCATCCAGGTTGATCCTAGCTGTATATTTTATCAACCGGGGCCATACGGCCGTTTCGGTCGATTTTAGGGTTTCCTGGCTTTTTCGAGCTTCGGTTCACGTTTACCAGGTTAATCTAAGATTTTTAATGATTTCGAGTTTTTTGACTGTATCGGACTTGTTCGGTCATCATTTTAAGTCATCCTGAGTTGACCCGAGATTCCTTGACTAGAACCGTGCCCTTTCGGATCTCCGTCGCGGTTTTAGACTTTCCGTGAGAGGGTAAACTAGTAGAAAGCCCCATGCGAATGTCTCGAGAGTCATGCCGGATGGTTCACTAACTTGTGGAGCTTCGGTTTAATGCTCTCTTTCAAATGCAACAAATGGGAGCCAAATCGGATGTTCCGTTTGCAAGTTACGGCTCGTGGAACACACGCGTAGGAGAGAGTGTGTACCGCGCCTCTGCCCCGCTTGAAATGGGAGGGTGCGGTCACCGCATCCTCACATTGGGGGCATGCCCTGTGCGCCCTCACTCCCTTTGAAAGATGGGGGCGCAATCTTTTTCCAGAAACTAGAATTTACCCCGATTAGTGCCTTCTAAATCGGATTTTGGAAAGTTTCCCCCGCTAATTATCGATTATTTTGACCGCGCCTCTGGGTGGGGGGTGGTTCATCTTGTCAAGTCCGATTTTTAGCAATTTCTGAAAGTTTCCGGCAATTTTTAGCAATGAAACGCGTAACGCGTCCTCGCTCCACTTGAAAAGGGGGTGCACAAACAACGCCCCTAGGATGAGGGCATGGTCTGCGCTCCCTCAAGTGGAGGGTGCGCCCTGCGCACCCTCACCTCCTTTCAAACGCGGGGGCGCGGTCGGCCAGTTTCCCTCGTTTGCACCGATTTTCCATCTCTATAAATTGAGGGCTATTCCCAACAAACCAAGGTTAACCCCCCCCAAGCCTAGATCATCCTGTGGTTGTTCAAGCTCCATCCCGAAGCCATCCTGACGTTCAAATCCAGTCCGACATCGAGCAATCGATCCCGAAGCGTAGGAGGAGCCCAATCTGTGCATTCTACATCAACCGACTTCATCAGCTTCTATAGAAAATCTGAGGCTTCTTCTGCAAAAGTCTTCAACATAATAATCGTTCCCCTCCTTGTTCTTTTTAATCTGCAACCAGTGGCATTCGATTCTAACTTGCCATCTGTCTGTGGCAATTGCTGCACTGAGGGCATGCATCCAGGTTCTGTTCTTCTATATCCGTCCACTTTCAGATTTTCTACAGGCTTGTACGGACAGATTTAGGAGAAGTCATCAACAGGAGATCTCTTCATCTCTAAGTTGTCCATCCATAGAAATAAATGTCACTCAATTTAGACATCGGAGTCATCCATAGAATTTTCTGTACCAAAGTTGCACCAGAAAGGGTGCAAGGCTACTCGAACCGGCCTTCCTCAACCAACTCGATTTCAACTCAAGCCAATTCACTTCATAAGTTCTTCTTAAGTCATTTCATTTAGTCTATTTATTTGTTAGAACAGATTTTAGTTTAGTTTGCATCATTTTTACATAACCAAAAACACAATAAAAGGGGTTAAGGCTCACCTCGAAGCTGGTGAGTTCGGTTTCAATTGCTTCCTTTCTCATATTCTCTTTATAGTTACTACAATTCCCACAAGTTTAATCCATACCTTCACTTGTTTCTTTGTTTAATAGTTGCATAGATTTCTCAAGCTAGCATTGGTTGGACTCTCCCTCATCGGCTGACTGACGAGGAAGAAGGTTTAACCCACATATCTGTAGACACGCCAAATTGGCCTGATTTGGAGCCCCAGACTCTTATTCTATTGGCAATATCCATTATCTGACAGATTATCTGATTTGGATTACCTTGGGGAGATGAGCTAAGGACGTTGGTGGACCCCTCGTGAGTTGGGAATGGACTGATGATTTCCGAAATAATGTCATAACCTTTAGGCGAGAGCCGCACGTGAACCATGAAAACATGAAGCCTTCTCAATAACTGACCATGAATGGTCCACACTTGAACATCTCGGGAGTCCTGCATGTGTTTCGTAACATCCGGGGTTTCTAACAAGTCATTTCGATAGGCGTTAGTCTATAACGGTTTCTTCGTTACGACTTTTTGATCTGTACTGACACAGCTATCTTGGACCACGTGTTAGGCCTTTCCGGTCATCACTGGGTCTTTTTGGGTCATCCGGGTCAATCTTAGCCGTATATTTCATCAACTGGGGCCATACGGCCATTTCGGTCGATTTTAGGGTTTTACGCCTTTTTCGAGTTTCGGTTTACGTTTCTGGGTTAATCTCAGATTTTTCGATGACTTTGAGATTTCTGATTGTACCAGACTTGTTCAGTCATCATTTTAAGTCATCCCGAGTTGACCCGAGATTCCTCGACCGGAACCGTGCTCTTTCGGATCTTCGCCACAGTTTTTGGCGTTTCGCGACTGGGTAAACCAGTAGAAATCCCCGTGAGAATGTCTTAGGAGTCGTTTTGGCTGGTTTACTGACTTGAGGAGGTGCGGTTGAAGGTCCTCTTTCTAACGCAACAAATGGGAGCCGAATCGGACATCCCGTTTATAAGTTACGGCCCGCGGAAAGTGCGCGCAGGAGAGAGAGTGTACCACGCCCCCTCCCCCTTTGAAATGGGAGGGTTGTACCGCACCTGGGGGCACGCCCTATGCCCCCGCTTCCTTTGAAACGTGGGGATGCGGTACGTTTTTGGAAACCAGAAATTACCCCGATTAGCACCTTCTAAACTGATCTTTTAGAAAGTTTCCCCCGCTAATTATTGATTATTTTGACCGCGCCCCCGGGTCGGGGGTGCGTTACGTTTGTCAAGTCAATTTTTAGCAATTTATGGAAGATTTCGATGAATTTTAGCAATAAGACGCATAATAGGTGGGCGCGCATACCGCGCCCCCAAGGTGAGTGCGCGCCCTGCGCACCCTCGCTTCCTTTGAAAGGCAGGGACGCGGTCGGTCCAGTTTCCATATTTTGCACTGGTTTCCATTCTCTATAAATTGAGGGCCATTCTCAATGACCCAAGGTTAATCCCCCATGCCTATCTCATCCTGAGGTCATCCAAGCTCTCTCCCAAGGCCTTCCTTACATCCAAAGCCGATCCGATGTCAAGAGATCGATCCCGAAGTGAAGGAGTAGCCCGATCCGTGCGTTCTGCATCAACTGACTTCATCAGCTTATGTAGAAAATCAGAGGCTCCTACTGCAAAAGTTTTTAACATAGGAGTTGTTCCTCTCTTCGTCCTCTTTCATTTGAAACCAGTGTCACTTGATTCTGACTTGCCGTCTATTTGTGGCGATTGTTGTACTGAGAAAGCGGATCCAGGTTCTATTTTCCACATCAGTCTAGTTTCAGAATTTTTACAGGCTTATAAAGACATATTCCAGAGAAGTTATCAACAGAAGATCTCTTCATCTCCTAGTTATCCATCCATATAAATAAATTTCACTCAATTCTTACATGGGGTTGCCCGTAACATTTTTTGCACCAAAGTCGCGCCAGAAGGGTGCAAGGCTACCCGAACCAGCCTTTTTAACCAACTTGGCTTCAACTCAAGACATACACTTCATAAGTTCTTCTTAAGAACATTTTTTTGTTCATTTGCATCATTTTTACATAATTAAAAACACAAAAAAGGGGTTAATGCTCACCCCAAAACTGGTGAGTTCGATTCCAATTGCTTCCTTTCTTATCTTCTTACTACAGTTACTACACTTCTCACAAGTCTAATCAAATTCTTCACTTGTTTTATTGTCTTAAGTTGCACAGATTGATCAAGCTAGCATCAGTTGGACTCTCCCTCATCGGCCGGCCGACAAGGAAGAAGGTTTAACCCACATATCATCTCCCGCGCTAAGGTACACACGATCAACTCATCTCTTGATTTATATTCCATAAAGCGGAGCCCGCAGCTCCTGGCGACCACCTCTTTTATTCATGCTTTAAGTCATCTCCTCCTCACTCTCCTCCCACATGACCCGAACCATCTCTGGTGCTCAAGCGACACCGTGAGATGAATGTTCGGGGATCAATGTGAGTGTGGGACCAAGGTGAGGATTTTACCGCTTTCTGAGTGTTTTCTAATTCACTCCCTTTCCCCTATTCCATCTTTACCCTTCTCTTGAGGTGCCAATCCGGAACCCGTTTCTGGAGTCAACAGCTTTTTGGCGGCCACGGTGGGACAACCAATGTCTTCAACCGTGCTAGCTTGATTGATCTGTGCAACTAGTTGTTTTCCGATTTGGTTTTCGCGTGAACCAACTTGTCCTTTACCTTTTCCATGTCAATTTACCTTTAAAACTTGCTTTTTACTCTTCCTTTAAGATTGTCCCCCATGTGGACTTGACTTACTTGTCTTTAATTTCAACCTGGTTCCCGCATGAACCACTCTTTTCTTCTTATAAACAGGTTCTCACGTGAACCACCTTTCTTTTCCAACTCGATTCTCACGTGAACCAATTTATTTTCAAATCGGTCCCCACGTGGACCACCTCTTTACAGCACCTTCAGATTGGCCCCACATGGCCCTCTTTTCATTTTGTCATCTTTTACACCGATTCCCGTGTGAACCACCCCTTTCTTCATTAAAACCGGTTCCCGCGTGAACCAACCCCTTTTCTAAACTGGTTCCCACGCGAACCAACTCACTTTCAGATTGGTGCCCGCGTGGATCACCCTTTTGCACCACTCTAAATTGGCCCCAAGTGGCCCTCCTTTCATTTTTCCAATTAAACAAATTGGTTCCCTCATGAACCACCCCTTTTCCTTCAAAAAAAACCAGTTCCCGCGTGAACCACCTACCTTTTCAAAACCCGGCTCCCGCGTAAGCCACTTTATTTTCAAGTCGGTCCCCCATGTGGACCATCCTTTTATCTCCACTTTAGATTTGTCCCCACTTGGACACTCCATTACAAGCCAGTTCCCGCGTGAACCACCTTTTAGTTGCTAGTTACTTGTTTTATTTTATCATTGCTTGTCTTGATTGCATTCACTTGCTTAATTTATTAGCTTTCATTCATTTCATGTTTGCATATTGATTGCTTCTTCTCCTCCTACCCTCTATTTTTATTTTTGCATTAGCTTTTGCATCGGGTACCAGACTTGCTCCTATTCGTAGGGCATTCGAGGCGGGGGCTCTCTCCCAACACACCCTCACCCTCCAAACACCTTCTTGGTGGATTCTTACCTCTCTTCAGGGATATTCCTTCCTAGTTGATTTGGTGATTTCCATCAAGACCTCCGTAAGCCCCCATCCGTGGAGTATTCCTCTCCGCACGATTGGGCCGGTTGTACCACTTTCCCAAAACCCGAAGAACCTAAGTACCTGCTAGTGGTGATTGAGTGACAACCTTAGGTCTTGAAGATTGAAGCAATAGGAACCTTACCCATTTGAGTGAACAATTGCTAACAATCAATCTAATCTAAGGTTTCAACCCAAAAATTGTCAAGTAGTCATTTTAAGAACTTGTTTGCATAACTTGCTTACTCATAACAATTGAAAACAACCAAAAAAATTTCTTCTTTAAAAACACCTAAAACAAAACAAAAAAAATCCCTTTAATTTTTGTGTTCAACTTGCTTGCCAAACAACAAAATTGAAACCAAATCAATTTAAACAAAAACAAAGCATAACCAAACAAAAACTCTCTTTGCATTTACACTTTTTATTTGCTTTCTTTCAACCATTTTATAAGAAAATTTGACAGGATGCCCTTGACACTAAGGTTCGGAAGACACGTCAGGATGTCGGACTACTATAGACAAGAAGAGGAGTACGAGACGGGTCACTACGAGCTTCAGCAACCCATGATCCAACCAGAGGGCCACCATGTTAATACCGTGATGGAACCTGAGGTCCAAGATCCCGTTCACCGATCCGCCTCACATAGTATAGAACAAGCTCTCAAGGATCTATCTCTTCACCTCGATCCCGAGACTTTTGCAATCATCCAATCCGCCACTAAGGGAAAGATGCCCATCAAACAGATTGAGGGCGATGAAGCTCCTATGCCACCTCGATTGACAACTAGGCCTCTTATCATATCCTCCCCTTTTCAACCTTGTTGTGTCTCCACTCACCCCGTTGTGGGGCATTCACATAATGCTATTCCATCTCCTGTTTCCAACCCACCTCTTCCAACCCATTCACCTAAACACTTTGCTCTAGTGGTTCAGGAATCCAGCCTCACCCAAGCTTTCATTGATAAACTCAACTGAATGGATGAGCACTTTGAAGAATTAAAGCACCGTTTGGACTCCAAGACTACTCCTGAAATCTCAATCCCATCCTTCCCTGTTCTACACCTTCCTCCTTCAGAGATACCAATTTTTCAATGCTACAACGGGACTGGTAATCCTTTCAACCATCTGAAGGATTTCTTATATGACTCCGCATTCTGGAAGAATGACCACAAAGCACTTGCCTTCCTATTCCGTCGGTCATTGGAAGGATCCGCCCTTGACTAGTTTTATTCTCTTGATTCTATTGAGGCGGCAGATTTCGACATTATCAAGGCAATGTTTTTGCAGAGGTATAAGGACCGAGTGGGGCCAGCCTACTCGATAACAGATTTAATTGCTGAGAAAATGAAGCCGGATGAGGATTTTGCCAAATTTGCTGATCGATGGAGGGGAATGGCTGAGAGGCTAGTTGATACCATCTCAGAAGGGGAGCAGGTAAGAATGCTCATCAGAAACACCACGCCTAACCTTCGCAACCTCCTGATCATGCACTGCCCAACTACCATGAGTGAGCTGTGTGATAGCGCCCGCTACCTCCAAGCCCATTTTAAGGACGCATCCATGATCAACCCGTTTGACCCCAAACCTCGTAACACTAGAAAGCCTACACCTGTAGGACCCACCACCGAAGGGGTAGTCAATAACGAGAGCGTCAATGCCAAGGGTAATCAGGGTGGGTATCGCCAAAGCCAATACCGTAACCCACCACCCAACCAACAATACCTGTCAGCTCCTCAACCAGCTCCTCAACCCCAACAACAACTTGCATACAGCCGAGTACCACCACAGCAACCCACCTACAACTGAGTGCCCCAGAAACAAAATGCCTACAATCGAGAACCTCAGCAACAACCCATCTACAACCGACCGCAACCACCACAACAACAAGCTTACAACCAAGTGCCACCACTGTAGACATGTCAATTTGGCCTTATTTGGGGCTTAAACTCTTATTCCATTGGCAACATCTGTTTTAGACCATCAAAATCAAGTTGAATCATTATCTTGAAAGAGCTGAGGAGTTCACTAAAAATCTAAAGAAAGAGTTATGGATCTCTAATCAAATCCGTGTTTGTCGAACACGAGACTCTTGGTGGTGTGTCAGATTATACTTTTCCCAGCATATCCTATAATTTAAAATTTTTCATAGGATTATATGAACATCTAATGAAGAAGTCTTAAACATCAATAATATTCTTCTATGAATCCTATTTTCAATGCAACAAACGGCATTCAATTCCGATCAACCATTTGTCTACAGCGCCTTTTAGAAGTCAGACGCGCAGTTCTGTCGCACGCAGCACCGATCAAGCCCAATTGCATGCAAGCCCAGCTCATTGGGCACATCTCTGATCAATTCACGACCTTACCTTATTTTTTCCACCTCAATATCACTTGTTAAAGTATTCTGAAGCTTCATGGTTGAAATTAGCATCATCAAATAATGGCAATCCAACTTGTTGTCTTGTACATCAAAACTTGCTATTTTTAGACCAAATTTGTTTCCTCTTTAAGTAGAGACATATTTTGAACATGGGAAAGGTAATACATGGTTTAAAATACCTCTTAATCATTTGGGTAAGTTTACAGATACCTCAGGATGAAAATTAGCAACATTAAATGGAGAAAATCCAACCTATGGTCGGATGTATCAAAACTTGCTATTTTTTGACTTGTTTTTCATCCCCTATAAAGGGAGACTCATATGAACGACCTAAGGATGGCATACCCATCCTCCAGCACTCCTATCCTCATCCTCCAGCCACCCTAGGCTCATTCCAACCTTCCCAAATCATTCTATCTTCGTCCCGGTGCCCAGAGATCATCCCAAAGTGAAGAAGAAGCCAGTCTATGCTCCGACGTGCTGCACTGCTGATCATTGGCTTCTACAGATCTTTATAGTCATTTTTAGGCTTGACTTACTTCATAATAAGTGTGCTTCATCAAGATATATTTTATATCCAACAAACGTAGATCAATTTTGACATTTTCTTGGCTTGTTACGGCTTCAACACTGGTGCTGCACTGACAGATCCAAAGTCTTCTCTTTTAAGTCATCTTTTCTCAGTCAATTTAAGTACATTTAATGGTGGATTCAACCTATATATCCTTCATATAAATTATTCCCAGGTGATCTATATTTTATTTAAAACAAGAATCATTTAATTCAGATATCTATAGTGTCCATAGCATGTCCTACATCGACATTGTGCTGGGAGTTTCCAGAACTTCACTGTCCAAGATCCGGCTTATCAGGTAAAATAAGATTACTTATCACAAGATTCAAGAAAACTTGTCTTCATGTAAAACCACCCTCGGTAAGTTCTATTTATTTTGAAACAAACATCACTTTATTCTAACATTGGTCCTGTTCGTTACGGTCTCTGCATCAGAGCCGCGCAGTTTACATTGAATCTGTCCAACCCGGTTGCCACTTTGCCTGGGTTGTGTTGTCTTTCACCATTCATATTCTCTTTGCTAACTCTTCATTCAAATAATTTAGTTCATATTCAAGCATCTTTTTATTCTATTTTTCATCATTTCATATATCACAAAAAACCCAAAAAAAGGGGTTAGGGCTAACCCCGAATCCGGTGAGATTGTTTTCAGTTGTCGTTTATGTTATTGCTTTTACAAGTTACTACACTTCACTGAGTTCTAATCCTTATTCACTTGTTTTCTTGTCTTATTGTCTTCTAGTTGCACAGATCATTCAAGCTAGCATCGGTTGGACTCTCCCTCATCGGCCGGCCGAAGAGGAAGAAGGTTGAACTCACACACTCTCTCCCACGCTAAGGTGCACACGGTCAACTTATTTCTATTTTCAATACATAAAGCGGAGCCCGCTGCTCCTGGCGACCACTTCTTCAATCTTATCATGCATTAAGTCATTTATTCCCCACTCTCCTCCCACATGACCCGAACCATCTCCGGTGCTCGAGCAACGCCGTGAGATGAAAGTTCGGGGATCAATGTGAGTGTGGGACCGAGGTGAGGACTTTTTACCGCTTTCCGAGTGTCTTCCGATTCACTCCCTTCCCCCTTATTCAATTTTATCTTTCACCCTTCTCTTGAGGTGCCGATCCGGAACCCGTTTTCGGAGTCGACAGCTTTTTGGCGACCACGGTGGGACAACCAATGTCTTTAACCGTGCTAGCTTGATTTTTTTTTGCAACTAGTTTCATTCTATTTCAGTTCTATTCACTAGACTGTTTGTTTTGTTGCATGATTGCTTGTCTTGTTTGCATATTGCATGCTTTATTTACTTACTTTTCATTTTACTTTCCATTTTTACCTTTGCATTAGCTTTTTGCATCGGGTACCGGACTTGCTCCGATCCGTAGGGCATTCGAGGCGGGGGCTCTCTCTCCCAACACACCCTCACCCTCCAAACACCTTCTTGGTGGATTCTTACCTCTCTTCTAGGATATTCCTTCCTAGTGATTTGGTGGTTTCCATCAAGACCTCCGTAAGTCCCCATCCGTGGAGTATTCCTCTCCGCACGATTGGGCCAGTTATACCACTTTCTCAAAACCCGAAGAACCCAAGTACCTACTCATGGTAATTGAGTGACAACCTTAAGTCTTGAAGATTGAAGCAATAGGAACCATACCCATTTGAGTGAATAATTACTAACAATCAATATAATCTAAGGTTTCAACCCAAAAATTGTCGAGTAGTCATTTTAAGAACTTGTATGCATAACTTGCTTGCTCATCAAAAATTGAAAACAAAAAAAATTCCTTCTTGCAAAACACCTAAAAAAACAAAACAAAAACCTCTTTAATTTTGTGTTCAAACTTGTTTTCCAAACAACCAAATTGAAACAAAAAAATCAAACAAAACAGAACATAACAAAAAGAATCTTCAATTGTGTGCTTGACTTGCCCTTCTTTTTTAACCATCTTTGAAGAAAGATCGACAGGATGCCCATGATACTAAGGTGCGAAAGACACGTCGGGATGTTGGACTACTACAAGACGGGTCACTACACGCTACAGCAACCCATGGTCCAACCAGAGGGCCCTGTTAATGCCATCAGGGGACCCGAAATTCAAGATCCTACTCATCCACCTGCTTCACTTAGGGTCTGTTTGTTTGTACGGAAAAGTTGCCGCATGCCCTAGTTTTCAGGAAAATGCCATCAAGGAACTTATTTGGTTGCAGGTAAAACATAAATTATGTAAAACAAAATCTCACCCCTTCACATAAACCTGGATTTTGGCATCCGCTGCATTACGGGGGATGCCATTTTCGGTGGTGTGTTTTAAGTATATATTCATTAAATAAAATATTATTAAATAGTTATTATTAATTTTAATAACTTAATTTTTAAAATTAATTTTTAACAACATATATAAATAGATAAAAATTTTATTTTATTTGTATGTATTTAAAAAATAATATAAATTTATTTAAAAGTTATTTTATCATAAGAATTAATTATTTAATAAATTTATTAATAAAAATTTAATTGAAATTTGAGTTACATAGTATATATTTTATTTTAGTGTATTGTAGATTTCCAAAATATAAATTTTGAATAAACCAATTTTTTTGAAAAATTTTAGTTTAAAAATATTTTACCATACACTTAATTTGAAAATATAAAGTTGATATTAGTTATTCTTTATAAATATTCAAGTAAATAAATGAGGATACTAAAGTAAAACTTTACAAGAAATTTAGAAAAATAATTTCTACATATCCTCTGAAAATAATTTAAAAAAATAATTAAAATAAAAATTAATTGATCTTGTTTTTCAAAAAATTGACTAATATCTAAATAATAAACTATTCTTTCAATTTCAATGAAAAATAACTTTATGCCAAATAATTTACTTAATTTATTTGTGTATCAAGATTTTGTTATAAATAATAATTTTATTATATGGATATTGATTAAATTATTTATGACTGTTATACTGTTGTAGAAGTATTTGATAATATTTTTTAGAAAAATAAATACATACAACCAAATGGCCTACATGGTTTTTGGTTTCCTTGAAATTAATATCCTGGGAAAGACATTTTCGTTGGATATGATTTTACATGAAACCAAATGGACCCTTAGTGTGGAACAAATCCTCCAAGGTCTATTCCTCCATTTAGATCTTGAATCCTTTTCACTTGTGAAATCTTTAACAAAGGGCAAGATGCCCGCCAATCAAGATCCGGTCGAGGGAAATCAAGCTCCCTCACCACCCCAATCAACAGTCAGGCCCCTCATCATCTACTCTCCTAGGCAACCCCGTTGTGCCTCTACTCACCCCGTTGTGGGGCATTCATATAATTCTATGCCAGTTCCTACTTTGAAGCCACCTCTTCCAACCCATTCATCTAAATACCTTGCACCGGTGGCTCAAGAACCAAACTTCACTCAAGCATTCATGGACAAACTCAACCAAATGGATGAGCACTTTGAAGAGCTAAGGCACCGTTTGGACTCGAAGGCCATCCCTAAAATATCTGCTCCATCTTTCCCAGTCCCACATATCCCTCTATCACAAACACCAGCCTACCATCGCTACAATGGCTCAAGTGATCCCTTCACCCATGTCAATGATTTCTTGAGCAAATCATCTCGATGGCTAAATGATCGAAGAGCTCTTGTTATTCTTTTTAAGCGATCATTGGATGGTGCAGCTCTAGATTGGTTTTTTTCATTGAATGAAATAGAAATATGGGATTTCAAAATTGTCAAGGCCAAATTCTTGAAACGATATAAGCCAGGCTATTCAATAATTGGGGAAGCAAGAGAAGATGTGGAATTAATGCAATATTCTGATGAATTAAGGCCCATGGCCGAGAGGAGCATTGATGCTATGCACCAACCTAGGAGCCCTCCCCAACCCTATCCAGATCATCATCATCAGTCAACTCCTCGACGCCAGTTGATTGGGCCACCCATGCCCCAACCTTAGCCAATCATGCAACCCATGTCAATGGCACAACCAACCACGCTTAATAAAGCTCATCTTGTTTCTTGTGCGAATACTCCATTACTTCAACTGGCTCCCCAGCCTTCGACTCCACCAACATTTCTTAAGGTCCATCGGCCAATCATTCTACCATTGGCTTCTCAGCCTATTCCAACAACAACCCCTCGACTAGCCACACAAGCCTTGGCCCCTCAACCCACTTCACCAACGGTCCCTCGGCCAATCATTCATCCTAAGCCGATCGAGCAAACCCCGGCTTCTCAACCAATCCCACTGCATAGGGATCCTCCTCAGTTGGTTGCACAACAACCAATCATTTTTTCTATTACTCTTGCCTCAACAAAGAAATCAATCACTCCTACTATTCTTGCTCCTGCTGTAGTAAAGGATTCAGACACTTCGACCCTTCAAGCTCCTGCCATGTTAGAGGAACTAGCCACTTCGATCATTCAAGCTCCTGCCATGGTAGATGATTCAGACACTTCGACCCTTCAAGCTCCTACCGTGGCAGAGGAATTAATAACTCCAACCATTTGTGCTCCTGCCATGGCAAAAGAATCAACTCCTCGACATATCCTTGCTCTCTTTCAAAATCAAAGTCAGTCAGTAGGGGAGGTCAAACCAAACTCTTCTATCATTCTAGAATCCTCTAAACTAGGCATGCCCTCTTCCCCAGAACAACCTGAGGAGAAGCCTATTGTAGGGAGCTTATATGAGGGGATCACAAATTTAGTTGATTGTCAAGGACTAGGCAAGGATTCTCCAGGTATATATCAAATGTTGCCATCATTGGAGTTGATCCCTGAAGTTGGGGAGATAGAATTGACCCTTGAACTAAAAGATAAGGGAATAGAATTGGTCAGTGAAATAGGGAATGAATCGACAAGCCTCCTGAAGGATGTAGACCTTAGCAAAGGGATACTAGGACCTCCTCCAGCTAGGCAGGCAAAATCCACGAAATCAGTCTTAGGGCCACCACCCTTGCCTCATTCTCCTCATAAAGAACAATCGGGCCCAAGGGCCCACAATCAATCAATCTTAGGGCCACGACCCTTTTTTTACCCTCCTCCCAATCAAAGATCAGGCCCATGGGCCCACAATTCCTCAATCTTAGGGCCACTGCCCTTTCTTTATCCTTCTTACAACCATCAATCAGGCCCATGGGTCCAAAATCTGTCAATCTTAGGGCCATGGCCCACACCCCATCCCACTCAATTGGGCCCTTATGCCCCATTTTTGGGCACTTGTGCCCCTTTTCATCAATCAAGCACTTATGCCCCTTTTCATCAACTGGGCCCATGTGCCCCTTTCCATCAGTCGAGCCCACGTGCCCCCTTTATCCAACCGGGCCCATGTGCCCCTTTTAATCAATCGGGCTTGCATGCCCCTTTCCTTCAACTGAGCCCATGCGCCCCTTGTCCCCAATCGGGCCCATGTGTCTTTAATTTTTCTAAATCGGGCCCACGTGCCCACAATTCACCTCAATCGGGCCCACGTGCCCGCAATTCACCTCAACCGGGCTCACATGCCCATGTTTTTCTGCAACCGGGCCTATGTGCCCAAATTTCTTCTAAATCGGGCCCACGTGCCCACCTTCCAACAAGCTCGGGCACACATGCCCACACTCCTTCAACTTCGGGCCTGTATGCCCCCATTTCTTCACCATTGGGCCCGCGTGCCCATACTTCTTCTAAATCGAGCCCCCGTGCACCCACTTCTTCAATTTTGGGATTATGCACCCATACTCTTCAATGGCGCCAGCAAGCCCATCATAAATCACAATCTTGCTCCCAACCATTTAAATTGGGTCCATGTGCCCACTCTTTTCATTGGGTCCCTCAGGCTCAACCCCCAATCGGGCCCTCATGCCCATCAACATCAACCGGGCCCTTTATCCCACATTCAAATCTTGGGCTCACGTGCCTCTTGATTCCAACTACTTCCAGGCCTTCAAACCCACTTTCAACTCACAGGCCCAAGAGCCCATTTTAACTCACTTTTGTTTCCAACCATGTTTATTTTCTTTTAAATTCTCTTTCATTCTTTAAGTTTTACTTTCAACAAAAAAAATCAAGGTAGAGAAATTTCCTGGGTGATACCACAATCTTTGCCTTTTACATCATTAATTTTGACTCCGCCATGCTAAATCAGATCCTCCACATCTTTCACTTCATCATATGACTATGAATCTTCAATCCAATGCAATATGGTGCATATCAATAGTGGAAGCAGTTAGGCAAGGCAAGGCAAGGCATGGCATGCAAGGCAAGGAAAGCACAAGCAAAGCCGTCATCAGCAATGAACTTCTTCTTCTCTCAGGTATTACATGAAACATCATCATTATGTCATCTGCAAAGCAATATTTTTTTAAAAAAAATAATTTTGAATTTCACATGACAATTTTAATTGAGAGAAATTCGTGATTGACGATATTTGTAGCTACCTTGTTTTTATTAAACAAATTCTTTACATTGCAAGGCATGCAAACAATTGATTCACCTATGGAATATAATCTACCTCAAAAATGGAGAGAACTACCAGTATGACTTGAGTCCACATGTCCTAGGTAGTTGTCTAGGAGTCGAGGGTAGATACCATTCTACACACACAACACATCCCGATCCCAAAATCCGGATGACCCAACACCTTAGAGAAGCTAGGCAAGGCTCAGAGGTGGAAGAAAAACCCTCACCCTACTCTCTTCTGTTCGGTCCAAGATAGGTGAAGGGGATTAGAGGGGGAGAGTATCAAAAGCATCCACCGTCCTAGTAGGAGGCCGTCTCAGAAGGTCCAACTTCTCAAATAAAAAAAAGGGTGCCAAAAGATGGGCAATGAACCCCACAGGTTTAAACAAATATGGGCCTGTCTGAATGAATACCCAAAAATGCAGAAAATAAAAAAAGGCACCAAAAGATGGGCAATGACCCCACAGGTCAAAGCACCTGTCCGAATGTGTGCCACAAAAATAGGTTTGTCAATAAAGAAGAAAAGACCTGAAGAGGCCGAACCCCAACGGGCAATTGGGTGTGAGTAGAGAAATCCCTCTCGACATCTCCAAAGCCTATTAAGGGCTTTCCCTCAATTCTTCATTCTTACCCCCAAGGTGTGGGTGAACCAACCAAATCAAAGCTAAACTCTAGCCGATCAAAGGTTGAAGGTCAAAAAAGATTCTGGGTAAGGAACCTCATTTTGCACATGGTGTCTACCAACGAACCTAGAAAAAAAACAACCAAGTGATGAGAACTTGTGTCAATACTGATTTTTCTCTCCCCAAAAAAATAAATATTTAAAAAAAAACTCCAAAATAAGTTGAATATTTTCAAAAGCTCCAAAAAAATTAAATATTCAAAAAAAGAATATTTTCAAAAATCCTAAAAAATTGAATCTTTTCGAAAAAAAACTTCATTTTCAAATTCCAACAAAAAATTTTTTAAAAAAAAATCATAACCATGCTTGGTTTGAATTCTGGTCTTTACATTCATTGTATATTTGCTACTTTATTTTTACACCCTTAAGAAGGATATTACCCCTTGACAAAGGTCAAGGCATACTGCAACTTACAAGGGGAAAAAGCCTTATTGTTGTTCTAATCTCATCCTTCTAAGTGTTTCAGGCATAAGGAGAACTTATTACCCCTTGATAAAGGAAAAGACATACTACACCTTGCAAGGAGATAAGCCATATTGGCATTATGATCTCCTTTTTTTTTCTAGTGTTTCAGGCACGAAGAACAAATAAGGAGAACTACACAACGAGGCGATGCTCGCCACTTCCCTCCCCTGAGGATTCTTAGGAGGAGGTGTCATCATAACCTCGGCCTCTACTTTGCCGAGAAACTTTCACTCTGTGTCCTCATTAGGACACATGAACTCTTTTGTGAGAATGCATGTCATCACACCGCAAACTCACCGTTATCATTTCCTTTCTTAGCATATATTAGGTGCATTCCTATTTATTTAATGCATTGATGTTGAAGACCGTGAATGCAAAGAAGACCAGGCCTGAGATCCCCTTCATCAAAATCCATGACGGTCGGGTCATTCTTTGTACTCATGGATAAGCCAAAGTTGTACTATGAGGGATGATGGTTCCCGAATGGGTATCTTGACCTCATAGACAATCTATATCTTCAACTATTTGTTATACAAGTTTTATTTTGTTTTCTTGAGCCCAGCATGCATCATATAGTATTAGTTGCATTGCATTTTTCATTATCATTGCATACATCCTTTCAAAAGCTTCACCTTCTCACCCTTTTGTATCATAATTCCGATCATTCTGAATCCCATCATGTTTTCTAATCCCACCGTGTTTTCTAGTCCCACCAACCTTTCTAATATCCCACCGTGTCTATGAATCCCACCGCGTTCGGTAGTCACCTTGTGCCTCCAACTATTTCATTTCTATCACCATTGAAGGCCACTACAACTCTTTTGCTATTCATCCCACCGTGGCAGTCACTTCCTCCTGCCAAGGGCCTCCTATTCGATCTAAACTTGCACCGTCATGGTCTGTACTTAAACATTTGCCTTTTAGAATTCGAGATCATTCCATTCCAAATAAAATCTTGTCTCTTGGAAGACTTCAATGAATCAGAGAGCCTAAATGTGCTTGATTGGTATTCTTTTACTTTTTCAAACCAAATCTCTTTTTAAACTTTAGCCCATCACAGTACAGGAACACCGCAAAGATCGGGTTACCGGTTGATGATGAACCTACGAACCCATGTTTCGGGGACTCCCCACCCCGTTGGGGGTTGACTATTCTTCTCTCATGCCAATGGCACATCTTTTACCAATTGAACATAGGAAGACTTAATGAAACATTGCGGTTAACTAGGAGACTTGAGGAGATTCGTCTTGCCGAATCTGGTCGTTGAGCATGTCTATATCTACACCTTGATGCCACCTTTTCAGTCCATCGCCATTTTGCTCCACTACATTCCACTACAATCCATCTCGCTTCACTACGCTTTCTCTACATTTCACTCCGCTACGCTACATGTCATTCCGTTGCAAAGCCGACATCAAGGCGAGGCAAGCTGTAGACACGCCAATTTGGCCTTATTTGGGGCTTAAACTCTTATTCCATTGGCAACATCTCTTTTAGACCATCAAAATCAAGTTGAATCATTCTCTTGAAAGAGCTGAGGAGTTCACTAAAAATCTAAAGGAAGAGTTATGGATCTCTAATCAAATCCATGTTTGCCGAACAAGAGACTCTTGGTGGTGTGCCAGATTATACTTTTCCCAGCATATCCTCTACTTTAAAATTTTTCATAGGATTATGTGGACATCCAATGAATAAGTCTTAAACATCAATAATCTTCCTCTATGAGTCTTATTTTCAATGAAATAAATGGCATTCAATTCTGATCTACCATTTGTCTGCAGCGCCTTTTAGAAGTCAGACGCGCAGTTCTGTCCGCACGCAGCACCGATCAAGCCCAATTGCATGCAAGCCCAGCTCATTGGGCACATCTCTGATCAATTCATGACCTTAACTTCCTTTTTACACCTCAATATCACTTTTTAAAGTATTTTGAAGCTTCATGGTTGAAATTAGCATCATCAAATGATGGCAATCCAACTTGCTGTCTTATACATCAAAACTTGCTATTTTTAGACCAAATTTGTTTCCTCTTTAAGTGGAGACATATTTTGAACATGGGGAAGGTGATCCACGGTTTCCAATCCCTCTCAATCATTTGGGTTAGTTTCTAGATACCTCAGGATTAAAATTAGCAACATTAAATGGAGGAAATCCAACCTTTGGTCAGATGTATCAAAACTTGCTATTTTTTGACTTGTTTTTCATCCCCTATAAAGGGAGACTCGTATGAACGACCTAATGAGGGCATACCCATACTCCAGCACTCCTCTCCTCATCCTCAAGCCACCATACGCTCATCCCAACCTTCCCAAATCGTTCTATCTTCGTCCCGGTGCCCGGAGATCATCCCAAAGTGAAGAAGAAGCCGGTCTATGCTCCGACGTGCTACACTGCTGATCATCGGCTTCTACAGATCTTTATTGTCATTTTTCGGCTTGACTTACTTCATAATAAGTATTCTTCATCAAGATATATTTCATCTCAAACAAACATAGATCAATTTTGACATTCCCTTGGCTTGTTACGGCTTCAACACCGGTGCTGCACAGACAGATCCAAAGTCTTCTCTTTTAAGTCATTTTTTCTTAGTCAATTTCAGTACATTTAATGGTGGATTCAGCCTATATATCCTTTATAAAAATTATTCCCAGGTAAGTCCTCTTTTATTTAAAACAAGAATCATTTAATTCATATATCTATAGTGCCCATAGCATGTCCTATATCGACATTGTGCTGGGAGTTTCCAGAACTTCATTGTCCAAAATCCAGCTTATCAGGTAAAATCAGATTACTTATAACAAGATTCAAGAAAACTTGTCTTCATATAAAACCACCCTCGGTGAATTTTGTTTATTTTGAAACAAAAACATCACTTTATTCTAACATTGGTGTTGTTCATTACGGTCTCTTCATCAGAGCCGCACAGTTTACATTGAATCTGTCCAACCCGGTTGCCACTTTGCCTGGGTTGTGTTGTCTTTAACCATTCATATTCTCTTTGCTAACTCTTCATTCAAATAATTTAGTTCATATTTAAGCATCATTTTATTGTATTTTTCATCATTTCATATATCATAAAAAACAAAAAAAGGGGTTAGGGCTAACCCTGAATCCGGTGAGTTTGTTTCCAGTTGTCGTTTATGTTATTGTTTTTACAAGTTACTACACTTCACTCAGTTCTAATCCTTCTTCACTTGTTTTATTGTCTTATTATCTTCTAGTTGCACAGATTATTCAAGCTAGCATCGGTTGGACTCTCCCTCATCGGCCGGCCGAAGAGGAAGAAGGTTGAACTCACACACTCTCTCCCACGCTAAGGTGCACACGGTCAACTTATTTCTCTCTTCAATACATAAAGCGGAGACCGCGGCTCCTGGCGACCACTTCTTCAATCTTCTCATGCATTAAGTCATTTATTCCTCACTCTCCTCCCACATGACCCGAACCATCTCCGGTGCTCGAGCGACACCGTGAGATGAAAGTTCGGGGATCAATATGAGTGTGGGACCGAGGTGAGGACTTTTTACCACTTTCTGAGTGTCTTCCGATTCACTCCCTTCCCCCTTATTCAATTCTATCTTTCACCCTTCTCTTGAGGTGCCAATCTGGAACCCGTTTTCAGAGTCGACAACCACCAGCCAATCGACCTAGGAGGGGACCCAAAAGAGAGTACTATCCTCAACTGCCATTCCCCCTCACCGATATCTTTAATGCATTGATGGCTGAACAGCAGTTGGAGCTTCCAAAGGAGAGAGAAGGATGGCCGGCGAATGTTGACATGACAAAGTACTGCGCTTACCATCGGTATCTTAGGCACACGGTGGTTGTCTGCTTCCAATTTAAAGACTACATTCATGACCTCAATGATCAGGGGAACATTGGCTGGGCACAGATGGGAGAATCCATTCAAGCAATGAAGGCACGTCAGAATCAACCACGGCGACAACAAGCACACCAACAGCCTGGCCTGGGCATAGTTCAAGATCCACTACCGGTACATGCACCCGTTCAAGCACCGGCGCCAGCACCGCCAAACCAATGACTCGACCTCGTCCACTCCACCATCAAGGAGTCAACCCACCATTCCCATGGTTGACAAGTTGATGATCAAACCACCTCCATACCCGCTAGACCAACCCCACCTATAAATCGCACCATACTTTTTATACCGAGAGCTTCCCCCTGCCCACAAACTACCCAAACACCACTACCCTCACCAGCCATTAACCCTCCACGATGCCTAATCATTAGACCGCCACCAGCCTCCCAACTAGCCTTCCAACCAGCACCCCAACCTAACCCATCAACCATCGTTCCT
This sequence comes from Cryptocoryne crispatula var. balansae, assembly GCA_036172225.1. Lineage (NCBI taxonomy): Eukaryota > Viridiplantae > Streptophyta > Magnoliopsida > Alismatales > Araceae > Cryptocoryne > Cryptocoryne crispatula. Next base: position 22,218,924 of record CM069919.1, read on the forward strand.
CCCCGGCGTCTAATCATTAGACCGCCACCAACACCCCAAACATCACCTAACCTACCAGCCTCCACCGCCCCTCGGCCTCTCATTATCTGACCGTCACCTAACCTACCAGTCGCCACCACTCCGCGACCCTTAATCATCCAACCATCAACAACAACACCCCAACTATCACCCAACCTACCAGTCACTGCCACTCCGCTACCCCTCATCATTAGACCATCACCACCAACACCCCAACCATCAACCAACATACCGGCCTCCACCAATCCATGACCCCTCATCATCCGATCCTCACCGCCCTTACCTACCACGGGCCCCTCAACATACCAACCAACCCTACCATCACCATCATTACCACTCTTTCCTACCAAGCTACTGTCGGTACTTTGTATTGGGAGGATGTTTCAAAGGGTCTTCCCCTGGGCTAGGATGCAACCACAGGAATAGGCAGAAGAGGAGGTGGTAGAAGAACCGTTGCCCAGCATGGCATATGACTTGTTGAAGCACTTGGACAAAATGCCAGCATGGATTTCAATTCTGGAGCTGATAAAAAGGTCGAAGAATCATCAAGACATTCTACAACAGTACTTGCAGCGGGTCATGGTCAATGAGGACCTCCCGCCCGAAAAGATCATTACAGTCTTGACCGTGAGGAGTGAACATCCGGCACTCACTTTCACACAGGAGGAGTTGGCATGGCCTGAAATCAGAAAATACGCCTTACGTGTCGCAGTGGTCATCAGAGGCGTAGAAATCAAGTCTTGCTTGATTGACATTGGAGCCTCTATAAATGTCATGCCGCCAGAAACATTGCAACTTTGCGGCATCTTCGATGAAAAAATCGAGCCTTCTGCCATCACGGTGACAGCATATGACAACTCCCGGAAGCCGGCACGAGGGGTGGTTACATTGGAAGTAGGGCTCGGGCCGTGTGCTGTCAGTGCCGAGTTTCATGTTTTAGAATTGGACCCTACATTTAAAGCCATCTTGGGACACCCATATCTTGAGGCAATAGGAGCTGTTGCATCCACTAATCATCAATGTCTGAAGTTCCCATACAAAGGCCAGGTGATTAAAGTAACCAACATCCCCATTTTAAATGACGTGGATGACCCCTCTTCTGCACTGCCAGTATCAAAACTTGTCCAATCGTTGGTTTCAACTACAGAGCTGCCCGAGGTCATAATGTTAACAACACCTCCAGAAACAGTTACGTGGCAGATAATGAAAGGGATTGGCTATCAGCTAGGAAGGGGGTTGGGAAAGGAGCTGCAGGGGGTTGTGCACCCCATTAAAGTCGTACAAAGACCAAAGAGGCATGGGCTTGGCTATGAGCCCAATTTCACTCCAAGGATGGTCTACCAGCCAAAACATGCCATGGGACTCCAAAAATTCTTTATCAAAGGGGAGACCATGATGATGGCCAGGGATGAAGAAGAAGAACTAATCAAGAGAAGGAAGGCACCAGAGCAAGAGGAGGAAGTGGACAACCTTAGTTCATCTCTAGCTCTGTTGTTCGTAGAGGAGGAAGAACCAGTCAAGGGAAAGTCCATGCCTAAACAACTTGTCCAATCGAACTCACCTCCAATCAACATTCCGCATGAGCCGTATCCTATGGTCACTGTCGACTCCAGAAAACGGGTTCCAGATCGACACCTCAAGAGAATGTGAAAGATAAAATGGGGGAAAAGGAGTGAATCAGAAAACACTCAAAAAGTAGTAAAAGGTCCTCACCTCGGTCCCACACTCACATTGATCCCCGAACTTTCATCTCAAGGCGTCGCTCGAGCACCGGAGAAGGTTCGGGTCATGTGGGAGGAGAGTGAGGAGGAGATGAACTTAGAACATGAATAAAAAGGTAGTCGCTAGGAGCCGCGGGCTCCGCTTTACGGAATGTAAATTAAGAGATGAGTTGATTTGACTGTGTGTACCTTAGCGTGAGAGATTGGGATGTGGGTTCAACCTTCTTCTTCTTCGGCCGGCCGATGAAGAAGAGTCCAACCGATGCTAGCTTGATTAACATGTGCAACTAGAACAATAAACCAAGTGAAGAGTTTGATTAGACTTATGAGAAGTGTAGAAACTATAGAAAAGGAGATGAAACAAAGAAGCAATTGGAATAGAACTCACCGGATTGGGGCGAGCCCTAACCCCTTTTTTCGTGCTTTTAATTATGTAAAAATGATGTAAATGAAGTAAAATATGTTATAAGACAGTAAATAAACTGAATGAAATGAGTTAAGAAGGACTTATAAAGTGTGTGGCTTAAGTTGAAGCCAAGTTGGTTGAAGAAGGCCGGTTCGGGTAGCTTTGCACCCTTCCGGCGCGACTTTGGTGTAGAAAATGTTAAGGATGACCCCAAAGTCAGAATCGAGTGACATTTGTTTCTATGGATTTATAACTTGGAGAGGAAAAGATATTATGTTGATTACTTTTCCGGAATCTATCTGTATAAGCCTTTAAAAATTATGAAAGTGGGCGGATGTGAAAAACAGAACCTGGATGCGCGCCCTCAGTGCAGAAATTGTCACAAACAAACAACAAGTCAGAATCGAGTGCTGTCAGTTGAAAATGAAAGAGGATGAATATAGGAACAATTACTCGGTTGAAGACTTTTGCAGCAGGAGCTCCTAATTTTCTACATAAGCTTATGAAGTTGGTTGATTCAGAACGCACAAATTGAGCCTTCTCCTTCACTTCGGGATCGATCTCTCGACGTCGGATTGGCTTCGGATGTCAGGACAGCCTTGGGAGAGAGCTTGGATGACCTCAGGATGAGCTAGGCACTAGGGATTAACCTTGGGTCATTGATAATGACCCTCAATTTATAGAGGAGAGAAACTGGTGCAAAATATGAAAACTGGACCGACCGCGCGCCCGCCTTTCAAAGGAGGCGAGGGCGCGCAGGGTGTGCCCTCAAACCAGGGGCGCACAGGGCGCACCCTCAACCCGGGGGCGTGGTCTGCGTGCCCCCCTGTTTCAAAGGAAGCGGGGGTGCGTTACACGTCTCACTGCTAAAAATCGATGGAATCTTCCAGAAATTGCTCAAAAATCGACTTGACAAATGTAACGCACCCCCGAACCGGGGGTACGGTACAAATAATCGAAAATCATCAACGGTAACCTTCCAAAAATACGGTTTAGAAGGTGTAAATTGAGGCAATTTCTGATTTTTGGAAACTGACCGCGCCCCCGCATTTCAAAGGAAGCGGGGGCGCGCAGGGCGCGCCCCCGGTTTGAGGGCGCGCCAGGGGAGCGGGTGCGCGGTAGACTCTCTCTCCTGCGCGCATGTTCCGTGAGTCGTAACTTGCAAACGGGATGTCCGATTCGGCTCTCGTTTGTTGCGTTGGAAAGAGGGCTTTCAATTGCACCTCCTCAAGTTAGTAAACCAGACGACATGACTCCCGAGATGTTCGCACGGGGCTTTTTACCGGTTTACCCTTTTGCGAAAAGCTGAAAATCACGGCGGAGATCCGGAAGGGGCACGGTTCCAGTTGAGGAATCTCGGGTCAACTCAGGATGACTTAAAATGATGACCGAACAAGTCTGGTACGATTATAAAACCCGAAATCATCGAAAAATCTGAAATTAACCCTGTGAACATTGGAAAAGCTGGGAAACCCTAAAATTGACTGAAATGGTCGTATGGCCCCGGTTGATAAAATATATGGCTAGGATCGACCCGGATGACTCAAAAAGACCTAGTGATGGCCGGAAAGGCCTAACACGTGGTTCGGGATAGCTGTGTCAGTACAGATCGAAAAGCCATAACGAAGAAACCGTTATAGACTAACGCCTACCGAAATGACTTGTCGGAAACCACAAATGTCACGGAACACACACGGGACTCCCGAAATGTTCAAGTATGGACCACTCAAGGTCGGTCATTGAGCAGGCTTCGTGTTTTCATGGTTCACGCGTGGTTCTCGCTTGAAGGTTACGGCATCATTCCGAAAATCATCGGTCCATTCCCAACTCACAAGGGGCTCCACCAATGTCCTTAGCTCATGTCCACGAGGTAATCCGAATCAGGTAACGGTCAAATAAGAATATCGCCTATGGAATAAGAGTCTAGGGCTCCGAATTAGGCCAATTTGGCATGTCTACAGTCACGTATTTCAAAATCCTCACGCCCTCCCTCCTAAATTCACTTGGTGGGCTATCTAACCCAATTCCCACTTCTGGGCCGAAATGGCCACCCAAACTAATCACTGGGCCTGAGAGCCCATTCAAATCTTCTTACTCCACTGGGCTTCTATGCCCATTTCAATCCAACAACCTTGGGCCCGCATTGCCACTAATCGGGCCGTGTGCCCTTTAGATTCCTTTTCTTGCTTTGGGCCTACATGCCCAGCATTTGGGCCCACGTGCCCCTTAAATCTTTTCACTAGCTTTGAGCCTATCTGCCCATTTCTTGTCATTGTCAGGCCTGCGAACCCATCTTTTTCTCTTTTGCTTAAGCTTTCTACTTCTGCTTGAGCCCCACCGGCTCATTTTATTTTCGTTATTGAAACATCCAAAAAAATTGCCTTCTTACAAACTTAGTTTTCTATTGAGGAGGCGTCTCTACATGTCTTAGAGGGTGCTCCCAACCAGGGAACCCTCTTCTCTGACTCACTGATCGATCTACTCTATCCTTCACCCACTGTAGATACCACCTTTTCAATTCCGTCCTCTTTAGGAGTAGTTAGGATAGAAACGAAGAAAATCCGAGGTAAACGTGTTCCAGAGAGATATCTCTAGCAATTAGCTCAAAAATACAAGGAATGTGCGAGGCTGCCAAGGTTTTTAGAAAATGATATCCAGTTTGACGAAATCCAATATGAGGATGAATTCAATGTAGATCATACACTGGGAGTTTATGAGGTTTTATCAGAAAAGGATCCTGATTTTGAGGATGGAATTGAGGACTTGGTTGATGCGTATGCGTCTGGACTTAAAAGGTTTGAAGAACCATTAGCCACGGTGGATGAACCGACAAAAGAACTAAATCTTGGAACACCGGAAGATCCCAAGACAGTCCTCCTAAGTGTCAACCTCACTCCCACTGAGAAACAGAGCTTAATTAAAATTTTAGAAGAATATAAGGACACGTTCGCATGGACATACGAAGACATGCCGAGGTTAGATAACTTGTTAGTTGAACATCGTCTAACTTTGAAACCTGGAGCTACCCCGGTCAAACAAAAATTAAGGAGATTCCACCCTGATGTTGCACTTAAGATGAAAGAAGAGGTCGACAAGTTACATCAAGCAAAATTCATTAATGTTGTTCTTTATCCGCAATGGGTGGCAAACATAGTCCCTATCATGAAGAAGGATTGTCGAGTTTGGATCTGTATAGACTTCAAGGACTTAAATCGAGCGTGTCCTAAAGATGACTTTCCTCTACCTCATATTGACATGTTGGTTGATAACACTGCTAGATTCGAGATGCTATCTTTCATGGATGGCTATTCCGGGTATAATCAGATCCGGTTGGCCGAAGAGGACTAGGAGAAGACCTCGTTTACTACACCTTGGGGAACCTACTGTTATGTTGTCATGCCCTTTGGACTAAAGAATGCTGGTGCTACGTATCAGAGGGCCATGATGGCTATCTTCCATGGCATGATGCATACCCTTGTAGAGGTGTACGTGGATGATCTGGTCGTTAAATCCAAAAGCCGATAAAATCATTCTGAAGTGTTAAGAAAGGTCTTGCAAAGGCATAGGAAATATAAATTGAAAAATGAACCCGAAGAAATACACGTTTGGAGTATCCTCAGGAAAATTATTAGGGTTCATAGTGAGCAAAAGGGGCATAGAGATCGACCCAAACAAGGCCAAAGCAATCATTGGTATGCATCCTCCAAGAAATATGAAAGAACTTCGAGGCTTAATCGGGAGGCTACAGCTTGTCCACTGATTCATCTCACAGCACTCCTAAAGGTGTAAACCTTTCTATGAGTTGACCAAGGTGGGGGCCGAGTTCAAATGTGATTCGAAGTGCCAGGATGCATTCGATGGTTTGAAAAGATACCTGGCTAGTCCCTCTGTGCTTAGACCACCAGTCCCTAGCAAGCCCTTAGTTTTGTATATCTCGGTTTTGGAGAATTCTCTTGGGGCAGTCCTTGCACAAGTGGATGAAGAAGGGAAAGAGAGGGCAACTAACTATTTGTAAAAGATTTTTGATCCATGTGAGTAGAAGTATACTGTAGTGGAAAAGACCTGTGCTGCACTAGTCTGGGTAGTTCAGAAGCTTAAACACTATTTCTTAGCTCATGAGGTCAATCTTATTGCCCGCATCAATCCCATCAAATTCTTTTTGGAGAAAACTGTTCTAACTGATCGGTTAGGTCATTGGCAGAGTTTCCTTTCACAGTTTGATATCACCTGTCCCCCAGAAGGCGATTAAAGGCTATGCCATTGCCAAACACCTAGCCCATCACCCTATACCCCTCTTTGACCCGGTCCAGGCAGAGTTCCCAGATGACGAACTAATGTTAATCCGATCTTCCCATCTTTGGACATTATATTTTGACAGGGCTCTGAATTCACATGGTAAGGGAATAGGAATCATCCTTCTATCACCCGAGGGTGTCACCATTCCACAGGCATTTCAGCTTGACTTCCCAACAACCAACAATATAGCTGAATACGAAGACTTGCTTGCTGGGCTGGAGGCCACTCATTTCTATGGTGCCATGGAATTGAGGGTGATAGGTGATAGCCAACTAATCCTTCGCCAAGTCCTAACCAAATACAGAACTTCTCATCCAAACCTCAAACCTTACCAAGAACTCACCTCTTGCTACATCAAACTCTTTTCAAAACTCACTTTTGTCCATGTTCCACGAGCTCAGAATATTCTTGCTGATGCCTTAGCCTCCTTAACTTCATCTCTATCAGTCCCGCTAGGTAGACAGGTGCGGACTATCCATGTCGTAGAAGGTCGATGCCAGTGATTAAGGATGGTCAATTTATGAAGGTCAAGGAGAGATTTGGCAGGAAGGAATATTTAGAGCAGAAAGAGGAAGTTTATCTAATCGAGTTGGAAGAGTTAGATGAGGGTGAGAGGCCTTGGTTTGATGAAATTGCATGGTATTGTCAAGATCAGACATATCCACCTGGATCAAATGCAAAAGAAAAGAAGGCCATCAGGAGAGTATCCCAGAGGTACACCATCCTAGGAGGGGTGCTCTACAAGAGGAGCTTGAGTGGAATTTTGCTTAGATGCGTTGATGAAGAAGAGGCAGAATTTGTGCTTAAGGAAGCACATTCTGGGGTCTATGGGGTATTATTGGCCAACCCTAGAAAAGGATTGCTCCATCTTTGTCTGGCACTGTCATTCTTGCCAACTCCATGAGGACAAGATCCATTCTTCCGCATCTTCCCTTCATCCGATTCATGCCCCATGGCCCTTCGCCATGTGGGCTTTCAATATCATTGGCCCTCTAAGTGATCTTAACTCTGAAATCCATTCCAAATCGTTCAACATGACGGCAATAGAGTACTTCACTAAGTGGGTAGAAGCGGAAGCATTCGTGGAGATCAAGGCATCAACACTGTGCTCCTTCATCAAATGCAACATCATCGCCAGGTTCGAGATACCCAGCGACATCATCACCGACAACGGACCGCAATTTCTCTCTCAAGATCTGCGTGATCTTTGCAACAGGTACAGCATTGCATTGCATCATTCATCTCCTTATTACCCGCAAGGCAATGGTCAAGCAGAAGCCACCAACAAAATCTTGATCAAAATTATTAAGAAAACGTGTAAGTCTAGCAAGTTCGCGGATTGGCCAGATAAGCTTGTAGATGCCCTATGGGCTTATCGTACTTCTGTATGGACCCCCACTGGTCAAACCCCATATGCTCTCGCATATGGGATGGAAGCGGTGGTCCCGTACGAAGTACTCCTTCCATCACTCCGAGTTCAACTCGATAGGGACATCCCTGTCGATGAGAGGCGAGAATCTCTCCTTGCACAACTTGAACTCCTAGATGAAAGAAGGTTGGCCGCCTTCGAGCATGCCCGGACTTATCAGAACCGATTGAAAAGGTTTTATCAAAAGAAGGTGGTAGAGAGAAAGTTCAAAATCGGTGAGATGGTAATCAAACACATATTCGTTAAGTCGGGTGGTCCCCGCTCCAAGTTGAAACCTAACTGGGAAGGGCCTTTTGTTATAACTGAAAAATATCCAGGTAATGCATATGAGGTAACCAACGCCAATGGAGAAAAATTGAACCATCCATGGAACGACATTTACCTCAAAAAATATTTTCCTTAAAAAATAAAAATGAAGAATTTCTGGTATGATATCAAGTCATCGATCCTAGAGTGTTCACTAGAGGACAAGGCTAGACATCACCCTGCACACACAACACCTCCCGATCCCAGAATCCAGATAGCCCAACACTCGAGAAAAGCAAGGCAGAACCCTGAAGGCGGAAAAGAACCCTTACCCTATTCTCTTCTATTTGGTCCAAGATAGGTGAAGGAGACTAGAGGAGGATAGTATCGAAAATGCCTCCGCATTAGTAGGAGGCCATCTCATAAGGTGCAAAAGGGTGCCAAAAGATGGGCAATGAACCCCACAGGTTTAAACAAATATGGGTCTGTCTGAACGAGTACCCAAAAAAGTAGAAAATGAAAAAAGGCACCAAAAGATGGGAAATGACCCCACAAGTCAAAGACTTGTCTAAGTGAGTGCCACGTGTAGAAAAGACCCGAAGAGGCCGAACCCCAACAGGCAATTTGGGCATGAGTAGAGAAACCCCCCTTGACACCTCCAAATCCTATCAAAGACTTCCTCTATTATTCTTCCATCTTAAACCCCTAGGGTAGGGTAAACTATCCAAACTCAGGGGGATTCCAAACGATCAAGAGAAGAGGACAAGAAAGATTCTGGGTACGGAACCTATTTTCATGTGGTGTTTATCACTTGAATCTTGATTAACACTCAAAGACCGATGAATTGTCTCGATACCAACACATTCTCCACGAAAACTCCCAAAAATTGAATATTTTTATAAAAAATTCAAAAAAATTTGAATATTTTCAAATCTCCAAAAAAATGAATGTTTTCAAAAAATATAAAAGAATTGAATATCTTTAAAAATCCAAAAAAAATGCACCATTTATCTTGGCATAACCATGATTTCTGCCTTTGCTAGTATTCATGTTTATTTTTATGTCTTGCATGTTTCATTTCTGCATTGCATGTTCATCTTTATCACCCCGTTAAGAGGGCTCCTTCCTTTGACCTAAGTCAAAGTTGGCCGTAATAGTCAAAGGGATGAGTCGTTGTGAAGATATGATCCTCTTTTATCAAGTGTTTTTAGGAACTTTAAAGTAAGAGAAGAAGATTCTATCAACGATAGGATTCTAAGAAGGGAGTGACTCTCACCATAGCAGGTAAGCTTTCTTAACCCTTATCTTATTCATTTTTAGTCATTTTGTTCATATTACCTTGTTAATAAGGCTCCCCCCCTTGACATACAAACAAGGCAAGATGACAATGTGCAAGGGGGTAAGCCATGGTGCAGATCTAACCCCTTTATTGAGTATTTCAGAAAAGAAACATGAGTCAAGGAGGGGGGGAGGTATCACCAGTAGATCAAACAACACTGAAGAAAACATATAAATATCTTATTACACCATCAAGTGCTGCAACAAAGAAGGAAAGCAGTTACAACACCAGAAGATCTAAAGTCTGCTACATATATCGGCATCTGTTGCCACTGGCTCCAGGGGAACGACCACGTGGAGAAGGCATGGAAACCATGTCTATGAATACCGCCGCAACTGCCTCGTTCTGGCGATGCTCCGAAGGAGTGGCAAAGAAAATGCTCACAGAAATGGAAAAATGGACATGAGAAACCCCCATTTCTTGCTGGCTAACGTATAAGTCGTTAGTCGTGTATTATTATTCTATGCATTATTGTTAAAGATTGTGAGTGTGGAGAAGACTTGACCTGAGATCCCCTTCATCAAAATCTATGACAGTCGGGTCATCTCCGATGCTCATGGATAAGCCAAAGTTATGCTGTGAGGGACGATGGTTCCCGAATGGGTATCTTGACCTCATAAACAATCTATATCTTCAACTATTTGTTATAAAAGTTTTATTTTGTTTTCTTGAGCCCAGCATGCATCATGTAGCGTTAGTTGCATTACATTTTGTTTTGTTATCGCATACATCCTTTCATAATCTTTACCATCTCACCCTAATCTCTAAATCTTGTATCCTAATTTCGATCATTCTGAATCCCACCATGTTTTCTAATCCCACCGTGTTTGATAATCCCACCGTATTTTCTAGTCCCACCGAACTTTCTAATATCCCGTGTTCGGTAATCACCTTGTACCTCCAAGTCTTTCATTTATATCCCTACTATGACCACTACAACCCTTCTTGCTATTCATCCCATCTTGGCATTCAATTCATCTCACCAAGGGCCTCCTATTCAATCAGAACTTGCACCGTCACTATCTTCACGGTCTGAGCTTCAACATTTGCCTTTTGGAATTCGAGATCATTCCATTCCGAATTGAATCTTGTCTTTTGGAAGACTAAAATGAATCTGAGAGCCTGAATGTGCTCGATTGGTATTCTTTTACTTTTCAAAACAAATCTCTTTTTAAACTTTAGCCCATCACAGTATAGGAACACCACAAAGATCGGGTTACCAGCTGATGATGAACCTACGAACCCATGTTTCGGTGACTCCCCACCGCGTTGGGGGTTGGCTATTCTTCTCTCATGCCAATGGCACATCTCTTACCAATCGAACATAGGAAGATTTGATGAAACATGGTAGTTAACCAAAAGACTTGAGGAGATTTGTCTTGCCGAATCTGGTCGTTGAGCGTGTCTATATCTACACCCTGATGCCACCTTTTCAGTCCATCACCATTTCACTTCACTACATTCCACTATGATCCATCTCACTTCGCTACGCTTTCTCTACATTTCACTACGCTCCGCTACATGCCATTCCCTTGCAAAGCCGATATCAAGGCGAGGCAAGCTATAGACATGCCAAATTGGCCTAATTCGGAGCCCCAGACTCTTATTCCATTGGCAATATCCATTATCTGACCGATTATCTGATTTGTATTACCTCGTGGAGATGAGCTAAGGACGTTGGTGGACCCCTTGTGAGTTGGGAATGGACCGATGATTTCCGAAATAATGCCGTAACCTTCAGGCGAGAGTCGCGTGTGAACCGTGAAAACACGAAGCCTGCTCGATGACCGACCTTGAGTGGTCCACACTTGAACATCTCGGGAGTCCATCGTGTGTTCCGTAACATCCGGGGTTTCAGACAAGTCATTTCGATAGGTGTTAGTCTATAACGGTTTCTTCATTACGGCTTTTCAATCTGTACTGACACAGCTATCACGGACCACGTGTTTGGCCTTTCCGATCAACATCGCACCTTTTCAGGTCATTTGGGTCGATCCTAGCCGTATATTTCATCAACTGGGGCCATACGGCCATTTCGGTCAATTTTAGGGTTTTACTGCTTTTCCGAGTTTCGGTTTATGTTTACCAGGTTAATCTAAGATTTTTTGATGACTTCGGGTTTTCGATCATACCGGACTTTTTTGTCATCATTTTAAGTCATCCTGAGTTGACCCGAGATTCCTCGACCGGAATCGTGCTCTTTCGGATCTTCGCCACAGTTTTTGGCTTTTCGCAAGAGGGTAAACCGGTAGAAAGACCCGTGTGAACGTCTTAAGAGTCATTCTAGCTGGTTTACTGACATGAGGAGGTGTGGTTGAAGGCCCTCTTTCGAATGCAACAAACGGGAGCCAAATCGGACATCCCGTTTGTATGTTACGGCCCGCGGAACGCGCGCGTAGGAGAGAGAGTGTACCGCGCCCCCGCCCCCTTTGAAATGAGAGGGCACGGTCACCGCGCCCTCAACCTGGGGGCATGACCTGCGTGCCCCCGCTTCCTTTGAAACTCGGGGACATGGTATGTTTTTGGAAACCGAAAATTACCCGATTGGCACCTTCTAAACCGGCTTTTTGAAAAGTTTCCCCCGCTAATTATCAATTATTTTGACCACGCCACTAGGTCGGGGGCGCATTACGTTTGTCAAGTCAATTTTTAACAATTTTTGAAAGATTTTGGTAAATTTTAGCAATAAGACGCATAACGCGCCCCCGTTTTCTTTCAAACTGGGGGCGCGCATACTGCGCCCCCAAGGTGAGGGCGCGCCTTGCGTGCCCTCGCTTCCTTTGAAAGGCAGGGGAGCGGTCGGTCCAATTTCCATATTTTGCACCAGTTTCCATTCTCTATAAATTTAGAGCCATTCTCAATGACCCAAGGTTAATCTCCCATGCCTATCTCATCTTGAGGTCATCCAAGTTCTCTCCCAAGGCCTTCCCTACGTCCAAAGCCGATCCGACGTCAAAAGATCGATCCCAAAGTGAAGGAGAAGCCCGATCCATGCGTTCTGCATCAACCTACTTCATCAGCTTCTGTATAAACTCCGAGGCTTCTTCTGCAAAAGTACTCAACATAGGAGTTGTTCCTCTCTTCGTCCTCTTTCATTTTCAACTGGCGGCACTCAATTCTGATTTTCCTTCTGTTCGTGACGATTGTTTCACTGAGGGCGCGCATCCAGGTTCTGTTTTTTACATCCATCTATTTTCTGAATTTTTACATGATTATAAAGACATATTCCTGAGAAGTCATCAACCAAAGATCTCTTCGTCTCCGAGTTATCCATCCATAGAAACAAACTTCGCTCAATTCTGACATCAGGGTCGTCCGTAACATTTTTTGTACCAAAGTCACGCCAGAAGGGTGCAAGGCTACCCGAACTGGCCTTTTTCAACCAACTTGGCTTCAACTCAAGCCATAAATTTCATAAGTTCTTATTAACTCATTTAATTCAGTTTATTTACTGTTTTAGAACATATTTTAGTTCATTTGCATCATTTTTACATAATTAAAAGCACAAAAAAGGGTTAATGTTCACCCCGAAACCGGTGAGTTCGATTCCAATTGCTTCCTTTCTTATCTTCTTACTACAGTTACTACACTTCTCACAAGTATAATCAAATTCTTCACTTTTTTATTGTCTTAAGTTGCAAAGATTGATCAAGCTAGCATCAGTTGTACTCTCCCTCATCAACCGGCCGACGAGGAAGAAGGTTTAGCCCACATATCATCTCCCTCACTAAGGTACACACGGTCAACTCATCTCTTGATTTATATTCTATAAAGCGGAGCCCGCAGCTCCTGGCGACCACCTCTTTTATTCATACTTTAAGTCATCTCCTCCTCACTCTCCTCCCACATGACCCGAATCGTCTCTGGTGCTCGAGCGACGCCGTGAGATGAAGGTTCGGGGATCAATGTGAGTGTGGGACCAAGGTGAGGATTTTACCACTTTCTAAGTGTTTTCCAATTCACTCCCTTTCCCCTATTCCATCTTTCACCTTCTCTTGAGGTGTCGATCTGGAACCCATTTCTGGAGTCGACAATATCATCTCCCATGCTATGGTACACATGGTCAACTCAATCTTATCTTTTATTCTATAAAGGAGAGCCTGTGGCTCCTGGTGACCATAATTTCTCATATCATATCCTAAGTTAATCTATTCCTCACTCTCCACCCACATGACCCGAACCGTCTCTGGTGCTTGAGCGACACCGTGAGATGATAGTTCGAGGATCAATGTGAGTGTTGGACCAAGGTGGGGATTTTACCGCTTTCTGAGCGTTTTCCGATTCACTCCCTTTCCCCTATTCTATCTATCATCACCTTTTCTTGAGGTGCCAATCCGGAACCCGTTTTAGGAGTCGATAGGCAGAAAGGCAAGTAGCAAAACCCTTGGAGCCATAAAGAAGCTATGTCTCATCAAGGCCGTGAGAAGACAAAGTGGAGATAGTCCAACCGCCAGTTTTTGAAGGTTAATCTTCTTGCCAGCAATAAGGGAGCCAACTTGTTCAGTCTCCATGAAATCCTGCAAGAACTCAAGGCAAGACACTAACCTAGGAGGAATAAGCATGTTTGCAATCTAACCTTTTCTAGTACGTGGTAGTCCGAGAAACAACTCTCTGCCTCTTCTTGCAAGATGGTGCATTCAAAAGAGTTAAAGACAATGTTGTGAGTGTAAGGATGTCATAGCTCTACCAAAGCACCCATCAATCCAAAGTCCAAGTGATATTCTGCACAGTGCTTTGCATGAACCAGAAGACCGGTCAAGTCCCAACCACTCAAGATTTATTTCACCATTAAATGGAGCACTCCAAGCAGATGTTTAAACCAGGCAGATGAACAGAATCGTCGAGGACCTGGAAAAAGAGGGTAATTTTGCATAAAACAATCAAAAGGGACTGTCAGGTGTCTATATTTTTCATAATAAAAAAATTTATTTACCATAGGGGTAGGGCACATGTGCCCTCATGTAGGGGCACATGGCCAGGTGCCCCATCCCTAGGGCAGATGGGCATGTGCCCCCGATCGGGGGTACATAGACCCAAATTTTTAAAAATTCAAAAACATTCGAAAAAATCACAATCAATAAAAAATAAAGTTTTCTTACCAGATTTGCTAAAATCCACCCCTTCACATGCCCTAGAATGCTAGAAATTTGTCTTCCTAGATCGGAACACATCTTCTTGAAAGGAGAAGCATCTAGACAGGGATAAGATCAATTTCTAGGATTAAGAGAGTATTTATAGATGAGGATTAGTCCAATTTCGAGTCAAATTCAGATGTGGCCAAGTTGCCTAAGGGTAGGGCACATGTGCCCTCATCTGGGGGTGCACGGCCATGTGCCCCATCCTCCGGGCCCATGGGCACGTGCCCCTGATCGGGGGCACACCGACTAAAAATTCAAAAAATTTAAAAAAATCTCAAAAAATTAGAAATTGTTCATAAAATGACATTTATGCTAAAGGAACCACCATCAAAAATATTATTTTGTGAAAATTTCAGTTGTCCATTTTGGAAACAATATGCTTCATATGACAATTTCGTCTGTTGGGTACTAATCAGAAATGTGTGAGCAACCTTTTAAGTCCAACAAGTGAATTGGTGAGATCGGTGTTCAGAAAGGAACGTCATGCCAGCCCTATGACAAAAAGAAAGGAAGCGCCACCTAGCTGAACATTATCGTGGTGCTGTATTCTGTCTAAAGGCAAGAAAAGGATGGACCAGGGATGCTAATGAATTAGGCAGTTGATGCAAGTTGATAGACCATGCCTAAAGACTTTACTCAGATTCACATTCTCATCCTTACATCATCACCAGCATTCCATTTTGCACTTCGCATCACTCCTACCATTTGTCATTTAGCTATGTTAGGTTCATTTAATATGTATTATATGCATTGATGTTGAAGACCTTGAGGGTGAAGATGACTGGGCCCGAGATCCCCTTCAACAAAATCTACGACAGCTTGGTCATTTCATCACACTCATGGATAAGCCAAAATTGAATATTGGAGGGATGATGATTCCTAATCAAGTGTCTTGACCTCTAATAGACAATCTATATCTTCAACTATTTTCTATATAATTTTCTATCTTTTCATATTCATCTTCTTTTCATTCTTCATTATTCCCAATGTTATCCCACCGTGTCTTTTATTTTATTTCACCGTGTCTTTTATTTTATCCCACCATGTTTTACTCTGTTATCCCACCGTGTCTTTTATTTTATCTCACTGTGTCTTTTATTTTATCCCACCATGTTTTACGTTGTTATCCACCATGTCTTTTATTTTATCCCACCATATTTTTATTTTATTCCACCATGGCAATTGTCATGCCATTGTTTCTTTTCTCCCATCATTCTATGTTAGTCCCACCATTATCTTTCAAACCCACTATGGCTTAAGTCTGTTTTGTCATTTTTCGAATAACCAGCTTTTCTTCCAAAATGTGATTCACGATTTTCACGATACCCAAGCAATTTGGTTGTGCTTAAAAATGACCCCTTTTAGAACTTGAGGTTATTCCACTCAGAATTAAACTGAGTATTTTGGTGAAACTTAAATGAACTTGTGATTCCAAATATGATGGATTGGTATTCTTTTCATTTTAAAATCAATTTCTCTTTTAAACTTTAGCCCATCACAATCCAGGAACACTGCAAAATTTGGGTTGCTGGCTAATGATGAACCTACGAATTTGGGGACTCTTCACTACGCTAAGGGTTGGCTACTCCTTTATCCTTTTATTCTTCATCTCTCATGCCAATGGCATGTTCTTTACCAATCAAATATATGAGGTTTTGATGGAACATGAAAGCAATCTAGAATACTCGGTGAGATTCATTTTACTGAATCGAGTTGATAAGTGTGTCTATATCTACACCTTGATGCCACATTTTCAGTACATCACCATTCTATTCCGCTGCATTCATCTATGCTCACTTGCATTCCATTACAGTTCACTCTGAATCACTCTGCTTCATTACATGCTATTTCCTTACAAAGCCGACATCAAGGCTTTGTAAGCTATAGACATCAAGGCAAGGCAAGCTATAGACATGCCAAATTTGCCTAATTCAGAGCATAAAACTCATGTTTTATAGAGTAACATGTGTGATTTATCTTAGAATGATGTTGGGTCCTTTCAATGTTGATTTGGGGCTTTGCCGAATGAAATCGGATGTTTTCTGGAGTTTTCCAAACAAAGCCATAATTTCCAAGCGAAAGCCATATGTAAATCATGTAAACATGAAAATTGGCTGGGTGACCAATGCCTAATGATCATGCATTGAAGTTTATATTTAGATTCATGTTCCAGACAAGTTCTGTTTCATGCCGTGTCTTTCCAGTTGGCCGGCGGAATCATTCCGACCAATATCAATCTTCCGTTTACTGTCCAAACTTCCAGATAAAATTATGAAGTTTTGGAGAGTGTGATGGCTGATGTGTTGCTGTAGAAAGCTTCTTAGGCCTTTTATCTTTCCAACGCAACAAACAACGTCGAATTCTGAGTTTGGGAGTGTCCACAATGGTTTTCAGAACAAAGACGCACGGAATCTATCCCATGTGCCCTGGTCCCTGGGCACATGTGCCCTACCCCCAAGGCACATGACCATGCACCCCCATCCTGAGGCACATGGCCATGTGGCCCCAATCGGGGGCACGAGGGAACCGGTTTTTGATCCTAACTCTACCTCTGACCGGATCGGATTGAAATTTTCGATTAGATCGAACCGAATTTTTCAGAGAGATAACATGTGCCCCCTCCAGGGGGCACATGTGCCCTGGGCCAAGGCACAAAGTGGTTGTTTTTTTGGAAGGATTGGGCCGGGTTATCTCCTATAAATAGACTCCAATTTTGGTCATTCCAGAGGTAGGTTCACGACCCACCAGGCATCTCAAGACATCCAAGCTCCCTCCTGCATCAATTTTTGTGATTTTTAGAGCGAAAATTTCAAGCTTTTAGAGAGAGAGAAGTTGGTTCAGGAGAGATGAAGGCCCAGGTGATCTGTCAGGTCTCTCTTCATCGGCTTTTGCAGCAGCGTGTGAACATCTGCCTCCTAAGATCTCAACAACAAAGTTATTCCTCTTCGAGTCTTCTTCTATTTACACTTAATGGAACATGATTCTAAGATCGGGGCTGGTCGTGGAGAGCACTAAAGCAAAGTTGCAGCTGACAGATCACGAACTATTGCTTGACTTTTTTTTGACAACCCAGATTTGGCCATATCTCTCTCAATTCTTCCCAGAAATTTTATGTTCTTTTTCTTATATCTTTGTTTAGTGATTCTCCATCCTCCTATTATTTTTTCACATATTTTTACATTAGTTTTAGACTGTTAATCTAAAAAAAAAAGTGTTAGAGATAACCCGAATCCGGTCAGTTTTCATTCAGTTGTGTGTTTCATGTCATTTTCTTCACACATACTACACTTTGTTTAGTTATAATTGTATTTTAATTTGTTTTATTGTCTAGTTTCATAGGAAAACTAAGCATCCACATGTTGAGGACTCTTCTTCATTGGCTGGCCGAAGAAGGAGAAGCTTTAACCCACACTCTTCCTGCTAAGGAACACACGGTCATTTTTATTACATGAAGTGGAACCCGCAGTTCCTGACGACCACATAATGACTTAAATTTTCTTCTTCTCATCCTCCTCCCACATGACTCAAACTGTCTCTTCAGTGATCGAGTGACGCCGAGGGATGAAAGTTTGGGAATCAATGTGAGTGTGAAATTGAGGTGAGTTGTTTTCCTTGTTTTTCTTCCCTTCTTTTTCATTCTCTCTTGAGGTTGCGATCCGGATTCACGGACTAACCTAAAAAGGAGAGCCTCTTCGTTTTCCGGAGTCGACAGTATCCCCTTGCTAAGGTCTGCATCCTCCTGGAGAGTTGTAGATGCTTTCTTCATTTCATTGACCAATTCTATTCCCTTATTTTTCATTTCAAGAGTCAATTTTGTATGACCAACTTCGGGGATTAATGATTGTGATGGCTAATCCTTGCCTGGTTTATCGCCTGCATGCTCTAATGTTGATCCTAATTCTTCTAAAGATAGAAGGGTTAATGGTGGCCCTTGATCGTGGAGGCCTAGAGGTAATGATCTATTCACCATTTCATTGACTGATTCATTGTCTCCATTTTTCAGTGAAGGGGTCAATTTTCTTTGATCATCTTCAGCGATCAACTCTAATGATTTCACTAGTTGAGCTTTCTTGCCTGGCCCTTCACCATGATTTCCTATGAGCTCCATCCTGGGGTTGCCTCGCTTGGGCTGTTCCTAAGGTTGTTTAAGGACCAAGAGTGTACCTTGTTCAAGGGATTCCTGAGGAATAGACAAGGTTGGTTGAACGTTAGACATGAGAGAGTTCTCATCGACTTGAATTCGGGATTCTCCTATGGATTGATCACACTCAGGCTTGGTTTGCTCCATCGTTGATACTAAAGTGACATGATGATGGGCAAGAAGAGATGGTTCTGGTATTGGAATAGGTGCACGAATGATTGGACGAACTTGATTATGTATAACCAGTTGTGGAAGTTGTTGAGGAGTCACAAGTTGTTCAACCAGTTGAGGAGCCAAGGGCTGCGTTACGAGCTGAGGAATATGAGTGATTTGTTGAGAGGCAAGCCTATTTTGCCGATGATTCCTATGTCGATACTGAGGGCTTCCAACAGGGTTTCCTACAACACTAACATCTTCAGCTCTATATGTTAGATACATGATTAATGTATCCTTGTGTTGAATTTGAATGTGCCTCACCCCATCATATAATTCATGCATGTTTTTAGTATAGTACAAGAGTAGAGCATTTCTCAAAGTCGGTGTGGCATTGGCAACAATCATCTTGACTTGCTCTGACTCTAAGATTGTATCTTTCAGCTTATTGGCCATTGACCTCCATCTATCTACATACTGCATGAAATTTTTACCTCCTTTCATTTTCTCTGCAATCAAGTCAGTGATAGAGTAAGCGGGTTCTACACGATCTTGATATCGCTACAGGAACTTTGCTTTGACGATCTTGAAGTCACTCGCTTCTGTAGAGTCAAGCGAGTAGAACTATTCCATGGCCGATCCTTCCAAAGAGCATTTGAAGAGAAATGTGAGGGTTTTGTGGTCATTCTTCTAGAAGGTAGAGTCATAAAAGAAGCTCTTGAGGTGTGTGAAGGGATTTCTAGTCTCATTGTAATGTTGGAAGACTTGTATCTTTGAAGGAGGAAGGTGTAGACTTGGAAAGGATGGGACAGATATCTCAGGAGTGGCTTTGGAATCCAACCGATGCTTGAGTTCTTCAAAGCATTCATCCATTTGATTGAGTTTATTTAAGAATGCTCGAGTGAGGTTAGGTTATTGAGCTACCGGTGTTGGCACATGATATGCAGGATGATTAGAGGAATGGGCCGAAAGTGGTGGGTTGGAAGCTGGAATTCGCATGAAACTTGAGGGATGCTCCCAATGGGGTGAGTGGGCATGGTAACATGGCAGGATTGCCTAGGAGAGGTGATGATGAGAGGCCTAGCGGCCGATCGGGTGGTGAGGTAGCTTGGTTAACTTTGGCAAGACCTTGATTAGCAGTTATCTTGCCCTTTGTGGAAGATTGGATGAGTGAAAAGGTCTCAAGATCAATATGAAAAGATAGATCTTTAAAAGCTTGTTTTATACTATGTGAAGTGGACCAGTGGGCAGGATCTTGGACTTTGGGTTCCTAAATGACATTGACATGGCCTTCTGGTTGGACCATGGATTGTTTTTGGAGCTCGTAGGGACCCATCCCATACTCTTGTTGCTTGAAGTAGTTTGACATCTGTTGGCATCAAATTTTTTCGCTTAGCTTGCTTGATACAAGTTTCAGCAATGCCAAAGCCGGTGTAGAAAATCTGACCAAGATTCAAAAAATTCATGAATAGATGATGTAAATAGGCTTTGTAAATGCCTTGGCATGGCCTTACATGCTACAAATGGCCAAGATAATGTGTTCATTACATAGCCCCGGTCAAGAGCTTCGCAACGGTGCCCAAAACATGAAAAACGAACACCGAAAGGCCGAAATGACCATTTTGCCCCTGACACTTTGATACAAACTGGGACTCTAACATGGAATTCCAACTTTACCACATTTTCAATATTGGATAGATCTAGGCAACGCTCGAAACGGATCGAAAATCTGACCCCCGGATGAAGAGATATGCAAGAAAGAGCAAATCCGGACGGAAAGCCGTATGTTCTCGCACCAGGGGCATAATGGTCCGATTAGCTCTGGATCGACCCATGGGCTGAAATTTTCAATTTTCATGACCCAAAACTTTTATCTCATGAATATTGATGCATGAAAAATAAATTTGGCCAATGGGAGAAGGTAATTGCACTCAGATACAGTTTTCGACATTATCGATGGCCGAGATCGCACCGATCAGAGAAACTAGCTAAATTAAGAGATCCGTTGCAATTCAAGTGATCTCAACCACACATCAGGATGGACAATAAGATCAATGGCCATCAGGGCATGATCTGGAATTTTTTGAAGTCAATTTGAGATTTATTTAATTTGTTTTGGTCGAAATTAATGCTAGCCGTTGGATCGGGAGCACTCTGATTAAACCAGGGTTAAACCTAACCCAAGATGGGCTAACCCAACCTGTCATGGCCGAATCCCATCCTCCCTCATATGATGTGTGCGCAAGAAGCCCTAGAAAATAGGGGAGGGAGGCGCACCCACCTCCTCCTTCCTTGGCTGGTGGGTCCCACTCAACCACTTCCCTCAACCACCTCCCATGGCTTATCCCTATCTCTCCCTTGGTTTATCTTCATCCTAACTAATCCTACAACTAACCAAGCTTATCCTCTTCCAAGCCTTGGTCGAACCAGCCTTCTTTCCACATGTCATGTGCGCACACCTCCTTGAAAGGAGGAGATGGTGCGCACCCTTCTCTCCCTCTCTTTCTAGTTGGCACACAATCACCTCAACAACCTCCCTTGAGTTATCCTTATCATCCTCAACCTCCCTTGAGTTCTCCTTATCTCCTCTCAACAACCTCCAGCCTTATCTCCTCCTGGAGATGGCACCCCTCAGCCCCTATAAAAGCCCCCTCAGCTGGCCATGTGCAGGACAAGCTGATCACCCTGCGGAAGCCCTACCTCTCCTCCCTCTACCCTACTCCAAGACAGCTTCTCCTTGATTGGACGTCTTCATCAGCAAGTCAGAAACCTCTCCAGCCCCCTTGTGGTGTACCAAGTGAAGAAGAAGAAGGAGAAAAGGCCTCCCTCCAGCAGGTGCGCCAGCAGCAGCCCAATCGGTGGTGCACTGATTCCAACAGCAGGTGTTCCTTCTTGGAGCACTGATTGCAGCCCCATTTTCAGCAACAAAAGAAGAAGAATAAGAAGGGTATAAGACCAGTCATCTTCTCCTTCAATCTCTAACAAGGATTTTGCAAAAAAGGTGAGGGAAGATGTAGTACTTTCTAGTTCTTTTCCTCCCCTCTTCTTTCTCTTCCCCTTGGCCTTCTCTATGGCCATTCAAGAAGCTCCAAAAACTCAGCCTTGTTGGTACCACTTAAAGCCCATGTTCAACTTCCCAATGTTGGTTCCACAAGCCATCAAAAATCAGCCTCTTTGAGCCCCTCATTTCAGACCCCTTGCTGTCCATGTGTACACAGCCCATAGGTGGTCTGTAAACAGCCCATTTGGCATCCCCAAGCAACACCGTGTTGTCACCTAACACCATGCCTCTTGTTGACATCCCTCTAGCAGCCAATTAGGCTCCTGAACATACTCCTAATCAGGCTATGTTCGACCATCCTTGCTGCCCAAGTGGACAAACTTCAGAAAACACTCAAATCAGGCCCCTCTGATGGCTTGGAAACCAGCACCTACTTAACCTCTCTGATGGCCATCTAAACAGCACCCAATCAGCCCTATTCTCTACACAGATCCCTTACTCATTGAGAAGGATGGAGTGATGTCCCGGGCATTCTTGGATCCACAAGATGGGCCAAGTCTCCCCCGGGCGGGCTCTTGATCACTTGTTTTGGCTGGAGGAGAGGGTGATGTCCTGAGAATTCTTGGAATCCGTACGACGGGTCAAGTCTCTCTCAGGCAGATTCTCAACTTCAACCAAGACAGCCCATTTGTGTGGCCTTCCTTATTTCAATACCAAACAGCCCCTTTGAGGCATTGAAATCCTTTCCAACATGCCCTTTGTGCAGCACCTAATCAACCCTTCCAAATTTGCCTTAAACATGCCCCTTGTGCAGTCCCCTTTCCAACTCTTCCAAGCAGCACCCCTACAGATCCATTCCAGCCCCTCTGAAGCTTCCTTTTCCCACTACTACAGCAAGAAGGCAAACACTAGAAATCAAATTCTGCAGATTGTCAAAGCAGGCCATTCTGGCCCTTGGAGATCAAAACAGGTGCTGCGAACAAGTGCAACAAACCGAGGCTACAACAGGTCCTTGTAAGGACCAGGTTGGGGCTGACGGCCTGTTCCCCCTTGGCTCACAAGATGGGTCAAGGGCATGAGAAGGTGGCTCTCGATTCTGGTCCAAACAAGGTGTAAAACAGGCCAACCGGGCCATGGAGACATGAAGCTTGAATTGGGCCAACCGGGCCAACATGACATGAAGTCGGCCTTCTCAGGCCATGAGACATGAAGACCAGCCCATTGTGCTGATGAAGCTGGCCCATCGGGCCTTGGACACTTAAAATAAACCTTAATTAAATCTGAAGGCGAAATGCCAAAATTAAATAAGGAGTTAGTCCACAACTGGACGCTTCATTGGGCGGCTCATCCGGCATGCACCGGAACGTTGACCCGGGCGTAGGCATGGGACACGCTTCCCACTGCAGACGGACCCTTCCCACTACTTTGAAAGTCAGATGACTATGCCTTGTAGGACGGGTAAAATTCCACACCAATTGGAAAATAAGGCGGCATGCTGCCAAAATTTTCCCAATCAAGTGGTATTTTACACCAAGGGAAGGACATTCACACATTTGCACCATTGACAGCATTGAACATGGCATATGAACTGCCACATCTGATGTACACTAGCTTGAACATGAATATTCATTGAACATTTCTAGTGCCGAGTTGATTGCATATGACTGGGCATCGACACTAGCCCGACAGACCGGATGTGATGCAAACCGAACAAAAGTTACTCAAATCTGAAGTTAACTTAATTAAATCTGAAAATACATTCAAACTAATCTTAAAACATGCTTAAAATATATCATTAAAGCTTTAACATTCAACAAAAATCATATTTAATACAATCTGGAAAAATTGATTCAATACATTTAATCCATTTGAATTCAAATGCTTAAACAAGTGCAAATCAAACCAATTGAAAAGAACACATAAAAAAACATTAAGGTATATGAAATTCATCTTAAAACATGCCAAATTCATATCATTAACAATCTTAAATTCAAGTTTAATCAATTTGAACCAAACTTCAAAACATTTAAAACATACCGAACACACCCGAATTGGTATGAAAACACCAACCGACATGAGAAAACCACATTAAAATGACTCAACACATGTCAACTAAACTTAAACAAGTCAATTTGATCAACACATCTAAAATATCAAGTTCGAACAAAAAAATAAAATAAACCTCAACCAATTAAAGTAAAACAAACCAAACAATTAAAACAAGCTCAAAACACTTAACATTCAAATCCAAGTCAAATGGAAATCTGAAATTAACATTTCAAACCACATCAAAATCCATTCTTAAATCAAACATAAATCAACTTCAAACAAAATCTAATCAAACTTGTTTGCATCTCATCGGGCCTAAAAGGCCGGGGCCCTTTGTGTACTTTATATGTTGTGGATGTGCACGCTCTCGTCAAACAAGATCGCTATGGTAGTTAATCAAGGGTGTTCGAGTGTTTGCTCGATGTAAATGAACATTGGATATTCGCACCATCCAATGGAGAGAGGTCAAAAAATATTTTCACAGAACCCGAACCTTGGTTCTATACTCTTCTAATATCACCTGGACTATCTAGTAGTTTTTATGGTCTATCACCTATTTTACTAGAAAATTCAGGTACGATATTTTCAACATTCAAAAAAAAAATATTTTAAACACATTTCAAGAAACAAAACGATTCCCGAGGTTCCCACAACATCCCGATGTGTCTTTCAGACCATAGCATCACGGACATCATGTCGATCTTTCTTCAAAAGATATTTGATAAAAAAGCAAGTGGAGCACAAAATTGAAGATTTTTCTTGTTTTGGGTTTTGTTATTTGATGATTTTTTTTTCAATTTTGGTGTTTGGCAAATAGGTTGCACACAAGATTAAAGAGAGATTTTTTTTTTTAAGAGTTTTGGAAGAAAGAATTTTGTTGTTTTCAATTGTGGTGAACAAACAAGTTGTGCAAACAAACTTGGAATGATTACGCAACAATTTTGTTAAAATCTTAGCTTAGGTAGATTGATAGCAATTTTTCACTCGACTCAAGTAGGTTTGATCCCTATTAATCCAATCTCCAAGACCTATGGTTCTCACAAACTCACCACAAATAGGTACTTGGGCTCTTTGGGGTTTTGGGATGAATGGTACAACTAGCCCGATCGTGTAGAGAGGAATACTCCATAGATGGGGACTTATGGAGGCCTTGAGGGAAACAACCATGTCAACTAGGAAAGAATATCCCAGAAGAGAGGTTGAAATCCACCAAGAAGATGTTTGGAGGGTGAAGGTGTGTTGGGAGAGAGAGCTCCCACCTCGAATACCCTACAAATTGGAACAAGCCCGGTACCTAATGTAAAAGGCTATTGCAAAAATAAAAATGGAGGGTAAGAGGAGAAGAAGCAATCAATATGCACAAACATGAAATTAAAGGAAGTAAGTAAATAGAGCATGTGATATGCAAACAAGACAAGCAATCATGCAACAAATAAACAGTCTAGTGACTAAAGGTGGTTCGCATGAGAACCGAATTAGAATGAAACTAGTTACACAAACAAATCAAGCTAGCACAATTAAAGACATTGGTTGTCCCACCGTGGTACTCACAAAGCTGTCAACTCCAAAAATGGATTTGTTATTATCCAGATCTCCACCTCAAGAGGGCATGAGAAAGAAAGGAAGGAAAACATGAAAACTCTCTCCTCGGTCCCACACTCACATTGATCCCCAAACATTCATCTCTCGGCATCACTTGAGCACTGGCAAGATGGTTCAGGTCTTGTGGAAGGAGAATGAGGATGGAATAGAAAGAACTTAATGCATAAAAGAAATTGGAGGATGTGGTAACTAGGAACCACAGGTTCAAATTTAAATGAAATAAATTGCAAATTGAGTAAAGGATGACCATATGTACCTTATGTAGAAAAAGAGAGTTCGGGTTCAACCTTCTCCTTCTTTGGTCGGCCGATGAAGAAGAGTCTCCAACCGATGCTAGCATGATATATTTGTGCAACTAGTAAACAAATAAGACAAGAAAACAAGTGAAAGAAGGAATAGAACTAAGTAAAGTGTAGTAACTGTAAAGATAGTGGCATGAAAAACAACAATCGGAACGAAACTCACCAATTTGGGGTTAGCCCTAACCCTTTTCTAGTTTTTTATGATATATGAGATGATGCAAAAACTAAATAAAAAGTATTTATAAATAATGTTGGATGAATGACGAAGAAGTAGAAACTTGAACGGCACAAATCGGAGCTAAAACAGGTAAGATATCATCGATCTGGCCGAACAGCAAATAGGGGTGAATGTGCCCTTGACTAGAGGGTGTGATGGGCACACCCTGGGTTTCAGGGCGTGGTGGGCGCACCCCAAGTTTGGGGATGCGTTGACACTATTTGGCGCGACTTTGATGCAGAGCTCGCCACGGGCAATCTCGATGTTGGAATTGAGTGCCGTTTATTGAAATGGACAGGAAACTTGTAGAGGAAGAGTTTCTATGTTGATAACTTGTCATTAATATGTCCGTACAAACCTGTAAAAATTATGGAAGTGGATGAAAACTACAAATAGTAATACGTGACTTTATTGAAGTAATCACCACGGACAATCCAAAAATCAAAATAGACTCCCATTTATGTTAAAATAAAGAAGACTAACAAAAGGATTATTTATGATGAAAAATTTGGATTGAATCTTATGAAAAATGATCTAAATTTAGCTGATAAGTCAGACCTTGAAAGATGAAGTTCTAGAAACCACCGGTGCAACACCGATGTAGGACATGCTATGGGCACCACAGATATCAGAATTGAATGATTCTTATTGGAAATGAAAGAGGACTTACCAAGGAATAGTTTCTATGAAGGATGTATAGGCTGAACCCGCTGGTAAATGTCCTGAAATTGACTAATAAAATGATGACCTAGAAAAGAAGACTTTAGATGTGTCTGTGCAGCACTGGTGTAGAAGCCTCCATGAGCCAAGGCGATGTCAAAATCAATCTCTATTTATTGAAGATGAAAGCTAGCTCGATGAATAACACTTCTTATAAAGTAAGAATGACCATAAAATAATCAAAAAGATCTTTGGAAACCGGTGATCAGAAAAGAAGCACGTTAGAGCATAGATCGGCTTCTTTTCACTTTAGGATGATCTCCGAGCACCGAGACAAAGAGATGATGATTCAAGGTGGTTGGGACGAGCCTAGGGTGGCTGGAGGATGAGAAGAGGGATCCTAGATCGTACCCCAATGGCCTAAATTTATAGAGAATCAAAACCGGTGCAAAATATAGAAACAGACCGAACGCACCCCTGGGACTACGCCCCCAACCTGGGGGCGCACAGTGTGCACCCTAAGACTGAGGGTACGTTGGGCATGCCCTCACTTCAGGGGTGCGTTCAGTGCATCATTTCTAAAAGAAATCGGAAGAGTCTGGAAATTTTCTAAAAATCCGATTGACAAAATGAACGCGCCCCCGACTTGAGGGCATGGTCAAAATAAACGTTTTTAAGAAGAGAAACCTTCCAAAAACCTGTTTGGAAAGCCAAAACCAGGGCAAGTTTCTAGTTTTTGGAACTGACCGCGCCCTTAGTCTGTGGCAAATAGACCACACCCTCGGTTTGAGGGCGCACATACCGTGCCCTCACAGTGAGGGCACATAGACCGTGCCCCCACTTCGGGGGCGCATTCCACTCTCTCTCCTACGCGCACTTTGTTCGAGAGCTATAACATGCAAATGGGAAGTTTGTTCCAACTCCCATTTGTTGCGTTTGAAAGAGGACTCGCAAATGCAGCTCCCCAAATTGATCAGCTAGACAATACACATCTTAAGACTTTTGTATGGGACTGTAACTTTTGGTTTATTCTCCCGGTGGTGTCGAAGGCTATAACGGTGACCTGAAACTCAAAAAAGTCGACGAAAATGCAAAAAACTTTGAAATGACCTAGAAAGTCGGTGGAAACCCATACAAGTTGGGTTGATGACCGTAAATGATAGGAGGAACTTGAAAAACACAGAAAGGTGCTCAGAACAGTCAGGATGACCCGAAGAACTTGGAATGACCAGAAAAGCTAGCAGCAACCCGTACAACTCAGGTTAATAATCAAAAATGATAGGAGGAACCTAGTAATCTCAGAGAGATGCTCAGAAGGGCTAGGCATGACCTGAAATACTTGGAATGATTGAAAAAGCCGACGACAACCTGTACAGCTTGGGTTGGTGATTGAAAATGACAGGATGAAACTAGAAAACTTGAAAAAATCCCTAGAAGAGCCGGGATGACCCGAAGAACTCATAATGATCACGAATGCCGGAAGAAACCCATACAACTCGAGTTGATGAACGAAATGATGGGAGGACTATGGAAAACTTGGAGAGATGCTCGGAAGATCGGGGATGACCCGGAGAACTTGGAATAACCAAAAAAGTTGGCGCCAACCAGTACAACTCAAGTTGCCAACTGGAAATGATGGGAGGAACCCGAAAAACTTGGAAAGATAACCAAAATAGTCGGGGACAACCCAGAGAACTCCAATATGCTCTGTGCCACCCATTACTGATCAAAATGACCCGACAGCAACTGGGAAACCGTAACAATAAGCGAAAAATGTACAATGACTTGATAAAGGACACGACACAATGGTCCTCGCTCGACAAACTTGGATAAGACCAGGGATCAACAACTCATCCTCATATTCCTAGTAAGCTCCTTGGCTCATCTAAAAGGATGGTTCAACTTGATTTTAATGGTCTATAAGGGATGTTTCCAATGGAATAAGGGTTTTAAGCTCCAAATAAGGCCAAATTGATGTGTCTACAAGATTGAGCTGTAAGAAAAGTGGGGGCCAAGTAAAATGTGTTGGGATGCAAATGTGGCCCAAAGGCCGAAAGGTGCTGGCATGGGCCGAGTCGAAGATCGATGATCTTGTCTCTAAATAAGAATGAGAAAAGAGTGGAACAGCAAGTGCATAGGCTAAGGACCATGAAGGACTGGTGCAAGCCAAGTCTAGATAAGTAAAGTTGATCTAGAGTATGGGAGGCATGGGGGCCTAAGATATGACTAAAAACATATGTAGGATGTTGTATGTCTACATGTTGCATCTCAAACCCATTGGTGGTGTAGCAGCTTGCCATGTTGATCATCCTGCTTAACCTTGATGACATTGACATGATGTTATGTAAATAGAAAGATTTTTTTGTTCTTTTGCTTTTAAAGTATTTTTGTTTTGAATTTTTGTTGGGAAACAAGTACTCATCTCAAGCAAAGATATCCTTTAATTCTTTGGTTTCTTTGAAATTTTTGTCTAGTTTTGGTTGACAAACAAATTGACAAGCAAATTAGACCTTAGATTAATGGAATTTTTTAGAGTGTATTGTCCACTCCAAATATAGGTTGGTTCCTATTCTTTCACAACGCCGAGCATTCTAAGGTCAACACTTCCCTCCACCTTAGGTAACAAGATACTCTAGATTTTGAGATAATTAGTACAACTTACCTGATTGACGAAGAGAAATCATTCACATCTAGGTACTTATGGAGGTCTTGGTGGAAACAACCCAGTTGATCCAAGAGGGAATCCTCAGATGAGATGTATGTAATTACCAAGAGATAATTGAATGTAAGTTGCTTGGGAGTAGAATGAGCCCCTTCTTAGATGACCTACAGAATTAGGCGAACCTGATACCCTAAATCAAACTAAGATAAGATAAATATGACAAAGATGGAAGAGCAAGCAATGATGTAAAATATGTAACACAAATTTCAAACAATTAAACTTAAAGTAATAAAATGTTATGCAAAGATGAGAAAATAAACTCAATCTAAACATGACATGAAATAGATGACAAGCAAGTAAATAATCGAAAACATTGATACAAGGATGAGTAATGCAATGAAAATGCAAAGAAGGCAAGTAAAAATATGTAAGAAAGTAAATGACAATGCAAAGAAATAAAATGAAGTTCAAAGAAATAAATGATAATGAGAGGAAACTCCTCCTTGTTCCACACACACCTTGATCCCCAGACATTTAGTTCTTGGTGTCACTTGGATATCGAAGAACCAGTTTAGGGTCATATGGAAGGAGGAAGTGAAATAAAAAGAAATAAAAGGAAAAAGAACAGTATAAAACCCTAGAGTGTGTGATACTTGTGGTTTCTAGGAACCACAAATATTGACTATCATACCTTAGCTAGGAGATGTGCTTGGTGTGTTCCAACTTCCTTGTCTTTAGTGGGCGGAGAAGAAGGATTTTTAGATGTTTCATTTGTTCAATTCAATCAATGTGGAACATACTTCACTCTAACTGGCTTCTCTTAAAATGTTTGAAATAAATAAAGTATAAGTAATATTAGAACTAAAAGGTGTGTAGTAACATAATCAAAATGAATATAAAATGATAAAAAGTTAAAGAGTTGACCAGATTCGGACTACTTCTCAACTTATATCTTAAATGTTATAAAGATGCAAATGGATGCTCAAATATATGCTAAAAATATAAAAATGCAAGTGAAAAATAAAGAGAGTGGTAGGGAATCAGAAAATTTGGTGAAAGAGCCTTAAAAATGAACCTAGTTCTAGATTTCTTGGTGCCCCTCTAGTGGGATGCCTAGTGCCCTCTTAGTGGGATGCTTTACCTAGTGCCCCACTGGTGTAGCACCAAGGTGTAGAGCAGACTAATCATCGGAGGCTTTTCCACTCTCTACTTAAAGCTCATGTTCAATCTTTGGTGTGTCAGTGCAATTCCTACATCAAAGAATGTGTGGGAGGAGGAAATGAGCCTTGGAAGAATGAGAATTGAGGTGGAGAACCTCAAAAAATAAGAATAAAAACAAGGAAAGAAATGGGAATGAGTGCTTTCTCTTAGTCTCTTGGAAGCGTTCTCCAGAGGATGTAGGGCTTGGGATCCTCTTAGGAAAAAGTGAGATGTGTTTTAAAAGGAGAAAGCAAGAGAGAACCCTTAAAATGTTAGAAAAGGTTCTCCTTTTACAACCACAAGGAGGGGCAATCATGGAAGATGAAAATCTACTAACTAGACCAAAGTGCTCCATTAGTAGGGCACCAAGTGTCCCATTAATGCGATGTGCAAAAAGGCTAGTTTGATGGGCCAAAAAAAGGCTTCTGTACTAAGCGTAGATAGATTAGAGAGGGATTGACTAAGTCCTCCCCACCGTGAGAAGATGTCCTCTTTCAGTAGAGCCCGACCACAAGAGTCTTGTGAACTCGGTTTTGAAGGTTCAACTTTTGCACAGAGGCAAAACTAAATAACTAGAACTATCATGTTGGATCTACCACTTCCAAGGAATGAAAGGACAGTCTAGTTTGGGGGTAATCTATGAAGAGGTGGAGGGTGAGGAAAAGGTGTGTAGAATATGTGATCGCCAGAAATCACAAAGTTCAATATATTAATTAAAATAAGTTTGATCTACGTTACTTGAGATACAATGTTTGTGAGTTCAACTTCCTCATTATCATCTGGCCGAAGATGAGGACCCATTCAATCCGATTCTAAAAATACAAAATGTACAACTCTTAGTGAGCATACGTATAGTTTGTGCTCCCCCATGGAACCCTCACCGCTAGGCGGAACCCTCGCCCTTCGTGCTCACCCACGGAACCCTCGCCGCTAGGCGGAACCCTCCCCATTTTGGCGGCCCCTCACTGCCTTCCGTCTTGCCCGGCATCCCTCCTCCGCCTGATTTTTTCTCTTTTGTTCGATGCTCCTGCTATAGAAGCATCCCACGGCGGCTCCTTCACTGTCGGGTGTCTTTCTCCTTCCTTGCAACCCCCCTGGTTAAAGCCATGCCATCTGTCCAGTTCCCCCACCCCCTCCCGTGCCGCCTTGGGGGATCCCTTCTGTTCTGACCCCTTTTTGCTGTCTTCCGATTTTTCCATCCCATTCCCTCCGAACCTATCCATCGCCTTTCCAGCCCCCACCTCTTAGTTTCTAAAATCCCTTTCTTGTTTCCCCTCCCCGCCCCTCCGTCCCCCTGCTGCAGCTCCCCCCTGAGGTTGTTCGATGCATGCATAGGCGATCATTGCTCCGCCTCGGCTTCCTGTCGCTCCGGAACTCTCATTAGCTTCTTCGAGCGGAAGTCCGCCTCGCCAAGGTTTTGCCAAGGTCTCAACATTGTTTTGAGGTTTTTATCTAACCAGGGAGGGGGGAGGTCCTCCTCCCTCCCTGGAGTCTCTCCTCCACTTCGGTGTTTGTTTTTGTTTAAATGTCTCACCAGACATTTTACTTTTTGCTTGCATTGGAGAGGGGAGGGGGTGTTCAGGTTATTTAAGTCTTATTCTCTTCAGTAGTCTTTTTTTATATTGTTGTCTTATGAATTGTGTGTCTTAGTCTGTGCTAATGTCTTCCCAAGTCAGTGTCGTAGTCATGTCTTATGAATTGAGATTGTCGGTCGAAGCGTTATTCATACCTTTTTGGTGTGAATTGCGGGTCTCCGGTTACTTGTGGAACTCTATTTCGAGAGTTCCAATCTGTGCTTCTGTCTTGACTTTATCTGTGAGATTGTTAGTTTGGGCAAATCCCACACCTATTCGGTGTGATCTTCCGATCTCCTCAAGTTTACAAAACTCTAGTTTGAGAGTTTTATTCTCAGTTCTTCGATCTTCAAAGCACTTTAACGTGCAGATCATCTTTTCGACATGGCTATGTTTGCTTGAGTCGGTGAAGACTTGGTTTAGTCTTTATGTGTTATGTGATGTCTCTGTTATGGTCTTATTTAGGTCTACAACTTTGCATTACCTGTATTCATCTTGTTTTTATAGTATATGAATCCTTCGTTTTTCAAAAAAAAAAAAAAGTGAGCATACGTATACATCACGAATGTGTTATATGTCACATGGTGTACCGTAGACTCTAGAAGAGTAATTGCAAATAATTACATTTGCTTAATTACATTCTAATTCCAGCAAACATCGGCATGAGTTGGGAAATGAGAAATGAGGGGAGGACGGCAGGTAAATCCTAACCAAGGGGATTAATCAGGCATTATTTAGATTTAATTAGTGATTGATTACGATTAAGATTAGTTTAAACTTTTTTTCTTAACTTCTAAAAGTTTTCTAATTGCCTAAACATATTTCTTTACAAACATTACAATCTCTCCCTTCCCCAACTAAAACTGTTGAGAAAGTGTTCGTTCTTTCCACCTACACTCGCTCCGTCATCCATGGGGCCACGTGGCCAACTAGATCAACTAGCAGGCAACTTGCCCATGGTAATATTTTTTAGAGAATATAATATAAATATAAAAATAGAGTACCAAATAATTCTGTGTTTAATAATTTTACATCAATATTAAAATTGATATAATTGTTTAGAGGTGCTATATCAATACCAAGATCAATATTACGAACTTGATTGATCCTAGAGTCAAAACTAATACTACACTACTATCAAACTATATTATCAAAAAAAATTATTTTTACAAATTTTTATTTAAAAATAAAATAATAATAATGATAACTTTTTATTTTTATTTTTTGATAAATAAAGACAATTGCATATAAAAGATGGTGTATTTAAACATAGATATAATTACTTAAAAATAAATATCAATCTACATAAAAATAAATATTAATTTACATACAATGTAAAAATCTATCACCACTCGTACATTTGGAGCATTGTTTCTACCAAACTCTATTAACAAGAAGAAGAGCAACAAGAAGGATTGCTCAAATGAATGTGCCACTACAAGAAATCAGGTTATTAGGGACGGCTTAATGGCGACGGCTGACATTCGTCGTTGCTATCATGCTTATTGGCGATGGCTTCAGCCATCCCTATTAAAGTTGTCGACAATTACAGAGTCATAGGTGACAGCTTAAGGGCGCCGTTGCAATTACACTTATTAGCGACGGTCAGAGTCGTCGCCAAACTAGAATAAGCAATCGAATAACCCATCAGATTGGGTAAATGGTGACGGCTTGTTAAAGTCATTGCCAGTATAGTTAATAGCGATGGCTTTGAGCCGTCGCAATAAATTTTTTCGACCGTTCAACGGTCAACGAGTGTTCGCGATGGCTTTAGCCATCACCATTGTACTTAAACGTACCAATGGCGACGGCTTAAGTCAAGGGTTTCCCAAAAAGCCTGCACGCCCCCTTCCCTCTTCCCCCCTCTTCACGAACACCTCTCTCTCTCTCTCTCTCTCTCTATCTCGACACCGCCGAGCTACCGCTACTACTGCTACCGCCACCGCCGCTGTGCTGTCGCCGCTGCAGCCACTGCAGCCTCCTCCTCGCGCCACCGGCAGCGGCTTCTACTCTGCCTTTAGGGCCCCAGTGCGCCACTACCACCACTTCGTTGCGCCGCCGCTGCCTCCTTGCACTGCCGCCGCCACTGCCGGCACCCTCCTTCTCCTACACCTGTATGGCTGACCTCCTCCATCTCTAGGTATATTCTAACCTTAAGAAATTCATTTATTAGTTTCTACTTAAGATTTTGCTAGGTACCATGCATGTTTATATCTTGATTGAGTGTGTTAAGCATTTATAAAAATGTTCATTTTAGGGTTAAGCATACTAGTTTAGGGTTAATTAGGCTTGTTAAAAAAGTGGTTTGAAGGTAATATAGTATTTTAATTGTAATAGCTTTAGATTAAGAAACAAAGTCAAACCGATTTTTTGATCTGATTTGTATCAAAAAACCAACTTGGAAACAATTTAAATTCTAAGACCGGTTTGAATTGGGTAAAATACCACGCAAATAAATTTTGCATTAGAGACAAATCAAATTTATAAACTAGATTGATTTGAACATAAGGCCATGGAAATCGACTCAAACTGGAAAACCCATTTGATTTGTCCCAAAAATTGTGGTTGTAGAGCAATGGAAGTCTCAAATCAGTTTGAATTGGTTAAAATGCCAATGGGACAAATCAAACCGGTCCCAAATTGGCATTATAAGTCAATGAATAACCCAAACCGGTTTGATTTGGACAAATTAAATGCCGTCAAAATGGACTCAAATCGAAAAATGGTTTGATTTCTCCCAAAATGGCATTAGACTTACATTAAATGCCAAAAGGGGATTAAATTGGCTAAGAAGAGTATGGAAAACCAACTCAAACTGGTTTTTTGGTTTGGTTTGACCGAAATTGACGTTATAGGGCAATCAACATGTTTTAATTGAACAAAACTACGTGGAAACTGACTAAAACCAGAAAGCCGATTTGATTTGTCCAAAATTAGTTTTATAAGTCAATGAATTTCCCAAACTGGTTTGATTTGGACAAATTACATGCCATGGAAACGGAGTCAAATTGGAAAAATGGTTTCATTTCTCCTAAGATTGTGTCAGACATACATTAATTGCCATGGGGGTTTAAATTGGCTAAGAAGGTATAGAAAACAAACTCAAATCAATTTTTCGATTTGGTTTGACAGAAATTGGCGTTATAGGCCAATCAACCTATTTTAATTGAACAAAATTATGTGAAAACCAACTAAAACAAGAAAGCCGATTTGATATCTCCCAAATTGGCTTTATAAGACAATGAATTTCCCAAACCGATTTCATTTGGACAAATTACATGCCGTGGAAAAGGAGTCAAATCGGAAAAACGGTTTGATTTCTTCCAAAATGGTGTTAGACATACATTAATTTCTAAATAAAAAATGGTTTTATTTCTTTTTCTTCCAAAATGGCGCTACCTAAAAATCAATTTTGCTTTTTGAAATGCAATGTTATTGATTTTTTTTTATCTTATGTTGGCTTTATTTCTTATTTTCAGATAGTTTCAAATGACATTCTCGTTCGATATTTTCTTCTCTTGGAGGTGATTCGGTTTGTGCTTATTTTCTTTCATTTATATCATTGTTTACTTTTGTGCATATATATCTTTATATATATTAACCTAAAATGAGTCACATGATGAGTAGCTTAGAAAAGTCTTGGATAGATATTCCTTACAGAGGTATCTTCGAGGAGTAGAAGAATTTCTAGATTATGCTTTCGATGAATGTAGGACTCGATTTAGACAAGGACTAGACAAAACTTTGATTCAATGTCCATGTAGAGGGTGTTGTAGCACATTTTCTTTAAAAAGAAATGTAGTTAAAGAACATCTAATATGTGATGGCATATGGTCCAATTATCGAACATGGATAAGTCACGGGAAAATAGAACATAGTTTAAGTATCGATAATGAAGTTCGATTAGATGAACCACAACATGAGAATTTAAAGGACAAGGTGATAGAAATGCTTGAAGACATTCAAAATATTCAAGGACCATCTATATATCATGAAGGTGAACCAAGTATAGAAACACAAGTATTTCTTGCTATTAGGAGATGCGGAAACACCATTATATGAAGGATGCATAGAAATATCTAAGTTAAAATTTATTTTAAAGTTGATTCAGTTGAAGTCAGTAAATGGTTTAACTGGAAAATGTATGAATAGTATATTGTCTCTATTTAAGGATGTATTACCCAAGGATGCAAGTGTTCCTAACACTTGGTATAAACTTAAAAAAATTGTTAAGGACTTAGGACTTAGTTACGAAAAGGTAGATGCATATAAGAATGATTGTGTTCTCTTTTGGAAAGAGAATGCACATAGAATTACTTGTCCACAATGTGAGTCTCCCAGATACAAAGATGATCAAGAACATAAGAGTAAGAAGGTGGCATGGAAGATATTGCATTACTTTTCTTTAAAAGATAGGTTGCAACATTTGCTTATATCAACGAACACTGCTAAGTGGATGTCATGGCATAGTGAGCAACATTCATACATATCGAGAGGTGAAATGCGTCATCCTACCAATTCTCCCTCTTGGAAAAGAGTGGATAAACTTTATCTAAACTTTGCATCGGAAAAATTCAACATTCAGCTTGGATTGGCCGCCAATGGTTTTAACCCATTTGGCAACATGTCTTCAAAGTATAGTGTGTGGCCTATAGTTACATTGGTTTATAACTTACCACCATAGATATGTATAAAAGCAGCTAACACGATGATTTTTGTCTAATATCAGGCCCAAGAGCCCCCGGAAATGATATTGATGTATACTTACAACCATTGATGGAAGAGTTAAGGTATTTGTAGGAGATCGGATTGGAGACATATGATGTTTTAGCAAAAGAGAATTTTCTACTGAGAGCCATATTGCTGGGTACCATAAACGATTTTCTGGGTTATGCCAACCTATCCAGATGGAGTACTAAGGGAAATTAGCATGTCTAATATGTAATGAAGAAACAAATTCAGTTTGACTAGTTCATAGTCGGAAACAATGTTATTTAGGACACCGGCGATTCTTACCCATAGCACATCGGTGGTAAAAGAATCATTATAAACATCTATTTGATGGCTGACGGTGTGAGAGGGGTACACCAATGATGCTAACCGGACATGAGATTTGTAGATAACAACTGGAGATTGACCCATTAAGATTCAAAAAAAAAATTAAGAAAGATTTAGAGAGCTTGAAAAAGAATTTGGCAAAAAACAAGAATTGGAAGAAAAGAAGTATCTTCTTTGAGCGACTGCCATATTAGGTGTCCTTGATTGTTCGACATCATTTAGATGCCATGCACATCGAGAAGAACGTGTGTGACAATATTTTAGATATGTTCAACTTATCAATATCGGATAAAGACAACCTAAACTCAAGAAGAGACTTAGTAGAGTTAGGAATCCGGCCAGAGTTGCATCCACATGAAAGTTCATCTAGGTTTTCAAATGCTATTTATAAGCTGAGTAACGCACAAAAATCTCACATCCTCTAATTTATAAAAGCATTCAAGTGCCGGATGGATATTCATCAAATTTGAGTAGGTGCGTAGATCTAAGTAGTAGGATCATTAGTGGACTAAAAAGTCATGATTATCATGTAATGATGCAAGTGATTATTCCTCTAGCTTTTCAAGGGATCATACCAAAGGACGTACTCAAGCCCATTGTAGAGTTATGCCAGTATTTTAAAGTCATTTGTGCTAAGGTTTTAGATACTAGTATTTTAAGGGATTGGGAATCAAAAATTGCAATCACAATGTGTAAGTTAGAATAAATCTTCCCACCATCATTCTTTGATGTTATGGTTCACCTTGTTGTGCATTTGGCTTATGAAGTTAGAATGTTCGGACCAGTTCAATACTGGTGGATGTATCTGATTGAAAGATATTTAAAGATGTTGAAATATTATGTTGGCAACTAGGCGAGAGTTCAAGGTTCCATTTTCCATGGCTATTTGGTAGAGGAGTCCACGCAGTTTATTTATTTGTACATGCGACATGAAAACGAAGATGGGAGAGATTGGAACTATGATGGTGGTCCCTATGATGATGATCGTGAGAAGGGTTCAATGTTTAAGGCAGTTGGACATCCATTGAGATGCACCCGTGTCCCTAGAATTTTGACGGAAAGAGAACAAGATTTAATCCACTCATATGTGTTAAATCAAATTGATGATATTGATTGTTTTCTCAGAAACATAATGATGCTCTTATTAACGAAGGAATGAGCGAGCGTAGTTTTTTCGATTTGGTTTAGAGCACACGTTACAGAATTGAAAAACACAAGGTCTTCTAGGAACAATAAGGATTTGGATATTTTATCTCTTGGTCCATCTCGATTTGAATCTTCATTATCTAGATATATTTGCAATGGATTTAGATTCCAGACGACGAATTAGGATTCAACCAAGTCAACTCAACTATGTGGTGTCATTGTAAGCGTAAAACTTTCATTTGGTTGTGATAGATATTATGGACGAATTTTAGATATAGTTGAGGTATCGTTGGATAGGAATAGTCATTTAGTATTGTTTGAATGTCAATGGTGGGATGTGTATAATAAGGATAAAGGATTTAAGATTAATGATTACGGATTTATTTCATTGAATACACAAAGACAATTAAGGACGGATGAACCATTTGCACTTATAAATCAAGTCGAACGGGTTTTTTATGTGGAAGACAACATGAGTAAGGGATGGGTGATACCGGTGAAATAACTACCCTATAACTAATATAACTTATCGGAAGGGGGCGATGACAAAGTAGAACCATATCAAGATGAACTTGTGAGCGTACCCATTGCATTTGGTGTAGTCGATGAAGATGTACAACTACAAGCAACCTATCACAAAGAAGTGGAAATCTGATTGGCCAAAAATCGGCTTGGATTGGTCAAATAGGCCATTTAAATTAGAAAAAGGCAAGATACCCCACCCCAAGGCCGGTTTGGCCGATCCAAGCCAGAATTTGGCTTAGATCGGCCAAACCGGCCGATTAAATTGGAAAAAGGCAAGAAACCCCACCCCAAGGCCAGTTTGCCCGATCTAAGTTGGAATTCGACTTGGATCAGCCAAACCGGCCGATTAAATTGGAAAAAGGTAAGAAACTCCACCCCAAGGCAGGTTTGGCCAATCCAACCCAAAATTCGGCTTGGCCGATCCAAGCCAAAATTCAGCTTGGATTGGCCAAATCGGTCACGGCAAGCTACCCCACCCCAAGGTTGATTTGCCCAATCCAAGTTAGAATTTGGCTTGGATCGGCCAAACCACCTGATTAAATTGGAAAAAGGCAAGAAACCCCACCCCAAGGCTAGTTTGCCCGATCCAAACTAGAATTTGGCTTGGATCAGCCAAACCTACCAATTAAATTGGAAAAAGGCAAGAAACCCCACCCCAAGGCCGATTTGGCCGATCCAAGTTGGAATTCGGCTTGGATTGGCCAAACTAGTCATGGCAAGATACCCCACCCCCAAGGCCGGTTTGCCCGATCCAAGCTAGAATTCGGCTTAGATCGGCCAAATCGGCCGATTAAATTGGAAAAGGGTAAGAAACCGCACCCTAAGGCTGGTTTGGCTAATCCAAGCTGGAATTTGGCTTGGATTGGCCAAACCGGCCAATTAAACTTGAAAAAGGCAAGAAACCCCACCCCAAGGCTGGTTTGGCCAATCCAAGTCAAAATTCAGCTTGAATTTGCCAAACCAGTTAAGGCAAGATACCACATCCCAAGGCTGGTTTGGCCGATCCAAGCTAGAAATCGGCTTGGATTGGCCAAACCGGCCATGTTAGAGTAGATTTGTCAAATTTCAAGTTGCTTTATCAAGTTTATTATATTACAGATGAAGAAATTTAGCAAGAGTCGACGTACATCTAGGAGTGGGACAGCCAGTGGATCCACCTATCAGTCCGATGGTTCTTAGGGCCCATCTCAGCCTACCCAAGATGCGATGCCATCAAGTGGACCATCCTAGGTGGTTGACACTCACCCTACTGCAGCGACGCCCCCTACAAACTACCCATCTTCTTCCGCCTCAGATAAATATTTAATGTTTCTATTTTTTAGATTTATAAATTTTAAATTTTAAATTTTTTCAAAATGTTGGCATGTTGCTACAGTTGCTGGATGTGGGAGAGGTCCTACAAAGGCATATAATGTGCGAACATTAGCGTCTGGGCAGACATTGAATGTTCAGGTCATTGGAGGATCGGGTGTAGGCCCAAATGGCCAGGAGCACCTTGTATCTTGGAGTCTGCAATAGGGTACATTATAATTTATGGCAACAGGATTACATCACCCTTCTAGATGACAAGAAAGAGGCGGTCTTTAGAGATCTCGAGGTAAATAAAAGTACTTTGGCTTTTTTGTTTTTTTTACTTGAAAAATACTCATCAATATATTTTTCATGCTTGCAGCAACATTTTACATTTGAGTGATCTCCATCCATAGATGCAAAATTTTTAAGGCATATGGGGGAGATGCAAAGAAAACAAAGGGGCCATTTACAGAAGAAGGTAAAACTTTCATATTTATTGTTTTAGTAAATGGTTGTGTAGTATAACTAATACAATTTTGACATATAGTATTTTACACGATGCTCATTGGAGGAGGCACTTGTCATTGTGCCTCCATAATACGTTCCAAACCAGCGGCATCATATGTGTGAGATATGGCAGAGGGACGACAATAAGGTAAAGAATCGGTTTAAATTAAAAGTTATTCACATCTAATAACTCAATTTTTTTCCTAAAAAAACTAACGTGTTAAGAACTTGTTTACAGGCACTTAGCCAAAGAAATAAAACAAATAGGGCTCATTTGAACATGTCTTATAGGCAAGGAAGAACCAACATTCATTAGCTTAAGATAGATTTTGTAAGTTTCTAAAATTCTTTGTAATTACTATTGAGTATCTCGATAATAGTACTAATATTAAAACAATGATTTTCTTTGAACAGACAAAAAGAAGGGCGCCGTCCTACCCATCCAGAGGACTTTGAGATGACCTAGACGTGTGAGGCAGAGGATGGATCCCTCGTATGGCGTAACAAGAAAAGTCATCAAGTTATAGTAAAAATATAATTTATTTATATCATTAGACAATTTTCATTTTATATATCAACTGACTTTATATTTACATTATGTAGAACGATATGTGCCAGTTGATGAATGCCCTCCAGTCAGAGGAATCGGATGCTCAGAATTCCAAGCATCCATTCTCTTTTGAGGATGCATTCATCACCGTGTTCGGCAGAGACAGGCTGGGATAGATCTGATGTGGGGTGAGAGGACAGACCCGCAACACCTAGTATGGTGTAAGTGGTGGAGGTGCAAGTACCTCTGCGGGTCCAGGCTATCAGGAGTTGGTGGACAAAGTCGATGTTCAAGCTAGTCAAATCGAGAAACAAAACTCGATGATTGACTTGCTCCAACAACAACTGAACACTCAACAACAACAATTTCAAAAGTCGATGACATGGCTAACACAAGAATTGTTAGCCCAATTAAATAGTAAACACCCCCCACCTGCGGGTCCATCGAGTTTGTGGCTACCTCCACCACAGAGAGCCGCACAGAGAGACGAGGAGGAGGAGGATGAGGATGAGGATGAGGACGAGGACGACGAGGAGTGTTCCATTGCGGAGGATGAGTGAGAGAGTTCTCTCCCTATATTACTATTTGTTTATATTTGAGGTCTTTATTGTGTATAGAACAAATTTTATGAATGTGAATCTTTCTTGTTTATGAATGTGAATCTTTCTTATTTATGAATATGAATGGTTATGAATCGATGAATGTATGAATGAATATGTGGTTGTTTATGGATGAATGAACATGAATGTATTAAATTCGGGAGTGTTTT
Organism: Cryptocoryne crispatula var. balansae; assembly: GCA_036172225.1. Taxonomy (NCBI): domain Eukaryota; kingdom Viridiplantae; phylum Streptophyta; class Magnoliopsida; order Alismatales; family Araceae; genus Cryptocoryne; species Cryptocoryne crispatula. The sequence continues at coordinate 22,260,926 of CM069919.1, forward strand.
ATTTCAATGTGTTGATTTGTAATCGTCGGTCCATATAAATAGATGTAGTACAAGAAAAGATTGTATATTCATGTATGGATGTGTTTCTATATAAATTTTTAATACATTTTGGTGTGCGAGACAATTTTTTTATAAATTACAAGTTATTTATGACGGCTCCTTCTAGCCATCACCAAAAACCCTTTTAAGCGACGGCTATATACCTAATAGCTTCGAGTGGTGCAAATTTTTGGTTTTGCAATGGCTTCCAGCCGTCACTAATAGTTGGCCATTTTTTAAATTTACTTACAATGGCTAAATGCTGTCGCTAATAAAATGTTGGTGATGGCTTCAGCCATCCCTATTAACTTATTTGCGACGGCTTCCAGCCATCGCCAATAACTGTTATAGCGATGGCTGACATTTAGCCATCGCCATTATTGTTGGGGACGGGCTTATTTGTGACAGGCTTGCAACGGCTTAGAAGCCGTCGCCATTTCCTTTTGATGATGACTTTTAGATCATTGGCGACGGCAGGAAGCCGTCGCCAGTGAGCCCGTTTCCTGTAGTGTGCACCAAGAAATTTCAAGAAATTCTTCATAAGAATATGAAACAAGTGTAACTAATAATCAAAATAACGAAGAACCAGTTGTTACAAGTCGTTAGTTATTTGGCCTCCCAAGAAAAGAAGGTATTTAAGGCAAAATTTGACCAACAAAGATGCCTCTAATATGTATAATTAGTATTTACGGGAACAAATTTCAATACATGTTTGAATGCCACCATCATCCTTCCAAGCCAAACTATGTCTAAAGATCTTGGTTTCTTCTAAAACTTTCTAAAAATCAAAACCATGGATATCTCACATGTCCTCTTTCATTTTCTTTGTTTTTTCACTTGCTTCTCAATCTCTTCTTATTTCTTTGTCATTTCTTCTTAGAAGTGTATGTTGTAGAACCATAAGGATGCGCTCAGCTGCTCTTCAAAGACGAGAGTCACTATTCAACTTATTTCTTTGCATATGCAGCACATAAGAATGGACAATTAATAAGAAATGTAGCATATGAAATTTGCAATTTTTGGACGGTTATTTATCGCAGGTGTTAAGATAGCAATTGTATATTGTAGTAACCTTTCTCCTTATTGTACTTAGATGGGATGATATTTGTATTTAGAAGGTAGGATATTTGTCTTACTATTCTTGTAAATCTGTACTTGTATATATCCATACCAATGGAATGAAGTAGGCATCATTCTGATTCAAGTCACATGGTATCAGAGCCATTGCTCTTCTTGGTCTGCCCTCGGCTGTTCTAGTTTTAGGGTTGCCGACGCCCCCGTTGGGTTCAGTCTGCTCAGCCTCCATTTGCGCAGGCTTCCATCGACAACCACAGCGGTGCTCGCGCCGTCACGCCACTGGTTGCATCCGTCTGCTCAGGCTTTCGTCTGGCTTCCGTCGACACCCGCATATGTAGCGCTGTTCCGCGCCATCACGCTGGCTCTCTTTTGGCAGTGCTCACTGTCTGCCTAGTCTTCCATCCGTCGACACCTGTATCTGCAGTGCTGGTCCATGCCGTCATGTCGCCCAGGCTTCCGTCGACACCTTAGATCCCCAACACCACCACGCTGTGTTCTGTCGAGCTGTCCGGCTCCATCTTTGTCGGGTCATGCTAGAGGGACCGCCGCGTGGCTCTCACCACCACTCTTCCCCCCCCCCCCCCCCACCTCCCCCCGGGTACGGTCACCACTCTCAAGTTAAGTCACTGGTCACCTTCTTACTCTCTTTGGTTTATAATGGAGATCCCAAAGATGGATATTCAACTTAAAGATGGCAGTAATTATGTTGTTTGGGCTGCAACTATTCGGTCAAATCTCCGAGTTTCTAAGCTATGGGGTTATGTTGATGGCAACGTTGATGATAATGAAAATTCAATGGGTAAAAGTTCTACTGCTCAGGTATGGAAAGATGTTGATGAAATTATCATGGGTTATATTTTTCACTCAGTTGACCCATCTATTCGTTTGGATTTATTGGAGTTTACTACATCTCAAGCACAATGGAATTATCTTGCTAAACGTTATATTCAGCCTATTGGTGCTCGAGAATATCAGCCTCGTAGTGAACTTGATAATATTCGTCAAGGAGAGTTAACAGTACATGAATTTTATACTCACATTCAACGTATTTAGTCAGAATTAGATGCTATCCATTCTTTTGGTCGCATTGCAACATGTTCTTGCCATGATCAAAAGGGATGACAATACTTGTATCATTTCTTAATGCGACTTCGACCTGAGTATGAGGCATTATGTGGTCAGCTTCTTCATCGGGTTCCCCTACCCAGCCTCGATGATGCTCTTACTGAACTTATCACTGAAGAAACACGTCTACATGCTTTTAGAACTTCTTCTACTCCAGTTGAAACTATATTTACAACAACTTCAAAGTCTTACTCCTTCACTGACAACTCAACAACTTCTCGCAGTACAGACTCCACTTCCCAAAACAGTGGTAGTCAGAATGCTCAAAGAATTTTTTGTCGCTATTGTCGCAAACCAGCTCACTTTATTGATCAATGTCAGAAACTTCAACAACGTCAAAGGCAAGTTCGTCCTAAGGTTGCTATAGCAGATCATTCTTCAATGACAATGCCATCAGCTACACCTCCCACAGGAGACTCTCCGGATATGACACAACTCACAGGACAAACACAACAGATTCAACATCTTCTGCAAAATGCTGGTTTATTTCATGAACCCTCTCTGCAATGTCTACCACCACTGGTAAAAGTTCAGCTTGGATTTTAGACTCTAAGGCATCTCATCATATGACATGATGATTCTCTCCTTGCTAATTGTTCTTCTTTTTCCACTCATCTTTGAATTCATACAGCTGATGGATCTCATTTACCTGCATCTAAGCAGGGCTCACTCATTTCTAAAAATATTAATCTTTCCTCAGTTCTTCATGTTCCAAGTCTCTCAATGAATCTAGTGTCTGTTAGTTGCCTTGCAAGCTATAGTTTTCACATCACATTTACTTCCTCTTCTTGTGAGGTACAGGACCATTGTACCGGCCAGAAGATTGGAGTAGGTCATAGGACAGGTGGTCTTTACTGCTTGGATACATTGCATCTTCCACAATTGGCCCTTGCTGCCGCTCCGTCAGATGATCGTGCTCCCTCAACCATAGACATTTGGCATCGTCAACTGGGACATGTCGACTCCAAAAACGGGTTCCGGATCGGCACCTCAATAAAAGGTGAAGATGAAATTGGGAAAAGGGAGTGAATTGAAAACACTCGGAAAGCAGTAAAGACTCCTCACCTCGATCCCACACTCACATTGATCCCCGAACTTTCATCTCATGGCGTCGCTCGAGCACCGGAGACGGTTCGGGTCATGTGGGAGGAGAGTGAGGAGTTAATTAACTTAGAACATGAATAAAAAGAAAGGTGGTCGCCAGGAATTGCGGGCTCCGCTTTATGGAATAAAAACAAGAGATGAGTTGATTTGACCGTGTACCTTAGCGCGGGAGATCGGGATATGGGTTCAACCTTCTTCTCGGGAGATCGGGATATGGGTTCAACCTTCTTCTTCTTCGGACGGCCGATGAAGAAGAGTCTCCAACTGATGCTAGCTTGATAGACCTATGCAACGACTTCGGGGTGAGCCTTAACCCCTTTTTTTGTATTTTTTGTGATATAGAATCATGCAAAAAAACTAAATAAAACGATGCTAAAATGATCCTGGATGAATGACGAAGACATAGAAACTCGAATGACTCAAATTGGAGATAAAATAGAGAAGATATCACCAATATGGCCGGACAGCGCACTGGACTGAACGTGCCCTGGGTTTGGGGGCGTGGTGGGCGCACCCTAGGTGTGAGGGCGCGGTCTGCGCGCCCTTGGTTCGGGGGCGCGTTGCACTGTCTGGCGCGACTTCAGTGCAGAGCTTGTCACGGGCAGTCCTGGTGTCAGAATTGAGTGCCATTTGTTGCAGTAGACAGAAGACTTGGAGTGGAAGAGTTATTATGTTGAAGACCACTCCAGAATCCGTCTGTGCAAGTCTGTAAAAATTATGAAAGTGGGCGGATGTGGAAAACAGAACCTGGTTGCGCGCCCTCAGTGCAGAAACTTCCACGAACGAACGGCAAGTCGGAATTGAGTTTCCTCAGTTGGAGATGAAATAGGACTAAAAGTGGAACAACTTCTATGTTGAAGACTTTTGCAGAAGGAGTCCCAGATTTTCTGCAGAAGTCGATGAAGTCGGTTGATGCAGAATGCCCGGATCGAGCCTTCTCCTTCACTTCAGGATCGATCTCTCGATGTCGGATCGCCTTTGGACGTCAGGACGGCTTTGAAGAAGAGCTTGGATGACCTCTGTACGAGCTAGGCATGGGGGATTCTCCTTGGGTCATTGAGAATGGCCCTCGATTTATAGGGGAAGGAAGCCAGTGCAAAAATTGGAAACTGGACCGACCGCGCCCCGCTTTTCAAAGGGGACGAGGGCGCACAGGGAGCGCCCTCAAACCAAGGGCGCGCAGGGCGCGCCCCCACTTCGGGGGCGCGGTCTGCGCACCCCCCTGTTTCAAAGGGAGCGGGGGTGCGTTATGCGTCTCACTACTAAAAATCGTCGGAAACTTCCAGAAATTGCTAAAATTCGACTTGACATACGTAACGCGCCCCCGAACCGGGGACGCGGTACAAATAATCGAAAATCAACCATGGAAACCTTCCAAAAATCTGGTTTAGAAGATGCTAATCGGGGCAATTTTTGATTTTTTGAAACTGACCGCGCCCCTGCTTTTCAAAGGAACCGGGGGAGCGCAGGGCGTGCCCCCAGGTTGAGGGCGCGCAGGGCGTGCCCCCAGGTTGAGGGCGCGCAGAGCGCGCCCTCCCCTTTCAAGCGGAGTGGGGGCGCGGTACACTCTCTCTCCTGCGCGCGTGTTCCGCGAGCCGTATCTTGCAAAAGGGACGTCCGATTCGGCTCCCGTTTGTTGCGTTGTAAATAGGACCTTCAACCACACCTCCTCAAGTTAATAAACTAGCCGGCATGACTCCCGAGACATTCGCACGGGGCTTTCTACCAGTTTACCCTCTCGCAGAAAGCTGAAACCCGGGGCGAATATCCGAAAGAGCATGGTTCCGGTCAAGAAATCTCGGGTCAACTTGGGATGACTTAAAATGATGCTCGAACAAGTCCAGTACGATCAGAAAACCCAAAGTCATCGAAAAATTTGAGATTAACTTGGTAAACGTGAATCGAAACTCGGAAAAGCCGGGAAACCCTAAAATTGACCGAACTGGACGTATGGCCATGATTGATGTAAATATTCGGCTAGAATCGACCCGGATGACCTGAATCGACCCGGACAGGCCTAACGCATGGTCCAGGATAGCCGTGTCAGTACAGATCGAAAAAGTCGTAACGAAAGCCGTCATTGACCGAGGCCTACCGAAATGACTTCTTGGAAACCCTGAATGTTACGGAACACATGCGGGACTCTCGAGACCTTCAATTATGGACCATTCAAGGTCGGTCATCGAGCAGGCTTCGTGTTTTTACAGTTCACGCGTGGCTCTCGCTTGAAGGTTACGGCATTGTTTCGGAAATCATTGGTCCATTCTGAACTAACAAGGGGGCTCCACCAATGTCCTTAGCTCATCTCCACAAGGTAATCCGGATCAGATAACGGTCAAATAAAAGATATCACCTATGGAATAAGAGTCTAGGGCTCCGAATCAAGCCAATTTGGCGTGTTTACAGCTTGCCTCGCCTTGATGTCGGCTTTGCAAGGGAGTGGCATGTAGCGGAGCGGAGTGATATGTAGAGAAAGCATAGCGAAGCGAGATGGATCGTAGTGGAACGTAGCGGAGCGAAATGGTGGTGGACTGAAAAGTTGGCATCAAGGTGTAGATATAGACACGCTCAATGACCAGATTTGGCAAAACGAATCTCCTCAAGTCTCCTGGTTAACCGCCATGTTTCATCAAGTCTTCCTATGTTCGATTGGTAAAAGATGTGCCATTGGCACGAGAGAAAAATAGCCAACCCCCAACGCGGTGGGGAGTCCCCGAAACATGGTTCGTAGGTTCATCATCAGTCGGTAACCCGATCTTTGCAGTGTTCCTATACTGTGATGGGCTAAAGTTTAAAAAGAGATTTGTTTTGAAAGAGTAAAAGAATACCAATCGAGCACATTGAGGCTCTTAGATTCATTAAGTCTTCCAAGAGACCATATTTGATTCGGAATGGAATGATCTCAGATTCCGAAAGGCAAATGTTGAAGCATAGACCGTGAAGATAGTGACGGTGCAAGTTCTGATCAAATAGAAGGCCCTTGGCTAGATGAAGTGACTGCCACGGTGGGATGAGTAGCAAGAGAGATGTAGTGGCCACAGTAGGGATAGAAATAAAGGCACAAGGTGATTACCGAACACGGTGGGATTAACAGACACGGTGGGATATTAGAGAGGTTGGTGGGACTAGAAAACATGGTGGGATTAGAAAACACGGTGGGATTCAGAATGATCGGAATTAGGATAAAAAGTTTAAAGATTAGGGTGAGAAGGTGAAGATTACAAAATGATGTATGCAATAACAAAACAAAATGTAATGCAATTAACGCTACATGATGCATGTTTGGCTCAATAAAACAAGACAAAACTTGTATAACAAATAGTTGAAGATATAGATTGTCTATGAGGTCAAGATACCCATTCGGGAACCATCGTCCCTCACAGCACAACTTTGGCTTATCCGTGAGCATTAGAGATGACCCGACCGTCGTAGATTTTGATGAAGGGGATCTTGGGTCAAGTCTTCTCCATGCTCATGGTCTTCAACAAATAATGCATAAGATAATAACACACGACTAGCGACATATATGCTAGTCGGCAAGTTATGGGGGTTTCCCATGTCCGTTCATCTGTTTCTGTGAGCATTTTCTTGGCCACTCCTTCAAAGCATCGCCGGAATGAGGCACTTGCGGCGGTATTTGTGGACATGGTTTTCATGCCTTCTCCACGTGGTCGTTCCCTTGGAGCCGGTGGCAATAGGCACTAATATCTGTAGCAGGCTTAATCTTCTTCTGGTGTTGTAGCTGCTTTTCTTCCTGGTTATAGCACTTCTTGCTCCAGTGTTGTTTAATCTGCTTGACATTTCTCGAAAGGATTGTTAGTATCACATTTTGGCTTAGCCCCTTGCGAGTTTGTCAAGGGGCGAAGCCTTCTAAAGAAGGGCAAACAATAAAAATAGATGTAGGATAAGAAATATATCTGCTGGCGAGACCTCCCCCCTCCTTAACTCGTGTTTCTTTTCTGAAAAACTCAATAAAGGGGTTAGATCTGCTCTATGGCTTACCCCCTTGCCTATTGTCATCTTGCCTTGCTTACATGTCAAGGGGGGTAGCCTTATTAACAAGGTAATATGAACAAAATGACTGAAACTGAATAAGATAAGGGTTAAGAAAGCTTACCTGCTATGGTGAGAGTCACTCCCTTCTTGATCTTAGAATCCTGAAACACTTAAGGAAAGGGATTAAATCTTCACCATGGCTTATCTATTTGCCTATTGCTGTCTGCCTTGACTTAGGTCAAAGAGAGGAGCCTTCTTAACAAGGTGTAATAACCTAAATGATCGAAATGAAATGGTTAAGAGAACTTACCTGTCGTTGAGAGAACCTTCTCCTCTTATTTTAAAGTCCCTAAAAACACTTGATAAAAGAGGATTAGATCTTCACAACGACTCATCCCTTTGCCTATTATGGCCAACTTTGACTTAGGTCAAAGGGAGGAGCCCTCTTAATGGGGTGATAATCAAGATAAATATGCGATGCAGAAATGAAACATGCAAGACATAAAAATAAACATGAATGCTAGCAAAGGCAAAATCAAGGTTATGCCAGGCTAAATGATGCATTTTTTTTTTGGATTTTTTGAAAGTATTCATTTTTTTATTTTTTTGAAAACATTCAACTTTTTTTTTGGATTCTTGAAAATATTCAATTTTTTTGGATTTTTGAAAATATTCATTTTTTTGGAATTTTGAAAATATTCATTTTTTCTTGGATTTTTGTGGAGAATGTGCCGGTATTGAGACAATTCATCGATCTTTGAGTGTTAATCAAGATTCAAGCAATAAGCACCACGTGTGAATAAGGTTCCCTACCCAGAATCTTTCTTGCCCTCTTCTCTTGATCGGTTTGAATTCCCCCTGAGTTTGGATAGTTCACCCTACTCTAGGGTTTTAAGATGGAAGAATAATAAAGGAAGTCTTTGATAGGATTTGGAGGTGTTGAGGAGGGTTTCTCTACTCATGCCCAAATTACCCGTTGGGATTCGGCCTCTTCGGGTCTTTTCTACATGTGGCACTTACTTAGACAAGTCTTTGACCTGTGGGGTCATTGCCCATCTTTTGGTGTCTTTTCTTCATTTTCTATTCTTCCGGGTACTCATTTAGACAGGCCCATATTTGTTTAAACCTATGGGGTTCATTGCCCATCTTTTGGCACCCTTTTGCACCCTATGAGATGGCCTCCTACTAAGGTGGCGGGCATTTTCGATACTATCCTCCTCTAGTCCCCTTCACCTATTTTGGACCGAATAGAAGAGAATAAGGTAAGGTTTCCTTTCCGCCTTCAGGGTTCTGCCTTGCCTCTCTCGAGTGTTGGGCTATCAGATTCTGGGATCGGGAGGTGTTGTGTGTGCAAGGTGATGCCTACCCTTGACTTCTAGCTAACACCCTTGGATCGATGACTTAATATCATACCAGAAATTCTCCATTTTCTTTTCTAAGGAAAATATTTTTTGTGGTAAATGTCGTTCCATGGATGGTTCAATTTTTATCCATCGGCGTTGGTTAGCTCATACGCATTGCCTGGATATTTTTCAGTTATAACAAAATGCCCTTCCCAGTTAGGTTGCAACTTGGAGCGGGGACCGCCCGACTTAACGAATATGCGTTTGACTACCATCTCACCGATTTTGAACTTTCTCTCTACCACCCTCTTTTGATAAAATCTTTTCAATCGGTTCTGATAAGTCCGGGCATGCTCAGAGGCGGCCAACCTTATTTCATCTAGGTGTTCAAGTTGTGCAAGGAGAGATTCTCGTCTCTCATCGACAGGGATGTCCCTATCGAGTTGAACTCGGAGTGATGGAAGGAGTACTTCATACGGGACCACCGCTTCCATCCCATATGAGAGAGCATACGGGGTTTGACCAGTGGGGGTCCGTATAGAAGTACGATAAGCCCATAGGGCATCTACAAGCTTATCTGGCCAATCTGCGAACTTGCTAGACTTACAGGTTTTCTTAATGATTTTAATCAAAGTTTTGTTGGTGGCTTCTGCTTGACCGTTACCTTGCGGGTAATAAGGAGATGAATGATGCAATGCAATGCGGTACCTGTTGCAAAGATCACGCAGATCTTGAGAGAGAAATTGCGGTCCGTTGTCGGTGATAATATCGCTAGGTATCCCGAACCTGGCGATGATGTTGCGTTTGATGAAGGAGCACAGTGTTGATGCCTTGATCTCCACGAACGCTTCTGCTTCTGCCCAATTGGTGAAGTACTCTGTTGCCGTCAGGATGAACGATTTGAAAAGGATTTCAGAGTTAAGATCACTTAGAGGGCAAATGATATCGAAAGCCCACATGGCGAAGGGCCATGGGGCATGAATCGGATGAAGGGAAGATGCGGGAGAATGGATCTTGTCGGCATGGAGTTGGCAAGAATGACAGTGCCAGACAAAGATGGAGCAATCCTCTTCTAGAGTTGGCCAATAATACCCCTGCCTGATCATTTTCTTGGCAAGAGCTTGAGCATTGACATGGCCCCCACAGACCCCAGAATGTGCTTCCTTAAGCACCAATTCTGTCTCTTCTTCATCAACGCATCTAAGCAAAATTCCACTTAAGCTCCTCTTGTATAGCACCCCTCCTAGGATGGTATACCTCTGGGATACTCTCCTGATGGCCTTCTTTTCTTTTGCATTTGATCCAGGTGGATATGTCTGATCTTGACAATACCTTGCAATCTCATCAAACCAAGGCTTCTCACCTTCGTCTAACTCTTCCAACTCGACTAGAGAAACTTCCTCTTTCTGCTCTAGATATTTCTTTCTACCAAATCTCTCCTTGACCTTCAGAAATCGTCCATCCTTAATCACTGGCATCGACCTCCTATGGACATGGATAGTCTGCACCTGTCTACCTAGTGGGACTGATAGGGATGAAGCTAAGGAGGCTAGGGCATCAGCAAGGATGTTCTGAGCTCGAGGAACATGGACAAAAGTGAGTTTGAAAAAGAGTTTGATGTAGCAAGAGGTGAGTTCTTGGTAAGGTTTGAGGTTTGGATGAGAAGTTCGGTATTTGGTTAGGACTTGGCGAAGGATTAGTTGGCTATCACCTATCACCCTCAATTCCGTGGCACCATAGAAATGAGCGGCCTCCCGCCTGGCCAGCAAGGCTTCGTATTCAGTTATATTGTTGGTTGCTGGGAAGTCAAGCTGAAATGCCTGTGGAATGGTGACACCCTCGGGTGATAGAAGGATGATTCCTAGTCCCTTACCGTGTGAATTCAGAGCCCCGTCAAAATATAATGTCCAAAGATGGGAAGATCGGATCAACATTAGTTCGCCATCCGGGAGCTCTGATTGGACCGGGTCAAAGAGGAGTATAGGGTGATGGGCTAGATGTTCGGCAATGGCATAGCTCTTAATCGCTTTCTGGGGGACATAGGTGATATCAAACTGGGAGAGGAAGCTCTGCCAACGACCTAACCGATTAGTTAGAACAATTTTCTCGAGAAGGAATTTGATGGGATTGATGCGGGCAATAAGATTGACCTCATGAGCTAAAAAATAGTGTTTAAGATTCTGAACTACCCAGACTAGTGCAGCACAGGTCTTCTCCACTACAGTATACTTCTGCTCACATGGATCAAAGATCTTTGACAAGTAATAAGTTGCCCTCTCTTTCCCTTCTTCATCCACTTGTGCAAGGACTGTCCCAAGAGAATTCTCCAAAACCAAGATATACAAAACTAAGGGCTTTCCAGGGACTGGTAGTCTAAGCACAGGGGGACTAGCCAGGTATCTTTTCAATCCATCAAATGCATCCTGGCACTTCGAATCCCATTTGAACTCGGCCCCCGCCTTGGTCAACTCATAAAAAGGTTTACACCTTTGGGAGTGTTGTGAGATGAACTGGCTGACAAACTGTAGCCTCCCGATTAATCCTCAAATTTCTTTGATATTTCTCGGAGGAGGCATACCAATGATTTCTTTGGCCTTGTTTGGGTCGATCTCTATGCCCCTTTTGCTCACTATGAACCCCAACAATTTTCCTAAGGATACTCCAAACATACATTTCTTTGGGTTCATTTTCAATTTATATTCCCTAGCCCTTTGCAAGACCTTTCTTAACACTTCCGGGTGATTTTCTCGGCTTTTTGACTTAACGACCAGGTCATCCACGTACACATCTACAAGGGTATGCATCATGTCATGGAAGATATCCATCATTGCCCTCTGATAGGTAGCACCAGCATTCTTTAGTCCAAAGGGCATGACGACATTGCAGTAGGTTCCCCAATGTGTAGTAAACGAGGTCTTCTCCTGGTCCTCTTCGGCCAATCGAATTTGGTTATATCCAGAATAGCCATCCGATAGCATCTCGAATCCAGCAGTGTTATCAACCAGTACGTCAATATGAGGTAGAGGAAAGTCATTTTTAGGACACGCTCGATTCAAGTCCCTGAAGTCTATACAGATCCGAACTCTACCATCCTTCTTCATGACAGGGACTATGTTTGCCACCCATTGCGGATAAAGGACAACCTTAATGAATTTTGCTTGATGTAACTTGTCGACCTCTTCTTTCATCTTAAGTGCAACATCTGGGTGGAATCTTTTTAATTTTTGTTTAGCCGGGGTAGCTCCAGGTTTCAAAGTTAGACGATGTTCAACTAAAGAGTTGTCTAACCTCGGCATGTCTTTGTATGTCCATGCGAACGTGTCCTTATATTCTTCCAAAATTTCAATTAAACTATGTTCCTCAGTGGGAGTGAGGTTTGCACTTAGGAGGACTGTCTTGGGATCTTCCGGTGTTCCAAGATTCAGTTCTTTTGTCGGTTCATCCACCGTGGCTAATGGTTCTTCAAACCTTTTAAGTCCAGATGCATACGCATCAGCCAAGTCCTCAATTCCAACCTCAAAATCAGGATCCTGTTCTGATAAAACCTCATAAACTCCCAGTGTATAATCTACATTGAATTCGTCCTCATATTGGATTTCATCAAGCTGGATAGCATTTTCCAAAAACCTTGGCAGCCTTGCACATTCCTTGCGTTCTTGAGCTATTTGCTAGAGATATCTTTCTGGAACACGTTTGCCTCGGGTTTTCTTCTTTCCTACCCTAACTACTCCTAAAGAAGACGGAATTGAAAAGGAGGTATCTACAATGGGTGAAGGATCGAGTAGATCGATCAGTGAGTCAGAGAAGGGGGTCCCTGGTTGGGAGTACCCACCGAGACAAGTAGAGACGTCTCCTCAACAGAAAACTGAGTTTGCGAGAAGACATTTTTTTTTTGTATTTTGTGTGTTTTCAATAACAAAAAGAGAATGAGCCGATGGGGCTCGAGCAGAAATAGAAAGCTTAAGCAAAAATGGGAAAAATGGGCTCATGGGCCCAACAATGACAAGAAAGGGGCAGATAGGCCCAAAGCTTGTGAAAAGATCTAAGGGGCACGTGGGCCCGAATGGTGGGTCTGATTGGTGGGCACGTGGGTCCAATGTTGTTGGATGGGCATAAAAGCCCAGTGGAGTAAGAAGATTTAAATGGGCTCTCAAGCCCAGTGATCAGTTCAGGTGGCCATTTTGGCCCAGAAGTAGGAATTGGGATAGACAGCCCATCGAGTGAATCTAAGAGGGAGAGTGTGAGGATTTTAAAATATGTGACCGTAGGATACGGTTCACGTGGGATGTTGATTGGAGGTGAGTTTGAGTGGACAAGTTGTTTTGAGATGGACTTGCCCTCGACTGGTTCTTCTTCCTCTATGAACAACCGAGCCAAAGATGAACTCAGGTTGTCCACTTCCTCATCTTGCTCTGGTGCCTTCTTCCTTTTGACTGGTTCTTCTTCTTCGTCCGTGGCCATCATCATGGTCTCCCTTTTGACAAATAATTTTTGGAGTCCCATGGCATTTATTGGCCGGTAGACCATCCTCGAAGTGAAACTGGGCTCGTAGCCAAGCCTGTGTCTCTTTGGTCTTTGTACGGCTTTAATGGGGTGCACAACCCCCTGCAGCTCCTTTCCCAACCCCTTTCCTGGCTGATAGCCCATCCCTTTCATCATCCGCCATGCAACTGTATCTGGAGGCATCGTTAACATCATGACCACGGGCAGCTCTGTAGTGGAAACCAATGGATGGATAGATTTTGATATTGGTAGTGCAGAAGAGGGGTCATCCACGTCATTCAGAATGGGAATGTTGGTTACTTTAATCACCTGGCCCTTGTATGGGAACTTCAAACACTGATGATTAGTGGAGGCAAAAGCTCCTATTGCCTCAAGATATGGATGTCCCAAGATAGCTTTGAATGTATGGTCCAGTTCTAGAACGTGAAACTCGGCGGTGACAGCACACAGCACGAGCCCTACTTCCAACGTAACCACCCCTCGTGCCGGCTTCCGGGAGTTGTCATAGGCTATCACCGTGATGGCAGAAGGCTCGATTTCTTCATCGGAGATGCCGCAAAGTTGCAATGTTTCTGGCGGCATGACGTTTATCGACGCTCTAGTGTCAATCAAGCAAGATTTAATCTCCATGCCTCGGATGACTACTGCAACACGCAAAGCATACTTTCTGATCTCTAGACGTGCCAACTCCTCCTGTGTAAATGTGAGTGCCAGATGTTCACTCCTCGGGGTCAGGACAGTAATGATCTTCTCGGGCGGGAGGTCCTCATTGACCATTACCCACTACAGATATTGTTGTAGAATGTCCTGATGGTTCTTTGACCTTTTAATCAGCTCTAGGATTGAAATCCGTGCCGGCATTTTGTCCAGATGCTTTAATAGGTCATATGATGTGCCGGGCAATGGTTCTTCCATTGCCTCCTCTTCTACTTGCTCCTGTGGTTGCATCCCGGCCTGGGGGAAGACCCTTTGGAACATCCTCCCGCTACGATGTACCGGCGCCAGCGTGGTAGGGGGAAGTGGTGATGATGGTAATGGTAGGGTTGGTTGGTATGTTGAGGAGCCCGTGGTAGGTAGGGGTGGTGAGGATCGGATGATGAGGGCTCGTGGATTGGTGGAGGCCGGCATGTTGGGTAATGGTCGGGGAGTTGGTGGTGATGGTCTAATGATGAGAGGTCGTGGAGTGGTGGCGACTGGTGGGTTGGGTGATGGTCGGATAATGAGAGACCGAGGGGTGGTGGAGGTTGGTAGGTTAGGTGATGTTTGGGGTGTTGGTGACGGTCTAATGATTAGACGTCGAGGAGGATTAATGGTGGTTGAAAGGTTAGGTGATGGTTGTGGTGCTGGTTGGGATGCTGGGGGCGGTCTAATGATTAGGCGCCGTGGAGTGTTGATGGTTGTTGGGGGCAGTGGTGTTTGGGTAGTTTGTGGGCTGGGGCAGCTCTTGGTATAGAGAGTATGGTGCGGTTTATAGGTGGGGTTGGTCTGGCGGGAATGGAGGTGATTTGATCCTCGACCTGCCAACCCTGGGAATGGTGGGTTGACTCCTCGATGGCGGAGTGGACGAGGCCGAGTCGTTGGTTTGGTGGTGCTGGTGCCGGTGCTTGTACGGGTGCATGTACCAGGAGTGGATCTTGGACTATGCCTAGGCCGCTGTCGCCGTGGTTGATTCTAACGTGCCTTCATCGCTTGAATGGATTCTCCCATCTGTGCCCAGCCAATGTTCCCCTGATCATTGAGGTCATGAATGTAGTCTTTAAACTAGAAACAGACATCCACTGTGTGCCTGGGATACCGATGATAAGTGCAGTACTTTGTTGTGTCAACATTTGCTGGCCATCCTTCTCTCTCCTTTGGAAGTTCCAACTGTTGTTCTGCCATTAGTGCGTTAAAGATATCGGTGAGGGGGAATGGCAATTGAGGATAGTATTCTCTCTTGGGTCCCCCCCTCCTAGGTCGGTTGGCTGGTGGTGGCACTTGGTTGTAAGCTTGTTGTTGTGGCTGTGGTCGGTTGTAGACATGTTGTTGTTGAGGCGCTCGGTTGTAGGTATTTGGTTGTTGGGACGCTTGGTTGTAGGTGGGTTGTTCTAGTGGTGCTCGGTTGTATGCAAGTTGCTGCTGGGGCTGAGGAGCTGGTTGAGGAGCTGGGCGGTATTGTTGGTTGGGTGGTGTTGTACAGTATTGGCTTTGGCGATACCCACCCTGGTTACCCATGGCATTGATGCTCTCATTGTTTACTACTTCTTAGGTGGTGGGTCCTACAGGTGTAGGCTTTCTAGTGTTACGGGGCTTGGTGTCGAATGGGTTGATCATGGATGCGTCCTTAAAGTGGGCTTGGAGGTAGCGGGCGCTATCACATAACTCACCCATGGTTGTTGGGCGGTGCATGATCAGGAAGTTGCGAAGGTTAGGCGTGGTGTTCCCGATGAGCATCCTCACCTGCTCCCCCTCAGAGATGGTATCCACTAGCCTCTCAGCCATTCCCCTCCACCGATCAGCAAATCTGGCAAAGTCCTCATCCGGCCTCATCTTTTCGGCAATTAAATCAGTTATCGAGCAGGCTGGCCCCACCCAATCCTTGTACCTCTGTAGAAACTTTGCCTTGACAATGTTGAAATCTGCCGCCTCAATGGAATCAAGAGAATAGAACCAGTCCAGGGCGGATCCCTCCAATGACCGACGGAATAGAAAAGCAAGGGCTTTGCGGTCATTTTTCCAGAACGCGGAGTCGTAGAGAAAGCTCTTTAAATGGTTGAAAGGATTACCAGTCCCGTTGTAACGTTGGAAGACTGGTATCCCTGAAGAAGGAAGGTGTAGAACTAGGAAGGATGGGATAGAGATTTCAGGGATGGCTTTAGAATCGAGGCGGTGCTTCATCTCTTCAAAGCGCTTATCCATCTGGTTAAGTTTGTTCATTAATGCCTGGGTGAGGCTGGATTCCTGAGCCACGGGAGCAAAGTGTTTAGGTGATTGGGTCGAAAGAGGTGGGTTGGAAATAGGAACTAGAATACTGTTATGTGAATGCCCCACAACGGGGTGAGTGGAGACACAGCAGGGTTGCCCAAGAGAAGAAATGATTAGGGGCCTGACTGCCGGTCAGGGTGGTGAGGGGGCTTGATTTCCCTCGATCGGATCTTGACTAGCGGGCATCTTGCCCTTAGTGGCAGATCGGATAATTTCAAAGGTCTCAGGATCAAGGTGAAAAGATAGATCCTTGAGAGCTTGTTCTATACTATGTGAGGTGGATCGGTGAGCGGGATCTTGGACCTCAGGTTCCATCACGGCATTAACTGGCCATCTGGTTGGACCATGGGTTGCTGAAGCTCGTAGTGACCCGTCTCGTACTCCTCTTCTTGGCCATAGTAGTCCGACATCCCGATGTGTCTTCCGGACCTTAGTGTTATGGGCATCCTGTCAAATTTTCTTAAAAAAATGGTTGAAGGAAAGCAATTGAAAGGAGTAAATGCAAAGAGACTTTTTTTTGTTTGGTTATGATTGTTTCTTTGATTTGATTTGGTTTCAATTTGTTGTTTGGCAAACAAGTTGAACACAAAAATTAAAAGGGATTTTTTTTGTTTTAGGTGTTCTGAAAGAAGAATTTTTTTTGGTTGTTTTCAATTGTTGTGAGCAAGCAAGTTGTGCAAACAAGTTTTTAAAATGACTACTCGACAATTTTTGGGTTGAAACCTTAGATTATATTGATTGTTAGCAACTGTTCACTCAAATGGGTATGGTTCCTATTGCTTCAATCTTCAAGACCTAAGGTTATCACTCAATCACCACGAGTAGGTACTTGGGTTCTTCGGGTTTTGGGAAAGTGGTACAACTGGCCCAATCGTGCTGAGAGGAATACTCCACGGATGGGGACTTACGGAGGTCTTGATGGAAACCACCAAATCAACTAGGAAGGAATATCCCAGAAGAGAGGTTAGAATCCACCAAGAAGGTGTTTGGAGGGTGAAGGTGTGTTGGGAGAGAGAGCCCCCGCCTCGAATGTCCTACGGATCGGAGCAAGTTCGGTACCCGATGCAAAAGCTAATGCAAAAATGAAAAATAGAGGGTAGGAGGAGAAGAAGCAATCAATATGTAAACATGAATGAAAGCTATTAAATAAACCAAGCAAGTGAATGCAATCAAGACAAACAATGATAAAGTAAACAAGTAACTAGCAACTAGCAACTAAAAGGTGGTTCGCGCGGGAACCGGCTTGTGTTGGAGTGTCCAAGTGGGGACAAATATGAAGTAAAGGTAAAAGGATGGTCCACGCGGGGACCGATTTGAAAATAAAGTGGCTCACGTGGGAGCTGGGTTTTTCGAAAGGTAGGTGGTTCACGTGGGAACCGGTTTTTTAAGGAAAAAGGGATGGTTCACGCGGGAATCGGTTTATTTGGTTGGAAAAATAAAAGGAGGGCCACGTGGGGCCAATCTAAAATGGTGCAAAGGGGTGGTCCACGCAGGGACTGATCTGAAAGTGGGTTGGTTCACGCGGGAACCGGTTTTAGTGAAGAAAGGGGTGGTTCACACGGGAACCGGTGTAAAAGGTGACAAAATGAAAAGAGGGCCATGTGGGGCCAATCTGAAGGTGCTGTAAAATAAGTTGGTTCACGTGGGAACCGAGTTGGAAAAGAAAGGTGGTTCACGCGGGAACCGGTTTATAAGCAGAAAAGTGGTTCACGCGGGAACAGGGTTGAAATTAAAGACAAGAAAATCAAGTCCACATGGGGGGACAATCTTAAAGGAAGAGTAAATAGCAAGTTTAAAGGTAAATTGACATAGAAAAGGTAAATGACAAGACGGTTCGCGCGAGAACCAAGTTGGAAAACAACTAGTTGCAAGGTTGAATCAAGGTAGCACGGTTGAAGACATTGGTTGTCCCACCGTGGTCGCCAAAAAGCTGTCGACTCCAGAAATGGGTTCCGGATCGGCACCTCAATAAAAGGTGAAGACAAAAGTGGAGAAAAGGGAGTGAATTGAAAACACTCAGAAAGCAGTAAAGACTCCTCACCTCGATCCCACACTCACATTGATTCCCAAACTTTCATCTCACGGCGTCGCTCGAGCACCGGAGACGGTTCGGGTCATGTGGGAGGAGAGTGAGGAGTTAATTAACTTAGAACATGAATAAAAAGAAAGGTGGTCGCCAGGAGCTGCGGGCTCCGCTTTATGGAATAAAAACAAGAGATGAGTTGATTTGACCATGTACCTTAGCGCGGGAGATCGGGATATGGGTTCAACCTTTTTCTTCTTCGGCCGGCCGATGAAGAAGAGTCTCCAACCGATGCTAGCTTGATAGACCTATGCAACGACTTCGGGGTGAGCCTTAACCCCTTTTTTGTGTATTTTTTTGTGTTATAGAATCATGCAAAATAACTAAATAAAAAAGATGCTAAAATGATCCTGGATGAATGACGAAGACATAGAAACTCGAATGACTCAAATCGGAGCTAAAACAGAGAAGATATCACCAATATGGCCGGACAGTGCACTTGACTGAACGTGCCCAGGGTTTGGGGGCGCGGTGGGCGCGCCCTAGGTGTGAGGGCGCGGTCTGCGCGCCCTTGGTTCGGGGGCACGTTGCACTGTCTGGCGCGACTTCAGTACAGAGCTTGTCACGGGCAGTCCTGGTGTCAGAATTGAGTGCCATTTGTTGTAGTAGACAGAAGACTTGGAGAGAAAGAGTTATTATGTTGAAGACCCCTCCAGAATACGCCTGTGCAAGTCTGTAAAAATTATGAAAGTGGGCGGATGTGGAAAACAGAACCTGGTTGCGCGCCCTCAGTGCAGAAACTGCCACGAACGAACTGCAAGTCGGATTTGAGTTTCATCAGTTGGAGATGAAATAGGACGAAGAGAGGAACAACTTCTATGTTTAAGACTTTTGCAGCAGGAGTCCCAGATTTTATGCAGAAGTCGATGAAGTCGGTTGATGCAGAATGCCCGAATCGAGCCTTCTCCTTCACTTCAGGATCGATCTCTCGATGTCGGATCGCCTTTGGACGTCGGGACGTCTTTGAAGAAGAGCTTGGACGACCTCTGGACGAGCTAGGCACGGGGGATTCTCCTTGGGTCGTTGAGAATGGCCCTCGATTTATAGGAGAAGGAAGCCAGTGCAAAAATTGGAAACTGGACCGACCGCGCCCCGCTTTTCAAAGGGGACGAGGGCGCACAGGGAGCGCCCTCAAACCAAGGGCGCGCCCCCACTTCGGGGGCGCGGTCTGCGCACCCCCCTGTTTCATAGGGAGCGGGGGTGCGTTACGCGTCTCACTGCTAAAAATCGTCGGAAACTTCCAGAAATTGCTAAAATTCGACTTGACATACGTAACGCGCCCCCGAACCGGGGACGTGGTACAAATAATCGAAAATCAACCATGGAAACCTTCCAAAAATCTGGTTTAGAAGATGCTAATCGGGGAAATTTTTGATTTTTTGAAACTGACTGCGCCCCTGCTTTTCAAAGGAACCGAGGGAGCGCAGGGCGTGCCCCCAGGTTCAGGGCGCGCAGAGCGCGCCCTCCCCTTTCAAGCGGAGTGGGGGCGCGGTACACTCTCTCTCTTGCGCGCGTGTTCCACGAGCCGTATCTTGCAAAAGGGACGTCCGATTCGGCTCCGTTTGTTGCATTGTAAAGAGGACCTTCAACCACACCTCCTCAAGTTAATAAACTATCCGGCATGACTCCCGAGACGTTCTCACGGGACGGGGCTTTCTACCAGTTTACCCTCTCGCAGAAAGCCGAAACCCGGGGCGAATATCCTAAAGAGCACGGTTCCGGTCAAGAAATCTCGGGTCAACTTGGGATGACTTAAAATGATGCTCGAACAAGTCCAGTATGATCAGAAAACCCAAAGTCATCGAAAAATTTGAGATTAACTTGGTAAACGTGAATCGAAACTCGGAAAATCCGGGAAACCCTAAAATTGACCGAACCGGACGTATGGCCATGATTGATGTAAATATTCGGCTAGAATCGACCCGGATGACCTAAATCGACCCGGACAGGCCTAACGCATGGTCCAGGATAGCCGTGTCAGTACAGATCGAAAAAGTCGTAACGAAAGTCGTCATTGACCGAGACCTACCGAAATGACTTTTCGGAAACCCTGAATGTTACGGAACACATGCGGGACTCCCGAGACCTTTAATTATGGACCATTCAAGGTCGGTCATCGAGCAGGCTTCGTGTTTTTACAGTTCAGGCGCGGCTCTCACTTGAAGGTTACGGCATTGTTTCAGAAATCATTGGTCCATTCTCAATTAACAAGGGGGCTCCACCAATGTCCTTAGCTCATCTCCAAGAGGTAATCCGTATCAGATAACGGTCAAATAAAAGATATCGCCTATGGAATAAGAGTCTAGGGCTCCGAATCAAGCCAATTTGGCGTGTCTATAGGACATCCCTCTGTTGATCGTCTTCGGTCTCTACTTCAAACCGGTGTTTTAGGACGCACTATGTCTCTTTCATATTTAACTCATTGTGAGGCTTGTCATCTTGCTAAACATACTGCTCTTCCATTTTCTTCAAAACAAAGTGTTTCCAAAATTCCATTTGAACTTGTTCATTCTGATATTTGGGGACCATCTCCTCTTCCATCTACGACTGGGTTTTTATATTACGTCAGTTTTGTGGATGATTATACTCGTTTTACTTGGATTTACTTACTTCACAAATGGTTAGATCTTTTTCCTATTTATCACCAGTTTACTGAGATTATACATACTCACTTTCATTGTCGTATTAAAATTCTTCGTACTGACGGAGCACGTGAGTATCTTTCCTCTGAGTTTTGACACCTTTTGGCTTCACATGGTACTTTGTCTCAATTGTCGTGTCCTTACACACCTCAACAAAATGGGATTGCTGAACGAAAGCATCGTCACATCCTTGAGACCGCTAATAGTTTACTCATTTCTACCTCTGTTCCCAAAGCTTTCTGGGTTGAAGCAGTTCTTACTTCAATTTTTCTTAACAACATTACTCCATCTTCAGTTTTGATAGGAGACACGCCCTATGAGCGGCTTTATTCTACTCCTCCTAACTATAGTCATCTTCGTACCTTTGGTTGTACTTGCTATGTCTTACTACCCTCACATGAACGCACTAAACTGTCACCCCGTGCTGACAAATGTGCTTTTCTTGGGTATAGTACTGAACACCTTGGGTATCGTTGCTACGATCCTATAACTAAATGCCTCTGTATTTCTCAGCATGTTACTTTTATGGAACATATTCCATTCTTCTCCACTAACTCTCAAGATTTATCTTTTCTTCATGACTCTAAACCTTCCTCTTTTTCTTTCATTAAACATGGAATTCCAAACATTTTGCCTACCTCTGACTCTATGGTGTCTAGACCACCTTCTGAGTCCTCATCTTCTCTTCCTTCTCCAAACACTACTCCCAGTGCTCCTATTGTAGAAGATGCCTCAACACCCTCTAGTGAGACTACACCACCTCCTGCTCCTCATCACTCTGAGCCAGTCATAACCTTGCCTCGATGCTACCCACAACGCTCTCATCGTCCACCAGATAGGCTTGGTTATGATCTTATTGACTTCTACTCTGCTCAGTTTTCTGCCTTTCTCACAACTATTAACAATCATCAGGAGCCCCAAAGTTTTAGCAAGCAAGCCAACTTCCAGAATGGCATCAACCAATGCAAGAGGAGCTTCATGCTCTTCAACACACTAATACATGGGATCTTGTGCCTCTTCCCCATGATGTTTCTTCAGTTAGTTGCAAATGGATGTATAAAATCAAGACTAAGGCTAATGGCTCTATTGAGCGTTACAAGGCAAGACTTATTGCACGTGGTTTTACTCAAGAATATGGCATCGACTATGAAGAAACTTTTGCTCCAGTTGCAAAGATGACCACCGTTCATAGTTTAATCGCAGTTGCAGCTACTTGCAATTGGCCCTTGTACCAATTAGATGTGAAGAATGCCTTTCTACATGGAGAACTGTCAAAAAAAGTCTACATGCAGCCACCACCTGGTCTTCCCACTCCGCCTAATCATGTTTGTCTTCTTCGCAAGGCCATTTATGGGCTCAAACAAGCACCACGTGCATGGTTTGAGTGATTTCGACATGCCATTCTTGCAATTGGTTTTAAGGAAAGTAACGAGGATTGTGCACTCTTCACTCGCACATCTTCTAGTGGTCATGCTATTCTCCTTATTTATGTTGATGACATGATTATCACTGGTGATGATACAACTGCCATCTCATCTCTCAAAACTCATTTAAAACTACAGTTTGACATGAAAGATATGGGATTTCTTCGCTATTTTCTTGGTCTTGAGATTGCATATTCCAAACGAGGTTATCTCCTATCACAACAAAAATATATCACTGACATTCTACAACGAGCTTTTCTATCTGATACTCGTCATGTGGACACTCCCATAGAACTATATGTTAAATTGCGTCCAACAGATGGAGAACCTTTAGAAGATCCCACACACTATTGTCAGTTAGTTGGTGCTCTAGTTTATCTCACTATCTGTCGTCCTGATATTGCACATGCAGTGCACATTCTCAGTCAGTTTGTTAGTGCACCTACTTCAGTTCATTATGCAGCTCTTCTACGAGTTCTTCGATACTTACATGGTACTCTTCGTCGATCACTTATGTTTTCTTCCACCTCATCCTTGGAGCTTCGTGCCTATATAGATGCCGATTGGACTAGAGACCCCTCCGATCGCCGTTCTACTACTGGGTTTTGAATCTTTTTGGGATCTTCTCTTATCTCTTGGCATAGTAAGAAGCAGGCAGTAGTTTCTCTATCCAATACTGAGGCTGAATATCGTGCTATGGCTGACACTTCAATAGAAATTGTCTGGTTACGGCATCTTCTAAGCACCATTGGCATTGATCTTTGTACTCCAACTCCTCTCTACTATGATAATCAGAGTGCCCTACAGATCACCCGCAATCCTATATTCCATGAGAGAACAAAACATATTGAGATTGACTGCCACTTTGTCCGGCAACACTATCTTTCGAGCACATTGAATCTTCCTCATGTCTCTTCAATGGATCAACTTGCCGATCTATTTACAAAATCACAACCAACATTGTAATTTCGTAAATTGGTTAGCAAACTTTCTGTCTATGATCCGACATAAGTTTGAGGGGGGTGTTAAGATAGCAATTGTATATTGTAGTAACCTTTCTTTTTATTGTATTTAGAAGGGATGATATTTGTATTTAGAAGGTAGGATATTTGTCTTACTATTCTTGTAAATCTGTACTTGTATATATTCATACCAATGGAATGAAGAAGGCATCGTTCCGATTCAAGTCACAGCAGGAATGATCAAATTTGTCAAATTTGTAGATTAAAATCTTGTATTTCTTGGAAGTTGGAACCTGCCAAAAAATTATCCATGGAATAAATAAACACCGACCAAAATCGTGGAAGGAAGCAATAAATGTGTACCAAAGAGCATACTACCATCGTGGGGAGCAAGCCCCCTCCACACACAAAATTCAGTTGACCTCATTAATATGTTGTTTGAAATAAAATAAAAATTACATTGTAACGCAAATATTTTGAACTTGAGTTAGCCCACCGAACACCATAGGATGAACTATATTTTTCAGTCATTTTACTCCATGCCTCGTACTTTCATCTATTTGATGCTCTTTTACCCACGCATTATGTTATATTTTGAGTTGTTTAGTATAAACAGCTATTATGATTACCATTTTACTTTAAATCTTCAATTTTTCCTTCATTATTTATTTAGTAGCAAGGGCCCAGGCCTATGTGACATGGTAAAAAGAAAAGTCGTCCAATTAATGGCTATGGAGAACATAGCATGTTTAAACATCATCAAAATGGAAGCTTATATTTTACAAGAAATTAAAGATAAAATATAATAGACTACAATACTACGTTATGTATGTTTCATTTTTACTTTTGAAATATTTATGCATGTCAATATTACAACCTGTATATTTAGGATATAGCATATGTCAAGAACCCTACAAGACTGCATAGTTGTACGCTCCATTTAGTTGATTATGTAACTTACATGTTTTTTTTATATCAAGTATATTATTATTGTAAATATATTTAAATATGTAATTTATTATATTTGAATCTCTCCCCTCTCCTTCCGTTTTTATCCCTCTCCATACCTTAACCATCCTCCAAAACCGTCTCCTTCCGTTCTCTCCTTGCGTAGCCGCCGCATCTCTTTCTTCTCTTCCCCTCGTCACCCTCTGCATCTTCTCGCCCCCTCGGCACTGTCTGCAGCCATGTTAAGTTGTCTCCCGCGGGCACAGGCGCATGCACAACCGCGTGCAATTCTCGCGGTGATCAACCGGTCGTCGCCGCCTTCTCGCCTCGCCCCGCCGTCCCTTCCTCTCTCCTCACCGCGTGAACGCCCGCGAGCCGCCTCTCTCGTTGACCGATTGGCGGCCGTGCGTGTGTCAACGCCATCATCGCCTGCCTCCTCTCGGCCTCGCGAGCGTGCCACCCCGTTGACCTGTCGGCGGCCAGCCGCCTCCGCGTGCCCCCCCTCCTTGCGTCATCCCCGCCCAGCCGATGTCAGCCCGCCCTGGTCAACCGCCGCTCCATGCGGCCAGTTGCCGCCCGCGCAGCGCAGTCGGCTGCCGCCGACGGCAGCGCGCGCCCGCGCGCTGCCAGCCGTCGCGCTCATAGACGGTCGCCGCGTGAAGCCGCCCAGTCGACGCCGCCATGCGCCCGCGGAAGCCCCCCGTGCGCCACCCTCCGCCGCGCCATTTTTGTGCCCCGCCTCCATCCACCGCGTAAGTGCTTCTCTCTCTCTCCCTTATTTTTTTTCTTCTCTCTCTTATCTACGTATATATCCCTCATTTATCTCTCTCCCTTGCGATCCATTGGCCTAATCCCCCCCTCCTTTCTGTCTTTTTTCAGCAGCCTCAAAGAAGATAGATCTCTTATTTTGATGGTTTGATTTGTGCGCTGCGTTCTTGACATTTGGCATCGTCTTCGGTGGTCGATTTCCAACTCTTCCAGCGTCATTCCGGTAGGCATCCTTGACGTGTCTATTAATTATCATTAAATTCCTATTTAATGCTCCATGACTTGTAGTGATTATTATTGAGTTAATTAGCCGGTTTAGTGTTGTATGTCGCGGTTAACTAGCATGGTTAGTCGACTTGTTCTTCGTTGTGCATAATAGAGCTCTTGTTAGGGAGATTAGTATATCATCTTCATCATGTTAATTTAGTAGATTGTTAGCTGATTTTAGTTCATTTAGTTAATATGTTTTTAGCTACCCTTTTGTTATACAGTTGGAGTTAACTTGTTATATAGGTGTGGTGATAGGTTAATAAGATTAGATAATATTTATCTAGTTTATTACATCTGTTTTGGCTATGTTATTGTCATTAATTTAAGTGATAAGGTCTGATTGGGGTCTGTTCCTATCATGTTTGGTTGGATAGTTGAGGTGATATCATGATAGTCTTTACTTATTCTTGTCATTTTATGGTTCTAGATCATGCGTAGGTGGTTTAGGTGTGGTTGATCATGTTGTTTGCATTGGTGGTATATTTGTTCATTGCATGGTATAGTTTACATCATTTAATTTTGCATAAGTATGATCATGGCATGGCATGATTGAGGTGGATGCATGATGCATTGAAATTATAATGAAAACAGCTACACCAGACTAGTTAGTCGTGACCCGAGGGCAGCGGAGGTTAGAACAGTCCGGTGCATCCTTCGATCCCGGATACCGCGGTTTATCCCTGTGCCACCACTGCCTAGGTGCACTATGGGATTTCGTTTAGCTATATGGTACTGCTATATATGATAGATCTGGTGGTAGCTGGTTGAGGTGGCAAGACGACGCATTCCTTGCTAATAAGAAAAAGTTGTAGTTCTTATTAGAGGATAGGTGCATCTGTGTTAATGTCATTCTTATTAGAGGATAGGTGCATTATTGCATGGTATGGTATAGGTGGTGATGTATTTCATTTTGTCAAGTATCATGTTGTGTTGCATGGTGTATGCATGGTTGTCTCATTTATAGTATATCATCTTATGGAGCATATAGTAAGTGATTATGCATATGTTTACCTCATCATTTCAGGTCATCTTAAGGTGCTTATAGGTGCTGGTTGGTGTGTCTATAGGTGTTGGTTGGTAGTTTAAAATACATGGATTAAGTCAAATGTTTAATATACTGACTAGTCTATATTTGTATATAATTGGTTGTAGGTCGGGGTACCTATTTAAATAACATCTAGGGCCTTTTGGCTATCCAATTTGGCGGATGATGGGGTGTCTACTGAGTCGTCGTACTCATTCCAATCCTCTTATAAATTTTCAGGTAATCAGGTTTAGTGCATCAGAAGCGTGATGGATCTATTCTCGAGAAGACAATCAGATGATATTTATGACTAGATGGTATTTAGTTTTGTTTAGAATGTAGGGATTGGTGATGTATATCAAATTGAATTTTTGTGGAATTATGAACTTGGATCTAGTTATTTTCATTCGTTCCAAACCGATATATTTTAGGGGTTATTTTTCCCCGGTTACACCGTCGGATTATGTTCCGCTGTGCAAGATTAAATCCGGGGCGTGACAGATTATGTCAGTTGTACGCAGCGTTTTGTCATCTTCATATGCGATGCCAATTTACACTTGATGAGTTTACTTAAATATACTACAAAAAATATAAATATGAATAATATAGGCAGTATGATAATCAAAACACCTACAGGCGCTCTTCAGTAAAAAAAAGCAATTGTTTTTTAACAACATAGTTTAAACATTGAAACTAGTAAGAAAAAGCACCCTTTTTCACAAATAATACAAACACACTTAGGCAGAGACAAGATTGATCTAAGATACCCTAGAAGAACCAAATGCAATGACAGGCATGTTGCAAATCATAAAAATGGCCCTACAAGCAAAAAAAATATACTTAGAGGAAAAGAAAGCTTTGATTCAAAAAATTACTTGTTTATCGAATACTTGTGTACAAGCTCAAACTAGTATGGTAACTAATATTCAAGCACCTTCACTCAAAAGAACTCTTTAATGCTTATTCAACCCAACCATTTCTTCTAGAAGTAGCCAACTAAAGCTAGATAAAAAAGATAATATATTTAATGGTAAAAATAAAACCAAGAACCTGAGTTGTGCACTTCAAATTTCTAATAAAATGTGAACTCATAAAAAATGGCTAGCATACAATAAGAAAGTGGGTTACCCTATGATAGTAGGAGAATCAAACATTAATTATTCCACTTAATGACGCCATTTCTATTTTGATGGTTCATCTGGTACTTCTGTGTCATTAGTGTTCTAACACTACAAGAAACAATGTTATTAGGGACGTTTTAATGGCGACGGCTTTGCCAAGCCGTCACTATAAAACTTAATGGCGACGGCTTACGCCGTCCCCATTAAATTCGTCGACAATTACAAAGTTATAGGCGACGGCTACAAAAAGCCGTCGCAATTTAGCTTATTAATGACGGCCCAACCCGTCGCCAAACCAGAAAATGCACCCGGAACACCCATCGGTCCGGTAAAGAGCGACGGTTGGTAATAGCCGTCGCCAATTTAGTAAATAGCGACGGCTACAAGCAGTCGCAATAAAATTTTTTGACCGGTCAACGGTCGCTTACTGTTTGCGACGGCTCCAACCGTCGCTGTTGTACTTAAAGGTACCAATTGCGACGGCTGAAGCCGTCGCCAATACATTAAAGGTTTTTCAAAACCCCGTCGGCCCCTTCCCTCTCCCCCCCCGCTTGCTTCTCGACGCGCCGCCTTGCTGCCGCTGCAGTGCTGTCGCCGCCGCTCTGCTGCCGCTGCCGTCGCGCTGTCGCCGCCAGCTTGCTGGCGCCGCCACCTTGCGCCGCCGCTGCCTCCTTGCGCCGCCGTGCTACCTTCTTGTGCCGCCTCGGCCTCTGCCTCCTTGTGCCGGCGCCGCCGGCGCCTTGCACCGCCGCGGCCTCCTTGCACCGCTGTGCTGCCTCCTTGCGCCGCCGCGGCCTCTGCCTCCTTGTACTGGTGCCACCGTCGCCTTATTGCGCCGCCGCCAGCCTCCACCAAGGTATATTTTAACCTAACAAATTTTAATTCATTAGGTTTTATTTGATTCCCTGTGATTCCCGCCGCCAGCCTTCCCGGATGTGTCCTTGTCCAGCAGTTGAAAATAATGTTTGTTTGTTTTTTTTATTTCTTTGAATGAAGCTTTGCCCTCATACAGTGAATACATTACATGTATTCATGTGCTAAACTAAATTTTGCAGAAAACATGTGTATTTTGTAATAATCTAGGCATCTTAGAAGTTGAGAGAGTAGGTAAGAGATGAGTCTAGCTCTCTTTTCTTTTTTTTTACTTGAATTTATGGTCAGTCATTACAGTGTATTTTGTAATAATCTAGGCATGTTAGAAGTTGGGAGCGTAGGTAAGAGATGAGTCTAGCTCTCTCTTTTTTTCTTATAAATTTATGGTCAATAAAAATAGTACTGTGTTGGAAGGGGTGCCTTAGGTGGACCAGTAAGGGGTTCAAATAAAAATGGAAGGGGTGCCTTAGGTGGACCAGCAAGGAAATCAAATAAAAATGGAAGGGGTGCCTTAGGTGAACCAGCAAGGGGTTGAAACAGTGCCTGTGTTGGAGACCTGATGGGGGCACTTAGATGGGCTGAAAATGGTACTGTGTTAGGGCATTTTGATGGGCCAATAGTGACATATTTAGTGGTCTAATTGGGGGCTAATTGGAGCCAACAGGGGGACTGTTTGTGTAGGCTGAACAGGGGGGCCAGCAAGGGGTTGAAACAAGCCTATGTAGGGGACCTGACAGGGCCGGATTGCCCGAGATGGAGATGACTTGTTTCAGGACTTGTCTTTTGGATAGGCCAAACATGTGTCAAAATGGGAGAATGTGCGGCTTGTTTAGGGGCTGCACAAGGGGCCAGAACAGGTCCTATTTGGGGTATGTTTATAGGGCCGAAAAAGGGGTGTCTAGGAGAGCTTTAGATGGGCTGAACAGGTGGACCAAGTGAGGGAGATTATGGCCTATTTAAGGGCAATCTCCGCAATCTCGGTGGGCCAAAATGAAGTTGGCAAAGGATTTCTTTTTTAAGGCCATGGTTTCTTCAAAGTCTCATTAGTTCATTTTTTCTTGGGACCCTCAGACCAAAATGCATTGAGTTCTATATATTTTTCTAAGATGTGCAAATGTATGTCTTCTTTTGCAAGTGAGTTATTATTCTTTTTTATCTCGGAGAAAGTGTGTCATTAATATGTTTATCTTATGACGGCTTTAATTATTATTTTCAGGTAGTTTCAAATGACATTCTCGTTCGAGACTTTCTTCTCTTGGAGGTGGTTCGGTTTGTGTTTATTTTGTTTCGAGACTTTCTTATCTCATTGTTTATTTTTGTGCATATATATCTTTATTTATATTAACACATGACGAGGAGCTTAGATAAGTCTTGGATAGATATTCCTAACAGATTAAGTCCTAGGTATCTTCAAGGAGTAGAAGAATTTTTAGATTATGCTTATGATGAATGTAGGACTCGATTTAGACATGGATTAGACAAAACTTTGATTCAATGTCCATGTAGACGGTGTTGTAACACATTTACTTTAAAAAGAGATGTAGTTAAAGAACATCTAATATGTGATGGCATATGGTCCAATTATCGAACGTGGATAAGTCACGGAGAAATTGAACCTAGTTTAAGTATCGTTAATGAAGTTCTATTAGATGAACCACAACATGAGATTTTAAATGACGATGTAACAGAAATGCTTGAAGACAATCAAAATATTCAACGAGCATCTATACATCATGAAGGTGAACCAAGTATAGAAACACACAAGTATTTCTTTCTATTAAGAGATGCAGAAACACCATTATATGAAGGATGCACAGAAATATCTAAGTTAAAATTTATTTTAAAGCTTATTCAGTTGAAGTCAATAAATGGTTTGACTGGAAAATGCATGAGTAGTATATTGTCTTTATTTAAGGATGTATTACCGAAGGATGCAAGTGTTCCTAACACTTGGTATGAACTTAAGAAAATTGTTAAGGACTTAGGACTTAGTTACGAAAAGATAAATGCATGTAAGAACGATTGTGTTCTCTTTTGGAAAGAGAATGCACATAGAATTAGTTGTCCACATTGTGAGTCTCCCAGATACAAGGATGATCAACAACATAAGAGTAAGAATGTGGCATGGAAGATATTACACTACTTCCCTCTAAAAGATAGGTTGCAACGTTTGTTTATATCAACAAACACTGCTAGGTGGATGTCATGGCATAGTGAGCAACGTTCGTATATATCGAGAGGTGAAATGCGTCATCCAAATAGATTCCCCCGCTTGGAAAAGAGTGGATGAACTTTATCCAGATTTTGCGTCAGAAAAACGCAATATTCGGCTTGGATTGGCCGCCGATGGTTTTAACCCATTTGGCAACATGTCTTCAAAGTATAGTGTGTGGCCTATAGTTATATTGGTTTATAACTTACCACCATGGATGTGTATGAAAGCGGCTAACACGATGATTTCATGTCTAATACCGGGTCCAAGAGCCCCCGGAAATGATATCGATGTATACTTACAGCCGTTGGTGGAAGAGTTAAGATATTTGTGGGAGATCGGATTGGAGACATATGATGTTTTAGCGAAAGAGAATTTTCTATTAAGAGCTATATTGTTGGGTACCATAAATGATTTTCCGGGTTATGCCAACCTTTCCGGCTAGAGTACTAAGAGAAAATTAGCATGTCCGATATGTAATGAAGAAACAAATTCAATTAGACTAGTTCATAGTCGGAAACAATGTTATTTAGGACATCAGCGATTCTTACCCATATCACATCGGTGGAGAAAGAATCATTACAGACATCTATTTGATGGTCGCCGGTGTGAGAGGGGTA
This sequence comes from Cryptocoryne crispatula var. balansae, assembly GCA_036172225.1. NCBI lineage: Eukaryota > Viridiplantae > Streptophyta > Magnoliopsida > Alismatales > Araceae > Cryptocoryne > Cryptocoryne crispatula. Next base: position 22,292,024 of record CM069919.1, read on the forward strand.
CACCAAAGATACTAACCGGACATGAGATTTGGAGACAACAACAGGAGATTGACCTTGTAAGATTCGGAAAAACATTTAAGAAAGATTTGGAGAGATTGAGAAAGAATTTGACAAAAAATAAGAACTGGAAGAAAAGAAGTATCTTGTTTGAAAGACTGCCATATTGGGCATCTCTGATTGTCCGACATCATTTAGACGTGATGCACATCGAGAAGAATGTGTGTGACAATATTTTAGATATGTTCAACCTATCTGGATCGGATAAAGACAACTTGAACTCTAGAAAAGACTTGGCAGAGTTAGGAATCCATCCAGAGTTACATCCACATGATAGTTCATCTAGGTTTCCAGATGCTATCTATAAGTTGAGTAACGCACAAAAGACTCGCATCCTCGAATTTGTAAAGAGCATTCGATTGCCCGATGGGTATTCATCAAATTTGAATAGGCGCGTAGATCTAAGTAGTAGGATCATTAGTGGATTAAAAAGTCATGATTGTCATGTAATGATGCAAGTGATTATTCCTCTTGCTTTTCAAGGGATCGTACCAAAGGACGTACTCAAGCCCATTGTAGAGTTATGTCAGTATTTTAAAGTCATTTGTGCTAAGGTTTTAGATACTAGTACTTTAAGGGATTGGGAATCAAAGATTGCAATCACAATGTGTAAGTTAGAACAAATCTTTCCACCGTCATTTTTTGATATTATGGTTCACCTTGTTGTGCATTTGGCTTACGAAGCTAGAATGTCCGGACCAGTTCAATACCGGTGGATGTATCCGATTGAAAGATATTTAAAGAGATTGAAAGATTATGTTGGCAACAAGGCGAGAGTTGAAGGTTCCATTGCCCAGGGCTATTTGGTAGAGGAGTGCACGCAGTTTATTTCTTTGTACATGCGACATGAAAATGAAGATGAGCGAGATCGGAACTACGATGGTGGTCCCTATGATGATGATCGTGAGCAGGGTTCAATGTTTAAGGCAGTTGGACGTCCGTTGAGATGCACCCGTGTACCTAGAATGTTGACAAAAAGAGAACAAGCTTTAATCCACTCATATGTGTTAAATCAAATTGAAGATATCGAGGATTTTCGTCAAAAATATAATGATGCTCTTATTAACGGAGGTAGGAATGAGTGTAGTTTTTCGATTTGGTTTAGAGCACACGTTACAGAATTAAGAAACACAGGGTCTTCTAGATATAGTAAGGATCTAGATATTTTATCACTTGGTCCATCCCGTTTTGCATCTTCCTTATCCGGATATATTTGCAATGGGTTTAGATTTCGGACAATGAATTCGGATTCAACCAAGGCCACTCAACTATGTAAAGTCATTGTAACTGCAGAACTTCCATCTGGTTGTGATGGATATTATGGACAAATTCTAGATATAGCAGAGGTATCGTTTGATAGGAATAGTCGTTTAGTATTGTTTGAATGTCAATGGTGGGATGTGTACAATAAGGACAGAGGTCTAAGATTAATGAGTATGGATTTATTTCATTGAATACACAAAGGCAATTAGGGACAGATGAACCGTTTGCACTTGCAAATCAAGTCGAACAAGTTTTTTATGTGGAAGACAATATGAGTAAGGGATGGATGATACCAGTCAAGTCACTTCCACGTAACTACTATAACTTATCGGAAGGAAGCCATGATGAAGTAGAACCATATCAAGATGAACTTGTGAGCGTACCCATCGCATTTGGTGTAGCCGTTGAAGACGTACAACTACAAACAACCTATCAGATAGAAGTGGAGATGTGATTGTCCGAAAACCGGCCGGTTGGCTAGGAAAAATGCATAACACCCCACCCCGAGGCCGGATTGCCCGATCGAAGCCGGATTCCGGCTCGGATCGGGCAAACCGGCCGGTTAGCTTGGAAAAATGCATAACACCCCACCCCGAGGCCGGTTTGCCCGATCGAAGCCGGATTCCGGCTCGGATCGGGCAAACCGGCCGGTTAGCTTGGAAAATGCATAACACCCCACCCCGAGGCCGGATTGCCCGATCGAAGCTGGAATCCAGCTCAGATCGGGCAAACCGGCCGGTTCGCTTGGAAAAATGCATAACACCCCACCCCGAGGCCGGTTTGCCCGATCGAAGCCGGATTCCGGCTCGGATCGGGCAAACCGGCCGGTTAGCTTGAAAATATGCATAACACCCCACCCCGAGGCCTGATTGCCCGATCGAAGCCGGATTCCGGCTCGGATCGGGCAAACCGGCCGGTTAGCTTGGAAAAATGCATAACACCCCACCCCGAGGCCGGTTTGCCCGATCCGAGCCGGCTTGGAAAAATGCATAACACCCCACCCCGAGGCCGGTTTGCCCGATCGAAGCCGGATTCCGGCTCGGATCGGCAAACCGGCCGGTTAGCTTGGAAAAATGCATAACACCCCACCCCGAGGCCGGATTGCCCGATCGAAGCCGGATTCCGGCTCGGATCGGGCAAACCGGCCGGTTAGCTTGGAAAAATGCATAACACCCCACCCCGAGGCCGGTTTGCCCGATCGAAGCCGGATTCCGGCTCGGATCGGGCAAACCGGCCGGTTAGCTTGGAAAAATGCATAACACCCCACCCCGAGGCCGGTTTGCCCGATCGAAGCCGGAATCCATCTTGGATCGGGCAAACCGGCCGGTTAGCTTGGAAAAATGCATAACACCCCACCCCGAGGCCGGATTGCCCGATCGAAGCCGGATTCTGGCTCAGATCGGGCAAACCGGCCGGTTAGCTTGGAAAAATGCATAATACCCCGCCCCGAGGCTGGTTTATATTTTAAAGATTATATTGCAGATGAAGAAATTTAGCAAGAGTCGACGTACATCGAGGAGTGGGACAGCCGGTGGATCCACCGATCAGGCCGGTGGTTCTCAGGGCCCATCTCATCCTACCCAGGATGCGATGCCATCAGGTGGACCATCCCGGGCGGTTGACACTCGCCATACTACGGCGACGCCCCCTACAGACTGTCCATCTTCAATTTTTTTATTTTGTAGATTTATAAATATCAATTTTTAAATGTGTTTAAAATTTTGGCATGCAGCTACAGTTGCTAGACGTGGGAGAGGTCCTGCAAAGGCATATAATGTGCGGACATTAGCGCCTGGGGAGACCTTGAACGTCCGGGTCATTGGAGGATCGGGTGTAGGCCCGAATGGCCCGGAGTTCACCTCATATCTTGGAGTTTGCAACAGGGTACATTGTAATTTATGGCAACAGGATTACATGACCCTTCCAGATGACAAGAAGGAGGCGATATTTAGAGACCTCGAGGTAAATAAAAGTACTTCAGCTTATTTGTTTTTTTTCACTTGAAAATTAATAATCTATATATTCTTCCTGTAGCAACATTTTACATTTGAGCGGTCTCCATCCATAGATGCGGAAATTTTAAGGCATATGGGAGAGATGCAAAGAAAACAAAGGGGTCATCTGAAGAAGAAGGTAAAAATTTCATATTTATTTTTTTTTGTAAACGATTATGTACTATAACTAATACAATTTTGGCGTACAGTATTTTACAGGACGCTCACTGGAGGAGGCACTTGTCGTTGTGCCTCCACAATGCGATCCGAACCAGTGGCGTCATATGTGTGAGATATGGAAGAGGGACGACAATAAGGTAAATAATCTATTTAATTTAAAAGTAATCCACATTTGATAACTCATTTTATTAGCTTGTCTTATTACAAAACTAATGTGTTAAGAACTTGTTTGTAGGCACTTAGCCAAAAGAATAAAACAAATAGGGCTAATTTGAGCATGCCTTATAGGCGAGGTAGAACCAACATTCATTAGCTGCAGATAGATTTTGTAAGTTTATAATTTTTTTATTATTCACTATTGTATATCTCGATAATAGTACTAATGTGTTCATAATGTTTTCTTTTAATAGACAAACAAAGAAGGGCGCCGTCCTACCCGTCCAGAGGTCTTCGAGATGACCTAGATGAAAGAGGCGGAGGATGGATCCCTCATATGGCGCAACGAAGAAAGTCGTCAAGTTATGGTACGCAATATATTTATTTGTATCAACATTAGACAATTTTTATTTCATATAACAACTGACTTTATATTTACATTATGTAGGATGAGATGCGCCAGTTGATGAATGCCCCCCAGTCAGAGGAATCAGATGCTCGGAATTCCGAGCAGCCATTCTCTCCTGAGGATGCATTCATCACCGTGTTCGGCAGAGACAGGCCGGGACGGATCCGATGTGGGGGGAGAGGACAGACCCGCAACACCTGGTATGGTGTATGCAGTGGAGGTGCGAGTACCTCTGCGGGTCCGGGCTACCAGGAGTTGGTGGACAAAGTTGATGCTCAAGCTACACAAATCGAGAAACAAAACTCGATGATCGACTCGCTCCAACAACAACTGGACGCCCAACGTCAACAGTTCCAAGAGTCGATGACACGGCTAACACAAGAAATGTTAGCCCAATTAAACAGTAGGCTCCCACCTGCAGATCCGTCAAGTTCGAGGCCACCCCAAGGCTGTAGAGGCGCACGGGGAGACGAGGAGGAGGAGGAGGACGACGACGACGACGACGAGGAAGAGCATTCATTTGGGTAGGATGAGTGAGAGAGTTGTTTACTCTCTATTTTAGATATTCTGTTTTGTATTTGAGGCACTTGTTGTATGCATAATACATTTTATAAATATGAAATTTTCTTATTAAAGAATGTCTACATTTTTTTTGTATGAATGAATGTTGGTTATAAGATTGTATATTCACGTATGTATGTGTTACTACGTGAATACAATATTGTGCAAAAAATAAATTTTTTTTAAAAAACTGTAATTTAATAGCGACGGCTCCCTTAAGCCGTCGCTAAAGTACGTTTAAGCGACGACTGTTCATGTAATGGTGACGGCTCTAAGCCGTCCCAAAACTAGAAAATGCACACCCGCGGCTGTCGCCGGGGCCAAAAAATGGTTTTTAGCGACGGCTACATAAGCCGTCGCTAAAAGTAACTTTAAGCGACGACTGTTTATGTAATAGCGACGGCTCTAAGCCGTCGCAAAACCAGAAAATAAACCCCCGCGGGCATTGCCGGGGCTGAAAAATGGGTTTTAGCGACGGCTAGTAGCCGTCGCTTATAATTACTGTCCTTTATTAGCGACGGCATCAAGTAGCCGTCGCAAAAAAGGTTTAGAGCAACGGCTTGTGCGCCGTCGCAAAACCAGAAAACTACTCTCTGGAGGTGCAAAAATTGGAGTTTTGGCAACGGCGAGAAGCCGTCGCTAATGGCATTTACGGGTTTAAGTTTATTTTCGACGGCTTAGAGCCGTCGCTAAAAACTTTATGAGGGACGGTTTCAGCCGTCTCTACTAACTTATTTGCGACGGCGTTAGTCCGTCGCCAATAAAACTAAAAGCGACGGCTTCTCGTTAGCCGTCGCCATTAAAATTGGCGACGGGCTTATTTGCGACAGCATTGCGACGGCTGAACAGCCGTCGCGATTAACCTCTGGCGACGGCTCTTGTATTTTTGGCGACGGCGGTCAGCCGTCGCTAATGAGCTTATTTCCTGTAGTGTAACTCTCGTGAGTTTCTTCAAAAACCAAAACAATGTTATTTTACATGCCAGAAAAAAACATGTTCACATGTCATATGTTAATATTATTATATTATCTTCTCTATCATGTTCTTGTTATTCTAGGATTTGGTAAGTAGAGTAGGGGGTACCATGACTTAAGAGGTGGCCTTTTGTCAAGATAGCAAAAGACTAAAAAAAGGATTAACCATGTTAATAAAATGTTGCAGTTCATGTCAAAAGGATGTTGTAGTTATACTGATAAAAAAGAAAAGAAATATACTTACTAGTTAGTACATAAAAATTTTGTTTAAAATGTACAGGATAGGAGTGTAAGGAATCATTCTAGGTGATTTCTAGAATATCAATGTTGTTATCTTGATTAAAATTGAAAGGCATAACTAAAAATAAAATTCTAAACAAATCAAATGTATCTTCGTAAGATTCAACAAATTCATCAAGATTGGAGATGACTGAACGTATCCACACTTTTCAAGCCAATCAAGTGCACGAACTCTAGTGGTATCTATACGAACCTCCTCAGTAACTGATCTACTACACATCAAACCTTTTGATTCATCCTAAATAGAGCTCCACCACTTGTCAGAGGTCTTCAAGGTGGGAGAACATGGTGAAGAGGGATTGGGTTGAAATTATCTCCCTTGGCTTGATGGGATTATGCCTATTTTGCTGTTATTTATAAAAATTAGTTTTTTTATAAGAAACCACAATATATAAAAATAAAACTTATGTCATTATATTAATAGATCAGTTCTAATGTATGTGACTCACTAAACCTGATAATCTATTTAGTTAAGGGCTAATCAAAGGAACAACTTCTTTCAAATTAAATATATTATCTAATAATAGATTTAGAGGCCTTCTCATCAATCTTGCTAGGTACAAGCCACACCCATAATCTTAAATGACTTTGGAGATGATCTCATCTTCATTGAGAATTTTCATCAATAGTTACCGCACAGATATGAACTCTCATTTATCCAATGCCCTAGTCAAATAGTGGTATGGCATCAACTTTTAAGCCCTTAGTAAACCAACATTTTAAAATTTTGTAATTAGAATCGAATCAAATGAAAAAGTCAATTTCTAGTTATCCTCTCCATCATCTCTTCCATATGACATTCTATCCTATATAACATTCTCTCTCACTTACTAAGAATGAACAACCTCATGTTGTTCGTCAATTGTCTTCACCAAGCTTCCCTTGTACCCAAATTATTAACTATATTAGACTATCATATTGGTGACTCACAAGTTAATAGCGCCAGCTAAAGCACAAGATGCGCTCAGTAAGACATCTTTGGCTATTCAGTTCAAAAGTCTAACCATGCAACCATGTTAATAGAAAATCCCAATAGACAGTTAGGTAAGAACCCATTTAGAGTTTCTAATTTGGATCAATTCATTGAACTCATTCTACTAATGAGTACATGTATGTATTTCTCAGTATATCCACACTAATGATTAATGATATTGGTCATTCTTATCTTATAAGATGATATCACATACACTAATTTATCTTGATCCTTAATATCTCATCTCAAGAATCATTCAACTATAAACATTTAGATCATATACCATTGATTGATTGATCTATTTTTTATTATCTATCATGATTTAGTTATCATTTCATGTTATCAATGACTTCATTACACTATATGTGTATAATTAATGCAAGTAATAAATGATGCAGCAAGTGTTTGAATAAGATATTTTAAGAAATATCAAATCATATCATATATGATTTATTTGAAAATACGTTTCTATACAAATGTATCATAATCAAAGATTAACAAAAGAACCAAAGACACAAATTAAAATGAGAATGCCCAATACATAAAACCCTCATGGACTAATGGCAACCATCTTGTCTACTAATAGTTCACCCCTCTGAAGATACTACTATAATTTTTCCTCCAACCTTTTCTCACCTGAGACAAATCTATGGCAGAAGCAAGAGTTGTAACCCTCAAGCATTTCTACAAATAGGTGAGGGTATGGCAAGAAGAAGTTTAACTACAAATCTATGATCTTATTTTTGTTCTCAGAAAGAAGGAGCTATCCATGTTCCTTTTTTGGCAAGTAATAGTCATACACTTGTATAGGTGATGCAACATGAGTGTCCTATAGGAGTTGGCTTCATAGATCTCCATAGCAAAGCTGAAGAAGTATTTGGAGAAGTGGAAGACACGGATTGACTAATACCATAGAAGATGAAGACAAAACTTGTCGGTGGATGTTGACTTTGGTTCAGTGAGTATCCTAAGAGAAAATGATAACAAGGTGGGATTTCTTGTTTGGTAAGCCCATATTGGATTTCTAATAGTTGAAAAGAGACAGAATCAAAAAAAGAGAGATATTAGAGTCTAAATCAAAGCTCTTTTCAGTGGAGCAAACTAGGGCTCAAATATGGACAACCAAACTTCAATAGTGTTTGTTGCGGGAAGAGATCTATATGTAGATGTCATTGAACCAACCTCTTCATTGATGAAGATGAAGAGCCAAGCTTCGACAAAGGACCTTCCCTTTCAATCAAGTTTTAATGAGTTCTGGTCAAGAATGGAGTTCCTTTAAGATATCATTGGGAAAGATGATGTTGTAGATGCCAAACTTCGGCAAGGGGAAGTTTTCTTTTGATGAAGATGAAGAATCAAGCTCCAAATGGCCACCTTCTAGTGAAACTTTGGTAGAGCTTTGGCATTATATTACACTCAATTTTAAAATTAATATGGATAGCCAAAAATGCTAAAATCATATCTATTAATAACAATATCAAAACTACTACTAATATTGATCTTGTTACTCTAACCAAACACGGCATAAGTCTTCCAAAGGCTTCTTGTACCTTCATAAAGGAAAGAAACTGAAACTCTCAATTAATGGGGGTAGGTCTAAAATTTTTAACACCTCATTGACTTCTTAGTGATCAAAATGATGTAGGAATGTGGCATGGAAATATAAACTTATGAGAATCAACATCAAGCATTGGATCATAGCTTGTTGGCGCCAAATTTTTCATTTAGCTCATTTAACACAGATTTGAGCAATGCTGAAGCTGGTACGGAAAATCTGACCTAGATTTGAAAAAGGGAAAATTAATTAGGAACCCAATTAGTAAAACAACTTTAATGAAAAACCCAGTGACCGAATACTACGCGTAAAAAACCCAATCGCCTAAATACTTATAATGAAAAACCCATTCTGTTGGGTGTGCCGTGAACTCACCGTTTATGCATTTATTTTTTTCCTTTTTTACCCCCACCTCCGTGAGAAATGTTGAAGCCGGACACATCCGTGACACATCCGTGAGAAATGTTATCTACTTTTTCATCATGACAATATTCGTAAATTAGTATTTACGTAATATTTACGTTACTTTATTCATTGTTGAAAATTTTCAAATACAATCGGCTTCAAATATTATAGAATTAACGTCGGAATGTTCATAATTTTTCACAATGAATTTAAATGAGTGATGAATTCCATTTCTCTATGTTTCTTATTGTGTGTAATCCCCTTTTTTTATAATTTTTAACATTAAAAATATTTTAACAGACGGTACAACCATTTTTTTATATTTTTTCAATATTTAAACCATATTTCTATTATTTTTAAAATTTTATATCCTCAAAACAAATTCTGACTAGGTCGTTCTTATTTTTTCAACATTTCATAATTTTTTTATAATAAAAAATAAGATTTCTATGGCAAAACTGATGTATCACATTTATCACGTGAATATTTTTATTTGTTTTAAATATTCATCATACACACTTTCTTAGAAGAAGCACCGATTCAAACTTCTGTCCACGGATAAAAGAGACTTTTTACTATGCCATCTAACAGTTACCATCCATTTTGGGGCGGAAACTATAATAATTCCTCAAATTGGATTTTTTTATTAAAACAATTCGGACACTGGGTCTCCTGTTGAAGTCATATTTGTAAACTGGGCCTTCCGTTAATTTCTCCATTGAAAAATTCAAGTACAAATGACGTGAATAGGCCCTGGAAATTCCTCAACGTGGCATAATAGGCTACAAATGGCCAAAATAATGTGCTCAATGCGTAGCCTCAATCAAGAGCTTCGTAATGGTGCCAAAAACATGGAAAATGGACACCTAAAGACCAAAATGACCATTTTGCCCCAGTCACTTTGAGACAAGTTGGGACTCTATCATGGAATTCCGACTTTACCATATTGTTAGCATCAGATAGATCTGGACAATGCTTGAAACATATCGAAAATCCGACTACTAGTTGGAAAGATACACAAGAAATATCAAATCCGATCAAAGTCCATATTAAACGACGCTAGGGGAATAATGGTTCGATCAGCTCCCGAATCGGCCCATGTGTTGAAATTTTCAATTTTCTAGCCTAAAACTTAGATCTCATGAATATTGATGCATGAAAAAGAAGTTTGCCAATGGGAGAAGTTAATTGAACTCAATTATAGTTTTTGGTATTATTGGCGGTCGAGATCGCACCGATCGGAGAAATAGGTAAAATCAGATATATGGTACAATTCTGGAGATCTCAGTCACACAACTTGATAGATCATATGATAAATGTTCCTAAGAGTTGATCTCATATTTTTTGTGATTAATTCCAGTTAGGATTTACGGTGTCCATTGGATCAGGAGCATTTTGATCAAACTCGGGTTAAAATTAACCCAAATTGGGCTAACCCAAGCTGCATCTGGCTGAACCAAGATCTTTCCCACCTCCCTTGAATTTTCAATGCCCTAAAATTTAGGATGGGTGCACCAACACCTCACCCCATCTCATCCTATCCTCATTTTACTTTGAATATTATCTAATTTGTATCACCATTTTCTTTAAGATAATTTTTGCACCCAACCACCTTATCTCACATTTAGCTTATCCTTATATCCCTCAACCTCATCTTACCCCATCATATGGACATCATTTGGCCAAAAATCAGCCCATCCGCGGCTGGTTGGTGTGTTCAACATCCTATAATATAAGAGCAGGTGCGCTAGCTTCTCACCTCACACACACATGGCTGATGAGAAGAATTATTACATTAGGACTCTTCCCAACTAACCTATATCCATATCCCATTTAAACCTTATCATCTCAGCTCTATCCTAACCATCATTTGGTCAAAATTCAGTCCATTTCCATCAGCCATGTGCGCTCAACACCTTACAATGTAGGGAAGGGTGCACTAGATTTCTATCTTTCACCTATCTCCTTGGTTGGAGGTCTAGCCCAAATAGAAGTCTATTAAAATTATAACTCTTTGGTCATTAGGACTCTCACCCTCCTGGCCTTATCCTACCCATCAGATGGTGTCCCATCTTCTATAAATAGGATCCCCATCTGGCCTTGATAGAAGAGTCTAGCTGCACCTTGAGGAAGCTCTGCTCCAGCTCACTCCTTTCTTTGGTGTGCCATCAACCCTGTTCCAAGTCATCTTATTCTTGCTTGGACATCTACAGAAATAAGTCAGCAACCTCTCAAGCCAATTTTTGGTGTGCCAAGTGAAGAATAAGAAGAAGAAACATGCTTTCTCTTGTGCGTGTGCCAACAGCAACCCCATATGGGGTACATCAACTTCAACAGCAGGTGTTCCTCCTTGGTGTGCCAATTCTAGCCCCATCTGCAACAAGAAGAAGAAGAAGAAGAAGAGAAGTTCAGCCATCTTCTTGTTCAATCTCTAACAAGGATTGTGCAAAAAAGGAGAGGGAAGATGTAGTTCTTTCTAGTTCTCTTCCTCCCATCTTCTTTCTCTTCCTCTTAGCCTCTTCCTTGGCCATTCAAATGCTCCAAAAAACCTAGCCGTGTGGTACCCTTAAATCCATGTTAGATCTCCCTATGCTGGCTCTATAAACCCTCAGAAATCAGCCCCTTTGAGCCCCTCATTTTAGACCCCGTGTTGTCCTAATTCTGGCCCCCTTGTTGCCCATGTGCGCACAACCCATAGATGGTTTGTAAACAGTCACTTTAGCCATCTTCAAACACCCCTCTTTTGTCACCAACATCAGGACCCTTGCTTCCACCCCTCTATCAGCCAATTAGGCTATTGAACCTTCCTTTAATCAGTGCATGTTAGACCCATTTTGCTGTCCAATTGGACAGATTTCAGAATACACCCAAATCAAGCCCCTCTGTTGGCATTGAAACTAGCACCTATTTAACCCCTCTGATGGTCAACTAAACAGTAGCAAAGAACCCCTTTCATTATAAACATAGCACAGCCCTTTACCCATTAAAGAGAATGGAGTGATGTCCCAGGCATACTTGGATTCACAGGATGTGCCAAGTCTCCCCTAGGTAGGCTCTTGATCTCTCGTTTTGATCGGAGGAGAGGGTGATGTTCCGAGCATCCTTGGATCCACAAGATGGGCCAAGTTTTCCCTAGGCGAATTCTTAACTTCAACCAAGACAACCCCTTTGTGAGGCATTTTCTATTTCAATACCAAATAGCCTCTTTGCGGCATTGAAATCCTTATCTACATGCCTTTTGTGCAGCACCTAATCAACCCATCCAAACTTGTCTTCAACAAGCCCCTTTTGCAGTCCCCTTTTCATCTCTTCCAAGCAACACCTCCACAGGTCCATTCCAACCTGTCTGAGGCTCTATTTGCCCACTACAACAGCAAGAAAAAAATATCAAAGGATAGGTCATACAAGTTGTTGAAATCAGGCCTTGCTGGCCTTTGATGTTCAAATAGCCCATGCTGGCCGGTGTTGCAAGACAAGTCCTTGTGAGGACCGAGTTGGGGGTGACAGCCTAATCCCTGTTGGCTCACATGATGGGCCAAGGGCTTAATAAGGTGACTCTTAATTCCGGTCCAAAAAGGGTGCAAATTAGGCCAACCTGGCCATGGAAGCTCAAGATAGGCTTTAATGGCCTTTAAAGATCAAAACAGGCCACTAGGGCCCATAAAGCTTCAATTGGGCCAACCGGTATGACATGACATGAAGTTGACCTTCTCTGGCCATGAGACATGAAGCTGGCTCATTAGGCCTCAGACATTTAAAAATCACACTTAACTAAATCTAAAGATGAAATGCCAAAATTAAATAATGAGATTCACACCACTGTGTGGGCTCTTCACAATTGGGTGGTTCATCCGACATGCATCAGAACATTGACCAGGGCATAGGCATGGGACACACTTCCCACTGTAGATGGACCCTTCCCACTACTTGGAAAGTCAAAAGACTATGCCATGTAGGACGGGTAAAATTTTCACACCGATCAGAAAATAAGAATTTTTCCAGTCAAGTGGAATCATGGGTAGGACATATATATATGCACACATTCAACTTGGATAGCATTGAACATGGTACACCAGTTGCCACATCTAATGTACATTGACATGGAATACTTTGAACATCAACATTTCAAGTGCCGAGTTGATTGCATGTGATCGGGCATTGACACTAGCCCGACGAACCGGATGTGATACAAACCGAACAAGAGTTAATGAAATTTGAAATTAACTTAATTAAATCTGAAAATACATTCAAATAAACCTTAAAATACATTTAAAATAGGCCATTAAAGCCTTAACATTCAACAAAAATTAAATTTAATACAATCTGAAAGAATTGATTCAATGCACTTAATCCATTAGAATTCAATTGATTAAACAAGTAAAAACAAAATAATTCACAACCAATTGAAAAGAACGCATTAAAATCACATTAATGCATTTGAAATCCATTTTCAAACATACAAAATTAAATCATTAATAATTTAAAGCTCATGCTTAATCACTTGAACCAAACTTCAAAACATTTAAAACATATTGAATGCACCCAAATCAGTATTCAAACATTAATTGATATAAGAAAGCCACATGAAATTGACTTAATCCAAATCAACTAAACTTAAATAAGTCAATTGTTTAACGCGTCTAAAGATTTCAAGTTCAAACAAAAATAAAACAAACAACAACCAATTGAAGTAAACCAATCAAACAAAACAATTTAAACAAACTCAAAACAAACAACATTCAAATCTAGCTCAAATTGAATTATGAAGTTAACATCTCAAACTAAACTTAAATCAATATTTTAAATCATAAAACAACTTCAAATAAAATTTAACCAAGTTTGTTTGCATCTCATCAGGTCTGAAAGACTAGAGTCCCTTGTGTTCTTTATAAGTTGTGGATGTGCATGCTCTCATCAAAAAGATCACTATAGCAGTTAATCAAGGGTATTTGAGTAGTTGCTCAATATAAATGAACATCGGATATTCGCACCATCTGATGGAGAGAGGTCAAAAATACTTTCACAAAACCCGATCCTCAGTTCTATATTGTTTTAATATCACCCAACTATCTAGTATCTTTATAGGCTATCACCTATTTTGCTAGAAAACCCGTATGTCGATATTTTCAAATAGAAAAACAAACACTTCATACATAAGAGAATTTTAATTGAGGTTTCCACATAGCTATACATCATATATACACTACTCTAACTCTAAATAAAGCCATCATAGTGCAAGAACACAAACTTGAACTCATTTGATATGATGTTGAAACATTGATATAAGGAATTGAAATGGTGTTGATAAAGCCATCAGAGACAACAACAATATTTTGTACCACTATAAGGAATTGATACAAATGTAGCAAAATCAACAATTTCTTGGGTTGCATCATTGTTGTTCTAGTTGAAGTCAAATTATCTTATAAAATCATATTATAACATAATTTATTATACCTTTACTAAATTTAAATAATCTCTTAAGAACAAGGACATTGGAGTGTAGGACAATCTCTCAAACATATGGTTTCTAGTGGTTTCCCCAGTAGCTTCATCCATTGATGATAGGTATCTTGCATGCATTGGCCTTCATACCAATCTAAATTGAGCTTCACCATGCAAAAGGAATCAGAGGAAATGCTATTGAGTGGAGGGTGTAGATAGGATTTCCTTAACCTATCAATATTTACCCATTGCTATTATTTACAAAAGTTTGGCATTTTTTACAACATCCCAAGAACTTCTACAAATTTGGCCTATGTTCGAGACAAGAGGATAAAGTTCATATTGTGTGACTCACTATGTGTAATAGCCTATTTATTTGAGACTTAATAAACAACTCATTATTTTAAATCAAATAAATTATTTTATATCATTTAATATATAAATCAAGTTTCATAATACCTAACAATATTAAAGATAAAATTATCTCATTTTAGTTTTTCTATCATTGATTGCTACACAAATGTAAGCTCTAGTTCTTCTGATGCCTTAGTTGGATAGGGGTAAGACAAAGGTTGTCAAACTTCTTATCTCAACACTATATGAACTTTTACTGATAATAGGATCAATTGTAAACTCCTTCTCAATCAACGTCACTATCATGTCCAAAGAATCAAAGTACTATCCCATGAACATTTTCTTGTTTATTTTCTTATTAAGAATGAACACTTTCTTATTGTCTATATAATTAATTTATTTTGTTTTCTCTATACCTAATCTATTGATAATACTGGACTATTATATTGGTGATTTATATGTCGAGAAGTGAAGTATATTATGTTCAATAATTTATATTTGATGGGTTATGCCAAAGATCTAACTACCAAACTATAAGTAAAATACATCTTGATTGATGGTTAGATAAAAATACTATTCAAAGTTTATGGGTTAGATTAGCTTGGTGAACTCATTTTGTTGGTAAGTAAATATGTATATGTCTTAATATCTTCACATTAATAGCCAATAAGATATACCATTCTCATACTTAAAGAAGGTATCATATATATATATATATATATATATATATATATTAGTCTATTTAGATTCTTTATGTCTTATCTTAAGCATTTGATTAGCAACTTTAGATCTCACACACTTCTAAGTGATTGTCTCATTATCACTATTTCATCATGATCAATCATCATTATATAATATCTGACTTTATTATGATATATGCATTCATTGATAAATATATAACAAAATTATTATGTTATTTATTTATTTAAATTTATTTTATGAAAAATGTGCCACCATATTAAATATAATTAACTTATAGAGCATAATCCCTATTATTATCATTAATTTTTAAAATAACACTTCATCCTAGTAAATAAAATAACTAAGTTTGAAGTAGCATATAAAATGAAAATAAATTAGCCGCCATCTAGGCTCGTTGGATCATGTAATACAAACATTAAATCACAATAAATTTAAAATGATGTATAAATGAGCCAAAACAAGACTTGTTAGATAAATCAATTCTTTAGTCTTTCACAATTTTCTTGCTTGTGAAGAACCCAAGAAGTTCTATTCATTCAATGCACCAAAGAAGAGCTCATGGAGACTATTGTCATTCTTTGATTGGCTGATGCAGCCTCATTGATGAGGTCTAAAGTCATGATATTCACAACTTCACTTCTCATGCATTGATTCCATCATCCATCCTTTCGGAGCTTAGAAAAAGTTTGTAGGTGGACAATTAGTTAGGGTAGTAGGTGTAAGGAATCAATACATGACAGCAGAAAAATTTTGATTCTATAAAACCATGATCTTTGTCTTGATCGGTGCCGAACGAGTAAAACCGAGAACTGAATATGAAGTAGAACGAGAGTACCTCATGAGATTTCTAAAATACCTCACCATGAATGAAGAGAGGACATTCCTCCTTACTGAAAACTATTCAAGTGTCCGGTCTCTAGCGGTAGCCACACGATCTGCTTCAATAGACGAGTTCTCTCTTCCTTTGGGCCTCCAGAAACCTTCCAGATCCAAGCTTGACCATGTGAGATCACCTTCTAGAGGAGAGAGGAAGAAGAGAGGATGCTTGAGACGTGCTCCAGCCCTATGGCTTGTTAGGGTTTGGCTTCATAAGGCATTTATATATAGAAGATGGAATTTTTCACAAAAGCCCAAAACTTCTATAAAATTACATCCATGCCCTCATGTTATTGACCAGATCTATTATGTGTGACCCACTAGGCCCAATAGTCAATTTGGTTGAAGCCTTAATTAATTTAAAAGAATAATTCCTTTAAATTAAATTAAAACTATTATCCGATAACAGTTCTTACGGCTTTCTGATCATAAATGGTACAAGCCACATCCTATGATCCCAAATGACTTTGGGGAGTTAAATAGCATCAATTGATCCTTTCCATCATCAATTACCACACGGATTTAAATCCTCGTTCACACAATGTCACGGTCGGTTAGGGGTTCGACACTGACTATCAACCCCTAAATATTCCAACTCTATAGGATCCTGTACTCAGATTTGGATCAATTGGAAAAATCCTTTTCCAATTATCCGAAGTACCTTGGCCAAGGATTTGGAGTACTATCCCATAGGATATTCTCTCTCTCCTACTAACAGTGAACGATCCCTTGTTGTCCACTCAATTGTCTTCACCGGGTTTCTCTTGCACCCAATACATCAACTATACTAGACCATCAAGATAATGATCCATAAGTCAATAATCAAAGTACAAGTTACATCCGATAAGACATCTTTGGTGACTCAGGTCAAAGATCCAACCGTGCTATTAAGATGTAAGAATAACCTGATAGACAGTTCGATAAGATACCGATCAAGTTTTCCTAAATTGGTCAGTTCAGTGAACTCATTCCACTAATGAGCACTTGTGTGTGTATCTCAGTGTCCCCACACTGATGACCAATGAGATCGGTCATTCTCATCACATGAGAAGACATCACATACACTAGTCTATCAGGATTCTTAATATCCCGTCTCAAGGATCCTATGACTAAGAACATTTAGATCACATACCTCTAGATAATCGATCTCATTATCATGATCTCATCATGATTCAATCATCATTGCATGTGATCGAGGACTTCATTACGATATACGCTTCTAATAAAAGCTAGTAACGAAGTTTTATCTATTTAATTGAATGAGATATTCCTAGAAATGCTTAATTATATCATATATGATTGGCTTGTAGGGCATACATTTCTATCAGTAGGGGCTCTAATGAAGATTGAAAAAGAAGTCAAAATTGACAGTTGACAAGTGTAGTGTTAAAGAAAACTATACAGGGTTGATTGTCGTTGGAAACCGATCCTTTCCCTCATCCTGAACCTACTATTTCATATCGAGCCATTGAAGTAGCAAGTCGATCTATAATCAAATAATTCTATAATTAACTTCTCATTTACAATGTTTACGTTTCTTGTCATTTTTCCATTGTAGGGAGAACAGTGAGGCACTAAGTAAGAGATTTATAATTTTTTTTCTATTATCTAGTTCACTCTTTCACTTATCTAGTCGATAGTCAAATTCTCGTTGCTTTTGTTCTAGGTTGTCAAAGTAAAAATATCTTTTGAATTATTCTCTCTTTCTTCTGGAGTTCTATTATTGGCAACAAATTAGAAAATTGATAAATAATAGTATTATTCAAAACAACTTCTTAAAGTCTCATATTCGCACATTGAAAGCAAACTATTAAGAAATATATGTTTCACTATTTTTACCGAGCCAGATTATTAAAAGTATCTAATATCAGGAGCCGTTAGTGTAGACACGTAAATTTAGCCTAGTTATAGATCTCAAAAGTCATGTTTCATTGGAACATATTCAAGTACCAAATTAAAAAAAATTAAGTTTTATAAAAAAAAATAAAGTTTTGCACTTTTTTTTGGCTGTTGGGACATAATGACTCATTAAAGGGGTGCCTATGCCCTCTTTGATAGGGGAATTGTCTCCTTGACTAAAAGGGCATTTGGTACCCCAACTATGGGGGTGCCAGGTGTAAGAAATCATCCATAAAAATATGGTGCAGCAGAAGCAACGATTCCTATGGGTTCCTTTAGAATCTGTCTCAATCAGAACCGAACGACGAAAACCGAAAGCCGATCAAATAGGGTTCGAATATACCTGATAGAGATTCATATAATCCCATGGAGAGGAAGGAGATGAACTTATTAAGCTCTTAAAACCGTTCAAGTGTCTGGTCTCCAGCAGTATCCACACGAACTTCATCCACAGCAGGTTCTCCCTTCGCACCGGCCACGAGAACTCTTCCCGAACGGAGCTCCATCGACCATGGACACCTTCTAGAGAGAGGAGGAGGTAGGGACGAGGCTAGGGACGTGGTTTTCACCCTTGGCTTGATGGGGTTTGGCTGAAACCATTAGTATTTATAGAGAATTATGGAATTTTTCATAAAAACCCAAAATCTGCATAAATTACGTCCTTGCCCTTGTACTTGTGGATAAGTCATTTTGTGTGTGACCCACTAGTCCCAATAGCCTATTTGGTTGAGGCTTAAATAAAATAAAACAATTCTATTTAATTTAATTAAATCCGTTATCTGATAACAGATTAATCGGCCTACCGATCATGAAGGGTACAAGCCACATCCCATGATCCCAAATGGCTATGGAGATAATCTCATCTCCATTGAGCCTTTCCATCATCAGTTACCGCATGGATATAAACCCTCATCCATCCAATGTCCCGATCGAAAAGGAGTACGGCATCGACTGTCAACTCCTTAGTGTACCGACTCTATAGGATCATGTACTCGGAATTGGATCAATTGGAAAACTCCTTTTCCAATTATCATATCTACCATGGCCAAGGATTTAGAGTACTATCTCATAGGGCATTCACTCTCACATACCGAGAGTGGACGATCCCTTGTTGTCCGCTCAATTACCTCCATCAGATTTTCCTTGTACCCGATCCATTGCTATACTGGACCATCTAAATATTGATCCATAAGTCAATGGTCAAAGCACAAGTTCCACCCAACAAGGCATCTTTGGCGACTCAGGTCAAAGGTCCAACCATGCAACCGTGATGATAGAAAACCCTGATAGACAGTTCGGTAAGATACCATTCAGGGTTTCTAATTCGGTCAGTTCAGTGAACTCATTCAACTAATGAGCACATGTATGTGTATCTCAGTGTCTCCACACTAATGACCAATGAGATCGGTCGTCCTCATCACATGAGAAGACATCACATACACTAGTCTATCCGGATCCTTGATGTCCCGTCTCAAGTATCCTATGACTAGGAACATTTGGATCAAATACCTCTAGATGATCAATCTCATTATCATGATCTCATCATGATTTAATCATCATTGTATTTGATCAAGGACTTCATTATGATATTCGCATCTAATAAGAGCTTATAATGAAGATTTGCCTAATTAATTGAATAAGATATATCTAGAAATGTCAAATCATATCATATATGATTGGCTTGTAGGGCATACATTTCTATCAATCTCCCACTTGCACTAAAGCCAATCACCCATCTGACTAATCTATATCAGCTCGAGGTGAAACTCAAACACTCTTTGAGTAACTGCTTCAGTTAGTGAATCTGCAATGTTATTAATGGTAGATAGTTTATCTTTAATTATATCTCTATAAGCTGTAATATCTCTGATTGTATGGTATCGCCACAGAAGTTCTAAACTTCTGATGAGACAACGGCTCTACCCCATTGTTTTCTCAAAAACAATGGTACACTTTCAAAGAAAATTGGGACAATCCCATACCTTAGATGAGAATCTTCATCTAGACTACTTCTCAAGTAGTATGCAACCACTATGTAAATTTGTTTACATATGTTGTAGAATTTACAGTGTTCTATCATATAGAACTCTTTCAGCTCACTGCACCACCATTATTCTGACTTAATATCAAACTTATTTGATTAGAAGCTTGTGTTTGTAAAACTACAAGACTTTAAGTCTTATCTTCCAATGTATAGAGATACATTATCAGTGCTTCTCAAGTACCAAATGATATATCTCTAAACTATCTAGTGACTCTCACCTGGATCTTCCTGATGAATGCTCATAACACTTAGAGAATTAATCATTTCATGTATGTAGCATCACATAAATGATAGACCCTATGACAAAGGCATAAGGGCTTTATTAATGTGATTCCTTTATCTCTCAAGAAGTCTTTAAAGACATCACTTTAGAGAGATTAATTCCACACCTCATAGGTAAGAAACCTATCTTGGAGTTTATCATGTCAAACCCTTTGACTATTATGACTACGTACATTAACTGGGCATTGATTATAGAACTATCTCCATAGATCTCAAAACCCAAATTGTGTTTGGAGGATCAATTTGATAGCTAGGTTCACTTATGATAACACACCTACTTCATTCTCAATGAGTAGTATGTCATCAACATAACATGTCAAAAAAGTAACAGCACTCACACTTATCTTGTTGAATACACAAGGCTCCTCTTCGTTCTTAACGAAGTCATAAGATTTAATCTCATTAAACCTTATATATGATATATGGGAAGTTTTACTTCAGTCCATAAATGAACTTAATACACACTCTTCTTGGATGTTATTGGGATTTGATTCCCTATAGTTGTATCATATACACATGTTTCTCAAAATACCTTAGAGGAACATTATCTTAACATCCAATTAGCTTATCTCATAATCATAGAATGTAACAATTAAAATCCAAATGGATTAATCCGTGGAGTAGGTAAAAGATCTCATCATAGTCAACCATTTGACTTCGATGATATCCTTTTCAACTAGTCTCACCTTTGAAGGTATCTACCTTCTAATCCACTCAAATCTATTCTTTAATGATCCATTTATTCCTTATGGATACTATATCCTTAGGTGGATCTATCAAGTTCTAAACTTGATTAGAATAGATAAAGTTTATATCGGATTTTATTGTCTCTTCCCATTAATGAATCAATATCTCATATTGGTTTTATATAGATCTTAGGATCAATATCCTTATTATCTTATGCCACATTTCATCTATCAGAGATATGTCTCACATATCTCTTAGGTTGAATGGACACAAAAATAGATCTATAAGTTGCCAATGTGTAATTATTAACTAGCACCTTAATAGAAGTGTTATTGGGTTGTGGGACTGGAACATCTTCCATATATACCTTGCTCCCACTATCTTTCTTAAGAAGGAACTTTTCCTTTAAAAATATAGTGAGCTTAGCAACACATACCCTTGTTCATAAGGGTCGTATATTAATATCCAGAAGTTTCCTTAGGATATCCCACAAGCCAACACTTCATAGTCTTATATTCCAACTTGTTAGAGTTATACTTCTTCACCAGGTCGGACATTCCAAAACCTTAACTTGCTTAAGGTCAAGTTTTAACCCCTTTTCCATATCCTATATGGAATAATTAGAACAGACTTAGAAGGTACGTATTAAGATCAAGTGGTTATAACGAGTACTTAACCAAAAAATAGACAAAGAGGAAATTTTCAAAACTTGTCATTGTTCATATTATGCCTTACATAATATGACTTCTCATTTTAGCTACTCAATTAAGCTAAAATGTGTAAAGAGGTGTCCATTAGATTCTATTATCCTTATTATATGTAAATTATGTACTTAAGTATTCCCCTCCTTGATCTCATCAAAGAGTTCTAATACTCTTTCCATTAGTATCTCTACTTCATTCTTAATCTCAGATAATTTCTCAAAGGTCTTAGTTTTGTACTTCATAAAGTACATGTTTCCAAACCCAGAGACATCATCTTTGAAATAATGAAGTAGAAATATTCTTCTTTAGCCTTACTAGATATGGGCTAACATACATCTAGATGTACAAGTTTTAATAACTCATTAACCCATTATCCATGTCTACATAAAGCTAAAGTGTAGATTGATCTAAATCAACCCATTTCTTCTTAAAAGGGATATTCACACATAACATGAGAGCTAACATATCAAATATGATTAAATAATTTATTAAGCTCCCACTGGCAAACACTTTGCCATTCAATCTATTAGAACATCTATCAATTCCATAGCTTAGAATAAATCAACATTTATTCAAGTAGGAAATCATATAATGTTCTTGTAGAAGGATATAACAGCAATATTAATTATTAAGACATCTTCATAAGGCTATTAAAGAATTGCACCTCCCACTAATAATGATGCAACTTTTGCACCATTTCATATGTAGGTCAACTTCTTCTTTATTAAGCCTTCATTTACTTGTCATCATCTACAACTCCTTGTAGATCTAAGATGCATATCTGGTATCTCATACCATTAGATGCATCCATAGTATATAATATTATGATATACACATAAAGAATCTAATACTATTAAGTGTATATTTAAAACAAGTAAATGTCAATGACTTGAATACACGAAGCTTCTCAAGCTCCACCTTTGCATTATGTACAATACACTTTGTACTTCCTCTTCCACTTACCATCATCATGATAATGTAAGAATTCTGTCTTATTATGACTTTATTATCTTGACCACCTTCTTTTACTATTAACTATCTCCCATTTATATCTAATGATTTTACTTCTTTCTATTGGTCTCACCAACAAGAAGTGATTAAGATGTATTGTTATTCTAACTTGCCCTTAGTAAGCCCATCACTATGAGCCATGATAGATCTCATATCCATCAAAATATGTTGTCTCTACAATTTATATCTCATAGAGACTAACATCTAGTTTAAGGCAAACAATGCATCTTGTCTATAAAATAAGATCTTATCTTTCTTTCACATCATTAGATAATTTAGGAGACACCTACTTCTCAAGTAGGATAGTTAATTGGTCAACTATGAGAACAATTCTCTTAGTTCTAAACCAGTCTAAGAAGTGTGAGCGATTAAGCTATTCGGCATCTAGTATGCCATACTAATGGTGGTTTATTATCGTATTCTACAACTGAGATATAATTTTATCAAAATAACATTGCAGACATTCATTAAAATTAAGATATGGTCTTTCATCCTAATTTTTGCTCCCACTAATTTTCGACGAATTTGCATAACCCTCATTATGCAAAGACGGGATATCACGATGAAATCCTAGTAGGGACTAAGACCCTATTAACTTTATGGTGACAACCTTGTGGGAAACACAACAAGTCATCCCATACTTAAAAGGTAGGTAACTTTTACCAATTGCAACCCTTACAATTCTTAGTCATTTAGCCTCTAGAGTTATAACCTTGTGGGAAACACAACAAGCTATATACTCTAGTTAGGTCAAATCTGCTTGTTACGTTATGAGAATGAATTCTTAACATAGCCCTTGTGGGAAACACAACAAGGCCATGCAATGGTCCACCCCAAAGTTAGGAAAATGCCTTGGCCATGATCACCATTCCCTTGCTGAATGAGTCTTGTGGGAAACACAACAAACCCATCCAATCTAAGATTTGCTCATCAAGACTATAACAACGGAAGGCTACGTGAGTCATTCTTAATGTCACATGTTTATCAACCTAATTAAAACAAGGAGGGATTTTATTTTAGTCTCATCAAGAATATGTGCTAAGTATATATAATACCTTTGGAATATCATATATCTAAGGTATAAAAGATAGCACACAACCACATATCAAATATGCATAAATCCAGGTGATCATGGACTTAACCCTAAGCATGCACCTAAGGCACCCCTATCGGTGCAAATCCTTGCTTCAAATGCTTCAGTTGGCATGCTCCCACTTTAGAAGGGTGCTTCTCCAAGTGGTCCCGCTCTCAAACCTTCCATGAACTAGCTTCTAACACTTACAAGTGGCTTAAGGGTACGCAGACCCACAAATATACATAACTTTATTAGAAACCTTGGTTTTAACCAAGGGGAGTACATTAATGGAAGGAGGTAGATTGTACAATCAGATTGTATAGAGAGAGAAGGCACACATAGGCCTCATTTAATAAAATAACCAACATAATTAAAAGCAATCACAAGTCAAGCATAATTAAGTCCATGATCACCTCCATACACACACTAACATTCATCACATGAACATAGAGCGCATACGTGATAATTATATGAGATATATCATATATATCAGCATAAAATTATATAATTTATTTTTAAATTCTCAATTTCATGCATGTCGAATTTTCATGAAATAAATAACCTGAAAATAACATGGCAACAACATATTAACAATTTATATGAAATAAACATACACATCTAAACTATTTAGAACATTCATGCATTCTCAATACTATGCAAGGTCATAAATTAATGTTCCAATTTATATTCTGTAAAATCTCATTTTACATAATTAATTAAGACACTAATAATTTAAGTTAAACCTTTAAAATAATTTTAAAGTTTAATCATGAGTGAATCTATGTAAATAGGACTCAAAATTATCTAACATGCCATTAAACACTTTAAAACATGTTAAATACTATTATAAAATTTTTTCAGAATTTTTAGGGAATTTTATGGCAATTTTTTGGATTTTTCTATGATTTTAAACACTTTAAAATCATAAAATATAGTGTCTGGCGCAATGCACCGCGTGCTTTGGCGCACTGTGCCAAACCGGCGAGCGCCTGTGTGCGCCGCGGCGTGCGCCAGTCTTCATGCGCGTCTGCGCCGACCGTCGGTGCGCCGCTCGCACGCCAGACTTCTATCCCGATCGAACTGTTCATCGGGAGGATATGTCCTCCCTAAAATCGGACATATCTCTTTATTCAAGAGTCTGAAAAATATGAAAAAATATGCGTTGGAATCCTTATAGAATAAGGAATCCAAAAACATCAGCCTTATATCCATGAAAAATCCCAATCGACCGAAAAATCAGGAAGAAGAGGCAGCGGTCACCGAGATTTCGTAGCAGAAATCTCTATTTTGAAACGAGGATAACTCCTTATCCCGGAAAAAAAATATTCTCAAAAAATACAATTTAGAATACTCATCAAATTAAATTTACAAATATGTATATATTCCTTCGTATAAAAGTTCTCTATCAACGGGAAATCAAGAAGAAACAAGTCGGCGCCGCCAGACTCCGCAGAACCCTAGTTCGTCGGAAAACTCAAATTTTCTCTCCCTCCGCCGTCGTTCAAAGTTTTATATCAAAGGTAAAGGCTAGGTAATCATATTACCCATCTTATAAACCTTTTCCAAGCCTCAATTTTATCTGTGGACGGAGATTTCACAAAATCCCCAAATCCGGGTGTCGGTTCGGGCATGACAGAAACACCAAATTTTGAGGCTTCTCCTGAACACTACAGAGATCCAAACTTCAAACAGTTTGTGGCGTTGAAAAGACCTATATCACGCGATTCTACCAAAGGCAACCAATATTTTATCTGACTTATACAAAGATTATGGTGGCCTCATCAAAACAGATGTTTGCACAGATTCGGGAACACATAAATAACATAAAATAATGTTGATTCGACGTAGGTTTCGACCGAGACTTGAACTGGGCTCTGATACCACTGTAAAGAATCATCCATAAAAATATGGTGCAGCGGAAGCGACGATTCCTATGAGTTCCTTTAGAATCTGTCTCAATCAGAATCGAACGACGAAAACCGAAAACCGATCAAATCAGGTTCGAATATACCTGATAGGGATTCATATAATCCCATGGAGAGGAATGAGATGAACTTATTAAGCTCTTAAATTCGTTCAAGTGTCCGATCTCCAGCAGTATCCACACGAACTTCATCCATAGCAGATTCTTCCTTCGCACCGGTCTCGAGAACTCTTCCCGAACGGAGCTCCATCGACCATGGACACCTTCTAGAGAGAGGAGGAGGTAGGGAGGAGGCTAGTGACGTGGTTTTCACCTTTGTATTGATGGGGTTTGGATGAAACCATTAGTAATTATAGAGAATTATGGAATTTTTCATAAAAACCCAAAATCAGCATAAATTACGTCCTTGCCCCTGTACTTGTGGATAAGTCATTTTGTGTGTGACCCACTAGGCCCAATAGCCTATTTAGTTGAGGCTTAAATAAAATAGAATAATTCTATTTAATTTAATTAAATCTGTTATCTGATAACAGATTAATCGGCCTACCGATCATGAAGGGTACAAGCCACATCCCATGATCCCAAATGGCTATGGAGATAATCTCATCTCCATTGAGCCTTTCCATCATCAGTTACCGCATGGATATAAACCCTCATCCATCCAATGTCCCGATCGAAAAGGAGTACAGCATCGACTGTCAACTCCTTAGTGTACCGACTCTATAGGATCATGTACTCGGAATTGGATCAATTGGAAACCTCCTTTTCCAATTATCCTATCTACCCTGGCCAGGGATTTAGAGTACTATCTCATAGGACATTCACTCTCACTTACCGAGAGTGGACGATCCCTTGTTGTCCGCTCAATTGCCTCCATCAGATTTTCCTTGTACCCGATCCATTGCTATACTGGACCATCTAAATAGTGATCCATAAGTCAATGGTCAAAGCACAAGTTCCACCCAACAAGGCATCTTTGGCGACTCAGGTCAAAGGTCCAACCATGCAACTGTGATGATAGAAAACCCTGATAGACAGTTCGGTAAGATACCATTCAGGGTTTCTAATTCGGTCAGTTCAGTGAACTCATTCAACTAATGAGCACCTGTATGTGTATCTCAGTGTCTCCACACTAATGACCAATGAGATCAGTCGTCCTCATCACATGAGAAGACATCACATACACTAGTCTATCTGGATCCTTGATGTCCCGTCTCAAGTATCCTATGACAAGGAACATTTGGATCAAATACCTCTAGATGATCAATCTCATTATCATGATCTCATCATGATTTAATCATCATTGTATTTTATCAAGGACTTCATTATGATATCCGCATCTAATAAGAGCTTATAATGAAGATTTGCCTAATTAATTAAATAAGATATATCTAGAAATGTCAAATCATATCATATATGATTGGCTTGTAGGGCATACATTTCTATCACTAGGTCCTAAAATTCAAACTGTTTGTCCAGCTTTCTCTCGTCGATGCATGTATTACCATTGGCTAGAATAGTAACCCTAACATCCCATCTATCAAGGAATTTTTGTCCAGTCAACAAATTTGATTGTGTGAACAGCACCATGACAGGCATGTGCGTGGCATATTTATTATGTTGACAAGCAAAAATGCCCCATTTGATAAGGTATCAAGTCAAAAAGTACACTTCTGGCACCATTGGCATGATTTTCATGCATGCAGAACACACATCATTAATATTGTTGCAGGCACCCTATTTATCAGGGCACCTTGTACCCGAAACCAACTTTTTTTGTCTTCCATATTTTCCCTCCAAGTGGCTACATAAGGAGACCCTTCTCTAACATTTTTAGGGTTCTCTCCAAGGTTCTTCTCCCTCCACAACACTCACAACTTCACCTCAAGTGGCTTCCAAGACCTCCTATCCCTAGAGAACCCCTTCAAGAGCCCAAGAGAAAGCCCCCCTTCCCACTTTCTTTCACATCCTTTCCCTACCTTTCTCTCAACTCTTGGAGGCTTCCCTTTTCAATCTTCTTCTTTTGAAGGGTCTTTCTCACTTTCTATATATTCTTAGGTCTCAAGACAATCCCTAGGTAGAAGGCACATGCAAGCTATCTTTGAGGCACATAGGTGCCCCCCTTGCATAGGGTGCTAAGCACCCCTTGATTAGGGTGCCTAATGCCCCATTGATTAGGGTGCTATATGCCCTATTGTCCAAGGCACCATGATTTCCAAAGCCCAAATCTTCGGCCGAAAGCCTTGTTTCAACCTGTTTTCCAATTTCTTACTATTCTCTTTGTCATCTACTTGCATCTTATCATTATTTTGTATCCATCTAAGCATTTATTAGCTTTCTTATTTATCATTAAATACCTAAAATATGAGTTGGGATCTAGTCTCAATTCGGGTAGCATCTGTCCTTTTGTCATTTTATACACATTTCTTCTGCAGCTGCTACACATCTCATAGTTGTAATGTTGTTTTCATTTTGTTTCTTATTTTATTTTGGACATTTCAGGAGAAGCTAGTTGGAGCAAACTCTGTGCACCCCAATCAGATTAGATAAGAGGAAGGTCTCGAGCTCATTCTTCTTGGCCAGTCGAAGAGAAGGAAGTTGGAACCCACACCTCTAAACACATCTCATCGCCAAAGTACACACAGTCAAATATCTAAAATATTTTCATTTTTCTCTTTTCTTTAAAACCCACAACTTTTGGAGATCACACATATCACACAACACACACCCCTCGATTATATACCAATTTTTCTTCCATTTCTACATCCTTTCATACCACTTTTCTTTTCTCTTCATCTTCTGCACAACCCAAATTGCTCCTCCAACACCCAAGAAATGCCAAGGGTTGACCATTTGAGAATCAAAGTGAGTGTGGAGAATAAAGAAAAAAAAGAAAGGATATAGTGTGAACGTGAAAGAAGAAGTCCACATCCATATCTTGGTGACCATCATTTCTTTCACACTCTCATTCCATACAACCCAAACCAGTCGTTCAACATCTGAGTGATATCAGGAGATGAACATCCAAAGACCAAAGTGAGTGTGGGATAAGAGAGAGAAGAGAGGAGCAGTGGTGGCGGTTCTGAAAAACCCATCCACAAGTAGATGCATATTTTCATTGAGATGTGTCAACTAATGTAAATCCAATATGAGACATACATCACGACATTGGTCCAATCTTAAATTAGTTTTTCAATCTAAAAATAGAAATATAAATATTATTGAAAAAGGAGAACCCAATTATTATAACATTCAAACAAAAATTTTATATAGATGATATAATTTATGCAATTTCAATTTGTTATGCAGAGAAAAAGATGCTAGTTTAATATAAACTAAGTATTTGATTGCATAATAAACTTCTATACACTTTCATTATAAGAAGTTATATTAAAATAAAGTGTGAGCCAATCAAAAACGTAAAATTATCATGTTTGAGAATATATGATAACAAAAAAGAGATGATACCATATATGACTAAACAAGGTGGGGGACAAGAAGATAAACAAAGAGAAGAAAAACATAAAATTGTAATAGTTGACAAACACCTCTTTTAACAAGTTTAGTTACAAAAATATAAAAATATAACACAAATCTAACATATCTTGTAACCAAACACCCATAGTTTTAGTGCACATTTTTGTATTATATATTTTAATAATTTTTGGAATGACTTTTTAAAATATATAAAAAAATATTTATTAAAAAGTAAAATTTTCAGATATAAAATTTTGTAATTTTCATTTTAGATAAAAATAATAAAATTTGAAATAATACAATTTTATTGTATTTATTACTATTTTGCACAATAAAATGGGATGAGAGTCAAGACTCGAGTCAGATTGGACCGGATTCAATAAAATTAATTTATAATTTTAAAATATAAAATAGTATATATAAAAATTATTAATTTTTATTATAATTAAACTTTTAATTAAATTATTAAAATTATTTTTATATATGTATAACTAATATATATTATAAATAAAAAATATATTAAAATTTGAAAGTGCATAAGTGGACACCTTTGGTGACCTAGTCAAATCAGGTCCCAACGTGGTCATAAGATTGCATGACCTAGCCCCAGGTCACCTGACCTAGCCTAGGTTCTCAAGTGAGTTGGGGACTGAGGTCGAAACTAGGTTAGTCAGCTCAAAAGTTGATCAGGTTAGACCCATGTTTCAACTCAAGGAACGGCATTCTATACTTTCCTGCGTTAAATGTCAATTTCACAAGTAAATGGGAGCAACCGACGGTCTAACCTTCCTTTCCTGTGGTAGAATGGTAAGTTAAGATGACAAGTACCATCTGATGGAGACGACACATCTACGGGTCAAAAGCTCCAAAAACTCACAGACGAGTTATGAAAGGGATTTTTACATAAGTTTAATATATTGATATTTCTGAACTTTTTAAATTTTTTTTTACTTTTGTACACAGAATCTAATGCCCTGTTTGGTTAGAGTATTGCAAATGATATTGTATTAATATTGATATTGATATTCTTTGAAATTGAAATATCAATATCAATATTGACCGTATCAATTTTTCGAAGTGTTTGGTAAAATTTATCTCCACAGCCAGCAGCCCGGGGGGACGATGGGAGGCGTCGGGGGGGCGGGGGGACGACGGAGGGACGGGGGGCGACGGGAGGCGTCTGCGGGAGGTGGGGGGCGCGGGGGGACTCCGGCCGTGAGGGGGGAGGGGGGACTCGAGAGGGGGGGGGGACGACGGGAGGCGTCTGCGGGAAAGGGGGCGCGGGGCGGCTCCGGCGGGGGGGGAGGGGGTCTCCGGCGGTAGGGGGGGACACGCGGAGGGGAGGCTCCGGCGGAGGGGAGGACGCGCTGGGGGAAGGGGGTCTCCGGCGGAAGGGGGACGCGCGGAGGGGAGGCTCCGGCGGAGGGGAGGACGCGCCGGGGGGGGGGGGTCCGGGGGAAGGGGGTCTCCGGCGGAAGGGGGGAGGACGCGCGGAGGGGAGGACGCGCCGGGGGGGGGGGGGGGGGAGGGGGTCTCCGGCGGAAGGGGGGACGCGCGGAGGGGAGGCTCCGACGGAGGGGAGGACGCGCCGGGGGGTCCGGGCGGGAAGGGGGTCTCCGGCGGAAGGGGGGACGCGCGGAGGGGGTCTCCGGCGAAGGGGGAGGACGCGCGGGGGGGGGTCCGGGGGGAAGGGGGTCTCCGGCGAGAAGGGGGGACGCGCGGAGGGGAGGCTCCGGCGGAGGGGAGGACGCGCGGAGGGGGTCCGGGCGGGAAGGGGGTCTCCGGCGGAAGGGGGGACGCGCGGAGGGGGTCTCCGGCAGAAGGGGGGACGCGCGGAGGGGAGGGGACGCGCCGGAGGGGGGTCCGCCGGGGAGGAGGGCTCCGGCAGAGGGGGGTCTCCGGCGGGGTGGGGGGGGACGCGCTGGAGGGGGGGGTCCGCCGAAGAACGCCGTGCTTTCAATACAGGTCTCTACCTGTATTACTTTTGATAGTTTTTTCAACTAGTAATCTTAAAATTAATATTGATATCCAAACACCTATTGATGTAAAGTATTGATATCAGTTTTGAAACTGATATCAATACAGGTGTTTGATACAGTTACCAAACAGGCCGTAAAAGATGCATTGTACGTTTAATTGGGTTGAAACTTGTCAAAGATTTCTAATAAGAATTTCTCATCCATATGCCCGGAAGTGGCTTGTTGTTCAAACCCTACTTATCCATTCTACAAGACGTCAAGTCCGAGCCAAAACTTTTACTTATTCAAATCAAAATTGTCTTGTTATTTAAATCAGCAAACTTGAATCATAACTGAACTCAAATTCAGCTTACATTTGAATTCAAATTCGATATAAATTTATTTATAAAACTCAAATTTGACTTAAATTCATAAAACTCAAACTTTAATTATTTGATGTCTTTAAGTAATATTATATGCTTATTAACGTTCATAATTTAAAAATTTTAAATAAATATTTAATAGAATATTTAAAAAAATTAGTGACAAATTTATTGAGTTTCTTCGAACTGAACCCATTAATGATCAAGTTTTATTTTTTAAAAAACAGTTTGTTTAACAAAATAAACAAATCAAGTTTTAATTGACTCAAATTTCTAGTTAATTGTAAAATATTTTGATTAGTTCGCAGTTTTACAGGGGTGAGACTTAAGGATCTGTTTGATATCAGGATCATTTGAAGATAAAATTTATCTTCAAAATTTTGAAGATAAATTTGATTTATCCTAAAAAAATTTGATGCCAAACACGCTCCCAAAATATATGATTCATTAGCCTAGTTAAGCCCAACACAACATCAGAATCAAACAAGGTGAAGATATAAAACATGAAAAAAAATAGGAGTGAAATCTAAATCTATTATCTATTAGAAGTGGGAGTCCTTGTTTCATCAACAAGCATATAGCCTCCCTTGTTGTCTAGATACATCCTCTCTCCTCATAGTTTTGATTTATCGATATTCAATTGATTGGTAGTGTCTACCATTTTATTATACCTTAAAAAATAGTCTTTTATTGCCCATATTTACCATGGACTCGTCGTGATCTTTTTCTTTGAACTTAAATAGCATCTTAGGTTTGTGATAAATAACTATATAAATAGTTACAATTTTGTCATACAAAAGATACAAAATAAAAGTAAATATCAATGATAGTAAATTAGATGTAATAGTAATACATTCACGGTGAATTCATGGTCAGTTAATAGTATCTTAGGTTTGTGATAAATAAATATATAAATAGTTACAATTTTGTTATATAAAGAATACAAAATAAAAATAAATACTAAAGATGCTAGATTAGATACAATAGTAATATGACATTTATTAATTTATTTTTGTATAAATTAATGTAAATTATATTTTTATAAATAAAATTATTTTTATTTTTATAAAAAACCAAAATTATAACAAAGTTTCAATTTATTCAAAATAACTTAACCCTTTTCATGATAATAGAAATATCTATTACCAAAATTCACTACCCTTGTCACATTTTAAAATGATATTTTATTATATTGATAACTAATAGAGTGTACCTGAACTCTAAACTTAACATCTGACATCATTATTTTTCTTTATACGGTCTTATTTTGTGTGTGTGTAAAAAATGTAATTTTAATAACCATTTTTACAAACTTTGTTTTATAATAATTGTCAACATCACATCTTTAATAGTTGATATTATCTATTTTTTAAAATAAAAATAACATTGCATTCTATTATTTTATCGGTTGGTATTATAAATATATTTTGTGTAAATATAAATGCTATATCATTATTAAAGTATGACATAAATTTAAAATATCTAAATATGTATTTACTAGAAAATTAAATAAAGGTAAAAAATGAAAGCATCTAAAAATGATAAGCTTATTGATAAATCTATTTATTGCTCGGTACTTATTGTTGTCAAAGAAGATTCAACAATATAATATGACATCAGGATATTTTTTATAAATGTGAAATCAATAATGGTTAAATAGTTCTAGGACATAGTGATGATAAATTACAAAATATTTTACTAATAGATTATCGGGTAACATGAAATTTTGACAGCATCCTAATTATATGCATTCATAAAGTGTTTGGACTTGATTTTTTATTTGTGTAATTTTATTTTTAAAATCTATAATCTACATTACGCTATTATAAAATTTAAAAATTTGTTTGGCATGTATTCATTCACGTCCTAGCTTTGCTCTTACATCACGTAGGGTGTTTGGCTGAACAATAATTTTGTGTACATTTTCATGATAAAAGATTGTATCAAAATAAAGTCTAAGCTAATCAATAAAATATATTTATCAGGTTTGGGAAGATATGATGA
The DNA here is from genome assembly GCA_036172225.1 of Cryptocoryne crispatula var. balansae. Classification (NCBI taxonomy): domain Eukaryota; kingdom Viridiplantae; phylum Streptophyta; class Magnoliopsida; order Alismatales; family Araceae; genus Cryptocoryne; species Cryptocoryne crispatula. Next base: position 22,325,676 of record CM069919.1, read on the forward strand.
TAAAAAAATAGTGGATACCATATATGACTGAACAAGGTGGGAGATGACAAGATAAAAAAAGTATCACTTGCTTTTTTTTTGTTCATAAAGTAAAACTCTTTAAAACCATAAAATTATAATGATTGTCAAACACCTCTTGTAAGAAGTTTTGTTATAAAAATATAAAATTGTAATAAAATCCCAATTTGTCATGCATACAAACATCCCATTATGATTAATGAATTCAATAATAAAAATATGTTGGTTGGGTTAGATTAAAATTCTTTCTTTCACAATTTTTAGGACTCAAGATTTAATGTATCTTTAGAGTCTTACTTTTTACGGTTTAAGAATTTCAAACCTCTGGGATTTTTGAACTTTTCAAGTGTTTAATTAGTTGTCATATTTCTAATCTTTTCAAATTTCATTTTTCCAATCTTTTCAGATTTCCAAGTTTTCGGAGTTTCCATATTTTGAATCTCTACCCTTTCTAATTTTTTAGATTTCATAACGTTTGATGTTTCTATAATATATTTTTTTTATATTTTTTACATTAATTAAAATTTTCTACTTTGCAAATTTCTCTATTTTCTATCTATTAATTAATCATTTTTTATTCACTAAAGTAGGAGTTAGCTACTTTCTATTGGGCTACACAACATTATCTTTGATATACATTATAATGACCAAAGCATATTTGACTTATACCATTTCACTTCATGTAAATATACATGTTTGGTTTGCAATACAAAATGTTATCATTTGACCAATTCTCTCTCTCTCTCTCTCATATTTTGTTGAAGATGTTGGCAGTTGAAAGAGTCAAATAAATAAGAAAACTTTATATTGCAAACCAAGTCATCAAAGTAGTTACTTTAAATCTCATAATATTTTAATGATACATATTGTGAACTAAGTCATCAAAGTAGTTACTTTTGGACCTTTCACTAAATTTTCAAAGTCTCTCATATTCAATTAAAAACCTTTAAGTGCTTTCTAATTCAAACCTAGCTAATACATTTAAATAAATAATCATGAAATCCACAAACTATCTAAAATATTGCCTTCAAAATAAAATACATCATGTTATTTAAACTACGTGAACAGAGGTGTTGTCCCCTCGTCCAATCGTCCGATTTTCATCTGTGTTACAAGTGCCTACTGGCATCTCTAGCCGTTTTCATCTCCACCTCTCAGTGCCATCTCCGCCCCCATCTCCTCGCCGTTACTACCTCTCCCTCCTTGCACTGGCATCTCTAGCCGTTTTCATGTCCACCTCTCAGTGCCATCTCCGCCCCCATCTCCTCGCCGTTACTACCTCTCCCTCCTTGTCGTTTCTCTCTCTCTCTCTCTCTCTCTCTCTTTCTCTCTCTCTCTCTCTCTCTCTCTCTCTCTCTCTCTCTCTCCCTTCTTGGCTGGTTTGCTCGGGCGAATGCTATTTGTTCATCCTGTCTCCCCCGATCGTCCGATCAACATTGAGCCGCTCGATTCTTCCACCAATTTTCTTCCGTCAGCCATCCATTCTTACAGAACACGTCGCATCCCACATAACACCATAGGCCCTGCATTATGGGCTTGGTGTATGCATCGGAGAATGACACGTCGTCCATGTAGAAAACACCGCTCTCCTCTCTATGCAAGGCTACAGTGTTGCCGTTCTAGAGGAGATTTGCTAGAGTGAAGTAAAGAGGATATCTGCAGCCTATGAGACCCCTCCCCTACCTCTCGCCAGTTCATGTCAGTTTTTCACCTTCTCTGGACTCTGATTGGCTTCATGATTCTCCTCTTTCCTGCCAGCAACGTCTTAACTTGACACGATAAGAGGAGTTATCGCTAGACCTCTCAAAGGTGACAATGGCTGGCCTTGGAGTGCAGTCCATGGAGTAGCTTTACCCCTTCCCCTAGGCTCCTATGCTTTTTCTTTTATATATGTGATTATATTTTTTTATCTACACTTCATCGTCCATTTTTTCATGGAGCAACTTTACTCTCTTTTCTTATTATTCTTAATAGGTTGGTCGTCAACTTTTGTACTCTACATGAAAAAGAGTCTTGACACACCCAAATGCTACCTTTTAAGTATATAAGGAGACTTCACGGTAATGTTAAAAATGTTTTCTCATTCTCGTATATTTTCTTTTTTCTATATGCGCTTATCTTTTTTATGTTCTATTTGTTTTTCAATACCTTTTCTCTTTATGTGTACATTTGGCAATTGAGATGTCTTTAGTCACATATTACATTTCTCGTGTTTTTCTCTTTACATACGTTGTTAAATTTTTTTATCTTTACTTCTTCATTCCTTTTCCACCATAGGTTACTCTCTTTTCATATTCCTATCCCGCATTTCTCATTATATATGAGAAAGAAGTCAAAGAGTGATGGGTGGGGAATCCCAATTTATTATTCTCTTACCTAGCAAGAAGTGTAATAGAATTAGAGGTTCTAAAATTGGAAATAAATGTCTAACAAATGTGGCTTTATTTTTTATAAATTCCAATCCAAATGCCCTGATTATATACTATGATTCAAACTTAGTTTTGTACCAGAAATGACCTAGATATTTTATTGTAAGTTTCACTCAAAAGAAGGTAGCCATTTCTTATAATTAGTATTTTTTAAATAAATGAATATTTTTAATTTTTTTGGTGAATGTAAGATAAAGCAACTGTATTAATATAATTTATAAAATTTAAGGAAGGACTTGAGTTGATTTGAAATTGGTTCAAAATATGATTAAATCAAATTCATCTAATCTAACTTGCCACTTCTTGATTATGACCAAGGTAATCATATCTGAAAATTGAAAAATGTCAGTTCACATTATAAACCTAAAATGTCAAAAGTAAAAATGAAATAAAGTAAGATGTAAACTCTTAACTAAAAATAAATTCTCAAATTTAAAATTTCTATCTCCGAAGTTTAACTGAAAATTTGAATTAGGCTTTGTAGACTCAATTAGGATTTGGAGCAATTTCTGTAGGTCTCGGTAGCGGACCAATTCGAAGAATTAGGCTTTGTAAACCCAATTAAGATTTGGATTAATTGTTATACCTAATCCAATTGGGATCGGGTGATGTCGTCATAAGATGAGTTTAGTTTAAGTGAAAATTAGACTAGATCTGAATGTTCGTTCCCATTCAAGTTCTTTCGTGTGCCAAAAACATTTGTGCATTGTTATTGTTGACGCAAGAGGATCTCACTTTCTTTCTTTTAGGATTTTTTTTGTGAAGTGGAAAGTTTGTTGGTCAGGTGGGACACATTAATAGGGTGTTTGGTTATAGTTTTTTATCTTTTTTTTTATCTTATTTTTAAAAATAGGGAAGATATAATGTTTGGTTAGATTTTTTTAATGCTCCTCCTTTTTCAAAATCAGTTTCACTCCTTTGTAACTTCTATTTCGAAAACAAAACAACTGCAACCTTGTTTTATTTCCGAAAGAGAACGAGTTGGCGTCTTGCTTGTCTCCCACGCTCGAGACGCCACGAGAGGTAGAGTCCAGCCATCCGCCGCGGGGGGGGTGGCCCGATCATCCGTGGGGCAGGGAGGCGGGGGCGGCACTCCTCTCCTTCGGTGATGCAGGGCGGCGATGCACCACGGTCCAGCCATCCGCGGTGGAGGCGGGCACGGGCGGGGGGCGGGGACCTCCGGTGATGCAACACCATCCGGGGGGAGGGGGGCTCTCCTCCGGCGATGCGCGTCGTCCGTGGGGGGGGGGGAGGGGGCGCTTCTCTCCTCTCCTCCGACGATGTAGCGCCATCCGCTGAGGGTGGGGGTGGCCTAGCCATCCACGGGAGGGGAGGCGCTCCTCTCCTCTCCTCCAGTGCAGCGCCATCCGGAGATGAGCCCGACGGGGGGCAGGGACCACCGGCGATGCAGCGCCGTCCGCAGGAGGGGGGTTCTCTCCTCCAGCAATGCCGCACTGTCCGGCCGTCCGGGGGGAGTGGAGTTTGGCTCCGGGGGTGATGTTTTGTCCATTGGGATGGGAGAGGAAACCAGTTTCAGCAGAGAGGAAAGGACAGAACACCGGCCATGGGAGGAAAGATGAAACCATTTTCAGCAGACTGAATGCCGATCAAAAGGATGAAACCAAACACTATTCTATAAACTTTAAAAACTGTGACGATTTTGTCAAACACAAAATGATTGAACTTCATTGATTTTAAATTTAAAAATAAGAAGTCAAATAATTTTATTTTTAAAAATGAAATTGTCTTAAAATTAAAAGTGTTACCAAACACCCTATAATGTTGTCAATTCAGAATTTGACTTGCTATGAACAAAGTAAAATTTGAAAACATATTCCTCACTCACCTCTTTATATAACTTATTTGAGATGTATTCATGCATGGATGATAGTTTATCGTGACTCAGATTTTTGATGACTAAGTAAAAATTTTGTATCAAAAGTATGAGTGGCCTTTTTGTTACTCCGTGTCTAATTGACATAATATTTTTGTCCTACCTATTTTAGATTGATTTATGATAATTTATGTTGTAATATTTACTTCTTGCTAGATTGTGGTGGATGTCTTCATTCTCCGCATCTTATTTTGCTTTCAAAATTATGTTAATTTTCATTTGGAATGTATAAGTTTAGAAATATAAAAATATTTCATAACTAATTAGAATCAATCAATGTTTACATTGGTTGCAAATAAATAAATATGATAATAATAATAATAATAATAATATAAAAGGAGTGTTGTTTATAATATTATAATCAATCTTTATAAATAAAAGTTGTTAAATCCATATAAATTTCACTCAAATCAATGTCAGTTTGATTACCGGTTTATGTGTATATTTGAAAAGTAAATTATAATATTTATAATTTAACTAATTTTTTATAATGTACTTATCTATCGTAAGAATTTATCTCAATTATCCTGTAAATTTATATATAATCAGTATATAATATATCATCAGTGGCAATTTGACGCGACGGCTGGACAAAGTGCATCGTTGGCGTGTGCACCATCTGTCCGACACCAGCCCACCAATCAAAGGCGACCACGTATCCTTGCGCACCGTCTTTCTATTCCACCAAGCTGTTAGAAGAAGAGTCCATCCGCATTCACGCGGCATCCCGGAGCGGGCTGACTTTTGGCGGTCGCCGGAAGCGGCCTTGAAGAAGAGTGTGGCGTACGGACGGCGCGGGAATCGCTTCCCGGGGGCACGTCTGGCAAGCAAAGCAAAAGCCGGTGCGCGAGAAAGGGAAGGCAAAGGCGGCGGTGGACAATTTTCGTCTTATCCTCGCACGAAGCCGTCTCGGTTCCCGGCATGCTGTTGCGGACACATGGCGCGGGGGAAGTTTTATCCAGACGACGAAGGGACGGAGGAAGCCGGTGATGGCGCAGGGAATAGTTTTATTTGTCCATAATTTAATGCGAAGATGCTCGCGTTGTGAGGCTGTCGTCTTCTCCTGTTGATCCTCTTCCATGTGATCTCCCTGGCTCTTCTGATGCTGCCCTCTTCGAGGGCCTTGCTTCTTCTTCCGCTTCTCGTGTGCGGCTGCTGTTCTTCAACGGCGGATAGCCGTTTGCGGGAGTCACTGACGGACACCGGGGCCGCAGTCTTGTGCCGGATCTCGCTGACGCTGACTTCGAGTTTTCTCTCGACTGCCAGTGTGATATTATTACTCCTTTTTCCAACACCATTTTGTTGGTGGTTGTTCTCAAATTCTAAATTGTAGTTGTCCGTTCTACCGCGGTTCTTCCCTGGTACATGAAGTTGCGGGTTGGAGAGAAGCCGACATGGGGGCCTGGAATAGACGGTTTTTCTTTCCCCTGACGAGTTTGCAAATTGGGTTAGTGGAGGCATCTCTACTGCAATTCATCGTTCCCGTGCATTCCCATCTTCTTTTATTTTTTTTCTTGACGTGATTTGGACTACACATCCGTTGTTCTTGTTTCGACTTGTGAGATTTCCTATTTTACAGCTAATGCCTGTATCTAGGTCATGCATTATTTTCCCAAATTTGCTGGTCGGTTGACATCAGAAGTCAATGAAGCATCTCAAACATATTTGTTGACAATGAAGAAAACATCAACTGAAACTATGTGAAGAGGCATTTGTTGCTGTATAGATCGTGATTGAATATGACTTTTTCTTGCAGCATGTAAACAAGAATGACTTTTGTTTCTGACATCACTATTCCAGACTTCCAGTCCTTTGATATTGACCAATTTTGGAAATACTGACTGTGTAAATTGAATCATGGAATGTGGGACCGCAACCCGGGTCATGACCCGGATCCGACCCAATCGATTTTTGGGCCAATTGACCTGGTCCCGACCCAACGACCCCGACCTGGTGGATATTTTAAAACTATTATTTTATTGTGACCCTGGCCAACCCTGACCCATCCCGGGTCTCAACCCCAGCCGACCCGGGTCAGTTTGGGTCCAACTGACCCGGTCCCGACCCCCGACCCCAGCTATCATGACTTGAATTATACCAATTTTTGGAATCCTGACTGTGTACCTTGAATAATAGCACATGACAGGAAGAGATGGCCTTGATTTCTGTGAAAGCTCTAGAGAACATGCAATACTTAGAGGTGCAGTTCACCAGTGGCAGAAAGTATCCTCGTTCTATTTTTTATAAAGCAGTTGAATCTTAATAGAAACCTGTTATTTCACATACCATTCACCAAGTCAAAATTGCTATTCCTTTGTTATCTATGGAAAAAATCAATTTTAAAAGTAAAAGAACTCTTTGATGGTTCCAGTCACATACCATGATTTCAATTTGCATTCAATATGACAGCATTTAAGATACACAGAAGCTAACATAACTGATGACCACCTTTTTTGCTGGTAAAAGCACAAGTTTCAAAAATGCTCATAGTTGGATCCTTTCTAATACCTGTCACCATGATATTACCCAACACACTAACAGCCCAAAGAGCTGAGGAAATTTTTTATGCAATTGTATATTTTCAGCCAATATATTCTACCAGAACCTGATCCCTGAGTGGTAGCACCAATGATTAAATACCATTTTCATGCAGCTGATTCAGTACCAATGCACTTAAGAGTTAAGATTTGGGGTCCAAGTTACTGATGTAGTGATTTGAATCTAGTAGTCCCTTGCAAGACAAAAATGACAACAACTGAAAATGCCTCAAATATCCTAAGCAGTACAGTAGTACATTATACGGTACAACCATTGTTTGCAGAATTTTCCAATTCATATGGAATGCAGTTGCCAGGCTGATTATGATAGGAAATTAAAAAAAAAAAACCTGAAAATGCTCAAAGTTGGTCAGGATCTGTCCTGATTCAGTTTGGATTGGGCGGACTCAGCAGTCAGCATAGTTGTCAAGGCGACAAGGCGTCCAAGGCGTTGAAGGGTACCGATTCCGCTTAGGCGACAAGGCGGCCGCTTAGGCGTCGCCTAGGCGGTCAAGGCGGTATTCAAGGAAGGCTGAGTCGAGAGGTTGTTATATATAAAAAAAACATAAATATAATTATATTTGTTATGTTATAATTGAATATGAGTGTTTTTATCAATGCACATAAGTAAATATGATGTGTGTGTGAAAGAGAAGAAAGTTAAATAATTTTTTATAAAATTTAAGTATATAACTCATTTATGATTATAAAATTTATATATGTGCAATAGTATAAGTGATGGTAAAATATTGTTATAATATTATTAAATGGGGGGGCACAGAGTAGTCGCGGATCGACCTGCGCGGTCAGGTCGCGGGGGTCAAGGGGCGCGCCCTCGCGGGGGTTGTCGGGAGGGTGAAGCCCCCGAACCCCAAAAAGTATGTAATAGTATAAGTGAGACAAAGAGAGAGAGAGAGGAAAGAGTTGAAAAAGAACTTAATTAAGTATATAATATATGTTTATAATCATAAATCTTAAATATGTATGATAGTATAAGTGATAATACAATATATTAATATATTGAAACTATCATTAAATAAGTGTCCCTTGTGAGGGGTATCAAGGGAGAAAAATCCCTCAAAAACTTTTTTTAATGATGTAAAAATACCCAAGGCGCCTTGCTTGGGAGCCTTGGGCGCCTAGGCTGGCGCCTTGGGCGCCTTGGCGGGCGCCTTGGGCGCCTTTTTGGCCCCAGACAAGGCGCCCTGGCAAGACGCCCTTGGAAAGGCGCCTTGCCGCCTAGGCGGCGCCTAGGCGCTGCCTAGGCGGGCGCCTTGACAACTATGGCAGTCAGCACTCTATCAGACAGGAAAATGCTTATCTGGCCAATTTGGATGGAATTTTTATTATTTCGTGAAGTTATTAACATACTGGAATACGTCAATCTGGTTAATTCCAGCTGATCCATCCTTGAATCAACCATATTGGCCTATTGACCTGTGAGTCCTGACCTGAGTCTGAGTCTGATTGTGGCCAAATCCTGACTACTTCAGTACTTCAGACTTCAGCCAGAGCAGTCATCTCAAGCAAGTGTTGATTAGTTTTAACCAATTTTGGATGATTTCAAAGCTAATATGGATCCTAAAATTCATGGAATGCAATACTAACATAATCAAAGCAAAGGGAAGCTAATCCCTATTAAATAATACAACCTATGTTTGAATGGTTGAACATGACATTAGCTTATATGAATCGAAACATGTGCATAAATGTGCATTGGAAAATGAAGGTACTTCATGGATGAAAATCTCTAGATGTGGTTGATTATTACATTGACCCATTGACGAGGACTGGATTGGATCCGATGGACAAGAATGTTGAAGATGTTGTTCGAGTTTCAAGTAGACTTGTATTTTTTTATGTAGTTGTGTTTAAGAGTTAATTTTTTGTATTTTCTTTTAGTATATGGGTCATTTTGTAATAGAGTTTAAGTGAGGGGTTAAAGTTTAAAAGTGGCTTTATAAAAGTCACCACACTGTAGAGAAATGAGATATGATGAATACAAAATGAAGTTGACTTTTGGTTGGTCTCTCTGGGTTCTCTCTCTTGCAGTTCTTTTTCCTCAATGCTGGTGCCTCCATACAATTCTAATGGGTGCAGTCCACACCTCTTTCGTCCAATAGGTTAGTCTTCACCTCCGGCATAGGCTGGCCCTCCTCCTTCAGTCCTGGCGATTGGCAGCTTGCTCTTCATCTCTAGGTGGTGGTCTAGTCTTCTTCTCCACTCTCAATAGCCCTGAGCTCCCCTCTATTATTGAGATTGCCCGGTTCCCTTCGCTCCTCTAGTATCATCGATTCTTTCTTCTTCTTCCTCAAGATCATTGGTGACTAACTATGACTTTGTCTACTCTTCTACGGCTTCGATGAGGCTTAATTGAGTTTTGATATCGCATCTACATCCAACAAGATCAAGATCCTGTCATCCATCTCCGGCTTCTTTTCCTTTAATCCATCTTCACTGTAATCCCTCCATGCTCAAACACCACTGTCTGCTTCCAACCTCTTCCTCTTCTCCTCCCCCCACACCAGACACTTTTCTTCTCCATCCTCACCACCTACTGGTTTTATTTCTCCACCATGAGGTCGCCCCTCCATCTCTGCATACCTCCTTTTCTTTCACTGCGTTTTCTCCTCTGGCTCCCCTGGGGTTGTCGAAGCTCCTTTGCTTGAAACACTACTCCTGCCATCATCTTTACCCTTGTGGTCCCCTTCTGGATTTGTCTGGAAACCCTATGGAACCTCAACTACATCTTCCTTCTCCTAGTCTTCTCTTGTCTATGCAAGGACGGCCGACCATGATGGCATGGCATTGCCCCTTGCTCTTCACTACTTTTCAGATGAGCAAGGATGCTGGGTGAATAGTGTGCCCTTTGAAAACTTCTACAAGCCATGACGTCCTTCTCTCGGAGCTCACTAATAGCTTCTACAAGCCGCACAGGCTCAGCACGTGTCAGAGCAACCAGTCCCGCATCTGTTGATGCCTACTTGCACCATCAGGTGCACCCACAGGCCGCCATGAACCCCACCCGGGGTTCTCTTTACACTCTGCGGGTGCTTGCTAACCGCCACAACTCAACCATGTTGGGGTCCTCCAGCACTAGCCAGAACCCCTGCTAGGGTCCTCTTCATGTAGGAGGGCAAGCCATAGTAACCTAGGTAGGGTAAACTCGAGATAGCTGAGCCGGTGCCAATTCTCAGCCTGGCTCAACCTGGTTCAACTAAGTTCTCTCTAGTTCAGGTCTAGTTCAGTGGTTTGCACGCTGTTCACATTGGTTCAGGGATAGTTTTGGGCCAAACTGGTCAGTTTAGGTGGTTTGTCCTAATCAGGGTTCCCAAACCCAATTTAGGCTAGTTCGATGCTCTCAGGACCGGTTTGGGCCGGTATAGGGTGGCTTAGGGTCGGTTAAACTTGGTTCAGGGCCAGTTAGCACCCTTTTGGCCAATTTAGTCCATCTTGGTTAATTTCTAAGTTGGTTTAGTGAGTTTTCAGCTTGGTTCAGTGGATTTCAGCTTGGTTCATGCTCGGTTTACACACAAATGGCGACGTCTTCATCCCTGCCCCACATGACCCATTGGTTTATTCCAGAAGAATGCTTGCTACTTTGACTATCATTCTTGGTGCATGTGGTGGGCACAAAAATGTCTTTGGTTGACAGTACATATGAAATATAGGTCAATGAAGAGATGATACTGGCATCATGGATGAATAAATCAGAATCAAAATCAGAATTAGATTGGATTGGCCGAAATTAGCTAATTCCTTGGGAGAAAAATCGATTTGGAATTGGTGTGAATCGGTCTTTATTATTATTTTATTATATATATATTTTAAAAATCATTAAATTTTTTTAAAATAGGAAGGGCCCTAAAATTTTAAAAATAAAAACATTGATATAATTTAGTTTTATATTATTATAATAGACTTTAAGATAAGTAGATAAACTTTAATAGCAATGATCATATTATTAAATAAAGGTAACATGATACAAATGAAATATTGATATGTAATGAAATGGTATATCTTTCTTTCACCACCATCTATGGCCTCCATCTTCATCTTCATTCTCTATATTATCTTCAATGCTCTATTGAGAGCTATCTATCATGATCGGTCCATATCCATATGAAAACAATAAATCGATCATGTGAGAGAAATCATAGATGTGCTGAGGGGATAGAGATGTAGCTAGAATATAAGAGTAAAAGTTTTGGGGGTTCTGAATAATTTATTGTCTTGTACTGATCAAAAAACGTTGCATCCCAGCCAAGGATCGCGGGATCGGAATCGGAATCGGGATCGGTGGGTACCGATCCGATCCGGATCGGATCGGATCGAACCGATTCCGACCGATCCAATGGAAGAAAATCGATCTAGAATCGGTAAGAAAAAAAAGAAAAAAAAGAAAAACGATCCGATTCCGATTCCGATCCGATTCCGGACCGATTCAGGCCGATTCGGACTGATTCGGACCGATTCTGGCCGATCCTGGTCGACCCGACTGGAATAGCAAAAAAAGAAAAAAAAACGATCCGATTCCGATTCCGATTCCGATCCCGACCGATTCGGCCCATCCGATTCCGATTCCGATCCGATTCCGGACCGATTTTGACCGATTCTGCGGAGTTCATGCCGGAATCGGTCCTTCCGCATGGAATCCACCGATCCGATTCCGGAATTGGTCGGAATCGGTCCGATTCCACCAATTCTGTAAACAATGATCCCAGCACTGGTTTATCTCACTGTAATGTTGTATTTGCCTTAAATCATTGGTCCCTACCCTACTTGTACATGTACTACTAGAAGATCCCTATTTCTCTTCCACCACCTCCATCGCCATCTCTACCTAAAGGTCCTAAACCCCTTACATTTTGCTGTTGGGTAGGAGAATTGAACTCTTCCTCATTGTCATTTGAGGAAGGTGCCCGAGTACTGTTAGTTGGACTGACATGTCCCCGCTTGATCTTCTTTTTCTTTTGTTACTTCTACTTGTGATGAAGAACTCTCAAGGCCTGTACCACGTTGATATATCTTTTTCAATTGTGAGAAATACCCCAATCTAGCTGCCATTGTCTTTATCTTTATCTTGATGGGGGTTGGTTGTTACTATTATGAGCTAAGGGTTGGGGTTGGGGCTAAAGTTAAGACTAGAGTTGGAACGGGGTTGTTCAACCCTGACAATCACCTAACTGTTAGGGCTGAGAGGGGAGCTAAATGGTCCCTTAAGGGGCTATTCCAGTCGAAATTGACATGACTATTTTATTTTGATCAAAGGATAAGGGGGAGGTTAAAGAGCCCTTTAAGGGGAGGAGAATTACTATAATCGCTCGAAATCTAGGGGAGAGGGAGGGGAATTGCTTGAAGATACGAAAAATGTGGAGGGATCGAAGCCAAACTACCACTGAATCATTGAAATTGCCATCAATATTGCCAGAATCGTTGGTGTCCTAGGTGCTTTGGGTGGAGGAAGAAGGGGTTGCAATTCTTGCCCGATATCACCCTTACATCAGGCCTGAGTCAGTCCCAATATCATTAACAGTTTGGGACTTAAAGTTATCTTGGCTAAATCATTTGATTAGGTTGATTCAGCATAGATTCAAAAGAATCCGTTGATTCTTTACTGATTCCACCGATTCAGACTGATTTTGTCAAGAGTTACATCTGGATTGGTGCTCTAGGCCAACATTAAATCGGTATTGGTCAATTTGATTCAAGAATCGGCTGATTCCGATCTGATTCAACCGATTCTATATTCCATGGCTGGAATCAAGGATGTCCATTAGTGTCTTGTTTGAAGAATGGAGTCAACTCCCAAGTGGCCCATTCGCATCCTGGTTCTGTCAGGCAGGCAGTCCACACAATATTTCATTCATATTGGGGATGATAAGTTTCAAGTACAAAGAGGACACAAAATAAGTGCAAGAGTAGTAGTTTCTAGCTATATGAAGAAATCTTGAGGGGGGGGGGGCAAAGTAGTGACCGGCACCAACCTATGCCATAGGAGGGTGGGATGGTGGCAAACTATTGGCAATGTCAGAGGAGCTTCACATCCATGTAGAGACGCCTGGCAGAAGGTCTAGCCTAGAAAGATGTGGCAAGGAATCCTTCCATGTGCTAGGAAGTTCAAAGAAGGTGGACAAAGTTATGGAAGGTGATAGGTTCATAGGTCGAGCTTTGCATGCTGCATATTGTCAAGGAGGATGCTTGGTATTGGAAGGTTTGTTCAAACCATGGTTTTCAAGATAATCCAATCTGGTCTGGAGTTAGCTGATGGGAATCAGGAACAACATCTTGGTTCACAACATTCAATCTTGGTCCAATTTTTGGCCAATTGGGATCTAGGTCAGTGTCCCTCATTAATAAGCTGACCCTGCAATTTTTGCAAAGGATAGTAGAGAGCAAGGATTGTGAGATCGGGATCGGTGACCACTGATCTGATCCGGATCATCTGGATTGGCCAATCCTTTGGACAAAAGGGCGATCCCGGATTTGTATGGATCGACCAAAATTTTTATTTTTTTAATCATAAAAATTCTCAAAAAATAAAAAAATTAGGTAAATCATAGGAATGAGTAAAAGGAATTTAAAAAAAATGGAAACAATGTGGATAATGTTCTACCAAACAATGGTATACATTATAAAAACTATCATATAAGAGAGAGAAGAGAGTTAAAATAGATCTTTATAAAATTTAAGCATATAACATATTTTATGATTATATATTTTATATAAATATGTGATAGTTTAAGTGATAGTGAAATATGTTAATATGTTTATATTATTATAGATCATCGTTTGGGAATCGCGGATCGACCTGTGCGTTCAGGTCGTTGGGGTCAAGGGGGCAACGCCTCTTGTGGAGGTATTAGAGGGGCAATACCCCTTGAAGAAAATTTTTTTTTGGGGGGGGGACCGAAAACCACCTAATTTAGGGGGATCATCGTCAAAATGGAGGGATCGATCGTCACCAAGGAGGATCGCCGAGGGGAGGAGATTGTAAGGGCTTGAAGGAGGGGGAGATGAGAATCGGGGGTGGGGGGAGAATGGGGTCGATCTCCCCCTTGAGGGGATTGATTCGGGAATCAGTCTGTAATTGGGTCTTAAATTGACCCGATTCTGGACGTTTCTAGAGTTCGGTGGATCGCTCGGGATTGATCATCCACAATCCAATCCAGGAGATCATGTCAATTCCATAGTCTGATCCAGACGATCATGTCAATCATCCACAGTCTGATCCAAGTGATCATGTCAATTCTGACTGATCCGGCCAGAATTTAGGTTTAGATCACTAGTTCTGCCCTGAAATAGATCTACTAGGGCCGATCCGATTTAAGAATCGGCTGATCCCGATCTGGATCGGCCAATTCTGCAATCCATGGTAGATAGGGACTGGAGAGATCATGGAGTGGGTGATATAATGTGGCTCACCTACTGAGGAGGTGGACAGTAGGCTAGATGCTTGGGTTGCATTCATTGCGCTTGGGTATGATGAGGAGTTATCTTATATAGGACCTATAGATTGCAGAATCGGCCGATCCGGATCGGGATCGGCCGATTTTTAGATCGGATTGGACCCCTCCGATCCGATTCCCGGCGGAACTACCGATCCGGATAGAAGATCGGTCCAGATTGGTGTTTGTAGGTGGAATCGGTGTCGGAATCGACCGATTCGGTCGATTTTGGATCGATTCCGGCGATTCCCTCGCCGGAATCGGTCCACATCCCGCCGTGGCGGCCCTCTTCCCCGCCCGAACCTACCGGGTCCATCGGGACCCGGTAGCGACGGATCCAGTGACTTAAGTCACCGGATCTGCCCTGTTAAACGTATTGGGTCCCATGGACCCGATACGCAAACCGGTAGGGTTTATACCCTACCGGTTGAGGATCCGGTGACGGATCTTGGCCATGGACCCGGTAAGGCCGACGTCACAGCGGCAGCTTGCCGTTGTGGGGGCGAGTCCGGGCCACTTTTGGGCTCGAAATCTCCCCAAAATGAGGTAGATCGGAATCTGATCCGATCTACCTCTTTATTTAATTATTTTTTTATATCTTAGGGTTTTTTTAAGAGTCGATCTGGATTGATTTCTTTTCCGGCGAATTGGCTTGGATCGGACCGATCCGATCTGGATCAGATTGGTCCCCACCGATGCAGGGACCGATTCACATTCTGCGATCCTTGAATAGAACCAAACCACAAAATGGTTCATCGAAGTTATTTTTTACAAATATACTTTGGCTACAGGTGGTAGTGATAAAGTGAAAAACATGTAAGAATATGTATCTTGGGTAAAATAGATATGTAATAAACTCCTAGAAGGCTTCTGCCAAGTTGCTTATTGTTTTATAATTGTTTTTAACTGTTTGGACTTAGTATCACCAAGTAGAGCTCCATCTTCTAATAGCGATAATCTTTTGATAAATATGACTTTTCTTCATCTCCATCTTTATCAACGATGAAATGATCTTGATGTATACAACTAATTTTTTGGGTCTGTTTGCAATATGCATTTCTGCTCTGATGTTGGAGGATGTCTACTATGGGCCTTCACCCTATCTCGTTTCTGCACCAATGATAATTATGGTATCCTTGTCAAGAGATGTAATTTTTATGTCCAAGCAAGTACATCCGTAAGTCCAGAGACATTGTAATTTGAAAGCTAACATTGAAGTTGGCAGAATGTTAGGCGGAGGTTAAGATACTTAAAGATATAACAATGTCATAGCTAAGGAAAACATGCTATCATATAGGCATCCATGATTTGCTCATTATTTATCATCTTTAAACAGCAAACAATAGCAGGCTAGACTATCAGGGCTGGGTCATTTAACTCAACCCTGCATTAAGTGTAAACCAAGGTTAGGACGTGATATTTGGACTCTCAGCTTGCGTCAGTTGACAATGATTCATCACTGCTAAATCCATAACCCAGGAAGATATGGCCAACTGAAATATGTGACATCCTATCCACAGTGCTTTTCTGATTACCTGGAGGGTTTGATGGTGAGTAAAGTGCAGACAGTGAGCCAGTTTCAGGCATGAAGCCTGATATTTTATGAGGTTAGGGAGAAGAACCTCTTCAGATATAGCTTCTTTGTATCAGCATTCTTGCTCCATGTCAACACTCATCAAATATTTGCAGGAAATAATTTCAATGCTTTTTAGAAGCTTCTATCTTTCCTTTGTGTGCAATACTACATACTCAAGGCCTCAGCAATGACAGCCGCTATCTTTTAACTCATATTTTGTTATCCTGCCACCTATGTTTGCTATGTACTCTTTGCAAGTATGTCAACAAGAGCTCAGAGAATGGAAACCTGTGGTTGGTATCACCATATCAGTGCTAGCTTCTATTTGTCTGAAAGGTGGAATTTGGATTCACATTTTGTTACCTTAAGTGCTTTCTAGACATGAAAGAGGAAATATATTTATCTCTTAATCGCAGTTGAATATAGGAATGCCTGTATTGATCCATGTGTTAATCGATGATCATCATTGCTTGTTTTAGTAGGATTTTACATCAAAAAGATACCTAATGAGTCATAATATATTTAGATATCAACCCTTTTCCTTGCACATTACCCGTACAGATTTCTCTAATAAATAAAACCTAATTTCTAACTATTCCGCTAAAGCTCTTAAAAATTTGAGTTCACATTAAAATTTATAAGTAATTTTTTTCTACAAAAATTGTTTCTGAATTTATGTTGCTTACTTTTGCAGTGACTTGCAGGCCTATTTGTCTCGTCTTACTGTTTTCTTGGCACCTGAGAGTAACAAATTCTTGATTCTGGTTGATTACCGTTCATGCTTGACTGATTGGAATATGCAGCCAGCACGCTTGTGGCAGCTCATGGTTATCAAGGTCTATCATGAATCCTTGTTTATAGCTTCATTATTTTATAACTTCAGTTATTTATGTTTTATACTTTCTAATATTCAGTCTAGGCTCTCTCCTTTTGCAAATACCAAGGTGAAAAAGGAGAAAAGTTCTATGATGAGGCATAACACAAAGACTGGACCACAGTGCAATTCAGATAACATTAAAATGAGTGATAGATGGTTGTCCTTGATTAATTCTGCATTATACCAAAGGAGAGACCTACTGCCTATGAAGAAGCTGAAAGATTCTTTGGCGCTGAACAGTGATTTGCATCATTCTTTATATGGCTTTATAGTCTTTGAGATTTCATGGGCTCATGTACGTGGCATCAACTATCTTAATGAGCTTCAGGTGCTTTTTATGGCAATAATTTACTGTTTCTTTTCTTTTTTTTGAAGTTGACGTTATTTTGACATAATTTAATTACTTTTTCGTGCAGACAGACACCTCATTGGCAGTGGAGGCCAAGCTAATGAAAAGATGGGAATTTGACAGTGTTCAGCAAGCCTCTAGCTCCCTATCTTCTTGGTATTCAGGGACATGCTATGAGCGGTCACTCTTGTTGGAGTATTTGGATAATGGCTTTCATACAGGTAATTGCTTTTGGTTACCTATATTACCTATGGTAGTTGTTCACAGATAACTAATGTAATTGACTGTACAGGGGACATATTTTATGATGCACCAGCAGATGCTTCTGCAGTTAAGGTACATAAAAGTCATATATACAATAGTGGTGAAGATGATGCAACTATTGAAGATAAACTTTCAGAGGATGGAGCCAGTTCAGATTCCTCTGCATCAGTAGAATACCCTGAAAGTTTATTGTACATGCCACCTTCTGTATCTAATTCATGTAAACGACGAAAGATCACAAAGTCCACTGTCAGCAGCGATGTAGATGAAGCTTCTGAGGCAACATATGGCGAAATCATCAGTTCTCCTAGAGAATCTATAGCATCCACCTCAACATATAGCAGTGATAGTGAAAGTTCTAATGTGGCTATTGAGGCCACAGTTTACAGGGATGTGCTGGTCATATATAGATTTAATGATTGTGACCTCCCATTTAAACTGAAGGAAATAATTGTGTCGGACCTAAGGCTACTTACTTTATTGGAGTATGGACTTCCATCTTGGGTCATTTTTCTTCAATCTTATCCGGTAGTCTGCCATCTATATCGCCCATGGATGTGTCCTTTAGCAAGAGTATTATATGTACTGATATCTTTCATTACAGTCCTGATAGGATTTTATGACTTGTATAAGAATGTTCCCATTCTGAAAGCAACAGCATCCAGCATATGTGGTCCATTTTTTGATTGGATTGAGAACTGGGAAATGATATCTAGGATTAAATATTTGGGGACTATGCTCTTCATCCATAATTTTGAAATAGCTATCAGATGGTTTCTGATGGCCAGCCGTGCAATTAAATCACTTCTTGAAGTAATAACAAAGCCATTCGCTGGGCCAGTGGAGGAGCTTGTGGAACTCCTTGTTCCTTGTTGGACAGCCTGTCTTCAAATCTCTGGAATGCTGGGTTCGGTTGCTTGGACTGTAGGTGAAACTGCATGCAGCTTGATCGGAAGCATTATGCAGATTATGTTTTGGCCATTTTGGTTTGTTCTTTCAGTTATCTGGACCTTGGGTGAGGAAATCTTTGTCACAATAATTTTCATCTAAAGCACTTCGGATTACTTTTTCTAGTAGCAAGTTATGCTTCAGATTTACATAATAAAGCTTGTGTTTTGCAGCAACCTCTATTCTATACCCTGTTTGTTGGATCCTCTGGGAAGTGGTAATTGCTCCAGTCCGCTTCATCTTTGCATCTCTAAATATGATGATGGTGCTTTGTGCCTATGTATATAATATGATAAAGGGGATTTGGTCATCTGTAGCCCCTATATTTCAGATTATGCCAAGGTCTGGCATGATGGTACAGACATATGAGGTTCCTTTATGGCGTTCACTTTGGAATGATCTGTTTTCAAAGGTTAGTAAAATCATGTACACGTTTGAGGTACTTGCTGTAGTATTTAAGATTCTCATTATGCTTTGGATAGGTTTTTCGTGCTGTAAAAAGCATTCTATATGGTTTTATTGCCTTCTTCACAGCCTGCAATAGGCATCGGCTGAGGTATGTATCTTATCTGTTTTAGGCTTTTCGATGAGTACTTTCTCGTCAGTTTAAATGTTGATTTATATTCCTTGTGCATAATTATTTTCAAATTTTTAGAGAATTTCTGTCATTCCAGTCAGAGATGCTATTTGATTTTTCATTTCATTTTTAAAACTTATGAATAATTTTTAAAAATTGCAAAGAATATTTTTTTGGACTTGTCTCGTTGAGGATGCTATATTATATTGAAACTGTTATGTGAAATGTAAATTTTGTTACATTGGACTCTTCTGTGTGAACTGCTTAGATAATTTTAGTTCATATTCCATAGGTAGTGAAGCTTAGGAGCAGAACATGGAGTATCCTATGTTGAATATGGCAATATGCACCTTTATTTACTGTACAAGAACCTCATAGAGGTTAATCAATAGTTTATTTCAGAGGGTAGACAGGTAGATATTCTAGTTACAATTGGCAAAGGCAGTTCATTTCCTCTTATTCTTACTCAGACAGATTCAGTCACATTTCAAGTGCACAAATTGTTATATGCCACTCTTTTATGAACCAGCAAACTGCCTTTTTATTTGGTTTGTGTCTCAATTGGCTCATGAAGCCTATGCAAAATGTATCATCTTACTCATGGACCAGGTAGTCCGAGGTGAGATGCTGTTTAGATGAGGATCGCACAACTGCAAGGTGCTTGATGCAGCTGTTTACTGATTAAAAAGGGTGTACGTAACGTAAGCACATAATATATTTGTATTGATATATACTGTAAATATCATTGATCTCATCAGATTATTAGTTTAAAATCATAATGGATTAACAATACGAAGAAAATATTGAATAATTTTGACTTTTATAAAGGAAGAAAAGCTACAAATGGGTTTAGGCAAAGTAACTGACATGCTAAGGGTGTTGGTCTTGCCTGCCCAAATAGGGCACTGCCGAGACTCTATGGAGCACCATGGGCTCTAGCAAGGTCTCCAGCGACCCACCCACTTTCTCTCTGCACTCCTCCAATATAAATGAAAATAAATAAAAAGTGCCTCTAGCACTTAGGCGCTTGCATGAGGCCTTCAAGGCAATGTGACCCACTCTTGCTTTGGTTGCCTCTCACCTTTCACAGTATAGCTTCATTGTCATATTCTCTGTCCTTGGTTGCCATGGTATGCATTTTGCCTATTGAACATGTACTTAACTTAACCATTCGATGCCTCAATGCATTAGTTGGATCATGGACCAAAGCATGTGGAATTCGTTGGTCCTTACTGATGTACTCACAATACTTCTTGGTATCCATCCTATGAGGGTTGGTTTTGGGCACTAGGGCCAGCGAAACCAGGTGCATCTTTGCTGATTGATAGGTTCTAATAAAGTGGAGGACTGAAGGTTAGTGTTGGCGCTAATGTCTCTTGCAGATGATGCTCCTTGCAGTCCCTTGAGTTAGTGCTTTCCTGCCTATGATGCTAGTATCAATTTCTCTAGCTTGGGCTCTTTTATCTTGAAAATTTTGTTAGCTAAGTTGGATGAAGACTTATTTGTCAGCTGAGTCATGAGTGAGATGATAACTTTCCCGGCCATGGTTTATTGAATCGGACTAAATTGGATCGAATCGGCCGGTGTCGATCCGATTCTGGCCTAGAGCATCAATTCAGATGTGACTCCTGGCAAAATCAGTCTGAATTGGGTGAATTGGTACCAAGCACTCAAAGCGGTCCGATTTTACTTTGAATCGATCAGTTTAGACCGATTAACTGAGACAACATATGTCCCAGACTGTTAACGTTATAAGGCCCATTATTGATTCAATATCACCGGTTTAAGGGTGAAATTGGTGACAAATCAGTTCTCCCCCTTCTCCGTGGTGAATCAGTTAATCTAGCCTCGATTTCTGTGATTTTGACAATATTCTATGTAATTTGGCTTCGATTCCTTCCCCCTCCTGTGATCTTTGGGAGATTCCTTCTTCCTTACCTCAAATCCGGCCAATTCCTAGTCGATTCCGACCAAAAAAACCCCCTTAAGGGTTGTTTGGGGCATGGAATCAAAATCGGAATCGGTCATTACCGATATGATCCGATTTGAATCGAATCGGCTGGAATCAGCTAATTCCTGGGAAGGAAAACCGATTCCGCCTAATCCGGAATTGTTTTTTTTATAAAAAAAAAAATTATAAACATTTTTAGAAAAATAAGAAATATACTAAAAAATTCTTAAAAAAAGAAATGTAACATTTAACATACTTAAAGTGTTATTCATACATGATAACATGATAATAATTGCAACATGATAACATGATAAACAAATGTAACATGATAACATGATAAACAAATATAATATAATAACATGCATGGAATGCGATCTCCCGAGAATCTCTCGAGATCTCCCGAGAATCTCTTTTCTTCCTTGCGTCCGAGAAACGAGATCGCCGAAACGAGAATATCTATGTAGTACCTGTGATACCTTGATCTTCTCCGC
Organism: Cryptocoryne crispatula var. balansae; assembly: GCA_036172225.1. Classification (NCBI taxonomy): domain Eukaryota; kingdom Viridiplantae; phylum Streptophyta; class Magnoliopsida; order Alismatales; family Araceae; genus Cryptocoryne; species Cryptocoryne crispatula. The sequence continues at coordinate 22,347,035 of CM069919.1, forward strand.
CTATTATTATCCCCAATTTGTTAGATGATCTTGTTAAGTTTCCTTCTTATATTACCAATTTTATTATGAAATCCTTCCAAATATTCATCTAAACATTATTGTTTGATAAAATTTCACAGCTTAATATTTTAATAACTATATATGTACAATTGACCCAAAATGTTATCAATTTCCTATCTATATTGTTCAAGATAAAACTTTGATCTGACATAAGATCCTTTGTATGTCTCATGCTAACAATAGTTCACCATCTCTGTATTACGTTTTTAATTCTCTCACAACTTATTTTAATATTTAATATGAGTTCTCTTGCCCTTTTTAAAGAGATTATATGACATTCTACATCTAAACATGCACATTGATTGGTATTTCCAAGATCTAATCTCTTGAGATTTTTTTGAGATCTTTTATCTTCAATCTCCGTGAGATAAAATATAGATGTGAGATGGCAATCATTGGGTAAAGTATACCCTGCATAAATGAAATCCGAGATCCGATCTCCCGAGATTTTTCCGAGAATCTCACGAGATCTCTTCTCTTTCACGCTTCCGAGATGAAGCCGAGATCCGAGATGACAATCCTTGATAACATGACAATAATTATACATCTCATGACTCATGTTCACTAATATCTATGATATTGGCCTTGTCTCTTGCTCCTGCCACGACTGAGTTGTCCCTTATCATCTTGTCAATGCGGGTGCATATCCATATGAAAAGAATGCATCGACCATCTCACTGAAGCCATAGACATCGGATTGTGGCACATAAGTGGGTTGTGTAGGTGGAATCCATAGCTGTTGGAGCTCATCATATATTGGAGAATCTGACTCTGTATAATGATGTGGTGGCTGCTTATCAAAGAAATAGGCTACTGTGAGCTAGATGAGTTTTAAGTTGCTGCACCTGTATCTGCTCCACGTACATCTCCTCCTCCTCCTGGTTGGGTGGCTAGTATGCACTCCTCATCATCATCACCTAAGGAGTGTGAAAGTGCCTGTATGTTGTCATCTGGACTCACAAGATGTTGCTTGATATCTAGTTTTCTTCTCTTCACTTCTTCTGCAATGTCATATGATAACTCACAACCCACATTTTTTCAACTATCTAAAGCATCCCATTTTTCTTAATGTCATTTTTGTTTTTGTCTTCTTTAGACTGCGGATGGGCTGCGTAGCTAGGGATGGGGCTGGGGCTAAGGCTAGATGTAGTTGTACCGCTGTTGGGATAGAAGATGGAGTTGCCTGAGGAGTAGGTGGAACATCCTCAGCCTCAACGTCATCTAATTCTCCTTTTGCCTATACATGGTCCTTAAGATCAAACTTAGGTGGATGATCCCTGGTTGTCCTCTCCTCTATCCAAGAAACAATTGAGTGTTCCTTTTGAAATATTTGGTCTATGCCAACCTCTTTAGGTGGTGTTTGTGCTCTCTATCTTTACTCATATGATCCACCTGTGAATCGTGCAAATTTCTCATTTGAGATCTTTTGTCGGTTTTTGATAGTGTTTATGCACAATCTCATGTTATAATGGCAAAAGACATGTTTCTCCAGCCTATCAGATGTAAGCCTATTCATATATCTGGTTGAATGTACTCCAATTCTTTTCATAATGAGAAAAACTAGTGCTCTGTCTCAATATCTTGATAGCAACAACAGCTAATGGGTACCATCCACTCCTGACATTGACTTGAACCCACTACTAAGCTAACAAAAAATAGTGAAAAATTAGCCCTCTCTAGGCAAGTAATGGAGTTCTTAAAGAAGGTAATAAAAACATGATTTTAAATAAATATAGTAGGAGAAACGTTGTCACAAGAATATCTTAGATCAACATTCAAGTATACGCCAACCCTCATCTTATAGTGCTTCATCTAAAAATTAATAAATATAAAATGATTAGTATTCATAATTATTTCTTAACTCTCAATTATTAATAAAACTTTCACTTACTTTTAACTCAGCTTCTGTCTTATCTCACTAAGATCGGCACAAACGTTGAATGATTGAGAGTGTACCCCGCAACACCATTATTATTGGACGCCTGTCTTCTATATTGGATGTGGGAATTCAAAAAATATCCTACAATCATTAAAGCATATTTCATTATTAACAAACTGAATATTGACTAAGTAGAAAGTAAATAAGCACAAAGATATTCACTGACCTGCAGCATGTGCTTCATAATATAACGTCCTATCTCATCTGTCATCAATGATCTTCCACTATTTTTGTACTCTCTAAGATTCTTCTCTTTAATTTTCAACTTCGCATGGTCCATTGCATCATACAGAGTACTTATTTGGTTTCTACCATTTGAGTCAACCAACCTCAAGACAACTACTAGTGGTTCAATAATTGTCAAGTAATAGACAATCGTCTCCCAAAATCTTTTGTTAGTGATTTGCCGTTCAGCCTTGACAAAAAGTATTCAACTAATCCTCCTTATTATGCAGGTTGTCCACCATATACTAATATTACTTCTCGTACTGGGTGAATCTAACCAATGCATGCTTGTGTCGATGCAAACTTTCTAATATAATAAAGTTCGTAGCAAATCTAGTAGGGTTTGGCCTAATAAGATCGTGCCCTCCAGTGTACTCTCTCATGATATGTAGTAGATGAGGATGTGAATAAATGAAAAAAGTAATAACCTGTAACTGCCTCACAAATGTAGAAACTATAGTCTCCTTGCCTATATCCTCTAACATGAGGTCAATAATGTATTGCATATGGTATCCAAAAGAGATACTACCTCTTCTCTATCAATTTCTTCCATGCCGCCTTGTAGAAGGGTTTATTGTCAATCACGAATTGAGCCACATTGTTTTTCCCAATCTTCTCCACTATGACATCCATCATAAAAATATGGTCATTGTTCTTGATTTGACTTGAAACATCAACTGACTTCAAAAAAGTGGTATCCTCTGAACAATACATCAAGAAGTTGATCATGCTTCTCTTGGTGATGCTTGTCCACCCTTCACATATAACTGTGCAACCCCTCTCATTCCAAAGCAACTTGAAACTTTCTATCTATTGTCTCAATTCCTATACCTCCTTATCTAACCCACTAGCATAGATATGCTTACTAGTAGAGACTTGCATTTTCGGTTCAGCCTCAGCAACAACATCAATCATAGTCAGAAAGTAGGAGTTGGTGACTGCATGTGTTGAGATATCTACATTAGTGTAAACAAATTCATTAGCCACAAACAATGTTAATTAAATGAAACATACATACATACATACATACATATGTTGATTAACCTATGTTGATCAGCCTATGTTGACAAGGTTAAGCCTATGTTGATTAGCCAAACACAGGGTCAGCTCTAGACTTTTCTGCTCCCCTCCTTTCTTCCTCCATTGCTTCTATGTGCTTGCTTGCATGTCTAACTTTCTTTAGTTCGGAGTCTATGGATGAGTCCTCACTCTCTGACTTCGGTTTAGCTCTTGCCTTGCCTTTCCCTTTCCTTTTATGGGTTGGCATTTCTTCCTTCCTCCTCTTAAGGAGCTCATTATGCAAGTGCTACCATTGTTCAGTCCTAATCTCATGTTGTAAGGCTCTTTCAGTGAGGTAGCCTCTCATCTCTTCACTCATCTCCTTAGACACCTTGTCATATATCTTAACATTGCCACCTAGTCCGGTAATGCGTTGTTTCAAGCAAAAAACACTCCATTCATCTTCTTATAACACCACTTGCATTGAACCCTCTTTTTTGTCATATCTACTATGTGTCTATGATCCTAACTGACATCATGCCAGCTATCATCACATCACCTTCGCTATGGTTGGCTATTGCTTGCATCTACAATGCACGCAAACAATTAAATATGGTTATTAGAGAGCAATAAAATTTGTTTAGGAGATGTTCGAGAAGAGAACAACCTTTTACATGGGTTATTTGGTATGTTTAAACCATTATGGAATCGTCGGCAAGCGTAGAAATGAACGTAGGAGAATTCAGATAAAGAAATCTTACAAAGCAGATGAAAGGGAGGAAAGAACGACCCGTGAATCACTGAAATTGAGAATTGGATCATTAGAATCTAAGAAGGATCATCGGAATCACTTAGGAATCGTCGAAATTATTGGAATCACCATCAGAATTGACCGTCCTCACTGGAATTGCCAGAATTGATGCCGTCACTATTGGAATCAATCGATGACAAGCTGAAATCATTGAAGGAACCGTCAGAATCTCCAGAGGTGTTCGACACTTAAAAGTGGCCATCAGAATTGGTTCTTCTAGGGCCTTATTTGGCTGGAATCAGATTCATACTACGTATGATCAAGGCCGATATCGATCAGCCATCGGGACTTAAGTTGTCCCAACAGAATTGGTTGATCTGACCGATTCTAGGTCAGAATCAGTAGAATCGGATCGATCCTGACCGATTCCCCCAAAATTAGATCGAAATTGACCGATCTAATTAAGAAATCGGCCGATTCCGATCTGATTCCACCAATTCTATAATTCATGGTTTGGGGTGACAACCTAAGTTAATTCTAATCAGAACAACCCCTTTAAGGGGTTGTTTGGCTCTGACAGTCACCCCCCTTAGGTTATTGCCAACCCTTTAAAGGGTTGAACAACCCTAGTAAGGGGTGGTTTAGTCACCTGTATCCCTCCAAACAGCCCCATTAGGGGGTTGTTCAGTCTCTTTGGTCGTCCAAAGTCCAAACAACCATGCTAAGGGTTTGTTGTTGTTCAATTCAAACTTCCTAATTCCATATTCAGTAATCCATTTAATCGGTGAAGTTAAACATATTTTTAGCATCTTTGATTTCTTATCTTTTGTAGCCTAAATAGTCAAGGAGCAATAGCTAAGCACGAATGCACCGTTGCACCTTCCTCCGATAATATTGGGTGGGAACACAGACATGGTTGATTTTGTCGAGAAAAAGGTACAATTTAGGTGGTGTGAGAAATAGATGAATATAGAAGTTTTTCATTTGAAGCAACACATAGGAGATGTGGGTGAAAATATAAAAAAAATGTGATAGTGCCCAAAGAAAACAGTGAAGCCATGAGGGCTTACCTTATTAGAAGAGCCTCACAAAGGAGGGCTTGTGTTGAATAAAGGGAGGAGTTACATGAGAAACTTATGGGAAGAAGAGATAAGAGACCTAACCATAGAGGCATGGGAAAATGACGAGTTTGAGAGGTTGAGTCATCATCTGAGTCTGATGAAGATGAACGCTTGAGAAGAGCATTTCAAGTGAGCAAACAATCAAAAAGGGAAGATGAGGAGAGGAGGAGAGTAGGAGGCTCTAGAGCCAAGGACATCATATCATCGGTCACAATCCACCCGACCCACACCTACTGAGGATGTTGGATGATGGGGAATAGACGACCCAAACAGGGACACAAATGCAACGGAGCAGCAATACTCAAATATAAAAAAATTACATACTGATTCTAGACAGATATTAGGGAACACAGGTAGTAATTCATGAGAAACTAGAAGATTAAGTGAACCAGAGCATGCGAAAACCAAGAGGATGATACATCATGCTTGATAGGATAAACCCCCGGATAATACCGATATGCTCAGACTATTAACATAGTAGATTTAAAACGACTGGAGCAGGTAGCATTCAAAACTCACTGAATATACCCAACAACAATCATTTAACAGGTTAGGACCTAACTCTCAAGCATGGCATAATCGAACAAGAATAATGAACTTGCAAATGAACTATTACAGAGAGGGTGAAAGAGGTTACCTCATATGCCGAACTGGAAAATATATCGAAAAAATTACCGTAAAAACTTTAGCAGTACCGCATCCAATGCTGCATCGTCTCGGTCGCCGGAGGAGCGATCCAAGCCATCCCGAAAAAAAAAACCGGCAGTACACAACAAAGATCCAGAACCCCGGTAGTATATGAGACAAGCTCAACCATTCATAGCAGTGAGGGGGAAGAGAGTGGGGTCAGTGGATACCGACTGTTGTCATTCCTCATTGGGGATTGTGGGGTTTGATACTGGCATCCGGAAGGTCACCTGAGTATCAATCCTGCTAGACCGGTGGGGTCAGTCTGGGACTAGGCACCCTCAGCAGGGACGCAGGTGCTCAAGAAGATCAGCCGGGGTCACCACCGAGAGCCGACCCAAAGCCCAATCCAACCAGCCCATCGGATGACTAAGCATCCATCATCCTCTGCCGGGACCGAGAGATCGGCCGACCGCCACAGCCGTGGAGGGAGGAGATCCACGCTGTTCGAGAACGAGCAAACTGAAGCCCACCGATGTTAATGGGGGAAAGGACTGGGGGGAGGGATATCCTTTTCATTCCTGGACAGGGCATGATCTATCCACACAGCGTATAACCAGGCCCCCATCTCCATTCTTCATGGTATGGAGTACGTGAATGGAAGAGTAAGCAAGAGAGGACCCGCACTTCATAGCAAATACCAGCCACAGAGGAGAAGAGTTCGCGGGGAACACCCAATCAGCCAGGAGAACCAGCCGACGGCATCCTCCATCATACGCGGCTCCGTCCAACTTTCCGCTCAAGGGGGAAGACTCACCGATCCAGGGATTGACCGGTTGTGAAACCTCGAAAAACTTTAATTTAAAAAAAAACTCGTCATTTGAAATTTGAATTAGGTGTGATTGGAATTGGTATGATTGTGATTTGGAAAGTTTGAAAATTTTGAAGATATGTATATATAACCTCAAAATTTGAGATTGAAATCAAATTTGGAAATTCGTTCATGTATGTATGTGTTTCGAGACATGTATATATGAAAATTGAAAATTCGAGTATTTCAAAAAGTTTTGAAAATACAATTTTTTTGATTTGAGCTTTAAACATGAAAAGGATTTTGATTTTTAAAGAATAGTTTTCCAAAAAAATCTCATCCAAAATTTATTCGTCAAATTTCGGTTTTACAACTATGAAAATATCGATATTCCATAGAAGTATAACTAATCCGACGATATACATAAAAAAATTTAAGTTCGAGGTTGGGTTCTTTGAAAATTCGTTTTGACCTCTCCCCATCGGGTGGTGCGAAGACCCGATGTTAATTAAATCGAGAACACTCGAATACCCTTGATTCGCCGCCATAGCAATTTCAAAACGATAGCGTACATCCACAAATGAAATGAACATAATAAGAGCAACGGCTCCATAACTTCGATGGAATGCAAACTTTTTATATTTAAAATTGAATTTGATTTGATTTGATTTAAAACTTTGATTTAATTGATTTGTTGATTAATATCTTTTGTGGTTGATTTAAGATTTGATTAATTGTTTAAATTAAAGTTGTTTTGATTGAATTTTAAATTTTGTTAAGTTTGTTTAATTCAAATGTATGTAATTATTTGGAGATGTTAAGATTAAAATCTTAAGTAATATTTGTTTGTTTTGTTTATCATTATTGTTTATCAATTATGATTACATGTATTTTTTTTATTTAATTGAATCCATTAATTAATTAGTTTAAGAGATTTGATTGTTTAATATTTTGATTGATTTAAAAGGTGTAAAAAAATTAGTTTTAACTTAATTAGGTATATTTTATGTATCTTCTTAGATTAAATTGGTATTAAGTCTTAATAGGTATGTTACGTTAGAAAATTTGTATTGTTTTGTTTTATTTTATGTGTTGGTTTGTTTGTTTAACTTTAAAATTATCTTAAAATTAATTTTAATTTATGAAAGTTAATTTTGATTAACTTTGATTAATTTTGGTATTTTCTGATTATTTAAGTAATTAACTTTCTTTCTCTTTTTTATTGTTATGAATTTAATATAATTTTATTTTTTTTAATCTTTTCTTATTTGCATTTCATCCAACTTATGGAGCTATTTTAACTCCCATTGACATAAAAAATACATACACCATGTAATTTCCATTAATTGAAAAAAATGTACAACTTACAAATGTGATGAACATAAAATGATATCATGATTACAATGAATCAAATCGGTTTTGAATCCATTGAGCCTTTATAGGCATTATGGAATGGATCACATCGATAATATATATAACACACCGACCTTTGGCTAAGGTTTATGGGTGTTATTTATCGATATAATCACTATCATATCGGTTTTATATTTTGGCATTCATGCATATATGTATACACATTTAGCCATCATATAAAATTGATATAATAATCCCTTGATGGGAAAATTGATATAGCATTGAGGTCATTTCATTTTGACCTTTATATGCCCATCAAAATTATTTATTTTTGATTCTTTTAAATTATGCCGAAGCGTAGAGCGTGCCCGATTGGACCGGCCCTCAATTAGCCTCGATTGTTTGATTATTTTCCAAAGACGTAGAGCGTGCCCGATTGGACCGGCCCCCAATTAGTCTTGGATCGATTTATTATTTAAGTTTAAATTTGAGACGTAGAGCGTGTCCCATTGGACCGGCCCCCAATTAGTCTCAAATCGGTTTGATTGTGAATTTTATTATTTGATCAACATTGACATTATTTTAAGCCATCCTGTTTCAATAGACGGTCACAAATTGACATCCATCTATCGTTACCCATCCTCTCCTCGTTCTGTCCAATACTGTGCGGGTAACCAAGTGGATTTGAAAGGGGATTCGAGTGTGAACAGGAAAGAGCCTTCGGGGGAAGGTCGCAAGTTTGCATTGGAGGTGCGTACGCGGCTGGGTTGGCTACGGCAAACAGAGGGGAGAAAGGGGCTGGGGCGGCGGTGTGCGCTTGGCCAGGAGGGCTTCCGGCGGAGGGAGGAGAGGGAGACAGGGGACGCGGCTGCGAACAGAGAGAGAGAGAGAGGGGGGGCCTCGCGGCTACGGCTGCGGGCGGAGGTGAGAGAGAGGGAGAGAAGTGGCTGCGGCTACGGGGCTGCGGGCGGAAGGGAGAGAGAGGGAGAGAGGAGAGGCCGTGCGCGGGCGGACAGAGGGAGAGAGAGAGCAGAAGCCGCGCGCGGTTGCGGGGCTGCGAGGCTGCGACGGGGCTGCGAGGCTGCGCGCGGGGCTGTGCGTGGTTAGGAGAGAAGGTGAGAGGCACGGCGACGGGAGCGTGACCGGGAGGTCGTCTGGCGGAAGGAGGAGAGGGAGACGGGGGAGGTGCTGCGCGCGGGAGATGGTGGAGGTGTGTAGGAGACGGTGAAGGTGCGTGCGGGCGGACGACGGTGAACAGAGGGAGGCGCGCGTGCGGTGGCGGGCGGACGACAGCCGAAGAAGGGGGCTGCTGCTACGGCTGTGAACAGGAGGGGGAGGACGGACTGCGTGCGGCGGCGGAGGCTGCACGCGGCGGAGTGTGGCTGCCGGACGACGAACAGGGGGCGCGGGAGTGTAATCGCGGACAGACAGAGAGAGGTAGAGAGACGTAGCGACCACGGAGGGAGCCGGAGACGATCACCTCCACCCCGGTAAACCTTACCTCTTCTCCTTCTTCTTCTCTTCCTTTTTTTTTTGCCCTCTGCCATAGAATCGAACCCCTTCCTGTATCCTTCGAATCCCCCTTGCTATATGCTGCCACCGTCTCCTTATCTTGCGGCGGCCATTGATCATCCGGGAGTAACGTCCTCCCCTGCCGTTACCAAGCTGACAACGTGCCTCATTGTTATGGGGGCTTCAATGCGCGTCCGTTACATGCCCCTCACCTCCTATAGGCCTTGTGCAGTAGAAGCATCCGACGGCAGCACCTTCCCAGTGCCTCGATACTTACGTCTAGCTTTTAAATTGCTTATCCATGCCATTTAGAATATTCTCTCCTTGAAGGGAGCTTCGGTAAACATCGACATCGGTCGGGACATTGCTGCAACCTTTCTCGGTTCCCTTCCGTTGACGCGTCGGACCATTGTACGTGATTCACGTCAACTTTCAGCAGGTGTTTAAACCCGTCGAAAAATGTTACGACGTCCGCGATCATCTTGTATCGACGTGTCAGAATATCATACGAGAGTTTCAACACTCTTCGTACGAACCTCGTCGTCATTTAGAACTTGTCGACGAGTCGTTGTTTGTGACAAATTCGGAAGACGTATGTAAACGTTGCATCTTCGACGGCTGAATTGCATCGTCTTGTCCACTTTTATTTATTTTGAGAATTTTTCCAGCACTTTTTAGGCGTCAACACCGGTATACTCAGGAGAAATCTGGGCTCCGGGCTACGGAACCGAAAACATGCAAAGAAGAGCAGATCGGTGAAGGCTTACTGCAGGGAGGACCTATCGAGGGATTTCTCCAGCTTTATCCATGCTATTGTCGAGCAAATACCCACGATCGGGGTCAAGAGCCACAGATCTACCGGAAAGAAGCAGTAGGACCGTCGGGAGGAGAAAACGGCTTCAGATCTGATGCTCTGAAACCACCGGAGCGTGCCGCGACAGAGGAACTCGAAGGAGAAGAAGGGAACGCGGAGGAAGAGGAAGGCTTTCCCCTTAGCAGCAAGGTCCGATGGACACCACACGACGCGGATCTGAACGGTGAATAGGGCGGAGGGAAATCGCCATCGCCGGAGCTCGGGAGCGCAAGGGGGGGAAAGCCGCGAGCGGGACGTGACCCGCAGACGTCGTATCCGGCTGAAGCCCTCGCGGATGCCACACTTGTTTCAATCGCGTTAACTGGACGGGAATGACAATCGCTTGGACATTGGAACAGTAACCAGCCAAATCGGCCTCCCACTTTTTCTTCTTCTTCTTCTCTATTCAATACGCGACCCGAGGCTCCCATTAAATAGGGACCTGGGTGAGGAATTAAAAAAAGGACCTCATATGTATAGGAAATGCGCATCAAAAAAATGCCAAGGCAGAAGAAGATATGCTGAAAGCATCGACCAAGGATATAGACAAAATAAAGTAGAGTATGTATAGGCATGCTGCTATTTACCCAAAAAAAATGTAAATAAGTGATTCGTGACCATATAATAAAATAACTATCAGGTATGCATATGTACGTAGGTATGTGTGTATATATATATAGGTATATGTTAACTTCAAAAAGAGAGGAATAGGTTCAACTGTCAGAACCAGAGGGAGCCCAGTCTCTGCGGTCTTCTTCTGTAGACCTTTGTGAAATAATCAAATTTGTCAAGGAACCTGGTGTCCGCACCATTGGAGGTAGAGAGGGATAGGGTCCATTCCATCGTTCTGCTTCAGCGTGATCCATTGAGGATCCACACATATTCAGGAGACAAAATAGCTTGTAAAAGACAATAATACAAGCCTTTAAAGATGCTAAGGCAGCCACTTTTGCAAAGTCAAGCATGTATGCTAGTGGTTCCTACATATAGGTAATAATTTTCAATTGAAAAGGTCAAATATATGTATGATATAAATTTTTTTAATGGTCCATTAACAAATTTTGTTTTCATCGTAACTTAATGCAGGCGGACTAGGATTAAAGGTCAATTAACACATGTTGGCATAAGTTCCTATTTCTAGACCATGATTGATGCATTAGGGGAGGGTGGACCAGGATTAAAGGTCCCAACCATTCGATATATCTACGTTGCCGACCTTGATGAGGAAATAGAAGAACTTAAGGCTTGAATAGAGCGCTTTAAGTTGGTTTAGAAGGAGAGAGGGTGCACAATAATGTGTGATAGGTGGACTGGCATAGCAAAAATGTCCATAATTAACTTTCTAGTGTACTGTTTAGAGGGCACAACTTTTTTAAAGTCTATTGATGCTTCAGGTCATATAAAGAATGTAGATTACATTTTTCACATATGGATGACGTTGTGGAAGAGATAGAGGAGGATAACATTGTTTAGTTTGTGACAAATAACAAACCCTCCTACAAGGTTGCAAGGAGGAATTTGATGGACAAGAGGCCACATCTCTTTTCGGTTCTATGTGTAGCATACTTTATTGACCATATATTGTAGGATATAGGCAAGGAGGCATAAGTTTCTACTTTTGTTAGCGAGGCACAGTTTATTACCTCATTTATCTATTCTCATCCATGTTTGCTCTACATAATGAGATAGCATACAGAGGCACGATCTAATTAAGCTTCGGCGGACTAGATTTATCGCATTGTTCATTGCCTTGGAGAGCTTGCACTGACACAGGCATACATTAGTACAGTTCATAGCATTAGTCAAGTATATTTGCAATATGGTTGACCTACATAAAAGGATGGATTAATTAGAGATCTTTGCACAGAAAGAATGTTTTATTATAGACAAACGTTTTTTGGAGAGGATTGTTTACTACTTGTTTATCATTGAGCCATTTGTAACTGTGTTGGGATTAGTATACTCATGTTAGAAGAACCAAATGTGATACCTCTACGACGTCATAGACAAAGTAAAATTGAAAATCAAGAAGAAGCATCGCAAAGGATATAAAAAGTGATGGAAAATCATAAATACTAGATGAGACATGACACTATACTTTGGTGTGCATGCAACTAGTAAATCTTGTTCATTGTTAGCCATAAATTAGTTATTACTTGCTTACATAAATGTATGTTCTTATGTTATATTTCATGAATGTAGGATATTTCTTAAACCCCTGAATGCAATATGAATCACAAGTATGCAATGATTAAGAAGTACTGAGGGGTACTTTGAGTGTGATACAAAGTTTTTCAAGAACTTAGCACGGTGTCATTACATGGGACCATTAATTAGTATAATAGTTTTATGACTCTTAATTTTTCAGATGCAATTTTATATGATGAGGACCGGAGTATACTCAGATTTAGATCTGAGGTATTCATTTGTCAATGTTTCCTCTGGTATGTTGAAATAAAAAAGAATTTTTTATATTTTATGATATTTGTCTAAACTTATTTAATTAATAGTAAAATCATGTTTTGTTGTTCTTTTGCAACTGAGTGATGGGTGTAAGTCAACATCATAAGTGTTGAAATCCATTTGCATCAATTGCAATTCGTATTCTTAGTTAGAGCACAAATTTCACCCAGTGCGAGAGGAACTGGAGTACATTTAGCCTTATTTACTTGAAGAAAAGAAACAAATTAACATGTAAAAATTTGGAGAAATTAGTGTTCTGCCATTATAACGTGCAACTGCCGATAAAGAATATCAATGACCATCAGAAAATAACAGAACAAAGATTCGCATGATTTACAATAGATCCATATGAACAAAGGGCATAACAAAAGTATAAAAACTAGATACTTCTAATGTTGATGTGGACTATCTATCTTAGGAGGACCACTCATTGTCTAGGTGGAGGAGAAGGCAGAGAGAGAGCACCTCCAGAGTTAAATCTTGAGGATCGTGCATGAGCCGAAAGGGAACTAGATGACATTTAGCCTAAAGATGAAGATATGCGGCTGGATATCTCAGCTACTCCAGCTCTAGTCCCAGTCTCAGCCCCAACCCTAGCCTCACAACCAACTCTTACTGAGATGAAGACAAAGACTATGGTTACTTGATTGGGACGTTTCTTACAATTGAAAAAGGTATATCAAAGTGACATGGGCCTTGGAAATTCTTCACCACAAACAAAGGTAAAAGCAAAGAAAATAAAGTTGGACATAAGGTGAGGACTTGTGAGTCCAACTTATTGTACTTAGGCACTTTCCTCAGATGACGATGAGGACGAGTTCATTTTCTCTACCCAACGATAAAATATAAGATGTGGAGATGGCCATGGAGGTGGTGGAGGAGATGAAGGATTTTCTACACACCAGCATGGCAAGGGTAGATGATTTAGGGTAAAGACAACACTCTAATGGGAGAAACCAACATTGAAATCAGGGTTTTTTGATCAGTATTCTGTAACAAATTATCTAGAACCCTTTCAGGACTTCTAACCTTATATTCTAATTGCATCTTTGGGCCCTGAGACAGTGTCTACAATTTCTCTCAGATAGTGGCTAGTTGCATTATACGTCTCAGTGGAGCATCCAGGAATACAAGCAATGAAGAAGATGGAGGCTGTAGATTATGATGAAAGAAAGGTAAAATATGTCTATTGCATGTCAATTTTTATTTGTATCTTGTTATAATTGTTTAATGAAATGATATTTGCTATTACACTATATTGACTTATCTTAAAATGTATTGTCGATTTGTAATCCATACATGAAACTATGTTTGATCAGTGTTTTTATTTTTAAAATTTTTTAGGCCTCTCTGATTTTTGTGTATTTTTTAGTGATTTTTCTGATTTTGTTAAAACGAAAAAATAAAAAAAAAATGATTCAGACCGATTTTAAGTCAGTTTTCTTTTAAGTGAATCGGTTGATTCGGATGGAATTGATCCTAACCAATTCCGATTTTGATTTTGATATTTTCATCCATGTTCTCAATTGAATAGGCATCTTTGGTAGCTACTTACTAAGATTTTACTTCTTATAAATATATTTTTTTCATCCACATGGAAGGACATGGAGGCTTTCTGGAGGCCTCTTGGTCAATGGAAGATTAGGGTTGCATAGGTGCAACTAGGTAAGGATCCTAGTCACTTTATACACAACCTTGATAAAGCTAGTTTGGAAAGTCTTTCTATTGTTCTTGAGCTTACGATAAACTGCCTAGGGATCATTTTATAGTGGAATGCTGGAATATGCTCTAGAATCGATTGGAGTATTAACCATTGAGTAAGCTTGAAGTAACTTGCAATTGATAGGGCCTTGCAAAGGGTCATATGGTCGAAGATCGACAATAGAGTCTCAACACTCGATGGTTCAGAAATGTTCACCATGAGCAAAGGATTAAGGATTGGTCGAATTGGATTAGAATTGACAGATTCTAGAATCTTATCACATTCAACTACATTGATTTGATATTGGAGGACATGGGCAAGGAGACTTTAATTTCTACACTTGTGAGATAGACACAACTGATCACATTCTTTATCTATTCACATCCTCGTTGTTTACTGTACATCATGAGACGCCATTTAGAGGGGCATGATTAGATCAGGCTTAGGTTGACTAGATTTGCCACACACTTCATTGTCTTGGAGAGCTTGCACCAATATGAATATACACATGTCTGTTTTATAGCATAGAGGAGTATATTTGCTATATAGTTGACCTACACAACATAATGAATCGATTAGAGATTCTGGTATAGATGGAATGTTTAATAATGGCTTAACATTTTAGAGTGAATTATTTATGACATGTTTATCATTGAGTCACTTGTAAATGTGTTCGAGATTAGTAGACTTAATAAGAGAAACCAGATGTGATACCTCTATGATGTTATGGATAAAGCAAATATGAAAATTGGGAAAAAGTATCATAAATGTTATTGGAAGTGATGGAATATCATAGATGTCGGGTGGGATATGACACTACACCATGATTTGTATGCACTAGGTAATTCTTGTTATATATAATTTAATTATTACTTTATGTATAAATGTGTGCTCTTATGTCATATGTGATGATTGTAAGATATTTTTTTAACCCTCAAATACAATGTGGGTGCAACGATCTAGAAGTCTTGAGGGATATGTTGTCTATAATACAACAACTTTTAAGAACTCAGCATGACATGTGTGAAGAAGTATGAAAGTTATGTTTCTTGATATTTTACATTGATCCACTAATAGTCTAATAATTTGATGACTCTCAATTTTCAGATATAATCTTATAGAATAAGAATTAGAGTATACTTGGATTGAGATTTGAGATATTCATTTGACAAAGTTTCTCTTGATACAAATCTCATTTTGTTTTACTATATGTAAACACTTATTGTGATAGTATCATTATGTTCTATTGTTATTTATTTTGCAGTCAAATGGTGGATGCAAGTCAATGTAAGAAGTGGTTGAAATCCACTTGTTTAAAATCTATTTGCTACAAATGTGTTTCGAATTCTTAGTTAGTGCATAAGTTCCTCCCAGTTTGAGAGGAGCTAGAGTATTTTTAGCCTAAGTCATACCAAGAGAAGGAATATGTTAACATTTGACATGTTGGAGAAATTTGTTTTTTACTACTACAATATGTGGCTAATGATTATGAACATCAAAAATGGTTAACAAAATGTAGAACATAGATTCTCTAGATTTACACGTGAACTATATGAATAAAGAGCTGAGTCGGAAGCACATGGACCACCTGTTGAAGATGTTAATGTAGATTACATCTTTCAAAAAGAGCACTCATTTGCTACGAGGGTGAAGGAGGTGGATAGAGAAACCACCAAGATGATCCCATAGCTGAAGGGTAGCATATAAAACTTATAAAACATATGGATGAAAATGGTTTAATAATAATTTAATAAGTAATTAGTAATCAAATAAACATATAACGCATAAACAGAAAATAAAAGAAGAAACAGTCAAAATAGGCAGATAATGGGTGAAAAATCAATGGTCCTCGTGAAAATATCACAACATAAATGAGCAATTCAATAACCCTTAATTAACATAAAGAAAATAAATAAACATCTTACAACAAAAGAAGATAAATAAACAAAGACAAAAAAACTGTAGACAAACACAAAAGCAAAAAAAGGACATCCAGAAACTGAGATACAGAACTATTAGTGAAACCTGAAATACAGAAACAGCCTTGAATTAAAAAAATGACAGAGCATATCCTCAAAAATTAGGCTGAAATACTGAAAGCAGAGCTGAAATAAAAAAATGAAACAAAACAGAACCAAAAAATGGAAGATGATCAAAAAATTCCAAATCTATATCAAAACCAGAGCTTAAACAAGACATGCAGAGAATACTCCAAATTGAAAAGGTTTAAAAAACATAAGCAAAATGAATGAACCAGGAAATAAGAAACTGGAACAGAAATAAAAGTTTAAAAACTACTAATAAAAAAGGTAACTCAAAAAAAAAACATAATGAGGGGGCAACTGAAATGAAACGAAATGGCGAATAAAAACTGAAATAAAGCAAAGCATAAATAAATAGTAAAATAGAATGGGTCAAAGATCCCATCTGAAAATTACCTCATAAACAGTAACTGACAAGCAACAAAAATTAAATGGTGAATAATAAAAATGACACCAAATAGATGATTAACTGAAAATCCAATAAACAGATAAAGCAAATGGTCTCAAGCCCAAATAACACAAAACAGATGGATAAATAAACAAATAATTAATAAAATGACAAACGTCAAATAAACACAGATAAAAATTAGATAAATAAACAAAAAAATGAACTGATAATCATAAAATTAACTAAATAAAGGAAAAAAATGGAACATGGTTAAGATACCTTCATACAAAAAATCTCATCAAAATTCTAAATATTTATGTCTTGGTAATGAAATACTAAATCAAAATAAAAAAATGATAATCCAATAATTTCAAAAACAAATCAAATAAAAAACCTTTTGAATCTTGGATAAATGAAACCACAACAACATAAATACATATTATAATAAAAAAAATAGAAATTAAATTTTACAATGCCATTGGGAAATGTCTCGGTTCCTTTATGATCATGCCAAATTGTTCACTTTTACATGGATAAATGACTTCATTTGAATGCATTGTCATGATGGTTAATCAAGGATTGAGCGTTTTTCAATTAGTTTGGAACAAAAAATTATCTAAAACCCATTCAAAACTTCTAACCATATATTCCCAGTTATATCTTCAACACACGATAATGTCTATAAATTTTTTTAGATAACCTATTCGTAATTTTCATATGAATACGGGCCATCATGATAGACAGCTCTACGTGGGGCATCCAAGGGCATAAAGGGAGTGATGATGATAAAGGCTAATTTTTTAAATATTGGTGAAAGAAGGGTATAATATTTTATTATATGTCAATATAACATTTATATCTTGTTACTTTTATTTAATGAAATGATCATTGTCATTAAATATTATATATTTGTCCTAAACTCTCTTATAATGACATGAAACTATCATAGATAAATGATATTTTTAACAATTGTTTTAGGGATATTTTTAATTTTTTAAGGTTTTTAATGATTTTTATAATTTTTCACAGCAAAAAAAAAAGACCTATTTAGACTAATTTTAGATTAGATTTCTTTCCAAGAAATTGGCTAGTTCCGACCAATTCGATCTGATTCTGATTCTCCCATCCTTGCCATGACATCCTTGCCATGAACACTTGGCTATGGACCAATTTAGCTGGCTAATAAGATTAGTGCTGTCATTGTAACATCAGACCAGATAATTGAAGATTCAGAATTGCAATAGACTTAATCTTCTCCATAAATTTAGACGAACCGGGAAGAGTGGATAGGAGGGCATCTCCTTATTTGAAGGATGTTGATTTTTTTTTGCATGGTTTGATCTTGCCTGATGCAAATAGCATGGTTCATCGGGTCATGGTTAGATTAGTCTGGGTCGACCGACCCGACTGGTTTTCGTTGTGATCGGCCCAGTTGTGACCCGGGTCAAGTGACCTGACCCATCAAGGTTATGCGATCCCACATGGGGTTGTAAGACCCTATGCCCTACCCCCATCCCTCAAGGCCCCCAAAGGGCTTCCCCTCCCCCTCACTCCTCCCCCCTCCCACTTTATTAACTCTCAAGTGCTCTTAAGCTCTCCCCCTCACTCCTCCCCCCTCCACTTTCTCAACTCTTAAGTGCTCTTAAGCTTTCTTTTAATTAGTGTTAATTATTTTGATTAAACATATAATTAGTACTTAACTAAGTCACTTATTTAGTTGTATTGTTAACTCCTATTTTGTTTAGTTGTGTTACTAATTATTTTTTGTTTATTTGTGTTGCTAACCCTTATTTCATCTAATTATTGTTAATTATTTTTGCTAACCTCTTGTTTAGTGTTGTGTATCTTTTAAAGTTCTTTTTTCTTCAACATGTCTACTCCAAGCCGCAACACTTAAGTGACTGGTTCGACCCGAAACAATCTGGCTTGGCTTTATTGTAACTTGATCTCCATAATGAAGAGAAAAGTGCAATGTAAATATTACAAAAAAATTATCTTCGAGAGTACTTTCTAGTTAAAGCATCATTTCACTAGATACAGGACAACATCGCACCATACACACGGACTCCACCTGAGGTAAGAGCTCAATTTCATACACTTTTACAAACCATGGAACAAACAAAAGGAACATCAAAGAGGCATAAAGGATATTGTTTGAGAAGAAATTTCCAAGCCCATAAGACATTCAGTCCACATTTATGGTGGGATGGAATCAAGGATCGCGGGATCGGAATCGGCCACCGGATCGGTGGGTACCGATCCGATCCGGATCGGATCGGATCGGTCCGATTCTGAGCGATCCGCCGGAAGAAACAACGATCCGGAATCGTTCCGGATCGGTCCTTCAAACAGTGGTAAAACCTAAAAAATACAAAAATAACACTCTACGCAGATTCCGATCCATCCTGGGAGCATTTTCGGGGGCGAAATCGGCCCCGAAATCGCCCCCAAAATGGTGCCGCGGCAGTCCCCCGCGGCCGCCGCGGCCGCTGCGGTTGTCTTCCCCGCCCTATCGGGCGGGAAGACGGGGCTACCGGGTCCATCGGGACCCGGCAGCTCCGGATCCGTGACTTAAGTCACCGGACGGCGACTTTGTCACCGGACCGGACCGGTCCGACCGGTCCGGTCCCGATCCGGTGACCGATGGACCCGCAGTTCGTCTCTCCCCGCCCGATGGGGCGGAAGACGACCGCCGCGGCGGGTTGGCCGTCGCGGCGGTCTGTGGGTCGATTCCGGCGAGGGAATCGCCGGAATCGATCCAGAATCGACCATTTCGGTCGATTCCGGCCCTTATTCTACCTACAAACATCGATCCGGACCGATCTTCGGTCCGGATCGATAATTCCGCCGGGAATCGGATCGGAGGGGTCCGATCCGATCCAAGAATCGGCCGATTCCGATCCGGATCGGCCGATTTTGCCAAGGATTGCGGGATCGGGATCGGATCCTGGATCGGTGGGGTCCGATCCGATCCGGATCGGATCGGATCGGACCGATCCAGGCCGATTCTCTTGGAGCCAGACCGATCCAGAATCGGTCTGGATCGGTTTTGTTTTTTTTTTTTTGCTCTTTGAAAAAATATGGAAAAATCGCCAAAAATTCAATAAAAATACATAGGACTCATAAAAAATGTGAAAAAAATATAGGGAACACTCATTCATATAAAAAATTAACAATCAATCATATAGAACACATATCATATCCAATCACACAATAGAACAATCATACATCAAATAAGATACATATTTTTACCAAACAAACAATCATACCCAACTCCACAAATTGTACACCACATATTCTTCTTACCACTCATATTACATCATGCGCGAAATAAACAAAGAAATACATTATACATATGCCATCACCACCAACTACGGTAATGTCCAGTAGGATGGATCCGGATCCGGATCTCTTTCCCCGGTCATTCGATTTTCCGCAAATCTCCATTGATTGGTCACTACACTAATTGGCCCGTATCCATAAGAAAATAAAGATCGGGCCATGTCGGTAAACTCATAAACTCCCCGACCGCCCAGGTGGAGGCAGAAAAGATGGCGGGAGGTGGACAGCCGTGCTCACCGTCCGAGGCAGCTCGGATAGGAAGATGCAAACTCGGCTCAAAAACATTCAACCTTGTCCGGGCCGTCCGCCGCCCTCGCCACTCGAATACGAGTGTCTTTTATCACTCAAATCATCCGGACCTCGCTCCACTCGTCCGAGCACTACTAGAGAGCCACCCTCACCTCGCACTCGAGGCCGAGGCGCCGCCTCCACCTATGCCGCCGCCACCCTCACCCCACCTCCACCCCCCTACGCCGGTTGCAAGCGGCGGGTGGCACAAATTCTTCTTCATCCTCATCCGACGAAGGTGGCCGAGTGGTCTCGGTGTCGGGGAGATGATGTCGCCGTTTCGATACTTATCTTCTTCCTCTTCAATGTAGGATCTCCTTGACTTGCTTCGTCGCGAAGGTAAGCATACTTTCTTTAAAGCCCTAAATAATCCACCATTCTTCTGCAGTGGTGGTGGTGGTAGAAGGACCCGCAACCGGAATCCGAGCAGAGTCGTAGCGGCCGGGGGCGGAGCCGGATGTCTCTCTCGAGAAGCCGTAGTCCGGTGGATCGGTGAAGTGGAGCCGTGCACCGGACTTGACTTTCTTCAACTTCCCCGCATGTCTTCATCCTCACCAACAACGCTCGTCAAGCTCTCCTTCGGCCCACGCATCCGTCGTTCGGGTCGAACTCGGCTCTCCCTCAAAGCATCCTTGTCTTCCACCCACGCCGCAAGGGATGTTCTTCGGAATAGATATTCCAAGTCCACATCCGCTCGGGACAAGCCCCCGAGTAGCTTGGGCCTCGTGCTCTTTCTTGGTACAATCCACCCGCAACCGTGCAAATCTCTCGCTCCGATGTCTTCTCGCCTATTCGATATTCTCGATCCTCGGCCTCACGTTGTAACGACAAGAGACAAGCTTCTCCAATCTTTCCGTCTTCAACCTATTTCTCCTCTTCGTATGAATAAGGTTGAAGCGTGCTCCAATTTCTCTCGCACTCCGATGACGATGTGCTCGACTTAGCACCCGAATTGCAACGGCCGCGAGTGGATTCCATCCGCCCGTTTCGTCACCATAATCCACCACTCGACCGTAATCGTAAAGAAGACAATTACATGCATCGCAACGTTATGTAAAAATAAATCAAGTAACTAAAGAGTCATTAATTCGGGTAAGCATATTACTTGGGGGACCCTATCAGCGCGAGTACCGCAAACCGGATCCCCGTACACCCCAATCTTGCGCTCGTATGAAGTCATCCGAAAACACAAACTAAAACAGCTTATTTTTCTTCGAGATAAAGTTAAAAGTTTAATTAATATGAAACGTATTACTTACTTCAACCTCAAATAAGACGTTCGTCTTTCGGGTCTTACATAGTCGTGTAATTACGTATAGTGTGCCCGATAATACTTCACCATCATTACATACTTCGGCCACCATACCGTATCCTTTGGGTTCGGCATACCTCGTAACAACGTTATTACTCCATTAGCTTTAAAGACAATGGGGGTAATACACAAAATATAACTTGTAATCACGACCATATTACACTACTAAATTATACCGCGTACGAATGTCGCGGTGTAGGTTTTCGTCTCCATCTCCGTTGTCAATCACCTTCCACCACTTTTCGTAACCCTCGACGCTTCTCTTTAATTTTCAACTTAGCCTTATCCATAGCATCATACAAAATTCTATCCGATTTTTGTCATTTGAATCCACCAACCTAAGTACTCGCACCAAAGGTTCTGATTTACGTACAAATAGTACCGCACCTTCTCTCACCACCGTTATCTTCTATCACCGCTCCATCTTTTAAGAAAGATCTCATACCGATCCAAGGAGCTCCCGTATGTATCCATGTACTCCCGATAAGCAAGGAGAGAATGAACCTTTTTAAACTAGCCTTGTACCGTATGCTCTCTAATGCAATAAAATGAGTGGTAAATCTTGTGGGACCTGAAAGTTCGATAAAATCACGCCACCATCGCCAGCGTCGCCTACGATATGTAAAAGTCGTGGATGGCCATGTATAAACGAGGTGATAAGTTGTCCTCGTCGACCAAGGACTCGACATTAGATCCCTACCAATATCTTCTAACATCGTGTCAATAGAATGTGCCGCACAGGGCACCCAAAACAAGCGAGGTCGAGCCCATTAGCTTCTTTCCGCAGCCCTTTACGAGGCCTCATCGTCCGCGACAAACCGCACAATGTTGGCCTCCCTATCTCATCCACCACATTGTTCATCAAGCCAAATAGGTAACTGCATTTTTCACCTGGCCTCGATGCATCAACCGACTTCAAAAATACGGTGCCCTCCGAACAATACACAAGGAAGTTTATAAGTGACCTCCTTGGTGATTCCACCATCCATCGCACATTACAAAGTGCACCCTCTCCTTCCGTATGGTTTTCGAATCCATCTATCCACGAGGTCAACTCATCGACCTCCTCATCCAAGCCTCGTTTCATATATATACTTTGATGTAGGTGGGCTAACCCCGGCCCGGCCTCACCAATCGCATCAACCATAGTCCGGAAATACGGATCGGTGGCCGCATGTGCCGGACACCTACAAATTCAAAAACAAGATAAGTGGAAAATAAGAGAGTTGTTAATAATAACTAACCTAATAAGAAATTCATATGTACAAGCAAATGCTAACCACAACTTCAACAAATCTTTACCTCGTACGTAGAAAGAACTCGACGATATGCCGAAGGGCTTTCGCTCGCCCCACCGATGCCTTCACCCCTTTAAGTGCTTGTTTTATACCCCTCTCGACCTCTCGCCACTCTCCCTATACATGGCAAAGTGTCTCCCCGTCGCATCGGTCGAACGAATGTGTCCTCCGACCCCGGGCTCTCGAACAGGGCGTGTCCCCGCCCCCACATCAGATCATCTAGAAGCCGAACCTCCTGCTCCTCGTCTTCGTTCCTCATCCTCACGGGCCTGAGCCCTACTCTCATGAACGGCTCTCCTAACCTGGGCCTCTTCCTCATCTGATGAAGATGAAGAATCAACTTGGACCCTTTCATGTGCTGGCCCTTTCCCTTTCTTGCTCTTTCCGGCCATAAGATCGGCATCTCTCCGACCTAGCAACTCGCCGGAGGTCTTGTCTCTCGACCACCCTCACCTCCCTCTCCGTGATGTCCTTCCGCTAAATAACCCCTCATCTCCCTCCCTCACCACGGTACTTTATAACACTTCTTAACATTGCCACCCGTCCCGGCTATATGTTGCTTCGAGCCGATACACACCCCCATTCATCTCTTTTTGGCACCACTTCGTATCTAACTCTCTTCTTCTCTCGAATCAAGGAGATGGCCATGTTGCCATCCAATGTCACGAAATTCCGCGATCCGGTGCCATGCTCCTCGTCCGACATCTTATCTACAACACATAAAACCATACACAATATTAGGCCAATTAAATCCACCCCCTCTATCGGGTGAAATAATCCCCCCCAATGGGGGGATTTTATACCAGCCCCCCCCCCCACCTAGTGGGGGCACCGTAAAATAAATACCCCTTCGGGGTGATCGTTCAACACCCCCGAAGGGGTGTTAATCCCCCCTTCGGGGGTGCACTTCCCCCCCCATGGGGGGGTGACCCCCCCCCCAAGGGGGGGATTTTATACCAGCCCCCCCCCCCCCCCACCTAGGGGGGGGGGCACTGTAAAAAATAGTCACCCCTTCGGGGGTGATTGTTCAACACCCCCGAAGGGGTGCTAATCATGCAATTCCACCCCCATTGGGGGTGAAATAATCCCCCCCAATGGGGGGTTTTTATACCAGCCCCCCCCCCCCCCCCCCCCCCTGGGGGGCACCGTAAAAAATACCCCTTCGGGGTGATCGCCAACACCCCCGAAGGGGTGCTAATCACCTCTTCGGGGGTGCACTCCACCCCCATCGGGGTGAAATAATCCCCCCAATGGGGATCCCATGCCGCAGTCGCAGCCGGCCAGGGCCCAAGGCCCGGGGGGAAGGAGATCGAACCCCCCCCCCTTACAAACCTTGTGTACTTTAGGGTGGATCGCCCCTCCCCAAGGTTGGATCGCCCCTTGAATAGGCCGGGATCGCCCTCCAACAAGCTCGGATCGCCGGCGGGAAGCCCTGCATCTCCAAGGCGCCTTGGGGAAGGAGAAGAAGTAGAAGGGGGCAAGCGGGGAGAATCGGTCCGGATCGACCCCAAATAGGCGATCGGACCTAAAACAGACCGGATCGATCCCGGAATCGGTTCGATTCCGGGTCTTCCGGTTTTCCGGCGAATCGGTCCGGATCGACCGATTTTGGGATCGATCCGGGTGGATCGGTCCGGGATCGACCGATCCTATCGATTCCGGCCGATCCAGCCGGGACTCCCGGCTGGATCGCTAATTCCGACTGGAATCGGATCGGTAGGTACCGATCCGATCCAAGAATCGGTCGATCCCGATCCGGATCGACCGATTCTGCAATCCATGGATTCTGCAATCCATGGATGGAATAGTAGTAGTCAAAAATTCCAAGGGTAGATTTTATGATAGTATGTTGTCATTAAACAATACTAGGTTGATGTATTTATGCAACCTTTAATATTTAATAATTTTAATTATTATTTCTACAAATGGATAACTTATTACAGGCAATAGAGACAAGTCATAAGTTAATTGTAGACATGTATAACTGTATCGGTTGATTCATGGGCCAAGGTTTGGGATGCGTGAGCGAAAGTGGGAGCAAACGCAATGGAAGCTAGAGAGGATCCAACATACAAGATGTGGAAATTCACGATCTTACACGAGACAATGACCCAACAGTAAGTTCCGTAGATCTTGTCTGCACCTGTCTAAGACAAAAACAAATGATCATCACGACAACAATGAAGAATTTAAAGATATGTAAGGAGAAGATTGGATGGGTGACATCAATATGGTTCTTCCACAATAATATATCAGCAAACACTGGTCGATTATGAGTCTATGATCGACACCATAGTAGATGTTGATAGGGGAGTGCCATAACTGACTCTAAATGAGATATACAACACTTATGTTCCAACGGAGGTAGAAAACATTAAACAATACGGCAAGTTATTTGAATATATTTGGCAAGAAAGAGGATGTTTATTAATGACCGACGGTTGGATAGATTAGTAACCTTTAATTTTGAAACTTCTTACCACATTTTTTGAAATTTTTTAATTTAAAACATACAAATATTTTTTTATAGGTTTAACTAAAAAGACAATGATCAATTTCCTAGTATATTGTCAAGTTGGAACTATCTTTTTGAAATCTATGGATGCATCCAGGTAGTTAAGAATGTGAACTATCTATTTGAATTAATTTACAATGTTGTCGAAGAGATAAGAGAGAATAAAATTGTCCAAGTAGTAATAGACAACATATACACATATAAAGTAGCTAGACAATTATGGATGGCTAAGAGGAAGAGGACACATTTATATTGGGCACCATGCACCGCTCTTCCATAGATTTGATGCTAGATGACATATACAATGATTCCTAAATCGGCCAGGTAGTTAAGGTAGCCCAATTTATATCATCTTTTATGTATAACTGTAACTTCATCTTTGACTAAACGAGGGAGCATACAAAGGGTTTAGAGCTTATAAGGTTTAGAGCAACCTAGTTTCTTTCCCATTAAATTTTTTAAAGAGTTTAATACAACAGAGACATCCTCTCACTCAAATGGTCTTTCACTAGGATGGGCTAGTTAGACTTCTAGAACTAGTCCTTCAGAGGAGGAAAGGGAAGAAGGTTGAAGTGACCTTAGACAGTGGGGACTTTTAGCGAAGTATAAAGAATACCCTTCATATAGTGTAACAATTGGTCAAAGTCTTTAGAATAGTAGATGGGGATAGGAAGGCAGATATGAGCTAACTTTATAATGCACGTGAGTCAACGAAGGAGGAGATAGCAAAGATAGTGTTAGACTTTAGATAGTGGTGCGATGTTATCAACTGTTTTAGGGAACATACGTTTTATCATCTAATACATGCAACAAGTATTTTCTTTGTGAATAAATCAAATTATACTTCTTATTTTTTATTATTATGCTCTCTCTTGACATGAAAATTTTTATTGCTTGTCAGGTCACTTTTTTAGCTAAGATATTGTTACAGTCTAATATTCAAGTCAATTAATGAGCTCCTAAACAATGTTAGAGGTCATTTGCATAATGCTTGGCAATGATGACCGATCAATTATAGCATATAATGCATGACTATAGAATGAGATTATTTCACTTTGGGACATCAAATGTACAACGAGCAACTATGTTCTTAAGTCTGAGTATGCGCCATGCGATCTTTTTTGTTCGCTATACTTGATTATCTTATCTCAATTATCTTCTAATGTATAATGATATCATGTAATTTATTGGTGGATGGATCACAATAAAGCATTGAGATATGAAGATTTGACGGATGTTACAATAATAGTTTTGAGCAAAATCACTTTTGGCTTCAAGATGTGAAAAAATCGGTCAACATTTAGTCTTATTCATACAAAGCAGAGGAATAGATTGACGTCAAGAAAGCTGGAGTAATTGGTGTATTGTCACTATAACATGAAATTGATGATGAAGAATTTGGAGAGGATGGGGGACAACCAGAAGGAGGAACAAAGGTGGAGAGAGAAAGTTTTGAGTGGCAAAGTAAGACCGTGATTATACAAGAACCTGAGATTGATATGGACATGATCTTCAACCAAGGATTCCGGAATCGGAATCGGTTACCGATTCCAGGAATCGGTTACCGATTCCAGGAATCGGTTACCGATTCCAGGAATCGGCCAATTCCTGGGAAGGGAATCGATTCCGGATCGGCTCGGAATCGGTTTTTTTTTTGAATGTTTTTTTCGTAAAAAAATTTAAAAAATTCAGAAAAATTTTAAAAAATAGGAAATGAGTTAGAAAAAATTTTAAAAATAAGATTAGCATTCATCCACAGGACTACATCTAATAAATACTAATGAACTCCAATTGAAGTTAAGTACATATTCCATTGATTCAAAAATCAAAGAGTTGATACATCATGAAAAAAAAGATACATTTACATAATATCAATCTACTACCAATATCTAGGATATAGATATTGGTCTTCCTCCTCTCCCTGCTGCTCTCCATGCTCGAACCTCGTGCTCAGTCTTGTATACTGTCCGGGACCATATCCATATGAAAATAATGCCGATGCCATGCTATCAAGATCGTATGGATCGGACAGCGGGACGACCGGGACGTAAGCAGAGGATGGTGGAGCTGCTGGTGTAATCCACTGCTGGTTAGCCTGGCCAAATGCTGGATACTGTGGCTCCTGTGTTTAAGAATCAGGTGTATCCGAATCCAACATGTAATACGGCTTTGGATGCCGTGAATCAGGAGACTCGGCTGCTGCTGATGGCTGCGTCACTGGTATGCACTCCTCGTCATCATCACCTGAGGAGTGAGAAGGAGCCTGTGTGCTATCATCTGGGCTGACAGGACGCCTGACCTCTAGTTTCCTTCTCTTCACCTCTTCAACCATCTTTGAAGTACCAGAAGGTCCAGAACCCAAAGTTTTTTTCAACTTTGCAAATCCTCCCATTTTTCGTGCAGTCACTTTTGTTTTCGTTTTCCCCGGACTGCGAATGGGCTGGGTAGCGGCGGCTGGGACTGGAGCTGGGGCTAAAGCTGCAGGTGGCTGCTCCATAGCTGCTGGGGCAGAAGAAGGCCCTGCCTGAGCCTGAGAAGTAGGTGGAGGTGGAGCTGGAGCATCCTCCTCGGCTTCAACACCATCCAACTCTCCTTCAGCCCATGCACGGTCATCGGGATCAAACTCAGCTGCATGATCCCTGGCTTCCCTCTCCTCTATCTAGGAGGCAAGTGCATGCTCCTCCTGGAATATCTGATCCATGTCCACCTCCTCGGGTGGTGGTGTGGCGGAGGAATGCCTCTGCTCGTATGGACCACCTGCGAATCGTGCAAATCGCTCCTCGCTGATCTTCTGTCGATCCTTGATGTTCTTTATGCGCAGCCTCATGTTGTAATGACAGAAGACCAGCTTCTCCAGCCGGTCTGAGGTCAACCTGTTCCTCCTTTTGGTATGTATCAGGTTGAATGTACTCCAGTTCCTCTCACAATGGGAGGAACTGGTGCTCTGGCTGAGTATCCTGATACCAATGACCGCAATTGGATTCCATCTACTCATGGTGTTCACCTGAACCCACTACTCAGCTGCAAGAAAAAAACAAGAAGAGAAAAGGAAAACAATTAGCCCATCATCTTCCATAGCTTATATGAAAAGAAAATAAAATCTTCATCAAGCTATTACTATACCAGGTTACACTTTGTCAACTGAATATTTCAGATCAACATCTGAGTATACGCCGACCCTCATCTTATACTTCTGCATCTGAAAAATTTATAAAAAAAAACATTAGTTGCCTGGTAAGGCTACTCCAAAGTATTGAATGAACTCTAACTTACTTCTATCTCAGCCTCTATCTGTCTTGCTGAGATCGGCACAGACGCTGTATAACAGCAAGTGTATCCCGCATCACCTCGTTGTCGTTCACCACCTGTCCTCCATATTGGATGCGGGGGTTCAAAAAATATCCTGCAAGATTTTATTAGATAACATTATGAATAAGAATAAGACAATTATTCAGCAAAAATATTTTTTTAACCAAGTTACCTGCAGCATGGACATCGTGGTGCAAGGTCTTGTCCCATCGGTCATCTATGATCTTCCACCACTTTTTGTAACCTCTGGGATTTTTTTCTTTTATTTTCAGCTTTGCCCGGTCCATGGCATCGTACAACGTGCCCATCTAGTCCCTGTCATCTGAGTCTACCAACCTCAAGACAACTACCAGTGGCTCAATGATTGCCAAGTAGTAGGCAATCCTCTCCCAAAACTTCTTGTCAGTGATCTGTTTCTTAGACCTGACAAGAATCTCCAGCTGATCTTTTTTGTCATGCAGCTTGTCCACCATATAGTTATAATACTCCTCGGACTATGTGAACCTAACCAATGCATGCCTGTGCCGGTGTAGACTCTCCAACGCAATGAAATTCGTAGCAAATCGAGTCGGACCAGGCCTAACAAGATCGTGCCCTCCTGTGTGTGATCTCATAATATGTAGTAGGCGGGGATGCGAATAAATAAATGATGTGATTGTCTGCGCCTGCCTGACAAGTGTGGATACACCCTCCTCCTTGCATATATCCTCTAATATAAGATCAATGGAATGTGCTGCACAGGGCACCCAGAACATGTGCTTCCTCTTCTCCATCAACTTCCTCCCAGCCGCCTTATATGATGGTTCGTTGTCAGTGACAACCTGAACCACATTGTCCTCCCCGATCTCCTCCACCACCGCATCCATCAGAGAAAAAAGGAAGTTGGCATTTTTTATCTTCCCAGAAGCATCTACCGACTTCAAGAATGTTGTCCCCTCAGAACAGTACACCAAGAAGTTTATCATACTCCTCTTGGTGATACCTGTCCACTCATCGCACATAATTGTGCAACCCCTCTCCTTCCACACTAACTTAAAACCATCCATCCACTCCTTCAACTCCTGGACCTCCTCATCCAGCCCAGCGCCGTATATATGTCGGCTGCCCGGGGCTTGCAAACCCGGTCCAGCCTCACCCACGGCATCCACCATCGTCTGGAAGTAGGAGCTGGTGGCTGCATGTGCTGGGATGCCTACATCAAGTTAAAAAAAATTGGGATCAGGGTAAAATTAAGTTTAAGTAAATAAAACACACATAATGTCCATTTTAATTTAAAAAGTGATACCTGCATGTAAAAACCACTTCACAATGTGGCGAACGGCTCTCTTTGCCTCCGTTCCTGTTGCCTTCACCTTTTTCATTGCCTGTTTAATCCACATCTGCCCAACACTCTGTTTACTAAATAAATACTCGTCACTCGGTGTAAATCGAGTGCTGGTAGAAGTGGAACGGCGGTATGGCTCCTGTCTCCTGGGGTCAGTCTCTCGCTCCCTGGTAGGACGAGCCGATGCTGATCGGCCCAAAGCTGGGTCAACTCTAGACCTAGACCCTCCTGCTCCCCTCCTCCTGTCCTCCTCCTCAGCAAATGCACGCTTGCTAGCGTGCCTAGCACGTCTAAGCTCGGAGTCTGTGGACTCGTCCTCGCTCTCTGGCTCCGGCTCAGCTGGTGCCTTCCCCTTGCCTTTCCATTTCAAGATAGGCAAATCGCGGTCCCTCCTCCTCTGGAGTAGCTCGTCGTGCAACTCCTCCCTCTGCTCGATCCTAACAGCCCGTTGAGAGGCTCTACCTGTCATGTAGCCTCTCATCTCCTCACTTTTTTCCCTCGGCACCTTGTCACATTTCTTTACATTTCCACCTGTTCCGGCAATATGTTGTTTCAGCCGGAACACCCCCCCGTTCATCTCCTTCCCACACCATTTGCACTGTACCCTCTTCCTGACTGGGTCTACCATGTGCCCGTGTTCCCAACCCACGTCGGAAGCACGTGATGGTGCTGCATCACCTTGATCGGCCATTGCATGTATCTTCAAAAATTGTTAACAATACACTAAAAATGATTAGATAACATAAAAATTGCTTTAAACGCTATTCGGGAAGCAGACAACCCAAGTAACACACCATTCGGTATGTTTAAAGGGTTACATATTTGCCGGAAATGGTCTTAAATTAACGTACGGGGTATCCAAAATTTTTCCCGTACAAAGAACATCCAATCGATGTTCAAACAACTTGAGCGGAGTTGTTCAATCAAAAATCACCGAGTTTAACTCTGCTCGGAGTCGTCGGAAACGTCTAAAAATAGACGTACAGGATATCCGGAATTTTTCCCGTGCAAAATGGACTTAAACGGATAGTTCAGAACTTGGGCGGACTTGTTCGGTCGGAAATCACAACGTTTAACGACGCTCGGACTCGTCGGAAACGCGTAAGAATGGACATATGAAGTTTTCGGCGAATAAATCTTACCAAAAACCTTATAAAATCGAAGAAGAGGTTGATTCGAGGCCGATCCGAGCTTGGATCGGCGGAATCCCTTGAAGACGTTGCTTGGAATCGCCGGAATCGTCGAAATCGCCGCCGGAATCGCCGGAATCGCTGGAATCCTTGCTGGAATCGCTGGAATCGGCCCGGAATCGATGCTGGGAGCTGGGATCGACGCCGAAATCGCCAGAATCGCCTGGGAATCGCCTGGGAATCGCCGAATCTCACTTCTTCCGCCGCGGGATCGACGGAATCGACCGCCGCGGGTCGATTCCGGACCTAAAAGGGCCGGAATCAGTTCGATTCCCGGTCCAGAATCGAACCGGGAATCGAACCGGTCCAGTTGAGCCGGTCTTCCGACGGATCGACCGATTCCACAAGAAATCGGTGGAATCGGATCGATTCCGACCGATTCCTGGCGATTCCGACCGATTCCGCGAAATTCTTCCCGGAATCGGTCCTTCCGCATGGGATCGGATCGGAATCCGATCCGATTCCGGAATCGGTCGGAATCGGACCGATTCCACCAATTCTGCAATCAATGTCTTCAACGAGTAAAATCCATTGCAAGCGTGGGTGAACAACAAAGAAAGACAAGGTGAACCAGAGTTTAACTTAGAAGATTGAGAATGGGCATAAGGACAACTTGACAATGTACCTCTAGCTAAGAAATTTTGGAATTTTTTTTCAGTGGCAAAGCGACAGAAGAATGGAGAATCTTCTTGCCAAGGTAAGAAATCAAAAAGTAAAGGTAAACAGGTTGTAATTGATCTATTGGATATTGTAGATCAAGAAATGATTGACAAGGAATGAAAAAACACACGAGACCCGAACATCCGACTCAATAATAGATGTCGGGAGATTCATCTTTAAAGAGTAGTAGCAATGAAGCATTAGAAATGGAAGGAAGCACGATTGGTACAAAGGAGTCAACAAGTTTAAAGATAAACACTAGAACGATGCAATTCACTAGAGAGAACTAGTACACACCTGCTACACAAGACATAGATCATTAGGGTTGCTAACGGGCCATATTTGATATTAGAATTGACAAGTTTCGATTTTGATTCCGATAAGATCTAGTGTTTTCGATTACAATAATATCGAAATGACTAATTTCATTTCCGATTGGTTTTCAATTCCAATATCAAAATTGGATTATTTTTATACTGATTCCGATAATCTGTGGACTTAGGAAAATAATAATTTTTAACTTTGAATAATTTGATTCGCATAACATGTCTTATGAAAAATAAATTTAGAGATGAAAGTGGTTTTGATTCATCATGAAACTAGGCTGGAAATGGGTCGGATTTAGTAGCGGAATCACCAAAATCTGATTCCAATTCTGATAAGGGTTAGATTTTGATAATGGTTAAGTGGTTTTGATTTCGATTCCGATAATTTCGGAATCACTATTTTTTGATTTCTATTCGATTTTGATTTTGTTATCAAAATTGAAACCAAATCCGATAATTTTTGAAATATATTAAATATTAATTTTTATTAAAAAGTTAATAATTTACATATAATTACTAAAATTTGATATAATATTTTAAAATTTTATTTTTATTATTTTATTATTTTTATATCATATTTTGTGATTTGTGTAACCTTATTTTAATTAATTTTACTTATATATACTTATTTTTTATCGAAATCGGATACATGTAAATGGAATGAACTGATTCTGATTTCGATAAACTATCGGAATATCCAATTCCGATTCCGATAGCTTATAGGATACAAAAACAAGTTCTAAGTCCCTTAATCTTTATCAGAATCAAATCGGAATTTCGGAATTTCAGATTTCATTTACAATTTTACATCCCCAGGTGAAACATAGAAATCAACATAATGACATTTAAAAATTGATCACCTGGATCAATGGATGAGGGCGAGATGATTCTATTGTGTGCTATAGAGATTCCATTAAGGCAAACAAAGAGGACCTTGGTGTAGTGACAAATGCTTCTAGAAGATGATATATTACCTTCTTACGTAGAGCAGCAGATGAGTTTTAAACAATTATGTTGTCAATGATTCTTCTACCAAGGCATGTCACGTTCGAGGGACGAGAGTCCATAGACGACTGTTTGCAGCCTAGTCGTTTACACTTAGTAGCTTGGTTGCTCCTTCACCGAGAAAACGATGGGGAAGATAATCATCTACTGGTGGATGTCAAGAAGGGGATAGGGAATGGGGATGCTGCTTCTCCGCCAATGGATCCTATGGATCCTACTCCTTGGTCGCTAAGGGATGAAGATGTCGGAGAAGGGCCAAAGCCCGAAGGGAAGAATGGCCATTGCCGAAGAAGGGCCGAGGGCCCGAGATGAACCTGTTGCCTTGCTCCTTGTTCACCGAGAAAGGTATTGCCAACGAGATGAAGATCGTTCCTCCACCAGTGGATGTCGAGAAGGGGAGGGGATCTTGCTCCTTAACCAATGATTACTGAGATGAGCTTGCTCCTTGTTCGCCATTGCCTAGAAAGGGCTTGTTCCTTGTTCGCTATCATGGCTGCGGGCCTGCTCCTTGTTTAAGAAATGGATGTTGGATACGTGAAGGGTGAAGCCACAATGGGGATCCGATCAAGTTGCTAGGGCAGGGTTTCATATGAATTGAATATTTGGAAATGATCATGGTTGTTTGATTAATGAGATCAGCGGCACAAATTCAAAATTTTAAATACTTATCATTATCGGTACTTAATGGAATCAGTATCAAGTGATTCCGATTCTATTTTTGATAGCTTATCGAAAATCTGATTCTAATTCCAATAAGATATTGAAAATATCATCAAACCTCCATTTAGTGATAAGATAGTTGAAATTGGATTGGATTTTCATAATATCGACTATTGTTTACATCTTTACAAATCATGGTGTATGATCACAAAGTGGTGGAGATCAACACACAACGGATCGGGGGTCAGTCTATATACAATCTTGTAGAGAGGTTGAGTCATCTTAAGACTTTTAGTTTCTTACATACTACCAAGAAGATTATGAGATGACCCAACTTACATATAGATTCTCATTCGATACTTACATGCACTCCACACATAGTAGTTATGTTGAATCTTTGAAATCTTATCCCAAAATGATTGTCAAGGCAATGATGAGTACAATTTGCTTATATATATGTTAAATGTTATGTACAAATTATGCATGAGAACAACAAAATGTAAGGTTTGAATAGAAATGAATAATTTCCTAGTCATATTAGATATTTTTTTATTTTTTTATTTTTTACTATTTTTTAAATTTTATTTTTTTAAAATAAAAGTAGTTTTTCGACTCAGGTTGCAACCTGGTCTAACTAAGTCTATTTTGGGACCAACTGGACCTGGACAACCCCCGACCCAGCCTTTGAACCAGGTCGGGCTCTATTTTGGGGTCGATCAACTCTAGGCCGACCTCCGTCCCAAGTTGCGTTGACAGATGGATTTAGTTTAGATAGGCAAATCCTTGGTCAATCTCGGTTGGAATGAGCTGGGATTGGCTTGGATTGGAAGGAGTCAAGGAGGATCAGTCGGTTACCTGCTAGGATTGTTTGATCTAGTTGAATTGGCTTTATTGGGCTGTGTTGGACTACCTAGTCCCATGACTAGCACCAAGTGGCTTGAGCTAGAGCAGGTCAAGGCCGAATCAACTTGATTCTTGGCTTCCTATGGACTTTTTATCATGATCACAAACCTACCGTGATTTTTTATCATGATCACAAACCTATCGTGATTTTTTTATTTTTAAAAGTCTTCTAACATGATTCTTCCATCGATTATGTTTTGATATAGGAAGTAAAAAGTAGATGATTGATTCTTAAGCTGAATGGGGAGCTTTATTAGCTGGTGATTAGACTATAAGATAATATAAATAGTTTGGGTATTTCCAAGTGATGCAAGACCGACCAAGGTGCCAATAATAGAGTAGCTCGAATCATAATCACAATGTGTTAAATTGCTAAAATTGAGCAAAGTATACTAAATACGACTATGCTCTAGCAGAGGTGTGCCCAAGAAAGGGTCCATTAAAGTGGGTGGACTGACAACATGTGGATGCTATCGAGTTAGGACACTTTTGCAATCAACAAAACCAATCAAAATAGTTTGAAGTAGGATAACTCAACTTACACCGACAACGACAAGTAAACAAGCTAGATAACTTACTCGTACAACAACACGACAATCGACGTGTAATGAATGAACAAGCTAACGAGCTAAGACAAAGAGGTACCTCCATACCTTGGTGTGGGATGTCAACTGCATAAAGCCTTTAACTAATGCTCTGTGGACCTATGCCACGATCTAGAATAAGGAAGAGTGTTGTGGGTTCACTCAACTTCAAGTGATATTGACTTAGCTCTGTGTAATATACACGCTTGTTTGTAGTCCCTCCTGTGTGAAGTCGCCGGTTGGGGTGCATAAAACTACAGACTCATTGCATTCATTGATCGGGTTGCTGACTTTTCCCTGTGAGAAGTCAACTTGGGGGTTGGGTTGCCAGGGTGTAGCTTAGTTGGCTAGGGCCTTGGCAAGGACTGAAGTCCCAGGACTTCGACCCAAGGAGGGTTGTTGTGGCTACCAGTGAATGCCCTTGCTGGATTGGGGTCATGGCTGATTGTGAAGACTCTGATGATCATGACACTGATGCTCCATGTAGTGCCCTTGAAATCTTTCTAAAGGCGCTACTATAGCAACCCACTGGTTGTGCGATAGGAGGAACAAATGTCATCAGTTAAGGTTGGTCGACATGGGGATTGTTTTGGTGAACTAGTGCAATAGAAGTGGGCGATTAAGGTTAGGAGGGTCTACTAAAGATGATGCATAGTGGTACAAGGGTGAGGATGCTGATAGGGCTGGCGTGGTAAGTGCATCTCCACTCGGGATTTGGAGAAATAGAAAATCAAGGGCATGACATGGTAATAGGGATGAAAGGCCTTCAATTGATATGGTGGATGTTGGATGGATTGGCAGAGGGGTCGAAGATGAAGAAGGGGGGCTCAAATGTGTTGGGAATGATTTTGTTACACCTTGGAGATATGTATATGGTCGGAAGGGTTACTTTATTTGACTAGGCCAACTGAAGAGAGGTTGGTCCTTGACTGTCCTTTGAAGTAGGGGTTCACTGGAGGGGCATTATCAGGTCTAGTTAAGAGGGGGAGGGAGGTTGTGATCAGGCTAGATCTATTGCTGATGACTATTGGGATCGAAATGGAAAGAGGATGGTATAAGACATGACTAGATCTAGAGTGAAAGGGGTACCAATGAGGGGATGGGCAAAAGGAGGGGAATTGAGAAATCGGACTATTTGGGGGTGAGGGAGATGCTAGTATCTTTACTGGTAAGGGAAG
The DNA here is from genome assembly GCA_036172225.1 of Cryptocoryne crispatula var. balansae. Taxonomy (NCBI): domain Eukaryota; kingdom Viridiplantae; phylum Streptophyta; class Magnoliopsida; order Alismatales; family Araceae; genus Cryptocoryne; species Cryptocoryne crispatula. The sequence goes on from CM069919.1 coordinate 22,383,775, forward strand.
CGTTGGAGGGAGATTCCAACCCCAAGGATCCAAGGCACTGGGTTGCCATTGCCACCACTGCATTATGGAGGATGAGGGTTTCTTTAAGACTTTAACTAAGAGAGAAGTGACCGGGGAAGGGGGGTAATTAAGGGAGTAAAAATAACCGGTATGCATGTGAAGGTCCCTTAGGGGGATTGTGGCATCTCAATGGCACTATGTGACCCTGAGGACGCATGAAACAAATCTCGGATGGGTGTTGTGGCACCTAGTTGTAATGCTTGAGGTGTCAAGAATGTCTTCACAGATCCCAACTACTTTGTCAGGAGTAGGCATGGATTACGGAATCGGTGGAATCGGACCGATTCCGACCGATTCCGGAATCGAATCGGTGATCCGATTCCCGGCGGAAGGACCGATTCCGGGAAGAATTCCGCGGAATCGGTCTGAATCGCCTGGAATCGGTCGGAATCGATCCGATTCCGACCGATTCCATGTGGAATCGGTCGATCCGACCGATTCTTCGGAAGGCCGGGTTAACCGGCCGGTTCGATTCCGGTTCGACTACGGGACCGGGAATCGAGCTCCGGCCAGGGCCGGAATCGAGCCCCGCGAGCTGCCCTCGGTCGATCGCGGCGGAAGGAGAGGGCGCGGGCGATTCCGGCGTGATTCGGCGCGATTCCGGCGATTCCGGCCTCGATTCCGTCGATCGCCGTCGATTCCGGCCGATTCCGTCGATCCGGGGTCGATTCCGGCCCGATTCCACGGATTGCAGCGGTCGAGAGGGGTGATTCGGGCGGATTCGGCGATTCCCGAGCACATTGCTTCAAAGTTCCGCCGATTCGAGCTCGGATCGGCATCGAATCAACCTCTTCGATCTTTGTAAGGTTTTTGGTAAGATTTCTTCGCCAAAAACTTCGTACGTCCATTCTTACGCGTTTCGAACGAGTTTGAGTGTCGTTAAACTTTACGATTTTGTAAATAGAACAAGTCCGTTTAAGTTTTGAACTATCGGATATGTCCATTTTGCACGGGAAAAATTCCGGATATCCCGTACGCCTATTTTTACACGTTTCGACGACTCGAGTAGAGTTAAACTCGGTGATTTGTGATCGAATAACTCCGGCTCGAGTTGTTTGAACATCGATTGGATGTTCTTTGTACGGGAAAAATTTCGGATGCCGTACGTTAATTTACGACCATTTAAAAAATACGTAACCACTTTAAACATCTTAGAATGGTGTGTTTCTTGGGTTGTGCAGCTGAACGACGGCGTACAAAACAATTTTTATGTTATCTAATCATTTTTAGTGCATTGTTTACAATTTTTGCAGATTTAAGCAATGGCCGATCAGGTGACGCGGCACGCGCGTGCTTCGACGTGGGTTGGGAGCACGGGCGTATGGTAGACCTAGTAAGGAAGAGGGTACGGTGCGAAGTGGTGTGGGAAGGAGATGAACGGTGGGGTGTTCGTGAAACAACATATTCACGGGAACGGTGGGAATGTAAAAAAAAATGTGACAAGGTGCCGGGGAGAAGAGTGAGGAGATCGAGAGGATACGTGACGGGTAGAGCCTCTCGACGGGGCCAGGATCGAGCGAGAGGGAGGAGTTGCGCGACGAGCTGCTCGAAGGAGGAGGGACCGCGATTTGCCTACCTCGAAAGGGAAGAGCGAGGAAGGCACCGAGTCGAGCCGGAGCCGCGGAGCGAGGACGAGTCCTCGGACTCGAGCTTAGACGTGCTAGGCGCGATAGCAAGCGTGCCTTTGTTGAGGAGGAGGATAGGAGGAGGGGAGCGGGAGGGTGCGGGTCGAGAGTTGACCCGACTTTGGGCCGATCGGCATCGGCTCGTCCTGCCGGGGCCGAGGCGACCCCGGGAGGCGGGAGCCGTACCGCCGTTACTTCTGCAGGCACTCGATTTACACCGAGTGACGAGTATTTATTTAGGAAAGCGAGTCTTGGTCGAGATGGGGATTAAGCGGGCAATGAAAGGGGTGAAGGCGACGAGGCAGTCCAAAGAGAGCCGTTCGCCGCATTGTGAAGTGGTTTTTAAATGCGGTATCACTTTTTAAATTAAAATTGACATTATGTGTGTTTTATTTACTTAAACTTAATTTTCTTTGATCAATTTTTTTTTAACTTGATGTAGGCATCCCGGCACGTACGGACCACCGGCCACAACGGACGATGGTGGATGCCGTGGGTGTGGTGGCCGGGTTTGCAGCCCGGGCGAGCGGACACGTATCGGCGGCGCTGGATGAGGAGGTCGGGGAGTTGAGGGAGTGGATGGATGGGTTCAAGTTGGTGTGGAAGGAGAGGGGTTGCGCGATCGTATGCGATGGGTGGAGCGAGTATCACCAAGGGAGTATGATAAACTTCTTGGTGTCTTGTTACGAGGGACTACATTCTTGAAGTCGGTAGATGCTTACGGGAAGATAAAAAATGCGGACTTCATTTTTCTGCGATGGATGGAGTGGTGGAGGAGATGGGGAGGAGAATGTGGTTCGAGGTTGTCGGCGACAACGAACCATCGTATAAACGGTAAAGCGAGTGGGAGGAAGTTGATGGAGAAGAGGAAGCACATCTTACGGGTGCCTGTGCGAGCGCGTTCCATAGATCTCGTATTAGAGGATATAGGCGAGGAGGAGGGTGTATCCACGCTTGTCGAGCGGCCGCGACGATCGCATCTTTTATTTATTCGCGTCCCCGCCTGCTACGTATCATGAGATCACGCACGCGAGAGGGCGCGATCTTGTTAGGCCCGGTCGACACGATTTGCTACGAACTTCGTTGCTGCGGAGAGTTTACACGGCGCGAGCGTCGTTGGTGAAGTTCGCGCGGTCGAAGGAGTATTACGACTATATGGTGGACAACTTTGCGTGACGAAAGAGCGGTTGGAGATTCTTGTACGGTACGAGAAGCGGTCGGCGACGAGGTTTTGGTAGAGGATTGCCTACTACTTGGCAATCATTGAGCCACTTGGTAGTTGTCTTGAGGTTGGTAGACTCGGATGACGGGGACCGGATGGGCGCATTGTATGATCTTATGGACCGGCGAAAGAAAATTAAAGAAAAAAATCCCAGAGGGTTCTGAAAAGTGGTGGAAGATCATTGATGACCGATGGGACAAGACCTTACACCACGATGTCCGTGCTTTGCAGGGTAACTTGGTTAAAAATTTATTTTTCTTTGTATAATTGTCTTAAAGAGCGCGATGTTAACTAATAAAATCTTGCGGGATACTTTTTGAACCCCCGCATCCAATATGGAGGACGGAGGTGGTGACGACGACGGGTGATGCGGGGTACACTTGCGGTTATCCCGGCGGGCCGATCTCGGCGGGGGACGGGATAGAGGGTGAGATAGAAGTAAGTTAGAGCTCATTAAATAGGTTGGACTAGCATTACCGGGCAACTATTTTTTTTTTTAATTTTCGGTTGCGGAAGTACAAGTTGAGGGTCGGCGTATACTCGAGATGCGACTGAAATATTCGGATTGACAAAGTGTCACCTTTGGTATAGTAATAGTTTGATGAGGAATTTCTTTTCTTTTCGTATAAGTTATGGTGATGATGGGCTAATTGTTTTCCTTTTCTCGTTTTGTGTTTTTTAACTTTCGGTGAGTGGTGGGTTCGAGGTGAACACCGAAGTGGATGGAATCCACTTGCGGCCATTGGTATCGGGATGCGGCGAGCGCTTCGATTCCTCCCAGCTGTGAGAGGAGCTGGGTACATTGACTTTGCACATACGCAAAAGGAGGAACGGGTTGACCTCGGACCGTGGAGAAGGCTGATGTCTTGTCGATCCTGCGTGAACGCGCGTAAAGAACATCGAGGATCGGCGAGAAGATCGGCGGAGCGATTTGCACGGTTCGCGGGTGGCTCGTACGGCGAGAGCATTCCTCGTCGCACCACCCCGAGGAGGTGGACGTGGACCAGAATATTCCGGGAGGAGCGTACGCTTGCCTCTGGATAGAGGAGAGGAAGCCGAGGATCGTGCGGTGAGTTTGATCCCGATGACCGTGCGTAGGCGAAGGAGAGTTGGATGGTGTTGAGCGAGGTGGATGCTCGGCTCCACCTCCGTCTACTTCTCGAGGCTCGGGCGGGGCCTTCTTCGCCGGCGGCTATGGAGCGACCACACAGCTTTAGCCGCGGCTCGGCTCTGCTCGGTCCCGGCGGCCCTGCCGGCCCGGTCGCGGTCGGGGAGAACGAAAACGAAAGGTGGCACGGAAAATGGGAAAATTTGCAAAGTTGAAAAAAAACTTTGGGTTCGGACCTTACAGTAGTTCGAGAGATGGTGAAGAGGTAAAGAGAAGGAAGTTAGAGGTCGGGCGTCTGTCGAGCGCAGATGACGGCACGCGGCTCCTTCTCGCTCCTCGAGGTGATGATGACGAGGTGCATACCGGGGACGCGGCCATCGGCGGCGGGCGGTTCGCGGCTTCGAAAGCCGTATTACACGCAGTTTGGATACACGTGATTCTTATATACGAGAGGCCACGATGTCATCCGGTATTTGGCCGGGTTGACCCGGCGATGTATTACACCACCGGCTGCACCGTCCTGCTTACGTCCCGGTCGTCCCGCGATCCGATCCATTTGACGCCGATGGCATGGCATCGGCATTATTTTCATATGGAGTGGGTCCGGACGGTATACGAATTGAGCGCGAGGGAGGAGCGTGAAGCGCGGCAGGAGAGGAGGAAAACCCGTATCTTTATCCTAGATATTGGTAGTAGAAGTAGATTGATATGATGTAAATTTTTTTTTTGATGATGTATCAACTCTTTGATATTTGAATAAATGGAATTGGAATATGTACTTAACTTCAAGTTTTCAATTGGTGTTCATTAGTATTTGTATGATGTGTTCTTGTGGATATCATGCATTGGTTATTTTTTAAAATGTTTCTAACTCATTTCCTATTTTTTTAGATTTTTTTCTGAATTTTTTGAATTTTTTTGACGAAAAAAAAAACCCGATTCCGGATCGATCCGGAATCGATTCCCTTCCCAGGAATCGGCCGATTCCGGCCGATTCTGGGAATCGGAATCGGAATCCGATTCCGGAATCCTTGGGAGTAGGGCTTTGCTACATCGTTTGAAATCTTTGTCGTGGCCATTTGTCCATATGACAGGGTGCAAGCAAGAAGAGAGTCAATGGCCTATTTATACAGCTGGGAGATGCCGATGGGTGTTATCAACTCCCCAATCCTCTTCATTTTATCAGTCTTCTCCTTTGTTATTGCTTGTTGGTAGGGAGCAAGGGGGGTGGCAGACCGGGTGGTCAAGCAGTGGAGATTGTTGAGAAGGGTGGAGTGGGGGAAGGAGGATGAGCTGACAAGGTTGAGGGTGTACTCAAAGTAGGGAAGATGGCGAGAATGAGAAGGCCTTGACAATTCTAGTGTATTTGGCAGAAGAAGGTGGACATAGTTGAAGAAGAAACCAGTAGTGACGGACTTTGGGATGGAGAAGATTCGTGGCATGGTTTGCGGCAAATCTGAGGAGTGCAGAACAAAGTAGTAGGGAGAGTTTGCATAATCTGTCATTCCGGATAGGAATTGGCTGATTTTTGGATCTGATTAGCCCATGCCAATCCGATTGTTGGCTGGAGGATCAATCTAGGTTAAACTCTAGGTGGAACTAGCCTACATGAGCTAATCCCAATTCAATTCTGACAATTCCTCATCAAAATTGACGGAAGCCACCGCTGCCATGGCGCTGTGCTATTGTGGTTACTAGGTCCATACCTAACCTTCCTTGGTCCAACAGGCCATCTTCTGCACCTGATAGGGTGGGAAAGATGCCATTGCAGTTGAGGGTCGCCACAGAGGTCCTATACAACCCCTTCGGGCCCAAAAGGGCCTATATCAAATCGAAATCCAATTAGGCCCATTATATGTATTTTATTTTTAACACTTTTTGAAAAACTAATTCCAAATCGATTTTTCTTCCAAAGAATTTTCCTGGATTGGACTGATCTAGTCTAATTCAAGTCGGATCAGGACCCACCGATCCGAGTCCTAGTTCCAATCACACGAACTATGGTTGTCGAAGAAGACAACAGATCCAATGGTATGTGTTGTTGCCAGAGAGGAGTGATGAAGTAATGCCAATAAGCCTCCAACGGCCTTTCGGGGATAATCGGACTCAACTAGATGGCACCGTCGATGCAGAACCAAGGTGAAGGGGATGTTAAGGCCGTGGAACTGGTGGTGGAAGAGAAGGGTGAATGTCATAGAGGCTAGAAGGGAGGAGGGGGTCAAGACCTACCTACTCCAGGGGTGATCGCAAGCCGCCGGTGCTAGATGAGGGGAAGGCTCTCCCTGGAGTGGAGATACCTACAGGTCCAAGCCCCATGCAAGGCACAAGCATTTCTCCAAAAATTCGAAGTCTTCGTTGCTTTCATTGTATGGAGCATGGGTTCTTGTACAATGAGCCATTTTACAAAAAGGACTTCTAAAAGACTAATTACAAATAAGCCCTCTAGAGGTCTGAAATGTAAAGATAATAACTCAAAATGAATTCCAAATATTAAAAGAAATACATGAAATTAATTCTAACACTACTGGACAAGGAAAATAAATGCAATGTCTCCTTAAGACCTGAATGATGACATCTTTGACCTTCTCCTTGGATATGATCAGATCACATACAAGTGGATGTGATTTTTTTATCCACTTTGTTCCACTATTTGGATAATCTGGCATCTGCATTGGATAAGATCAAGATATGGAGTGAATATTGATCAACAGCATTTCTTGAACCAAGTTGATATCATCCATTTCATCAGGATACCATGGAGAACTTATTTGGAAGTTAAAAATAAAGAAAGAAGTTATGAAAATCTTATATAATAGATATTGTTTATAACCAAGTGTCTTACAAAGCATACTGTAAACCAATGAATTAACATGTAACAGAAGATAGAGTTCATAAAATGTAAAATATGAAATATGCCATCTACAAAATAGGGAAAAAGTGATTTGTTGTAAAAACTTGTACATACTGAAACTTTCTGTTAAAATTTGTCAAGAAAGACCTGTAAAAACTGAAAAAATAACTGTCAATTTGAAATAAGGACCTAGGAATAAAATGAGAAGTCTGAAAATATGTTGTAAGAAAAAAATTGTAAAATTCACTTCTATTTTCAGGAATTTTTTCTATAAACTTTCAATAAAATAAGACTGTAAAGAAATGTTTTGTGCAAGGGTTCCTATGTTGGGACCAAGGATTTCCTGGTCAGATTGGCCCTCGAGGTCGATCCTGATCTTATCTCTATCATGATTGGATCGGCTGTCTCAACGATTTTAGGGAAGAAAATCCTATTCAAGATCGCTTGGATTATTTTTCTAAAAAACATCAAAAATATAAAAAAATGAAAAATTATTATAAACTGAACTCCTGGAAGAAGCAGAGGGGTGGACGGCAGAGATGGGAGGAGAGGTGGCCGGCGGAGGGGCAGAAGAACCAGCTTCCAGACTTGTATCTTCCCCACTCATTTCAGGTGAGGAAGATAAACTTTAGCTTGTGGAGCCTGTGTTATCGGATCCACATTCTACAGGGTCCATCTTTCCCACCCAAAACAGGACCAGAAGGCAGAAACATGAAAGGGCAGACAGTAGCCACCTCTCTGCCCTTGGAACTGCCAGCCACCGTGGATCATCCGATTTGACTTGTTGGTCAGATTGGTGTGCGGGAGCAGCTGATATGGCCTTGTTTAACCCAATTCTGATGGAAGGAACTTCTAGGATTAGGCTCCACCCCTCTCCAAGATTGGGCAGGTATCAATCTCAACCTAGGATTGCTTGGTTCCGATCCCAATCAACGGTTCTGCAAACAGTGGCGGATTTGGAATTTGTATGTAGCGGGATCACCTAAAATTTTAGTGGTCATCTCTGTTAAAAAATCTTCTAATATAAAATATTTTGATAAAAATTCTAAAGGCTTAATAGAATCTCAAAATCCAGTGGGGTCACTTGACCCCACTGTATCCTTTGTAGTTCCTTCACTACGTTCAAACCATGGTTAGGATTGGCCAGGGCCATGGCCAAATCCTGATCAGCATTGGGATCAGATTGGCAGATTGGCCAATCGCAAAGGCGGGAAGATGATCCACCAGTGGCTGATCTGCTGCCGGCCAATCCTACCATGATTTATATTGTTTTATAAAGGCTAAAATGTAATGAAACTAATCACCCTCAAACTAACAATATTTTTTTTATGTATTGCTGTGCCTGCAATCTAAGAAAGAAAGTTCTCCCATTATGCTCATCTCAAATTCTTCTTGTGTGACTTTTGAAAATTCTTGACCTAGATCTTCATCAGTTGCACCGAACACTGTCATCTACATAGAGTTACGCAATCAGTATACTACTTTCCTCTTTGGTGAAGAGAATTCTTTCTTGAACCATTTTTTTCAATTGGAAAGATACTTAGCCCTTTTTACTATGCACGTGGTGTTCTTTTAGTTAGTGCAAATTTTTCTTTAACTTGTAGGCATGATTTGAGAATTTTACGTCTTTACAACTGGTTGGTTGCTCTACAAAGACGTCTTTCTTAATAAATTTATTGAGGAATGCATTTTTTACATATATTTGATAGTGCTTGAAGTTTGGTGAATATGCAACTATGCAAGTGCAGGTAGAATTCTAATTTTAGTTGAGGTGCAGGTTTAAATGATTCTTCATAATCAATGCTAAAACTCTTGACAGTGCCATTTAGCAACTAATCTTACTTGATTCCTCATCACTACTCCTAAGTCCAAACTAATCCATTTTATTTTTGAGTATCCATTGTGTTCCTATAATGGAGTGGTCTTCAAGACAGAGAACATGGAACAAGGAACAAGGAACCACATATTATTTCTTTTGAAATTGATTGAGTTCTTTGTGCATGGTTAGTATGTAAGCTTCATCTTCTAAAGCTTCATCAATGCCTTCAAGTTTAATCTGACATACCAGTGCAAGATAGTTCAACTCCACCTTTCTATGTATGCTTTTTGTCTTCATTTCTTTAAGATATTACACTTTAAGTGACTTTCCATTATTTTCTATGCTCTTCTTGGTTCATGTCCATTCATCATTCTTGCAGATTTTCAGTAGGAGGGCCCCTTTCTCTCATCACTTCTATCTTCTAGTCTTGTTAGGTCATTTCACGTTGGTTTCCATTCTGGTAATCTTCTGTCTGATCACTTTGGGCTTTCACTTCCTCCTTTTGAGCTAGATCATTGTTGTTGTGAGAATTAACAATGGAGTTAGTCATGGTATTTGACTCATCATTTATAACATGTGGAGTTTCTTCCTGAGGTATTTGTTGCCATTGTTAAGAATGATTCCGGGATCGGATTGACATATGTCGACAAGATCAGATTTGGAGAGGGGGGGGGAGACGATCCACCCCCAATTTCTTACCGTAGTTGGACACAAATGACTGAATTGGCTTGGATCAGGACTGATTCCAGAGACTCCCGCCAGAATCGGCGGTCAACAGTTGGCAGTGGCAGCTTCTTCCCTGCCTCATAAGGCAGATCATTCAGATGTGGCATACCCAGATCCGATGACTTATCAAGTTATCAGATCCTATTCGTATTGGGTCCAGCTGACCCAGCCTCAACAGCTTCCTGCTGTGCCACTGCCACAATGGCTCTGGATTCTGGCTCCAATCCAACCCACGAGGTTGATATCACATAGGAATCTTCTTAGGAATCAAAATATATGGAGTTTTAACATTTTTATTTTTTATATTTTTTGAAGAACTGATCCAAACAATTCTGAATGGTTTTTTTTTTCTAAAAAATCAACTAATTTGACCTATCCAGATAGGAATTGGCATTAGCTGAATTAGTGGCCAGTTCCGATTTCACGATTCTTCTGAATGAAGCATTTTGAATCAAATGACTATAAATAAGATATGATAGGCTTTGAATAGCCCATAAGAAGTCTTTTTAAGGACTTGACTTACTATTATGCGGTTGATGATATGACAAGTTCTATTAGTTGCTTCACCCATAAATATCTTGACAAATTATTTTCATATATCATTGTTCTATCCATCTTTATCAAGGTTCTATTTTTTTTCTTTTTGCTATATCTTTTTGTTACGGAATCCTTAATGTTGAAAAGTTTTGAATTATTTTCTATTCATCTCAAAAAGAATTGAAGTCCATATTTTCTAACTCCCCACCATTGTGACTTTGAATTGTTGAGATCACATATCCTTTGAGATTTTCAATTTTCTTTGTGAATTTTGAACTCATTCAAAACAACAATTGTATTATAAATAGTATCCAAGTGAAGTGAGTTAAAACGTCTATAATGACAAATCTATGGTTCTTACCTTCTAAGCTTGATGTTTTAGTAGGATCAAACAAATCAAGATATAGAACCTTAACAGGTCTAGAGGTAGTCACAACATCCTTGGATTTAAAAGAAGGCTTAATTTGCTTACCTCTAGCATGTGCTTCACAAATTTTGGAGGTGTCAAGTGAACATTTAGACAAAACGATTACAAGGCCACATTTGGATATTTTTTAGATAACTCCAAAACTAACCTTGATGACATTGTCATAGCCAAGCAATTTTTACTCTATTTGCCACCTAACACACATCCTCCCAAGATAACTCATCAAGATCATTATTTTCAAGGCGTCGCCTAGACGACAAGGTAGCATCTGTCAATGTGAGGGATCCCCTAAATGTAAATCATATTATATTTTTATTTAGTGTAATTTAAGAATAAATACTACTAAACTGCTAATTAAGTATCAATATCACTTAATTGAATAATTTTGAAGTAAAAATAACTATTTCTAATAGTTAATATGATTATAAGTATATATTATGTTGTAATAATAATTAATATTAAACACTTTCATGGATCTTTACTAATAGTTAATACAAATTAATTATTAAAATTAACTTAATTAAGTAGTTTTATTTTTCTAGTTAAGTATTCATGTTATTTAGTCTATGTAACTATACATTTATATATTATTAAGCGACTCTCATATTGGAAAACCTATTTATTGCTCTTTTATGTATTATTGGGCATTCATATCTTTGCTATTCTATCAATTTTACTTTGAAAAATGCCCAAGCGACAAGGTGGTACTACGCCGCCTCAATTGCCTTTGACAACTATGATTCAAATTTATTGTATAGACATTGTTTTTCTTGATGACCTATGAATTTCAATTTGTCCGAGTTCTTATCATGAATTGCACTATGCGACTTATCAAAATCACTTTGAGTTAGAAGAAGATTAACCTATTTTATGTATTCCGATGATTTTATCGTTATCTTTGCCACTAAATGCAAGAAAAATCTAGAGAGTGGGGGTGGGGGAGTGGCACCAGTGCTGAAGGAGACTACTAGCCTTGGGGCCTAGGGTGATATGCACACTGATGAGTAGGAAAAGAGGTGTAGAGAGAGGGGGGGAATTGCGACATATTGTGGAATTGGTTGGGGGTGGGGTAAAGCAGCATTGTTGTGCTTTGTGCAGGGAAGATGGGTCTAGGGTTTTCAAGTTGCATTATATCTGTTCTGTGGTTATGCAATAGGGGGGGGGTCTTAAAGATAGACTAAATTGGCCAAAAAGCAAGGACCTCTTTAACTCTTATTTGCTCATATGTTATTTTCTAGTTACCCAAAATACAATAGAAGTATAAAGCTATCCCTATAACACCAAAACTTCTGAAAAACCAAAGAGAATACATATAACTTGAAAATTTTATATTATGTAAAATTTTGTAGAAGTACAATCCTAATGTTCACTCATCTTTCTTCATCCTCGAACAATGGTGATGATTGTCTTAAATTTAGTATACTCAAAATTCCATGTCAAATCTATGATAGTTTGTAAGGCAAGGTTCAACATGAAAATTTTGGGGTAGGTTCATTTTATTTTTATAAACTTTTAAGACTGGGTTATCTGAGCATATTGAATTGCTCTCATTCCCAACTTTCTTGCTTGAAGAAGATGCATGCTTCTGACAGTAAAATTTCACTGCTATTGCTCGATCTTTCCATTTCATTTCTTTTTATTTTTTTCTACCTAACAATCAGGCTTATCATTGCAACATTTTAATCTTATGTTTCGACAAATAACTACCATGATATCTAAAAGTTCCAATAAAAATGCTCTTGTATTCTTCCAGAAAATTCTGGCTAATACTTCTTTGTTGGTGTCCCATGCAGCATTTATAACCATTTCCAAGAGGTTTTCCTTCATCGCTCTTGTGCTAGCAGAAGATCGGAACCATTTACTTCAGGTCATCTTTTGAAGGACTATGGAACTAAAAATCCAGAACAGGTGGGCATAATCTAATCAACCATTTAAACTATAAAATCATTTCTTTCAGCTTTTGATTTTAAGAATGTAGCATTTACTTTTCCCCCTACATGAGCTGAATGTTGCTTCAGAAGATTTTAGATGCTATTTACTTAAACAAAATGAATTTTCATACTAGAGTTTTTTTAGCAATGCTTGAAAAGTTCAATTCAAGCATGGTGACGCATGGGTAGTTGGATCCGTGTCTTGGGTTGGTTACATCAACTCAACAATGACAAGCACAATATGAGAACGAAGCAACTGGATTGGCATGAGTAGTTGCCAGTTGGGGATCGGTGCTACTAGAGATGTGTCATAAGATTTTCTCTATACCCTATCTAATCAATAATTTAATTGCCAACATAACCTTTATGTTTATTTGCAGGCTGATCCGAGTCCACCCGTCGGATTCCGATTAAGGGGAAAATCCTCTCGATCATGCAATCCTAAGGCCAGCCAACAAGAATATCAGGTCAGGACAACAATGAGACATGCATTCCTTTTAGCGTAGCAATAAAACATGCTGGTAATTGAGAGTGTCTCAGTTTTTGTGGGGGACCCTGAAGCTATTCAGGTTGGCCAAGGTATCTGGTATCTGTCCATAGCGGATCGTTTGTCAGCCAATGGTTCATTTAAAGCTTATTTTAGGTTGTCAGTTAGTTTGGATTTACAGTTTTGCACGTTAAGAACCCATTATCAACCCATAACATTTAAATATTTAATTGGTTTATGGTCATGTTAATTCCAAAATTTTATCTATATTAAGGGAGGTACAGGGAAAGTTCAAATACATGAACCTCAAACCATGGCCCAATTAGAGGCCCGATTGGAGAGGTATCTTAGCCCAATTAAGGACCACTCCCAAGAGTGCCAATATGAACTTGTTTAGAGGGGGCTGTCAATGTATCACAAGAGCTCACCCAGAAACAGTTCTTGAGGCACAAATTTTGGGCTTATTGACAGCGCACTTGAGGCCTGATGTAACCTCAAAATCTCCAAAAGATTTGATATCTTTTTGTTTTGGAAATTCATTTTCCATTTTGAATTTGAATTTGATTTGATTAGACCTTAGCATTGACTTTATAAGAAAATAGATGATATTTCATAAAAGTACTAGCTAGGGTCAAAATTTATTTATTGAGGTTGTTAGGTTTTTTGAAAATTTGTTTTGACCTCTCCCCGTCGGATGGTGCGAAGATCCGACGTTAATTACATCGAGATAACTCGAATACCCTTGATTAAACGTCATAGCAATCCATGGAAATAGAAAACATGCATCCACAATAAACATTCACACATAGGAGAAAACAGCCTCATGAAATCAGTGGAATGCAAGCACTTAATTTGTTTTGAGTTTGATTAAATTGATTCGAGTTGAATTAAATTTGTGGGTTTGATTTTGATTGAGTTGAATTTAGTTTGAGTTGAATTTAATTGGTTTTGAGTTAAATTAGTTGATTTGAATTTGATTAAATTGAATTTAGTTTTGAGTTGAATTTGATTTGTTAATTGCTTTTGGTTTGGGGTTGAAATTTGATTTATTTAAGTTTGAAATGGATTCTGTTGAAATTGAATTATTTTGATTTTCAGTTTGATTTTGGTTAAAATTTGTTTTGGGTGAATTTGACGTTCTGTGGTTTTATGCAAATTTCAGAAAAAAAAAAGATTTGGGTTTGAGTTTGAATTTGTTCATTTTAATTGAATTTATTTTAAGTTTGATCCAGTCTGGATTTGTTTGTTGACTTAAATTTGGTTTGAATTTGAGACAGTTGTTTATTGATTTAAGTTTGGTTCAATTTGAATTTGTTGATTGATTTTAAGTTTGATTTGGGTTAAAGACAGTTTGTTTATGGGTTTAATTTGAGAAATTTTGGGTTATGTTGAATTTGGTTTAATTTGAGTTTGTTTCATTAAATTGGTTAGAATTCAGTTGAATTTTGTTTGATTTGGGAAATTGATTTTAAACTTGATCTAGGTTTGATTTAATTTGTTTATTGTTTGATTTTTAGTTTGATTGGAGTTAGCTTAAGTTTGAGAGAAATTCGATTGAATGTTTCCGAATCTCGGATTTCACAGTTTCAGATTTGCTTGAGTTTGGATAACTTAGAGAAGTTTGATTTGATTGAATTAGAGTTGAGTTTGATTTGAGTTTAATTTTGTTTGATTTAGATTCCAGTTAAACCTGCAGATTTTGACAGTTTCAGGGTTCTCTCTTATGCAATTTTCAGATTTTATGAAATGATTTGGGATGGCTTTGAATTTGAATTTTCTTATGGGTTTGAATGGTTTGGAATCACCTATCTACGGACCAGCTTCTGATTTGTACTAGTTTCAGTTTTTGAAATTCATATTTGAAACCTCAAATTGCAGAATTTCAGTTCCAATCTCCTGCAGACTCATCTTATGATTTTCGGCCGTAGGCCTTAAACTTTCAGATTTTTTCATTCACAAACCTCAGATTGCTGATTTCAGATTTCAGATTTCGGATCTGCACATCTACAGCCCCCAATTCCTTGTTTTTAAATGCAAAGTTCAGATTTGACCTCTTCAAATATCAGACCCCAGATTCCAGATTTCTGCATTTTCAGATTTCTGCATTTCAGATTTGCAGGCTTCTGCACCAATTCAAGCTTCGAATTTCTGTATTTCAGATTGCAGGGATATGAACTTCAAACTTTCGGATTTAACATCCGCACTGCTAAGCTCAAATTTCAGATTTTTGAAATGAATTCTGGCCTCTGGCGCCCTGTCTCTTATTTCTGTTTTTTTATTCCAGATCTGGATCTAAGTCTTCAGATTTCTAATCTACTCCAAATTTCAGATTTCGGATCTCTTTCAAATTCTCAGCCTCAGATTCTGCAGCAACCCAGGTTTTCTTCTTGTTTTGAATCTTCTGGAATTCAGATGTTGAATCTCCAAATTCTAGATTGCAGAATTTTATTTAGCTTGGACTTATTTCAAATTTCAGGCTTCCTGCAAATTCTGCACGTGGATCCAGATTTTTCAGACCCTGTCTTAAACTCCAGTTTCAAGTCTTAAGCCTTCTGATTTTGCAGATTCTGCAAGCTACAGATCCAGAATTTTGATTTTTAGAATTCAGATTCTATTTATGGATTTAATTGAGTTCGTGATTTGTTTGAGTGTTTTGATTTGGGATTTGGTTGTATAAAGATTTAGATTTCAGATTTACAGGTTTTAAAATTTTAAAGTCTTTTACAGGTTCAGAATTTTTTAAGGTTGTTTGAATCATTTGTTAATTTTTGTTGTTGTCTTGCATTCCAGAAATTCCATGTGATTGTCTCTCCTCCTTGAGACATCAATCTGTTTACCGAACATGGATTTCACTTGTTCAAAAAATGAGACATGATTACAATTTGACCAACAATCCGGTCTCTTGAGTTCTTGATGAACTTGTCATTTCATGGGCGGCATGAACCCGGTCTTGAAAGACTTATGGGCATCCCCCACTGTTATTGACTACACCCGGCTTTTGACAAGCTTATGGGCAATCAACTCACTGATTTGAGATTGAGCACACCCGGCTTTTGATAAGCTTGTGGGGACTCATCTCATTGTTTCTGAACCTCATTAGCTCATAGTTTGGCATATCGGCATGTTGATCATGCACAGCCTTCCCATGGCATAATGGGTAAGTAACTCCCTCTTGGGGCATGGTAAGACATTGGGGTCTTTTCAATGACCTTTGTATGTCCACCTTAAAGGGTCAAGGGGCGTGCTTAAAGCCGGCCCATTGCTTTCCCTCTTTGTTTTGAATTCTTTTAAATTAAGCCAAGACCGTAGGCGGGTTTTAGCGGCCGGATGCTCGTCTCGGTTTGTTGAATTAATTAATGGATTTTTATTTAATTTTTGTTTATTGTTTGTTTTATTTTATTTTTTGAATTATGGGTCATAGGACGTGCTTAAAGCCGGCCTATTGCTTGCCCATTTATTTTGATTCTTTTAAGTTCTGCCGAGACCATGAGACGGGTTTTTAGCCGGCCGGATGCTCGCCTCGGTTTGTTTAATTAATTAGATGCATTTTTATTTAAGTTTGAACTTGATTGTTTCTTTTAAAATCCTTTTTTCTTTTTTCCTTGCCACTGGTCACTAGGACCGTAGCCCATCTTCTTCTTCCCCTTCCTTTCTCTTTTTTCCTTTTTTTATTTAAACACCCTTCAATGGTGGGCCCCACCATAGGTTGACCCGCGGGTCAACCCTCCTCCCCCGCGAGCGCGGCTTCTGGCCGCTGCTTCTCGCGCGCGGCCGCGGCGTTTTCTTTTCCTTTTTTTTTCGCCTCCTTTTTCTCTGGTGGGCCCCTCTTCTCCTCTATGTGTCCGACGTGGACCAAAGTGGGAGAAAATACTCCCCCGGCGCCCATGGATTCCGGAATCGGAATCGGAATCGGAATCGGAATCGGTTGGGACCGATTCCGATTCCGATTCCAGGAATCGGCCGGAATCGGCCGATTCCTGGGAAGGGAATCGATTCCGGATCGGTCCGGAATCGTTTTTTTTTTTTGATTTTTTTTTTCGTCAAAAAAAATCAAAAAAATCAGAAAAAATTCTAAAAAAATAGGAAATGAGTTAGAAACATTTTAAAAAATAACCAATGCATGATATCCACAAGACCACATCATACAAATACTAATGAACACCAATTGAACACTTGAAGACTTGAAGTTAGTACATATTCCAATTCCATTGATTCGAAAATCATAGAGTTGATACATGCATCCAAAAAAAAAAATTACATCGTATCAATCTACTACCAATGTCTGGGATATAGATATGGATCTTCCTCACTCTCCCTATTGCTCGGCGACGCCCTCCTCGTGCTCGGTCTTGTATCTTGTCCGGGACCATATCCGTATGAAAATAATGCGCGATGCCATGCCATCGAGTCGTATGGATCGGACTGAGACGACCGGGACGTAAGCGAGAGGATGGTGGGAGCTGGTAGTGTAATCCAGCTTGATCGGCCAGCTGAAATGCTTGATCTTGTGGCTCCATGTAATATACGAATGCGGTGTCTGCTGTCCGTGTAATACGGCTTTGGAAAGCGTGAATCAGAGTGACTCAGTTCTTTGATTGATAGGCTGCGGTTGATGCCACTCCCGTCGTAAATCACACTTTGAGGAGTGAGAAGGAGCACACGTCTTGTCATCAGGCTGACAGACGGACCTCAACTTCCTTCTCTTTACCTCTTCACCCAAAGTTTTTTTCAACTTTGCAATCCTCCCATTTTCCGTGCGGTCACCTTTGTTTTCGTTCTCCCCGGACTGCCGAATTTGAGTAGCGTGGGGCTTGGACGGGAAATTTGGAGTTGAGGCTGGGACTAAGTTGCGGGTGGCTCCATCGTTGAGAGCGAAGAAGACCAGCACTGAGAAGTAGATGGAGGTGGAGCTAGAGCATCCTCCTCGGCTTCAACACCATCCAGCTCTCCTGCCATAATACGGTCATCGGGATCAAACTCGGTGCATGATCCACGGCTTCCCTCTCCTCCATCCGGGAGGCAAGTGCATGCTCCCTCTGGAAAATCGAATCCCGTATCCACCTCCTCGGGTGGTGGTGTGGCGGAGGAATGCCTCTGCTCGTACGGGCCACCACAGAAGCCGTACGAAATCGCTCCTCCGATCTTACGCCGATCCTTGATGTTGTTTATGCGCAACCTCGTATAATGACGAAGACCGGCTTCTCAGCCGATGCGAGGTCAACTGTTCCTCCTTTTGGTATGTATCGGGTTGAATGTACTCAGTTCCTCTCGCGGTGGGAGGAGCGGTGCTCCAACTCGATATCACGCAATGAGCCGCGAGTGGATTCCATCCACTCTGGGTATTCACTGAACCCACCACTCGGTACGAAAAACATAAGAAGAGAAAAGGAAAACAATTAGCCCATCCCTAAACCATAACTTATATGAAAAGAAAAGAAATTCCTCGTCAAACTATTACTTATAACGGTGACACTTTGTCAATCGAATATTTCAATTGACGTGGTATACACCGACCCTCATCTTGTACTTTCGCATCTGAAACATATAAAAAAATAATTAGTTGCACAGTAATGCTAGTCGATGTATTTAATGAACTCCCAACTTACTTCTATCTCGGCCTACATCGTCTGTGAGATCGGCACCATTTGGATATGCGTGTGCATCCCGCATCACCTCGTTGTCGTTCACCACCTTGTCCTCCATATTGGATGCGGGGGTTGAAAAATATATCTGCAAGATTTTATTAGTTAACACGTAAATATAAGACAATTATACGGCAAAATGTTTTTTAACCAAGTTACTGCCGGCATGGACATCGTGGTGCAAGGTCTTGTCCCGTCGGTCATCAATGATCTTCCACCACTTTTGTAACCTACGGATTTTTTCTTTAATTTTCGGCTTTGCCGGTCCGCCGCATCATACGGTGTGCCCATCCGTTACTATTATCTGAGTCCTCATACCTCAGAGACAACTAGTGGCTCGATGATTGCCAGTAGTAGTGCAATCCTCTCCAAAACCTCTTGTCGGTGATGTGGCTTCTCGGACTGACAAAAGAATCTCCTTGCTCTTTCTTGTCGTACGGGTTGTCCACCGTATAGTTGTAATACTCCTCGGAGCTGTGAACCTCACCAATGCATGCACAATGCGGTGTAAACTTTCCGGAGCAATGAAGTTCGTAGCAAATCGTGTCGGACGGGACCTAACAAGATCGTGTGCCGTCACATGTGTGATCTCATGATATGTAGCGAGCGGGGATGCGAATAAATAAAAGATGTGATCGTCTGCACTTTGCCTGAGTGTAGATACACCCTCCTCACTTGCCTATATCCTCTAAAATGAGATCTATGGAATGTCTTTTGCAGGCACCCGAAGATGTGCTTATCTTCTCCATAACTTCCTACTACCAACCGCCTTATATGATGGTTCGTTGTCGTGACAACTTTGAACCACATTGTCTCCGATCTCCTCCTTCACCCATCCAGTGGAGAAAAGATGAAGTCGGCATTTTTTATCTTCCCGAAGCATCTGCCGACTTGAGAATGTAGTCCCCTCGAACGATACCACGAAGTTTATCCTACTCCTTTTGGTGATACTGTCCACCCTTCGCATAATGATTGTGCAACCCCTCTCCTTCCACCAACTTGAACCCGTCCGTACTCTCGACTCCTGGACCTCCTCGTCCAGAGCCGGCGCCGTATATGTGTCTGTGCCGGGGCTTGCAAACCCGATCCGGCCCTCGCATCCACCATCGTTTGGAAGTAGGGGCTGGTGTAATGTGTTGGGATGCCTACATCAAGTTAAAAAAAATCGGATCGGGGTAAAATTAAGTTTTAGTAAATAAAACGAGCATATTGTCAAATATAATTTAAAAAGTGATACACGTACGTAAAAACCATTTGAATGATGTGGCGAACGGCTCTCTTTGCGGCCGTTCTGTAGCCTTCACCCCTTTCACTTTCTTTATCCCCATCACGCCCGACACTACGTTTTAAATAAATACTCGTCGCTCGGTGTAAATCGAGTCTTGGTAGAAGTGAGCCGGCGGTATGGCTCTGTCTCACCGGTCGAGCTCTCGGTCGAGTAGGGCGAGCCGATGCGCGATCGGCCCAAAGGGCGGGTCAACTCGGGACCCGAGACCCTCCGGCTCCTCTCCTCCTGTCCTTCTCCTCGGCCCAATGCGCGCTTGCTAGCGTGCCTAGCACGTCCCGAGCTCGGAGTCCGTGGACTCGTCCTCGCTCTCTGGCTCCCGGTGGCTCTTGCCTTCCCCTTGCCTTTCCCTTTGGAGGTAGGCGAATCGCGGTCCCTCCTCTCTCGAGTAGCTCGTCCTGCAACTCCTCCCTCTGCTCGATCCTAATCGCCCGTTGAGAGGCTTGCACGTCATGTATCCTCTCGTCTCCTCACTCTTCTCCTCGGCACCTTGTCACATTTTTTTACATTTCCACTGTTCGACGTATGTTGTTTCAGCCGGAACACCCCCCCGATCATCTCCTTCCCGCACCACTTACTTGTACCCTCTTCTCGACTAGGTCTACCATACGCCGGTGTTCCCGGCCACGTCGGAAGCACGTCTTTGAGTGCTCTTGTCACCTTGATCGGCCATTGCTTAATCTGCACAAAAATTGTAAACAATGCACTTTAAAAATGATTAGATAACATACAAATTGTTTTAGACGCTGTTCGGTAGCAGACAACCCCGAAACACACCATTCGGTATGTTTAAAGGGTTACGTATTTGCCGGAAATCAATATACGGGGTATCCGAAATTTTTCCCGTACAAAGAACATCCAATCGATGTTGAGCAACTGAACGGAGTTATTCGATCACTGAAATCACCCGGTTTAACTCTACTCGGAGTCTCGGAGTCGTCGGAAACGTGTAAAAATAGGCGTACGGGATATCCGGAATTTTCCCGTGCAAAATAGACATATCCGGATACATCGAAACTTAAACGAACTTGTTCGGACAAAAATCGTGAAGTTTAACGACACTCGAACTCGTCGGAAACGCGTAAGAATGGACGTACGAAGTTTTGGCGAAGAAATCTTACCAAAAACCTTACAAAGATCGAAGAAGAGGTTGATTCGATGCCGATCCGAGCTTGAATCGGCGGAATCCTTTGAAGAACGAGTTTGGAATCGCCGGAATCGCCTGAATCGCCCCTGGAATCGTCGGAATCGGTGGAATCGGGCCGGAATCGACCTGGATCGACGGAATCGGCCGGAATCGACGGTGGATCGACGGAATCGAGGCCGGAATCGCCGGAATCGCGCCGGAATCGGCGCCGGGAATCCTTTCGCTTCCTCCTTCCGCCGCGGGATCGACCGAGGCCAGCTCGCGGGTCGATTCCGGCCACAAAGGGCCGGAATCGGTTCGATTCCCGGTCCAGTGAACCGGGGACGAACCGGGGCCGGGTCAACCCGGCCTTCCGAAGAATCGGTCGGATCGACCGATTCCACATGGAATCGGTTGGAATCGGATCGATTCCGACCGATTCCAGGCGATTCAGACCGATTCCGAGGAATTCTTCCCGGAATCGGTCCTTCCTTCGGGAATCGGATCGGAATCCACCGATCCGATTCCGGAATCGGTCGGAATCGGACCGATTCCGCCGATTCTGCAATCTATGCCGGCGCCCCTTCTCTCTTCCCGACCAGACGACGGCAGCGGACGAAGGGGGAGAGCTCGGCGGCGACGGCGGCTTCCGGAGAGGGAGCCTCGGCGACGACAGCCTCCAGAGGGGGAGAAGGTTCCGGCGACGGCAGCGGCAGCCTCTGGAGGGGATGGCTTCGGCAATGGCGGCTTCCGGAGAGGACGGCGGCTTCCGGAGAGGACGGCGGCTTCTCTCGGAGAAGACGATCGGCCCGCCTACGCTTGTGGGAAGGAGAAGAAAAGTACCCTCTCCTCTCTTGTTCGTCGATTGCTCTCGGGGGATCCTCTTTTCTGCCCTTCTATTTCTGGACTTCTCTCCGGCCCTCGACAGCTCTCTCCCGGGGGGTTTCACGCAGGGTTCTTCTCTCCGTCCCGTCTCTCCTCCGGGCCTCAGCACGCACACTCGGGGGGAGCTTATATAGGCATGAGCCGTCTCCTTCCCCTAGTAGGAATCCTCCCGAGATGGGAGTTGCGGCTCCGAGAAGGACTCGGAGCAATCCCGGATTTTGTGGGCTCGACCCCCCTTTCCTCTTATCCGCCTATTGCCTTCGTACGACAGTTTCCTGCTATCGCTGGCCACTGAATCCGGGGGAGAGTCCGATGGGGAGTCGATCTCCTTCCCTAATCCGACTGGTCTTCTCAATTTATTCATTTATTTATTTTCTGACGTGGACTGGCTATAGAAGAGATGGCCTCTATGGGCCGTTGATCGCTAGCTCCATGGACCGTTAGCCCGATTGGGCTGTTTCAGGCTTCATCCCCTGGCCCAACCGGTCTTCTTTCAACTGCTGGCCTGTTTTCTCTTTTTTCTCTCCCTTTTTTTTTTTTTTGAAAATTTTCGGTTACAACAAAGCCATATGCAGGTGATTCTGGAAAACATGGTGGAAACTGGGTTAAAACACCACAAAATAGAATTAAAATGCTGTAATCAATCTAAAATAGACTGAACAAAAGAAAACCAAGTTTAAACAAGTCTGACATGCCCTGAACCAGGCTGAGCCAGGTTAACCGGTGTTAAACTGAGTTGGAGAAGAGTGAACCGGCATTAACTGGCCTCCGAACAGGCCGGACCCGCTGTGAACCAGCCGGACCGACTGGTTCTAGTTATGACACCATTTGTCCAGTGCTGACATGCTTGACCTTCTGGTCTTGTGGCTAGCTGTGAACTGTGCACATGCAGTGGTAAATTGGCTCATATGGGCCCAGAGGAGGTGGTTTCTGTGCATGGGCTTGCGTGGCTGCCTGACCGTGCTGATCATGTGAGGCACGTGACGACAAAGTGAGAGACACTTTTCTTACGGCACCATAGCTGTGATAAAGTCACTTGTTAGACAACAAGGAGAAGCACCACTAGCCAGCACTGTAGCCCCATCAAAGTCCTTTGCAAAATTTCTTTTTTATGTTCTGTAGCATCTTTGCGGAAGTAGGGGAGGGGAACATGGGACGTGAAGCATGGAAGAGGAGGTGGAGGAAGGCGCTGCGGAAACAATAAATTGTGATTGATATGCGTGTGTTGGTGAGGGAGCGGCATCATAGGGGCTTCACAAGAGGAAGAAGGGGTGATGGGGTTCTTGATGTTCTGGTGGATCTGGAAATTGATTTGTAGAATGGGGATTTAGAAGAGCCAGAGCCGGAGTTCTAACGATGACGGATGATGTAGAAGAAGGTGCCGAGGTGACATGCTACTTTGATTGTGACTCCAATGGGACGGAAGAGTTGCGTGATGTTGTAGATGATGGGATCCCAGTGTATTATTAAAGGAAAGGTGCCGGAAGAAGGGAGTAGGGGCTGGAGGTTCTCACTGCGTGGTTCAAGCTGATGGTGTCATCGGAGGAAAACTGCATTGCGTCAAATGGATGCAAGAACAAGGGAGAGTGGTGTTGGTGGTTGCCGTAGGCAGTCCTCCGGGGATCTCTGGATGGTCATGCTGCAATAGGAAACTTGCCAAATGTCATGATTTCTGATCAAAGATCTCGGTTGTGTCATCATTGATGGAGGATGCGGAGGCAGTGTTCAACAAAATTTTTGGAAGATGATGGATCTCAAATTGTAGAACCGGTAAAAGGGGAAGTGGGAGGAAGGCATGATGGTCGATACCAGAGAGGTGGTGGAGACATCTTCTCACCGGATGGTGAAGATTTTGAATTGCCATATTGGCCGATGAGGAGGTGAAGGGGATACTGCCAGCCAGCTGCTGGGCAGCTGGAGGAAAGGGGGAAAGGCCTATCAGCAGAGGGGTTAAAGATGATACCTATAGGGCATAGCCCCTACTCATGCTTGAAGCCCTCTTTCTCCAAAAATTTCACTGCTATTCCATCATCAGGAGTACATGCTCTATTTATAGAGAAAATGTCAAAATATTTACAAACAGATCCCCTAAGGACTTAAAACTAATTGAAACTCATAGTAAAAGACCCTACAATCTATTAAAATCGGTCCTCATCATCTTCTTCTACTGGAAGAAAACTTGTCTCTAAGTTTAGAAGCCACATCACAAATTTCACTAATTATTTTTTCTTCATACACTGAAGTCAATTGAAGTATCCCACGTGTTGACTCAGGAATGATCTGATGTCAAGTTCTAATACCAAAGTTGATGTGGGACAACCCGGTAGAAACTAGTAAAACACTGTAAACTAGAATTAAAGTGTTGTAATCGAATTAAACAAACTGAACTAAAGAAAATTGAGTTTATAACGGTCTGAAATATCTTGAACTAGGTTGAAGCGGATTGAGCTGGATCGAATTGGCATGAAATCAGATTAAAGAAGAGTGAATTGGCCCTGAACTGTGTTGGACTGGCCGATTGATTTTGACACCATCAGGTTGATGTTGACACCCTGACAATCTCACTGCTTGCCATGAACACTACATAGGCGGTGTTAAACTGGGTTGGATGGGCCTGACAGAGTTGGTTCAAGTGCACAGGCTTGCGTGTGGCTTTACCGTTCTTATTGCATGAAAGCAGAGTGAGGCATATGATAAG
Organism: Cryptocoryne crispatula var. balansae; assembly: GCA_036172225.1. Lineage (NCBI taxonomy): Eukaryota > Viridiplantae > Streptophyta > Magnoliopsida > Alismatales > Araceae > Cryptocoryne > Cryptocoryne crispatula. The sequence goes on from CM069919.1 coordinate 22,408,204, forward strand.
CAACCGTGAGACACTTCACTCACAACACCATAGATGCAATAAAGGTACTCGCTAGGCAGCAACGAGGAGAAGCACTACCAGCCCACACTGTAGCACTGTCAAAGATCTTTGCAAAATTTCTTCTTCGCATACTATAGCATCTTCACAGAAGCAGGGGGAGGAAACAATGAAGGTGAAGTGCAGAGGAGGAGGAGGAGGAAGACATTGCAGAAACAAGAAACAGTGACCAATATGCGTGCATTGGTGAGGGTGTAGGCGATGGGGCTATCGATGTTCTAGTGAATTTGGAAATTGATATGTAGGATGGGGATTCAGAAGAGCCAGAGGCAGAGTTTCGACAACGATGGGCAATGTAGAAGATGGTGTTGAGGTGACAGGATGCTTCAATCAGGACTCCAATGAAGCAGAAGTGTTGCTTAATGCTGTAGGTGGCGCGATCCCAGCATATGCAAAGAGGAAATATGTGGGAAGAATGGTGTTGATGGTTGTTGTAGAGCTTCGACAGTCCTCTAGGGATCGCCGCAGGATCCTACTATAGGAGGAAACTTGCCATATGCCGTGACATCTGATCAAAGACCTCAGCTGCATCATTGTTGATGCAAGATGCAGAAGTAGTGTTCAACAAATCTGCCATAAGGCAATGTATCTTAGACTATGGAACCGGTGAAAAGGGAAGTGGGAGGAAGGCACTTGAGAGGGCTACATGTCAGAGCATGAAGATCTTGAATGGCCACCTTGGCCGATGAGGTGGTGAAGGGCTACTGCGGGCCACCTACTAGAGTTGAAGGGGGAAGGCCTCCTAGCATGGGGGGGAGTTGATACCAATGGGATGGAGCCTTTACTCATTCCCAAATGTCTATTTTCTTTAAAAATTCTTCTGTCTATTCCATCATCGGGGTACATGCTCTATTTATAAAGCAAATGATGTAACAAGTCTCCCAAAGATACTTACAAACTGGTCCAATAAGGACATAAAAGCAATTAAAACTCAAATCGACAAGTCCCCTTAGGGACAAAACAATAAAATACCCTAAAATCTACTAAAAAGGTGATCCACATCATTCTCTTTTATTGAGAGAAAACTCATTCTTAAGTTTAGAGGCCACATCACGAACTTTGCCACTTATTTATATACTGTATGCTGAAGTCGACTGAAGTTTCTTAGGAGTCGACTAATAGGATGAGCCGATATCATGTTCTAGTATCAAAATTAATGTCGAACAACATGGTGAAAATCAGGCTAAATGCTGTAAAACATAATTAAAATGTTGTAATCGAACTAAAACATAATAAAATAAAAAAACTTAAGTTTAAACTGGTTTAACAAACCCTGAACTGGGTCAAGCCAGATTAAGCCGTCATTCAGGCTTAATAATGTTGGCCTACATATTAGTGAGCCACTACCAAGATCTTTGATATGATCATTCATGATCAGGTCGAATGCTATGTAGACAACCAAGTAGTCAAATCAAGAAAGTGGAATGACCACCTTAATGATTTAGGGAGGGTTTTCAAAAGTCTTTGACAATGCAAGTTAAAGATGAACCTGACGAAATGTGCATTTGGTGTATCAATTAGGAACTTCCTCATATACATTGTAAGATATATGGGAATCAAGATCAACCTTGATAAAATCAAAGCCATTAGGGAGCTACCACCTCCTAGAAACATATGGGAATTGAGATCACTTCAAGACAAGGTGGCCTATATTCATTGGTTTATTACATGAATCTGAAAGGTGCCGGCCCTTCTTCAAGTTTGCAAAGGCAGTAGCATTTTTTAAATGGAATGAATGTCAAGCAACCTTGGATGGGGTCAAGGAATCTCTCCTCAGTCTACTGGTCTTGGGGACACCCATTAAAGCAAAACTCCTAATTTTATACATTATGCCTTGGATACCTCCTTAGGGTGTCTTATTAGTGCAAGTGAGTGCACAAGGAAAGGAGCAGTTGCTCTACTATTTGAGTAGGTGAGTGGTTGACCCTAAACATCGATATTTCCCCATAAAGATATACTCGCCATTGGTGTTGTGTTGGCATCTAAAAATTCTTGAATATTGGGTGAATAAGATAAAAATAGCCAAATGTGTATAGTTGTCTAGATTGTGAGACTTCAAAAGAAGAAAAAAAAGCAGGCACAAAAGATATATTCAGATGAGCATGCATACTCAATTTTATGCTCAATTGGCTTAATAGAACCCACAATTTGATCAACTCACCACCTGTCAGTACTGTTCACATGAATGGCATGTGATCGAAATAAATAGAACATTGTATCATGATTGTCATTGTCCTAAATAGTGTACAGCTAGCCATGCATACGATGAGCCAGCAAACATGTACTTAGTCGTTCACGACTAGAGATTCAGTTGGTGAGGATGCCCAAGAAGGGCTAGCAATGAATAGATCTAGTAAAGAAGAGTATGAAATGCCAGCCCATAATCCCTTATGATAGGCCTGTTTCGGAGGAATTCACGTCATAAGGAAGAAATAAATGGTTGCCAGTGATAGAAGAATTTCCGCCAAGAAGGAAAAAGGGAAGTCGACCCTTGGTCGGACTCCACTCCGAAGCTGACTCTTCCGAGGCAAAGAGCCCCATAAGGAGGAGAAAATTCTTCTAAAGAAGAATGTAGGAGTCATGGAAGGAAGGGGAGTCAATCCCACTTACTTCGAACCTCCTCCGAGTCTGTCTCGGAGCTGGGTGCCACATTTTGGAAGGTTGCCCGATGGGGAAGGGGTCGTTGAAGCTTATATAAGCTATTCCAAGGCTATTACAAAGGGGTCTGAAGGCCAAGAGAAGGCCGGAAAAAGGAAGGGGCGAGAAGGCGCTAGACAAGGGAGACCTTGAGAGGGAGATTATGAGAAGAGAGGAAGGACCGGAAGGGTTACCAAAGCCACTCGGTGCCCTCGCTTTGTCGTCCGTCTTCATGCAACATCGTCAGATACATCTCCTCTTCAAGGCCTGTCCTTCCCACAAGTAATGCAGAAGCTGGCAAACCCTATTCTTCCGGTAGAAGCCCACGAGTTATTCTTCTTCCGGTCATGTTGTCAACACCATCGGAGTCGTTTCTTGTCGCCGTCGAGGTTCACTCCTTCCCCGCACAGCACTATGAGGTTCTTCCCTTCTTCCTGATAGTGCCGGAGCCGTCTTCTCTTCCAGTCGGGACTGCCGGAGCCATCTCCTTTAGCCAAAGATGCCGAAGCCGTGAACTCTGCCCTGTAGAAGCCGTCAAGCACCGTCGGAGGGTTGAACGCCGCCAAAAATGCCTTAGCGAGGCAGGGAGATTATTTTGTTCCCACTTTGGTCCACGGTGGCCATATTGTGGGGTCCACAAGAAAAAATGATGTAAAAAAGGGGCAAAGGGCTGCCTGGCCAAGCGGAGCCCATGAGGGCCATTGCGGCGATGGGCCGCGGAAGACAAGGGGCCCAATAGACCTCCACATGAACAGTGCTATGAAGGAGTAATTCAAGTAAAAAAAAGAGATGTTCTGAAATAAACAGTTAAGAAAAAATGAAATAAAAATCTACTATTCAATTAAACAAATCAAGACGAACATCTGACCGGCTAAAAACTCATCACATGGTCCCGGCATAACTTAAAAGAATCAAAACAAATGAAAAACCAAAAGGCCGGCTTCAAGCATGTCTCTTGACTTATAATTTAAATAATAGTAATAAAATAAACAATAAACAAAAATTAAATAAAAAATCTACTAAATTACTTTCACAAACCGAGACGAGCATCTGGTCAGCTAAAAACTCGCCACATGGTCTTGGTTAAACTTAAAAGAATTCTAAAATAAGGGAAACCAATAGGCCGGCTTCAAGCACGCCTTTTGACCTTTTAAGGTAGAAGAAGAAGAAGAAGGAGGAGGTAAGGACAAGTCTTAGTGATGCGGGACGAGGCGGGACGGACCGACGTCGTGACGCTGCAGTGGACCATCGGGAGGCTTAAAAGACCTAGAAATGTAGGAAATAAGCAAAACCGGACTTAAACTGGTCAAAATGGGCCCCAAACATGTCGAATCATGCCCAAACCGCTCAAAACGGGCCTGAACCGGCCTAAGAAGCTGCTGAACCGGCCTGAACCGGTCAAAATTGACCTGAACCGGCCGGTTTAAGGCCTGAACCGGCCTCTGGAGTGTCGAACCGGGATGAACCGGCCCCGAACCGGCTCTGAACCGGGTCTGGGAGGCTGGCCCGGACCTATTGAACCGACCGGGCGGGTGGGCGGACCAGTAGTGCGAACCGGCTCCCCGGCCGGCCGGCGAAGACGAACCGGTGCCGGCCCGGCCGGCACCACTTAACGTGTTGGGTGTCGTGGCCACCCGCGGTTGGCCGCGGGGGCGGGAGAGGTGGCCGGCTCGCCGGCTGCCGCGTACCCTTGTCGGGAGGTGCCCGCGATCGCGCTCGGGCATCGGGGGGGGGGGTTCGTCTTCCTCACGCGCCCGCGAGGGTTTCACGTGGGCTCGCCCGCGATGGCCGCACCGGGCGGAAGGAGCAGCGCCGAAAGCGGTGCCGGGCGCCGTCTTCGCCGTCGCCGGAGGGGAAGGGGGCCTCCAATGGCGCCATCAGCGCCATCTTCGTCTTCCTCTCGCATCCCCTTCGTCTTCGTCTGGTGTTGGAGTCGCTGAAGGGGGGGGGGAAGCCGCGGAGGCCGGGACTTGTAGTCGCCGTCGTCCCCACCGGAAGAAGAGGGCGTGGCCGGCTGGGATGTTGCTGCAGTCGCCGGAGAAGGGGGAGGTCACCGAAACCCTAGCGGGGGTGGGTGCAGACGAGGCCGCCAACACGGCTCTTCTTCCTCCTACTTTCTTCTCCATCTGATAGGGGTCCGAGAGGGGAGTTCCAGCACTGGGATGGTAGGGTGGGGGTACTTCGGGGATCGCCGGAGGTGGGGGTGACAGGGCGGAGGCGGTGGACGTCGTCGGAAATGTCGAAACGGACGGAGACGGAGGTGAACGGTATCGATAGGGTTCAAACTCGAACCGGTGAAGGGGGAAAGGGAAAGAAATGGCTCGGAGGCCACTGGACGGAGGAGAAGAAGAAGGCGCTCTCGCCGGAGGGTCGCGAAGGAGGCCGGTCTTTACCGGAGGTAGAGTTGGACGACCTCCATCGTGGAGGGGGTGAAGGGGAAAGGGGCAGCGCCCCTCTAGGGTTCCAAAAATTCAACACTAAAACTCTCTCTCATTCCAACAATGTGTGCCCTCTAAAATAGAGGAGCCTATTATAAATAAGACACCCTACATGACTATTTACATATATGTCCTCTTGAGGACCCAAATAAAAAGAAAAGACCACAAATAAACCTCAATTATTTACAAACATGTCCAAATGGACGTAAATGCAAATAAACCCCAAAATGGACCGGACAGGGTCCCCATCACTTAGTCATGTAGCCCTTTATGGACACCTCTCCATCTTTCCTTCTCCATTCTTTATCTATCCCTGTCATGGCCTGAGCCGGCCTTCATCGTCATTGACATCCCATTACCCATTGGTCTGCTCAAAACAGGTCCTTGTTCAGCCCTTTGCATAGACCCCATTTTGGTTAAAAAACAGACCCCAATCAGGCACTGTTCGGCCCCCTACATAGTCTCATTTTGACTCAATAAACAGCCCCTGAACAGACCCCAACTGGACCCCTTACATAGTCCTATTTCAGTCCACAAATCAAACCTCAACCGGGCCTCATTTCAGTCCCAATTTGGTCCCCAAATAGGTCCCTGTCCCCCCCCCCTAAAACAGTCCTCAATCAGACTTTAAACAGTCCCCTGTTCGGCCCACCTGAACAGCCCCAAACAGGTCCCTGTTTGGCCCAAAGAACAGTCCCATGTCTACTCTTCCAACTGACCCCAAACAGGTCACCAACCATTTCCTAAACCACCCCCGGTCCGCTTCCTTTCCTAGGTGAGGGTGATGTCCCAGTGCTTCTTGGAATCTGTCCGACGGGCCAAGTCTCCCCCAAGCAGGCTCTCAATTTTTCCTACCCAAATAGTACCCTACATAGCCCCCTTGGGGCCTACCCTCAAACAGCCACATTTCAGCCCCTTTGTGGCACCCAAAATCCTCCTGTTTTCTGCCCTCCGAGCAGTCCCAAACACATCCAAAATTTGCCCCTTGTGCAGTCCTCCTAACTGGTCTCCAGCAGGCCCATTTTCAGTCTTTTTCTGGCCTACACATTTCACTATCACAGCCCATGGAAAAACTGCCTCAAAATAGGTTTTTCATAGGCAAAAAAAAGGACAGCAGCCCCTTGCAAGGGTCGGGTTGAGGGCGATGGCCCTGCACCCCTTAGAGACTGTCTGATGGGCTAAGGGTATAGCCGGGTGGCCTTCAATATCAGCCCAAGTAAGGGTATCACAGCAACCTCTTGGCATCATAACAAGTCCTTTGAGCATAAGGAACTTAAGGCAGGCCCACCGAGCCCAAGAAGACATTAAGACCAGCCAACAGGGTCAATGGAACTTGAACTTACCCATTAGGCCTTAAAAAAATGAAATTAATTAAATCTGAAATGTGAAAAGTTAAATTAAAATTAAGGAGTTAGTACCATTCCACAAGTACTCCACTTTGGATGGCTTTCTCGAGTTCACCTCGGGATGTTGAGCTGGATGGTGGTGCGAGCCAGCTCCTATTATTGACGATCCTTCCCCTGATATGATAAGTCAAGCACTTGTCATCTTGGTTGAGTAAATTATATATTGGTTGGAGATAAGCCGACATATCGTCATAATGTCGAGTTTCTCCCGACCTTATGAAAATTTACATTGGGGAAGGAACACTGATATACTGCCCAGTGTTATTTCATTTGACAATACATATGCTTGTATCCTGACATATGTGGTGTAGTGAAGCGATATTCAAGTGTCAACTCGAATGCATGACATCGGGCAATCGATGTAAGCCCGATGTGCCGGATGGCATGTGAAGTCAAATCAAATAAACAAACTATAAATCGACATAAAACATACTTTATTAAATCTAAAAACAAAAATTAGATTTGAAGCAATCTATAATTTCAATTAAAAATTTCTAAATCCAATGTAACTAAATTTCTAAATCAAGTGATAACTAAATATCAATTCAACAAATAACATTAAAACATCTCAAAGACGTCAAATCAATCCTAAAACAGAAAAGTCAAACTTATCACAAATCTGAAAATTCACATCAAACTCACCTAATCCAATGAAATTCAACCCCTTAATCAAAAGAGAATTAAATAATTCAAAATAAACTAAATAAAAAACATTAAAAATACATCAAAATGCCAAAAATCAATCATAAAAACATAAAATCAGATTATTAAGCAATCTGGAATTTTAAAATCAATCAAGTCAAACCAAATCTCAAAACATCTAAAATAGATCAAACACACTTAAACCGGTATCAAAACATCAACCAACTGGAAAGATAACAAAAACAAATTTAATTGACCTGTCAAATTGAAAGGAAATCAAGTTTCTTAAAACATTCAATTCACCCATTAAACATGATAACATCAAAACAATCAAATCAAACTGAAATCAAACCAAACAAAAAAAATCGAACCTAACCGAAATCAAATAACTTAAATTAAATTCAAATATAAAGTTAAATAAAACCAATTCCAAACCTATTAAAATCAACTTTAAACCAATTGTTCACATCTTATTGAGCTTGAAAGGCCGCAGCCCTTTTTTGAGTGCATTACGTTATGTGGATGCCCGCACTTTATTAAACACAATGTTATTATGGTTAATCAAGGGCGTTCGAGCAATTACTTGATGTAAGTTAATGTTGGATATTTGCACCATCTGGTGGAGAGGGGTTAAAAAAATAAAATTTTTCATGAAATCCATACCTTGGTTCTATAATTTTACATGTATTGTTGGGCCACTTAATATATTTACAGGCTATCACCTATTTTTTTAAGTAGTCCAAAGGAGATACCAAAGTTAAGACTTTTAAAAAGAAAAATGAGGTTCTCATTGTAGCAAAGTTTTTCGTAGATTAGAAAATGTCATATGTATATAATCCACAAACAAATAGCCATGTAGAAGTATTCAACAAAATGTTCTACAAACTCCTAGTCCAAGTGGTGAGAAGTAAGAACCAAAATTGGGTGAGAAGGTGCAAGAAACACTTTGGGCCTATCTCACCATTTATAATACTCCCAACGTGTGTTCCCCATTTTCTAGTATGTGGGAATCATGCCATAATACCAATAAAAAGTGAGTTGGCCTCCTATCAAGTAGTAGTTTACCACATTTTTCCTTCCGATGAGTCTGATAAAATGGAAATGTCACTCATGGAGCTTGATAAACTCAAGGGTGAATGGAAAGGCTTACGAGCACCTAAAATCATTTCAACCTAGGATGTCTTGATCTTATAATAGCTTGTCAAAGAGAGGATGTTCCGGATTATGGTCAAGCAAAATGACGTCATGGTGGTCCATCCTAAAACTCAATTGAGGCCTAATTGGCTTGTCCTCTGTGCACTCGACAAAGTATTTAAGGGAGGCACATACATAATAGTCGATAACAAAAGAGTTGTTCCCTTTTCACAATAAAATGACAAATGAATCAAATCATACTATGCCCCCGAACACTAGTTCCATAGATATTAGCTGAGGAGTGATGAGTGACTCTGTGTCCAATACTCCAATGTGGATTAAAACCCCTCACCACTGAGGGTGAACTCCTTTAATGTGGTAGATGGTTGAGTTCCCCCTAAATCTTATATTAGGGAGGAGATTCAATTCGTCAACAATGTAAGTATACTTAAAAGTTGTCTTTCTTATAGTAGACAACATTTTTTGAGCTATCATATGAGGTAACTATTGGCACTCAAAAATTTTTTTTAAAAAAGAGAGGAAGATAATAGATTGATGGCAAACAAGCCACATGTGGACTAATCCCTCATCTGCTTATGATCTCACATAGGCAGCGTATAACTAGGATAAATGAGGAATCATTACCTTGGTAGGGTACGAAGACTAGATGTCAACGTTAAAGTCAATGAATTGATAATTGATTGAGTTGGCTGTGAATGAAAGTTTTTGGTCTACCTGCTGGAGTCGGATGGCTAAAGTCAGAGCTTATGAAGACAAGGAATTCGGTGAGTTAAACTTCCTGTCAGAGATTGCTCTGCGAAGACAGCATATTCAAATTTTATTAAGGCTAAAAGAATGACACTAATCAAAGTTGAATCAGGGGACTCTGTAAGGATTGGACCTAGTCATTGTTGTTGCTTGTTATTGATGAAGAAAGGGAAGGAGTCCGCCACAGGAGGAGCTCTGCATTGTGTGTCTACGAGCATAAGAAAAAGAAAGAAAAAAAAGGGATACATAGTAGTTTATGTTACCGAGTTAGGGATGGAGTCGGAGGCCTGATTTTCGGTCGATCAAATTACGACAGCTTTGCCCGGATAAGCTCGGGAGGAGTCGTAAGCCATATCGGCCATCTCGGGTAAGCCAGAGTCCTCCGAGTCTGTCTCAAGGCCGGACTTCCCTCTTTGGTAGTTTCCCGATGTTATCTGAGAAGAGCGGAGGCCTATAAATGGAGTATCAAGGCCGAGAGGCGAGGTGATTGTTTTTTGAGAGAAGAAAAGAGAGAGAAGATCGGAGAGGAAGAGGAGGCCAGCGGGAGAGATTTACCGAAGTTGTTGTTTCTAGTGCCGCCGCTCAAAGCCTTTATGTTCACCCGTCCGGAGCCGCCTTTCTCGATACCGTTGTCCGGAGGTTCCAAGCTCACCGGAGTCGTTGAGGAGTCTTACGGCTACCTTTCCCAACCACCATTGTCAGGGATCCCATCTAAACCTTCTGAGATCACCGTCGCCATCCGGAGGAAGCCGTTCATGAGCCCTAACGCCGCCAAAGACATCACCTGCCCTTGCCGGAGGTATTCTTCATCGGTCCACCGCCATCGGATAGAGCAATAGCCGCCGAGGTCCTTGCCTTCTTCCGCCGAGAAGGAGAGCAGCCGCACGCTGATTGCCTACGAAGCTCGCTGCGCTCGCCATGCGGTCGGCCGATCGAGAGGAGAAAGGAGAGGGCCAGCCGATTATTTTTCTTGCAACTTAAGTCCACCGTCAACATGTGATGGGGCCCACAAGTAAAAAAAAAAAGAGAAGAAGAGGAGAGGCACCGCGTCAACCGCGGCCTATGTCACGAATGGGGGGAGGACCGTGCGTGAGGGCATGTTGACCTGTCGGTCAACCTTGTATGGGGCCCACCTGGGGAGGAAATGACAAAAAAAGGGCTGTCCTCGCCGGACGAAGCCCCAAGAGTGGTCCAACTGGGCCTCGGTGCAATAGGAACTCAAGAGGGGCCCAATGAAATAAAACTTTTAAAATGAACAATGAATTTAAATTAAATATAAATCTACTAATCAATTTCACAAACCGAGGCGCGCATCTGACTGGCTAAAAACCCACCACATGGTCTCGGCATAACTTAAAAGAATCAAAATAAATGAGAAACCAATAGGCTGGCTTTAAGCACGTCTCTTGACACGTAATTAAAAAAATGAAGTAAAACAAACAATAAACATAAATTAAATGAAAATCTACTAAATTAATCCACAAACCGAGACGAGCATTTGGCCAGCTAAAAACCCGCCACATGGTCTTGGCTTAACCTAAAAGAATTTTAAAACAAATAGGAAAACCAATGGGCCAGCTTCAAGCACATCCCTTGACTCTTTAAGGTAGACATACAAAGGTCTATTAAAAGACCCCAATGTCTTACCATGTCCCAAGAGGAAGTCATTTACCCATTATGCTATAAGAAGGCTGTGCATGAGCAACATGCCGGTTATAGGCTAATGGATTTCAGAAAAAAAAAAGAGTGGAAGGAATGCCCATAAGTCTATCCAAGACCATGTATATTCTGTTCAAAGATTGACAAGCACCATATCCATCAAGGATTGAGTGAAGTTCTCAAAATGGGTCAAGTTGTAATGATGTACTTTCTGGACTATGAACTTCGAAGAGAGACAATTAGGAAACTTCATGTTCGGTGTGCACTGATGAGGGAGTCAATAGCTTTATTAATTTGGTGGAATGCAAACGCCCAGAAGAAGAATACATAAGATCTAATAATCACCAAAGTTTCATTAATCCGTGAGCTGTAAGGGTGGAGTCAAATATGAGGGTTGTATTAAGATTTTAAGTCCCCAACCTCCAATCTGTCTTCTGAAAGTTCACGATCCTGGCAAAGGACGTTAAATCTTAACTGAATCGGCTCTAGACTCTAGAGGGACTGTACATATGGGCTACAGTTGGCCTAGTCTCCTTTAACTGAGTGCCAGTTCTCTGGAATCTTAAATCCATAAATCTGGACGTAGGGACCTGGATTGAAGCTCCCAAGCCTGAGTGCCTAAGTACATTATGGAAGAAGATCAGAGTGAAGATCGATTGAATCCTGATTAAGCTCTGTGTGTCCCAGCATATCAAATTCCCAGAACATACTTAAAGTCATGAATTCTCAATCAATGCATAGTCGAACACATCAGAAATCTGGAAGCATTAAAAAAATATGAAAATTACAATCAAGTTTAAGTCAAATCTTCACATCAAAAAGATCAGCAAATCTTGGTTGAACCAATGAATTTCAAGATGCACATCAAAACCCCCGAGTTTGAAACCTATTCTTCATGCAATCAGTTTCTCAAAACAAGTTCAAGATGGACTTCAAGGAGAAATGAAACACAGATTCTCTACATAAAAAAATCTTTCAGATAATTTCAAACAAATAATGGGAGGAACACATTAGATTTTAGCAATGAAGCATCCAATCCATGTGATCTGAAATCTCAAACTTCAAGCTCAAATTAGATTCATTAAGTTCCATGTTATATGAAATTTGGGCAGCAAGTTCCCAATAAAAATAGTTCCAAATTAAGAAATGGATTAATCTTAACCCATTCAAACATGGTCATGAACCTGTAACAAAAGGAGTGTCCCAAAAACTTGGATAAGATTAAATTATGGTATGAACCAGATTTTGTTCACGTTAAGGCAAAATGGAGCCCAAAATGCACCCCACAGCACATCAAGTCTAAGCAACAGGTATCAACAGGAGTTTAAATTAAAGCATATGCTGATAAAATCTTAACAGGGGCAATCAGTCCACATAACATAAATAAATCTGAGATTTGCAAAGAATCAAGATATTCAAGATGAGTCAAACCTGCACATTTAATTCAAGCAAGCAAGCATGATCCTAAAAGAGATTTCATAGACAGATCAAACTTCCCAGGCCCAATCCGAATCAAGTCTTCTTCAAATCAATAAAACCCAAATTAAAATTTGAACAAATCTGCCATCCAAAAGTTTCCAATAATTTGGGAGTTCCAATCAAACTTAAACCAAATTCAAATCCAAGTTTCAAATTAAACTCAGAACTTAACTCTCCAACAAATTCAAATTAACTAAACAAATTCAGTTCAAATTAAATTGATATCAAATAAATAAAAAATTTATAAACAAAATTCAATTTCCCAAGTCAAACTTAAAGCCAAATCTCCTCAATTAAATCCAAATGAACCAAATAAAAGAAACTTAAATCAATTTCAACCAAACAAAATCAACTTAAATCAAATTGAATTTAAATAATTCACAAACAAATCCATTTCTAATAAATTCAAATCAATTTTAACTAATCAAACGTAAATCAAGTTCAACTCAAATGAAATCAAATCAAATTCAAAACAAATTAAATGCTTGCATTCCATTAAGTTCATGGGGCTATTGTTTCTCTTATGTGTATGTGAATGTTTATTTTTATGGATGCATGTTTTCTATTTCATGAGTTGGTATGATGGATAATCAAGGGTATTCGAGTAGTCTCGATATAATTAATATCGGATCTTCACACCATCTAATGAGGAGAGGCCAGAATCAAATTTTCAAAGAATTTAATAACCTCAACTTATATTTTTATACATATCATAGACGTAGCTACTACTTTTATGCGATATCACATTTTTTCTTAAGAAGTCAATACTAAGGTCTAAATCCAAATCAAAAATCAAAATAGAAAATGAATTCTAAAACAATAAAAGATTTTAAAAAATTGAGGTTACATTAGTAAGAAAGAAGATCATATCATCCTCTGTGAAATTTGAGGGAGACTTGATGTGTAATGGAAAAGGAATGATCGTTATTCAAATCAATTTGGACCCTAAGGGAACTTCATCTCTTGAATCTCTACACGTTGTATGGTTTAAGGGAAGTCTAAATTTCTTAAAGTTACGAAAAAATTTAAAAAATAAGAGAAAGAAAAAAATGGCCATGGTTAAAACTTGAAAAGACGTCTTTAGCAAAAATAGTTAATCTCGCCACATGAAAACCCCATAAAAGGGCATGTAGGGAAAAGTAAGAGGAGGCTAGTTTAGGTGAAAACTCATAAGGATGATGACACTAGTAAGAAAAGTAAAAAAGAAAAACATCCGAAAGTCATATCCAAACCATTATAGCTCTTCCACACTAGGGCTCATCAAAATTTTATGCCTACATTGCTCACATGCCCACCTGGCTCTCCTACCAACATGGCACCAATATCCATACTTGTGAGGCTCTTAGGCCTACATGGCAACCATAGTTGTATGATTTCAAAATGCATATTTACATAACCTCAAGATTCACATCTACGAGGTTTCCATACCTCCATGACTCTAGGAATTCATGCTTATATGGCTTGTGTGACCAAGAGACTCTTTTTCATCCAACTCCAAACGAGTCATGCCTACACGGCTTCCGTACCCCCATACAACTTCTAAACTAGGCCCATATGACTTGTATGCCTGCACTGCAAATTCAAGACCAATGCACATATGACTTGTACGTCTACATGGCTATCATTCCTATAGCCATGGTTTGTATAACTTTCCGTATCTACTTGGCCTATAAAATCCAATTGATTTGGCATTTATGCCCTCACCTAAAAAGTTCTCATGCTTATAGTCCTCTGTACACTTTATACCTTATGGCCCTATGGCAAGTCATAATACTTTAATATACACATCTTATTTCTGAGGGCAAGCCCTAACCCTCCAATATATCTCATACCTCGTACCCTTCACCAAGCCTTAACCCTCCATATACTCAAATTTCATGGCTCTGGGGCAAGTCTCGATCCTCCATATATCTCATACCCTATACCTTAGGTGCAATCCTTTACCTCCCTTATGCCAACATACCACATACCCCCACGTCTTTGGGGGCAAGCCTTAACCCTCATGTCTTATATCTTATAAATTGGAGGCAATGTCTAAATTCTTCATCCCAGGGGAAACCTTAATTCCTTACCGTCTAAATACCACATGACTTTAGGGGAGCCTAAAATTCTTTTACATTACAAGAAAATAGGGCTAAGAAATGAGATGTCCAATGGCCTTAGTCATTCATAATTGATTGATTAAGAGAAAAATGTCAAAATGAACTTGACTAGGTGGAAACCTAACTCTGGCAAGATTGGGCACCCTTGCTACATGAAAAACCATGAGTGGATCACGTAGGCAAAACTGAAAGTGTGGTGATATGGGTGAAAAAACAACATGGGCAATCAGATCAGTAAGCAAAACAAAAATAACACAGGCAACCAGACATAGGATAAAAAGTGTGCCACTCGTATATTCATTTTATTTATGTGTGGGGTAATGACATTCGAAGTCTGTGTCATGTTGAAGTAAACATGCTTACCAATTGGGGACTAAGTCGTTTCGACAAACCACAACTTAACAATGGCACAATAAAGGAAGTATTTTATTAACTTGAATTCATGCCAAGAACAAATCCCTAGGCTGGCCAGATTCCAGAAATGCATGTGGGAAAGGAAATAAACAAGTAATTCTATGATCTTGGCAATGGATGTCCCTGAGGTTGAGTCTTCTTCATGCACTTCTTCCAGCTGCTGTCCTTCAGTGACCTTTGAGGTACTCTGCGCTTCAGCCACTCAAATGCCAACGCAAGGTTGTTGATCCCCAATTGGTAGCTTGACATGTTCTCAAGTTGTTGGGCCTTGAGGGCATGCGACATGAGGACATGCACCAACACTGATATTGGCACAACAATCCTTTGGTAAATGGAAACAGTAAGGAGCAAGGCAAGAGTTGACCAACACAACAAAAAGGACTTCTTGTATTAATGAATTAGGGGACAATTCTGGGAGGAAACCACCAGTCAACATGACCCCATTTTATTAATCCAAGTTCTGCCCTCCCCCTTAAGTTATACCTGGCCCAAGCCAATGACTCGCTGCCTAGGTCTTCTTTGCCATGACGGCTCCTTGGATATACACAGTCGTCACATGCCTCAATGTGCCTCATAAGGGCTTGCCAGCACCCCTCAACCACATCCAGTTCTTGCTGAAGGTTTCCTAGTGCATCATGGGCGCTAGATCTTTCTTGCGTAAGATCAGTAGCTTGAATGGCCAGCTCCAGCGATTTAGCCATCTTGAGCTACAAGGGAGCCAACTTCTTCTCATTAAGTGGCAAAGTGACTATGTCCCCCACAACATAGGCGTGCTTTATCTCCAACCACTCAGAATTTGTGCCAAGTCACCTTGACTGCAGCGATCCATGGCTCCATAGCACAGGCCAAAGAATGATAGCAAGAAGACAGCATTTGGAGCTCCTTCTGTCCAGTGATAGTAAGGGGTTCAACAATCCATCCTAATCACCTCTTGCCCAAAATGATAGAACTTGGAGCATCATGAGGCAAAAGTAGGTCAGATCGAGGAAGGCTAGATCCTGGATTGCGACCAGGTCGCTGTCGACTCCAGAAACGGGTTCCGGATCGGCACCTCAAGATAAGGTGATGAAAGATGGAATTGGGGAAAAAGGGGGAATCGAGAAACACTCGGAAAGCAGTAAAGACTCCTCACCTCGATCCCACACTCACATTGATCCCCGAACTTTCATCTCACGGCGTCGCTCGAGCACCGGAGATGGTTCGGGTCATGTGGGAGGAGAGTGAGGAGGAGATGAAATTAAAACATGAAATAAAAATAAAGTGTGGTCGCCAGGAGCCGCGGGCTCCGCTTTATGTAATGGAAATAGAAAGAAGTTGACCGTGTGTCCCTTAGCGTGGGAGAAAGGGATGTGAGTTCAACCTTCTTCTTCTTCGGCCGGCCGATGAAGAAGAGTCTCCAATCCAATGCTAGCTTGATCAACCTGTGCAACTAGAACAATAAACCAAGTGAAGAATTTGATTAGACTTTGAAGAAGTGAAGTAACTGTACTAAGAAGATAAGAAAGAAGCAAGTGGAATTGGTCTCACCGGCTTCGGGGTGAGCCTTAACCCCTTTTTTTTGTGTTTTTGATTATGTAAAAATGATATAAATGAACTAAAATATGCTTTAAAACATTAAATAAACAGAGTTAATGGAGTTGAGAAAGCTTATAGAATGATTTGGCTTGAGTTGAAGCCGAGTTGGTTGAAGATGTACCGGTTCGGGTAGCTTGGTACCCTTCTGGCGCGACTTTGGTGCAGAGGATGTTACGGACGACCCCGATGTCGAATCGAGTGCCGTTTGTTGGAGTAGACAGAAAACTCGCAGAGGAAGAATTTCAATGTTGATGACTTCTCCTAAATCCTCCTGTAGAAGTCAGTAAAAATTATGAAAGGGGGCGGATATCAAAATCAGAACCTGGATGCGCGCCCTCAGTGTAGCAACCGTCACGAACAAACGGCAAGTCGGAATGGAGTGCCGTCAGTTGGAGATGAAAGAGGACGAAGAGAGGAACAATTTGTATGTTGAAGACTTTTGCAGCAGAAGCCTCGGATTTTCTGCAGAAGTCGACGAAGATGGTTGATGAAGAACACCCGGATCGAGCCTTCTCCTTCACCTCGGGATCGATTTCTTGACTTCGGATCGCCTTTGGACGTCGGGACGGCTTTGGAGAAGAGCTTGGACGACCTCTGGACGAGCTAGGCACCGGGTTCAACCTTGGTTCGTCGAGAATGGCCCTCAATTTATAGGGGAAGAGAGCCTGGTGCAAAATTCTGGAATCGGGTGTACCGCGCCCCCGCTTTTCAAAGGAGACGAGGGCGCACAGGCGCGCCCTCGAAACCTAAGGGTGCGCAGGCGCGCCCTCGCCCGGGGGCGCGGTCCGCGCGCCCTCCCGTTTCAAAGGAGGCGGGGGCGCGTTCGGCGTCTCACTCGCTAAAAATCGATGAAACTTCCGAAATTGCTAAAAATCAACTCGACATACGTAACGCGCCCCAAACCGGGGGCGCGTACAAATAAGTGAAAATCCTCCCCCGAAACCTTCCAAAACCCGGTTGTAAGGTCAATCGGGGTATTTCCGACGAAAGCAACCGACCGCGCCCCCCGTCTTCAGCGAACCGGGGGCGCCAGTGGCGCGCCCCCACCCGAGGGCGCGCAGGCGCGCCCGGCCGAGGGCGCGCAGGCGCGCCCTCCCCTTTCGGGCCGGAGCGAGGGCGCGGCACACTCTCTCTCCGCGCGCGTGTTCCGCGAGCCATATCTTGCAAACCGGATGTCCGATTCGGCTCCCGTTTGTCGCGTTGGAAAGAGGGCCTTCAACCGCACCTCCCTCGGCCCAGAACCAGCCGCACGACTCCCGAGATGTTCGTACGGGGCTTTCTACCGGTTTACCCTCTCGCGAAAGCCGAAACCCGGGGCGAAGAACCGAAAGAGCACGGTTCCGGCCGATAAATCTCGGGTCAACTCGGGATGACTTGAAATGACGACCGAACAAGTCCGGCACGATCGGACAATCCGAAGTCATCGAAAAATCTGAGATTAACCCGAGTAAACGTGAATCGAAAGCCGTAAAAGCCGCGAAACCCTAAAATTGACCGAACCGGATGTACGGCCCCGATTGATGAAAATATTCGGCTAGAATCGACCCGGATGACCCGAAAAGACCCGGCGATGACCGGAAAGGCCTAACATGTGGTCCGGATAAAGCCGGTTGACAGCATCGAAAAGCCGTATCGAAAGCCGTCATTCGACCGACGCCCACGGAAATGACTTCGAAACCCCGAATGTTACGGAACACACGCGGACTCCCGAGACCTTTAATTACGAACCATTCAAGGTCGGGTCATCGAGCGGGCTTCGTGTTTTTTACGCTCACGCGCGCTCTCGCTCGAAAGTTACGCAATATTCCCAAATCATCGGGTCCGTCTCAACTTACAAGGGCTCCACCAATGTCCTTACCATCTCCACGAGGTAGTTCGGACGTATAACGGTCAAATAAAGGATATCGCCTATGAAATAAGAAGTTCAGTGGCTCCGAATCTAGCCACCAAGCGCGTGTCAAACTTGCCTCGCTCGATGTCGCTTTGCGTGCGGAAATGGCGAGCGTAAACGGAGTGAAACGCAGAGAAAGCGTAGCTGGGGAGCCGAGACGGATCGTAGCGGAATGTAGTGGAGTGAAATGGCTATGGACCGAAAAGGTGGCATCAAGGTGTAGATATGTACACGCTCAACGACCGCATTCGGCAAGACGAATCTCCTCAAGTCTCTTGGTTAACCGCCATGTTTCATCAAGTCTTCCTATGTTCGATTGGTAAAAGATGTGCCATTTGCACGAGAGAAGAATAGCCAACCCCCAACGCGGTGGGAGTCCCCGAAACATGGTTCGTAGGTTCATCATCGCCCGGCAACCCGATCTTTCGCGGTGTTCCCGTACCGCGACGGGCTAAAATTTAAAAAAGAGATTTGTTTTCAAAAGTAAAGAATACCAATCGAGCACATTCGTGCTCTCGCATTCATTTAAGTCTTTCAAGATAAGATTCAATTCGGAATGGAATGATCTCGCATTCCGAAAGGCAAATGTTTAATCATGTATCGCGAAGATAATGACGGCAAGTTCGATCAAAATCAAGGCCTCGCGGGACGAAATGGCTGCCCACGGGGATAAGTAGCAAAAGAAGTTGCAAATGGGCACAATGGTGAAAAGAATTGAAAGATTCGAGGGCAAAAGTGGTTACCGAACACGGTGGGATTAATAGACACGGTGATATTGCAGAGGTTAATGGGACGTAGAATACGGTGAATGACACGGTGGGATTTTAATGATCGAGAGGGTGAGAAGGTGAAGATTAGAAATGATGTATGCAACGACAAAACAAAATGTAATGCAATTAATACTACGATGCATGTTGGGCTCAAGAAAATAAAACAAAACTTCGTATAACAAATAATAAGATATAGATTGTCTACGAGGTCAAGATACCCATTCGGGAACTATCGTCCCTCACAAAGACAACCGCTTATCCGCGAGCACAGATGACCCAACCGTCGTAGATTTTCGACGAAGGGGATCTCGGGCTCGGTCTTCGCATTCACGTCTTCAACATCAATGCATAAAATAAATAGTAACGCACCTAATATATGTTAAGAAAGGAAATGATAAAGGTGAGTTTGCGGTGTGATGACATGCATTCTCACAAAAAGTTCATGTGTCCTAACGAGGACACAGAACAAAAGCTTCTCGGCAAAGTTGAGGCCGAGGTAATGATGACACCTCCTCCTAAGAATCCTTAGGGGAGGGAAGTGCGAGCATCGCCTGCAAAAGGTTTCTCGGCAAAATTAAGGCCGAGGTTATGGTGACACCTCCTACTAAGAATCCTCAGGGGAGGGAAGTGGCGAGCATCGCCTTGTTGTGAAGTTCTCCTCATTTGTTCTTCGTGCCTGAAACACTCGTAAAGGAGATTGTAATGACAATGCGGCTTATCCCCCTCGTAAAGTTGCGCATGCCTCGACCTTCGTCGAGGGTGCAAAGTTTTTCGCGTCGAAACACTCGAAGCGAAGAGATTAACAACAACGCGTTTTCTATCCCCCTCGCAAGTTGCGCATGCTCTCGACCTTTGTCAAGGGGTAATAGCCTTCTTAAGAGTGCAAAAATAAATTAGCAAATATACAATGAATGTAAAGACAGGAATTCAAACCAAGCATGGTGATGATTTTAATTTTTTTTTTTTTTGAAAATTTTGTTGGAATTTGAAAACGAAGTTTTCTTTCTTTTAAAAAGATTCAATTTTATGGGATTTTTGAAAAAATTTCTTTTTTTGAGTGTTTGAAAATATTTAAATTTTTTGGAGTTTTTGAAAATATTCAACTTTTTTTTTAGAGTCTTTTGAAAATATTTTTTTGGGGAGAGAAAAAAATCAATATTGACACAAGTTCTCATCACTTGGTTGTTTTTCTAGGTTCGTTGGTAGACACCACGCGCAAAACGGGGTTCTCGCTCTTAATCTTTCCGACCTTCAACCTTTCGATCGGCTGTAGTTTAGCTTTCGATTCGTCGGGTTCACCCACACTTTGGGGGTAAGAATGAAGAATCGAGGAAAGTCCTCGATAGTTTTGAGACGTCGAGAGGATTTCTCTACTCACACCTAATCGTCTGGCTTGTGGTTCGGCCTCTTCGGTCTTTTTCTTCTTTATCGACAAACCTATTTTCGCGGCACACATTCGGACGGGTGCTTTGGACTCGTGGGGTCATTCGCCATCTTTTCGGTGCCTTTTTTCATTTTCCGCATTTTCGGGTACCATTCGTACGTACCCATATTTCGTTTAAACCTCGCGGGGTTCATCGCCCCATCTTTTCGCACCTTTTTTCTTTTCGAGAAGTTGGACCTTCTAAGACGGCCTCCTACTAAGGTGGTGGATGCTTTCGATACTCTCCCCTGGGTCCCTTTCGCCATTCGGGACCGAATGTAAGAGAATACGGCGAGGGTTTTCCTTCCATCTCTAAGCCTCGCCTAGCTTCTCTCGGAGTCAAGTCATCCCGTATCTGGATCGTGACGTGTCAGGTGTGTAGAATGGTATCTACCCTCGACTCCTGCACAACAATCTATGTAATACGCGGACTTAAGTCATACTAGTAGTTCTCTCCATTTTTTTGAGGTAGATAACATTCCATAGGTGAATCAATTGAAAACATGCCTTGCAATGTAAAAAATTTGTTTAATAAGTATAAGGTAGCTACAAATATCATCAATCAAGAATTTCTCTCAATTAAAATTGTCATGTGAAATTCAAAATCATTTTTAAAAAAAATATCGTTTTCATGATGACATAATGATAACGAATGCAATTTCGTAATACCCGAGAGAAGAAGTTCATCGTCGACGACGGCTTGCTTTGCTTGCCTCGTCCGTCATGCCTTGCCTTGCTCGCCCAATCGCTTCCACCGTTGATATACGCACCATATTATCGATTGAAGATTCACAGTCACAGACGAAGTGAAATGCGAGGATCTCGATTTAAGATGGCGGAGTCAAAATTAATGATGTAAAAGGCAACATTGTGGTATCACCCGTAAAATTTCTCTACCCTCGATTTTTTTGTTGAAAGTAAAACTTGAAAAGAAAGAGAATTCAAAAGGAAATAAACATGTCGAAACAAAAGTGAGTTAAAACGGGCTCGGGCCCGCGAGTCAGCGCCGGGTCAAGGCCCGGGAGTAGTTGGAATCGCAGGCACGCGCGCCCAAGATTCGAATGCGACATGAGGCCCGGTTGATGTCTGATGGTCGCGAGGGCTCAATCGAGGTCGAGCCCGAGGACCCAACGAAAAGAGCGGGCACACGGACCCGATTTAAACGGTCGGGAGCGATTGATTCACGACGGGCTCGCCACGCCATCAAGAGCATGGGCGTGTAATCCCAAAGTTGAAGAAGCCGGGGCACGGGGGCCCGATTGCCAGAAGTGTGGGCACGCGGGCCCGATGGTGAAGAAATGGGGGCACAGCCCGAAGTTGAAGGAGCGCGGGCACGCGTGCCCGAGTTTGTCGGGCGTGGGCACGTGGGCCCGATTTAGAAGAAATTGGGCACACGGGCTCGGCGAGAAAACACGGGTGGTACGCGAGCCCGGTCGAGGGTGAATCGCGGGCACGTGGGCCCGATTTAGAAAATTAAGGGCACACGTGGGCCCGATCGGGGAGAATTATGGGCACGCGGGCTCGACAAGGAGAGGAACACGTAGGCCCGACCGTGTGGAAAAGGGGCATACGGGCCCGCCGTGGAAGGAAAGGGGCATGCACGCCCGATCGATTAAAAGTGGGCACGCGGCCCGAAGAAAAGGGGCATAAAAGCCCGTCGATTAAAAGGGGCACATGGGTCCGGTTGGACAAAGTGGGGCACGCAGTCTTGCCCGATGAAAAGGCACACGGGCCCATTTCCGACGAAAAGGGGCATAAGAGCCCGATCGACGAAAGGGGCACAATGTTGCCCGAAAACGGGGCACAGCACAAAACGGGGCATAAAAGCCCAACCGAGCTGGGACGGGGTGTGGACCACGGCCCCAAGACGATGTATTTGGACCCACGGGCCTCGATCGATGGTCGTAAGCAAGGATAAAGAAAGGGCAATGGCCCCAAGATTGAGGAATCGCGGGCCCACGGGCTCAATCGTTGATTTTTCGAGAAGAATAAAGAAAAGGTCGCGGCCCCTAAGATTGATTGATCGCGGGGCCCACGGGCCGAATTGTCGCTTAGGAGAAGAACGGGGTAAGGGTCGCGGACCCAAGATTGATGCTAAAGGATTTGTTCGCTAATGAGGAGGTCCTAGTATCCCCTGCTAAGGTCTATGCCTTTCTCGAGGCTTCGTTGATTCCTTCTCCTTTCATTCACCAATTCGTCTCCTTACTTCTCGCTCGGGGTCAATTCAATCCGACCAACATCGTGGATTAATTTCGACGATTGTAATGGTTGATCTATACCGGTGAATCTTTCGCTCAGTCCTCGACAATCAATCGAATTTCGCGATCCCCTCATCTAAGCTCCCTTCGCAGGCTTCTCCTCGGTTGTTCTCGGGAAGAGGGCATGCCTAGTTTAGGGAATTCCAAAAGGTAGAAGGGTTTGGTTCGACCTCCCCATCGGGCCGACTTCGATCTTGTACGATATAGAAACGATACGACGAGAAGTCGATTCTTCTCGCCACGGCGAGCACAAATGGTCGGAGTAATTTATCCTTCCTGCAAGGTGCGGAGAACGAAGGGTCAAGGTGACTAAATCGTCTACCACGGTAGTAGCATGGATGATCGGATTGACCCGATCCTCTACCAAGGCAGTAGCTGAATGGTCGTCGAAGTGACTAAATCATCTACCATAAGAGGAGCAGGAACGATTAGTTCCTCTCCGCCAAGGCGAGCATGAATGAGCAGAGTGACTAGCTTCCTCTCGCCACTGGTAGAGAGCAACGGAAGAAACAAATCGTTCGATCGATCGAGGGGGAACCCCTATGTCGAGGGATCGATTGGAAGTGGTGCCGGCATAGAAGTCGCTCAGTGAAGCTATCGATGTAATCACCGAGGAGTCATAGCTTGGACGGTTGGTCGAGGAGTTGTTTGGTGGAATAGTCGAGGAAGCCATGGGCCGACATACTCGGCCGAGGGTTGTTGGTGGAATAGGTTGGGAAGCCAGGGCCGGAGCACTGGTCGAGGGTTGTTGGTGGAATAGGTCGGGAAGCCAAGGGCCGTACGACGATTGGTCAATGGACCCTTAAGAAATGTCGTGGAGTCGAAGGTCGGGGAGCCGCCTGGCGCAATCGGAGGTATTCGTATGAAGCAACAAGAGGAGCTTTATTAAGCGTGGTTGGTCGTGCCATTGACTCGGGTTGCATACGACCGGGCCGAGGTCAGCATGGGTGGCCTAATCAACCGCGTCGAGGAGTTGGCCGATGATGATGATCCTGACGGGGTTGAGGGCTCCTAGGTTGGTGCATGCATCAATGTTCTTCTCGGTACCTACGAGGCTCAATTCATCACGATATTGCATTAATTCCACATCTTCTTTTACTTCCCCAATTATCGAATAGCCTCGGCCCATATCGTTTCAAGAATTTGACCTCGACAATTTCAAAATCCCATATTTCTATTTCCCAGCTGAAAAGAACCATTCTAGTACACCATCCAATGATCGCTTAAAAGAATAGCAAAGAGCTCTTCGATCATTTACCATCGAGACGATTTGCTCAAGAAATCATCGATACGGGTGAAGGGATCACCCGAGCCATCAGTAGCGATGGTAGGCTGGTGTTTGTGATGGAGGGATATGCGGGACCGGAAAGACGGAGCGGATATTTTGGGGATGGCCTTCGAGTCCAAACGGTGCCTCACTTTTCAAAGTGTTCATCCATTCGTCGAGTTTGTCCACGAATGCCGAGCGAGGTCGGGTTCCCCGAGCCACCGGTGCAAGGTATTTAGATGAATGGGTCGAAGAGGTGGCTTCAAAGTAGAACCGGCATAGAATTATAGCGAATGCCCCACAACGGGGCGAGCAGAGGCACCACAGGTTGCCTAGGAGAGGAGACGATGAGAGGCCTCGATCGTCGATCGGGGTGGTGAGGGGGCTTGATTTCCCTCGACCGGATCTTCATTGGTGGGCATCTTTCCCTTTGTTAAATATCGTTACAAAGTGAAAAGGATTCGGGATCTGTATGGAGGGATAGACCCTGGAGGATTTGTTCTACACCGAGCGATGCATGCGATGAGTAGGATTTCGAACTTCGTGTCCCCCGATAGCATTAACATGGCCCTCTCGGTCGACCATGGGTTGTCGAGCTTGTAGTAGTCCGACCTCCCAACGTGGCTTCCTGGACTCAGCATCACGTGGCATCATGTCGATCTTTCTACAAAGATGGTTAAAAAAGAGAGCAAGCAAAGCACACAATTGAAGATTTTTTTTTTATGTTTTGTTTTGTTAGAAATTTTTTTTTTTGTTTCAATTTGGTTGTTTGGAAAACAAGTTGAACACCAAATTAAAAATGTTTTTTTTGTTCTTTTAGGTGTTTAGAAAGAAGAAAAAAAAAATTTTGTTGTTTTCAATTTTTGGTGAGCAAGCAAGTTATGCAAACAAGTTTTTAAAATGACTACTCGACGATATTTAGATTGAAACCTTAGATTAGATAGATTGTTAGCAATTGTTCACTCAAGTAGGTATGGTTTCTATCGCTTCAATCTTCAAGACCTAAGGTTGTCACTCAATCACCACGAGTAGGTACTTGGGTTCTTCGGGTTTTGGGAAGTGGTACAACCGGCCCAATCGTGCGGAGAGGAATACTCCACGGATGGGGACTTACGGAGGTCTTGATGGAAACCACCAAATCAACTAGGAAGGAATATCCCGTAATAGAGGTAAGAATCCACCAAGAAGGTGTTTCGAGGGGCGAGGGTGTGTTTGGGAGAGAGCCCCCGCTCGAATGCCCTACGGATCGGAGCAAGTCCGGTACCCGATGCAAAAAGCTAGTGCAAAAGTAAAAATGGAGGGTAGGAGAAGAAGAAGCAATCAATATGCAAACATGAATGAAAGCTATTAAATAAACCAAGCAAGTGAATGCAAACAAGATAAGCAATGACAAAGTAAAACAAATAACTAGCAACTAGCAACTAAAGGTGGTTCGCGCGGGAACTGGCTTGTTTGATTGGAAAAAAGGGAAGGAGGGCCACGTGGGGCCAATCTGAAGGTGCTTAAAATGAGTGGTCCACGCGGGGACCGATCTGAAAATAAGTTGGTTCACGCGGGAACCAAGTTGGAAAGAAAGGTGGTTCACGCGGGGAACCGGTTTACAAGAAGAAAAGAGTGGTTCACGCGGGAACCAAGTTGAAATTAAAAACAAGCAAGTCAAGTCCATACGGGGAACAATCTTAAAGAAAGAGTAAATGTAAATTTTTAAAGGTAAATTGACATGGAAGAGGTGAAGGACAAGCCGCTTCACGCGAGAACCAAGTTGGAAAACAACTAGTTGCACGAATCAATCAAGCTAGCACGGTTGAAGACATTGGTTGTCCCACCGTGGTCGCCAAAAAGCTGTCGACTCCAGAAACGGGTTCCGGATCGGCACCTCAAGATAAGGTGAAAGATGGAATATGGGGAAAAAGGGGGAGTGAATCGTAAAACACTCGGAAAGCGGTAAAGACTCCTCACCTCGGTCCCACACTCACATTGATCCCCGAACTTTCATCTCACGGCGTCGCTCGAGCACCGGAGATGGTTCGGGTCATGTGGGAGGAGAGTGAGGAGGAGATGAAATGAAAACAGGAAATAAAAATAAAGTGTGGTCGCCTTGAGCCGCGGCTCCGCTTTATGTAATGGAAATGGAGTGAAGTTGACCGTGTGTACCTTAGCGTGGGAGAAAGGGATGTGAGTTCAACCTTCTTCTTCTTCGGCCGGCCGATGAAGAAGAGTCTCCAATCCAATGCTAGCTTGATAAACCTGTGCAACTAGAACAATAAACCAAGTGAAGAATTTGGTTAGACTTGTGAAGTGTAGTAACTGTAGAGAGAATATGAGAGAGAAGCAATTGGAGTTGGACTCACCGGCTTCGGGGTGAGCCTTAACCCCTTTTTTTGTGTTTTTGATTATTTAAAAATGATATAAATGAACTAAAATATGCTTTAAAACATTAAATAAACAGAGTTAATGGAGTTGAGAAAGCTTATAGAATGATTTGGCTTGAGTTGAAGCCGAGTTGGTTGAAGACAGCCGGTTCGGGTAGCTTCGGTACCCTTCCGGCGCGACTTTGGTGCAGAGGATGTTACGACGACCCCGATGTCGAATCGAGTGCCGTTTGTCGTGGAGTAGACAGAAACTCGTAGAGGAAGAATTTCAATGTTGATGACTTCTCCTAAATCCTCCGTAGAAGTCGGCAAAATTGGCGAAAGGGGCGGATATCAAAATCAGAACCTGGATGCGCGCCCTCAGTGTAGCAACCGTCACGAACAAACGGCAAGTCGGAATGGAGTGCCGTCAGTCGGAGATGAAAGAGGACGAAGAGAGGAACAATTTGTACGTTGAAGACTTTCACAGAAGAAGCCTCGGATTTTCTCGCAAGAAGTCGCCGAAGATGGTTGATGAAGAACACCCGGATCGAGCCTTCTCCTTCACCTCGGGATCGGTTTCTTGACTTCGGATCGCCTTGGACGTCGGGACGGCCGTGAGAAGAGCCGGGACGACCTCGGGACGAGCTAGGCACCGGGTTCAACCTCGGGTCGTCGAGAATGGCCCTCGATGGGGAAGAGAGCCGGTGCAAAATTCTGGGGTAAACCCGGATGTACCGCGCCCCCCGCGTTTCAAAGGAGACGAGGGCGCGCAGGCGCGCCCTCAAACCAAGGGCGCGTGCGCGCCCCCGCCGGGCGCAGCACGCGCGCCCCCGTTTCAAAGGGCGGGGGCGCGTTCGGCGTCTCACTCGCTAAAATCGTCGGAAACTTCCGGAAATCGCTAAAAATCGACTTCGACATACGTAACGCGCCCCCGAACCGGGGGCGCGGGTACAAATAAGTGAAAATCCTCCCCCCGGAAACCTTCCAAAACCCGTTGTAGGCGCTAACGGGGTACCTCCGATTTAAAGCAACCGACCGCGCCCCCGCCTTTCAAAGGAACCGGGGGCGCCGTGGCGCGCCCCCACCCGAGGGCGCGCAGGCGCGCCCTCGGTCGAGGGCGCGCAGGCGCGCCCTCTCCTTTCAAGCGAGCGGGGTGCGCGGCACACTCTCTCTCCCCGCGCGCGTGTTCCGCGAGCCGTATCTTGCAAACCGGATGTCCGATTCGGCTCCCGTTTGTCGCGTTGGAAAGAGGGCCTTCAACCGCACCTCCTCAAGCTCGGTAAACCAGCCGCACGACTCCCGAGATGTTCGTACGGGGCTTTCTAACGGTTTACCTCTCGCGAAAAGCCGAAACCCGGGCGAAGATCCGAAAGAGCACGGCTCCGATCGAGAAGTCTCGGGTCAACTCGGGATGACTTAAAATGACGACCGAACAAGTCCGGTCCGATCGGTCAACCCGAAGTCATCGAAAAATCCGAGATTAACCCTAGAATATGAATCGAAAGCCGTAAAAGCCGCGAAACCCTAAAATTGACCGAAATGGCCGTATAGCCCTGCTGATAAAATATACGGCTAGAATCGACCCGATGACTCGAAAAGACCCTGATGACCGTGAAGGCCTAACATGCGGTCCCGGATAGCCGTGTCGTTACGTATCGAAAAGCCGTAACAAAAGCCGTCATTGACCGATGCGTACCGAAATGACTTCTCGAAACCCCGAATGTTACGAACACACGCGGGACTCCCGAGACCTTCAATTATGGACCATTCTGGTCGTCATCGAGCGGGCTTCGTGTTTTTACGCTCACGCATGCCTCGCTCGTCGAAAGTTACCAAGAATATTCCGAAAATCATTGGTCCATTCTCAACTTACAAGGGGCTCCACCAATGTCCTTAGCTCATCTCCACGAGGTAGTCCGGATCAGATAACGGTCAAATAAAGGATATCGCCTATGAAATAAGAGTCTAGGGCTCCGAATCTAGCCAATTTGGCGTGTCTACAGTCGCGACCTGGTCCAATCCGAATTTTTTAATATATATATTTTTTATAATTAAAAAAATTGAAAAATGTCAAAAAAATTTGAAAAAAATCTGAAAAATAAGAAGTATAACAATAGAAATATTTTCATTCATTAACATAAACTTTACTTTACAGTTTACATAAACTTGATTTGGTCTACATTTTCTACATAAGCTTTATACTCTTCCCATGACATTATATTATATATAATCTACCACACATGCTGATGAATATTATATTCCGGAGTCTCTTATATAATGACCCTAATGTCGCTACTAGGTCCTAATAAACCACCAAAGTAATATTCATATGGGGATTGAATCGGGGTGTTCATAGATGATTTATAACTCATCCCACTCTACTCTTGATCATTTGTAGGAAATCAAGAGCCTTGAGATGAATCATACCCATAGGTCGGTTGTTCATATCTATGGTACTGATGTCCGCCATGTTGGGTATGTTGTGTTCCTCCACCTTGGGACCTCGCCCTATGGTCCATGTCTTGGGTCGCGTGGGTATATTGGTCTTCTCCAGTGAAGCGTTCTGTCATAGTAGGAGCTCTCCCCACATCCGTGGATCTCTGTCTCCTTGAAGCTGTGGCTGCGTGCCCCTAGTGCCCCACTCCATCACCGTTGCTGTTCTTCGAAGAAGAATCTTTCGAAGTTTGATATTGCAGTCGGATGTCAGGCTCCGGAGTGTCTTGCCGATCCTCGTCAAGTGTCTCTGCATCTGCTATGTCAAGAGGATTAGTTAAAATTTGCTTACCCTTTCCCTTACTCAGTGCACCTCTGCTAGATCCTTCACCGGTCTTTCGTCTCTTTGCCATGGCGGGTGGAATTTGAAATTCTTGGCCGAGAGGGACGTCATCAAGCACTCCTTCAGCCCATTGTCGATCTTCAAGATTGAACTCAGGCTCGCCCATCCCTTCTTGATCACTCACTTACGCTCCTAATGGATTTCTCTCATCAAAGATTTGATCCAAATCGATGTCTTCCTCTTGGATCGTTGGTTCCTCAATTTAACCACCTGAACTGGTAGTCCTCCACTGTTGTTCTTCCCGTTAATTTTGCTTCATTTTGTCTAGATTTTTCAACTTGAGCCTCATGTTGTAGTGGCAATACACAAGATCTTCAAGTCTTTTTGACGTCAACTTGTTCCTTTGCTTTGTGTGGATCAAGCTGAATATCGACCAATTCCTCTCGCAGTCGGATGCCGAAGTCGTTTAGCTAAGCACTCTGATAGCCACATCTGCCAAATCTTTATAATCGGGTGCTTTGCCATGGTCCATCCACCAATCAGCTACAAAAACAGAACTACGTCAAAGGGATCAATAATCAATGTTAATATAAAGAATTAATTGATAACTACTCGGACTTAGGAGCATAACAGCTCGCTCCACTCTTGTTGTCCAAAAATGATTAGACCGCATCCTACAGTGATACATCTTGTTGCATCCAATTAGCATCCTTGTGATGACCTTCTTGACATCTTTAAGTAATTCATTTATTGCCCTGAATTGTTGACTGTAACAGTAACGAGGGTTGAAGAAGTAACTTAACAAGATACAAATGTTACTAATCAATCAAATCATATTTTCAAATATAAATGAATGAAGTAAAGGAGTAATGAATTATACCTGTAGCATGTATTGGCTGATGTAATGTTCGCTCCCACCAACGGTCAATAATGTCCCACCACTTATCGAAGTCAGGCACAGTCTTTGTAATCTCATCCTTTGCCCTGTCTATTGCATCGTATAGATAGCCGATGTCCACTTTTCTATCACTGTCGACTATCCTTAGCACCTTCACTATAGGACCTACAATGCTTAATGTCTTCTTCACAACTTTCCAGAAATCTCCACTCTCAATTGTTTCCTCTACTTTCCTCCCTTTCCACTTATCTAACGGGTTACATCTAACTAACCAAGTACCCCACCTAGGTGAGATGACCATGTGACAAAGAGCCCTCCTATGAGTCAATAGACTCTCTAAGGAGATATAATGGGAGGCAAAGCGGGTGGCACTAGGTCTGAGAAGCTCTCTTCCCTTTATATGTTTCCTCATTAGGTTAAGGATGTAGTTGTGGTTGTAGATGAATGATGAGATAAATTGGGCTATTTCACAACCCGATCTATTTGACTATCTTTGCAAATGTCCTCTAACATTAAATCTAGGGAATGTGCGGAACCTGGTGTCCAATACATTTTCAGTCTTTTGATCATCAACATTTGACCAGCCGCTTTGTATGCAGCCGCGTTGTCCGTAACTACTTGGACAACCCTGTCCTCCCCTATCTCCTGGATAACTCCATCTATCAACTCAAAAAGATATTTGGAGTTCTTGACCTTCCCTGATGCATCAACTGACTTCCAAAACACAGTGTCGGCTTGACAATAAACTAGAAAGTTTATCATCGTCTTTTTAGTTATACTTGTTAAGAATAATATTAACAAATTAGGTATAACATGAAACAAATTAAGTAAAATCGTCTGTAAAGTGAGCTTACCGGTCCAACCATCTATCATCAACATACAATTTCTTTCATCCCAAATCCTTTCAAAGGACTTGACATACTTTCTTGTATTGTCCACCTCCATGGGAAGATATACGTTGTATATCTCTTTTGGGTTAGGTCTAGGCACTCCTTTTCCAATATCGTCGATGATGTCGATTATGTTTTCATAGTATGGTCCATTGGCAGCATTCACCGATATACTATGAAGTAAGAACCACCTTGTTGTCGCCCGTCCGATCTTTTCTTTGCAAATTTTCAAATTCTTCAATGCTGTCGTCAGTGATGTTTGGCGTTGCCATGGTCAGGTGACAACGGGATCAATAGAACCCACTCTTGGGTCGTCATCTGGAGTGAGATCATGAATCTCCTCCTCCACAGATGGGTTAGATCCCCTTCCACTCCCGGATCCTTGACTAATTGATCGGCCAGTGCGGCGCAAAACGTCTTCATCGGCAAATGACTTCCGACTTGCCTCTATAGCCCGGTACAGATCCTCTAATTTTCAAACATAGAAGTAAAGAAGGTAATAAACTTATTAGGGCAAGAGATAAATAATACATAGTATATATCATCTTCGAGGCCTATATCACGACGAATATCCGAACGCTCTTGTCCGGTCCCATATATATGTACGGAATGTCTTGTCGGTTCAGTAATTTCTTCCCGAACTGTATCATTATGCCGTTTTGAAGTTCCCTTCGTCGCTTCCAATTCTAGTAGATGCCGTCGGAATTATGATCTTACCTCTGGTGGAGCACGAGAGCACAGGAGCACGTTACCCTTCATTCCGGCAAGGTGATGTTTTAATCTAAAAATGACACCGTGCATAACTTTATCACAGTATTTACATTGCACTTTCTTGGCCATCATGGATAGCAAAGTGCAATGTAGCCAAGCCGGATCATTCCGGGTTGACCCAGTAACTTCGGTGTCACCACTTGGAGAAGCCATGATGAAACAAAGTAAACAACAAGGAGAAGAACAACTAAACAAGTTAATCTTCACTAAATAAAATAAGGGCCTTAGAGGTGGGAATTAGCCTTAAAATATAAGGCTTAGAGGGCTTAGCATGAGGGGGGAGGGTGGGTATGAGGGCCTCTCTTGGGGGCCTTATATAGGCCCCCAAGGGGCACAAGGGGGCATCAAAAACCCTTGCTTCCCGTGGGGGGCAAGGATCCCCTGTGGGATCTTGGGGTCGTGTGACCCGGTGATCGGGTCGCAACCCGAGGGGATCCCCCGCTCAGGTCGGGCCAGCCGGATCCCGATCGGGCCGGTCGGCCCAAAATCCAACCGGATCGGGCCCGGGTCATGACCCAGATCCCTATCCGGCATTCCATGGGTCAGATCAAGCCTAGGCTCTGGCATGGCAGCCCTCCCTACTTCATGACTCAGTGCCTTCAAGTGAGGAGCCTTGACTGCACAAAATGTTTGTGCATAAGTTGCAATTGTTCTAACATGAGAGAGATAGAATAGATTAGTGACAGAATCATCCTTACCCACTGAAGACGGTGACACCTCGCGAAGCAGCTAAGAGTTTCCCTTTATCTGCAGCAGCCTGGCGGATCGCTTCAGCTCCTATAAATGCTGGAATGTCTATCCCAAAGATGCTGTCCAAGATGGCTTCGTCATCTGCTTGTGCTGGCTCATTTGAATTCAGGGCTTGTAGAATAGACAATTGTCAAGACACCCGCATATAAAAGCATAACATGGTAACTAGGTTTACCTCCATGAATGGGGGCAGGATGGCACAAGGAACCACACCCTTATACTATGGTAGAAGAAAAGGACCTACAGCAGCTGGGATCAGCAATTGCTGCCTTGATGTCTTCTTCCACCTTGGGATCAACACGCAGCCCAGGTTCATCACCTGCACCGATGGGCATGAAATAAAATCGGTATGGAATGCTAATCCATGGAAATGGTAGCATGCGCAAAAAGAGTCAACAAGCAAAAAGAATAAACAAATTATTAGACCCGATACTTAGGGAGTTTCAGACTGAATTTGTTTCAGGTGTGACGTATCACTTTCAAAGTAGCTGTTTACTACACAATTCTACAGCACCATATGATTACTGTCTCGATCACCATTATACCTTAATCTGGATTCTGGGCAATATGTTGTGTGATATATTTTATGCTTAACGGTAGAAACCAAGGCCATGTTGATCTTATTCCCAGTACCATCCTTTGTGGGTAGAGCATTTATACTTGTATTTTGCAGATAATATTTTTGTAGCCTATCTGATCTTACCATTCTGGTAGGAGAAATTCCAGATAATGTTGTTTTCATACCATCTGTTAGTGCTGTTTGGAACTGAAAATGATACATTCTTGCAACTTATTTCTATCCCATCTGTTTTGTTGTAGTTGTCGCAAAAGGGAAGGATGCCCGTCAAGTAAGATCTAATCGTCCATGAACTGCATTTGCTTTGCCGTCGGACACTTGAATTTAACTCACCTAGTGTATTCGTAACTGACAGGAACCAACGAAGACCTCCAGATAAAGCTCATTGGACGAGGCCAAAGGAGAAGGAGGTGTCACTAGAGTGATGAAATGCATCATCCATCAGTTTGTATGGAAAATATATCTAGGTGTGCCAATCGAAATGGCCATCTTAAGGTAACGACCGGCGGTACTACACTTCTACTAACTTGAAATCATTTTTGATTTGCTGTGGCCCTAAAGTCAGATTGTATTCTCGCTGCTGTACTTGAGCAACCCTGTACATCCTAGGTGACTAGTCTTGTATATTCTCTCTTTTTCCTTTCGGGAGAACGTTGGTGGAGAGTGATCATTCTCTTTGTTGATACAAAGGTGGAATATACACACATTATCAATCAATCTCACCTTCATCTTATGCACATTGTATTCTGGACGTCTATTAGCCTTTTGTTTCTCTTTATTCTGTCCGTTTTGCTGGAAAGGCAAGCAAAAATAGTTGGAGCCAAGTCCCTGCGGCACATTAATACATCAGATGGGATGTCGCTTATGGCGTGTTAGGTTGCACATTATTTTTTTATATATTTTCACGATAAAATTTTATATGAAAATGAAAGCGAAGATAGTTAAAAGATACAAAATTATCCTGTTCGGTTATGTATGATTTAAGAAATTTGGGACCATGTATAACCATATAATGTGGGGACCACAGTGGTGAAAATGATAATATCTCTTTTGGTCTAAGCAGGAAAACGCTGTTTTGTAAAGATGGTTTAACCAGTTTGTTAAGAATAAGCAATGTATCATTATTGACCAGTTAATGTTGGATTCTCATCCATGTATGGTACATCTACCTAGGGGTGCAAATGAACTGAGCCAAAGTTGAGTAGTATGATATTCAAGTTTGGCTCATTTATTTTACACGGGTTTGAGTTGACTTTGAGTTTTAACAAGTATGCTGAACCTTTTATCTAAGTTTGGTTCACTACTTAATCGAGTTGAGTTTGAGTTCGAACTCGAATAATAGATTGACACAAGTTTATGTTCAAACTTAGTACAAATTTTGTTATAAAACTCAAAATCAATCATAGCTTATTTGTAAAATTCTAATTTTAACTTGTTTATGAAACTTGATTTTAGTTCAAATTCAAATCAACTTTGATTATGATTAATTAGGTATATGTAAATGACAATATCACTATAGGAAAAAAGATTGTTGGTGACGATTGTAACCCGTTGTGAAACAATATTTGTGATAGTTTCAAAGTCATCACAACTTATTTGTAAATAAGTCCATCACCAACGGTATTGGAGACAGCTTTTCAAAAGCCATTGCTAGTCAATGTATTGAAGATGGCTTGTAGCCACTGTTAGTTTCCATTTCCTTAGATGAACGGAAACTGATGATGACTAGAAGTCATCGCAACTACACTTATTCAACGACTACTAGCCGTCGCCACTAAGTTGACAAGCAATGGCGTGGAACCATCACCTAAACAATTAATTCTTTCTTGGATAGTCGTTTGGGAGTTGATTGACTGAAGCCATCACCAATGAAACCATGGTTCATCGAGTCAAGACCCGAGTTGTGACCTGGGCCCGATCCGGTCAGGTTTGCATGTGATTGGCTCGGTCGCGACTCGGTCAGGCCAACCCTTCTGGTCGGGTCATGGATGGGTCGCAGAGTCGCATGACTTGGCGACTAGATCATGCGACCCTGGTTAGGTCACGTTACCCCCGTCTGCAACAGTGGCAACGGCCATAAGACTGTTGCCAGTGTTGAGGGAGGGGGCTCTTCTTCCTCCTCACCTCTTGTTATCTTGCTCTCAATTTTGTGATCATTGGTTATTTAATTATTTAATTCTTTCATTAGTTATTTCATTATTTCATTAACTGAACTTGAAAGTTTAGTTAATTAGTTCATAAGTTACGTGATTAGTTTATTCTTCTTAAATACTTACATACTTACTTAATTCATTACTTAATTAATTACTTAGTTCTTTATTTACTTAGATAATTAGTTAGTTATTTAGTTAAGCAGGAACTTACTTAGATAATTAATTATTTAACTAGTTAATTAGTTGCTTAGTTATATAATTAGTTACTTAATTAGTTAATTAAAGATGTCTTCTCCAAGTCACATAACCCAAACTTCCGATGTGACCCAGAATGATCCGGCTTGGGCACATTGCGACTTGCTCTCCATGGTGAAGAGAAAAGTGCAATGTAAATATTATGACAAAATTATATTCGGTCGTATTTATCGATTGAAAATTTATCTTGTAGGAATGAAGAGCAATGTTGCACCTTGCACACGGACTCCACCGAAGGTAAGAGTCCAATTTCATTGGCACCTACAAGCGATGGAACAAGTGAAAGGAACTTCAAAATGGCATAAGAAGATCATTCAAGAAGAATTGACACAACCGACGAGACATTATGTACATATTTACAGGACTAGACAAGATCGATCGAATATTTGTCAATACCACTTCGACAATGGTATGATGGTATAAGTCATAAAAATAGTTCATTCTCTTATTTTACTTATCATTAATTAGTTAAATATTTTTAAATAGATGACCTATTTTGAGCAATGGAAGCAAGTCGAAGATCTTTCATCGACAAAGACATATATTGACACACCTGCCAGATAATAGGTCAAAGGTTGGAAGTGGGAGTGGACAAGAAAGTGGAAGAGGATCCAACAACCAACTGGAAGATGAGATTCATGATCTCACTCAAGATGATGACCCGATAGTGCATCCCATGGATCTCGTTATCACCAGACCATGACAACATCAAAGCACCATCACAATGGCAATGAAGAACTTAAGTTGTGTAAGGAGAAAATTGGTTGAGCAATGGCAAGATGGTTCTTCCACCATAGCATATTGGCAAAAAATGTGAGAGGATCATACTACGAAAATGTGAACAACACAATTGTAGACATCGGGAGAGGAGTGCCTAGGCCAAACCCAAAAGAGATATACAACCTATATCTTTCTATGGAGGTGCAAGATACGAAGAAATATGTGAGTTCATTTGAAAAATTTTAGGAGGAAAGAGATTGCACATTAATGACCGACAGATGGACTGGTAAGTAAAATTATTTGTGGTAGTAAATTTATAAATATTTGGTACTATTCCTTACTTAATGTCTTATTCTAATAGGTATAACTAGGAAGACAATGAGCCATTTCCTAGTGTATTGGCAAGTTAGCACGGCTTTTTGGAAGTCAGTCGACGCATCGAGATAGGTAAAAAATATTGAGTACCTTTACCATTTGATAGATGGAGTTATCAAAAAGATAGGAGAGGACTGGTTGGAGGATATATGCAAGGATCCTAAAATAGATAGATAGTTAAGCTAGCTCAATATATTTTCTCTTTTATTTACATCCATAACTTCATCCTTAGCTTTATGAGGGAACAAACCAAGGGGCAAGAGTTGCTACAGTCTGGCACAACCCAGTTTGCCTCCCACTACATTTCGTTAGAAAGTTTGTTGAATCAAAGGAGACCTCTAACACAGTTGGTAATCTCACCAGGATTTGGTAGTTGGATAGCTAGATGTAATCTTTTAGATAAGAGAAATGAGAGAAAACTAGAAGAGACAATAGAGAGTGAAATTTTTGGAAGGTTGTAAAAAAGACTTTAAACATTGTCCAACGTATAGTGAAAGTACTTAGGATAGTTGATGGAGATAGAAAAGCAGACATGGGGTACTTATACAATGCAATTGAGAGAGCAAAGGAAGAAGAAGATGGTATCCAACTTCACCAAGTGGTGGGACATCATTGATCGTCGATGGAAATGTACCTTACATCAACCTATACATGCAACATGTATATTTCCTTAGTCATTTACTTACTTTATTTTTTATTTCAAATACATATAAGTTGTTTACTAACATTATTTTCTTGATATGTTACTTTTTCAACCCATAATACTGTTATAGTTCACATTTTAAGGCAACGAACGAGCTACTTGATGACATCAAGTGCATCATCTGACGGATGCTCAATGATGATGACCTATCTATTATCATCTGCAACATGATGTATAATTACAAAATGTGGGTATTTCACTTTAGAATGAGTAGAATGGAGCAAGCTGTGATGCTACTAAGTCCAGGTACGTAGCATTCTTCTTCATCATTAGTTAGTTAATCAAACTGTAAAAGATAACTATTTTAACACATTGAATTTATGCAACTGATTGATGGATAGACCATAGTAAAGTACCAAGATATGAAAACTTGGCTGTTGTAGCTATCAGGGTCCTATGTCAAACTACTTCGACTTCAAGCTATGAAACAAACATGTCAACATTCAGCTTCATACACATGAAGCGAAGGAAAAGGTTGACATCACAAAGACTTCAAGACCATATATATATTATCACTACAACATGAGGTTAAAGCTAAAGAATTTGGAGAGAATAAAGTAGAACCAGATGGAACAAAGAAGCTAGATATTACAGGCTTTGGGATGATAGATTGAGGAGTCGACAATTGAAGAAGAAGACATCAACTTGGATTAAATATTCTATGAGAAGAATTCAGTGGAAGCTTGGGTCAACGACCGAGAAGGGTTGGGAGAACCGGAGTTCAACCTGGAAGACTGACAATGAGCTGAAGGAGCGCTCGACGATGTTCCTTTTGCCCAATAATTCTAGATTCCTCTCTCCCTAGCAAAGCGATGGAGGACCGGAGAAGGATCTAGTTGAGGTACGCAAAGTAGAAGAAAAGATAAATAAGTTATGACTAATCCCCTTGACATTGCAGATGCTGATATAACTGAAGAGGATCGAGAAGACACGCCAGAGCCGAACATCCAAGTGCAGTATCAAACTTTAAATGATTCTTCTTCAACGAGTAGCAGTGACGATAAGCTAAATGTGAGAGCGACACTGCTTCACAAAGATAAGGGACCCAAGATCCGGATGTAACTCCTACAAAGGTTGAACACTTTACTAGTGAGGAGCAATACTCCCATGCGACCCAAGACACTAATCATGGTGCAAGGCCGCAACGTGGAGGAGCTCAATGTACCCAACAAGTTGGAGAGCAATACCACGATGCCTTCAATTATGTATATGATTCATCCTAAGGCTCATAGTTCCCTACATATGGCCAATAGCAGTATGGAATAAATTATGTGGATTCATCAAACACTTCGATCCAATAGACTTATGGTTATGATAGCTGTGGTGATTCTTTTGGATCTAGTCTTATGAGAATTGTCCGAGGGAGTGACGAGTATAATCATCATGTATATTTATACCATACTATGTACTCAACTCAAATGACATGGGAAGAATACATAAATCATATAGAAAATGTAAATCATATCATATTATAAAAAGTTGATGAATTATTTATTGAAATTATGTTACTTATGTTTCCTGATTTTTTTAATTTTTGGTAATTTTTAAAAAAATTTAAAATTTTAAAAAAACAAAAAAAATGGTTGTGACCAAGTCGCGACCGAGTCAATTAGGGGTCCGACTAACCCAGTTGCGACCCCAAACCCAACTTATCTTGAATGAAATTATTGCATCACTAACAAGTGTATTGGCAACAACTAACAATTGTCGCCAATACTTCTGTAATGAAAAAACTATTTTTAATATGATAAAATTAAAATTCATGTAGGACTACAACCATGCATGAATATATATTAATTGACATGTTTTCACTCATATTTATAAAATAATTATATTCATTCATAATTTAACTAAAGTTCTATACAAACTATAGAAACCATTCATATCCCTGCAAACCATATACATCTATTCACACAATGCCATTCATTTCCCTGCAAACCATAAAAATCATTCACACCATTCATACAAACCACATTGTATACATTCAAAGATTATATAGAAATCATTCATACAATTCACATTAGATATAAACCATAGTGAAATGTCTAACAAGTGATGAAATGGGGGGTAAGGGATACAACATCACCCATCCTCTTCATCCTTCCCAAAGGAGCTCTCCTCACTGTGTCCTTGGCTTCGTTGTCATCCTCGCCCCCATCGTTGCCTTGAGTTTGTGTTGGAAGAGGCATCAATGTGGATGGTATATCTAGTATTGGGAGTCTTTTGATTGAAGTTTTCGTACATATGAGTTAAGTATTGGATAGTTTCTTAGAATGATCTTTATCGATTGTCTGGTTGTTACTTCAAAGAAGAAATCTCATATCAACATTCAACATTTATCTAAGTATGCTTCTCCACCTATTCTTTGAGCTCCCAAACCCTCTTGGGTTATGGAGATAGAAGCACATCAGTTGGACCCATCTTACCAAGTGTTACGAGTTTGACCTCGACCACCACATTAGATTTATTCCGATCTCTCTCTACTAAAAATGGATGCAAATGCCTCCTTAGGAGGAATGGAGATTGTGATTTTCTAGCATCCAATTCTTTTGATGCTAGGATTTCATCAATTGTTGCATATTGTCCTATAATCAAAAGTTGTATTAAAATTTATTAGTTTTAAATAAATGATAAACTTTAGGCAAATAATTTAAATCTATACCATCATTTGGCAACTTTGATCATTACTCTAGATGATTGATCTATCCAACTCTTGATCTGTCTAAGCCATATGGAATACCTTCGGATGTGTAGGGTCTTCCTCTTGTACTTGTCCAAAGTAAATAAGAATATTAAAATACATGAAAACTCAACCAATAGATAAATAATAATAATTTTTTTGGATACTTACAAAATCTTTTTCTAAGTCATGTATGTTGGTTCTTTTCTTTTCTATAAGGCATTGTTAAATGTCACATATTGTCTTTATTTCTTTCACTCAATGCCTACAATCATATCAAGAAAGATATAATTAATAATTGATAAAAGGTCATGCTTAACAAAATAAATATAAATGAAAATTTTTATTCTACTTTTTATGTCTAACCTATAAATTGCACATATGATGCCACTATTCCTTATTACATTGTGAAGGAACATTGGCACAAGCCTCCTCCAATAACTATCTTGTAAAATACTAAACACAAATTTTAAGAGTAACAATTGAGTACGATGAACAATAAATTTGAAATTTGAAATTTATCTTGTTTTTAGGTGGTTCCTTTGCTTTCTTTGCATCCCCCCATGTGTCTCAAAATTTATGTCTATAGATGTAGACCTGCTTGAAGGTAAAGGTGTTACTGCATAATAGCTATGTTGATGATTGTCAGGTATACACTATTTAACTATTGTGTATAAATTAAAACTATGAATATAAAAGTAACCTTGAGATTATAAAAATGTCATTTTTCTTATTTTGTAGGAGAGTGATGTAATTTTGTTTTCACAAATTATAATACATTTTATTGCATACTCCAAGGTATGAGGTAAGCTCTTGACCATGGGACCCTACACGCGAACTGTCTACCAACTCGATGTGAAGGTGTCACCAAGGCCCAATGTATGAACTTGGTATGCTTTAGTAGCACCTCTCCTACATCTAGTAGATGTAGCTAATTAACCACAAAATAACATAAAAGGAATTAGTTAAATCAGATTAGCACAGTGAAAAATTTCTGATTCCTCAAATATCAATGTCTTGATCTGAATCAGAATTGAATAATGTAACCGAACATGTTTTCAAAACAATTTCAAGCATGTACCTTTATGGTATTCAAATAATCCTTATAGCTTGGAGAAGATTGAGTGTTCCCATGCTCTCCTAACCACTCAATGTATGACCTCTAGTTGTATCCACACAATCCACCTTAGAAGTTGGGTTCTCCTTCGCACTGGCATTGACCACTCATCATAAATGGAGATCTACCATCCAATGGCAGCTACTAGGGTGGTAGATAGTGAAGGAGGTGGCTGGAGATGAAATGAGCACCCTTAGCATGATAAAGTTTGTACACTTGTCTCTATTATATATAGAATTTGGAGTTTTCACAAAAGCCCGTGTTGGTTCCATAA
Organism: Cryptocoryne crispatula var. balansae; assembly: GCA_036172225.1. NCBI lineage: Eukaryota > Viridiplantae > Streptophyta > Magnoliopsida > Alismatales > Araceae > Cryptocoryne > Cryptocoryne crispatula. The sequence continues at coordinate 22,449,417 of CM069919.1, forward strand.
TTAATCCCACACCCTAAACTTACAAATACCTCCTTATGTATGTGACCTACTAAGTCCAAGAGCTCATTTGATTGAAGAGTAATTAAAATAATAACTTCTTTTAAGTTAAATCTATTATCTCATAATAGATTTAACACTTCTTGATCATAAATGGTACAAGTCACATCTCATGATCCCAAACGATTTCAGGGTTGAACTCCTCTTCAAAGAGCATTTCCATCATTGTTTATCACATGGATATGAATCTCCATCAATCCAATGTCCTGGTCGGATAGGAGTACAATGTCAGCTGTCAACTATAAGATATTTCGACACTACAGAATCTTGTACTTGAAATCAGATAATTAGAAGGCCCTTTTCCATTATCCTAGCTACCTTGGCCAAAGATTTAGAGTACTATCCATAGGACATTCTCTCTCTCTCTCTCTCTCTCTCTCTCCTATCAAGAGTGGACGATCTCCTATTATTCGCCCACTTGCCACCACCAGGTTTCCCATGTACCCCACTCACTAATTGTACAGGATCATAGTACTTAGTAATCTATAAATCAATAGTCAAAGTACAAAGTATGTCCGACAAGGCATCTGTGGCAACTTTGGTCAAAGATCTAACTATGCAACTATGATGATAGAATACCCTAATTGGTAGTTATGTAAGACACCATTCATGAATTCTATGCTAGCCACTTTAGTGAATGAACTCATTCATCTAATTATCACATATACATGTATCTCAATTTCTTGATACTAATGTTCAATGAGATCAGCCATTTTCACCATATGGGAAGATATCACATACACTAAAATATCTTGATCCTTGTTGTCTCATCTCAAGGATCTTATGAATAGGAACATTTAGATTATATACCTTTAGATGATTGATCTCATTATCATGATTTTATCATAATTCAATCATCATTGCAAACAATTTAGGACTTCATTATGATACTACATATCTAAATAGTGCAAGTAAAAAAAATACCATTTATTTATAATGATATATAATAAGAAATGTTTGATAATATCACATATGATTGGCTTGTAAGACATACATTCTATCAATAATAATTTATTAGAAAATGAATATCTATATAACGGTTGGAATTAGATTTAGTAAAATATATACCTAAGATGATAGAAAATGAATATCTATATAATGGTTAGACATAGGTATTGCCAGAGGTGCTGAGAAGTAGGAGCCTAAGAATGTCTAAGCTTAGTAGGAGTAGGCTAAGAAGCACCACCCTGAGACATGGTAGGAGTAGATTGAGGTCATTCTCTCTAAGGATGAGATCATCTTTAGTGACTCTGCAATCCACCATCTTGAGATGGTGTAGCCACTTGAGACGTCCACTAACTCTTGTTGAAACCCTTCATCTAGCACATAATGAAATATAATAATTAATGGATTCACCTAACGATTTTGGATTAGCCATGGTTTGGGTTTTAACTCAATTTTTTTGGTATTTATGGTTAGTTAGGCCAATCCAAACTAGTGATGAAGATCACTAGAAGACCTCATGGTTGTCCATCAAAGTCTGAAAAGAGGGGAAGAGCAAGCATTAACATTCATACAAAGAAGTCCTATAACATTAGATGCTTCCCATCTCTATAGAATCCCCAGTGTTTCAAAATTTTTGTCCCTTACTGGTATTTTGAAAGGGATGTCAAAATGTGTAATAGCTTTTACAACATCATTAATGCTTTGCATTAGATGACATAGTAAGAATTGTATCAATAGGCCAAACCCTTTTAAAAACCTGATAAGCGCCCCAAATCTTGAAAAATTGGGGATTTGTAAAGACAGAATGCATTCAATGTTTTGAGTCTTCTCAGTTCAAATATTAATACTTGTTCTTCCCCTCTTTTCAAACTTTGGAGGATGACTATGAGGTCTTCCATTGATCTTCGTCACTGCTTGTTCCCCTTGTGGATGGGGGCGGAATGTCCCTCTCGTGATTCTTGGATGCAAGTGTAGTCACCCAATTTTGGAGAGAGAGAGAAAGAGAGGGGGTATGTGATTGCCAGAAACTAGATTGGTTTCAAGAAAAGAAAGGAGTGAGTGAGAGAGAGAGAGAGAGAGAGAGAGAGAGAGAGAGATGGGTATAGATACTCTAAAGGAATTGAAAAGACAAGAAATAAACTAACTAACTAACCTACATGTAGATAAATGGGGAGATTTTAGGGTTTGCAACTTCTTCGTCACTGGCCAACTAGAGAAGAAGAGTTATTTTGAGCTTCATTTCTTTAGCACATCCACCCTTTAGCCGCATCGAGTATGATGCATTTGCAGCCCAAACATGTTATCGTGCAGTTTTCAAAAAAAATAAGAGAAGATGATGCAATCTATCTATCTATTAGAAGTGGGAGTCTTGCTTTCGTCGACAAGCACCTGGTCTTCATTCTGTTCACATTCGTTGCCTCCAAATAACGTGTATTTCCCACGGATAAATTCTCCATCATCAATTTAATTAATATTACTCTACGTTAAATGGACATTACCGTTGTGGTTTTCCGACGTTACCATCGTGGGATCAATCCACCCGATGGAGAAGCACATCCACGCTATCAATCCTCCGTGATTCAGCCAGCAGCCCCCTTACGTGATGGAGAAGCGCATCAGGCCTAACCCCTCCGGTCGACCGACTCTCACCCTAGCATCAGTACCCTGCTGCCTACGACGACAGCCTCGACATGCTGCGCTTCCTCTCCTCCACCTCTTCTGCTACCCTTCAACCGGAAGCCCCGTCCTACATGAGTTCCTGTAGGTTACCGATCTCTCCGGCTGCTTCGTCACTGGAAGGTTGATCTCACACGAAGGATCCGGGAGGTTTTGGTCAACTACCCAAAGGGCAACACTATGCTGGGCCACCAGGGTACGATTCTGACTTGCAAACGGCCTCCCGATTGTTCAATTTAGATGCATTTATACTTTCATTCGTGCTTTTTATTTGTGGTTCTTAGACTAAGGCAGCATTTGATACATCTTACTCATCCTCTTAAATCTAATTCAGTAATAGGTTTCAGGTTTGATATTTGGAAATTTTTAATCCCAAGTTCTGATTTTTAGGTTGGGAGAATTGTTTTTATTTTCAAGTTTTGAATTTGAAAATTTTCAAAGTTGTAATTTGTTAGAATTTGGGTTAATGAGGTTTTTAGTTTGTGGGTGTTTGGTTACATGATAATGGAGGTTTTTATTTTATTTTTTAAAAATTATAAGAAAACTTGTTAAAAGAGGTGTTTGTTAACCATGACAATTTTATGTTTTTAAAATGATTTTCTTCTTAAATAAAAAAGAGAATCTCATCTCTTTTCTTTTTTCTTGTGGTTCTCTATTTTATTTGGTCATGTATGGTAGTTACTCTTTTTTGTTGTCACATCCCTCCAAACACAATAATTTTATGTCATGAGTTGGTTCACTTTTTATTTTATTATAATTTTTTATCATGAAAGAGTACAAAAAATTATCATGCAACCAAACACCCCATTGATGTTTTGATATTTTAATTTCAATTTCAAGTTTTTGATTGTCATCAATCTCTTAATTTGTGAACTTTAGATTATTTTATTTTATAAAAATTTATCTCAAATATTATGTGAATTTACATTAATCATTATATAACATATTACTCTAACACGTGCGAAGCACGTGATTTAACTAGTAAGAACTAGGGGTGGGTGTAGTATTCATAAATGAAATGAACATGGAAACAAAAAGAGCATAGCAAACCGAATTAGGGCTAGTCTTCTAACTCCTTTTTTTGGTATTTTTGAAGTATGTGTGTTATGGAGATGCTATTCGAAATCACAAATAAAGGCTAAAAGATACTTAAACGAAAATGAAACTTTCTAGGTACTGTCTACATGGGAAACAACCCATTTCTCTTTGCTGAATGAGATTGGAGGATCTTGACTTGGAAGAAGATTATCACCTTTGGAGAAGGATGGAGAGTGCGTCGAGAGCTCTTGAGACTCCAAGGATGTTGAAGTTTCTTGCCTCAAGGTGTCAAAATAGACCATCCAAATATCCAAAATTTATCCAACAATCCCCTTTTTATAGGGGTAGGAGGAGCACTAGATCAATTAATGATCCCCATTGATTGCACTACATGACGCATTTGGATTGATTGGACACGACTAAGATGTGTCTGATGAGTGAATCTGTATAATAAATATTTTCAAATTTTTTTGCACGTGCATGAGTAGTCATGGCAGTTGACCTGCCATTGACTTCACGCATCTAGGTTGACGACACACATCAGGCTAGTGATAGTGCATGGGCCATTATGTGGCATGGTTGACACATGGATCTAAAATAGTAGACCTTCCCTCAAAAGGGACGCATGGTTGACACATGGTTGACTTACCATAAATGGGACACGCCTAGATTGACTGGATGAGTCTCTTCTAAGGTAAGAGCACAATTAGTGAGCGGGAAAGTAGAGTTCCCACTGCATAGATGTGTCCAAGGGACACACTTGTGCATCCATTTGAACCAGATGCGTTATCCATTCCTTTGAATATGTCAAAATATTTGATCTCATTACTTTCTAGTGGGTGGTGATCGAAATTCGTAGCGAATTCTCAAGTATTGTGCTTAACACAAGTTTCATAATTCACAACTAGGCAAAAATGTCATGTCTACATTTATATCTCTTTCTCTATCTCTAACCCAATCTATATTGATGCCCTATAACCACCATGACATATTGGAAAATAAATGTAGAATCACACCAAATCCAAAATCAAGAAACTTGACCAATAAAAACTTAAATTTTAAATTTATATTTGTCTTGGTTGAGTTTCTTGAAGTTGTACATTTTCATTAGTTATATCAAATATTGTGGATACATTAACAAGTTGTTTTTGATCTGGTTCTATTTCATCATCACTATCATTTTTTGATAGATTATAATAGTTACGAGATATGGATCTTACTAGTAACACTCATTCCTTATTCAAGTTATCATCTACATAAAAGTCTTGTTCCACTTGACTTGCAAGTGCAAATAGTTCACTGGTCTTTAATCTTGTTTGTGTGTTTAATGATATAAAACTATACTCATTAACCTTAAAACCTTGATCCTTGTTTTACATATTCCACCATTCACATTCAAAAGTAATAAATGACTACTTTGATCAAATGATATATGAACTATATCTAATATTCGTCCATAATATCTATTACAACCATATTGAAGTTAGGCATTCACAATGACACACACAATTGATTTTATCTAGTGGAATCTAAGTTCATCATTCAAAATCTAAATTATTACATATATGTCCAGAATATGTTGATGCATACTTTAACAGACTGGGTGATAAAATTTCAAGATTTTTAATACTTAGAAGAGCTTATGTTTCTTAACTCCTGGATGTGTGATCTGAACCCAATAGAAAAGTTTTGTTTTCATTATTAAGAACATCATTATGCTCTTGACAGAAGTAATCTATATCATCAATTTGATTTAAGAGATATGTATGGATTAAATCTCGTTCTCTATCTATCAAGATTCTAGGCACACGTCTACATTTCAATGGATAGCCAATGTATTTAAATATTAAACCTTATTTATGATCATCTTTATATAAACCACCTAATTAGTTCATATCCCTACTATGTTCACTCGTATTACGCATATATGTAAAAATGAAATGTGTACATTCCTCAACCAAATAACCCTAGGCAATTTCACATCAACATTTCAATGGATGTCCAACTTAATAAAATATTGAATCCTATTCATGATCATCTTCATAGGGACCAGCTAATTAGGTCCTATCCCTACTATGTTCACTCATATCATGCATATATGTAAAATTGAATTGTATACATTTCTTAACCGAATAACCTTGAGTAATTGAACTTTTAACTCTCATCTTGTTACCCACATAATCTTTGAGCCTCTTTATATATCTTTCAATTGGATACATCCACCAGTATTGAACTGGTCTAGACACTCTAAACTCATATGCCAAATACACACAAAAATGGACCATAACATCAAAAAATGAGGGTGTAAAAAGTTGTTCTAATTTACACAATATTATTACAATCTTAGATATTCTCTCAAGATGTTACTATCCAATACTTTAGCATAAATGACCATTAAATATTGCCATAACTCTAATACAAGACTACTTACATTTTTGATACAATGTCTTGCAATGCCAGAGGAATAATCATTTGTAATATGACATGATAATCATGTCTTTTTAATTCACTAATTATTTTGGTACTTTTATATTTACATATCTACTCAAATTAAGGTAATAATCATCTAGCACTCGAATACTCTTAATAAAATCAAATATCCTAGACTTTTGTTCATTGTTAAACCTATAAACTGTATCTAAAAACCTCAGTGAACCTTAATGTGGATGTAACTATAGATAAATCTTAATATCTATCAAATCCTTTCTTGAGTTGAGATTGTCCTTATCAATTCTTAATAAGCTAGAAATATCTACTATATTGTTACACACATTCTTATCAATATGCATGACGTATAAATGATGCTAGATAATCAGAGATGTCTAATGTGGTGATTTTTCAAAAAATACACTCATCTTTTTCAAATTTTTGTTCATTGGCAAATTCTTCATTAAATTCTCTAAACCTTTCGTAAATGATTTTCCAAATCTAATAACATTCAACCCCTATTGTTGTGCCCATACCTCGTATCCAATTGGCATATTTGGTGTTTCCTTCTCAGATTGTTGACCATCAAAAAGATGCTTATACTAGTTCTTTCTCCATTGATGTACTATTAGTAAGAATTGATCATGTCCTAGGTAACATTGTTGTTTACTATGAGCAAGTTAAATGAAATGCAATTTCTCATTACAAATAGGACATGTTAATTTCTCTTTAGTTTTTCATCAATATTAAATTACATATCCCGAAAAATCATTTATCATACTTAGGAGTATGACTCTCATCAACAAAAAAAATCATGTGCTACATCATATGGTTCCAATTTGATCTCTTACAAATATTTTAACTCTTCTCCAAATAGTTGTAAGAATACATCGATATCATTTTTAGAATCTATTGAACTAAGTGTTAACAATGATATCATTGTATATGCAACTTTCATACACATCCATGGTGACAAGTTGTATATCATTATAACAACATGCCACACACTATACTTTGAAGATATGTTATCAAATGGATTGAAGTCATCTGAAGACAACCCAAGCTGAACATTGTGTTTCTCTAACATGAAATCTTGATAAACTTTATCTACTCTTTTTTAAGCAAGAGAATCGGCAAGATAAAGTTTTTCATTGAACAACTAGTAAGACTATGGCTAGCTATGCCATGCCATCTGCGTAGCCATATTCAATGATAAAAATAAATGTCACAACCTATCTTTTAATTGAAAATAATGTAAAACTTTTTTTTACTTGTTTACATTAATTTTTAGGATTATTGTTATATCTAGAAGTATTACATCATGGACATATAATTTTATCTTTATTAATTTTTTTAGAAAAGAATATAATCATTTTTATATGCATGAATTTTATCATAACTAAATCTTAATTTTTTAACTATTATTTTAAGTTCATACCAATTATCGGAAACACGTTCATTATTAGGTAAGACTATTTTAAATAAGGATAACAACATATTCATACATTTTTAGTGAGCGCATTCATTGACTTAAGTATATGGTTTACTTCTATATTGTATGTATCAAATGCAGGTTGGGTAATTGTATGCATATCATGTTAGGGCCGTTGGCTATCCAATTTGGTGGATGATGGGGTGTCTGCTGAGTCATTATGACTCACCCTGTGGATTATTTTATCATTTTATAGGTTTGGTTGAGAAAAGTGCGGAAGTGGGACCCGAAGAGAACCTGGTGGGCGAACTAGATTATGCCGACTTGGGGAACGAGTGAGTCGCCCTTCTCTTTTAGATGTTTGATGTTCTCTCAATAGCAGCATTTTGTAGATGGCAAGATGACTTGATCTTGGCTTATTTTTGTATGGATTATGGTTAGCTCCTTTTTTTGTGTGGTGGAGCTTGGTTGTAGGGTTGATGCCCTCCCATTTTTGTGGATTCAGATAGGTGACCTTGTGGTGTCACCATAACATGCTATGTCTCATTTTGATGGAGTATCTGGACTTTTGGTGGTTTAAGTTAAGCCAAGAACTCCTACATGGTAGTTATGTTTTCTTTTTGGAATGTTTGGTTCCGAGTGTCGGAATGTTACGTTATTGTGGAAGTAGGTGTGGGTTATCGTTAGATTGTGATTTTGTTGCCGAACCTTACTTATTCGTGGGTTTTATCCCATTGTCATGTCTTGGAAAAAAATTTTTCCACTGTGTTTTTCCAGGTCGTGACCGGAGTTGGTATCAGAGTAAGGGTTTGACAATTATAACAAAAGCACATCTTGCTTGGATTGTTTGGATTTTTATGTTGTAAGCTTGGATGAGAGAGTTTATTTTGTATTACTTGGTTAATGATTTTGGATTAGTTAGATCTAAAGGTTGTTGTTTTGTCTCCGTAGGAAATGGCTGGTCGAGGAACCAACCGTCAGAGAGGCATTGGTGACCTCCAGGATGTGCCCATGGTTGAGGGCAACCTTTAGGATTCGAGCACTTCTGGACCAGCTCCAGGTGTCAGGCAAGCCCCTGATGGGGGTAATTGGGCAAGTGCATTTCAAGGCCTTCTTTAGACTATGCAAGCCTAGACTTAGGTGCAACAAGGATTCAATGCTATGATTGCTCAAGGACTAGTGCAGAACACCCAGGCTCGGGTTGAACCTCACCTTAGTGTGATGATTGATTTGTTCCGCAAGATGAACCCACCTAGTTTCAGGGGTGAGATGGAGCCGATGTTGGCTGAAAGTTGGCTTAGAGAGCTCGATAAGATCTTCAGGGTGATTGAGTGCCCACCTGAAGACAAAGTTAGATTGGCAGCACATATGTTTCAACTTTCTGCAAGAATGTGGTGGGAGTCTATCCTACGTACACAGTTTGCAGGTGCTCGGGAATCTAAGATCACTTGGGATGAGTTTGTCAAGGTCTTCAGAGATAAATATATTCCATCTCATGTACGCCATGCTAAGAAACAAGAGTTCATGCAGCTAGAGCAGGGTACAATGACTATCATGCAATATGAGAACAAGTTTGTTGAGCTGGAGAGTTATGCAGCATATATCTGTGAGGATGAGGCTAATAGGGATAGAAAGTTTATTGATGGACATAGAGGTGGTATCAGGACTCGATTGGTATCTACTTTCTAGCCCACCATGGCAACAGCTTATGAGGTTGCCTGTCGAGTAGAGCATGGCCTTGGGCCATATAGGCCACTAGTGCACAACAAGGCTCTAGCTTGTGATCAGCAACAATAAGGTTATAATCGCAAGAGGAAGATGGTAGACACTATAGGATCTCAACGGCAGGCAGGTGCAGTTCGGCTACCATGTAGCCAATGTGGCAGTTTCCACCCAGGGCATCAGTGTCACCATAGTAGAGAAGCTTGCTTTGGCTATGGCCAGTATGGTCACCTGATCTCACGTTGTCCCTATGCTTAGCCGAAGGAGGAGGAAGCAATAGTCATACCATGCCAAGCACCCATACCTCTCCATGCCCAAGTGTAGACTATAGTACCACAGCAGAGGCAGATGCCTATGAAGAGGTAGTTTCTAGCACCGAGAGCACATCAACAATAGCAGCGTCGTTCCACTCAGGCAAAAGTGTTCGCCATGGAGCGTATTGACCTTCCTTAACTAGTGACTGCGACGGAAGGTACCTTATATGTATCTGGGTTCCATGCTTGTGTTTTGTTTGACTTTGGAGCTACTAGTTCATTTATATCATTATGCTTTGCGTCATTCTTGTTTAAGCATCATTGAATTCCAGTAGTGAAATGCAGTTCCTTGGGAGTGAGTGTTCCCTCTGGTCTGATCATAGAAGTCACTCATTTCATGCCCCATTGTGAGATTAGCATAGCTGGGAATACACTAGAGGTAGAGTTCTATGTGCTAGATATGCATGATTTTGATATCATCTTAGGGATGAACTGGCTAGAACAACATCAACCTATGTTAGACTGCCATAGAAGGAGAGTTATGTTTCAGATAGCAGGTAGTGAGCCCTTTTTCTACAAGTGTCCTGATTATAATAAGTCAAAGTTGTTAGTTTCTGCTATGAAGATAGCTAAATGGATGAGGTCTAGATGCGAGTTATACTTGGCATGTGTCACCTAGGTGAATAATTTTGAAAGCAAGAATCAGTGGAGGATGTGGAGGTGGTATGTGATTACCCAGATGTATCTCCTGAAGAGCTACCAAGTTTACCCCCTGTGAGGGATATAGATTTTTCTATAGATCTTATTCTAGGTGCTGCACCCATATTAATAGCTCCATACAGGATGGCACCAGCTGAGTTGAAAGAACTGAAGCAACAATTGCAAGATTTACTTGATAGAGGTTTTATTCGCCCCAATGTTTCTCCTTGGGGTGCACCTATGCTATTTGTTAGAAAGAAAGATGGGTCATTGAGATTATGTATTGATTATCGAAAGTTGAACCAGGTGATAGTTAAGAATAAGTATCCATTGCCTCATATTGATTACTTAATTGATCAGTTGTAGGATGCCAAGATTTTCTCCAAGATTGATTTGAGAACAGGCTATCATCAGCTCAGGATTAAGGAGGACATACCAAAGTCAGCGTTTAGGATCCATTATGGCCACTACGAGTTTTTGGTTATGCCATTTGGTCTTACTAACGCCCCTGCTGCATTTATGAGTCAAATGAATCAGATTTTCAGAGAATATCTAGACCAATTTGTTGTGGTCTTCATTGATGACATTCTGGTTTACTCTACTAGTAAGGAGGAGCATTGTCAACATTTGAGACTGGTTTTGCAAACTCTTAGAAATCATGAACTATATGCCAAGTTTAGTAAATGTGACTTTTGGCTTGAAAGTATTAATTTTCTAGGTGACATTGTATCCAGTGTAGGAATATAGGTTGATCCAGCGGTGGAAGCAGTGCAAGGTTGGGAGCGACCTACAAGCCCTATTGAATTGAGAAGCTTTCTTGGCCTTGCAGGGTATTATAGAAGATTCATTGAAGGCTGTAGACAAACCAAATTGGCCTGATTCAGAGTCCCATACTCTTATTCCATTGGCGATATCCTTTATTTGACCGTTATCTGATCCGGATTACCTCGTAGAGATGAGTTGGGAATGGATCAATGATTTCCAGAATAATGTCATAACCTTCAAGCGAGAGTCACGCGTGAACCGTGAAAACACGAAGCCTGCTCAATGATTGACCTTGAATGGTCCATACTTGAAGGTCTTGGAAGTCCCACGTGTGTTCCGTAACGTTCAGGGTTTCCGACAAGTCATTTTGGCAGTCGTCAGTCTATAATGACTTTCGTTATGGCTTTCCGGTATGTATTGACACGGCTATCTCGGACCATGTGTTAGGCCTTTTCAGTCATCACTGGGTCTTTTCGGGTCATCTGGGTCGATCCTAGCCATTTATTTCATCAACTGGGGCCATACGGCCATTTCTGTTGACTTTAGGGTTTCTCGACTTTTCCAAGCTTCGGTTCACGTTTACAGGGTTAATCTTGGATTTTTCTATGATTTCAGATTTTTTGACCATACCAGACTTGTTCAGTCATCATTTTAAGTCATCCCGAGTTGACTCAAGATTCCTCAACTGGAACCATGCCCTTACGGATCTCCGCCACAGTTTTCGACTTTCCGCAAGAGGGTAAACTAGTAGAAAGCCGCGTGTGAATGTCTGAGGAGTCATGTCGGCTGGTTTACTGACTTGAGGAGCTGCAGTTTAATGCCCTCTTTCCAACGCAACAAATGGGAGCCAAATCAGATGTCCCGTTTGCAAGTTACGGCCCGCGGAACGTGCGCGCAACAGAGAGTGTACCACTCCCGTGCCTCACTTGAAATGGGAGGGTGCGGTCACCGTGCCCTCACACTGAGTTCCCTCAGTCTAGGGGCGTGCCCTGTGTGCCCTCACTCCCTTTGAAAGGTGGGGGTGTGGTTTGTTTATGGAAACCGAAAATTACTTTGATTAGCACCTTTTAAACCATGTTTTGGAAAGTTTCCCCCGCTAATTATCGTTTGTTTTGACCGCGCCCCCGGGTCAGGGGCACGTTCATCTTGTCAAGTCCGATTCTTAGCAATTTCTGGAAGGTTCCGACAATTTTTAGCAATGAAACGTGTAACGCGCCCCCGCCCCCTTAGAAACAGGAGGGCGCGCCCTATGTGCCCTCAAGGCTCACATCCTTTAAAATGCGGGGGCACAGTCGGTCCAGTTTCCATATTTTTAACTGGTTCTCTATCTCTATAAATTGAGGGCTATTCCCAATGAACCAAGGTGGAACCCCCTTTGCCTAGCTCATCTTGAGGTCGTCCAAGCTTTGTCCCGAAGCTATCCCGACGTTCAAATCCGGTCCGATGTCGAGGAATCAATCCCGAAGCAAAGGAGAAGCCCGATCCGTGCGTTCTACAGCAACCAAATTTTATTGGCTTCTACAGAAAATCTGGGGCTTTTACTGCAGAAGTGTTCAATAGAAGAGTTGTTTCTCTCTTTGTTCTCTTTTATTTGCAACTAGTGGCACTCAATTTTGACTTCCTGTCTATTCGTGGCGATCGCTGCACTGAGGGCTTGTATCCAGGTTCTGTTCTTCCATATCTGTCCATTTTCAGATTTTCTACAGGCTTGTACGGATAGATTTCAAAGAAGTCATCAATAGGAGATATCTTCCTCTCTGAGTTACCCATCTATAGAAATAAACGTTACTCGATTCAGACATCGAGGTCGTCCGTAGAATTCTCTGCACCAAAGTCACGCCAGAAGGGTGCAAGGCTACCCGAACGGGCCTTGTTCAACCAACTCGGCTTCAGCTCAAGCCAATTCACTTCAGAAGTTCTTCAGGTATCAATGTGAGTGTGGGATCAAGGTGAGGATTTTACCATTTTTCAAGTATTTTTCAATTCACTCCCTTTCCCCTATTCTAACTTTCACCCTTCTCTTGAGGTGCCAATCAAGAACCCATTTATGGAGTCAACAAAGGCTTTGCTTCTATCTCAGCACCCTTAACATCTTTGACAAAGAAAGGCAATTTCAAATGGACAAATGAATGTGAGAAAAGATTTATGGAGCTTAAAAAGAGGTTAACCACAGCACCGGTCTTGATATTACCATCAGGAACTGGGGGATTCGTCGTGTATACCGATGCATCTAGAATTGGACTTCGTTGTGTACTTATGCAAAATGAGAAGGTTGTGGCTTATACTTCTAGGCAATTGAAACCACATGAAGGAATTACCCCACCCATGATCTAGAAATAGCAGCAGTTGTCCATGGACTCAAAGTATAGAGACATTATCTATATGGTGAGGTGTTTGAGGTATTCACTAACCACAAGAGTTTAAAGTATATCTTTTCTCAGAAGGAACTCAACTTGAGGCAAAGAAGATGAATAGAATTCTTAAAAGATCATGACTTTAGTATTAATTATCATCTAGGCAAGGTAAATAAAGTGGCAGATGCTCTTAGTAGAAAGAAGATGATGTCTCTTCAAATGTATAGTAGATGGAAGGATATAGAAGCCCTTATTGATTGTGCACCAACTTTGGCAATTAACATATTAACATCCTTCTTGGGGCAATTGACTATCAGCTCAGTGATAGTGGATAAAGTGAAAGAAGCATAAAAAGACAACATTGATATCCAGAACTTGCTAAGAAGGGCGGAAATTTCCAAGTATCAAGATGGGACTATCAGGTATCAAGGAAGGTTGTGTGTGGCAAATGACATCGAGCTTAAGCAGGAGATTCTGGCAGAGTCACACAAATCACAATATGCAATTCATCTAGGTGTAACAAAGATGTATCATGACTTGAAGAGACAGTTTTGGTGGGAAGGAATGAAGAGGGATATGGCAGAATACGTGTCTAAATGCCTTATATGCCAACAAGTTAAAGCAAAACATAGGAAAGCTGTAGGACCATTGTAGCCTTTAGAAATTCCACAGTGGAAGTGGGAGCACATAACTATGGATTTTGTCACAGGTTTACTAAGAACAAGTAATATGATGCTATTTGGGTCGTGGTAGACCAACTCACTAAGGCATCACACTTCTTGTCAATCAAGGAAGCTCAATCGATCGACAGCTTGGTAAGATTGTATTTTGATGGAGTAGTTAAGTATCATGGTGTTCTTATTTCTATTATTTCAGATAGGGATCCCAGGTTTACAAGAATGGTGTGGAAAGGCCTACAAGATGCCTTAGGGACTCAGCTCAAGTTCAGTTCTGCTTATCATCCTTAGACAGATGGACAATCAGAGCGAACCATTTAAACCATAGAAGATATGTTGAGAGAAGGAGCTTTGGAATGGCAAGAGAGTTGGGATTTGCAATTATCGTTGATTGAATTTTCTTACAACAATAGCTACCACTCTAGTATTGGTATGGCACCTTTGGAGGCCTTATATGAAAGGCCATGCAGATCACCTATTTGCTGGGAAGAGGTTGGTAAAAGGAGTCTTATTGGGCCATATTGGGTCCAGGATAGTAATGAGAAAATCTAGGTTATATAGCAAAAGCTACTCACCACTGAGAGTCGCCAGATGAACTATGCTGATTTAAAGAGGAGAGATGTCCAATTTTAGGAAGGAGACCATGTATTCTTTAAGTTCTCTCCATCTCGGGGTGTTCTCAGATTTGGCCGTCATGGGAAATTAAACCGAAGGTATGTGGGACCCTTCCAGATTGAGAGACGGATCGGAGAAGTGGCATATCGGTTAGTTTTGCCGCTGACTATGTCAAGAGTGCATCTGGTGTTTCATGTTTCCTTGCTACGGTTGTATGTACCAGATCCAACCCATGTCATCAACTTTACGAAAATTGAGGTGCAACCAAACTTGACTTTTGAGGAGCGTCTAATTCGGATCATGGATCGGATGAATAAGCAATTGAGGCAACAAGTCATTCCGATGGTAAAGAAGCTATGGAAGTACCATTCTGCGCAGGATTCAACTTGCGAAGTTGAAGAAGAGATGAGACAACATCATCCCCACCTTTTCGGTAAGCGATAATTAGAAATTTTAGGTTAAAATTTATTTTTAGGAGGGTATATTGTAATATTTAGTGTTTAACAAAAAAGGAAAAGATATTATATATATTAATATCACCCTCCCTTTTCATCTTTTACCCTCACCTTTTTAACCCTACCTTTTTCCTCATTTTTACCCTTACTTTCCCCCAATTTTACCCCATTGGAACCCCTTTTACAATCCTCTTTTTACCCCGATGCTTTATGTCCGCTACTGTGCTGTCGGTTTTCCCCCTCCCTCCCTTGCTCAGTTTCACCCTTGCGAGTGCAGCGGCCTCGTTGAACCATTTGCGGCCAGTGACCACGCGGCGCCTCCCTCCCGCGTGCGCTACCTCACTGCAGCTCCCCCCCGGTCGGGTTCCGCCTGCACGAAGCCCCCTCCTCCTGCATGCAGCTGCGGCGCCGAAGCGCCGTTGACCTCCGCCCCCCTCTCCGCGCGCATTCCCTCGCACTGACCAGCGCTGCAGCACCATCCCCTTGCACGCTTGGCCTCGCACACAGCTGCGCTAGTAGTTGTCTCTACCCCCCCTCCGGCGCGCTTAGCCACCCAGCCGCGGCCCCCCAGCCTCAGAAGTCCAGCTCCCCCCAGCTCCGCAAGAGCGCGTGCAGCCGAGCCCATCCAGCCCCCTCGACCTCTGGTGCGCCGCCTCATCCTCCCACGTGTGCCAACGGCCGGTGCGCCAACTAGTGCCGCCGCACCTCCCTGCATCCAGATTGCTACAGTAAGCAATATTTCTCTTTTTGTTTTTATTTTTTTCACTCTCTCACATCATTTTCTCTTGTATTCAATCCATGCTATACCTATCTACATTTGTATACTTGCAGCTAGTGTTGATTGAGGAAGAAAATCCTTGTTTAGCCGGTCCAAGCTTTGTGTTAGCTCTGGATCGATTTATCGACGCCATTCCGGTAGGCATCCCGGATGCGTCTATTACCATTAAATTTATATTAAAAATTCTATCATAACTTATAGATAATAATTAAATTTATAGATGTGTGATTTTAGAATGGTAGTGTTACCTTTAGTTATGTCTATCTTGGTTAATTTAGCATGTGTTTACAAGTCAGTTAGTTATGATAGCATAATTATCTCTATTATAGTTTATGATTATTTTTCTTATACAATATGTGAAAAACCTTGTTTATTAAATTGTCAACCCTCTTTAGTTTATGGTTAATCCTATTATAGTACATGTTATCTCTTCTATGGTGGGTGGTGAACCTTAGCAAATAATTTGTTAACCCTTAGATTATTATTAGATCACATAGTTCATGGATTTAGATCATGTTTAAAGTTGTGAGTTAACCGAATTATATAGAGTTTGGATCAATTATTTAAATCTGAATTTTTTTTTCATGTAACACCATCAATCTTTCATGTTGTGGTTATCATAGGGGTCTAAGTCATGTTGGCACATCATTTATAAGTATGTATAGAATGTAATTTTGCTTAACCATGGTAGAAATAGTGCTAGTAGCATGGGTGTCTAGTATCATATCTTTGTGTGTCTGTTAGCTTAGATTGTGAAAATGCTGTAAGGAATCGTCCATACAAGTTTGGTACAGCGAAAGTGACAATTCCTATGGGTTCCTTTAGAATCTGTCTCAATCGGAACCGAACGACGAAAATCAAAAACCGATCAAATTGGGTTCGAATATACCTTATAGGGATTCATATAATCCCATGGAGAGGAAGAAGATGAGCTTCTTAAGCTCTTCAAACCGTTCAAGTGTCCGGTCTCCAGCAGTATCCACACGAACTTCATCCACAGCAGGTTCCCCCTTCGCGCCGGCCTCGAGAACTCTTCCAAAACGGAGCTCCATCGACCATGGATGCCTTCTAGAGAGAGGAGGAGGTAGGTGTAGACACGAAATTTTGGTCCAATTGAAGAGCTTGAATTCTTGTTTTCATGAATAATATTTGAGTAACCTTTCAAGGGAACTGAGTTTTTCGGAAAAATCAAGTTTTTCGGCGCATTTCAAAGAAGATCGATAGGCGTTGACCAGGGTCAAAGCACCTTATATACAGGGCACCAGGCACCCTGTATATAGGGCACCTGGCGCCCTACTTATAGGGCACCTGCACCTGGTCTGACAGACTGGACAGATTGATGGGACAGTTCTGCAGATAAAGTTGCCCTCTTCTTGGCTATAAAAGGACCCCCATTTGGAGGCTTGAGGACACACCAAGGGCACCTCCCAAACTCTCTCATACACCACAACACTCCTAAGGCCTTACATTCCCTCTCCAAACTCTCAAACCATTCCAAAACCCTCTCCTAAAAACCCTAAAAACTTGCAGTTTTCTTCTTTAGAAATATGATTTTTCTCTGACTTTGAGGGCCTCTACACTCCATTTCCCTTACATCTAGTGCCAAAACACTCTTCCATTAACTTCACTTGAGTATTGGCTACTTGAAGAACTCCTTCCATCTTGGAGTTCTTCCTACACTCCGGGGCGACACCGCGAAGAAGGGAAGAAAATCTGCTGAAACCAGTCCCTGGTACCCCATAAATAGGGCACTTTGACTTTGGTCAACGCGCCCCATCAAAGGGACACCTGCAGCTAGCGTCCCATATATGGGGCACTAGCAGGGGCAGACCCCATTTTGCATTTTTTTGAGTTTATTTACCTTTCCGGTTGAACCTTTACTTCCCCCTTTCATTTTAACTTTCATTAACATGTCATTTACAATGCATTAAGTCACACATTTGCATCTTCATACCTCTTTAAAATCCTATCAAAAAATAGGGGTTGGGATTTAGTCCCAATCCGGTTAGTTCCTTCTCTTTTGCATATTTAAGTTCGAATCTGAGCATGATTCTACACTTTCACTAGAACTAATGATCTTTTCACTTGTTTCTATGTTTTCATATGGACATTTGTAGAGACGAATGACTCATTAAGCTCTCTTCTTTCGGCCGGCCGAAAGAGGAGAAGTCGGAACCCAACAATCTCCCCGCTTCCAAAGGTACGACGGTCATTTTTATTTTTCATTTTTATTTCTTTCTACTATATTTTGGAGCCTTTGGTTCCCGGCGACCACAACCACTAATATCCCATCTACCAAGACCCCAAAGCAAGCGTAGGGGCCGGAAAATGGAGATCTACGGATATCCCGTTTCGGGTGCTTACAGTAGGGAGGAGACTATGGACATGATTTTCACATTTGGCTTGATTGGGTTTGGCTGAAATCATTAGTATTTATAAAGAATTTTGAAATTTTTCATAAAAACCCAAAATTTCCATAAATTACGCACTTGCCCCTTTACTTGTGGATAAGTCCTTTTGTGTGTGACCCACTAGGCCCAATAGCCTATTTGGTTGAGACCTAAATAAAATAGAACAATTCTATTTAATTTAATTAAATCTATTATCCAATAACAAATTAATCGTCCTACCAATCATGAAGGGTACAAGCCACATCCCATGATCCCAAATGGCTATGGGGATAATCTCATCTCCATTGAGCCTTTCCATCATCAGTTACCACATGGATATAAGCCCTCATCCATCCAATGTCCCGGTCAGAAAGGAGTACAGCATCGACTGTCAACTCCTTAGTGTACCGACTCTATAAGATCCTGTACTGGGAATTGGATCAATTGAAAAACTCATTTTCCAATTATCCTATCTACCCTGGCCAGGGATTTAGAGTACTATCCCATAGGACATTCACTCTCACTTACCGAGAGTGGACGATCCCTTGTTGTCCGCTCAATTGCCTCTATCGGGTTTTCCTTGTACCCGATCCATCGCTATACTAGACCATCTAAATGGTGATCCATAAGTCAATGGTCAAAGCACAAGTTCCACCCAACAAGGCATCTTTGGCGACTTAGGTCAAAGGTCCAACCATGCAACCGTGATGATAGAAAGCCTTGATTGACAGTTCGGTAAGATACCATTCAGGGTTTCTAATTCGGTCAGTTCAGTGAACTTATTCAACTAATGAGCACCTATATGTGTATCTCAGTGTCTCCATACTAATGACCAATGAGATCGGTCATCCTCATCACATGAGAAGACATCACATACACTAGTCTATCCGGATCCTTGATGTCCCGTCTCAAGTATCCTATGACTAGGAACATTTAGATCAAATACCTCTAGATGTTCAATCTCATTATCATGATCTCATCATGATTTAATCATCATTATATTTGATCAAGGACTTCATTATGATATTTGCATCTAATAAGAGCTTATAATAAAGATTTGCCTAATTAATTGAATGAGATATATCTAGAAATGTCGAATCATATCATATATGATTGGCTTGTAGGGCATACATTTCTATCAAATGCATGGCTCATTAGTTTGTTTATTGGCTATCATAGTGACATGTCTTCATCTTGAATGTGATAGTTTGTCATTGCAAAACAGATTGCATATTTGTGTGATTGATCATGGCATTGCATGAGGGTGTTGTGATGCATGTGTGCATTAAAGATATTAAATGAGACCAAGGTAGACTGGACTAGTAGTCGTGTCCAGGGGCAGCGGAGCTTAGAACCGTCTGGTGCATCCTTCAATCCTGGATCCAGCGGGTTATCCTAAGTGCCACCCCTGTCTAGATGCACTACGAGATTTAGCTTAGCTATACAATTACTGCTATATATGGTAGATCTAGTCATAACTCATCGAGATCGCAAGATGACGCTTTCCTTGCAAACAATGAAAATGTTAGTGTTTCATATAGTGGATAGATGCATTGTAGAGTAGTATTGGTGTTAGTATCTATGTTGTGTTCATTAGTTCATTTAAACATGTATGTTTTGTATGATATGAATGGTAAGTCTTTTAGTTGGTGTTGCATTGCATAACCTCTTCATCATACTATATATATATATATATATTTGTGAGAAGCCCTCTTTGGTCCTAGTTGTTGGTAGGATATGGTTGTATGTCTTAAAATTTGTGAAATGCCAAATTTCTTATATGTATATATGGTTTAGTTCTATATTGTATGTATCAAGTGCAGCTTGGGTAATTGTATCCATATCATGTTTGGGCCATTGGCTATCTAATTTGGCGGATGATGGGGTGTCTGCTGAGTCATTATGACTCACCCCGTGGATTATTTTATCATTTTACAGGTTTGATTGAGGAGAGTCCGGAAGTGGGACATGAAGAGAACCCGGTGGGTGAACCAAATTATGCCGACTTGGGGAATGAGTGACTCGCCCTTCTCTTTTAGATGTTTGATGTCCTCTCGATAGTGGCATTTGGTAGATGGCGAGATGACTTGATCATGGCTTATTTTTGTATGGAATGTGGTTAGCTCCTTTTTTGTGGTGGAGCTTGGTTGTAGGGTTGTTGCCCTCCCATTTTTATGGATTCGGATAGCTGACCTTGTGGTGTCACCATAACATGCTATGTCTCATTTTGATGGAGTATCTTGACTTTATGGTGGTTTAAGTTAAGCCAAGCACTCCTACATGGTAGTTATGTTTTCTTTTTGGAATGTTTGGTTCTAAGTGACGGAATGTTATGTTATTGCAGAAGTAGGTGTGAGCTATCGTTAGATTGTGCTTTTGTTGCCGAATCTTACTTATCCATGGGTTTTATCCCATTGTCATGTCTTGGAAAAAAAAATTCCGCTGCATTTTTCCGGGTCGTGACACCTAAGATTACTTGCCTATGCAGCAATGACTTCTTATTAACAATGTACAAGTTGCTTTACATGGAAATTGGTGATCAACTTTCTAATATTCACCATTTTAGGTAAGAAAATAAAGAAAATATGTAGTACATATTAGTAGATAGAAGGTGAGTTTAGTTACTAAAACATGGTTTATCCTAATCCTAATCCTCACTACAAGAAAGGGTGTATTGAGATAGCTTAATGGTGATGGCTTCCAAAAGTTGTCTATAATAATGTTAGTCATGACGGATTATGCTATCCCAAAAAAAAATCATTGTCACACACTAAGTTATTGGTGACGAATCAAAAGAGCCATCGCAAGTAACCTTACTCATGACCATTTAAGTTGTCACATTAATAGTTAAAATTGCCAGATCCCACCGGACGAAGATCAGCAGCAATGGCTTACAAGCCATCACTACTAGCTGTTACTAGTGTAGACACGCAATTTTGGCCTAGTTGGAGAGCTTAAATTCTTGTTTCCGTGAAGTATATTTGAGTAACCTTTCAAGGGAACCAAGTTTTCCGGAAAAATCAAGTTTTTCGGCACATTTCGAAGTAGATTGATGGGGCGTTGACCAGGTCAACGCGCCCTGCTTATAGGGCACCTGGCGCCCTATAAACGGGGCACCGGCGCCTATAAACGGGCGCCGGGCGCCTGCGATGGGGCACTGCCTGCGAGTCGGCGGCGGACGGGTTGATGGGACAGTTCTGCAGATAAAGTTGCCCTCTTCTTGCCTATAAAAGGACCCCCATTTGGAGGCTTTAGGAGAGACCAAGGGCGTCCCTTACCTCCTCTCATCCACCACTACACATCCAAAGCCTTGCAACCCCCCTCCAAGCTTTCAAACCATCCCAAAACCATCTCCCAAAACCCAAAAAAATCATAGTTGCTTCTTGAAGGGATATTCCAGCAGAATGAAGTTACCCTCTTTTGTGCTGTAGAAAGACCCCCATATGAAGGTTTTTGGACACCCCAAGTCCGTATCCCACCTCATCTCATCCACCACTACGAATCTAAGCCTTCATAGCACCCTCTCAAGCCCTTAGAGTATCCCAAAATCCTTCCCCAAAAACCCAAAAACCTGCAGTTTCCTTCTTCAGAAATATGATTTTTCTCCAACTTTGAGGGCCTCTACACTCTATTTATCTTACATCTAGTTACAAAACACTCTTCCATTAGCTTCACTTGAGTATTGTATGCTTGAAAAAGTCCTTTATCCGTCTTGGAGGTCTTCCTACACTCCGGGGCGATGCCGCGAAGAAGGGAAGAAAATCTGCTGATGCCTGTCCCTGGTGCCCCGTATATAGGGCGCTTTGACTTTGGTCAACGCGCCCCATCAAGGGGACACCTGCAGAGGCCCCCATATATGGGGCACTAGTAGGGGCAGACCCCGTTTTGCATTTTTTTGAGTTTATTTACCTTTCCGGTCGATCTTTTACTCCCCCCTTTCATTTTAACCTTCATTAACATGTTATTTAGCATGCATTAAGCCACTCATTTGTATTTTCATGCATATTTAAACCTTCCAAATAGGGGTTAGAATTTAGTCCCAATCCTCGGTTCCTTCCCTCTTTCATGTTTACATTTGAATTTGAGCATGATTCTACACTATACGAGAACTAATGATCTTTTCACTTGTTTCTATGTTTTCTTATGGACATTCTTGGGTAAATCCCGATTGAGGCGGATCTTCCGTGGATCGAAGACGAAGGACTCACTAAGCTCTCTTCTTTCGGCCGGCCGAGAGAGGAGAAGTCGGAACTCAACAATCTCCCCGCTTCGAAAAGGTACGACGGTCATTTCTCTATTTCATTTCTTTTCATTCTACTATATTTTGGAGCCTTTGGCTCTTGGCGACCACACCCACTAACATCCCATCCACCAAGTCCCCAAAGCAAGCGTAGGGGCCGGTAGGGGGAGATCTACGGATGTCCCGTTTCGGGTGCTTACACCTTTTGGCGACCATAGTGGGATCGACTTTGCTTTAGTGAGTTCTTCTCTTCTTTCCTAAGAATGTCCACTTGAAAACATGCTTATTTTCACTTTAGTTCTCATTTAAGCCATTTCCATTTCCTTGCATTGCTATTTACTTGCTTACATGCTTGTTTGTTTCCTTGAAGCATCATCTTGTTTCTTCTAAGTTTACTTGCTCTCTGTTTATCTTTTTAAAAGCATATCGATCTGATTTTCAACTTTGTTAATCAACTTATTTCACCTTAGTATTTTAGATATCATCTTCTTTCATCCCTTGTTAAGTATACTTCCCTATTTCTTTCTAAGTCTAGTTCTTCTTTAGCAAACCTTTCAAAGCATGCTTAGTTAAATTAGTGCTTTCTTCCATCCTAGTTTAATTTCATATCATTGTCTTGTTCACTTGCTTCCTACAACATCTCATTAATCATTGTGTGCTTTTATTTTCTTCTTGCTTACTTCTTATTCCTTGACATTTCACTTGCATTTAGTTTGCATTGGAGTTTCGGGTTCGCCGTCTCTTTAGGTCATCCGAGAAGGGAGGCTCTCTCCTCCCAAAGCCCACGCATCCAAA
Source organism: Cryptocoryne crispatula var. balansae (assembly GCA_036172225.1). Taxonomy (NCBI): domain Eukaryota; kingdom Viridiplantae; phylum Streptophyta; class Magnoliopsida; order Alismatales; family Araceae; genus Cryptocoryne; species Cryptocoryne crispatula. Next base: position 22,472,737 of record CM069919.1, read on the forward strand.
CACCCCTCTTGGTGGTTGCCAACTCCTCCTCCGGGGATTCCCTCTCGGAAGGGCCCAGGTAGCTTCCATCAAGGCCTCTGTAAGTCCCCAGACATGAAGGATTCCCTCTTCACTGATCGGGCTGGTTGTACCATTTTATCCCAAAATCCGGAGTACCTATTACCTATCGTTGTGAAAGGAGTGACAACCTTAGATTGCTCGGCGTTGTGAGAGCATAGGGTCCTACCCATTTATTTGAGTGGACAATATTTCTCTTAACAAGCCATTAATTTGAGGTTGAAAAAAAAAATTGTGTTAATCATTCCAAAGTCTTTGCTATTACTTGTTTGCAAACAAAAACTGAAAATTAAACAAAAATCCCAAAATCACCTAAAAAGAACCAAAACAAAAAATTTGCTTGAGGTTAATTTGCTTGACAACTTGCTTGTCCGACAAAAAGAAAATCGAAAACAAAAAGGGGGTCCAAAATTAAAACTAAAAAAATCCTTAAGCTTTTATTTGTCAACCTTCTTTTTCTATTGTGTTTATGAATTTAAGGTCAGGTCGAGTTATCGGAATGGCGGATCAAGGATACGAGCAACTACAGTTGGAGTATGACCAATCTTATTTCTATCCCTGTCTGCGTATGTACCATCATTGAACCCGAAGTTCTCCCCGAACCTAGTCAAACTTCTCCTCGACCCAATCCAAATTCACTTTGGGAGGCATTTTCTCGTCTTGCGACCCTACCCAAATTCGAGCTATCAAAACCATCCTCAAGGGCAAGTCGCCCGCCGACCACATTCCTCCCGAAGGTGGTCTTCACATCTCTACCCCTCGGTCGGTAGCACATCAACCCAATGTGCCCACTCATGGCCATTCTTATACCGGGCTCGTAGCCCCAATCTCTCCTCATCCGGTAGCTAATCTAGATCACCCTAATCTGAATGCCGTTGCTCCTGCCGTTGCTCCTTCTAGGCCACTAGTTCATTCCTCTAATCATCTCAACCCTACTCGCCCTTTGGTGCATCCCCCAATATACCCTTCTTATACGGCCACTTCGGCCCATCAAATCCCAATTCCGGTGCACCAAGCACCCAGTTCTCCTCCTCCTCTTAGGGAACCTTCTGTCGATCAGGCCATGATTAACAAGATCAATCGCATGGATGAGCATTATAGAGAGCTTAGACGTTTAATTGACACCAAGGTAGTCCCCGAAATTTCTCTTCCTTCTCTCCCCACTTTTCATCTACCTCCCTCTGAGATGCTGGTATACCGTCGCTACAATGGAACCGGTAATCCCTTCATTCACATCAAGGACTTTCTTTATGAGTCGGTAATGTGGCAAAATGATCCAAGGGCCCTTGCTTTTCTTTTTAGTAGATCATTAGAGGGATCGACTTTAGAGTGGTTCTACTCGCTTGACTCTTTGGAGGCAAGTAACTTTAGCTTGTCAAAACTAAATTTTTGCGAGAGATATCAATACGAAATTCGGACCAACATATTCCATCAACGACCTCATGGCCGAAAGAATGAGAAATGATGAAGATTTTACCGGATATCTTTGATAGGTGGAGGTCAATGGCGGAAAAGCTTGCGATTCCATTTCGGAAGGCTGGGGCAAGTGAAGATGATCATCACTAATGCCACTCCGGCCTTAAAGAATATGCGGCTTTGCATCACCCCACCTCCATGAGTGAACTCTATGAGAGGGCACGGTACATTCGGAGACACGGCTTAGGGACTCACCTATCATGAACTTGTTTGATCCTAGACCCCGAAATTTGTCAAGAAAACCACTTTTACCACAACCGGCCCGGATGAGGGCGTAGTGACAAACGAAAACCTTAACGTTGTAGGGAACCCACCTATAAATTATCAACACCATTTCAGGAACCCTCAACAAAATCAACCATTTAGAAACCCTCGTCAACCTCAACCTCAACCTCAATTCTAGCCCCGTCAGCAACAAGCCCTGATCCCTCAGCGACCGCAAGCCCCAGTTCCCCAACCAGCACGACAACAACTGGCCAACTACAACCAAGCACCCCCTCCCATGGCCTATGAACCCCGAAAGGTTCGACCCAAGAGGAACCATTACCCACCCTTGCCGTACTCTCTTGTGGACATCTTTAATGCACTCATGGCGGCAGGGCAAATTGCATTGCCAAGGGAGAAATTGGAATGGCCTCAGAATGCCAACACAGAGCGATACTGTTTGTTCCATAGATATCACTGAGGCACAGTGGAAAATTGTTTTCGGTTCAAAGACTATATCAACGATCTTAATGAGCAAGGCGGTATTGGCGGGACCGGATGGGGGAATACATCAGAACAGTGAAAAATTAACCTCAACGGCAGCACGTACCAGCTCAGCAGCAACAACAACAGAACCCCGGCCTGGGGATTATCCAAAACTTTTTACCTCCACATGCACTCGCACCTGGGAATCAACATGTTAGTCCCATCTTTGTCTCTTCCGAGGAGTATCATGATCGAGGCCAGAATTGGCAAGTCGAGGGAGCCACCTCCGCCATGCATGTCAACCGAACCATCCATTCTATACCCCAAGCTACATCAGCCAACCCCATTACTCCCAACCGGCCACCCATCATCCGAGCACCATCACGACCCATCATAACACCACCAAACACACAACTCCAATCGGGACGGACCCCTAATCCGCCCGATTAATCCACCTACAAACATCACCACCACTAGGACCCATCATCATCCCGCCACGAGCAACATTGTACCTTCACAACCTACCTACCCTACTATGCCTCGAAACCACCATCATTACACCCATCGCAAGAAGCTCCCATCATTCGACCTAACCCACCACCCACCACTACCACCCCGGCTATAGCTCCTCAACTTGCCACGGTACTTAGGAGTGGGCGCATGTTCCAAAGGGTCTTTCCCCGAGCCGGCCAATCGGGGTTGGCACCGAAAAGCGAAGAAGAACACATTGAAGAGCGTTGCCCGGGGACATCCTATGACTTATTGAAGCATCTTGATAAAACCCCGGCACGAATCTCTATCTTAGAGTTGATCAAAAGATCCAAAGTCCATCAAGAGGTTCTCCAACAATACTTACGGCGGGTGATGGTGAGTGAGAGCCTCCCCAGAAAAAATATCATCTGGTCTCCCGAGAAGTGAGTATCCGGCCCTTATATTCACAAAGGAAGAGTTGGCCGACCCGGAAATAAGGAAATGTGCCTTGTGCATCACGGTCCACATCAATGGTGTAGGCATTAAGTCATGTTTGGTCGATACCGGAGCATCCATTAATGTTACGCACGGAAACATTACATCTTTGTGGAATCTCCGAGGAGGACATCCGGCCATCTCGAATAACGGTGACCGCATATGATAATTCAAAGAAGCCCGTGACATGATTACATTGGGTGTCAAACTCGGACCTCGAACCGATCCTTGTCAACTTTCACATACTAGAGATGGATCCGACATACAAAGCTATTTTGGGACGACCCTACTTGGAAGCACTAGAGGCGGTCACCTCCACCAATCACCCGGTGTGTTAAATTCCCTTACAAGGGACAAGTGATTAAGGTGACTAGCATGCCCCTAGATCATCCATCTTCTCCACCACCACCCCTTGGGTTGCCAAACAAGCCGATTTTGACAATCTTGGATCTTCCAGAAATGAGTAGGCAACCCAAGCAAGTGTGGAGAGGGAAAAGAGAGAAAAATGAAACCATTGGATGGCACATAATGAAGAGTTTGGGATATCGAGAAGGCCGAGGACTAGGCAAAGAACTGCAAGGCATAGCTGAGCCGATCAATCCAGTGAGGTTACAACCAAAGAACGGGGTTCGATATGATGGAACGACAACCAATGGTCAAAATCTCAAAAGCAAATACTTTTCAGGATGCTTACAAAGGTTTTTCATCAAGAAAGAAACCATTCAGCGGGTGAGAACAAGGAAGAACAAGAGGCTGGAGCAAGACAAAAGAAGAAGAGCTGACGACCACGAAGATGACGTGTATCACGAAATATCTCTTTTGTTTTCCACCGATGAAGAAGGGTCAAGCAATGAACCACTCCAGTGAACCACTGTCGGACCCACCCAAGGGTCATATTGCCAAACCGACTCGAGAAAAAGTCAACCAACTCGCGAGGGCCTTCCCTCATTATCTCCTCTTTTGGGGCCGATGCCCCAATTCACCGTGATGCTCTCCCGGGCTTCTTGGCCCGATCCCTATTTCTGGGCCCTCGAGGCCCAACTTATGGGTCCATGAACCCACTTGTTGCTTTGGGCCACCGGCCCCTCTACTAAATACGGGCCTTTGTGCCCATTTCCTCAAACTCTTGGGCCACCGAGCCCCTCTACTAAATGCGGGCCTTTGTGCCCATTTCTTCCAACTCTTGGGCCATCGAGCCCCTCTATTGAATCCGGGTCTTTGTGCCCATTTTATCCAACTCTTGGGCCCTCAAGCCTATCTCTTAAACCCGGGCCCTCGAGCCCACATCCTCCTCTTATTGGGTCCATGAACCCACCTTCTTCCATGATAATCCGGCCCTGCGGCCCATCATCTCTTTCTGTCAACATTTGGCCCGAAAGCCCCCTCTATCAAACATTACTCGAAGTCTTCCCCTCTTTATCAATATCTTCGCCTACTCTGTCCCCCGTAGTTGATCTCAACCCAAATTGGGCACCTGAAGCCCATTCTGTCTTTATGTTTAGCACTCCCCAAAAAACAATGCCCTCCTCGAAACTGAAATTTCGATCGAGGAAACATCTCAACTTGTCTCGGAAGGGCATTCGACCCAAGGAGCCACCAGATCCTTAATTGACCTCCTTTTCCCTCCATCCTCTCCAATAAATTCTTCTCCATCCACCTCCTCTTCTTCCTCTTATTCTTCCTTAGGTTTAGTTTCCAATAAAAATAGAACAAAAATCAGAGGTAGAAGAGTTCTAGGAAGATACTTGCATCAGTTTGCCCAGAAGAGCTTAGAATGTGCCAAGCTACCGGAGTATCTAGAAAATGCAATTCAGCTGGATGAAATCCGATATGAGGAGAAGGATAACATTGATCAAACTTTGGGGCTTCTTCCTCTCTCAGTTCAGCATCACCTACATCTAACAGAAGGCAATCAAGGGCTAGGCAATCGCTGAACACCTTGTCCATCATCCTATCCCGATCTTTGACCTTATCCAGTCAAAATTTCCCGATGAAGAATTGATGTCCATTCGATCTTCCAATCTATGGACTTTATATTTTGACGGGGCATTAAACTCCCAGGGTAGAGGGATAGGGATTGTTCTTCTGTCTCCCGAAGGTGTCACCATTCCACAGGCTTTTCAGCTTCATTTTCTAGCAACAAACAATATAGCTGAGTATGAAGCCTTGTTGGCCGGACTGGAGGCCGCTCACTTCTATGGTGTCACTAAACTAAGGGTAATTGGTGATAGTCAGTTAATACTTAGCCAAGTACTGGCCAAATACCGCACATCTCATCCCGGGCTCAGACCATACCAAGAACTCACCACTTGTTACATCAAGCTATTCTCCAAACTCGAATTCATTCACGTTCCTCGTGCTCAAAATATTCTTGCCGATGCTCTCACTTCTCTGGCATCTTCACTATCTGTCCCACTAGACAGGCAGGTTAGGACGATCTATGTCCGCCGACGTACCATTCCGGCAATAGAAGATGCACGATTCTTGAAGGTTAAGGAAGAGTTTAAAAGGAAAGAGTACATTAAGCAAAAGGAGGAAGTATCTTTGGTTGAATTAGAAGAGGGTGAGAAACCATGGTATCATGAGATTGCAAATTACTGTCAGGATCAGACATCTCCACGAGGATCAACTGCCGAAGAGAAAAAAGCCATAAGAAGGGTCTCCCAGAGATACACTATCTTAGGTGGAGTGCTTTATAAAAGGAGCTTGGCCGGTATTCTATTAAGATGCGTAGATGAAGAAGAGGCTGAATTGGTGCTTAAAGAAGCACACTCCGGAGTATGTGGAGGCCATGTAAATGCCCAAGCCCTCGCCAAAAAGATCATCAGACAAGGGTACTATTGGCCTACTCTGGAAGAAGATTGCTCGATCTTTGTCCGGCACTGCCATCAATGTCAACTTCACGCCGAGAAGATTCATTCTCCCGCATCATCCCTTCACCCGATTCACGCCCCATGGCCCTTCGCTATGTGGGCTTTTGATGTTATCGGACCCCTCAGTGACTCAAACTCCACAAACAAAACCAAATCCTTCATTCTAACTGCAACGGAGTACTTCACCAAGTGGGAGGAAGCGGAAGCATATGTGGAGATCAAGGCATCAACAGTCTGCACCTTCATCAAGCACAACATCATTGCCAGGTTCGGGATCCCAGGCGACATCATCACCGACAATGGACCGCAATTCATCTCTCAGGAGCTGCGTGACCTTTGCAATGTATTGCATCAAATTGCATCATTCATCTCCATATTATCCTCAAGGCAACGGTCAAGCGAAGCCACCAATAAAACCACGATAAAAATCATTAAGAAGACTTGTAAGTCTAGCAAGTTCGCGGAGCTGGCCGGATAAGTTAGTTGATGCTCTATGGGCCTACCGCACTTCTATTCGAACTGACAGGTCAGACCCCCTATGCCTTAGCATTTGGGATGGAGGCGGTAGTTCCATACGAAGTAATCATTCCTTCCCTCCAAGTCCAGATTGATCGAGATATCCCGATGGATGAACGCCGAGATTCTCTTCTCGCGCAACTCGAACTCTTGGATGAAAGGAGGCTGGCCGCTGCCGAACATGCTATATCTTACCAAAATAGACTTAAAAGATTTTATCAGAAGTGGGTGGTAGAGAGAAAATTTGAAATCGATGAGGTTGTGCTTAAAAGAATATTTGTTAAGCCGGGCGGTCCCTGCTCCAAACTTCAACCTAATTGGGAGGGTCCGTATATGATTTCGGCTGTTTATCCCGGTAATTCATATAAGCTGACTAATGCAGAAGGAGAAGAACTAGCTCATCCCTGGAATGGTGTATACCTCAAAAAAATATTTCCCTTATCACAAAAAATCTATAAAATCCAAAGGTGTGAAGTATAATGATAGCATCTAACGCTTACTTGTTCGGTGCACCAACTTGTCACTTAGGGAAATAAGGATAGGCATCATCCTGCACACACTATACGTCTAGTCTTGAGATCCGATGATCGGAAGTCAGAGAGAAAGCTAGGCAACGCTTGGCAAAGGAAGGTCAACCTAATCCCATTCTCTTCTTGTTTCGGTCCAGAATAGATAAAAGGGGTTAGAATGAGGAGTATCGAAAATGCCCATTGCCTTAGTTCAAAAATGCCTCTGAAGGTCTAACATTTTATTAAAAGAAAAGGTGCCAAAAGATGGGCAATGACCCCTCAGGTCAGCAAAAGAATAGACCTGTCTAAATGTGTACCAACAAAAGTCCAAAAGAAAAAGGCTCCAAAAGATGGGCAATGACCCCTTAGGTCAAAATCAAGCAAAAAAGAAGAAAGACCTGTTTGAATGTGGGCCATCAAAGAAAATGGGCTAGAAGGAAGGACCCGAAGAGGTCCAAACCTGAATGGGCAATGTGGGTATTAGTAGAAAAACAAGTTCGACATCATTGAATTCTACTAAGGACTTACCACCAATCATCTTCCTTCTTTAACCTCAAAGGATTAGGTTGACCGACTAGGTCCAAGAAGAGCCATAGCCTATCGAAGGCAGAAGGTCAGAAGATCTCGGACTAGGCACTTTCTTACACGTGATGCCTACTCTTAACCATTAGGTAACAATGAGAGGCACCTATGGCAAGCAAGGCAAAGGATGAGATGATCGTTTCTTTCACATGGAAACCAAAAATTAAAAACTTAAAAAACATAAAAAAAATCTATAAAGTCAAAACTCTTAAAAATTAAATATTCAAAACACCAAAAAAAATCATAAAAATACCAAAATACCAAAAACATTATAAAACCATCAAAACCCAAACAAATCAAAAATTTCAAAACACCTAAAAATTTGCTTTCTAGGTGATCAATTGTCTTTGCATTCATGTTTAATTTCGGTCTTGCGTATTTTCTTTTATGCATACTTTTGTTTTTACATTATCTTTACCTTGATAAGGCCTATGTCCCTTGACAAAAGATCAAGGCAACTTTGCCCTCTCCTTGCAAGTGACTAACCCAAAATAAAGTTTTAATATCTCCTCTCATTTGGATGCAGGAATAGGAGAAGGCATACCAACTTCATATCCCAAGGCACTTCGAGGAGGCAAAAAAAAAACAACAAAAAAATCAAAAATTGAAAAACAAAAGTGGACTACCCCGACCCCTATTAGGACATGCATTTAGTATTGCATCTATCAAAATAAGTAATATTTGAGATGTTGAAGACCTCAAGTCTAGAAGGGGGCTGAGCCTGAGAACCCCTTCAACAAAATCAGTGAGGGCCGGTCATTCCCTAGGCTTGCGGATAGGCCAAAGTTGAATATGCGGGGACGACGGTTTCTTCATGGATGTCACGACCCGTTATGTTCAACCTATATCTTCAACTATTTTCTTATACTTATTTTTATTTCTTTAAACCCAGCATTTATCATGCATCATCACATGCGTTATCCCACCATAACCATTCCCCGCTTCCTAATAATGCTATAACCTCCTTACGGTCGCATCGTGCACCCTTTTAAAGATGGTCTTTTATAGCCCCTAGAGAAGGTCTTGATTTTCGGAATTGGTTTCCAACGGGTTTTGACAATGATTTTATCGAAACAGAAGTTTTTCCATGTCAAAACCGAACCGGTATTTACGAGTAAACCTCGTGAATTTGAAGAACCCAACCTTTGTTGATTGGTGTCTCCTCTTTACTTTTCGCGAATTTACTTTTCAATGCATTTCTACCCCGTCCAGCACACCATGCAGTTCGGGCCCTGGCCGGTAACAATTCTCCCCCACGTGGGATTTTAGTTATTTACTTTCAGTACTGTTCTTCTCTTTAACCAATCAACCAGAGGGCAGGTTTCGATAAGACAAAGGGTAATCTCGGAGTCCGGTAAAGTTTTATTCCACTCAACTAGGCCAATGAGGGCGTGTCTAAATCTACACCTTGGCATCACCTTTTCAGTCCATTACCACTTCATTCCACTACGCCTCATTACGCTTCGCTACATTCGACTACGTTTCATTCATGTCACTCCCCTACAAAGCCGATGCCAAGGCGAGGCAAGCTGTAGACACGCAATTTTGGCCTAGTTGGAGAGCTTAAATTCTTGTTTTCGTGAAGTATATTTAAGTAACCTTTCAAGGGAACCAAGTTTTCCGGAAAAATCAAGTTTTTTGGCACATTTCGAAGTAGATTGATGGGGCGTTGACCAGGTCAACGCGCCCTGCTTATAGGGCACCTGGCGCCCTATAAACAGGGCGCCAGGCGCCCCTGCGATGGGGCACATTTGCCTCGAGTCCGAGGCGGACAGGTTGATGGGACAGTTCTGCAGATAAAGTTGCCCTCTTCTTGCCTATAAAAGGACCCCCATTTGGAGGCTTTAGGAGAGACCAAGGGCGTCACTCACCTCCTCTCATCCCCCACTACACATCCCAAGCCTTGCAACCCCCTCCAAGCTCTCAAACCATCCCAAAACCATCTCCCAAAACCCAAAAAAATCATAGTTGCTTCTTGAAGGGATATTCCGGCAGAATGAAGTTACCCTCTTTTGTGCTGTAGAAAGACCCTCATATGAAGGTTTTTGGACACCCCAAGTCAGTCTCCCACCTCATCTCATCCACCACTACGAATCTAAGCCTTCATAGCACCCTCTCAAGCCCTTAGAGTATCCCAAAATCCTTCCCCAAAAACCCAAAAACCTGCAGTTTCCTTCTTCAGAAATATGATTTTTCTCCAACTTTGAGGGCCTCTACACTCTATTTCTATTACATCTAGTTCCAAAACACTCTTCCATTAGCTTCACTTGAGTATTGTCTGCTTGAAAAAGTCCTTTATCCGTCTTGGAGGTCTTCCTACACTCCGGGGCGACGCCGCAAAGAAGGGAAGAAAATCTGCTGAAGCCAGTCCCTGGTGCCCCGTATATAGCGCGCTTTGACTTTGGTCAACGCGCCCCATCAAGGGGACACCTGCAGCAGGCGCCCCATATATGGGGCACTAGCAGGGGCAGACCCCGTTTTGCATTTTTTGAGTTTATTTACCTTTCCGGTCGATCTTTTACTCCCCCCTTTCATTTTAACCTTCATTAACATGTTATTTAGCATGCATTAAGCCACTCATTTGTATTTTCATGCATATTTAAACCTTCCAAATAGGGGTTGGGATTTAGTCCCAATCCGGTCAGTTCCTTCCCTCTTTCATGTTTACATTTGAATTTGAGCATGATTCTACACTGTCACGAGAACTAATGATGCATTCACTTGTTTCTATGTTTTCTTATGGACATTCTTAGGTAAATCTGATTGAGGCGGACCTTCAACCGGATCGAAGACGAAGGACTCACTAAGCTCTCTTCTTTCGGCCGGCCGAGAGAGGAGAAGTCGGAACTCAACAATCTCCCCGCTTCCAAAGGTACGACGGTCATTTCTCTATTTCATTTCTTTTCATTCTACTATATTTTGGAGCCTTTGGCTCCTGGCGACCACACCCACTAACATCCCATCCACCAAGTCCCCAAAGCAAGCGTAGGGGCCGGGAGGGGGAGATCTACAGATGTCCTGTTTCGGGTGCTTACAACTAGCAATGGCTTTAGCTGTCACTAGTGCATCCATCCAACCTTTGAATGGTCGGTTGGAATTGACGATGGCTTACATCATCACCATTGTCCTTAAATGTACCAATGGCAATGGCTCTGTAGACATCGCCAATGTTGTCAAAATTTTCTAAAACTCGTGGCCCTTCTTCCTTTGCCCTTATCGCTCCTACTCTCTCTCTCTCTCTATCTATCTATCTCTCTCTTTCATTTCTCCCCTTTGACTGTCATCGTCATTGCTTGCATCAGTGCCAAAGGATTTGCATCGCCGCCAACCTCCTCCGTTGTTGATGCTTGTGCTACCGGTTGTCCCCCTCTACCTCGTTGCCTGCGCCGCTAGGGCCTATGCTATGCCCCCAACGTCTCCCTCTACCTTGCCACCTACACGCCACCTAGGCCTACACTGCCACCCTGGTGCCCCCCTCTGCCTCGTTGCCTATGGCTCTTGAGCCTGCACTGCTAACCTCCCTCTCTTTTTTTAGGTACCCATTAACCCTAAGAAGTTAGTTTAGGAGTTTCTACATATGATTTTTATGATTTTTCATGTTTTACTATTGTTTGTGTGGGGATGTATCTTGTTTGGGTAATTTGTTATTTAATTTCTGCGGGTAATGGAATGTGGTATTTGAAGTGTTATTTTAATAAAACTAGATGAAAATATAATTTAAATTGGTTGTTTAATTGGTTGAATGTGGTATCAATTGGTCATTTGTCTATTAGCTTAACTTATATCATAATCAACCCAATTATGACACAAACCGGCATAAGGTTTTTATATTTTTTTAAATGCATTATGATAATAAGTATTAAAAAACCCCAGTTTGGATTGAGCCAAAACATAGTTAGTCAAGCCAATCCAAACTAGTTTTCAGATTGACTTAAACAGTCTTAAAATTCTGAATTAGCCATAAAACCCATTCCATTGGTTTCTAATTTAGTGTTGTGGGTTTAGCATGTTAAACATGTTAATTTTAGGGTTAATCATGTTAATATTGTTAAAAATATGTAAATAAGATGTTAAACATGTGATTTAAAAGTTACATATGTTTAGTATCTATTTTTTTGATAAAAACTAATTTTATTTTATTTATTTATTTGGTGTCTATTGATTGTGTAATAATTGTTATTTGTCCTTAGAACTCAAATCAATTGGCTTAGCCCAAAGTGGCCTTAAAAATCAAAAGCCAGTTAGGACTTGTAAGGAAATTGAATGTTTTTATTTGTGCATATTTGGTTATCTTATTTTTATCTTACTAAAAATGATAATGTTTAATGCAAAATCAAACTATTTAGATTGGTTTGGTTTAGTTCAATTTAAGGAATAGGTTCAGTTTGATCCGAACTAAACCAAATTGAATCGGTTTGGTCTACTTGAAACAAATGAAACTAAATTGAATCGATAAAATTGAACCATGAACATCTCTAAAATGAATAACCTAGTGGTGTTACATACCAATTAAAATCGAAAAATAATTTTTATTGTCTATAATGGTGTTAAAAATAATTAAAATAAAAAATTAGTTTGAATTGGCCATTAAGGCCTTAGAACCCTGAAAAAAGATCGTGAAGCCAAGTTGGCATTGGTTAGATCAATCGTAACCGGTTTCTGGTTTGGATTGGGTTAAATGGCCACAAATACCCAAAAACGAGATACAAATCGGCAGTGACCCTGAAATCAGTAGTGACCCAAAAATGAGAATACAAAACATGGCTAGTTAAGCCAATCCAAATCAGCAGTGACATTGAAATCCATGGCCGAGTGTTTGAATGACAATTTTATCGAATGTTTATCTCACGTCTATTCTTTTTTTTTTTTTGAAAGTTTAAAATGACTTTCTCATTCGAGACTTATTCTGGAGGAGGTTCAGTTTTTTGCAATTTTTTTTTTATATAATTGTTAATTTGTGCATATATATTTTTTTATATTTTTAAAAGAACATTTAGCCTACATAAGTACTTTCGACAAGTCTTAGATAGATATCCCCATCAGATTAAATTATAAGTATCTTAAAGGAATAAAGAAATTCCTAGATTTTTTTTTCATGAATGCAGGACTCGATTTAGACATGGTTAAGATAACAGTTTAATTCAATCTTGTAAATGGTGTTGTAACACTTTTATTTTAAAACAAGATGTAGTTAAAGAACATTTAATATGTGATGGCATATAGTCAAATTAACGAATTGGATAAGTCATAGTGAAATAGAACTTATTTAAGTAACGAATATGAAGAACAATTAAATGAACCACAGTTCAAAATATTCATGATAAAGTAATAGAAATACTTGAAGATATTCAAAATATTTAGGAAACATCTAGACATTATGAGAGAAAATAAAATATTGGAACACACAATGCTTTTGATTATTAAAAGGTGCCAAAACATCTCTTAATGAAGGTTGCACAAAAATTTAGGGTATTAATTCATCTACCCATAGGGCATTTGAGAAGAGAGCTCCCTCTTCCAAGAAACCTTCACCTTCCAACACGCTCTTGGTGGTTACCAATCTCTCTCTAGAGAATTACTCTTCAATTAATCAAGACCTCTGTAAGTCTTTATACGTGAAAGATTCCCTCCTCGTTGATTGGGCTAGTTGTGTCGATTACCCAAAACCCAAATTAGCCATTTTACATGACATGTGGTAATATTTTGACAACCTTAGGTATTTGGTGGTTGAGTTTTAGGGTTCATCCTATCAAGGTAGAGTGAAGAATTAATTAACAACCAACTAACTTAATGTTCAAATAAAATTATTGCTTTAATCATTCATGATTCTATGTATAAACTAAAAACAAAAAATGGAACCTACTTAAAAATGACATAAAATTTAGTGACTATCATTTCTCAATTAGATTTAAAATTTTAAGAGGTACCGACCATATGTCAAAACCTACAAATCTAATATCAAATCTCTTTAGTATTTCTACTACATAAAATATAATAATATTGCATATAGTAAAATAAATTTATTTCTCTAAATATTTAAAAGGTATATATAATGATCATCATTTTTATATTTGTTTTTTATTTTATTTTCTTACTATTGATAATACTTACATTACCCCCACCGATTAGTTATATGTCAGCACACATATATTTTTAACAAATATTATCAAGCTCTATATTATGTCATGTTATTAACCTAAAAGTGTGTACTTTTAGTTTATACTTTGTGTTAATACTTAAACAAAATTAAAGTACTTTGTAGATTGCACGAAGTTAAATATATTATTACCTACCTATATTTTTGTATTGACTAAAGAGACCAAAATATAGTTATATTATATGTATAATAAAACAATATGTATAAGTCTATGCAATACAAATATTTATTTGCTCTTGTTAATAATAACCATTTATCATACTTTACTCTTGGAGTATTTTGGTATTCTTAATTTCTATATATTTTTTGATAAAAAATTTTAATGTCAATATTGTTTCATTTACTTTGTTATTTGAACAACTTATACTTATATTTCATAATTTATTTCTTATAACTAATTTGCCTATTTCTTATTATGCATTGACAAGTACTTATCTATTATTATATTTTAATTTAATATGAGTTCTTAATCATTGTCATGTTAGTTCTAATAGACAATGAGTGATGAACGGTTTATTTTAGAAATAGAAACCACCTCAAATAAAGAAGGTATGTATTTATAAGTTCTGATTATGTATATGTATATTTATGCATTGATATTTTGACTCCACATTATATCGAAGACATACAAGAAATAGGAATGCACGAAGAAGGGAGTTGTAAGCACAAAGGATAAATGTTAGAAAATTGGAACAACTTACCGTCAAACATGTTGTCAAGACTATTATAGCCAGTGTATATTATCGGGTATTAAAGTTTGAATACGAGTCTCCAACATTTTGTTTTTTCAATGGTGAAGTTTTCGTGAAGTTGTCAACTCTTTCAATAAATTTATTAACATTATTTATGTCTAATGAGAGACATTGTCAAGAGTTTCAAAATTATATTCGTGTATATAATAGTATATTTGTATTTACTTTAATGAAAATAACTTTGGACCCAACAGTTGCAAATATGGAGTGGTTGTTACACTTTTAGAATTTTGGGTCAATTTTATTATAGCATTTCATCACTTGTGTCAAATGATAATATTTCAACTTATCTTCAATTATAATTTTATGGCACAGAAAATGAAGTTCACAACTGACTTTATCATTTTCCAAACTTGAATGAGTCACTAATTAAAAAGTTACTTGTTGTATTAACTACCAATCCTTATTCTATTTTCTTTAAAAATCTTCACAACCTACCTTTTTTAGAGACAAAAGTAATTTCCATCCAAATTGGTCCTAGCTTAGATCAACGAGCTTACGACAAACCTACAACTGATCAAGTGGCTACTATTTGGGTCAAATAAAATGATATATAAGGATGTTACATTATTGATATTATTATATATGGTCATGATGAAAGAAACTATAAAGTGCAATCATCTTTTGGATATTATGATCCACTATAATATCCCGTGCTTCTTCTAAGAGGAGAAACATGTTGGCATAAAAGAATTAGATTAACCAATTGCGATTTAAATGTCGAGAGCACAACAACTTTAATAGGGGGCATTGATGATACATTCAACAGTTTCATATAGCGAGAAGAAAATAATTATGGATTTCTATTCATATATGTAATGATATATATTCTTACCTAAACCTATCAAAACAAATTATTTCACCACGCAAATATATCTTCTCAAAGAAATAAGAAATATTTTGTTTGGATTCATAAATATTATGCATACTTCTCTAGATTTAAAGTCCACCATTAAGTTATATACTCTATAGTGGACATTTATTGTAACAATATGTTGTTGACATGTATATTAAAATTGAGACAATTCAGTTGAATTTTCACTACACAAATAAACAATATATACGAGCTGAACTTTGTCAATGAGTGGTGGATGATGTTAAAGATAAAAAAATATATTTCAAAAATATTTTAAAATGAATCATATTACTTGCTTTGTTTATTGGTGGTCCAAGGGATACACAAAGAAGATATTTAAATACATTAGCTCTTGTATATTGTTTTAGAAAATTAGATATATTTGTCAAAATCACTTGCAACCGAGATAGAGAATAGAATAGATAAGAAATCAATTCCAACCATGGGAAGTTGCATTCAATAGGATAAAAATAGTTTGTTGAATTTTTAATTCAAAATTATAAGATCTTACACATTAATTGTTCTATGAGAAGTTATTTAGAAATGTGGTTGCACATATATATCATAGAATTTTAGAAAAGAGGTTGCCACATAATCATTTTTTCTTAGCTTGAAAGAAGGTGAAAAGATTGAAATACTAGAATCATATGATATAATAGTGTCAGCAGAAAATCTCTGATCCGAATGTTGATAATGATTTATATGACACAGTACTCAAACATACATTATATGGTCCATGTGGTTCTTTAAGACCATCCTTGCCTTGCATGAAAAATGGTACCTACAAGTGTAATTATCGACGTCCATTTAGTGAGGTCTTAATGAAGAACATTAATTCATATCCAACGAATTAATGAAGGGACGATGGATGAAAGTTAAGGTTAGACAACACTATTTGGATAATCAATGGGTTCTTCCTTATAATACTTTGTTACTTAAAATGTATAACTATCACATAAATGTAGAAATTTACTTTACGATAACAATAGTTAAGTATCTATACAAGTATATATATAAAGTTCATTATCATATTTTAGTACACATTACTATCGATGATAGTAAAATTATTGTTGATGAAATAAAAAATGTTCAAGATAGAAGATGAATTTCACCACATGAAGCAATGTGGAGGATTTATCATTTTACTCTGAATGAGATGTATTCTTCTATCATTCAACTTGATTTACATCTACCAAATATGTAGTTCATGACCTTCAATTACAATAATAACTTACATTTTTCTTGGAGACATCTTAATCAAAGAAAAAATATTTATATAGTTCTTCTCGACAAATGTTATTGACATTGAGGCTCGTAAGTTACTATACAGAGTTTTCAAAATATTATGTTTGGAATCAATCACAATAATGTTGAACAAGAAGAAAACAACGAAAAGCAGTTGGGCGTGTCATTGCATCAAATCTATCTGAAGGAGAGAGACACAATTTGTGAATACTCTTAAACAATGTTAGAGGTCCAATATCCATTGAGAATTTATGTACAATGTCTAGTTTTACTTGTAAAATGTACAGAGAAGTTGATCATGAAGAGGTTTATTGGAAAGTGTGATAGAAATGTATGCCCTACAAGCCAATCATATATGATATGATTCGACATTTCTAGAAATATCTCATTCAATTAATTAGGCAAATCTTCATTATAAGCTCTTATTAGAAGCGAATATCATAATGAAGTCCTTGATCAAATACAATGATGATTAAATCATGATGAGATCATGATAATGAGATTGATCATCTAGATATATTTGATCTAAATGTTCCTAGTCATAGGATACTTGAGACGGGACATCAAGGATCCGGATAGACTAGTGTATGTGATGTCTTCTCATGTGATGAGGACGACCGATCTCATTGGTCATTAGTGTGGAGACACTGAGATACACATACAGGTGCTCATTAGTTGAATGAGTTCACTGAACTGACCGAATTAGAAACCCTGAATGGTATCTTACCGAACCGTCTATCAGGGTTTTCTATCATCACGGTTGCATGGTTGGACCTTTGACCTGAGTCGCCAAAGATGCCTTGTTGGGTGGAACTTGTGCTTTGACCATTGACTTATGGATCACAATTTAGATGGTCCTATATAGCGATGGATCGGGTACAAGGAAAATCCGATGGAGGCAATTGAGCGGACAACAAGGGATCGTCCACTCTCGGTAAGTGAGAGTGAATGTCCTATGGGATAGTACTCTAAATACCTGTCCAAGGTAGATAGGATAATTGGAAAAGGAGTTTTCCAATTGATCCAATTCCGAGTACAGATCCTATAGAGTCGGTACACTAAGGAGTTGACAGTCGATGCCGTACTCCTTTCCGACCGGGACATTGGATGGATGAGGGTTTATATCCATGTGGTAACTGATGATGGAAAGGCTCAATGGAGATGAGATTATCCCCATAGCCATTTGGGATCATGGGATGTGGCTTGTACCCTTCATGATCGGTAGGCCGATTAATTTGTTATCGGATAACGGATTTAATTAAATTAAATAGAATTGTTTTATTTTATTTAGGCCTCAACCAAATAGGCTATTGGGTCTAGTGGGTCACACACAAAAGGACATATCCACAAGTACAGGGGCAATGGCGTAATTTATAGAGATTTTGGGTTTTTATGAAAAATTCCATAATTCTCTATAAATACTAATGGTTTCAGCCAAACCCCATCAAGCCAAGGGTGAAAACCACGTCCCTAGCCTCCTCCCTACCTCCTCCTCTCTCAATAAGGTGTCCATGGTCGATGGAGCTCCGTTCGGGCAGAGTTCTCGAGGCCGGCGTGAAGGGAGAACCTGCTGTGGATGAAGTTCGTGTGGATACTGCTGGAGACCGGACACTTGAACGGTTTGGATAGCTTGAGAAGCTCATCTCCTTCCTCTCCATGGGATTATATGAATCCCTATCAGGTATATTCGAACCCGATTTGATCGGTTTTCGGTTTTCGTCGTTCGGTTCTGATTGAGACAGATTCTAAAGAAACCCATAGGAATCGTCGCTTCCGCTGCACCAAATTTTAATGGACGATTCCTTACAAAGTGATTATTCAATAATTTATTAATTTGAAGAGACTGTTGTGCATCAAATATCTTATGTTTTACATCGGTTATTTGTTGTAACATTAGCATATTGTGATACAAGAAATGTGAGATCATTATAGAACAAATACCATAAACATATGTTAGAAGATTTTGGGAGAAACAAAAATTTGTCCTATTTGAAACAACTTTTGACAACATTAAAAAATATAAGTAGATTTCTTAAAAATTAAAAAAAAAACATTTATAATTTTGATTTCCCATATATATCTCCTAGAGGTATTAAGCCTTCTAACATGTCAAAATAAATCCAAGATGAATTATTAATTCATACTCCACTTGAGGATATTGATTCAATAAATTTGCTTAATGAAGACTAAGAAAGAGCTTTCCCTTTGATAATGGATTGAGTGGATAGACAAGACCATGGCATTTTCTTTGTGGATGGACTTGGAGGGATAGGGAAGACATATCTTTGTTGAGTTTTACTTGTCAATATAAGATATAAGGGCCATATAGCCTTGGTAATAGTAATACGAGTTGTAGCTTGTTTGATGCCTTAGAAAGAATAACACATTCAATATTTTTTACACATTAAACAATCATCAATGTATAACATCAAGAAGCAAAGTTCGTTGAAAAGCTTAATTAGGTTAGCAAAGTTAATAAGTTGGGATGAAGCTCCTATGTACAAAACAATATGCCATCAAAGCACTTCATAGAACATTCCAAGATATAATAGACTTTGATCTTCTATTTAATGATAAAATATTTCTATTCAAAGGTGATTTCTGGCAAGTTTTATTGATCATTTCAAATGCTACAAAAATATAGACAACTGGTACATATCTAATCACATCCTACGTATGGGTAAAACTTGAAAAATTGTATTTAACGAAGAATATGCGAGTAAAGTGTGTTGAAGAATTTAGAATTTCCTAATTTGAATGGGGAATAGAACATAACCGACTATTACCAATGGGTTGGTATGTATTCCACAGGACATGCTAATCTTCTTTAATGACATTGAAGATATGAAAATTTAGATGATGTATGTTATATACGCAGATGATGGTATAAAGTATAAGTGTCCAATATATATCACAAGTAGATCCATTTTAGCAACAAAACATGAATTTGTTGATGAAGTTAATGGCATTCTCATTATATCATTTCTAGGGGAGGAATGTATATCATAGTTTTGATAGTGTAGTTGATGAGGCAAAATACACTATCAAGTAAAATTTTTGAACAACTTAACACCAAATGGTATGCCACCGTTAAAATTAACATTAAAGACATATTGTCTAGTTGTATTATTAAGAAATTTGGATCCACCTAATGGGTTATGCAATGGAGAATATTCGTTTGTATGGATTTTCATAGAAATGTCATAAAGAACAACACGTAGGAAAAGATATTTTGATTCCACATATACCCTTTATATCTAGCAGAACATGGCACATATCTATTCCAACTTAAAAAAAAGTAATTTTCTCTACATTTAAGATTTGCTATGACTATAAATAAAGCTCAAGGTTAAACAATAGTAAATGTTGGCATCTATTTGCTCGAACCAGTGTTTTCTCGTAGATAATTATATGTTGCTATGTCAGAAGCATTATTAAGATAATCAACCAAGTTGTTTATCAAACTATTTAAATTAAATGAAATAACTTAATGAGAGTACACACGAAATATTTTTATAGCAAAATTTCCAACATTCACTAATATATGTATGCTTTAAAATTATTATTAAATATTTCATCTAACGACATCATTCTTTTTCATTAGGATATGGACTCAAAAGGCATCATGTAGAAAAACCTTACATCTCACATGACTAAATAGATTATCTATTATTAATTAGTAGAGACTAGGTGCTGTATATCTTCTCAAAAAATAATAAGCCAGAGAAAGTTATAAACACATGCTTCAAAGACATAGAGGTTAGAATTAAATTTTTTTACTAACACCATTTTGGCTACAAATGTTTTTTTGACTATGTTTCTAATTTTAAATATTTTTTCAAAGAACTCTCATACAAGCCCTGATGTTTTTGAAAATAATTGTAAAACTTAAACCATTTTCTGGTAGAAGGAATGGCATAAGATTATGGTCAAATCAAGCTAGTAAATTTAATATTTAATATTGGGATGATTCCACATACAATTATCTTCATCAAGTCCATTATCATCTTTGACATAGATGATACAATTTTTACTCAGATAGAAGATGGAGAATAAAACAAATTTCAAACAATTGATCAATTATTTGCATCTAAAATTAATGATGAGGTCATTTGTAAGTACTTTTATTTTTTTAATTTTATTATTATATTTTAATATATGTTATTCTTATTTATAAATATGTTGTGCATAGTTATTAACATTACTAAACAACAACTGTGTCTTATTGGTCTAATGGGAAAAATATTGAGCACCAAATATTAACATTGACAAATGACACATACTATCTTCTTTGTTTAATTTATATCAGTATTCTAATTTTCTTATTAACAGTTTTTGTGTTGATTCCCATAATATTTACTTGCAAGAAAATTTTGTAAAGAATGATAGGAAAAAAATCTTCAACTCGTTCATGAGAAGCTTATCATCTTCGCAACCTCATTAAGAACCCATTCATTTCGAGGTATGGTCACATGATTCATTCTGATTCTTGATTAAATAAATTCCAATGTTATGACATTTGATTTTTTGCCAATCTTATGAAATTTTGGTTTGAAATCTACTTTTGACATAAATATTTTTATTCGTACCAATGTGAAGAAGGCTATCTTATTGAAATTTGGCATCGTGATTTCATTTATTACTTTAAATTTTACATTACATCATTTTTCCATTTTTGAAGCTAAGTAGGTTAATGATTTTTCAGAATGTATGACAACAATGACAAATTGGCATGGTGCTCATTGATGGGACATAGGAAGACATTGTAACAATTAAATTGGAGGATATCTTGATAAAAGAATTGATTGATAACACAAAAAGCTCTTATTTCTGATCATTTTCTTCATTGCATCCTTATAGCAAATTTTGATCTTATTCACTTAGTATGAGTACCACACACGAAATTTTCTTTATTTATGTTTTATGTTTTATGGATTTAATGTACCATGACGATAATGTTTTAGTTCTAATATTGTCTCAATAACATTTTGTAGGTTTTCAAGTACAACATTGATACTTGGGTATAAGATATTGTAACAAGTAGAGATCCATGGTGCATGACTTGTACTGTGCTAAACTTGTGACATATGATAATAATGTTTACTTTTTTTGTTCCAAATATACTAGAAACATAACTCAATCAATTGAAATGTTATGTTATTTATCTCTTTGTTACGAAATTTTAAGCCATGCCTACATACCATATATAGTTTTAATTTGATATATATGTTGTTCTTTATGACAAATACATTTATCACCTATCTTTCATATTTTTATATAGATATTGTTTAAAGTTGAATATTATTGAAAACACATCAAATTTATGACTCACGTATTTCAAGCATCAAAATGAAGATATGCTAGGACTACCATTGTATTTTCTAAAAGAAAAGAATATATGTTTTATTACATTTCTACCATAGATATTTGTTATCAATACTTATGTTTGTTTCTTTTTCTGGAGAAAGATTTGTTCATATACCTAGTCATTATGGAGAGCTTGATCAAGAAGTGATACAAGTTAACTATAGAATGCATGACACGAGGAGATGGTGAACATTTTTTAACACTTTGGATTGTTATGCAACATTTTAAATCTTATCTAATATTAAATTTTAAATGACATTTTGAATTTTATGTTTATAACATTTTATCACTTACAACAACTTAACAATGTTTTATATAATCATTTACATTATAAAACTTATCTTACAAATCAATATAATTATTTATCTATCATGATATGTTTTATAAATTGTGTCTAAGTAATGTTAGATATGTGAATAGAAAACCTATGCCATTATATGTTAATTACTAATATGTATGCAATAGTGAAAATGTGTCAAAATTAATCTTACTATTTTCACATTATGAATATCGTTAATATAAAAATATGTATATAGAACTTTTGTCCATAGGTAAGATATGAAATAAAATTTTCAATGCTCAAGAAAGTGTTGTTTAAATATTTGTTTATTTGATTAGGCTACATAGAATATTTTATATATTTTTCTATCTAAACATAATGATTTGACAAACATTAAGCTACAAAGAGTGGCTCAAAATATACAAAGGTTACACTATATGAGAAAAAATAACTAAAATTTTGAAGAGATACTTTCGAAGTATTATGATACGCTTATTTCTCATGCAAAATAAAAATTGAATTTATAAATAATTTGATAATTCATGCTATTTAATATTTTGACATAAATTTTTATTAATATATATTAGTTTATGTCCTAAAATTATTAGTCTTACGATTCTATTTCCAATATGATGTTTTTAATTTATGTGCATACATTTGAGTCACAAAAAAATAAAGTTAACTAAAATGATATACTACTTAACATATAACTCCCCTTAAAAATGTCATTTGTCTAAATTAAAAACATCAAAAAATAATTTATTATTTAAAAACCACACCACTCTTGTCATCAAATTCAAAATATCCAAACCCATAGTTTAGGCTACTCAATAAATTCTTATGATTTAGATATTTTAACTAACAATCATATTCTTTAGATTAAAAAAGTTAAAATTTGAACCTCACATAAAAACATAAATTATTTTAAATTATATAAATTAATGAATTATTTAAATATAAATACTTCATTGTAATTTATTTTATTTAAAAATTTTGATATTTCTATCATTCGTAAAATGGGTTGTACACATGCAAAGTATACTTTATAACTTGCCCCTAACTAATAAGTAGAAACATGAGTCCCTATTCTTCATCACTATTTTCCTCTCATGTAGGCCAAATGGTGTCTCTTCACATCACTACCATCCTGATAGCCGCCTCTTCAACTATTGATGCTAAACACCTCTACTCTATGCCCTATTTCTATTACACCTCTCCAATGAACCCAACACTACAAACTACATCTTTGGCCATTGTTGCTCCACACAATCGCAACAACCAATTCACTTCTAGGCACAATCTTCCCCACCATAGCTCCTTTGGATCGCCATTTTCTCTTGTGACCAACACACCCTTCTTCCAAATTGCCTGGAATTGTCGTCTACAGTTTCATTTCAAAGCTCCAAAGACAGAATGCATCTTCGGCTACCATCACTCTCTCTTGCAAGCGCAACTACAACAACCACTCCTAGGTACAACCTCCCCTACCACCACTCTTTCAAGCTGCCATTTATAGTGTGAATCTAATTTTTTTATCATTATTTTTAGTTTCACATAGCCTATTTTTTATCCATTTTCCTTGCACCCTTTCTGTTCTCATATTCATTCTTGTGTTGTTTGGCTGGTTTATTAAGAAAAAAAAGAAGAGATTGAGAACTAATAGGATGTTTGGTAGCTCTTTTAATTTTGAGTCAATCTCATTTTTAAAATCAAGATTATTTGACTTCTTATTTTTAAATTTAAAATCAAAAGAGTCTAACCATTTTATGTTTGGCAAAACTGTCACAAATTTTAAAATTTATAGAATATTGTTTGGCTCCACCGGCACCTCCACCGGCCCGAGTCCGCCGCCCCCTCTGCGACTGCCGACGTCGTCCACCCCACCCCCCGCCGTCGTCGACCCCCCAACCCTCCGCGGAAAACCGCGCCTCCTGCCGGAGTCCGCCGCCCCCTCCGCGACGCGTGGCCGTCCACTCCCGCCCGCGGACAGCCGCGCCACCGGCAGCCTCGCCGCCGCCGCGCACACCCCCCACCCCCCGCACGCCTCGCTGCCGCACAGCCTCCCGCCGCCGCCGCCCCCCCCCCGCACGGCCTCACAGCCCCGCAGCCTCGCCGCCGCCGCCGCCGCCGCCGCCCCCCCCCCCCCCGCAGCCTCGCCGCCGCCGCCGCACGGCCCCGCCTCCCCCCCCTGCGCACAGCCGCGCCACCTGCAGCCTCGCCGCCGCCGCGCACACCCCCCACCCCCCGCACAGCCTCGCCGCCGCCGCACAGCCCCGCACACCTGCCGCACAGCCTACGTGGGGGAGATGGGTGACGTGGGGGAGACGGGTGAGAGGGAACAAGCATCCGCGTCTCTCCCGAAAATAAAACAACTCTTTCCTTGTTTTATTTTCGGGAGAGATATTAGAAGTAGGTCTCTTTGTTTCCAAAAAAAGATGAGCGGGCAGACGACGTGACCAAACACCTCTCTTTCTCTATTTTCAAATTTTAGGTAAAAAAGAGAGGAAAAAACGCTTCCAAACACCTTATAAATGGTTGCTTTGACGTATCCATCATGAAGGGAAGCGACTCCCCCATTTCGATGGTCCACTCCTCTTCTCTCCAATGACAATTGTGGCATCTTATTTCTCATGCGGCCCACATGACTGATGTCGCTTTTAGGGTTGTCTCTCCTTTGCAACATCTCCTTCAATTTCGACAGTCTACACTTCTTGCCTTTTCAATACAGAGGGCACCACCAAGGTGTGGGTGAGGTCAATGTCAAAACCAGCAAGTTGCTAGCCTCATCATTGAGGAAGGCACAAGGCACAACGATTGCAGAGGCTAGAGTTTCTTGGATGAGAAATATTATCCAATCTAGAGTTTTTTGTCTTGTTTATGTTGAGGGTGGTACAAAATGGAATAATAGAAATTATAGGTTGCTTATGTATTCTGTTTTTCTAAGCTTTCAACTATTTTAATTCTATCAACTTCCATTTGATGAAAATTTTTCTCTCTTACAAGGAAATAATTTTTTGGCCTACATTTTCTTGCACGCTTTTGATGCATGGTTTTCTTCACAAAGTAATGGTACACCTTTTCGAATTGATGTTACCAAGTGCTTGAGCATATATAGGATACATTTTTATCAACTTATTGATATAAAATCACCTTTTAATGGAAAAATGCCGTATTGACCTTTTCAAGTAGTTAAGGCAAGGAGAGGTCATTGACTTGCTCTTATTGTCATGGTATTACATAGTGGTAAATCTTTTCATTTATTTTTAAAGAAGAAAATAGAAGGTTTTTCATAGGAACAAGAGAAATCAAGTTCTATAATATACTTCAATAATTTGTTTTATGATTCCTTATTTTCTAAGATGGACATGTTTTTGTGCATATGTGACTCCTAATTAACTAATTATATCTTATTTACATTGAAAATATGCAATTTATAATAGTTTTACACTAGAGTTTCTACTTTTGCAATCCATGCATATTCAATGAACCTTTATAAACTCTCTTTTGCTCATCGTATGCTCATCTCAAAATATGATGTATTAGATTCACCTGATGATTTAGATAAGCATTAGTGGATGTATGTTCATCTCAAAAACCATGTACAAACAAAATTAATATTATTTTTCAATTATTTAGATGTATGTTTGTTGGTTGTGCTATTTGTCATTCATAAAGGTTGTATTTCATGAGTTTGAGCTACCAAATATATAATTATACCTTTTTATCCATTGTTCAAGGATTTACTACTTATGTATTATCTCTCTTTTTTATATCTCCCTCATTTGATTGATCTTGTTTGTCATTTTACTTGGGCACATTTCAATAAACCATATTTTTCTTTGGAGCTTTGTGAGTTAATGCACCCTGCCAACTTTGGACAAGTTGACAACTTTCCCTTTCTACCTACTGAAGAAGTTAATGTGTCTTCCAATGAGTATATGGATTCCTTGTATACTCTACGTTAGTTTAAGATTCCAGAAGAAAGCAATGTTATTCATGTGGTTGGTAAATGATTCATAAATAGGTTTCATCTGCTAGGTTGAGACATTGTCTCCTTGTCAACCGATCATCTAAGAATTGGCCTATTTGAGCCTAGCTTGGTAGAATCTTGGTGGAACCAAACCATCTTAAATCACTTTGATAGATACTATGAATCTAATGTATAGTTTGGATTCATTTATAAGAATTAAGGATTTTTTGTTGTTGGAGGTAGAAGTAAGGGATGAGAATTGGAAGATAATTGTATTGGGCTTCCTGATGTGGACATACAAAGCCCACATAATTATTCACATTATGTATGGCGCACTGGCCTCATTGATCTTGTTAAAACAAAATTGATATAATTTTGGTGCGAATGTCTCAAGTTCATGCCTTCTTCATCTATGATAGACATGATTACTTCTACAACTTTTTCAAGATCAAGGCCTACTTCATGGACTACTAAGTGTCTCTTTTATCTGCATGGCAACCTTCACAATTTTCAACACATGATTGACAATTATGTTTGTTTTCCTAACACCAATTCAACATCTAATCGATGAGGGGGATAGGCCCTTAAAGTTGGCCAATATTTAGATAATGGATCCATAAGACAATTAATGGTTCAGTCATCGTAAATTCATCAGGGAGCAATCATCCAGGAGTTGGCTTATTTGAGCCTAGCCTAGCGATAGTCTCAATTGAATCAAACTAGATATTGTCACTTCTTGCCAAGTTTTAGCCTACTATTGGCATCCACCAAATATACTACCAATACGGGGTCAGCTAGCACTCGTGTATAAGAATTATTGAAGTTTTCTTCACTGGAGGTAGAAGCAAAAAAATACTATTACCATTACTTAAGAACTTCTATGTTGAGGAAACCCGATGATCGATCACTTTCAAAACACGACATACATCACGAAGAAGCGAATTTCAGAGAAGTTAAACTCCACTAAGACCACAGAAGCACAACCTCGGCTCCCTCAAAACACAACATCCTAAATGAGTCACTGGCCTTGGTTATTTATAAAGAGAACAACCTAGAAAACTTACTTCGATTTGGACTTGCCTAATCCCTATTTGAATCAAGATTGGACTCGAATAGCCTAAAACCAATCTAATTCAATTGGATCCTGATCCCAGTTACCTAATGTAACCCATCCATCGCACAGTAACTTGCTCTATTACGTAACATTCTCCACATTGGGTTAAATCTATAAGTGTCCATCTGTCTACTAGCTCCACCAGCATGGCTCGCACCTCGACTAGGTGTCCACACACTTGACTCTGCTACACGCCCTGACATAGCCCCTCCTCTCTCAGTTGACACAAGAGATATCGACCACCATCACAACTGAAAGTGAATGTCACACGTTCTCTCCACACTCCACTTTCAACATATATTGCCCTCTGTTGAACCACACTGCTCTCCTAGGGTATCACAACTACACCTGTGTCAACCCTCCCTTTGAGCCTAGATAAACCATTCATCAACAACCCCTTTAACATGATTCGTGCTCCTCTACATATTTTGAGAGCTCCAATTTTAAGAGTATATCAGTAACCTCTCGAACACACGACTCACAATGATATCCAATTCCTCTTCAGATCTGGCACATGTTGAACATCCACATGCATTCACACCTTCCCATCAAACATGTGTATCCTTATAGATACAATACTCGTAACCGAGTAGCATGCTCCATTTTCCAATCAGACCGTGTCACCTTCACATGCTTGATACATGTTTAACATCATCTTGTTCGAGGAAATAAGTAACCATAATCTAAGATCTAGCCTTGATCCCCTCTCCTATAGACGTCATACAAAGGATGTCATCCATATCCTCTCCACTATCCTCTGCTATTGCCATTCACTTTTCTTACACCGTGGGTAGTCCTACTTGAAGTGTCCTACCTCATTGCAATAGTAGCACCTATGTCCCCAAGTTCTAAAACATCCTTTGCCATCTCACCTCCCTTGTCGATTGTCCGATCTTCCACGACCTCCCTTGTAGTCAAAGCTTGACCCTCACCTAACATCCCCACTTTGTTGCTCTTCTAACGAGACTCATTTGATAGTAACGAAACTATGACATCATCTAACCTAAGAGTATTCAGAGTATTGATTTTATACTACAAGGTCATCACGATGTGATCTTATGACATCAGTAGTGATGACAACAACAAAAAAGTGCTTGATCCACTTCTTTGATTTCCTCTCCCAGAGATTGTACCTATGTCAGAATCATGTTAAAGTCATCTTCAAGTCATATATTCCTTTCTTCGCTAACAGTCGATTTATCAATGACTTGGACATGTACCAACTCTCAAGCTTCTCCCAAACATCCACTAGGTCTTCCAAACTGATCACCTCTGGGAGCATACTGTTCATCAAAAATAGTTGAATCATGCTATTCATAAGCACCCACTTTTCAACCCACTCCTCCCTTGACAATTTCTTCGGTCTGTTCACCTTATTGATGGGAGCCTTGATTAGTTCTTCCTATGTAAGAATATTCTTCATGCATTGCTACCAAAGATTGAAGTCTTCGTAACCATTGAAGGATTCCACGACGAAGCTCATAATCCTTCCAATGTGCATGTGACTTGTGCCTTCTCACCTTGCCATCAATTTGTCCTGGTCATGACTTGAAGTGAATGTCACAGGCTCTCTCCATGCTCCACTTTCAGCATATATCGCCCTCTGTTGAACCACACTGCTCTCCTAGGATATTGCAACTACACCTGTGTCAACCCTCCCTTCAAGCATGTACAAACCATTTGTCAACAACCCCTTTAACATGATCTGTACTCCTCTACATATCTTGAGAGTTTCACTTTCAAAAGTGCATCGGTAACCTTTCGAATACATGACTCACAGTGATATAAGTTCCTCTTCAGATCTGGCACATGTTGAACATCCACGGGCATTCGCACCTTCGCATCAAACATATATATCCTCATGGATCCAATATCCACAACCGAGTAGCATGCTCCATTTTCCAATCAGATCGCGTCACCTTCACATGCTTGATACATGTTTAACATTGTCTTGTTCGAGCATATATGAAATGAGCAACCATAATCTAAGATCTAGTCTTGATCTGCCTCTCTTGCATACATCATATGAAGGATGTCATCTATATCCTCCCTGCTATCCTCTTCTATTGCCATTCACTTTTCTTACAATGTGGGCAGTCCTACTAGAAGTGTGCTTCATCATTGTAGTAATAGCACATGTGTCCCTGAGTTCTAAAACATCCTTGGCCATCTCACCTGACATCCCCTCTTCGTTGCTCTTCTGATGAGACTTGATCGAAAGCAATGAAGCTATGACATCATCTAACCTGAGAGTATTAATTTTATACAACATAGTCATCACGATGTGATTGTATGACATCAACATCGATGACAATAGAAAAGGTGTTCGATCCTCTTCATTGATTTTCTCTCCCAGAGATTGTACCTTTATTAGAATCTTGTTGAAGTCGTTGAGATGTGCTTTGATCCTTGTTCCCTCGATTATCTTCAAGTCATATAGCCCCTTCTTCACTAACAGTCCATTTGTCAATGACTTGGATATGTACCTACTCTCGAGCCTTGATCAGTTCTTCCTAAGTAAAAATATTCTTCACACATTGTTGCCAAAGTGTGAAGTCTTTGTAACTGTTGAAGGATTCCACAAAGAAGCTCATAATCCTTCCAATGTACATGTGACTTGTACCTTCCCACCTTGCCATCAATTTATCCCGAACGCATACCTCCTGGATCGATATCAACACACCTTGCACCTACGCAAATCAAACCATCGGTTCAAAATTTTCCCAATCCACATTGTCCAACCAATCTAGATCACTTAAAACCCTAGGGTTGGACTCATGGATCACCTGATTCTAACATCAATCACACCCGACCAGTTGAAACAACTTTGGTCGTCTAATTAGTGAACCTGCTCCTTTCGATCTCAGATCTGTCAATGGGTATTGATGAGACCCAAAACTTATTCGAATTATGGATCCAACAAGCTAACCTTATCGGATTCAACTTGACTAAAATCTAAGTTCTAGTAACCAGATCTAACAAAAATTAACCAGATCAAATAACTATTTAAATATTAGATTTCTCTGTTTATCTTTCACCCACGTCTTCAATCTCTCTCTACTTTGTATTATCTCCCACGATTGGATTACAAAAAAAAATAAAATGAGAAAATACCTAGACCCCAAGGAACAAGCGAGAAAGAAGAAAAAAAGGAATCTAAATCAGGTAGCCGCACAGCATCAACAGAGCTGCTGAGTTGCTTGCCCTGTGGCCAGTGGGCTGACGCCGTTGTATTTCCGGCGGGGAGCGACGATTCGAACCCTCATGGTCATGGACGCGTTATTCGCATGATGACGCACACTTCCAAAACAAGAACCAAAACCACAAAACAGGGCCGCCGCTCTGTTCCTGTGCAGATACCGCCGCGTTACAACTTCCCGTGACAGAAGATGGAGTACCGTTGAGATACCGCCGCCCAGTGCAGATACCGCAGCCCTGTTTCTGTCCGCCTACGCTGCCTCCTCAGCCCGGAGCACCGTGGCCCCCTTCCAGGCGCCTGCTCCACGATCTACCGCACGCGGCCCGCAGTTCGGCACGGAGCGGTCTAGAGCTCTCACCGCCGCCTGCACTTGGGGCTGCCGCCGAAGCCCCTCCGGTTCTTCCACGGCACAGCCGCGGGCTGCCGTACAGCCGCCTCCGCCGGACCGTGGAGCCGCCGCCGCCGGTCGACCGCGGTCTTCACCACCGTGCTCCGCCGGAAGACCACACGCTGAAGCCCCATACTACCACCGTCGGAGCCGCCTTGGTCTTCACAAGATGCCGTTGTAGAACCTGGTGGGTCTAGGAAACGCCGCCGCCACGTCGTCTTCACTGTGTTCGTGTTCGACTCCGAATGATCAGAGCTCTGACCTGACCTTAGACATCAGATAAAACTCTGGAGATCGAGCACTCTCAGGGTAAAACACAAAAACTTTCGGTCTGAATTATTTATAAGGAGAATAACTTAAAAAATTTATTCGATTTACCTAATTGGTATTGGAATCAAGATTTGACCCAAATAATCTGATGTCAATCCGATCCAATCAGATCTCTCGATCTTATTTACCTAATTTAATCTATCTATTTACTTAATTTGTCCTGTTACCTAACACTTCTATAATTGAAAAATCACAAATGTTGACATCTGTCTAATGCAATAGAAACTTTATTCCTCAGCTTAAAGTTTTATACGGTAAATAATTTATTTTTTGTTTTTTTCAATATCATCTCGTCAATATTAAACGTAGAGGACGACTAGAAAACAAAAACACCTTCAATTGTATGTCAAAACTTAATGATCATCAGCCCACATAACTAATTGTATTGAAGTGATATAAAAGTTCCTTTTTTTTTCTTGTACTCATCTTTCAGAATATAGTGATAAAAAGTCTCACTCTTTTGGTTGTACCCATCCTCTAGAATATTATATGATTACTATTCCTCCTAATTCTTATTGAAAGTTAGTAAGGTTGTTCAAACTATTTAGCTATGTTATACTATTCATACTATATTCTAGTTCTATCATTTTTATTGGTATCATTCTTTTATATATCAACATCAATGTTGACGTAGTATCAATGTTATTAATCTAACCAAAAATTAATAATATAGCATATTGCATCTTATCAAACATTATTTGCACATACATAGATAAATATTAATTTTATTCTCAATTGTCTATTCAACTAATTATTACTCAAACACAATTGTATAATATTTTTGTACTTTTTTATAATATTTTAAAAAATATTTGATTTTATGTACATGATAATAATAATAATAATAATAATAATAATAATAATAAAATACATATTTTTTGTTGCTTGGATATTGCATTTATTTTTTTCAGACATTCTTTAATTGAATTCTCAACTTCTAAAAAACATTGTGACATATATTTGTCAAAGTAAATAAACAATATATAAGGTACATTCAACAGATTTTACTTTTGTCCCACGCATAATTTTTTTAGGTGAATGGCCTATAATGTTATTTTATGGAGCCATTAGTGATCAGGACATTGCATTATCTTAAATATTACAATAATTTATATTGAGAATTATTAAAAATTTCAATTCTCATCATCTTTGTTGATTTACAATTGAAAAAAGAATACAATTTTTCAATACAAACAAATTACCATGTAATTGTTATAGAATGTAATAAAAACACAACTTCATTCAATAACTTGATTAATTAAATAAAAAAAAATTACATTTCATGGGCTTCAGTTTTCATATCTCAAACTCAAACTCCAACTTAATGGGGTGTTTGGTTGCATGATAACAAAAAAGAGTAACTACCATACATGGCCAAACAAAGTGGGAGATCACAAGAAAAAAGAAAGAGATGAGACTCTCTTTTTTTGTTTAAGAAGAAAATCACTTTCGAATCATAAAATTTTCATGGTTGCCAAACACCTCTTTTAACAAGCTTTCTTACAATTTTTAAATATAAAAATAAAAACTTCCATTATCATGCAACCAAACACCCCATAAAGTCTTAATCCCAAATAATTGGGGTCGCTACATAGATTCGTCTTTTCCATTCACCACAATCTTCCACTAACTCTTCTATTATGCCTAGTTTATCCAAGTCATGCTAGATATGTCTATGCTAGGTTAACATGGATCTACCTCTTTGCCTATTCAGCATTAGCAATATTAAGTTCTCAACTCGTCTAACAAACATCTGAAGAGGGCGATGCCTGATATGTCTAAATCAACGAAATCTTCTCTTCTTTACAATATCCTCGATTCCTGCAACTCACTTTATCCCTAATATACTCGTTATTGATTCTATCTACTCGTTTGTGGTCACACATCCACTGTAACATCCTCATTTCAACTACACTAAATTTGTCAATATGCTTCTTCTTCTTCTTCATAGCCCAACACTTACTACCATAGAGTATGGCAAGTCTTATAGCTATGTGGTAGAATTTTTCTTTCTAGTTTAAAGAGATTTTACAATCACTTAGAATTCTCATTGCCTGCCTCCATTTGAGCCATCTCACATTAATTATATGATTGACATCTTCGTCACATTCTCCGTTCATCTGCAAGATTGATCCCAGGTATTTAAATTGGGTACGTGATGTGTGGACTTTTTCGTCCAATGTTACTTCGACCACTTCAACTCTCGGAGTTTCTCTAAATCTAAAGTGTGTATACTCTGACTTCGTCCTCCAAATTTTGAATCCCTTAACCTCTATCATGGTTCTCTATCGTTCAAGTTTCCAATTAATACCTTCTCAAGTCTCATCAATTAGGACAATATCATCAGCGAACTTCATGCACCAGGGTAAACTCTTTTGTATATCCTTAATTATTTTGTCTATGACTAGGATAAAAAAGATGCAGACCTAAAGTAGTTTCTTGAGGTAGTTTAGTTGCTATAGGGAAGGCTCCTGACTCCCATCCTTGGGAGTGGACCTGGGTGATGGCATTGTTGTATATGTCCCTAATGATGTTAATAAATTCACTAAGCACCATCTTCTTTCTTAACACCCACCAAAGAACCTCTCTTGAAACTCTATCATAATTTTTTTTTAATTTAAGAAAAATCATATGAAGATCTCTCTTTAGATCTCTGTACCTCTCTACCAATGATCTAGCGATGAAGATGACCTCCGTAGTCAATCTACTTGGTATGAATCTAAATTGATTCCCTAAGATCTCTGTGCACTCCCGAAATCTCCCTCTTTTTAACTTTTTCCCACAACTTCATAGTTTGACACATGAACTTGATACCTCTGTAGTTCCCATAATCTTGAACGTCCCCTTTTTCCTTTAAATATCAGAATGATGATGCTCTTTCTCCATTCATTTAGTGTCTTTCTAGAAAAAAATATTTTATTAAAGAAAAAGTATTTTATTAAAGAAAATAGTTAGCCACTCCACTCCTCTCTCACCTAAACACTTCCAAACTTCAATCGAGATGTTATCAGGACCACACACATCTTTGAGATCCCCATTCTACCCAATGCAAGATTGACTTCTAAAGGGGCAATTTTTTTGTAGTACTCTATCTCTTGCCTCAATTTACCCTTTTGAATTGACTGTGCTTTCCAAAATAGGCTCAATGAAGAATATTTCAATGTAACCTTTCCACTATTCGTAGATGTCTTTAATACACCAAACATGTCCTAAGTCCCGAACTCTCCTCTTCCTCAACTTGGCCAAATTGTAAATATCCTTCTCACCTTCCCTCAAACCTAATTTGTCATATAGCTTGCCACAAGCTAACTCCCTAACCTATCTAACTGCCTTTTTTGCCTCACTCTTATCTCTCTTATATTGTTTAAATGCCTCACCGAAGTTACAGTTAAGCAATTTTTTAAACCACTCTCTTTTACTCTTTACTACTCGCTTCACTTCATCGTTCCACCACCATGATTCTTTCATAGGAGGACCTCACCAAATAAACTCACCAATCATCTTAATTTACGACGTCATGTTAACCTACATTGACTCAGCTTCTATGTTCATATTCCATTCTTTAAGTTTAGAGACCTCATTCCTAAAAATCTCTAGCTTGCTTCCTCTCATTTCATCCCATTTGATCTTAGGGATATTCTTTTTCCGCACTATTTGCAACAGTGCTAGGACCTTAAAATCTAAGACCAAGAGTTTATGTTGGATTGTGAGTGCTTCACTAGGCATGACTTTGTAATCCTTACATAAAGCATGACTCATTTGTCTAGTAAGGATAAAGACAATTTGGCTTTTATTTCTCCCAATCTTAAATGTTACTAGGTGAGAGTCTTTCTTAATGAAGTGAGTATTAGTCAAGGTTAGGCTGTAGACCACTACAAACTCTAATATAATTTTTCCCTCTTCATTCTACTCCCCATACCCAAAACCTCCATAGACACTCTCAAATCCTCTTCCCTGGGACCCAACGTGACCATTGAGATCACCACCAATCAGGATGCTCTCCTCATTTGGTATTCCTTGCATGATACTATCCATGTCCTTCCAAAATTGAGTTTTTAGGTCACTACAAACTCCTACTTAGGGTGCATATGCACTAATTACATTGATTATTGTCGACTCCAGAAACGGGTTCCAGATCAGCACCTCAAGAAAAGGTGAAAGATAGAATAGGGGAAAGGGGGTGAATCAAAAAACACTCAGAAAGTGGTAAAATCCTCATCTCGGTCCCACACTCACATTGATCCCCAAACTTTCATCTCACGGCGTCACTCGAGCACCGAAGACAGTTCGGGTCATATGGGAGGAGAGTGAGGAATGAATTGACTTAAAGCATGAATAAAATAGGTGGTCGCCAAGAGCCGCGGGCTCCACTTTATAGAATAGAACAGGAGATAAATTGATTTGATCATGTGTACCTTAGCACGGGAGATTGGGATGTGAGTTCAACCTTCTTCTTCTTCAGCCGGCCGATGAAGCAGAGTCCAATCGATGCTAACTTGATCAATCTGTGCAACTTAAAAACAATGAACAAAGTGAAGAGTTTGATTAGACTCGATAGAAGTGTAGAAACTGTAATAAGAAGATGAGAGATAAGCAATTGAAACTGAATTCAACAGCTTCAGGGTGAGCCTTAACCCTTTTTTGTTTTTGATTATGTTAGAATGATGCAAAATGAACCAAAAGATATTCTAAAACAGTAAACAAACTAAGTGAAATGGGTTGAGAAAGCTTATGGAGTGGATCGGCTTGAGTTGAAGCCAAGTTGGTTGAAACAAGCCGGTTCGGGTAGCCTTGCACCCTCCTAGTGTAACTTTGATGTAGAGAACTCTGCTGAGAACTCGAAGAGGAAGAGATCTCCTGTTGATGACTTCTCCAGAATCCATTCGTACAAGCCTGTAGAAAATATGAAAGTGGATGAATATGGAAAAGTAGAACATGTATGCGCGCCCTCGGTGAAACAATCGCCACCAATAAACAGAAAGTCAAAATCGAATGTCATCAGTTGAAAATGAAAGAGGACGAAGAGCTGAACAACTCTTCTGTTGAAGAATTTTGCAGCAGGAGCCTCGTATTTTTTTACAAAAGCCAATGAAGTTTGGTTGCTGTAGAACGCACGGATAGAACTTCTCCTTCACTTCCGGATCTATCTCTCGACGTTGGATCGGCTTTGGATGTCGGGACGACCTTGGGAGGGAGCTTGGATGACCTTAGGATGAGCTAGGCACCGGGGGGTGTTCCACCTTGGGTCATTGGGAATCATAGTTGTCAAGGCGACAAGGCGCCCAAGGCGCTCGACGGCCCTTTTACAGCTTAGGCGACAAGGCGCCCGCCTAGGCGTTGCCTAGGCGATAAGGCGGAGTATGAAGAGGGATAAAAAATGTAAGTCTCACATGTCATAAGCATTATATAACAGTTCTAAAAATTGCTAAAAATGTAATAAAATTGACATGTATTAAGACTTTAAGAGTAAAATTTCTATGAAGAACAAGAACTTCAACAACATAACATGTATAAAAAGTAAATATAAGTTTAAAAGAAAAAGTCAACAACATAAAGGAAATTGACTTACCGAATGGAATGAGTTATGAGACATACTTTTTGAATCATGTTGCCTTCATTCATTCTCTAAAAATCTTCATACCACTTTTCATAACACATGCAAAATACACATGCAAAATACAAATACCAAATTATATTGTCACAACCTATCCTCAATTACCATCAAGTAAAATTAAAATCACAATAATTCAAGCCACAACAAAGAAAACATGTAAACAAAATACATAAAAGTCCTAAATGTCTCAACATGTCAAACATTTAAATTAAACAACCAAAGTCTTAAATTTTAAATCCAAACATGGATTTCTCAAGACTGGTGTCCATTTCAATGTTCTCCTCGTTGTTGTCATCACCATCATCATTTCCTCCATCTGCTACCCACGTTGCTGCATCATCATCATCATCATTATCATTTGCATATTCTTCCTCTTCAAGAAATTCTTCTTCACCATCACTCCCTTCATTATCCCTCAAGGGTTGTGATGTACTTACTCTTCTAGCTCTATCTTCTGAAGCTCCCATTGCAATATCCACATCTTTCCATGTAAGATCATCACCTTCATATTATTGAGGAAGGTCAAGTTTAAATTATACTAAAAAAAAGTAAATAATTAATAAAGAAGTGGTGATGATAGCATTCTCTTGTAAAATTTCATCACCTTCATGAACTACGTCCGAGGTGTCTTTAATCATCCACTCACAACCCCAATCTAGATCTTGCAAGCATATAGGGTCATATTTCTCTGGATGATTTTTCATATCTCTAAATCTTTCATAAAGACGTTTATTATACTGGACATAGACCAAATCATTCAACCGCTTGTGCTCCAACCGATTCCTCTTTTTAGAATGAATCTATATAGATAAATTAAAGACATGTTATGTGGCATCATTCTTAACCATAACAATTACCAAGTATCAAGAATACTTACATGCTCAAATATACTCCAATTGCGTTCACAACCGGATGAACTACAACATAGTCCTAAAATCTTCAATGCAACAACTTTCAATTCCGGTGTGTCTCCACCAAATTGCATTCACCATTCCACTTCATCAAAAAAAAAAAACCATTAGTTCAAGATAACTAAATTTGACATGAACATTTGATATACTTAAACTTTAAAAAATATACTTACATGGAAGTTTCTTATCACGTGATCTTGTAGCAAAGGGAATGCCAAACATTCCTCTTTTATTTAAGTACATTGAAACTTGTTCCCCTATCTTATCTTGCATTTCCGGCTCTGGCATTAGTCTCTCAACACATGTATAAAAAGCCTTCTCAAATTTTGCAACACCATGCATATCTTTAGATCTTGCCTCAAAATAAAATTTGGGATTTAAGAAATAACCAGCTACATATAAAGGCCATTGCATTTGAACCTCCCATCTACGATCCACAATTTTTAATATAGGACCATACTTAACTATTTTTGAACCAAAATTTTCAATGATCTTTTGCCTTGCACACTCCATGGCTGCATAAATATATCCCATAGCTGGTTTTTCATCACCATCAACCAACCTCAAGACTTGTAGAAGTGGTTGGCATCCTCTGAGTATTTCCTCAACCCCGTGCCAAAATTTAACTTGGAAAATAATTGAAGATACATTCTTCCCTGCATTTGTCTTTCCCTATACACTTTTGACTACATCATCAAACAACTTTTGAGAATAACTTCCGCAAGCCTCCTTTGACTACATCATCAAACAACCTCTCTAAGGTGAGAAAGGTTGTGGCAAATCGGGTGACTCCACATCTAACAAGTTTCTTACCTTTTGTCTCTTTTCTCATAAAGTCCACCAATCGAGTATGATTATAGATATAAGTGGTCAACTTCCTAGCCTTTGAAATGATTGGTGCATAGGCTTTCAGTTTTCCGATGTCCTCTAACATAAGATCTACACAATGAGCTGCGCAAGGTGTCCAAAATAAGCTTCTTCTTTTGTCCATCAACAACCTGCCAGCAATATTATATGATGCATTATCTGTAACTATTTGAACAACATTACTCTCGCCAACTTTCTCAATCATGTTATCTAATAGTTGGTACAAAAGAATTGCATCCTCTTTCTTATCTGAAACATCAACTGACTCTATAAAATAAGTCCCCTTTGGACAATTTATTAAAAAATTGACCAATTTTCTTTGTCTTTTATCAGTCCACCCGTCACACATGATAGAAGAACCATATACCTTCCAATGCCTTTTGTATTTTTCAAGCATTTGACCTGTGCGTTCCACCATTCTTTTGAGGAGAGGGACTCATAATTGATGATAGCTAGGAGGCTTGCAACCAGGTCCTAGACGCCCTGCATTCTCAAACATAATTTCAAAGCTTCTTAATTTAGCAACATTAAAAGGAATTCCGGCTTCATAGAACCATGTTGCCACGGATTCTTCAAAGTTCTCTTTCTCTTCTTTCTTGAATTTACTCCCCAAAGTACCCTGTCTACTTTGGCCACTTCGTCTAGCATCAACAAATTGTTCCGTAGACATCCTTGCAAACATATCCATTGGACCTTTACCTTTGGCTTTGACATGTTTTGAAGTGTCTAACATCTTCTTCTTTGTTGTAGAAATAGCCCTCGGTTTGGAAATAGCCTCCGTTTCCTCATCATCTACGTCTTCATCTTCATCTTCCTCGGCATCATCAACATCAGTTATGGAAATTGTCATCTCTCTTTTTATTTTTACTCATCCATGCTAACATTTCTTCAGCAATGTCCTTTGTAGTTTTTGGACATTTCTTAACATCGCTATATCCTCCTATCAAATGTTCCTTTTGCCTCTTTATCCCGCCATTTGTCACCAATCCACATAGATCACATTTGACACGGTTTTTATCATTTTCCGATGGCCAATGTGCATATTTCCATTCGGGATCATTGGATTTTGCTCTTTTTTTTTCTTCTATCCCGGATGATTCCATTCTATTGTTACTACCAGCACCGGAAAGCCCTTCCATGAATATAATGAAAATATGCACTGCCAAATAATGAAATGAACAAATTAAATAAATTATAACATTAAGTCAAACAATATTATAATCAAGCACTATAAACTGTACACCATCCACACATTAACAATAAAAAAAGATTAAGTTAACAAGTCGATCAAAACAACCACGTCCTTGACACGTTCGAACTTGAAACATGTTATATATTGAATAAATAAAGTGTAAACGATGATTAAAGTGCGCTTAATACATGTTAGAAGGTTAAACTTGAAGGATGGAATGAGAAAAGATTCATAGAACAATCAAAAAAATCAAACTCTACAAACTAGGTTTATTGGTCGCGGAGGTGAAAGAAGATGATATCTTATGTAAAATGAGAAGATTAAATGGAGGAGGAGGTGAAGAAGCGTCAGAGCCTCCTTCCAAGGCAACTGGCTGCGGCGGCGAGGAGATCCAGCGTCCGCGGCGGCGAGGAGCTCCGGCGAGGTTGCTGCGCTGCGGCGTTCTTCCGTCGCGAAGGAGCCTTTGTCGGGGTCTTTCGTGCGGGCCGCGGGTGGGCGGTTCGAACTTAAGTGGCTTCGAACCGGCCCGGCTTACCTGTTGAGGAGAATCGGGATAAAAATTTGAACCGGCGGCGATTCAAATCCCTTTTCTGCCCAGGCGAATGCCAAGGCGGGTCTTCAAGCGCCTTGAGCACCTCAGCGGCCAAGGCGGCCGCTTTTTCTCCCATCCGCAAGGCGAACAGTTTAAGCAGCCTCTCCTTTGCGCCTTTACGCCTAGGCGGCGCCTAGGCGCCACTTAGGCATACGCCTTGACAACTATGTTGGGAATAGCCCTCAATTTATAGAGATGGGAATCGGTGCAAAATATGAAAACTGGCCCGACCGCGCCCCCGGCTTTCAAAGGAACTGGGGGTGCGTAGGGCGCACCCTCCACTTGAGGGCGCTCTGGGTGCACCCTCACCTTGAGGGCGCACAGGGCGTGCCCTACTGTTTCAAAGGGAGCGGGGGCACGTTACGCGTCTTATTGCTAAAAATCGCTGGAATCTTCCAAAAATGATAAAAATCAACTTGATAAGACGAACGTGCCCCCAACTAAGGGGCATGGTCAAAATAAATGATAATTAGTGTGGGAAACTTTTCAAAATCCGATTTAGAAGGCACTAATTAGGGTAATTTCTGGTTTTCAAAAATGAACCGCGCCCCCGCATTTCATAGAAAGTGTGTGCCCCCGGATTGAGGGCGCGTAGGGTGTGCCCCCAGAGTGAGTGCATGGTGACCGTGCCCTCCCATTTCAAAGGGGGAGGGGGTGCGATAGACTCTCTCTCTTATGCGCGTGTTCTGCTAGCCGTAACTTGCAAACGGGATGTCCGATTTGGCTCCCGTTTGTTGCATTGGAAAGAGGGCCTTCAACTGCACCTCCTCAAGTCAGTAAACTAGCCATCATGACTCGCAAGATGTTTGCACGGGTCTTTCCACCAGTTTACCCTCTCGCAGAAAGCCAAAAACCGTGGTGGAGATCCGAAAGGGCATGGTTCTGGTCAAGAAATCTCGGGTCAACTTGGGATGACTTAAAATGATGACCTAACAAGTCTGGTATAGTCAGAAAACCTGAAATCATAAAAAAATCCAAGGTTAACCTGGCAAATGTGAACTGAAGCTCGTAAAAGTCGGGAAACTCTAAAATCAACCGAAACGGCCGTATGGTCCTGATTGATGAAAATATTTGGCTAGGATCGACCTGGATGACCCGAAAAGACCTGGTGATGACTAGAAAGACCTAACACGTGGTCCGGGATAGCCGTGTTAACACGGATCAAAAAGTCATAATGAAAAGCCGTTATAGACCAACGTCTATCGAAATGACTTCTCGGAAACCCTGAATGTTACGGAACACACGTAGGACTCCTGAGACGTTCAAGTATGGACCATTCAAGGTCGGTTATCGAACAGACTTCGTGCTTTCACGGTTCACGCGTGGCTCTCGCTTGAAGGTTACGGTATTATTCCAAAAATCATTGGTCCATTCCTAACTCACGAGGGGCTCCACTAACGTCCTTAGCTCATCTCCATGAGGTAATCCGGATTCAATAAAAGTCAAATAAAGGATATCGCTAATGGAATAGGAGTCTGGGGCTCCAAATCAAGCCAATTTGGCATGTCTATGTCGACTCCAGAAACGGGTTCCGGATCGGCACCTCAAGAGAAGGTGAAAGATAGAATATGGGAAAAAGGAGTGAATCGGAAAACACTCGGAAAGCATCATGGGCATCATGTCGATCTTTCTACAAGGATTGTTAAAAAAAGAGCAAGCAAAGCACACAATTAAAGATTTTTTGTTATGTTTTGTTTTGTTTTGATTTTTTTTTTGTTTCAATTTGGTTGGTTGGAAAACAAGTTAAACACAAAATTAAAGAGATTTTTTTAGGTGTTTTGAAAGAAGAATTTTTTGTTGTTTTCAATTTTTGGTGTGCATGCAAGTTATACAAACAAGGTTTTAAAATGACTACTTGACAATATTTGGGTTGAAACCTTAGATTAGATAGATTGTTAGCAGTTGTTCACTCAAATGGGTATGGTTCCTATTGCTTCAATCTTCAAGACCTAAGGTTGTCACTCAATCACCACGAGTAGGTACTTGGGTTCTGTGGGTTTTGGGAAAGTGGTACAATCGGCCCAATCATGCGGAGAGGAATACTCCACGGATGGGGACTTACGGAGGTCTTGATGGAAACCACCAAATCAACTAGGAAGGAATATCCCAGAAGAGAGGTAAGAATCCACCAAGAAGGTGTTCGGAGGGTGAAAGTGTGTTGGGAGAGAGAGCCCCTGCCTCGAATGCCCTATGGATCGGAGCAAGTCCAGTACCCGATGCAAAAGCTAATGCAAAAAAAAAAAATGGTGGGTAGGATGATAAGAAGCAATCAATATGCAAACATGAATGAAAGCTATTAAATAAATCAAACAAGTGAATGCAAGCAAGACAAGCAATGATAAAGTAAAACAAATAACTAGCAACTAGCAACTAAAGGTGGTTCGCGCGGGAACCGGCTTGTGATGGAGTGTCCAAGTGGGGACAAATCTAAAGTAAAGGTAAAAGGATAGTCCACGCGGTGACCGATTTGAAAATAAAGTGGCTCATGCGGGAGCCGAGTTTTGGAAAAGTAGGTGGTTCATGCGGGAACTGGATTTTGAAGGAAAAGGGGTGGTTCACGCGGGAACCGATTCGTTTGATTGGAAAAATGAAGAAGGGCCACTTGGGGCCAATTTAAAGTGGTGCAAAAGGGTGGTCCACGTGGGGACCGATCTGAAAATGGGTTGGTTCACGCGGGAACCGGTTTATAAGAAGAAAAGAGTGGTTCACGCGGGAACCAGGTTGAAATTAAAGATAAGTAAGTCAAGTCCACATGGGGGACAATCTTAAAGAAAGATTAAACAGAAAGTTTATAGGTAAATTGACATGGAAAAGGTAAAGGACAAACCGGTTCGCGCGGGAACCAAGTTGGAAAACAACTAGTTGCACGGATCAATCAAGCTAGCACGGTTGAAGACATTGGTTGTCCCACCGTGGTTGCCAAAAAGCTATCGACTCCAGAAACGGGTTCCGGATCGGCACCTCAAGAGAAGGTGAAAGATAGAATATGGGAAAAAGGAGTGAATCGGAAAACACTCGAAAAGCTGTAAAGAGTCCTCACCTCGGTCCCACACTCACATTGATCCCCGAACTTTCATCTCACGGCATCGCTCGAGCACTGGAGATGGTTCGGGTCATGTGGGAGGAGAGTGAGGAATGAATTTACTTAAAGCATAAATAAGAGAATAAGTGGTCGCCAGGAGCCGCGGCCTCCGCTTTATGTATTGAAAATAGAAAGAAGTTGACCGTGTGCACCTTAACGTGGGAGATTGGGATGTGAGTTCAACCTTCTTCTTCTTCGGCCAGCCGATGAAGAGGAGTCTAACCGATGCTAGCTTGATGTACCTGTGCAAATAGTAGATAAAAAAGACAAGAAAACAAGTGAAGGGAGGATTAGAACTGTGTGAAGTGTAGTAATTTGTAAAAGTAATAACATAAAACGACAATTGGAAACAAACTCACCGGATTCGGGTTAGCCCTAACCCCTATTTTCTTGGTTTTTTGTAATATATGAAATGATGAAAAATAGAATAAAATTATGCTTAAATATGAACTAAATGATATGAATGAAGAGTTAGAAAAGAGAATATGAATGGTTAAAGACAACACAACCCAGGCAAAGTGGCAACCGGGTTGGACAGATTCAATGTAAACTGCGGGCTCTGATGCAGAGACCGTAACAAACAGCACCAATGTTAGAATAAAGTTATGTTTGTTTAAAAATAAAGAGGACTCACCGAGGGTGGTTTGATATGCAGACAAGTTTTTTTGAATTTTATGATAAGTAATATGAATTTACCTGATAAGCAAGATCTTGGACAGTGAAGTTCTGGAAACTCCCAGCACAATGTCGATGTAGGACTTTCTATGCGCACCACATATATATGAATTGAATGATTCTTGTTGTAAATAAAATAGGACTCACCGGGGAACAATTTCTATGAAGGATGTATGGGCTGAATACACCATTAAATGTACTGAAATTGACTGAGAAAACAATGACTTAGAAGAGAAGATTTCGGATCTATCTGTGCAGCGCCGGTGTTGAAGCCGTAACAAACCGAGGGAATGTCAGAATTGATCTTTGTTTGTTGGAGATGAAAATATCTTGATTAACCACACTTATTATGAAGGAAGTCATGCCTGAAAATGACTATATAGATCTGTAGAAGCTGATGATCATCAGTGCAGCATGTTGTAGCATAGATCGGCTTCTTCTTCACTTTGGGATGATCTCTGGGCACCGGGACGAAGAGAGAACGATTTGGGGAGGTTGGGATGAGCCTAGGGTGGCTGGATAAAGAGGATAGGAGTGATGGAGGATGGGGATGCCCCTTCTTAGGTCGTTCATATGAGTCTCCCTTTATAGGGGATGAAAAACAGGTCAAAA
Organism: Cryptocoryne crispatula var. balansae; assembly: GCA_036172225.1. Lineage (NCBI taxonomy): Eukaryota > Viridiplantae > Streptophyta > Magnoliopsida > Alismatales > Araceae > Cryptocoryne > Cryptocoryne crispatula. The sequence continues at coordinate 22,517,609 of CM069919.1, forward strand.
AATAGCAAGTTTTGATACATCCGACCATAGGTTGGATTTCCTCCATCTAATGTTGCTAATTTTTATCCTGAGGCATCTAGAAACTTACCAAAATGATTGAGAGGGATTGTAAACTATGGATCACCTTCCCCATGTTTAAAATATGTCTCCACTTGAAGAGGAAACAAATCTGGTCTAAAAATAGCAAGTTTTGATGTATAAGACAACAAGTTGGATTGCCATCATTTGATGATGCTAATTTCGACCATGAAGCTTCCAGATACTTTACCTAGTGATATGGAGGAGGAAAAAGGAAGATAAGGTCGTGAATTTGTCAGATATGTGCCCAATGGGCTGGGCTTGCATGCAATTGGGCTTGATCGGTGCTCGTGCGGACAGAACTGCGCGTCTGATTTCTAAAAGGCGCTGCGGACAAATGGTAGATCAGAATTGAATGCCGTTTGTTGCATTGAAAAGAGAACTCATAGAGGAAGATTATTAATGTTTAATACTTCTTAATTGGAAGTGCACATAATCATGTTAAAAATTTTAAAGTAGAGGATATGCTGGGAAAAGCATAATTTGGCACACAACTAAGCGGCGCGACCTTGGTGCAAAGACCACCAAGAGAAACATGGAAGTTAGAATGGACTCTCATTTGAAAAAAATGGATTTGATTAGATATCAACAGCTCTTCCTCAGATTTATAGTGAACTCCTCGGCTTGTCCAAAAGAATGATTCAATTTGATTTTGAAGGTCTAAAAGAGATGTTGCCAATGGAATAAGAGTTTAAGCCCCAAATAAGGCCAAATTGGCATGTCTACAGTCTACAATTACCTCTTGCTGAGTAATCACCTTAATTAGGATGATCTTATCCCGCACACGGACCACTGACACCACTTTGTCCTTAAGGGTACTATACAAGATAATCCCAACTTTATTTTTTATATACATAATAATAAAATATGCAATGTTAGACTTTAGTGTTAATGAATATGTTCATACCAAAAAGTATTTAACATTTCAAAAACAATGATGTTGACAACTTTATATCTAGCACTATATGTTTAGTTGATAATAATAATTAATTATACTTAAGCACTTGTAAATAATAAAGTTATACACATTAACATATTATTTAACATATTTTAAAGATAATTTTAATGTTTTAATCATGACATGCACATGTAAAATTCATTTCGAGTAGTTAATGTATAGAAACATTAATCCCCATTTTTTGTCCTATTCCACTCTCACAACCAATGTATCTTGTCGCTTTGTGCCAGAGACACTACTTCACCCGCTACCTCAATCGCAATGTTGTTTCTTCCATAGAGTGGTTCTTCAACAACAACTGCAACTACGACCACAACCACAAAGTGACAATTGTGGTTATGCGGCTACCACCACCTTCCTACCTTGGGTGCTTCTTTAGTAATTGCAACCAAGTATGCCTAAGTGTGGTTCTTCATAGGATTGAGAATGAGTGGAGTGGAGTCATCGTGTGATGTTCCATGGCCTGCAAAGCTAAAGGATTTGTGACTAAAATGGTGCTTCCATCTAAAGCAGTGCCAAGCCAACACGGTGGAACGTAAAGGTACAAGGGGAGCAGGTGCTAAGAGTAAAATTTAGACAAAAAAGAGGGATTCATGCTCGCTTGTGGAAGTCACTGGAGATGCCTACTACCACCTAGGATGTTCTCTGCCATACTGGGCAATAGATGAAAAATTATAATGACAACCATGGTTGACTTTTGTTTAAGAATTTTATATATAACTTGTGGTTTGTACACAACTAATGTAATTGGTTTTATGCCCACTATGGATGTATGTTCTCATACAAATAATAAACGTGAAGATGGAGGCATACGAGAGAAGAACAAAGGGGCTCAAATATGGGATCACTGCTTGATGATTTGCATATCCCTGGTGCTCTATTTATAACCTGGTGAATGTACAACAGTCCATCGTGATAAGCAATGATGGTTAGGGAGTTTTTACAACTTTATGGTGATAAGGTGAAGTCTATGAGGATAAACAGTGGGGTTGTTACATAGAATAAGTATTCCATGGATAAGCATTATTTTGTTACACCCCCCCTCAAGCTGATCAGGAGTTGCCACGAACAACTTGTCACAGAGAGACATAAAACGACTTGTCAACAATGGTTTTATGAATATGTTAGCTAATTGATCAGTCGATGCTAAGTATTTGATTGTAAGAGCTTTTGTTGTACCAATTCTCAGACAAAATAAAAATACACCTCTATATGTTTTGTGTGAGCCTTAAATATTGGATTGGCAGCCAAATATAAGGCACTTATGTTATCATACCAAATCATTGGTGAATGAGTGAATATTCCAAGTTTTTAAAGTAAATACTTAGTACATATGATTTTAGTTGATGCAGTAGCAATGGCACAAAGTTCCACTTCAATGCTAGATCGTGCTATGGTGTTTTGCTTTTTAGTTTCCCAAGTGATGAGATTGGTTCCTAGGAATAAGGCCAACTTGGTTGTGGATTTTTGATCATCTTGTTCATCGGCCCAATCAGCATCAAAGTATGCTTGCAGCAAGAGACTAGATGGCCGAAGTAACAAGCCAGAAGTTTTGGTGTCTTTGAGATATCTAAACATGCACTTGACTGCTGCCCAATGATTAACAGTAGGTTGAGCAAGAACTTGACAAATCTTATTTACTAAAAAAGAGATATCCAATCAGGTGATAGTAATATATTGCGAAGAGCCAGCGATACTATAGTATAATAAAACATCCATGTAGGGATCACTATCCTTCGTAGATAGGAGACATGAGGTAGCCATAGGAGATGAGATAGGCTTAAACATGTTAGCACGAACTAGGATATCCTTGATATATTGTGATTGGGACAAACGCATGTACCTTGACGAGTGTTGCACATTGTCTCCCAAAAAGAAGTTAAGATCTCTAAGATCTTTGACAACAAATGCCTTAGAGAGGTTGGTGATGATAGATTGAATTACATGGTTGTCATTTCCAGTGATGATGATATCATCAACATATATAAGAAGATAAAGAGTGACTTTGTCCATCATAAGGAGAAATAGTGATGGATCACAAGTAGAGGTAGTGAACCCAAGCTGCAGAAGGTAATGGAATAGCTTAAGAAACCATGCCTAAGGTGCTTACTTAAGACCATAGAGGGCTTTGTGTAGTTTGCATGTGTGGCTTGGCGTTGTTGAATCCACAAAACCAGGTGGTTGCTTCATATATACATCTTATTGTAGTGTTCCATGAAGAAATGCATTGCTAATATCTAATTGTTTAACATGCTAGTTCTTGGATATAGCAATGGTTAATACCACCCGAATAGTTGTTGGTTTGTTTACTGAACTGAAGGTGTTAGTATAATCAAAACCATGTTGTTGATGATATCCCTTAGTGACTAGCCGAGCTTTATAGCAAACAATGGAGCCATTGGAGTACCTTTTGATCTTAAAAATTCACTTGTAGCCAATGACATTGGAGTTTGGTGTAAATGGTACAAGAGTCTAGGTGCCTTGGTGCTGGAGTGCATTGAGCTCTTCACGCTTAGCCATTTGCCACTTTGGATCTTTATTAGCAGAGGAGAAGCATGTTCATTCTACTTGGGACTGCTTAGTATGGAGAGCTTGAGGCAATGGATAGCAAGGAGTTATAGGAGGTGCATGGTTTATGACATCCACTAATGGGAGTACTTTGCGTGGAGGGGTGAAAGATGCCGATGAGAAAGATGTTGTATTGTTGGATAATGGTGAGGATAGAGTATAAGTAGGAAAAGGAGTAGTAGGTAGAGATGGGACATGAGACATGGGCTTAAGTGGACTAGAAGGTTGTGTAGATGGAGTAATAAAAGGATAACTAAAAGTGGTGCTATTTTGCCATTGAGAGGGAGCAAGTGTTTGACATAGTTGTAGGTAAGGGAATGTCCTTTCATCAAACATAACATTTCGTGAAATATAAACATGACCTAATGATGGGTGAAAACAACGATATCCCTTGTGTGATAGACTATAGCATAAGAAGATACAACAAGCTAACCTAAAGCTAAACTTGTGACAGTTATAGGGTCGAGGAAGAGGAAAGTAGGCACTCCCAAATGTTTGTAAGAGACAATAATCATGTGGTTTGTTAAATAGTGTATCAAAAGGAGATTTGAGGATAATCGTTGGCAGATAGTTGATGAGATAAACAACGCAAGTGACATCATCTTCCCAAAAAGAGAGTGGAAGACAAGCTTGATGTAGAAGGTCAAGAGTAGTTTCATAAATATATTAGTGTTTACGTTCACAATGCCATTTTGCTGATGTATATGAGGACATGAAATACGATGGGTGATGCCATTTGTCTGAATAAAATTTGAAAGTGTGCGGTACTCTCCACCCTAATCGCTTTGAAACATTTTGATACAACTAGAAAACAAATTTTCAGCATGTGCTTTGAAATGTTAAGATGCCGCATGTACACCACTTTTGGACACAAGAGGATATAGCCATGTAAACTGACTAAAATGATCAATAAGCATGACATAGTGCTTAGAACCATTGGAGGAGATAGTGGGGGTAGGTCCCCAAACATTAGACAAGATAAGTTCTAAGGGAGAGATAGAGTGATACTCCAACTGTGAGAAAGGAAGTTGTTGACTCTTAGCATGTTGGCAAGACAAACATAGATAGTGAGTTGACTCATGTTTATTCACGCTAATAGATGAGAGGACTTGACGAATGAGACAAAAGGCCAGATGTCCAAGGCTACCATGCCATAAGGTCATAAAAGTTTGTAGAGCCTATGAATGATGACCTGGAGCAACATGATTAGCAAGAGGGATGTGATACAAGCAATTAGTATGGGGTCCTCAGAGAACCTCCTTCCAAAATGAGATGGATGAAATTCTAAAAAACATCATTATCATGGGTGAATTGGGAGATAGATATGAGGTTTTTAGTGAGAGAGGTTACATGAAGAAGGTTAGAGAGAAGAAAAGAACAAGTTGGAGTGGATATCGATGTATTACCAATGTGATGAATGGCTAATCTAGAGCCATTGCTAACCTGAACTTGCTATACGCCATCAAAGGAAATCGATGTCGGAAGAAGGCCATGTCTGAAGTCAAGTGATGTGTGGCTCTAGTGTCTAGGCACCAATTTGAATCAAGTGATGTTCCAGAGATGTTAACTTGACGAGCTTGTGGTTGCCTTGGAGCTTGTCATCCGGTGAAGTTGATATCAAATCGGTGATAGCATTAAAGTGCAACATAACTTGCACGACTGCATATTTGACAAAAATTATTTGAACGAGAGGAAGAGAGACCTCTTAATCCACATCCTCTTCCCCCTCAAAGGCTGCCGCGAGTGTCAGTGTGTTGATTGAGGGAGGACTCATTGCTGGTAGTCAAGTTGGCAATGGGATTTGCAAGATCAAAGACTATAGAAGAGGTATGTTAATGAAACCAAAATTTATGACTAAGAAGCATGCCATGAACATCATCTACTGTTGGAAGTGTATCATCCTTTCTAGTGATAATTGAGGTGACAAATGACTCATATTCATGGCCAAGACCACCTAGGATATATAGAAGTATATATGTAGGAGCGATAGGTTGGGCGATAGCAGCAAGAGAGTTACCAATATGTTTAGCCTTTTGTATATATTTAGCAATGGATGAGAAGCCTTTCTTGAGAGTCTAAAGTTGGAGGCAAAGTTGGAGAATGTGAGCCTAGGAGGGAGAGTTGTATATTGTTGCAAAAATATTCTATATTGCAAAGGAGGTTGATAGGCCAACAATTTGAGGATGCATGGATTCATACTAGGATGAGATGATCCAACTAAGAACTAGTTGTTCATGTTGGTGCCAGGTAGCAATAGTAGGATTTTTAAAGGGTGGTGTAGGAGGAGGGCACAAACCATCTATGTAATCAATGGTTTGTAGGTGTTAAGAAAAGAAAGAAATTGAGTATGCCAAATGACAAAGTTTTCTCTCGTGATTTTGATGGGTAGAAAATGAGAAATATTTAGTAAAGTGGAAGCAAAGGAAGAGGTAAAATTTAAGAAAAGATAAGAAGTTTTACTGGTGTCATTGCTACTTTAAATAGTTGGAGAAGAATTTGAGGGGTTAGCCATCGACATAGCAGTGACTAGTGTAGAGGTGTTGCTTATTCGGCAAGTGCAAAATTAGTGGTGTTGGTAGCCAATTGGAGGTGTAGCAGTAGTGACATAATAGGTGAGCATAGATTGTTTATTTGATACCATGTGAATGTGAAGATAGAGGTAGATGAGAGAAGAACAGAGGGGCTCAAATATGGGATCATTGCTTGATGCTTTACGCATCCTTGATGCTCTATTAACAACATGGTGAATGTACAACAATCCATTGTGATAAGTGATGATGGTTAAGGAGTTGTTACAACCTTATGATGATAAGGTGGAGTCCACGAGGATAAATAGTGAGGCTATTACATAGGCTAAGTATTCCATGCATAAGCATTATCTATTACATAGTTACAGTAAAGAGGAGATGGTAGAGATCCTACTCAATTTTGGAGTTCAAATTTGCTCTTATACTCTATGCAATTTTCCTTCATCTTTTAATCTTTTAGATTCTACAACCTCAATAGCATCATTTAAAGGTCTGACCCTAGGGATTCCATTTCACTATCACCAATGTGTTGCTTCTGCTGCCTGCGTCTTGCTTGCTATTGCCTTGAAATCCCCACAACCTTGCCTGAGCCACTAGAGAAGTCCCACAATGCCCCATAGTGCTATCGCCACCGCCGGTTCATGTTGCTATGAGCACCACTTTCTACCGCGGTAGCCCTAGTAGGTGTATATGGTCCCATCACTAGGCATGGGTGGAACCTATGGTCCCCACCTCCAGTCTTCCATCTGTTGGAGGAATTAATCCTTTAGGCCATGTATGGTATGAGGATAACTTGGGGATAAATCAGGTTTATCCCCAAATAGGCCCTTATGGTTTTTGTCTCCACCAAAGAAGTAGAGCGCCATTGTCTTCTTGCTACCTGATGGAAGGGAGCAAACTGGCAATTACACCATAGCCATAGCACTAGTCCCTTTCCTTCTTTTCCTCCCATACTCTCATTGTCCAAAGTACATTTGATTCCTCTCTTTCTCTTCTCATCACTTCTACCTTTTGCTAGTCTAGGGTTCTAGATGCTAGCCATCAATTTATATGCAATGTGAGTGGAAGTTTTCTGGTTTCAACATGATGGATGCATGTGGCTATATTATATGTTGGAAATATTTGTAAGGAATCATTCTAAGCAATTAAAATAATTTTGATTCCTTGAATCCAAGGTCTTAGCCTTTATTGAAACCAAAACGACAAAATCGGGTACCGATTAAGAAGGAGATCGAATATACCTTATTGGGATTTGAAACATCCCTCACCAGATGAAGAGTGTATGTTCCTTGCTACTTCAAACCATTCAAGTGGACAGCCTCTAGCGGTATCCACATGAACTTCTTCCAAGGACCAGTTCTCCTTCGCTCCAAGCTCAAAAAATCTTCCAGAACGGAGTTGGACCATGCGGGGACTCCTTCAAGAGAAAAGAGGAGAAAGGGATGCTACCAAGGATGTTCTCCCACCCTTTTGCTTGATAGGGTTTAGCTTCTTAAGCATATTATATATAGAAGATGTAATTTTTCACAAAAACTCAAATCTTCTATATATTTACATCCTTGCCCCTGTCCTTAGAATTAGTTCTAATGTGTGTGACCCACTAGTCCTAATAGTCAATTTGGTTGAAGCCAAATTTTAAAAGAACAATTCTTTTAAATTAAATCAAATCTATTATCTAATAATAGATTTGACGGCTTTTCGATTATAAAGGGTACAAGCCACATCCTATGATCCCAAATGACTTTGGGGAGTTAAATAACATCCATTGAGCCTTTCCATCATCAGTTACTACATGGATATAAATCCTCGTCCATGCAATGTCCCGGTCGGTCACGGGTTCGGCACTGACTATCAACCCCTTTAATAATCCAACTCTATGAAATCTTGTACTCAGGAATGGATCAACTGGAAAACTCCTTTTCCAATTATCCTATCTATCTTGGCTAAGGATTTAGAGTACTATTCCATAGGACATTCTCTCCCTCTTACTGAGAGTGAACGATCTCATGTTGTCTGCTCAATAATCTCCACTGAGTTTCTCTTGCACCCAATTCATTAAATATACTGAACCATCAAGGTGGTGATCCATAAGTTAATAATCAAAGTATAAGATATACCCAGCAGGACATTTTTGGCGACTCAGGTCAAAGATCCAACCATGCCATAGTGATGATAGAATACCCTAATAAACAGTTCAGTAAGATACCGATCAGGGTTTCTATGATGGTCAGTTCAGTGAACTCATTCTACTAATGAGCACCTGTATGTGTATCTTAGTATCTCTACACTAATGACCAATGAGATCGGTTATTCTCATCATATGAGAAGATATCACATATTGAAGTCTATTCGGATCCTTAATGTCCTATCTCAAGGACATATAACTTGGAACATTTAGATCACTAGCATCTAGATGATTGATCTCATTATCATGATCTCATCATGATTCAATCATCATTGCATTTGATCAAGGACTTCATTACGATATGCGTTACTAAAGATAGATGGTAATGAATAAATGCCTTTTATTATGAATAAGATGATACAAGAAATATCTAATCATATCATATATGATTGGCTTGTAGGGCATACATTTCTATCAATCTCTCACTTGCACTAAAGCCAATCACCTACATACTTGATCCCCATCAATCCAAGGTGACCCTCAAACACACTTTGAGTCAAAGCCATAGTTAGTGGATCTGCAATGTTATTAGCTTGATCCGCATCTATCTTGGTATCTCCTCGAGCTGCTATCTCTCTGATCAAATGATATCGTCATAGAATGTGCTTCGACTTCTGATGATGCCTCGGCTCCTTTGCTTGAGCAATTTCCCCATTGTTGTCACAAAACTGAGATGAACTTCTTCATCCATACAGCTTCTTTAGCAGCTTTTGCAGCGGCTATGTACTCTGCTTCAGTTGTAGAATCCGCAGTCGTCTCTTGCTTGGAACTCTTCTAGTTCACTGCACCACCATTCAAGGTAAATACATACCCTGATGTTGATTTGCTGTCATCTTTATCTGACTGGAAGCTTGAGTTTGTATAACCTCGAACTCTCAAGTCTGCTCCTCCATAAACTAAAAGTGCATCCTTAGTTCTTCTCAAGTACTTGAGAATGCACTTCACTGCTATCTAGTGACCCTCACCTGGATCTGCCTGATATCTGCTCATAACACTTAGAGCATATGCTACATCAGACCGTGTACATAGCATGGCATACATGATGGATCCTATGGCTGAGGCATAGGGTACTCTACTCATGTATTGTCTCTCTTCAGAAGTTTTAGGAGATAACTCCTTAGAAAGATAAACTCCATGTCTCATAGGTAAGAGACCTCTCTTGGAGTTTTCCATACCAAATCTCTTGACAATGGTATCAATGTACATTGATTGGGTAAAGCTAAGCATCCTATTGGATCTATCTCTATAGATCTTAATACCCAAAACATAGGATGCTTCACCCAAATCTTTCATGGAGAAGTTGTTTGACAACCATGCTTTCATTGATGATAACATACCTACATCATTCCCAATGAGTAGTATGTCATCCACATACAGTACCAAGAAAACTATAGCACTCCCACTAGCCTTCTTATATACATAGGGTTCATCTTCATTTTGAAAGAAGTCATAAGATTTGATCGTCTCATCAAACCTTTTATTCCAGGTCCAGGAAGCTTGTTTTAGTCCATAAATAGACCTTAACAACTTGCATACTTTGTTTGGATGCTCTTGGGATTCAAATCCCTGAGGTTGTATCATATACACCTCTTCCTCAAGATTACCATTGAGGAACACTGTTTTAACATCCATTTGCCATATTTCATAGTTATAGTATGCTGCAATTGCAAGTAAAATCCGAATGGACTTAACCATAGCAACTGGTGAAAAGGTTTCGTTATAGTCAACACCCTACCTTTGACGATATCATTTAACAATCAATCTTGCTTTGAAGGTTGTAGACACGCCAAATTGGCCTGATTCAGAGCCTCAGACTCTTATTCCATAGGCGATATTCTTTTACTTGACCATTATCTAATCCGGATTATCTCGTGGACATGAGCTAAGGACATTGGTGGAGCCCCTTGTGAGTTGAGAATGGACCAATGATTTCTGGAATATTGCCGAAACCTTCAAGCGAGAGCCGCGTGTGAACTATAAAAACAGGACGCCTGCTCGATGACCGACCTTGAATGGTCCATAACTGAAGGTTTCGGGAGTCCCGCATGTGTTCCGTAACATTAAGGGTTTCCGAGAAGTCATTTCGGTAAGCGTCAGTCAATGACGGCTTTCGTTATAGCTTTTTCGATCTGTACTGACACGGCTATCCCGGACAATGCGTTAGGCCTTTCCGGTCATCACCGGGTCTTTTCGGGTCATCCAGGTCGATTCTAGCCGAATATTTTCATCAATCATGGCCATACGTCTGGTTCGGTCAATTTTAGGGTTTCCCGGCTTTTCCGAGTTTCGGTTCACGTTTACCAGGTTAATCTCAGATTTTTCGATGACTTCGGGTTTTTCCGATCGTACCGGACTTGTTCGGGCATCATTTTAAGTCATCCCAAGTTGACCCGAGATTTCTCGACCGAAACCGTGCTCTTTCATATCTTCGCCCCGGGTTTCAGCTTTCCGCGAGAGGGTAAACCGGTAGAAAGCACCGTGCGAACATCTCGGGAGTCATGCCGGCTGGTTTACCGACTTGAAGAGGTGCGGTTGAAGGTCCTCTTTCCAACGCAACAAACGGGAGCCGAATCGGACGTCCCGTTTGCAAGATACAGCTCACGGAACACGCGCGCAGGAGAGAGAGTGTACCACGCCCCCACTCCGCTTGAAAGGGGAGGGCGCGCTCTGCGCGCCCTCAACCCAGGGGCGCGCCCTGCGCACCCTCAAACTGGGGGTGCGCCCTGCGCGCTCCCGCTTCCTTTGAAAAGCGGGGGCGCGATCAGTTTCTGAAAATCGGAAATTACCCCGATTAGCACCTTCTAAACCAGATTTTTTGAAAGTTTCCGCGGTTGATTTACGATTATTTGTACCACGCCCCCGGTTCGGGGGCGCATTACATATGTCAAGTCAATTTGTAGCAATTTCCAGAAAATTGAGTCGAATTTTAGCAGTGAGACGCGTAACGCGCCCCCGCTCCCTTTAAAACAAGGGGGCACGCAGACCACGCCCCTGAAGTGGGGGCGCGCCCTGCGCACCCTTGGTTTGAGGGCGCGCCCTACGCGCCCTCGTCCCCTTTGAAAAGCAGGGGCGCGGTCGGTCCAGTTTTCAAAATTTGCACCGGCTTCCTTCCCCTATAAATTGAGGGACATTCTCAATGACCCAAGGATAATCCCCGGTGCCTAGCTCATCCAGAGGTCGTCCAAGCTCTTCTCCAAAGCTGTCCCGACGTCCAAAGGCGATCCGACATTGAGAGATCGATCCCGAAGTGAAGGAGAAGGCTCGATCCGGGCATTCTACACCAACCATCTTCATCAACTTTTGCAGAAAATCTGGGACTCCTTATGCAAAAGTCTTCAACATATAAGTTGTTCCCCTCTTCATCCTCTTTCATCTCCAACTGACATCACTTAATTCCTACTTGCCGTTTGTTTGTGGCAGTTGCTGTACCAAGGGTGCGCATCCCGGTTCTGTTTTATTTATCCGTCCACTTTAATAATTTTTACAGACTTTTTCAAGAGTATTTCGGAGAAATTATCAACATAGGAACTCTTCCTCTCCAAGTCTTCTGTCTACTCCAACAAACGGAACTCAATTCTGACATAGGGGTCGTCAATAGCATCCTCTACACCAAAGTCGCGCCAGAAGGGTGCAAATCTACCCGAACCGGCCTTCTTCAACCAACTCGGCTTCAACTCAAGCCGATCCATTCCATAAGCTTCCTCAACTCATTTAACTCAGTTCATTTACTGTTTTAAAGCATATTTTAGTTCATCTGCATCATTTTTACATATTAAAAAATACAAAAAAGGGGGTTAAGGCTCACCCCGAAGCCGGTGAGTCCAACTCCAATTGCCTCTTTCTCATCTTCTTACTATAGTTACTACACTTCCCATAGTTCTAATCATTTTCTTTCACTTGGTTTATTGTTCTAGTTGCACAGGTCTATCAAGCTAGCATCGGTTGGAGACTCTTCTTCATCGGCCGGCCGAGGAAGAAGAAGGTTGAACCCATATCCCGATCTCCCGCGCTAAGGTACACGGTCAATTCAACTCATCTCTTATTTTTATTCCATAAAGCGGAACCCGCGGCTCCTGGCGACCACAATTTCTCTTATCATCTTCTAATTTCATCTCCACCTCACTCTCCTCCCACATGACCCGAACCATCTCTGGTGCTCGAGCGACGCTGTGAGATGAAAGTTCGGGGATCAATGTGAGTGTGGGACCGAGGTGAGGATCTTTTACAGCTTTCCGAGTGTTTTCCGATTCACTCCTTTTCCCCAATTCCATCTTTCACCTTTCTCTTGAGGTGCCGATCCATAACCCATTTTCGGAGTCGACAAAGGTCTCTACCTTCCCATCTACTCCAATTTTCTTTTTATAGATCCATTTACACCCAATAGGTATAACATCCTTATGGGGATCTACCAAGTTCCAAACTTGGTTGGAATACATGGAGTCCATTTCAGATTTCATTGCTAATTCCCATTCCTTAGAATCAATATCAGATATTGCCTCTTCATAGGTCTTAGGATCATCATCCTCAATATATTGAACCATCCTCCTTCTATCATAGATATGTCCCGCATATCTATCAGGTTGGATGGGCACATGTGTAGACCTACGTGGCTCCTGTGTATAATGCTTATCAAGTATCCTAGCAGAAGTGTCAACTAGTTGTGGATTTGGAACCTCTTCCAATTCTACCATGCTCCCACTGTCTTCCTTAAGGAGGAACTCTTCCTCTAGGAATATAGCTCTTTTAGTAATAAAAACCCTTTGTTCATCAGGGTGGTAGAAGTAGTATCCATAAGTCTCCTTAGGATACCCCACAAATCTACACTTCTGAGTCTTGGATTCCAACTTATCAGGGTTATGCCTCTTTACGTGAGCTAAGCAACCCCAAACCTTAACATGCTTAAGGTCAGGCTTTTTCCCTTTCCATATCTCATATGGAGTAGATGAAACAGACTTGGATGGTACTTTGTTCAAGATATATGTGGCAGTTTCGAGTGCATATCCCCAAAGAGACAAAGGTAACTTAGCAAAAGATGTCATTGCCCTTACCATGTCTAACAATGTACAGTTTCTCCTTTCAGCTACTCCATTAAGCTGAGGAGTGTTTGGAGGTGTCCTTTGGGATAATATCCCATTGTCCTTCATGAACTGTGTGAATTCAGTACTTAAGTATTCTCCTCCTCGATCTGATCAAAGAGTCTTAATACTCTTCCCTAGTTGCTTCTCTACTTCATTCTTAAATTCTTGAAATTTCTCAAAGGCTTTAGATTTGTACTTCATTAAGTACACATACCCATACCTAGAGAAATCATCAATGAAATAAATAAAGTAGGAGTATCCTTTTTTGGCATGAGTTGACATGGAGCCACATATATCTGAATGTATGAGCTCCAACAACTCAGTAGCTCTCTCTCCATGTCCACTAAATGAAGAGTTGGTCATCTTACCCATGAGGCAAGACTCACAAGTGGGCAATGATTCAAAATCATTTACCTTTATGCATCCATCCTTATGGAGCTTTTTAAGTCTTTCCTCATTAATATGACCAAGTCTATGGTGCCATAATAAGGTTTGATCTATATCAAATCTTTTCCTCTTAAGAGGTGCATTCACACACATTATTGGAGCATGCATATCTAATATATACAAACCATTAATCAAACATCCATTGGCAAACAATTTACCATTCATAGTTATGAAACAACTTTCATTTCCAAATCTCATAATAAATCCACATTTATTTAAGCATGAAATAGAAACAATGTTCTTAACTATTGAAGGAACATAATAACAATTATATAATAGTAGGACATCTCTTAAAGGTAACTTGAGGTGAGCTTGTCCCATGGCCAATGCTGCAACCTTTGCACCATTTCCCATGCGTAGATCAACCTCTTCTCTTTGCAACCTTCTACTACTTGTCAACACCTGTAAGTCATTGCTGATATGAGATGCACATCTAGTATCTAATACCCATGATGTAGATCTATAAGACAAATTGACATCAATGACAAAAATACCTGAAGCTTCTCCAAGCTTTCCTTTTGCCTTTTATGCAAGGTACAACTTGCAGTTCCTATTCCAATGGCCATATTTATGGCAATGGAAGCATTGTCTTTTGTCCTTCTTGCGCTCTGTCTTCTTGGCAACTTTCTTTACTTTAGCTTTGCCTTTCTTCCCCATCTGATTAGCCTTCCTTTTCTTGTTGGTCTTACCAACAAGTAGCACAGGAGGTTTCCCATTGTTCAGTGTGCCTTCAGCAGTCTTCAACATATTTAGAAGCACTGCTAGAAAGCAGTCTAACTTATTCATGTTGAAGTTCATGATGAATTGGGAAAAAGAGGATGGTAAAGATTGGAGGATAAGGTTAACTACCAGCTCCTTGTTCATAGAGAACTCAAGCTTAGCTAACCTCTCCACCCACTCTATTATTTGAGAATGTGTGTCTACACAGATGTTCCGTCATACATCCTTGTCCGGAATAGATTCTTAGATATCTCATATCTCTCCGTCCGACTATGTGCTCTAAATAGCTCCTCAAGATGAGCCAAGATGGATATGGCATCCATCTTTTCATGTTGCCTCTGCAACTCATTGCTCATAGAGGCTAACATGTAGCACTGGACAAAAGATGCATACTCTTTGTGCTTTTGAAAGGTGATGATCACATCATCACTAGCATCATCAGATGGTTCATCTAGCAGTGGCTTCTCAAGCACGTAGGCTATTTGCTCAGCAATGAGAACAATTCTCAAATTTTTGAGCCAGTCAGAGAAGTTAGGTCTAGTGAGTCTGTTGGCATCGAGTATGCCGCGCAACGGGTGGTTCGCCATTGAAATCTACAAGGAGCTATAATTAAATGAGATAACATTGCAAATATTCATTAAAACTATGATAAGGTCTTTTATCTTAATTTTATGCTCCCACTAATTTCACCAAATTTGCATAACACTCAATATGCAAAGATGGGACATCTCGATGAGGTCCTAGTGGGGACTAAGATCCCATTAACTTGGTGATGACCTTGTGGTAGTACAACAAATCATCCCATACTTAATAGGTAGGCAACTCTTGCCAATTGTAACTATTACAATTCTTAGTCATGTTTAACCTCTAGAGTCATGATCTTGTGGTAGCACAACAAATCATGTACTCTAGTTAAGTCAAATCCACTTGTTACATTATGAAAATGGGTTCTTCACATAGCCCTTGTGATAGCACAACAAAGCTATGTAAGTGATCCACCTCAAGGTTCGGTTAATAACCTTGGCCATGGTCACCAATTCCTTGCCGAATGAGCCTTGTGGTAGCACATTAAACCCATCCAATCTAAGATTAGCTCACCAAAGCCATAGCAATGGAAGGCTACGCGATTCATTCTTAATGTTCGTGCTAATCAACCTAATTTGAAATAAAAAGAGATTTTATTTTTATTTTAGTCTCATCATCATATGTGCTATATCTAAATATAAGTATACCTTTGGAATATCATATATTTAAGGTATAAGTAATAGCACACATCCACATATCCAATATGCATAAATAAAATACGTGATCATGGACTTAATTACTAAGCATGCACCATAAACACCCTTAATGGTGCAAAATTAAAAGGCTTGCATCAGATGGTAGAGTTGGCATGTATCTACTTCAAAAACTTCTTCTCCAAGTGGTCCTCTCCCTCACTATCTCCCATGAGCCGTCTTCTTGTCATTACAAGCGGTTCGGGGTATGCAAACCCATTGAATATACATCACATAATAAGAAACCTTGGCTTTGACCAAGGGGAGTACAAACATTGGGGAAAGATAGAATTTACAATCAGATTGTAGAGAGAGAGATGAGGCACACACAAGCCCCAATAAATTACATAACCAAATAAATAACCAATGCAAGATAATTAAAACTAAGTCCATGATCACCAACCACACACACAAGAAATCATCACTTGACCAAAGTGCGTATACATGGTAATTATATGATATAACATTTATATCATAAAATTATAAAATATAGTTTTTGAAATTCTCAATTCCATGCTCATCGTATTTATCATTAAATAAATAACATGAAAATAATGCATAAACAATTTACATGCATTAAGATAAGCCCATTCATGCAAATAATCACATCTAGGCAATTTCGAAATAGTGCAAACCACAAAAATAATGATATAAATATAAAACTGTCAAATCATATTTTTTAGAATTAATTTAATCATTATATACACTAATTTTGATCTTAAAACAATTTCAAGATCAAAAAGAGAGCGTAATATGACAACATGGATAAATATCATTCAATAAGACATTAAACACTTTAATGTATAATTAAATAATATCTACAATTTTTAAAAAAATTCAGAATTTTTCTCAAATTTTTTACAATTTATTCCATTTTTAAATAAATTAAAAATAAAATAAAAAATAAAAAAACAAACTGCCAGACTGGGCCCGGTCAGACCGGCCCAGTCTAGTGCCGATCTAATCCGAATCTGGGACAAACCCAGATTCGTCGACCAGACCGCCGGGTCCGAATTGGACCCGGTGGATCCTTCTCTCCCGCCCGATAAGGGCGGCGAGAGTGTGAGAGAGCCCTAATCCGACCGCGACTTTCGGCTAGGATTTGGAAGCCCATAAGGAGTAGGAAAAATCCATAAAAATATCATATATAATCCTTAGAGTATCACGAAACCATTGGGATATGTTTTGTCCTCCGAAAAAATCTGAATAAGGAGAAATACTCTGTGGAAGTTGCTTCTGTCGCGGATACCATATCCGACAAAAAAAAGAAATTCTTCCTCCTGAAGAGACGATCATAGCTAAAACTTGAAAGGAAACTCAAGGTAAGTCTATTACCTATCTTCTAAACACTTTAGAAAGTTTCCCTCGTCCCCATAGAAGGAGAAATCCAAACTTCCCAAAATTCGGGTGACTACGCAATCGTGATAGAAACCCCGAATCTCAAGGACTCTATCAGACTCTACAAAGGTCTAAAATTTGATATGTCTGCAGATTTCGAAAGCCCTATGTCACGAGATTATCATGGAACAAACCAATATCAATTTTGTATCACATACGAAACATAGTTACTCCACGAAAATCAAGATTTACACAATTTCGGGAAAATCGAAAAACACATGAAATAACTCAAAATCGTTTTTGATTTCAACAAAAGCTTCAACCTGGCTCGGATACCACTGTAAGGAATCATTCTAAGCAATTAAAATAATTTTGATTCCTTGAATCCAAGGTCTTAGCCTTTATTAAAACCAAAACGACAAAATCGGGTACCGATTAAGAAGGAGATCGAATATACCTTCTTGGTATTTGAAAAATCTCTCACTAGAGATGAAGAGTGATGTTCCTTGCTGCTTCAAACCGTTCAAGTGGATGACCTCTAGCGGTATCCACACGAACTTCTTCCAAGGACTGGTTCTCCTTTGCTCCAAGCTAGAAAACTCTTCCAGAATGGAGTTGGACCATGCAGGGACTCCTTCCAGAGAAGAGAGGAGAGAGGGATGCTGCCAAGGATGTTCTCTCACCATTTTGCTTGATAGGGTTTAGCTTCTTAAGCATATTATATATAGAAGATGCAATTTTTTACAAAAATCCAAATCTTCTATATATTTACATCCTTGCCCCTATCCTTAGAATTAGTTCTAATGTGTGTGACCCACTAGGCCCAATAGTCAATTTGGTTGAAGCCAAATTTTAAAAAGAATAATTATTTTAAATTAAATCAAATATATTATCTAATAACAGATTTGACAATATTTCGATCATAAAGGGTACAAGCCACATCCTATGATCCTAAATGACTTTGGGGAGTTAAATAACATTTATTGAGTCTTTCCATCATCAGTTACCACATGGATATAAATCTTCGTCCATACAATGTCCCGGTCGGTCAGAGGTTCGGCACTGACTGTCAACCCCTTTAATAATCTGACTTTATGAAATCTGGTACTCAGGAATTGATCAACTGGAAAACTCCTTTTTCAATTATCCTATCTACCTTGGCCAAGGATTCAGAGTACTATTTCATAGGATATTCTCTCCCTCTTACCGAGAGTGAACGATCCCTTGTTGTCCGCTCAATTATCTCCACTGAGTTTTTCTTGCACTCGATTCATTAACTATACTGGACCATCATGGTGGTGATCCATAAGTTAATAATCAAAGTACAAGATATACCCAGCAAGACATCTTTAGTGACTCAGGTCAAAAATCCAACCATGCCACAGTGATGATAGAATACCCTGATAGACAGTTCAGTAAGATACCGATCAGGGTTTATATGATGGTCAGTTCAGTGAACTCATTTTACTAATGAACACCTGTATGGGTATCTTAGTGTCTCCACAATAATGACCAATAAGAATGGTCATTCTCATCATATGAGAAGATATCACATACACAAGTCTATCCAGATCCTTAATGTTCTATCTCAAGGACCTATAACTTGGAACATTTAGATCACTAGCATCTAGATGATTGATCTCATTATCATGATCTTATCATGATTCAATCATCATTGCATGTGATCAAGGACTTCATTACGATATGCATATCTAAAGATAGATGGTAATGAATAAATGTCTTTTATTATGAATAAGATGATACAAGAAATGACTAATCATATCATATATGATTGGCTTGTAGGACATACATTTCTATCAAAATTAACTTTAATTAAATTTTAAAAAAAATTGTTTTATCGCCAATACAACACAAATGTTTACGTCAATAGACAGTTTTATCCATGGTTCATTATCTTAATCAATAGGTTTTAAATTTATGAATACCCTTTAGAAAACCACTATGCCTGGATGAACAAGAGCCCTGGTTTGCCCTGCCCTACTCGTTGTTGCCTTGAAGTCGCTGCAGGCTCTTGAGCCATTGATGAAGTCCCACAACACCTAAAGTGCTATCATCACCATTAGTCCATGCTACAGATAGCACCACTACCCACCATCACTTCCGCAATAGGTGTAATAGCCCCATCATAGCCAATGCACTAGTCTAGGCAGTATCACCAAGTTGTCTCATCACCAACCCTGGCACCAATGGCAGCAACACTTCAGCCACCGTTTGCGAACAAGATTCTCAGCTTGTGGGTAGGTGATCTATAGTACTTGATGGACAAGATTTGGGCACATGAATGTGAGTGCAGATTTTGACTTGGTGGTGGTGATTAGTGGTTGCTCAGTGTTTGAATGGAAGCATTATGTTTTCTTCACTTCTTTTTTTCCACACACACTTTTATCCTTGAACATTTGGTTCTTGGTGTCTCTCAGATACCGAAGAACCAAGTCATGAAGAAGGTGGGAACGGAAAGAAGAGGGGAAATGAGAACTAAGGGGATGGTGATCACTAGAGATGTGAGCAAGGACTTATTCGCTTGCACCCACACTATTTATTTTTTTTTCTTTTTCTTCTCTCTATCCACACTCACCTTGATCCCCAAATGATTTAACCTCGGTGTCACTTGGGTGTCAGAGTAGTGGTTTCGGTTGTGTTGAGGATGGAAAGGAAAAGAGACAGAGATAAAAGATGGTAAGGTCAGCATGAAACCATGGAGTGTGTGTAGCGTGGTCACTAGAAGTCATGGGCTTCTAAGAAAATGGGAGAGGGAAATGCTTTGGGGGTTAAGTTGGGATGACCATGTGTACCTTGTTTTACAGGGAGATGTGTTGTGAGCCCTAACTTTCTTCTCTTTGGTCAGTTGAGAAGAAGAACTCAAGTTGTGCCTCTCACCCTTTATCGATCGATGCAAGCATAAGCACTCCTATCGACTTTAACATGCAAGATTTGGTTAAAGAAAAGAAGCAAGTGAAAGAGAAGATTAGAACTAGGGGGTGAAGTACCTGAATAAGAAATAAACATAATCACATAAGGAAAATAAAGAACCAGACTGGGAAAGGACTCCCAACCTAATTTTTTGGGGGTTTTGGAATAGAAAAGACACAAAGTGAACACTTAAATAAAGATGCATGATGCTAGTGTATCAAAGAAATGACTAAAAGAATGGGTTTGTAGGGAATGGTGGAACAAAAGCCATTTGGTGATCTTGATGCCCCATCTCCTAGACTATTTAGTGCCCCGATGGTCAGACCGTCTAGCACCTCATTGGTCGGACCGTCTGTTGACCTGTTGATGAAGAAGAGCCCATTTGATCCCTCGGCTGGCCTCCAACTCCTCTGATAGCTTTGGTACTGCAAGAAGACCTCGAGGGGATCCTCCCAGTACTCTTGGATGATGAAAGTGGTGGTGGGGATTGGTGAGAAATTGAATGGAATGAGGATCAGAGGTGGTAAGATCTTATTGGGTGTGTAGGAGTGGTTCTAAGGTGGGTGGAGATGCTCTTGGGGTGACTTGGAGGTGTGGGGAATGTTGGGGATGAAGAGTTGTTTTGATCTATTTTGGTCTTGAAATCTTCTTAAAACCTCTTAAATGTTGGAAGATGGGCTCTTTTTCAAAGGCAAGAGAACAAGTTAGTTTTAAGCAAAAACTACCTCAATACGTAAGGCGTTCGGCTCTCCATTAGAAGGGGCACCTGCAACTGCATTAGATGAAGCGTGCACGAACCTCACGTGAATTTGGTGGCAGGCGATAGAAGTCAATGTTTTGACTTGACACCTCGACAAAGGGAGTGTCAAGTACATTGATGCAAATTTAATGCATCTACACGTGCTTGCTAGGCAGTTAAATCTGTCGCCTGACACCTGATGCTGCGGTCATAGGCACGTCAGCCATACTTGACCCCATTTAATGCCATGGTCAAATTGACTATTAGATGTCAGATGTGCATGGATTGGGTAGGAAAGGCTGATGGTCCTTTTTACAAGGCATATAATGCCTCTTTTCTTAGGGTGTCAGGTGCTCTGTTTGACGGGGCATTATACCTTCGTGACCAAATTTAGTTCTCCTTTCAAATGATCAATTCATTTCAACTGAAAATTCAAGTATTATCTATGAAATTAAAAGTTTTGGACTTCACAAATAGATCAAATTTACATGTCTACATCTTACCTCGACTTAGCATCAACTTTGCAGAAAATGATATAGAGTAGAGTGGAGATGAATACAGTGAAATATCGTGAGTTGTAGCAAAGTGCATCAACAAAAAGAAAAATTATTAGTAACCAAAGAAGAACCATGCAAACAACAAAATATCAACCAAGGATGTTCGGAATTAATAGATCTTATAATAAAATACACATCAATAACAGAACAATTTTATATTAATGATTATGGTCTTACAATACTTAATATTATTTATTTAATAACCACGGAGTCAAACTCAAAACATAGTACTTGAAAATACACAATAAATTAATTTATGTTTATTTTTAAATATTATTTTTTTTATAATCATGTATAGTTATATTTTTAAATATCTGTCACTATAGTCATATTATATATAAATGTGTATACTATATTATTAAAATAGATAAATTATTATACATATATAAGATAAAATATATGAAATACATGATAGTTATGTATTAAATTCATTTATGTATCTAAAGGACTAAAAGACCATTGAATCATAGTTGACCATATATTAAATTATGTTTAATTAATGTATCTAAACCAACATATAGAATAATTACATTGGGTTTCTTGAAGTTCTTACACACTAAACCCAAAAATATTTTTCACATGAGTAATGTCTTTGTGTTTATTGTAAGTCGTAAGCTGATCTAGCGTACCACAAAAGATGAAAACCCCCCAAAATGTTCTAGCAATTAATTTATTCATTGTGTTGTAACAAATTATAATTGTATTATTTTGTTGGTCAACTGTCATCTCTTAAAAGTTTATCACTTTTCTTGTCTACGCGTACTCAATTATAAACTTTTCGATATATGTATACAAGGTAAAAAGGCACAAGAACCCACATCAATGATATAGTTTAACCCTACCACATTTCATTTTCAATTCACAATCCCACAAATGGAGGAAAAAATAGCAAAGCCCTGGCCCCCCATTCCATCCAACACACAAGGAAATGAGCAGATATACCCAAGCGCATCGTCAGAGCAAGGTGCAAACATACTCAAACCTTTGGACGAATAAGAGGTCAAGATTGGTTAAAACAAAACATGCATAAACTAATGGTGTGTTTGGTTGCATGTTATAATGAGTTTTTGTTAAAATTTTATGATTTTGGTAGTTGTAAAAAAGAATAAAGATTATACTTGTGATATTTTTTTGTGATTAGTATCACATAACAAAACATTATGTAAATCTGTATAATTCATTCTCTAGTTGGCGATAAATTATTTAATTATAAAATACAATTAAAACAAAAGTAATTAGTTGTTTATTTCAAATATATTATTTAATGTAAATTTTCATAGAAAATTTAGTATGCTAAATAATATAGAAATATCTTAATTATGTGCCAAGGAGGGTCCAAATTATTTAATGTAATACTTGTAGTTTTTTAATGGGACCCAAGTACATAATTTTATGTGATTAATATCACATGATAAAACATTATGTAAATCTCTATAATTCATATTTTAGTTAATGCTAAATTAGTTAATTATAAAATATAAACATTAATTAATTAATTTAATTTTTATATTTTAAAATATTTTTAATATAAATTTCTAGACAAAATGTAATATGAAATATTATAACAATTACAAGCACACCGGCAAAACAGGTTGCTTATGACTAGTTTCATTTCTAGAAACACAAAATATTTGTTATTTATCTCTAAACATAACAAAATGAACCACTTATAATCAAATTATTTGTCGAGAAGTTATGGTTGTACTTAGATGTTTTATCAAAAATCTTTATGTCTAACAATTTAGATATCAGACATCAATTAAGCCAAAATAAATAGAAATTAAGTAATATATCATTATAATTAATAGAAGTTGCTCTTCTAGCGTAGACCTGTCAAATGATCCAGGTTGGCCCAATGACCCATCAAGGGCTGGTCTCAAACTCTCTAAAATATTAAACTGGCTAACATAAAAAAATTCCATCTTATTATGGTCATTCGTGGGCTGGCCCAACGGCCCGTCAAAAAGCCCGTCATGGGCATCCCCGGTAGGTCCAACCGGCTCACCGCACGCCGCAGAGGATCTTCTTTAGCAGCGGTATGTCTGGCGCGTCGACCACGACGGCGAAGCTCCTCCAGTCGAGCACGTCGGAGTACGGCAAACTCGTAGTGGTCGGCTTGGTTGATGGAGTCGGCCACCCTCGCCATGTTCACCTCGAAGACCCTGGTGTGGAGGCAGAACCGGCTGCCGGGGAGGCCTTCTGAGTACGAGGTTGTCATTTGCCCGGAGTGGACGATGATCTCGGAGTCGTTCTTGCATGTCTGAACTAGCTTCTATTGCACGGCGGAGTTCATTGCCCGGCGAAGAACGCCAAGTTCTTCCTAGAATTATTGCAAGGGAATTAGCTAGAGGAGTTTTTTATTTATTTAAATCGTATTTATATAGCTCTGAAAAAATAAAAAAATATGCTTTGATTTTTTTGTCTATTCAACAGACAGAAATAATAATATACCTATTTTGGGAAACAAGTTTTTGAAACCGTGTGCATGAAAAGGAGATTCTTTTAAACGTTTTCTCTGTTTGGATAACACTGAAATAATATAACTATTTGAGTTGTAAAAAGATTTATATTTAAATTTTTATAATACATAAGAATTATCGTCAAATACATATTTTTATCTCATTTTAATTAACATTATTTTTGTAAAATTAAATTTACTTTTATGTTGTTTGGACTATTGGGCCATAAATGGGCTTTTGTAGCCCATTGAGCTTAAGGGGGTGTTTGGTTGCATGATAATGGAGATTTTTATTTTAATTTTTAAAAATTGTAAGAAAATTTGTCAAAAAAGTATTTGACAACCTTGACAATTTTATATTTTGAAAGTGATTTTCTTCTTAAACAAAAAAAGAGGATCTCACCTCTTTCTTTTTTCTTGTGATCCCCCACTTTGTTTGGTCATGAATGGTAATTACTCTTTTTTGTTATCACATCCCTCCAAACACGATAATTTTATGTAATGAGTTGGTTCACTTTTTATTTTAATATAATTTTTTATCATGAAAGTGTACAAAAAATTATCATGCAACCAAACACCCCATAAGTCTATTCACATCCATTGCATGCATTTTAAATTGGACTGGGCTTGGGTTGTTCAATAAGATGAGTATAGGTTGGGTTAGCCCAAGTCTGCCCATTTGACAACCCTATTTTGACATGCTTGCGTATTTAAAAAAATAAAATAAAGATATTTAAAAACATTGACATAAAATTTTATACAAGATTATAAAATAATTTGAAATGTTAATATGAAACAAAATCAAGATGAAATTTTGACACAGTTCCACTAAAAAAAATTACTAATAAGGTATTATTTACAAGACATATTGAGTGTTGTTATAGAATTATTTCTACAAGAAAACTTGTTAAAATAGTGTTTAAAATTTATTATAAAAATATTTTTATAGTAAATTATTTTTCAACTAAGAAAAAGACAAAACCATTATTTATTTGTGATTTTTGACCTTTTATAATGATATGTGATCTTTGAATCTTTTGTTGTCTTATCCCACTTAAGTTGATCATGGTACATTTTATTTTATTATAAAATTTGATCTTAAAAATATGTAAAATTTATAAATATGGACGGTGAGTCGAGATGTTCGGGATGTTCTCTCTCTCCCTCTCCCGGCCTTCCTTCTCGATCGCACGTAAAAGAGAGAAGATCGGTGCGCTCTCTCGTTCTCTCTCTCTCTGTGGGTTCAACGTCGTAAGGAGCGATCGACGAGAGTGCAATGCAATGATGTTGTAAAGAACGATTTGCCTTTCTTATCCTCATCTTTTTCACTTTGAAAGTCTCTCCTGACGATTGCACGCATGCATGTTCACCCAGGGAGATGGGTTCGCTGGGTCGTCACCGGCCGGAGAGCGGATTCGACGACGAAAATCTCTTCAGCACCGTGTCCCTGGCTCGGAAAGGGAGCCCCGACATGTCGCAAGATGGCTCCTTTTCAGAGTCGACCCGCGGAGCGTACGCCGTCGACGGCCGGAAGATCGACCTCCTCCGGAGCTTAAAGTTCGTACTTTTCAAGGCCAAGATCAATTTACTCCTTCCTTTCGGTCCTGCGGCGATCTTCGTTCATAAGTTCTACGATCACGAGGTGGGTCGTCCGATATCGATCGATCTTATTAGTCTGAGGATTTTCGTTTGTTTATTATTAATATATAAAAATATATCTCCTCTTAATTCGTACGCCGTTGACATGCTCAAACCGGCCGGCTGCAGGGAGCGGTGTTCCTTCTAAGCCTTCTGGGTATCGTTCCACTGGCCGAGCGTTTGGGTTACACCACAGAGTAAGAATCAAATTTATATCATTCCGCATTTTCCATTAATTCCTTGTCTTGGTGGGCATCTGAATTCTCCTCCCTAATTTGCTAGGCAGCTGGCGTTCTACACTGGAGCGACTGGTAATAATTAATTAAGCAAGAATCCTCTTTCCTGGCATCATTTTTGGCGATATAATCCAGTATTCAAGAAGGGCATTCTTTCATGCTCGGCAAAATGTTGCAGTGGGGGGGCTTCTGAACGCTACGTTCGGCAACGCCACGGAGCTGATTATATCGGTGTTCGCCTTGAGGTCCGGCATGATCCGTGTTGTTCAGCAGTCGCTGCTGGGCTCCATACTGTCGAATATGCTGCTGGTTCTCGGTTGTGCCTTCTTCTTCGGAGGGATCGTCTTCTGCAAGAAGGACCAGGTCTTCAACAAGGTCGCCCCTTCATCCGCGCCTCTCTCTGTCTCTCGATCTGCTGCGCGTCTTTGTGTACATATACATCGATCTGTTCAGAGTTAGCTTCATCAGCACGCATCGGCAGGCAGCCGCGGTGGTCAACTCAGGGCTGCTGCTCATGGCGGTGATGGGCCTGCTTTTCCCGGCCGTGCTTCACTACACTCGCACCGAAGTACAATTCGGGAGATCAGAACTGGCTCTCTCAAGATTCAGCAGCTGCGTCATGCTCGTGGCGTATGTATGTTTCCTTGTTTTCCAACTGAAGAGTCACAAAAATCTCTATGATCCTGTGAACGAGGTCAGTTCATTACTACTACTGTTCATCAGAAATTAGAAAACATTAGCACTGTTGCTCTAATTATCTTCTTTTTCTTTTCAAATTTAGGCGTTTACCTCTAGCTTGTTCTTAATTTCTTCTTTTATCATGAGTAAGAGGCGAACAAAAGATCTAAATGTGAAACTTGATTCAGATCTTGGCTTCTGATTCTCAAATATCTCCTGATTAAATTAGCAATCTGTTCAGTAAACGTACTGGATTAGCTTGAACGCAGTGGCTTGACCATTTTGTCAATTCCGAAGCCTTCTTACAGTTGAATGCAAAAAAGCTGCAGTTTTGAGAAGTTGTCCGTTCCCTTCACGTGAGTCAGGCAAAATGAAGATCTCATATGGGTCTGTTTTTTTGCTTCTTATGAACTCAAAATCATAGTGTTTAGGTAGAAAAGCTCAGCATATATAAGCATAATATCAAGTCTATAATATTCAATATAGGACTATCCTCACAGTTCCAACACTTCTCACTGTCAAAGTGGGTAGTGAGAATAAGAGGTAAGATAATCAAGTATTAAAGTAAGATAAATGCTCGCTCTGATATCATCTTACAAACTCCAAAATTATGGTGTTGAGATAGAATGGCCCAGGATTTGTAAGCACAATATCAAGTCTTTAATATTCAATATGAGACTATTCTCACAATTCTAACATCGTTTTTATTTTATCTACCAATTTAGAGAACTGAATTTGTTTCTCTCGCTTGAGTTGAGTAAAAGAATGATGATCCGGTAGTTCTATTCTGGAATGTAGCTTGATGCTACTTGGAGAAAGATCAAAATGCCTCTTCTTGCAAAAATACGGTTAAATGCTGGCATTTGATGGTTAAGTCATAGAAGCCAAAGATGTCTTAGATCAGTGGGTCATTGGTTTGAGATTGTCGTCGATGACGGGGAGGGTGGGTAGTCGGAGATGGAGACGACGACTTTATTCTCTTCTAAAGAAGGGGAAAAGATGGTGCCTTGGAGTGTGTTGGATGCAATTGACCCAGGGCCAAGGAGTTCAGGGCTTGTCAGTGGACCGGGTTCGCAACTCATACTGAACCTCCTGGTTCTCTGTTGCATGGTTGGTGGCTCAGTCTTCTCAGCAGATCACGGTTTGGAACATCACCATCTTTGTCTCTCTGAGATGAGACTCAAGTATCTGCGATAGTGCTTTGGTGCTCCTCATTGGTGGAGAAGGAGATCGAGCATTCGGACTTCATGTTCTTGTCTAGCAGGAGAGTCTTTCATGAACTAACCGAGTTTGGATTATGGCATCTACTAGGCGTATTACATCGGGTGCGGCGAGTGATTACTTTCCTCTGCAAGTTATGCCTTTGGACCACAATCCTTCGTGTAGCCACTATTTCGGTATGATTTAGTGTTTCGTGCACGTGTGATTACAATTGGTGTATGGTAGCAACATATGTGTTTTGCCATTCTTCTAGAACAATGCCAGAACATGGTGAAGAGAACTAGACCACATTGTAGGAAGGTGAGTTGGTTAGTCTTGAAGAGAAGGAGTTGTTGATATTTTTGCAATCCATGAAACAAGGTTAACTAACTTCACTCTAAAATAAAATATTGGAATTGGGTAATGACAGATTTTCATGATTTTGCCTTCCAACAGGTTGATGGACTTAGTTATTGGGATTTTACTTTGAGTGGAATGAAGATGTTTGGGAATCTATTGCTATTCTACTGCAAGTTCCATGTATTTGTGGTCTTCATAATTAATACTAATAGCATGTAGCGTTTCTAAGTCCACCTTCTAGAAAAGCATGTCTACCTTATAATTGGATTTTGCACAGGTCATTAGAAAAAGTCACAGAAAACAACTGTGATAAGCGTTAGAAAGTTATTCTTTGGAATGAAATTAACTTTTCTCTCATCCAAGTTTTGAAGGACCGAACCTGGCTTTGTTAAGAAAATATGATGTACCTGAAGTATTCTCTTTTTGGGGGTTGCACACTGATTCTGAGTGGCAAATAGAACTATGGTGTAAAGATACCAATTAACTATCAGTGGAAGATATCTATTATCTATTAGAAACATGGAATGCAGGTTCTGTTGATCCTGGTTGGGTTTTACCATGTTCGGTCATAGTGCTGGGAGTAAAATCTAATCTCTGGCCAATTCCAGTGTCAGTAATTAAAGCTAATCACTAATGGTTCCAGCCGATCATGGTAGGCATTGGCATGGATCACATGATTGGCCTGGAAAGAAAAAAATTAGGTTTTGACACTCTTGCCCTTAATGCAACCACATGACCAGCCACATTGTGAACATGATATCATGACATGCCACATTTTACACCAAGATAGAAAAAAAAGAATAAAAGATATAAAAATATGTAAAAAAATTTATTATACTCCTATATTTTCAAGGTGTTGCTTAGGTGACAAAGTGCCCCCAGAGGGGGCAAGGCGAAGGGCGCCTAGGCACCCATTGCCTTAAATTACTATTTTATATATTATAATAATAAATAATGTTAATTAAGTGTCAATATCACTTAATTAAGTTGTTTTAGAGTAAAAAAAACTAGTTCTAATAATTAATTTGACTATAAATTAACATTTTGATGAAATATTAGCTAGGATTAAATGATTTTTTAAGTGTTTACAAATAGTAATAGAATTTAAATAGTAAAATTAACTAATTTGTCAAGCTATTTTGTCTATGTAACTATGCACTTCCCACATTATTAATTGATTTGCATAATGTCAAAGTTATTTTGTATCATTTTTACATATATATTTTTTATTTTATCTATTTTATTATATAAAAAAGGCGTCGCCTAATGCTTCGCCTTATCGCCAAGGTGCCAAGGCAATACTGTGTCGTCTTGATCGCCTTGGTCGCCTTGAAAACCTTGTTATACTCTTAACCAGTGCCTAGAAGCTTCTAGGAGCACCTAGAGTGTCTAGAGCTAGTTGAAGGCCCACAAAATTTACTTAAGGACTACATTTCTTAACTCAAAGCAGAAGATAGTTAAGTTTAGATGCGAACAAGTGGACAAAATTTATGGCACCACAAATCTGCTGACCCTTCCTAAACGCAATGCCCAGACCCATTGTATCTTGGTGGGAACACACTAGGCGATAGCCTAGCCAGTTAGAGAAAGCCAATTGGGAATGAGACCACTACAATTGATGACTTGACAACTAGGTCATGCTTCTGTTGATCATCACATTAAGAGTGTGAACCCAACACCATTGCACTAACTTTGATAGTGAAATAAATGCATAGTTACCACCTTAAACCTCTATAAATATAGGGGGTGGTGAAAAGCTTGTTCACGATCATCCATTGCTAATTTAGAGAGACTTGAAGAGGAAAAATGGAAGAAGATGAATAAAGAGAGAAAGAGAGAAGAAAAGAGACAAAAGAGGGCCCCCTACCATTGCCTTCACTATGCCTAGAAGAAGAGAATTTGCCAACCTGCCCCATTGGTCCAAAGACTCCAGTATAGAGGAAAGACTACCAAATTGTCTAGTTCCAATCATCCCTGATATGAGGATGTGTTGCCAAAATCAACCTGATTTACTACATCACCATTGAGAGGAATTTACTGATTTTTTTGGTCCACATGAACCTATCTAAGTAGAAAGTTTACCAAATTTTTATTAAAAGGATGGTTGGATAATACTTAATTAGGGTTACCTTTATAGAACTCTGCATGATTTATCTCTTTCCTAGTTTATCTCTCATATTCAACCATGATTGTTCATAAATATCCTCATTTCCTACTCCTAGGTAGACCTATCAACGGATCTTTGGATCCGATGTTCCAACCTGAAATCGAACCACTTGTCAGCTTTCAAGCGGTAACTCAATATGTTGAGTCTCTTTTAGGTTTAACCTACCCTGAAAACAAAGCAATCTGATTTATTTCAGGGATCCACGATGAAAAGGGCTGAAGGCCCTTTGGGACCTCTCAGGGCGCCACGCCATTGTCTCGCTGCCAGTGCCATGGGTTCACCTTTGCCACTATCATGGGCGACGATTCTCCGGGGAAGGCCATCCACTAGTTCCGGCGCCATGGGTCACCTTCGCCGCCACTGTCAATGATAGCTTCTTTACCCTTCCTTCTTTCAACGGGCTGGCTTGGCTCCAGGTTATCGGAGGAGTATCCTCCCCCTTTGGGGTTGCTAAAAGCGACGATGGCGATGAGCTTTCTTGCCGGCTTGAACTCGAGGGCTTATGCAGGTTCCGGTGACTCCACATGAACTCAAGGGCCTGTGCCGGCTCATCTCTGTGTTGGAGCATAAACGCTAGAGCTTTGGGTAGCCCTAGGAGGCCATCATCCTCCGCGCAACATCTGGGTCACTGACATGGCCGCTGCAAGCCATCTCATCAACAGCCACCACCTACGTGTATGGTGATCTGATCTCAAATTTGTCATCAACACTCCCCCCATCACTTCGGCACCATCTCCAGTGATGTGCTCTACTCGTTCTTCAACTGTCGCTTAGAGGTCAAGATCTAAGAAATCCATCCTGATCGATGAGGCTTCGTCGTGCTCATCTCCGCCTTCGTAAGATCGCCTCCACCGATGCGTGGGGTGGCACGATCGCAGCGGCCCTGCCATGGGTGGCGGCCCTGGTGGCTCTCGTCCTGGCAATGGAGCAACTGTCGTTTCTACGCAAGAAGGGTTCCCTCCCTGGCCCCACCCTCATTGTCACCCTTCTCTACAGCGCCATTCCCATGATCCTTGATCCTACCAGCTACTAGCACCACCTGGCCACCGTTGCCTCCGCCCGCGGCCTCAACACCACCACCATCCGCCAACCAATGCAATGAATGCCCCCATCGCCATCTCCTTCACTCTTTGCAACGACTGTTCTTCTGTCTCCAGGCTCCGCTAGCAGTGGGCAGCCACCGTCGAAGCGGATTTCGGGTTTATGGTTAACCCGATTCAATAAGTTGGTAGATCTCAGATTCAGGCAAAAATTTGATTCAAATGTTCGGATCCAGATCCAGATTCATTGACCTCGGGTTGGCATCCGACCCATTGACATGTCTACTTGTAAGGACCTATTGTTATGCTTCATGATTGTCCAATCATTCTATTTCTTAGAGTTGTACCTTATGATCTATCATGTTCATGTTCTGTTATGTTTCATTGATTCCATAAATATTTGAACTAGTTAGATATCAATACTACCAATTTGATTATGTATTATTGATCATTTTCTTTCATCCTTCGGTCATCAGTGTATTAATATTTGGTGCATTATGCAGATCGGATTCACACTCTTTTCTCCACTTATAATAATTAGTTATCTACACTTTTTGATAAAAAGAATTTTTCATAATAAAGTAACGATATATGAGAAATGGTTCTATAAATTTGGTTGGTTCTAATTCAACAAGGGTAGTACCTTTCCATTGTCATTAAAAATGAGTCTGAGTGTTTGTGGGGCTAGTAAGTCCTAGATGGTTTGATCCATCTTCTAAGGTGCATTGAGGTGGTTAAAGAGGGCTAAACATTGTCATGTTCATTAGAAATGAGTTTGTCTCTGGAGTTAGTAAGTCCTTGATGGTCCAATCCATCTTCTAAGGTATATGAAATGGTCGAACTCTCGAGTATATGTACCATGTATTAGAATTCCATGAGTTTTGGCATACCAAGGCTATGTTTATCGAAGTTTTGCATGTATACTTGCATAACAAGATATGATGAATATAAAGGATAGCACACAATGACTTATGTGAAAGATTTTTAATTTTTTTGAATAAAGTTTTACGGAAACACATTAAAGACAAGTGCTATATGAGGGTCATATAAGATCAAGACATCTTGTAATGACACATTAGAGGTTGAAACATTTAATGTTTGTGAATGACCCTAATTATGATATGATAAATTATGTTATAGTAGCTATGACTATGACGATGCATGCAACCCAAGTTGCCATCTAGAGATATGTCACCCTACCCTTATTATAATGACTTGGTATCATATTATCAGAAAATGTTCTATGTATGAGTGTTGTATGTATATCTCAAATGGCCAAGTAAGGGCCATGACTATGTAAGTGCCAAGAATCATAATGACCAAGGGAAAGGTTAAAGATATGAAAGGAGACTATCTTATAAGTTAAGTATGCCTAAGAATATATATGCCTATTGGAGGGCAGGCAGAGGATGTGTTGCTTTCGCAATCGTAGGGGTGGGTAGTGTGCTAAATGTAGTTCTAGTTGGCCCTGTAAATCATGATAGTAACCGTCAATATCAGCCTACCAGAGTGAGGAGTGGAGTGGATGAAGGATGGTCTATTGTTGTGAGGAGACAAAAGAGGCAGCAATGGCATTTGGAGGAAGAAGGGTATTCTGTTAGGGTAGTGCTTGCAGGATGCCATTCTCCCAGACATTGCCAAGGTTAGGGTGATCAGTTGGAACCGTGATGTGGGGAAGGCCACCCTTGCTGGAGCTACCTTTTCAAGGGGCCACATTAGGAGCTTTGCACAAGCTAATGTTTCTGGTAGGTAGCGGTTGACAACTATTTGCAACGAGTTGCTACCTATGGTCTCCAGGAGGGGGTGGACATGTGGGTGTTGTTATGATAACGACCACCAGACCTCAGAGTGTAGAGGGAGCTGGTGCTACAGGACTTGCTGGGGCTTTGGGCACAGAAGATGATTTTGCCCTCTCTGGAGGGTGGCATCATTCTCATCGATTGTTGCTCTAGATGCACATTCATTGACTTGTGCTGGAGGTGATTCTCTTGGATCATGATCATTCTCCTTTGAATGTCGATTTGAGGTTGTGATCCTTGTGTCAGAGTCACAATCTCTAAGCGTGCCTCGCTCAGTGAGTGCACAATTGTGGCAGGATGGAGGGTCCCTTGTTCTGGGGTATCTGGAAGCATGCCTCAAGAAATTCTATTTTGGCCTACCTCTGGATCTTGGTGGAGTTTGAGGTTAGCACCCAGTCTCTTCTTTGTCAAGAATAGTTAGGATAGAGCCTGGTTTGCGACCATGGTTGAGAAGTCCTTTGATTCAGACTGAGTGGAATTTGCCTTTAGGAAGTGGTACCTAGAGTTGGAGGTGGAGAAAGCTTGTCCTACTTAGTATTGGTCAGTATTGGGTGACTGTGTCAGGCTTGCCGGCCCATGGTTGGTCCATCCCATCAAGCTTGGTCATTGTTGAGTGGATGGAGAGCTTGATCCTTGTGGATATAGTCATTGTCTTGGCAGTATGGAAAAAAGATGTTTTGCAATTTATCGAGAGCCGACACCCCCTTGTGGAGGATGTTAAGATTCTGGTATCATTGTATGATCAGTGGTTTTGATTAGCATTCACTGTGCTGGTCAAGATGCCGTCAACATCGAAGTCTTGTTGGCACCGAAAAAGATGACTGATTAATCAGGATTGCTTTTTCCAATTTTCTCTAGTGCCTCACACCCTCCTAGGAGATCTGGCTTCAATGAGGTAACTACTTTAGGAAGGCCCTTTGCCTCAAGCTTAGATAAAGTATCCAGTGTGTGGCAGTCATCAACTTCTTTTGTGGGAGTTTCAGGTTGAGGCGACGACTCATCTTAGGGTCCCATCGGACCTAGGAAGATGATGGATTCGGGAGTCTTAAATTACCCGGTTCAAGGGGCTCTGGATTGAACTGGCCTAGGTGTGCCAGTCGAATTGGCAGCTTTGGGTGCTATTACTATGGTTCTTGTTCAACCCACAGTTCTTCTTGGTCTGTGTCTTTGGGCCAGCTCACCAGGTGGCTTGACAAGTTGACCATCTTCTTTGTCCTCAATGTCTAGGAGGTTGTTTGCTGGTGCCAGGGAGACCATTGTTGGTGCTGGCTTGAGCAACTTGCTTGTAGCCTGGGCCCAAATGATGAGAAATCCCATGCATCATTTGAAGACAATGCTCAGGGCTTGGTGCTACAAGTGTCAAGTCTTTGGTGCTTGGACATATTGTACTTTGATTTCGAGTTCCTCTGATGTTGTTGGGCTTGGTACCGACCAAGAGTATCACTTACCAACATCTGATGATTAGGATGGAGCATCCCCTGGTTGCAGCTATTTTGGGTCTTCTTGCTTCAATGGTGGACCATACTTTCTTGGTTGTTCCAAAATGTTCTTTTGACTCCTCTAGCAAGAATTTTCTAAGACAGGTTAAGGCTCAAAGAGGAGGCAAGCACTTTTATCCAAGTTAGAACTTTAATGAATAGGTAAATGATAAGGGAGGGGGTGACTAATAACAATTAGTGGAGTATCAAAGAGGAATTGTTCAAGGAGTATGTTATTTGGTGTCCTTTATTGAACTTTGACACCCTCAAGAAATTGTCGGAATATGAGACACTCACTTTGGCTGACAATTTTTTAAAGAAGTGTTGGCAACTATCATGTTGATGGATCCACGTGATGGTGCATTAGGCTTTTTAACTCATGCTCTCTACTTCTCTATAAGAAAGCAGGTGTCTTTGACATCAAGGACTTGGATCTATTAGCCCCCATAAGTGCATCTATAAAATTTTGACAAGGTATACAAATAGGTTAAGAAGATGTGGAGGAGCTGATTAGTCCTCCATAGTCAGCTTTTATCTAGTGTAGATATTCTCTTGATAATTTTATGGAAACTTTTGAATGCATTCATGATCGGAAATTAAAGAAGAAGGAATGTGTGATGTTGAAACTAGACTTTGAAAAAGTCATGATAGGGTAAATTAGAAATGCCATTGTAGGGTTATGTAGTTATTGGACTTTCATAAGAAGATTTAGTGTTGTGTGAGTATAACCAAATTTTTTGTGAACGTAAATGGTGGCTCCTTTGATTTCTTTAAGAGCTCAAGAGGACTCAGGCAAGGTGACCATCTCATCTTTTCTATTTATACTAGTGGGAAAGTCTCTAGTACCATGTTGAAGAAAGCTCTAGCTGGTGGTCTAATTAAGGGGATTAAGTTAGGAGAAAATAGAGTGCAACTTGCATCTACCATTTGCCGATGGCACTTTCTTATTCTCTTCTACCTCCTGGGACATGTATTATACTGTGCATTTTGTTATAACTACTGGAAGCAGTTACTAGAGTGAAAATTAATCACGACATATTTGAATTCATTAGTATTGACATCCAACAGGCAGTTAAGGATAGGGTTCGAAGAGTATTCAATATGCCTTGGAGTTCATTGTTTATCAAATATCGGGGCTTACCTTTGTCTGATGGCATGTCTGGAGCCAAGGATTGGGCAATCCCTCAACCAAAACATGGAAACAAGGATGTAAGGTTGGAAGGACATATTGTTATATATTAAGGGTAGGATGGTTCTGTCTTAGTGTGTTGTAGAACTAACTGTTTTATTGTTTCTTAGTCATTAAAGTCCTATGATGGGTTTGTGATAAAATTGAAGTATGAGAGCTTCCTTCTTTAGGCATGATAGTGACAAAGGGAGAGAGTCTTCATCTTGCCAATCGGAACCATGTGTGTAAGAGCATAAAGGAGGGGATGTAGGATTTTGCAGCCACTTTCAATGAACATGACACCTCTTATTTGGAAACGTAGTCATGATGAGGTCTCCTATTGGAGCAAGATAGTTCCGTGAAAGTATAAATTAGCCAGGGGCAAAGTTGGATAAGTAACTTTACTATAAGCAATCAGTATTTGGAAGGATATTCTTCAAAATTGGCACTTTTTCTCTTTTTCTTCTATTTTTGTAAACAATGGATGGATGACCTTATTTTGGAAGGATCGATAGGTTGGTTACTTGTCTTTTAATCTTTGCTTTTCTAATATTTATATATTAGCTGTGGACAAAGATGCATGTGTTGGGTCACTCCAAATTCTTACAGCCTGGGGGGGTGATTTTGATGGCCGATTTGCTAAAACTAGATCAAAATTGGTCGAATTGGCTCATTCCCATCCCAATTTGGTCAATTCAATAGGGAATTATCACAAATCATCCCTTTAAGTGACAATTAGATTTGCAAGGCTGATCTGATACAGGAATCAGCTGATCCCGATTTGGATTGGTTGATTCTGCAATATATGAAGAAGAAGGATATTATCAATTGTTAATGTCAAAAATAAATAGTTGGAATTGTAGGGGGATGTAAGGGTTGGATAAAATTATAGGAAGTTTAAGAGTGTGCCTTCAACTCATAGATTAGAAAATTTCACCCACCAATAAACAAAGTCGAAATTTACAAATCAGATGGATGTGGACAAGCTAAAGGGTAAACTTCTTGATAGGTTCATTATCTTCCCAATGGTGGGGAAAAGTGGGAAAATCACTATCTTATATAATTATGGGGCTCTAGATTATACACAATAATATAGTAGCAAAGATGTGCATGTGTTGTACTTCAAAAACCAAAGTAGTGGTAAGTCTTGGTCAGCAAATGGGTCAGAATTAGTAATGGAATAGTCTATTTTCAGTTCTGATTCTAATTCTAATAAGGGTTAAGTCATTCCAAAACTGATTTTGTTTAAATTGGAATCATTATATTTCTATTTGATTTTGATTTTTATTTTGATTATGTTATCAGAATTGGAACATTCTAATACATTTTAAAATTTATATTATATATTAATTTTTGTTAAAAAAAAGCTAATAAATCTTATATTATCACTAAAATTTGAAATAATACCTTTAAGATATTATTTTTACTTCTTATCATTTACAAGCATAGTTTTAATCATTTATATATTCTTTATTATTAACTAATGATTTTTAATGATATATATATATTTTATCAAAATTAGGAAAATAGATACGTAATTGAATATTTCTGATTCTGTAAGCTATAAAAATATTTGATTTTGATAGCTTACAGCGTATAAAAAATGGTTCCAAATCTATCAATCATTATCAAAATTGGATCCGATTATCAGAATCTTGGACTTTGTTTGCACCTTTAATAAGAAGGGCTTTTTTTTCTTGATTGACGGAGTCACATATATAATGAAAAAGGAAGTTACAAAGAATTAAAATAAAAAAATAAAAAGGCTCGACCAGCCACTACCAAGGAGGTAGTTGGTGAGATTAGAGAAAAAAGGAGTCAAAATCCAAATATTGCTTCTCGAAATCCTTCTCATCAAAGCAGGGGATATTGGAAGCAAACATCCAGTGCTTCACTAACCAACCAATTCTCCTGATGGCCATCTTTATATGCTCAAAATGCAATAAAATATCCCACCCCACCTTCCTTTGTGTGTCTGCAGACTGATCCCATTTAACAAGATGCAAACCTTTTTTGTCTCCATTGCCTTGCCAGAAAAATCTTGTCCAGTTGCTCTTCAATTTCCTGCAAACCCCCTTTGGGACCATGAGAATAGAGAAAAAGAAGTGGAAGACTATGTAAAACTGTCTTTGACAGTATCCATCTACCTCCTTCTAAGACTAATCTTCCTTTTCAACTTTGAAGTCTATTTTCCATCTTTTGAACCATGCCTTGCCAATCCTTCTTAGTGGTTCCTTTGTCTGAAAGGGTTAACCCTAGGCATTTGATGGGAAAAATTGACTACTGGATATTATAAATTCTTTGGATGAGATCTCTTTGGTCTTCTTGAATACTGATCCCAATGAGCTCACTTTTCCTGACATTAATTTTCATCCCAGTAACTGGTTGAAAAAAGTGGAGTAAACTCAATAAGTTGAAGCCATTTATTTGACTTGGCTACAAAAACAAGAGGGTGTCATCAGCCAATAAAAGGTGTGAAATATGCATATTATAGCTGCCCACATGGATGCCCTCAATGAGTCCTGCTTTGCTAGCTCTGACCCACATTATACTTATCACTTGACTCACAATGACAAAAAGAAGGGTGAGATGGGATCTACCTGCCTAAGGCCTCTAGATGATGAGAAAAACCCCTCTATAAGCATGCTAATGACTTATGATGTATCTACAGGATTTCAATGTAGTTAGAAGACCAGGAGAAAGATTAAACCAAATGGACATATCAACATAAATGGTTTGCTTCATTGATTGAGTGAATATGCATGTTCTGGTGGAAATTGATAGCAATAAATTGAATTTAACATGTTATAATTTTGTTTCAAATTTTGAGTTGAATGATTCTTTGGGTTTGCTAATTGGGTGAGAGTGTTGTGTCCTAGGTACCTTTCACAATCTTAGAGTCTTCTCTAACCACTTTCTATTTGGCATCAAATAAGGAAACAATGCAGGTTCAATGAGAAGGGAATTTAGGTTCGAGTTGTCATGGTTCAGGGATCTAGTGTTCTTGGATAATTTTAAGAAATAGTGGAATAAATCATAGCGTCAGATCCATCGGTAGCACTATCATTTGTCACTAAGCTCAGGTAAGTTAGGTAAAATTTTTAGAGATCGTTTGAAGGCATCAACACGATTTCAACAACTAAAAGGGATATTTTTCTTGAGAAATTGACTATTTCAAAAAGCTCAATGATAAATGAACCTTATGTGAGCAACAATAGAGTAAATAGATGGAGGCAAAAATGAAGTATAAAGAATGGTCGATGAGAGAAGATAATAAATGGAAACAGAGATCAAAAGAGACATGGAGGAGAGAGAGTCATATAAATATGTAGTTCTTTTATGCACAAGTCACCTTAAGGAACATAAGGAACAGTCTACATCAAATACAAGTGGAAGCTTTGGGGTTCTATGAAAAGTTGTTCAAGGAAGATGCAGAATGGAGTCATTTATTGAACTTTGACTTACTCAGAAGCTTACAAAGGGTGGAGCAAACACGTTGGTTGACAACTTTATGAGGAAGAGGTGTTCCATGCCATGCATCTGATGGATCCCTTTAAAGTCCTAGGCCCAAACCTATTCTCAACTAGTTTCCACCAAAAATGTTGGGATTTTATTAACAATGCCTTTATGCTAGTGCTTATAGAATCCAAGAAGACTCCTAGAAGCATTAGATACTTGAACTCTGGCATCTTTGGTTCTCCTACATAAGAAGGCAAATACTAGTGATGTAAAAGATTTGTGTCCTGTTAGTCTACTAAAGTGTAGTTACAAAAATTGTTACCAATGTCCTTGATAACATACTAAGTAGGTTCTTAGAGAAATTGGTTACCTTCTCTTAGTCCATCAAAGATAGATATATCCTGGATAGCTTCATGATAGCACACAAGTGCCACCATGGTCAAAAGGCAAGAAAATATAATAAATTATTTTAAAATTAGATTTTGGAAAAGCATGTGAAAGGGTATGTTGGAAATGCCCAAGTAGAATCATGGTACTCCTGGTGTTCAGAAATGATATATCAACTAGATCATAGAATGCATTAGAGTGGCCAAATTCTCACTTGAGGTCAATGGAAAATCCTTCTAATAGTTTAGTTGCTCTAGACGTCTGCGGTAAGGTGACCATTTATCATCTTTGTTGTTTGTTCTAGTAGGTCAGGTGCTAAGCAGTATGTGGGAGGATGCTAGAAATGGTGATTTTATTGAGGGTATATTGGTGGGAAGTAACAAGGAACATGCAACTCACCTTCAATTCAATGATAATATTCTATTGTTTGCTACATAGAAAGAAGCAATGTGGTAATATGAGGGTTTTGCTAAATTTTGCTAGAGTCAGTTATAGGGTTGAAAATTAGTAGGGACAAATGCAACATTATTGACATTAATTTGCAATAGGACATGTTGAGAAGAGTTAAGAAGATATTTGATATACATGTTTTGACTCTTTCAATTAAATACTTGGGTCTCCCATTCTATAATAGAGTTATGAATAAAAGGGGTGGGAGAATCTGATCCTCAAGGTGGAAAATAAGTTGCAGAGCTGAAAAGGTAAATTGATCTTGTCAGGTGAGAGGTGGATGTTGTCAAAATGTATGCTCTAAAGCATTCCTCTATACTAATTTTCTATTCTTAAAGTCCCCAAGGAAGTATGCAAGAAGTTGGAAAGTATTAGATCAAAATTCTTTTAGTAGGACAAAGAGAGGAAAAGGTTTCTATCTTGTAAGATGGAATCATCTGTAGGAACATCAAGAAAGGTAGACTTGGGCTAATGCCAGTGAAAATAATGAATAACGGCCTCCTTACAAAGTGATTATGAAAGCTTAACTCCCTGCTGGATCTCTATGTGGGAGAAGATAGTATGATCCAAGTTATAAGATCAGCTTCAATGATAGATGGATTTAAGATCAGTTTCATTGATAGATGGATCCGCAACTTTAACGATGGGCAAAGTTTATCACATTGGATGAGGTATTCTTCATAACTAGGAATGGGATGGGAGGAAGACCCTTTCCTAGAAAGACCTATGGGTGGGCCATGAGAAGCTCGCAACCAGGTTTCTTGATCTCTTTATAATTGCTTCCTAGAAAGATGAAGGAGTCTTTTCCATGTGGAAGCAAGAGTTGGTTGGTTTAGAAGGAATTTCAAATATGAAGAAATTGGTCCATTTGCCCATTTACTGGAAGTCATTAGAAACCAAAGGTGCTCAGCTGCCCGGGAGGGCAAACTTTTATACATTTCTTCAAAAGGTAAAGGTTTCTTAGTGATGCCAACTTGTAAAAGGATGAACCAGTGGGCATGGAGGTCATTTGGTGGAGGTATATGTGGAATTCAACTCTTTCTTTCATGATGATCTTTTCTTAAGGAAATATACAAAAATAGTGCCAACTAGAGTTTTGTCCAAATCTGTTTCTCCATTCAATCTGCAAGATATGTCTTCTATTGGTGTTATGAGGAAGATTTCAATCACCTATTTTTGAGATGTGGAATTATCAACTCATTATAGCACGCACTCTTCTAGAGTTTGATTGATATATTCCCTAGCCAAATTACCATAATGTAGTTTCAATGTCAATGCAGTGGGATGGCTTGAACTATGGAGGGTGACATCAAGGTTTTGGTCTACTACTCTAGTGGCTATGATTTGGACTCTTCAGAGCTCATCATTCATCCTTCACCATGTGGGCTTCTTTGTCAATGATTCGTTTTATGCTCATTCAGGTTCTCACACGGTTTGGACTCACTTTAAAAACAATCTACTCAAATGGAAGTACTTTTGTCTTTAGTCTCTCCTAATCACTACCACCTCGGTGGTGGCCTAGGGCTTTTATTGTTTCTTTCCCTCTTTATACTCTTTTATACATGTAATTATTTCATTTCCTCAAATTAATTGAATTGTACCTTTTTCCACCTTCAAAGAAATGAGAAGAGTGGTAGGAATATCATGTTAAGCATTTTACTATTGCCTCATGTTGGAGTTTGGTTGATTTGTGAGTGAACTTTTTCTACACATTTAAATGGCAACTTATAAATTAATGAAATTCTATTGCTATTTTACATCAGCTACTTGTTGAAAAGAAAAAAGGATAGAATTTATTGATGCCATAGATTTTGCATAGTATTATCTTTCTTTAATTAGTATGTATTTTTTTACTTGACATTTTTATAATTTGTTTCTTTCATTTCATTGGTACAGGGAGCAAGCCAGGTTGAAGAGGGTTTGGAAAATGAACTTCCTGATATCTCTAAATGGGATGCAATTATTTGGCTTGCACTTATTACTTTATGTATATCAATCTTATCAGAATATTTAGTAGATGCCATTAAGGTGATTTGGATATACTCAAATTAATTTGATATCTATTATTGTTATCTTCATGTTTAATTACATAGAATAGTCATGAAATTGTTTATATAGTACTTACAAATCTTGTCTCTACCCTCTAGTGACTGCATTTGTCATCAACTTGTTTTCTCATTGAGTTGAGTTTTCACACTAGAAGGATGTGTAAACCATAAAGAACTGCTTTGAATTCTCCAAGTATAGAAAAATAGCAAAATTTTGAGGCTTCTATCTTGGGCAAGTTTCCATCCATGTATAGGGAAGCCTCAAGATTTATGGACTTGTATAGGAAGGTGATGTTAATGAGACTAAAGGAAAGCTATATGGATGATTAAG
The DNA here is from genome assembly GCA_036172225.1 of Cryptocoryne crispatula var. balansae. NCBI lineage: Eukaryota > Viridiplantae > Streptophyta > Magnoliopsida > Alismatales > Araceae > Cryptocoryne > Cryptocoryne crispatula. Next base: position 22,559,910 of record CM069919.1, read on the forward strand.
CTCTTCAAAACATTGGCTCAAGATTCTTGTGATGCATGGAAAGCAAGGGAGCTAAGATTAGGAAAAAAAAATTTAAAAGCTGCTTCTTTGTTTTGCATGCTCAAGATGTACTACTCTAAACAAAATTTTATGGTCTTTACAAGCTTGATTTATTTATTATATTAGCTTGGGCTATTGTTGCATTATCTGTTTTCTCTTTACCCACCAATATATGTGTAGGATAATCTTGGCTCATATATAGTTAACATATTGAACTTTTGGGGTAATTGGCAGGGAGCTTCAGTTGCATGGAAAATACCTATTTCTTTTATTAGCGTTATTTTGCTTCCAATAGTTGGAAATGCAGCAGAACATGCTAGTGCTATTATGTTCGCAATGAAAGACAAGCTTGTAAGGTTTTCTTTTTAATTTTTTATTTTACTTGTCTTGTTTGATAATGGCATGCTGCTTACAAGTTGTTGTATGTTTTTCAGGATATTTCCCTTGGTGTTGCAATTGGTTCATCTACACAGATAGCCATGTTTGGGGTAGGTATAAGGTGATGTTCTAGTATGTTGATGTCCTAAAAAACTATCTGTTATCTCAGTGCATGTTTCCTCATGTCATCTTTGTGTGTAGCTTTTCCTAATCGCTCTTGTAATATGTTAGTGACTTGTTCAGAAAAATCTCAGCATATATTTTGTTGAGTCAAGATCTTTTTGTGGTGATGTAAGAGATTAGTCCATGGGTGATGGTCAAGCACATAAATCTATGTGAGCGTAGAAAATGAGAAGATTAAGGTGTATTTTCTGTTGTTGAAACCTCACATCTTTGCATCTCGTAACAAGTAAAATAATATGTAAGATGGTGAGTGGTATGGGGTATTGCATGGCATGGCATAGGCGTATGTGCTTATGGAGTATGGTTTGGTATTTTCAATTGGGCAGACATGAGGTTATAAGTGGGTTCTTTGAATTAAGGTCAGACTTCTCTTCATTGATCCTCAGGCAGATTCGATATTATTTACATTGAGAAGTGGCTCGAAAACCCTTGACTGCTAGGGTAATGCATGATACAAAATGATATTTGTATATGAACAAAATAAATAATTTATGTTTGATTTCTATTTCTTTGTAACGAAATGAGTATGCATGATTTTTTTTCTTGCATTCTTTCTCTTCCTCGATTTTTTTTCCAGTGAAGGGTAGGGGATACTGCATTTTTGTGTCTCTAGATTTGACTAGTGCCATTACTCAGACCTAAACAAGATAAGGCCAGCCTGGGAGATCCAAGACTTTGTGCTCTCTTCATCACTATGGGTGACCTATGTTGATTGGTCTTCTTATTTGAAATTTTAGCTTCCAACTTGGTGCTCAATACTCACTTAGCTTGGTGCTCAGTCTACCTTTGACATTGGCTAACTATCAGTTTGTTGCTAGTTTGGTGCCAGATCAACCTTTGACTTTGACCCAAAGTTGGTTCCCAATATGGTGCCTGGTTGACTATTGACTTGGTGGCCAATCAATTGAATTGATGGCTAATGTTGACTAGACAGCCAGTTAGTCACCTCGGTGATTGTCGGTTGACTCGATAGTTGATGTTGACATGAAGGCGTGACTTAATGGTTGATATTGACTAGATAGTCAATCAATTGACTTGATGGTCGATCTTGACCTAGCAGCCGATTGGTTGACTTGTAGGTTGGTCAGTCAACTTAAGGCATGCCAATTGACTTGATAGTCAATGAATCAATAGTTAGTTGGTTGACTTGAGGCTTATCAGTTGACTTGATGTCTGATGTTCACCTAGTGGTCAATTAGTTCACTTGACAGGCATTGACTTGATGGTCGATCAGCTGATTTGAGGCCCTATCGGTTCACTTGATGGCTGATATCAACTTGATAGATGATCGGTTGACTAGATGGCTGATGTAGACTTGATGATTGGACAGTTGACTTGATGGTCGATATTGGATTAGAAATGCTCGATGAGTCTACTAGATTTAGTGCCCGATTGATCCTTGGTTTTGACACTAGGTTGCCTCTCAGGTTTTGTACCTTGCTGATCATCGTATTTTGTACTTAGTCAACTTGGCTTGACCTGGGTCCAGTGGCCAGCTAGTCCAGTTTGATTCTAGTCAAATTTTGTTGACTACTAGCTTTGTGTATGACAATGCGAGACAACCTCTAAAATCAAATCGTAGACAACAAATTGATGTTATATGCATGTGTCAAGGCATTTTTGAAAATCCAAATATCAACTAAATTGAACTAGAAGTAGACCCAAAGTTGTGGCCCTCAAGTGGGCAGGGACTGAGGTAGTTGATCTTTCCAAGTTAGGACACTCAATAATCAACACTGATCTAAGTAATTCGAGATAGGTCCTTTAAGAAAATGCTGACAATGATTTGATTAAATGAGCTATTCTTCTATTTTCACATATGTCACGGTAGTTTAACAATTAATAAATGAGCAAATATAACCTACAAAAAGAGAGTCATACTGTCATATCTCCATGTCAGGGTGTGGGTGACTAGTTGTCCACTACTATAACTGACTTATACAACTAAAATAGTACACAACTTTGCACCCACACCTCCTATGGTGGTAACATACTACATATTCATCAAATTTGATTAGAATAGGTTGATGGACCCACTAGTATCAATGCGGTGTCTTCCGATCCACTCATATGTCACATCAATATTGTATCACATTTTTACTCATAAAATGGAATGTCAAATCAATGTATAGATTGTCTTTCAACAATTGAAGCCAAGCCAAAAATGTCCTAAGTTCATTGTATGTCATCGACTTGATTATGCCTAATTACGGCACCTTAAAACAACAAGGGATTTTGGTGATGACTATTCACAAAATCGAGTTGTGCCTCAAGGGCATTGTAGTGGCTACATTGTTGCGGAAGCCTCCTTCACCCAGAGGAGGAGGCATTGCAGGGGGTGACCATGGGGTCTAGGCAATGGTGAGGACCTGGAAGGGTTGGCACAGGGGGGTGAGGGAGGATCCTCTATGATGCAACAGATATGGGTGCAGGGGCTAGCGAAGGTTGTGGGAGGGCCGAAGGTAGGAAGGGGATTGGGGGGGTTTATGTTGGGGTTCAAAAGCAATGGGTTTGGGACTTACTTAAGGTCTAGATAGGGGAGGGGTGAGCTGGAGGAAGGAGAAGAAAAAGATAGAGGAAAGGGGTGTCATGGGTGCTCAAGGAGCATCAGAGGAGCCCAAGGGTGTTTTGGTTGGTGGTGGTGGAGAGGTCCAATGGGGCTCACAGTGTCGGGCTTTCTTGGGGTGGTGAGGGAAGAGTGGCTGGTGCAGTGACATAGGATGGTTCTCAAGGGCTCAGGATGAGCTTGGGGAAAAGGGGTTGTGTAGGAGCTTGACAAGGAATGAGAGCTTTGAAGGAGACAAAGGAGGGAGGGAGGGAGGGAGAGAGAGAGAGAGAGGAGGGGTCAAGAAGAAGAGGATCTCGGGGTTGGAGGGGAGTCGAGATGGGAAGGTAGAGGGGGATAGGAGAGTGACAATTAGGAAGAAACAAGTATAGTATACCCCTAACTAATCATATTTATTTTTATATATTTTGTAAATAATAACCTTTGTCAACTTGCCCATGGTCTAGTGACAACGTCCATGTACATGATGTGGATCAAGTAGAATCGAGTCCGGGTGTCCTTATCATCCAGTCTACTTAGTTTGACTCTAATTAATGCTTGTTTGATCTTGGTCTGATGCTTAGTTGGTCTAGTTTGGTGTTTTTATTGGGTTTGTGCCCGTTAGCATAGTTTGCTTCAGTTACTCTTGTTTGATTCTGGTTTGACACCTAATTGGTCCAGTTTTGTCCTGGATAACTCTTGTTGACTACTAGCTTTGTACCTAGCTAGCTTAGTTTGATCCCATACAACTCTTCTTGCTCCTGATTCGGTACCTAGATGGTCTAGTTTGGTCCCGCTCAACTCCTATTTACTAGTTTTGTGTCCAGTCAAATTATTTTGGCCCCATTCAACCTCTGTTGACATTGGTTTTTATGCCAAATTCGCTTGCTTTGACTTTGTCAACTATTAATTGAGCTCAGTTTGGCACTCAGTTGGTCTAGTTTGGTCCCAATTAACTCATATTAACTATCAACCTTGTGCATAGTGGGCTTAGTTTAATCCTAGGCAACTCTCGTTGACTGTTAAATTTGTGTTCGGTTGGTTTAGCATGATGGTATTCAATATATGTTTGCTCCTAGTCTAGTGCCTAGTGGGTTCAGTTCTGTTCCAGTCAACTCTTGTTGATGTTGGGTTTGTGTCCATTTGCGTAGCTTGACTCCAGTCAATGCATGTTTCATCTTGGTCTAGTGCCCATGGGCCTAGTTCTGTCCCAATCAAATCCTATTGATTGCTGACTTTGTGCTTGGCCTGCTTAGATTCACTATAGTCAAAGCTTGTTTGATGTCGGTTCAACGTCCATCAAGTCTAATTTAGTCACGGTCAAAGTCTTGTCTATATCATTCGAGATGTGAGGTAGGGTGAAGGACTCAACACTTCGTTCGCCCCGAGCATTTGGGGTGGGCACCTCCGGTGCCCAAAGTGTTTTTATTAATTTATTATTATTTTTAGCAGTATTAAATACTTGAAATATTACATAAAATTTGAAAATTTGAAATAAAAGTAACAATTTAATAACAACATTCTAAGAACAAAAAAATACTAATATTATTAACAAACACAACACCATAAACTAACAAGAGAATTAAATCTAGCATAACTAGTAAATTAAACAGAATTCAAGACATACGAGTATCAATCACTAATAAACTTATACTAGAGACATGGTAAAATACAATCTAAAATAAACAAAGATATTATAACAAAATAAAAAATACAAGATGTTAAAAAAATAAACACCTAGATATTTATATGCTTAAAGGAACACAAAAAAAATCAATCCAACGCACCTCTGAGACTGGTAAAAGACTACAAACCAATTGAAATCTAACTTTCAATGTAAAATACCTAAATATAAGTAAAGCATGATGTTAAAAAATACTAAGCAACCAACTAAATATTTATGTGCTTAAATGAACTAAAAAAATTCAAACAACTTACCTCTAAGACTCTAGACTCACACTTCCACCGGAAGAATGACAACTTCCGGTCATATTGGTGGGGTTAACAAATAGCTTAAAATCGACCAATAACCTTAGAACATGTTTAGAATAAAAAAAATATAAACAAGTGAACAACTCACCACTAAGCACTAAGACCAGCTGGAGGGCCTATCAACTATAAATCGAACCAAATACTAATGTTAGATGCAAAATACTTAAATATAACCAAACTATGATGTTAGATATTTATGTGCTTAAAAGAACAAAAACATCAAGCAACTTACGTCGACCAGCATAGGAGTTAGACTTCTTGATGGAGCCAAATTCTTGGTAAATTTTAGATCTTTTCATATTTGACTCTTTGACAGGATTAGTCTGTCAATAGAATTTGCAAAGGTCCTTTTTTATAATATGCTACCTCTATATACGAGACATCCACCATGAAATAATATATACAGTGAATTTTTTAGATAAGTCTTCTGACTGGTTACGTTTGCTGGGGGCGTTGCCCCGTCACCTCCTCCCCCCACCGGCATTTCTCTCGTCACCCCCGGCCGTGAGGGCCGTTTCGCCCCTTCCATACCCCTGGGAGATCCAGTTTCCTATTCTTCTCCACCTCGGCTAGGAGCGCCGTTTTCCCCTTTCCACCCCAGCGAAGGTAGCGCCGTCATCCCCCTTCCAACCCCGGGCGAACGAGGTGGGTTTTCTTCTGCCCTTGTCCTTCTTGATCTCCTGCTTCTCCTCTGTCACCAGTCGGGAGTGCCATTCCCCCCTTCCTCTCCTTCGTCCGTTTAATCAACCAAGGAGGTTCGTGCCGACGAAGATCATCGTCATCAACCGAGCCCTCCGACTGATCCCCTCCCACGCGAGGGCTGCGGACCTGGTCAGCAGCGAAGGAGGCCCCTCTAGCGATCCCCGGAGCAGCTCCCCCCCCCCTCCGATTCTCCTCCTCCGGAACTATCTGCACGAGACCTCCCTGCCTAGCACCCTTCCACCAGACGAAGGAGAAGAAGAAGGGGGGGGGGCGACAAGGGAGGGAGACGATGACAAAGAGGCAACGGTAAGGCACTCCTCTGGGGCCCCTGCTGGCGTCGCCTGCTCCCCCTGCATGCGGCACCCTCCAGACAACGAGGTCGAAAGGGCTCCATGAAGACGATGGTGCTCCGGAGCAGCCGAGCGCACCTTTACGCGCCGTCGGGCGCAGCTGCACATCGCCACAAGACCCTGTGTGGCCAGTCGAGACAAAACCACCCCCGACAGGGTATGTGGCCCCAATCCGCACGACTATGCACCGTCCCGGGAGAGCGGATCACCTCAGTCTCGGGGTGGAGGGAGGTCTCGCAGTCTTCAAAGATGTGAGGACACATGGTGTCACGGAAAGCGAAGCGCTAGTGCACTTTAATGATGACACAACGTCTTTTCAACTTCCCCAGAACTTACTACCGAGCCTATTTAACATGCTACCGAGCTTTGAAGATCTATTACCGACCGTCTATCAACTCGCTACCGAGTTACCGAAGCTCCACAGACTCACTACCGAGCTACCGAGGTTCCAAAGATATACTACCGACCCTCTATTAATCCACTACCAAGCTAGTTTAATTTGCTACCGAGCCTTTAAGGACTTATTACCGAGACCTGTTACAGTTGCTACTGAGCTTTGAAGATCCACTACCGACTGCCTATCAACTCGCTACCGAGTTACCGAAGCTCCAAAGACCCACTACCGAGCTACCGAGGCTCCAAAGATTCACTATCGACCCTCTATTAATCCACTACTGAGTCTAGTTTAACTTGCTACCGAGCCTTTAAAGATTTGCTACCGAGACTTATTACAGTTGCTACCGAGCTTTGAGGATCCACTACCGACTGCTTATCAACTTGCTACCAAGTTACTGAGACTCCAAAGACCCACTACCGAGCTACCGAGGCTTCAGAAACCTACTACCGACCCTCTATTAACCTACTACCGAGCCTTGAGAATCCACTACCGACCGCTTATCAACTCGCTACCGAGTTACTGAGGCACCAAAGACCCACTACCGAGCTACCGAAGCTTCCAAGACCCACTACCGACCCTCTATTTACCCACTACCGAGTGACGTCATATCTACTTTACGCCCTATTTAAAGCGCACTGACGCTTCGCTTTCCGCGACACCAAGTGTTCTCACGCCATTGAGGACTGCGGCAGCTCCCTCCACCCGGGGACTGAGGTGATCCGCTCTCCGTCCCCTGGGGCTACCTCGCGCAGCCATGACCCCCACCGGGGTTACTCGCTCAACCACCATCGCCAGTTCGCCTGCGGGCAGTCTGCGCTGGCCCGGTCCACACCCTAGACTCGGTCCAAGCTCAATTCGACCGGGTACAAATCCGGTTCAGGCTGATTGGAGTCAGTTCATCTTGGTTCAGGTGTTCTGAGCCGGTCTGAGGCCAGTTCAGGCTGTTTTCAGATCAATTCTTCGGTGTGGTTCGGGGCCAATTCGGGTCCATTTTGACCGTCTTAACTTCGGTCTGCTTTATGGGATGTTTGGTGTATGATAATTTTTTGTACACTTTCATGATAAAAAATTATATTAAAATAAAAAGTTAACCAACTCAGGATATAAAATTTTCATGTTTGAAGGAATATGATAACAAAAAAGAGTAACTACTATACATGACCGAATAAAATGAGAGACCACAAGAAAAAAGAAAGAGGTGAGTCCCTCTTTTTTTGTTAAAACCACTTTCAAAACATAAAATTGTCATAGTTGCCAAACACCTCTTTTAACAAGTTTTCTACAATTTTTAAAAATTAAAATAAAAGTCTCCATTATCATGCAACCAAACACCCCATTAACTTCGGTATGCTTAGTCCATTGGCGGTGTTTCTAGCGCTTTTAGTTGATCTGTCCTCCATCACTTATGCCAGAAGAATGACAATGTTACGGAGCTTGTTACAAGCTTGAAACTGACACTAAAGACATTAAAAAATGTTTAGAAATAAAGGGACACAAAAGATGTAAAGAAAAAAACAAACAAATCGTCGCATTGCCGCTTAGATAGGAGAATATGGCACATGAGGAGGAGGATGACAGTGGCGGCAGTGAGGCTAGCTAGTGATGGCGCGAGCAGTAGAACGGGAGGGATCCGTTTCCATCGAGAGGGGGGCTTGGGGCTTCTTGGTTAGGCAAGTGGGAGAATAGGGACGGGGGGGGGGGGGGGTTAGCTTAACTGGATTTGGTTAAATGGGACAAAGGCACTGGAGGCACCGAAGGCATTTGCCTCAGGCAAAAACTGACAAAGCAAGACAGATTTGGACTGCTTCGCCTTCTCTCACCACCTAGGCAATTGAGTTGAGTGCCTCTAACAATAGAGAGTCTTGTTTATTGTGGATAATGCCTAGTCGATTAAGTTTGACCTCAGTCAACTCTTATTGACTGTTGACTTTATATCTGATCAACTTAGTTTGACCCTAGTTAACTCTTGTTTGATCCTTGTCCACAACCCGGTTGATTTGGTTAAGTCTCGATCAACTCTTGTTGACTATTGGCTTTGTGCCAGATCATCTTAATTTGACACAAATCAACTCCTATTTGTTGCCAACTTTGTAACTGGTTGGCTTTCCTAGTCAACACTTGTTTAGTGTAGGCTTTTCACCTGGTCGGATTAAATTAACCTTGGTCAACTCTTATTTGATCTTGGTTTGTCACTTGTTTGGCTACAAGTCGACCCCTGGGTCTACTCCAGTTGACTGCTTGCTTGGTCGGCTTTACTTGATTTTGGTCAACTCTCATTTGACTAGCTTTGTGCACGGTCACCTTAAGTTGACCCTGGTCAACCTTTGTTTATTCTTAGTTCGTGGCCCGGTTGGTCTAATTCTATTCTGGTCAACACTCAATGACTTCTGACCTTATGCCTGATCACCTTGGCTTGATGGTTAGCCGATCTTTGACTTGGAAATTTGTAGATCTTCACTTGATAGTTGTTAGTTGGTCTATCCCTAACGTGGTGGCCCATCAATTCTTGCTTGGCAGTGTCTTGACTTCATGGCCGGTTGGTCCGCAACATAGAGACTTAGAAGCCATTTAGGTCTTGACTTGATGGTCTATTCTTTATTGGTCTTTGATTTTGATTTTTTTATGTATCGCATTGGCTCTAACTTCTTAATGAGCTTTTATGTTTTTTTACGTCCTCTTCTTTTAGAAGGCATTACCCACATTGTGCCTGATCTTCTAATGGACTTTCATATTCTTTCCACCTCTCCCCTTAGGAGGCACTACCTACCTGTTTGACCTACTGCACTCAATTATCTATAAAAATAATCAATCGTAAAATGACTAAAATTCAGCCGACTTTCTTTTGTTAATTTGGCAGATTAGAAAGACATCATGGAAGGATTTCAATGAATATCTTATAACAATTGTTTCTGTTGATAAAGCTTCACATATGTTAATAAGTGTTTATATTTGATCTCCATCCTAGAAGTTAATGTGCTTTTGTTTACTTTTTCTTTTCTTTTACTTTTCCTCATGTTAGCTTTGTTGTATCTTGTCGATGCAGATTCCTTTCTGTGTGGTCGTAGGGTGGATAATGGGGCGTCCAATGGATTTAAATTTTCAGCTATTTGAGACAGCATCACTCTTCATAACAGTTTTAGTTGTTGCCATCCTAGTACAGGTATGTATCAAAGGCTTAAGAGAAATTTTGCAACACTAAGCTCCTTTCTGACATTTAGTCATTGCAAATATATTTGTGGCTTGGTGATGTGGATAAAGATCAAGTGAATCTGCTTGCTGAACATCATCTAAGATAAACAAGGGATGTCGTGAAACATTTTCATACGAGACTCCTAGCTCTTAGATGTCAATATTATGTTCTAGCTAGTATCTTGAATTTGAGGATGATGCAGTTTTACTCAAGTATATGTCACATTCTGTCTTTCTCATTTTCTTCAGGAAGGAACGTCTAACTACTTCAAAGGGCTAATGCTGATCCTGTGCTATCTAATTGTAGCTGCTAGTTTCTTTGTACATATAGACCTTCCATCAGGTAGTTCATTATCATGCCAACTGGCATTTTTTGCAAAAATTTTTATCTTCTTATTTCACTTGTTATCTGCTTCCAAGTGTTATTTTTCTCTTATGTTTGAAAGCTTTTTATTTCTCATGATACTAGCTTTTGGGAGTTCTGGCAGAGCCTTTTACGAAGAATTGCATCCAAAATTTGCAAGTAGATATTAATTGAAGATGTATATTTTTAAGAAAATTACTCAAAACTATTTCCATCTATATTTTGTTTCGATTTACAATCTCCACTTCGGAGTTTAACCATGGCTGCTTGGAAAGTTGCTCAACTAGATTCTACACTTCATCATGGTTTAAATTGGAAAAAAAGATGCAGAATACAGACTTGGGGCTTGCTAATCATTGATAAGTTTTAGGGTGCATTTGATTCGAATTGTGTCAGAGATTTTAGCAAAAATCTCCAAAAGCCAAACCAAATGCAAACTTGTGTGACCAAGTGTGCCTCAATAGGGAAGAGAGAGAGAGAGAGAGAGAGAGAGAGAGAGAGAGAGAGAGAGGAGAGAGAAGGTATGTAGATAATATGCCAAAAGCTAGTTTTTCTTAGCTTTTGCATATTATATATGGTGGGTGATGCAATGAGCACACCAAATGCTCTCCCTAAGAGGTGTTTTACTAATAGTCAATTTTGAAATTTGTAGTACAAACAAACTTGTTAATGCAAGTGCCTCTTTGTATCTATTTTGATATTAATACTCTATCTTTTAGAAATATCAATATTAAAATTGATATTGTATCATGTTTGATATTCTAATCAAATTAATAGGGCATTAACCAGGAAAATATATGGGTGACTTTGGCAATCTCCATACTTCAATGATTTGTGTTTGTGGGACATGGAAATAGTGGGTTGTAGAACAAGTGATGATAGGATAAGATCAAATCTATGGTAATGGTTCACTTGCCTTATGTTGTCAAATGACATGAAAAATCATGCAAGTGAAGTTTCGTAAATGTTTTGGGGGGATCTTAGCTTGGTTCATTCTTGTAAATGACGTGGAAAATCATGCAGATGTCCAGTCTCATGTCAACTTCAAATGAAGGATCATGTTTAGGTTCTGATATTGTTTTCAAATATTATTTTATTCTTAGTGCACCAAATAGACCAAGGCATAGTAGCTTAAGACTAAAGGTTTTAAAGGGCCAGACTTGAAAAGAAAGATGGTATTAGTAGGTTCTATCCTCTGAACATTCCAACTCTTGAAAAGAACTCTTCAGAGGAAGTTGATAATTCCACATTTGATAAAAGCTGAAGCATAGTTTCTTTCTTACTATCGCAAAAACACAAGTTGTGGAGTCCTCTGAAAAAATATTTTGGAGATAGCATTTGGTTGGATGTCTTTCCTTGCCAATATTTTATAAGAACTTGATTTTGATGGGTAGGGGTGTTACCCCAATAGCTTGATGTCACAGGACTTCCACACCTCCAAAGATCATTTTACGCATGGAAGACTTAGTTGTGAATAAATAATTTTTACATGGCAGCCAAAGTAGTGTATCCTCTTTATTTTCAATACACATGCAATCTTCAAGGAGCACCAGCATTTTAGAGATGCCACCTGTTTTCTCCTCAAGGTTCCTTATGAATTATAAACACATTTTCACTCTGTCATCTTAGCTACAACCAACATTGACTCATGGGTTGCAACTTAAGCTGAACAAAATAGGAAACATGTTAGCCAAGGGGTCATGCCCAATTCAATGATCTTCCCAGAATGAGATTCTCTTGTTGTCCCCCATCTCGATAGAAGACAATGAGTTAAAGAACTTCCAATTATAATCGATGCCTCACCAAATATTATTAACTCTGCCTATCCCTATAAGCTTTGATCCAGATATTTTTCTCCCTGATACCATATTTTGAGTAAACTATTCTAGCCCAAAGAGCATCTCTATTAAGATCTAGCTCCACAACCACTTTGATAGAAGACCATTGTTAATAATCTTCAAAGTAGCAAGACCCACGTCTCTTTGGTGAGGTGACATTCTTTCTTTCACTGGTGCTTTACTAGAAGAACATGGCCTTAATACTCTCCAACTATTAATAGATACTCTTTGGTGCTTTGAGGATAGAGAAGAACAATGAAATAATCTGAAGCACAATCTTAGATAACATCTATCTCTCTCCCATAGAGAGTATTCTAATTTTTCAACCTTTGGACCACACATCACCAATCCACGCTCTTAGTCCCTTTATGAAGGAGAGGCAAGCTAAGCTATGTTATCAAAGGCGAGTAAGGAGAGGAGTTCCCTTGCCTCCTCGACTTGGCTTGAAACACCCAAGCGACTGATGTTGCCGCCTCTCATGTTGAGGCAAGGCGCCTCTGGTGTCGTCAGCATTGAGGTATGATGCATCTAGTGTCTATTTAGGCAAGGAAGAATGGATCACTGAGATCCATTTTTAGATTCGACAACCCAAAAGTGTGGATTTACATCTTAAGTTGCAAACTACCCTGTGAATGTTGAGCTGCCTCAGTCCAACCGCTGGTTTAGCACCCAGGTGGACTGCATATCTACCTAGTCTGGGCTCATGAGATCCATAAAAAAATCTACATGCCTCATCTTCTTTGCTCGAACATGTCACCTCTAGTGTTTTGGCAAGACCATCATTGCTGCCCTACTCATCTGTGACTGTGGTGTTGGAGATCACCTCCATCATTGGCGATGATGGGATAAGGTGGGACAAGGTGAGGAGTCACTTGCCTCATGCCCCACACCTCTGAAAACATAGAAGCCAAGGTACTTAATGGGTAAAGAAGTTTAAGGCACATTGAAGATGCTATGCTACTAAGTTTGTTGAGCCTAACTTGTATTAAAGTCATTCACAAAATTCTTTGTTGATCCTCAAGCATGTAACAACTTAAAGCAAAAGAAAAAAAAGCATGACTTAAATAGATACATTTATCATTTCTTTCTAAATAGTAGGGTGAGTAACTTGTTCCCTGTTGGCCCCTACATCAATGCCCTTGATCAGATCAACTTGCTTATCTTCTCCCACATAATGTTAAGAACTTGTCCAACAAGAACAAAAAATAGATGGGAGATTGGATCTCTTTGTAATGGGGACCAGATCGATCAAATTAATCAACTATTCAGAGATGGTGTCGCTTAAGTCTTAAGAAGATGGCACATTTATTTCTTGTATTTAGTAGTTTAAGTTTTATTTTTTACATATTTTATTTGATATTTAGAGTCTTTTTAGTTCTTTTCATTTTAAGTCCCTTAAGAGGGCATGTTTGTAATTTAGTATTTTAGAGGTCTTTTTGTAAGTGCGAAGCTCTATTTAAGAGACCAAACTCAATGTAATAGAAAATGATTGGTTGAAAGAAAAAAAAAAGTTGTTCCCCACTCCTCTCTCTCATTCCCCTTTCTCACTTCTTCTGAGTCTTTTCCTCTTGATGTCAACATGGACTCCCCACCTCCAAAGCTAGGTTCAATGCCCCTTCCCTCTCCTCCTCTGATTTACCCCTCACTTTTGATGAGTTTTGACCCTCCGACATTCAGCCCCTTTGGTCCATCTGGATTTTCCCTCACCCCTGTAGCCCCGCCCTTATCCTCATCTGGTCTGCATAAAACCCCACCCCCTATTTCGGTGCCCTCCCTTGGCCGCTCACCTCCCCTTCCCTAGACACCCTAGGGACCACCATCCTGCCACCGCAGCACCCTCTTCCGCCTCCCTTCTCCCTTCACTCAACCTTCCTCCCTACCGAAAGAACCTCCGATCATCCCTATTACATTCCCCAACCCCCAAACTTCCTTAACGAGGATGACAGAAGAAGAAGAAAAGGCGGATGAGCGCCGGAGATGACAAGGGAGGCCCTCCGACCTCCCCTTCTTGGCATGAGCAGGCCTATTGTACTATCCCACTAATGCCAGCCTCCCCACGACTATTGGACCCACCGTGACAAAGAAGACATGAGGAGGCTTAGCACACCCCTTCATTCACTGTTAGGGGTGTCAAGAACATGCCACGAGCCCCTTGGGGCTCTCCCTCATGACTGGGAGTAGCAACAAGCCACCACGACCACCTCGGGGGGTCTCGCCTTCAAGTTGCCTCCGATAGTGCTAAGACCCCACCTCCCACACTCACCTATAGAACCTGCGTGCACAAGTGCCACCCACCACAACCCCCACTAGGGGTCTACTTCCACTCCAGGCCACCACAACCCCTAGTCAATGATCTCATCTATGATCAGCTTGCTACTAGTTTGTGCCAACCAATCATACTTGTTCTCAGCTAGCCCCTCGCTAGTTCAATCCGGTTCAACAGTCGAAGCTCTGGTTCAGGAACTATTTAGGGCTCTTAGACTTGATTCAGTGGGTTTTGACCCGATTTAGGTGTTTTGAGCCTAGTTCAAGGCCAGTTCAATGCTTTTAGAGACTAATTCAACATGGTTCAGTCCAATTCAACTTAATACAATACACTTTAATGTCATTTTAGTAGATTTCTAGCATGATTCAATGGTTTTTAGCTTGATCTGACGTGGTTTACCTAGGGTTTGATTGGTTTTCAGACCATTTCAACTTGGTTGGCTCGCTTGGCGTCCAATTTAACTAAAATCAACTTATTTCTGGGCCCAGTTTCGCGCTAGTAAATGGTGTCCTCCCTTTTGTCCTGCATCAATTTGCTATTAGAGTTTGCACCAATTTGTTTCCATAAGTCGGGGTCCTTACAATATGCAGGACATCGACATTTCAGTTTTGATATCACTTTTCCACTTGACGTACTTGACACGATATTCTTATCCACATATTCCAGCAGTTGTATCTCCTAGTCACTACTCTAGGCGATCACACTAGAGTATCAGGTGATCAAGGATGGCCGAGCTTATATCTTGTTTGCTCATATTGTTAGAGGCAGACTGAGATGATGGATAGTGCGATATATGGAGGATGCATGGTGCGAGATAGTTTCTTATAGACACTATCTCATCTTGGATCTAAGTGGTTAGTTGAGTGGTAGGCTGATTTGGACATATTTGCTCGAGAGCTTATCTTGTGACTCAAGAATTATAGAGCCCTTAGCGAGTCGATATACATTAGCAACACTTATACCTAGTGGCATGTAACTGACATGTTTGTTGATGTGATTTATAAGGTCAGTCTAGAGTTTGCCACAAAGTATGAGCAACAATGTGCCAAGGATGTCGAGGTAGATAGAGCTATCAAGGCCAAATTGACTAAGCAGCTTACTAGGTTACTACTTGAGCTGGCAACAAGGCAACAACACTTTGCCAATATTGAGACTAATTGAGCTTCATGAATGAGTTGATTGTATGGGTTATGAATTTATTGATAAAGTTGACCATCAAGACTACACTAGAGACATCGACCACCAAGGTTCCACTCAAACAACTCTTGAAAGATACCTAAACATGGAGGTTGGAGCTTGACAGTCTCTACAACACTATCTAGGTTGCCTTATATGAACACTTCAGATTTGTGGGTCGTGTCATCACCATCCTTGTTTTTTGATGTAGCTGTATTGATCGTACGACAGTACAAAACTGAAAGATGGGTTTTTCGCAACAGGGGGAGAATAATAGGGACTGGATTAGACTGGATCAATCAACTATTAGGAGACAACGTCATTTGGGTCCTAAGATGGCACATTTATTTCTTAAATTTAGTAGTTTTTATGTATTTTATTTGATGTCTAGAATTCTTTGGGCTTTAAGTCCTTTTCATTTTAAGTCTTTTAGAGGACATGCTTGTAATTTAGTCTTTTAGAGGTCTTTTTATAAGTGTCAAGCTCTATTTAAGAGCCCAAATTCAATGTAGTGGAAGATGGTTGGTTAAAAGAAAAAAAAGAGGTTCCCTCTCCTCCCTTTCTCATTTCTCCTTTCTTCCTCTTTCCAGTCTTCTTCCTTTTATGTCAACATCCACTCGCCTCCCTCGAGTGTTCCTAATTGTATCTTTCACCTCTTGGCTCCTCTGGAGCAAGGTTCGGTGCTCCTTCTCTCCCCTCCTCTGATTTCTCCCACTTCTGATGAGTTTTGACCATCCGGCATTCAGCCCCCTTGGCCCATATGGATTTTCCCTCATTCTTCATATTATCCTTTCACCCTGCAGCCCCACCTCTCCTCCTCCTCTAGCATATGCAAAACTCTGCCCACTTTTCGGGTGCCCTCCCTTGGTTGTACACTCCCCTGCCTTAGACACCCTACACCACCATTTACCACCATAGCACCCTCCTCCACCTCCCCTCCTCCTTCATGTAGCCTTCCCCCCCAGGAAGAACCTCCTGTTGACCCCGTTCTGCCCCCTTTGGATCTCCTGACGAGGACAACAAACGAAGAAGAAGAAGAGGATGATGAGAAAAAGGGTGCCAAAGAAAACGAGGGAGGCATGCATTCTTGGCATGAGCATCTCCGTTGGACTATCATGTTGCCACCAACCCTCCCATGGCCGTTGGACCCTCTATGACAAAGATGATATAAGGTGGGTGAACCCTCCCCTTCATTCACCATCAGGGGTGCCAAGGAACACCATGCGAGACTAGGAGAGGCACGACCCACATCCTGCACTCACCATCTCGCGCATGCATGCATGATTGTTGCTCACCATGCCTCCACTGGGGGTTTGCTTCCACTCTAAGCTACCATGACCCTTGGTCGAGAATTTCACCTATTGTCTAGCTAGTCCAACTAGTTCTCAGCTGGCCCCTTGTCGGCTCAACCTAGTTCATCAATCCAAGGTCTAGTTCAATTCAGTTCTTGGCCAATTCAAGGCTCCCAGACTCAATTCAGTGGGTTTTGACCCCAATTCAAGGGTTTAGAGGCCAGTTCAATGCTTTTTAGGGACCAGTTCATCATGGTTCAGTCCGGTTTAGCTCAGTATGATTGCTTCGAGGTTAGTTCAATATATTTCTAGCATGGTTCAGTGGTTTTCAGCTTGATTTGATGTGGTTTGGCTGGGATTGATCAGTTTTCATATTATTTAAGCTCGGTTGGCCTACTTGGGGTCCAATTTGACTGACATCAGCCTGTTTGGTGGCCTAGTTTCACATTGGTTAGATGGCTCCTCCCTTTTGTCCCGCATCACTTTGCCTGAGTTCTCTCGGGGAAGCAAAGTAGCCAAATGATTTCCTATTGATGTCAATGTAGAACTTGTGAGGACTTATGCAACATTTGATCCACTTGATCTATTTTTTATTATTATTGGTTTAAGATCTTTTTATTATTGAAACTCATTAATCGCATGATTCTAAAGAAGCATGATCACCTGTTCCTATTATAAGATTTCTCGAAATTCAATTTCAAAAGGATACACTCTTCATTTTAGCCTCTGGGCATGAATGCATTAATAAGTAACATGAGATTGTCCAAGATGAATCTATCTGCACTAAAAACAGAGTAGCAAGTTAATGAGTCTAGTTGTAAGAACTTTAATGAAAATTTTATAGTTGTAATTTATGTGGCTAATTGATCTTATATCTTTTATGTCCTTCACGTTCTACGTATTTTGCAACAGAACGAGAGCAATCACGTAGGATCATTGATGCAGGATAGATTGGTAGGACCCATCATAATTCGTTGAATTGACAAAATCAGAGTCTACCATACATCCATTGTGCACCGATGACGCACCGCCTAATAGATGCCATACAATGTGGGTTGTCGCAAACACCATGCTGCTTGTATAGTGTACATCTCTTGCTCTGAATCCTTCTTCCGTAAGATGTTGCATTGAATTACTTCATGTCCTTTTGTTTCTTTCTTTTCTTTCCTCTCATTTTTGTCTCTTCTGTGTTTGTTCTCTTCTTTTTTTGTCTTCTTGATGTCAAAGGCAGTTGTCACTGTGAGACTATAGTAACCCAAGGGTTACTATAGCAAAGTTAGAGGATTGAGAATAGAAGATCCCTGGTGGAGGTTGTGGGGGCTTGGAGGAGGAGGCCATCGTGTGGTGGTGACGCGGACCTATTTGCCTTCTCCAATAATGGAAGGGAGTCCGCGGCGGGATGTTGCAACTGGGGTTGATGGAGGATGATGACGATGATGAAGAAGATAGCGGGTAATAGAGGCAATTACGACGACAACGGAGGAGAGGGAGGCGGATGACGAAAATGGAGGAGGAAGAGGTTGACAACAAGGACGAAGGAGCGGGTGGGTGTTGAGGATGACGATGTAGAGGCAGACGATGATGAGAGAGGAGAGTGAGGCAAACGATGATGACAACAAAGGTGGAGGAGATGATGCAGTCGAAGGAAATGGCATTGGTCGAGTGCTCTTTGTCTTTTCTTCTTCTTTGGCTTCTTCTTTGTTGCCTTGGTTGCAGAGGTGGAAGGAATAATGTGGGATGGAGGAGACGGCACTAGAAGAAGGAGATGATGTCAGGGAGGCACTGCGGTGGCTCCCATCGCAGAGGTGCTTCTGTCAGTCAGATGGCTTTGCGACACTAGAGTTCTAGCACCTTACGGGATCATCAAACGTCAGAGGAGGGGCCATGGGGCTCTACATTATAGGGTGGAGGGGTCCATGAGGAGGGGGATTTGGACACGGGAGGAAGGAGCTCTAAGAGGGGTTCATTAGGTGCTTCAATAGAGAATGAGAAGAGGGGAGGAGAGAAAGGCAAAAACCACCAGGGAGGTGAAAGGAGAAGAAACTATAGAAGAGGAAGAGAGATGATGGTGCACCGAGCCGAAGAGGGGGGAGAGCGTCAAGGGGATGTTGTGACAAGAAGAGGAACATGGGAAGAGATCGTACAGGATGGGTGTGTGGGCTGGCGAAGGTAGGGTGGGTTGGGAGGGCTGAAGATAGCTTCGACGATGTCAAAGGCATCGGACAACAAGGCTACGGTGGTAAGCCAGCCTAGTCGGCATTAGTGGTGGTGATGGCAAATGTAGGTTGGTCCAAACTCTTGAGGCGTTGGCATCATATGGCTGTGAGGGTGATGCAAGCTAAGGAGAAAGGGGGCCAGGGGAAAGAGAAGGAAGAAGAGAGGAGTGAAAGGGGAAGACCACTAGGATGGAAAGAGAAGAAATCTCAAGAAGAGGGAAGGGGATGAAGACACATTGAGTTGAGAGAGAGAGAGAGAGAGAGAGAGAGAGAGAGAGGAATCGTAGAGAAGAAGACGATCGAGGAAGAAGAATAACAAAAGGAGTTGGAGGGGAATCTCACTATTTTTTCCTCTGTAACATCATCTATCGTTGCGCATAGGGTATGGGGGACCTTTTATAGACATGCCACAATAAAAAATTTAAAATAAACCCAAATCAAGTTAATATATACCTTAAACATGAAATTTTTAAATAAATGTCTTATTTATATATCTAAACTCCTAATTAATCTTAATACTCATTACTTGATATTCCTAAATAGATAATATCCTATTATTATTAAAATAATATAAAATTTTGTCAATGTCAATTGGATATGACTAATGGCATCAGGTCTTTTATAATCCACCTTCCATACGGATCGCCCAATCCAAGTTGCATCAATCCCCCCAAGTTGTGAAATACTCACCCTCGAATTTTGTATTGTTATATGATCCATATAGTTATTACTAATGTGGAGGCTGATTTTAACACTACGGTGACGACTAAATGTGGCATGTAGCCTCCATGGCTAGAGTAGAATCCATCCAAGATAGTATCATGTTGCATGTCTAATGTCAAATTTGGAAGCTTTGCAAGGTTCTCGATTTGTGGCTCCTCTGTAACTCGCATTTTAGGTACAAAGTCATTAGCAAGTAATGGTGTAGTCATCAACTTGATTAGAAACTCAGTAATATGCTTTGTTAAATTGGTTTCCAAGATTTTGTTTACTTCGTCATCCAAGGCACACTATCACTTGTACTCAACTACATGCTTGGGATTGGCCTCAGATTATCTCTATAATAGTGTTTGCCATCTTTTTAATAGTTGATTGTTAAGGGCAAATGTTGTTGGTGTAAATCGGCTCTCCAAAGAAACTATATTCCTTGGATTATAAAGTAAGCACCTAGATAGTTCCGTCTAATTCAGTGTGCCAATCAAGAACTTAGTCATGACCCAAAATGAGATAGTGTCTATGGCGGACTATCTGACATCATACATCCTCTACATATCGGCTCAATTTCTAATAATATGAGCATACTAAATATAAGTCCAGTCATTCTTGATCACTTGATATCTTGGTGCAATCATCTAAAAAAACTGCGAGATATAATTGCCTAAATATTTGGACAAAAAGGCTGTGGCAAGTACCTCAAGCAACAAGGTAACATTGAATCTGAAGTGTCAGTGTCCCTCACAACATAATGATCATGTCTCATTATAACAAGTTGGTGTTAGCTTGGATACCAAGCTGATGCAGGACAGATTGGTAGCTCCCATTATAATACGTCAAATTGACTAAATTAGATCTTGTGGGTCCCACCGCTCATTCTTGTGAGCTGATGACATGCTGCCGAATAGATGACCTACATTGTCGGTTGCCTCGAATGTTGTGTCTTATACAACATACAATACACCTTACAGTCTCGATCCTTCTTTTGTAAGATGTGCCGAATTGCTCTATGTCCCTTTTTTGTTTTTTCTTTTCTTCTCCTTTTTATTTATTTTGCCTTTGTCCTCTTCTTCTTTTGTCTTCTTAACATCGAAGCGGTTGTCAATACAAGACTATAATAACAAAGTTAGGTGGTTGACGATGATGGAAAATGGTAGATTAAGGGTGGCGGTTGTAGGGCTTGGAGAAGGAGGCCACTTTGCAGTGGTGACACAGTTGTTTGCCTTCGTAGGCAATAGAGGGGAGTCCGCAGTAGGTTGTTGCGATCAAGGATGGTGGAGGATGATGATGTTGATGGAAAAGATTGCGGGGAATAGGGGCGATGACAACAAGGAGGAGGAGGAGGAGGAGGCAAACAACAACGAGGATGGAGAAGGGGGAGGTGGACGACGATGATGACATGGCGATGGTGAAGGAGATGGCAGCGGGGAGGATGACACTAGTCGTGTGCTCTTTGTTTTCTTTGTCTCTTCTTCGTCTTCAACTTCTTCTTCAATAGAGATGGAGGAGATGGTGCCGAAAGGTGGGATGTAGGTAGGCTTAGGTGGAGGAATCTACGGGTGTTGAGGATCATAAAATGCTGGATATTCTGGCTTCATATAATGCTACTGTGGTGTCTACTCATACAACGTGAAATACGACTTCGGCCACCGTGAATCAGGTGACTGGGCTGCTGATGGCTGCGTCGCTGGTATGCACTTCTCGTCATCATCAACTGAGGAGTGAGAAGGAGCCTGCGTGTTGTCATCTAGTCACAGGACACCTGACCTCCAGCTTCCTTCTCTTCACATCTTCAGCCATCTCTGATGTTCCACCACAACCCAAAGATTTTCTTAACTTTGAAAATCTGCCCATTTTTCGTGTTGTCATTTTTGTTTTTGTTTTACCTGGACTATGAATGGGCTGGATAGTGGTGGCTGGGGCTAGAGCTGGGGCTAAAGCTAGAGGTGGCTTATGTATAGTTTCTAGGGTAGAGGAATGGCTTGCCTGAGTTTGAGAAGTAGGTGGAGCTGGAGCATCCTTCTAGGCCTCAACACCATCCAACTCTCCTTCAACCCATGCATGGTCATCGGGATCAAACTCATCTAGATGATCCCTAGCTGCCCTCTCCTCTATCCAAGAGGCAAGTGCATGCTCTTCTTGGAATATCTGATCTATGTCCATCTCCTCAGGTGGTGGTGTGGCGGAGGTATGCCTTTGCTCATATGGATCACCTGTGAACCGTGCAAATCACTCAGAGATCTTCTGTCGATCATTGATATTCTTGATGCGCAGCCTCATATTATAATGACAGAAGACTAGCTTCTCCAGCCGGTCTGAGATCAACATGTTTCTCTTCTTTGTATGTATCAGGTTAAATGTACTTTAGTTCCTCTCACAATGAGAGGGACTAGTGCTCTGGCTGAGTATCCTGATACCAATGACAGCAAGTGGGTTCCATCCACTCCTGTTGTTCACCTGAAACCACCACTCATCTACAAAAAAAAGAAAGAAAAGACAAACAATTAGCCCAGTATCTTCAATAACTTATAATATAAAGAATTAAATAATTCATCATAAATAAGTATACTAGGTGACACTTTGTCGCATGAATATCTCAGATCAACATCTAAGTACACCTTGAACCTCATCTTATACCTTTGCATCTGAAAAATATATTTAAAAAAATTTATTAGTTGTCTAATAATTTTAGATTCCAAATTGTTGAGTAAACTCCAACTTACTTCTATCTCAGCTTCTATCCTATCCTACTGAGATTGGTAAAGACACTGAATAAAAGATAGTGTACCCCGCATCACCTTGTTGTCGTTCACCACCTGTCCTCCATATTGGATGCGGGGGTTCAAAAAATATCCTACAAGAATTTATCAATTAATATTATGAATAATACAATTATTGACTAAACTTAAAGTAGGTAAGCAAAAATATTTTTATCATCCACTAACCTGCAGCATGGACATCATGGTGCAAAATCTTGTCCCATCAGTCATTTATGATCTTCCACCATTTTTTGTAACCTCTGAGATTCTTCTCTTGTATTTTTAATTATGCCTAGTCCACGACATCGTACAGCATATCCATCTAGTTCTTGTCATCTAAGTCTACCAACCTTAAGACAACTACCAATGGCTTAATGATTGTCAAGTAGTAGGCAATCCTCTCCCAAAATCTCTTATAAGTGATCTACTTCTCAGATCTGACAAGAATATCAAGTTGTTCTTCCTTGTTATGCAGGTGGTCCACCATATAGTTATAGTACTCCTCGGACTGCGTGAACCTAACCAGTGCATGTCTGTGCCAATGTAAACTCTTCAGTGCAATGAAGTTCGGACAAAACATGTAGGATTGGGCTTGACAAGATTGTGCCCTCCTATGTGTGATCTCATAATATGTAGCAGATGGGGATGCGAATAAATAAATGAAGTGATTGTCTGTGCCTGCCTGACAAGGGTAGAGACACTCTCCTCCTTGCCTATATCCTTCAGTATGAGATCAATAGAATGTGTTGCATAGGGCATCCAAAACAGATGCTGTCTCTTCTCCATCAGCTTCTTCCTAGCTGCCTTATATGAGGGTTCGTTGTCATTGACAACCTGAACCACATTCTCCTCCCCAATCTCCTCCACCACAACATCCATCAAAAAAAATGTACTCAAGATTTTTAATCTTCCCAGAAGCATCCACCAACTTCAAAAACGTGGTTCCCTTAGAACAATACACCAAGAAGTTTATCATACTCTTCTTGGTGATACCTGTCCACCCGTCACACATAATAGTGCAACCTCTCTCCTTCCACACCAATCTAAACCCATCCATTCACTCTCTCAACTCCTGCACCTCCTTCTCCAGCCCACCACCATATATATGCTTGTTGCTTGGGGCTTACAAACTTGGTCCAGCCTCACCCACAACATCTATTGTAGTCTGGAAGTAAGAGCTGGTGGCTGCATGTGCTGGGATGCCTACATTAAGATAAAAAAAATTTGTATAAGAAAAAAATAAGGTTAACTAAACAAAACACACATAAAAGTCATTTTAAGAGTGATACATGCATGTAAAAACCACTTCACAATGTGGTGAATGACTCTCTTTGCAGCCGTTCATGTTGCCTTCATTACCTTCATGGCTTGTTTAATCCACATCTGTCCAATGCTTTATTTCCTAAACAGATACTTATCACTCGGTGTAAACCGAGTACTGGCAGATTGGTGGTGTGGCTCCTATCTCCATCCCTCACTCTCCCGGTCTTGGGTAGGGCGAGCCAATGCTGATCGGCTAAGAACTAGGTCAACTCTGGACCCTAACCCTCCTACTCCCCTCCTCCTCTCTTCCTCCATAGTAGATGCATGCTTGGTAGCATGCTCAGCATGTCTAAGTTAGAAATCTGTGGAGTCGTCCTCACTCTCCTCCTCCAGATTGGCTGGTGTCTTCCCCTTGTCTTTCCCTTTGTATGTAGGCAAATCTCGGTCCCTCCTCCTCTCAAGTAGCTCATCATGCAACTCCTCCCTCTGCTCAATCCTAATAGATCATTGAGAGACTCTACCTGTCATGTAGCCTCTCATCTCCTCACTCTTCTCCATCGGCACTTTATCACATTTTTTAACATTCCCACGTGTTTCGGTAAAATGCTATTTCAGCCAGAACACACCCACGTTTATCTCCTTCCCACACCACTTGCATTGCACTCTCTTTCTGGTTGCATCTAACCATATGACCGTGTTCCCAACCCACGTCAAAAGGGCATGCTGGTGCTACATCACCCTGATCAGGCATTGCTTATACCTGCAAAAATTGTAAACAATACATAAAAAACTATTAGACATCCTATAAATTGCTTTAGGGGCTATTCGAGAAGCAGACAACCCATCGAACATACTATTCGGTATGTTTAGAGGATTACATCTTTGTCGAAAAGGGTCGTAAATTGGCGTACGGGGTTTCCAAAAGTTTTTTCATATAAAGAATATCCAATCGATATTCTCACAACTTGAACGAAGTTATTCGGTCAGAAATCGACAAGTTTAACTATACTCAGAGTCGTCGGAAATGCGTCAGAATTGGCGTACAGGATTTTATAATTTTTTTCGTACAAAAGAACATCTAATCGATGTTCTTACAAGTTGAACAGAGTTGTTCAGTCAGAAATCAACGAGTTTAACCATGCTCGGAGTTGTCAAAAACACGCAAGAAAGGGCGTACAGGGTTTTCGGGTAAGAAATCTTACTGACAATCAGCTTAGGATCGAAGAAAAGGTTGAATCAAGGTGGATCGGAGCTCGAATCGGCGGAATCCCTTAAAGGGATCGAATAGAATTGTTGGAATCGTCGAAATCGGTGCTGGAATCGCCAGAATCGCTCCGGAATCGGTGTTGATAGTTGGGATCTAGCTCGGAATCATTGGATTGATCAACTCTAAGGATTGAATCGCCTTGTAATCACCGCTCTGGTCGCCGCAGCCTACTGGTTGCATGGGAATAGTCGATTCCGGCCCTAAAAGGGCCAGAATCGGTCCGGGAATCGAACCAGACCGGACAAACCGATTTCTGGCAGAATTGGCTAGATCGACCGATTTCAGGTTGAATCGGTGGAATCGGGATCGATTCTGACCGATTCAACCTATTTAGTCCAATTCCAGTGGAATTTCCCCTGGAATCGGAGCTTCTGCAGGGTATTGACCGATCCGATTCCAGCAATTCTACAATCAATGGTCGTGGGGCTTTGCACTAGGGGGTTGAGGGAGAAGAAACTGTAGAAGAGGAAGAGGGCTGATGGCACACTAGACTGAAGAGGGGGAAAAGTGTGAGGATGAGCCAATGGAAGGGGGTGAGGTGGAATGAAGGGGGGAGAAGTCAAGGGTGGTGAAGGCATCGAATGGAGGTGGTAGAGGTTGCAATGGGGTTGGGGGCATCTGGGGGAGTGTGGTGGGGTCGTGGGAGCACGGATAAAGGGGGTGCAGGAGGGGTGGATGAGCGCAGCCCAAGGGTTGGGGTGGCAAGGTGGGAGGTGTCACAACAAGAAGAGGAACAGGGGAAGGGATCACACAAGATAGGTGTGGGGGTTGTGAAGGCGTGGCATGGCTAGGAGGGCAAGAGAGCTTTAACAACATTGAGGGCGTCGGACGGCAAGGCTGCAGTGGTCAGCTGGCCTGGCCAACAACAGAGGTGGTAATGGTGAGCTTGATGGGGGCACCAGACTGGCTCGTGCTAGGATGGTCTGAACTCTTGAGGTGATGGCATTGTGCATTGCGAGGGTGAGGTAAGCTAATAAGAAAGGGTGGCTGGGAGGAGGGAAGAGGAAGAAGTGAGGAGTGAAAGGCACAAACCACTAGGGTGGAAGGATAAGAAATCTCTAGAAGATTGAGGGGGATGAAAGCACACCAGGTTGAGAGTGAGAGAAACTGCGGAGAAGACAAAGACAATCCGGGAAGGAGAAGAATAGGAGGAGACGGATGGGATGGAGGGGGAGTTCTCACTTTTTTTTCTCCGTGACATCATCATCACATAATGGGTATGGGAGTCCTATAGACCCACCATAATACAAAATTTAAAATAAATCCAAAAAATAAACTGATACCTTAAACTTGACTTATTTAAATGTCTTATTTATATATGTGAACTCCTAATTAATCTTAACACTCCTAAGTTGATATTTCTAAATAGATAATATCCTAATATTATTAAAATAATATAAATTGATGTTGATGTTGATTAGATCCAACTGATGGCGCCAGCTCTTCTCGGATCCATCTTCCGTATAGTTCACTCGGTCTAAATCACATCAATTATTCTTGAGTTCTTTAGTGAATGCCATGAAGCCCTTCTTTATTATATCTCACCAGAGAATGTAGTAATAGAAAACCCATAAGGACGGAGAGTTTGTAGGAGTTCATATCCTTGATGTCATAAAACACCTATTCTTAAAATCACAAACTAAAGACTTACATTTCTCTTCATCTGATACCTTGGGCATATTGATGTTTTGATAGGGGCTCTAAAAATCTGGTCAGCCCCAACACAATAGCACTCTTCACGCTCGGCCTTAGGATAGTGTTCCCTTTTTTCCTGCGCGAAACATGTGTGTGAAAAATATCTCATGTTCTTATCACCTTTTTTCAATCATAACTCCCTCGATCTTTGTTTCCACTTGATCTCCTCTCTGTAATGTCATTCTTTGTACATTTTTAATATGTTATATTCCTCTTTGACTATCCTTGATCATACCTTTGTCGTTTAACCACTTGAAACAATCAATCTTGGAAAATTTTCTTCCACTTTAGCTGCCATATTGAAATTTGCCCTTGCCCAAATCTTAATGCATCTCTCAAGTCTTAACTCACTTAAGCTTGTAGGTGAATCTCCATGTTAACGAAGATGAACTCATATCTTGCTCATTACCCCATTCCTTGATTAGTTCCTTAAAGTTATGCTCATCGCACTATGCTAAATTGAATCGGGATTTCTTAGTATGCACCTTATTTTTTCTACGGCATGTGATGCCAATAGCAACATAATCAGAGATCATCCTCCGAATATAAAACCCATCGGAGACTCTGCAATCTGTTACCCTAGAAGAGGAAACAAATAAACTGTCCAATTTTTATTTGGATTTTGAATTAGGCCAACTGTAGTCAAGTCCAAGGTTGGAGGTTTCTATCAAACTATAGTTATTAACCTAGACATTAAATATCATCTCTTCTCTTGAGCGCAGAACCTTGACTTGATCTCTCTCAAGGCTTTAAAACCACATTGAAATCACCACATACGCACCAGGCATTGTTGATAGGGTTGTCTTTTTTTTTTGGATGATTGACACAGCGGTTGTGCCGGAGGTGACCGCCCAAGACCAAGGGCAGTTCACTCCCAGTCCCGGGAAGCGCTGCCCTCATGGGGCAGATGTGTCCACTCCGCCACGAGGTGGAGACGTTGATTCGGGTTGTCGATCACTTCCTTTATATCAGAAAAGAACTTGGACTTGTCAACAACACTCAAGGGCTCATGCACATTACATAATGGCCTGTTTGGTTAGGGTATCGAAAATGATACTATATTAGTATTGATATTGATATTTCTAGAAGATGGAGTATCAATATCAAAATTGATACAAGTTGACACTTGTATTACATAACATGTGTTGTTTTGCACTACAAATTTTAAAATTGATACTATGAGCCAAACACCTCAAGGTGATTACCAACAATATCAATTTTAAAATTAATAGTGATAGAGATGTCTAATAGTGTTACCAAACAGGGCATAAAAAACCAGTTCCCGTGACTATGAATGGGTGCGTCAAGTGAGCCAAGCCAACTCATTAACCCGTTGGGCAGCCATCTCAAACATGATATGGTCTAACTGTTTTTGCCCCCATTGACTTTGTTTGAATCCCATGAAGAACGCCCATGTCTCTCATGGGTTGGAACAGGCCTGGACTGGGCCAGCCCGTGTGGCCCTGTTCGACAAATTTGATTAAAGTAACACAATTGGTAATATATTAGTTTTAATTCAGATAATATTAAAATGAAAAACAATATAATGTACTATCATAAAGAAAGAAATTATGTCGTTACGTAGTCTATTTAGGAATGGTGTTTGAAGATTAAATTTACGTAAACAAGTATTTTAAAATTTTATAAAAATATTTTTAGTTACCTATTCTAAGTTTTATTAAAAAATAAATGTAATAAAATGTTA
Organism: Cryptocoryne crispatula var. balansae; assembly: GCA_036172225.1. Lineage (NCBI taxonomy): Eukaryota > Viridiplantae > Streptophyta > Magnoliopsida > Alismatales > Araceae > Cryptocoryne > Cryptocoryne crispatula. Next base: position 22,588,240 of record CM069919.1, read on the forward strand.
TTTTATCACTCATAACATGTAATAACATTACGAGGTTTATTTTTGCAAGTTTTTATAAACTAAGAAACAATGATTAGCTACAGATTGGTCCTGTCTAGACTAATTCATATTGACTAGTGTTGGCCAATTAGATCAATCTACATGGGCCAAGATAAGATCTAGTTATAAAAAATTTAATGTTAAAAGTTATAAAAATGTTAAAATAGCAAAAACAATATTAAAATTTTTATTATAAATATAAATTTTAATCAAAACATTATATTCAGATTTCTACAATATAAAAATCAGTTTATTTAATTAATATAAATAAAAATACTTAATTATATAATTTAACTAATTATAAATATGTTATTTTAACTATTTTAAATCTTTAATATTTATATAATACAAAAAATAATTAAAGTATACTTTTAATTATTTTTATTATAAATATTTATTAAAATATATTAAAATATAAAATATGATAAAAAGAGAAATGACTGTTGTAGCATGTTTGCCATGGCAGCGAATCTTCAAGGCAAAACAGGTAGATTCCACGGTCGGAATGTTCACGTCGGATCCCACGATCCAGTGCAAGATCAAAGTGACTGGATAAAAATCTGTACAGATTGAGTCAACATTCCATACTATGAACTAGGGTACAAACGAAATCATATATTTTGATATTTCAATCCGGTTCAGATGATCAGAACATATTTTTTTATCTATAAGTTATTAGAATCAGATTCTAATATTCTGATTGCTGATTAGAATCAAAAAAAAATTCTATTCAGTATTTGTTTATCTGATTTTGATAAAAGTATATTTTGTAAATATAAATAAGTAAAAATATTAAAAATATGAAATAATTTTTAAAAAAGTAAAAAATCATAACATATTGTATCAAGAAAACTATAGTAAAATAAGATTTATTTGCTAACGTTTTATAAAAGGTTATATATTATAGATTTTATAAATTGTCAAACTATTCAATTCAAATTACAATATCGGATCAGAATTTGAATCGGAGCAAAATTAAAATACTATTTGTTCTGATTTAATCCGAATCCAAAGTAAAATTGCTTAACCCTTTTCAGAAACAAAAACAACAATAAGTAGCATTGCTATCGAATCCAACCAATTTTCAACCCTACGATAAACACTTCATGATTTATTCAACATCTACGATATTTTGATAAAAAACATGAATATTATGTATATAAGTTAAATAGGTTTATTATGAGAAATATTTTATACTTATATTTTATTCTTTTTGTGTAGACATGTTTAACATAATCATTGAGAATGCTTCAATTTTTAGCTGATTTTGATAAAAACATGAATAATATGTATATAAGTTAAATAGGCTTATTATGAGAAATATTTTATACTTATATTTTATTCTTTTTTATGTAGACATGATTAACATAATCATTGAGAATGCTTCAACTTTTAGCTGAAATTGGTTAAGCTTTGCATACATATATGTAACTAATTAAGAGTTAAAAATTTATTTAAATATACACACAATTAGCATTAAATAAAAGAACTTGCACAAAAATAAAGTTTAATTTTTTGATGACTTTAATATATATTTCTTAATATTGTTAATTGATTACCGTGCGGCCATACTTGTTGACGAGGACTCAATCTTTTAATATATACTTTTAACATTGTTAATTGATTACTTTGCCACCACACTTGTTTGATCAGGACACAATCCACTAGTCCACAAAATATATGGAATGGAAAGTTATGATGGGAGCTGGCCGAAAATAGGTTCATGGGCTTTTGATTAAGTTTTGTGTGTTGTGAACCGTAAAAGCCCTCTAAAGACTCCCTGACCACCAGCACCTCAAAAAGAAAACCTATTTAGACAATCTAAAAATTGTTTCCCTTCGATTATGACTACAGATGAGACACCCAAGTTGAAATCAAAGCGATCTCTGAGAAAACATTGATAGCATCCCACTAGAGCTTTTGCCTGTCCATGAACACCAGCCTTCCAAAAGGATTGATAATCCTCAAAATGGAGGATTCAAAATACACAAAGTTAAGTAGGCCAAGCACCTTAACGCAAATAGAAAGCCACCCCTTTGTCACTGCCTTGGCAGACAAGCTCTCCTCCCTTCGCCAGCCCAATATTACATGCACAACCCTATTGTCTCCCTATATAGGAACCTTCTACCTCCATCCTACCAGAGCCAAATTTGGGAAGAATTATTTCTAACAATGATCATGGCCAGTGAAGAAACATCAATCCATCCCATGACTCCGGCCAATTAAGCTTCAGAAAGGAGCCTAGCAAGGTCTTCTCCCAATGGTTTTCATCTCTTGGAACAGACTTCTGCTTGATGGAAGGTTGTCCAGTGGCAAGGGCATCCTTCACCACAGGGTGGTTTCAGCCTTCTAAAAACCCATCCGAACCACCTGAGATAGACCCTCGCAGGATGATTGCCATTGACTACCCCGACCTCCCTTAAGGTGGGAGGATGTCCACGAAGGACCCCCATGGTGATTATACTACTAACAACACTAGGGTCAACGGATTTTAACACCCAGACTGCCATTGGAGCCACCTCCAAACACAAACCCTCTGGAATCATCGGAGCTTCTCTCCTCCCATCTCTCCTCATCTGTTCATTGCAAGTTAGCTAGGGAACGACCTCTATGTCATGTTCATGTAATCATCTAATCTTATTTTTGCAATTTATGACTCATTGCAGATGCTATCCAACCTTGATTTGCGATGGCTCCAACAACCTTGTAACAACGTTCTGAGCGATTGCACCTCTTGCTAGTTTCTCACACTGCCAATGGATATTGTACTTCCAGAAGGATTTAGTTTGCTATGTTATGTTTGAAGGGAAGGACAATTCTACAAGACGCTAGGATCAGAATTTGGGACATCATCGCTGCCAGTCCTGCCTCCTTTAGGCATTGGGTGGACATTTTGACACGAGTCAAAATGAATAAAATAAACACTTACTCATGGAGTGCAAACATGGCTACAAAGGGTAGGCATGAGTGCAACCACATATCGATGTAAGTTGATATCAAGGATGGTTAGATCGGGAGAAAGAGCTCAAACTTTTGTTGTATTATTGTCTTCTTGGGTCTCTCAAGCTAATGCTATTAGATGCTTGTTTCTGAACAAAATATGAACTTTGAACAGTTGGCATTGGTATTTGGGTTTTGAAGACAAGCTTTAAATTGGTCAGACATCGGAACAGATTTTATTTTCTTGTGATTCTGTTTATGTCCAAGAAATTGGAAGGGAATTTGATACTTTTTAAAATCTATCACGTTAAAGTTTTTATCTCAATCAATATCATGGTTTTGTCTCATGATTTTAATATTTTAATTACATTTCTTGCTGATGAAAGTGGATTTACTAATGGAGAAATTTCCTTGCATTTTTGTGTATATCAATGCAATGATGTATCAGTTCAAAAAAGAAAAAAAGAGGGATGATCATCTCTGCAAGTATCATCGAAACTTTAACATGTAGGGGAATGAAATTTTTTGAGAAACGTAATAAATGAAATGGGTAGTCATCTATTCTGGTTTTGTATCTATTCGCATGTTTCTATCTTTCCATTTTTTTTGAACATGAACCAAACCATTATATTAACCGATAATGTAGTACATTACAAAAGTTTGTATCTTTCCATTTGTTAGTGGTAATGTCCCCCTCCGGCCATAATATTTAATAACTAATTTTGTTTAGTTTTTTGCATGATATATTGTTCATTTAAAAATACGTCAACACGGATCACGAAATAGATTATGTAAAAAATAATAGGGTGTTTGGATGCATGTTAAATTAAATTTTTATAACAAAATTTGTTAAATGTGGTGTTTGATAACTATTACAATTTTATGGTTGTAATAGTCACCTTTTTTATCTTGTGGTCCTCTATCATCCCACCTTGTTTAGTCATATCTGGTATCTTCTATTATTTGTGATTATATCTTCTCAAACATAATAATTTTTTGTCATTGATTAATTCATATTGTATTTTAATACTAACTTTTTATCGTGAAAATGTATAAAAAATTATTGTGCAACTAAACACTCTATAAGTGATTGTGGTTCTGATTCTGATAAAGTATAAGAAAATATAGATTCCCATTTTAGTATCCAGTAGTGAAACCTAATCAGCCAGCCTTTGACATTTTCATTTTGCGTCTCTACTTTATGTAATGTTGTGATCTAATATGTACACCAAGTCATAGCCAATTGGTTAAAAACACGTGAATTTGTTTGGCTCAAATACATTTATGAATTGCACGATTCCAATTAGTTAGACATGGTAGAGGTCAACGACAAGTAATTTAACAAGAAAATTATGAATTGAACTGAACCGTTCACTTTGTTTCTAGTTAAACCATTTAATAATTTGAACTTATTTTAGTGAAACTAAAGTGAATCGCCAACTCAAATTAAATTGAAAAAGCTTTTAAAATATTTTTTAATATTCGTGAACAATATATCATAATATGAATGTTTAGTTTATTTTATTTATTAAAAATACTTTAATGCATATAAAGTATTTGAAGTGACCCTCCTCCTCACATCAAATGTCTTAATTTATTGTTAAATATGCAAAGGTTCCCCCGTTAAGAAACAAGTGTCGGTAAAAATTAGTCTAGAGTGAAGAGCAATATATAATTTTTAAAATAAATTTAAACATAAATAGATATTAATGTAGAAAAAATATGAGAAAAGGAAGATTAAAAAAATGATAGAAATGTGATTTAAATATTTAATTTCTTACAAGAAAATTTATGAAACTTGTTGATAGTATGGATAGAAAAATTATTAATATTACTTGTATCTAATAATCTAAATAGATAGGAGAGAAATGTAAAGTAATAGGACATATAGATTATAAACTATGGTATATATGAAAAGAGAAAAATAAATATGTCTTGGCAATCGAGCTGAAATCAAAGTGATCTTTGACAGAACATTGATAGCATCCCACTAGAGCTTCTGTCTGTCTACGAACACCAGCCTTTCAAAAGGATTGATAATCCTCAAAATGGAAAATTCAAAGTACACAAAGTTAAGTAGGCCAAGCACCTTAACCCAAATAGAAAGCCACCTCCTTGTCATTGCCTTGGCAGACAAGCTCTCCTCCCTTGGCCATCCCAAGATTACATGCACAACCCTGTTGTCTCCCTATATATGAACCTTCTACCTCCATCCTACCAGAGCCAAATCTGGGAAGAATTATTTCTAACAACGACCATGCCCGGTGAAGAAATATCAATCCATCCCATGACTTCGACCAATTAAGCTTTAGAAAGAAGCCTAGCAAGGTCTTCTCCCAATAGTTTTCATCTCTTGGAACGGACTTCTTCTTGATGGAAGGTTGTCCAGTGGCAAGGGCATCCTCCACCACAAGGTGGTTTCAGCCTTCTAAGAACCCATCCCAACCACCTAAGATAGACCCTCAAAGGATGACTACTTATAACTACCCTGTTCTTCCTTGAGGTGGGAGGCCTCTATTGCAGGATGTCCACGAAGGACCCCCACAATGATAATCCTACCAACAACACTAGTGTCAACGAATTTTAAAACCTAGACAGCTGTCATGCACCAGATTTTAACATGCACATCGAGATAATCCGACGACGCGACTGGGGAAATTAACCCCTTAAAAACATCAGTTTGGGAAAAATGAAGACAACTAAGTCCCAGTTCATAATTTCACAAATTCAAATTCAAATACATTGCTATGCTACAATCTAAACAAAATCAGATACCATCTAAGACATAAGAATTATCCAATTGCCTTCTCGAGAATCGATCCATCATGCTTCTGCTGCGCTAAACCTGATTTACCTGAAAATTGATAAGAGGATTGGAATAAGTACGACGACTCAGTAGACACCCCATCATCCGCTAAATCGGATAGCCGAAAGGCCCTAGATGTTATTTAAATAGGTACCCATACCTACAACCATTTATATATAAGTATAGACTAGTCAATATATTCAATATTGGACTTAATCCATATGTTTTACACCACCAACAAATACCTATAATCACACCGACCAGCACCTGTATGCACCATAACATGACCTAAAAAGATTGTATGAACATATGCATAGACACCTACTATATGCTCCATAAGATAATATACTATAAATGGGACAACCTATGCATACACCATGCAACACAACATGATAATTGACATAATGAAATACATCACTAGACCACTTATATCATACCATGTAATAATGCACCTATCCTTTAGTAAGAACCACACATTTTTCTTATTAGCAAGGAATACGTCATCTTGCCACCTCAACTAGCTACCACCATATCTATCATATATAGCAGTACATATAGCTAAACGAAATCCCATAGTGCACCTAGGCAGTGGTGGCACAGGGACAAACCGTGGTATCCGGGATCGAAGGATGCACCAGACTGTTCTAACCTCCGTTGCCCTCGGGTCACAACTAACTAGTCTGGTGTAGCTGTTTTCATTATAATTTCAATGTATCATGCATCCACCTCAATCATGCCATGCCATGATCACACTTAAAAGATAAATGACATACACCATACCATGCTATGACAAATATGCCATCAATGCAAATACCATGACCAATCACGCCTAAACAATATGTTTATTATGCTAGAACCATAAAATGACAAGAATAAATAATGACTAATTAACATGATACCACATCACATACTCAACCCAACATGATATGAAAGGACCCAATCAAATCATATCTCTTGGTTCAATAACATAAACATGGCTGAAAATCAAGTAGTTAATTAGAATAGCTAAATAATATCTAGTTTAGTTACCTATCACCCTACATATACAATGAAATTAACTAGAAAGAATAACTAAGAACTAACTAGATATAGGTTATCAAAAAGGGACTATAATTAGTCAGGAACATGATGATTAACATGCTATAAATAACCTAAAATAACCCTACTACGATCTCCATTACATGCGAAAGAACTAACAATGTTAACCACGCTAACCACAACATACAATGCTAACCTAACTAATTAAATCAATAGTAATCACTACAAGTCATCGAGGATTAAATAAGAATTTTAATGATAATAGACACGTCAAGGATGCCTACCGGATCGACGTTGGAAGAGTTGGAAACCAGCGACCAAAGATGATACCGATCGTGGCGACGCAGTGCACAAATCAAATCACTCAAACAAGAGATCTCTCTCCTTCAAAGCTGCTGGAAAAGACAAATAGAATGGGGGGGGTTATGCCATCGGATCAAAGGGAAAAATAATAGTATTAGAGAGAGGAGAGAATATATAGGAGAGAGAGAGAGAGAGCGCACGCTCACGCGGACAGGGCAAGGGTGCACGGGCGACGCACGGCGGAGGCGACCGTCGCCTTCTGGCGGCGGGGCGGCGTCGCCTGCTGGCCACGGGTGCGGCTGCTGGCGGGTGGCTGTGGCAGCCGACGTGGTGAGCGTGCGGCGGCCGAGCAGTGGGGGTGGCGACGGCACGAGCGGGCGGCGAGGGTGGCGACGGCACGAGCGCGGGTAGCCGGGCTGCACCATGCCGCGTGCCGGCGGGTGGCCGCGCGGCATGGGGGGACGGCGACCGGCTGGGGGGTGGCATGGGGCTCGCGCGGGGATGCGGCAACGGCAGCGTCGCGTTGGCGGGAGGCACGGTCGCAATAGGGGGGCAGAGATCGTGGCCGGCTGAGGGCGGCCGCGTGATGCTGGCCCGGGGGTTGATGATGACGGCAATGGCTGCACGCGGACGACGGTGAGTGGCGGCGATGGCAGCAAGAGCCGCGGGTCAATGCGCGCGGCGTGATGTGGGACGGCGGCCGCGTGGTGCTGCGCCAGCGGCGGCATGGGCGGGTGGCCGTAGGTTCGGTGGCGACAAAGAGAGAGAGAGAGAGCAAGCAGTGAGGCCCCGGACGTGGCAAGAAGAAAACGGCAAGGGAGAAAGCACGGAAGGAGGCGGCAGTTCAGGAGGATAGTTAGGGTATCCATAGAGATAAAAATGGAAGGGGAGAGAGAGATTTAATTGGGGAGAGAGAGAATATTAAATAGGCTAAATAAATATTTAATATCAACTATAAACGATCCACTAAACTAATAAGACATAATATAAATAAATAAAAACATTTATCTATCTATATAAACGTCTTAGAAAATAATGTAAGCACCCTACGAAAATAATTAAAAACACTACGATAATAGTCTAAATGATACTATAAATCCCGGAATATTACAACAACAATTGGAGCCATCTCCAAACACGAACCCTCAAAAATCATCGGAGCTTCTCTTCTCCCATCTCTCCTCATCTGTTCTTTACAAGTTTGCTAGGGATTGACCTCTATGTCATGTTCATGTAATTATCTAACCCTAATTTTGCAATTCATGACTTATTACAGATGCTATCCAACCTTGATCTGCGATGGCTCCAACAGCCCTTTAACAGCATTACGAGCAATTGCACCTCTTGCTAGTTTCTCACGATGCCAAAGGATATTGTGCTTCCAAATGGATTTAGTTTGCTATGTTATGTTTGAAGGGAAGGACGATTCTACAAGACGCTAGGATCAAAATTCTGGACATCATTGCTACCAATCTTGACTCCTTTGGGCATTGGGCGGATATTTTGACATGAGTCAAATGAATAAAATAAACACTTACTCATGGAGTGCAAACATGGCTGCAAATGATAGGTGTGAGTTCAGCAACATATCAATGTAAGTTGGTATCAGGACTGTTAGATTGGGAGAAAGAGCTCAAAATCTGTTGTTTCATTGTCTTCTTGGGTCTCTCAAGCTAATGCTATTAGATGCTTATTTCTAATCAAAATATGAACTTTGAATAGTTGGCATTGGTATTTGGGTTTTGAAGACAAGCTTTAATTTGGTCAGACGTAGAAACATATTTTATCTTCTTGTGATTTCGTTTATGTCAAAGAAATCGAAAGGAAATTTGATACTTTTTAAAATCTATCACGTTTAAATTTTTTTTCTCAATCAATAGCAAAGTTTTGTTCATGATTTTAATATTGTAATTACATTTTATCTTCTTGTGATTTCATTTATGTCAAAGAAATCGAAAGGGAATTTGATACTTTTTAAAATCTATCACGTTAAATTGTTTTCTCAATCAAAAGCAAGGTTTTGTCTCATGATTTTAATATTGTAATTACATTTCTTGCTGATGGAAGTGGATTGACTAATGGAGAAATTCCTTGCATTTTTGTGTATATGAATGCAATATTGTATCACTTCAAAAAAAAAAAAAGGAAGGGTGATCATCTCTACAAGTATCATCAAAACTTCAACATGTATGGGATTGAAAAGTTTTGAGAAGCGTAATAACTGAGATGGGTAGTCGTCCATGTTGGTTTCATATCTATTCCCATGTTTCTATTTTTCCATTTCTTGGGGGTAAAGCTCCCCTCCTGCCATAATATTTAATAACTAATTTTGTTTACTTCTTTGCATTATATATTGTACATTTAAAAATACGTCAACAGGGATCACGAATCAAACTATGTAAAATATAACAGGGCGTTTGGTTGCATGCAAAATTAAATTTTTGTAACAAAATTTGTTAAAAGTGGTGTTTGATAACTATTACAATTTATGTTTGTAACAAAGTCACCTTTTTTATCTTGTGGTCCTCTATCCTCCCATCTTGTTTTTTAGTCATACCTGGTATTCTCTTTTTTTGTTATTATATATTCTAAAATGTGATAATTTTTTGATATTGATTAATTCATACTTTATTTTAATACTAACTTCATATCCTGAAAGTGTAAAAAATTTTATTATGTCACTAAACACTCTCTAAGTGATTCTAGTTCCGATTCTGATATAGTTTAAAATAAATAAATAAGACGTAAATGCACATTAGATCCATTTTAAGAAAATCACTTTACCACTAGGTTCGTTTTCAAAAACACCTTTCCATTAGGTCCGTTTTTTCAAAATATCATCACACCCACTCCACTTTGAATTGGAAATATCTTTTTTGCCCCTGCACATTGAAGAAGATACGTAATGTACATTCTCTCTTAATATTAAAAATATAAAAACTTGAAATAACATTTTTTTAATGTTTAAAAAATAAATTAAAATGTTATAATTAAGTTAACGTTAATTACTTTCTTGCAAACAGAAATAAATAAAAAAGCATTAATTACTTTCTTGTTATATTAAAAATATAAAGACTTAATTAAGTTAACGTTAATTACTTTCTTGTAAATTAAAATAAATTAAAAAATAAATTAACGTTGAACCTACGGCTATTTTAATTGATGAATAAATAAAAAATCGTTAAAATGTACGTATGAATAGATTAATGTTTGTGTATGCTGAAAAATGATGTTATATGACGTTAAAACAAACTCTTAATATATAACTTAATTAAAATAAAAATAAATAACACATATTCATATACAGATATCTGATTTAATTTCTTTTTTGTCATACGTAAATGTTTCCACTGACAATGCTAATCCGATTCCCTATGTTAGAAACGGGAGAATAGGGACAGAGCGATTGAACGGTAAAAGTGGGATTTGAAAATGACGGAAAGCAGAATCGGACTGAGTGATAATAAAATTCAGTGTCAACGGAATAAACAGTAACGAAATATGGTCAGCGGAGTTTTTACTAAAGTTATTTTCTTAAATGGACCTAATAGTAATTTTCCCTTTAATAAAATACAAATTCTCATTTCAATATCCGGTATTGAAACCAAATCAGCCAGCACTTGAGATTTTCATTTTGCGTCTCTACTTTATGTAAAGCTACGATTAAATATGCTCACCAAGTCATAACCAATTGGTTAAAAACACGTGAACTTGTTAGGCTCAAATACATTTATGGGGTGTCTGGTTGCATGATAATTTTTTGTACACTTTCATGAGAAAAAATTGTATTAAAATAAAAAGTGAACCAGCTCAAGACATAAAATTATCATGTTTGGAGAGATGTGATTGCAAAAAAAGAGTAACTACCACACATGACCAAACAAAGTGGGGGACCACAAGAAAAAAGAAAGAGGTGAGACCCTCTTTTTTGTTTAAGAAGAAAATCACTTTTAAAACATAAAATTGTCATAATTACCAAACACCTCTTTTAACAAGTTTTCTTACAATTTTTAAAAATTAAAACAAAAATCTTCGTTATCATGCAACCAAACACCCCATTATGAATTGCACGATTCCAACTAGTTGGACACGGTAGAGGCCAACGACAAGTCATTTAATATGAATGTTTAGTTTATTTTATTTATTAAAAATACTTTAATACATATAAAATGTATGAAGTGACCCTCCTTTCCACATCAAATGTCTTAATTTATTGTTAAAAAAGTAAAAGTTCCCACGTTAAGTAACATGTGTGGGTAAAAATTAGTCTATAGTGAAGAACAATATAAAAATTTTAAAATAAATTTAAACATAAATATATATTATTGTAGAAAAATTATAAAAAGAAAGATTGAAAAAATGATAAGAAAGTGTTTTAAAATATTTAGTTTCTTACAAGAAAATTTATGAAACTTGTTAATAGTATAGATAAAAAATTTATTGATATTACTTGTGCCTGATAATCTAAATAGATAGGAAAGAAATGTAAAGCAATATGACATATAGATTATAAACTATGGTATATATGAAGAGAGAAAAATGAAGATGTCCAGACACTCGAGCTAAAATCCAAGTGATCTCTGACAGAACATTGATAGCTTCCCACTAGAGCTTCTGCCTGTCCACGAACACCAGCCTTCCAAAAGGATTGAGAATCCTCGAAATGTTGGATTCAAAGCACACAAAGTTAGCTAGGCCAAGCACCTTAACCCAAAGAGAATGCCACCCCCTTATCACTACCTTGGTAGACAAGCTCTCCTCCCTAGGCTGGCCCAAGATTACATGCACAACCCTATTGTCTCCCTATACTATGAACCTTCTACCTCCATCCTATCAGAGACAATTTTGGAAGAATTATTTCTAACAATGACTATGTCGGGTGAAGAAACATCAATCTGTCCCAGGACTCCGGCCAATTAAGCTTCAGAAAGGAGTCCAGCAAGGTCTTCTTCCCATGATTTTCATCTCCTGGAACAGACTTCTGCTGGAACAAAGGTTCTCTAGTGGCATGGGCATCCTTCACCACAAGGTGGTTTTAGCCTTCTAGGAACCCATCCCAATCACCTGAGATAGACCCTCGATGGATGACTGCTTTTGACTACCCCGACGTCCCTTGAGGTGGGAGACCTCGACTGTAGCATGTCTAAGAAGGACCCCGACGGTGATAATCCTACCAACAACATTAGGGTCAATGGATTTGGTCTAAATGTATGAGTTCTAACAACTTATTAACCCATTCTCCATACACCTAGATGTGGGTTACCATATAGATATGGGTTACTATATACCTAGATATATGGGTTCTAACAACTTATTAACTCATTCTCCATATTTACATTAAGCTAAAGAGTAGATTGGTCTAAATCAACCAATTTTGTCTTAAGAGGAGTATTCACACATACTAAAATATCTAATATGATTAAACAATTTATTAAATTTCCACTAGCAAACACTTTATCTTTTAATATTTTAGAATATCAATCATTTTCATAACTCAAAATAAATCAACATTTATTCAAGTAGGAAATCAGATAATGTTCTTGTTGAAGGATATAATAGAAATCTTAAATATTATAATATCTTTACAAGGCTATTAAAGAATTGCATGTCTCACTAATAATGATGCAACTTTGCACTATTTCATATGCAGGTCAACACCTTCTTTATTAACTATTCATTTACTTGTCATCATCTACAACTTCTTGTAGTTATAAGATGCATATTCAGTATCTCATACCATTAGTTTTCCCTATGTGCAGCACACCCAATACAACTCCTACAGCACCTGCAAACAAACCAAACATCCTCTTTGATGTGTGGAAGGAGGGGTGATAGCCTAGGCCTCTTGGAATCTACCGGACAGACCAAGAGTTAAGCTGGGTGGCCCTGATTTCTATGTTTCAAAATGCCCTTGTGCTACCCCTAAATCAAACCCCATGTGTCTGGTTCTCTTTCCCCTTAGAGTATAGAGTGAAGGTCGACGCTTTGAGACTCTCGGAATCCGCCGTACGGGGCGAGACTACTCGGGCGGGCCTTCAATTCTCATGCCCTTTGTGCATTCCTATACCAGTCCTAGTTCACACCTAAACTTGCCCCTTGTGCAGTCCTACCAAAAGCCCACCTAAACAACACCTTAGCCAATCCATTCCAGCCCCTCTGAGGCTCACCTACCCTGTTGCTATAGCAAGAAGTCAAGGTGCAAAAAATGGAGTGCAATTCAGGCCAACCGGGCCATGGAGGTGCAAATTAGGCCCATTGGGTCATAAAGATCAAAACAGGCCGCCAAGGCCCATGAAGCTCAAGATTGGGCCAACCAGGCTGACATGATATGAAGCCGGCCTTCTTAGGCTATGAGACATGAAGACTAGCCCATTGTGCTGATGCAGCTGGCCTATTGGGCCTTGGATATTAAAAATCACATTTAACTAAATCTGAGGGCGAGATGCCAAAATTAAATAAGGAGTTAGCACCACCACGTGGGCGCTCCACCATGGGAAGCTAGCCTGGACCCGTATCCGGTATGTTGACCCAGGCGTAGGCATGGGACACGCTTCTCACTGCAGACAGACCCTTCCCACTACTTGGAAAGTCAAATGACTTTGCCTTGTAGGACGGGTAAAATTCCACATCGATTGGAAAATAAGGCGGCATGCTGCCAAAATTTTCCCAATCAAGTGGACTTTACACCAAAGGAAGGACATTCACACATTTGCACCATTGACAGCATTGAACATGGCATATGAACTGCCACATCTGATGTACATGGACGTGGAATACTTTGAATATGAATATTTCAAGTGCCGAGTTGATTTCATGTGACTGGGCATCGACACCAGCTCGACAGACCGGATGTGATGCAAACCGATCAACAGTTAACCAAATCTGAAGTTAACTTAATTAAATCTAAAAAAACATTCAAACCAACCTTAAAACATGCTTGAAATGGTCATTAAAACTCTAACATTCAACAAAAAACAGATCTAATACAATTTGGAAGAACTAAATCAATGCATTTAATCCAGTGTAGTTCAATTTCCTAAACCAGTGCAAATCAAATAATTCACAACCAATTGAAAAGAACGCATAAAGAAAACATTAATGCATATGAAATTCATCTTAAAACATGTCAAATTCATATTGTTAACAATTTGAAGTTCAAGTTTAATCAATTTAAACCAAACTTCAAAACATTTAAAACATACCGAACGCACCCGAATCGGTATTAAAACACCAACCGACATGAGAAAATCACATGAAAATGACTCAACACATGTCAATTAAACTTAAACAAGTCAAAATTGATCAACACATCTAAAATATCAAGTTCAAACAAAAATAAAATAAACTCTAGGATTTGAATGATATTTGTTTTGAACTGGTTTATTTTACTTCAACCAATTGAAGTAAAATAAACCAGTTCAAAACAAATATCATTCAAATCCTAGTCAAAGCAAAATATGAAATCAACATTTCAAACCACATCAAAATCCATTCATAAATCAAACATAAATCAACTCCAAACAAAATCTAAGCAAACTTGTTTGCATCTCATCGGGCCTGAAAGGCCAGGTCCTTTTGTGTTCATTATACGTTGTGGATGTGCACGCTCTCGTCAAACAAGATCGCTATGGCAGTTAATCAAGGGTGTTCGAATGTTTGCTCAATGTAAATGAATATCGGATATTCGCACCATCCGATGGAGAGAGGTTAAAAATATTTTCACAGAACCCGAACCTCGGTTCTATACTCTTTTAATATCACCCGGGCTATCTAGTATTTTGATGATCAATCACCTACTTTACTAGAAAATTCGGATGTCAATATTTCAAAACATACAAAAACAAAAAATCTTTTCTAAGAATCAAAAAGATTCCCGAGGTTCCCACATGGCATAATCAAACAGAACATGAAATGACAAAATGTTAAGAACATACTACATTGGGACTAAATCTCAACCCCTATTTTAGGTGATTTAAAGATAAATATGAAGGTGCAAATGGATACTCTAATGTATGTTAGACGATATCATATTGTAAGTTTGAATTAAGGGGAGTAGTGGGGGATTGGGAAACGAGATGAAGAAGCACTAAAAACACAAAGAAACAGAATTTGTCTGCAGGTGCCCCATTGGTGGGGTGCTAAGGGTATTGCCCTAATAATAGGGCACCTTGGATAGTTTCTGGTAGACTTTTGGGGCTTTTACCTCGCTTCACCCCAAGCTTGTGGGTAACCTATGATGCGCCGACACGATTCCTTGAGGTAGTCTTAACAACAAAGAAAATGTGGGAAGAAAGAATGAGCCTTGGGAGAATGGGTATTGGAAAGGGGAGCTTCCAAAAGTTAAAAAATATATATATATTTCAAGAAGAAAAAGGGTGCTTTTTTGGCCTTTTGGACGGGTTCTCTAAAGGGTGGGGTTTGAAGATTTCTTGGAGTGAAGGTGGGTGTCTTGTGGTGGTTAAGGGAGAGTAAAAGCCAATAGAGAACCTTAAAAACATTGGAAGAAAGTGTCTTTTTATAACCACAAGGAAGGCCAAATCAAGAAAGGGTAAGAGATCTCATTTGTACTAAAGCGTCGTGCCCCCTAATGGAGCAATTTGACCAGAGTTGTGTATTTATTACCCCATCGTACCCATAACCTGCACCATCACGGGGGGGGGGGGGGATTTGTCAAAAGTTGGCCAAAAAAGTTAAGTACCCCACAAACGGGGGTGCCTAGATAGGGCACTTGGTGCCCCTGTTCTAAGTGCCCTCTTAATGGGGCACTAAGTCCTAGTTATGCCAAAAATGCCCAGAGAGCCCAATTTTCTAGAAAAACTCGATTCTTTTGATGCGATACTTAAATATGTCTTATAAAATAAGAGTTTTTGAGCTCTCTAACTAAGTCAAAATTGCATGTCTATAGGGAAGAGCTCTCGAGTCCAGTGCAAAGGGAGAACCTATCTATGGATAAAGTTTGTGTGGATACCACTAGAGACCTGGTACTTGAATGATTTGAAAAGCTTGAGAAGTTTTCTTATTTTTGCTCTCCGAGGGATTAGATGAATTCTTAACATGTATATTTGATCTCATTTTAATTGGTATTCAGTTTTTGTCGTTTAGTTCCGATCAAAACAAGATCAGTATGAACACATAAAAAGCATCGCTTTTGCTTCACCAAATTTTATAAGGTGATTCCTTTCAAATATTTGAGGAATCAAATATTTTTCTGTTATGCCAATCTAATTGGACTGATTTCTAACAATCTAATGCTTAGAACATTAGTTTTAACAATTATATTTCTTGATAATCTAATAATAATAACAAAATTAATGCATACCAACACTTTTATTACAATTCATATTTTATTTGTATTAAAAATTTGGAATTGTTGTTAATTGTCCATAACCTAATATTGATAATTTATACCAATATCAAAGTTAATAGCGACAAAAGTGTTTAATATTATTTATCAAATATGTTGTTACCTATTCATTTAACTGGAAAGATTTATAGACATATTTTATTGAGGATAACTCTAGTGTATTATTTTGATATATTTATAAAATTAAAATATGTTTTTTAAAATATAATAAATATTTTAAAATAATTTTAAAAGATATTTAAAACATAACGAATATTGAGATGCTTCTTATAACTAGAAACAAAAAAGTGTAACCAAGTAGTATATCAACAATGCATTTAATTTTTTTACTAATTTAAGAAGATGATAGTGATTTGTGCTCTTCAAATACTAATATGAACTTAATCCATATAAATTATTGGTCATGTATATAGTTTATTCACAACTTACTTGCAAGAAACTAAATATCATATCAAGATTACGTAAAATTTATTTAGACATTATGTATTAATCTAATAGTTTTAAGATGGGTGAATGTTTTGGACAAATGGCATATTCATATTATTACCACAAAAGAGTACAAGTTTTGATGGAAATCATCATCTCCAACAAACTCAAACATATCCACAAATTGATCACCACATATAAGTGCTTAAATGGTAGAATAACAAAGATAGGAGCTCCCTTGTCAGAGTTTGACAACTACCATGAGACTGGATAATCACACCAAAAGAGTGTAAATATCGCTTATACTAATGGTCTCTGAATAAAGAGTGTGATTATGCAGATGATATAGAAAGATAACGGGGCAAAACTCAGCCACAATACATCAAAAGATAATAGAGAAACCCATAAAAAAGACCTACATAAATAAGCTAGACTCCACGACACCAACGCAACAAAAAGAGGTAAAAACACTTAAAATTACATTTAGGTGGAATGCTATAATAGGAGCAACACTATGAAAATGCAACTTTATGCCCTGTTTGGTAACACTATTAGGTACCTCTATCACTATCAATTTTAAAATTGATATTGATAAGAACCATTAAAAGGTGTTTGGTTAATTGTATCAATTTTAAAATTTATAGTGTAAAGAAAGCATATTATGTAATACAAGTGTCAACTTGTATTACTTTTGATATTGATACTCCAACATTTGAAAATATTAATATCAATATTGAAATAGTACTAAAAATGAAACTCTAACCAAACAGGGCATTAGGGAGGGAGGACCCTTATTGATCAAAAAGTACCTCAAAATAGCAAGAACGAGCTTTGTGATGAACGTTCGGTGAGAGATGAGGGAGGTGCGATGTCCAGGGCGGGAGCCATCACCATAGGTTCTAAGAGGAGGGCTCCGCTAGAGGAGTGAGGAGAGTTGGAGTTCAAGTGGCGTGGAGGAGCGAGGGCAAAGGGGCATGGCGGGTTTCGAAGGGGAGGGTTTCAACTGGCGGGGGATGGGGAGGGGGCAGATCTATCAAAAGGGGGCCAAAGGGAACAAGGGGGAGTGAGGGGACTAGGGGGAGGGGGCTAGGGGGGTGAATCTACCTAAGGGGTGCCGTGGGAAGCAATCGAGAGGACGGAGAAAGTGGGGGAGGAAGGAGGGGAGGGAGGTGAAGAGGGCATGGGGAAGTTGCAAGTGGGCGGAGTAAGGGGAGTGCAGGGGTGAGTGGGAGGGGGGGAGGCCGTGGGGGCAGATCTACCAGAGGGGTGCTGAGGGGAGCTTTCAGGAGCACGGAGGTGAGTAGGAGACGATGGAGAGGGGGTGCAACCATAGGGTGGGTCGCGAGGGGGAAGAGCCAGGGGGAGGAGGGGCAGATCTGTTAGAAAGGGTTGTGGGTAGGGGTGTCAATGGGCCGGGCTTGGGCTGGCCCGGCCCAAGCCCACTTCAGCCCATACACATAGAGCCCAAGCCCAAGCCCATGTAGAAAGCCCAACGGGCTTGGATTGTGTAAATGGGCTTTAGCCCGCCAAAGCCCGTTAGCCCAACGGGCTTGAGTTTTGTAAAACAGTCATAAATAAAAAATTCTACAAAAAGTATAAAATTAATAAAAATGTGAAAATTTTCAAGAATCACAAAGAGATTATGAAATCATCCGTAAATTTCATAATTCAGCTAAATATAAAATCTGAAAAAACTAGAACGCCTATCAATTTGTGAATTGCCATAATTTAAGAAATAAAAACAATACAATCTGACCATCTCTCTGACAACCGAACTAAGCTCATTTATCCCTTGCAACTCGAGGTCACCATGTTGGATAACATGCAATCATGAACACCTAAATTGGCACAATCAAAATTCTGCGTTGACCTGTTTTTATAACTAACTGCATTATAAATGAAACAATTGTACATCCAAAGACGGCTCAGCACATTGCCCACCACATGAGAAGCAGAGAATAGCCCAATTATACATCCAAAGGCTCCAGCTCTTCTACTGTTTTCAATTACAACTGCCTAACAAAATAGAAAACGTCATCTCAGAACCTAATATACGTTGTTGAAACATGAAAGGAAAAAAAAAAGTTGAAACTCAACCTTTTCAACTTTTTCAGCTATAATTTATGGAGAGTTATGAAGTAAGGAATGCCAAATAGATTGAGATTGATTGCTATAAAATGAATAAGATCAGCTAGCATAAAATGATTAAATGAGTGAACTACTATAAAATGATTTCTATCGTTCGGTGACTTACCACCACACCGTGCAGCTGTTCGAGGAAATGCCCAGCTGGGCTGGCACTGACAGGAATAGTACAATAATGCATTTACAGCTATACCTAAATGCAAACATTGATGAGGCAGACTTCAAAAAAAAAGCCCAAACAGCATAAATGGAAGATGCATAAACAACAAATATGGAAGACGCCTGGACTCCCAAATTAATTGAGTGGTAGAAAGAAAACTATGTTGCATAATGCCAGTATAAAATGAACACAACCAGAAATTTGCTTTCCTAACAAGGCTAACAAAATTGAGAAGCCACTAAGAAAAAGATCATACTAAACTATACAAGTAATGTAACAAGATGCTGTACCACTCATCTTATAGTTTCAAGCATCCAAGAGATAAAAACAAACAGCTCATATGATAAATAACTAGTTCACAGTTCCTACAAAACTAAGATTATCAGCCAACGAGAAACTAAGGGCATATTTACAATGATATTGACCATCAATGTCAATATTACTTTTGATATTTGATACTATTAATCTAGCTGCAGATACATCTGATAGCAACATCAAAGTTGATTTTATTAAATTCAATATTCTAACCAAATAGGCCCAAAATTTGAAAGGTCCCCCTAGAAAAATCCTATGGAATATCTAGCAAAAAGATTTTACTTTAAGGGGCTTGCTTCTTTTATCGCAAAAGTTTGTAAAACGGTGCATCTTTTCATTTTACAACATTTTCCTGTTAACTGGATTAATGTAAAACAATCATTTTAAGGAGCTATTGTCTGGAACAGTGGAGATTAAAAAAATAGATGAACATGGCCTTCCAAAGTCCACGCTTACACTGATTAGCATAGATGGTTAGGCTAATATTGAACAGAAAGTAATACTATCAAATAATTAATAACATCAGTCAACCACTAGTGATATTGAACAGAAGCACATATTTGGAAGTTAGACTAAGACAGTAGGATCCAGTGTTATCAATCCTCCAAGAGTTCTAAGACTTCCAGAAGGACACAGACGCATCAAATTTAGCATTGTAAAGTGGCCTCTCTAGGTAGATAAGATCCACGAGCAAAACCAAACAAAAAACAGGCATCAACGATCATTCAGATCTGATCAAGCATATGAATTGACTGAACTAGCTTTTCGGTGATTCAGCTGTCAAATGGAAACTTCACCAATATCTGGATTTCCACCGGCACCAAGACCTCTTGTTAGCTCCATCTGCAATCATCTCTCCTACTCAGAGAGGACCAAGGGTCTGACTTTATTTTCTTCACAGCACATGTAGGAACCTCCATTATCTTTCTATCTTAAGAGAAAAACCTAAAATATCCATAGAAGCTAAACAAAACAGTGATCATTATAAAAATATACAAATATGAAAATAAGGCAACATAAAAGAAAGAGTCAAAATGTACCTGAAAATCATGAGATTATAAATAGACATTCATTCAAAACTCCTACTCAATTACTTGAAGACAATGTGAGCTCTAGAAGAAAGAAAATAAGTTAATTGGTGTAAAAAAAAATAATACGAAGAAGCTAATATACCTGCCATGCTATCTTTTAACCAATCTTGTGCACATATTAAAGTCTTTACTGTCTCTGGAGACAAAGAACTTCTATATTGATCAATAATTCTTCCACTTGTGCTAAATGCAGATTCTGAAGCAACTGTAGAAGCTGGAATTCCCAAGATATCTCGTGCCATTTTTGAAAGTATCGGATACTTGACCATATTATCTTTCCACCAAGCTAAAATAGTAAAACCTTTTTGACTTCGAGATACAACGCTCTCCTCTAGATACCGATCCAATTCAGATTTTGAGTCTTGCAATAAAATTTGTGAATGAAGAAATTGGTCAAACCCACTCAAAATATCAACTTCTTCATTTTCTCCTAATGATGGATCCTCATTTTCTTGCATTTGAAGATTGCATTCATTCATACTTGTGGAAGCAAATTGTTGTGAATATACATCAAAAAGATCATAGATGCCTTGTTTAATACGGATTAAATTCAAAGAAGCCTCGGAGCCAAAAAGATCCATTAATGCATAAGTAACAAACATCAACTTGTACCTAGGGTCAAGCACTGTTGCAATAGCAAATAATAATGCAGAATCTTCTATTTCTGACCAATATTTGTCAAATTTCTCTTGCATCTTGACAATCATATCATGAACAAAATCATGTGAATTTTGCATTTCTTGTCTCAACAATTTCTTGACATTACAAATTTCAATCAAAGCTATGTTTGAACTAGGTTCATCAGTCGTCGAAAATGCATTTGTGGCATTATAAAAGACTTTTAAGAATTTGCACATAAACTCTGCCTTTGACCATTCCTCAAGAGTGGGAGCACAATTAAAACCTGTGTCCCATGTCTCCAATGCCATAAAAGCTTTTTTGTAGGAAAGTGCAGCATCCAACATCATGTAAGTAGAGTTCCATCGGGTGGGAGTGTCATATGGAAGACCTTTCTTCCCAGATAATCCAACTTGTTGCACAATTTCATTAAACTTTTGTTTTCGTGCTTGTGATGATTTAACATACTTTATAGACTCACGAACACTAGAAATTGAAGAACGGGCCTGATTTAAACCATCTTGCACAATTAAGTTCAAAATATGTGCACAACATCTCACATGAAAAAATTTTCCATTCAGAACAAGAGATTGTTTCTCTACAAGATTTCTTTTCACTAGTCTACAAAGTACATCATTACTGGATGCATTATCCAAAGTGAGACCAAATATTTTTCTATCAATTCCCCAATTCATAAGAGATTTTAAAAGAACTTTTGCAAGTGAAGAGCCAGTGTGTGGTGATTCAACCATCAGAAATTCAATAACTCGCTTATGTAATTTCCACTCAAGATCAACAAAATGAACTGTGATACTCATATATCCCAATGTTTGATTTGATGTCCATAAATCAAGTAAGACTTAACCTTCCACATTCATTAATCAATATTTTTCTCAATTTCTCTCTCTCATTCTCGTATATTTTTTCACAATCAGCCTTCATTGTGTTTCGAGACACTGTCAAATTCTGGATTAAGACTTCTAGCAAAATTTTTAAATGCTATACGCTCTACAAATGTGAAAGGTAGTTCCAACATAATAACCATTTTTGCTAATTCAAGTCGTGAAAATGCTTGATCAAATTTGAAGTTCAAAATTTGACTAGTCCGTGGGCTCTTGCTTTGTGAAGGACGTTTAGAACACTGAGTAGTATGCCGTGACAAATGACTTGTCCCCACAGATTTTGAACATGTAAAAGTGGCATTGCAATAATTACATACCGCTCTATTACTCCCGTCTTCTAAAACTTTCTCACTAAAATGTAACCAAACTTTTGAAATTCGTTTACGAGGACGTGATGAAGAGGAATGTGTCTCAGGTTCAGTGGTTGACAGATTTATACTGGATTCAACATTCAAACTCTCATTTAAATCCATCTGAAATGTAAAAAAACTAAATAAATACGATAGACCACAGATGGGTTAGTGATAAAGCATGGCTGAAAGAAAAATAATATTCAAGACTAAAATCTTTGGGCATTTTTAATAAGACTGAAAGTATCAGAGCAAGATTCATTTGGCAAGAGTCCAATAATAAAAAGGATACACATCAGTTTTTCATATCTAGATCAGATATGAAAAACTTACATAACATGGCTTGGCCAGAGCTCCAATCCAGATCAGAATTGGATTGGCCAATCCATTGGAAAAGAATCTGATACCGGAATGGCCTGCATTGGCTCTACCAAAAAAAATTCAAAGAAAAACAAAAAATGCAGGACATATTCGGTAGGGGCAGCCAATCCACAAGGTATCCACCGCCATTTGGCGGTAGAGGGGCAGCATTGTCGCTGCCTGTTGTGTTGGATGCAATCTGATCGATATTGGGTCCCTATGACCTGAAACCAAAGATCAAGAAACTGAAGTTACCAGAAGGCCGCTCCTCTGTGCCCCCCCCCCAACAAAACAAAGTATTAATGCATCCAGTCCTGTTGACTAGTGAAAACCTGACAACCCTTTCTGCTGGCAACCATCAATGTAGAAAGCAATCGAAGATCCACCCAGAAACCAGGGACAAGTGACAAAACACCAATCTATAATCTTAAACCCAATTTCACTGGTGATAAAAGAGGGACCACAGGAGTGTATTTGGTTCGTCACATAACTCTTGATCCCCACCTGCACTTCTATTTGTTGTCCTCACCACACTCAGCACTGCACACAAAATCTGTTCCCAGTCATGCAAAGAGCCGAGGACCACATGAGAGAGTAGTCAAGTTCCAGAAGATGCAAATAGCACCAACAGGATCTGGGAAAAATTGAGCCTTCTCACATTCTAGCCTTCAGTGTGGTCTAGATAGACCTGCACCTGGATTGTCATTCAAATTTTCATTTGAAGGACCACTCGTTGTACATAGATTCATAAAGGTTTAAGTATAGGACCTACCGTGCAGGCTTAATGAATGGTTAACCTGACATGATAAATAAAGAAGCCAATAGCCAGTCTAAGACAACTAGCACTGTAAAAATAGGCACATCAACCTAGCTGCGAAATCGTAATCTAATCTACAGTGGTAAACACTTTGACAAAGCAGGATAAATCCAATTACAAGATGCTAAAATTGTCGGGATGAACAGGGAGTTTAACCGATTCTGCGTTAATTGTTCGCTAGCCAACAAGAATCGGAGTTCCGATTTACCTCAAAAGCAATTCAGCTTCAGAACAGGGGCTTACCAGTATTGACACCAGAAACGAAGATGCTCGGCCAGTAAAGCGGACTTACCGGCGCCAGCGAACAAGTGCGGCCCGGGAAAGAGCTTGCCGGTGCGGAACCAGGTGTTGAGAGCGCCGCCGACGGACTCGAACACGCCGAAGCCCAGCAGTATCGACCCAGCGTTGAAATGGCGTTCCCTGAACGATCCCTTCAGCAGCTCCTTCCTCTCCTGCCGGGGATGCTGCCGCCGGAGGATGCTGCCGCTGTGCCGCCGGAGGATGCTGCCGCCGGAGGATGCTGCCGCTGTGCCGCCGGAGGATGCTGCCGCTGTGCTCGCTCTAGGGCTCCAGCCTCCGTCGGACCGTCACGGGCTGACGGGCTTTTGGCGGGCCAAATCGACGGGCCGTCGATTGAACGAAGACGGGGGGCCAAGCTTATCCGATTAACCCGTTTAATTGCGTTGATGGGCTTGAGCCCGGCCCGTGTCCGAACATCTGACGGGCCGATGGGTTGAGCCCGCCCATTTGACAGGGCTAGTTGTGGGGATCGAGGGTGAGTGAGAGGGGGCAGCCGAGGAGCAGATTAATCGAAGAGGGCTGCAGGGAGCGAGGGGCACTAGGCAAGTGGGAGGGGGTTTCATCTAGAGGGGTTTGGTGAAGGGGCCACGGGGTGACGAGAGGTGATATCCAAGGGGCAACTTCTTTCTAGTGGAGGCGGATGGGAGGCGCCGGAGGAGACTGCAAAGATGCCAAGGGGGCGATGGGGATGCTGATGATGGCAAGAGAGATGCCAGAGGGACAAGGGAGATGTTGAGGGGGCGATTGAGATGATGCTGCCCGTTTCAGTGTACAAGTTGGGTAATTTCGGTGATAAAAAATGTTGTAAATGCAGAGGATAATGAAATAGAGTTGATATTGAGAAAATTTAAGCAAACAAAGTAGATATTAAAGATATTTAGTTAATATATTAGAAATTAAATTGATTAACTTATTTGGACTGAAAATAAGTTTTTCGATCCGTTTTGCCAGTTAATTTAACAATAAATTATTTTTATCACCTTTTCTTACTTTTTTCTTTTTGTTTTGAGCAGCATTCCGAAATTGTCCCCCTGCAAAATAAAAAAAGGTTTTTGATCTCTTCCGATTGGCCGTCTCTCTCTTAGAATAATCGAATGTGTTAAACCCTAATCGACGCATATCATATCCAGCTAGGCGATTCTGTCCGCAATCTCGGCGACGACGACGGGCCCCGTTACAGTAGTGGGGCGGCAACGAAGTACCAGTCCAGCGACGGCGACGGAGCACCATTCCTGCGGTGACGGCATATCGATGACAACAGAGCAGGATTCTGACAGAACCATGCCCGCAACGGTAAGAATTTCACCGTCTCCCCTTAATTCCCGCCTCCAACATTGGGCCGGCATCCCATTTCCTCTCCTTGAATACCCGGCGACAAGCATCATTCTCCTCCTTCAAGAGGGGGCAAGGCAAAGCAACCGGGTGGCACATTACCTTCCCCCTTCCTCAATGTCACAATAGGCTTTCGTTCCTCATTAAGAGTAAAGTTGATCTTCTTCCGTATCGCTCGAGTGCTGGTGTTGATTGTCAGTTCGCCTTTTCTTGACCAAGTATGCCCTTTGTTCATAAGTATTGGTTTTTCTTAACGGATTTCTTGTTTTTTACTTGATTTTACTGTCTGAAAATTTGTTAAAAAACTAAAAATAACCAGTAAGGCTTTTTCAACAGTTAAGTTATCTACCTATCACGGTTTTAATCAAAACTAGAACTGGAGTGAGAGAATTTGTAACTAGTTTCAAAAGTTTTAGACGCTCGGACATGCTGTTAAGCCATTCCTCTTGATGGACGGAAGATGATTTAGGCCCCCATTTGTTTGGGCTTTATTGATGTCTAACCTCTGAATTGGTCAAAGGTTAGACAATGAGATCTTTGGTAAAATGTCTGAATGCAATGATAATTTCTTCATAAACTACATAATTTGAGATGTTCACTGTAATTTTTTTGATTTTTAGATATAAATAATTAAGATTTTATGTTCCACAAATGAAATTATAGGCGGAATTAAAATTTTAGATATTTCATTAAGTCAAATCAAAGACCACCTTAGTGAATATTTTTTAAGGATAAATTTATAGTAATGGATCAAGGGTCTGTCTGGTTAAAATATTAGAATTAGTATAGCATTTGTCTCGATACTAATACCCAACATGCTGATGTGAAGTATAAAAGAAACTTTTAGATATTGACTTCTATTGTTATTCATATATTCAAAACACTGTTGTAAAATTTGAAAGTCATAAACAGCCTCTATAATCTTCTGTCCTATAAAATAACTGTCTACTGCTTAAAAGCCCCCAAATTTATCACTCAAACATTCTGTTTTATTTTTCATGAAAATGCCCCTCTAATGTGACTCTCTCTCTATATATCTCTCTCTTCTAACTCTGTATCTATCTCTCTAGAAAATAAAGGTAATTTTCAAAAAACTAAAAGAACAGTTGGAAAATTTTTACATTAAGGTATTTATTTTTTAAAAACATAAGACTTTAAGGATGTTTCAATATTTCTAACTGTCGGGGGACATATTTAGTAATGTAAAAAGTTGAGGACATGTATGAAATATTCCCAATATTAAAACTTATGCTGATATAGGGATCTCAGTATTGTATTCAAGCAAGGCCTTTAATGTGGTATTTATGAGGCAACTACTTTTCTTCCAAGTGCATATCAGTAAGGGACTAATGTGTATCTTTTCCTATCAAAAACTTTTGTTTGAATGGATGAGACTACAAATTTTGTCTTTATTTGGAGTAATACAAGTGTAAGAATTGTAATACAAATAAGGTAAGAATTGTAATACAAGAGTTTATTTGTATCAATTTTGTTATTGATACTCTATTTTTCATAAATATTAATTTAAAGTTGATATGGTATTACTTTTCTTACTTTAATCAAACAGAGCATAAAAATCTGCCAACACTTGCTTCTTCCTTTCAAGCATCTTTGATTAAAACTAAGACCATCTTTTGGCAAGTCAGAGATTGAAGAAACTAAATGTGCATATATATTTATCATTATCATATATATCTGTGCTGATTGATGGACCAGACAGATCAAGTTGATTCTAAACTTATATAGTCCCACATCGTTCATTAAGGGACTAATGTTTATATGTTTTGGATCTCATAAGATAAAATTAAAATATTATATTAATTTTGTCATAATATATGATTGTTTTGTCTCTTATCTACTTTTTATTACCCATCTTGAAAATAGAATTTTAATTTTAGAGTAGGGAAGTCTCACATCAATTATCATAGAAAGACTATAATGGCTATGTATGATTATAGTATTAACATAGGGAAGAAAAGTGGCTTGCCAACAGGCTCGCCTTTCCTTTTTGGATCACCTCAAGTGCCAGATGAAGGGAACCCCCGCCGGCCCAGTGGGCACCTGCCACACCCTCAAGCACATGGTCGTGTATGGGTTATGTGATTCGTGGCCACCCCCCAGTAGTGGCTGGTAGGGGTGTCATGTGGGCGGGCTTGGATTGATCCGGCCCAAGCCCATCTTAACTAGAATGTAATGGTTCTTTTAACTATGTGAAAAGGCTTAGCCCAACAGGTTACGTAAGTCCATCTATAGTGCAATGGGCCAACAAGAAAAAAAATTATAAATTTAAATGCAAAATAACAACTCATGTTCATTCACTTATGTTGACTCCAGTAAAGTAGGTATGTCTGAACAGATTTTTGTTTAGGATTTAAAAAAAAACAATTGATGCAACTAGGTCTCTGTAAATTGCGGTTTCCCTTCTCTCTTGATTTGGAACTTTCCGATTATCCAGGTTTCCGAAATTCCTCAAGTCGAGGAAGAAATTCTTGATCTTGCAAATGTCTGATTAACAAGACTCTATTTGACTTGCCGAAGAAGTTTAGTATAATGAATTTATCCACTGATTTGCCTCTGATATTCCAAGGAAGTGCATAAGTAGTACGTAGCAAGGTGTCACCAACGACAACTCTTCCACCTGGTTAACATATGGCAATGTGGTTTCAAGAGGGAGAGCAAGGAGGAGGGAGTAATCGAAGAGGAAATCCAATTCAAGGTGATTAATACATGTTCTATGACCTGTAGGAGGAGTATGAGTGTGTGTGTGTGTGTGTGTGTGAGAGAGAGAGAGAGAGAGAGAGAGAGAGAGAGAGAGAGAGAGAGAGAGAGAGAGAGAGAGAGAGAGAGAGAGAGGATCTTTATGCACTTTGCATTGGGCTAATGATGATGGCCATGCAAGAGAAAGGGGGATTACCCAGATTCACGGGAAGACACTGTAGATTTGTCTACAATAGTGATGACGAGATTGAGGAGGAAATCATCGGAGCTGTGTCATGGTTTCCCCCAGCATCTTGCTGCTGAGGGGCATGCCTAAGCCACAAGGGAAGCATTTGTGCTTCCACGAGGAGGGAGATGAGAACTGAATGCTTCTGTTCCGGTCCTAATTTCTGGAAGTGAGGACAACACATTTATTTAAACCCTAGGTACCCATGGGTCAGCTTGGACCAAAGCCCCCAAGCCCTTTTAACAACATGGGTTTTATACTATATTAAATAACAACTCATCATACTTAAATAAAAGGCCCATGCTCAATGGGTTTTTTACCAAGCCTTGCCCCTTTTAACACCCTTAGTGGCCAGTTGAGATGTCAGAGAAGAGTTCACACCGATCTGGCAAAGAAGCAACTATGAGGAATAGATAGAACCTGAGATGGAAGACAGAAACAACAATGATGAGAGTGCTTTTTGAATTGGGCAGAACCAAAATGTCGATTCTAGACCCTCTGTATTGTATTTATATGAGAAAGAATTACGTGGAGGTACTTCAATTTAGGTAAGTAGAGTGACCAATGACAATAATTATACTTCACATTTGTCACAATACTAGTTGACTTTGATCTCCATGTCAACTTGGATTAAAACCATAATCCAGTTGCTTAACTCCCCCTTCAAGTTGAATGGGGGATCGATGTTTAACTTTTTTTTAAACACTCAGGTGGTGTTTGATAATGCTGAAATCTGAAAGCTGAAATCTGAGAATTATCTCTTATATCTGAATATGTCACATAAATATCTGAAAACTGAAAACTTAATGATTAAGAGTGTTTGATAAAACATCTGAATATGAAATTTAAATAGATTAAGATTATTTGATAAAATATTTAAATTTTAAATTGAATATAGAATTCAAAAATAAATATTTTTGAAAATAATTACAACAAGCATATTGAATAAAATAAATTAAACAATAAATTTACTTGTCTAATAATGATGAGTATTACCGATAAACATATATGACACCGACCTACTATGTACCCAAATATTGTACCCAAATGAACACCTAATAACTAATATCTGAATATAAATTTTCATACATAAAATTATTTGACAATCACAAATTAATTTTTAATCTATTTTAAATATACCAAATACTATTTGACAACCACAAAGTAACATTTGAACATTTCATTTTTAAATTTTGACTTTTAAAAATTTTATGAAGTGTTGTTTATGTTTTGAGAATTTGTTGTCTCAAACATATTCATCTTTTAAAAACATTAATAATAAACATATTAAATAAATAATTATGGATAAGATAAAATATGCATACCTATCATTGAGCATATTAATAGTAAATACACAAAATAAAAATAAAAATTTCTTATAAAATATGCATGCATTAGAATAATAACAGTAAACATTTTTTAAAGAAAAAGAATATTAACAGTGAACACAAAATAAATAAACGTAGTTAAAAAATAAACATGATTCTCTTCTATCAAGTAAAATAAAATTAATAAAATTATTCTATAAATATTTTAATAAATCTGATTTTAATTCATATAAAAAATTTAACTATAAAATCCAAAATAATAAAAATAAGGTGAGCAAGTAAACATGTTGAATTCTTCCAACGTTGGATAGAGCACCTCTCATGCTGCACTGGTGATGTCAAAGCTCCCTACGCTTCTGTTCATTGTTCAGCGTTAAGTGGGTATCACCCACTTAATGGTTCAGAGGGTAACGGCTGGCTTTGTCTATATTCAGATCTTAATTTGTAAATATTTTCAAATGGTCTGAAAATATGAAAGGCTGACCGATTCAGACTTTAGAGGGTGTTCAGCCCAATCAAACGGGGCCTCAAACTACCTAACTGAAAGTGGTGTGGTGAAGTCATCTGCAATCTGATCATTGATTGTAATGTGATGCACAACAGTTTTCTTTCATAAACCAGCTGTCTTAGAAAATGAAAGTTCATCTCCACATGTTTTGTTCTAATCTTCAACATCGAATTTGCAGAAAGATAAATGGTGGAGATGGTATCACATCAAACCACATATTTAACTTAAACACATACTCTTAGTTCTGCAAGCCGATTCATAATCCATAATAGCTCTGTTACTGTGACAGACATGGCTCTCATTTCAGCCTCCGTACTAGATCGAGCCACAATATGTTGCTTCTTTGCTGACCAGATAAGTAATTTACTCCCTAAAAATATACCAAAACTAGATGTAGATTTCCTATCATTCAGACACCCTGCCCAATCTACATCCATATATACATGCAAATAGAAATCTGTGGGTTTTATATGTAAGCCATATTGATAAGTAGTTTTTAGATAACGAATAATTCTTTTAACTAAACTCGTATGAACATCTATAGGACGAGAGAAATTGGCATGCCTTTGTTACAACATAAATCAGGCCTTGTGATAGTGGCATGTTGAAGAGAACCCACAGGACTCCTATAAAAAGTAGGATCATCTAACTGCTATCCATCATGCTGAGAGAAAGTAGTTCGAGCACCAATTGGAGTAGAATAAGGCTTTGAATTTTGCAGCTGAGTCTTATGAAGAACATATAAGATATATTGCTCTTGACTAAGATGTAGTCCACTTTCTGTTTTTGTTACTTGTATGCCTAACAAGAAATGTAAACCACCGAGATCCTTCAGAGAAAGGGTGTTGGATGAATGTTGAATTAGATTTGTAACAACCCTTTCATCATTCCCAGTTATAATAATGTTGTCTACATATATTAGGAAAAACAGGATAGAATGCCCTTCATGAAATAGAAAAAAGAGAGAGCACACATGTGGATGTCTTGAAACTACTATTTAAAAGATGTGCGTGCAATAAAAAAAAACCGGGCCTTTGGAGCTTGTTTCAACCCATATAAAGCTTTATGCAATTTACAAACATGATTAAGTCTGTTTTTATCCATAAAACCCAGAGGTTGTATCATATATATGTCTTCATCCAAATGCCCATGTAGAAAAGTATTATTGACATCTAATTACCCATTTATATGGAACAACCAATGCAAGGACTAATCAAATTGTAGTAGGCACGACCACAGGGCTAAATGTGTCTATATAATTTATCCCATACTCTTGAGTAAAACCTTTAGTTACAAGACAGGTTTTGTATCAGGCAAGAGATCCATCAGTTTTCCTTTCAGGTTTGTAAATCTACTTACTCCTGATTACATTTGTATTTGGAGGGGAGTAATACCAATGACCATGTACCATTCCTCCAACATTGCTTGTCTCCAAGGTAATGACTTGTTGGCAATTCTGAAACAGGTAGGTTCGACCTCCTTAGACTTGGCTACGAGTAATGTATATCTAGAACATAACTTTGGTGACCTTGTTGCAATCTCCTTCATAATTTCTGTTAAGGACCTGAACTTCTTTGGAGGACTGGTGCTCAGAAAAATTTCTTTGCTAGGAGATCTGCACACTATTTGATACTTGATTATGATCTGCAGGTAAAAGACAACTCTGATCAAGAGCATGGCTCGTGTCATTTAAATTTGTCAAAGAATCATTGACAAAGCTGTTAGCTGCTAGTGTAGGCAATTCAGTCATAGGAACTGGTAGCTTGATAGTAGTAAGACTGTATTGCTATTAGAGTTTACTAGAATGTCATTGGGAAAAGTCCTTTCCGCAAACACTAGATTGCTTGCTATGTATATCATGTTTGTCCTTGGTATAAAACATTTATACCCTTTGTGGTCGAAATTGTATCCATGGAATATGTAACAATCAGATCTTTAGTTATATTTATGCTTGTAGTATGGTCTGAGATGAGGGTAACACACATACCCAAAGACATGCAAAAACTTGTAATCAGGCACCTGTCCATACAATGTCTGATATGTAGAAATGTTGTGAAGGACTGGAATAGGGATCCTATTTATCAACTAAACTGTGCAAGCTGCAGCCTCATCCCAAAAACATGGTAATCCGACATTTTTCAATAAAGCCAAACACGTTTAAATGATGTGTTGATGCTTCCTTTATAATCTCCCATTTTGAATGTCTATGGACAAGCAATTCTGTGAATTATTACTTGTTTCGAGAAGAAAGTTGAGAGTTTTCTAAACCATGGTATGCCGGGTCGCGACCCGGGTCGCGACCCGGCCCCGACCCGGTCGGGTTTAGCCCCGACCGGCCCGGTCGCGACCCGGTCGGGCCGACTCCCCCGGCCGGGTCGCGGGGTCATTTGACCGTTGCCAACGGTCATGGGGGGGCTGCGCCCCCCCATTCAGCCCCTTGGGGGCTATTTAAAGCCCCCAAGGGGCTCCCCTTACTCCCACCCCCCACTCTCACTATAAATCTCTAATTTTTGCTCTCATTGCTCTCATTGCTCTCATTTTGTTCCTCATTTACTTAATTATTTCATTAAGCATTTCATTAGTTCATTTATTTAACTTTTGTTTCATTGATTAGTTAGTTAAGTAGTTTCTTCTTTTTAATACTTATTTGCTTACTTACATAGTTAGTTAGCTAGAAGATTAGTTAGATATTTAGTTTAGTAGTTACTTAATACATCATTAGTTGGAAGGTATAGTTAATTACTTACTTGATCATATAAATAGTTGAGCATTATTTTTACATAATTAAAAGTATACTTACATTAGTAGTCACTAATTAACGTCATTAACTTTTAAAATAATTTATTACTTACTTAAATAATTATTTAATATGGTGACTCGTTTGGATCAAGTCTTAGGATAGTTTCCCGAGGGACTGACGAATATGATCGTCATGTGTACATGTATCAAACTTTGTACTCAACCCAAATGACACGGGGAGAGTACATCAACTACCTACAAAGTGTAGAACATATCACGTTAGAATAAAATTGATGTATTATTTATTTAAATCATGTCATTTAATTGTTTCAATTTTTCTGTATTTTTTCAAAAAAAATTTCGCATTTTTCTTATTTTTTTGAAATTTTCAAAAAAAAAATTAAAAAAATAGGGTCGCGACCGGGTCGGCCTGGGGGTCCCGCGACCCGGTCGCGACCCGCGACCCATCCTTCCTTGTTCTAAACTATCATCCTAAATCACTTTGAAAAAAAATTGATTCTAGTTGAGAAGATGTTCTCAACTTAGATGTTTAAAATGCATGAAAACTGAAAATACTTGGGCTTTTGGAAACAATTGGACAAAACTAACAAAATCTACTAAAGTGATCTATAAACATGACATAATTACTTGAACCTATTGTTACTTGTACATGGGGAAGGATCCCATATATCAGAGGCTAAAATCTCTAGAGGTGCTTTAGAGACATGTAGAAAGAGAAAAATGAAATTTATGACTCTGCTATCGCACAATGTGAGCAAAAAAAGACATCCAAAGTAAAAGACTTTACAAGACTATGTAAGACTTGACTGATAATTTGAGTGCTGAGTGACTTAACCTATGGTTCCGAGTTGCCGCAGCTTCTGCTGAGTATCCGATAGGTGACGTTGTAAGATCTGGTTGCAGCCAGTATAGCCCATTAAGCATGCTTTCTTGAGCTATCACCTCCTTGGTTTTGATGTCTTTCACAAAATATTTATGAGAAAAAATTCAAAATATACATCATTATCTTTGGGAAGCTGTGAAACAGAGTAAATTTTTTTGCTAAAGCGAGAACATGCAAAATTTTGTTCAGTTTGAGTTCGCTCAACTTGAGTGCAAAATTTATGTGTAATTGGCAAAGCTTCACCATTACCCACTTGTACAGCCTCCTGACCATATTATTGATGTGGATTTCTTAATAAGGCAAAATTCCGGGGTTAAATGACTCATGGCACCAGGATATCAGTTGGGATAAAAAACATTGGATGAGTTACCACTGCCCATGGAAGCAACGTTGGCTGAATATTACTGGAACTTGTCAGACTTAATATTATTAGAACCTCCTATGTTTCTAAAGCTGATATTGTAGTTGCCACTGCCCATGGAAGCAACAATAGCCTAATATTGTTGGAAATTGCCAGATTGACTGTTATTAGAACCTCCTGTATTCCTAAAGCTGATATTGTAGCCCTTCCATCATTGCAAGGTAACATGGCCACGTTTATGACATAACTGATTGACATTTTGATTTACCGTTCGAGTTTTGTCGAAATTCTGAAACTGAGAATTACTGTAGAATTTGGTTGAGTCTTGTCAGCATTTTGATTTCTATCAAGATCGCTGTAACTATTACAACCATAATCCTTTTACTTAACATGGCCGGAGGCTATCCCCGATCCTTTCTTTTCCAGTTCGTTTGCGGCAATGTTGTGCATGGTCGTGAGAAACATGGGCGGATTCGCCTTCGCCGTTTTGCTTCTGCACCAGGCAAGGCAGCGCCGTTGTGTAGTTCGTCCATGATCAGAACTCGGCACGGCAAACTTTGTACGTGCATGGAATTAGCTAACGGCGGCCGTCGTCTGTACAGGATCGTTCTTCTTCTACCCTTGACCACCTCCTGAGGAATCGGCGATGTTAATGGTTACATAATCGGTGAAGAAGGGCTCCGGCTCCAAGAGCTTCGCCAGCGCCGGCGGGTGCTCGGGCACGACTGTCCCCCGGCAACCGGGGCAGCTGTTGTTCAGTTGCAGCCAGGGGTCGACACACGGCGCGTGGAACTGGTGGTCGCACCGGGGAAGAACCCGCAGCAGGTCGCCCTCCTCGAACTCGCTCAGGCAGACCGCACAGACGGCCCCCATCGTGCTGCCGTCCAAGGCGGGAGCGGCCGAGAAGGCGATGGCGGGTAGGGACGCGACGGCGTGGAGGCTGAGCCCGGGGCAATCGTCGGCGGCGGCAGCTACGAGGACAGCGGAAGCGGAAGGGGAGACGGACGTGGAGGGCGGCTCGGGCCGCCGACGCCAGTAGTCGCCGAAACAGAAGAGCAGTATCCCGGTGTGGACGTACAGAAGATTGACGATGGTGAGGACAACGGTGATGGCGAGAGAAACGAGGAGGAAGGTGTTCTGGCTCATGGGGATTGAGGGCTCAGCTTCTCGCCACCATCCAGGCCTCCGTATTGGTACGCTGCCGTCCCGTCGCGGACTCAATCAAATGCCCTCCTCTGCCCCGGAGGTGGATTCGGCCGGAACGCAGGGAGGAAGAGGAGAGCACCGCCGCCTGTCCTTACGTCGCACATTCTATTATAGGGGAGACCTCTTGGTTAGGGTTTCGATCAAAGTGGTGGCCGCACCAGAGTGGGTAGCTGCCAAAGGATATTACGAGCTGCCAAGCGTGTACCCGTTTTAGCGGGGTAGAGCTGATGAGAGGGAACCGTTGGAGGCGAGGCGGGGCGGGGCGACAGAGGAGAACAACGGGGCGGAGAGGGACAGCTGAGCTGACTCTGTTCTAAGCGGGCTGGAGGCGACACCCGGAAGGAGGAGCTGGAGGGCGGCAGCCGACGCAACGGTCCAAGGGGTAAACATCTGGAATGGGACGCCAGCCCAGGCGGGCTGGAGTAGCTCCCTCTCGTTCTTTTATGCCCGGTTAGAGTTTTATTTTTTGTACTATATCAATATTGATATTAATATTTTCAAATGTTGGAATATCAATATCAAAATTAATACAAGTTGACACTTGTATTACATAATATGTTTTACTTGCATTACAAATTTTAAAATTGATACAATTAACCAAACACTTCTTAATAATTTTTATCAATATCAATTTTAAAATTGATAGTGATAGAGATATCTAATGGTGTTATCAAACAGGGCATTAGCCAAGGAAGGAAAACTCGGGAGTCGGTCTCGGGTCGGTTGGCCTCAAAATTGACCCGGGTTGGTTGGGGTTGTGACCCGGGTCGGGTCGGGATTGGGAAAAAAAATTTTATTTTAAAATAATAATCGGGTCGGGAGGTCGGAGCCGGGTCGGGGTTGGTCGGCCCAAAAAATGACCGGGTCGGATGACCCGGCCGACCGGTCCATGTTTTTAGCTGCATGGTAATTTTTATCTAATTTTTGTTATAAAATTATATATCGTAAAATGAAATTTAATATGATATTTGTGTTAGGATTATATTAATCTTAATATTTTGTGTGATCTACTTTAGAGGGATTGGCTAGATTTGGGTTGGGATCTTTTAGGATCAAAATCTGAATCCGCTAAGATCCAGATCCGACGACATATTTGACCAAATCCCCTAACATACTGTGGATTTGGATACATCAGAAATTGGAAATATACAAAAACTGAAGTGATTATATACCATTTATGTAGAAATGTCTCTGTAACCTCCTCGCATGGGACTCCATGGACCATGGCTACATTATGCCCTGTTTGATTAGAGTTTCGTTTTTGATACTATATCAATATTGATATTAATATTTTCAAATGTTGGAATATCAATATCAAAATTAATACAAGTTGACACTTATATTACATGATATGTTTTGTTTGCACTACAAATTTTAAAATTGATACAATTAACCAAACACTTCTTAATAATTTTTATCAATATCAATTTTAAAATTGATAGTGATAGAGATATCTAATGGTGTTATCAAACTGGGCATTAGCCAAGGAGGAAAACTCGGGAGTCGGTCTCGGGTCGGTCGGCCTCGAAACTGACCCGGGTCGGTTGGGGTTGTGACCCGGGTCGGGTCGGGGTTGGGAAAAAAATAAAAAAATTATTTTAAATTAATAATCGGGTTGGGAGGTCGGAGCCGGGTCGGGGTTGGTCGGCCTAAAAAATGACCGGGTCGGACGACCCGGCCGACCGGTCCATGTTTTTAGCTGCATGGTAATTTTTATCTAATTTTTGTTATAAAATTATATATCGTAAAATGAAATTTAATATGATATTTGTGTTAGGATTATATTAATCTTAATATTTTGTGTGATCTACTTTAGAGGGATTGGCTAGATTTGGGTTGGGATCTTTTAGGATCAAAATCTGAATCCGCTAAGATCCAGATCCGACGACATATTTGACCAAATCCCCTAACATACTGTGGATTTGGATACATCAGAAATTGGAAATATACAAAAACTGAAGTGATTATATACCATTTATGTAGAAATGTCTCTGTAACCTCCTTGCATGGGACTCCATGGACCATGGCTACATTATGCCCTGTTTGATTAGAGTTTCGTTTTTGATACTATATCAATATTGATATTAATATTTTCAAATGTTGGAATATCAATATCAAAATTAATACAAGTTGACACTTGTATTACATGATATGTTTTGTTTGCACTACAAATTTTAAAATTGATATAATTAACCAAACATCTCTTAATGATTCCTATCAATATCAATTTTAAAATTGATTGTGAAAGAGATACCTAATAGTGTTACCAAACAAGGCATTACACCCTGTTTGTTTAGAGTATTATAAATGATATTGTATTAATATTGATATTGGTATTTTTTGAAGTTGAAATATCAATATTAAAATTGACAGTATCGAATTTTTGGAGTGTTTGGCATTAGACGAGACTTTCCCGAATACGGCGTCCGCAGGATCCAGTTGCTCGCGGGGGGGGGGGGGGGGGGACCGCCGTCCGCCGCGGGGAGAGGGGGCGACGGGGGGAGGGGGCACGGCCGCGGAGGGGGGGGGCGGCGGCGTCGCCGCGGGGGAGGGGGGCGACGGGGGGGACTCGGGGGGAAGGACGGGGGACGGCCGCAGAGGGGAGGGGGGCGGCGGCGTCCGCCGCGGGGGAGGGGGGCGACGGGGGGGACTCGGGGGGAAGGACGGGGGGACGACCGCAGAGGGGAGGGGGGGGCGACGGCGTCCGTCGCGCGGGGGAGGGGGCGACGGGGGAGGGGGACGGGGAGGACGGCCGCGGAGGGGAGGCGTCCGCGGTCCGCGCGGGGGGGGGGGGGGGCGACGAGGGGGACCCGCGGGGGGGAGCGTGCCGCGAGGGGGCGACGGCGGGGAGAGACTTGGGGAGGGCGTGCGGTCGCGGGGGGGGGGGAACGGGGGGGACGGCCGCGGAGGGGAGGCGTCCGCGGTCCGGCGGGGGGGGCGACGGCCGCCGTCCGCCGCGGGGGGTGGGCGGCGAGGGGGACTCGGGGAAGACGGCCGCCGTCCGCCGCGGGGGGGAGCGTCCTGCCGCGAGGGGGCGACCGCCGTCCGCCGCGGGGGAGGGGGGCGGCGAGGGGGACTCGGGGAAGACGGCCGCCGTCTGCCGCGGGGGGGGGGAGCGTCTGCCGCGAGGGGGGCGACGGCGGGGAGAGACTCGGGGAGGGCGGCCGCGGGGGAGACGTCCGCGCGATTGATTTCAATACAGGTCTTGAGGTGTATTGTTTTTGATATTTTTTTTAACTATCAATCTTAAAATTAAAAGTGATATCCAAACACCTATCAACGCAGAGTATCAATATCAGTTTTAAAACTGATATTGATACAGGTGCTTGATACTGTAAACAAACAGGCAATTAGGTATCGGGATTTGCAGAAATGGGAGCTGAACAGGGGGATTTTGCGTTGGCTCAAAATCTTCCAAATTAATGAGAGTACGGTTAAGAGATACATGGGTAAAAATAAAGAAGAAATTAAAGTGTTTAATCCAAGAAAATCATATGCACTTTATTATCATTGACACTTGTGATCCGATTCCATCAAGGGAGAGATTTTTCCTACGTCTACCAACCACACAGAGTAAGGGTTAAGATCAAGCAGCAACAAGAAATACACATGCATAATGTCTTCTTGTATGTGCAACGCAGAGTTAATCGATGGAGGTATCATGTTTTACGTCTTGTTTGATAATACTATTAGGTATTTTTATCACTATTAATTTTAAATTCATATTGATAGTAATCATTTAGAGGTGTTTGGTTAATTATATTAATTTTAAAATTTATAGTACAAACAAAACATATTATGTAATACAAGTGTTAATTTGTATTAATTTTGATATTGATATTCTAACATTTTAAAATATTAATATTAATATTGATATAATATTAAAAATAAAACTGTAACCAAACAGAATATTATGGGGTGTTTGGTTGCATTTTAATTTATAAAAAGGTTTCATGATAAAAAATTAAAATATAATACCAAACAAGATAATTTTAAAAAATGAAAACATGATAATGAATGTGTTTGGCAAAAATATTTTAATTTTTAAAAATGATAATGAGGTGTTTGGTAGTATTTTAAATTAACTTTTAATTTAAAAATGATAATGGCGGAGGCAGTTGGGGGTCAGATGGGACTCACCGAAAGGAGTATATTGGTCTCCGCCACTGTGAGCTCGAGCATCACCAGCTCCGACGACCGAGCACCACCTGCGTCTGGAACGGCAGCCACGCCGACCGCGTAAAGTTGAGCGAATAGCCGAGCATGTCCTTCCCCCTCGCCCGAGAATGGCTTCGCCGCTTTGCTTTCTCGGCGGTATCATGTCCTCGATCGCCGGCATCAAGTCTCGCCTCTCGACGCCGCCGTTCTCACCCTCCGAAGAAGATCCAACGGTTCTCGGATCACGGAGGACCCCTCGCCTCTCCCCCGCGGAGATACGTGCCCCCGCCCCCCGGCGGAGTCCCCCCCGCGGAGTCCCCCCGGCGGCTGCGGAGCCCCCCGCGCCCCTCCCCCGCGGCTGCGGAGACAGTGCCCCCTCCCCCTCGCGGAGTCCCCCCCGCGGCTGCACGGAGTCCCCCCCGCCCCCCTCCCTGCGGAGTCGCCGTAGGGAGTCCCCCCCGCGGCTGCGGAGTCCCCCCCGCCCCTCCCCCCGCGGAGTCCCCCGCCTCTCCCCCGCGGGCGGACGCCCCGGGGGTTCCGGTTCATCTCATGCTCAACTAGGCGATGGATGGGGGAGGCGATGCACGACGTCGGCGGCGAGGATCTCGGAGGTCGAAGTAGCGTCGAAGTCTTGGATCCGGATGTAGGGGGAAGTGGAGATGGAGTAAGAGGGCGGGCCGGCGGCGGGGCGAGCTTGGCACGGAGGATCGGATGGGAGTCCTGGATCTTGCGAAGTGCGGCGAGGAGGAGGGAGGGATCCGGGCGAATAGAGAAGGAGACGAGCAAGACGGTCACACCGGTGCCCCCGGGGACGGCCCTCCACCAGTTCTGTTACGTGCCTCCGGCGCGTCGCATCTTCTCCGGCTCCGATCGATCCATCGGGAAGACGATCGGGGAAGGGAACGGGACGGCTGCGGGCACGGACTTGGGCCGGACTGAAATGTTCTCCGGACAGAGTTTCGTTTTCAAAAAAAAAAGTGGCCTCGACCACTTTTTTGTTTTACGTTGCCCCTTTTGTGGAAAACGTTTTTAAAATAAAAAATGATAAAACAAACCAAACAGGATTTCAAGACCACTTTCGTTACCGTTTTCAAAAATTAAAAAAAAAATGATCATTATCACGTAACCAAACACCCCATTAGGCTAGTGGACACATCCAGAAATAAGAAGAGGCACCTTTTTTCGTGGACCCTGCAGAACCGGTTCATGTGAACAGGTGGCTTGTGCGAGGAGGTTATCAAACCTTCTGCACCCATGCCATCACCACCTTGGCATTTTCTTTTCTTTTTTCTTTTTTTTTGTTGAAGGAGATGACAAGATAGGAACCCTAGCTTACACCCTGTTTGGTAACACTATTATGGGGTGTTTGGTTGCATGATAATTGAAGTTTTTATTTTAATTTTTAAAAATTGTAAGAAAACTTGTTAAAAGAGGTGTTTGACAACCATGACAATTTTATGTTTTGAAAGTGATTTTCTTCTTAAACAAAAAAAGAGGGTCTCACCTCTTTCTTTTTTTCTTGTGGTCCCCCACTTTATTTGGTCATGTGCGGTGGTTACTCTTTTTTGTAATCACATCCCTCCAAACATGATAATTTTATGTCATGAGTTGGTTTACTTTTTATTTTAATACAATTTTTTATCATGAAAGTGTACAAAAAATTATCATGCAACCAAACACCCCATTAGGTATCTCTATCACTATCAATTTTAAAATTGATATTGATAGGAATCATTAAGAGGTGTTTAGTTAATTGTATCAATTTTAAAATTTGCAGTACAAACAAAATATATTTTGTAATGTAAATGTCAACTTGTATTAATT
The DNA here is from genome assembly GCA_036172225.1 of Cryptocoryne crispatula var. balansae. Taxonomy (NCBI): domain Eukaryota; kingdom Viridiplantae; phylum Streptophyta; class Magnoliopsida; order Alismatales; family Araceae; genus Cryptocoryne; species Cryptocoryne crispatula. Next base: position 22,629,518 of record CM069919.1, read on the forward strand.
TTGATATTGATATTCTAATATTTGAAAATATTAATATCAATATTGATATAGTACCAAAAATGAAACTCTAATCAAACAGGGCATTAAGGAGCAAATTAGTGGAGCAGTGCAAAGTAGCATCAGGTTCTTGATGGTTAGGGTAAGGGCTATGTAAATGTCCCGAAGAGAACCAGACAAAAAGTTCTAAATCCTGCCTAAATTTTAATAAGACAGGTTTATTTTTATGGGTTTATTCTATTTGTCATTTTGTTTGACAAATATATTATTAAATCTAAAAGATAGATCATGACTTGTGGAGCTTAACCGTGTAGGAGCTCTAAGATCCAATTGTAGGTAGGATCCTTATCTTACAGTCTATTTGATTAGAGTTTCAAAACTGTTACTATATTACCATTGATATTGACATTCTTAAAAGTTAGAATATTAATATCAAAATTGATAGTATCAAATTTCTTTGAGTGTTTGATAATATTATATCAATATTAAAAGTGATATTAGGTGTTTGAAAACACTATATCAATATCAAAATCAATATTAGATATTTAATTGAGTATAAATTTTGACTAATATTATATTAATATCAAAATATATTATTAAAATCTAAAATATTTATAATATTTATAAGTATATAAAATATGTTTTTTAATTCTAATTTAAAATAATAAAATTTTAAAAATTATTAGTTTATATTTTTATCAACCCAATAAGACAACTCAAAGTAGTCTGTGGCATAGTAGAATAGAAAATGATGGTTCCTTTGAAGTCATGAAATTAAGAGAAACAAATTCAAGAGCCACCACAAAAAAAACAATCAACACCATTTATAATATCTATGGAAAATGTGTATAGTACAAAGGCTCACATTTCAAGATACAACTAAGGCCAACTCTAGTGATCATGTTACTAATATTGTTCTTGAACATAGATAAATACGCAATTTATCCTGAGATTTTTTAGCATCTATAAACCATTTAGTTTCTCTAATCTACAAAAAACACTGAACAACAAAATTCATCATGATTAGTTCTTCTAGTAGTTCAAGTTTGTTGAGGGCATGACCGAAAATAATTCTTTGCTAAACTTTAGATTTGGCTTCATAAATTTATCTCTTAGTTTCCACCTTACTCAACTGACTTTGTCAGGGTTTTCTTGAACATACTGCAAAGTCTGCATGCATAAAATTCAATTTCAGAAGAAACATCAGTTAAAAGAACATCATCAACCCAATTTGAGTATAAAAAATAAGCATAGTTTAAAGCTACATGTATAACTCATTATAAAGGTGGTGTACTACATTCAGAACATTATTGAAATCTACATAGAAACAAAATGTAAATTTTTTCATGGAAACATTCCATAGTAAATACATCCTAAATTATAGACATAACAAAAGACGTGAGAATCAAGCTTTTAAAAAAATAAAGGAATCCAAGAATAGAACTTTCTAATTGACATATGCTGACCAAAGCACTCAAGCATACACCATCGTTACCAACATAAGTTAAGACAAAACCAGGACCTGAAGCAAGAAACAGGGAATGATGAAAGTATCAATCTTTAAAAGCCTCCTTAGAACTCAATCAAGAGAAGCTCAAGGCCAAGTATATTTGTTCGACCTCCAATGTGAAGGTGAAGACATTAACAAGACAAACTCAAAAATCATCGACAAAAAAGCAATATGGACCGGAGAAGAGAGGCAACTACAATGTCTGAGTGTTGTTTCTTTCAGCAGTAGCAGTCAATGAGTAGACGCACAAGAGACATCAAAGAAATAGACACAGAAAAATAAAAATGTACGACGTATCAATTTGCCCATAACTTTCTTTAGCCTCAAATACACAAGGTGCATTTACCTGTAACCAAGAATCAATATATGCATTGAAAATATACCACATGATAAATATTTCTATATGAAATAAGAACATGGCAAACATAAGGTAAGATTGAGGGAAGGTGAGGCCTTTATCTGCCTTGGCTAAATTAGTTGCCTAGGTGAACAAAGAAGTTAGGAACAGCGGTATCATCTTAAACTGTGCAAATGGCTATATACCATGAAGTGTGGAACCTCTAACTATAGAAATTTCAAGCATTTTACCTTTTAAGTAAACAAGGGAAAAATCATTTCAGTCACGCTCTAACTCTTTTCTTGTAGAGTAACAAACCTCGCCACTTATGAGCAACTAATTCCTTTATCAATAAAAACTAAGGGGGTGTTTGGTTGCATGATAATGGAGGTTTTTATTTTAATTTTTAAAAATTGTAAAAAAACTTATTAAAAGAGGTGTTTGATAACCATGACAATTTTATATTTTGAAAGTGATTTTCTTCTTAAACAAAAAAGAGGGTCTCACCTCTTTCTTTATTCTTGTGGTCCCCCACTTTGTTTGGTCATGTATGGTAGTTACTCTTTTTTGTTATCACATCCCTCCAAACATGATAATTTTATGTCAAGAGTTTGTTCACTTTTTATTTTAATATAATTTTTTATCATGAAAGTGTACAAAAAATTATCATGCAACCAAACACCCCGTAAATCTACTTCATCAACAATTGCAAAGTGGAACAGCTTTGGCCTGCTAAGAAAGAAGGTTAGTGGGGTGTTTGGTTGCATTTTAATTTTTAAAAAGATTTCATGATAAAAAATTAAAATATAATACCAAACAAGATAATTTTTAAAAGTGAAAACATGACAATGAATGTGTTAGGCAAAAACATTTTAATTTTTAAAAATGATAATGAGGTGTTTGGTAGCATAATCTAAGATTTTTCTTATCAGAGAAATGTGACAAAAATATATTAAAATTGTAAAAGCTGACTATATATATATAAATATCTAATCCTAAAAAAATGTTCCAAATATAATTAAGTCCATAATATATTTTATTTTAAAATCTAAAAGAAAAAAAATCTTAACCAAACATCTTGGTATACATATTTATGTATATATCTGCTCCGGCATCGACGTGCTCGGAGAGCAGCAGCATCTCAGATTGATTGCTCAGCAGGATCTCGAGCGAAGGAATTCGCGATGTTAATTTACGGAACATCAAGAGACGAAAATGCTCATGCGTGAATTGATCTTCGCTCTGGATCAGCATCAATCGCTCCCTTGCCACTCCATTTGAAGAAAATTGAAGAGTTGTTGATACTTTATAGGATAAGAACCCACTGTTATATATTGGATTTCTTTCCTCTTCTCTCTGTTTTCAGATGGATGGGAGAGACCGAGTCTTCGTTATTTTATTGTATGGATGGAGTGAAATGAAGGTTTAAGATTCATTGTAGTCCAGATCCGGTTGTCAGCGGCAGGGGGAACTAAATCATTCATCAATTCTCCACTGCAAATCGAGTATCGATCACATGCTTTCTTCCACAAATTTCAAACACACAGAGAGAGAACTACTGATCAAGAGACTCGTATACGAATAATATATATACATACGTTTATTGCAAAGGAAGTCTGTTTGTGGCGGCTAGGGCTCCCAGAGCACGGCGTCCAGATCCGATCAGAGGGCTCAGGCCTTAACGGACGGCGCGGCCGGAGCTTCCGGCGCGGCGGCGGGTTCGCGATAGATAAAGAAGGCATAGAACGTCGCCAGGGCGGTGAAGATGGCAATCGTCCATATGACGGCGGTGAGCGCGGGCGGCATCAGCGAGGTGACGCGCCAGGAGAACATTAGGTTGAGGAGCATATCTAGAGTCCATACCGAGCGCTTGAGCCGCCGCTCCTCGCCGATCCGCGTGCCATCGCGGGGCAGCACCTCCAGCCGGCGGAGGCACCGGTACAGGAGGACCAAGCCGAGGTAGGCGCCGACGACGAAGGCGATGTTCCAGGTGTCCCCTCGGGAGCGGTAGAGGGCCTGGATGCAGTCGGGATGAGGAGGCCACCGCCGGGATGAGGAGGCCGCCGCGAGAAGAGCTTGAAGAAGGAATGAAGAGGAGCAGCCTCCGTTGGGATGCGCCGTTGTGGAGAGGGTTCGCGAGGGTTGTCCGCGGAACCGCGAGGGCTTCGCGAGACAGGTGCGGTCCATTTTCAAAAAAAATAGGGTCTCCACCTCTTCTTTCTTTTACGATGCCCCATTGGTGGAAAGCTTTTTTAAAACAAAAAAAGATAGGACAAGCCAAACATTGTTTGAAGACAATTTTCATTACAATTTTCAAAAATTAAAAAAAAATGATCATTATCACGCAACCAAACACCCCATAGGATACTAGAAACATTGATTTTCATATCACAATATGCTTTTGCTGCACAAAAGAAGTTCAGGAAGGATACTTTAATTTGCTGATTACTGAGTTATTTGGGTAGGTAATATCATAGTTATAATTGATTCTCCTTTCTTCTGTTGTCATACCCCTCTAAGAATGCAAATGTAGAAACATACGAATCGAGAAATGACTAATTTCATTCTTTGTTAAAAATCAAAGATATTAATACTTTTTTCATATTTCATAAGCTTCATGACTTATTCCTTTGCCTTCAAGTGAGACAAGATAAAGTGAGCGATAGGTGATAATAAATAAACTGGGATAAATCATTATAAATTATAAGCCAAAGCAAATACCGTAGGATCATTGGGTCAAAGATTTGCATTCAAACACATTTTAAGATATGTATATCGCTCAGTTGAAATCATATATTCTGGTAATCAAACTACACCAAACTTGAATCTAGTTATTTTTGTTGGGATCCAAGTCATTTCCGCATCACATATTGTAAACCGATATAGCACACAAAAAAAATATCTAGAAGCCGGGATAATGAGAAAAATTGAAACAAATTTGCCAAAGATCGCATTGCACACATAGAAAGAAGTAAGATGATTTTACCTAGTGGAAAAGCATACACAGAGATAGAAAAGGAGAAGCGTGGGAAAGGAGAGGAAGGGAGAGAAGAGTGGGGGCTAGTGGAAGAGATCTTAGAGAGAGATCCGCCCACCGCCACCACCAACGCCACTAGCGACCTAACCACGCATTGGGCAAGGGGGTTTCCAAGCTCTTTGAGCTCTGATGAAGATGAGATGAGAAAGGGGGGTTGGATTCACCTTAGGGTTCAGGCAAGGGGGCTTTCGAGCTCTAGAGGCACTTTCCTTCCAACTACAGTGAGGGTGGGTCTTCACTTCCGACATTGAAGGTGTCAAAGAAAGCTTCTACAGGGGCTATTTCAATTTCGATATAGGGTCGGACCAGTATTGCTTTCAAGAGAGACTTGTACTATTAATATTAAAACTAATATTGATAGCCAAACATAATTTCAGCACTTCTATTTTTATCAATATTAAACCTAATATTGATATTAGGTTTTAATAGTGTTACCAAACAGGACGTTAGTTAAACTAGAATTGATCACTCCTCTCTATATCAGCACATATAAAGTTGTCACTCCCTACATGGTTTTGCCATATATGCTCTATATAAAAAGGAAACTTAAGGGTTGCTGGAGAGGAGTTGGGGTGATTTTTATCTACTGTTCGATCTTTCTTGGCTTTGTCTTCTATAGCACAATGAAGTTTGGTTCATTGTTAGATATGTTGTTTTCCAACATGTGATATCAGAGTCAAGTTTACTCTGAAATTTGATGGGTATATTCACTATAAAAGTTATATTTAGATATATATATATATATTTAAGTCTATAGGTTCATCAAGCTCTCAATCTATAAGGAACAAGTTCTATTTACTTTATTTTTATGTTATTCTTGGGACACTATAGTTTACAGAACTTGTCATCTTTGATAACGAGTACCTTATGCAATGTGAAGGATTGCGTATTAAATATTTTTAAAATCTTTAAGATATAAAATTTTGAGAAAGATTTAAAGTATTTGATAGTTTATCTCTGATGATCTCAATATTCAAGACATATCTAGTTGCACCTAAAATTTTTATCTCAAATTTCTCAAACAGAAAAGTCTTAATCTTATACAACAAATTGAGATCATACTAAGTGATATGTCATCCTAGAACAAAAGTGAAATAATGAATTTACTCTTAATGACCATCAAGTATAAACAATCATTAATAGTGTTCTCTATAAAATGAAGGGACAAAATTATTTTATTAAACTTGAGATGCTATTGTCAAGAGATTTGCGTAAGTCCATAAATAGATTTTATTAATTTACATATTCGATATTTTCTCTCTTCACTATAAAATCAAGTTGTTTCATGTACACTTAATCATCTAGGATCCTATTAAGAAAAGTTGTTGTCAAATCTATTTATAGCAACTTTAAGTAAAAATAAGTCACTAATGGGATGTTTGGTTGCATGATAATTGAGGTTTTTATTTTAATTTTTAAAAATTGTAAGAAAACTTGTTAAAAGAGGTGTTTGACAACCATGACAATTTTATGTTTTGAAAGTGATTTTCTTCTTAAACAAAAAAAGAGGGTCTCACCTCTTTCTTTTTTCTTGTGGTCCCCCACTTTATTTGGTCATGTGCGGTGGTTACTCTTTTTTGTATTCACATCCCTCCAAACATGATAATTTTATGTCATGAGTTGGTTTACTTTTTATTTTAATACAATTTTTTATCATGAAAATGTACAAAAAATTATCATGCAACCAAACACCCCATAAGGGTCATGACTATTATGAATGAGAGTTTTTTTAGATTTAGAGACAAAGTCTCTTTGTAGTTATTACCATCCCTTTGAGTGAAATATTTAGCTACTAATTATATCGCTCAATCAAAGTCTATTTTTGTTTTGAATATCTATTTGTATCCAACGAGTTTAGATCATTTTCACAAGTAAATATGATCTCAAACGTGGTTCTTGATCATTGGGTAAAACTCATCTTTCATGGTTTTGAACTAATAGCTAGAGTTTTCACTCTTTATTACATGTGAAAATGATATTGGATCTTCAATGCTACCTCTATCTACACTTTCACTTTCCTTTTACAAATATATAACAAGTCTTCAAATATAGTAAATCTCCTAAGTCTCTTAGAGAGATGTAGTATTGGCCCTTAAGTCATTTGAATAAGTGGTTGGTTAATTGTTATATCTATTAGTTCCGGAGCTATTGCAAAATCTTCATGAGGTGGATCAACTATAATACTTTATTCTTATAAATTATCATTATAAGAAATGAATAGAGCATAATTGATAGTAGATGCATATGATTTATCATGATCTTGCTCGTTAAAAGAAATTTCTTGAAAAGTCCCACCATCGTTATTTTCATTATTCTCAAGAAATTTTGATTTATCTCTCTATAGTGGACACATGGGAATGATAATTAAACATGTAACTCTTTAATATCTATCGCTAATTGATAAAAAAATTCACTAATTATTTTGAGATCATATATATTTTCTTATGGTCTATATGGTGTAGTCTCAACTAGATATATATCCTCAAGTGCATATATAACTCTCAGAAGGTTTCTTACCATATCTTAGCTAATAATGAGTTTTAGGTGTAGTCATTATATGATCCTTATTTATGATGTGTGCATTTATCTTAATGACTTTGCCTCACAAGGATAAATGCATGGTACAATGACAACATTGTTATGACTATCTCCTTAAGTATTCAATCCTGTCTTTTAGCAATCACATTTTGATATGGGTTACATGGAGTGATGTACTAATGCATAATACCTTCTTTAATATAGCTACCTAATGACCCAGCATGATTATAAACGGTGTAGTCACATCTCCCATAGAACAAGAGTTTTAAACTCCAAATTGATCCAATTTTGAGTGTCTATACCCCCTCGCTCCCTTTTTTCTAGACACACGAGTTTGCTCCTCCTCCTTCCCCATGCTTTCTCGTCCAATGTTTCTCCAGCCCTAGCATCTATCTCTCACTCGCCTCTCTCTCTCTCTCTCTCATTCGATATCTGCCCCAACCCGAGCATCACTCCCTTTAGTCCTCTCCTTTTATCACAGAAGTTCCCACCCCAACATCTCCCACTCTTTCTCGTCCGTCATCATCAACATCTCTCTCTCTCTCCTTCTCTCCTTCATCATGTACACACCTCTAATGTCTCTCTCCTGAACAACACTATCTGATGCCACCAATTCTATCTATCTTTTACACAGGTGAAAACACATGTGCCTACACATGTGAAGGCCGCCAAATGGCCTTCCTCCCATGTGAATGTGTATTGCCACTATGACAGCACCTGTGACATCCAGCCATGTTGACATCGTGCTCAACATCATTGTTGTTGAGCAGTTGCTATCATCACCTTTGCTAGTGTTGTTGTCATTGCTACGTTTTCTCCAATGCAACACCTCCAACTACTACCACTCCAATTTTGATCGAGGCTCATTTCACTGTGAATGTTTTATGCACCTTCGACATCATCTAATGTCACCTAGCATCTCACATGTTGTTTCTATATCACATGTTCAAAGTTTAGCTAGTCCCTATTTGTCATTCTGTTAATCTTTTGGCATCAAGTGAGTGAGGTGTCTTGACTTACCATATCATTATGATCCACATAAAAGAAACATACTAAAATACATTAATTAAAATATGATTAATATTTTATAATTATGTCATAGTTCATGTTATTAAATTATTAAATAAAATGAGGTTTGATGAATGTTTAGAAATAATAAAGTATGATTAGATACTTTTAATTTGGTGTTATGATATTGTTGTGCTGAAATTAGTAAAAGGATTATTCCAATTTTTAATCATGGTGACCTATGTGAAAAATTAATTTATTTGATTGCACTATCTGATAATTGAATGTATAAGATGAGCAACTTGTATGAGTTTTTTTCTAGGTTGACATACGATCAATGATGTAAGTTTAATATGACAGGTGTCATTACATGATGTGTTAGTGCATTGTATATCAGCACTTAGACGTGAATGTGCATGTGGCATTTTGTATGATAAGTTTGTATGGTCATGTTTGTTAAATTATGATAGATTATGTATGAATGAGGCTGCACTTTGTCATGTGAACTAGATAGTTTTGCAATTAGAGTTAATTACGGTTGTTAGTAGAATGGTTATGTTTGCATGTGATGCATTGTTGTGGATTGAGAAGAACCAGTAATATCTAAACATGCGGTTCTTTTGTGATGTGTTATGTGATACATATTTTACCAAACTAAATTAGTTTAACCAAAGGACAGTGGGTGATTGGGCATATCTTTTGATTTTGAATATCGTGGCTTATCTTAAATGCATTATTTAGATGTTTTATGAGATTTAGTACGGTATATAATTATTATTTGTGGGTACCAGAAAAGAATCAGGAGAACCTTCTTGCTCTCTTTCAGTGACTTTGGTGGATGGAGTTTTTGGTTGTGATCGTCAAGAGTCAAAAACTCCAAAGTAAGAACTAATGGAAGTAAAGATGATCGTCGTACTTTTGAAAACGGGGAGATTATAGGATTTCAACTTCTCCTCTCTCGGTCGACCGAAAGAAGAGAGGTTTAGTGAGTTCTTTTCTTCAATCTGATTAAAGCTTCATATCATCTAGATCAATCTAAGAATGTCCACAAGAAAGTATAGAAACAAGTAAAGACATCATTAGTTCTAGAGAAAATATAGCATCATGCTCAAACTTGAATTTAAACATACAAAAGAAAATAAAGTAACCAGATTGGAATTAGATCCCAACTCCTATTTGAAAGATTTAAAGACACATGAAGATGCAAATTAGTAGCATAATGTATGCTAAACAACATGTTGACAAAAACTAAAATAAAAGAGAGTCGCAAAGGATCGAATGAGGGGGTGAAAAACCCTAAAAGAACACCAAAATAGGGTCTACCCTTGCTAGTGACCTATTGATGCGGTGCTAGTTGTAGGTGCCTTGTTGGTGGGGTGTGTTGACAATAGCCAAAGTACCCGACTGATGGAGCATTGGCTCTAGGCGCCTCCTGATGTGGCACTAGGGCTTGGTTCTAGCAGATTTTTTGCCCTTCTTCTTGGCTTCACCCTGGCGTGTTGGCTGATCTCCAAGATGTGAGGAAAGTTTCTCCAAATAGTTAATACACTAGGGAAGCTGGTGGAAGGGTGGTTTGGCACTAAATGTGAAGGGAATGCTTTGTAGAGACCGTCAAAGTTGGTAAAAAAACTATACTTTTGACGAAGAAAATTGTTGGTTTTTGGGTTTTTGTAAGAAAGTTTTGAGATGGTTTAAAGTCTTGAGGAGGGATGGTAAGGCTTTAGACATGGAGTGGTGACAAAGAGAGAGTTGGGGGAGAGCTGGGAACCTTAAAAACCTTGCAAATGGGGGTCTTTTTATAATCAAAAGAGGGCTATTTTAGGAAAATACAAAAAAGTGGTTGCTTGTGGCAAAGCACCCTATCGATGGGGTACTAGCATCATGAGACCCATCCCATTAACAAGACGAGGCTGACAGCGGGTCAAATTGACTATCTTGATAGGGTGGCAAGTGCCCCACTGATGGGGCACCTAGTGCCCTATCAATAGGGCACCCCTGTTGGTAGGTCACTTTGACCAGGCCAAAGCATCACACTGATGAGGCACTAGGCAACATTCGTCTAGAAAGCATGAGAAGTTCCATTTTTTTATAAAACTTGGTTTTTTTGGAAGAATATTCAAATGAAAATAAGAATTTAAGCTCTCCAACTATGTCAAAATTGTGTGTCTACACTATTATATATAGTAGATTTGATATAAGTTTTGTGAAAGGTTGCATATGCCAATGCATATAAGATAAGGATGTAAGATGTTGTTTTTTACGTTTGATGTATGAAATAGCATATGTTTATGTAGGCAAGATGGTATTCCTAGTATTTTGATGTATGAATGTAGAGTTATGCATGACGTGACATGTAATTATAAATTTATTATGCTTTTATAAGTATTAGTTAAGGAATGATGAATGTTTAGGTGAGATATGGTGTATGTATGTAGACGTTTTACATCCATTTAAGAGTCTTCTTTAATGCATGGTAAAAATTTGGCTATCATCTTAATAACATGATGTTCCGATTAAGAAAAAAATGGTGTCAGTAAATGTTCATTTAAATAAATAAAACGTGCAACGTAATATGGAAAGAAATAATGAATTACTATTTAGAGAGATTTCTTTGTTATATAGTTCAAGAAATGTATTGTTATACATCAATGTAAGAATTAAATCATATCTTAAGATAAGAGAAGGGTGTACATCTTAATGAGCTACGTATGGCTCATCCCTTTTTTTACAAACCATGAGAAGCCCTTGCTAAGTGAAACTTGTTAGGTTCAGTGGAAGCCATGTTTGATATGGACTTAGAAATATGTTGTTTTCTAAGTTTATCTTTGGAGAATTATTGTCTTGACCCTGAGTTTTTGTTGTGTTATATTTTTCAAGTGGTGACTAAAAGTTTGACAGATATAATGACAAAATTAAGTTAAAATATATGTAAAAAGATATTTCCTACATCAAACTTTGGGAAGTAACAGAAATCTCATTTATAGGGAAAAAGTCAATTGTTTGAAAATCAAATGTTACACTTTTATTTTGGGCACCTAATTTCATGCATTCATGCTAACATTACAAACAATAGGGTGATTGGCGATGGCTGGACGCTGTCGCTAGTAGGTATTGGTAATGGCTTTAAAGTTGTCGCAAGCCTGTTGTAAATAAACTTATCGCCATTAATATTATTGATGGTTAAGTGGAAGTCATTGCTAGGGAAGTTATTTGCAATAGCTTCAGGCCAATGTAACTTATTAGCGACGGCTTATGGCTATCACCACAAGTATTTGAAAAAAGAAAAATATTTTTGACGATAGCTTATAGTCATCACTACAATAAGTATCAACGATGACTTTAGGCCGTCGCCATTAAGTTGTTTGTGTTGAAGCCGTTGTTAAGGTTCCTTACAGTCTCTTGGAAGGCTTCCAGGAGTGAAAAAGTCTGCTTTTGGTGACGACTTTCATAGCCATCATCAATAACCTACATTCTACAAAAAAATATGTTATATATAAATATTAAACATTCATGCAAGATTACGCCCATATATGAATTTATAATGCTCGCCACCACCACATTCATATAGAATACATTCTTATATTCTTTGCACCACCATATTCATATACAGCAGACCCACACCACCGCATTCAGATACATGTTCATTCATTCATAAACATTCATATTCATTCATTCATAAACATTCCCATTCATATTCATTCATTCACATTCACATTCATTCATAAAGAATAAAATTTATTCAATACACAATAAGAAAATAAAAAGTATACATATGATACAATAAGAAGGAAACTCTCTCACTCATCCTTTCCAAATGATCCCTCCTCTTCCTCCTCCTTGTCGTTGTTGTCCTCCTCTTTCTCGTCTCTCTATGCGGCTCTCGGCGGTGGAGGTGACCTCGAACTTGAAAGATCCACAGGTGGGGAGTCTCTTATCTATCTAAGCTAACATTTCTTGTGTTAGCCATGCCATAGACTCTTGGAACTGTCCTTGTTGGTCATTCAACTGTTGTTGAAGTATCTCAATAATCGAGTTTTGCTTCTTGATTTGACTAGTTTGAGTGTTGAGTAAATTAGTTTGCTTCTTCTCTCTAACAAATCCAGAATGACTAGACACGCAAAGATAGTAGCACATCCACTACTTACACCATATTAGGTATTGTGGGTCTGTCCTCTCTTCTCACATTAGATCTATCTCAGTTCAAATTTCCAAGCATTCGATTTCTCTGACTGGAAATATTCATCAACTCACATGTATTATTCTAAACAATGTAAACATAGAGTCGGGTGATATATGAAATCAAAAATGTATAACGGTACAAATAAATTAAATATTTATCATCATTTGAAGACTTTCTTCATTACTCCAAACGATAGATTCATTATCTGCCTCATGCATCTCGATCATCTCAACGATATCTAGATGGATAGGATAACATCATTCCTTTTGTGTTTGTTCAAAAAAATATTATAATATATATTCAATAAGTGGTATTCAATAGTAAATAGAAAGAATTTTAAAAACTTACAAAATCAATCTCGTGCTAATGAATATTTGTCCTTCCTCACCTATAAGACATGGTGAGATGAGCCCTGTTTGTTTTATTTTTTGGTTAAGTGCCTATAAAGAAGTTCTTAAGATGTTAGCTTTTTACAAAAATATTTGACATGTTGTCAAAAATGAAAAACCTTTAAATGAAATTGATTTTTTACCTTACTATCGTCCCTTTAGCATATTTTGCACATATGATGCCACTTGTCCGAGTCACATTGTGGAGACACAACCGTGAGCATCTTGTAAAATATTGCATACCAAAATTGTATTAGTTATAATAGATAATAATGAAAGAAAAAAATTAAATATGACTTATTATCTTCTTTTCTAAATGACCTTTTTGTTTTCTTTGCATCTCCTTCGTATACCTTAAAATTTTTACATCTATAGATGGAGATCGCTCAAACATAAAATGTTGCAGCATGCATGATACATATGTATATTAGAATTTTATAATTAAAAATAAATAATAAGATGAACGAGTTTTATTTACCTTAAAATCTTTAAAGATGGCTTCTTTCTTGTCACCTATAAGGGTGATGTAGTCCTGTTGCCATAAATTGCAATGCACTATGTTGTATACTCTAAGGTAGGAGGTAAATTTTTGGCCATATGGGCCTACACCCAATCCTCCTACGACCCGGACATTCAAGGTCTCCCCAAGTGCTAATGTTCTCACAACATACACCTTGGCTAGACCTCTCCCATGTATGACCACTATAGCTACATGTCAAAATTTTCAAGAATTTTGGAACTTGATGTTAACAAAGCTAAAAAAAAGTAATTAATTTTTTACCTAAGGCAAAGGAAGATAGACTGTCTACAGGGGGTGTCGCCGCAATAGAATGAGGAACAACTGCCTAAGATGGTCTAGTTGATGGCACTATTTCTAGGGTAGGCTGAGATGAGCCTTGGGATCCACTAGAATGATCGATGGTTCCACTGACTATCTTGCTCCTAAATGTACAGTGACTCTTGCTAAATTTCTTCATTTGCAACATAATTAAATTGATAAAACAAATTGAAATTTGACAATTCTACACTTACATAGTCAGTTTGGTCAATCCAAGTCGATTTTCAACTTTGATTGACCAAATTGGCCTTAGAATGGGGTTTTTTTACCAATTTCCAAGTTCATTGGCTAGTTTGGCCAATCAAAGTCAGCTTTGATTAGCCAAACCAACCTTCGGATGGGGTTCTTTTTTGCTTATTTACAACTTATTTAGCTAGTTTAGCCAATCCAAGCTAATTTCTAACTTTGATTAGCCAAACTGACTTTGGGATGGGGTTTTCTGCCTATTTCCAACTTTATTTACTTTTTTGGCCAATCCTATCCAATTTTTGACTTTGATTGGCCAAACCAACCTTCAGATGGAGTTTATTGCCAATTTTAACTTTCTTGGCTGGTTTGGCCAATTCAAGTTGATTTTTGGCTTTGATTGGCCAAACTAGCCTTCAGATGGGGTTCTTTGCCAATTTCCAAGTTAATTTGCTAGTTTGTCCAAGCCGATTTTCGACTTTGATTGGCCAAATTGGCATTCGAATGGGGTCTTTTTGCCTATTTCCATGTTCGTTGTCTAGTTTGGCCAATCTAAGTCAATTTCCAGCTTTAATTGGCCAAACATGCCTTAAATTGGGTTTTTTTGCCTATTTCCATGTTCATTGTCTGGTTTGGTCAATCTAAGTCGATTTCTAGCTTTGATTGGCCAAACTAGCCTTCAAATGGGTTTTTTTGCCTATTTCCACTTTCTTTGTCGAATTGTCCAATCCAAGTCGATTTTTGGCTTTGACTGGCCAAATTGGCCTTGGGATGGGGTTTCTTTTCCTATTTTAAACTTTATTGGTTGGTTTGGCCAATCCAAGCCAATTTTCAACTTTGATTGACTAAACCGACTTTGGAATGGGGTTTTATGCCAATTACCAAGTTCATTGGCTAGTTTGGCCAATCCATGTCGATTTTGGACCTTGATTGGCCAAACCAGCCTTAGGATGGGGTTTTTTGCCTATTTTCAACTTATTTGGCTAGTTTGGCCAATCCATGCTGATTTCAAACTTTGATTGGCTAAAACTAACCTTTGGATGGGTTTTTTTGGTCAATTTTCTTGTTCATTGGCTAGTTTGGCCATTCCAAGTTGATTTCTAGTTTTGATCGGCAAAACTGGCCTCAGTATTGAGTTTTTTTGCCTATTTTCAACTTTTTAGGAGGTTTGGCCAATCCAAGCCAATTACGGGCTTTGATTGGCCAAACTGGCCTTGGGATGGGTTTTTTTTGCCAATTTCCAAGTTCATTGGCTAGTTTGGCAAATTCAAGCCGATTTTCGGCTATGATTGGCCAAACCAGCCTCCGAATGGGTTTTTTTGCCAATTTTCAAGTTCATCAGCTGATTTGGCCAATCCAAGTCAATTTCTAGCTTTGATTGGCCAAACTGGCCTTCGTATGGGGTGTTTTTTGCCTTTTTCTAGGTTCGTTTTCCAGTTTGGCCAATCCAATTGATTTCCAATTTTTATTGGCCAAATGTCCTTAGGGTAGGGTTTTTGCCCATTTCCAACTTTCTTGGTTGATTTGGCCAATCCAAGTCGATTTCTAACTTTGATTGACCAAGCTAGCCTTTAGATGGGTAGTTCATTGGTTGATTTAGCCAATGCAAGCTGATTTTCGGCTTTCATTGGCCAAACTAGCCTTAAGATGGGTTTGTTTGCCTATTTTCAACTTTCTTGGCTAGTTTGGCTAATCCTAGCCAATTTCTAACTTTGATTGGCCAAATCAGCCTTGGGATGGGGTTTTTGTTCTATTTCCAACTTCCTTGACCGGTTTAGTCATTACAAGCTACTGGCTTTAATTGGCCAAACCGTTATTGAAATGGAGTCTTTTGCCAATGCCCATGTTTATTGGCTGGTTTGGCCAATACAAGCTGATTTTCGAATTTGATTAGCTAAACCTGTCTTGGGATTTTTTTGCCTATTTATAGCTTCTTTGGCCTGTTTGGCCAATTCAAGCCTATTTTCAACTTTGATTGACCAAATCAGCCTTCAGATGAGGTTTTTTTATACGTGGACATGTAATTCTATGTTCATTCTCTTTTGAAAAAAGAACACAATCATTATTACATGCATGTATCTTTTCATAGCTAAGTCCTAAATCCTTAACAATTTTTTTATGTTCATATACACTTGCATCTTTGGATAATACATCCTTAAATAAATATATTATACTATTCATATATTTATGAAACAAACCAATTACTAACTTCAATTGAATCAACTTTAAAATAAATTTTAACTTAGATATTTCTGTGCAACCCTCATATAATGGTGTTTCGGCTTCTCTTAATAATAAGAAATGCTTTTGTGTTTCTATATTTGGTTCATCCTCATGATGTCTAGATGATTTATGAATATCTTCAAGTATTTTTTCATCTCAACGTTTAAATTCTCATCTTATAGTTTATTTAATTTCATATTCATTACTTAAACTCTATTCTATTTCTTCATGACTTACCCACGTTTGATAATTTGACTATATGTCATCACATATTAAATGTTCTTTAACTACATATATTTTTATAAAGTGAATGTGTTACAACACTGTTTACATGCACATTGAATCAAACTTTTATCGTGTCCATATTTAAATTGGGCCTTACATTCATGGAATGCATAATTTGGAAATTCTTCTACTCTTTGAAGATACTTAAGATTCAATCTGTTAGGGATATCTATCCAAAATTTGTCTAAGCTACTTGTCATGGTTCCTAATTATTAATAATTATATAATAGAACAATGATAGGAACAAAAGTTAAGATTTATATAAAAGAACAATGATATACATAAAACTAAACCTCCTCCAAAAGAACTAGGTATCGAACAAGAATGTCATTTGAAACTTCTTAAAAATAAAAAATAGAGGTGACATGAGATAAACAAGCAATAAAATTGTCATTGAAAGTCCTAATAATCAAACACTGATTAACATACGATTGGTTTCTATCATATGTTGTCCAATTCAAATTGATTTTAAAATTTAATAGGTTTTTAACGCCACTTTGGGACAATTAAATTGAAAAAAGTGATTTGAGTTGGTTTCCATAGTATTTTTCCCAATTTAAACCAATCTTATAATTTTGGGACATATCAAAATGGAAAATCGATGTTTTTCATAACATTTTGTCTAATTCAAATTGGTTCAAGAATTTGATTGGTCTTTAATGCCATTTTTTGGACAAATCAAATCAAAAAACTGGTTTGACTTGGTTTCCATGGCATTATGGCCGATTCAAACTAGTTTGAGAATTTGATTGGTCTCTAACGTTGATTTGGGACATAACAAAATGGCCAAAAAAAACAGTTTGAGTTGGTTTCCATGGCATTTTGGCCAATTCAATCCAGTTTGAGAATTAGATTGATCTCTAATGCCAATTTAGGACAAATCAAATAGGAAAACTGGTTTGAGTTGGTTTCTATTGTATTTTGCCCAATTCAAATTGGTTTTGGAATTTAAATGGTTTATAATGCCATTTTGGGACAAATCAAACTAGAAAACTAGTTTGAATTAGTTTCTTTGGTATTTTGTCCAATTCAAATCAATCTCAGAATTTAAATAATTTTTAACGCCATTTTGGGATAAATCAAACTGAAAAATTGGCTTGAGTTAGTTTTCATGATATTTGGTCCAATTCAAACTAGTCTCATAATTTAAATGATTTTTAACGTCATTTTAGGACAAATCAAATCGAAAAATCGATGGTTTCCATGGCATTTTGTCCAATTCAAACCGGTTTAAGAATTTGATTGGTCTCTAATGTTATTTTGGGATAAATCAAACTGGAGAACCAATTTAACTTGATTTTTATGGCATTTAGGCCAATTTACATCAGTTTTAGAATTTGATTGGTCTCTAACACAACTTTGGGACAAATCAAACCGGAAATTCGATTTGACTTGGTTTCCATGGCATCTTGGCCAATTCAAATTAGTTTGAAAATTTTATTGGTCTCTAACACTACTTTGGGACAAAATTAAAATTGGTTGATTAATTTCTTTTAATTGGTTTCTAATAGCTAAAATAAAAATTTGTATTTTTAATTTAAATTCGTTAGAAAATATTATATTATGAAAACCCCTAAATTAACATGCTTAATTAACTCTATATTAACATGCTTAACTCTTTAATTAATATGCTTAACCCCACACAAATAATTTTATGATGATTAGCTCATATATTAAGATACTTAGCACGTAAAATAGTATATGTATAACCCTTAAATGAACTTGTTTAAATATACTTAACACACAATCAAGCAATAAATATAGAAAAATAAGAAAATCCTACCTACAAACTAATAAAGCAAGTTGTTAGGGTTAATAAATATCCAAAGGAGGAGAAGGTCGGTGGTGCAGGTGATGGAGGAGGAGGATGGCAGAGGCAGTGGCTCAATAGGCAGGAAGAAGTGGCGGCGGTGGCGGCGGCGATGCAACCAAGCATAGCAAGGTGCAGCCAACGGCAGCGGCGGCAGTGGTGTCCATGATGACAGAGGAAGACCCTAGCAGTGCTAGGAGACAGACGCTAGCGGCGGTGATCGAGATCAAGATCGAGATCGAGATCGAGAGAGAGAGAGAGAGAGAGAGAGAGAGAGAGGAGAAAGAGGACTCACATGTTTTAAAAAATTTTGTAAGTATTGGTGACTGCTTCAGCCATCACCAAATATGATTAGTCGTTAAGTAGTTGGAAAAGTGCACTAGCGATGGCTAAAATTATCGCTATTAAATTTATTAGAGGAGAAAGAGGACGTATAGGTTTTAAAAAATCTTGTAAGTATTGGTGACTATTTTAGCCGTCACCAAATTTAGTTAGTCGTTGTGCAGTCGGAAAGTGCACTAGCGACGGCTAAAATTGTCGCTATTAAATTTATTGGCGAAGACATCGCTATTTATCCCCAATGAGTGAGATTTGATTTTTTTTTTGCTTTTGCGACAAATTTAGTCGTCGTCGATAAGTGTGTATGTGACGATGATTTTATTGGAGACAGTTTAAGTCATCGCGAATAAGTTTATTCACAACGGTTGTTTCAAGCCGTCATGTTCAAGCCGTCCCCAATGATCACATTTCTTATAGTGTAAAATGATGAATTGAAATTAGAACTTAAAGGATGATGAACTACATTATAAGAATAAGTAATATATCCTATGATATTAAGATGGATTTTCTATCATTTAGTTTTTTTAAAAAAAGTGATCTTAACTGAACGGCATCCGATTTTGATCCACGGTGACGTAGTTAGGCTGCCTAGGCAAGCAATAGGAAGGTAGAAATGTTAAAGGACTGAAGTTTTAACCTATTTTCCACTTTCGACGCACCTACGTGCTACCCAGAACGATTCGTCGTACGCGGCCACTGTGAAGAGTAGAGTGCCAAGCCACATGGCGATGACGAGCAGCTAGACGTAGTTGCCTGACGTGCGCCCGTGAAGACCAGAGGCGAGCACCTGAAAACATAGAGAAGAATCATCGGATAAACTTACATACACGCAGGTTGGCGTCGTGGAAACAGGACGCTTGGTTGTACGCGCGAACATTAATCCAGAGTAGAGAACACTCGCGATATCTGAGCGGCCATACGCAAATACCTTATGCAGCTTGGCTGTCGTGGTGCGTAGAGACTAGATGGAGCCCCCGGAGAAGCGAAGAAGGATGAACTGCTAGACGTAGGTGATTGACATTAATTTTTTACCGACAGGGTACTTGAGGGGACTACCAAAAGTCCGTCATTTCTTCTGGACCTCCGCTCAGAGCTCTCTAATTCCCCCGCACCCTTGAAAGTTCGTAAAACTCCAATGTGCCCTTGGTCCATCCAATTTGCAGATTTCATCAACTAACCGAGAGGACAATTATAAAACTAGATCCATATTTTAATATTATATTGTAAAATTATTAAAATAAAACTAGATAGTCATTAATTTAACATAAATAAAATTTTATGATTTTATGTTTATATTTTGTTTTTATAAAATTTATTATATTTTTATACATTAATCTTACAAAAAATAAAAACAAATTAATTAAATTTTATTGTATATAAATTTGTTTTTATTTTTATATGATATTTATAAAGTTATTTTAAGGTATAATACATTTTAAATATCTTTATTTCAATTCTAATATATGCAATAAAACTAAAATAAATGACAAATAATTTATTTTTAAATTTAATGCCTTTCAAATCCTAATTTTGACGTATCTCCGGCGGTAGACGGTTTATTTTTTGTTCTGCACAAAATGGTATCCGCGGGGGCATATAGAAAATTTTTAGGTGTCGGCAAGGATAGCGGAGCAAAAGTGAGCGGGGCACTGTCGGCCGCGATGAAGCAGGCAACCGCGTGTCCCTCGTATGCCCTTCACTCACCTGAAAAGACCTGCAATTCACACGCCGCGTAATGGGACACACTAGTACGACTGGCTCTTTCTCCCCCAACCAACGGTACGCTTACCGCACCGAGAACTACAACCAGTAACTCGCTTTCGTCACGCGACCCCCCACCTCGAAGCTTCACGAAGAGGTCACAGGAACGTACCGGTGCTACCTCCGGTTCCCGTCCATCGGTCCATGGTTTTATCATGCCTCTTGTGAACCAATCCGTATGAAGCTAAAGCTGGAAAGCGAATATAAATTTTACTAACTTCTGGACCCATCTCTAAGCAAACGCTATTTAGCATGTAATTATTGAGGACCTAAAAGTAAGAACCCCATCACTGTGGAATCCTTTTAATATTTTCTTCACGGTTCCCCAGTCTCCTTTACTTTGTGCGCCTTTCTCTTTGCGCTATCCTTTTTTCCGACGTAAAAGGAAGTCATGAGGGCGGCGTGTGGGGAGGCCCTCCTTTTCCTGCCTCCGTCCGATAAAGTATTTTGCCTTCGTGGACGGTTTTATTTTGTACTTTACGCTCTTTGCAAGTCAAATAACATTATTTCGTCGATACCCCCTGCCTTTCTTGGCTTCTGTGGGCGAGTGGGAGGGTGGCAAAAGCGTGGTGACGGAGCGCGGATCTCGTGCTTGTGCTTATCGGGTGTCGGACCTACGATCGGATAACTGATCGGTACTTTCTTTATAGAAAAAATCATGTATAAGATTTTTATCATTCTTTTGATATATATGTTAATAGATTTCATAAAGTCAGTCCTTCGCCCCCACTGACCTCTACGCAATCTGTCGTTGTGTTTATCACTATGATTGTTCGATGTTTGACTCTCCTAAGTGGACTTGAATCTAATCAGTTGTTTTAGCTCCTTTACATACAATTGTATCTGTTGAATAGTTTAGTTTAATTTTATAAACTAATAAAAATTAAATTAAATTATTTGTTAAACTTAATTTAAAATTTTAAAACACAAAATACTGCTAAAAATATTTATATAAATATTAAAATTATTTTAACAATTAAAAATTATTTATTTAATTATAATTTGAGTTAATTTAAATTAGGAACTCCGAGCGCACATGCATATCGACCCGTGTTCACCGTCAAGCCACAACCCGGAAATGGTCCTTGTTGACTGTGCAATTCAATGTACCCCGTACTCCGTGGTGGGCCCGGCCTATAATGCAGCGGCTTACGTGGATGGCCCTCTAACAAGCTAGCGGTGGGTGGGTGGGTGTGGGACCCCTGAACAGCGTCATGTGGTGTGGCTCGCGAACAGGGGGGGGACCACAGATTCGTAGCCACGACAAACAAACGGCAAGGCGATGCCTTCCTCTCCATCAAGATCTTCGTATCGGACGGTCCATATTAAACGACTCCACAAAATTAAAACGCGTTTAAATTAGAGAGCATGAAGGAGAGACCTCTTCTCGTCGCCGTGGTGAGTGGGCATATCTGGTTAAATCAGTCAGTTTTCAAGGAAAAGGAAAATGTTCTCTGGTGGTCCCGGCCCGCATCGGGCCCCACCTTCTCTTCGTGGAATCGGTGCTTCCGCTCACCATTGCTTCGCCCAAACAAATAAATAAAGAATAATAATATCTAATTAATCTAGCGCACGCGCGAAAGATGGTTGTTCTTGGATGCCCACACGAGTGCGGCGTTCCGCTTCTCCGCTCACCCTTCCGGACGGTAAGTCGAGACGCGAGGATGAGAACCTTAATAGATTTTTTTCCCAGTACTTGCAGCCATAGCCGTGTATATCAAGAGGGAAGCTCCTCGCCAGCCGTCCGCTCCACCTCTCTCAACACCACAGGGAGAAGGAGAGACAGAGAGGGGGAGGAGACGCAGCCTGGGTGACCGAAAACGAAGAGAAACGGACATCTGGACAGGAGTGAAGAAAGAAAGAGAGGGAGGAGAAACGCCGCTCGTGAGCTCCCGCGAGGAACGACCGCAGCCGGCGGCCGCCAGAGCAGGGATGACTGGCGAATGCCCCGAGAGGAGGATGCCGGCCGGCAGGCTCTCCCTACTCGTGGGACTCGCCGAGTCTCTCTCCTCCGCGGCCGCCGGTGACGTCACGTTGCGTTCGCCTAATCCAAGGTCGCCGAGGGGTTTCGACTACGACGGCGCCGTCGGGCTCGGCATCGTCGCCGCCATGAACGACGGGAGCGGGGCTGGACTCCCTGAGGCCCACCCCCGGGGTGCCCCCGTCACAAGGGCACCGAGGCCGGCGGCGGCGGCGGCTGCCCGTTCGGTGCCGATCCCGATCTTGTCCGCAGCGGTGGCTGGAGGTGGAAGGGCCAAGAAGTGGACAGACGAGGAGGAGGATGAGATGGAGCTGTCCGAGAGTTACACTTGTGTGATAGCCCACGTTGGCGGCGCCACCGTGCGGAAGCGGGTGCACTTCGATAGCGGGTGCTCGGTCCCGCTGTTTGAGACTCCGCCGCCTCCTTCCCGGCTGTCACTTCTCCCGCCGGCGGAAGATTTTCTAAGCCGGTGCTTCCGCTGCCGGAAGCTGCTCCACGGTATCGACATCTTCATGTACAGGTAGAAATCTTACTCTGTCATATCATTTTCATTACCTTTTTTTTGCGCAATAACCTTCGTTCTTGTGTTTCTAGTAGATTCTGTTTTCGATCTTCAGTAAAATTGATGCTTCTGATCTTTCTGATCGCCGCGATCGATGTTCGTGTCCAGTTAAAGATGTTTAGTTAATGGATGCTTCTGATCTTTCTGATCGCTGCGATCGATGTTCGTATCCATTTAAAGATGTTTAGTTCCTTCGATGTCCATCCTTCTTGATCTTCCAAGAGTGTTAACGCTGCAGTCCCTGTGTGTGGTCTGAGCCGAACGCTTTTATTGCTCTGATCCGAATGGGTTGTCCGTTGCCCTTTACTTTTGTTTCATGTAATGGATAGACCCCCCCCGCATAGACATGCGCCAGTCCATGTTTGTGAGTCTGCAGCTATGGAGATTTACTTGGATGATCCGAATAGTTGGTTCTTGAATTCGCAACAATTTTAGTTATTTGGTCATATTTTTGGTATATTTGATTTATCGACGGTTTAGGATGCTTTGTTCAACCTCCAAGAGATTGGGTTGCTTCTTTCGTCCGTTGGGTAAACTTTTCAAAATCTTGTCTTGTTCCCTTTTGCATTCACGATGTAGCGTTAATACTCCTGTGCCCTGGATCTGCAGACACGGAGTTGGGTAATGGGGGTGGTGAGCGGAGGCTAAGGAAAACCTTATTATGAAAGAATGATCCACGTTGTGTCATTGTGTGGCTTCTCTGGGTCTGGCTGATGCCTATCCCATAATTCTGCTAGGACCGAGAAGACGTGAGGAGCCCTTTGGCATAGTTTGATTGAACATACGACGTGGCCCGAGGAGAATGTTACCTTTTTGTGCAGTTGATTGATCTCTTCCGGTCCCGTTACCCCAGGTCGACCCATATTGTTGGTATTTTCATCCATAACTATCTGGATGTCTGAGTCATGCCCACGACTCTGAGATGCAATGGCTATCCAGTATCTAGCAAGAGCTGTAGTTGATCCGTGAAAGGTTCCTTCCTCAAGAAAATGTCACACCAGTTAAATCACAATGATCTCTACTTCTCTTCTATAATGACTTCACTCTGATGGGCTATATTGTTTCCCTCTTTTAGACGATCATGTAAAGTTTCGGTTCTTGTTCCACCCAAATCAATCAATGAAACCATCAGCAGTGGAAGACAGTTGAAAATAGAAAAACCATGGCTGCTTTTTTTTTCCTTCTTGGATTTGTGAAATCTGCACAATCTTTGTTCTTTTTTTGGTCAGGCCACATCTTTGGTCACTTGGTGCTATAATGTTCCGATAGAAGCAAAAAAACTAAAAAAAACACTTACTCGTACTCTTTGGAGCCTTGTGGATGATTCTGTTCCCTGCCAGAAACTGCAGTCGGGGTCAATTGTGAAAAGCCCTTGGGACAGTACGGCTGTGTCCTTAATTTACATGTTTTCCCTGTCAGAATGTCAATCTCTTGATCTAGGTGCTAAGTGTCGAAACTTCATTAGTTCCTTAAACATTGTATTTAAGGTCTTGAAATCATACGGGGTTTTTGGTTGCATGATAAATTGAGATTTATTATTATTTTATGTTTTTGTAACAAAACTGTTAAAAAGATGTTTGACAATTATTACAATTTTATGTTTTAAAAAGGATTTTCTTCTTGGACAAAAAAGGAGGTCCTCACCTCTATTTTTATCTTGTGGTCCTCCCACCTTGTTTGGTCATATATGGCACACTTTTTTTTTGATATTACATCACTTTCAAATATGACAATTTTTTATCAATAGTTAGTTCACATTTTATTTTAATACAACCTTTTATCATGAAAGTGTATACAAAATTATTTTGCAACCAAACACCACATTAAGCACTGTTGAATCCTGCCGGTGGAAGTTGGCGAACGCCTGTAACCGGGTCCTTTTTTACCCCGGCGAGCTATTCTTGAGCCTCTTTAACAGCGTCAGTGATTAAGTAGGTCATGTCATCCTCCAATAGCGGTGATGTCTGGTATCCTTTTTCTGGCTTTGAAGTATGCCTGTAGGGGTTGTTTGGTACATGATTAACTTGGGGATAAACTTATTACCCGCTGTCTCCCAATGCTGTCAACTGTCAACGCCAACACCACCTCCCCCCCCCACCGCAAAGAAAAAAAGATCAAGCACTTATTTCATCTTTAAGCCCTGTCGCAGCAAAGTTCAATTTTTAGTTGCCGTTCAACAAGGCTCTTAGTGGTATTTTAAATGCATTTTATTTCTGACCTTATAATTACAACAGTACCGGACCAAAATATCCTGTGCAAATCAAGAAAAGCAGCCAATCGAATCAAGGAGCAGGACCTTTTTGTTTACTTTTTGACAATTGTTGGATTGGAGGTGATCGATCAATGGTGATTAGCGTGCTGCCTTTTTGTGACCAAAAAGGCTTCCCGACGAATACCGTGGGATTAAATTGGCGTCAATATTTAGACCTCGTCACTCTTCAGCCACACCCAACCTCCGTTTTTTTTTTCTATGCATTAGGTGGTGTGTTTACAGGCTTTACAGTCGGACTATTGATACAGCAAAAATACACGTGTGCGATGAATGAGTAATTACAGCGGATCCTGTGTTGTTGGTGGGCAGGGGTGAGAAGGCCTTCTGCAGCGCGGAGTGCAGGTGCCAGCAGATGGTAAGCGACGAATGCAGGGAGAAGTACGTACAAGACGCCGCGAAGCCCTTCGACTGCTCCGTCTCCCCGTGCTCGACCCCGCTCTTCTTCGCCGCCGGACTTGCGGCAGCCTGAGTAGATTGTAGACCACCCATGAGAGAGAATAAAATAAATGGCTATATAATAACTATAAACGGCTGAATCAAGCAGGAGACGGTGGTGCGAAGAGGATGAAAAAGTATGCTTCGTGGGCTTTCGACGTCTTGGGTTTCCGGTAAATATGATGATAAGGGTTTGTAGAATGTGAACGCTACTCACAGAGATGGTTTTGCATCTGTATTTATATAAACATAATTTACAAGATTATAATCGCGTGCTGTGATCAGGTATTCCCTTCTCGCCATCTTCAAAACCCAGTGTTGAATCACGGCTAGGGGCGTAAATAGATTTCAATATTTTTAAATTCTGATTCAATTCAAATAAAAGTAAATGGGTTCCAAACTTAAATTTGAATTTATAAACAATCCAAATCCAAATTGGATATTACGATAATTTATCAAAATTAGAATCAATTGATTTTGTTATCATTGTTTATTTGATTCAATAAAGATTAAATATAAATAAGTAAAATTAATTAAAATAAAGTTAAACAAATCATAAAATATAATATATAGAACGACAAAAATAAAATTTCAAAAATTATCAAATTTGGCTCCAATTCTAATAACATCGGGTCTGAATTGAAACATAATGTTTCAAAAATTATTTGAATCAGAATCGAAACATCTTAACTATTATTGGAATCGGAATCGAAATTTTATCCTATTGATTTCACTGTCAATTCTGACTTGTTTACCCTAATCGTGGCACACATACTGGCAGGCAATATGTTGTTGTTTTGTGTTGATTTGATGATGAGTGTCACGACCCAAAAGAAAAAGAGAGCGGATCCCCTCAGGTGCCCACCTGAGGGGATCCCCTCAGCCCCTCTCAGAAGGGGCTGAGGTGATAGTGATCTGACGTCTGTCAGATCACTGTCTTTTCTGGTCACCTCACCCTCTTTGTGAGGGGGCTGAGGGAATCCCCTCAGGTGGGCACCTGAGGGGATCCCCCCTCAAAGAAAAACAAGTACATTGTGCAGCAGAGTACAAATTTTTTCTAATATCATGACAATAGGAACAGTTTAGATTAACAAGCACACATAAACAAAAAGAAATGTCAACCATGACTTGAAACATAATCAAGTAAAAGTTTAACACAAACTATTTAGAACAACCATGTTTAAGACATAATAGTAACATGCTATAATTTGAATCAACTGAAACGATAACTATCTTGGCTCAACATATCAAGTTTATTCAACTAACACAAGAAGGGAAAAATTATAAATAGGGAACTAAATCTATTGAGCTAATCATCAATTTCCTCGGGCTACCATCATCTTCAGGAACATCCTCTAAGGAACCTGTGAAAACACAAATTTCAAATAAATAGGGTGAGTCATGTTGACATAGTAGGTGTTAGTCCCTCCACTCTACAATTAGTAGTAATAGAAAATACACATACATCACAATATATATAACCTTCATGTTTCATATGATACAAACATTTTGATCAATTAAACTATTGAACATCTGCCATTGACGTGGAACACATTATATGAATATGAAAATAGTGTAAGAAATCGTCTTATAAACTTTGATGCAACGAAAATAACGATTCTTTTGAGTTCATGTTTATCTTTTCTAAATCGGAATCAAACAATGAAACCAAAAGATCGATCAAAATATAGATTCATTTAATCCCTTGGAGGAGAATAGAAAAAACTTCTCAAGCTCTTTAAATCATTCAAATATCTGGTCTCTAATGATATTTACATGAGCTTCATTTATTGCAGGTTCTTATTTCACATCAAGCTTGAGAACTCTTCTCGGAGCTTCATCATCGATGGACGTCTTCTAGAGAGAGAAGAAGGTAGGGAGGAGACTGAGGACATGGTTCTCATGTTTGGTTTGATTGGGTTTAGCTATAACTATTTATATTTATAGAGGATTTAAATTTTTTCATAAAAACTCAAAGTTTCCATAAATTATGTCTTTGTCCCTATACTTATGGATAAGTCCTTATATATATAGCCCACTAGGTCCAATAACTTATTTAGTTGAGACCTAATTAAAATAAAATAATTTTATTTAATTAAATTAAATCTGTTATCTGATAACAGACTAATTGCCTTACTGATGAAGAAGGGTACAAGTCACATCTTATAATCGTAAACGGCTATGGGGATAAGTTTATCACCATTGAGTCTTTCTATCATCAATTATTACATAGATATTGTAAGGAATCGTCCATTAAAATTTGGTGCAGCGGAAGTGACGATTCCTATGGGTTCCTTTAGAATCCGTCTCAATCAGAACCAAACGATGAAAAATGAAAACCGATCAAATCGGGTTCGAATATACCTGATAGGGATTCATATAATCCCATGCAGAGGAAGGATATGAACTTCTTAAGCTATTCAAACCGTTCAAGCATCCGGTCTCCAGCAGTATCCACACGAACTTCATCCATAGCAGGTTCTCCCTTCGCGCCGGCCTCGAGAACTCTTCCCGAACGGAGCTCCATTGACCATGGACACCTTCTAGAGAGAGGAGGAGGTAGGGAGGAGGCTAGGGACGTGGTTTTCACCCTTGGCTTGATGGGGTTTGGCTGAAACCATTAGTATTTATAGAGAATTTTGAAATTTTTCATAAAAACCCAAAATTTCCATAAATTACATCTTTGCCCCTGTACTTGTGAATAAGTCCTTTCGTGTGTGACCCACTAGGCCCAATAGCCTATTTGGTTGAAACCTAAATAAAATAGAAAAATTCTATTTAATTTAATTAAATCTGTTATCCGATAACAGATTAATCGGCCTACCGATCATGAAGGGTACAAGGCACATCCTATGATCCCAAATGGCTATGGGGATAATCTCATCTCCATTGAGCCTTTCCATCAACAGTTACCGCATGGATATAAACCCTCATCCATCCAATATCCTGGTCGGAAAGGTGTACGGCATCAACTATCAACTCCTTAGTGTACCGACTCTATAGGATCTTGTACTCGAAATTGGATCAATTGGAAAACTCCTTTTCCAATTATCCTTTCTACCCTGGCCAGGGATTTAGAGTACTATCCCATAGGACATTCACTCTCACTTACCGAGAGTGGACGAGCCCTTGTTGTCCGCTCAATTGCCTCCATCGGGTTTTCCTTGTACCCGATCCATCGCTATACTGGACCATCTAAATGGTGATCCAGAAATCAATGGTCAAAGCACAAGTTCCACCCAACAAGGCATCTTTGGCGACTCAGGTCAAAGGTCCAACCATGCAACCGTGATGATAGAAAACCCTGATAGACAGTTCGATAATATACCATTTAGGGTTTCTAATTCAGTCAGTTCAATGAACTCATTCAACTAATGAGGACCTGTATGTGTATCTCAGTGTCTCCACACTAATGACCAATGAGATCGGTCATCCTCATCACATGAGAAGACATCACATACACTAGTCTATCCGGATCCTTGATGTCCCGTCTCAAGTATCCTATGACTAGGAACATTTAGATCAAATACCTCTAGATGATCAATCTTATTATCATGATCTCATTATGATTTAATCATCATTGTATTTGATCAAGGACTTCATTATGATATTCGCATCTAATAAGAGCTTATAATGAAGATTTGCCTAATTAATTAAATGAGATATTTTTAGAAATGTCGAATCATATCATATATGATTGGCTTGTAGGGCATACATTTCTATCAATCTCCCACTTGCACTAAAGCCAATCACCCATCTGACTGATCTGTATCAACTCGAGGTGAAGCTCAAATACTCTTTGAGTAACTGCTTCAGTTAGTGGATTTGCAATGTTATTAACGGTATATACTTTATCTATAATTATATCTCTATAAGTTGTAATCTCTCTGATTGTATGGTATTTCCACAGAAGTTCTAAACTTCTATTGAGACATCGGCTCTACCCCATTGTTATCTCAAAAACAATAGTACACTTTCGAAGAAAATTGGGACAATCCCATACCTTAGATGAGAATCTTCATCTACACTACTTCTCTGCAACCACTATGTAAACTTGTTTACATATGTTGTAAAATTTACAGTGTTCTATCACATAGAACTCTTTCAGCTCACTACACCACCATTATTCTGACTTAATATCAAACTTATTTGA
This sequence comes from Cryptocoryne crispatula var. balansae, assembly GCA_036172225.1. Lineage (NCBI taxonomy): Eukaryota > Viridiplantae > Streptophyta > Magnoliopsida > Alismatales > Araceae > Cryptocoryne > Cryptocoryne crispatula. The sequence continues at coordinate 22,659,359 of CM069919.1, forward strand.
TTAGAAGCTTGTGTTTGTAAAACTACAAGACTTCAAGTCTTATCCTTCAGTGTATAGAGATATAATCTTAGTGCTTCTCAAGTACCAAATGATATATCTCTAAACTATCCAGTGACTCTCACCTGGATCTTCTTAATGAATGCTCATAACACTTAGAGCATTAATCACATCATGTACGTAGCATCATATAAATGATAGACCCTATGACAAAGACATAAGGGCTCTATTTATGTGATCTCTTTATCTTTCAAGAAGTCTACAAAGACAACACTTTACAGAGATCAACTCCACACCACATAGGTAAGAAACCTATCTTGGAGTTTATCATGTCAAACCCTTTTAATATAGTGACTACGTACATTAACTGGGCATTGATTTTAGATCAATCTCCATAGATCTCAAAACCCAAATTATGTTTGGAGGATCAGTTTGATAGCTGTGGACGCCGTGGATGTGGTGGTGCGCCGTCCTCCCGCGGTGCGCGCGCATTTCGGTGTGGGGTGTGTGTTTCTTTTTCCTTACGGTTTTGATAGGGTCGGTTTATGTTAATCACGCCCTAGACACGGTTGTGGATGATTCCAACAAATCAGTCTATTACCCACCTCTTCTCCTTCTTTCTTTCTCCACACTCACCTTGGTCCCCAGACTACTCAACCCTTGATGTCACTTGGGCATCGAAGGACCGGCCCGGGTCGTGAGGAGAATAGAAGGGAAAGAAGATCAGATAGTGGGTGGTGTCATCAACACTAACTTAACCTATGAACCAAAAAGAGGAAGAGATTGTGTGGTCGCCAGGAGCCAAAGAGGCTCCGATGATTAAAAGGAAAGAGATGAACTGATAAGGGGGAAGAATGACCGGTTACCTCGTTGAATGGGGAGACTGTATAGGTTCTATCTTCTCCTTCCTCGGCCGGCCGGGGAAGAAGAGACTTGGAGAAACTCTCTTGCCAGAAAAGAAGTTATAAATGAAAGCACAACAAAACAACGATTAGAACTAAGTAGAAAGTAGTAACTATTCGTGGGAAAGACGAGGAATGACAAAAGGGGTTGAACGAACCGGATTAGGACTAACTCCTAACCCCTCTTGAAGGAGGATCTAAATGGCCTAAAGCTAAAGATGCATTAGGTTATGCTAGTGCGATATGTATGATGAAACCCAAACGGAAAATGAAATGAAGATAAGATAAGGAAGAAGATCGTTGGTGAGCCCGGGGCCGGCTGGCTTCTGGAGGTTGCAGGCACTTCGACTCCAGGTTGCCTGGAGTCCCGTCGGAGGAGCGCTTAGGTCCTTCAGAGGCAGCCTTTGACACGATCTTCTCCCGGTTCCAACCAAGGGGGTCGGACCCCTGGCCCATTTTTGGAGACTTCTTGAGGCTCTCTGGAATGTCTTTTAATGGTATGAGGGGGTTTGGGATGGCCTTTTGGTTATGTGGAATGAACGGAGTGGAAGAGATGTAATGGGAGATTAAATGACTTGGAGATTTGATTGTGGACTCTAGTGTGGCTTGGAAGGTGATGGGAAGGTGTTGGGATGCTCAAGAAGACTCTCTCTGTGGAGTTATGGCTCTGGGAATCTTTTTTGGAACCTCTTGAATGTGGGAGAAGGGTCTCCTTTTATAGATCCGCAAAAGTGACCCTAGCGCTACGGAACAAGGACGCCTGGCGTCGCGTCTTTGAAGCGCCTGCTAATCTACAGACAAGTCGGCGGATCAGCACGTCAGACCATACTGGTCGCCACCTACCACCCTGGGTGTCAGGCGGCGGTTGTCAGTGGAGATCCCGGCGCTCTGACATCGGAGCACCTACAACCTACGGCTAACACACTGCAAATTCGGTGCACGCGGAGCCTGCGGTGTCAGTTGGCAGGCGGGAATCCAGGCTCTCCGGCAGTGGAGCGCCTTTACCTCCGGTACGATTTTGACAACGCACCGCTGACCGTCCTGAAAAGTCGGCTATCACGGGCGAAAATTCAGGCGCTCCGACAGAGGAGTGCTTGTACCATCGTACGACTCTAAATACAACGTTGTCCGACCGGATAAAGGGGTGAAAAGGTGGGAAATTCCAGACGCTCTGACTCCGCGACGCCTGGCGTCGCAATATCAGAACGCCTGGGTATTTTCTAAAATTTGGTCATTTTTATGTCAAATCGACTTCTCTGTTTGAGAAAATACAAGTGTTATCTATAAGAATGAGATTTTACTTTTCGTAATCTGGCCGAATTCGCGTATCTACAATAGCTAAGTTCACTTATGATAGCATACCTACTTCATTCTTAATGAGTAGTATGTCATCAACATAAAAGGTCAAGAAAGTAATAGCACTCTCACTTATCTTGTTAAAAACACAAGGCTCCTCTTCGTTCTTAACGAAGTCATAAGATTTAATCTTATTAAACCTTATATATGATCTATGAGAAGTTTTACTTCAGTCCATAAATGAACTTAAAACACACTCTTCTTGGTGTTATTGGGAATTGATTCCCTATAGTTGTATCATATACATATGTTCCTCAAAATACTTTAGAGGAACACTATCTTAACATCCAATTAACTTATCTTATAATCATAATGTGTAACAATCAAAATCCGAATGAATTAATCCATGGAATAGGTAAAAGATCTCATCAAAGTCAACCATTTGACTTCGATGATATCCTTTTCAACTATTCTCACATTTGAAGGTCTCTACCTTCTAATCCACTCAAATCTATTCTTTAGTGATCCATTTTTTCCTTATGGATACTATATCCTTAGGTGGATTTATCAAGTTCTAAACTTGATTAGAATAGATAAAGTTTATATCGTATTTTATTGTCTCTTCCCATTATGAATCAATATCTCATATTGGTTCTTTATAGATCCTAAGATCAATATCCTTATTATCTTATGCCTCATTTCATCTATCAAAGATATGTTTTACATATCTCTTAGGTTGAATGGACACAAGTAAAGACCTATGAATTGTCCTTGTGTAATTATTAACTAGCACCTTGATAGAAGTGTTATTGGGTTGTGGGACGAGATCATCTTCCATATATACCTTGCTCCCACTATCTTTCTTAAGAAGGAACTTTTCCTTTAGAAATATAGTGAGCTTAGCAACACATACCCTTGTTCGTAAGGGTCGTATATTTAATATCCAAAAGTTTCTAACTTGTTAGAGTTATACTTCTTCACCAGGTCGGACATTCTGAAACCTTAACTTGCTTAAGATCAAGTTTTAACCCCCTTTCCATATCCTATATGAAATAATCAGAACAGACTTAGAAGGTACCTCTTAAGATCAAGTGGTTATAATGAGTACTTAGCCAAAATTAGACAAAGAGAAATTTTACAAAGCTTGTCATTGTTCATATTATGTCTTACATAATACGGCTTCTCATTTTAGCAACTCAATTAAGCTAAAATGTGTAAAGATGTGTGCATTAGATTCTATTATCCTTCAATTATATGTGAATTATGTACTTAAGTATTCCCCTCCTTGATCTCATCAAAAAGTTCTAATGCTCTTTCCATTAGTATCTCTACTTCACTCTTAATCTCAGATAATTTCTCAAAGGTCTTAGATTTGTACTTCATAAAGTACATGTATACCTAGAGACATCATCTTTGAAATAATGAAGTAGAAATATTCTTCTTTAGCCTTACTTGATATGGGCTAACATACATCTAGATGTACGAGTTCTAATAACTCATTAACCCATTCTTCATGTCTATATAAAGCTAAAGTGTAGATTGATCTAAATCAACCCATTTCCTCTTAAAAGAAATATTCACACATAACATGAGAGCTAACATATCAAATATGATTAAACAATTCATTAAGCTCCCACTGGTAAACACTTTGCCATTCAATCTATTAGAACATCCATCAATTCCATAGTTTAGAATAAATCAACATTTATTCAAGTAGGAAATCATATAATGTTCTTGTAGAAGGATATAATAGCAATATTAATTATTAAGACATCTCCATAAGGCTATTAAAGAATTGCACCTCCCACTAATAATGATGTAACTTTTGCACCATTTCATATGTAGGTCAACATCTTCTTTATTAAGCCTTCATTTACTTGTCATCATCTACAACTCCTTGTAGATATAAGATGCATATTTGGTATCTCATACCATTAGATGCATCCATAGTATCTAATATTATGACATACACATATAGTATCTAATACTATTAAGTGTATATTTAAAACAAGTAAGTGTCAATGACTTGGATACATGAAGCTTCTCAAGCTCCACCTTTGCATTATATAAAAAACACTTTGTACTTCTCTTCCACTTATCATCATCATGATAGTGTAAGAATCCTGTCTTATTCTGGCTTTATTATCTTGATCACCTTCTTTTACTTTTAACTCTCTCCTATTTCTATCTAATGATTTTACTTCTTACTATTGGTCTCATCAACAAAAAGTAATTAAGATGTATTGTTGTTCTAACTTGCCATTTAGTTAGCTCATCACTATGAGCTATGATGGATCTCATATCCATCTATCCATGTTGTCTCTATAATTTATGTCTCATAGAGACTAACATTTAGTTTAAGGCAAACAATACATCTTGTCTATTAGATAATATCTTATCTTTCTTTCATATCATTAGATAATTTAGGAGACACTTACTTCTCAAGTAGAATAGTTAATTAGTCAATTATAAGAACAATTCTTTTAATTCTAAACTAGTCTAAGAAGTGTGAGCGATTATGCTATTTGGCATCTAATATGCCATACTAATGGTGGTTTATTATCGTATTCTACAACTGAGATATAATTTTATCAATATAACATTGCAAACATTCATGAAATTAAGATATGGTCTTTCATCCTACTTTATGCTCCCACTAATTATCAACGAATTTGCATAACCCTTATTATGCAAAGACGGGATATCACGATGAAATCCTAGTTGGGACTAAGATCCTATTAACCCTATAGTGATGACCTTGTGGGAAACACAACAAGTCATCCCATACTTAATAGGTAGGTAACTTTTACCAATTGCAACCCTTGCAATTCTTAGTCATTTAGCCTCTAAAGTTATAACCTTGTGGGAAACACAACAAGCTATATACTCTAGTTAGGTCAAATCCGCTTGTTACGTTATGAGGATGAATTCTTAACATAGCCCTTGTGGGAAACACAACAAGGCCATGCAATGGTCCACCCCAAAGTTTGGCAAATGCCTTGGCCATGATCACCAATCCCTTGTTGAATGAGTCTTGTGGGAAACACAACAAACCCATCCAATCTAAGATTGGCTCATCAATACCATAACAACGGAAGGCTACGTGAGTCATTCTTAATGTCACATGTTTATCAACTTAATTATGACTAGGAGAGATTTTATTTTAGTCTCATCAATAATATGTGATAAGTATATATAATACCTTTGGAATATCAAATATCTAAGGTATAACCTGTAGCACACATCCACATATCAAAATATGCACAAAATCAGGTGATCATGGACTTAACCCTAAGCACGCACCTAAGGCACCCCTGTAGGTGCAAATTCTTGCTTCAGATGCTTGAGTGGGTATACTCCCACTTTAGAAGGGTGCTTCTCCAAGTGGTCCCGCTCTCCAACCTTCCACGAATCGGCTTCTAACTCTTACAAGCGGCTTAAGGGTATGCAGACCCACAAATGTACATAACTCAATAAGAAACCTTGGTTTTAACCAAAGGGAGTACATTAATGGAGGGAGGTAGAATGTACAATCAGATTGTATAGAGAAAGAGGAGGCACACACATGCCCCATTTAATAACATAACCAACACAATTAAAAGCAATCACAAGCCAAGCACAATTAAGTCCATGATCACCTCCATACACACTAACATTCATCACATGAACATAGAGCGTATACATGATAATCATATAAGATATATCATATATATCAGCACAAAATTATATACTTTATTTTTGAAATTCTCAATTTCATGCATGTTGAATTTTCATGAAATAAATAGCATGAAAATAACATGACAACAACATATAAACAATTTATATGAAATAAACATACACATCTAAACTATTTAGAATATTCATGCATTCCCAATACTGTGCAAAGTCAGAAATTAATGTCCCAATTTATATTCTATAAAATCTCATTTTACAGAATTAATTAAGACACTAATTATATAAGTTAAACCTTTAAAACAATTTTAAAGTTTAACTATGAGTGAATCTATGTAAATAAGACTTAAAATTATCAAACATGCCATTAAACACTTTAAAATATGTTAAATAATATTATAAAATTTTTCAAAATTCTTCTGAAATTTTCTGGCAATTTTTTGGTTTTTTCTATGATTTTAAACACTTTAAAATCATAAAATAAAGTGTCTGGCTCATTGCGCCGCGTATGGCGGCGCACTGCGCCCGTCCAATGTGCGCCAGCTTGCACCGCTGTGTGCGCTGGCACTCCACAGGCGCTAAGCCGCCACTCGTGTGCCCGCCCATGTGCCGCTCTTCTACGCGCGCCTGGCACTATTCATCGGGAGAAAATCCATCCCATAGAATCGGATTTATCTCCTTACTTAGACTCCGAAAAATTTGGAAAAATATGCGTTAGAATCCTTATCGAATAAGGAATCCAAAACAGTTGACCTTATATCCATAAAAAATCTCAATCGACTGCAAAATGAGGAAGAAGAGGCGGCGGTCACCGAGATTCCGTAGCAGAAATCTTCATTTTGCAACGAGGATAACTCCTTATCCCGGAAGAAAAATATTCTCAAAAAAAAAATTTAGAATCCTAATCAAATGAAGTTTCTAAATATATATATCCTCTCAACGAAAAATTCTCTATCAATGAGAAATCAGGAAGAAACAGGTCGGCGCGCCAGAATCCGCAGAACCCTAGTTCGTCGAAAAACTCAAAAATTCTCTACCTCCACCGCCGTTCAAAGTTGGATATCAAAGTAAAAGGTTAGGTAATCATATTACCCATATCCTAAACCTTTTACAATGCTTAATTTCTTCTGTGAACGGAGATTTCACAAAATCCCCAAATCCGGGTGTCGGTTCGGGCATGACAGAAACACCAACTTTTGAGGCTTCTCCCGAACACTACAGAAATCCAAACTTTAAACGGTTTATGGTGTTGGAAAGCCCTATATCACGAGAGTCTACTAGAGACAACCAATCTTTTATCTGAGTCATACACAGATTATGGTGGCCTTGTCAAAACAGACATTTGCACAGATTTGGGAACATATAAATAACATGAAATAATATCGATTTGGAGTTGGTTTTGACTGAGACTTGACCCTGGCTCTGATATCACTGTAATAAATTGTCCAATAAAATTTGGTGTAGCGGAAGTGACGATTCCTATGGGTTCCATTAGAATCCGTCTCAATAAGAACCGAACAACAAAAACCAAAAACTAATCAAATCGGGTTCGAATATACCTGATAGGGATTCATATAATCCCATGGAGATAAAGGAGATGAACTTATTAAGCTATTCAAACCGTTCAGGCGTCCGGTCTCCAGCAGTATCCACATGAACTTCATTCACAGCAGGTTCTCCCTTCGCGCCGGCCTCGAGAACTCTTCCCGAACGGAGCTCCATCGACCATGGACACCTTCTAGAGAGAGGAGGAGATAGGTAGGAGGCTAGGGACGTGGTTTTCACCCTTGGCTTGATGGGGTTTGGCTGAAACTATTAGTATTTATAGAGAATTTTGGATTTATTCATAAAAAACCAAAATTTTCATAAATTACATCCTTGCCCCTGTACTTGTGGATAAGTCCTTTTGTGTGTGACCCACTAGGCCCAATAGCCTATTTGGTTGAGGCCTAAATAAAATAGAACAATTCATTTTAATTTAATTAAATCTGTTATCCGATAACAGATTAATCGGCCTACCGATCATGAAGGGTACAAGGCACATCCCATGATCCCAAATGGCTATGGGGATAATCTCATCTCCATTGAGCATTTCCATCAACAGTTACCGCATGGATATAAACCCTCATTCATCCAATGTCCCGGTCGGAAAGGAGTACGGCATCGACTGTCAACTCCTTAGTGTATTGACTCTATAGGATCCTGTACTCGGAATTGAATCAATTGGAAAACTCCTTTTCCAATTATCCTTTCTACCCTGGCCAGGGATTTAGAGTACTATCCCATAGGACATTCACTCTCACTTACCGAGAGTGGACGATCCCTTATTGTTCGCTCAATTGCCTCAATCTGGTTTTCCTTGTACCCGATCCATCGCTATACTAGACCATCTAAATGGTGATCTATAAATCAATGGTCAAAGCACAAGTTCCACCCAACAAGGCATCTTTGGTGACTCAGGTCAATGGTCCAACCATGCAACCGTGATGATAGAAAACCCTGATAGACAGTTCGGTAAGATACCATTCAGGGTTTCTAATTCGGTCAGTTCAATAAACTCATTCAACTAATGAGCACCTGTATGTGTATCTTAGTGTATCCACACTAATGACCAATGAGATCGGTCGTCCTCATCACATGAGAAGACATCACATACACTAGTCTATTTAAATCCTAGATGTCCCGTCTCAAGTATCCTATGACTAGGATCATTTAGATCAAATACCTCTAAATGATCAATCTCATTATCATGATCTCATCATGATTTAATCATCATTGTATTTGATCAAGGACTTCATTATGATATTCGCATCTAATAAGAGCTTATAATGAAGATTTGCCAAATTAATTGAATGAGATATTTCTAAAAATATCAAATCATATCATATATGATTGGCTTGTAGGGCATACATTTCTATCAGATATAAACCATTATCCATTCATTGTCCCGAACAGAAAGGAGTACGTCATTGACTGTCAACTCCTTAGTATACTAACTCTTTAAGAATCTGTACATAGAATTAGATCAATTAGAAAACTCTTTTCCTAATTATCCTCTCTACCTTAGCTAGAGATTTAGAGTACTATCTCATAAGACATTTACTCTCATTTACTAAAAGTGGACAATCCATTCTTGTCCTCCCAATTATCTCCATCGAGTTTCCTTTGTACCTAATTTTATCATTGTACCGGACCATGTAAATAATGATCCATAAGTCAGTTGTTAACGTACAAGTTTCGCCTAATAAGACATTTTTGACAACTTAGGGCAAAGGTCCAACTATGCAACTGCGATGATAGAAAATCTTGATTAACAGTTCGGTAAGATACCATTCAGGGTCTCTAATTCGGTCAGTTTAGTTAACTTATTCCACTAATGAGTACATGTATGTGTATCATAATGTTGCCACACTAATGACCAATGAGATCGGTCATTCTCATCACATGAGAAAACATAACATACAATAGTTTATCTGGTTCTTTGATGTCCTATCTCAAGGATTCTTTGGCTATGAATATTTAAATAACATACATCTAGATGATTAATCTTATTATCATGATCTCATCTTGATTCAACCACCATTACATGTGATCATGGACTTCATTATGATACACGCATCTAATAATAACTAGTAATGAAGATTTACTTATTTAATTGAATGACATATTTCTAGAAATGTCAAATTATATCATATATGATTTACTTGTAGGCCATATATTTCTATCATCTCCCATCTAGTTGATCTCCCATCTAGTTGATCTCACTTAATGTCAAATTATATCACATATATTTACTTGTGATTTCACTTAAGTTAATCACCCATCTAGTTGATCTCTATCAGTTCCAGGTGAATCTCGAACATTATTTAAGTAACCTTTTCAATTAGTGAATTTAAAATGTTATTAGTAAAAGATACTTTATCTTTAAATTATATCTCTGTGTGCTACAATCTCTCTGATTTTATGGTATCGACATAGAAATTTTAAACTTTTGATGAAACATTGGCTTTACTTCATTGTTTTCATAAAATAATGGTACACTTTTAGAGAAAGTTAAGATAAGATGAACATTTTTATCTAAATTGCTTCTCAAATAGTGTGTAGCTATTATGAAATCTTTTTTAAATTGATTGTAAAATTTATAGTATTCTCTCACGTAGAACATTTCCTACTCACTGCACTACCATTATGTTGACTTACTATCATACTTATCTAACTAGAAACTTGTGTTCGTAAAACTACAAAGCTTCAAATCTTACCATCTATATTTTAGAGATACATCTTTAGTACTTCATAGGTACTTAAAGATACATCTTTTAACCATCTAGTGAGTCTCACACGGATATGCCCAATGAATGCGCATAATACTTAAAAAATTAATCACATCAAACCATATACATAGCATCACATACATGATAGCCTATGACTTAAGTATAAGGGCTCTATTCATGTGCTCTCTCTATCTCCGAATAAGTCTATAACGACATTTCTTTTAAAAAGACTAATTCTATATCTCATAGGTAAGAAATCTATCTTGGAGTTTACCAAGTCAAACTCTATAGTGACTACGTACATTAACTGGGTCTTGTCAAGCATCCTTCAGATCTATCTCTATAAATCTTCAAATCCAGATTATGTTTAGAAGATTAATTTGATATTTAGGCTCACTCATGATAACATACTTACTTTATTTTTAACAAGTAGTATGTTATTCATATAAAATGTTAAGAAAATGATAGCACTTCTACTTGTCTCCATGCACATACAACGCCTCTCTGTGTTCTTAATGAAATTATAAGATTTAATCTCATTAAACCTATTATGCTATCTATGGGAAGCTTTATTTCAGTTCATTAATAGACCTTAGTAACATACACACTGTATTTGAATGTTATTGGGATTTGATTCTCTTAAGTTATATCATATACATCTATTCCTCAAAATAACCTATAAAGAATACTATCTTAACATCTAATTGACATTTCTTATAGTCATAATGTGTAACAATCAAAATTTGAATGGATTAAACCATGGCCTAGCTAAAAGTGTCTCATCATAGTCAACTATTTGATTTAGAAGATATCCTTTTCAACCATTCTTGCTTTGAAGGTATCTACCTTCCAATCCATATCTATTATTCTTTAAAGATTTATTTATACCTTATAGATACTATATACTTAGGTGAATCTATCAAGTTCTAAACTTGATTAGAATAAATAGATTTTATATCGAATTTTATGGCCTCTTCTAATTTTACAATCAATATCTAATATTACTTTTGTATAGATCTTATGACCAATATCCTTATTATCTTGTGCTCATTTCTTTCATCAAATATTTGTCCTACATATCTCTCAGGTTGAGTGAGCACAAGCGAAGATCTATGAATTACCCATGTGTAATTTTTAACTAATACTTTAATAAAAGTGTCTTTGGATTGTAAGACTGGAACAATTTCTATATATACTTTTTTCTTACTGTCCTTCTTTATGAGAAACTTTTTCTCTTTGGTTACAGTAAGTTGAGCAACATATGCCTTTATCAATAAGGGTGGTAGAATTAATATTCATAAGTTTTATAGTTTTATATTTCAACACTTCATAGTTTTATATCCCAACCAGTTAGGGCTATTTTTCTTCACCAGGCCAAACAAATCTAGAAATCATAATTTGCTTAAGGTAAAACTTTTAAACTCTTTCCATATCCTATATGGAATAGTCAAAATTGACTTAGAGAAAACTAGTTTAAGATAAAATAGTTAGATCAAGTACTTAGTCTTAAATAGACAAATAAGACTTTGCAAAGATTGCCATTGTCTGTATTATTTTCTACATAATACGACTTTTCATTTTAGCTACTCAATTAAGCTGATATGTGTGAAGAGGTGTCAATAAAAATTTAGATTCTATTATTTTTTAATTATGTGTAAATTATGTACTTAAGTATTTCTCTTCTTGATATTAACGAAGAGTTCTAATACTCTTTTCATTAATATCTCTACTTCATTCTTAATATCTAATAATTTCTCAAAGGTCTCAGATTTGTAAGTCATTAAATACATATATCTATACTTAGAGATATCATCTTTAAAAATAATAAAGTATAAATATTCTCTTTTAACTTTAATAAGCATGGGCTAACATATACCTATATGTATGAGTTCTAACAACCCATTAGCTCATTCTCTATGTCTACATTAAACTAAAGAATAAAATGATCTAGATCAACCCATTGCCTCTTAAGAGTAGTTTTCGCACATAATATGAGAACTTATATATCTAATATGAATAAAAATTTTATTAGATTCCCACTAGTAAACACTTTTCCATTTAATATTTTAGAACATCTATTATTTTCATAACATAAAATGAATCATTATTTATTCAAGTAAAAAAATATAGATAATATTTTTATATAAGGATATTATAGTAATCTTACTAATTAAGATATCTTTAGAAAACCAATAAATATATGTATATCCCACTAGTAATGATGCAACCTTTACACCATTTCATATATTGGTCAATATTTTCTTCATTAAGCCTATATTTACTTGTCATCATTTATAACCTCTTGTAGATAAGAAGTATATCAAGTATCTCATATTAAGAGATGCATCTATAGTATCTTATAAAAGATATGTACATCTAGTATCTCATAGTAGATATGCACATCTACTTTCAAATACTATGATATACACATATCATATCTAATACTATTAAGTGTTTGTGTGAGACAAGAAAATATCAATGACTTAGATGCATGATGTTTCTCAATCTTCATCTTTGCAATATATGTAATATATTTTGCACTTCCTCTCCACCTACCATCGTCATGATAGAAGAATTCTATATCTTATTTGGGCTTTATTATTTTGACCCCCTTCTTTGAATTTTAATTATGTTTTTCTATTTTTATCTAATGATCTTATTTCTTTCCATTGTTCTTATCAATATTGAAGATATATTGTTCTAACTTGCCTTTAATTAGCTTATCATCATGAGCCATGATGGATCTCATATCCATCTATCTATGTTGCATTTACAAATTATATCACACAAAGACTAACATCTAGTATATGGTAAACAATGTATCTTCACTATATTATTTTATAAGATAAGATCTTATCTTCTCTCGTATCATTAGATAGAGTAGAAGATATCTACCTTTAAAGTGGATTAGTTAATTGGTCAACGATGAGCACAATTCTCTTGGTTCTAAATCGATCTAAGAAGTGAGCCATTAAGCTACTTGGCATGTAGTATGTGATAGAAATGTATACCCTATAAGTTAATCATATATGATAGGATTCGACATTTCTAGAAATATCTAATTCAAATAATTAGGCAAATCTTCATTACTAGTCCTTATTAGATGCGTACATTGTAAGGAAGTTCTTGATCACATGTAATAATGATTAAATCATGATAATGAGATCGATCATCTAGAGGTGTGTGATCTAAATGTGTTTAGTCATAAGATCATTGAGATGAGACATCAATGATCTAGATAGAATAGTGTATATAATTTCTTATAATATGATGAGGATGACCTATCTCATTAGTTATTAGTGTGGAGACACTGAAATACACATACAGGTGCTTATTGGTTGAATAAGTTCACTTAACTGACCGAATTAGAAATCTTGAATGGTATCTTACCGAATTATCAATCAAGATTTTCTATCATCACGATTGCATGGTTAAAACTTTGACCTGAGTCACCAAAGATGCCTTGTCCGATGGAACTTGTGCTTTGACAATTGACTTATGAATCACCATTTAGATAGTCTAATATAACGATAGATCGAATACAAGGAAAAACCAATGGAGGCAATTGAGCGAACAATAAGGATCGTCCACTATCGGTAAGTGAGGGTGAATATCCTATGGGATAGTACTCTAAATCGCTGACCAGGGTAGATAGGATAATTGGAAAAGGAGCTTTTCAACCAATTCTGAGTATAAGATCCTATAGAGTCGGTATACTAAGGAGTTGACAGTCGATGTCATATTCCTTTCTGATTGGAACATTGAATGAATGAGAATTTATATACATGTGGTAACTGATGATGAAAAGGTTCAATGGAGATAATATTATCCTTATAGCCATTTGGAATCATGAGATGTGACTTGTACCCTTCATGATCGGTAAGTCGATTAATGTGCTATCAGATAACATATTTAATTTAATTAAATAAAATTATTCTATTTTAATTAGGCTTTAACCAAATAGGCTATTGGGCATAGTGTATCACACACATAAAGACTTATCCATAAGTGCAGAGGCAAAGGCGTATTTTATGGATATAATGGGTTTTTACGAAGAATTCCAAATTCTCTATGAATACTAATGGTTTCAGTCAAACTCTATCAAATCAAAAATGAAAACCACATCCTTAGCCTCCTCCCTATATCTTCTTCTCTATGGAAGACGTCCATGGGCGATGGACCTTTGATCGAAAATATTTCTTTAGGCCGGTGTGAAGGGAGAACTTGCTATGGATGAAGTTTGTGTGGATACCACTAGAGACCAGACATTTGAACAATTTAAAGAGCTTCAAAAAGTCTTTTTCTTTCACTCCATGGGAGTAGATGAATCCCTATCAGGTATATTCAAACCTATTTTAATCAGTTTTCTATTTTCGTTGTTCAATTCTGATTGAGACAAGATTAACATGAACCCATAGGACTCGTTACTTCCGCTATACCAAAATTTTTAAGACGATTCCATACGATATGTCTTACTAGGTGGTTTATCATCATATTCTACTATTAAATATAATTTCATTAATATAACATTGTAGACATTAATTGAAATTAAGATATAGTCTTTCAATCTAACTTATACTCACTATTTTTCAACAAATTTGCATAACACTTACTATGCAAAGAAGGGAAATCATGATGAAATCCTAGTGGGGATTAAGACCCAATTAACATTATGAAGATGATTTTGTGATAGCATAATAAATCACTCCATACTTAATAGGTAGGTAACTATTGCCAATTGTATTCATTGCAACTCTTAGTCATTCAGGATTTAGAGTTATGACCTTATGGTAGCACAATAAACCATATACCCTAATTAGGTCAAACCCACTTGTTATGTTATGAGAATGGATTCTTCACATAGCCCTTGTGGTAGTATAACAAAATCATGCAAATAGTCCACCTCAAAGTTCGATAAATGTCTTAGTCATGATCACCGATCTCTTTTTGAATGAGCCTTGTGGTAGCACAATAAACCCATCCAATCTAATAATGGCTCATCAAGACTATAACAATAAAAGGTTATGTGAGTCTTTTTTATTGTCTCACATTTATCGACTTAATTAAAATGAGAAGAGCTTTTGTTTTAGACTCATTAATAGTATGTGCTAATTATAATATATATACTTTTAAAATACCATATATTTAAAATATAAGTTGTAGTATACATCCACATTTCATATATGCAAGCAATTAAATGGATTACCATAGATTTAATCCAAAACATGCAACACCGGAGCCAAAACGGTGTGCAACTAAAAGAGTTAACATCAGATGCCGATGTAGGTGTGTCTCCACTTCTAGAAGAATGCTTCTCCAAGTGGTCCCGCTCTCTTCTCTATGAACCGACTTCTAACTTTTACAAGTGGCTTAAGGGTATGCAGACTCGCAAATGTGCATTACTCAATGAGAAACTTTGGTTTTACCGAAGGAGAGTACATTAATAGAGGAATGAAAAATGTACAATCAAAATTGAATAGAGAAGGGAGATGGCACACAGGCCCCCATTAAACACATCCACATATAATAATCACCATCACATGATAATCACATCTATGTTCATGATCTCCATGTATTCACACAATCAAACATATCATGTACATAATGCAAATACGTGATATTAATATGACATAACAATTATACAATAAAAATATAATTTATAACTTTAAATTTTAAATTTCATGCTTGTCGAATTTTTCATGTAATAAGTAACATGAAAACAACATATAAACAAATTATATGAATTATACCATCATATCTAAACTATTTAGAACATTCATATTTTCCTAATATTGTGTAAAGTCAAAAATTAATATCCTAATAATTATTTTGCAAAATCTCATTTTACAGAAATAATTAAGACACTAATTATTTAAGTTAAGCATTTAAAATAATTTTAAAACTTGAATATTAATGAATCTATGTCAACGAGGCTTAATATCATCTAACATGTTATTAAACACTTTAAACTAATTAAATAATATTTTAGAATTTTTATATTTTTCGACAATTTGTTCTGATTTTTCTATGAATTTTAAACTATTTAAAAATCATTTAAAAATCATGGGCACATTGCACCACGCTTGTCGGTGCACAACACTGCCCTAGCTTGCGCCAGTTGCTAGCGCTTGCTACACTGCCTCTGTGTCCACCCATGCATGCGTTGTCCATAAATTTCCTGGCTAGTATAGTGTCTGGGTTCGACTTGGACCCAATACTTCATCTTCCTCACTCGATACGGGTGACATGAGGGGTTGTTTTAAGCCCTATCTTTCAAGGTCCATATCTCCTTATCGAAGCTCAAAAAAATTCAAAAAATATTCATTGGAATCCTCATTGAATATAGATTCTGAATCAGTCAGTCTTATCCTCTATAAAAATCTCAATCTATAAAAAATTGGAGAAGAATAAGGGTGGTGCCGTCAAAAAAGGACTAGGGTACCGTCGGATCTTCTAGCCTATTTTGGACATTCTAGACATATGAAAAATCTTCAAAAGTACTATTTAGAATCATTGTCTATTGGGGATTTTAAATCAACCAGTCTTATTCCCTAAATCGTTGCCAAAAGATGGAAATCGTGAGAGGAATGTGCCACCTCCACTAGGGCTCCCGCTGTCGAAAAAATTCCAAATCCTCTTCGTCCATCATTGTTCGAAGCACTAAATCATAGGGAAATGTCAGGTAATCATACTACCCATCATTTAAAGTCTTCATAAGGCTTCAATCTCTCCATGGATAGAGATTTCTCAAAATTCCTAAATTTGGGTGACTATCCATATGACAAAATCACCAACTTTTGTGGCCTTATATGGCCTCTACAAAAGTTCAAAATTCAAATGGTTTGCGGTATTATAAATCCCTATGTCACAAGATTCTACTATTTCATCCAATCTTAAATCCATATCTCATATGAAATAATATACTCGACAAAATGGACATTTGCATAGATTCAGAAACATAAAAATACATATAATCACATTGATTCGGTGTTGATTTCTACCAAAACTTGAACTTGACTTTGATACCACTGTAAGGAATTGTTCTACGAAATTTGGTTCATTGGAAACAATGGTTCCTATGAGTTCATATTGATCTTTTGTCAACTAGAACCGAACGATGAAAACTGAAAACTGATCAAACTAAGTTCAAATCTACCTGATAGGGATTCATCTAATCCCATGGAGATAAATAGGAAGAACTTCTAAGGCTCTTCAAATTATTCAAATGTCTGGTCTTTAACAGTGTCCACATGAACTTCACCTATAACAGATTCTCCTTTTGCACCAAACTTAAGACTCTTCCCGATCGGAGCTTTATCACCCATTGATGTCTTCTAGATAGAGAACTAGGTAGGGAAGAGGTTGAGGACATGGTTCTCATGCTTGACTTGATAGAGTTTGATTGCAACCATTATTATTTATAGAGAACTTGAAATTTTTCGTAAAAACATAAAACCTCCATAAATTGCGCTTTTTCTCATGTACTTATGGATAAATTCTTATGTGTGTCACCCACTATGCCCAGTATCATATTTTATTAATATCTAATTAAAATAAAACAATTCTATTTAGTTAAATTAAATATGTTATCTGATAATACATTAATTGCCCTACCAATCATAAAGGGTACAAGTCACATCTTATGATCCTAAACAGCTATGGGATAATCTTTTCTTCATTGGGTTTTCCTTCATCAATTACCATATGAATATAAACCCTCATCTATTCAATATTCCGATTGAAAAGAAGTACAACATCAACTATCAACTCCTTAATATATTGACTTTATAAAATCATGTACTCAGAATCAGATCAATTAGATTACTCGTTTTCTAATTATCCTCTTTACCGTAGCCAATAATTTATAGTACTATCCTATTTGACATTCACTCTCACCTACTAAGAGTTGATGAACATTCGTTGTCCGCTCAATTACTTCCACCAGATTTCTTTTGTACCTAATCCATCGCTGTACTGAACCATCTAAACGGTGATTCATAAGTTAATGGTTAAAACACAAGTTCTACCTAACAAAATATCTTTGATGACTCAGGTCAAAGGTACAACTATCAACCGTGATTATAAAAAATCCTGACTGATAGTTCGTTAAGATACCATTACCATTCAAGATTTTTAATTTAGTCAATTCAATAAACTCATTCGACTAATAGCACTTATATGTGTATCTTAGTGTCACCAGACTAATATGATTAATGAGATTGGTCATCCTCATTACATGAGAAGACATCATATACACTAGTATATTCAAATTCTTTATGTCATATCTTTAAAACATCTATCATTAGGAACACTTAAATCGCATACTTTTAGATGATTGACCTTATTACCATGATCTCATCATGATTCAATTATTTAGTGCATATTATCAGAGATTTTATTACGATGTACACGTCTAATAATAATTAGTAATGAAGATTTACTTATTTAAATAAATACAATATTTTAAAAATATCAAATCATATCATATATGATTAATTTGTGGAATATATATACATTTCTATCAAGTATAACTAGCTTTATGGAATGCATGAAAATCATTTTCTTTTATTTAATGCTCTTATATTTTACAAGAGTTCTT
Source organism: Cryptocoryne crispatula var. balansae (assembly GCA_036172225.1). Lineage (NCBI taxonomy): Eukaryota > Viridiplantae > Streptophyta > Magnoliopsida > Alismatales > Araceae > Cryptocoryne > Cryptocoryne crispatula. The sequence goes on from CM069919.1 coordinate 22,678,096, forward strand.
ATCAAGATATTATTAAATACATTGCGTATGTAACAGAGGAGGGGTGTGCATGCATACGTCATGCCTTAGCATATAAAAAAGACCATATCGTAGCATGAAGATCATACAGTAGTTTGTAATAGAGGCCATACCAAGCACACTCACGTACACACAACACTAGTCATTTACATTCGTCTTGTTTAAAGTTACGATCATGTAGCTATACTATTCTATCTTTTCAAACCAATTTTTAGACATGATTTAACATAGCTTTAAATGTTTATAAATTGGAACCAAAATCACCTTTCTAAGATTTCATGTTTCCCAACTAATTAAACATATGCTTATAATCACCATTTCAATAAAAACTTAACAAAAGCGATAGGATGACAACAATGCATAACCTAATTTTTACCCACTACCTTTCTAGATTACTAATATATAGCTGGATTAGTATTTTGACAAAATCTTATATACGAATATCACAGTAACAGGTACACAAAAGGACTACAGTAAATTGATACTCTATTTGGATCTTCGGATAAATTCGCACAAGAAAATCTCAAGACTTCAAGACCAGGTCGTACAGGGTCGGAACAAAGCTGTCTGGCATGACGAGCTGGTCGGAACCGAAAGAAAGAAAATTAAGACGCCATAAACAAGGCGACGAGGCTGCCGCAAGTGCACCAAGTGGGCGGCAACAGGGGCAGCGCGTTGAACAGAGGGGCTACAGAGAGGGTGCTGAGCGTGGCAGGCCGAGGGGCGAGAGAAGAAACTGTGGGCAGAGGGCCGGGGGGGGGAGGGGGGTGGTCTGGGGGGGGGGCGGGACAGAGGGCCAGGGAGGGATGGGTCGGGTGCTCGGGACAGAGGGCCGAGAGGGGGGACACGGCTGCATGAGGGGTTCTGCAGGGGGGTTAGGTTGGGTTGGGTTGGGAGGAGGTGGGGGGGAGTCGAGGGGAAGGAGGAGGGAGGGGGGCACGGGGCACAGGCCAGCAGAAACCAGAAGGGGGGGCTGCAGTCCCAGCCATCGAGAGCCGGAGGAGAGGGGGGAGGGGGTCTCACACAGCTGCGGCGAGAAGAATCCGCGGAGGGGAGACTGGAGGCGGTGGTTGCGCACGTAGAAGGGAGAAGGCGGCCAGACAGGGAAACAAGGAAACAGCGATGCTTACCATGACAGCAGACGTGAGGAAGACACGGCAGCGAGGAGCAGCGTGGGAAGGAGAATGGAGATGTCCCAACAGAGATGCGTAGATAGTAGGCGAAGGCGATGACGACGACTACCGCAGGTGGACGATAGGGCAGGACGATGGTGGCGAGGTGCAGGGCTACTGTAGACAGCCGACTGGGCACGGCGGCGGCGCGGCCGGACAGCGATGCTAACAGAGAGGGAGAGCTGGGCGGAGAGATGTGCGCTAGGCAAGAAGAAGAGGAGAGGATGTTGTACAACTTGGATCGCGAATGAACAGAGTGCCTCTGTTTTGCGATCCTGCACAGTGGAGCAGCACCTAGTATGCAACAAATTGATGGAAGAAGACGATCTCAAAGAAAGAGAGAAGAATGGAAAGAGAAGGAAAAGAGAAGACCTCAACTGAGGTTTCTCTCCTGACCGTCACGAATTTCATTTACATTATGTATTTGGGCGTGAGTGAATTTCTCATGCCAAAGGAATTAAAATGAAATGTAAATATGCATGTAACTGAAATACAAATATACCATGGAGATAACCGGCCTAACTAGCCGGGATGCCATGGAATTGTGTAATTCCTATCACCCCCTTTCAAGTTGAACTGCGGTTGTAGATTCAACTTGCTCCGAAGTGTTTCAAAAGGTTTAATAGAGAGAGACTTGATGAAAATGTCTGCTATCTGATCTTTGCTGGCAAGATGTTTAATAATAGTTGCTTTGGCTTGGACAAGTTCTCTAATAAAATGGAAGTCAATCTCTACATGTCTTGTTCTAGCTTTGAATACAGGATTTGCATAGTGATATATGGCACTTATGTTACCACACCATACCACCGGAGGATGTGTGATAGTTTAGTTCCTTGATAAGTTGGAGTGTCCAAAGCAACTCAGTCACAATAAGAGCCATAGACCTCATCTCGGCCTCTGTGCTGGACTTAGCGACAATCCTTTGCTTCTTGGCTGTCCAAGAGACTAAGTTGTGGCCGAGATAAATGCTGTAGCCACCTGTGGATCTCCGGTCATCCAGACATCCTCCCCAATTAGCATCATAAAAGGCCTGTAAAGTGAAATCAGTTGGACGAATGAAGAAAGTGAAATCATGAGTGGCCTTGAGGTATCTTAATATCTGCTTGACAAGAGAGAAATGCACATTTGTAGGGGCTGCCATAAATTGGCAGACCTTATTGATTGAGAAGGCAACATCCGGCCTTGTTAATGTGACATATTGGAGGGAGCCAACCAAGCTCCTGTATTGAGTCGGATCATCAAGAACTGTACCATCCAGTTGTGAGAGCTTGTTGCCAGCAGCTATAGGAGTACTCACAGGTTTGGAATCAAACAACTGAGACTTAGTATGTCCAAGATATACCATTTTTGACACAACTGCATCCCAGCCGAAGATCTGGTCACTTCAATGCCCAAGAAGTATGTAAGTTCATCGAGATCTTTTAAAGAAAAGGAGTTAGCCAAATTCTGTATCAACTGAGTGAGAGCATGATAATTGTTTCCAGTCAAGAGAATATCATCAACATAAACCAACAAATACATTATAATCCCATCCTTCGTGAAGAGAAACAAGGAGGGATCACATATTGAAGGCTTGAACGTGTGGGACAGCAAATGAGAATGTACTTTCTGAAACCATACCCGAGGGGCCTGCTTTAACCCATATAAAGACTTAAACAATTTTCAAACAAAAGTAGGGCAGGTTTTGTCAATAAAACCAAGAGGTTGAGACATATATCTGTCTTCATTCAAAGTGCCATGCAACAAAGCATTGTTAACATCTAATTGACGAATGGGCCAATTGGAACTCACAACAATATATAGAATAATTCTTATAGTAGTTGGCTTGATAACAGTGTAGACACGCCAAATTGGCCTGATTCGGAGCCCTAGACTCTTATTCCATAGGCGATATCTTTTATCTGACCGTTATCTGATCTGGATTACCTCGTGGAGATGAGCTGGGGAAATTGGTGGAGCCCCTTGTAAGTTGAGAATGGACCAATGATTTCCGGAATATTGCCGTAACCTTCAAGAGAGAGCCGCGCGTGAACCATAAAAAACACGAGGCCTGCTCGATGACCGACCTTGAATGGTCCATAATTGAAGGTCTCGGGAGTCCCGCATGTGTTCCGTAACATTCAGGGTTTCCGAGAAGTCATTTCGGTACGCATCGGTCAATGACGGCTTTTTGTTACGGCTTTTTCGATTCCAGGCCGACACGGCTATCCCGGACCACATGTTAGGCCTTCCCGGTCATCACCGGGTCTTTTCAGGTCATCCGGGTCGATTCTAGCCGTATATTTTATCAACCGGAGCTATAAGGCCGGTTCGGTCAATTTTAGGGTTTCGCGGCTTTTACGGCTTTCGATTCACGTTTACCGGGTTAATCTCAGATTTTTCGATGACTTCGGATTGTCCGATCGTACCGGACTTGTTCGGTCATCATTTCAAGTCATCCCGAGTTGACCCGAGATTTCTCGACCGGAACCGTGCTCTTTCGGATCTTCGCCCCGGGTTTCGGCTTTCCGCGAGAGGGTAAACCGGTAGAAAGCCCCGTACGAACATCTCGGGAGTCATGTGGCTGGTTTACCAACTTGAGGAGGTGCGGTTCAAGGCCCTCTTTCCAACGCGACAAACGGGAGCCGAATCGGACATCCGGTTTGCAAGATGCGGCTCGCGGAACACGCGCGCAGGAGAGAGAGTGTACCGCGCCCCCGCTCCGCTTGAAAGGGGAGGGCGCTCCCTGCGCGCCCTCAACCCGAGGGCGCGCCCTGCGCGCCCTCAAACTGGGGGCGCGCCCTGCGCGCCCCCGGTTCCTTTGAAAGGCGGGGGCGCGGTCAGTTGCTTTAAATCGGAAATTACCCCGATTAGCACCTTCTAAACCGGGTTTTTGGAAGGTGTACGGGCGAGAATTTTCACTTATTTGTACCGCGCCCCCGGTTCGGGGGCGCGTTACGTATGTCAAGTCCATTTTTAGCAATTTCCGGAACATTCCGTCGATTTTTAGCAGCGGAGACGCCGAACGCGCCCCCGCCTCCTTTGAAACAGAGGGCGCCGGCACCGCGCCGCCGGACCGGGGCGCGCCTGCGCGCCCAGCGAGGGCGCGCCCTGCGCGCCCTCCTCTCCTTTGAAACACGGGGGCGCGGTACATCCAGTTTCTAAATTTTGCACCGGCTCTCTTCCCCTATAAATTGAGAGCCATTCTCAACGAATCAAGGTTGAACCCCGGTGCCTAGCTCGTCCCAAGGTCGTCCAAGCTCTTCTCCAAAGCCGTCCCGACGTCCAAAGGCGATCCGAAGTCAAGAAACCGATCCCGAGGTGAAGGAGAAGGCTCGATCCGGGTGTTCTTCATCAACCATCTTCATCGACTTCTGGAGAAAATCCGAGGCTTCTGCTGCAAAAGTCTTCAACATACAAATTGTTCCTCTCTTCGTCCTCTTTCGTCCCCAACTGACGGCACTCCATTCCGACTTGCCGTTTGTTCGTGGCGGTTGCTACACCGAGGGCGCGCATCCAGGTTCTGTTTTTGATATCCGCCCACTTTCATAATTTTTACTGACTTCTACAGGAGGATTTCGGAGAAGTCATAAACATAGGAACTCTTCTTCTATGAGTCCTCCGTCTACTCCAACAAACGGCACTCAATTCCGACATCGGGGTCGTCCGTAACATCCTCTGCACCAAAGTCGCGCCAGAAGGGTACCAAGCTACCCGAACCGGCTGTTTTCAACCAACTCGGCTTCAACTCAAGCCAAATCATTCCATAAGCTTTCTAAACTCCATTAATTCTGTTTATTTACTGTTTTAAAGCATATTTTAGTTCATTTACATCATTTTTACATCATCAAAAACACAAAAAAAGGGGTTAGGACTCACCCCAATCCGGTGAGTTCGATTCCAATTGCTTCTCTCTCATATTCTCTCTACAAGCTTACTACACTTCACAAGTCTAACCAAACTCTTCACTTGGTTCATTGTTCTAGTTGCACAGGTTGATCAAGCTAGCATTGGATTGGAGACTCTTCTTCATCGGCCGGCCGAAGAAGAAGAAGGTTGAACTCACATCCCTTTCTCCCACGCTAAGGTACACACGGTCAACTTCTTTCTCTTTCCATTACATAAATCGGAGCCCGCGGCTCCTGGCGACCACACTTTATTTTTATTCATGTTCTAAATTCATATCCTCCTCACTCTCCTCCCACATGACCCGAACCATCTCCGGTGCTCGAGCGACGCCGTGAGATGAAAGTTCGGGGATCAATGTGAGTGTGGGACCGAGGTGAGGAGTTTTTACCGCTTTCCGAGTGTTTTCCGATTCACTCCCCTTTTCTTTCCCCAATTCCATCCATCTTTCACCTTCTCTTGAGGTGCCGATCCGGAACCCGTTTCTGGAGTCGACAAACAGGACAAAAGGTTTCATCAAAATCAATTTCATATTCTTGGGTGAATCTTTTTGCCACTAAGCTTGCCCTATGTCTAGCTAAAGTGCCATTGAAGTTTTTATTCAACTTAAATACCCATTTGCAACCTACTATGTTGCCATTATTAGGTGGGGATACTAGAACCCAAGTGCCATTACGTTATAAGGCAGAAAATTCTTCAGACATGGCTTGTCTCCAAGCTAAATTCTTATTGGCAGAAGTGAAAGAAGTTGGTTCTATGTCACCAGTATGTTCAACAACCAGAGCATACTTACTTGTCCTCGGTGGATGAATAGGATCTGGTTTAGATAATATGTCAGCAAGTGATCTGTACTTTGTAGGAGGAGAAGTGTCTCCAAGCAAGGAGGCAGGTTGTGTAATATTGTGCTGAGGGGGCACTTGCATAGGGGAGTCACTAGAAGAGGACATAACAGGTTGTAGAATTGAAGTGACGGGATCACCTATATCAAAACCTGATAATAGAGGCACAAAAGGTGTTTGTAAAGCTAGAGTGTTAGAGGCAGAAACCTGAAAAGAATGAGATCTATCCAGATTGGTATACTGTGTACTAGAACCAGAACCAGGTGGAGAAACCGCAACCGGTGCATTAGAAATAGTGACTTTTGGTGCAGGTATACACATGTTGGATGTATGCAAACAATCATTTGAAGATTTAACAAGAGTTACATAAGGGAAAGTGTGTTCATCGAAGACCACATTGATAGCAACATACATTTTCTCGGTTGTTGGAGAAAAACATTTGTAGCCCTTATGCTTGGCACTATAGCCAAAAAGACAACATTTTGATCTGAAAGTATACTTGTGAGAATTATAAGGTCTTAAATGAGGGTAACAAGCACATCCAAAGACCTTCAAAAACTTGTAATCAGGTGCTATGCCATATAATTTTTGGAATGGAGACATTGTGTAAAACTGGTGTTGGTAACCAATTAATGAGATAAGTGGCACATAGAATTGCTTCATCCCAAAAAATGTAAGGAAGCTTGGCATGGCTTAAAAGGGCTAAAGATGTCTCTATAATATGACGGTGCTTTCTCTCAGAAATGCCATTTTGATGGTGAGTGTAAGGGCATGCAACCCAATGTGTAATTCCACAATCAATAAAGAATTTGGACAAAGCTTGAAATTCTCCTCCCCAATCACTTTGGAAATAAACAATCTTTCGAGAAAACAAATTCTCAACCTGATTTTTGAATTGAAGAAAGACCTGAAACACATCACTTTTAAGAGCAATAAGAAATATCCAGCAATATCGACTAAAATGATCTATGAATGTCACATAATATTTGTAACCATTGGAACTAATAATAGGTGCTGGGCCCCAAACATCGAAGGCAACAAGTTCTAATGGAAATTTTGTAACATGACTAGATGACAGAAAAGACTGTTTGTGACTCATAGCTAGTGCACAATGAGTACAAAAGAAACTACTATCAAAAGTGGAGGGATCTCACCGTCTTCAAAGTTGGATGTCCAAGTTGACCATGCCACAAGTGCGAAGTCTCAGCAGTTAGAACCACCACGGAGGCAGGAGGTTCAGTCTCCAAGCAGTATAATCTATTAAAATTGTGCCCTTTGGCCAAAATGCCCTTGCTCCAAATATCCTTAACAAGACAAGAATTAGGAAAGAATTCAAATGAAACTGAGTTGTCCTTGGTGAATTTTGAGACTGAGAGTAAATTTTTAGTGATCAAAGGAACATGTAAAGTATGGTAGAGTTTGAAAGTTTTGTAACCTGATGTACCAACATTTTTAATGTTCATTCCTTCTCCATTACCAATTAAAACTTTATCCTGTCCGATATACACAGTGGGGTTCTGAAGCAAAGCCACATTTGGAGTCATGTGATTATTTGCACCACTATCCGGATACTAAGTAGTGTCAGCAGGGACCTGAGGAGTATTGAAATTGGCAACATTAGCTGCAAAAGAAGAAAAATTAGACCCACCAGGTTGCTGTGAATTTCTTGTGTATTGATTAGTTCGAAAACCATGATCAAATCTCTTCCAACAAACATGAACTGTGTGACCTCTTTCGTCACATAATTGACATATAGGCACCTAATTTCTTTGATTTGAACCATAACTGTAAGTGTACTGACCATCAAACTGATTCTTACTTGGTGAATTTCTACCATTAGTATAATAGTTGGGTCGATCAGACCGTCCTCTGCCATTGTTCCTGCCATGTCCAGAGCTGCCTCTATTTGAGGAATTACTTGATTGCTGCTGAGTGACAGTGGTATGAGCTAAATTGGTAGTTAGATATGTGATTGCTTGCTGTCTCTGATTTAAGAGGATTTCGTGACTCAATAACATCTCTTGAAGCTCATCAAATGTAAGAACAAAACCATCATTCCTTGTTGTAATAGCAGTCACAAATGGATCATAATCCGATCCTAGGCCATTGAAAACATAAAGAAGAAGTTCACTAGTCGAAATAGGGTCACTAGCCATTGCCAAAGTGTTAGATAGGTGTTGGATTTTCTGTAAAAACTCAGCAATCCGCATGTTGCCTTTCTTCAGATTTTGAAGTTGCAAGCATAACTGTAGCATATGAGCCTTTGAAGATGAACCATACATATTGGAAATAGCCTTCCAAGCATTGGAGGCATTGTCATATCCTACGACCATGGGTAAAATACTGTCACTAATTGAAGAGATGATCAAGGTCATTACAAGATCATCATACTGCTTCCATAGCTTAGCATCATAATTTGGGACTAAAACCATGGGATTAGAAGCATCTGGAAGAAAATCGTGAGGACATGGAATCGTTCCATCAATCAGACCCATGAGATCGTACATTTTAAGAAACAGTATAAACTAGCCACTCCAGATCATGTAATTATCGGAATTGAGCTTAACCGCGAATCGATGAGATATGTTCAGTAATGCAGTAAATGCAGATCCATTGGCAAATGGAAGAGTGGATCTACTCATCGGCTGAGAAGGAGTTGATTCCAGAGTAGAATCATCCATTGTAGAGACAGATTACGAACCTGATGACTGATAAAGAAATCAAAGCTGAAGAACAAAAGAGAAAGCGAAGCAGCGAACATGGCTCTGATACCAACTTGGATTGAATGAACAAAGTGCCTCTATTCTGCAATCCTGCATACTGGGGCAGCACCTGGTATGCAATAGATTGATCGGAGAAGATGATCCCAGAGAAAGAGAGGTGAATGGAGGAAAGAGCGGGAAAAGAGAAGACCTCAACTGAGGCTCCTCTCCTGACTATCACTCTGTATATATATGAATGAATTTCATTTACATTATGTATTTGGGCATGAGTGAATTTCTCATGCCAAAGGAATTGAAATGAAATGTAAATGTATGTGTAACTAAAATACAAATATACCATAGAGATAACAGGCCTAACTGTAGACACGCCAATTTGGCCTTATTTGGGGCTTAAACTCTTATTCCATTGGCAACATCTCTTTTAGACCATAAAAATCATGATGAACCACTCTTTAGGATGAGCCGAGGTGCTTATTGGAAATATGAGGATGATTTGCTAATTTCTAATCAAATCCGTGTTTGCCGAACAAGAGACTCTTGGTGGTGTGCCAGATTATGCTTTTCCCAGCATATCATCTACTTGAAAATTTTTCACAGGATTATGTGGACATACAATGAAGAAGTCTTCAACACAAATAATCTTCCTCTCTGAGTCCTCTTTTCAATGCAACAAACGGCATTCAATTCTGATCTCCCATTTGTCCGCAGCACCTTTTAGAAGTCAGACGTGCAGTTCTGTCCGCACGCAGCACCTATCAAGCCCAATTGCATGCAAGCCCAGCCCATTGGGCACATATCTGACCAATTCACGACCTTACCTTCCTTTTTCCTCCTCCATATCACTTGTTATAGTATCTGGAAGCTTCATGGTCGAAATTAGCATCATCTAATGATGGCAATCTAACTTGTTGTCTTGTATATCAAGACTTGCCATTTTTAGACTATATTTGTTTCCTCTTCAAGTGGAGGCATATTTTGAGCATGGAGAAGGTGATCCACGGTTTTCAATATCTCTCAATCATTTAGGTAAGTTTCTAGATACCTCAGGATGAAAATAAGCAACATTAATTGAAGGAAATCCAACCTATGGTCGGATGTATCAAAACTTGCTATTTTTTGACCTGGTTCTCATCTCTTATAAAGGGAGACTCATATGAACGACCTAAGAAGGGCATCCCCATCCTCCAGCACTTCTATCTTCGTCCTCCATCCACTCTAGGCCCTTCCCAACCTCCCCAAATCGTCCTATCTTCGTCCCGGTGCCGGAGATCATCCCAAAGTGAAGAAGAAGCCGGTCTATGCTCCAACGTGCTGCACTTATGATCATCGGCTTCTACAGATCCTTCTAGTCATTTTATGACCTGACTTCCTTCATACGAAGTGTGACACATCAATATATCTTTCATCTGCAACAAACGGAGATCAATTCTGACATTTCCTCGGCTTGTTATGGCTTCAACACCGGCGCTGCACAGACTGATCCGAAGTCTTCTCTTCTAAGTCATCATCTTCTCAGTCAATTTCAGTACATTTAATGGTGAATTCAACCTATGCATCCTTCATAGAAATTTTTACCCATTGCACAAATACATCAAGCTAGCATTGGTTGGACTCTTCTTCATCGGCCGGCCGAAGAAGAAGAAGGTTGAACTCACATCCCGATCTCCCACGCTAAGGTACACGGTCAATTCAACTTAACTTCTTAATTTACATCCCATAAATCGGAGCCCGCGGCTCCTGGCGACCACATTTCTCATGCTTTAACTTCATCTCCTCCTCACTCTCCTCCCACATGACCCGAACCATCTCCGGTGCTCGAGCGACGCCGTGAGATGAAAGTTCGGGGATCAATGTGAGTGTGGGATCGAGGTGAGGAGTCTTTCCCGCTTTCCGAGTGTTTTCCGATCCACTCCGCTTTTTCCCCTATTCTATCTTTCACCTTCTTATCTTGAGGTGCCGATCCGGAACCCGTTTCTGGAGTCGACACTAACTACCCAGGATGCCATGGAATTGTGTAATTCCTAACAGTACACCACCAGTAGGAAGAGAGGAAGAGATATAACATGGGGAAGGAAAAGGGGTAAAAGGGAAAATGTCGGAGGGAAAGAGAGACAAAGATAGTTGAATCTCATCATATTAGAACTCTCCAACATAGTTTTTTAAAGTGGATAACAGTCAAATGGGGAAAGATAGAAAAATCTATGTATATATATCAATTAACTAATCCCTCTTGTAATTCCTCAGGTCCATTTGATATGGAGATAAAATTGATGAGGATAGGAATTAGTCACTCTTTATGACTATGTTTATCCTTTATAATGTTTGGTTTGAGTTGAGATAAGTTTTTAGGATAACTTTATCCTATGTTTGGTATCATAAAATAAATTTTGGAAATATATATGTATTTTAATATTTTAATATTTTTTATCTTAAAATTTACTTATCTTTAATTTTCATAAATATCTTCTTAACTAGCTTACAAAATTATATAATAAATTTAACATGTAATTGAACATATAAATATAAATAAATTAAAAAAATTAAATATAAAGTGCTTATTTAAAAACATTATATTTTATATTTTTTTAACTTTAAAAAACTTTATATTGCAAAAGGATGATCTTTATGTAGAGTCAAAGTTTCTCATGTATAGACTTGGCTACCGCTGATTAAAAGTTGAAACAAACAAGCGTCTATAATCTCAATCATCTACGACCTATAGTTTAATTAAACAGTTTTCAGGTCTTTCAACAAAAGGGCAATAGAACATAAAACAATTGAAATGATCACTTGATCAAATTATTTATAGGTAAATAATATTAGAGTAAATGAAATAAAACACCAACTTTTTACACCTTGGTGCACAATTCAATTCCCACATTATTATTTCATATTGAAAGAAAAAGTTACAATTTGATATGACATAACTTCCACATGATTATTAATCTCAGTTGTTTATATATATATATATATGTAGACACGCCAAATTGGCCTAATTCGAAGCCTTAGACTCCTATTCCATCAGCGATACCTATTATCTGACCTTGATCTGATTCTGATTACCTCATGAAGATGAGCTAAGGATGTTGGTGGAGCCCCCTCGCAAGTTGAGAATGGATCGATGATTTCCAGAACAATACCTTCAAGCGAGAGCCGCGCGTGAACTGTGAAAACACGACGCCTGCTCGATGACTGACCTTGAATGGTTCATACTTGAACGTTTCGGGAGTCCCGCGTGTGTTCCATGACATTCAGGGTTTTCGACAAGTCATTTCGGTAGGCATTAGTCTATAATGGTTTCTTCGTTATGGCTTTTCGATCGGTACTAACACGGCTATCCCAGACCATGTGTTGGGCCTTTCCGGTCATCATTGAGTCTTTTCGGGTCATCCGGGTCGATCCTAGCTGAATATTTTCATCAATCAGGGCCATACGGCTGTTTCGGTCAATTTTAGGGTTTCCCGGTTATTTCCAGCTTTTTCGACTTTCGATTCACGTTTACCGAGTTAATCTTGGATTTTTCGATGATTCTGGGTTTTCCGATCATACCGGACTTGTTCGCTCATCATTTTAAGTCATCCCGAGTTGACCTGAGATTCCTCGACTGGAACTATGCCCTTTCAGATCTTTGCCACAATTTTTGGCTTTTCGCGAGAGGGTAAACCGGTATAAAGTCACGTGCAAACATCCCGGGGTCATGCTACCTTGTTTACTGACTTGATGAGGTGTGGTTTAATGCCCTCTTTCCAATGCAACAAACGAGAGCCGAATCGGACATCCCGTTTGTAAGTTATGGCTCGCAGAACACGCGCGCAGGAGAGAGAGTGTAACGCATCCCTGCTCCCCTTGTAAGGGTAGGGTGCGCCCTGAGTGCCCTCAGTCTGGGGGTGCGCCCTGCACGCCCTCGCTTCCTTTGAAACGCGGGCACGCGGTCTGTTTTTGGAAACCAGAAATTACCTGATTAGCGCTTTCTAAACCAGATTTTGGAAAGTTTCCCCTACCTAAGATCGATTATTTTGACCTCACCCTTGAGTCGGGGGCATGTTCGTTGTGTGAAGTTAGATTATTAGCAATTTTCGGAAGGTTCCGGCGATTTTTAGTAGTGAGACGCGTAACATGTCCCCGCCTTCTTTGAAACAGGAGGGCGCGCAGACCGCACCCCCGGGGTGAGGGCACGCCCTGCACGCCCCCAGGTTGAGGGCACGCCCTGAGCGCCCTCACCTCCTTTGAAACGCGGGGGCGCGGTCGGTCTAGTTTCTATATTTTTCCCCGGTTTCCATTCTCTATAAATTAAGGGCCATTCTCAACGACCCAAGGTTGAACCCCCATGCCTAGCTCATCCTGAGGTCATTCAATCTCCCTCCCAAGGCCGTCCTGACGTCCAAAGCTGATCCGACGTCGAGAGTTCGATCCCGAAGCGAAGGAGAAGCCCGATCCGTGCATTTTGCAGCAACTGAACTTCATCAGCTTTTGTAGAAAATTTGGGGCTCCTGCTTCAAAAGTCTTGAACAAAAGAGTTCTTCCTCTCCTCGTCCTCTTTTATTTGCAACCGGCGGTACTTAATTCTGACTTGCCGTCTATCTGTGGCGATTGCTGAACTGAGGGCGCACATTTCATATCTTTTATAGGCTTATACAGGCGGATTTCGGAGAAGTCATCAATAGGAGATCTCTTCCTCTCCAAGTTACCCATCCATAGAAACAAATGGCACTCGATTCTGACATCGGGTTCAGCCGTAGAGTCCTCTGCACCAAAGTCACGCCAGGAGGGTACAAGGCTACCCGAACCGGCTTGTTTCAATCATCTCGGCTTCAACTGAAGCCGATTCACTCCATAAGCTTCCTCAACCTATTTCATTCAGTTTATTTACTATTTTATAACATCTTTTAGTTTAGTTTTCATTATTTTTACATAACTAAAAATACAAAAAAGGGGTAAAAGCTCACCCCGAAGCCGGTGAGTTCGGTTTCAATTGCTAATTTCACATCTTCTTATTTCAGTTACTACACTTCACTCAAGTCTAATTCTTTCTTTCACTTGTTTTCATTGTCTTCTAGTTGCACATGTCTATCAAGCTAGCACCGGTTGGACTCTTCTTCATCGGCCGGCCGAAGAAGAAGAAGGTTTAACCCACATATCATCTCCTACGCTAAGGTACACACGGTCAATTCAACTTAATCTTGTCTTTTATTCCATAAAGCGGAGCCCACGGCTCCTGGAGACCACCTTTTTATTCATGTTCTAAGTTCATCTCCTCCTCACTCTCCTCCCACATGACCCGAACCATCTCTAGTGCTCGAGCGACGCCGTGAGATGAAAGTTAGGGGATCAATGTGAGTGTGGGACCGAGGTGAAGACTTTTTTCCGCTTTCCGAGTGTCTTCCGATTCACTCCCCTTTCCCCTATTCTATCTTTCACCCTTTCTTGAGGTGCCAATCCGGAACCCGTTTCTGGAGTCGACAGCTTTTTGGGACCATGGTGGGACAACCAATGTCTTCAACCGTGCTAGCTTGATTGATCCGTGCAACTAGTTGTTTTCCGATTTGGTTCCCGCGCGAACAGGCTTGTCCTTTACCTTTTCCATGTCAATTTACCTTTAAACTTGCTATTTACTCTTCCTATAAGATTGTCCCCCATGTGGGCTTGACTTGCTTGTCTTTAATTTCAACCAGGTTCCCGCATGAACCACTCTTTTCTTCCTATAAACCGGTTCCCACGTGAACCACCTTTCTTTTCTAACTCTGTTCTCGCGTGAACCAACTTATTTTCAAATTAGTCCCCACGTGGACCATCCATTTGCAGCATCTTCAGATTGGCCCCACGTGACCCTATTTTCATTTTGTCACCTTTTACACCGGTTCCCGCGTGAATTGCCCCTTCCTTCATTAAAACTGGTTCCCGCGTGAACCAACCCCATTTTCCAAACCAGTTCCCGCGTGAACCAATCCACTTTCAGAACTTAAACCCCCCGTGGACCACCCCTTTACACCACTTTATATTGGCCCCACGTGGCCCTCCTTCCCTTTTTCCAATCAAACAAACCAGTTCCCGCGCGAACCACCTTTTAGTTGCTAGTTGCTAGTTACTTCTTTTACTTTATCATTGCTTGTCTTGATTGTATTCACTTGCTTGATTTATTTAATAGCTTTCATTTATTTCATGTTTGCATATTGATTGCTTCTTCTCCTCCTACCCTCCATTTTTTATTTTTGCATTAGCTTTTGCATCTGGTACCGAGCTTGGTCCGATCCATAGGGCATTCGAGGCGGGGGCTCTCTCTCCCAACACACCCTCACCCTCCATACACCTTCTTGGTGGATTCTAACCTCTCTTCTGAGATATTCCTTCCTAGTTGATTTGGTTGTTTCCATCAAGGCCTTTATAAGTCCCCATCCGTGGAGTATTCCTCTCCTCACGATTGGGCCGATTGTACCACATTTCCAAAACCTGAAGAACCCAAATACCTACTCATGGTGATTGAGTGACAACCTTAGGTCTTGAAGATTGAAGAAATAGGAACCATACCTATTTGAGTGAACAATTGCTAACAATCTATCTAATCTAAGGCTGAAACCCAAAAATTGTTGAGTAGTCATTTTAAGAACTTGTTTGCATAACTTACTTGCTCACCACAATTGAAAACAACCAAAAATCCCTTTTTTCAAAACACCTAAAAAAACAAAAAAAAAACTCTTTAATTTTATGTTCAACTTTTTTTCCAAACAACCAAATTGAAACAAAAAAAGCAAAACATAACAAAAAAAATCTTTAATTGTGTGCTCTACTTGCTTTTCTTTTTTAACCATCTTTTGATAGAAAGATCGACGTGATGCCCGTGATGCTAAGGTCTAAAAGCCACGTCGGGAGGTCGGAATACTACAAGCAACAAGAGTATGAGCCGGGTCTCTACGAGCTTCAACAACAACCCATGGTCCAACCAGAGAGCCATGTCAATGTTGCTATGGAACCCAAAGTGAGGGTGCACATCCAGGTTCTGTTTTTCCATATCTATCTACTTTCAAAATTTTTACAGGCTTCTACAGGCTGATTTCGGAGAAGTCATAAACATGATATATCTTCCTCTCCAATTTCCACATCCATAGAAACAAATGTCACTTGATTCCAACGTTGGGGTCAGCTGTAGAGTCCTATGCACCAAAGTCGCGCCAGGAGGGTACAAGGCTACCCGAACCGGCTTGTTTCAATAATCTGGGCTTCAACTAAATCCGATTCACTCCATAAGCTTCCTCAACCCATTTCATTCAGTTTATTTACTGTTTTAGAAAATCTTTTAGTTAGTTTGCATCATTTTTACATAACTAAAAATACAAAAAAGGGGTTAAGGCTCACCCCGAAGCCAGTGAGTTCGGTTTCAATTGCTAATTTCACATCTTTTTATTTTAGTTACTACACTTCACTCAAGTCTAATTCTTTTTTTCACTTGTTTTCATTGTCTTCTAGTTGCACAGTTCTATCAAGCTAGCACCGGTAGGACTCTTCTTCATCGGCCGGCCGAAGAAGGAAAAGGTTTAACCCACATATCATCTCCTGCGCTAAGGTACACACGGTCAATTCAACTAAATCTTTTCTTTTATTCCATAAAGCGGAGCCCGCAGCTCCTGGCGACCACCTTTTTATTCATGTTCTAAGTTCTTATCCTCCTCACTCTCCTCCCACATGACCCGAACCATATCCGATGCTCGAGCGACGCCGTGAGATGAAGGTTCAGGGATCAATGTGAGTGTGGAACCAAGGTGAGGACTTTTACCGCTTTCTGAGTGTCTTCCGATTCGGAACCCGTTTCTGGAGTTGACAATATACACCAATGCATTTTCTATTATATCAATTATATTAATTGACCTATGCATATATCATGATTACCACCGAAGACTTGGCGATTCCAACAGACTTCTTGCCAATTCTTGTGACCTCCTTGCACTTTTAGCGATGTGCAAGCGATTCCAAAATTGATCCTTGAGATTTAGTGGTGATTCAGGCGATTTAGTTGTTCGGGGCAGCCTGGGGCAGTTCTTACATTTATTTTTTGTCTCTACTTTCGACAATGATGTGAATAATATTAGATACTACTACTTGCATCTTTATATGTTAGCACTTTGTTTTTCTTAAAATAAGGTAAACATGGTCACATCTGTCAAGTAATCCATACATTCATTTATTTAAATTTAGAACCCGCAGTTTCTACCGACCACCTTCTTCTACTCATCCCCCACTCCTTCTCTCATTTCCTTTTATTTTCCTCATTCTCCTCCCACCCTAAACCCATTTTCAGAGTCGACACCTAAGCCCTTGAGAGCTTGATATTCAAGCATCTTTATGATTCTCCATCCTAGGTTTCTAAGCATTGGCTTCTCCTTAGGTTTTTTAATGATGGAGAGTGTACCTTGTTCTATGGGTTTCTGAGAGATGAAGATAATTGCTTGCGTTCTAGGTTTTAGGTGGATCATTATAGATTTTGATTTCAGATTCTTCTACATGTAGATATTGTCCCTGGCCGGCTGCATCTTGAGTTTGTTCAAGGGTGGAGGATGTATCAAGCTCAAGGGGCTCTCATGAGGTAAGCTAAGAGTCATGTAGAAGGATCATGGATTTCGATTACAAATTCCTCCACTAGATGATTTTCCTCGTGGTTGTCTTGCTCCTAAGACATGGTCAAGATTGACATGACCAGTTAGCTAATAAGGGGAGCTAGTTCTAATTCTAGAGCACATCTTTTCTTTTTTATTTAAAAATAAAAATAAATCAAAAGTAGAGAAGTTCTTGGGTGATATCTCAAAACCTACCATACCGATTCTATAATGACAAACCAACTCCTCTACATCTTCCTTTCTCCATGTGAACTCAAAATCTTGGCTAGAAGAGTAACATTATGCAGGTTAAGGCACTGGCAAGCATAAGAAACTAGGATCTCAGTAACACCATCACCAACAAGGAACATCATCTACTCTTAAGTATTTCATGAAAATGTATTTATCATTATTATGGTATACTCAAGGTATTATTCTTGAAAATTTTATCGATCTCACATTTTGATTCAAACGTTAAAATGATAAATGAGAGAAAATTCAATATTAGTGGTATTTGCAACTAGTTTTGAAAATCAAAGAAAATTTGAGCAATGCAAGACAGACAACAAATGAATCACCTATGAAATTAATCTACCTCAAAAATAGAGAGAACTACCAGTATGACTTAAGTCTCATGTCTTAGGTTGTTTTGTAGGAGTTAATGGAGGATACCATCTTGCACACAACACAACTCAATCCTAAAATCTGGATAACCCGACACTCAAGAGAAGCTAGACAAGGCTCAGAGGTGGAAGAAAAACCCTCACCCTATTCTCTTCTATTTCGTCCAAGATATGTGAAGAGGATTAGAGGGAGATAGTATTGAAAACATCTGTCACCTAAGTAGGAGGTTGTCTCAACAAGCCATATCTCAAAAGCCCAAAAAATGTGTGTAAAAAAAATAAAAAAATCATCAAAAGAAAATGTATGATAAAGAGGGAGGTACGCGTGGGTTTCAAAGAAAAACATGGTCGCACTTGCTATGAAAATCAAAAGAAAAGGGCACAAGAACCTTAATGTCAAAAGTCCTGAAGAGACCAAACCTTAATAGGCAATTGGATGTGATTAGAGAAATCTTTCTCGACATCTCCAAAGCCTATCAAAGACTTCCTATCAGTTCTTCTTTCTTAATCTTTGGGCGCAGGTGGACTGACCAAGTCAAGGCTAAACCCTCCTTACACGTGGTGTTTACTACTCAAACTTGAAATAACAACCAGGTGATAGAGAACTCAAGAAAATACCGGTATTTCTTCCTTCAAAAAATTTCATAATTTCTAATTTTTTAAATTACATATTATCAAATCCAAAAAATTGCATCCTCTCAAAACACAAAAAAACACAAAAATAGAAAAATATTTAAAATATAAAAAAGAAATGGTCAACCTTTGCCTTTGCTTACATAATTTATTTTTTGTTTTTGTACATTTTATTTTTGTAATGCATATTTATTGTTTTATCATTTTCACATCATTAAAAAAAAGGCTCTCACCCTTTTTAAGATCTAATCTCTTTTCCTAAGTTCAGGTAGAAAGAACCAATGGGAAGAGATTTACATTGAAGCACAAAAAGGTAGAGAAATGTTGTATATCCATAAAAGACGAGAATGCATACCATGGTGGCAACAAGAGATACATCACTACTTGCCACTTCTCTCCTTTGGGAGTTCTTAGGAGGTGGTGTCACCACAACCTTGACCTCATCATCGACATGGGGCCCACTTTAGAAAATATACCATTTCAAGAAAGTAGCACTCTATGCCCTCATCAGGGCATATGGTTCTCTTCAATTAGAATACATGTTGGAACATTGTAGCCTCACTCATATCTTTTCTTTTAAGCATAGGTTAGGTGCATTACTATATATTTATGCATTGATGTTGAAGACTGTGAGTATGAAAAAGAAGACTTGACTCTAGATCCCCTTCAACAAAATCCACGATTGTCCGGTCATTGGCCATGCTCACGAATAGGCAAAAATTGAACATGTAGGGATGACAGTTCCTAGCCAGGTGTCCTGACATCCAATAAACAATCTATATCTTCAACTATCTTCTAGATAGTTTTTGATTTTTTAACCCAACATGTGTCATACAATCTCTTGGATTTTGCATCGCAAGCATCATTTTTCACCTCATCATGTCATTCTCTTCTTCCCAACGTGTGTGCCAAGTTCAACCATGCGTGTGTTCTCCCACTGTAGCTTTTATCTTAAGCATTTCCCACTGTGGTTTCATATTCCCAATGGGTTCTGTTGGCCCACATCAATCCCACTATGGTTTGTCCACATTTGATGTGACTATTTTTATTCCACCATGTCTTTTGTGTCTAAATCCCACCATGACTTTTAAGTCCTACCATGTGCCGTCATCTTTATCCCACCATGGCCTTTCATCTCATTTTTATCCCACCTTAGCCATATGTTCCACTACTCTTTTATTCCACCATGGTTGTCATCACATTATCAATTTTTATTCTCACCCCACCGTGTCCCTCATTCTTTTGGTTTCCACATTGTCCCACCATTCTCATCTTATTGTGTCCCACCATATCCTACATCTTACTACGGCCTAACATTTTATTGTTTCTCATATCCTAGGTCCTACCATGGCCTTATGCTTTGTTTTCTATACTTTTTTATTCTACCATGTCCAAGTGTGTCATGTCCCACCATGTTTTTCTTCGTGACCCTTCTTGATGTGTGTTTCTTATTCTAGCATGGCACCGTGATCATGCATTCACTCCACACGAGTAGCTTTTTATTGTGCTTCATGAGGGCCCTCTTAGAATGCGAGGTATTCAATTCATAACATAATCATGTATTCTAAAAACCCTAGTGAACCCAAAAGCCTATGGTTGATTGGCATTCTTTTGTCATTCTTACAAGTTCACCTTTGTTACTTTAACCCATTACAGTATAAGCACACCACATAGCTTGGGCAACTAATTGTTGATAAATTTGCGAGTCTACAACTCAAGGTTACCCCACCATGTTATGGGTTTGTTGCATTTTATTTTTATCTCTCATGGCCACAACACACCTCTTTGCCAATTAAAACATATGATGGTTGAACATAACATGGTGATTGTCCGTGGCCTTTAGGAAGTCCATCTTGTCAAATGAAGTTGATGAGCTTGTCTATATCTACACCTTGACATTACCCTTTTAGTCCATCATGAATTTTCTCCATTACATTCCATTATGATCTATTTTACTTCACTACATTCCCCAACAATTCATTCCTCTTCACTTTGCAAAGCCAATGTCAAGACATGGTAAGATATAGACATGTAAAATCGGCCTAATTTGGAGCTTAAAACTCTCATTCTATGTGAGATATGTATGAATACATCACTTGAAATCATGCCAATTCACTTCTTAGATGCACTGGGGATTCTTCAAATTGAGCCGTAAGTTTTCCAAACCAGTTCATACTTTCCAAGCGAGAGTCACATGTTAATCGTGAATGCATCGAACCTGCTTGATGATCAAAACTTAAGGCTCATTTGTAAGGGTTATGATAAGTTTTTCATGGATTGAAATTACCCCATATCCTTTTTGGATTGTACCAAGACAAACCAAACTAGGCGGGATGGAAGACATGGGTACTTTGCTTGAGCACCCAAGACCAATGGGACTTGCACCCAACCCTTTGGGCACTGTCCTAACCCAGGTCACAACCTCTACTTATTTTTATTCCCCCTTTAGATCAGTTGGGTAAGTGTCTAGAAGCTTCATGGCAAAAATTGGCAGCACTAATTGGCCGTGATACTAGTTATGGTCAAGTACATTAGAACTTGCCAGTTATAGAAAACCATTGGCCATAAGATCTTTAGAGATGAGAGTTCTTCCTCCCCAACATGTTTTCCAACCTCTATACTCCATCTTTCAAGTTTTTAGAGAGAGAGAGGGCTCAACCTGTTCTCTTCATCTACACAACCTCTACATTATCTACAGAGTTCTCAGAGCATGTGCTAAAAATAGTATAAATAGAAAGTCTTCTTCGTCCATAGATATCTTATCTAAAACAAATAGAAGTTTATTTAAAGTTTTCTTTGACTTATGTTCATCTACAATGGTATCTATATCAAAGTTTCCCTAGTAGATTCTAGTGCACCACATTAGAGAGAAGGCTTACTCTATTCTCTTCATCTACATAGAACTTATTCATTATCTATAGAGTTCATAGACCATGTGCAAGAAAAAAAGTATAAAGAGAAAGTCTTCTTCATCCATAGATCTCTTATCTAAAACAAACCAAAGTTGATTTTGACTTTTGTTCACCTGCAGTGGTCTTTATACAGAAGTTGCCCTTGCAGATTCTAATGCACCATGCACATCCCTTCTTGATTTTTACAGGAGTCTCAGAGCACATGCTAACAAAACCATATGCATAAAAATTATTTCTTGAGAAAAAATCTTCTATTTGCAACAAAGTTGAGTCAATTAAAACTTCCCCTTTATATGTGGAAGCTTCTACACCAATGTCACACCAACACATTCCATCACAGTCCAGCCTTGTCCATGCTACAACTAGATCATGTTTATCTTCACCGTCTCTTATCATATTTGAATCCTTTCACCCTTAACATCATTATCACATAATTTAGAGTTATTCTCAGCATCATTTTTATTTATGTTTGCATTATAATATTAATCCAAAAATCCAAAAAAAGCGTTAGGGCTAGCCCTAAAACTGGTAAGTTCATTTCCTATTGCCATAATCATGTCATTATTTATACGGATCCTACACTTCACCAAATTCTAATCTTGTCCTTCACATCTTTTATTGTCTTTGAGTTGTGCAAGAACATGAGCAAACCAGATTAAGGACTCTTCCTCATCAGTTGGTCGAAGAAGGAGAAGTTTGAACTCGTATGCATGTCTCTCTGCAACCAGGTACACACGGTCAACCTTCAAGTACTACGTACTTCATTTTTGTTCACTTTTGGAGCCTGTGGTCCTTGGCAGCCATGTTTTTTTTTAATTTTCTATCTCTCACTTTTTCTTCCTCTTTCATTCCATTTTCTCTTTTTGATCTCCACTCACATTACTTGAACTATCTCTCCGGTGCTTGAGTGATGCCAGGGGCTAAACGTTTGTGGATCAATGTGAGTGTTGGAAGGGTGAGTTTCTTTTTCCTCTGAGGTGTTGGCCCAATCTATAAGTTGATAGTTGGTTCACTATTGGTTGTGCAACCAATTTCTAAGGTCTAGACTAGAATTGTCCCAATTGTTGTAGTGGTTGTGGTTGGGGTGTGGCCCTAAATTGATGATGTTTCTATGCGTTCCTATATTGGTTTTGTTGATTCCCTCCTTACTTCTTAACAACATTAACATTCTTGTTGGTTATTGCTCCCTCAGTGACTGGGTTGGTTAAGGTGTGGTTCTCGATCTTTCTAGGGCCTCAGTAATTGGGATAAAAGATGTTCACTATGAAAGAATCCCTAAATTGTGTCTAGGCATAACTGGCACTATCATGGAGGTCACTCATGGTTTTAGGGTGATGCAGTATAAGAATATTCCTCATAGCTAGTGTGGCATTAACAATATGCTACATATTTTTGTTGATAGATGGTGTCAACAAGTTGCTCTGTCATTACCCTTCATCGGTTAGTGTACTTCAAGAAATCCTCATCTTCTTTCATCTTTTCTTTCATCTAGTCAATAATCAAGTATGTGGGTCTCACTTTGTCTCTGTAGTGTTGCATAAACTTAGCCTTAGCTTTGTCGAAATTGCTTGCTTCTTTAGGGTCAAGTGAGTAGAACCACTCTAAGGCGGGTCCTTCAAGGGATCACTTGAAGAGGAAGGCAAGAGCCTTTTGGTCACTCTAGTAGAATGACAACTTGTATAAAAAGTACTTCAAGTGAATCAACAGTTTCCTATAACTAGTACAGTGGTGGTCGACTAGCATTTCTATAGGACGGAGATGAAGGATTGGGAGTGATGGGATGGAGATCTTGGGTGTGGTCTAGGAGCCAAATATGTGCTTTAGTTCTCTATATTGCTTATCCATTTGGGTGAGTTTTCTTATCAAGGCCTAGTTGATGATAGATTCCAGAACAATGGATAAAGGAGTCAAAGTGAAAGGTGTTGAGATTGGCACTAGGTATTACGAAGTGTCAGGTGAAGGTAGATGTGTGGAGAGTCAGACTAATGGATGGGTTGATGTGAGTTGGAAGTGTGAACAGGTAGATGTGATAGTAGATCTGGGTAATTTAGAGTCAACCCAAAGTGGGTGATCAGTGTGGAATGGCTAGTATAAGAATGCCTGAGTAGGGCAATAGTTGGTTGCCAAGCCACATATCAAGGTGTAAAGGAAAGGTGACCAACCTTGGCAGCACCATGATCGGCAACGTCTTACCCATAAGCATAGCCTCAATGGCAAGTAGAGTGCTCAGGTCAATATGAAAAGTGATTGCCTTGAGTAAGTGGCTGAGATCGGTTGGGGGAGGTGGAAGATGAGCAATCTCCTACTATGTCCCTATCTCGTGGATGGCATACACTTGATCTTCGGGGTAGACTAGATGAGGATCTTGTGGCATGTAGTGGGCCTCGTCATACTCTAGCTTCTCATGGTAGTTCTCTACCACTCCGACGATTCTTTTGAACCTTAATGCCATGTATATCCTATTATTGTTTTCAATGAGAGAAGAAATGTATTTTTTTATTTTTTTGGTATTTTAAAATTTTTGTTGTTTTTATTTTTATTTTAAAAATAAGTAATACATAGACTCCTGAATGAGTGATGCAAAAATTTTGTTTGAAATTTAGGTTTGTTGATTTTTAAATAGTTATCACTTGACACTTGTAGGGTTGGTGATAAACTCCATCCACCATTAACCTAGTATTCTCACAATCTTATCATGTTGGGTTAATTGGGTTCTTCAAGTTTCGTGATATTAGTACAACTAGCTTGATCAGTGAAAAAGAAATCATTCATAGCTAGGGACTTACAGAGGCTTTGAAAGAAAGAAGCCCAGCCAACTAAAGAGAAATTCTTCAAAAGAGAGACCAGTAACCACCAAGTGGATGTTTGGAAAGTGAGGAGGTGTTAGGAGAGGGAGCTCCCTTCTCGGATGTCTTAAGGGTTGGATGGATTCAATACCCAATGTAAATCTAATGCAATATATGGAATATAAGAATCAAACAACTATGGGAACCTCGAAAAATTCTCTTGATGTTTTTGAAAAGTGTTTTATTTTTGTATGTTTTGAAATATCGACATCCAAATTTTCTAGTAAAATATGTGATAGACCATAAAAGTACTAAATAGTCTAGGTATATTATAAAATTATAGAATCAAGATTCGGGTTCTGTAAAAATTTGTTTTTGACCCCTCTCCATCAGATGGTGCAAATATCCGATGTTCATTTATATTGAACAACTACACGAATACCCTTGAGTAATTACCATAGCCACCTATTTGTAGAGAGTGTGCACATCCACAACGTATAAAGAATACAAGGGGCACCGACCTTTTGGGCCAGTGAGATGCAAACAAGTTTGATTAATTTTAGTTTGAGGTTAATTTATGATTCGATTTGAAATGTTGATTTAAGTTTTGATTGAGATGTTAACTTCAGATTTTAATTTGACTTGGATTTGAATGATGTTTGTTTTGAGCTTGTTTAAATTGTTTGGTTTGATTATTTTACTTCAATTGGTTGAAGTTCGCTTTATTTTTGTTTCAATTTGACATCTTGAGATGTGTTGAAATAATTTGAGTTGTTGATGTTTGGTTGACATGTATTAAGTCAATTCAGGTGGTTTCCTTATATAGGTTTATGTTTTAATGCCAATTCGGTTGTGCTCGATATGTTTTAAATGTTTTGAAATTTAGTTCAAATTGATTAAGCTTGAACTTTAAATTGTTAATGATCTGATTTTACATGTTTGTAATGGATTTCAAATGCTTTACTGTCTTCTTTATGTGTTCTTTACAATTGGTTCTGAATTATTTGATTTGAACTTGCTTAAGCAATTGAATTCCAATGGATTAAGTGCATTGAATTTGGATTTCCATATTGTATTAAATCTGATTTTTGTTAAATGTTATAGTTTTAATGACCTATTTAAAGTGTGTTTTATGGTTTATTTGAGTGTACTTTTAGATCTAGTCAAGTTTACTTCAGATTTGGTTAACTCTTGTTCAGTTTGCATCACATCCGGTCCATCGGGCTAGTGTCAATGTCCAGTCACACCAAGTTGAGTTGACACTTGAAATGTTCATTAAATATCCATGTTGGTATACATCTGATGTGGCAGTTCATATACTATGTTCAATGCTGTCCGAGCTGAGTGTGTGCATGTATATGTCCTTCCCATGGTGTAAAATTCCACTTAACCAGGAAACTTTTGGTAGCATGCCACCTTATTTTTTGATTGGTGTGAAATTTTTACCCGTCCTACATGGCATAGTCTTTTGAGCTTATTTGGAGCTTAAATCCTTATTCCATTGGCAACATCCCTTTTAGACCATTGAAATCAAGTTGAACCATTCTTTTGGATGAGCCGACGAGCTTACTAGAAATCTAAGGACGAGTTGTTGATCCCTGGACGAATCCGAGTTTGCCAAGTGATGACCATTGTGTCGTGTCCTTTTGTCAAGTCATTGTACATTTTTTGCTTACCGTTAGAGTTTCCTAGTTGTTGTCAGGTCATTCTAGTCAATAATGGGGTGGCATAGAGCATACCGGATTTGTCCCATTGTTTTCGGTCATCACCCAAGTTGTACAAGTTACCGCCAGCTTTTTCGGTCATTATGAGTCCTCCGGGTTGTTCCTAGCTCTTTCGAGTATCTTTCAAAGTTTTCTAGGTTCCTCCTGTCATTTCTGGTTGTCAACCTTAGTTGTACAGGTTGTCGTCGGTTTTTACAATCATTCCAATTTCTACGGGCCATCCCCGACTCTTTCGAGCACCTTTTTGAGTTTTCCAGGTTTCTCCTATCATTTATGGTCATCAACCTGAGTTGTACGGGTTGCCACTGATTTTCTAGGTCGTTCTGAAGTTTTTCATGTTATCACCTACTTTTCCGAGTTTTGGGTCATGTTCCAGTCTTCGATACCATCAGGAGGATAAATCAGAAGTTAAAGTCCTGTACAAAAGTCTCGGGATGTGTACCATCTGGTTTATCTATTTGAGGAGCTGCATTTACGAGTCCTCTTTCCTATGCAACAAACAGAAGTTGAAACAGACTTCGCCTTTTAGAATTACGGCTTTCGAACTATACGCGGGTAAGAGAGAGGTGCAAATGTGTCCTCGACCCAAGGGCATGGTATGCACACCCTCAGGTCAAGGGCATGGCCACCGTGTCCTCACATGAGGGCGCGATATGCGCACCCTCTCCTGAGGGTGCGTCCAATTCTGAAATCTGATTTGTTGCCTCAGTTTTCGACTTTCCAAATTGATTTTAGAAGTTTTCATTTTTCAAAAATGCTTATTTTGATCGCGCCCTCAGCCCAGGGGCATGTTCATTTTAAAAAAAATGTTTTGGAAACTTTCCGAATTGATTCAAGTAGATTTTGGCAAGTTGCGCCGAACACGCCCTCAAGGTGAGGGCGTGCCAGGGGCGCGTTCGATTTCTTTCTATGTTTTGCACCGATCCTAGTTTTCCTATAAATTCGAGGGTGTTCTCGATGACCCGGTGTTATCACGCACACTTTAGCTCGTCCATAAGTCATCCAAGCTCTCCTCAAAGCTCTCTTTCACATTCTACTCCGTCCCATTCGTGAGAGATTGACCACGACGTGAGAAAGGAGGCCTGATTTGTGCTCTCAACATTGACGTTCTTCATCAACCTCTACATAATTCTAGGGACATGTGCTGTAAAAGTGGTCAACATAAGAAAGCTTTCTCTCGGTGTTCTCTTTCATTTGCAATAGATGGTACTCGTTTGTCTGTGGTGATTGCTTCATTATGGGCGCACAATCAGGTTCTGTTTTTACATCCGTCCCCTTCTATTAATTCTATAGGTCTGGACGGGCATATTCCGAAAAGCTCATCAACATAAGAACTCTTATTCTTTGAGTTATCTGTCCGTAGAAATGAACGGCACTCAATTCCAACATCGAGGTCGACCTTCAAATTTTCTACACCGAAGTCGCGCCGACAGGATACTGTACTCACCCAAGTGTAGGCCATCAGAACCGGTTTCTTTTGCTCGTTCTCGCTCCGATCTAAGCCATCCCGCTCTCTATGTCTCCCCTTATTCATTTAAACATTTTTAGTTCATTTTAATTCAATTTTGTATCATTTTTATTATCAAAAATATAAAAAAGGGGTTAGGGCTCGCCCCAATCTGGTGGGTCATATTGAATTGCTCATTTTCTTATCTTTCTTTTACAGTTTATATACTTTACCTAGTTTTAATCAACTTATTTCACTTGGTCCATTGTTCTAGTTGCACAGGTTTATCAAGCTAGCAGTGGTTGAGGACTCTTCTTCATTAGCAGGCCGAAGAAGGAGAAGATTGAACCTGAGTACTTGTTTCCCGCGCTAGGGTACACACGGTTATCCTTTCTTAGTCTACACTTCATTCAAATTCAAAGCGGAGCCCATAGCTCCTGGGGACCGCCTATTTTCATTCCTTTATGTAGTAAGTTTTTTTGTCCTCACTCTCCTCCCACACGACCTGAACCATCTCTTAGGTGCTCAAGCGACGCTGAGAGATGAAAGTTCGGGGATCAATGTGAGTGTGGGACTGAGGTGAGAGTTTTCCATGTTTTCCTTCTTATCTTTCTCATCTCCCCTTGAAGTTTCAACTGATAACGACAAACCCATTTTCGGAGTCGACAATGTGTCCCATGTCTATCCCCGAGTCAACATACTAGAAGTGTGTTCGGGCAGGGTACCAAATGGAGTGTCCAGTTGTGGACTAACTCCTTGTTTAATTTTGGTATTTCACCTTCAGATTTAGTTAACATTTATTTTAAGTGTCCAAGGGCCAATGGGCCAGCTTCATCGACAAAGGTGGTGGACTTCATGTCTCATCGCCTGATAAGGTTGGCTTCATGTCATGTCGACCTACTTGGCCTATTTTGCACTTCCATGGCCCGGTTGGCCAGATTTGCACCCTGTTTGGACTAGAATCAAGGATTCCAAAATCGGAATCGGAATCGGAATCGGTTTCTTTTGAATTTTTTTTTCGTCAAAAAAATTCAAAAAATTCCGAAAAAATTCTAAAAAAATAGGAAATGAGTTAGAATTTTTTTTAAAAATAACCAATGCATTCATCCATAGGACCACATCGAATAAATACTAATGAACTCCAATTGAAGACTTGAAGTTAAGTACATATTCCAATTCCATTGATTCAAAAATCAAAGAGATGATACATCATGAAAAAAAATAAATTTACATCACATCAATCTACTACCAAAATCTAGGATATAAATATGGGTCTTCCTCCTCTCCCTGCTGCGCTTGATGCTCCTCCCTCGTGCTCAGTCTTGTATATTGTCCGGGACCATATCCCTATGAAAATAATGCCGATGCCATGCTATCAAGGTCGTACGGATCGGACTGCGGGACGATCGGGACATAAGCAGAGGATGGTGGAGCTAGTGGTGTAATCCATTGCTGGTCAGCCTGGCCAAATGCTGGATACTGTGGCTCCTGTATATAAGAATCAGGTGTATCCGAATCCAGCGTGTAATACGACTTTGGATGCCGTGAATCAGGAGACTCGGCTGCTGCTGATGGCTGCGTCGCTGGTATGCACTCCTCGTCATCATCACCTGAGGAGTGAGAAGGAGCCTGCGTGCTGTCATCTGGGCTGACAGGATGCCTGACCTCTAGCTTCCTTCTCTTCACCTCTTCAGCCATCTCTGAAGTACCAGAACCCAAAGTTTTTTTCAACTTTGCAAATCCTCCCATTTTTCGTGCAGTCACTTTTGTTTTCGTTTTCCCCGGACTGCGAATGGGCTGGGTAGCGGCTGCTGGGACTGGAGCTGGAGCTGGAGCTGGGGCTAAAGCTGCAGGTGGCTGCTCCATAGCTGCTGGGGCAGAAGAAGGCCCTGCCTGAGCCTGAGAAGTAGATGGAGGTGGAGCTGGAGCATCCTCCTCGGCTTCAACACCATCCAACTCTCCTTCAGCCCATGCACGGTCATCGGGATCAAACTCAGCTGCTTGATCCCTGGCTTCCCTCTCCTCTATCTAGGAGGCAAGTGCATGCTCCTCCTGGAATATCTGATCCATGTCCACCTCCTCGGGTGGTGGTGTGGCGGAGGAATACCTCTGCTCGTATGGACCACCTGCGAAGCGTGCAAATCGCTCCTCGCTGATCTTCTGTCGATACTTGATGTTCTTTATACGCAGCCTCATGTTGTAATGATAGAAGACTAGCTTCTCCAGCCGGTCTGAGGTCAACCTGTTCCTCCTTTTCGTATGTATCAAGTTGAATGTACTCCAGTTCCTCTCACAATGGGAGGAACTGGTGCTCTGGCTGAGTATCCTGATACCGATGGCAGCAAGTGGATTCCATCCACTCTGGTGTTCACTGAACCCACCACTCGCCTCGCAAGAAAAAATAAGAGAAAAGGTAAACAATTAGCCCATCATCTACCATAACTTATATGAAAAGAAAATAAAATCTTCATCAAGCTATTACTATACCAGGTGACACTTTGTCAAATCGAATATTTGAATCAACATCCGAGTACGCGCCGACCCTCATCTTATACTTCGCATCCGAAAATTTTATAAAAAAAAAACATTAGTTGCCTGGTAAGGCTACTCCAAGGTATTGAATGAACTCTAACTTACTTCTATCTCAGCCTCTATCCTGTCCTGCTGAGATCGACACAGACGCTGAATAACAGCAAGTGTACCCCGCATCACCTCGTTGTCGTTCACCACCTGTCCTCCATGTTGGATGCGGGGGTTCAAAAAATATCCTGCAAGATTTTATTAGTTAACACTGTGAATAAGACAATTATTCAACAAAAATAATTTTTTAACCAAGTTACCTGCAGCATGGACATCGTGGTGCAAGGTCTTGTCCCATCGGTCATCTATGATCTTCCACCACTTTTTGTAACCTCTGGGATTTTTTGTTTTTATTTTCAGCTTTGCCCGGTCCATGGCATCATACAACGTGCCCATCTGGTCCCTGTCATCTATGTCTACCAACCTCAAGACAACTACCAGTGGCTCAATGATTTCCAAGTAGTTGGCAATCCTCTCCTAAAATCTCTTGTCAGTGATCTGCTTCTCAGACCTGACAAGAATCTCCAACTGATCTTTCTTGTCATGCAGGTTGTCCACCATATAGTAATATTACTCCTCGGACTGTGTGAACCTAACCAATGCATGCCTGTGCCGGTGTAGACTCTCCAACACAATGAAATTCGTAGCAAATCGAGTCAGACCGGGCCTAACAAGATCGTGCCCTCCTGTGTGTGATCTCATGATATGTAGCAGGCGGGGATGCGAATAAATAAATGATGTGATCGTCTGTGCCTGCCTGACAAGTGTGGATACACCCTCCTCCTTGCCTATATCCTCTAATATGAGATCAATGGAATGTGCTGCACAGAGCACCCAGAAGATGTGCTTCCTCTTCTCCATCAACTTCCTCCCTGTCGCCTTATATGATGGTTCATTGTCAGTGACAACCTGAACCACATTGTCCTCCCCGATCTCCTCCACCACCGCATCCATCAGAGAAAAAAGGAAGTTGGCATTTTTTATCTTCCCAGAAGCATCTACCGACTTCAAGAATGTTGTCCCCTCGTGTCGCACACCAAGAATTTTATCATACTCCTCTTGGTGATACCTGTCCACCCATCGCACATAATTGTGCAACCCCTCTCCTTCCACACCAACTTAAAACCATCCATCCACTCCTTCAACTCCTGGACCTCCTCATCCAGGCCAGCACCGTATATATGTCTGCTGCCCGGGGCTTGCAAACCCGGTCCAGCCTCACCCACGGCATCCACCATCGTCTGGAAGTAGGGGCTGGTGGCTGCATGTGCTGGGATGCCTACATCAAGTTAAAAAAAATTGGGATCAGGCTAAAATTAAGTTTAAGTAAATAAAACACACATAATGTCAATTTTAATTTAAAAAGTGATACCTGCATGTAAAAACCACTTCACAATGTGTCGAACGGCTCTCTTTGCAGCCGTTCCTGTTGCCTTCTCCTTTTCATTGCCTCGTTTAATCCTCATCCGCCGGCCTCTGTTTCCTAAATAAATACTCGTCACTCGGTGTAAATCGAGTGCCGGTAGAAGTAGAACGGCGATGTGGCTCTGTCTCCCCTGGGGTCGGTCTCTCGGTGCCCCGAGGGTAGGGCGAGCCGTTCCTGATCGGCCCAAAGCTGGGTCAACTCTGGACCCAGACCCTCCTGCTCCCCTCCTCCTGTCCTCCTCCTCAGCAAATGCACGCTTGCTAGCGTGCCTAGCATGTCTAAGCTTGGAGTCTGTGGACTCGTCCTCGCTCTCTGGCTCC
Source organism: Cryptocoryne crispatula var. balansae (assembly GCA_036172225.1). Taxonomy (NCBI): domain Eukaryota; kingdom Viridiplantae; phylum Streptophyta; class Magnoliopsida; order Alismatales; family Araceae; genus Cryptocoryne; species Cryptocoryne crispatula. The sequence goes on from CM069919.1 coordinate 22,709,769, forward strand.
GACTCAGCTGGTGCCTTCCCCTTGCCTTTCCCTTTCGTGATAGGCAAATCGCGGTCCCTCCTCCTCTGGAGTAGCTCGTCGTGCAACTCCTCCCTATGCTCGATCCTAACAGCCCGTTGAGAGGCTCTACCTGTCATGTAGCCTCTCATCTCCTCACTCTTCTCCCTGGGCACCTTGTCACATTTCTTGACATTCCCACCTGTTCCGGCAATATGTTGTTTTAGCCGGAACACCTCCCCATTCATCTCCTTCCCACACCATTTACACTGTACCCTCTTCCTGACTGGGTCTACCATGTGCCCGTGTTCCCAACCCACGTCGTAAGCACGTGCTAGTGCTGCATCACCTTGATTGGCCTTTGCTTATATCTGCAAAAATTGTAAACAATGCACTAAAAATGATTAGATAACATAAAAATTGATTTAGACGCTGTTCGGGAAGCAGACAACCCTAGTAACACACCATTCGGTATGTTTAAAGGGTTACGTATTTGCCGGAAATGGTCGTAAATTAACGTACGGGATATCCGGAATTTTTCCCATGCAAAATGGACTTAAACGGATAGTTCAAAACTTGGACGGACTTGTTCGGTCAGAAATCACAACGTTTAACGATGCTCGGACTCGTCGGAAACGCGTAAGAATGGACGTACGAAGTTTTCAGCGAAGAAATCTTACCAAAAACCTTATAAAGATTGAAGAAGAGGTTGATTCGAGGCCGATCCGAGCTTGGATCGGCGGAATCCCTTGAAGACGTTGCTTAGAATCGCCGGAATCGCCGCCGGATTCGCCGGAATCGGTGGAATCCTTGCTGGAATCGACGGAATTGGCCCCGGAATCGCCGGAATCGGTGGAATCCTTGCTGGATTCGACGGAATCGGCCCGAAATCGATGCTGGCAGCTGGGATCGAGGCCAGAATCGCCGGAATTGCGCCAGAATTGAGCCAGAATCGCCGGATCGAGCTTCTGCCGCCGCGGGATCGACAGAATCGACCGCCGCGGGTCGATTCCAGCCCTAAAAGGGCCGGAATCGGTTCGATTCCCGGTCCAGAATCGAACCGGGAATCGAACAGGGCCAATTTACCCGGTCTTCCGACGGAATCGGTCGGATCGACCGATTCCACAAGGAATCGGTCGGAATCGGGATCGATTCCGATCGATTCCAGGAGATTCATACCGATTCCGCGAAATTCTTCCCAGAATCGGTCCTTCCACCTAGAATCGGATCGGAATCCACCGATCCGATTCCGGAATCAGTCGGAATTGGACCGATTCCACCGATTCTGCAATCCATGACTAGAATTGAGAGCCACCCTCTCATCCCTTAACCCATCATGTGAGCCAAGGGGGATCAGGCCACCACCCTTAACCCAGTCCACACAAGGACCTGTTGAAGTCTTGGTATGTTGCACTTCTATTTTGAGCACCTTTTTGTAGCACCTTTTTGCACTTGCATCCATGCTATAGAAGTGGTCAAATGGGGACTCAAAGGGACTAGAATGGACCGGCTAAGGTGTTGATTGGAAGAATTGAAAAGAGAATTGCACAAGGGGCAGGTTTAGGACAAGCTTAGAAGGACTACACAAAGAGTAGTGGAATGAGAACCTCAATGCCACAATGGGGCTGTTTTTGAGATGTAATGGAGAAGGCCACACAAAAAGCGTTGTTTTGGCTAGATTTGAGAATGCACTTTGGGAAACTTGGCCCATCTTGTGAATTCAAGAATACCCAGGACATCACCCTCTATTCCAGCCAAAACGAGGGATCAAGAACCCGCTCAGGGATACTTGGCCCATCTTGTGGATCCAAGAATGCCTAGGACATCACTTCCTCCTACTCAATGGGTAAGGGGGCTGTGTATGGAATGACATAGATCTCAATGGCTGCTGTTTGAATGGCCAACGAGGGGGCTGAAGGCATGTTATACAAGGACCTGTTTAGGTGGCCAGCAGAGGGGTCAAACAGGTGTTGTCTAAAGAGCCAGCAAAGAGGTTGCTTGGAGGGTTTTTTTTTGAAGACCTAATTGAGGATATACAGGAACTATTGTCAGGCACACTTAAAAACCTATATAAGTAGACAAAAAATGGGCACACAATGGGGCTATCTTGTTGAAAGGAAATGAAGGCAAAACTAGTATCATGTAAACTACTTAATAAGCAATTGGTGATCTCCAGGTCTTGCCTTGGCTTAAGAAATCTTTGCTTGCAATAAAATGACCCTACCTACAGAAACATATCGCGTGTGCATCATGGAAATTGCTAATATGGTGGGATTCCCATACTTTGTAGTCAAAAGCATTGAAACTTTGCAGCATGTGACCTCAACAGCTCTTTCCCCTAGCATGTACTAGGCCTACTAGCCTTCATTGAATCAACTTTTTCCTACTCTTCGCCCCATGTCAAAAGAAAAAAAAAAGCAAAGTAAAGAAACAAACCTTAAATACTATTCTAATTGATGATTTGTTTAATATCTGATTGAATTAAATATAAGACTTTTTATTCAACCTAGTCAATGGACCCTTAAATTGATGGGAATAATAACGCCTTCTACCTCTGGAGTGAGGATTCCGGCCATGTTGGGTATTGTCTATTGATCATGTGTGGCTAGCCACATATGAACCACTGTACCACATATCATATATATGAACGAAAATGGACATTGATATTTGGTTGTATAGCATAGTATGGTATATTATATATGCGAACACAATCAGATAAGTACTAAAAGCCACTTTTCAACCACATATGAACCACTGTACCCAAACACACCTCATCTGTCAAGTACCATAAAGATACAACATCCATTATTAAAGAATTATTCCAAGTAATGACACAAGAAAACTAGCATAGTCTGTGCATCTCTAGTAACAAGCCAAACATATCAGTTGATAGAAATTAATCTAATGCAATCTTTACTGCTTGGCTCAAGATAAGTTGCATAGTCTGTGCATCTCTGGTATCCTTCAATAAATGATGAAAATTTAGTATGTAAATTCATTAAAATAATATCAGAATGTAACAATCTTTATTTATTTCTAATAAACTAAAAAATATTTTTATGAAAATTACAAATCTTGACATTTACAACCTGAAGCAAATCAATCCAAAATCTAATCCTTATTTTGGATGTTGGTAAGGCAAGCTGAGTGGAAAGAGGAATTGTTGTCAGAACAAGTGTTAGGCAATGGTGGAGCCTTTGAGGAGGAATTATTGTCAAACCGGCATGTGGGCAGGGTAACATAAGGAATGAACAAAAACAAAAGAAGCTTCTTCCCATAGATGCTGCATAGCAGCTTCAAGAGCAGACAACGCTAAAGCAGGAGCAGCACTAACTCTAGCAGAAGCAAAATGTGGATGGCCTTTGTAGATCGTGAACCTTGCACCAAGAAAGTTGAGACTAAAAGAAAGAACATATCAAAAAGTGTGTTCCTTTCTCCTACAAGTTCTTAGCTCCATGCAGACTACCACCAAGGTGATAGTAGTGGAAAAAATGAGTTATAAAAGGAAATGATTTCACTTGAGAAAATCTCTATGGGAAGCCTAAACCATGAGAGAACCTGAAGATGCAAAAGTTGATTTGTCTAGCTTAGATGATCTTTTAACGATGGCGATGTTCCCTGGCTAGGTGAACTCTGTGAGCATGAGAAGTTCTCCATAAGTCAACCAAATAGCCCATTAAATAATATGACAAAACTAGCGCACTACAGGAAAAAGGGTTACTGGCGACGAGTTATTGGCGACGACTTTATGAGGCCGTCGCCAATAACGTTTTAAGCGATGGCTTAACGAGAAGCCGTCGCTAATAAAACAAAAATAGCGACGGCTAAAAACATGCATCGCAAATAATATATTGGCGACGGCTTCAGCCGTCGCCAATTCACAGAACAAGATTTCGCACGATAGTTATTAGCGACGGCCTAAGAAGCCGTCGCTTATAAGTCTACTAGCGACGGCTGACGCCCGTCGCTAATAGTCCCGCCGACCGTTGAACGGTAAAGTCGATGTGCCGACGGCTTCGGCCGTCGCCGATGCGACTTATAGACTTATTAGCGACGGCTTCACTCAGCCGTCGCTAATAATTTTTATTTTATACTTACGCGCATCCCTCTTTGCCCTTCTCCTCCCTGCCGCGCGCTATCTGCTCGCGCTCTCTCTTTCTTTCTCTCTCTCGATCGGATCTCCTCCACGGCTGCTGCCTTCGCCGCCACCGCCGCCGCGAAGGGCTGCGCCTGCTGCCGCCGCCGCTGCCGCCGTCCCGAAGGGTCGCCGCCGCCGCGAAGGGCTGCCCCTGTTGCCGCCGCTGCCGCTGTGGATGCCCATTTCGCCGCCTAACTAGGTCTAGCTGGACCTCTCTAAGGTATTCATCCTCAAATGCCATCTTATATCGAATTTGCTTAGATTTTTCAAGCATATACGCCCTAATTTGATTTGTGATGTACGTAGGTAGGTACTTAGGGTCCGTTTGGTTTCATGAAAAAGAAGAAACGTTGAAAATATTTCACTGGAATCAACTTTTCATGGAAAAGTCCATACAAGTCTCCTGTTTGGTTGATAGGAAAAAATTTTCTTGAAATTTTGTTTATATAGCAACTTTAAGTAAAAATAAAAATTATGTTCATTGTTTTAACCAGGTGTCTATATTTTTTGAACATATTATTATAAATTTTATTTTAATTTTATCAAAATATTATAGTTGTGTATCATGTTACAAAATATATAAGTTTTTAAATTTTTATTATTTTATATGATAAACCACTTGAATTCTGAATTAGTGTTTTTCAGTTAGAATACTTATAATTAAAACTATTATGTGATTAGATATTATTTAGAAGTCATACTTTTAAAAAAATTACATATTTAAAATATGTGTTAAATATTGTTTTTATTTTTTATTAAATTTTAAAAGTTTTTAAACAATTTAACTAATTTAAAATTTATCAAATATTTATTTGACATAACTTGTTATAAAATTTTTTATTTAAGATAGTGAGTTTTTACTTAGGGACATGTTTTTATTCATTATGTACTGTACGTACCACCCGACTGTGGAAAATGGTTTACGACAGATTTTGGCGGATGCCAAAATCCTCAACTTGAAATAGTCAACGTAAATTGATTTACTTGGGTGTCGGTCCTATATCACGAGGGATCCTAAATCAGACGGCGGGCCTCTTAACCTTTTTTTATTTAATTTTAATATTTAAGAGATGATTTCATGTCTATCACAATGTCTTTATGTCCTCCTGGGCCTGGCTGACCCATAACATCCATAACATGCATACATTACAAAATATGATTTCATGTATCATGTACAAAATATTACCTTTTATTTAATATCCTCACTTAATCTACGGGTCGGCATAGTATTTTGACATATAAATATCTCCTTAAATTAGTAAGAATACCTTTCCTCAATAGATGGAGTTGGGCACTCCCATACTTTGGGGGGAAGGATCAGTATACCATAGGAGACTTGTCCCAATGTCCGTTCATATTACGAGGGACCTAAGTTAATAGGTTGGCCTCTTAGATATATTAATTTAATTTTAATTTGATTATGATTTGATCTGATTGATTATGTTCTCTTTTTATAACATCCGATTGATTATATGTTTGACACTATATATTCTTTTTTTGTCTTATTGTCAGGAAGCTTAAAAAGAGACATTTATAAGCTTAAAACTTGCTTCCTTTGGAGGACGTCCGGTTAGAATAATATATTTATTACATTGTCATTCATTTCTTTTAGTTATTTTTATTATAAGCAATGAGTTCAATAGACAAATCTTGGATGCATATCCGTAATAGATTAGATTCTTTGTATGTACGAGGGGTAGAAGAATTCTTAAATTATGCTTTTGATGATTGTAGGATACAATATAGACATGGACAACACAAAGATTTAATACAATGCCCTTGTAGAGTATGTTGTAATACATTTATTTTAAAAATAAATATTGTGAAAGAACACCTAATATGTGTTGGCATATGGTTAAATTATCAAACTTGGATATGTCATGGTGAAATCGTACATAACTCTCGTAATGATGATAACACACAGTTAAATGTAGGGCAAGATGATCACATAGAGGATGATTTAATGGAAATGCTCGAAGATATTCAAAATAATGATTTCTCTACCCGATATAGTGACGATGAACCAAATCAAGAAAGTTTAAAATATTATAGATTATTAAAAGATTTAGAAACACCATTATATGATGGTTTGAATGATGTTTCTAAACTAAAATTTATCTTAAAGTTGATTCAACTTAAGTCGATGAATGGTCTCACTAGAAGATGTATGGATACGATCTTATCTTTATTTCAAGAAGTATTACCTAATAATGCATGTGTTCCTGATAATTGGTACGAGCTTAAGAAAATTGTTAAGTAATTAGGACTTACTTATGAGAAAATCCATGCATGTAAAAATGATTGTATTATTTTTTGGAGAGATAATAAAGATAAAAGTGTTTGTCCACAATGTAACACTTCTAGATATAAAGATGATTCTAAAAGTAATAAAAATAGCACAAAAAGTTTTACATTATTTCCCATTAAGAGATAGGTTGCGTCATTTATTCATATCATCCAATACGGCTAAGTGGATGACATGGCATAGCCAACCACAGTCATACCAGTTGGCTGGTGAAATGCGTCATCCTTCCGATTCTCCATCTTGGAAAATAGTAGATGAACTTTATCCGGATTTTGCATTAGAGAAACGCAACATTCGTCTTGGATTGGCTTCAAATGGCTTTAATTCATTCGGTAACATGTCTTCAAAGTATAGCGTGTGGCCTGTTATAACAATGGTATATAACTTGTCACCATGGATGTGTATGAAGGCCACATTCATAATGATATCAATGTTAATACCCGGTCCAAGAGCACCCGGAAATGATATCGATGTTTTCCTGCAACCATTGGTAGAAGAGTTAAAAGATTTGTGGGAGATTGGATTGGAGACCTATGATGCAGCAAAAAAAGAAGTTTTTGTGATGAGAGCCATACTTATGGGCACGATAAATGATTTTCCAGGATATGCAAATTTATCTAGATGGAGTACTAAAGGGAAATTGGCATGTCCTATTTGTAATGACGAAACACATTCTCTTCGACTTGTTCATAGTCGGAAACAATGTTACTTGGGTCATCGTCGATTTCTACCGGTAGCACATCGGTGGAGAAAGAACCAATACAATCATCTTTTTGATGGTCGTTAGTGTCCGAAGGGAACACCAAAACTACTTACAGGATATGAGATATGGAGCCAACAAAAACAAATGGACGTTATTAGATTTGGAAAACCATTTAAGAAAGATTTAGAAAGTTTAAGGAAGAATTTGTCAAGAAATAAAAATTGGAAGAAAAAGAGTATATTTTTTGAGAAGCTTTCATATTGGCCATCTCTAATAGTATGGCACCATTTGGATGTCATGCACATTGAGAATGATGTGTGTGATAATATATTAGACATTTTTAACTTATTCGGAACCGATAAAGATAACATTAACTCAAGGAAGGATTTGGTAGATTTAAATATTCGTCCAGAGTTACAACCATATGAGGGTTCATCGAGGTTTCCTAATGCAATTTATAAGCTTAGCAACGAACAAAAGTCTAGAATACTTGATTTCATTAAGAATATTTGAGTGCCAGATGGTTATTCTTCGAATTTTAGTAGATGCATAGATATAAGTAGAAGAACAATTAGTGGGTTAAAGAGTCATGATTGCCATGTCATGATGCAAATGGTTATTCCTCTTGCATTTCAAGGGATAGTATCGAAGGATATACTCAGTTCCATTGTAGACTTATGTCAGTATTTTAAAATTATTTGTGCAAAGGTGTTGGATAGTAACATTCTTATGCATTGGGATTCTAAGATTGCGGTAACATTGTACAAGTTGGAACAAAATTTTCCACCATCATTTTTTGATGTTATGGTTCACTTGGTTGTGCACTTGGCTTATGAGGCGAGAATGTCTGGACCAGTTCAATACCGGTGGATGTATCCGATTGAAAGATATTTAAAGAAATTAAAATATTATGTCGGTAACAAGGCGAGAGTCGAAGGTTCCATTGCCCAAGGTTATTTGGTTGAGGTGTACGCAGTTTATTTCGACATATATGAAAGATACAAATGAATATAGTAGAGATCGAAACTATGATGGTGGTCCATATGAAGATGATCATGAGGATGGTTCTGTATTCAAACCAGTTGGTCGACCATTGAAATGTAGGCGAGTGCCTAAAATTTTGACGGAAAGAGAGCAAGAGTTAATTCATTTATATGTGTTGAACCAAAATGCTGATATAGATTGTTTTCGTCAAGATCATAAAGATGCACTTAGTAATGGATCAACTATGGAAGAAAACTTCTTGGTGTGGTTTAGATCACACATTTTGGAGTTAAAGCATATAGGTTCTTCAAGGTATACCAAGGAATTTGATATTTTATCACTTAGTCCATCAAGATTTGCATCATCACTATCTGGATATATATGCAATGGATTTAGGTTTCGAACAATGGATTCAGACTCAACCAAATCAACTCAACTATGTGGTGTACTTTTCAAGGACCAACTCCAATCTGGTTGTGATGGGTATTATGGACAGATATTAGATATACTTGAGATATCGTTCGATAAGAATAATCGTTTAATAGTTTTTGAATGTGAATGGTGGGACGTGTATAATAAAGATCGAGGTTTTAAAATTAGCGATTATGGTTTTATATCATTAAATACACAAAGAAGATTAGGAATTGATGAACCGTTTGCACTTGCAAGTCAGGTGGAACAAGTATTTTATGTGGATGACAACTCAAATAAAGGTTGGGTTTTGCTGGTAAGATCTTTACCATGAAACTATTATAACATTGCCGAAAATGAGAGTGACAATGAATTAGAAGCATATCAAGAAGAACTTGTGGACGTACCTATAACCTTTGATGTATCTGATGAAGATGTACAACTCCAAACAACACATTCATTAGAAGTAGAAATTTGACAAACTGATTTGGCCCGTCCATATGGGGTCCCAGGTTTGGACGGGGCAAATTGGCCTTCGATTGGGATAAACAAATCAAATCATAACCGGATTTGGAATTGGTTAAACAATTCAAAACACCCAATTGGAAACCGGTTTGCCCCGTCCGAACCGGGTTTGGACTGGGCAAATCGGCCTCCGATTGGGTATTTTGATTTGTTTTACAAATCGGAGGCCGGTTTGGATGGGGAAATTTATGGGCCTGATTTGGGACCGATTTGGGGTCTGTTTGAATGGGCTCAGGTGGGCCGGAATGGGCCTGCACAAGGGGCAGATCAAGGCCTAGTTTGGGCTCTGTTTGGAAACCAGACAGGACCTGGCGAGGGCCTGACTTGGAGCTGGTTTTGGGGGCATGGTTTGGGCAGGACGGGGCCTGATGTGGAGACCTGCTAAGGCCTGTTTGAGGTCTGATTTTGAGACCGGACAGGGGAGAGCCTGGTGTGGGGTCTGGCTGAGGCCTGTTTGATGAGGTTTGGGGTCAGATGTGGTGACCAAAATAAGGCCTGATTTGGGGTCTGAATTTGAGCCGAACAAGGCCTGGTGTGGGGCCTGGCTGAGGCCTGGTTTGGGACCGGTTTGGGGTCAGATGTGGAGACCTGCAGGTGGTCCGAAATGTGGGCTTGAATTGGGCTCGGCTCAAGGGGTGATGTAGTCCAATTCGGCGTCCTTCAACCTCTCTTTTGGACGGGGCAAATCGGCCTCCGATTGGGTTACAAAAACTGCACAACAATTCGGAGGCCGATTTGGCCCGTCCAAACGGGTTTGGACGGGGCAAATCGGCCTTCGATTGGGTTAAAAAATCTGCACACCAATTCGGAGGCCGATTTGGCCCGTCCAAACCGATCCCGGGTTTGGACTGGGCAAATCGGCCTCCAATTGGTAAAATAAATCCAAACACCTAATCGGAAGCCGGTTTGCCCCGTCCGAACCGGGATTGGACGGGGCAAATCGGCCTCCGATTGGGTTAAAAATTTTGCACACCAATTCGGAGGCCGATTTGGCCCGTCCGAATTGATCCCGGGTTTGGACGGGGCAAATCGGCCTGCAATTGGCAAAATAAATCCAAACACCCAATCGGAGGCCGGTTTACCCCGTCCGAACCGGGTTTGGACGGGGCAAATCGGCCTCCGATTGGGTTAAAAAATCTGCACACCAATTCGTAGGCCGATTTGGCCCGTCCAAACCGATCCCGGGTTTGGATGCGGCAAATCGGCCTCCAATTGGTAAAACAAATCCAAACACCCAATCGGAAGCCGGTTTGCCCCGTCCGAACCGGGTTTGGACGGGGCAAATCGGCCTCCGATTGGGTTAAAAAATATGCACACCAATTCGGAGGCCGATTTGGCCCGTCCAAACCGATCCCGGGTTTGGACGGGACAAATCGGCCTAGGATTGGGGTAAAAATTCTGTACACCAATCCGGAGGCTGATTCGGCCCGTCCAAACCGATCCCGGGTTTGGACGGGGCAAATCGGCCTCCAATTGGTAAAACAAATCCAAACACCCAATCGGAAGCCGGTTTGCCCCGTCCGAACCGGGTTTGGATGGGGCAAATCGGCCTCCGATTGGGTTAAAAAATCTTCACACCAATTCGGAGGCCGATTTGTCCCGTCCAAACCGATCCCGGGTTTGGACGGGACAAATCGGCCTAGGATTAGGGTAAAAATTCTGTACACCAATCCGGAGGCAGATTTGGCCCGTCCAAACCGATCCCAGGTTTGGACATGGCAAATCGGCCTCCAATTGGTAAAACAAATCCAAACACCAATCTCTTTATAATATTACAGATGAAGGGTTTCAGCAAGAGCCGTAGGACATCTCAGGGGGGTACACCATCGCAAAGTAGTGGACCACCCAATCGGTCCGATTGATCTCATGCATCCAGAGATCGATCTCAGTCTACTCCTTCCAGCTCTAGGAGTGTTGCGGCTCAGCCGTCGCTAGAGGCACCCCGTGAGCTTGTTGCACCTCAGCCGCCACCTACAGATGGAGGTAGTCCATCTTCACACGCCTCAGGTATATGTTTCAATATTTTTAATTATATCAATTGCTTAGATAATACCTTGTATTTGAACTAATTTGCTAATTTATATGTAAATAGGTACATCTGCTCGTCGTGGGAGAGGTCCAGCAAAAGCAATGACTGTGCGAACTCTGGGACCCGATGAGTCATTTAACGTCGAATTAGTAGGTGGCTCAGATGTGGGGTCCCATGGTCAAGAGTTTACCTCCTATCTGGGGTATGTAATAGAGTGCATTGTAATTTATGGGAACAAAATTACATGACCCTCCCACAGGAGAAGAAAGATGCCATCTTCCATGATCTTGAGGTAAATTTATTTATTTTACTCATTTATTTTTAATAATCTTGATCCTCATCATTCTTTTTGCATGTAGCAACATTTTACATTCGAACGGAATGCATCTATAGATGCTCAGATTTTGAGACATATGGGCGAAATGCAAAGAAAGCAAAGGAGCACCTTAAAAAAAAAGGTAAATTTTTAATTATTCTATTCTTTGCATGTAATGTAAAAAATTCTATTCTTTGCTGACAACATTTGTATTCATTATTTTGCAGGACTACCGTTCGAGGAGGCCGTCGCCAATGTTCCTCCACAATGCTCTGAGGAACAATGGTTACATATGTGCAATTTATGAGTTCGAGACGAAGCAAGGGTAAAATAAATTTTTATTTCGTCGATATATATATCATTTCAAAGTTATTGAAACAGTTTATTGAAGTCTTTATGTATAACTGTATAGGCGTTGAGTGAATGAAATCAAGGAAATAGAAATAAGTTAACAATGTCGTATAGAAGAGGAAGAACAAACATACACGAGTTAGAGCGAGATTTTATAAGTATAAAAATTTATATTTTGTTTGAATTTTTCAGTTTTCATAGACTTATTTTGTTCATATTATGTTTAAACAGGTACAAAAAGAAGGACGTCGCCCTACTCGTCCCGAGGTTTTCCAAATGACTCAGACAAATAAAGAGTTAGATGGAGCAGTTATTTGGGACAATGAGCAGAGTCGTCAGATGATGGTATGCAGAAACATCCAATCCGATTTCTCTCCATTTTTTAATGTAATCCCTATTTCTTTTAACACAAAATTATATTGTAGGAAAATATGCAACAATTGATGAATCCCCCAGCATTAGAGGAATCGGATGCTGGGGTAACACAGCCACTCACTCCTGAGGATGCTTTTATTTTATATCCGTCTTCGGTAGAGATAGACCGAGACGGATCCGATGTGGTGGGCGAGGTGAAACTCGCAGCACTTGGTATGGTGGGTCAAGTAGAGGTTCTTCTTCCTCCACATCCCAAGAGGTCCGGGAGCTTAGACAGCAGGTGGAGAGGCAAGATCAGGTCAACATTGAATGTCGATCGGAGATTTCCTCTTTGAAGCAACAGTTGGACGATCAACAAAGATCGTTTCAAGAAATTGTCCTACGCCTGACACAGATGTATGAAAATATTAGTCAAAGACTCCCGGCTGACATATCATCCACATCGAGGCAACCTCCAACACTTGTTCATTAGGACAACGATGGAGACAAGGACAATGAAGAGTATGAGGATGCTGAGGAGGAAGGATCGTTTGAAGACGATTGATTGTTATATATTTTCTCTTCTACAATTCATGTTGTACTCTTTATGTCCAAAACTTATTGTACATTATATGTAATTAGTCTGTCTTGTGACAATGTGTTGTAAAACTCTAAGTGAATGATTAGGTTTCAATGTATTGTTTAGTATATGTGGTTGATTCTTGTTTCGGATATGTGTGTGTTTGAATATGTTGTTTCGGATATATGTGTTGAATGAATTGAATTTTGGGTAAAAAGAATATGAGATGAACTTATGTGTGTTATGTAAATGTATGATTGGGTTGATGGAATCATCCCCATAATGTATATTCATGTATGGATGTCAACCTGCATGGATCCGGCTAGCCAAAACAACTATTTTTTTTACATTGCAGAACTATTGGCGACGGCTCAATGGAGCCGTCGCCAATAGACTAAGTAGCGACGATTTTTAGAATTTTAGCGACGGCTTATAGCCGTTGCGAAACCAGGGATTTGCACCCGCGGGACTCAGACTAAACCCATTAGCGACGACTGTGAAGCCGTCGCCAAACCAGAGATTTGCACCCCGCGAGACGTAGACTGAACCTATTGGCGACGGCTTAGTTAAGCCGTCGCTAGTATACTTATTCACGACGGCTTTGTGAAGCCATCGCCAGTATTATTATAAGCGACGGCTATAAAGCCGTCGCCAATAAGTACCACGGCGACGGCTATAAGCCGTCTTTTATACGTTTATTGGCGACGGCTTAGCTAAGCCGTCGTCAATATTATTGTCGACGGGTTTATTTGCGACCACTTGGCGACGGAGGTCTAGCCGTCGCCAATAACTATTGGCGACGGCTTCCAGCCGTCGCCAGTTACCTTATTTTTTGTAGTGGCGGATACTACTTTTTGCTTGTTTATCCACTTGTTGCACTATCACACTGCTACTAGCATACAATTAGGCATACCTGCATAGCTACTCAAATTGAAGGAAGGATTATATTAAGAACTAAAGAGGTATATGAATGAGAGGGTGCATCTAATGTGTACATAAGACGTTGAGGCTACTACTAGTTGAACCTCTTGAAGTTGAAATCAATTCCCACCTCTTGTAAGTAAGAAAATAAAATGAGACATTAAATTTAGACAATGGAACATAGAAATTTACATTACTTTTTATATCCAAAAACAAACAATTTAACAAGGGAGCTTCAACAAATAAAACATGTCTTTCCAATTTATGCTAATATGAGTTGATCAACTTATGGTAATGTTGAGTTGCATTATCACTACCAAGAAAAAAATGACTATTACCATTAAGTGATACTAACTTGAGTGGGTGAGACTTCCACTTTTGATGCACATTTATTATATAAAAGATGCTCAGATGTTCTCATTGGAGCTGAACTTGCAATTGTATAAAAAAAAGTTCGGTGAAATCTACTTTTTCTGATACATGATAAACCTTGAGCACAAATGTTACCTAACTTTTCTTGGGCCTCTCTAATGCAAATTATGGAAAAAAGTGGACTTCCATAGACTCATTTGAACTTTATACAGAGCATTCCATTTTATGCTACCAATATAGCAACATCTCTCTCTCTCTCTCTCACGCACACACACACATCTAGTTGTATTACATCTAGATAAAAATAGAGTAATCAAGATAACAACAATTCAAAATAAAAGATACTCATCCAAAATAGTAAATAATAATAGTTCAACTAAGAGATAATATGCAAATCCAAAATAGTACAAAACAATTTATCTAAGAGATAATGCGTAAACTAAAAGATAACTATCAAAATAACCAGAAAGATTCAAGATAATATTTGCAATAGCAATATCCATAGAACCCTGTGGGAACCTTGTTTTAAAGTTTAAAAGATCGATGTCAGAAATTTCTAAAAAAATAGGTGATAGCTTGTAAAAGTACTAGATAGTCTGGGTGATATTGTAAAATTATAGAACTAAAATTCGGGTTTTGTGAAAATTTTGTTTTGACCCCTCTCTGTTAGATGGTGCAAATATCCAACATTCAGGCAACTGCTCGAATACCATTGATTAACTGCCATAGCGATCTATTTCAAGAGCGTGCATATCCACAACATAAAAGAAACACAAAGGGCTCAGGCCTTTCGGGCCAGATGAGATGTGAACAAATTTGTGATAATTTGTTGAAAGTTGGTTTCACTTAGGGTCCATTTGGTTTCATGTAAAACCAAAACAAAGGAAAAAGTATTTCATGGAATACTCTTTTCAAGAAAATTGAAAACATCCATCTTCATTTGGTTGCATGTAATTGTCTTTCATGGAAATTTTATCAAGTTCTTTAATAATTTTATTAATATTTAAATAATCAAAACATTTTTACAACAATATCTTGATATGAAAAATTTTAAGTTATTTTTTAATATCATAAACAATACTTATAAATTTTAATAATTATTAAATCCAACAAAAGGTTTGACACCCGGAAAATGGCTTCCGCCTAAACTTTCTGGATGCCAAAATCCTCCTTTTTATTGATCAAAGGAGAATATTTTCCTTTGACCATCGTTTTACATGCAAACAAATAACAATAATATTCACTTTTTCCTGAAAACTTCATCCTGCACCCACTTTTACAAGGAAACAAACAGACCCTTAGTTTAAAATTGATGAGTTTCAGACTTGGGTTTGCCTTGGTTTTGTGTTCAAGTTGAATTACTTGATCTTGAGTTAGTTTAATTTTGAATTGGTTTTTTGTTGTTCTTTTGTTGAAGTTGTTTGAATTTGAATGAGTTGTGGGTGTTTTAAGCAATATGAATTGTTTGGTTTAGTTGGTATTTGACTTAAGGGATTTTGAAGTTTTTCATGTTGGTTGGGTGTATTGACACTGATTTAAGTGTGTTCGGTATGTTTTAAGTATTTTCAAACTTCAATTCAACTTGATTAAGTTTAAGTTTCAATTCATTAAGCGGTTTGGATATTTATGTTTTGAGTTGATTTTAAGTGTTTTGAAGTGTATTCGATGTGTTTTACTTGTTTGATTTTTAAATTTTGATTTTTACTTGATTTGGAAGTTGAATTTCATTAGCCTAAGTGTTTTTGCTTGAATCTCCAAATTTATTTAAGTTCTGATTTTTTTTACACTTTTCATATTCAATTGAGCTTGTCTTCAGATTTGGTTAAGTATTTTAAGATTTGAGTTTATGTTCGGTTTTCATCCCATCCGGTCCATCAGGTTAACATTGATGCTCGATCACATGTAGTCAAGTTGACTCAGCATTTGAAGTTCAATGCATTTGTGCATGTTGGTGTACAAAGTTCATAGGTAGTTCATATGCCAAGTTCAGAGTTGTCCAAGTGTGAATGTATGCATGTCCTTGGACTGTCAAAGTGTAAATGTCAATTTCCTTCTTTTGATGTAAGCACCCACAAAATCAAATTTTTTTTGGCAACATGCCACAATTTATTTTCTGATCAGTGTAGAAATTTACCCATCCTACATGGTTTAGTCTTTTGACTTTTCCATGTAATGAGAAGGGTTCGTTTGCAATGAGAACTTGTCCCATGCCTACTCTTGGATCGACATACCAAGAGCTTACCTGGAATAGCCGTCCAATGGACTGTCCAGTGGTGAACTAACTCCTTAAACTTGGTTTTTTTAAAGTCTGAGACAACGTTCAGTGGTGGACTAACTCTCTAGAGTTAGCTTTTTTTTTAAGTTTGAAGTCAAAGGTAGGTCCAGTGGTGGACTAACTCCCCAGACTTAGTTTTTATTTTTTTAATTTTGAAATCTTAGGTAGTGTCCAGTGGGGGACTAACTTCTCAGACTTAGTTTTTTTTTGTTCATCCAAGGCCTGGTGGGCCAGTTCATGTCTCAAGAGTGCAATGGACCACTTTTCATGTTCTTAGGCCAGAAAGGCCTATTCGAGCTTCAATGGCCGGTAGCGCATGTTTTTGCAACCTGCATGAACTGTTTTGTGTGCCAAAATTTTTTGCTGCAGCAGCGGGCTATGCGGGCTTCAGAGGGGCTGAAATGGTGCTATTTTGGGCTTCTTTTTATGAGCTATCAAGGGATTACACAATGGGAAGATTTGGGACCAAATAGGTGCTGTTCTAGGGGACTAACAAACGGGCACAAAAGGGCCTATTTAGGTGCTGTTATGATGTGCCAAATAGGGGCTGACATGGACTCTGCTCAGCTGCTGCACAGGTGAACAGAAATGAGGCTAATTGGATGGCCGAAAGGGGAAGCTGAAGAGCTATTCATGGGGCTAGCATGGGGATCAGATAGGGGTTGATTGAGGACCTGTTTGGATGTGTTTTTGGGACCTGTACAGGTGGCTAGTTGATGGGTCAAACAGGGATAGATTGGGCTTGGGTAGAAACTAGCAAAGGGGCTATTTTAGAGGCCATCAAAGGGCTGTTTTGGTGATTGCTTATGGGGT
Source organism: Cryptocoryne crispatula var. balansae (assembly GCA_036172225.1). Classification (NCBI taxonomy): domain Eukaryota; kingdom Viridiplantae; phylum Streptophyta; class Magnoliopsida; order Alismatales; family Araceae; genus Cryptocoryne; species Cryptocoryne crispatula. The sequence continues at coordinate 22,726,843 of CM069919.1, forward strand.
CATCAAGGAGGCTAAGTATGAACATGAATGGGGCCTGATTGGGGGTGCACAAAGGGCTAACCGGTCTGATTTTTTGGCCTATGCAAGGGTCGTGCATGGGGCTGAAATAGAAGCCTGATTAGATGGCCTTAAAGGAGGACAGCAAGGGGATGTCTTTGAATGTATAACAGGCTGGATATGAGGTCGTTTAAATGGCCAACAATGGGGCTGTTTGGGGAATGTCTATGGGGTTGACAGCAAGGGGTCTAATTGGCTGCCTAAAGAGTGGTCTAAGCGACAAGCAATGGGAACTGACTTGGGTGATTGAACAAGGCCTGATTGGGGACAGTAAAGGGTGCTCTTTGGATGGCCTAAATAGAGTGCACATGGACCTATGGAGTGGGACAAGTGCTGTGTGGGTGGCAGAACTGGGGCCGAACATGGGCTGTTGCTAAGGGCATTGAATGAAGGGGGAATGGAGGAAGAGGAGGAGGAGAAGGAGAACTTAAAAGATTACATCATGCTCTTCCTACCTTTTTTTTTGCTGTAGGTTCTGCTGAAGATGGAAGGGTGGTTGCATAGGGCCTGCTGTTGCCTCTATTGAAGAGGAAAAGAGGGGATTCCCTCTTCTTCACTTGGCGCACAGAGGGGACTGGAGGATGGGGTGCTTGGTCCTTTTTCTTATTGTGTTGGTGTGTAAGGAATCTATGGGAACCTCGAGAAATAATTCTTCTTTTTATGTAATATTTGTTTTGAAAAAAAGTTTTGTTTTTGTGTGTTTAAAATATTGACATCTGAGTTTTTTAGCAAAATAGGTGATAACCTATAAAGATACTAGATAGTCGGGTGATATTAAAAAAGTATAGCACTGAGGTTCAGGTTCTGTAAAAATATTTTTGACCCCTCTCTTTTAGATGGTGAAAGTATCCAATGTTTATTTATATCGAGCAACTGCTCGAATACCCTTGATTAACTGCCATAGCAATCTATTTCACGAGAGCGTGCACATCCACAATATATAAAGAACACAAAGAGTTCCGACCTTTCGGTCCCGATAAGATGCAAACAAGTTTGATTAAATTTTATTTGAAGTTGTTTTATGTTTTGATTTGAAATGTTGATTTTGATGTGGTTTAAAATGTTGATTTCAAGTTTGAGTTTGAGTTGTTAACTTCATATTTCAATTTTTACTTGGATTTGAATGTTGTTTGATTTGAGTGTGTTTGAATTGTTTGGATTACTTGTTTTAATTTAATTGGTTGATGTTTGTTTTATTTTTGTTTGAACTTGAAATTTTAGATGTGTTGAACAATTTGGCCTGTTTAAGTTTGTTTGACATGTGTTAAGGCACTTTTATAGTGTTTTATTATATCGGTTGATGTTTTAACACTAATTTGGGTGTGTTCAGTATGTTTTAAGTGTTTTGAAATTTGGTTCAAATTGATTAAGCTTGAACTTCTGGTTTTTAATGATCTAATTTCACATGTTTTAAGATAAATTTGAGATGCATTAATGTGATTTTAATATGTTTTTGACAATTGGTTGTGAATTAATTGATTTGCACTTGCTTAAGCAATTGAATTCCAATCGATTAAGTGCATCGAATGAAATTTTCCAAATTGTATTAAATCTAATTTTTGTTGAATGTTAAGGATTTAATGACCTATTTTAAATGTATTTCAAGGTTGGTTTGAATGTATTTTAAGATCTGATTAAGTTAACTTCAGATTTGGTTAACTCTTGTTCGGTTTGCATCATTTCCAGTTTGTCGGGCTAGTGTCAATGCTTGGTCACATGCTATCAACTCGGCACTTGAAATGTTCATGTTAAAAGTATTCTATGTCAATTCAGATGTGGCAGCTCATATGCCATGTTCATTGTTGTCTAAGCTGAATGTATGCAAGTATATGTCCTTCCCATGGTGTAAAATCTCACTTGACTGGGAAAATTTTGGCAGCATGCCAACTTGTTTTTCGATTGGTGTGAAATTTTTACTCATCCTACGTGGCATAGTCTTTTGACTTTCCACGTAGTGGAAAGAATCCATCTATAATAGGAAGTGTGTCCTATGCCTACACCTGGGTCAACATACCGGAAAATGTGTCTAGGCTAGCCGCCTAATGGAGTGCCCAATTGTGGACTAACTCCTTATTTAATTTTGACAATTCTTCTTCAAATTTAGTTAAGTTTTATTTTAAATGTCCAAAGCTCATTGGGCCAGCTTCGTGTCTCATGGCCTTAAAAGGCTGGCTTCATCTCATGTTTGTTCGGTTGGCCCAATTCAAGCTTCATGGGCTCTGGTGGCCTGTTTTGCACTTCCATGGCCCGGTTGGCCTGATTTGCACTTTCACAGCCCAGTTGGCCTGATTTGCACCCTATTTGGACTAGAATTGAGAGCCACTTTTTCAAACCCTTGACCCATCATGTGAGCCAAGGGGGATTAGGCCATCACCCTCAACCTAGTCCTCACAAGGACCTGTTGTAGCCTGTAGACACGCAAATTTTGCCTATTTGAGGAGCTTAAGATTCATGTTTTCTTAGAAGTAACTTGAGTTTTCCAATAAACAAACTGGATCTTCGAGAAAATGGCCCAAAAATGAACTCTGGAGGAGAAGATGATCCCTTTGCTGGGTCACCTAGGCGACTCAGTCAATGGGTCATTTCCCAAATCTGTCCGTTCTGACGGTGGTAGGTGGGGTGTCAAGTACGATCAGGTACGGGAAGCATCCCAGTCAGTGGGTCGCCTGTCGAAACAGTGTACGGACTGAACGAAGTGACTCACGAGCGGTGCACGCTCGTCCGGATGGTCGGGATTGATCGGACATAGGTGACCCGTCAGACGGGATGCCTGCCACTGTAGCAGGCCCTAGACGGCGGTCGGACAGCTTTTGGTGCACGCGCATTTAATGGCATTTATGGTTTCGCAGGTGACCCGCCAATTGGGTCGCCTAGGCGACCCGGCAGATGGGTCATGTTCTGTTACGGATGACACCTTTTATGCCTGAAATGCCCTGTGGCCCTTTTGCCTATAAAATGGGACCCCCTAACCACTTTTTCAAAGGTTGGAAGAGTGTTAGAAGGGGGAGAATGTTTCAAGCTCTCAAGAGAGAGCCCTAGAGAGCTTCAAGCCATTTCTATGCTCCAAGCTTCATTGCCGAAGAGATCGAGAGCTCCCCACTTCCATCTGCCTCCGTAAATCGACGTTATTTATTCTGTTTCTTCATCTGCATCCATTTTGAAGCTTCTCAAGCTCCTACATCCGAGGGAAGATTATCATCTACATCCTAGGAACTTCCGGGAGTCGTCATCAAGCTTTGAAGGCCATCCGAAAGCATCGTGGAAGCATCCAGGAGCAAACCAAATCCTAGTGTAGGTGGCAACCCATCTGCCGGGTCACCCAGGTGACCCCCCTACTGGGTCGCCTAGGTGCCCCCCCTGCTGGGTCGCCAGGGGCTCTAGATTGCCATTTTTTGGAGCTGAAACCCATTTTTCTTCCCCCATCTCCTAGCATTACTTTGTTTATATGTTTTCCATCATAGATCATCATTTCCATTTGTGGTTTTGGTTTATCCCTTTTGCAAGATGCTTCACGATTTTAGTTCTAATTCAGTTTTACTTGTTTTCGTGGCTTACTTGCTTTTGTAGGAACAACTAAAGGCGCTTCAAGCTCTTTCTTCTCTGCCGGCCGAAAAGGAAGAAGATGGAACCCATAATCTCCCAACACGATCTCTCTGTTTTGGTACGCTTGGTCATTTTCTTTAATACTTACATTGTTTCTTGTCTTTTACTCTCGGAGCCTGCGGTTCCTAGCGACCACACACCAACATCGACCGGAGTCAGAAGTCGAAAGAAAGAAAGAAGAGGAGTGGCGTTCGTTGTTCTAGCGGGAAGGAAGAACCGGCTCAGATCGGGCGTCCTCATAGCCTTGGTCTATTGCACTTGTTTGTAGCACCTGTTACAATGTGGTCATTGACATAACACTTGACCGGATCATGCAACATCTCATCAAAGATCTTGGTCATGGATCATTGATCTGCATTCTTCAAACCGAATAGCATCCATTTGTAGTTGAAGATTCCCTTGGGCATACGAAATGCCGTAAAGTTCTTGTCCTCCTCTGACATCAAAATCTAGTTGTAACCGGATGATCCATCGATGAAGTATAGAGCTCCATGTCCCATGGTCACATCCACCATGTTCTCTGAAATTGGCAAAGAAAAGTCATGCTTTCGGGCAAGCCTTGTTCAGGTCTCGGTAGTCTATGCACAACTGAATCTGCCAATTCTTCTTCTTGACAGGGAAAATGTTAGCAAGCTAGATTGGATAAGTGCAAGGCTCAACGAAGTCCATGTCTCTAAGCCTGTCGACCTTTGCGGTGACCTTGAGTTCCATATTGGCACGCATCCGTTGCTAAGCTTGCTTGACTAGTTTCACAGTCGGAAGGATGGCAAGGTTGTTTACTGCCACCTCAGGAGCTAATCCTGGCATTTCATTATAGGACCAAGCAAAGCAATCCCTATACTCTTGAAGAAGTGTTCTGTATTGATTCATTTCTTCCTCAATGAAGAGGGCACTGACAAAAGTCAGCCTGGGGTTGTCTGGAGTCCCCAAGTCGATTTCCAGAAAGTCAACAACCGTAGCCTAGCCACTATCTTCAATTTCCTTAGGAGCTGGCCGGAGGTCCATGAACTCAATGCCATCTCCATTTTCTTTCTCATCAGGAGGGGCTTCAACCTGCACAGGGGAGGTAGAGGCTTGCTGTGGAGTTGGCTCGGTGACAGTCTTTTGGCTGCTACCAAAGCCCTGGATCAAAATTTCTTTATCATCAAATGATTCATTAAAGACGGGAATGGAACTACTAGGCTCACTACCATGCTATATACTAATCATAGTCACGGTATAATGAACTGTTGCCTCATAGTCAGAGTCATATGCTAGGCCAGATGCTTGCTGGTTGTGTTACGATCATCTTGAGGATTACATATGTTATGGAAGGCACGTGCCTTCTTTTGGGACTGCCTTTGGAGAATTCCCATCTTCCGGTACATGTGGAGGATACTAGGGGAGATTCTAGGTGATGGTTGAATCTTCACAGACTGGGAATCTGACTGGTCAGGCCAACCAAAGTCATCTTGCCGAGCTTGCTTCTTTATCACCTTGGCTATATAATATGTCAGGACAGGGCCTGGCGGGTAGGAGACCTTGAACATCATGAGTTTTTCACTAGTACTTAGCTCACGGTCCCCTGTCAATCACAACAGATCTTGGGGCATGCAAATGCTCTTCTCAATCTCCCTTGTGATGGAATTGGCATTGAAGCTAACCGGGCGCCACTCTTTACAATATGCCTGGGTTGTGGGACCCTACAATTTCAATGAAAGCTGCAGCATCTAGGCCTTGACTTCATCAATCTAGATCTCATCATCCTGAGAGTCTTCAGCCTCCATCTTTTCTTTTCCTTTTATTGAGCACTGGTTTTAGTGGCCCGATCTGAAAGTATGGGATAGCGTCAGCAAGGTGACACTCGGCAATCTCAAAGGGGGATTGATCAGTCTCAACTTTGTACTACCTCCCCTCCTTGTTGGATTTTATGCACTGGTGGAACGAGGATAGCATGTCACAATTGGCATGAATCCAAGAGTGTCCCAAAAGTTCTCTGTATGTTGTGTCGGCAACAATGATGTAGAAAGTGGTCTTGGCCATCAGACCTCCTACATTTAGTTCCACATCAACTCGGCCCAAAGCTTCCTAGGAGCCTTGGTTGAAACCAAAGATGGTTACTCCAGGAGCTTTCTGTAGGTAAGGTGTTAGGAACAGGGCCCTGATGTCTTAATGGGCATGAGATTGCACGCTGAACAGGCATCAATCATTATTTTTTCTATGATTGTGATGGTGAGGTTGGTCGAGATGTTTGGTAGGGTGAATTGCTACACCACAAAAGCCTATAAGCAAGATTCTATTTTGGGACTATTGGCATCACATGATACTCGTCCCTCCTTCGATCAACAATCATTTATATAGGAGTTACATCAATGTGATCCTGACCAAGTCCTCCATGTCATTAAGATTGTAATGGGTGATAAATGGCTTGCCGACTGTGGTTTTCAATTTAGTGTAACCCAAGCTAGCCATTCCCACACTGGTCATGGGACAAGTTCACCCAGCCCAACTTTGGGTCAACCCAGTCCCCCTTAACTTTCAGCTTGCTCACCAACCCATCATTCTCCCATCTGAGTGCCATGTGTGCACCCCCGGTGAATTTCTCTCCACCTGTTTCTTGGGATCAGGAAGCCCTTGAATTTCCCATCCCTAGGGTCTATATCCCTTCATCACAAATGCCAACCTACCATCGCTACAATGGCTCAGGTGACCCCTTTGCCCATGTCATTGATTTCCTGAGCAAATCATCTCGATGGCTAAATGATCATAGAGCTCTTGCTTTTCTTTTTAGGTGATCTTTAGATGGTGTAGCCCTAGAATGGTTTTTTTCATTTGGGGAAAAAGAAATGTGAGATTTTGAAATTGTCAAGGAAAAATTCTTATGAAGGTATGGTTAGGCTATACAATAATTGATGAAGAAAAGGTGGAGATGAAATTTACACAATCTCTTGATAAATTTAGGCCCATGGCTAAGAAGAACATTGATGTTGTGCACCAACCTAGGAGCTCTCCCCCACTCTATTTACATCATCATCATTGGTCGACTCCTCGACACCAGTTGAATATGCCACCTATGCCACAACCTCAGCCAATCATGCAACCATTGTTAATGGCACAACCAACTATGTATAATCAAGTTCCTCTTGTTGATTGTGTAAATACCACATTTCCTAAACTGGCTCCCCAGCCTTCGACTCCACCAACATTTCAAAACCTCCCTTGACCAATCATCCAACCTTTGGCTCCACAGTCTACTTCACCAATAGCCCCTCAGCTAGCCACACAAGCCTTGGCCCCTCAACCAATTTCACCAACAACTCCTTAGCTCGAACCGACTGAACAACCCTTGGCTATTCAATCAATCTCTCAAAATAGGGTTCACCCTTAGTCGGTTAAGGCACTTGTTTCTTCTATTGCTCTTGCCTTGGCAGAGGAACCAGTCACTCCTATCATTCATGCTCCTACCCTGGTAGAGGAACCAATCAATTTGATCATCCCTGCTCCTACTATGGTAGATGATTTAGTCACTTCAACTCTTCATGCTTCTGCCCTCGCAGAGGAACCGATACTCTGATCATCCATGCTCTTGCCCCAGCAGATGCTTCAATCACTTCAACCATTTGTGCTCCTACATTGGCAAAGGAATCAACTTCTACCACTCAACATGTCATTGCAATATCTCAAGATCAAAGTCAGCCAGTAGGTAAGGTTGAACCAAACCCTTCTATTCCCTCTTCCCTAGAACAACCTGAGGAGAAGCTTATTTTAGAGATTTTAGATGAAGAAACCACAAACTTAGTTAATTGTCAATCCAATGAATGACTAGGCATGGATTTGCTAGGCATTGATTAACTTTTGCCATCATTAGAATTGATCCCTGAAGTTGGGTAGATAGAATTGACCCCTGAATTAAAAAATAAGAAGATAGAATTAGCCAGCAAAATGGGGAAGGAATCTACAAGCCTCTAGATGGACGCAGACCTTAGCAAGGAGATACTGGGACCTCCTTTAGCTAGGCAGGCAAATTCCTTAGCATTCATCTTAGGGCCACGACCCATATCACATTCTCCCCATAATCAACGATCAGGCCCATGGGCCCACAATTCCTCAATCCTAGGGTCACAACCCTTTCTTTATCCTTCTTGCAATCATTGATCGGGCCCATGGCCCAGAATATTTCAATCTTAGGGCCACATCCCATGCTTCTTCCCATTCAATCTGGCACTTATGTCCCTTTCTTAGGCTCTTACACTCCTTTTCCTCAACTGAGCCCATGTGCCCCTTTCCAGCAGCCAGGCCTATGCGTCCCTCTTCATCAACCAGGCCTGTATGTCCCTCTTCATCAACGAGGCCCATATGCTCCCTTCATACAATTGGGCCCATGTGCCCCTTTATCCAACTAGGCCCAAGCATCCCTTTCATAAAACGGGCCCATGTGCCCCTTTTCATCAACTATGCCCGCGTGCCCCTTTCCTTCAACCAGGCCCATGCACCCTTTTCCGCAACCAGGTCCATGTGCCCCTTTCCTTCAATTTGGCCCACGTGCCTACAATTCTCTCCAATCAGGCCCACGCACCCGTAATTTTTCTAAAACGGGACTGCGTGCCCACAATTCACCTCAATCGGGCCCACGTACCCACAATTCACCTCAACTGGGCTCCTGTGCCCATAATTTTCTACAACTGGACCCATGTGCCCAAATTCATTCTAAATCAGGCCTCCATAATCACCTTTCATCAACCTCGGGCACACATGCCTGCACTCCTTTAACTTCTGGCCCGCATGCCCCCATTCCTTCACCATTGGGTTCGCATGCCCAAACTATGAAATTGGGGCCCCATGCCCCCACTTCTTTAATTTTTGTTTCACACGTACATACCATTCAATGGCACCCGTGAGCCCATTAGAAATCTCAATTACAATCAAGCTCTCGATCACCTAAATCGGGTCCACATGCCCACTCCTTTCGTTGAGTCCCTCAGGCTCAACCTTCAATCGGGCCCTCAAGCCTATCACCATTATACGGGACCTCGAGCCCATCAACATCAACTTGGCCCTCTATCCCACATTCAACTCTTGGGCTCGTGTGCTCCTTGATTCCAACCATTCCTGAGCCTTCAAGCCCCTTCTCAACTCTCAGGCCCAAGAGCCCATTTTAACTCACTTTTATTTTCAAGCATATTTCTTTCCTTTTTGAATTCTCTTTCCTTTTCAAATTTTACTTTCAACAAAAATTAAGGGTAGAGAAATTTCTTGGGTGATATCACAATCTTTGCCTTCTACATCATTAATCTTGACTCTGCTATGCCAAATTGGATCCTCCACATCTTTCACTTCACCATATGACTTTGACTCTTCGATCTGATGAAATATGAAGTATATTAAAAGTGGAAGCAATAAGGCAAGGCAAGCACAAGCAACGTCATCACCAACAGTGAACTTCTTCTTCTCTTATGTATTACATGAATTTTCATTCATCATCGTCTTGTCATTTGCAAACCTAATTTTTTTGAAATATTTTAAGTCTCACATTTTTATTCAAACATGCAAGGCATAACTGGAAATAAATTTGTGATTGACAATATCTATAACTATTTTTTATCAAAATAATTTTTTTACATTACAAGGCATGTTAACAATTGAATCACCCATGGAATGTAATCTACCTCAAAAAATGGAGAGTACTACCATTATGACTTGAGTCCACATGTCCTATGTTGTTCTCTAGAATTCAAGGGTGGATACCATCCCATACACAACACATCCCAATCTTAGAATCTGGATGACCTAACATCCAAGAGAAGCTAAATAAGGCCTAGAGATAGAAAGAAAACCCTCACCCTATTCTCTTCTATTTAGTCCAAGATAGGTGAAGGAGACTTTAGGGAGAGAGTATCAAAAGCAACCACTGCCTTAGTAGAAGACCATCTCAGAAGGTCCAACTTCTCAAAAGAAAGAACAAAAAAGGGTGCCAAAAGATGGACAATGAATCCCAGACGTTTAAACAAGTATGGGCCTGTCTGAAGGAGTACCCAAAAAATGTAAAAAATAAAAAAGGTGCCAAGAAATGGGCAATGACCCCACAAGTCCAAACACCTGTCTGATTGTGTGCCATAAAAATAGGTCTGTCAATAAAGAATTAAAGACCTGAAGAGGCCGAACCCCAATGGGCAATTGGGTGTAAGTAGAGAAATCTCTCTCAACATCTCCAAAGCCTATCAAGGACTTTCTTATCAAGTCTTCATTCTTAACCCCTAGGGTATGGGTGGACCAACTAAATTTAAACTAGAGTTTGGTGATCAAAGGTTGAAGGTCAGAATGATTCTGGGTAAGGGACCCCTTTCTTGCACATCGTGTCTACCACCGAACTTAGAATAACAACTAAGTGATGATGACTTTTGTCAATACTGATTTTTCTCTCCAAAAAAAATTGAATATTTTTAAAACTTCAAAAAAATTGGATAGTTTCAAATTTTTAAAAAATGAATATTTTAAAAATAAAAAAAACTATTTTCAAAATCCAAAAATATTTGATTATTTTAAAAAAAACTTTTTTAAAATCTAACAATAGTTTTCATCACCATGTTTGGTTTAAATTTTCGTTATTACATTTATGTTTACTTTTAGTCTCTTATGTCTCATTTTTTTCATTGTATATTCATGCTTTATTTTTACACCGTTAAGAAGGTTATCAACCACTCGACAAAGGTCAAGATAGATTGTAACTTGCAGGGGGATAAGCCATATTGTCATTTTAATCTCCTTTTCTTAGTGCTTCAGGCACGAAGAACAAATGAAGGGAACTTTACACAACATGGCAATGCTTGCCACTTCCCTCTATTGAGGATTCTTAGGAGGAGGTGTCATCACCACCTCTACCTCAACTTTGCTGAGGAGTTTACTTTGCAAGACTTCAACAAGGTAATGTTCACCACTTCTTTCCCTTGAGGATTCTTAGAAGGAGGTGTCACCATAACCTTGGTCTCAATTTTGCTGATGAACTTTCTTCAACAAACAAGCACTCTATGTCCTCATTAGGACACATGAACTCTTTTGTGAGAATGTATGTCATCACATTGCAAACTCACCACTATCATTTTCTTTCTTTGCATATATTAGGTGCATTACTACTTATTTATGCATTGATGTTGAAGACCATGAGTACGAAGAAGACCATACCCGAAATCCCCTTCAACAAAATCTACGATGGTCAAGTCATTCTTCATGCTCACAGATAAGCCAAAATAAAAAATCAAGGAACAATGGTTACCGATTGGGTATCCTAACCTCTGATGTTCAATCTATATCTTCAAGTAGTTTGTTAAGTAGGTTTTAATTTTTTTAAGCCCAGCATGCATCATATATTTTTGCATTAGTTCCATCGCATTCTTGCTCATCATCTCTACATCTCTCTATAGTCATCACTTTCTCTGGATCCCACCGTGCCTCTTCATGCCATTATTTATCCCAATTCTGATGTTTTCAATATCCCACCATGTCTTTAGTCCCACTGCATCTGTCATCTATCATAATCGCCTTGTGTCCCACAAACATCTTTCATCTCTATCCCACCATGGCCTCCTACAACACTTTCTTGCTATTTATCCCACTATGTCAATTAACCCATTTTCAACACCATAGGCACCCATTTTGTTCATCATTCTCATGCCACCCTTATTATCATAGTCTATTGATTATGCTTAAATATTTGCCTTTTGGAATTCGAAATCATTCCATTCCAAATTGAATCATGTTTCTTGGAAAACTTAAACAAATATGAGAGCCTAAATATGCTCGATTGGTATTCTTGTAGTTTACAAAATGAATCTTTTTAAACCTTAGCCCATCACTGCACAGGAACACCACAAAGATCAGGTTACTAGCTGATGTTGAACCTACAAACCCATGATTTGGGGACTCCCCACTGCGTTGGGGGTTGGCTACACTTCTCTCATGCCTATGGCACATCTTTTACCAAATGAATGTAAGAAGGCTTGACCAAACATGGCAATAATCTAAGGAACCTGAAGAGATTTGCTTTGCCGAATCTAGTCATTGAGTGTGTCTATATCTACACCTTGATGCTACCTTTTTAGTCCATCACTATTTCACTCCACTACATTTCATTACAGTTCACTTCGCTTCATTACGTTTCTTTACATTTCACTTCGCTACGCTACATACCATTCCCTTGCAAAGCTGACATCAAGGTGAGGCAAGCTGTAGACATGCCAATTTTCCCTTTTTTGGAGCTTAAAACTCTTATTTCATTGGCAAAATCCCTTTAGGACCATTAAAATCAAGCTTAACCATACTTTTGGACGAGCCAAGGAGCTTACTGGAAATCTAAGGATGAGTTACGGATCCCTAGGTGAATCCATGTTTACCAAGTGATGGCCATTGTGTTGTGTCCTTTCATCAAGTCATTGTATGTTTTTTTGCTTACCGTTAGAGTTTACTGGATTTGTCCCATTGTTGTCGACAACCCGAGTCATATGGGTTGCCAACGGCCTTTTTGATCATTTCAAGTTCTCCAGGTCATCCTGGGCTATTTCAGGTATATTTTCGAGCTTTCCAGGTTCCTCCCGTCATTTTCGATCGGCAACCTGAGTTATACAGGTTGCCACTGACTTTTTCGATCATTTCGAGTTCTTCGGGTCATCCCTGACTATTCTAGGTATCTTTTTGAGTTTTTCGGGTTCCTCTCGTCAGTTCTGGTCAGTAACCTGAGTTATACGGGTTGTTGCCAACTTTTCTAATCATTCTGAGTTCTTCGGGTGCGTAGGAGAGAGACTTGAACGCGCCCTCACCCGAGGACATGATTTGCGTGCCCCAGGCGGGGACGTGGTGAGCGTGCCCTCACCCGGGGACATGGTGACCGCACCCTCACATCAAGACATGGTGAGCACACCCTTCCCCGAGGGCTCATCTAGTTCTGGAGATCCGATCTCCTGCCCCATTTTTTGACTTTCCAAAGAGATTTTGGAAACCTCCCTTATGAAAAAATGTGTATTTTGATCACACCCCCGATTCGGTAGTGCATCCATTTTAGAAATTTTCATTTTGGAAACTTTCCAAATCGACTTGGCCAAGATTCAGCAGGTCGCGACTGAACGCGCCCTCAGCCGGGGACATGGTGTGCACATCCCTAGGCGGGGACATGGCATGCACGCCCTCACCTAAGAACACGTCAAGTTTATTTCCTGAGTTTGCACCAATTTGCTTCCTCTATAAATTATGGCCATGGGGGTATGATCAAGGATTCCTCTTCTTATCCTCCAGCCACCCTAGGCTCGTCCCAACCTCTCCAATTTGTCCTTTCTTCATCTAGTGCCCAAAAATCATCCCGAAGTAAGAGAGAAGCCGATCTATGTTCTGAGATGCTGCTGTGCTGATCATCGGCTTCCACATAATTCTTTGAGCTAAGAAGAAGTGTTTCTTGTTGAGCTCCCTTTCTTCTCCATCAAACGGTGATCAATTCTGACATCTCTACGGCTCGTGACAGCTTCTACACCAGTGCTGCGCAGATAGATAAGTAGTCTCCTCTACTCGATCATCATACATTTTAATATCAATCAATTTTAATACACTTACTGGTGAATTCAGCCTATACATTCTTCATAGAAACTATTTCCCGGTGAGTCATCTTTTATTTCAAATAAGAATCATTTAATTTTGATATCTTTGGTGCCCATACCACTTCCTACATCGACGTTGTGCCGGTGGTTTTCAAAACTTCACTATCCAATATCCAACTTATCAGGTAAATTCAGATCACCTTATCTAATTTTTTTTCATATTAAATAACCCTTTGCAAGTATTCTTCATTTTATAACAAATGATAGTCCACTCTGACTTCCAGATTGTCTGTGGTGATCGTTTCAACAAAGTCGTGCACTCTGGTAGTGTTTCCAATTTCCATTCACTTCCATAATTTCTACAAGTCTTTACGGGCATATTCTAGAGAATTAGTCAATAGTAGAAATCTTTCTCTATAAGTTCTCTGTCCATTGAAACAAAAAGAACTCAATTCCGATATCTGTGGTGCCCATGGTGAGCTTTGCATCGAAATCATGCCAGATAGTGTCAATGCACCCTCGGAACAAGGGTTTGCATACCGTGTCCTCAACCTAGGGTTTGCCTATTGCACCCTCAAATCCAGGGCACGTCCACACCTGAGTGTTGTTTGGCCAGATCGGTGATATCTTTCCCGTTTTAGCTCCGATTTGAGCCATTCATGTTTCTACTTTTTCATCATTCATCTAGCATCATTTATACATCATTTTTATTTAGTTTTTTCATCATTTCATATATCATAGAAAAACAAAAAGTGGGGTTAGGGCTAACCCCAAAACTAGTGAGTTTCTTTTCGATTGCCATTTTTCATGCCACATGCTTTATAGTTGCTATGCTTCACTCAGTTCTAATTCTTCTTTCACTTATTTTATTATTTTCTTGTCTTCTAGTTGCACAGGCACATCAAGCTAGCATTGATTGAGGACTCTCCCTCATCGGCTAGTCGACGAGGAAGAAGGCTGACCCTGAACTTCGATCTCCCGTGCTAAGGTACATGGTCACTTTCTTTTTATTTTCATTACATAAAGTGGAGCTCGTGGCTCCTGGGGACCACATATTTCAATCCTTTCATGTTTTAAGTTTTTTTGTTCCGCCTCACCCTCCTCCCACACGACCCGAACCATCTTGCCGGTGCTTGAGCGATGCCGAGAGATGAAGGTTTGAGGATGAATGTGGCTGTAGGACCGAGTTGAGAGCTCTTTAGCTTTACTTCCATTCATTTCTCATTCCCCCTTGAGGTGGTGATCCGGATACGACAAACCCATTTTCGGAGTTGACACTACACACTCCAAAGACATGACCATACACCCTTAAAGGCCAGAATGGAACTCATGCGCCCTACCCTGGCCTGTTTGGGTAAAACGCATGCAAAAACTTTGGAAAAGACCCAACATCGATTCCAAGCATTGAAAACTTGAGTATTACCCATGGAACAAGAGTTTTAAGCTACGAAACTAAGCCAATTTTGTGTGTCTACACCTACTATACCCAATAATCTTTGTGGTTGAAGCCTATTTAAAACAACTACTAAATTTAAATTAAATATGTTATTTAATAATAGATTTAACAGCATTTTGATCATAAAGGGTACAACTACATCCCATGATCTCAGATAACTTTTGGAGTATCTCATCTTCATTAAGCCTTTCCATCATCTGTTAGCATATAGATATAAACTCTCATCCACCCATTGTCTATGTCAAATTAATTAAAAAACATATTTTTTGGAGTACTATCTCAGGCATTCACTCTCATTTACAAAGAGAGAACAATCCCTTGTTGTCAACTAATTACCTCTACTAGGATTCCCTTGTAAATGATACATTAACTAAACTAGACCATTGTCTCTAGAATCCATAAGTAGTCAAAGCATAAGATATGCCTAATTAAACATCTTTGGTGACTCAAATCAAAGCTGCAACCATCCAATCATGAGGATCAAACATCCTGATAGATAGTTAGGTAAGATATCATTAGTGTTTCAAAGTCAATCAATTTAGTCAACTCAAATGACTAATGAGCTCCTAAATGTATATCTTAATGTCTTCACACTAATGATCAATGACATTGGTCATTGTCATTATATGAGAAGATATCACATACGCTAGTTTATCTAGATCCTTAATGTCCTATTGTGGACACTCAGTTTTGTTAAAAAATGGAGAGTCATTATCCCAATTCAATTCCTTAAATGCCATTTTTATTTAAATCCTCACTATTCCCTTTGCAAGACACCGTCTTGTGTCGACAAGGCCTAATTAGAAGTGGGATAGCCCATTTAAGCCCATTCCCCCAACATTCTCATTTGCATTATATTTATTTCATGAAAATGATATTGGACGTCTAGAAATCATAGAAGAAAAATGTTTTATTAGATGGCATCCAATCTTGTAGGAAATTCAAAAATCTCACTTGTGTGCCCTCTCCTTCCTGATAGCGAGAGCATATCCACCCCCTTGTTTAACTCCTAAGATTTAGGGATTACCGATGATAGGAGAGCCCATATCAGATCTCTATAGGTCAGGAGGGAGTCATATGAGGGGAAGGGTCCTCCGGCCATCTCTTCTATTTTTGGGGAGCTAAAATAAAAAAAAAGAAAGAGAGGGTTACGGCAAGGCTGGCAGGCAACCAGTCACAGACTTCCCATTTTGCAGAGTAGAGTCGAGAGATAAAATGGGGGATTGGGAGGTCGCATGAGGGGGCGGGGTCTGCAACATTGAAGAGAACCCAAAAACAAAAGCAGAGGCAAGCCAACGGAAGAACCGAGCGTAGCATCTCTAGTTGTTTGGAGACGATGAGCACCGAGAGGAGAAGACAAAGGGCGGAGTAAGTTACCCAGCCCTAACAACCCCTGTCCATTGCCTTCTACCTTCGTCAACACCTCTCCCAATGGCGGCAACCCCTCCCGACGGCCCTTCGTGACGTCGACTACGATGAGGATCACCGCAATAGCTACTGGCCTAACTGGAGGGCTTTTGCAGTGGCCTTAATCGACACCTACGGTGGCCACAATGGGTTCAAATGGACACCTTTCACGACCCCGTCGGGGAGCATCCCATGGTGATGGTTGGAACTAATCGGAGAGAGTGAGATTTAGCGAAGAAGAAGAAGAGGAGGAGATTTTTCCAACAGCGCCTAGGGGCTCCGATGGAGACCAAACAACTGAACCAAACCTTCTCACGATTGTTCTCCTATTTTTGAGGTGGTTCCGCCTACACCTCAATGTTCTCCCGAAAATGCCCTTTCCAGCAGTTCTGGTATGACGTGGCATTCCTTATTTACTTGGGATGGTGGCCACACGCTAACATCTCCCACTCGGCCATCCATATCAAGTGATTTCCGATTATACACTCACTATTCGTGAGAATATAATCATTTCTATATTCTGAGATGTTAACAAAAAATTCTGTGTACTCCCACCATCCATGAGATACACTTTTATTCATACGTATTTTCACTATCCATGAGTTGTATATACATTCTTATGTACTCTCACTATCCGTGAGATACATATATGTTCATATACATTCATTTTTCATGAAATACATATATTTTCTTTATATTTTTACTATTCATGAGAAGTATATATGTTCATATGAACTCCCACTTTCTATAAGATACATATATATTCTTATACCATCTCATTATCCATGAAAATTCACAAATGACTCATGTTTCTGAGTCCTATTAAGCCAACATGCTTAATAAAATTTTCTGTCGAGATACCCTTTGTTAAAGGATCAGTAATCATATCACAAGTGGAGATATAACACACCTTTATTTTCTTTTTTTGTACAATATCCTTTATATAATGATGTTGTACCTCTATATGCTTTTCTTATGAGTTATTCGCTCCACTATTAATCAGGCTGATGGCGGTCTGATTGTCACAATATATCTCAATTGGCCTATCAATCAAATTGAGACCTAAATCAATTAAAATTGTCTAATCTATATGGCATAAGTAGTAGCCATAGTACAAGCAACATACTTAGCTTCCTGTGTGTATCTTTCCACACACCCCTGTTTCTTGCTACTCCAAGAAACAGCCGCACCACCAAAGATGAACAAGTGTCCCAAAGTGGACTTTCTGTCATCTATATCTGCTTCGAAATCCGCATTGGAGTAACCAAGTATTTTAAATGATTCCGCTTGGTATACTAACCTGTGGTGCAATGTACCCTTTAGGTACTTTATAATTCTCTTAACAGCTTCCCAATGTGCTAGTCCATGATTACTTTGATACCTGCTCACTAAGCTTACTACAAATGCTATATCAGGCCTGGTATAAAGCATTGCATATATTAAGCTTACAATAGCTTGAACATAAGGCATGTTAAGCGAGCCTTGACCCTCTTTGGGACATTTCTCCTTGTTTAACTACTTTTCATAAACCAGTGATGTATTTTTCGGATTGCAATTCTACATCCCAAATCTTCTAAGTATGGACCATATGTACTTTTCTTGGCTTATGGACAACAATCTATACTTCCTGTCCC
The DNA here is from genome assembly GCA_036172225.1 of Cryptocoryne crispatula var. balansae. Classification (NCBI taxonomy): domain Eukaryota; kingdom Viridiplantae; phylum Streptophyta; class Magnoliopsida; order Alismatales; family Araceae; genus Cryptocoryne; species Cryptocoryne crispatula. The sequence continues at coordinate 22,744,557 of CM069919.1, forward strand.
TCTCAATCTGGACACAAAGGACATAGGACACCTCTCCCATGTCCTTCATCTCAAATTTCTCACTAAGCTCATATTTAACATTATTCAATTTTCCTATGTCATTCTCGACGAGCAATATATTATCCACATACAAGGATAATATGATAACCATGCTCCCAGTCTTCATGACATATACACAGTTGTCCAACTAATTTGGAACAAAGCCGTGTTGAATAATTACATCATGAAATTTGAAATACCATTGTCTAGATGATTGCTTTAATCCATACAAGGATTTTCTTAACTTATATACCTGATTCTCCTTTCCTTCCACCTGAAACCCTTCAGGTTGTCACATATATATATCTTCCTCCAACTCTCTGTTGAGGAATGCAATTTTGACATCCAGTTGGTATAATTCTAAGTCAAGAAATGCGACAATTGCTAATAGCATCCTTATAGATGCAAATTTAGCAATAGGAGAATAGATTTCTTTAAAATCAATACCTACTTTCTAATTGAACCCCTTGGCAACTAACCGGGCCTTATACTTATCTATAGACCCATCAACTCGAAACTTTCTTTTAAATACCTATTTACACCCAATAGCCTTCCTATTCTTAAGCAAATCACACAATTCCCACACTCCATTAATTTTCATGGAGTTCATTTTTTGTTTCATTGCATCTAGCCATAATTCTGATTCACGCGATTTCATGGCATCGATGTAATTTATTGGGTCTATGTGATTTTCTTCATCAATGTCTATTATTAGACATGAAGACTCACATGAGTATAAATAGAAATCATCCATCCATGCAAGTGGAGTTCTAGTTCTCTTGTTGCCAATTGTAGGTATATCAGACGGTCCTTCTATCATAGTATTATGCTAATCCTCAACTATTTCTTGTTGAGATTATTCTGCTATTCTAGGTTCTTCTTTTATTGGCGGATCATTTCTAAAGTCTTCATTGTAATAATCATCATCTATAACAATTAGAGGTTCCTTCTCAATTTCATGAGGTTCCTCTTCCTCTAGATTTTCTAGCAATGTAACATCTCAATATTCAATGATTCCCTTATCCTTATGGAAGAACCTATAGCCATTTGATTTCTCACAATATCCTATGAACTTACATTTCAACGTTCTTGGTTTCAACTTATTTCTAATTTTTTTCAGAATGAGAACATGGGCAATGAATCCCCATTTCCTGAGATGACTCAGATTTGGTTTCCTCCCATTCCACAATTCATAAGGTGTGGATTCGATAGACTTGGTGGGTATTCTATTCAATGTATAACTTTCCGTGAGTAATACTTCTCCCTAAAATTTCTTAGGAAGACTAAAATGGGATACCATACATCTAACCACATTCATTAAAGTTCTAATTTTCCTTTCAGCCACACCATTCTGTTGTGGCATATATGACATCATTACATGCCGTTTAATTCCATGCTCTTGGCAATGACTCAAACTCCTTTAAGTTATATTCTTCACCTCTATCAGTTCTTAACACCTTAATATCCATACCCAATTGCCTTTCCACTTCTGCTCTATGTCTTTTAAACTAGCTAAGAGCCTCAGACTTAGCAAAAATGAGATACACAGGCATACCTTGAGTACTTATCTATAAATGTAATAAAATATTCCTTGGTATTATATATTTTTACACTTAGAGGTCAACAAATATCTGAGTGAACCAACTCTAACAATTCTTGTGATTTATGTCCAATTGTGAACGGCTTCTTAGTCATGTTTCTGACTAAGCAATGTTTACAAGGTGACAATTCTATCTTTGACAATGGCAGCATATTCATTCTTTTCATTAATTCCATTTTAGTTTTTCTAGGATGACCCAATCTAAAATGCCAAAGATCACATTCTGTCTGATAACACAAGGAATACTCAGAACTAACATTTGAATTATTTCTTTCAGTGTCAATTACAGGAATATAAAATAGATCATGTTCTGGGGAAAGCTTTCCTGTTGCATATATATCCCCATCCTTTTCAATTGACACTCCTTCATTCCATAATCAAACATCGAGGCCTTTTTTGACTAATGCTGGAATAGAGATGAGATTCTGCCAAATTTTAGGTGCATAAAACACATCCTTGAGAATTATAATATTATCCCCAAGATCCAGCCTATAGGTACCAATACCTTCAACATCAATATAGGTGTCATTTCCCATCATTAGCCTCTATTCCCCAGAATTTAATTTCTTTACGGACCCAAACCCTCTCGTAGTCTCTGCAATATGCGTAGTAGCTCCATAATCAACCCACCACTCATCTGAATTTATTAAACCTATGCCACATTCAGTAACACCGACAAATTCTTTTTTTCTAATTCCTTTATCTTCTGGGTGTAGATTTTCACTCATATTTCTATGCTTACTTGGATAGTTGGTTTTGAAATGACCAAACTTTTTACGACTAAAGCAAGCATATTTAGGAATCTTCTTGTGGTGTCAATATTGAGCTACTATTTGCATATTTAGGAATCTTATTCTATTTCTATCCTTAAAGACAACTTAATGACAACTAAAAATGAACTAGTAATTTTTAAGATTGTGGCAATCATATTCAATGAGGGTAAAAGTCTAATCAATACAGTGGTGATGAATAATTTCTTTAGAATCTTACTTCCAAAAATAGCTAAATTCTTGGCCTTAACTATCAATTCATTTTCATGTATTATCACATCTTCTCCCTCTTGCGTTCTACAGGCATCATACCAATGTAGCAAGAACTAGGTTTTCATTTCCGTGATAATGACATATCTTTCTATCATAGTATGCCATAATTTATGAGGTATCTTACAAGTTTCAATAAATTTATTGAGATCAACCTCCATAAATAATATCTTGTATTTCTTAGCTTTCTTATTATCCACTATCCATTGCTCAATTCTTTTCTTTTCCACCTCAGTGGGAGTTTCATTAAGTTCTGGAGCAATGTCCTCAATAACATATTATGTATTATCACAAGGTAGAAAATATCTAATTTTTCTATGCCACGTATCATAATTTATTCCATTCAGTTTGTCCAATTTTGCCAATTCCGTAGCAACTAACATGCTGGACAAAGGGACTAAAGAGTTTCTAAAATAAATGTAACATTGATAAGCAATAAAATAAATTTGCATGATGACTAAAATAATTAAACTAATCATTATGCTAAACAAGTTCATGTTGTTATATCTTGTAGAACTATGTAGACAATGCTTGTTTAATCACATGAACATATAAATAAATAAGTTTAATATTCTGTCGAATTACAGAAGAGTGAACATGCAATTCTGCGATCAATTGAACATTTAAATAATAAATTTCAAAAGATATGGATATAGTTAATCATATGAATAAACATACACACGTAATCATCAAGTTTGTAATATGATTAACTATGCAACGTATTAGATTAATGTAAAATATTGAAAATCACATGACAGTAAGTCATGAGAGCTTCTTGAAAAAGGAGTTGAGCAATAAATGCAAAGTTTCACACAAAGGTGATAACTTACTGCCACCAATAAAAAAAGATTCTAACCTTGAATGATGTAAGGCGTGCGCCAGCGGAGGGTAAAGGGAAGGGCGTTGTGTGCGGCCGACAGTGAATGGGTGACTAGCGGAGTCCTTCAGCGGTGAGGTGTTGCTGACAGTCGTGATCGTGCGGGTGCACAAAAGTTGAAGTGGCGGCAACACGCGGTGGCGGTCGGGCATGGCAAGAGTGTTGACGTGGAGGTTGTGAGTTGGCAGCATACAACACGTGCGGCAAGCCTCCGATGATGAAGGGACTGCGCGGGGCGGCAGGAGGTGCGGCAAACTACCACGAGTGCGTGGACGCGCACGGATGAAGCCACTGTAGCCTACTTAGTGTGGGCATGTACGGGTGAACCGCGGCAAAGTGTGGCAGCTTGCAGTGGCCAGGAGCGGCGTTGCGCATGGAGGCGATGATGGCGGGCAGCGGCGAACAAACGGGAATGGTGTGCTGGCGAGCGAATGCAACAATAGACGGCGAGGCGGCAATGGCGACAAATGAATCAACCGCTCTGATACTAGTGTTGGAACTAATCGGAGAGATTGAGATTTAGCGATGAAGAAGAGGGGGAGATTTTTCCAGCAGCATCTAGGGGCTCCGATGGAGACTGAACAACCGAACCAAACCTTCTCACGATTGTTCTTCTATTTTTGAGGCATTTTCTCCTACACCTCCGCTCCAACCGCACCAGCCTCAATGTTCTCCTGAAAATGCCCTTTCCAGCAGTTTTGGTATAACGTGTCATTCCCTATTTACTTGGAATGATGGCCACACGCTAACAGCGATGGCAGGCTTCCCACGGAGCCCCTCTGGCGGCAAGGAATCCTATAAGGGAACTCGGTTCCAGCGACCATGCTGACGGACTAGCAGCAGTATCCTTCGATGTCCCCTATGACAAGAAGCCCCGCGAGAGGACCTCCTCTGTCCCGATGGTTGCCGAAGGGATCTCCCTTCGCCACCGATGGCCACATGGGGGAGTATTGACGAAGGTTACAGAGGGCTCGGAGTCATCAGAAACTTCCATCAAGGCACCTTTGGCTGTGCCTTCTCCCTTTGACGAAGGCAGGAGGAGCTCTTGACGCCAACACTCCTCCCCGCGCCATCTTGAAGGCCTTGAGCACGGTCGCAGTTAAAGGTCTTCGCACGGCTAACCGGTAACAATGTCGGCAACGATGCATGGTGGCGGAGGCCGCTAGAGCACACCTACGGCAGCGACCACGGCCACAACGGGGGGAGACCTCTGCCATGCTTGCGGCGTTCCCTGTGCAAGAAGGCATCAAAGCCCATTCGATCACAAATCGGGATGGAGGGCTGCCAACCTAGCGCCCATCGAGTCCATGGGCGATCAGGTCTGCTAGACCACTACACCGAGGTCGGCCCCCTTTGCACACCCAGGAGACAAAAGAATTTGAAGGGGAGCTCACGGCTGCACATGCGCCATGGCCATGGGGAGAACCAGTCCTCCTAGCATCGACCGCTGCAACAAAAGTGATTCAGAGACCACTGCGCACTGTGGGGCCCCACCAGGAGAGGTGGCTGCTAGGCCGATAGGAGCTGCCGAACCGTCGGACTGCCTAGACTCGGCCTACTTGACTCGGAGCACACCTGAAAGGCCTTGACATACAAAATAAATTTAAATAAAAATTGAAACACGAAATGCCACACTAAATAAAGGGTGAGCCAAAAATTTTGACCACTTTAGGACAGCTATTTCGGGTATGTCCCGAGTAGGCGCTCCTGGACGTAGGCATGGGCATGCTCTCGTTGCAGACGGTTCCTTCCCCTAGTGCGATAAGTCAAAAGACTTAGTCACATTAGTGGTGATCTCATTTGATCGAGGATTGGTCGGCATGTTGCCGAAATTTCAATTTTTCCTCCGATCTATTGGGAACACGCACCAGGGGAAGACAAACTTTCAAACCTTTGACGTCGGCACGACATGATGTAACCCAACTTATAATGAAATGAGAATGGTTCAAACATAGACATGTGATGTTCAAACTGTAAGGAATCGTCCATAAAAAATTGTTGTAGCTGAAATGACGATTCCTATAGGTTCCTTTAGAATTTGTCTCAATTGGTACCGAACGACGAAAACCAAAAACCGATCAAATCGGGTTCAAATATACCTAATAGGGATTCATATAATACCATAGAGAGGAAGGAGATGAGCTTCTCAAGCTCTTCAAACCATTCAAGTGTCTGGTCTCCAGCAGTATCCACACGAACTTCATCCACAACAGGTTCTCCTTTTGTGCCGACCTCGAGAACTCTTCTCGAATGGAGCTCTATTAACCATGGACACCTTTTAGAGAGAGGAGGAGGTAGGGAGGAGGCTAGGGATGTGTTTTTCACCCTTGGCTTGATTGAGTTTGGTTGAAACTATTGGTATTTATAAAGAATTTTGAAATTTTTCATAAAAATCTAAAATCTCCATGAATTATGTCTTTGCCCTTGTACTTGTGGATAAGTCCTTTTGTGTGTGACCCACTAGGCCCAATGTAACCTATTTCGTTGAGGCCTAAATGAAATAGAATAATTCTATTTAATTTAATTAAATTCGTTATCCAATAACAGATTAATTAACCTACCAGTCTGAAGGGTACAAGCCACATCCCATGATCCTAAATGGCTATGGGGATAATCTCATCTCCATTGAGTCTTTCCATCATCAATTACTACATGGATATAAACCCTCATCCATCTAATGTCCCAGTCAGAAAGGAGTACGGTATCAATTGTCAACTCCTTAATATGTCGACTCTATAGGATCTTGTACTCGGAATTGGATTAATTGGAAAACTCCTTTTCCAATTATCCTATCTACCCTGGCCAGGGATTTAGAGTATTATCCTATAGGACATTCATTCTCACTTATCGAGAGTGGACGATCCCTTGTTGTCCGCTCAATTGCCTACATCGAGTTTTTCTTGTACCTAATCCATCGCTATACTGAACCATTTAAATGGTGATCCATAAGTCAATGGTCAAAGCACAAGTTCCACCCAACAAGATATCTTTGGCGACTTAGGTCAAAGGTCCAACCATGCAACCGTGATGATAAAATACCTTGATTGACAGTTTGATAATATACCATTCAGGGTTTCTAATTCGGTCAGTTCAGTGAACTTATTCAACTAATAAGCACCTGTATGCGTATCTCAGTGTCTCCACACTAATGACCAATGAGATCGGTCATCCTCATCACATGAGAAGATATCACAAACACTAGTCTATATGGATCCTTGATGTCCCATCTCAAATATCCTATGACTAGGAACATTTAGATCAAATACCTTTAGATGATCAATCTTATTATCATGATTTAATCATCATTGCATTTGATCAATGACTTCATTATGATATTAGCATCTAATAAGAGCTTATAATGAAGATTTGCTTGATTAACTGAATGAGATATATCTAGAAATGTCAAATCATATCATATATAATTCACTTGTACGGCATACATTTCTATCACAAACTGGGCACCAAACGTTAGCCCGATGGACCGAATGAGATGCGGACTCAGATTAAATAATAAAACAAAAGGATAAACATACATTCATCAAATATGAAATTATAAAAATCAGATTTTTTCAAACAACCCAAAAATTAATCTAAAATATACTTAACGCGTGGAACTAAATTCCTTAATTAAGTGATAATTAAATAACATCAAATAAAATTAAATAAACAAATTCCAATTCATTAAAAATCCATTATAATGGTCCGTAGACACCAAAAACCAAATCTCAAAATAAATTTCAAAGAACAAAAATCAAAAAAACATATTTAAACAACTTAATCAAAGGTCGCAAGTTAATTATAATGCGTTGAACATACTTAAACCAACATCGCAACTTAAAAAAATCAATGTGTTAATCATAAATCTTAAATCATATGATTTCTAATTCATTAAACTAAACCTTTAGTTCAAAACAAAATCTTAATCAAATTGAAATTCAACAAAACAAATAAATCAAACTCAACCCATTAAATCAAAACATTAATGGAGGGATCAAATTAAAAAATAAACAACTTGAAAACTCAAATCTAAATTAATTGGTAAAAATCACATCTTAATTAAATAAAATCAACGTCAACCAAATATAACGCAACGTGTTCGCATCTCATCGGGCCCACAAGGCTACGACCGTCTAGTTTATGTGTTTTATGTGGATGTGCACTTTCTACCAAACGGATTGCTATGGCGGCTAATCAAGGGTGTTCGAGTAGTTACTCGATGTAAGTTAACGTCGGTTATTCGCACCATCCGACGGAGAGGGGTCAAAATTAAATTTTCAAAGAATCTGAACCTCGGTTCTTGTATTTTTAAATGTATCATCAGACTAATTAATATATTTATAGGTTATCACCTATTTTTCTTTGTAGTCCAAAGGATATACAAAAAATCATTTTTGAAAATTAAAATCTGAGGTTCTCACACCCATCTTATGAATCCTATGACTAAGAATATTTTGATCACACTTCATGATGATTGATCTCAATATCATGATCATATCATGATTTAATCATCATTGTATGTGATCAAGGACTTCATTATGATACATGTATCTAATAAGAACAAGTAATGAATGTATGCCAACTTATTGAATAAAATATTTTTATAAGTGTTGAATCATATCAAATATGATTGACTTATATGACATATATTTCTACTAATTTTTATATGATTTTTTTATAGATTAACCTTCATTCAATTCTAATCCACCTTTCACTTGTTTCATTGTCTTTGAATAAACCAGATTCAGGGCTCCTAATATTTAACTGGCCAAGAAAGTGGAAGTTAGAACTCACACACATAATCTCCCAAGTACATAATTCAAACATATTTTCTTAATTCTTTGAATTTCATGATTTTCGGCAAGCACACACTTCATTGACCTTCTCTCCACCCTTCTTTTTCTTCTCCATATCTACCCCCAAACTAGACTTCATTTGCATTCTATCGGAAGAGGAGGAGCTAACAAGGTAGTCTAGTTTCCTACTAAAAGTCTACCCCAATGTGGAGTCTGCGAGGCACTAAGGTTGGGTTTCTCATGGAGGACATTTCATGGGGGTGGATAGAGAGTCACAAATCCTCCATCTACAATATGCAAGTAAATTGTAACAACAATCTATGATAGTAAGAAAAGTTGCAAAAATGTAAGTGGTTTAAATGAAAACTGGATGTAGATAAGAGCTCATGGAGGATAGGAGAGGATCCCAAGTCAAGGGCATTATCAAACTAGATTTGGTTTATGCATTTGGAAAAATGAGCATATGTTTTTCTAATCCATACAAAGAATCTGTATAACATTGAAATAGATTCCTCAGTATCCTAGGTCCTATAGGGGTTTAGACTTCAAAAAGTTCATATCATGTTATGTGTTTACTTTTGGGAGGGGAGATGTTTCAAAGATAGTCTAAATTGTAGAAGTTTATTGTTTTGTCTTATACTAAAGTATAATATATTGCCACTACACATGCATGCAAAGAAATGCTATAGATGAAAAAATTTGTCTAAGGTACATGCCTTAGTTAGAAAATTTATATGTTGCATTTGATAGTCCGAACACTTAGCAAAATATTTAGCTTATCACTGTAGAACAAAATATGTTGATCTTAGATGCCCTTGGATCCATTATGTGATAGAGAAGAAGCCAAGGGAGTTGGAGACGATTCACACTGATAGGAACCCTTTTGATGTTATGACAATGACTACCAAAAAAGAAACACTTAAAGTGTAGAAGTTTGGTAGCCAGGGATGGTTGACACTTGAGCTAACTGGAGGTAGACTAGATCCATGAGCACATTCCCCTTGTAAATTTAGAGGGAGAGATTCTTGAGTGGCTAGACTTGTAAGAGTCTCATGTGCCACTTAACTAGCCATGTGAGTGGCTTTAGGTTAAATAAGAAAAGAAACACAATCTCAATCAAGCATAAGGTAACAACAATAATGTCTTAATTAACACGTGACAGCAGCACTGTGGATTCATGGCTGAGAGAGAGAGAGAGAGAGAGAGAGAGAGAGAGAGAGAGAGAAGAAGAAGAAGAAGAAGAAGGGAGAAGGATGGTAGCATATTTGGGTTTCCTTGGTAATCTTTTCTTATAATTTTTGGTTTCTTAAGTCTCATATATGAATTTTCTATTAGAAGCTGGAGTGTGAGTTTTTCATTGATCTTACGAAAATTAGGTTCTCATATCATCTTTGAGAGTTGATGTTACTATACTTATTAATCTTATTAATTATGCTTAGTCCATTGGATTTTTCTCATTGTTTTCTTTCAACTATGGAGTTTTCCACATAAATCATGTGTCATCTCTTGCACTATTTATAGTTACATTAAATATTTTTCGTTAAATTTGTCTACATATTTATTCACTTTTTTTGGTCAACTTGCACTAATACACCCTTAATATATGATTTCTTGGTGGTCGCCTTGAATGGTTTCTCTATCGTCATTCTCAGTTCATGCTTCCTCAATTTCTTTTGGTCAGCCTAATATCTTCATCCAATGATAGAAGAGAAGAAGTCAAAATGTCTTGAGAGGTCACGGTGCTATTACTATTAACCCACTTCTTCACAAAGCAGAGGGGTGCTATCTCTATCCTTTTGCTTCTTCATTTCCTTGATGTTTCCAATAGGAAACCTAGGGGTGGATAGATTGGCATTCTTCGGCTGCATGTCCAAGCGGATGTCGACTTTGATATGATCATTAGAGAATGCCTGATCTTAATTCCCAGCTCCACTAGGCACTTGTCAGGCTATAGGCACTTTATGCTTTAGTAACTGGTAACATTATTAGTTATCTCTATCATTATCAATTCTAAAGTTGATATTGATAGGAACCATTAAAAAATATTTTGTTAATTGTATCAATTTTAAAATTTATAGTACGAACAAAGTATATTATGTAATACAAGTGTCAACTTGTATTAATTTTGATATTGGTATTCCAATATTTGAAAATATTAATATCAATATTAATATAATATCAAAAATAAAACTCTAACCAAACAGGGCATAAGCAATAGAGTGATTCTTCAATAGTTGGTCTAGAGGGGAAAACAAAAAAGGAAAAACAACCAGGGGCTGTAGTCAATGCGTCTAAGGGGTCCTTCATTCTCCCTCACACTCTTTAGTAGTTCTCAAACTTCCATAGCCAGAGCACAACAACCAGGGGCTTGTCCTCACCGTTGCACAATTTTTCTCTTCTAGGTAAGGGTCTGTTTGCTTAGGTGTAAAAGGAAAAACAGTGAAAAAGTTTTAGGATAAAGTTTAGGGGGAAAAAGAAATGCTTATGTTTTATTTGCCTCGTCTGAAAATTATTTCCAGTAATTTCTAATCTTTTAGTTGCTTGTAAAAATTTTCATAATATTTTAACATTCAATTTCTTAAAAACTCTTTGAAACTATTTTGAACATATGAAATCAAAACTTATAATAATTTCTTCTTTTCTAGATATCTAGGCTTGTAAAATTGATTTTATGTTGTTAATTATTATTCTTAAACTAGTTGGCACTTTAATACATTAAACAAAATATTGCTTTCTTTAAATTATTGAGATTTTAAAATTTGTATTTATACACGTATTCATAAAAATTAAATTATTAAAAATAATTTTAATTTTAAAAATAGTTATTTTAACTTAATATATATGCAAAGTGCCATTAAATTTTTAATAAATGATATTTATCAATATATATAAACAAAAAATTATAATATGCTCGTAATATTGATTGTCTACGATCGTAATGCAAACGCTCTCTGTAACAGCATGCGGAAAACGGGATACGCCACAAAATTTTGGAGGTCGAAATTCCCATCTCACATGGTCAATGTAAAAGGTTTTACATTGACTAATGAATTTACTAGCAACCAAATACAGGATACGAAAAAAGATATCCCGAAAAACTCATGCAAGTAGAGACTTTTACGGGGTGCATCATTTGGTATCGGGATAAAATTAACGGGGATAAGGATAAATCAATCCTCGTGATTAATCCTATCCTTATTACGTTTGGTTTAACTTAGAATAAGTTTAAGGATAATCTTATCCTATGTTTGGTATGTTAACAATAAATTCGAGGATAACTTTAAATTTTTATATTTTTATCTTTATTTTTTATATTATCTTATTATATTATTTATAACATATTTATAAACATCTTAACTCACTTACATATTTATATAATATATTTAAAATATTATTTAAATATATAAATAAAAATAAGCTTAAACGCGGACGGTGCTCCCCGCGGAGCCGCTCCCCACCTCCCCTTCCCGGCTAGGGGTGGACACAAAACGGTTCAAACCGAGAAACCAAACCGAACCAGCTCATTCGGTTCGGTTTGAGACCCCTTTCGGTTTGTTTCAACTTGAAAAACTTCTAAACCGATTTAAATCAAATCAAACCGTTTAAACTGACTTAATCAAAAAAATATATAAAAACTATTATAATATTATTAAAAAAAACTATTTTCGGCGGATAGAGCACCCCCCTCGCGGCGGACAGAGTACCCCCGGACCGAGCCGCTCCCCCCCCCCAACCCCCGGCGGATGCTGCTCCCCCCTCCCCGGCGGACGGAGCCCCCCTCCCCCGGCACCCCCTCGGCGGACGCCGCTCCCCCTCCCCGGCGGACATAGCCCCTCCCCCCTCCCCGGCGGACGCCGCCTCCGCCCCCGCGGACAGATCTGCTCCCCCCTGCGCTGCGCAGACGTCATATCCCCGGAATGATTTTTCGGAATCACTTAATCCAAATGTTAAGTGGGATGATTTTATCCCCGTATTTATCCCTAATTGTAGGGATAACCTGGATTAACTTAATCCAAGTTAAACTCATATTTAAGTATGTACAAAACAGGAGATTGGGGATAAACCAGGTTTATCATAGGTTATCCCCAAACCAAACAGGGCCTAAGGGTGCGTTTGATTGCCCCAAAAAGTTGATGCATGCGTTACTTTTTGGGAAAAGATAATTCAATTTTTTATTTGATTGCATGAATATGAGAGTCAAAGTAATTCAATTCACGTTGACTATCTCAAATTGAAGATTTTGGCATCTGCCAAAATCTGTTGTAAAACATTTTCTACGGCCATCATCTTATGATGGTACATACAGTACATAATGAATAAAAGCATGTCTCTACGTTAAAAACTCACTATCTTAAATAAAATTTTTTATAACAAGTCATGTCAAATAAATATTTGATAAATTCTAAATTAATTCAATTGTTTAAAAACATTTAAATTTTAATAAAAAATAAAAACAAATTTTAACTAATATTTTAAATATGTAAATTTTTTAAAGTATGACTTCTAAATAATGTTTAATCACATAATAGTTTTAATTATAAGTATTCTAACTGGAAAACACTAATTCAGAATTCATGCGGTTTATCATATAAAATAATAAAAATTTAAAAATTTATATATTTTGTAAAATGATACACAATTAAAATATTTTGATAAAAGTAAACTAAAATTTTTAATAAAATTTTCAAAAAAATACAGAAACCTAGTTAAAACAATGAACATATTTTTTTATTTTTGCTTAGAGTTGCGGTATAAAAAAAATTTCAAGAAATTTTTTTCTTATCGACCAAACAGGAGACTTGCATGGACTTTTGTTATTACTGTGGGAAGAGAGGGGATCATTGGGCAGAGAAGGAAGTTCTTGCTGCAGCTGGTTGGCTGCAGCGGGAACTTCCTCCTCCGATGGGATGAGGTGATCTCCGCTATCATGTGGAAATGGTTACATCCAAGGGGCATGCTGCATATCTCGGGTCGCCCGAGAATTCGAGAATTTCGGTGCGGGATTGGGTCGTGGTGTGCTTTGAGCTATATATCAGCTCTATTTCTTCCTTAGACAGTCGTAATACTATTAAATTATAGATATAACAAACTTAATTATAATTGATTATTGACATAACTTATAAAGGCCAGAACCATGCGGTTGCTATATCTATAGCCATTAAATTTTAATATTTACACTTTTTAAATGTTTCGATTAAACTACTCATGACATTCATAAATTTTTACTTTTTCTGGATAGCATGGATACAATCTTTGTGATTAACTTTCAAATATTAAATAATTTAGACTTGATTAATACAGAAGTACATTTTTATGATAAAAAAAGATATAATCAGTCCCAGAGAAGAAGCTAATATTGAAGCTTTCTGAATCGAGAAAGAAAGAGAGTTCCTTGTTGGCCCAGGTTTGTCAGACTTCGCGGCCTCAAGCTTCTATGTAGCATTCTTTCTTTCCGGCAAGCAAGGGCTGTCGATCAGTTGCTTCTACAAGGGTACTTGAAGGGCTATCATTGCTGTCTACTGTTGGCCCGCCCTCCGCCGCCTTGCCCCACAGAACACAATAGAGGCCGCTGAGCACCATGCCCATCCCGACCAGGCTGGGAGAGGGCACAACAATATTGAAACATGTTCAGTGCTATATTCTTACTGGTACTGTAATTGCGCCTCCTTTAAGAAGAATATGCACATATACCTTCCCCAGTGCAAGGGCACATGAAGGAGAAGAGGCTCGAAGATGGCGACCAGCAATGCAGACAGTGGGTTGAAGACGGTGCTGTAGACCGGGCCCCTCACCTTCACGCACCACATCTGAATGAACAATCCCAACGCAGAGCAGAAAATGCCCTGCCATCGGAATTTGAAAGAGTGATCAGTGCTTGATAACCGTCTGATTGATTAACTGCATTTTTGGCATGATGCAAAAAAATTTGTGGAGAACGTGCAAGATAAATTAAGAATCCACAGCCGCCAATGTTATGTAAAGATCGAACTAATGGATGTCTAGATGATTGAGTTTAATGAAAGCATAGAAAGCAAGATAATTGGGCATCAAACAGTCATGAGCAAATGAAAGTACCAAGCATTTTTGTACTAGTTAACTTAGATTTGTATGTTATTTTCTAACATTATAAGCATGCTAACACAGTACTGAGTAGTAAAATAGAAACATGAACAGATTCACTTAATCTTTATCTTCTAGTGGCCATGTTCATGGTAGATTAAGCATACATAATCAGTAAGAACATTGATGAATGAATTAAAAGTAATTATTGTGAGGGTAAACCTCATTTTGGTTCTAATATCACTTATTTATTAAGATATTTCTTATCAGGTTTGGTACGTTAATCCACCACTGGAAAAGGATCAAGTTGTTTAGCTAGATAAGCATCCAATGTATTAAAGTTGGTTTGAGACTTTAGATAACACTAGCAAGAGTCTTAGTAAGATAATTTCTCGGGGTATTCACCATTGATTTTAAGTGTTGGATGTTAGAGAGAGTCACCATGATAGAAGAGTTCATTCTGAGTGTCGGATGTTTGAGGGAGTCACCAGGAGAGACATTTTTACTCTTAAGTTTACTAGAGATTTTCAAGGGGGAGATTTTCTTCCAACCCCTCTTAGGGTAAACATGCCTACTGCCTAGGGCGCATCTAATAGGGAGTTTTGTCAATCGATCAGTTTCCAAGCTTTTATCATTTCTCCCTGCCTCTTTGTCTATATTCTAGTGTCATTTTGCATGTATTTGAGAATCTACGTTCTTCTTTATGTATCCTTAACATCAAAAAATGGTAGTTGGGATCTACTTTCCTATTCCTTTTATCATTTTTAAGACTAGCATGTCTACGGTTACTCCACACCCTCAATTCTAATCATTATCACCTTTCTTTTGCTTTCAGACATTATAATAAGAAATTTCTAGTTTCTAATTGCTCAAAGATAAGAACACTTTGAGCTCTTATTTCTCATCCGGCCGAAGATGGGAAAACTAGGATCAACGTCACAACTCTTGTTCATACGGGTCAATCATTTAAATTTGTTCACACAGGTCAAACACGAACACATTACACATTCCCCATAATTTCTCCTCTTTTCCAATCCGATTAGTCATCTACACTATTGTTGCAACCACGGTGTGACTGCTAGTACTCAGTGTTCTCCATCATTCAAAGGTGCTTCTACCTCATAAGCTTTCTTCTTGAAGGTGCTTCTCTTAAGCTCCACGATCTCCCCTTTCCATTCAGTTCCCTCGCGAACCACAAGTTACTTATTACTTTCATCATTGTATTTCAAGTTACATTGCACCTGTTATACATTTATGTCTGCTTGTAGACAAACACATTTAGATTCCTATGTGAATCACCTTTTGTCTTTGAAAGCACCAAGTTCCAAAGTGCTTTTATCCATAAAAGTGCCTTGATCTATGACACTTCCTTCTGTCCCCATGTGAAAATAACATTTTGGTTCCCACATGAACCTCGGCTTTGTCTGAGCCATTTTTTGTCAATTTATGGTGTCAATTTGGTCTCCATGTGGACAAACTACCCTTGCATGGCCTACACTTGGAGGTGCCCTATGCTCGGGTGTTTTAGTTGCATGGCTCTTGGTGCCAAGATGCTTCTATCAAGTTCTATGAGCTCCTCTCCACATTTGGTTCCCATGCGAACCACTTGTACCTTTCCTATTTTATTTGCAGTTTTAGCATCTTTATGCATGTCTACATAGAACTGTCTTGCATGGAAGATGCTTCCACCTTGAAAGCATCTTTTCTCAAGGCACTTATACCGAGATCCTCTCCACATTTGGTTATTGCAAGATCAATTGCACCTTTCATGCTTTATTGACTAGTTCAACATATTTCTCTCAATTCATTTATGCTATTCTTGTCTCGACGTGGACATCTCCTTGGTTACCACAAGAACTAGGGGTCCGTTTGGCAATTTTTGAAAAGTGCTTCACTTAGAAGTACCTTCTATGTGAAGGTACTCCACAATGAAGCACTTCTCTATTACTGAAGTTAAAGTTGTTTGGTATCAATTTTTTGCCATAAAGTACTTCTAAAATGAGAAAGAGCTGGACCTAAAATATTTTTGAACCACTTGTATCAACATAGGCAAAGGTATTTGAGGGATAACTTGTATCTACCAGAAAGTATTAACATCATTGGATGGACTAATCTTACATCGAACATGTCATTGAGAAGTAAAGGATGAAATAGTGGATGCATAAAAATAATATTATGTCACAACAGTATACACATGATTATAAATCAAAATAAATGTGCACGAGTATCATTGTTTTAGACAGAATATGCCAGATTTTACTAATTTCATGAGCATTACTAAAATGTATAAAAAAGACAACACCGGCGTCAAGCACCCTGTTTCGACCGGATGAGAAACCAAGCACATTTCATATAAATATCAGCACATTCTTGGAATTAACGTGTGACTCAAGCGTATATAAAAAAAAATAACATGTGTGGAAGGGGCTTTGTGTGCGGAAGGGGTGGCCGCACGGGAGCTTCCACAGAGGGGGTTCCGTGCGGTGAGCTTCGCTGGAGCATCTCCAAAAGCTGTCTATGGCGAAGGGGATCCTATTTGCTGGAGGACCGTAAGATGGAGAAGTCCGACATTGGGTGAACTGTCGCTCCTTGAGAAGAGGCTGTGCGAAGAGGAGGACCGCGCTCAGAAGTTATCAGCGGGAGGTAGCCGCATGAGAGGAGTCCGTGCGGCTTCCGGCGGAGAGGTGTTTGTATGATGTGGATTCCCAACTTCCAACTTAGGCATCTATGATTTTGACGCAACAGTATTAAATGGTAGGACGAGGCTTCGACGTGTAGGAGGACACTTCCAGAGGCTTATGCCTCTTCCACGTGTGACGCGACGTTGAGGGTTCCCGCCCAAGAGAATTAGCACGGAGGAGGAGAACAAGGAGGTGGCGGATGATGGTGGAGCGATCTATAGACGGAAGACCTCTTCCGACGCCGTCCATGCCAAGGACTGTGGACGCGACAAAGAGGAGTCTTTCGGCGAGCATTGTGCGCGACGAAGAGGAGTGACTTCTGGGGCCTTCGGCGTTGTCTTATGACATCTTCCACTCCAACAGCCGAAGACGCCTTTAAAGAGGAGACGGCATAGAGATGTGGCTTTCGGGGCGGCGAAGAGGAGACGAGAAAGAAAAGAGCGTTCAGCGCTGTATTCCGGCGTCTTCCACGCCAGCAGTCGAAGACGCGACGAGAAGATGAGCCAGCATCGACGAGCGACTTCCGGGATGGCAAAGAGGAGGAGGAAGACAAGCAGGTCGGCGCTGTCTTTCAACGTTGACGCGATGAAGAGGAGACACGTTGACGAGGAGGCTTCCCGAGTATATACGGCGCGAGAGACATCGTCCATCGGGAGTGTTTTTTCGATTTTAAGAAGGAGATATTTTTTCCTTCTCGCTTCCTCCTCTTCCACGAAGGAGAAGCTACATTTGAGTGGTTCCCAAACGAGACTAAAAAAAAGAGAAGGCATTCCAAATGAAGTGAAGTAAAAAAAGAAAAACGCTTCTACATGGTTCCCAAACGGACCCTAGTTTTCTATGTTTAAAAGTGCCTTATGGCAAGGTGCTTTCATCTTGAAGGTGCCTTGAGATGAGGTGCTTCACTCAATCACCTGACTTAACTTGCTTGTCTCAGTTCCAGTGCAAACCAAGCTGCTTGTTTTCTTTTCTAGTATGTTATTTGCTGCTTTCTAGCTTTCTTCTTGCATTCATATTGCATATTTATACATTGTTGCTTGCTCTCCATCTTTGAAACATTCTCTTTCCATTAGATTCATATTGGGTATTTGGCTCAACTAACCTATAGGTCATCTGAGGTAGGGACTCACTCTCTTCTCAAACACCTTCACTCTCTAAAAGACTTTTCATGGTGGTTACCAACCTCTCTTTCAAAAATTCTTTCTCAGCTGGCAGAGTTTGTTTCCACCAAGGCACATTCAATAATAAGATCTTTGACACTAGATCGTCACCAAGACTAAGGCAACATCATGATAGGATTTGCAGTATGTGCCCTATCTCCTAGGAAGCATCGGTTAATGAGTCCCATTACTAGAAGCATATGCCAAAATCACCACCATCATGTGATTTCTCATGATTCAAGAATGATTTGAAACTTCTTCTCTATAAATAAATGTGTCCTCTAAAGAGTAAAAGGGGAGAAAAAAGGAGTGTGCGGCCATGTTGCTCCAGCACCCAAATAAAATGAAATCCATGGCCCTTCTTACTCTGATGCACTCCTCATATGTTCCCCATCCATGACCACATTAACCTAGAGGCTTCAGTCTCACCTAGGTGCATCTACTTTTGACTTCACAAAATTTCTGATTCTTTATCCCTTGAGTATCATGCCACTCTGGCCACTTCTCAAAGTGAATTGAAGGTAGCACATGCACACCAAGATCCTGGAGGATTGTTGAAAGGTTGGTAGGAGGAGGAGGCAAGCCAGAGAAATTGTCCATCCTACATCTACAAATTGAATAGCCAATGCACAACAATGTCGACCGCATACAATGTTTAGGCACCTGACCTCCTAGTGCATCTATTAGGGAGTGTTTGAATTGTCATTTTCTTTCATGTTTCCCAACATTCCACCCATCACTTCATCATAATCATCTTCCTAGCATTTCAAATCAGCATGCATAAGTCTTAAAACCTAAAAAATGGGGTTTGGGAACCAACCAACCCAGTTTATATCCCTTTCTGCTTCAGTTTATGTCATCCTCTAATTTGTACTAGTACAGACACTTATTTATATCTAATTTCCCATCAATCTCTTATCACCTTCATATGTTGCAGCAACAATCACCGAATATGAACATGTATAAGCTTTGAGATCTTCTTCCTCGGCCCATCAAAGAAGGAGATGATAGAACTTGCACCATCTTCACACTATACAAGTCAATCTCTTTTCATTTTTTTTACATTCAGAGCCCACACATCCGTAGCAACCACAAACAACACCACACCTTTCACTAACCACTTAATTGATGCCGTCATTTCTCTCCCATCTATAGTAGTGAGTGCAATGCAGAGAAAATGTGGGTATTGAGTGATCAAGAGAGAAAAGGTTGTAGAAAACCATGTCCTAGGATGGCATGTGATATAATAAAGAAAGATATGTGTTGTTTCATGAGGGGAGTGAAAGATGGCAGTGCTAGTAGAGGGATGACTAGTAGGGGGTTCTAAGGGTGTTGGATGGGCCGAAAGAATGAGTAAAATTTGGGCATTTAGTGGGGTGTTATGAGACTGAACACCAAGAGTGGAGTGGTGTATTGTGACTAAGGGGGTTTCCGTCTAACAGTTACCCATACCTGAATCCTGATAGTGCCAATTGCTATAAAACACATGCCGCTCTAGCAATATGACACTACTCTTTATGCTTCTTCCAGCGATAGTAAGCCATTCACCATACTTGAGTTCTAGTGTTGCTTTTTTATTAGCTTCTGAACTTTTAAAAGTATATTAGACTTGATTTAGGATGTAAGGGGAGCTAAAGTCTTATAGTTGTCGGGTTTATAGCTCAAATGACCATAGAACAAATTGAACTTGATGATTATCTCAAATGTAGTTTCAAACAATTGAAGGGAACCATTAAGAAGCATCACTGAAATTTCAATATGCAATGGATTAGTTGTAATGTAAAAGATCTTAATTTTGGAAAATGATCTCCAAGCATCAATGATTTCTTGA
The DNA here is from genome assembly GCA_036172225.1 of Cryptocoryne crispatula var. balansae. NCBI lineage: Eukaryota > Viridiplantae > Streptophyta > Magnoliopsida > Alismatales > Araceae > Cryptocoryne > Cryptocoryne crispatula. Next base: position 22,764,635 of record CM069919.1, read on the forward strand.
GTAGACTCATAAGGGCCCCAATCAGACTAGCAATACTCAAAACTATTTGGTTGGAGAGAAATCCTAAGGAAGATCGTAGATTCGAACCCAAATGCCTGCAAATGCCCATTTGTACTTAGATAGAGGGGTGAATAGCTTGCCTTTTCCTACCAGGACAAAATTGTTTTTGAAGAACCATGGTGCAAGTCTACACTTCTTGTCTGCTTTAAATCCAACTAGAGGTTGAGGTGAACACATCATTTGTGTCATCAAGCAAGGACTGATATCTGATAGATTCCACATTTTATGGATCTACTTGTTTAACCCACTTTGATGAAAATTTTTGATTGGTAAGCATTTTGATGATAATGCTTATCTTCCATTTTTTGTTATCGTAGGTTGGAGTGACCACAATAGTGACTTGGTTGGGAGAATTGTGAGGAGAAAGAAGCTTATTGAATAGAAGAAGTATGTCTTCTTCTTTAGTAGGTAAGGGAGGAGATCGATGGCAGCATTGTGAGGTTCGATGAAGGGATCATGAGTAGAGATGAAGCACCAAGGTGATTGAATGGTGTACAAACTTATTGGTGGCTAGGAAATAGATGAGTGATAAATAAAATATGGTTCAAGGGAGAATGCGGAAGATACTAGGGGCATGAAGTGCATGACCATCCATTAGTTGGGATAGAGTTGATGTTGGGATTCACCAGAGTTAATGGGTCAACCTGCAATAAGTTGGGTGGGGACTAGGGGTGACATCCAAGGAATTGCTCCACCTTCAACAAAAAGCAAGCATAGCGAGATATGCTAATGGGGGTTAAAACTAACCAAGGGTGGGCCAGCACCCATTGTAGTAGTGGGAGTTCTAATAGTAAAGGTTCAAGTTAGATAAACAACTAGAGCTATAGTAGAGTCTGGATCTACACTGAGAATGAAGTTGATGTAGAGCTATAGCAAAGCCTAGATCTATATTGAGAATGGTGTCGATGCTAGATAACATAGATGGAAGGGAAGGAATTAAACTAAGATTGGGAGAGTGGGCAAAGGCCTCAATAATGTGAGGTCCTTGTTACTCACACATTGTATTTGTATATGAGTGTTCTATTACAGATACAAATGGGGTGCACAGAACACACAAGTATAACAATATTACAAATATCATTGATTGATTGGTTCATGTGATCCGTTGTCTAATTATTGTATGCTAGCTCTCCCTCCCTCAAGTTAAATAGGTGAAGAATGTTTAACTTGTTCCTAAAATTCTCAAAACTTTGAGTTGTAAGAGGCTTAGTATAGCCATCAGCAATTTGATCCCTAGTTGAAATGTGATGTATTATTATCATTCTATCTTGAACTAAGTGGCAGATAAAGTGAAAATCTACCTCTACAAACTCTACTATACCTTTAGATTACAACTTGGAATCAGAGCCAAATTTGCTTGTTCACTTGTGGAGTTGTCAACCAATAGTTTGTTGTGTATAGATCACTGGTACCATGATTGCCATTTGCGACCTCTTCGTCATCTTTGTTTAATTCATCCCATTGTATTTCTGTCAAACTCAACTATTATAATTACATGGTCTAGAGAGCTCCAATATTACCATTACTCACACATTGTATTTATATATGACTATTTTGTTATAAATACAAATGGGATGCATAGAGCATATGTGTACAACAATATTACAAATGTGATCCATTGATTGGTACATGCCATCCATTGTCTAATTCTTGTATGCTAAATGTTGGGAAATCCTAGTTCATTGAGGAAGATTCAAACGGCCGAATGTAAGCATGCCCCAGGTGGGGACACCTCCTCATACCAAGGACACCAATAGAGGAAGATCTGCAAGGCAACCATGACATCGCATGGAGGAGCACTGCTAATAAAGTAGAATGTCATGGAAAGATAACTCAAGATTGGCAATACCCACTCATAAATAACTCCAAGGTGAAGCCATGCACATTTTTCACTCAAGAGTGCCAGCATCCTATCCTCTCTCTAAACAAATGGCCTCCGAGACCCTCCCCATGGTGGTAGTGTTAGCAATGCACAACCGTGGCCAGCATTGTGATTGGTAGAAATCGACCAGTGGGGAGAAGATAATTGCATCCAAGCCATGACATGCAGTGGTAGCATCATGGGACTTGGGCAACGATGGACAAAAAAAGCTAAGGTTATGTTTCTCTTGTGTTCTCTTTGTGAACAACATAAGATAGAGAGGAGAGAGAAAGAAATGAGATAGGAGAGAGAGTCTTATTGATTAGGGTCTAACTATTTGTTAATAGATTTAGTTTAGTGTGGATGAGCTTATTTGTCCAGTAAAAGTGCTTTATTTAAGTTATTAATATACATTAACATATAAGGTTATCAAGTCTCACATGTGTCGACTCTGAAAATTCGACGGGGTCCTCTCCTTTTCAGGGAAGTCCGTGAACCCAGATCATCACCTCAAGAGGGGATGATAAAAGAAAGGAATAAAGCTCGGAAAGCAACTCTCACCTCGGTCCCACACTCACATTGATCCCCGAACTTTCATCCCTTGGCGTCGCTTGATCACCAAAGAGACGGTTCGGGTCATGTGGGAGGAGGGTGAGAAGAAATAAATGTGGTCACCAGGAACCGTGGGTTCCGATTTATAGAATTAAAATGACCGTGTGTACCTTAGCGTGAAGAATGTGAGTTAAAGCTTCTCCTTCTTCGGCCGGCCGATGAAGAAGAGTCCTCAACGCGGTGGGTGCTTGATATTCTATGAAACTAGACAAATAAACAAGTGAAAGATACTATTATAACTAGACAAAGTGGAGTATATGTAAAGAGAATAACATAAAACACACAATTGACTAGAAACTGACCGGATTCGGGTTATCTCTAACCCTTTTTTTATTTCCGGAATAACAGAGTAAAAGTAATGCAACAAAATGTAAAAAAATGATAGGAGGATGGAGAATCACGAAACAAAGAGATAGGAAAAAGAACTGAAAGATTCTGAGTTGAATAGAGGAAGATATAGCCAAATCTGTGTTGTCGAAAAAGCCGAGAAGCAGTCCAGGATCTGCCAGGCGCGACTTTGCTTCTGCGCTTGTCACGACTAGCCCCGACCTCAGAATCAAGTTCCGTTGATTTCAAACTCAATAAAACTTGGAGAGTAAGAACTTCGATGAAGAGAGCTCGGGCAGAAGATGTCCACACACTTCTGTAGAGGCCGAGGAAGAGAGACCTGACTGATCACCTGCAGAACAGCCTTCCTCTCTCTTGAACCGACTTTTCTCTCTCTAAAAACTCGAAATTCTCTCTTTAAAAATCACAAAATAGATGTAGGAGGGTGCTAGGACGTCTTGATATGCCTGGGGGGTCGTGCCCATGCCCTTGGAATGACCGGAATCAGAGTTACTTTATAGGAGAACGAGCAGTGTTATCAAGGCTAAAAAATAGGGGCTTTGCGCCCCACCCCTGGGCGCATGCGCCCTGGTGCTGGGCGCATGCGCCCCACTGAAGGGCGCATGTGCCCCCCAGTGAGGGCGCATGGCACTGTTCCCGTGGATAATGGTCTTATCCGGTCCGGCCGTTCAGTGGTAGAGTCCCGGTGAAAGTCTGGGTCCCTCGTGCCTCAAAGGTGGGGCGCATGTGCCCTCAAGTGAGGGCACAAGGTCACGTGCCTCACTGGTAGGGCGCATGGCCACGTGCCCTGGGTCCCGGGCGCATGTGACCAAGAACCCGGGCGCATGGGACTGGTTTCGCGCATCCTTCTTCCGGAAGCCATTGCGAACACTCCCGAACTCGGAATTCGACGCCGTTTGTTGCGTTGGAAAGATAACAGTCCGAAGAAGCTTTATATAGCATCGGATCAGCCATAACACCTTTAAAAACTTCAGAATTTTGTCCGGAAGTTAGGGCAGTGAACAGAAGATCCGATACAGGTCAAAATGACTCCGACGGCAAACCGGAAAGGCACGGTATGCAACAAAACTTGTCCGGGGTGTGAATATGACCATAACCTTCAATGCATTATCATTAGGCATTAGTCATTTAGCCAATTTCCATGTTTACATGATTTACGTGTGGCTTTCGCTCGGAAATTACGGCTTTTTGCGGAAAACATCGGAAAACATCCGATTTCGTTCGGCGAAGCTCCAAATCAACTTTAAAAGACCCGGCATCATTATAAGGTCAATCACACATGCTACCCTATAAAACATGAGTTTTATGCTCTGAATTAGGCGAATTTGGCGTGTCTACAGCTTGCCTCGCCTTGATGTCGGCTTTGTAAGGGAGTGGCATGTAATAAAGTGGAGTGATTCGGAGTGAACTGTAATGGAATGCAAGTGAACGTAGATGAATGTAGCGGAATGGAATGATGATGGACTGAAAAGGTGGCATAAAGGTGTAGATATAGACACGCTTATCTACCTGATCCAGCAAAATGAATCTCTCTGAGTATTCTAGATCGCTTTCATGTTCTATCAAAACCTCATATAATTGACTGGTAAAAGACATGCCCTTGGCACGAGAGATGAAAAAGTAAATGATAAAGGATAAAAGGATGTAGCCAACCCTCAGCGCGATGAGGAGTCCTCGAATTCGTAGGTTCATCATCAGCCAGCAACCCGAACTTTGCAGTGTTCTTGTACTGTGATGGGCTAAAGTTTGTAAAAGAGAAGTTGATCTTGAAATGAAAAGAATACCAATCCATCATATTTGGAATCTCAAGTTCATTCAAGTTTCACCAAAATACTCAGTTTAATTACGAGTGGAGGAACCTCAAGTTCTAAAAGGGTCCATTTAAGCATACAAAAATTGCACGGGAATCGTGAAAACCATGAATCACGCTCTGGTAGAAGACCAGGTATTCAGAAAGTCACAAGACAGATTTAAGCCATAGTGGGATTGAAAGATAATGGTGGGACTAACATAGAATGATGGGAAAAAGGAAACAATGGCATGACCAATATGACATGGTGGGATAAAATAAAAGACACGGTGGGATAAAAGAAAGGAAAGAATAAAACATGGTGGAATAAAAAGAAAGGAATAAAACATGAAGGGATAAAATTAGTAATGATGAAGAATGAAAAGGAGATGGATGTGAAAACATAGAAAATTATGTAGAAAATAGTTGAAGATATAGATTGTCTATTGGAGGTCAAGACACCCGATTAGGAACCATCGTCCCTCCAATGTTCAATTTTGGCTTATCCGTGAGTGTGAAGAAATGACCAAGCCGTCGTAGATTTTGTTGAAGGGGATCTCGGGCCCAGTCATCTTCACTCTCAAGGTCTTCAACATTAATGCATATAATATATATAAAATGGACCTAACATAACTAGGTGATAGATAATAGGAGTGATGTGAAGTGCAAAAAATGAAGTGATGGTGGTGCTGTGATGTGAGATTGATGAGAATCCATTTTAGTGAAGTCTTCAGGCGTAGTGCATCGATCGCCTGATTCATCAGCATCTCTGGTCCATCCTTGTCTTGCCTTCTGACGGAGTATAGCACCATGAGAATGTTCAGCTGGGTGGTACTTTCTTTCTTTTCGCCGCAAGGTTGGCATGACGTTCCTTGGGGAACACTGATCTCGCCAATTCACCTGTTAGGACTAAAAAGGTTGCCTGCACATTTCTGGTTAGTACCCAACAGGCAGAATTGTCATATGAAGCAAATTGTTCTTGAAATGACCAACTAAAGATTTTACTATTAGAACCATCATTTGGATGTCAAAACAATGTTTTTGATGATGGTTATTTTAGCAAAAATGTCATTTTTAACATTATAGACAATTTCTGATTTTTTGAGATTTTTTTGAACTTTTCGAATTTCTTGTCCATGTGCCCCCGATCGGGGGCACCTGGCCATGCGCCCTGGGGTGGGGCATCTGGCCATGTGCCCCCAGATGAGGGCACATGCGCCCTGAGGCCATTTTTTTTTTCATAAAAAATTCTACCTGATCACCCTTCTCCTTTTGCTTCTTCAGCTCCTGAAAATACTTAATGAAAATGATTAAATTTTTTTCATTACTCATCCCTTTGCCTGTATATCGTATGCCTTGATTTTGAGTCAAAGGGAGGAGCCTTCTTAACTAGGTGGAATAAAACAAATGACTTAAAAATGAAATGGGGGGTTGAGAGAACTTACCTGTCATGGTGTGAATCCTCTCCTCTCCTGTATTGAAATGCCTGAAACACTTGACAGAAGGAGATTAGATCTTCATCAGGACTCATCCCTTTGCCCATTATGGTCAACTTTGACTTAGGTCAAGGGGAAGAGCCTTCTTAACAAGGTAATTAAAGTAAAAATGGATATGCAATGCAGAAATGAAAATATGCATGACAATCAAATAAGCATGGATGCAACTAAGGCAATGATCATGACTAAGCAAATTTTTTTTGGATTTTCTTGAAAACAATCATTTGGATTTTCAAAAGTATTCAAATTTTTTTTTGGATTTTTAAAATATGTGTTTTTTTTTGAATTTTTAAAATATTCAATTTTTTTTGGGTTATTAAAATATTCAATTTTTTGGGTTTTTGAAATATGCATTTTTTTGGATTTTTGAAATAGGCATTTTTTTGGGTTTTTGAAATATGCATTTTTTTGGGTTTTTGAAATATGCATTTTTTTGTGGAGAAAATGCTGGTATTTGAGACAGTTCATCGGTCTTTGGAGTTTGTCAAGACTCAAGTGGTAGATGCCACGTGCAAAAACAAAGTTCCCTACCTAGAATCCTTCTAACCTTCTTCCTTTGATCGGCTTGGGTTCCATCTGGATTTGGTCGGTTTACCCTACCCAAGGGGTTTAAGGAGGAAGAGTATAGAGGAAGTCCTTGATAGGGTTTGAAGATGTTGAGAGGGATTTCTCTACTCTCACTCAAATTACCCATTGGGGTTCGGCCTCTTTGGGTTTTCTTTCTTTCTTTTTTTGCTCTTTTCTATACGGCACATATTTGGACAGGTTTTTGACCCGTGGGGACATTGCCCATCTTTTAGTGCCTTTTGCCTTGACTATCATTCTGGGTACTCATTCAGACAGGTTGATCATTTTTTTTCTAACCTGAGGGGTTCATTGCCCATCTTTTGGTACCCTTTTTGTACCCTCCGAGACGGCCTCCTACTAGGGTGGGAGTGTTTTCGATACTACCCCTCTCTAATCTTCTCTCCTTATCTTGGACCGAGTAGAAGAGAATAGGGTAAGGGTACTCCTTCCATTTCTAGATTTCTGCCTTGCCTTTCGCAAGTGTCAGGTTATCTGGATTTTAGGATCGGGAAGTGTTGTGTGTGTAGGATGGTACCTACCCTTGACTTCTCACGAACAACCTAGGATCGATGACTTGAGATTATACCAGTGGTTTCTCCATTTTTATGGAAAATACTTTTTGAGGTAAACTCCATTCCAAGGATGATTCAATTTTTCTCCATCTGCATTAGTCAATTCATATGCATTACCTGGATACTTTTCAGTGATTACAAAAGGCCCTTCCCAGTTAGGTTGCAACTTGGAGCGGGGACTCCCCGGCTTAACGAATATGCGTTTGACTACCATCTCACCGATCTCGAATTTTCTCTCGACCACCCTCTTTTGATAAAACCTTTTGATTCTATTCTGATAAGTCCGGGCATGCTCGGCGGCGGCTAGCCTTCTTTCATCCAAGAGTTCAAGCTGTGCAAGGAGAGATTCTCTTCTCTCATCAACAGGAATATCCCTGTCGAGCTGAACTCGGAGAGATGGAAGTAATACTTCGTAAGGGACCACTGCTTCCATCCCATATGCCAAAGCATACGGGGTTTGTCCAGTGGGAGTCCTTACAGAAGTACGATAAGTCCATAGAGCTTCTACAAGCTTATCAGGCCAGTCGGCAAACTTGCTAGACTTACAAGATTTCTTGATGATTTTGATTAAGGTTTTGTTGGTGGCTTCTGCTTGACCATTGCCTTGAGGATAGTATGGTGATGAATGATGCAATGAAATGTAATACCTGTTGCAAAGATCACGCAGATCTTGAGAAAGAAATTGTGGCCCATTATCGGTGACGATGTCGCTGGGGATCCCGAACCTTGCCAAGATGTTGCGCTTGATGAAGGAGCAAACTGTTGACGCTTTAATCTCCACGAATGCTTCCGCTTCAGCCCACTTTGTGAAGTACTCTGTTGCCATAAGAATGAATGATTTTGAGCGTATTTCGGAGTTGAGGTCACTCAAGGGGCCAATGATATCAAAAGCCCACATGGCGAAAGGCCATGGGGCATGAATTGGATGAAGGGAAGATACGGGAGAGTGAATCTTGTCGGCATGGAGTTGACATGAATGACAATGCCGGACAAAGATGGAGCAGTCTTCTTCTAGAGTTGGCCAATAATACCCTTGTCGGATGATTTTCTTAGCAAGGGCTTGGGCATTCACATGACCACCACAAACTCCAGAATGTGTTTCCTTCAAAGACCAACTCAGCTTCTTCTTCATCAAGACATCTGAGTAAGATTCCACTTAGGCTTCTCTTATAGAGCACTCCTCCTAGGATTGTATACCTCTGGGATACTCTTCTGATTGCCTTCTTTTCCTTGGTGGTTGATCCAAGCGGATATGACTGATCTTGACAATACCTCGCAATCTCGTCATACCAAGGTCTCTCACCTTCTTCTAATTCTTCTAACTCAATTAGGGAGATTTCTTCTTTATGTTCTAAGTATTCCTTTCTGTTGAACCTCTCCTTAACCTTTAGAAAACGTCCATCCTCAATTGTTGGAATTGTCCTCTTACAGATGTGGATAGTTCGCACTTGCCTGCCTAGTGGGACAGATAGAGATGAAGCTAGTGAAGCTAAGGCATCGGCGAGGATATTTTGAGAGCGGGGGACATGGACAAAGGTGAGTTTGAAAAATAGCTTGATGTAGCAGGTGGTGAGCTCCTGGTAGGGTTTGAGGTTTGGATGGGAAGTTCGGTACTTGGATAGGACCTGGCGTAGGATCAATTGACTATCACCTATCACCCTCAGTTCGGTGGCGCCGTGGAAATGAGCGGCCTCCAGCCCGGCCAGCAAGGCTTCATACTCAGCTATGTTGTTGGTTGCTGGAAAGTTAAGCTGAAAAGCCTGTGGAATGGTGACACCTTCAGGTGACAGAAGGACAATACCTATCCCTCTACCATGAGAGTTCAGAGCCCCGTCAAAATATAATGTCCAAAGATTGGAAGATCGGACTGACATTAGTTCGTCATCCGGGAACTCTGACCGGACTAGGTCAATCTATGCCAACTGTTGCAGATATCTGTTTAGAACTCCTTTACCTCTCTGACTTTCCTATTTCCTAACCTAACTTGACCTACTGAAGATAAAGCTGGAAAGGTGGTATTTACAGTGGAGGGAGGATCGAGCAAATCGATCAATGATTCAGAAAAGGGGGATCCCTGATTGGGAGCACCCTCTGGGATGAGTAGAGACGTCTCCTCGGTGGAGATGTGAGTTTTAGAGAAGACATTTTTTTTTTGGAAATTTCAAGTAAAAAGATAGAATGAGCCTGAATGACTCGAGGCTTGCTAGAAGATGATGGAATTAACATAGAGAAAAGCTTAAGAATAAAAGGGAAAAAGGGGCTCGTGGGCCCAATGGTAACAGAAAATGGGCACATGGACCCAAAACTAATGAGAAAAGTAAATGGGTACGTGGACCCGATCTTAGAAATAAATGGGCATGTGAGCCCAAGTTGAGAAAAGCCCTCAGTTCTGAAGTTGATGAGGGAAGTAAATGGGCAAGCAGGCCCAGTAAGAGTAGAAGGTTGAAGAGGGCACATGGGCCCAAAGTTGGTAAGTGGGCTCTGAAGCCCATCCAAAAGATCTAGGAATAAAGGTATGAGGTTCAAGCACGGGATTGTCGTATTTGGGCCTCGTGGAATGGTTTTGACTTGGGTAACATGCTTAACTAGATGATTCAAGATTGGTCTGCCCTTGGGTGGTTCTTGATACTCTTCCCCACTTGAGAAAAAACGAGTTAAAGATAAGCACAGGTCTTCCAAGTCTTCTTCTTCTTCATCTGGAGCTTTCCTTCTCTTGACAGCTATCACGAAACTTTTGCCATCTTCAGCCATCATCATGGTCTCCCCTTTGATAAAGAATGTATGGAGTCCCATGGCATATCCTGGCTGGAAGATCCTCCTTGGGATGGAACCCTCTTCATATCCCAACCCCTGCCTGCGTGGCCTTTTCACAGTTTCAATTGGCTGAGTGATCCCTTGAAGATCCTTACCTAAACCTCTTCCAGGCTGATAGCCCAATTTCATCATCATCCGCCACCCCACTGTGTCTGGTAGAGAGGCGGTCATGCATCTGACTTCTGGCAATTCTCCCACTGAGATCCAGGGTTGTATTGACAGACCTAGGGGTAAAGAAGCATCGTTCAGCTCGTCCCTTATAGGCATGCTAGTCACCTTGACCACCTGTCCTTTAAAGGGAAATTTTATGCAGTGGTTTGTTGAAGCCACAGCTCCTATTGCCTCCAAGTATGGCCTCCCAAGTATAGCCCGAAATGTTGGATCTAATTCTAGAACATGAAAATCTGTTGTAACCGTACATGGTCCAAGTTTGACTTCTAGAGTGACCACCCCATGTGCAGACTTCTTGGAATTGTCATAGGCCGTCACCATGGCACAGGATGGCTTGATTTCTTGCTCAGAAATGCCACACAACTGCAAAGTTTCTGGCGGCATAACGTTGATGGAAGCTCCAGTGTCAACCAAACAAAATTTCACTTCAATATTACAGATAACCACGGCCACATGCAACGCATATCTCCTGAATTCTTGATCTGCTAATTCTTCCTGAGAGAAAATGAGTGTTGGGTGCTCACTTCTAGGGGCTAACACTGTAGTGATCTTCTCAGGTGGGAGATCTTCATTTACCATGACCCTTTGCAGGTACTGCTGTAGAATCTCCTGGTGCACCTTTGATCTTTTGATCAACTCGAGTATGGAAATATGGGCCGGTGTCTTATCTAAATGTTTCAACAGATCATAGGCTGTGCCGGGCAATGGTTCTTCCACTTTTTCCTCCTCCACTGGATCCTGCGGTTGAGTACCAGCTTGGGGAAAGAGCCGCTGGAACATCCTCCCACTCCAAAGCACCGGGGCTATTTGGCGGTTGGGTAGAGGTGACGGGTTAACTGGGGTGTATTGTGGTGGAACAGGTGGTGTAGATGCAGGTATGATAGGTAATGGGATCGGTGGTTCTAGGATGATTGGGTTAGTTGGTAGAGGGGTAGGATTTAGAGGTGGTAGTGATGGTGATACCGGTGGCCTAATAAGAAGAGGCCGGGGTGCAGAAGTGGTTGATGAGTTTAATGAAGGTGTAGGTTGTGGGATTGGTTGTGATGTTGGTGGTAAGATAGGTTGGGGTTTTGGAGTGGTAGAGCTCGTAGGCTGGGGGTTCAGGTTTGGTGGTGATTGTGGTGGCCGGATGAGCAAGGGCCGGTGTGTGGCAATGGATGAAGGAGGTGTAGTTAAAGTGGGGGCTGGCCTAATGATGGGTCGGCGAAAAGAAGTGGCGGCCAGTGGTTGGGTTATTGAACTTGGTAGTGGTTGTGGAGTAGAAGGTGCATGGATTATTTGTCTAGGAGGAGGCCTAGCAGAGTTGACTGGCATGGTTGTATTGTGGCTTTCTAGTTGCCAACCTTGAGCACGGCTGGCATCTCCCTGGATAATGGAGTGTACTAGACCAATTCCTGGGTTTGGATGTGCTGGTGCCGGTGCTGGAGCGGGAGCATGTAATGGAAGCGGATTCTGAACAATCCCCAAGCCAGGTTGTTGTTGAGGTTGAGCCGGTGGACGCTGCCTCTGCTGCTGCCTAGCCTTCATTACCTGTATGCATTCCCCCATTTGGACCCAATCAATGCTGCCTTGGTTATTTAGATCGTGGATGTAATCCTTGAATTGAAAGCACACTTCTACAGTGTGACCAGGACACCGGTGGTAAGCACAGTATCGGGACATATCTACATTTGTTGGCCAAACCTCTCTTTCCTTGGGCAATTCCAACTGTTTTTCTGCCATGAGTACATTGAAGATGTCGGTCAAGGAGTAAGGGAGTTGCTGGCAGTTCTCTCTCCTAGGACCTCCCCTTCGTGGTGCTTGATTGGGTGGTGGCGGTGCCCTATTGTAGGTAGGTTGACGAGGTTGTTGGGGTTGTGCTACTGGTTGCGGGGGTTGTTGTGGTTGTCGTGGTTGTTGTGGCCTAACCTGTTGCTGAGGGGGGTAATAGGAAGGGTTCTGTGGTGGGTTTTTGAACTGGTTTTGACGGTTCCCTCCCTGGTTCCCCACAATGTTTATAGCTTCGTTGTTGACCACTCCTTCGGTTGTAGGCCCAACTGGTGCAGAGGGGGTTTTCCTGAAGTTTCTAGGTTTGGGATCAAATGGATTTATCATTGTGGCATCCTTGAAGTGGGCTTGCAAGTATCGGGCACTGTCATAGAGTTCATTCATTGTGGTAGGACGGTGCATGATCAAGACATTCCTCAAGGCAGGTGTAGTGTTGCCAATGAGCATCTTCACTTGTTCCCCTTCAGAAATCACATCTGTCAATTTTTCTGCCATTCCCCTCCAGCGATCAGCAAACTTTATGAAGTCCTCTTCGGGCTTCATCTTCTCAGCAATCAAATCCGTAATGGGGCATGCTGGTGCCACCCAGCCTCTGGATCTCTGCAAGAATTTTGTCTTGACAATGTCGAAGTCTCCTGCCTCAAAGGAGTCGAGTGAGTAGAACCATTCCAATGCAGACCCTTCTAATGATCGACGAAACAAGAAGGCAAGAACCCTACGATCATCTTTCCAGAATGAAGATTCATAGAGAAAATCTTTAAGGTGGAGAAAAGGGTTGCCAGTACCATTGTAGCGGCGATAAACTGGTAGCTCAGAAGGTGGCAGGTGTAGGACTGGCAGAGAAGGAATGGAAATCTCGGGAACTGACTTGGAGTCCAGGCGACATCTTAGCTCTTCATAACATTCATTCATCTGGGTGAGCTGATCCATGATTGCCCTGGTGAGAGCAGGTTCTTGGTTTACTGATGGGGGTATGTGGTTAGAGACATGGTTCTGGAATTGAGGAGCATGACTTGAAGATTGCCCCATGGTTTGGTGGATTGGGGGAGCAACATGGTTAAAATAAGATGGTTGAACAAATGAGGGTTGGACCATAGATGGTTGAACTATAGAGGGTTGAACTACAGATGGTTGTGCTAGTGATGGTTGAATCACAGATTGTTGAATAACAGGAGGTTGAACAAAGGGCGACTGAATAAGTGGTGGTTGAACTAGAGGACGAGGATATAAGGCAACTTGGTTAACTTCAGCTTGATCTGAGGCCATTTTGCCCTTCACCATGGATTGTATACGGGCATAGGTTTCTGGGTCAGTATAGAGAGACAACTCCCTAAAGAGTTGTTCAACATCACGAGGAGCAGATGGTTGAGGGACCTCTTGCGCTTCTGACTCAAATAATGGATTAACAGGACCATCTGACGGATTTGGTTGATGACCCATCTCATGTTCTCGATGTTCAGCTTGTTCCGCCATTCCAACGTGCCTTCCAGACCTTAGTTACATTGAACTTCAAGGAGAAAACAAATAAGTTGACAAAGTAAATAAAGAACTTTTTTTTTTAGTATTTTGCAAAAAGTTAGAGGTTTGAATTTTTGTTTGACAAGCAAGTGATGCAAAGACTTGAAAGCAAAATTACGCAATGATTTTGATTAAACCTTAGGTTTATGAATTTTTTTAAGAATTGTTCTCTCAACAAATGGGTTAGGATCCTAACTCCAATCTCCAATGACCTAGGTTTCACACAATCTCACCACGTGTAGGTAACATAGGATGCTTCGGGTTTTGGGGAGTGGTACAACCAACCCGATCGTGAAGAGGAATACTCCACGTATGAGGAATTACGGAGGCCTTGATGAAAGCCAACCAAGTCAACTAGGAAGGAATATCCTAGAAGAGAGGTCAGAATCCACCAAGAGGGTGTTTTGGATGGGAGGGATAAATGGGAGAGTGAGCTCCCGCCTCAAAAAAAGTGTAAAAGAAGGAGGTAGAGAGAAGGAGCAGAGAATGCAATCAAGTAATAAAGCAAGTAACAAAACATGAACTTAAATAAACAAGCAATCAACACCAGACAAGCAATTAGAAACTAGACAAGCAACTAGAAACCAGAATCTAGACTTGTTTCTTATGTGAGCCAAATGGAGATAGTGAAAAGGTGATGGAAAGAAGAGGGTTCAAATCTGATAGCCAAGCAAAAGGGTGATCCACATGGGGACCGATGTGGGAACTGGGGTAAGAAGCAAAGGTGGTTCACGTGGGAACCGGTTTTGGGTAAAAAGGGGTGGTTCACGTGGGAACCGGTTTGAATGGTCAAAGAGAGGGCCACGTGGGGCCAATTAAAGGTGAATAAAGATCTGATCCAAGTTGGGATAGATCTGAAAAAAGGGGTTTGGTTCACGTGGGAACCGAAGTAAAGAAAGAGATTGGTTCACGTGGGAACCGGTTTAAAAGTAAAAGGGTGGTTCACGTGGGAACCGGTTTAAATAAAATGACAGAAATTAAATGGCATACTTGGCACTTCTGATCTGATGAAATATGGGTGAAATCAGAAATTTTGAGATGGCATGAAGTTAAGGAAGGTGGAAGGAAGGAAAGGCTCACGTGGGAACCGGTCTAGAACTAGAACTAGTTGCAAACAAAACACTTAGCACCCACGGTTGAAGACATTGCTTGTCCCACCGTGGTCGCCACAAAGCTGTCGACTCTGAAAATTCGACGGGGTCCTCTCCTTTTCAGGGAAGTCCATGAACCCAGATCGTCACCTCAAGAGGGGATGATAAAAGAAAGGAATAAAGCTCGGAAAGCAACTCTCACCTCGGTCCCACACTCACATTGATCCCCGAACTTTCATCCCTTGGCGTCGCTTGATCACCAAAGAGACGGTTCGGGTCATGTGGGAGGAGGGTGAGAAGAAATAAACGTGGTCGCCAGGAACCGTGGGTTCCGATTTATAGAATTAAAATGACCGTGTGTACCTTAGCGTGAAGAATGTGAGTTAAAGCTTCTCCTTCTTCGGCCGGCCGATAAAGAAGAGTCCTCAACGCGGTGGGTGCTTGATATTCTGTGCAACTAGACAAATAAACAAGTGAAATATACTATTATAACTAGACAAAGTGGAGTATATGTAAAGAGAATAACATAAAACACACAATTGACTAGAAACTGACCGGATTCGGGTTATCTCTAACCATCTTTTTTTATTTTCGGAATAACAGAGTAAAAGTAATGCAAAAAAATGTAAAAAAATGATAGGAGGATGGAGAATCACGAAACAAAGAGATAGGAAAAAGAACTGAAAGATTCTGAGTTGACTAGAGGAAGATATAGCCAAATCTGTGTTGTCGAAAAAGCCGAGAAGCAGTCCAGGATCTGCCAGGCGCGACTTTGCTTCTGCGCTTGTCACCACTAGCCCGACCTCGGAATCAAGTTCCGTTGATTGTAAACTCAATAAAACTTGGAGAGGAAGAACTTCGATGAAGAGAGCTCGGGCAGAAGATGTCCACACACTTCTGTAGAGGCCGAGGAAGAGAGACCTGACTGATCACCTGCAGAACAGCCTTCCTCTCTCTTGAACCGACTTTTCTCTCTCTAAAAACTCGAAATTCTCTCTCTAATAATCACAAAATCGATGTAGGAGGGTGCTAGGACGTCTTGATATGCCTGGGGGGTCGTGCCCATGCCCTTGGAACGACCGGAATCAGAGTTAATTTATAGGAGAACGAGCAGTGTTATCAAGGCTAAAAAATAGGGGCTGGCACTGTTCCCGAGGAGGGTGCATGGCACTGTTCCCGAGGATAATGGTCTTATCCGGTCCGGCCGTTCAGTGGTAGAGTCCCGGTGAAAGTCTGGGTCCCTCGTGCCTCAAAGGTGGGGTGCATGTGCCCTCAAGTGAGGGCACAAGGTCACGTGCCTCACTGGTAGGGCGCATGGCCACGTGCCCTGGGTCCCGGGCTCATGTGACTAGGAACCCGGGCGCATGGGACTGGTTTCGCGCATCCTTCTTCCGGAAGCCATTGCGAACACTCCCGAACTCGGAATTCAACGCCGTTTGGTGCGTTGGAAAGATAACAGGCCGAAGAAGCTTTCTATAGCATCGGATCAGCCATAACACCTTTAAAAACTTCAGAATTTTGTTCGGAAGTTAGGGCAGTGAACAGAAGATCCGATACAGGTCAAAATGACTCCGACGGCAAACCGGAAAGGCACGGTATGCAACAAAACTTGTCCGGGGTGTGAATATGACCATAACCTTCAATGCATTATCATTAGGCATTGGTAATTTAGCCAATTTCCATGTTTACACGATTTACGTGTGGCTTTCACTCGGAAATTACGGCTTTTTGCGGAAAACATCGGAAAACATCCGATTTCATTCGGCGAAGCTCCAAATCAACTTTAAAAGACCCGGCATCATTATAAGGTCAATCACACATGTTACCCTATAAAACATGAGTTTTATGCTCTGAATTAGGCGAATTTGGCGTGTCTACAACATGTACCCATTAATAGGATACAAATTCAAAAGGAGAATGTTGATGCCAAAATTTTCCATTTAGCTCGCTCAATTCATACTTGAGCAATGCCAAAGTCAATTTGGAAATCTAACCCAGATTTGGTAAAATGAAGACAAATGGTACAAACAAGCTTTGGAAATGCCTTGACATGGCTTAATAGGCCCTAAATGACCAAGACAATGAGCTTATTGCATAGCCCCGATCGAGAGCTTCGTAACGGTGCCTGAAACACAGAAAATGGACACCAGAAAGCCAAAATAACTATTTTACCCCTAACACTTCGGGACAAATTAGAACTTTATTGAAAAGAACCAACTTCACAACATTGTCGATCTATGACAGAGCTGGACAATGCTCAAAATGGATTGAAAATCCAACCACCGGTTGAAAAGTTATTTAGAAAAGATCAATTTGGACAACAGTCCGTACGTCGACACCTAAGAGGTATAATGGTCTGATCAATTTTCAGATTGACTCATGAACTGAAATTTACAATTTCCCAGTCCATAACTTTAGTCTCGAGAATATTGATGCATCAAAAATAAAATTCGGCCAATGATAGGATTTAATTGTACTCAATTGCAATTTTTGATATGATTGACAGCCGCACCGATTGGGGAGATCGATAAAATTAGAGATTTGATACAATTCAAGAGATCTTGGCCACACATCTTGATAGATCACAAGATCAGTGACCATTGGAGCTCATTCTAAATTTTTTCAGACAGATTCAAGGTTTATTTAATTGATTCTAATCAAAATGAATGATAGCTTGTGGGTCGAGAGTATTTAGATCAATGAACTGGATCAACTCTCTCTCTCTCTCTCTCTCTCTCTCTCTCTCTCTCTCCCCTTGTGCACACATCAGCTTGCCATACCCCATTCTAGATGGAATTCTTCCGGGGGAAGACTTCTTCATAAGATAGGACTCTTACCCTTATCCTATCTCACGTTATCACCTTATCTCCTACCTATCTTATCCCTTAGACTTCCTAACCGGTGGGAGACTAGGTGAGCAAGATCAGGTTAATAGATTTAAAAGAATCTTCATATCAGAATGAAGAGAATGTACAGCCAAATGAGGAGTCTTATTCTATTGCAAAAGAAAGAGCCAAAAGGGAAATTACATTGCCTTTAATGTTTCAGGATACTGCTACTTATGCATTTCCTGCTTTGTCTACTAACCCTTCTAGTTTTCAGAAAGTAGTATAAAGTAAGAACGATGAGATGTGGCTAAATGCTATGCAAGAAGAGATGAATTCTCTTTAAAAAAATCAGTTTCAGCTCATATGCTACCCCTAAATAGCCCTCTGTGTGCCCATATTCTGTCATCTACACAGTCAATAATAGCCCTCTGTGCATCCCCTAAAACAGCCCCTTGTTGTCCCCTATATAGTCTCTAAACCTGTTCTTTTGAGATGGTTCCTAATGTATCCCCTCCATAGGTGCCTTTGTGCACTCAACTTTTGGCATCCAATCAGGGCCTTAAACCTATCATTAACAGCCCATGTTTGCCCCCTACTGTCCTCGTTAACCAGCACCTTGTGCATCCCATTTTGTCCATCCAATCAAGCCCTTAAACCTACCATCAACCGCCCTTGTTTGACCCTCTGCTTTCCCCCACACAGGCTTTAGCAACAGTCCATGTTTGGGCTTCATTTTGGCCACATGATCAGCCCTTTGTGCTGTCCTCTCCTTGGCCATTGTCCAACCATCAAAACAAGTCCCTGCTGACCCCATGTCCAGGTCCTTGTTGTCCCCAATTAGGCCTCTTTGAGTGCCTTTAGACTTGTCCTTAACCATGCCTCCATTAGACCACATAAATAGTCCCCCTTGGCCTCCCTTGATCAGGCCCCTAAATAGCAGCCAGAAAGCCTTTGTTTGGTCATCTAGACAGGCCCTCAATCATCCTTTGTCTGATCCCTTTGCTGGCCCCATGAACAAACCTTCAGCTTCTCCTTTTGGTCATCCAATTGGCTCCATTTTTGCTTACCTGTGCATCAGCCGAATAGAGCCCATGTCAACCCCTGTTTGACCCATTAGAACATTCCATAAACATGTCCTTGTGCGCCCCTTTGTTCGCTCCTTAGCACAACACCTGATTGGCCACAAATCTACCCTTTGTGTATTCCTTTGAGAGCTCTCTTAAAAAACATCAAAACAGCATCATTTGAGCCCCCTTTGAGGTTCACACGACCCATTGCTGAAGCAAGAAAAAATAGCATACAAAGAAAAGCTAAGTCATGTAGGTTGCAAAGCAAGCCATGTAGGCCTTTAAAGCTCAAAATAGGCCTTTCTAGCCAAAGGACTTATGAAATGGCCCATTGCACCATTGAGACATGAACCAACCCACCGGGCCTTGACACTTCAAAAATAAAACTAAGTTACCATTGGACACTGCCCTGGATATTTCAAACTTTAACGTAAAAAAAAATTTAAGTTTGGGGAGTTAACCCACCACTTGGTGTTATCTCTAGGTTCACACTTAGAAAAAAGAAGTTTGGGGAGTTAGCAAACCACTGGGCGCTGCCTCAGGCTTCAGACATCAAAGAAAGACAAGTTTGGGGAGTTAGCCTACCACTAAGCATTGTCTCAGGCTTAAGACTTTAGAAAGAAAACTAAGGTGGCGTTTGATAACGCTGAAGTATGAAGTATGAAGTCTGAAAATCATATCTTACATCTGAATATGTCGCATAGATATCTGAAAACTTAATCATTAAGACTGTTTGATAGAACGTCTTAATCTGAAAACTGAATAATTAAGACTGTTTGATAAAACATCTGAATCTGAAGACTGAATAAGTAAGACTGTTTGATAACACAGCTGAATCTGAAAACTGAATACATAAGATTATTTCATAAAACACATGAAATAACAATCACAAATATAACATGATAACAATTAGAGAATTCATCACAATCCACGTCGTTCTGCACGTGTCCTTCGATTTACAAATAATGTATTTGCAATATTGTCACGTAAGTTCATCATAAATTGCTGTTCTTCTTGTCAACTTCTAATTGTAATTGGTTGTTCTTCTACTTCATCCACCCCTTGCTCGATATTTGCATATGGATTTTCATATATCTCAAATAGATCATCTTTGACTTTTTCTTTCCTCAGAAAATTGTGTAGTGCACAACAAGCAATAACAATATCACGTTGTGCTTCTAATGTATATGGTGGCATACTCTTCAAAATTTTATATCGAGCTTTTAAAACACCAAATGTCCTTTCAATAACATTTCTTAATTTCGCATGAGCTCGATTAAAAACTTCTTCTTTACTTTGAGCACTCCTTTGATGACGAAAATCATTGATCCAATATCTTGTGTTTCGATATGGAGACATAAAATATCTAGTATTCACATAAGCTGCATCACAGAGATAATATTTATCTGTTTCACATAGTTAACAACTTCATAATTAGAAGGTAATACAACATACAGTTTTTTAATAAATTGAACACAAGTGTCTACTTACCTGCAGTGGGAAAAGGAAATCCGTGATTTACATCAAACGCTACCTCTTGTAGTACTCTAGAATCATGTACTATTCCTTCCCATCCAGCAAATACAAATGTAAAAATCATATTAAAGTCACATACTCCTAATACATTTTGGTAACATGTGTTCCTCCCTCTTCCCCTATAAGTTGCTTGTTTCTCTATCAGAACATTTGCATGAATAAGAGTTCCATCTAAAGCACCAATAGCACCCTGTAAAGTTAAAAATATTTGAGTGTCATGATACTAACAAAACTCAAATAAGAAAAGTATCTTTATTACCTTAAAAATTTGATGAAGGCGTTTATGATGATGTAGAAGATTTGGATCTTCATTAGGAACAATAAACTCTTTTTTCCCACGAATCTTTTTTCAAAGAAGTTCCCATTCTTCCATAAGTCTTTACTTCCTCAATACAGATATCTAAGAAATATTTGACTCGATCTGCATCTCTCCAACTGAATCTATTAACGTTCTTCTTGCAATTTGAGCCTTCTATATCAGACATTCATACGATTGTTAAATCATTGTAATAAACATGTTACATAAATTAAAAAAATTAAAAATTATGTTGAATGTATACATGATTGCTTATCACAGAAGCTTGCAAAGCTAAAAGTCGAAAGAAAGTAGGAGTAAATTATGAAATAATGTATTATTCTAGCTAAGTAGCTAGGCTCGTTAATTTGCAATATAGAACATACAGCCGATATCCTGCTACTCATAATTTGTTCCGGACGTTGAGTGTTGAAGCTATATATCAAAGTGATATGCTCTCTCAAATCTCTACTTTCTACTTGTTGATTACATGCAGATTATCTGACCGACGATTAAGAGAAAACCAAAATTAGCTAGACACACATAAATAAACCCACATGATGATCTGAAGTTGGATGTGCTTCCAAGTGGATAAAGCTTATTAGCTTTATGAAGACCTAGGTTCAACATGAATTGATCTAATACTTTATTTTATAAAAATATTATTATCAAGAAATTACCAAACTCAAATCTTAAAGATAACCGTATAAGATTTATCATAACTATAAGTTATAATATATTTCAACGGGTATAATAAATGCATGAATGTACAATGCGTTGCGAAGCAGAAGGGGGCACGGGTAGGTGCCGGCACATGGTGCCGCCGGCGCACGCGTACCTAGTCGTACATGCTGGAGGACCGCGCACTTGCGCGGCTCTGCTGCCCGCACGGGCGGGTTCACGCGGGTGCAAAGGAAAAGAAAAGGGGGTGGGGGGAGAGAGAGGAAGCGCGCGCGAGAGAGGGGAAAAGGAGGAGAGGGAGGGTGCGAAGCGGGAGCCGGCGATGGCAGCGTCTTCCGGCGACGAGGAGGCGACGACCACGGCAGAAGAAGAAGAGGAGGAGAAGAGGAAGGGGCCGGAGAATAGAGTAGGGACGGCGACGGCAGGGATGAGGGGGGAGAGAGGAAGTGCGCCCGACAGAGGGGAAAAGGAGGAGAGGGGGAGCGCGAAGCGGGAGGCGGTGATGTCTGGCGACGAGGAGGCGACGACAATGGCGGAAGAAGATGAAGAAGGAGAGACCAGAGCTGGGACGGCGACGGCGGTGATGAGGGGGAGGGAGGAAGGGCACGCGAGAGAGGGGAAAAATTGGAGAGGGACAGTGAGAAGCTGGAGGCGATGATGGCAGCATCTTCCGACGACGATGAGGCAATGACATCGACGGAAGAAGAAGAAGAAGAGGTGGAGGAGGAGAAGAGGATGGCGCCGGCGCCCTGGTGCCAGACAAACGAAGATGACGCGGTATGTCGATTAGAATATACCTACAGATGACGAAGACGACGACTTCACACCCCGGCGAAGAGGACTCCAGAGCGTCGATGGCGACCACGACTGGATATGGCACTGCGTACTTGCAGGACGACGACGACACGACTTCACACCACGGCAAAGATGACTCCAGAGCGTCGATGGCGACGACGACCGGATTTGGCACTGCGTGACGTCTGCAGTGATGAGTTTTATGGATGCCGGGGAGCCGATCAGAGCGACGACATCGGCGATCTGCACGTCGCCGTTCAGTGTTAAGTGTATATATTCCACTTAACCGCTCAGAGGTGTAACGTTACCTTTTGTTGGATTAAGATCTGAAAAAAAAAATTAACAAATGATCTGAACGGTGATATGTCTGACCGAATCAGACTTAATACCTGCGTAAGTGCTATCAAATAGGCCCTAAGTCTGGAGAGTTAGTCTACCACTAGACACTGCCTCAGACTTTAAAAAAAATTAAGTTAAGGAGTTAGTCTACAACTTGACGCTCTATTGGATGGCTATTCTGGGCAATCTCCTGGTATGTTAATCTAAGTGTAGGCATGGGACAAGTTCCTATTGTAGACTGACCCTTCCCACTATGTGAAAAAGTTGAAAGACTTAACCATATAAGATGGGTAAATTACCACATTGATCGAAAAACAAGGCAGTATATTGTCAAAAAAAAAATTGATCCTATAGGAGTTTACACGATGGAAAGGAAATCTAAAATTTGATAGGTCAAGAACATGCATTCACACTTGGACAATATTCATGACACGGCATATGAATTGCTGACAACTTTGTACTTTGACTTGGACATGCAATGCATTGAAGTTTCGAGTGCTGACTCAATTATATGTGAACGAGTATTAATGCTAGCCAGATAGATCAGATGAGAATTGCACTGAACATAAAACTAAGTCTAAAAATACTTATCCAAATCTGAAGACAGACTTAACCAAATTAGAAGAAAACACAGTCAAATCTGAACATGTAATACAAATCAGAACTTTAACATAATCTGAAAGTTCTAATTAAAACACGCTCAATCTAATAAAAGTTAAGTTTCTAAGCAAGACAAGTAAAACACATCAAACACACTTCAAGACATTTAAAACCTATCTCAAAGCATAGAAGATCAAATCGTTAGCAATTTAAAACTTAAATTTAATCAAGTTGAGTTAAAGTTTAAAAACACTTAAAACATAACAAACACACTTAAAACAGTATCAAAATACATCAACTAACATGAAATAACAACATAATTTCTTAAGTTAAATGGCAACTAAACCAAACAAATCAGATTGCTTAAAACATCCACAACTCATCCAAACTTAAACAATTTCATCAAAAGGACAACAGAAATCAGTTCAAATTTTAACTAAGTCAAGATCAACTATTTCAACTTGAATATAAAACCAAAACAAATTCAAGTTTGAAACTCATCAATTTTAAGCTAAGTAAAAAAATCAAACCTCAATTGAACTTAAACAAATTTGTTTTCATTTCAATGAGCCCGAAAGGCTAGAGCCGTTTGTGATCATTGCATGTTGTGAATGTGCACATTCTCAACAAATAGGTTGCTATGGTAGTTAATCAAGGGGATTCAAGCAATTGCTTGATGTAAATAAATGTCGGATATTCACACCATCCAATAGAGAGGAGTCAAAAATAAAATTTTCACAGAACCCAAACCTCGGTTCTATACCTTTACAATATCATCGAACTATCGAGTACTTTTATAAGCTATCACCTATTTTGCTAGAAAACTTGGATGTCGATATTACAAACACAAAAACAATCCCTTTTCCAGCAAAACTTTAAAAAATATCTTGTGGTTCCCGCAAACAAGAAATACTAATCTGATGATTGAGGTTTGTTTTATTTTGATCAAAGGTATTCTATAGAAGAAATGGATGATCTCTCAAGGCATGTCTGGTACCATAGTATTTAGGGGAGAAACTTAGTTTGTCCCCAAAATTTATGGGATAAGCCAAGTTAATCCCTTAAATAATTGGGTGCCAAATAGGCCATAAGTGTCCATCCCTAGCTATGTTTTAGGCTCTTCAGATTAGTTGGATGCAGTAGAATGGATGAATTTTAAACCAATGAGCTGATTTGTGCAAGTACAATGTAATAGTTGATAGTGATTAAGGTATATTTGATCGTATCGTATCCAAGGAAAATAAAAAAGAGCACAAATCAAAAATATAATAGGAATAGTCACCAATTTCTCTTTGAAACCCTTCTAAAACTATGATAAATTTACACTCTTCAGCACACAAAAAGAATTTACTTACATAAGATATGAATGGTAAAGATTCTCCACAAAATGGTAAATATACCAAAGAAGCTAACCATGGCAATGTGGGACAACATGTTGGCGCTAGCAAATAGCATGATGGACAACATGCATTTGGAAATGAATGATTTGAAAATTTCAATAAAAAGTTTATTTTAAGTTTGAGAGCATGTACAAATCTAAATCACCAATAAATTGATTATTTGATGAGAAGAAGAGCTTTATGGCCTAAGAGTGAGGATAGAGTGATGTCAAAAGTACATCTTGATGACTTCAAAAATATACTAATAGAGGTGCTTGCCAGGACATATAGATTATAAAAAATGACAAGACATTTGTCTTGTTGGTATCTTTGTCTTGTTCAAACAACCATACCATGAAAAATGATGTTATTCAAGAACATCATTCATGCTAGATGATGTAATTTCTTCAATGCTCATGAATGAGTCTTAAGCTAGGGCATCAGGTGAGAGTTATACTTTGGCTATAAGTAGAGGTTAGAAAATTTTAGTCAAGAGACAAGGAAGACAAGATGATAGGGGTTGCTTCAAGATGTGGGGTCACAAAATAAAATATGTTGTCATTATGATGAGAAAGCACATAGAAAAGTTGGATTACATGAGGTGTTAGAAGAACACAACATTGAGAGAAGATTAATGACAATGAGAAGATGAAAGTAACAATATGTGAAGATTGTGTAAAGAACATTATAAGGTGACTATTATTGAGATCCTTTGTATGATATATATAGGAGAAGGAGATTCTTGTTGAATTTTAGATTATGCATGCTCATATCACATGCAAGTAGATAGTACAAAGTTTGACAAGTATCAAGCATGTAAAGATGATGTGATCAAATTGACAAAATTGTATGGAATACTTGATTGTAGGCATTGAACCTATGAGGATGCACATATTAGATAGAAATTTATGAATGTTTTTAGACATCCAACATGTGTCAAATCTAAAGAGGAATCTTTGATCTAGTTAAGACTCATGTGTTCAAAAGAATATTGCTACACATTGTTGGCGGAGTTCATAGTTTGTAGAGGAACACAAATCATGCCAAAGGGGCTATGATGAATGGTGAGTACAAATTCATAGGGAGAGCTGACCAAGTGTTGATACAATGTCTTAGGAGTGTATTATGATTCAACGGATGACAAATACTAATGTAGATAAAGTGAAGAGGATGATGACATCCATCAATGGTAGTTGACATCTCTTGAGTAGACTAAGAGAGGATGAGTCGTATTAGGGGTATGAAGTGATGTTGAGCTGTGTAGGCATCTATGAGGGTGTGTGCTATGTTGGAGTTTATAGAAAAATGTATCACTTTCAAAGTTAACTAAAAGTGTAGAAAATTGTCATATATGGTGGGGTTAATCACTCATGGATGATGATAAAGTTGTTTCGTATAAGCATCGGAGCATGAGTTGATTTAAGACTTCAGATATACACACTAGGAAATGTCTTCGGTGGCATTTGATAATGCTAAGATCTAACATTTGAAATTTGAGATCCACTTCTTACATCCCAATGCGTTACCTTGATATTTGAAATATTAATACTAAGACTATTTGATAAAATATTTGAAGCTTAAAACTGAATAGATTAAGATTGTTTGGTTTAGAAACTTAGATATGAATCTGAATATAATTTATTATTGGCAAATTAACTTCAAAATATAAAAATATTTATCAATAAAAATAATATTTAAAAAGTTATACAACAAAAAGAACTTAAATACAATAAATCATTATCAAAAAGTCTATTTTAAAATTTTACTTAATACTTTTTTCAAAATAAAAAATAATATATATTATTTATGAGAAGTCTATTTTAAAAATATCCTAATATATATTTTATGTCATATAATTAATTTATAAATATTAGGAAAATTGTTTAAAGTTTATTTTTATAAAATATATAATAGTGAAATGTTAAAGGTTTCTTCATTGTTGATGTGTGTGAACAAGTCTACTAGGGAACATAAGAACTAGAGCGAGAATATATTATGACAATCTATCTTAATAAAATAAATAATAGTGAAATGTTAAAAATACCTTCATTGCTTATGTGAATGGGCAACTCTAGTCGGGAACATAAGAACTAGAAATAATACATTATGACGGCAGATCCATGTGCATAGATAGAAAGTAGCAAGAAGAAGAAGTTCAATGTTAAGTGCATGCCGTGCCATGTTATGATGTATTCAGAATTTAAGTGGTGAAATTTATCATACAAATATATTATGTCAAAATATTTTCAATTTAACATATAAAATATCATAGAATGAAAGTCAACCGAGAATATTCCTCTCACCGGAAGGTATTACAATCTAAGAATGGGTAAATTTGGAGTGAGGATAGATTATGGGGTGTTTGGTTGCATGATATTTTTTTATACATTTTCATGATAAAAAATTATATTAAAATAAAAAGTGAACCAACTCATGACATAAAATTATTATGTTTGGAGGGATGTGTTAACAAAAAAGAGTAACTGTCATTCATGACCAACAACAAAGTGTAGAACCACAAGAAAAAAGAAAGAGGTGAGACCTTTTTTGTTTAAGAAGAAAATCACTTTCAAAACATAAAATTGTCAAAGTTGCTAAACACTTATTTTAACAAGTTTTCTTACAATTTTTAAAAATTATAATAAAAACCTTTTTATCATGCAACCAAACACCCCATTAGTGACCGATAGGATAAGAAGAAAAGGAAAAGAGGGATTTAGGATCAAAAAATAAATATATGTAACGATGGGACTAAAAAATAAATTAATATTTAAAATAAGATAAAAAAATGAAAACCCCTAATGAGGTGTTTGGTTGCACGATAAATTTTTTTACACTTTTATGATAAAAAATTATTTTAAAATAGAAAATGAACCAACTCATGACATAAAATTATCATGTTTGGAGAGATGTGATAACAAAAAGGAAAAACTACCATTCATGACCAAACAAAGTGGGGGACCACCAGAAAAGAAAGAGGTGAGACTCTTTTTTTATTTAATAAAAAAATCACTTTAAAAACATAAAGTTGTCATGGTTGTCAAACACATCTTTTAACAAGTTTTCATACAATTTTTAAAAATTAAAATAAATTTTTTTATCATGCAACCAAACACCTTATTAGTGACCGATAGAATTAGAAGAAAAGGGAGAGAGGGATTTAGGATCATAAAATAAGTATATGTCACGATGGGACTAAAAAATAAATTAAGATTTAAAATAGGATAAAAAAATGAAAACACCTAATGAGGTGTTTGGTTGCATAATAATTTTTTGTACATTTTTATGATAAAAAATGTATTAAAATAAAAAAATGAACCAACTCATGACATAAAACTATCATATTTGGAGAGATGCGATAACAAAAAAGAAAAACTACCATACATGGCCAAACAAAGTGGGGGACTACAAGAAAAAAGAAAGAGGTCAGACCCTTTTTTATTTAAAAAAATCACTTTCAAAACATAAAATTGTCATGATTGTCAAACACTTCTTTTAACAAATTTTCTTACATTTATTAAAAATTAAAATAAAAATGTCTGCAACCAAACGCCCCCGTAATATTTATAGAGAGTGTCACTTTCAACCGTCTGCTTATTTATCTTGTCCTGTTTTTATAATAGACTAATAAATAATACAGATCAGGACTTAGGAAAAGTAATGCTCACGGCGTAACAAACAGTCACTAGCTGCAGATTCCAGTTCAGCCTCCAAGCAGCAGGCTTCTCGAGCAGCAGTGCCACGAACGCCGTCTGGATTGTACCCATCCAGCACATCACCGTCGTCGACGTCAACTGGGAAGGACAATCATCGGCGATCCGCGCCTGCTCACAGCGCCAATATACATAGAAAAGGCACATATCGGTCTAGTTAGAATAGTGCCATATTGGCTAGGTAGGGAGAAGTACCTATGCTTATAAGCCTAGGCCTCTCTAACTCAGTACCGCGGTTTTGGGTTGGTTAACATGGTATCAGAGCCAAGGGTTTAGTTGACTTTGTAACATACTAATGGTTTACTTAGTAATTGCTAAGAACTTGCTTAGTAACAATATGTTGGCATCAAATTTTTTCGCTTAGCTTGCTTGATACAAATTTCAGCAATACCGAAGCCGGTGCAGAAAATCTGACCCAGATTCGAAAAATTCATGAATAGATGATGTAAACAGGCTTTAGAAATGCCTTGGCATGGCTTTACATGTTACAAATGGCCAAGATAATGTGCTCATTACATAGCCCCGGTCAAGAGCTTCGCAACGGTGCCCAAAACAAGAAAAACGGACACCAGAAGGCCGAAATGACCATTTTGCCCCTGACACTTTGGGACAAATTGGGACTCTAACATAGAATTCCAACTTTACCACATTGTCAATATTGGATAGAGCTAGGCAACGCTCGAAACGGATCGAAAATCCGACCACCGGATGAAGAGATATGCAAGAAAGAGCAAATCCGGACGGAAAGCCGTATGTTCTCGCACCAGGGGCATAATGGTCCGATTAGCTCTGGATCGACCCATGGGATGATATTTTCAATTTTCATGACCCAAAACTTTGATCTCATGAATATTGATGCATGAAAAATAAATTTGGCCAATGGGAGGAGGCAATTGCATTCAATTACAATTTTTGGCATTATCAACGGCCGAGATCGCACCGATCAGAGAAACTAGCTAATTTAAGAGATCCGTTGTAATTCAAGTGATCTCAACCACACATCAGGATAGAGCATAAGATCAATGGCCATCAGGGCATGATCTGGAATTTTTTTGAAGTCAATTTGGGATTTATTTAATTGGTTTTGTTCGGAATTAATGATAGTCGTTGGATCGGGAGCACTCTGATTAAACCAGGGTTAAACCTAACCCAAGATGGGCTAACCTAACCTGTCATGGCCGAACCCCATCCTCCCTCATCTGATGTGTGTGCAAGAAGCCCTAGAAAATAGGGGAGGGAGGCGCACCCACCTCCTCCTTCCTTGGTTGGTGGGTCCCACTCAACCACTTCCCTCAACCACCTCCCATGGCTTATCCCTATCTCTCCCTTGGTTTATCTTCATCCTAACTAATCCTACAACTAACCAAGCCTATCCTCATCCAAGCCCTGGGCGAACCACCCATCCTGCCACATGTCATGTGCGCACATCTCCTTGAAAGTAGGAGAGGGTGCGCACCCTTCTCTCCCTCTCTTTCTAGTTGGCGCACAATCACCTCAACAATTTCCCTTGAGTTATCCTTATCATCCTAAACCTCCCTTGAGTTATCCTTATCTCCTCTCAACAACCTCCAGCCTTATCTCCTCCTGGAGATGGCGCCCCTCAGCCCCTATAAAAGCCCCCTCAGCTGGCCATGTGCAGGACAAGCTGATCACCCTGCGGAAGCCCTGCCTCTCCTCCCTCTTCCCTGCTCCAAGACAGCTTCTCCTTGCTTGGACGTCTTCATCAGCAAGTAATCAACCTCTCCAGCCCCCTTTTAGTGTGCCAAGTGAAGAAGAAAAAGGAGAAAAGGCCTCCCTCCAACAGGTGCACCAGCAGCAGCCCAATCGGTGGTGCACCGATTCCAACAGCGGGTGTTCCTTCTTGGAGCACTGATTCCAGCCCCATTTTCAGCAACAAAAGAATAAGAAGAAGAAGGGTATAAGGCAGGCCATCTTCTCCTTCAATCTCCAACAAGGATTGTGCAAAAAAGGTGAGGGAAGATGTAGTACTTTCTAGTTCTTTCCCTCCCCTCTTCTTTCTCTTCCCCTCGGCCTTCTCTATGGCCATTCAAGAAGCTCCAAAAACCCAGCCTTTTTGGTACCACCTAAAGCCCATGTTCAACCTCCTTATGTTGGTCCCACAAGACATCAAAAATCAGCCTCTTTGAGCCCTTCATTTCAGACCCCTTGCTGTGCTAATTTTAGCTCTTCATTGCCCATGTGCGCACAGCCCATAGGTGGCATGTAAACAGCCCATTTGGCATCCCCAAGCAGCCCCATGCTGTCACCTAACACCGTGCCCCTTGTTGCCATCCCTCTAGCAGCCAATTAGGTTCCTGAACATGCTTCTAATCAGGCCATGTTTGACCATCCTTGCTGTCCAAGTGGACATACTTCAGAACATACCCAAATCAGGCCCCTCTACTGGCCTTGAAATCAGGCCCCTCTGCTGGCCATGAAACCAGACCCCATGCTTCCTTTTTTCCTTCCCCTTTGAGTATAGGTTGAGGGTCGACGCTTTGAGACTCTCAGAATCCGCCGGACGGACCGAGACTACTCGGGCGGGCCTTCAATTCTTATGTCCTTTGTGCATTCCTAAAACCAGTCCTAGTTCATACCTAAACCTACCCCTTGTGAAGTCCTACCAAAGCTCACCTAAACAGCACCTTAGCCAACCCATTCAAATCTAAGTCAAATTGAAATATCGAATTAACATTTCAAACCACATCAAAATCAATTCATAAATCAACATAAATCAACTTCAGACAAATTCTAATCAAACTTGTTTGCATCTCATCGGGCCTAAAAGGCCGAGGCCCTTTGTATTCTTTATGTGTTGTGGATGTGCACGCTCTCGTTAAACAAGATCGCTATGGCAGTTAATCAAGGGTGTTCGAGTGTTTGCTCGATGTAAATAAACATCGGATATTCGCACCATCCGATGGAGAGAGGTCAAAAAATATTTTCACAGAACCCGAACCTCGGTTCTATACTCTCCTAATATCACCTGGACTATCTAGTAGTTTTTATGGTCTATTACCTGTTTTACTAGAAAATTCAGGTATGATATTTTCAACATTTAAAATCAAATCTTTTAAACAAATTTCAAGAATCAAAAAGATTCCCGAGGTTCCCACAAATTGGCACGCCCGGTGGGACCTCTCTTTCCCTTCATCTCTCTGCCATAGCGATCTGAGAAGGTGCACATCCACTACCTCTTAAAAACACTCTAATCAAGTCAACCTTTTTACAGGTTCAGCGGCGGCTTGTGAAGGTGTCATTTACTTAAAAACTTATGTTGACAATGTAGCGTCAGCTCAATCACGTTGGTGATCAATTTCATCAAGTTTGCAAAGATCGTGTTGCTCCTGGACTGGCTCGACACCATCTTGGAGTCACCACCTGCTTCTGAGGACATAGCAATGCTACCCCTCACTTTCTACTCCATAATGCATCTCCAAAAGCTTGGCCTAGACACCGCCAAGTTGCTCCCAGAAAATGTTCTGTTGTCTCCCCCACGTGAGACTTTCATGGTGAATCAGATCACCCTTGAATTTGGGCCCGCACCCACACCCACAGTCATAGTACCTACTCAACTTGTTGCCTTGGCACCTACTATGTCTGCCACAACATTTGTGCCTGCACCTGCTGCCATGCTGACACCTGCTACAACACTCCTCAACCTGAGGAAGAACATGAGTGAGTGAGGATCCTTTCGGCACCTCAACATCAACAACGTGTGTTGCTCATGGGACCACACCCACCAAGTGATGCCTATCAAGACTCCTTCTAAGCTTATGGAGAAGAAGCGTAGATGACTACAACCTGTTATCTTGCCGCTTGTCGACAGTTCTTCACTCTGGACTGGCTAGATTACAACAATGGGACCCTTGCTGTGCCCAATGTTAATGCACCAGATGCAAGGGGGAAGTGTAGACCTTCTGCCTACCCCAAGAAATCCAACAAACCATCAGCTAGAAAGGCCATGGAGAGAGGGCAGCCCTACCTTCTGAACTTAGAAGACTCAAAAAGGACAATACAGGCAAGGGATCAGCCCTTAGCCTACCATACTTCCTTAGACTGAGCAGTGGTCTGAGATGACAAGACCCCACAGCTTATCCAACTGGGGGCAGCCTCTCCATCGGATTTTCCCTTCATCTAGCTAACCGATCAGTGGTTCAATGTACAAGGGCTTGACAGCAACCACCTGCCATAAAAAAGAGAGAGACATCAGTAGTCAGCCATGACACTGAATCACCTTGGCACTCAATTCTGCCAGCTAGGGGCAAATCCCCATATGAGCTAATGCTATGGAGAGCGGGGGAACAATCCTCTCCTCTGAGTTCTGAAAGCAGGGGCTGGACAGCAGTTCCAAAAATGGCAGCGCAGGCAAAGAACCATCCCTCAGCCCGCCTTCCCTCATTCGACCAATCAGCAGTGCAAGATGAGGAGAACTGGCAAGTGCCACCACCTACCAGCTAGGAATCACCTGTAGTTGGTCAGCCCATTGGCCAATTTTTTTTCAGCTCTCTACTTAGCTGATCAAGGGCAACATTCTTGTCAGATCCTCTCATCATTGGGCTGGCCAATCAGCAGTTGGAGAGGCCAGGAAGAGGGGGCAGCCCTCTCCTCTAAATTATGAAGTCATATGCTGATCAGCAGCTCTAAAGACAACAACTCAGGTGAGGTACCAGCCCTCGGCCAGCCTTCTTGCATCGGGTGACCGACGGTCAAGGCTGAACAGAACTTGCAGGTGCCACCACCTACCATGGGAAAATTCTTTGTGAATGCTTGGTTCATTGACCACCCTTTCAAGTTCACTACTTAACTGACTATGGGTAGAGTCCCCGTAGGCCTTTCCCTTCACCTGGCTGACCGATCAGTGGTCTGGCCCATGAAGACCTGGCAGCAGCCACTTGCCATGATGAAAACATCAATTAGCCCAGCTGCTGGCTTACTACTTCGGCACCCAGCTCCGCCGATTGGGGGCATGTTCCCCACACAAGTTATTCCTCATAGGGAAGTCCATCCAATGGATCCCCTTGCTGACCGGGGGCAAGGTGCTAGACCCTCTACTATGGTCCCTAACTGAATTTGGCTTTTTCTCAATGGAACCAACCTCTATCAAGGTTTGTTGTTCACCATTCCCAGATGAGGGGCTTACGGGCAGAAATCCTAATAGCTGCCACTGCTGAGTACCATGCATGATGCTCCACTGCAATTTAGGCTACCCCAGCTTAACTGATTAGGGGAAGCTCCTTGTTGGTCCTTTCCTTCTTCACGTCGACTAGCTAGCAGTCCGGCCCATGAGGATTCAACAGCAAATGCCTGCCGTGAAATTAAACACCAGCAGTTTGAGCCTGCGCCTGCAAAACAACAATAGTAGAGTCTCTTCAAGATTCGAGTCAGACATTAGTCTTGCCATCACCTGATGGTTAGCAATGTGCATTGCCCCTGGAATCTCACTCTCCTGGCTGCCTTCATCCAAACACGACGAGCTCAACTCATTGATCTACTACTTGACAACCAGTTTCTTACTTTCGAGTGGTTGAATGTCAAAGATAGGGCCCATGCCATGCGCACCATTGTTGCTGCACTAGCTACACAATAGAAGCTCAAGTCTTCTATCCAACTTAAGAAGATCGGCCAACCAATGGCCAAGCAGGACAAGGAGTGGGGGCAGCCCTCTCCTCTGAAACTTGAAAACACGAGCCAACCTACTATGGCTATAAAGGTGGCAGTCCGGGTGAGGGATCAGCTCTTATCCCATATTCCTCAACTAGATTGATCAGCCATCTTTCCCAGAGAGAGCCGGTAGGCCCCAACACTTGTCATAAAAATAAATTTTCCTTACATTTGGTTTGTCTGCCGACCGACTCTTCCAACACTTTGCTCTACTGACTGGTGGCAAGTTCCCCGTTCAAGCTACTCCATGCCTAGGGTCCCAGACAGTGGACTCTCATGCCGACCGAGGGCAAGGTTCCAGACCCTCTGCCCAGGTCCTTATATAAATTGGACCGATCAATGGTCTGACTTGAAGATAGCTAGCAGACAGCAACACCTACCATTAGAAAAATTCCAGCAATTGAGGGGCCACCGATCAACATTGTCCATGCTCGGCTCAAGCAACTAAGGGCAGCCTTCTTGTCCAAGCCACTCTCCAACAAGCCGGCCCGACCAGCGGTCTAGTCCTTAGGTCATCCTACTAACTTACCATTGCTGATTGGTGGCAAGTTTCCCGCACAAGCTACACCCTACCGAGAGCCCCGGACAGTGGACTCTCGTACCGACCGGGGGCAAGGATCCAAACCCTCTGCCCCAGTCCTCAAACAAATGTGGCTGCCAAATACCAATGTTTCCCCAGTGGAGCTTCTACCTTCTAAGATTGGTCATTTACAATGCTCGGATGCAAGCCCTTCCAGGTTGAAACCCTGGCCTTGACCACACTGAGGGCCATTCTTATATTGTTGCCCTATGTCCTCCTTTCCATAACATTTTTCATAAAATAATCGCCACTTTAACCATTCTGATTATGGTGCTACAAGCCTCTATCACTCACGCCTGTTCAGACTTAGTGATGCTTTGAACTCCCACCACCTTGATCAATCTGATTTTAGTGGTTTACAAAAATATTCCCCAGCCTTGGCTTTTCAGCCCACATGGCCCAACAAAAAAAAACAAACACATACACACACACACCACTTTCCTCCCATTTCAGATGACTCCCAACACTTTTACCATCTTGGCCATTCTGGCCCGTATGGCCCTAAAACCTCTACTACCCTGATCACCCTGATCTTGGTAGCCTACTCAACTTGCTACCTTGACCACTCGTTCATGCAACGAGGCTATTGTAAATGCCTCTTTGGCTTCAATAGACTCTCTCATTCTTGCCTTTTGTGCAAACCTTTAAATCAGCCCCTTTGAGGCTATCTCTCTCATTGGTCCCTCTATGACCATCTCTTCCCTCTATGCAAGCCTTCCATAAAGTCCATCACATTAAGGCTCCTCTTCGCCCCTTTGTGGCACCTTTGTTCTACCCTTTGTGTAGACCCTTGGGAATGCAGCCCCCTTGAGGCTCCCATTTGCCCCCTTTGTGGCATTTTAGTTCTACCCTTTGTGTAGACACTTGGGAATCCAGCCCCTTAAAGCTCCCATTTGCTTCTTTGTGGCATTTTAATTCTACCCTTTGTGTAGACTCTTGGGAATCCAGGGTTCGCATTTGCTCCTTTGCAGCATTTTAGTTCTACCCTTTGTGTAGACCTTTGGGAATTCAGCCCCTTTGAGGCTCCCTTTTGCTCCTTTGTGGCATTTTACTTCTACCCTTTGTGTAGACTCTTGGGAATCCAGCCCCTTTGAGGCTCCCCTTTGCCCCTTTGTGGCATTTTAGTCCTACCCTTTGTGTAGACCCTTGGAAATCTAGCCCCTTTGAGGCTCCCTACTTAGCCATTATGAGGCTCTTTATTGGTCCCTCTATGACCTCTTATTGCTACCATTTGTGCTAGCTTTTCTTAAAAATCTAGTCCCTTTGAGACTCCATGCTCACCCCTTTGAGACTTTGTTTCTGCCTTTAGTCCAAATGTTTACAAAAGGATAGCTCCTTTGTGGTTTCTTACTAGCCCCATTGTGGCTCTTAAACTTTGCTTTTTAGGCAAGATTGGAGCTCCTTTGTGTTAGCTTCATGAGCCTTCATTAGACCTTCATGCTAAGTTGCCTTCTACACTTGGATTACTCTTACCTCTATTTGAGCCTTCATCAGACCTTCATGATAAGTTTCCTTTTACACTTGGATTGGTCTTATCTTACTAGAAACCCCATTTGAGTAGGTTTCAAATTTTGACCCTCATACCAAGTTGCCTTTTACATATCTTACTTGAAACCCCCTTTGTGTAGGTTTCAAATTTTGACCATCATGCCAAATTGTCTTTTACACTTGGATTGATCTTATCTTACTTGAAACCCCCTTTGTGTAGGTTTCAAATTTTGACCCTCATGCCAAGTTTCCTTTCATACTTGGATTGGTCTTATCTTACTTGAAACCCCCTTTGAGTAGGTTTCAAATTCTGACCCTCATGCCAAGTTGCCCTACTAATTGCTTGATGTACCTATGCAACTAGAGGACAATAAAACAAGTAAATAAAATATTAGAATTTAGTGAAGTGTAGCATCTATAAAAAGAATTGCATAATGAAAGCAAGTGGAAACAAACTCACCAATTTCAGAATTAGCCCAAACCCCTTTTTTTGGTCATTTTGTATTAAATATGGTGATGAAAAACTTAGAAAAAATTATTTATAAATGATGCTAAGTGAATAAATAAGAAGTAGGAATTGATTGGGTCAAATCATAGCTAAAACAAAGAAGAAAACACAAATATGACAGCTTGACACATAGGCAAGGATGCAATCAACGCACCTCGGGTTTGAGGGCACGATAGACTCCTCTAGCATGACTTCAGTGTAGAGATGTTCGTAGACAATACACATGTTAGAATTGAACTCTGTTTGTCTAATTGGAAATAGTACTCATATATAAATATTTTCTATGTTTATTACTTTATTAGTTGGCATCTCTAGCATCCTATAAAAATTGTTTGAAGAGAAGAGAAGTAGAAAAGCAAAATCTGGAGGCACGATCTTGATGCAGCGATCACCACAGACAATCGGAAGTCAGAATGAACTACCATTTGTTATAAAATAAATATAATTCAATAGGGGTGATTTAAAATGAAGATAAGTTGACTTTAGTTCTTTATTAAAAGGTCAAAAATTATTTGATAACTATAGTGCCAAAAAGTACAAATTTGGGAATTGTCAGCGCTATGTTGATGAAGGAAGTGCTATGGACACCATAGAGATTTGAATTGGTTCATTCTTGTTGAAAATAAAAGAAAACTCACTGGGGATCAATTTATCTGAAGAGTATCTAAGTTAAATATATTGGGAAGAAGATGAAAATTGACTCAGAATGTAAAAATAGACAGATTTAGAAACTGGATCTGCCTACGCAGTGATAGTGTAGAATTCACCACAAGCCTAGGAAATGTCAGAATTGATCCTTGTTTCTTGAATATAAAATATCACTTGATGAGGAACACTTCTTCTAAAGGAGGCATGCCCACAATATGCCCGTGGAAGTTTGTGAAATCCAAAGAACATCAAACTACAAGATGGAGCACCGATCAAACTTCTCTCTCTATTTGGACCGATGTCTTGTACCGGGACAATGAAAGGATGATTGGAGAATCTTGGGATGAGCCTAGGGCATCTGGAGGATAAGGATTTTAACCCTAAGTCATCTGCCATTGCCATAAATTTATAGGGAAACAAAAATGGTGCAAAATAGAAAAGGCAGACTATTACGCCCTGCGTGAAGAACAAGAGGAGGGTCGGGCACAGTGACCACGCCCCCAACCTAGGGGCATGGTTTATTGGAAATGCTATATATTGACTCTAATGTTCTAGAAATATTCCAAATCAAGGGACTTGCTAAGGGTATCGGGCCCTACACTTGGGGGTGCGGTCCAAAATGAATTTTTTGAAAAGGAAGCCTTTCAAAATGGATTTGGAAAGCCCCAAACCGAAGTGACATTGGAGGGAGGTCCTCTACTGACCACGCCCCCACAATGGGGTGCACATAGGGCATCATGGGTGCAAGGGTGTGCCTAGGGCGCCCTCAGATTGGGGGTGTGCTCAACATGCCCTGGTCTGGGAACAAAGTGGGGGCATGCTATGTGCACCATTGGCAAGAGAAATATATGGGGACACATTCGGTAGAATGATCGAAATTGACTTGGAATGTTGAATGGATGTACAAACACACTCTGTAAGATCCAAAATGATCGAAAAAGCTGGGGGTAACTTGGAAAACTCGAAATAATAATAGGAAAAGGTAGGGGTAACTCAGAAAACTCAAAATAATCAGAAAAGTTGAGGGTAACCTGGTAAACTCGAAATGATCGAAAAAGATAGGGGTAACCTAAAAAGCCCAAAATGATGAGCGGAAGAGCTAGGGGTAACTTGAAAAACGTGGAAAAGCATGAAGGAGACAAAAAAATGGATTCAATGGCTGAGTGACCCGGATACACCTGGTGATGGTCCAAGCCTACCGATTGATCTTGAAACTAACAGACAAACCTGGTATGACCTAAAGCCCCACGGTGCTGACCGGAATGACATAAGGGCTTCCGAGAAACCCTAATGATGAGCAAAAGACTGTAAGTGACCCTACAACAATCATGAAAGGACACGATATAATGGCCCTCACTCGATGGACACAACGTTGTTTAGAAATATGTAACTTGTCTTCAAATGACCCAATAAGCTCTAGGACCTTCGGCTCATCTCAAAAGGATGAATTAATTAATTTATAATAGTCCAATAAAGGATATCGCCCACAAAATAAGAGTATTAAGCTCCAAATCAGGCCAATTTGGCATGTCTATAGAAGCCAAACCATTGATTGCTGATTAGGCCAATCGAAACTAGGTTATGGTTTGCATTGGCTAAAATGTAGATAAAACCCAAAAGAAAAAGGGTAGAACCCAAAACACGATTGCTTAGGTCAATCCAAACTATATTCTGGTTACATGACCTAGCCATCATACAACTCAAGAGAAAAAATTGTTAGAACCCAAACTGGTGTTGGTTAGGCCAATCCAAACTAGATCTAGTTTGAATTGACCTAACATTCATTAACCCCCCAAAAAGAGTTAGAACCCAAACTGGCACCGGTTAGGCCAATCATTTCCAATTTGGATTGACCTAAATGACCATAAAACTATTAAAAAGGAGATATAACCCAAAAATGACCTTCAAGCCAATTCAAACTAGTTATTGGTTTGGATTGGATTATAAGTCCCATCAAAACAAACTAAACCGGAAAACCGAATTAAAAAAATATTTTGATTGTTTAGATCTTTAAATATCAAATCTATTAGGTGTTTATTTGATCTTGTCTCTCTTTATATTATTTTCAAGAAGTTTCAAACGAGATCCTTGTTTGATACATGCTTCATTGGGAGGAAGTTCGTTAATAGTTAATTGTGTATTTTATTTTCTTATATAATTGTTCATTTTGCATATATTT
Source organism: Cryptocoryne crispatula var. balansae (assembly GCA_036172225.1). Classification (NCBI taxonomy): domain Eukaryota; kingdom Viridiplantae; phylum Streptophyta; class Magnoliopsida; order Alismatales; family Araceae; genus Cryptocoryne; species Cryptocoryne crispatula. The sequence goes on from CM069919.1 coordinate 22,803,601, forward strand.
TTCATTATAATTTACCAAGAAACTATTAGTCTAGATGAGTATCACAAATAGGTTAAATCCTAGGTATCTTCATGGAATAGAGGAATTTTAAATTATACTTTTACTAAATGGAGGACCCAATTTAGACATGGTTAGAACAAAAATTAATTCAATGTCATTGAAAAATATGGGCAACACATTTACTTTAATAAGCGATGTGGTTAAAAGACATTTAATATGTAATAGCATATAGTCATATTACTGAACGTGGATAAGTCATGGTGAAATTGAAGCTAATTTAATTAATAAATATGATATCCAATTACATGAACCATAAGATGAAAATCTTAATGATGAAGGCATAAAATACTTGAAGATATTCAAAACATTCAAGAAACATTTTGACATAATGAGGATGAACCAAATATAGAAACATAAAAATATTATTGTTTATTAAAAATGCAAAAACACCTTATATGAAGGTTGAAAAAATATATCAAAGTTAAAATATAATTTAAAGTTTATTCAATTAAAGTTATTCGATGGTCTACCTAAAAAATGTATGAGTATTGTACTATATTTATTTAGGGAAGTATTGCCTAAATATGTAAGTGTTCCTGACACTTGGTATGAACATAAAAAAATGTGAAGAACTTAAGACTTAGTTATTAAAAAATAGATGCCTATAAGAATGGTTGTATTCTATTTTGGAAAGAGAATGCATATAAAATTGTATGTGTACAATGTGAGACTTCAAGATATAAATATGATCATAAACATAATAGTAAAAAGGTGGCATGGAAAGTATTACATTATTTTTCATAAGAGAGGTTGAAACATTTTTTTATATCAATGAACATTGCTAATTGAATGACATGGTATAATAAGCCATGTTTATATCAATTGAGTAATGAAATGTGTCATATTGTTGATTCTCTTTCTTGTAAATGAGTTGATGAACTACATACTGATTTTGCATTAGAGAAATGCAATGTTCGAGTCGGGTTGGCCACAGATGGATTTAACCCCTTCGGTAACATGTCTTCAAAATTAATGTTTGGCATGTTGTTATAGTGGTTGGTAATTTACTACTATGGTTGTCTATAAAAGCAGAATACATGATGATTTCATGTTTAATACTAGGTCCAAGAGCTCCCGAAAAAGGTATTGATGTATACTTAGAGCCATTGGTGGATGAGTTAAGATACCTATAGAAGATCATATTGGAGACAAATGATGCTTTAAGGTGAGAGAATTTAGTCATGGGAGCCATATTGTTAGATACCGTAAATGATAATTGAGGATTTGCCAATATATCTAAATGTAGTACCAGAGAAAAATTAGCATGCTCAACATATAATGAAGAAACACATTGTCGTAGAGTATTCATAGATAAAAAATTGTTACTTAAGACATTGTAGATTCTGACTAATAGTACATCACTGGAGAAAGAACCAGTATAAGTATTTGTTTGATGGCCAACGGTGTGAGAAGGGAACACTAAAGAAGGATAATAAGTATTTTCTTTGAGAAACTACTATATTGGGCTTCTTTAATTATCTGATATCATTTAGATGTCAAGCACATTGAGAAGAATGTGTGTGATGATTTTCTTGACATTTTCAACCTATTTGGATTGGACAAAGACAATTTTAATTCAAGAAAAAATTTGGTAGAGTTACAAATTCATCCAGAATTACATCCACGTGAGAATTTGTCTAGGATTCCAGATGTAGTTTATAGGCTTATAAATGGACACAAATCTCAAATACTTGAATTCACAATATTCATGTTATATGGGTATTCATCAAATTTGAGTGGGCATATAGATGTAAGTAGTAGAACCATTAGTGGGTTAAAAAGTCATAATTGTCATGTTATGATGTAGGTGATTATTCCTCTAACATTTTAAGAGATCATATTAAAGGAAGTATTTAGTCTCATTGTAGAGTTATGCCAGTCTTTTAAGATCACCTATGGTAAGGTTTTAAATAGTAGCATTTTGAGAAACTAATACTTTAGGATAACAATAACATTGTGTAAGTTGAATAAATTTTTACACTATCATTTTTTGATGTCATGATATACTTAGTTGTGCATTTGACTTCTAAGACCATAATTTTTGGACTAGTTCAATGCCGGTTGATGTATCTAATTAAAATATATTTAAAAAGGCTAAAAAATTATGTAGGTAATAAGGTGAGAGTTGAAGGTTCAATTGCCTATGGTTATTTGGTTGATTAATGTACTTAGTTCATTTCTACATATATGCGGGATACGAGCATAGTAGAGATCGGAAGTATGATGGTCATCCATAAGAAGATTATAAAAAAATAGGTTCAATATTTAAATCAATTAGTTTTCTATTGAGATGTAGACGTGGCCTAGAATTTTGATGGAAAAAGAACAAAATTTAATCCATACGTATGTGTTGAATCAAATTGATGATATAGATTATTTCCATCGAGTGCATAGTGATGCTTCGAATAATGATAAAAATATTGAACAAAACTTTTTAGATTTGTTCAGATCACATTTCTGGAGTTAAGAAACATAGGTTCTTCTATGTACACTAAGGACTTTGAAATTTTGTTGTTTAGTACATCAAGATTTGCATCATCATTATCTACATATATATGCAATGGATCTAGTTTCAGAACGATGGATTCTGATTCCACCAAATGAACACAACTATGTGGTGTCATTGTGAACACTAAACTTCAATATGATTGTGATGAATATTATAGATGAATATTGGATATTATAGAGACATCGTTTGATAGGAGTAGTCATTTAATATAGCTTAAATGTGAATGGTGGGATATGTTTAATAAGGATAGGGGTTTTAAGATTAATGATTATGGATTTATATCGTTTAATACACAAAGAAAGCTAGGGACCGATGAACCATTTGCACTTACAAGTCAAGTGGAACAAGCTTTTCTTATATAGATGATAACTCGAATAAAGGATGGGTGATATTATAAAAATCTCAACCTTGTAACTATTATAACATACTAGAAAATGAGAGTGATGATGAAGTAGAATCATATCAAAACATTTGGTGTAACCGACAAAGAGGCAACTTCAAGAAACTCAACCAAGAAAGATAGAAATTTTAAGTTTATACTTCTATTGGTCGAGTTTCATGAAGTTGTTCTTGATACGATTTTACGTTTAGTTTTGGATCTGTAGTAATAATTATATGGTGGAAATTTTACTAGTATTGGGATAGAGATTTGGATAGAGAAAGAGATCAACAATGGGATAGGTATAGAAATGGATATTTGGATAAAGATAGACATTGGGATCGGGATAGGGATAGACATCAATTTGGATAGAGAGTAGAATAGAAATAATGATTAGGATAAGGACAAAAGTGAGTTTGGATAGAGATTGCATTATAGATAGAGTTCGATATTAAAATGGATTTGGATAAAGATTTGGTTTGTGAAAAAATGAGTTAGAAGGCACTTTATAGCTATTTAGGCCAATCCAAATATGAAACCAGTTGGGATTGGCATAAAAGGCTATAAAGACCAATAAAAGAGTTAGAAGGCATTTTATTGCCATTTAGGTCAATCTAAATTGAAAACCGGCCTGGATTGGCCTAAGTGACGATAAAAGATGAAAAAAAGAGTTAAAAGGCCTTTTATGGCCATTTAGGCCAATTTGAATTGGAAACGAATGACTATAAAAAGTAAAAAAAAAAATAGAAGGCATTTTACTACCGTTTAGCCAATTTGAACTAGAAAATGGTTCATAAAATAAGTTAGAAAAGAAGTTAGAAGACATTTTAAGGCCGTTTAGGCCAATTTGAGGATGAAACTAGTTTGCATGTGGTGGATCGCAAGGTCCCTTAGGTGGATCCAGTGCCAGGTCAAGTGGATCTCATTCTTAGAGAGATCCACATACTAATACTTCTTAGCCAGGTGATTCTTATGCATTGGTTCTTCATCCTACCATAGTGACACCTACATCTATTGGCAGTCCGTCTTCCATCGCCTCAGGTATATATTTTATTAAATCTTTTACATTCATTATAAACATATCACTTTCAAATTTGAACTAATATTGTGTTAATTAGATACATCCAGTAGACGTGAATGAGGTTCGGCCAATGTGTATAGTGTAAAAATATTAACGTATAGAGATACATTAAATGTCAAAATACTAGGGGAGTCTGGTGTAGGCCAACATGGGCAAGCATTTACCTCCTACCTTGGAATGTGCAATAGAGTGTACTATAATTTATGGCAACAAAATTATAATACTCTTTTATAAGACAAGAAAGATGCCATATTCAGAGATCTTAAGGTAAATATATTGATTATATATTTAATTTAATTTATTTATTATGATGTATAGTGTATTATTATCAATTATCAATTTCTTATAGTTGCACAACAACATTTTACATTTAAGCAGTTTATATCTATAGATGGAGACATTTTAAGATTTATGGGGGAAATGTAGAGGAGACAAAGAAACCATTTAAAGGACAAAGTAATAACATACTTTTTCTTCATGTTGTATGTAAAACTAATAAATCTTTATATATAGCATTTTATAGGATGATCATTGAAGAGGCCTATGACATTGTTCCTCCACAATGTGATCTTGACCAATGGCTTCATATGTGCGATATATGGGCCAGAGAAGAGAATAAGGTGCATAATAACTCTTATTAATTTAATTTCTTGTGTAATCATGATGTTTTTTCAATTATTAAACTCCTATAAATTATTTTTTTGGCCATTAATGAAATAAATAAAGACAATAAACTTGGTCTAGTAGTGCCTTCTAAAAGAGAAATGACAAATATTCATCGGTTGTTGAGAGAAATTGTAAGTATTTTAATTCAATTGTTATATATGCATCGAGTAGAGTTTCAATGTATTTTAATGCTCTTAATTATTTTGTTTAGATATAAAGGAAGGATGTCATCCTACCCCTCCATAGGTCTTCTAGATGACCAGACGCATGAAGAGAGATAGATGGATCCATCATCTGGAATAATGAGGAAAGTCATAAAATGTTGGTAAATCCTTAATTTATTTGAACTAATATCATCATTCATTTCAAATAAATCTTAATACAATTTTAAGCTATTGAATAATATGCAACAATCGATGAATGCCCAATCATAAGAGGAATTAGATGCTAAGATATCTCTACAACTATTCAATGCTAAAGAGGCATTCACCACTATCTTCAACAGAGATAGGTAGGGACGAATTAGATGTAGCGGGGAGGAAGAACTCAACGTTTGCTATGGTGTAAGTGGTGGAGGTGCTAGTACCACCACGAATCCGCTAGTTAAGGAGTTTGATAGACAAAGTGTAGAAGAAACCAACCAAGTTGGAGAGACAAAATATAGTGATTAATTCCTTTTAACAATATATGATCGACCAACAAAAGAGCTTTACAGAGACAATCGAATGGCCAACACAACAAATGTTAGCAAAGATTAATCAAAAACTCCTCCCCACCTATTGATCTGTCTTGTTTGAGACCACCTCTGATGTTAAGAGAGAATGACAATGGAAATGATGATGATGTGGACAAGATGGATGATGAGAAGGATGAACCATCCTTTGGAGAGAATGATTGACATTCTTATATGTTTATTATTTACACATGAGCATTATTTTTTTTCTATTCATATGCGATGTTCATCTTTCATAAACTCTTTGTACTGTTTATTCACCAATTTATATAAAACTATTATGGAATGTGTTGTCGATGAATGAGTTATGTTTTTATTATGAGTTGTATTTATGACATCGTGAGTTTGTATATCAAATTATGAATGAATAAAATTGTGGGTTTCTATATTGAATTGTGGTCCAATGAAATTGTGGAATTGTACGGATGGTTGCATATAGGTTAATCGTGCTTGTGGAATTGTGGGTTTCTATATAGGTTGATGATATGTAATCGTACGTGGAATTGTGAATTTCTATACATGTTGATTATATATCCATGCATGGGTGTAATCCTACATGAATTTCTTATTTTATTTTATTAAAATTAAACTTTTTCTTCACGAGAATTATTAGCAATGGAAGTAAGCTGTCTCTAAAAACTCTGTTTGTGACGGCCACCAGAGTAGTCGCCAAAACAGCCATCCCTAGGTCTTGGTCTAAAAGCTAGAGTTGTCACCCGCATTCTTTCTTAAATGAAAGAAATTGGCGACAGATCACAAAATTGTCTCCATTAAACTTTTTTCTAGACGTGATAGTTTATGAATTCTCATGGTTTAATGTAATCTTATGCACAGATTTTTAAAATTATTTAATATTATTTTTATAATCTTAAATTATTTTAAAGATAAAGAGGTGTCTAATACATACTTTTATCCAAAGTCTCGTAAATTTAAAATAAGAACCATTGTTTAGTAATATATATAGTATATAACGTTAACCCAAACAAATAAAATTACTATAAATAATAAAATTATTATATTATTTTATACACTTTTATTATCGACCAAACAAACTCATGCTCCCGCAGCAGACATCGAATAACACGTTGCAGTTCTCCCAACCTATTGGATGATCAGGCCACGTCATCTCGTAGTGCGCTGAAACTTCCAAGTTTATGGGCTCGGTCGGCATCTGTGAATAAATAATCAAGTTGGGAGCATGACTACCACGCGTTGAATCGGACATGGTTTGGTAACACAGCTCCATCCCTATTAATTTTGAATTTAATATGAGCAGAAAAAATCAACATGTTAGGTAGCAATTGAGATTCAAAGCACCAGTCAAAGCATGATACGTAATATAATCCTGTGTTTCATAACATGATAAATTAGAATTTTATTATAATCTTTTATTTTCGTGATAAAACTTGTTTAAGAGATGTTTAGCGACGATTAAAACACTACCGAAAAAAAAAGCATTAAGAACCGTCTATTGACAATGACTCCAAAAGTCGTCCTCAATCAAAATAATTGCAACGACTAAAATGTCACATGGCTAATAAGAAATAATGGCAACGGTTGTGACAAGTCGTTGAAGTAAAGTTAATGCAAATGCTGATGGTTGCCACGACTACGAAACAGTCGTCGACACTTTTGATCAAATTGGATATTTTTTTTTCATAAATCCTTAATCATGGAATAATATTGTGTTTGCGTTTTGTTCCGTAGACTGTTTCTGATTTGACTATTTCTCTCAATTTTAGAAAATTTTAATTTAACATTTTTTTGTATTCTTTTTGAGGGTGTTCCTATGTCCTCTTTCCTAATCCTTTGTGCCCGTCTCCCATCTGCCAAATTTCCGTATGTTTTCTTTATTTCGTGCTTTTTCTCTTTGCGGTTCTAAGTTTATTGATAGGGTGTAGGGTGTTTGGTTAATAATATCAATTTTGAAATTTATATTAAAAAATATGTTATATAATACAAATATAATTCGTATTCATTTTTATATTTATACAATAAACTCTAGAAATATCAATATCAAAATTGACATACTATATATATATCTATGTGTGTGTGTCACAACTTGACACAGTCTCCCTCTCTAGGCCAAGACATTTTCTATGCCGACGTTGCTGCTGCTACTAAACAGCCACCGTCTTCCTCGCTCCCAAATCTTCTCGTATAGGTGTGTACAATCCCTGGTTCATTTAATATTTTTAAGTTTACTTTTCAAGATTTTCACTGGTTTAGGGTTTGTTTTAATGTAAATTATCTTAGTTTTTTTAATTTCATTGGCTTGTAGTTTATATGAATATTGTTTTAATGTTATTTTTATAATTTTTATTCTTGCTTCTAAATTTTTAATTAGTTTGTACAAAGTTGTAAAACATTTTTTAAATAGATTTGTTTGGTATCTATTTGCCTTTTTTCTATTATATTTTTTTGATTGTAAGATTATGATTTTTAATAGTTTATGAGTTAATGTTCTTTAAGTTTGGGGTTTATTTAAACTTTAAGGGCTTGTTTGGTAACAAAATATTTTTGGAATAACCCTAGTTTATCTCTTAAATTTTGGGCATAAACCAGATTTATTCCCAGATTGTCCCAATACTAAACAGTCCCTAAGAAGACTATGCTTTTGGAGATAATTAAATGTTTGTTTGAACTGTTTGACACATTGATAAAGCCAAGGGTGGGCTTAATTAGACGTTGGCAAATTTGGATTCTTAAATGGGGTAGGGAGAGAGAGAGAGAGAGAGAGAGAGAGAGAGGTGGGACTAATTCAATGTGGAACTAATTACGCGTGGGCTAATTTTTACTCTCAAACCCACCCAAATCAGCAAATCAGTTGGTTTGATTTCTAAGCATTTCAAGCTAAACAATATTGATAAATTGAATAAAATAATTTAGTTACATTTTTAAGGACTTTCAAAAGAAATCAAACCAGTGCACATTTCAAAACCAACCAAATTAGTAAACCAAGTAAACCAATTTAGTTAGATTTTTAAGATATTTTAAACCAAATCGAACTAGTATGCTAAATAAATTGATAAACTGGTTATGTTTGTTTTATAAGGCCTTTCAAATCAACGCTTTTATTTCAAAGGCCTTTTAAATCGAACTAGTAGCATAAAAATATTAAATTATTTTTATTACAAGATAGGTTGTAGTGTTTGTTTAAATCAATGAATATTGCTAAGTACATGATAAGGCATAGAAAGTTATGTTCTTATCAACCTACTAGTAAAATGTGTCATCATGTCGATTCTCCCTCTTGGAAAAGACTTGATGATCTATATCCTAATTTATATTTGAAAAATGCAACATTCAACTTGGGTTGGTAAGTGATGGTTACATCTCCTTTGTTAACATATATTCGAAGTACAATGTGCGACCATCTTTACAGTGCTTTACAATTTATCACTATGGATGTCTATTAATACCTAGTTTAATAACTCTTAGAATTGATATTGATGTATTCTTACAACCATTGGTGAAAAAGTTAAAGTACTTATAAATGATTAGAGTGGAGACAAATGACATTTTAATGAAAGAGAATTTCATCATGAGAGAGATATTGATGTGCACCATAAATAATTTTATTGAATATGCAAATATATATTATTGGATTAGTAAAGGAAAATTAGCATGTCTACTATGTAATGAAGAAAACACATTTTGCTTGACTAGGTCATAGTTGAAACATTGTTACTTAGAACACTATCGATTCTTACCAACAACACATCATTAAAGAAAGAACCAATCTAAGTATCTATTTGATGGTTGACAGTGTAAAGAAGAAAACAACAAGATGCTAATAAGATGTGAGATATTGAGACAACAATAGAACATAAACACAATAAGATTTAGAAACCATTTAAAAAAAATTAAAGAATGTAAGAAAGAATTTATTATGACAGAAAAATTGGAAGAAAATAAGAATTTTCTTTGAGTAACTACCATATTGGACCTCTTTAATTATTTATCATCATTTGGATGTTAAACACATTGACAAGAATGTGTGTGAAATATACTTGATATGTTTAATCGTTCATGAAATGATAAAGATAATCTCAAATCTAGAAAAGATTTGGTAAAACTAAATATTCAGTCAAAATTGCATCCATACGAGAAATCATCATGGTTTTCACATGTTGTTTACAAACTTAGAAATTAAAAAAAACTCAGATACTTTATTTTATTAAGAGTATTTGAGTGCTAGATGAGTATTATTCAAATTTAGCTTGGTGTGTTGATTTATCAAGTAAAATAATTAATAAATTTAAAAGAAATGATTGTCATGTAATGATGCAAGTTATTATTCAATTGGCACATAAAAACATTGTATCAAAATACGTAATTTTGAGTCAGTTCTTTAATATCATTTATGCTAAAGTTTTAGATAGTAGCATTTTGAGAGAACAAGAGTCTAGTATTGCAATAACATATTGTAAATTGGAAAAAAATTCTACCATCATTTTTTGATGTTTATGTTCCACCTAGTTGTGTATTTGGCATATGAGGTAAGGATGTCTAGACTAGTTTAATACCAGTAGATGTATCTAATTAAAAAATATTTAAATAAGCTCAAAGATTATATAGGTAACAAGCCGATAGTTAAAGGTTCAATTTTCCAAGGCTACTTAGTTGAGAAATGTACACAATTTATTTCTATATATGTGTGATGCAACCCAAGATAGAGAACAAAATTTTGATAGTGGTCCATATAAAGATATGAATAGACACACAAAATTAGCTTAGTTCTGTAGTTTAATACTCTAATTTTTTGAATGACATTCAAGTTTTCATCATTAAGAATCAATGTCGGACCTTTTTTGTAGCTTTAGGATGTATTTTCAGAAATGTGCAGAGGGTGGGGTGTATGGGTCCACATCTGAGGGTGCATGTCCTTGTGCTCCCCTTTAAGGGTGCATGACAAGCGATAGCTTGATGGGGGTACATGCACTTGTGGTTACCTTCCCTACTACATGTTTCAATTTTGATAATATCTTAATTTCAAATGGATCTTGAAGACTTTCTTGCTCATGTTCATTCGCCCTAGGTTGGGAGTGCATACGCCCTTGTATGTGAGATTATAGGACCTTCCAAAAATTAGAATTTGATCGAATCTAGGTCAATCCAAAGAAGATTTTTCTCTGGATTGATGTGTTTCCTCTTGAGGGCTCATAGAAACTATGCGATTTCCAAAATTTCAGTAGAAGCACTCAATCAGGGCAAGATTTTTCCCTGACCTGATGTGCCCTAGGATGAGGGCCCATGCACCTTCGACCTAAGGTGCATTAGTCTAACTTTCCCGAATGTTGTTCCAATCCCATTTCAAGTAGGATTTCCTAACCTTTATATAATTGAATGATCTATGAATGTCTAAGAGGTTATCCAAAATACATACACATCCCATCTTTGAGTTTTGAATGTTTTTAGAGACATAATTTATAAAGTTTTATTGAAAGGAAATTTAGTTTGTGCCCATTGTTGTCAAGTCACTTGCACATTCTGTATGGAAAATCTTGCACCAAAGCACCAAAGCTAGAATAATGGAAATCTTTCACAGCATCTTACCTTTCATTTAAAACAAATAGGGTTGAATAAGTTCTCTTGTTGGCCCGTGGAGAGCTCCAGAATGAAGTCATGCTATTACAAGTCTACTTCAGATCGGTTTCCAATATCTACACAGAAATCCATCTTTCCTTCATTGAATTGGCCCATATTTGCTCTCTTCACTACCAATTTTGTGTTTTAGTTGTCTCTCATCATTTTGCATACCTTTTAATCATATTTTTTTAAGAAAAAAAAAGTGTTAGGGCAAACCTTAGCTTGGTTAGTTCTACTTCAATTTTTGTTTCATGTTATTTCCTTCATGGATGCTACACCGATTTCAATTCTAACATGTTTTCTTTCACTTATTTTATTGTCTTTGATTACATAGGAACACACCAAACCAAATTGAAGGGCTCCTCATCTTCGACCAGTCGAGGAAGATAAAGTTAGAACTCACATACACCGTCTCCCAGTACGTAGGTCAAATGCCTTTTAAATTCATTGAAACCCATAGTTTATGGCCACCACACACTTCACACACATTTCATCCACCCTCCATCTCCTCATTGACTACCCAAAAACCAGATTGCCCTTCCTTTTTCTAAATGAAGAGGTGGATCAAACAGGTAGTAATGTTTCCCTCATTTAGAAGCCAACCTTGGAAGTCGAGGACCATAAATCTCTATGGTCGGGTTGTACCCCTTTTTCCATGGTCATGGAGGAGTTCACAAAGTAAAGGTGGGAATGAAAGGAGTTGGCCACCAAATGATCCCTTTCATCTATAGTCTTTCTAGTGACCAAGGTGGGACCTCTAGTGCCCAATATCTGGTTCAAGTCATGTTTTTGCATGTTCTTTCTCTTCCCTACTTAGTTTCCATGTGAACCAAACTTCTTTGTTTTACCTTTTTTAGATTTGTCCTTATGTGGCCCATACCTACCATGGAAATTTTAGATTGGTCCCCACTTTCCTTTTTGCATTGGTCAACCGGTTCCTACGTGAACCACAACTTTCATTTTTTGAACCAAATCCCGTGTGAACCACTCTCCATTTTCAACCTAGTTCTACAAGAGCAAACCTTTTTCATATGGTCCCCGCATGGACTCTACCTTTCTTTTAATTTTAGATTAGTCCCTATGTGGACCTCACTTACCATTTTTCAATTATCAACTAGTTCCCATGTGAAACACCACTTTTATTTTCTAAATTGGTTCCTACATGAACCACTATCCTTTTTCAACTCAATTCCCATGTGAGCCAACTCCATTTATATTGGTCCTCTTATGGACCCTCCTTGGCACTCCCCTTTTAGATCAGTCCCCCATGTGGACCCCTTTCCTCTTGCCACAATTTTCAATTGGTTCCCATGCAAACTGGTATATATTTTACTAGTTGTTTATATTATTGTTCGATTCCCTCGAGAACCCAGTTGTTGTCATGTTCATACATTTAAATTTTAAAGTTGTTCATTTATTTTATATTGCATTCATGTTATATCAGCTTATATAAGTTGTTTTCTTCTCATCTTTGTTATTTCTAATGTTGTATTAGATTTGAATTAGATATTGTAAGCACCCGAAATGGGGGTCCATAGATCTCCCTTTTCCGGCCCTTATGCTTTCTTTGGAGAGTTGGTAGATGGGATGTTAGTGTTTGTGGTCGCCAGGAGCCAAAGACTCCAAAATATAGTAGAATGAAAAGAAATGAAAGGGAGAATAAAAATGACCGTCGTACCTTTGGAATGGGGAGATTGTTGGGTTCCGACTTCTTCTCTCTCGGTCGGCCGAAGGAAGAGAGCTTAGTGAGTCCTTTGTCTACGATCCGGTTGAAGCTCCGTCTCGGCCGGATTTACCTAAAATGTCCATAAGAAAACATAGAAACAAGTGAAAAGATCATTAGTTCTAGTGAAAGCGTAGAATCATGCTCGAATTCGAACTTAAACATGCAAAAGGAAAGGAACTTACCAGATTGGGACTAAATCCCAACCCCTACTTTTGATAGATTTTTAAAGTGGTATGAAGATGTAAAGATGTAGCCTAATGCATGTTAGATGTCATGATAATGGAAGCTAGAATGAAGGTAAGGAGTAACAGATCGACCGGAAAGGTAAACAAACTAAAAAAAATGCAAAAAGTGGTATATCCCTGCTAGTGCCCCATATATGGGGCGCCTTCTGTAGGTGTCCCTTTTATGGGGTGCATTGACCAAAGTCAAAGCACCCTATTTATGGGGTACTAGGGACTGGTTTCAGCAGATTTTCTTCCCTTCTTCGCGGCGTCTCTCCAGAGTGTAGGAAAACCTCCAAGACAAAATGAGAGCTCCTCCTTATAGCCAATATGTAAATGATGAAAATGGTAGGGTGTTTGGTCGTTGGATGTAAGAGTAATGGTGAGTAGAGACTTTCAAAGTCAGAAGAAAACTATATTTCTGGGTGGCTGAAATTGCATATTTTTGGGATTTTTCGGAGAAAGTTTTGAGATGATTTGAAGGCTTAGGAAGTGTGCCGAGGGCTTGAATTCATGGTATTGGATGAGCTGGGTGGTTGGACGGAGCTAGAATCCCCTCAAAACTTCAAATGAGTGCCTATTTATAGCCAAAAAGAGGGCACTTTGGTCAAATCCGAAAAACAGTTCGACGCGGCAAAGCGCCCTATATATAGGGTGCTAGCATCATGAGACATGTCAGATCGATAGGACGAGTCCCAGTGAGCGGTGGAATCAATCGGTCGAATTGTTTTGACCAGGTGCTAGGGGCCCTATTTATAGGGCGCCTGGTGCCCTATAAGTAGGGCGCGCCAGGTGCCCTATATACAGGGCACCGGGCACTTTGACCTTGGTCAATGCCCTATCGATCTTCTTCGATATGTGCCAAAAAATTTGATTTTTCCGAGAAACTCGGTTCCCTTGAAAGGTTACTCAAATATTTTTCATGAAAACAAGAATTTAAGGTCTTCAACTAGACCAAAATTGCGTGTCGACAGCTTGCCTCGCCTTGGCATCGGCTTTGCAAGGGAGTGACTTGAATGAAGCGTAGGCAAATGTAGTGAAGCGTAGTGAGGCGTAGTGGAATGAAGTGGTAATGGACTGAAAAGGTGACGCCAAGGTGTAGATTTAGACACGCCTTCGTTATCCTAGTTGAGTGGAATAAAACTTTTCCGGACTCTGAGATCACCCTTTGTCTTATCGAAACCTTCCCTCTAGTTGATTGGTTAAGGAGAAGAACAGTACTGAAAGTAAATAACTAAAATCCCATGTGGGGGAGAATTTTTACCGGCCAGGACTCAAACTGCATGGTGTGTTGGACTCGGTAGAAATGCATTGAAAAGTAAATTTCGAAAAGTAAAGAGGAGACAGTCAATCAACCAAGGTTGGGTTCTTCAAATTCATAAGGTTTTACTCAACAATACTGGTTCAGTTCGACATGGAAAAACTTCTTGTTTCAGTGAAATCATTGTTAAAACATGTTGGAAACTAATTCTCTGGAAAATCAAGACCTCCTCTAGGGCTTTAAAAGACCATCTTTAAAATGTTCATAATGGACTGGAAAGAGGTCATTGCAGGATTATGGTGGAATGATGCATGGTGATGTATGAAATGATGCATGCTAGGTTTAAAGAAATACAACTAACTATAATAAAATAGTTGAAGATATAGGTTGAACATAACAGGTAAGGACATCCGTGAAGAAACCGTTGTCCCCGCATATTCAACTTTGGCCTATCCGCAAGCCTAGGGAATGACTGAGCCCTTACTGATTTTGTTGAAGGGGTTCTCAGGCTCAGCCCCCTCTAGACTTGAGGCCCTCAACATCTTAAATATTATTTATTTTGACAGATACAATACTAAATACAAGTCCTAATAGGGGTCGGGGTAGTCCACTTTTGTTTTTCAGTTTTTGAATTTTTTTGTTGCTTCCTCTAAGTGTCTGGGGATATGAAGCCGGTCTAGAGAAGATATTAGAACTTTATTTTGGCTTAGTCCCTTGTGAGGAGAGGGCACAGTTGCCTTGATCTTTTGTTAAGGGACATAGGCCTTATCAAGGTAAAGATAATAGAAAAACATAAGTATGCAGAAAAGGAAATATGTAAAACTGAAATTAAACATGAATGCAAAGGCAACTAGTCAATTTAGAAAGCAATTTTTTTAGGTTTTTTCGGAATTTTTTGATTTGTTTGGGTTTTGATAGTTTTACAATTTTTTGGTATTTTGTCAACTTTATAATTTTTTTGGTATTTTGGATATTTACTTTTTAAGATTTTTGATTTTATGAATTTTTTTGGTATTTTTGAATATTCAATTTTTTGTGCGGTGTGAAGGACACGACCATCTCATCCTTTGCCTTGCTTGTTGTAAGTGTCCCTCATCGGTATCTAAGGGTTAAGAGTAGGCATCACGTGCGAGAAAGTGCCTTGTTCGGAATCTTCTGACTTTCCGCCTTTGATAGGCTATGGCTCTTCTTGGACCCAGTCGATCAACCCTGCCCACAAGGTTAAAGAGGGAAGAGGATTAGTGGTAAGTCCTTAATAGAATTTAGGGATGTCGAATTCGTTTCTCTACTAGTGCCTGCATTGCCCGTTTGGGATTTGACATCCTCGGGTTCTTCCTTCTAGCCCTTTTTCTTTAATGGCCCACATTCAGACAAGTCTTTGTTTTTCTCTTTTGCTTGATTTTGACCTGAGGGGTTCATTGCCCATCTTTTGGAGCCTTTTTCTTTTTTTAGACTTTTGTTGGTACACATACAAACATGTCTATTCTTTTGCTGACCTGAGGGGTCATTGCCCATCTTTTGGCACCTTTTCTTTTAAGAAGTCAGACCTTTAGAGGCATCCTCCTACTAAGGGGATGGGCACTTTCAATACTCCTCATTCTAATCCCTTTCATCCATTTAGAACCGAAATAAGAAGAGAATAGGATAGGGTTGACCTTCTCTTGCCAAGTGTTGCCTAGCTTTCTCTCTAACTTCCAATCACTAGATCCTGAAATCTAGGCATGTAGTGTGCAGTATGATGTTTATCCTTATTTCCCAAAGTAACAAGTTGGGGCACCGAACAAGCAAGCATTAGATGTTACTACCATTCTTCACACCTTTGGATTTTACAGATTTTTTTTTTGTTTTTCTCTTAAGGGAAATATTTTTTGAGGTATACATCATTCCAGGGATGAGGTAGTTTTTCTCCTTCTGCATTAGTTAACTTGTATGAATTACCAGGATAAACAGCCAAAATTACATATGGACCCTCCCAATTAGGTTGAAGTTTGGAGTGGGAATTGCCCGACTTAATGAATATTCTTTTAAGCACAACCTCACCGATTTCAAATTTTCGCTCCACCACCTTCTTCTGATAAAATATTTTAAGTCTATTCTGATAAGATCTAGCAAGTTTGACAGCCTCCTTTCATCCAAGAGTTCGAGTTGCGCGAGAAGGGAATCTCGGCGTTTATCCATCGGGATGTCTCGATCGATCTGGACTCGGAGGGAAGGAATGAGTACTTCGTATGGGACTACCGCCTCCTTCCCAAATGCCAAGGCACATGGAATTTGACCCGTTGGGGTTCGAATAGAAGTGCGGTAGGCCCATAGAGCATCAACTAACTTATCTGACCAGTCCGCAAACTTGCTAGACTTACACATTTTCTTAATGATTTTTATCAACGTTTTATTTGTAGCTTCTGCTTGACCATTGCCTTGAGGATAATATGGAGATGAATGATGTAATTTGTTGCAATACCTGTTGCAAAGGTCCTGCTACTCCTGAGAGATGAATTGTAGTCTGTTGTCGGTGATGATGTCGCCTGGGATCCCGAACCTGGCAATGATGTTGCGTTTGATGAAGGTGCAGACTGTTGATGCCTTGATTTCCACGTATGCTTCCACTTCTGTCCACCTGGTGAAGTACTCTGTTGTCGTTAGGATGAAAGATTTGGTTTTGTTTGTGGAGTTTGGGTCACCAAGGGGTCCAATAACATCAAAAGCCCACATAGCGAAAGGCCATGGGGCATGAATCGGGTGAAGGGACGATGCGGGAGAGTGGATCTTGTCGGTATGAAGTTGACATTGATGACAGTGCCAGATAAAGATTGAGCAATCTTCTTCCAGAATAGGCCAATAATAGCCTTGCCTGATGATCTTCTTGGCAAGGACTTGAGCATTTACATGGCCTCCACATACTCCAGAAGGTGCTTCTTTTAGCACTAATTCAGCCTCTTCTTCATCTACACATCTTAATAGAATGTTGGCGAGGCTCCTTTTGTAAAGCACTCCACCTAAAATGGTGTATCTTTGGGAGACTCTTCTGATAGCTTTTTTTTCTTCAGCAGTTGACCCTGATGAGTATGTCTGATCCTGACAGTAATTTGCAATCTCATAATACCAAGGTTTCTCACCTTCTTTTAATTCTTCCAACTCGACAAAAGATACCTCCTCCTTTCAATGGATTCCTTCCTTTCAAACTCTTCTTTAACCTTCAACAATTGCACATCTTCCACTGCCAGAATGGTATGTTGGTGGACATAGATCGTCCTAACTTGTCTGCCTAGCGGGATAGATAGTGAAGATGCCGGAGAAGCGAGAGCATCGGCAAGAATGTTTTGAGCATGAGGAACATGAATGAATTCGAGTTTGGAGAATAACTTGATGTAACAGGCAGTGAGTTCTTGGTGCGGTCTGAGCCTTGGATGAGATGTGCGGTATTTGGCAAGCACTCAGCGGAGAATCAGCTAACTATCACCGATCACCCTTAGTTCGCTGGCACCATAAAGTGAGCGGCCTCCAGTCCAGCCAACAAGGCTTCATACTCAGCTGTGGAATGGTGACACCTTAGGGTGACAGAAGAACAATCCCTATCCCTCTACCCTGAGAGTTTAATGCCCCATCAAAGTATAAAGTCCATAGATTGGAAGATCGAATGGACATCAATTCTTCATCGGGGAATTCTGATTGGATAGGGTCAAAGATTAAGATATGATAGTGGGCGAGGTGTTCAGCAATCGCATAGCCCTTGATCGCCTTCTGTTGGATGTAGGTGATGTCAAATTGAGAGAAGAAGCTTTGCCAACGTGCCAACCAGTCAGTCAGGACGGATTTCTCAAGAAGAAACTTGATGGGATTCATATGAGCAATGAGATTAATCTCGTGAGCCAGAAAGTAATGTTTAAGCTTCTGGACCACCTAAACCAGGGTGGCACAGGTTTTTTCCATGGTTGTGTAATTTTGTTCACAAGGATCAAAGATTTTAGACAGATAGTATGCTGCTCGCTCTTTCCCTTCATCATCTAATTGTGCTAATACTGCTCCAAGGGATCCTTCCAAAAGCAAGATGTATAAGATTTAGGGTTTGCTAGGAACCGGAGGTTTGAGCACAGGTGGGCTTGACAAAAACTTCTTTAAACCAACGAATGCCTCTTGACATCTTGAATCCCGTCTGAATTCGGCCTTCGCCTTGGTTAACTCACAGAAAGGTTTGCACCTTTGAGAGTGTTGTGAGATAAACCGGCGAACAAATTGTAGCCTACCAATCAACCCTCTCAGCTCTTTCAAGTTCCTTGGTGGAGGCATGTCAATGATGGCTTTGGCCTTGTTGGGATCGATCTCAGTGCCTCTTTTGTTGACGATGAACCCGAGTAGCTTTCCGGATGACACTCCAAACACACACTTCTTGGGGTTCATCTTAAGCTTATATTCCCTAGCTCGCTACAAAACCCCTTTTAACACCTCAGCATGCTCAACTCGGGTCCGTGATTTGACCACTAGGTCATCCACATACACCTCCACAAAGTTATGCATCATATCATGAAATATTGCCACCATGGCCCTTTGATAAGTTGCTCTGGCATTCTTTAATCCAAAGGACATGATGACGTAGCAATAAGTTCCTCAAGGTGTAGTGAATGAGGTCTTCTCTTAATCTTCTTCTGCTAACCAGATTTGATTATACCCTGAATATCCATCCATGAATGATAGGGTTTCATATCCAGCTGTGTTATCAACAAGAACATGGATATGAGGAAGGGGGAAATCATCTTTTGGACACGCTCAGTTTAAGTCTCTGAAGTCAATGCAAATTCGAACCTTTCCATCCTTTTTCATGACCGGGACTATATTTGCCACCCATTGTGGATAGAGGATGACTCTAATGAATTTTTCTTGGTGTAACTTATCGACCTCTTCCTTCATCTTCAGAGCTATATCTGGGTGGAATCTCCTTAACTTTTGCTTGACCGAGGTAGCTTCGGGTTTTAAAGTAAATCGATGCTCTACTAATGACTTGTCTAACCCCGGCATATCTTCATATGTCGAAACAAACATGCCCTTATATTCTTTTACTACCCCCATTAGATTTTTCTCTTCCAAAGGAGTGAGGTTGGTACTGATGAGGATATTCTTAGGATCTTCCGGTGTTCCAAGATTGAGTTTTTTAGTTGGTTCATCCTCTGTGGCTGATGGTTCTTCGATTCTCTTTAATCTAGATGTGTAAGCATCAGCCAATTCCTCTTCTTCATCCTTGATGTCAAGATCCTTTTCTGACACAACCTCATAGACCCATAAAGTTGGATCAATGTTGTCCTTGTCCTCATATCAGATTTCATCCAACTAGATTGCATTTTCTAGATATTCTAGTTGCTTGGCACATTCTAAGCTTTTCTGAGCTAATTGATGCAAGTATCTTTCTGGAACTCTCCTACCTCTGATTTTTGTTTTGTTGGAAACTAAACCTAAAAAAGAAGAAGGTAAATAAGAAGAGGAAGAGGAGGTGGAGGGAGTGAAATTTATTGGAGAGAGTGGAGGGCAAAGGAGGTCAATCAAGGATCTGGTGGCTTCTTGGGTTGAATGCCCTTTTGGGGCAAGTTGAGATGCTTCCTTGATCGAAATTTGAGTTTCGAGAAGGATGTTTTGTTTTTGGGAAGTGCTAAACGTAAAGACAGAATGGGCTTTAGGTGTCCAATTTTGGGTGAGATTGGTCATAGGAGCCAGAGTAGGTGGAGAAATTGATAAAGAGGGAAAAACTTTAAGCAATGTTTGATAGAGGGGGCTCTTGGGGCCGATGTTGACAGAAAGAGATGATGGGCCAGTAGGTCGGATGATCATTGAAGAAGGTGGGTTCATGGATCCATTAAGAGGAGGATGCGGGCTCGAGGGCCCAGGTTTAGGAGATGGGCTTGAGGACCCAAGAGTTAAAGAAAATGGGCACAAAGGCCCGGATTTAGTAGAGAGGCTCGATGGCCCAAGAGCAAAAAGTGGGTACGTGGACCCATAAGTTGAGCCTGGGGGCCCAGAAATAGGGATCGGACCAAGAAGCCCAGGGAGAGCATCATAGTAAATTGGGGTATGGGCCCCAAAAGAAGAGATAATGAGGGAAGGCCCTCTTGGAGTTGGTTGGACCTTTTCTTGAGTCGGTTTAGTGATATGACCCTCGAGTGGGTCAACAGGTGGTTTAGCCTGGAGTGGTTCTTTACTTGACCCTTCTTCATCAGCGGAAAACAAAAGAGATATTTCAGGATACAAGTCATCTTCAGGGGTCGTCAGTTCTTATTCTCTTGTCTTGTCCTAGCTCTTGCTCTTCCTTGTTCTCAGCCAATTGAATGGTCTCTTTCTTGATGAAAAACTTTTGTAAGCATCCAGAAAAGTATCTGCTTTTGAGATTCTAACCATCGGAGTCGTTCTGTCATACCCAACCCCACTTTTTGGTTGTAACCTCACTGGATTTATTGGCTCAGCTATGCCTTGCAGTTCTTTGCCTAGTCCTTGGCCTTCTTGGTATCCAAAAATCTTTATTATATGCCACCCAATAGTTTCCTTTTTCTCTCTTTTCCTTCTCCACACTTGCCTGGGCTGCCTACTTATTTCTGAAAGATCCAAGATTTTTCAAAATCGGTTCATTTGGCAACCCAAGGGGTGGTGGAAAAGAAGGTGGATGATCTAGGGGCATGCTAGTCACCTTAATCACTTGTCCCTTGTAAAGGAATTTGAGACACTAGTGATTGGTGGAGGCGACTGCCTCTAGTGCTTCCAAATAGGGACGTCCTAGAATAGCTTTGTATGTCGGATCCATCTCAAGTATGTGGAAGTCAACAGTGACTGTTCGGGGTCCAAGCTTCACATTTAATGCAATCATGCCATCGGCAGGCTTTTTCGAATTGTCATATGCGGTCACTGTTATTTGAGATGGTCGGACATCATCTTCAGAAATTTCACAAAGACGTAATGTTTCTGGTGGCTGAACATTAATGGAGGCTCCAGTATCGACCAAACATGACTTAATGCCTACTCCATTGATGTGGACTGTGATGCATAAGGCACATTTCCTTATTTCCGGGTCAGGCAACTCTTCCTTTGTGAATGTAAGGGCCGGGTACTCACTTCTCGGGACCAGAACTGATGAGATATTTTCTAGGCGGAGGCTCTCATTCACCATCACCCGCTGTAAGTATTTTTGGAGAATCTCTTGATGCACTTTGGATATTTTGATCAATTCTAAGATAGAGATATGTGCCGGGGCTTTATCAAGATGTTTTAACAAGTCATAGGATGTCCCAGGTAACGGCTCTTCCATTTGTTCTTCTTCTGCTTTTGGTACTAACCTTGATTGACCGGCCTAGGGAAAGACCCTTTGGAACATGCACCCACTCCTGAGTACTATGGCAAGTTGAGGAGCTATAGTTGGGGTGGTAGTGGCGGGTGGTTGGTTAGGTCGAATGATGGGAGATCTTGGGATGGGTGTAATGATGGTGGTTTGATGCATGGTAGGGTAGGTAGGTTGTGAAAGTATAGTTACTCGGGGTGGGATAATGATGGGTCCCAATGGTAGTATTGATTGTGGTGGATTAACCGGGTGGATTAGGGTCCGTCCCAGTTGGAGTTGTATGGCTGGTGGTCTTACAATGGGTTGTAATGGTGCTCGGATGATGGGTGGCCGATTGAGAGTAATGGGGTTAGCTGATATAGCTCGGGGTATAGATAGGAAGTGCATGGCGGAGGTGGCTCCCTCAACTTGCCAATTATGGCCCCGATCATGATACTCCTCAGAAGAGGTCAAGATGGGATTAACGTATTGATTCCTAGGCACGGGTGCGTATGGAGGTAAAGGGTTTTGGATAATCCCCAGGCCGGGGTACTGTTGTTGTTGCTGTTGAGCTAGTGCATGCTGCCGTTGAGGTTGATTTTTCACTGTTCTGATATATTCCCCCATCTGGTCCCAGTCAATACTTCCTTGCTCATTAAGGTCATGGATGTAGTCTTTGAACTAAAATAATTTTCCACTGTGTGCCTAGGATATCTGTGAAACAGGCAGTATCGCTCTGTGTTGGCATTTTGAGGTCACTCCAGCTTCTCCCTTGGCAATGCAATTTTCCCTGCCACCATGAGTGCATTAAAGATATCCACAAGAGAGTATGGCAATGGTGGGTAATGGTTTCTCTTGGGTCCTACTTTTCAGGGTTCGTAGGCCATGTGAGGGTGTGCTTGGTTGTAGTTGGCCAGTTGTTGTCGTGGTGGTTGGGGAACTGGAGCTTGTAAGGCTGGTTGTCATGGTCGCTGAGGGATTGGAGCTTGTTGCTGACGGGGCTGCAACTGAGGTTGATGTTGCGGTTGATGAGGGTTTCTAAATGGTTGATTTTGTTGATGGTTCCTAAACTGGTGTTGATAATTGCTAGGTGGGTTCCCAACAACATTGAGGTTTTCATTTGTCACTACACCCTCAGTCACTGGGCCAGTTGTGGTAAAAGTGATTTTCTTGACAGCTCGAGGTCTGGGATCAAACAGGTTCATGATAGGTGAGTCTCTAAGCTGTGTTTGAATGTACTGTGCCCTCTCATAGAGTTCACTCATGGAGGTGGGGTGATGCAAAGCTAGCATATTCTTTAAGGCTAGAGTGGCGTTGGTGATGATCATATTCACTTGCTCTGGTTCTGAAATGGAATCAGTAAGCTTTTCTTCCATGGACCTCCACCTATTAGCATATCTGGTAAAATCTTCATCATTTCTCATTCTTTCGACCATGAGGTCGGTGATGGAATATGTTGGTCCGACCCTGTCTTGATATCTCTACAAAAATTTAGCTTTGACAGTTTCAAAGTTACTCGCCTCCAAAGAGTCAAGCGAGTAGAACCACTCTAAAGTTGAATCCTCTAATGATCTTCTGAAAAGAAAAGCAAGGGCCCTTGGGTCATTTTGCCACATTACCGACTCATACAGAAAGTCCTTGATATGAATGAAGGGATTACCGATTTCGTTGTAACGGCATTATACCGGCATCTCAGAGGGAGGTAGATGAAAAGTAGGAAGGAAAGGAAGAGAAATTTCAGGGGTTGCCTTTGTGTCGATCAAACGTCTAAGCTCTCTATACTGCTCATCCATGAGATTGATCTTGTTAATCATGGCCAAATCGACAAAAGGTTCCACAAGAGGAGGAGGAGGAGTGGGTGCTTGGTGCACCGGAATTTGGATTGGATGGGCCGAAGTGGCCGGATAAGAAGGGTACATTGGGGGATTCACCAAAGGGTGAGTAGGGTTGACATGATTAGAAAAATAAACCGGTGGCTTAGAAGGAACAACAACATTCGGATCGGGATGATCTAGATTAGCCACCGGATGAGGAGAAGTTGGGGCTACAAGCCCGGTATAAGAATGGCCATGAATGGGCACATTGGGTTGACGTGCCACTGACCGAGGGGTAGAGAAGTGAAGACCACCTTCAAGAGGAATGTGGTCGGTGGGCGACTTGCCCTTGAGGATGGCTTTGATAGCCTGAAGTTGGGTAAGGTCGGCACGAGAGAATGACTCCCAAAGTGCATTTGGATTGGGTTGAGGAGAGTTTGACTAGGTTTGAGGAGAACTTCAGGTTCATTAACGGCACATACGACATCAGGAAAGAAATAAGATTGGTCACACTCCAATTGTAGTTGCTCATATCTTTGATCCACCATTTCGATAACTCGTCCTGATCTTAAATTCATAAACATAACAAGAAAAGAAGGTTGACAAATAAAAGCACAAGGAATTTTTTTTTTTTGAATTGTTTTGACCTGCTTTTTGTTTTGATTTTTTGTTTTGGTTTGTTGGACAAGCAAGTTATCAAGCAAATTAACCTCAAGCAAATTTTTGTTTTGGTTTTTTAGGTGATTTTGAAATTTTTGTTTAATTTTCAAATTTTTTTTTGCAAACAGGTAATAGCAAAGGCTTTGGAATGATTAATGTAATTTTTTGTGTTTCAACCTTAAATTAGTGGCTTGTTAAGAGAATTATTGTCCACTCAAATAAATGGGTAGGACCCTATGCTCTCACAACGCTGAGCAATCTAAGGTTGTCATTCTTTTCACAACGATAGGTAATGGGTTTTCTGGGTTTTGGGGTAAAAAGGTACAACCAGTCCGATCAGTGAAGAGGGAATCCTTCACGTCTGGGGACTTACGGAGGCCTTGATGGAAGCTACTCAGTCTTTCCGAGAGGGAATCCTTGGAGGAGGAGTTGGCAACCACCAAGAGGGGTGTTTGGATGTGTGGGGCTTTGGAAGGAGAGAGCCTCCCTTCTCGAATGACGTAAGGAGCCGAAACTCTAATGCAAGCTAAATGTGAGTAAAATGTCAAGGAATTAAGGAGCAAGAAAAAAATAAAAACATACAATGATTAATGAGATGTAGTAGGAAGCAAGTGAACAAAACAATGATATGAAATTAAACTAAGATGGATGAAAGCATTAATTTAACTAAGCATGCTTTGAAAGATTCACGAAAGGAAAACTAGGCTTAAAAGGAAATAGACAAGTATACTTAACAAAGGATGAAAGAAGATGATATCTAAGATGCTAAGGTGAAATAAGTTGATAATCAAAGCTAGAAATCAAATCGTTATGCTTTTAAAAGGATCAACAAAAGGCAAGTAAATCGGAAGAAACAAGATGATGCTTCAAGGAAATAAACAAGCATGTAAGCAAGCAAATAGAAATGCAAGGAAATGGAAATGGCTTAAATGAGAACTAGAGTTAAAATAAGCATGTTTTCAAGTGGACATTCTTAGAAAAGAAGAGAAGAACTCACTAAAGCAAAGTCGGTCCCACCGTGGTCTCCAAAAGGTGTAAACACCCGAAATGGGGGTCCGTAGATCTCCCTTTTCCGGCCCTTATTCTTTCTTTGGAGACTTGGTGAATGGAATGTTAGTGTTTGTGGTCGCCAGGAGCCAAAAGCTCCAAAATATAGTAGAATGAAAAGAAATGAAAGGGAGAATAAAAATGACCGTCGTACCTTTGGAATGGGAAGATTGTTGGGTTCCGACTTCTCCTCTCTCGGCCGACCGAAGGAAGAGAGCTTAGTGAGTCCTTTGTCTTCGATCCGGCCTCGGCTGGATTTACCTAAAATTTCCATAAGAAAATATAGAAACAAGTGAAAAGATCATTAGTTCTAGTGAAAGCGTAGATTCATGTTCAAATTCGAACTTAAACATGCAAAAGGAAAGGAACTAACCGGATTGGGACTAAATTCCAAACCCTATTTTTGATAGATTTTTAAAGAGGTATGAAGATGCAAAGATGTAGCCTAATGCATGTTAGATGTCCCGACAATGGAAGCTAAAATGAAAGGAAGGAGTAACGGATCGACTGAAAGGTAAACAAACTAAAAAAAATGCAAAATGTGGTATATCCCTGCTAGTGCCCCACATATGGGGCGCCTGCTGCAGGTGTTCCCTTTATGGGGTGCGTTGACCAAAGTCAAAGTACCCTATTTATGGGGTACCAGGGACAGGTTTCAGCAGATTTTCTTCCCTTCTTCGTGGCATCTCTCCGAAGTGTAAGAAAACCTCCAAGACGAAATGGGAGCTCCTCCTTATAGCCAATATGTAAATGATGCAAATGGTAGGGTGTTTGGTCGTTTTATGTAAGAGGAATGGTGAGTAGAGACTTTCAAAGTCAGAAGAAAACTATATTTCTGGGTAGCTGAAACTGCAGGTTTTTGGGGTTTTTGGGAGAAAGTTTTGAGATGATTTGAAGACTTAGAGAGTGTGCTGAGGGCTTGGATTCATGGTATTGGATGAGCTGGGTGGTTGGACGGAGCTGGAATCCCCTCAAAGCTTCAAATGAGTGCCTATTTATAGCCAAAAAGAGGGCACTTTGGTCAAATCCTAAAAACAATTCATCGCGGCAAAGTGCCCTATATATAGGGCACTAGCATCATGAGACGTGACAGATCAATAGGAGGAGTCCCAGTGAGCGATCAAATCAATCGGTCGAATCGATTTGACCAGGTTCCAGGTGTAGACACGCCAATTTGGCCTTATTTTGAGCTTAAACCATTATTCCATTGGCAACATCTCTTTTAGACCATCGAAATCATGATGAACCACCCTTTTGGATGAGCCGAGTTTCTTATTGGAAATATGAAGATGATTTTCTAATTTCTAATCGAATCCGTGTTTACCGAACAAGAGACTCATGGCGGTGTGCCATATTATGCTTTTCCCAACATATCCTATATTTGTAATTTTTTCACAAGATTATATGGATGTCTAATGAAAAAATATTCAACATAAATAATCTTCTTATCTGAGTTATTTTTCCATTGCAACAAACGGCATTCAATTCTGATCTCCCATTTGTCCGCAGCACCTTTTAGAATTCAGACATGCAGTTCTGTCCGCGCGCAGCACTGATCAAGCCCAATTGCATGCAAGCCTGGACCATTGGGCACATATCCGACAAATTCATGAACTTACCTTCCTTTTTCCTCCACCATATCACTTGTTATAGTATCTAGAAGCTTCATGGTCGAAATTAACATCATCAAATGATGGCAATCCAACTTGTTGTCTTATACATCAAAACTTTCCATTTTTAGACCAGATTTGTTTCCTCTTCAAGTGGAGACATATTTTGAACATGGGGAAGGTGATCCACGGTTTCCAATCCCTCTCAATCATTTGGGTAAGTTTCTAGATGCCTCAGGATAAAAATTAGCAACATTAAATGGAGGAAATCCAACCTATGGTCGGATGTATCAAAACTTGCTATTTTTTGACCTGTTTTTCATCCCCTATAAAGGGAGACTCATATGAACGACCTAAGAAGGGCATACCCATCCTCCAGCACTCCTCTCCTCATCCTCCAGCCACCCTAGGCTCATCCCAACCTCCCAAAATCGTCCTCTCTTCGTCCCGGTGCCCAGAGATCATCCCAAAGTGAAGAAGAAGCCGGTCTATGCTCCGACGTGCTGCACTGCTGATCATTGGCTTCTATAGATCTCTATAGTCATTTATGGCCAGACTTCCTTCAGAAGAAGTGTGTTTCATCAAGATATCTTTCATCTCCAACAAACGGAGATCAATTCTAACATTCCCTCGGCTTTTTACGGCTTCAACACCGGTGCTGCACAGATAGATCCGAAGTCTTCTCTTCTAAGTCATCGTATTCTCAGTCAATTTCAGTACATTGAATGATATCTTTGGTGCCCATAGCATATTCTACATCAACATTGTGCTGGGAGTTTCCAGAACTTCACTGTCCAAGATTTGGCTTATCAGGTAAATTAAGATGATTTATCATAAGATTCAAGCAAAGTTGTCTTAATATAAAACCACCCTCGATGAGTCCTCTTTATTTAGAAACAAACAGCACTCGATTCTAACATCGGGGTCGTCTGTAACATTTTTTGCACCAAAGTCGTGCCAGAAGGGTGCAAAGCTACCCGAACCGGCCTTCTTCAACCAACTTGGCTTCAACTTAAGCCACACACTTTATAAGTCCTTCTTAACTGATTTCATTAAGTTTATTTACTATCTTAGAACAGTTTTTACTTAGTTTGCATCATTTTACATAACCAAAAACATAAAAAAGGGGTTAGGACTCGCCCCAATCCGGTGAGTTCTATTCCAATTGCTTCTTTGTTTCATATCCTCTCCTATAGTTTCTACACTTCTCATAGTTCTAATCGGCTTCTTTCACTTGGTTTATTGTTGTCGTTGCACAGGTTGATCAAGCTAGCATCGGTTGGACTCTTCTTCATCAACCAGCCGAAGAAGAAGAAGGTTGAACTCACATCTCAATCTCCCACGCTAAGGTACACACGGTCATCTAACTTAATCTCTTGTTCAAATCCATAAAGCGGAGCCCGCGGCTCCTGGCGACCACCTTTTTATTCATGTTCTAAGTTCATCTCCTCCTCACTTCTCCTCCCACATGACCCAAACCGTGTTTGGTGCTCGAGCGACACCGTGAGATGAAAGTTCGGGGATCAATGTGAGTGTGGGACCAAGGTGAGGACCTTTTACTACTTTCCGAATGTTTTTCGATTCACTCCCGTTTTACCCCTATTCTATCTTTCACCTTCTCTTGAGGTGCCAATCCGGAACCCGTTTCTGGAGTTGACACCAGGCGCCCCATTTATAGGGCACCTGGTGCCCTATATACAGGGCGCCTGGTGCCCTGTATATATATGACGCTTTGACCCTGGTCAACGCCCTATCGATCTTCTTCGACATGCACCGAAAAACTTGATTTTTTCGGAAAACTCGATTCGCTTGAAAAGTTACTCAAATATTCTTCATGAAAACAAGAATTTAAGCTTTTCAACTAGACAAAAATTGCGTGTCTACAGGTATCAGACTTGCCCGATACCAAAATTGCATGTCTACAGGTATCAAACTTGTCCGATCTATAGGGCATCCGAGAAGGGAGCTCACTATCATTACACACCCTCACCTTCTATACACTCTCTTGGTAGTTATTGACATATATTCTAAGGAATGCCTCTTTAGTTGATCAGGTTTGTTTTCACCAAGGCCTTTGTTAGTCCGTGAACATGAAGGATTTCCTTTTCATTGTTCGGGCTAATTGTACCAAAATCTTAAAACCTGAAGTATCTAGGATTGGGAGAATCCTAGGTCGATGGTGGATGAGGTTTAGGAACGACCCTACAAGAGTCAAATGAAAAATTATATAAAATTCATTAAACAAAGATTCAAACAAAATTATTAAGCTTAACATTTATGAGTTTGTGCATTACTTGCCTGCAAACAAAAAATGAAAACAACAAAAAATTGAAAATATCAAAATAAAAAATAAAAAAAAATACATTACCTATTTTAAGAATAGTAGGATGCCCATGGCATTCAAGTTCAAAGATTCATAAAAATGGTAGAGAACTACTACAAGCAGGTAGAGTATGACTAGGCCCACCACAAGCCATAAGATCATCATCCAATCTATGTTGAAGATTAAGTGCATGCCATCCATTTGCTAGAGGCGTAGTATGAGATCGCTCAGCACCCACCTCCCCCAATTTATCTTAACCACTTTCTCGAGGCCCTCGCCTCTTGTACTACCTGAGTACTTTGCTGACCATCTAGGCCATGATTAAGGGCAAGACACCTGTTAACCTTATCTCCATTGAGGTTAGTCAATTTGTTTCTATGCCCTCGTCTATGGTTGGGCAATGATTACTGCCCCACTTGGGCACTCTTAGATTGGTGATGCCACACCGATGACTCACTATGGGTCAACTATGAAGCATCTAGATCCATTGCCACATCCACTAGTTCATGATCCCAACCTGCGTGCATCAACCCACCCATTACTCTGACTGACTATTCATCTTTGTCCATTGGATACCTTGGCATACCCAACACTAGCCTTGATGTCTTTCAGTTTGATTCCTCTACCTGTTGTTCAGGAATTTTCCATCTCTAGGCCTTGATGAGCAAGCTCACCCAAATTGATGAGTTGTTCAAAGAGTTGAAGTGCTTGTTAGGCTCCCCAACCACGCCAAAAATTTTGATCCCATCACTTCCAATCCTTCACCATCCTCCTATAGTGATAGTAGTCTACTACCACTACAATGACTATGGTAACCCATTTATTCATCTAATGGACCTTTAATTTGAGTCATATTTTTGGTAAAGTGACAAAAAAACCATCACCTTTCTCTTTAGGTGATCCCTTGAGGGCCAACCATAGAGTGGTTCTACTCTTTCAACCCACAAAAGTGAGTGATTTTGACATAGTCAAGCCTAAGCTCTTGCAGCCCTACAAGGACTGAGTGGGGTCTACGTACTTGATCACTAACCTCATGGCAGAAAGAATGAACACCAATGAAGATTTATAAATGTATGTTGACTGATGGAGGGACATCACAAAGCAACCTACTAGTACCATCTAGGAATAGGAATAGCTAAAAATGCTTGTTGCTAATGCCTAGCTGGCATTGAGGGATGTTCTAATGTTTTACTTCCCCACAACCATGAGAGAACTCTACAATAGTGCTTGATGTTCAAATCCAATTTAGGGATTATTCCATAGTGAACATATTCTATCCTAAATATCGAGCTTCTTATAAAACTGGGAACCACATCTCAACTAGCCCATTGAATGAAGGGGTGGTAACAAATGAGAATGTCAATGCTATGGGAAACCAAGGAAGGAATTGACTAAACTAGTATAGGAACCCACAAGAACAAAAATTTATTGTCATACCCCCAACAACAACAATCATAATAGCTAGGTCAATTCTAGGCTAGGTCCCAACAATCGGTTGCTCAAACCATAGTGAACCAACAACTCCAACAACCAACCACATACAACCAAGCCCCACTACTCCCTAGCTTCATGCCTAGAAAGATAGGTCCAAGGAGAAAGCACTACTTGCAACTCTCTTACACCCTCACTAGTATATTCAATGCCCTTGTTGAGGTGCAACAACTAGAATTGCAGATGGAGAGGACCAAATAGCCCACTAATGCTGATATGTCTTGATATTGTGCTTTCCACAGGTACCCAAGAAACAAGGTAAAGAATTGCTTCCAGATGAAGCATTACATTCATGACCTCAATGAACAAGGAATTATTGATTGGGTATGGATGAGAGAATGCATTTATCCACTGAGAGGAAGAAACTAGTAGCATTAGCAACCACAATAGGCACTAGCTTTGCTACAATAGAAACCCAACTTGAGAATCATTTAGAACCTGCTACCGGTACATGCACTTGTTCATGCATAAACATCCGCTAACCACAAAATCAACCCCATCTCCTCCATGACCATAGAATAGATTGACTGACGTAAAAATTGGTAAGTGGAGAATGTTAAGCCCACCATACACAAAACCCATTCAGCCAACCCAACCTACCCATTCTCTCCATACCAAGGACTACCATGAACTTTGCTATTAGATCATTTGAGCCCCACCACCACCAGCATCGAAACCATCATCCATCATTTACCCTAGCCAACCCTTAGTTGGGTCAATCATATCATCTTGATCGACACCCACATATTAACACCTTATCATCATCACACTACTTAGTTTACCTATGCCACCTTTGATTATTAGGCCATAGCCATCACAACCCGTCATACCTTTGCTGCCACAACCAACCACACCTTTGCCTTCATGGCTACAACCTAGCATGCCTTAGTCACTGCAAGCAACCATATCTCCACCCCTATTGCCAATCATACATTGGCCAACCAACCCATAACTCTCCATAGTGCTTAAGAGTGGACACATGTTCAAGATGTTTTTTCTTCAAGTCAGGATGTTAGGACAACTATTGGAACCAATTGAGAAAGAGGTAGCAGAAGAGCCTTTTCTAGAGGCTACATATGATCCGTTGAAGCATATAGACAAGACACTAGCAAGGATCTCTATGCTAGAACTAATCAAAAAGTTGTAGGAGCATTATGAGGTTGTACAACAATACTTGCAATGGATCATGGTTAATGAGAAGCTCCCACTTAAAAAGATCACTTCAGTGTTGGCGTTGAGGAGTGAACACCCAACACTCACATTCACCAATGAGGAACTCACAACACCGTAATCCTATGCATCACCATTATCATCAGGAAGATCAACGTCAAATCATGCTTAGTGGACATGTAAGCATCTATCAATGTTGTGCTGCCAGATTTATTGTAGATGTGTTATATACCTGCAAGTGAGATCAAGATATTCCACATCATAGTAACAACTTATTACAATTCTAAGAAAGTAGCATGTAGAATGGTCACTTTAGATGTCGAACTCAGGTCGTGCACCATCACTACATATTTCCATGTCATAGAAATGGACTCGACTTACAAGGCTATATAGGGATGACCCTATCTCATAGCACTAGAAGCCGTCACCTCGATTAACCACCATTGCATAAAATTCCCATACAATGGATAGGTGATTAAAGTGACAAATATGGGTTTGTTAGACAACACGGATTGCCTCTCCTTCTCACTATCATTATGAAAATTTGATCAGCCAATTCTATCTATCTTAGACCTACTTGAGGTTAGAGGACTTCCAATATCACCCCAAAGGGCCAAGAAATTAAAAGGTTGTAGTCATGTCAATTTGCCCTTATTTGGAGCTTAAACCCTTATTCTATTGGCAATATCCCTTTTAGACCATTAAAAAGTAGTTGAACCATCCTTTTTGAACGAGCTGAGGAGCTCACCAGAAATATGAGGATGAGTTGCTGATCCTTGGTCAAATCCGGGTTTGCTAAGCAAGAACCACTGTGTCATGTCCATTTGTCAAGTTATTGTACATTTTTTGCTTACCGTTAGGGTTTCCCCAGTTGCCATCAGGTCATTCCGATCAATAATGGGGTGGCATAGAGCATACCAAATTTGTCCCATCGTTTCTAGTAGTCAACCTAAGTTGTACGGGTTTCCGCTGGCTTTCTTGGTCATTATTTGTTATTCGGGTCATCCCCGACTCTTCCGAGCATCTTTCAGAGTTTTCCAGGTTTCTCCCGTCATTTTCGGTCATCAACCCAAGTTGTATCGGTTGCTGCCAACACTTTCAGTCATTATGAGTTCTTCAAGCCATGCTCAGCCATTCCAAGCATCTCTCTGAGTTTTGCGGGTTCCTCCTGTCGTTTCCAGTCGTCACCCCAAGTTGTCCGGGTTGCCTTCAACTTTTTTGATCATTTTGAGTTCTTCGGGTCATCCCCAATCTTCCGATCACCTTTTCAAGTTTTCTAGGTTCCTCCTATTATTTATGGTCACCAACTTGAGTTGTGCGGGTTGCCAATGACTTTTTAGGTCATTCTGATGTTTTTCGCATTATTGCCTGCTTTTTCGAATTTCTAGTCAACGTTCCAGCCTTCGGTGTCACCGGGAGGATAAACTAGAAGTTATAGTCCCATACAAAGGTCTTGGGATGTGTACCAACTAGTTTATCAATTTGGGGAGCTACGTTTTGGAGTCCCCTTTCATACGCAACAAATGGGAGTCAAAACAGACATCCCATTTGCAAGTTACAACTCACGGACATCGGGCACGCAGGAGAGAGAACTGAGCACACACCTGAACTAGGGGCATGGTCAGTGTGCCCTCACCATGAGGGCATGTTCAGTTCTAAAAACCAGAAATCTACCCCAATTTCCAACTTTCCAAACTGGTTTTGGAAGGTTTCCCCTCATAAAAATTGATTTCTTCTTCTTCTCTTACCCTCCATTTTTACTTTTGCATCAACTTTTTGCATCGGGTACCGAACTTGTTCCGATCTATAGGGCATTCAAGGTGGGGGCTCTCTCTCCCAACACACCTCACCATTCAAACACCTTCTTGGTGGATTCCAACCTCACTTCTGGGATATTTCTTCCTAGTTGACCTGGCTATTTCCATCAAGGCCTTTGTACGTTCCCATCTGTAGAGTATTCTTCTCCACGTAATTGGGTTGGTTGTACCATTCACCCCAAAACCCTGAAGAACTCAAGTAGCTATTCATGGTGAGTTTGTGAGAACCATAGGTCTTTGGTGATTGAAGTAATAAAAATCAATCCCATTCAAGTCAGGTGAACAATTGCTAACAATCCACCAAATCTAAGTTTTGAACAAAATCATTGCATAATCATTCAAGAGTCTTTGCTTAACTTATTTGTTAAAAACAATTGAAAACAACAAAAAAAATCAAAACACCAAAATAAAAAAAAGCATTTTAAATGTGTTCAAGCTTGATTTCAAAACTTAAATTGAAAAAAACAAAAAATTTCAAAACACCAAAATAACAAAAAAATCTTGCTTGAAATCATCCCCCTTTTCATCCCTCCTTTTGAAGAAAGATTGATAGTATGACCATGATGCTAAAGTCCAGAAGACACGTCAGGATGTCAGACTAGTTCGAGCAATAGGAGTATGGGGTAGGTCTCTACAAGCTCCAACAACAACCGAAGAGCCATGTCAATGCTTCTATGGAACCCGAAGTGCAAGGGATTTCCCATCAGTTTGCTCCATGTAGTGTAGAGAAACTCTTTAAGGAGCTATCTTTCACCTTGATCCCAAGGCTTTGTCAATCATATACGGCCGTTTCAGTTAATTTTCACCAACCGGGGCTATATTTTCATGGGGCTATACGGCCGTTTCGGTTAATTTTAGAATTTTCCAATTTTTCAGATGTTCGTCTCACGTTTATCTGGTTAATCTCGGATTTTTCGATGATTTCAGGTTTTTCAACCGTACCGGACTTTTTCGGTCCTCATTTTAAGTCATCCCGAGTTGACCCGAGTTTCCTTGACCGGAATCGTGCCCTTTCAGATCTCCGCCGTGGTTTTCAACTTTTTGCGAGAGGGTAAACCGGTATAAAGCCCCGTGCGAATGTCTCGAGAGTCATGCCGGCTAGTTTACCAACTTGAGGAGCTGTTGTTTAAGGCCCTCTTTCCAACTCAACAAACGGGAGCAAAATCGGACATCTCTTTTGCAAGTTACGGTCCACAAAACTCGTGCGTAGGAGAGAGAGTGTATCGTGCTCCCGCTCCCCTTGAAATGGGAGGGTGCAGTCACCGCGCCCTCATACTGGGGACGCGCTCTGAGAGCCCTCAGTTCAGGGGGGCGCCCTGCGCGCCTTCGCTCCCTTTGAAAGGTAGGGGCGCGGTCTGTTTTCGGAAACCGGAAATTACTCCAATTAGCGCCTTCTAAACCGGATTTTGGAAAGTTTCCCCCACTTAAGATCAATTATTTTTACAACGCCCCGAGTCGGGGGTGCGTTGGTTGTGTCAAGTCCAATTTTTAGCAATTTCCGAAAAGTTCTAGCAATTTTTAGCAGTGAGACGCATAACGTGCCTCCGCCTCCTTTGAAACAAGGGTCGCGCAGACCGCGCCCCCAGGGTGAGGGTGCGTTGTCAGGTGGAGGGCTATTCCCCTGCGCCCCCTCACTTCCTTTGAAAGCCAGGGACGTGGTCGGGCCAGCTTCCATGTTTTGCAGCAGTTTCCATTCTTTATAAATTGAGGGCTATTCCCAATGAACCAAGGTTGAACCCCCATGCCTAGCCTATCCTGAGGTCATCCAAGGTCTCTCCTGAGGCCGTCCCAATGTCCAAAGCCGATCCGATGTCGAGAAATTGATCCCGAAGTGAAGGAGAAACCCGATCCGTGCGTTCTTCAACAACCTAATTTCATCGGCTTATGTAAAAAATCTGGGGCTCCTGCTGCAAAAAGCTTCAACCTAAGAGTTGTTCTTCTCTTCGTCCTCTTTCATTTTCAACTGGTGGCACTCAATTCCAGCTTGCTTTCTGTCCGTGGCGACTACTTCACTGAGGGTGTGCATACAGGTTCTCTTCTTCTATATCAGTCCATTTTCAGACTTTATATAGGCTTGTATGGATGGATTCCGGAGAAGTGATAAATAGGATATCTCTTCCTCTCCGAGTTACCCATCCATAGAAACAAATGTCACTCGATTCTGACATCGGGGTCGTCTGTAGAATTCTCTGCACCAAAGTCGCGCAAGAAGGGTGTAAGGCTACCCGTACCGACTTGTTTCAATCATCTCGGCTTCAACTCAAGCTGTTTCACTTCATAAGTTCTTCTTAACTCATTTCATTCAATCTATTTATTTGTTAGAGCATCTTTTAGTTCATTTTCATCATTCGCACATAACTAAAAACACAAAAGATGGGTTAAGGCTCACCCCGAAGCTGGTGAGTTCGGGTTCAATTGCTTATTTCTCATCTTTTGTTATAGTTTCTACACTTCTATCAAGTCTAATCAAACTCTTCACTTAATTCAATATTTTAAGTTGCACAGATCGATCAAGCTAGCACCAGTTGGACTCTTCTTCATTGGCCGGCTGAAGAAGAAGAAGGTTGAACTCACATCTCAACCTCCCGCGCTAAGGTACACACAGTCACCTCTTGTTTGTATTCCATAAAGCAGAGCCCGCGACTCCTGGTGACTACAATCTCTTTATTCATGTTCTAAGTCATGCTATTCCTCACTCTCCTCCCACATGACCTGAACCATCTCCGGTGCTCGAGCGATGCCTGTGGACGCCAAAAGGATGTGGCGGTGGTGGTGGTTCGCCGTCCTCCCGCGGTGCGAGCATTTCGGTGTGGGGTGTGTGTTTCTTCTTCCTCACGGTTTTGATAGGGTCGGTTTGTGTTAATCACACCATAGACACGGTTGTGGATGATTCCAACAAACCGATCTATTACCCACCTCTTCTCCTTCTTTCTTTCTCCACACTCACCTTTGTCCTCGGACTACTCAACCCTTGATGTCACTTGGGCATTGAAGAACCGGCCCGAGTCGTGAGGAGAATAGAAGGGAAAGAAGATCAGATGGTAGGTGGCGTTATCAACACTAACTTAACCTATGAACCGAAAAGAGGAAGAGATTGTGTGGTCGCCAGGAGCCAAAGAGGCTCCGATGATTAAAAGAAAAGAGGTGCACTGATGAGGGGGGGAAGAATGACCGGTTACCTCGTTGAATGGGGAGACTGTGTGGGTTTTATCTTCTCCTTCCTCGGCCGGCCGGGGAAGAAGATCCTTGGAGAAACTCACTTGCCTGAAAATAAGTTATGAATGAAAGCACAATGAAACAACGATTAGAACTAAATAGAAAGTAGTAACTATTCATAAGAAAGAAGAGGAATGGCAAAAGGGGTTGAACGAACCGGATTAGGACTAACTCCTAACCCCTCTTAAGGAGGATCTAAATGGCCTAAAGCTAAAGATGCATTAGGTTATGCTAGTGCAGTATGCATGATGAAACACAAACGGAAAACAGAGTAAGAATAAGATAAGGAAGAAGATCGTGGGTGAGTCCGGGGCTAGCTGGCTTCTGGAGGTTGCAGGCGCTCTGAATCCAGGTCGCCTGGTGTCCCGTTTGAAGAGCGCTTAGGTCCTTCAGAGGCAGCCTTTGACACGATCTTCTCCTGGTTCCAACCAAGGGAGTTGGACTCCTGGCCTGTTTTAGAGACTTCTTGAGGCTTTTTGGAATGGCTTTCAATGGCTTTTAATGGTATGAGGGGGTTTGGGATGGTCTTTTGGTTGTGTGGAATGGGCGGAGCGGAAGAGATGTAATGGAAGGTTGAATGACTTGGAGATGTCATTGTGGACTCTAGTGTGGCTTGGAAGATGATGGGGTGTGTTGGGATGCTCAAGAAGACTCTCTCTATGGAGTTATGGCTCTGGGAATCTTTTTTTTGAAACCTCTTAAATGTGGGAGAAGGGTCTCCTTTTATAGATGCACAAAAGTGACCCTAGCGCTCCGGCCTGAGGACGCCTGGCATTGCTGTATTGGAGCGCCTGCTAATCTGCCGACAAGTCGGCGGATCAGCACGTCCGACCATACCTGTCGCCACCTACCACCCTGCGTG
The DNA here is from genome assembly GCA_036172225.1 of Cryptocoryne crispatula var. balansae. Lineage (NCBI taxonomy): Eukaryota > Viridiplantae > Streptophyta > Magnoliopsida > Alismatales > Araceae > Cryptocoryne > Cryptocoryne crispatula. Next base: position 22,841,133 of record CM069919.1, read on the forward strand.
TCAGGCGGCAATTGTCAGCGGAGATCCCGGTGCTCTGACAGGGGAGCACCTACGACCTACGGCTGACACCTACAAATTCGGCGCACGCGGAGCCTGCGATGTCAGTTGGCAGGCGGGGATCCAGGTGCTCCGATAGCAGAGCGTCTGCACCCTCGGTACGATTTCGACAACGCACCATTGACCGTCCTGAAAATCCGGCTATCACGGGCGGAAATGCAGGCGCTCTGGTAATGGAGCGCTTGTACCATCATACGTCCTCGAGTACGTCATTGTCCGGCCGTATAAAGGGGTGAAAAGGCGGGAAATGCCAAGCGCTCTGACGTCGCGATGCCTGGCGTCGCGATGTCGGGACGCCTCCAGATTTTCTAAAATTTGGTCATTTTTATGTCAAACCGACTTCCCTGATTGAGAAAATACAAGTGTTATCTATAAGAATGAGATTGTACTCTCTGTAATCTGGCCGAATTCGCGTATCTACAGCTTGCCTCACCTTGACGTCAGTTTTGCAAGGGAGCGGCACGGAGTGTTGCGGAAATGACTGTAGCGAGGTGAAGCGGAGTGAAGTGGTGGCAGACTGAAAAACTGACATCAAGGTGTAGATTTAGATACGCGACTTATGACCTGACCAGGTGAATTGAGCCTTTTCAAGATCCGCAATTCCCTTTTTGTTTCTTCTGGACTGCTTCCGCGGTTGATTGGAGGAGAGATGTGCCGTGGGCACGAGAGAGGAAAACAAAAGCTTGCTCCCTGCGTGCGGGGAACCTCCGAGCGCGGCTCGTGAGTTCATCTTGGTTAGCGGCCCAGCTTTGTGGTGTGCTTGTACCAAGAAGGGCTGAACAGAAGTTGATTTTAAAATCAAAAGAACTTCCAATCGACTGGAATTAAGCCTTTAGGATTCATCCGGGTTCTTGCGGGAACCTGATTCAACTCAGAGTGGAATAACCTATCATCTCAATAGAAACACTTATTTGCCTTGTCAGAGAAAATGACTCTTCATAAAGATAACCAAAACGATGATAACCAAATGCAGATGATGCATGCGGATGTATGCTGGGTGAAAGAAAGAAATAAAAATTAACATTAAAAAACATAGTTGAAGATATAGATCATGAGCGATGGGTCAGGACACTGATCAGGAACAGTCGTCCCCAAAACTCGTGATTTTGGCCTATCTGCAAGTTCATTAAACAACCGTTCCATACTTGATTTTGTTGGAGGGGTTCTCGGGCCCGGCGTTCTTTGAACTTGTGGTCTTCAACATTTCGGATACTATTGTAGCTAATATGCAAATAAGGTGACACTAATTTTTTATCCATTTTCATTTATTTTTATTCTTTTTTTCGGATTTTGTTAAAGCTTCCCTTCGACGCGATGCCAGGCGTCCCTCTGTCGGAGCGCCTGCATCTCCTGCACAGATTCCCGTCAAGGGTCTGTCGCCTGTCTCGTCGTGGGTAATGGGGGGTTCCCCCTCCCCCCAATACGCCCCTATATGATCCCTAGGCCGTCCAAGGGGAGGGGAAACTCTCCCAACCTCCCTTGGGCTGCCCTCTTGCCTCACCTCTTCCCCATTCTTGCTCATCTTTGTTGCCATGGAGCTCCCCCATCGACCCACTGCTCCATTGAAGGCGAAGAAGTTCTCATACATTCCGGGGCATATCCGGAATCGAGTCTCGGCGGGAGTGGTGAGTTTATGCATTTGGTTTGCCTTTAGATATCGTTCCATGTCGTTTTTCTTCCCTTTGGGCCCTCCTTTTGGCCGATTTTTTCTTCCATTTCTGCCCTTCCTTGCTTTCTGTCGAATGCATCTAAGCGCTCTTTCTTCGCGACGCCAGGCGTCGCGTCATCGGAGCGCCTGCTATTTCCGATAGTAGTTTTTGATTTTGTTCATCTGTGTTCTGTGCAGGACCCTCCGTCATTTCTGGGCACACGCTGTCGTGGATTGTTCGGCTAGATGGATCGCCTCATTGTCTGCTTATTCTACCACAACCATTCATTTCTTCGTGAGTGGGGTCTTCTGGGCATCCTTACTCACACTTCCAACATCATGAAATATCATTGGGACTTCTCCCTTCTTGGTGCCTTAGTGGAGTGTTGGCATCCCGAGACCAACACTTTCATAATGGGCACCTATGAGTGCACCATTCTCCTAGAGAAGGCTGAGATTCTCCTCGGTCTTCAGACGGTTCCTAGTCGGCATGAACTCTTTACATTTGTCCCCACTGAACTTTTATCGTCTCAGGAATTTCTCGAGGAGTTTATGAGTCCTACCTCAGCCCGTCAAATTACCTTGGGAGATGGGATCAGTGTAGAGGGCCTCCTCAAATGGACCATCAGTGCCATAGAAGGGGCCAGTCGTGACGCCAACCTCCTCCCCGGTATGAAAGGGGCTGCCACCCTTCTCGTTTCTGCCCTTCTCTTTCCGACCGAGGATGGCTGGATCCATCCCGGATGCTTATCTAGCATTCGGGGTGTTTGGCGGAGGGAAAGGATTATCACCTCTTTCCTCGGCTTTCTATATGACGGCCTATCCTCGGCATGCATTGGCAGACCTATGCATGGCAGTCTCCTTCTCCTGGCATCATGGGCTGATTGGTACTTCAAATTCAGCGTGGCCGATCACCGTGTTTCCTCCTCTCGCTATTTCCTCCACAGCCCGCTTCACACTATTACACCTGTCTTGGGCATGGAAGAGAGAGTCGTGAACACTTGCCCGTCAGTAAAGACTCGTCAGGACTGGCATGGGTACTTCATGGCCAATGATCTTTCCGCTTTCTTGTGTCCTCCTCCTCCCATGGTGGGGAGAGAGGTTCGAGTCTATCACTCCCCAGGGGTCGACATTAGGTTGATTACTAGTTCCTCCTTCGTACAGTACAACCCGCATCGTTGTTTCCCCCAGATCAGCGAGCCTCAGTCTAAGGTACCTTGCCTTTCTCATCTTCCTGCAATTAAGGACCGCCATTTTGGCACTCCTAATGATGCAGAGGAGTGTCGCAGCATCCTCGAGCTTTGAAGAGTCTGCAGGACCCTTCAGGTGGGCGCGGAAGTACCGGAGGAGGGCGATCGAGTGGCGCGCTACTCTGCCAGGCTGCGGGTTATTTTCCAGTGATCGTGCAGTGGGGGGAATGCTTGTGCTTGATCTGTTGCCGTTTCTGGGCCATGTGTGGCCAATTTTTCTGCTATTGTTCTTCCGGGCCCTGCGTGGCCGTTTATGCTGCTGTCTTCTTGGGCCCTGCACGGCCGTTTATGTTAGTTGTTGTATTTCTGGGCCCTGCGCGGCCGTCATGTCAGTTGTTGCAATTCTAGGCCCTGGCACTGCCGTTTGTATTGACTGAATTTGAACTTTTTTCCTGCAACATTGTTAGCGTTTTTCCAAGAGGGCATAGTACATGGATACTTAAACAATGCAATAATACCATGGGACGCTAGTTGAGCAAGCGAGTAGGGACTATTAGTTAAAGAAGGAAATTTTGGTCACCGGATCCCAAAGCGCTCCGGTCCCAAGTCGCCTGGCGTCGCAATAGCACGACGCCAGGCGTCCCGGATCTGGGCTACCGGGCTTTTTAGTGACCCTTCACATTCCCCTCGATTTTAGATTCGTCTGTTGACAAAATGTCCTCGAGGTTGGTGGATTTGTGACTTTTATGAATTTTAGGGAATTATGGCAATTTTTTCAGATTTTTTTGGAATTTTCTAAAAAAATTTACTTTAATATATATATGGAGTTACTGTAGTAACTTCATTTTCACGCATACAATTTCCTAATCCAGTTCAAAAGGTTCACATTTTCTGGGGCTTCATACGACGTGTACACATATCCATATCAGTTGATTCCTTCTTGGAAGTTGTAGAATAGGTCGTGAATTTTCCAATCGCACGAGTTTTCCGGGATTTTTCGACCGAATTCGACGGTGCCGAAGTCGGTCAAATCTGGCCGACCTGGCGTCGCGAAGCGACGACGCCAGGAGCCTGGCGTCGCGAAGGCAGAGTGCTATTCAAGCGCTCTATCTTCGCGACGCTTTCCGTAGCGTCGTGAAGTTGGAGCGTCAAGCTGACGCTCTGACTTCAGGACATTTTCACAAGCGCTCCAAAGGGGGAGCGCCTGCTAATTCTGGAAACTTGGTTTTTTCTGACTTCTATTTATTCTTGCGTGATACTGACCTGTTGAAGCTTTGCCTTGCAGATGGCGAGGTGACCACGCTCTTCCCGAGCACGCCGGAGGTCTCCCCCGCCGGCCCCGGAGTCACCTCCACCGGCCGAGGAGGTCCCACTTGTAGCGCCGGAGGCCAGGCCGCACCCCCGCCTCGAGGTAAATCCCTTCTGCCTCCCATTTGATAATTCACCTGCATTTTTCATGAAATTAACAGAAATATCATTTTTTGTATGCAGGGCAAGCTCCGCTCCCGCATCTCGTGGGAGTTAGTCATCTGCGTGTACGAGGGGTTGCAGGACTTTCAGAAGAGCAGACTAAGTGCCATGGGCTTTGGTATGCTCCTCTCATGCACTGTGATCTGGGAGGATCTCTCCCTGATCTAGGACCTGAGGGAGCGGTGGGACTCGGTCTCCCGCTCCTTCATCTTCCCTTGGGGGCACATGGTGCCTTCCTTGGAGGACGTGGCCCGTATCACGGGCCTACGCGTACACGGCCGGCCGGTGACCGGCAAGACCTATGAGGACTATTCCGGTTTCTACCAGGACCTCCTGGGTCTTGACATTCCGTGATATCCTGGCGGCACGAGGATGCTGGGGCGGGAGGCCATCGGGTGGATGGTGGGATTCCGCTCGGCGGCGGTCCCCAAGGAGGGTGCCCTTCTCTCAGAGGTCAGGGGTCGTCTGACCGCTGAGGTGAAGACGGACCTCTGTGATGAGGAGGGCACAGAGCAGGCAGACAGGGACTTTTGTCGGTTCCTTTTGTTCCTGCTTACCCGGCTTTTGCTGGGCAGCAAGGGCGACAGGATCCACTTACGGTGCCTGCCTTTACTCGCCACCTTTCGCGGGTAGGAGAGTATGCCTGGGGTGCTGCCATGCTAGCGCACCACTTCTCCTCCCTCGCCATGGAATCGGGCCCCATCGGCGTCGCCGGCTTCACTCCTTTTCTCCAGGTAATTTCTTTTACACAGTCTATTTCAAGTAAAGCATATGTTTCATACCTGTGCACCTGACCTGTTTGCTATGTTTAGGTCTGGAGTTACCAGCACTTGCCTCTCCGGCGGGCGGTATGGCAGACGGGCACAGCTCCTTACCCACTTCTCCGGCGGTGGGTAGCACACCGGTCTGCGTCTCCCCATCAGTACCAGGTGGAGAGTCTGCGGAAGACTTTACTCCATCTCCCCCATGATCGGGTAAGCATTGTTTGCTTTTGCTCCTTTTGTCCTTAGCTTGACCAGTGCTGTTATCTGACTTTGTTTGCTTCCCTTTTGCATATGGTATGGAGGCCCTATCTCCTGGAGGATGACACTGCCCAGCCTTGGGTGGTGGAGTCCCGGGTAGTATTTAGTAGGGACACCTACCTTATCTGCCTTAATGAGATTGAGCCCTGTCGACTCCGGAAATGGGTTCCGGATCGGCACCTCAAGATAATAAGGTGAAAGATGGATGGAATTGTGGAAAAAAGAGGAGTGAATTGAAAACACTCGGAAAGCGGTAAAATGTCCTCACCTCGGTCCCACACTCACATTGATCCCCGAACTTTCATCTCACGGCGTCGCTCGAGCACCGGAGATGGTTCGGGTCATGTGGGAGGAGAGTAAGGAGGAGATGAAATTAAAACATGAAAGATGTGGTCGCCAGGAGCTGCGGGCTCCGCTTTGTAGAATAAAAACAAGAGATGAGTTGATTTGACTGTGTACCTTAGCGCGGGAGATCGGGATATGGGTTCAACCTTCTTCTTCCTCGGCCGGCCGATGAAGAAGAGTCTCCAACCGATGCTAGCTTGATAAACCTGTGCAACTAGAACAATAAACCAAGTGAAAGAAAATGATTAGAACTATGGGAAGTGTAGTAACTGTAGAGAGAATATGAGAAAGAAGCAATTGGAATCGAACTCACCGGATTGGGGCGAGTCCTAACCCCTTTTTTGTCTTTTTGATTAGGTAAAAATGATTTAAATAAACTAAAAGATGCTTTAAAACAATAAATAAACTGAGTTAAAGGATTTGAGAAAGCTTATGGAATGGATCGGCTTGAGTTGAAGACGAGTTGGTTGAAGAAGGCCGGTTCGGGTAGCCTTTGCACCCTTCTGGCGCGACTTGGGTGCAGAGGATTCTACGGACGACCCCGATGTCTGAATCGAGTACCGTTTGTTGGAGTAGACAGAGGACTCAGAGAGGAAGAGTTACTATGTTTACGAATTCTCCGAAATCCTCCTGTAGAAGTCTGTAAAAATTATGAAAGTGGGAGGATATAGAAAACAGAACCTGGATGCGCGCCCTTGGTGTAGCAATCGCCACGAACAAACGTCAAGTCGGATTTGAGTGCCGTCAGTTGGAGATGAAAGAGAACGAAGAGATGAACATCTTCTATGTTAAATACTTTTGCAGAAAGAGTATCGGATTTTCTGAAGCCGATGAAGTTGGATGATGAAGAACACCCGGATCCAGCCTTCTCCTTCACCTCGGGATCGATTTCTTGACTTCGGATCGCCTTTTGACGTCGGGACGGCTTTGGAGAAGAGCTTGGACGACCTCTGGATGAGCTAGGCACCAGGGATTAACCTTGGGTCGTTGAGAATGGCCCTCAATTTATAGGGGAAGGAAGCCGGTGCAAAATTTGGAAACTGGACCGACCGCACCCCGCATTTCAAAGAGGACGAGGGCGCGCAGGGCGCGCCCTCAAACCAAGGGCGCGCAGGGTGCGCCCCCAGTTCGGGGGCGCGGTCTGCACGCCCTCCCTGTTTAAAAGGAAGAGGGGGCGCGTTACGCGTCTCACTGCTAAAAATCGACGGAAAGTTCCGAAAATTGCTAAAAATCGACTTGACATACATAACGCACCCCTGAACCGGGGGCGCGGTACAAATAATCGAAAATCCTCCGCGGAAACCTTCCAAAAATCTAGTTTAGAAGGTGCTAATCATGGTGATTTGCGATTTAAAGAAACTGACCTCACCCCCGCCTTTCAAAGGAACCGGGGGCGCGCAGGGCGCACCCCCAGTTTTAGGGCGCGCAGGGCGCGCCCTCGGGTTGAGGGCACGCAGGGCGCGCCCTCCTCTTTCAAAGGGAGCGGGGGCGCAGTACACTCTCTCTCCTGCGCGCCCGTGTTCCGCGAGCCGTATCTTGCAAATGGGATGTCCGATTCGGCTCTCGTTTGTCGCGTTGGACAGAGGGCCTTCAACCGCACCTCCTCAAGTCGGTAAACCAGCCGGCATGACTCCCGATATGTTCGCACGGGGCTTTCTACCGGTTTACCCTCGCAGAAAGCCGAAACCCGTGGCGAAGATCCGGAAGAGCACGATTCCGATCGAGAAATCTCGGGTCAACTCGGGATGACTTAAAATGATGACCGAACAAGTCCGGTATGACCGGAAAACCCTAAGTCATTGAAAAATTTGAGATTAACCCGGTAAACGTGAACCGGAACTCGGAAAAGCTGCGAAACCATAAAATTGATCGAAATGGCCGTATAGCCCCGGTTGATAAAATATACGGCTAGAATTGACCCAGATGACCTAAAAAGACCCGGTGATGACCGGAAAGGCCTAACATGTGGTCTGGGATAGCCGTGTGAGCACAGATCGAAATAGCCGTAACGAAAGCCGTCATTGACCGACGCCTACCGAAATGACTTCTCGGAAACCCTGAATGTTATGGAACACATGCGGGAATCCCGAGACCTTCAATTTTGGACCATTTAAGGTCGGTTATCGAGCAGGCTTCGTGTTTTTACAATTCACATGCGGCTCTCACTTGAAGGTTACGGCAATATTCCGGAAATCATTGGTCCATTCTCAACTTCCGAGGGGCTCCACCCATGTCCTTAGCTCATCTACATGAGGTAATCCGGATCAGATAACGGTCAAATAAAGGATATCGCCTATGGAATAAGAGTCTAGGGCTCCGAATCAAGCCAATTTGGCATGTCTACAGCTTGCCTCGCCTTGATGTCGGCTTTGTAAGGGAATGGCATGTAGCGGAGCGGAGTGAAACGTAGAGAAAGCGTAGTGAAACAAGATGGATCATAGTGGAATGTAGTGGAGTGAAATGGTGATGGACTGAAAAGGTGGCATCAAGGTGTAGATATAGACACGCTTAACGACCATATTCGGCATGACGAATCTCCTCAAGTCTCCTGGTTAACTACCATGTTTCATCAAGTCTTCCTATGTTCGATTGGTAAGAGATGTGCCATTGGCACGAGAGAAGAATAGCCAACCCCCAACGCGGTGGGGAGTCCCCGAAACATGGGTTCGTAGGTTCATCATCAGCCAGTAACCCGATCTTTGCGGTGTTCCTGTACTGTAACAAGCTAAAATTTAAAAAGAGTTTTGTTTTGAAAAAGTAAAAGAATACCAATCGAGCACATTCAGGCTCTTAGATTCATTTAAGTCTTTCAAGAGACAAGATTCGATTCGGAATGGAATGATCTCAGATTCTGAAATGCAAATGTTTAAGCATAGACCGTGAAGATAATGACTGTGCAAGTTCTGATCAAATAGAAGGCCCTTGGCGGGACGAATTGGCTGCCATGGTGGGATGAATAGCAAATAAGTTGCAATGGCCACAGTGGTGATGGAGGATTTAGAGGCATAAGGTGATTACCGAACACGGTGGGATTAATAGACATGGTGGGATATTAGAGAGGTTGGTGGGACTAGAGATCATGGTGGGATTAGAGAACACAATGGGATTAGAAAACATGGTGGGATTTAGAATGATCGAGAGAGTGAGAAGGTGAAGTTTAGGAAATGATGTATGCAATGACAAAACAAAATTTAATGCAATTAATGCTACATGATGCATGTTGGGCTCAAGAAAACAAAACAAAACTTGTATAACAAATAGTTGAAGATATAGATTGTCTATGAGGTCAAGATACCCATTCGGGAACTATCGTCCCTCACAGCACAACTTTGGCTTATCCGTGAGCATTAGAGATGACCCGACCGTCGTAGATTTTGATGAAGGGGATCTCGGGTCAAGTCTTCTCCGTGCTCATGGTCTTCAACAAATAATGTATAAGATAATAACACACGACTAGCGACATATATGCTAGTCGGCAAGTTATGGGGGTTTCCCATGTCCGTTCTTCCATTTCTGCGAGCATTTTCTTGGCCACTCCTTTGGAGCATCACCGGAACGAGGCGATTGCCGTGGTATGGTTTCCATGCCTTTTCCACGTGGTCATTCTCCTAGAGTCAGTGGCAATCAGACACTGATATCTGTAGCAGGCTTAATCTTCTTCTGGTGTTGTAGCTGCTTTTCTTCCTTGTTATAGCACTTCTTGCTTCAGCGTTGTTTGACCTACTTGACATTTCTCGAAAGGATAGTCAGTTTCAAATTCCGGCTTGACCCCTTGCAAGTTTGTCAAGGGGTGAAGCCTTCTAAGGGATGGCAAATAATAAAAGTAAATAATAGATGTAGGGTTAAAAGACATACCTGTTGGCGAGATTCTCACCCCTCCTTGACTTGTGTTTCTTTCCTGAAATACTTAATAGAAGGGTTAAATCTGTTCTATGGCTTACCCCCTTGCCTATTGTTGTCTTGCCTTGCTTATATGTCAAGGGGGTAGCCTTATCAACTAGGTAGAATGCACAAAATGACAGACAAGGTAAAAATTAAGAGTGCTTACCTGCTATGGCGAGAGTTGCTCCCTTCTTGATCTCAGAATCTAGAAACGCTTAATGAAGGGGATTAAATCTTCACCATGGCTTATCTCTTTGCCTATTGTTGTCTGCATTGTCTTAGGTCAAAGAGAGGAGCCTTATTAACAAAGTATAAAAATAGACTAGATGACCGAAATGAAATGGTTAAGAGAACTTACCTGTCGTTGAGAGAACCTCCCCATCTTACTTTAAAGTCCCTGAAAATACTTGATAAAAGAGGATCAGATCTTCACAACGACTCATCCCTTTGCCTATTATGGCCAACTTTGACTTAGGTCAAAGGGAGGAGCCCTCTTAATGGGGTGAAAATGAAGGTAAATATGCAATGCGGAAATGAAACATACAAGACATAAAGATAAACATGAATGCTAGCAAAGGCAAAAAAATCAAGGTTATGCCAAGTTCGTTGATGCATTTTTTTAGAATTTTTTTGGAAAGTATTCAATTTTTTAAATTTTTTTGAAGATATTGAATTTTTAAAAATATTCATTTTTTTTATTTTTGAAAATATTTGATTTTTTTTTGATTTTTTCTTTTGAAAACATTATTTTTTTTTGTATTTTTGTGGAGAATGTGCCGGTATTGAAACAATTCATCGATCTTTGAGTGTTGATCAAGATTCAAGCAATAAGCACCACGTGTGAATAAGGTTCCTTCCCTCTGAGTTTGGGCAGTTTACCCTACCCTAGGGGTTTTAAGATGGAAGAATAATAGAGGAAGTCTTTGATAGGATTTGGGGGTGTTGAGGAGGGTTTCTCGACTCATGCCCAAATTGCCCGTTGGGGTTCGGCCTTTTCGTGTCTTTTCTACATGTGGCACTTACTTAGACAAGTCTTTGACCTGTGGGGTCATTGCCCATCTTTTGGTGCCTTATTTTCATTTTCTATTCTTTCGGGTACTCATTCAGACAGGCCCATATTTGTTTAAACCTGTGGGGTTCATTGCCCATCTTTTGGCACCCTTTTGCAACTTATGAGATGGCCTCCTACTAAGGCGGCGGCCATTTTCGATACTATCCTCCTCTAGTCCCCTTCACCTATCTTGGACCGAATAGAAGAGAATAGGGTAAGGTTTTCTTTCCGCCTTCAGGGTTTTGCCTTGCTTCTCTCGAGTGTTCGGCTATCTAGATTCTAGGATCGGGAGGTGTTGTGTGTGCAGGGTGATGCCTACCCTTGACTTCTAGCTAACACCCTTGGATCGATGACTTAATATCATACTAGAAATTCTCCATATTCTCTTCTAAGGAAAATATTTTTTGAGGTAAACGCCGTTCCATGGATGGTTCAATTTTTCTCCATCGGCGTTGGTTAGCTCATATGCATTACCTGGATATTTTTCAGTTATAACAGAAGGCCCTTCCCAGTTAGGTTGCAACTTGGAGCGGGGACCACCTGGCTTAATGAATATGCGTTTTACTACCATCTCACCGATTTCGAACTTTCTCTCTACCACCCTCTTTTGATAAAATCTTTTCAATCGGTTCTGATAAGTCCAGGCATGCTCGGAAGCGGCCAACCTTCTTTCATCTAGGAGTTCAAGTTGTGCAAGGAGAGATTCTTGTCTCTCATCGATAGGGATGTCCCTATCGAGTTGAACTCAGAGTGATGGAAGGAGTACTTCGTACGGGACCACTGCTTCTATCCCATATGCGAGAGCATACAGGGTTTGACCAGTGGGGGTCCGTACAGAAGTACGATAAACCCATAGGGCATCTACAAGCTTATCTGGCCAGTCTGCGAACTTGCTAAACTTACAGGTTTTCTTGATGATTTTAATCAAAGTTTTGTTGGTGGCTTCTGATTGACCATTGCCTTGCGGGTAATAAGAAGATGAATGATGCAATGCAATGCGGTACCTGTTGCAAAGATCACGCAGATCTTGAGAGAGAAATTGCGGTCCGCTGTCGGTGATAATGTCGCTGGGTATCCCGAACCTGGCGATGATGTTGCGTTTGATGAAGGAGCACAGTGTTGATGCCTTGATTTCCACGAACGCTTCCGCTTCTGCCCACTTGGTGAAGTACTCTGTTGCCGTCAGGATGAACAATTTGGAACGGATTTCAGAGTTAAGATCACTTAGAGGGACAATGATGTCGAAAGCCCACATGGTGAAGGGCCATGGGGCATGAATCGGATGAAGGGAAGATGTGGAAGAATGGATCTTGTCGGCATGGAGTTGGCAAGAATGACAGTGCCGGACAAAGATGGAGCAATCCTCTTCTAGGGTTGGCCAATAATACCCCTGCCTGATGATTTTATTGGCAAGAGCTTGAGCATTGACATGGCCCCCACAGACCCCAGAATGTGCTTCCTTAAGCACCAATTCTGCCTCTTCTTCATCAACGCATCTCAATAAAATTCTGCTCAGGCTCCTCTTGTAGAGCACCCCTCCTAGGATGGTATACCTCTAGGATACTCTCCTGATGGCCTTCTTTTATTTTGCATTTGATCCAGGTGGATATGTCTGATCTTGACAATACCTTGGAGCGGCTTTCTACCGGTTTACCCTCTCGCGGAAAGCCGAAACCCGGGGCGAAGATCCGAAAGAGAACGATTCTGATCGAGAAATCTCGGGTCAACTCGGGATGACTTAAAATGATGACCGAACAAGTCCGGTACGACCGGAAAACCCTAAGTCATTGAAAAAATTGAGATTAACCCGGTAAACGTGAACCGAAACTCGGAAAAGCCGCGAAACCCTAAAATTGACCGAAATGGCCGTATAACCCCGGTTGATAAAATAAACGGCTAGAATCGACCCGGATGACCTAAAAGGACCCGGTGATGACCGGAAAGGCCTAACATGTGGTCCGGGATAGCCATGTCAGCACAGATCAAAAAAGCCATAACGAAAGCCGTCATTGACCGACGCCTACCAAAATGACTTCTCGGAAACCCTGAATTTTATGGAACACATGCAGGAATCCTGAGACCTTCAATTATGGACAATTCAAGGTCGGTCATCGAGCAGGCTTCGTGTTTTTACAGTTCACGTGCGGCTCTCGCTTGAAGGTTATGGCAATATTCCGGAAATCATTATTCCATTCTCAACTTCCGAGGGGCTCCACCCATGTCCTTAGCTCATCTCCATGAGGTAATCCGAATCAGATAACGGTCAAATAAGGGATATCGCCTATGGAATAAGAGTCTAGGGCTCCGAATCAAGCCAATTTGGCGTGTCTACAAGCCCCTGTGGCAGCGTCTTTCGATGCGGTCACTGGGGTTCAACCAGGAGTGGGTTACCCTTCCTCCCCACCCGAAGATGGGGAGGAGCACTCGAGGGCTGGTCCACAAGGTGGACTGGCGGGAGTTGGGCCGACTGGCCCTAGAGATCTGGGAGCGGGGTGGCACCCCGGTGGTCTCCCAGGCGACAGACAGCTCGAAGTACTTGCGACAGTTCTCTGAGTTCTACGGTCACTTGTTTACAGTGACCGACGCGGTACGTCGCCTATCTTTACCTTTCGATTTTTCGTGTTTGCTTGTTCTGCTTTGACATATTCTTTCTTGTAGGCGACCCAGACGTAGCTCTCCCGTCTTCGCGACCAGCTCGCGGATCGGGATGATCGGATTCGGGAGCTGGAGGCCCAGCTCGCACAGGTTCGGTCCTTTCCTGGTCAATTGCTTGTGATGATTTTTTTTTATCTTGCCTTCATTTTGCTTGTCCTTTTCCAGCGTGCTACGGCTCCATCTCCGGGGCGGCAGCAGGGAGAGGTGGGGCCGCGCGGCATTTGGCGTCCTCCGCGAGCGCGCAGGCACTTTCGTTCCCCTCGGGGGGAGGCCTCAGTGGAGGAGGAGGGAGAGTCGTCCGCTCGCGAGCCGCCCGAGCAGGAGGGGGAGCAGGCGGCTTCTGAGCCGGTTGTAGGGAGCCCGGCGGCAGTGGAGCCGGCGGTGGAGGTCCCAGCAGCGGTGGAGCCGGCAGTGGAGGTCCCGGCAGAGGGACCACCAGAGGCGAAGACCCTACTCCACGAGGAGGTGAGTCTCAGCTTATTTTCCTTTTATTGCTTGGCCGTATTGCTCTGACCTTTGCTTCGTGCAAGTTCGAGAGTTGCAGGCCCGAGTGGCCGAGCTTGATGGCGCCCGGGGAGCCACCAAGGAGACAGAGCGGGCCCTTCGGGATCAGGTATGCACCTTGCTTTGCTTCATTTTGCTTTGTTGTGGCATCTAATCCTCTTTTCTGCAGGTTGCTCGACTTCTGGCCCAGGTGGCCGATTTAGAGAGTCGACCTCCTTCGACCGACTCCGCCCTCCTGACGGAGGTGAGTCTTTTTTATTTGAGGTTGTTCCAGTCTTGTTTCTTTCTTTGCTTGTCATTGCTGATCTTTGTTTGACCTTGCAGCTGGAGCAGTTGAGGGCCCGGCCCTCCCTGAGAGCGAGCAGATCATCCGGTTGCGGGTCCAGCATCTGGAGGAGATGCGGGCATTGGAGTCGCGACGGGCGACGGAGCTGCTGGAGTTGGCCCGCTCCCAGTCGCAGGGTCGGTCATACCGGACTAACTCCCAGCGGACGATGCTCCACGGCCCGAGCCGGTCGGGTACCACCTCTCGAGCTGGCGGCGACAGGACTCCCCTCCCCCCTCCTGTAGCATAGCCGGCTCCCCAGGAGCCAGCAGTGGAGGGAGGCGGCAATTCCGATGTGCCGGCCCCCTCTGCCACATGATATACTGTACATTTTTGTTCTCATAGTGGATTTACCCCCTTTTGGCCATCTATTTCTCCTTCTTTTCCATCTTCTGACTTACGCACCTGTCGCCTGTCTCACTGAACCAGAAGAGTAGTTAAATTTCTTTTAGGCTTAGCCTCTTTGCTAGATGTCAAGAGGCATGTGCCTTCTTAACTAGGCAAATAAGAAACATGACTATGTAATGCAGAAACGAAACATGCATGACAGAAAATTAAACATGAATGCAACTAGACATGCGGTCAATTTACAAGCACTAACTTCTTTTTAGTTTTGGGGATTCTTTTCTATATATTTTTTTGGATTTTGAACTTTATAGATTTTTTTGGGATTTCGGATATTCATATTTGTAGGAGGTTTTGAGAATTTTGTAGATTTTTTTGTTCTTTGAAATTTTTAGATTTGTTTGGATTTTGGATATATACATTTTTTTGTTCGTCGATGAGGTAGGTGTTCTCACCATTTGCCTTGCTTGCGATGGGGTGCCCCTTTCATGGTACGTGTAGTAGTTAAGAATAGGCGTCACGTGTAGGTGATATGCCTTCTTCCGGGATTCTTAGGCTTTTTGCCTTCAATAAACCAGGATCCTGCTCGGGCTTAGTCGATCAACTCTACCCATGGTGGTTTAAGAAGGAAGAAGTTGGGACAAGCCTTTGGTTGAATTCAAAGGATGCTGAGCGCATTTCCGTACTAATGCCCATCTATCTATCAGGTTCTAATCTTTTCGGGTCATTCCTTCTTGCCCATTTTAATGGCCCACATTCGGACATGTCATTTTCGCCTGAGGGTTCTTCTTTTGGGGCTACTCTAGGCACTCATTCAGACAGGTCTATGCATTTCTTTCTTTTTTTGACCTGAGGGGTTCATTGCCCATCTTTTGGTGCCTTTTCTTTTGAGAAGTCAGACCTTCTAGAATTTTACCCTTTCAAGATGATGGGCATTTTCGGTATTCCTCGCTCTGAATCCCTCGAATCTTTCCTTGGGCCGAGGCAAGAGAAGAATAGGGTATGGCTGATCTTCTTTGCCTAGCACTACCTGGTCTTCTTTTCTGGCTTTGGCCGTCGAATCCCGGAGTCTAGGCGTGCGATGTGCATAGTGTGATGCCTATCCTTAACCCTCATTTGAACGGGTGGGCCTAATAGCAAGCAAGGGTAGGTGAGAGTAAACTTCTTCCATGATTTTATTATTTTACTTTTTTTTGTTTTAGGAGAAATATTTCTTAAGGTAGAGTCCATTCCAAGGGTGAGTTAATCCTTCTCCATCTGCATTAACTAGCTTATAAGAATTGCCAGGGTAGGTTTCTGAAATTACAAAGGGTCCCTCCCAATTTGGTTGAAGTTTTGAGCGGGGACCGCCCGGCTTTATGAAAATTCTTTTAAGCACAACCTCACCGATTTCAAATTTTCTCTCAACCACCCTTTTCTGATAAAATCTTTTAAGCCTATTTTGATAAGTCCGGGCATGTTTGGCGGCGGTCAACCTCCTTTCATCTAAGAGTTCGAGTTGGGCTAGGAGAGATTCCTGCCAATCATCCGTAGGGATGTCTCGATCAATCTGAACTCGGAGGGAAGGAACGAGTACATCATATGGGACTACCGCCTCCATTCTGTATGCCAAGGCATAGGGAGTCTGGCCCGTTGGGGTTCGGACCGAAGTGCGGTAGGCCCATAGAGCATCGATCAGCTTATCTGGCCAATCCGCAAACCTGCTGAACTCACATGTTTTCTTAATGATTTTTATCAGGGTTTTGTTAGTGGTTTCTTCTTGACCATTGCCTTGCGGGTAATATGGAGATGAATGATGCAATTTTATGCGATACCTGTTGCAAAGATCTTGCAGCTCCTGAGAGACAAACTGAGGCCCATTGTCGGTGACGATGTCGCCGGGGATTCCGAATCTGGATAGAATGTTGCGCCTGACGAATGTGCACACTGTTGATGCCTTGATCTCTGTGTAAGCTTCTGCTTCAGCCCATTTGGTGAAGTATTCCGTGGAGGTGAGAATAAAAGACTTGGTTTTGTTCGTGGAGTTGGGATCACCAAGGGGGCCGATAATATCAAAAGCCCACATTGCGAAAGGCCAGGGGGTGTGGATAGGATGGAGAGAAGATGCAGACGAGTGGATTTTTTCGGCATGGAGTTGACATTGATGGCAGTGCCAAACAAAAATTGAGCAATCTTCTTCTAACATGGGCCAGTAGTACCCCTGCCGAATGAACTTTTTGGCAAGGGCTTGGGCACTAACATGACCTCCACACACCCCTGAGTGAGCTTCTTCAAGCACTAATTCAGCTTCTTTTTCATTCACGCAACGTAACAGGATCCCCATCATGCTTCTTTTAAAAAGTGTCCCGCCCAGCACTAGATATTTCTGGGAAATCCTTCTGACGGCTTTTCTTTCATTGGCCGTGAGCTCGGGCAGGTAAGTCTGATCTCGGCAATATTGAGCAATCTCATGGTACCATGGCCTCTCTTCTTCTTCATTTAACTTCTCAACCTCGACGATTGACAATTCCTCCTTTTGCTCAAGCAATTCCTTCCTTGTGAACCTCTCCTTGACATCGAGAAATCGAGCATCCTCAACAGCAGGTATCATCTTCCGCCGGACAGAAATGGTCCTATCAGACATGCCTAGCGGGATTGATAAAGAAGATGCCAATGATGCTAGAGAATCAACAAGGATATTCTGAGCACGAGGGATATGGACAAATTCGAGTTTAGTGAAGAGCTTGATGTAAGAAGAAGTGAGTTCTTGATATGGTTTGAGTCTAGGATGAGATGTTCGATATCTAGAGAGCACTTGCCGAAGAATCAGTTGGCTGTCGCCTATAATTCTTAACTTGGCTCCGTGGAAGCGAGCAGCCTCTAATCCAGCTAAGAGGGCCTCGTATTCAGCAATGTTTTTGGTGGCGGGGAAGCAGAGTTGGAAGGCTTGGGGAATAACAACCCCTTCCGGGGACAAAAGGGCAACTCTGATTCCCCTTCCTTGGGAATTTAAAGCACCATCAAAATAAAGGGTCCATAATTCAGAATGATGGAGGGACAAGAGTCCTTCATCGGGCAATTCAGACTGGACCGGGTCAAAATTAGGAATGGGATGGTGAGCCAGGTGCTCAGCAATGGCATACCCCTTGATTGATTTTTGCTGGACGTAAGTGATGTCAAATTGGGAGAGAAAACTTTGCCATCTGGCAAGTCGGTCAGTGAGGACAGATTTCTCGAGGAGGAATTTGATAGGGTTCATTCGGGCGATGAGATTGACCTCGTGAGCAAGAAAGTAGTGCTTGAGTTTTTGTACCACCCAAACTAGAGAGACACAGGTCTTCTCCATGGCGGTGTAGTTGTTGGCATCAAACTTTTTCGCTTAGCTTGCTTCATACAAATTTCAGCAATGCCAAAGCCGGTGCAGAAAATCTGACCCAGATTCGAAAAATTCATGAATAGATGATGTAAACAGGCTTTGGAAATGCCTTGGCATGGCTTTACATGTTACAAATGGCCAAGATAATGTGCTCATTACATAGCCCCGGTCAAGAGCTTCGCAACGGTGCCCAAAACATGAAAAACGGACACCGGAAGGCCGAAATGACCATTTTGCCCCTGACACTTTGAGACAAATTGGGACTCTAACATGGAATTCCAACTTTACCACATTGTCAAGGTTAGATAGAGCTGGGAAACGCTTGAAACAGATCGAAAATCCGACCCCCAGATGAAGAGATATGCAAGAAAGAGCAAATCCGGACGGAGAGCCGTATGTTCTCGCACCAGGGGCATAATGGTCCGATTTGCTCTGGATCGACCCATGGGCTGAAACTTTAAATTTTCATGACCCAAATCTTTGATCTCATAAATATTGATGCATGAAAAATAAATTTGGCCAATGGGAGAAGGTAATTGCACTTAGATACAGTTTTCGGCATTATTGACGACCGAGATCGCACCGATCGGAGAAATCGGTAAAATCAGAGATCCTGGGCATTTAGGGAGATATCAGACACACATTTGGATGGATCATAAGATCAATGGTCATCAATGATTGTCCCATATTTTTTCTGATTTAATTTTGGGTATGTTTAATCACTTTCTGGCTAGAATTAACAGTAGCCGTCGGATTGGGAGTCTTTTAGATGAATGGACTAGATTGGGTCTCTCTCTCTTCCCTCCACGTGCTTTGGTCGAACCTACCAGATTTCTCTCTCCTTCCTTGTGCGCAATAAGCCCTAGAAAATAGGGGAGGGAGGCGCACCCACCTCCTCCTTCCTTGGCTGGTGGGTCCCACTCAACCACTTCCCTCAACCACCTCCCATGGCTTATCCCTATCTCTCCCTTGGTTTATCTTCAACCTAACTAATCCTACAACTAACCAAGCTTATCTTCATCCAAGCCTTGGTCGAACCAGCCTTCTTTCCACATGCCATGTGCGCACATATCCTTGAAAGTAGGAGAGGGTGCGCACCCTTCTCACCCTCTCTTTCTAGTTGGCGCACAATCACCTCAACAACCTCCCTTGAGTTATCCTTATCATCCTAAACCTCCATTGAGTTATCCTTATATCCTCTCAACAACCTCCAGCCTTATCTTCTCCTGGAGATGGCGCCCCTCAGCCCCTATAAAAACCCCTCAGCTGGCCATGTGCAGGACAAGCTGACCACCCTGCGGAAGCCCTGCCTCTCCTCCCTGTACCCAGCTCCAAGATAGCTTCTCGTTGCTTGGACGTCTTCATCAGCAAGTCAGAAACCTCTCCAGCCCCCTTGTGGTGTGCCAAGTGAAGAAGAAGAAGGAGAAAAGGCCTCCCTCTAGCAGGTGCGCCAGCAGCAGCCCAATCGGTGGTGCACCGATTCCAACAGCAGGTGTTCCTTCTTGGAGCACTGATTCCCACCCCATTTTCAGCAAGAAAGGAAGAAGAAGAAGAAGGGTTTAAGACCAGCCATCTTCTCCAAAAATCTCCAACAAGGATTGTGCAAAAAAGGTGAGGGAAGATGTAGTACTTTCTAGTTCTTTTCTTCCCCTCTTCTTTCTCTTCCCCTCGGCCTTCTCTATGGCCATTCAAGAAGCTCCAAAAACTCAGCCTTGTTGGTACCACTTAAAGCCCATGTTCAACTTCCCTATGTTGGTCCCACAAGCCATCAAAAATCAGCCTCTTTGAGCACCTCATTTCAGACCCCTTGTTGTCCATGTGTACACAGCCCATAGGTCGCCTATAAACAGCCCTTTGGCATTCCCAAGCAACACCGTGTTGTCACCTAACACCATGCCTCTTGTTGACATCCCTCTAGCAGCCAATTAGGCTCCTAAACATGCTCCTAATCAGGCTATGTTCGACCATCCTTGCTGCCCAAGTGGACGAACTTCAGAAAACACCCAAATCAAGCCCCTCTGATGGCTTGGAAACCAACACCTACTTAACTTCTCTGATGGCCATCTAAACAGCACCCAATCAGCCCTATTCTCTACACAGATCCCTTACCCATTGAGGAGGATGGAGTGATGTCCCGGGAATTCTTGGATCCACAAGATGGGCCAAGTCTCCCCCGGGCGGGCTCTTGATCCCTTGTTTTGGCTGGAGGAGAGGGTGATGTCCTGGGAATTCTTGGAATGCGTACGACGGGTCAATTCTCTCTCAGGAGGATTCTCAACTTCAACCAAGACAGCCCATTTGTGTGGCCTTCCTTATTTCAATATCAAACAGCCCCTTTGAGGCATTGAAATCCTTTTCAACATGCCCTTTGTGCAGCACCTAATTAACCCTTCCAAACTTGCCTTAAACCTGCCCCTTGTGCAGTCCCCTTTCCAACTCTTCCAAGCAGCACCCCCACAGATCCATTCCAGCCCCTCTGAGGCTTCCTTTGCCCACTACTACAGCAAGAAGGCAAACACTACAAGTCAAATTCTGCAGATTGTCAAAGCAGGCCATTCTGGCCCTTGGAGATCAAAACAGATGCTGCGAACAAGTGCAACAAACCGAGGCTACAACAGGTCCTTGTAAGGACCAGGTTGGGGGTGATGGCCTGATCCCCCTTGGCTCACATGATGGGTCAAGGGCTTGAGAGGGTGGCTCTCGATTCTGGTCCAAACAAGGTGTAAAACAGGCCAACCGGGCCATGGAGACATGAAGCTTGAATTGGGCCAACCGGGCCAACATGACATGAAGCCGGCCTTCTCAGGCCATGAGACATGAAGACCAGCCCATTGTGCTGATGAAGCTGGCCCATTGGGCCTTGGACACTTAAAATAAACCTTAATTAAATCTGAAGGCGAAATGCCAAAATTAAATAAGGAGTTAGTCCACAACTGGTCGCTTCATTGGGCGGCTCATCCGGCATGCACCGGAACGTTGACCTGGGCGTAGGCATGGGACACGCTTCCCACTGCAGATGGACCCTTCCCACTACTTGGAAAGTCAAATGACTATGCCTTGTAGGATGGGTAAAATTCCACACCGATTGGAAAATAAGGCGGCATGCTGCTAAAATTTTCCCGATCAAGTGGATTTTACACCAAGGGAAGGACATTCACACATTTGCACTTCGACCAGCATTGAACATGGCATATGAACTGCCACATCTGATGTACACCAGCATGAACATGAATATTCAATGAACATTTCAAGTGCCGAGTTGATTGCATGTGACTGGGCATCGACACTAGCCTGACAGACCGGATGTGATGCAAACCGAACAAGAGTTAACCAAATCTAAACTTAACTTAATTAAATCTGAAAATACATTCAAAACAACCTTAAAACATGCTTAAAACAGATTATTAAAGCTTTAACATTCAACAAAAATCAGATTTAATACAATCTGGAAAAATTGATTCAATGCACTTAATCCTTTGGAATTCAATTTCTTAAACAAGTGCAAATCAAATAATTCACAACCAATTGAAAAGAACACAAAAAGAAAGCATTAACGCATCTGAAATTCATCTTAAGACATGTGAAATCATATTCATTAACAATATGAAGTTCAAGTTTAATCAATTTGAACCAAACTTCAAAACATTTAAAACATACCGATCGCACCCGAATCGGTATTAAAACACCAACCGACATGAGAAAATCACATGGAAATGACTCAACACATGTCAACTAAACTTAAACAAGTCAAAATTGATCAACACATTTAAAATGTCAAGTTCAAGCAAAAAATAAAATAAACTTCAACCAATTGAAGTAAAACAAACCAAACAAATCAAACAAGCTCAAAACACTTAACATTCAAATCCAAGTCAAATGGAAATATGAAATCAACATTTCAAAACACATCAAAATGCATTCATAAATCAAACATAAATCAACTCCTAACAAAATCTAATCAAACTTGTTTGCATCTCATCGGGCTTGAAAGGCCGGGGCTCTTTGTGTTCTTTACATGTTGTGGATGTGCACGCTCTCGTCAAACAAGATCGCTATGGCAGTAAATCAAGGGTGTTCGAGTGTTTGCTCGATATAAATGAACATCGGATATTCGCACCATTCGATGGAGAGAGGTCAAAAAATATTTTCACAGAACCCGAACCTCGGTTCTATACTCTTCTAATATCACCCGACTATCTAGTATTTTATAGGCTACCACCTGTTTTTCTAGATAACTCAGATGTCGATATTTCAAAACATAAAAAAAACAAAAAATCTTTTCCAAGAATAAAAAAAGATTCCCGAGGTTCCCACAAATTGGCACGCCCGGTGGGACCTCTCTTTCCCTTCATCTCTCTGCCATAGCGATCTGAGAAAGTGCACATCCACTACCTCCTAAAAACACTCTAATCAAGTCAACCTTTTACAGGTTCAGCGGCGGCTTGTGAAGGTGTCATTTACTTAAAAACTTATGTTGACAATGCAGCGTCAGCTCAATCACGTTGGTGATCAATTTCAGCAAGTTTGCAAAGATTGTGTTACTCCTGGACTGGCTCGACACCATCTTTGAGTCACCACCTTCTACTGAGGACATAGCAATGCTACCCCTCACTTTCTACTCCATAATGCATCTCCAAAAGCTTGGCCTGGACACCGCCAAGTTTCTCCCAGAAAATGTTTTGTTGTCTCCCCCATGTGAGACTTTCATGTTGAATCAGATCACCCTTGAATTTGGGCCCGCACCCACACCCACAGTCATAGTACCTACTCAACTTGCTGCCCTGGCACCTACTATGTCTGCCACAACATTTGTACCTACACCTGCTGCCATGCTGACACCTTCTACAACACCCCTCAACCTGAGGAAGAACATGAGTGAGTGAGGATCCTTTCGGAACCTCAACATCAACAACGTGTGTTGCTCGTGGGACCACACCCACCAAGCGATTCCTATCAAGACTCCTTCTAAGCTTATGGAGGAGAAGCGTAGATGACTACAACCTGTTATCTTGCTGCTTGTCGACAGTTCTTCACTCTGGACTGGCTAGATTACAACAATGGGACCCTTGCTAGGAATCAACAATTTGCCGGATGCTACACCAAACACGCATTTCTTCAGGTTCATTTTTAGCTTAAATTCTCGAGCTCTTTGCAAGACCTTTCTTAAAACCATGGAATGTTCATCTCGGGTCCGGGATTTGATTACTAAATCGTCCACGTACACCTCTACACATTGATGCATCATATCATGGAAAATTGCCATCATTGCCCTCTAATAGGTTGCTCCTGCGTTATTTAGTCCGAAGGGCATGACGACATAACAATACGTACCCCAAGGTGTAGTGAACGACGTCTTCTCCTGATCCTCTTCTGCTAGCCGAATCTGATTGTACCCAGAATATCCATCCATGAATGAGAGGGTTTCGAAACCGGCTGTATTATCAACAAGCACATCGACGTGAGGAAGAGGAAAATCATCCTTAGGGCAAGCTTTGTTTAAATCTCTAAAGTCGATGCAGATGCAGACTTTGCCAGCCTTCTTCATTACCGGGACGATATTAGCCACCCATTGAGGATAAAGGACGACTCTAATGAATTTGGATTGATGCAATTTATCGACCTATTCTTTCATTTTCTTGGCCACTTCTGGGTGGAATCTCCTAAGCTTTTGTTTTACCGGGACAGCTCCATCCTTAAGTGTCAAATGACGTTCGACCAACGAATTGTCTAGTCCCGGCATATCCTGATAGGTTCATGCAAATGTGTCCCGGTATCCTTGCAAAGTCCCTATCAAATCTGATTCTTGGGAGGGAGTGAGGCTAGCACTGATGAGAACAACTTTAGGATCATCTAGTGTCCCAAGATTAAGTTCTTTTGTAGGCTCATCAGCGGAAGCTAAGGGTTCTTCAAATCTCCTCTAACCTGAAGCATAGGCATCTGCTATATCTTCTTCTTCGTTCGTATTAATATCCTTTTTTGAACCGACCTCATATACTCCCAAAGATTGATCCATGTTTTCTTCGTCCTCATAAAAAACTTCATCCAACTGAATACTGTTATCCTAAAATCCTGGCAGTTTTGCACACTCTATGCTCTTGCCAGCTAATTGATATAGATACCGATCTGGTACCCTCTTGCCCTTAGTTCGGACTCGCTTGGATATTAATCCTAGGGGGAAAGAACGAGATGACGATGAAGAGGGGAGATTGGGAGAAACAATATCTACAGGGGGTGAAGGACAGAGCAAATCGCTCAAAGACTCGGTCTCCGATGTCGAAAAGTCCTCGGGGGCAAAGATGGATGCTTCTTCGACCGAAATGCTAGTTGTGAAAAGGATGTTTTTTTTTTTGGCGGTGCCAACCATGTGTACGGGGTGGGTTATGGCACCTTTTTCATCACGAAGGGAAAGGAATGTGAAGATCTGAGAGAGATTTTGGGTGGGGTTGTGATCCTCCTTAGTTGGAGATGAGTCGATTGACCCTAGGAGGGGGGAATCTAGTGAATCAGGCGGGTCATCTGGTTTGACCCGAGATTGAACTGGCTTGATGGCCAAAGAGGCAAAGGCCTTGAACAACGTAGAATGGAGAGGGCTCTCGGGCCCGATGGTGATGATTGTGCGGAACGGGGGTGGTACATTCCTCGCATGGGTCGTGAAGGGCCCGTCATGAAAGGGCATTGGGAGCCCATGGGAGAGACTTAACTGAAAGAGTGGTTTAGCCCCGAAGAATGAGAAATTGAGGAGAGGCCCTCGCGGGATGATCAGGGGGTATGGCAAATTTGACTGTCAGGGCACTTACCGATCCACGGTAACTTAAGTGGTTCTTTCCTTGATTCTTCTTCCTCGACCAAAAATAATGATGATAAAGGTAAGAACAACTCATCCTCACCTTCGTCGACCCTTTGCCTTTTCCATGGACAATTGTTGATGTCGTTGAGATAGCTTGGCTCCTCTTCTTCAATTTGAATCACTTCCCCTTTTAGAAAATATTTTGCAAGTCCTTCCGCCACCGCCTGATGTCCAGGCCTCTTGCCGTTCTGGATTGTCCCATCGTACCCTAGACCGGCTTTAGTAAGTCGATTGGCGGGATTAATGGGTTCTGTGATGCCTTGCAAGAACTTGCCCAACCCTTGACTCTCTTGATGCCCCAGAATTTTCATGATGTGCCACCCTATCGGCCCCTCTGTGTCCTTTTGTTTCGGCTGCCATTTTTTCTTTGGTGGTTCTATCAATGTGAACACCGGCTGACTTGGTAATCCAGTAGTTGGCATCATAGTTACATAGCTGGTTACCTTTATAATTTGCTCCTTGTAAGGGAACTTGATGCATTGATGGTTGGTAGATGCTACTGCCTTTACTGCTTCAAGATATGGACGGCCCAGAATGACTCGGTAGGTAGGATCCATTTCCAGCACATGGAAGTCAACTGTGACTGTCTTGGGACCAAGCGCGACATCAAGAAGAATGGTGCCGTGCGCGGGTCGTTTCATGTTACCAAATGCCGTCACAGTGATGTGGGAAGGCTGGATCTCTGCCTCCGAGATGCCGCAGCAGCTCAGTGTCTCAGGTGGTATGATATTCAAGGAGGCACCGATATCTACCAAGCATGAATCTACCGGGGTGCCTCGAATGTTCATAGTTAAGCACAATGCACACCTCCTGACTTCGGGGGCTGCCAATTCTTCATCGGTGAAAGTCAGGGCCGGGTGTTCGCTTCGGGGAGCCAGGACAGCGGTAATTCTTTCAGGTGGGAGACTTTCACTGACTAGTACCTTCTGTAAATATTGCTGAAGCACCTCTTGGTGAACCTTGGACCGCTTAATTAATTCTAGAATAGAAATTATGGTTGGTGTTTTATCAAGGTGCTTCAGTAGATCATATGTGGTTCCCGGTACTAGCTCTTCAACTAGTTCCTCCTCTACTTCTGGGGCTGCTTGTGTTGCACCGGCCTGAGGGAAGATACATTGGACCATGCATCTGCTCCGTAGGATGGCAGCAAGGGGTGGTGTGGGTCCGGCAGGTGACGTTTTGACGAGGACCGGCATGTGATCAGAGTGGTTGGACTGGGTGAGCTTGGGTGGAGGTGGTGGGGCATTGACAGGGCTAAGTGGTTTTGTTATCGGGCTAATGGGTCGAATGAGGAGCGGCGAGGGTTGCGGGGTTCTTGGCGGCATGGTGGATGCCGGGTTGGTTAATGGGGGTGCTGGTCTAATGATGGGTGGTAGAGGGGACATGGTAGCTAATGGAGGTGGTATGCGGGGTCGGATAATCGGTCCTAAGGGGAGAGGGGTTGTGGTGACGGACCCCTCTGCAGGTCGAGGTGGTGCACAGATGATGGGTGGTAGGTTGGGTGAGGTATGGGGAATGGATAAGATAGCCCTGTCAGAGAGGTGAGAGGTGTACATTTGGAAGGAGGCGGTAGCCGGGTCCATCTGCCAGTCTTGTCCTCGGCTGGATGATTCTTTAGTTGGGACTAGGATAGGATTGATGGGGTGGCAAGGAGGTGCTGCTATTGGAGCGGGCGCATGGTTTGGCAAAGGGTTGCGCACTATCCCAAGGCCGTGATTATGTTGTGGTTGCTGTTGTTGTTGTTGTTGCTGCTGCTGCTGTTGCTGCTGCTGTTTCTGTCCTTGAGGCCTCGACTGTTGTGCTTTCAATGACTCAATGTATACCCCCATTTGTGCCCAATCAGTACTCCCTTGGTCATGAAGATCATGAATGTAGTCTCTGAATTGAAAACAATCTTCGATCATGTGACCCGAGTATCGATGATACATACAATATCGCCTAGTATTTGCCATGCCTGGCCAGACAGGTCTTTCTTTCGAAAGCTCTATCTGTTGTGAGGCCATCAAGGCATTGAAAATATCTGTAAAGGAATAGGGCAATGGGGGGTGATTTTCCCATCGGGGTCCGGTTTTCCTTGGTTGATGTGCAACTGGAGGAGGGGCCTGGTGGTAGGTCTCTGGGGCCCTAGGTTGTGGGGCTCAAGGCATTAAGGGTTGTTGATTCTGGGGTCGGTACTGTTGGACCTGGTACTGGGGAGGCCGTGGGGGAAGTTGAGGCCGGGATTGTTGGTGCTGGAGAGCCGGAGCATTCCTGTTCGGAGGAGGGTTTCTGTATTGATGTGGGTAATTGTTAGGGGGATTCCCTACAACACTAACATGTTCATGGTTCACTATCCCCTCGGTTACTGGTCCGGAGGTGGAAGGGACGGTTTTCTTGGTGACCCGAGGTCGGGGATCAAATAGGTTCATAATGGGTGAATCCTGGAGCTGGGTCTGGATGTACCGCGCCTTCTCATAAAGCTCACTCATAGAAGTGGGATGGTGGAGGGCCAACATGTTCTCAATGACTGGGGTTGCATTTGTTATGATCAACTTGACCTGCTCTGGCTCTGACATTGGATCTGTGAGCTTTTCTGCCATGGCTCTCCATCTATCAGCATATCTGATAAAATCCTCGTCTGATTTCATTCTCTCGGCTACGAGGTCGGTGATGGAGTAGGCTATTCCAACCCGGTCTTGATATCTCTGCAAAAACTTGGCTTTGACAATATCAAAGTTACCGGCCTCTGTTGAATCAAGTGAATAAAACCACTAAAGTGTCGAGCCCTCCAATGATCTTCTAAATAGAAAAGCAAGGGCTCTTGTATCGTTTTGCCATGTGACAGACTCGTACAGAAAATCTTTGACGTGGAGGAAGGGGTTGCTGGACCCGTTGTAGCGGCGGAACACCGGCATTTCGGAGTGAGGTAGATGGAAAGTAGGGAGAGAGGGGAGAAAGATATCGGGGGCAACTTTGGTGCCAACAAGACGGCGGATTTCTTTGTACTGCTCCTCTATTTGACTTAGGCGGTTTAGCATGGCCTGGTCAATAGAGGGCTCTCGAACAATTGGGGGAGGAGGGGGTGTTTGATACACCTGAGGGGGAGCTAAGTAGGCCGAGGCGGCCGGACACGGGACGTGAGTTGGCGGGCACGTTGCTTGACGAGGAAGATTAAGATGATTAGAAGAGAAGACTGGTGGCCATGATGGTGCGGCCAAATTTGGATCCGGCTGGTTTAGGATAGCCACCGGATGAGGAGAACTTGGGGGCGTCGTCCCGGTATAGGAATGTCCATGAGCAGCCACATCGGGTTGATGCGCTACTGAATGGGGGGTAGAAATACGAAGACCGCCGATGAGGGGATCATGATTAACGGGCGACTTGCCCTTGAGGATAGCCTCGATGGCTTGAAGTTGGGTGGGGTCGGCATGAGAGAATGCCTCCCAAAGAGAACCCGGATTGGGTGGAGGAGAAATTTGATCCGGTTCAGCGGGAGCCCCCGGTTCGTTGACGGCATAGATGGCGTCGGGATGGAGTGACGGCTCGCCTTCTGCCCCAAGATAAGCCTGTTCACACTCTGCTTGCTCATAATGTTGATCCATGATGACTCGTCCGGACCTGAGCAATACAGGCATAAAGCAAGGAAAAGAAAAGACGAAGTTTTCTCTTTTTGGTGTTTTCTTTTTGAATATATTTTTTTCTTTTGGGTTGTTAATTCTAGAAGACAAGTTTTTAACCGAAAGCAAAGTTTTCTTTGACAATTTTTTTTTGGGATTGTTTCTTAGAGGTTATTTTTCTTTGATTGTTGTGATCAGGGAAGTTTTACCTCAAAGAAACAATTTCTTTTGGTGATTTTAGATCTTTTTGTATGAGAGAGTCTCCTCCCTCTTTTTGTTGTTTTTTTTTCTTTTGGTTACACAAACAAGTTAAATCAAAGACTTGGAATGCTTAACGCAATGCATTTTTTTTGTTTCAACCTTAGAATAGTGGCTTGTTTAGAGAAATGTTGTCCACTCAAATAAATGGGTGGGACCCTAAGCTCACACAACGCCGAGCAAGTAAGGTGAAACGATTTCTCACACGGATAGGTGATGGGTTAACTTCGGGTTTTGGGGAAATGGTACAACCAGCCCGATCGGTGAAGAGGGAATCCTTCACGTCTGGGGATTTACGGAGGCCTTGGCGGAAACCGACTTAGTCAACCGACAGGGAATCCCCGGAAGAGAAGTCGAGATCCACCAAGAATGGTGTTTTGGATGTGTATGGCTTTGGGAGGAGAGTGAGCCCCCCTTCTCGGATAACCTTCGAGGCCGGATGGAACCGGTACCTCGATGCAAGCTAATGCAAGAGAATGAGCAAGGATGAAGAAGCAAGCAACAATAAAATAAAAGCAACACAACGTGAGAGAAGAACAAAGAAGCTTAAAAGATGATGGTGCACAAAGAGATTTAAACACCAAGACAGGTTTGCATGCTAACAAATTGAAAGGTAGTAAGAGTGATGGGGGTTGGAAGTGAAACGGAAAGCAGGAATTCAAAACAGTTTCGGGGAGTTGCAGCTGTAGACACACCAATTTGGCCTTATTTAAAGCTTAAACCATTATTCCATTGGCAACATCTCTTTTAGACCATCAAAATCATGATGAACCACCTTTTTGGATGAGCCGAGGTGCTTATTGAAAATATGAGTATGATTTGCTAATTTCTAATCAAATCCGTGTTTGCTGAACAAGAGACTCTCAGTGGTGTGCTAGATTATGCTTTTCTCAGCATATCCTCTATTTGAAAATTTTCCACAGGATTATATAGACGTTTAATGAAGAAGTATTAAACATGAATAATATTCTTCTCTGAGTTATATTTTCATTGCAACAAACGGCATTCAATTCTGATCTCCCATTTGTCTGCAGCGCCCTTTGGAAGTCAGGTGCGCAGTTCTGTCCGCACGCAGCACCAATCAAGCCCAATTGCATACAAGCCCAGCCCATTGGGCACATATCTGACCTATTCACGACCTTACCTACCTTTTTCCTCCTCCATATCACTTTTTATAGTATCTGGAAGCTTCATGGTCTAAATTAGCATCATCTAATGATGGCAATCCAACTTGTTGTCTTGTATATCAAGACTTGCCATTTTTAGACTAGATTTGTTTCCTCTTCAAGTGGAGACATATTTTGAACATGGGAAAGGTGATACATGGTTTAAAATCTCTCTCAATCATTTAGGTAAGTTTATAGATACCTCAGGATGAAAATTAGCAACATTAAATGGAGGAAATCCAACCTATGGTCGGATGTATCAAAACTTGCTATTTTTTGACCTGGTTCTCATCCCCTATAAAGGGAGACTCATATGAATGACCTAAGAAGGGAATCCCCATCCTCCAGCACTTCTCTCTTCGTCCTCCAGCCACCCTAGGCTCTTCCCAATCTCCCCAAATAGTTCTATCTTCGTCCCGGTGCCTGGAGATCATCCCAAAGTGAAGAAGAAGCCGGTCTATGCTCCAACATGCTGCACTTCTGATCATCGGCTTCTAAAGATATTTATAGTCATTTTATGGCCTCACTTCCTTCATACTAAGTGTGTTTCATCAAGATTTCTTTCATCTCCAACAAACAGAGATCAATTCTGACATTTCCTCTGCTTGGTATGGCTTCAACACCGGCGCTGCACAGACAGATCCGAAGTCTTCTCTTCTAAGTCATCATCTTCTTAGTCAATTTCAGTACATTTAAAAGTGAATTAAGCCTATAAATTCTTCATAGAAATTATTCCCCGGTTAGTTATATTTTATCTCCAACAAGAATAATTCAATTTGGATATCTGTGGTGACCATAGCATGTCCTACATCAACATTGTGCTGGGAGTTTCCAGAACTTCACTGTTCAAAATCCGGCTTATCAGGTAAATTCAGATTACTTATCATAAGATTCAAGAAAAATTGTCTTCATATAAAACCACCCTATGTGAGTACTCTTTATTTTGAAACAAACATCACTTTATTATGACATTTGTGTTGTTCTTTATGATCTCTGCATCAAAGCCGCGCAGTTTACATTAAATCTGTCCAACCCGGTTGCCATTTTGCCTGGGTTGTGTTGTCTTTAACCGTTCATATTCTCTTTGCTAACTCTTCATTCATATCATTTAATTCATATTAAAGCATCATTTTATTCAGTTTTTCATCATTTCATATATCATAAAAAACCAAAAAAAGGGGTTAGGGCAACCCCGAATCTGGTGAGTTTGTTTCCAGTTGTCGTTTATGTTATTGTTTTTACAAGTTACTACACTTCACTCAGTTCTAATCCTTCTTCACTTGTTTTCTTGTCTTATTGTCTTCTAGTTGCACAAATACATCAAGCTAGCATTGGTTGGACTCTTCTTCATCGGCCGGCCGAAGAAGAAGAAGGTTGAACCCGCACACACTTTCTCCCACGCTAAGGTACACACGGTCATCTAACTTAATCTCTTGTCCAAATCCATAAAGCGGAGCCCACGGCTCCTGGCGACCACTTATTCTCTTCTTCATGCTTTAATTAAATTCATTCCTTACTCTCCTCCCACATGACCCAAACCATCTCCGATGCTCGAGCGACGCCGTGAGATGAAAGTTCGGGGATCAATGTGAGTGTGGGACCGAGGTGATGACCTTTTACTGCTTTCCGAGTGTTTGCTGATTCACTCCCTTTTTCTCCTATTCTATCTTTCACCTTCTCTTGAGGTGCCGATCCGAAACCCATTTTATGGAGTTGACAGCTTTTTGGCGACCACGGTGGGACAACCAATGTCTTTAACCGTGCTAGCTTGATTTGTTTGTGCAACTAGTTTCATTCTAATTCAGTTCTAGTCACTAGACTATTTGTTTTGTTGCATGATTGCTTGTCTCATTTGCATATCACATGCTCTATTTAATTCATTTCATTTCATGTTTGCATATTGATTGCTTCTTCTCCTCCTACCCTCCTTTTTTATTTTTGCATTAGCTTTTGCATTGGGTACCGGACTTGCTCCGATCCACAGGGCATTCGAGGCGGGGGCTCTCTCTCCCAACACACCCTCACCCTCCAAACACCTTCTTGGTGGATTCTTACCTCTCTTATGGGATATTCCTTCCTAGTTTATTTGGTGGTTTCCGTCAAGACCTCTGTAAGTCCCCATCCATGGAGTATTCCTCTCTGCACGATTGGGCCAGTTGTACCACTTCCCAAAACCCGAAGAACCCAAGTACCTACTCGTGGTGATTGAGTGATAACCTTAGGTCTTGAAGATTGAAGCAATAGGAATCATACCTACTTGAGTGAACAATTGCTAACAATCTATCTAATCTAAGGTTTCAACCCAAAAATTGTCGAGTAGTCATTTTAAAACCTTGTTTGCATAACTTGCTTGCTCACAACAATTGAAAACAACCAAAAAATTCTTCTTCTTTCAAAACATCTAAAAAAAATCCCTTTTAACTTTTGTGCTCAACTTGCTTGCCAAACAACCAAAGTGAAACCAAATCAAATCAAACAAAAAACCATAACCAAACAAAAAACTCTCTTTGCATTTACACCCTTCATTTGCTTTCTTTCAACCATTTTGTAAGGAAATTTGACAGGATGCCCACTCTAAGGTCCGGAAGACACGTCGGGATGTCGGACTACTACGGCCAAGAAGAGGAGTAAGAGACGGGTCACTACATGCTACAGCAACCCATGGTCCAACCAGAGGGCCATGTCAATGCCGTCAGAGAACCTGAAGTTCAAAATCCTACTCATCCACCTGCTTCACTTAGTGTGGAACAAATCCTTCAGGGTCTATCTCTCCACCTTGATCCTGAGACCTTTGCAGTCATCCAATCTGCCACAAAGGGCAAGATGCCCACCAATCAAGTTTCAATCAGGGGAGATCGAGCTCTATCACCACCTCAATCAATAGCTAGGCCCCTCATCATCAACTCTTTTGCACAATCTTGCCGTGCTACCTTGCCTACTCACCCTGTTGTAGGTCACCCACCTAATTCCATGCTAGCTCCTACTTCCAACCCACCTCTTCTAGCCCATTCATCCAAATACCTTGCACCGGTGGCTCAGGAACCCAGCCTCACTCAAGAATTCATGGACAAACTCAACCAAATGGATGAACACTTTGAAGAGCTGAGGCATTGTTTGGACTCGAAGGCCATCCCTAAAATATCTACTCCATCTTTCCCAGTCCCACATATCCCTCCATCACAAACACCCGCCTACCTTCGCTACAATGGCTCAGGTGATCCCTTCACCCATGTCAATGATTTTTTGAGCAAATCATCTCGATGGCTAAATGATAGAAAGACCCTTGCTTTTCTTTTTAGAAGATCTTTAGAGGGTGCAGCCCTAGATTGGTTTTTTTCATTGAATGAAGTAGAGATATAGGATTTCTAAATTGTCAAGGCTAAATTCTTGAAACGATATGGGCCAAGCTATTCAATAATTGGAGAAGTAAAAGAAGATGTGGAATTAATACAATATTCTGATGAATTGAGGCCCAAGCTTGAGAGAAGCATTGATGCTATGCACCAACCTAGGAGCCCTCTCCAACCTCATCTAGATCATCATCTTCAGCCGACTCCTCGACGCCAGTTAATTAGGCTACCCATGCCACAATCTCGGCCGGACATGCAACCCGTGTCAACGGCACAATCAATTGTGAACAATCAAGCTCCTCATGTCAATTGTGCCAACACCTCACTATCAAAATCAAATTCTCAGCCTATTTCACCAACAACCCCTCGGCCAATCATTCGGCCCTTGGCTTCTCAACCTATTCCACTAACAACCCCTCGGCCAATCATCCGGCCCTTGGCTTCTCAGCCTATTCCACTAACAACTCCTCAGCCAACCATCCAAGTCATGACTCCTCAATTAATTACACCAATAGCTTTTCTGCCTAAACCGACTTCTATGCCAGCTACACTTCAATCAATCCCTCAACATAGGGTTCCCCCTCAGTCAGTCAAACCACTTGTTTCGTCTGTTGCTCCTGCCTTGGTAGAGGAACCGGTCACTCCGATCATTCAGCTCCTACTATGGTATATGATTTAGTCACTCTGACCCCTCAAGCTCCTATGTTGGCAGAGGAAATAATAACTCCAACCATTTGTGCTCCTGCCATGGCAGAAGAATCAGCTTCTCATCATGTCATTGCTATATCTCAAGATCAAAGTCAGCTAGTAGGGGAGGTCGAACCAAACCATTCTACCTTTTTGGAATCCCCTAGACTAGGCATGCCCTCTTCCATAGAACATCCTGAGGAGAAGCCTACTATAGGGAGCTTAGATGAAGGAATCATAAATTTTGTTGATTGTCAAGGACTAGGCAAGGATTCGCCAGGTATAGATCAACTATCGTCATCATTGGAATTGATCCATGAAGTTTGTCAGATTGAATTGACCCCTGAGCTGGGAAGTAAGGAGACCGAATTGGTTAGTGAAATGGGAAAGGAATCTATAAACCTACAGATGGAAGATGCAGACCTTAGCAAGGGGATACTAGGACCTCCTCCAGCTAGGCTGGTAAATTCCTTAGCATCAATCTTAGGGCCACGACCCTTACCCCATTCTTCTCCTAATCAACAATCTGGCCCATGGGCCCACGATCAATCAATCTTAGGGCCACGACCCTTTCTTTATTCTCCTCCAAATCAACGATCGGGCCCATGGGCCCACAATTCCTCAATCTTAGGGTCACTGCCCTTTCTTTATCCTTCTTACAACCATCAATCTGGCCCATGGGTCCAAAATCTGTCAATCTTAGGGCCATGGCCCACACCCCATCCCACTCAATCGAGCCCTTATGCCCTATTTTCGGGCTCTTATGCACCTTTTCATCAACTGGGCCCATGTGCCCCTTTTCATCATCCGGGCCCATATGCCCCCTTTATCCAACCGGGCCCATGTGCCCCTTTTAATCAACCGGGCTCTTATGCCCCTTTTCTTCAACCGGGCCCACGTGCCCCTTTTAATCAATCGGGCTTGCATGCCCCTTTCCTTCCACTGGGCCCATATGCCCCTTTTCCCCAATTGGGCCTACATATCCCTATCTTTCCATCGGGCCCACGTGCCTATAATTCTCTCTAATCGGGCCCTTGTGCCCATAATTCTCCCCAATCGGGCCCATATGCCCTTAATTTTTCTAAATCGGGCCCACGTGCCCGCAATTCAACTAAATCGGGCCCACGTGCTCGTAATTCACCTCAACCGGGCTCACATGCCCATGTTTTTCTACAACCGAGCCCATGTGCCCAAATTTCTTCTAAATCGGGCCCACGTGCCCACCTTCCAACAAACTCGGGCACACATGCCCACACTCCTTCAACTTTGGGCCTGTATGCCCCCATTTCTTCACCATCGGGCCCGCGTGCCCAAACTTCTTCAAAATCGGGCCCCCGTGCCCCCACTTCTTCAACTTTGGGATTACGCACCCATACACTTCGATGGCGCCAGCGAGCCCATCACAAATCACAATCTTGCTCCCAACCATTTAAATCGGGTCCATGTGCCCACTCTTTTCATTGGGTCCCTCGGGCTCAACCTCCAATCGGGCCCTTATGCCCATCAACATCAACCAGGCCCTCTATCCCACATTCAAATCTTGGGCTCACGTGCCACTTGATTCCAACTACTCCTAGGTGTTCAAGCCCACTTTCAACTCATGGGCCCAAGAGCCCATTTTAACTCACTTTTGTTTCCAAGTATGTTTATTTCCTTTCAAATTCTCTTTCTTTTTCCAAGTTTTACTTTTAACAAAAAATCAAGGTAGAGAAGTTTCCTGGGTGATACCACAATCTTTGCCTTTTACATCATTAATTTTGACTCGCCATGCTAAATCGGATCCTCCACATTTTCACTTCATCCTATGACTATGAATCATCAATCCAATGCAATATGGTGCATATCAATAGTGGAAGCAGTTGGGCAAGGCAAGGCAAGGCATGGCAGACAAGGCAAGGCAAGCACAAGCAAAGCTATCATCAACAATGAACTTCTTCTTCTCTCAGGTATTAAATGAAATTGCATTCATTATCATTATGTCATCTGCAAAACAATATTCTTTTAAAAAAAATGATTTTGAATTTCACATGACAATTTTAATTGAGAGAAATTCATGATTGATGATATTTGTAGCTACCTTGTTCTTATTAAACAAATTCTTTACATTACAAGGCATATTTTTAATTGATTCACCTATGGAATGTTATCTACCTCAAAAAAATGGAGAGAACTACTAGTATGACTTAAGTCCACATGTTCTAGATTGTTGTCTAGGAGTCGAGGGTAGATACCATTCTACACACACAACACGTCCTGATTCCAGAATCCGGATGACCCAACACCTGAGAGAAGCTAGGCAAGGCTCAGAGGTGGAAGGAAAACCCTCACTCTACTCTCTTATGTTCGGTCCAAGATAGGTGAAGGGGATTAGAGGGGGAGAGTATCGAAAGCATCCACCGCCTTACTAGGACGCCATCTCTAAAGGTCCAACTTCTCAAATAAAAAAAAGGTGCCAAAAGATGGGCAATGAACCCCACAGGTTTAAACAAATATGGGCCTGTCTGAATGAGTACCCAAAAAATGCAGAAAATGAAAAATGGCGCCAAAAGATGGGCAATGACCCCACAGGTCAAAGCACATGTCCGAATGTGTGCCACAAAAATAGGTTTGTCGATAAAGAAGAAAAGACCCGAAGAGGCTGAACCCCAACGGGCAATTGGGTGTGAGTAGAGAAATCCCTCTCAACATCTCCAAAGCCTATCAAGGACTTTCCCTCAATTCTTCATTCTTACCCCCAAGGTGTAGGTGAACCAACCAAATCAAAGCTAAACTCTAGCCGATCAAAGGTTGAAGGTCAGAAAGATTTTGGGTAAGGAACCCCATTTTGCATATGATGTCTACCAACGAACGTAGAAAAAACAACCAAGTAATGAGAACTTGTGTCAATACTGATTTTTCTCTCCAAAAAGATATTTTCAAATAAAAATCTCAAAAAAAAAGGTTGAACATTTCAAAAACTTCAAAAAAAAGAGTTGAATATTTTCAAAAAAAAACTACAAAAAAAAGTTGAATATCTTCAAAAACTCCAAAAAAATTAAATATTTTATTTCAAAAATCCCAAAAAAAATGAATCTTTTCAAAAAAAAGAAAACTTCAATTTCAAATTCCAAAAAAATTTTCAAAAAAAAAATTCATCACCATGCTTGGTTTGAAGTCTTGTTTTTACATTCATTGTATATTTGCTGCTTTATTTTTACACCATTAAGAAGGCTATACCCCTTGACAAAGGTCAAGGCATACTGCAACTTGCAAGGGGGATAAGTCACATTGTTGTTCTAATCTCTTTCTTTTAAGTGTTTCAGGCACAAGAAAAACTTGACACCCCTTGAAAAAGGTCAACACAGATTGCAACTTGCAAGGGGGATAAGCCATCTTGTCATTCTATTCTCCTTTTCTGAGTGTTTCAGGAACGAAGAACAAATAAGGAAAACTGCACAGCAAGGCGATGCTCGCCACTTCGCTCCCCCAAGGATTCTTAGAAGGAGGTGTCACCATGACCTCGGCCCCAACGTTGCCGAGGAGCCTTTTTTCAAAATTTCAATAAGTCAATGCTTACCACTTCCCTCCCCTGAGGATTCTCAGGAGGAGGTGTCATCATAACCTCGGCCTCAACTTTACCGAGAAACTTTCACTCTATGTCCTCATTAGGACACATGAACTTTTTTTTGAGAATGCATGTCATCACATCACAAACTCACTGTTATCATTTCCTTTCTTAGCATATGTTAGGTGCATTACTATTTATTTTATGCATTGATGTTGAAGACCGTGAATGCAAAGAAGACCAGGCCCGAGATCCCCTTCATCAAAATCCACGACGGATGGGTCATTCTTTGTGCTCACGGATAAGCCCAAAATTGTGCTGTGAGGGACGATGGTTCCCGAATGGGTATCTTGACCTCATAGACAATCTATATCTTCAACTATTTGTTATACAAGTTTTGTTTTGTTTTCTTGAGCCCAACATGCATCATGTAGCGTTAATTGCATTACATTTTGTTTTGTCATTGCATACATCATTTCGTAATCTTCACCTTCTCACCCTAATCTTTAAAACGTTTATCCTAATTCCGATCATTTTGAATCCCACCGTGTTCTCTAGTCCCACCAACCTTTCTAATATCCCACCGTGTCTGTTAATCCCACCATGTTCGGTATCACCTTGTGCCTTCAAATATTTTGTTTCTATCCCCACTATGACCACTGCAACACCCTTCTTGCTATTCATCCAACTGTGGCAGTCAATTCATCCCGCCAAGGGCCTTCTATTCGATCAGATCTTGCATTGTTGTTGTCTTCACGGTCTGTGCTTTAACATTTGCCTTTTGGAATTTGAGATCATTCCATTCCGAATTGAATCTTGTCTCATGGAAGACTTAAATGAATCTAAGAGTCTGAATGTGCTCGATTGGTATTCTTTTACTTTTTCAAAACAAATCTCTTTTTTAAACTTTAGCCCATCACAGTACAGGAACACCACAAAGATCGGGTTACCAGCTGATGATGAACCTACGAACCCATGTTTCGGGGACTCCCCACTGTGTTGGGGGTTGGCTATTCTTCTCTTGTGTCAATGGCACATCTCTTACCAATCGAAAATAGGAAGGCTTGATGAAACATGGTGGTTAACTAGGAGACTTGAAGATATTCGTCTTGCCGAATCTGGTCATTGAGCGTGTCTATATCTA
This sequence comes from Cryptocoryne crispatula var. balansae, assembly GCA_036172225.1. Taxonomy (NCBI): domain Eukaryota; kingdom Viridiplantae; phylum Streptophyta; class Magnoliopsida; order Alismatales; family Araceae; genus Cryptocoryne; species Cryptocoryne crispatula. The sequence goes on from CM069919.1 coordinate 22,879,574, forward strand.
TACCTTGATGACACCTTTTCAGTCCATCACCATTTTGCTCCACTACATTCCATTATGATCCATCTATCTTTGCTACGCTTTCTCTACATTTCACTCCGCTACGCTACATGCCATTCCCTTGCAAAGCCGACATCAAGACGAGGCAAGCTGTAGACACGCCAATTTGGCCTTATTTAGAGCTTAAACCATTATTCCATTGGCAACATCTCTTTTAGACCATCAAAATCATGATGAACCACCCTTTTGGATGAGCCGAGGTGCTTATTGGAAATATGAGGATGATTTGCTAATTTCTAATCAAATCCGTGTTTGCCGAACAAGAGACTCTCAGTGGTGTGCTAGATTATGCTTTTCCCAGCATATCCTCTACTTGAAAATTTTCCACAGGATTATATAGACGTCTAATGAAGAAGTCTTAAACATGAATAATATTCTTCTCTGAGTTATATTTTCATTGCAACAAACGTCATTCAATTCTGATCTCCCATTTGTCTGCAGCGCCCTTTGGAAATCAGGTGCGCAGTTCTGTCCGCATGCAGCACCAATCAAGCCCAATTGCATACAAGCCCAGCCCATTGGGCACATATCTGACCAATTCACGAACTTACCTTCCTTTTTCCTCCTTCATATCACTTTTTATAGTATCTGGAAGCTTCATGGTTGAAATTAGCATCATCTAATGATGGCAATCCAACTTGTTGTCTTGTATATCAAGACTTGCCCTTTTTAGACTAGATTTGTTTCCTCTTCAAGTGGAGACATATTTTGAACATGGGAAAGGTGATCCACGGTTTCCAATCTCTCTCAATCATTTATGCCATGTTTGGTTAGAGTTTCATTTTTGGTACTATATCAATATTGATATTAATATTTTCATATGTTAGAGTATCAATATCAAAAGTAATACAAGTTGTCACTTGTTTTACATAATATGTTTTGTTTGCACTATAAATTTTATAATTGATACAATTAACCAAACACCTCTTAATAGTTCCTATCAATATCAATTTTAAAAGTGATAGTGATAGAGGTACCTAATAGTGTTACCAAACAGGGCATTAGGTAAGTTTATAGATACCTCAGGATGGAAATTAGCAACATTAAATGAAGGAAATCCAACCTATGGTCGGATGTATCAAAACTTGCTATTTTTTGACCTGGTTCTCATCCCCTATAAAGGGAGACTCATATGAACGACCTAAGAAGGGAATCCCCATCCTCAAGCACTTATCTCTTCGTCCTCCAGCCACCCTAGGCTCTTCCCAATCTCCCCAAATAGTTCTATCTTCGTCCCGGTGCCTGGAGATCATCCCAAAGTGAAGAAGAAGCCGGTCTATGCTCCAACATGCTGCACTTATGATCATCGGATTATAAAGATATTTCTAGTCATTTTCAGGCCTGACTTCCTTCATACTAAGTGTGTTTCATCAAGATATCTTTATCTCCAACAAACAGAGATCAATTCTGACATTTCCTCTGCTTGTTGTGGCTTCAACACCGGCGCTGCACAGACAGATCCGAAGTCTTCTCTTCTAAGTCATCATCTTCTTAGTCAATTTAAGTACATTTAATGGTGGATTCAGCCTATACATTCTTCATAGAAATTATTCCCCGGTGAGATATATTTTATCTCCAACAAGAATAATTCAATTTGGATATCTGTGGTGCCCATAGCATGTCCTACATCAACATTGTGCTGGGAGTTTCCAGAATTTCACTGTTCAAAATCTGGCTTATCAGGTAAATTCAGATTACTTATCATAAGATTCAAGAAAACTTGTCTTCATATAAAACCACCCTATGTGAGTACTCTTTATTTTGAAACAAACATCACTTTATTATGACATTTGTGTTGTTCTTTATGATCTCTGCATCAAAGCCGCGCAGTTTACATTAAATCTGTCCAACCCGGTTGCCATTTTGCCTGGGTTGTGTTGTCTTTAACCATTCATATTCTCTTTGCTAACTCTTCATTCATATCATTTAATTCATATTAAAGCATCATTTTATTCAGTTTTTCATAATTTCATATATCATAAAAAACCAAAAAAATGGGGTTAGGGCAACCCCGAATCCGGTGAGTTTGTTTCCAGTTGTCGTTTATGTTATTGTTTTTACAAGTTACTACACTTCACTCAGTTCTAATCCTTCTTCACTTGTTTTCTTGTCTTATTGTCTTCTAGTTGCACAAATACATCAAGCTAGCATTGGTTGGACTCTTCTTCATCGGCCGGCCAAAGAAGAAGAAGGTTGAACCCGCACACACTTTCTCCCACGCTAAGGTACACACGGTCATCTAACTTAATCTCTTGTTCAAATCCATAAAGCGGAGCCCACGGCTCCTGGCGACCACTTATTCTCTTCTTCATGCTTTAAGTAAATTCATTCCTCACTCTCCTCCCACATGACCCAAACCGTCTCCGGTGCTCGAGCGACGCCGTGAGATGAAAGTTCGGGGATCAATGTGAGTGTGGGACCAAGGTGAGGACCTTTTACTGCTTTCCGAGTGTTTGCTGATTCACTCCCTTTTTCTCCTATTCTATCTTTCACCTTCTCTTGAGGTGCCGATCCGGAACCCATTTTCTGGAGTCGACAGCTTTTTTAAGAAAAATTTTACACCCCTTGACAAAGGTCAAGGCATACTGCAACTTGCAAGGGGGATAAGCCGGATTGTTGTTCTAATCTCTTCCTTCTAAGTGTTTCAGGCACAAAGAACAAATGAGGAGAAATTCACAACAAGGCGAAGCTCGCCACTTCCCTCCCCTAGGAATCTTAGGAGGAGGTGCCACCATGACCTCGGCCCCAACTTTGCCGAGGAGACTTTTTTTCAAAATTTCAATAAGTCAATGCTCACCACTTCCCTCCCCTGAGGATTCTCAGGAGGAGGTGTCATCATAACCTCGGCCTCAACTTTGCCGAGAAGCTTTTACTCTGTGTCCTCATTAGGACACATGAACTCTTTTGTGAGAATGCATGTCATCCCACTGCAAACTCACCATTATCATTTCCTTTCTTAGCATATATTAGGTGCATTAGTATTTATTTTATGCATTGATGTTGAAGACCATGAGTACGGAGAAAACTTGACCCGAGATCCCCTTCATCAAAATCTACGACGGTCGGGTCATCTCTAATGCTCATGGATAAGCCAAAGTTGTGTTGTGAGGGACGATGGTTTACGAATGGTTATCTTGACCTCATAGACAATCTATATCTTCAACTATTTGTTATACAAGTTTTGTCTTGCTTTATTGAGCCCATCATGCATCATGTAGCGTTAATTGCATTGCATTTTGTTTTGTCATTGCATACATCATTTCCTAATCTTTACCTTATCACCCTAATATCTAAACCTTCATCACGATCATTCTCAATCCCACAGTGTTTTCTAATCCCACTGTATTTTCTAGTCCCACCAACCTTTCTAATATCCCACTGTCTATGAATCCCACCGTGTTCGGTAGTCACCTTGTGCCTCCAATTATTTCATTTTTATCACCACTGTGGCCATTGAAACAACCTTCTTGCTATTCAACCCACCATGGCAGCCAATTCTTCCCGCCAAGGGCCTTCTATTTGATCAGAACTTGCACCGTCATTATCTTCACGGTCTGTACTTCAACGTTTGCCTTTCGGAATCTGAGATCATTCCATTCCGAATCAAATCATGTCTCTTGGAAGACTTAAATGAATCTAAGAGCCTAAATGTGCTCGATTGGTATTATTTTACTTTTTCAAACAAATCTCTTTTTCAACTTTAGCCCGCCATAGTACAGGAACACCGCAAAGATCGGGTTACCGGCTGATGATGAACCTACGAACCCATGTTTCGGGGACTCCCCACCGCGTTGGGGGTTGGCTATCCTTCTCTCGTGCCAATGGCACATCTTTTACCAATCGAACATAGGAAGACTTGATGAAACATGGAAGTTAACCAGGAGACTTGAGGAGATTCGTCTTAACGAATCTGGTCGTTGAGCGTGTCTATATATACACCTTGATGCCACTTTTTCAGTCCATCGCCATTTCACTCCACTACATTCCACTACGATCCATCTCATTTCACTACGCTTTCTCTACGTTTCACTCCGCTCCGCTACATGCCATTCCCTTGCAAAGCCGACATCAAGGCGAGGCAAGCTGTAAACACGCCAAATTGGCTTGATTCGGAGCCCTAGACTCTTATTCCATAGGCGATATCCTTTATTTGACCGTTATCTGATCCAGATTATCTCGTGGACATGAGCTAAGGACATGGGTGGACCCCCCTCGCAAGTTGAGAATGGACCAATGATTTCCGGAATATTGCCGTAACCTTCAAGCGAGAGCCGCACGTGAACTGTAAAAACACGAAGCCTGCTCAAAGACCGACCTTGAATGGTCCATAATTGAAGGTCTCGGGAGTCTCGCATGTGTTCCGTAACATTCAAGGTTTCCGAGAAGTCATTTCGGTAGGCGTCGGTCAATGACGGCTTTCGTTACGGCTTTTTCGATATGTGCTGACACGGCTACCCCGGACCACATGTTAGGCCTTTCCGGTCATCACCGGGTCTTTTCAGGTCATCCGGGTCGATTCTAGCCGAATATTTTCATCAACCGGGGCCATATGGCCATTTCGGTCAATTTTAGGGTTTCCCAGCTTTTCCGAGTTTCGGTTCACGTTTACCGGGTTAATATCAAATTTTTCAATGACTTCGGGTTTTCTGGTCATACCGGACTTGTTCGGTCATCATTTTAAGTCATCCCAATTTGACCCGAGATTTCTCGATCGGAACCGTGCTCTTTCGGATCTTCGCCCCGGGTTTCGGCTTTCCGCGAGAGGGTAAACCGGTAGAAAGCCCCGTGCGAACGTCTCGGGAGTCATTCCAGCTGATTTACCAACTGCAGGAGGTGCGGTTGAAGGCCCTCTTTCCAATGCGACAAACGGGAGCCGAATCGGACATCCCGTTTGCAAGATACAGCTCGCGGAACACGCGCGCAGGAGAGAGAGTGTACCGCGCCCCCGCTCCCTTTGAAATAGGAGGGCGCGCCCTGCGCGCCCTCAACCCGAGGGCGCGCCCTGCACGCCCTCAAACCAAGGGCGCGCCCTGCGCGCCTCCGGTTCCTTTGAAAGTCGGGGGCGCGGTCAGTTTCTTTAAATCGCAAATTACCCCGATTAGCACATTCTAAACCGGATTTTTGGAAGGTTTCCGCGGAGGATTTTCGATTATTTGTACCACGCCCCCGGTTCGGGGGCGCGTTACATATGTCAAGTCGATTTTTAGCAATTTCCAGAAGTTTCCGTCAATTTTTAACAGTGAGACGCGTAACGCGCCCCCGCTTCCTTTGAAACAGGGGGGTGCGCAGACCACGCCCCCGAACTGGGGGCACGCCCTGCGCGCCCTTGTTTTGATGGCGCGCCCTGCGCGCCCCCGTCCTCTTTGAAACGCGGGGGCGCAGTCGGTCCAGTTTCCAAATTTTGCACTGGCTTCCTTCTCCTATAAATTGAGGGTCATTCTCAGCGACCCAAGGTTAATCCCCGGTGCCTAGCTCGTTCAGAGGTCGTCCAAGCTCTTCTCCAAAGCCGTCCCGACATCCAAAGGTGATCCAAAGTCAAGAAATCGATCCCGAGGAGAAGAAGAAGGCTCGATCCGGGTGTTCTACATCAACCATCTTCATCGACTTCTGCAGAAAATACGGGGCTCTTTCTGCAAAAGTCTTCAACATAGAAGTTATTCCTATCTTCATCCTCTTTCATCTCCAACTGACGGCACTCAATTCCAACTTGCCGTTTGTTCGTGACGATTGCTGCACTGAGGGCGCACATCCAGGTTCTGTTTTCTACATCCTCCCAATTTCAAAATTTTTACAGACTTCTAAAGGAGAATTTCGGAGAAGTCATAAACATAGGAACTCTTCTTCTCCGAGTCTTCTATCTACTGCAACAAACGGAACTCAATTCCAACATCGGGACTGCCCGTGGCGAGCTCTGCACAAAAGTCGCGCTAGACAGTGCAACGCGCCCCCGAACCAAGGGCGCGCAGACCGCACCCTCGTACCTAGGGCGCGCCCACCGCGCCCCCAAACCCAGGGCACGTTTAGTCCAGTGCGCTGTCCGGCCATATTGGTGATATCTTCTCCGTTTTAGCTCCGATTTGAGTCATTCAAGTTTCTATGTCTCCGTCATTCATCCATGATCATTTTAGCATCATTTTTATTTAATTTTTTGCATAATTGTATATAAAAAAATACACAAAAAAGGAGTTAAGGCTCACCACGAAGCCGGTGAGTCCAATTCCAATTGCTTCTTTCTCATCTTCTTACTACAGTTACTACACTTCCCATAGTTCTAATCGTTTTTATTTCACTTGGTTTATTGTTCTAGTTGCACAGGTCTATCAAGCTAGCATCAGTTGGAGACTCTTCTTCATCGGCCGGCCGAAGAAGAAGAAGGTTGAACCCATATCCCGATCTTCCACGCTACGGTACACGGTCAAATCTAACTAAATCTTGTTTTTATTCCATAAAGCGGAGCCCGCGGCTCCTGGTGACCACCTTTCTTTTTATTCATGTTCTAAGTTAATTCACTCCTCACTCTCCTCCCACATGACCCGAACCGTCTCCGGTGCTCGAGCGACGCCGTGAGATGAAAGTTTGGGGATCAATGTAAGTGTGGGACCGAGGTGAGGACCTTTCATTGCTTTCCGAGTGTTTTTCTGATTCACTCCCCTTTTTCCCCTATTCTATCTTTCACCTTCTCTTGAGGTGCCGATCCGGAACCCGTTTTCGGAGTCGACAGCAGGCGCTCCGATATCACATCGCCAGGCATCGCGGTATCAGAACGCTTTGAATGTAAATCAGCAAATTTTAAGAGAAACTAGAAAGCAAGGGTCCCGCGGGGACCTAAAAGTGAGATGATGCTGAAAAAAGCAGTAAATGACGATGCTTTATAAGTGAAAAGTACTAAAAGTAAAGTTGACTCGCGCGGGAGTCGATGCTTGTAGAGGTTTCAAGCTCGCGGAGCTTGATTTGCCAATGTCCTAGCAAGGGGGAGCACCTGGTGTCCCTCTGATAGGATTAACAAAAAGAGATGGCCACACGGGGCCGATGATGTACCACTCACGCGGTGAGCGGGGAAATGAGAGGTGGCTCACGCGGGAGCCAAGGGGTAGTGGCCCACGCGGTGAGCAAGAGAGATTCCGACTTTAAAAGAAAGAGAACTAAATACGAATAAACGTGGAGACAAAGAGAGTGAATAGAAGACTTACTTGATGGAAGAGGCCTTCATTCAAAGAAGTATGGCAAGAGACTTTCTCTCGGCTTTAGAAGTCCCACCGTGGTCGCCAAAAGATGTGGACGCCGAAAGGATGTGGCGGTGGTGGTTGTTCGCCGTCCTCCTGCGGTGCGAGCGTTTCGGTGTGGGGTGTGTGTTTCTTCTTCCTCACGGTTTTGATAGGGTCGGTTTGTGTTAATCACACCATAGACACGGTTATGGATGATTCCAACAAACCGGTCTATTACCCACCTCTTCTTCTTCTTTCTTTCTCCACACTCACCTTGGTCCCCGGACTACTCAACCCTTGATATCACTTGGGCATCGAAGGACCGGCCCGGGTCGTGAGGAGAATAGAAGGGAAAGAAGATCAGACGGTAGGTGGCGTTATCAACACTAACTTAACCTATGAACCGAAAAGCGGAAGAGATTGTGTGGTCGCCAGGAGCCAAAGAGGCTCCGATGATTAAAAGAAAAGAGGTGCACTAATGAGGGGGGGAAGAATGACTGGTTACCTCGTTGAATGGGGAGACTGTGTAGGTTCTATCTTCTCCTTCCTCGGCCGGCCGGGGAAGAAGAGCCTTGGAGAAACTCGCTTGCCTGAAAAGAAGTTATGAATGAAAGCACAACGAAACAATGATTAGAACTAAATAGAAAGTAGTAACTATTCGTAAGAAAGAAGAGGAATGGCAAAAGGGGTTGAACGAACCGGATTAGGACTAACTCCTAACCCCTCTGAAGGAGGATCTAAATGGCCTAAAGCTAAAGATGCATTAGGTTATGCTAGTGCAGTATGCATGATGAAACACAAACGGAAAACAAAGTAAGGATAAGATAAGGAAGAAGATCGTGGGTGAGTCCGGGGCTGGCTGGCTTCTGGAGGTTGTAGGCGCTCCGACTCCAGGTCGCCTGGCGTCCCGTCGGAGGAGCGCTTAGGTCCTTCAGAGGCAGCCTTTGACACAATCTTCTCCCGGTTCCAACCAAGGGAGTCGGACTCCTGGCCTATTTTAGAGACTTCTTGAGGCTCTTTGGAATGGCTTTCAATGGCTTTTAATGGTATGAGGGAGTTTGGGATGGTCTTTTGGTTGTGTGGAATGGGCGGAGCGGAAGAGATGTAATGAAAGGTTGAATGACTTGGAGATGTCATTGTGGACTCTAGTGTGGCTTGGAAGATGATGGGGGGTGTTGGGATGCTCAAGAAGACTCTCTCTGTGGAGTTATGGCTCTAGGAATCTTTTTTTTGGAACCTCTTAAATGTGGGAGAAGGGTCTCCTTTTATAGATGCACAAAAGTGACCCTAGCGCTCCGGCCTGAGGACGCCTGGCGTCGCGGTATTGAAGCGCCTGCTAATCCGCCGACAAGTCGGCGGATCAGCACGTCCGACCATACCTATCGCCACCTACCACCCTGCATGTCAGGCGGCGGTTGTCAGCAGAGATCCCGGCGCTCTGACAGGGGAACACCTACGACCTACGGCTGACACCTGCAAATTCAGCGCACGTGGAGCCTGTGGTGTCAGTTGGCAGGCGGGGATCCAGGTACTCCGACAGCGGAGCGCTTGCACCCTCGATACGATTTCGACAACGCACCGTTGACCGTCCTGAAAAGCCGGCTATCACGGGCGGAAATGCAGGTGCTCTGGTAGTGGAGCGCTTGTACCATCGTACGTCCTCGAGTACGACGTTGTCCGGCCGGATAAAGGGGTGAAAAGGCGGGAAATACCAGGCGCTCTGACGTCGCGATGTCAAGACGCCTCCAAATTTTCTAAAATTTGGTCATTTTTATGTCAAACCGACTTCCCTGATTGAGAAAATACAAGTGTTATCTATAAGAATGAGATTGTACTCTCTGTAATCTGGCCGAATTCGCGTATCTACAATACCGTGAGATGAAAGTTCGGGGATCAATGTGAGTGTGGGACCGAGGTGAGGATTTTACCGCTTTTCGAGTGTTTTCTGATTCACACCATTTCCCCTATTCTATCTTTCACCTTTTCTTGAGGTGCCGATCCGGAACCTATTTTTGGAGTCGACAGCTTTGTGTCAACCACAGTGGGACAACCAATGTCTTCAACTGTGCTAGCTTGATTGATCCGTTCAACTAGTTGTTTTGCGATTTGGTTCCTGCACGAACCGGCTTGCCCTTTACCTTTTCCATGTCAATTTACCTTTAAACTTTATGTTTACTCTTCCTTTAAGATTGTCCCCCATGTGGACTTGACTTGCTTGTCTTTAATTTCAACCTGGTTCCCGTGTGAACCACACTTTCCTTCTTATAAACTGGTTCCCACGTGAACCATTTTCCTTTTCCAACCCGGTTCCCCGTGAACCAACTTATTTTCAGATCGGTCCCCACGTGGACCACCTCTTTAAAGAACCTTCAGATTGGCACCACGTGTCCCTCTTTTCACTTTGTTATCTCTTACATCGGTTCCTGCGTGAACCACCCTTTTCTTTATAAAAATTGGTTCCCGCGTGAACCAACCCCTTTTCTAAACCAGTTCCCACATGAACCAACCCACTTTCATATCAATCCCCGCGTGGACCACCCCTTTGCACCACTTTAGATTGGCCACATGTGGCCTTCCTTTCCTTTTTCCATTCAAACAAAATGGTTCCCGTGTGAACCGGTTTAGTCATTCAAATCAGATTGAGCGATGCCAAGTTATGCAAATCAAATTGAGCGATGCCAAGAGATGTCATTCAAATCAGATTGAGCATGCTTCAGGGCAAGTAGAGTAGTCATTTTAAAAACTTGTTTGCATAACTTGTTTGCTCACCAAAAATTGAAAACAACCAAAAATTCCTTCTTTCAAAACACCTAAAAAAACAAAACAAAAACCTCTTTAATTTTGTGTTCAACTTGTTTTCCAAACAACCAAATTGAAACAAAAAAACTCAAACAAAACAAAACTTAACAAAAAAATATTCAATTGTGTGCTTGACTTGCCCTTCTTTTTTAACCATCTGTGAAGAAAGATTGACAGGATGCCCATGATGCTAAGGTCCGAAAGACACGTCAAGATATCAAACTACTTCGAGCAACAGGAGTACAGGGAAGGTCTCTACAAGCTCCAACAACAACCCTAGAGCCATGTCAATGCTACTATGGAACCTGAAGTGCAAGGGGATGCCCATTAGTCTGCTTCATTTAGTATAGAACAAGCTCTTAAGGATCTATCTTTTCATCTTGATCCCAATACCTTGTCATTCATACAATCTCTAGTGAAGGGCAAGATGCGTACTAATCAAGGTCCAGCCAAAGTCAACCGAGCTGCCTTGCCTCCCCAATCGGTAGTTCAACCTCTTGCCATAACCCCACCTGGGCAGTCCTACCTTGTTACTTCACCTACTCACCCCATTGTGGGTCATTCTTCAGCTCGCACACCAACCCACCTCCCTCCCATCCAGGTGCCACGTGCACACCCCGTGGTGAATTCCTCCCTACCTGTTGCCAAGGATAAAGAAACTGCCAAATTTCCCCTCTATACTATCTACATCCCCCCATCACAAACACCAGCCTACCATCGTTACAATGGCTCAGATGACCCCTTCACCCATGTCAATGATTTCCTAAGCAAATCATCTCGATGATGAATGATAGAAAGACCCTTGCTTTTCTTTTTAAGGGATCTTTAGAGGGTGTAGTCCTAGATTGGTTTTTTTCATTGAATGAAATAGAAATATGTGATTTTGAAACTGTCAAGGCCAAATTCTTGCACCGATATGGGCCAGGCTATTCAATAATTGGGGAAGCAAAAGGAGATGTGGAATTAATGCAATATCATGATGAATTGAGACCCATGGCCGAGAGGAGCATTAATGTTATGCACCAACCTAGGAGCCCTCCCCAACCCCATCCAGATCATCATCTTTGGCCAACTCCTCGACGTCAGTTAATTAGGCCACCCATGCCCCAATCTCAGCCAGTCATGCAACCCGTGTCAATGGCACAATCAATTGTGCACAATCAAGCTCCTCTTATTAATTGTGCCAATACCTCATTACCTAAACTGGCTCTCCAACCTTCAACTCCACCAACATTTTCAAAGGCCTCTCATCCAATCATCTAGCCCTTGGCTTCTCAGTCTTCTTCACCAGCAGCTCCTTGACCAACCACATGAGCCTTGGCCCCTCAACCAATTTTGCCATTAGCTCCTCAGCCAAAACTGACTTCTATGCCGACACCAATTGAACAACCCTTGGCTATTCAATCAACACCTTAAAATAGGGTTCACCCTAAGTCAGTTAAGGCCCTTGTTTCTTCTATTGCTCTTGCCTTGGCAGAGGAATTAGTCACTCCTATCACTCATGCTCCTACCCTGGCAGAGGAACCGATCAATCTGATCATCCCTACTCCTACTATGGCAGATGACTTAATCTCTTCAACCCTTCAAGCTCCTACCCTAGAAAATGAACCAATTGCTCCAATCATTTGTGCTCCTACCCTAGCAAAGGAATCAGCTTCTTAACATATCATTACTATCTCTCAAAATCAAAATCAGCTAGTAGGGGAGGTCGAGCCAAACTCATCTATCATTCTAGAATCCCCTAAACTAGGCATGCCCTCTTCCCTAAAACAACCTGAGGAGAAGCCTACTGCAAGAAGCTTAGATGAGGAGATCATAAATTTAGTTGATTGTCAAGGACTAGGAAAGGATTCTCTAGGTATAGATCAACTGTCGTCATCATTGGAATTGATCCCTGAAGTTGGTCAGATTGAATTGACCCCTGAGCTGGGAAGTAAGGAAACCGAATTGGTCAGTGAAATGGGGAACGAATCTATAAACCTATAGAAAGAAGATGCAGACCTTAGCAAGGGGATACTAAGACCTCCTCCAGCTAGGCAGGCAAATCCGTTAGCATCAATCTTAGGGCCACGACCCTTGCCCCATTCTTTTCCTAAGTAGCAATCTGGCCCATGGGCCCACGATCAATCAATCTTAGGACTACAACCCTTTCTTTATTCTCTTTCAAATTAATGATTGGGCCCATGTGCCCATAATTCTCCCCAATCAGGCCCACGTGCCCACAATTCATCTCAATCAGGCCCACGTGCCCATAATTCACCTCAACCGGGCTGACATGCCCATGTTTTTCTGCAATTGGCCCCATGTGCCCAAATTTCTTCTAAATTGGGCCCACGTACCCACCTTCCATCAACCTCAGGCACACATGCCCACACTCTTTCAACTTTGAGCCTATATGCCCCCCATTTCTTCACAATCGGGCCCGCGTGCCCATACTTCTTCAAAATCAGGCCCCCGTGCCCCCACTTCTTCAACTTTGGGATTGCGCACCCATACTCTTCAATGGCGTCAGTGAGCCCATCACAAATCACAATCTTGCTCCCAACCATTCAAATTGGGTCAATGTGCCCGCTCATTTTGTTTGGTCCCTCGGGCTCAACCTCTAATCGGGTCTTCGAATCCATCACCTCCAATTGGGCCCTCATGCCCATCAACTTGGCCCTCTGGCCTGCATTGAACCCTTGGGCACATGTACCTCTTGATTCCAACCATTTCCGGGCCCAAGAGCCCATTTTAATTCACTTTTATTTTTCAAGCATATTTCTTTATTTTCACAATTCTTTTTATTTTTATAAGTTTTACTTTTAACAAAAAAAATCAAGGTAGAGAAATTTCCTGGGTGATACCCCAATCTTTGCCTTCTACGTCATCAATCCTAGTTCCACCATGCCAAATCAAATCTACCACATCTTGCACCTCACTGTTTGCCTCTTACTCTTTGATTCAATGTGGGACATATCAATAGTGGAAGCAATTGGCCAAGGCAAGGCAAGGCATGGTAGGCAAGGCAAGGCAAGCACAAGAAAAGCCATCATTGCAATGAACTTCTTCTCTTAGGTATGACATGAAATCACATTCATCATTATTATGTCAACTGCAAGGCAACATTTTTTTAAATGATTTTGAATTTCACATGACAATTTTAATTGAGAGAATTCATGATTGATGATATTTGTAGGGACCTTGTTTTTATTAAACAAATTCTTTACATTGCAAGGGATACAAACAATTGATTCACCTATAGAATGTAATCTACCTCAAAAATGGAGAGAACTACTAGTATGACTTAAGTCCACATGTTCTAGGTTGTTCTCTAGGAGTCGAGGGTGGATACCATCCCACACACAACACATCCCGATCCTAGAATCTGGATGACCCAACACCCAAGAGAATCTAGGCAAGGCTCAGAGGTGGAAGGAAAACCCTCACCCTACTCTCTTCTGTTCGGTCCAAGATGGGTGAAGGGGATTAGAGGGGGGAGAGTATCGAAAGCATCCACCGCCCTAGTAGGAGGCTATCTTAGAAGGTCCAACTTCTCAAATAGAAAAAGGGTGCCAAAAGATGGGCAATGAACCCCACAGACTTAAACAAATATGGGCCTGTCTGAATGAGTACCCAAAAACGTAGAAAATGAAAAAAGACACCGAAAAATGGGCAATGACCCCATAGGTCAAAGCACCTATCCGAAAGTGTGCCACAAAAATAGGTTGGTCGATAAAAAAGAAAAGACCCAAAGAGACCGAACCCCAATCTCATGCCGACACAACAAAGAAGAGGCACCCCAAAACAAGTGCTGCAAAAACAAGTCAAAAGTAGAGGATAGCAGTTTGAAGGCAGACCGGCTTGAAGGTGATGGCCCGGTACCCCTTGGAAACCGCATGACGTTCCAAGGGCATAGTCGGGTGGCCTTCCAAGCCGGTTCCATCAAGCATCAAACTTTCCAGCAGGCCCTTCCGGCCCGAAGCAATTCAAAACAAGCCCGTTGAGCCTATTAAGACTAAAGGCTGGCTAAGAATGCCGATGGAACTTGAACCGGCCTAGATGACCTTAAAAAAAACAACAAATAAAAATCATAAGGCGAAAGCAACATCTAAATTAAGGAGCTTCACCCCTAGCGGGGAACTCCACCTTGGATGGGGGTGCAGGCATGTTACCGTAGCCGTCGATATGGACAGGGGCGCGGGCAAGTTCCCATAGCCATCAATCCTTCCTCTAATTTGGCTAAGTAAAAGCTGGCCATTTTGGATGGGTAAATTTAACTAAGTTGGAAAATGACCGGCATGCTGTTGTAATGCCAAAATTTTCCAAAGTAGTGGAAAACCTATATTGGGGGAAGGATTGACCATATTGTACACCTATGTACCCCTTTCTTCAATGAAATGAAAATTTGATATCTACATTGGTGCATGAAACCGGGCACCCAATAGTAGTCCGATGGGTCGGATGCGATGCAAACCGCCAAACCAAAATAAAACCACTCTAAACCAAATATGAAAATCCCATACCAAAACAAAAAAATCAAAATCTGAAAGTCAAAACATAAAATCAGAATTGAAATAAACCTAAAACAAACAAACCAGCTTCAAGCAATCTGTAAATAAAAAAACAAAATCAGGTTCTGAAATCGGACTGTTCCATTATGCTTTCAGACCCTTACACAGGTCACGTTCCTCCCTGAGCAGCTACATCTTGGCCCACTCGCAGCCACCTGGATGGACCTCTACCCAGGTCCGAAGCTGCTATTGTTTAGCCTATGTCCAGATCCCATAACCGGTCCCCTTGTGACCAGGTTCCAGCACACCCGCAGGCACCGTTGCAGGTCTCTGTACAGGCCCATAACCAGTCCCTATTCAGGCCAACCCAGCGGCCCCCTTGTGGCTTAACTAAACACTTCCCAAAACAAGCCCAAAGTCGGCCCAAAACAGGTCTCTAGGCAGCCCATTTTTCGGCCACTTGCAGGCCATTTGCAAGTATCCTAGAATAGGTCCCCAAACAGACCCCCCATCCAGCCTATATTCAGGTCCATCTCGGCCCATTTGAGCCCACCTAGGCTGCCCTCTGCTGACCTCAAAAAAAAACCTGAAATCTGTCTTGGTTGAAATGCTCCCCTTGTTCAGGCCTGATCCGGCCCATTTCAGCCCAAGATGGGATTTCCTCTTGGGTCCGGGTGAATACCCCAGTTAGGTCCATTTTCATCCCATCCAAACTCCCTCAAACAAGCCCCTTTGTGGCCAGCTTCCTTGACCATTTTGGCAATCACACTTCAGCCCCTTTGTGGCTCGGCGGAATTCCAAATTAGTCCTTAAGTGAGGATCAGATTTAAAGCAAACAAAGCAAATCTGGAACCTAATTTAAGACAACCCCAATTCAATAAAAGAAAACCCAAACCACAACAAAGAGAAATGCTCAAAGATCAATCTGTAAGCACAAGAAATTTCAGACAATCTGTGAACAGCACATGCTAACCAACTTTGAACACCCAAGATAGATCAAAATCAACTCAAAACCAGAAAATCCAGAATCTGAAAATTCAGAAAATCGACCAATTAAAAAAATCCCAAACATGCTTAATATACTTTAAGCACATCAAAAAAAGAAACCAAAACAAGTTGAGTCAATCAAACTCAAATCAAAATCCAAATCCAAATCCAAACAAAACAAACAACAAGACAAACCAATCAAACAAATTGATTCAAAAATCCAAAATCAACACAACCGACTTTCAAGTCAATCAACAAACAAATAAAACAAACCCGAACCAAATCGGTTTGCATCTCATCGGACCCAAAAGGTTGTTGCCCTTTTGAGTTCCTTGTTTTCTGTGTATGTGCATGTCTCTGAAAACATGTTGCCGCGACGGTTAATCAAAGGCATTTGAGCCGTTACTCAATGTAAGGTAACTCCGGATACTTGCACCATCCGGCATAGAAGAGTAAAAATAAAAATTTCAAAGAACCCGAACCTTTCTTATATTTTTTTAAACTATCACTGGACTACCTAATATCTTAGGTATCATCTATTTTTCTAGATAAGTCCGAAGATGTCTTTCCAAGTTTCATGTTATTGTCTTTCCTACAGAAACCTGTCCACACGCACCATCCCGAGCAACAGCAAGAGAAACAACTTTCACTACCAACTTCTGCAATTAAAAGGAAATGAATACTGAGATATATCAGAAGACACCAGTTTGAGTTTCATCATGGGAAGTGCTAGTTTGAGCTTCATCATGGGAAGTGCCAGGCAGGGAGGCCAGTGCGACCCAACATCAAGAGTGCGGGGTGGAGTCGACAACGGAGGTGGAGCTTTAGTAATTCTCAATAACAATGGTGCAGTAGGTGGTGATGAATCTTTTATAGACTCAACTGAACAAAATTTAAAGAAAACTCAAATCTTTCTCAAAAATACGAATTTATCCTAAACTATACATATTTACACATATTCTAACATGACATAAAATAAAATAAAAATTAGAAATAACGTCATCTAGCAACTATACAGGGTATCCCTAAACAATAGAGTCCACATTCTGGTCATTCTAGTGCACAAGATAGATCTGGACTGATTCCAGTTCAAAATTTCTTCTGGAGAGCCAATCAATTCTCTTGATCTGATCTAATTCACATTAAAATCGGGATCCGGGAGCCACCGATCTAGGTCCTAATTCTGATTCCTCAATCCTTACTCCAAGCAAACGACTAAATTAAACTAGAAGAGGATCCTGTGTACACAAGCCTCAAGTGGGTGGGACCAAGGTAGTTGGTCCACTACTCGAGTCTAGGAAACTCAAACAATGTTGATCTATAGTTCGAGATAGGTCCTCGCTAAAAAGTTGATAATAATTTATTTGAACGAGCTATTCAACTAATTTCTCACATGTGGCACAATAGTCCAACAAATAATAATTAAACAAATTTAACAACATACAGGAAGAAAGAATGAGTTGTACCAAGTTGGGGTGGGGTGACATTCGCCTAGCTTCCCACCACCTTAACCAATTACTACATATACAATGTTACAAAAATTATGTTCACATGTCACAAGGTGGTAACAAGATACAAACTCATCAAATTTGGTCGGAGAGTGAACAAGGTAAAGGGCTCATTGATGTAAAGTCATCATCTCCAATCAGCTAGTTGGATCGCACAGGTGTTGTGTTATGTTCTTGTAAAACATATGCTTTTACTTATAAAATAGAACAATCACATTGATTCAAATAATGTTTTTTCTCATTAATCGAACTTGATCAAGTACTACTCATTTGGCGCATAAGGATTCGCACAGCACTTTTGATGCCCCAGACTTACAAACTTGGCACCAAAGCAGAAAAAATTGAATATGTGCTACAATAACTGAGTCATTGTTTACATAATTCTTGGGTTACTATAGCTCTTGCTTCAATTTGTGTCTAGAATCACTGTTTACACGTGGAGACATTGTTTACATGATGGAGTTCCTTGTCCGAGAAGAGATGATTGCTCGTGGCGATGCCAACAACACCAGGCTTTGTGCAGGCAGGGGCGGAGTGACCATCAAGCTCAGTCAGCTATGGAGACTGTAGAATCGAGGCCTCAAGGGGCAGTGGTGTCATTACCTGCACAAAGGGAGGCAAGTGCTAGGATGAGGTCGCGGAACCCCCAGTGCCAGGAGGGGCCAGCTGCGGCCGAAGGGGCGACCACCCAATCCGATAGCAAGCTTGGGAGGAGGCATGGCCCTACATAGAAACATTAAGCTACGACATGGAGTGGGATGAGGCGCAAGGTGGCAAAGCTTGGGGGATGGGAGAGGATGCTAGAGAGGGGCGAAGGAGAAGAGAGGTGGGTGTTTTGTTGAAATAGAGGAAGTGCTCAGTGGGGAGGCCAGTGTGGCCTGATGCTGGGAGGGGGTTGGGGACTTGCATAGGGACCACGAAAGGAGAGGGGACTCTGGAGAGAGGACCTAGGAGGAGAGGAAGAGGCAGGAACAAGGGGGAAGGGAAGTTAGATAGAGGAGGTGGAGCTTCAATAATTCTCAAGAACACCATGCCATGTACAATGAGGGTGGGGAGTCTTTATAGAATTGACAGTACAAGATTCAAAAGAAACCTAAAAATCCCTCCAAAGTACATGTATTCTGAACTAAACATATTTGTGCATAGATCCTAACATGACATAAAATAAGATAAAAATTAGAATTAACATCTTATAGCGACTAGATTGGTAGTGTTATTCCCAATCCATAAAGAGTCTGCAGTATGGCACAACGTTGGTAGACACGATTTATATCAAAACAGACCCTAGCATGGGTGTCCTCACCAGCATGTCTATCTCTTATATCTTTCAAAATCAAGTTGTACAAGACATAAAGAACTGATGCATATCCTTTTCATTTTTCATCTTCCACTAAAATAAGATAATGTAACTAATCCAACAAAAATGATTTGTATATGTTGCAAATTAATGATTTTTGTGTATTAAATCAAAAAAGTGTAACTGCCCTAGTGCAATTTCTGTGATAAGAAGATTGGTTTTGCATTAAACTGCTCTTATAATAAATATGAATAAGGCATTGCTTGAAAAGGTGGTCTAAGGCAAGTCACTAGAAAGATGCCTAGAGTAAAAGCAATGTCAATAGCCTACACCTAAAGTTCAAGTAATGATCCACCATGGAAAGGATATGTTATGTCACTTTTAATAAAAATCAATTAATGTCGTGTGTAGTTAGAGTATCAAAAATGATACTACACCATTTATGATATTGATATTTCTAGATATTATAATATCAAGATCAAAATTATGTAACATGCTTTGTTTATACTACAAATTTCAAAATTGATATTACCAGCCAAACACCTTTTAATGGTTTATATCAACATCAATTTCAAAATTGATAGTGATAGAGGGTCTAAGATTGTTACCAAACAAGATCTAAATGTGTATCAGCATGCATGCAGGTAGCAGGCTGCAATAAAAAAATTACATTTTAGTGTTTTTGAGGATGCTAATGTTCTTTCCCAAAATTAGTGAGGCATGTGCCTCTAAAAATTCAGAGTGTTTGCTGTCGACTCCGAAAACGGGTTCCAGATCGGCACCTTAAGAGAAGGTGAAAGAAAGAATATGGGAAAAAGGAGTGAATTGAAAAACACTCGAAAAGTGGTAAAATGTCCTCACCTCGGTCCCACACTCACATTGATCCCCAAACTTTCATCTCACGGTGTCGCTCGAGCACCGGAGATGGTTCGGGTCATGTGGGAGGAGAGTGAGGAATGAATTGACTTAGAACATGAAAGAGGTGGTCGCCAGGAGCCATGGGCTCCGCCTTATGTAATAAAAGATAAGATTAAATTGAATTGACCGTGTGTACCTTAGCGAGGGAGATGATATGTGGGCTAAACTTTCTTCCTTGTTGGCCGGCCGATGAGAGAGAGTCCAACCGATGCTAGCTTGATCAATTTGTGTAATTTAAGATAATAAAACAAGTGAAAAGTTTGATTAGACTTGTGAGAAGTGTAGTAACTGTAGTAAGAAGATAAGAAAGGGCGCAATTGGGATCGAACTCATCGGCTTCGGGGTGAGCCTTAACCCCTTTTTTATTTTAATTATGTAAAAATGTTGCAAATAAACTAAAATATGTTCTAAAACAGTAAATAAACTGAATGAAACAAGTTAAGAATGACTTATGAAGTGTATGGCTTAAGTTGAAGCCAAGTTGGTTGAAGAAGGCCGGTTCGGGTAGCCATGCACCCTTCTGGCGCGACTTTGGTGCATAAAATGTTATAGATGACCCCGATGTCATAATCGAGTACCGTTTGTTTCTATCGATGGAGAACTCAGAGGGAAAGAGATACTCTGTTGATGACTTCTCCGGACTCTATCTGTATAAGCCTGTAAAAATTCTGAAAGTAGAAGGATGTGGAAAACAGAACCTAGATGTGCGCCCTCAGTGCAACAATCGCCACATACATAAGGAAAGTCAGAATCGAGTGCTGCCAGTTGAAAATGAAAGAGGACGAAGAGGGGAACAACTCCTCTGTTGAAGACTTTAGCAGAAAGAGCCCCAGATTTTCTACAGAATATGATGAAGTCGGTTGATGCAGAACGCACAAATCGGGCTTCTCCTTCACCTCGGGATCGATCTCTCAACGTTGAATCGCCTTTGGTCGACAAGATGGCTTTTGGAGAGAGCTTGGACAACCTCAGGATGAGCTAGGCATGGGGGATTAACCTTGGGTCATTGAGAATGGCCCTCAATTTATAGGGAATGGAAACCGGTGCAAAACATGGAAACTGGACCGACCGCGCCCCCACCTTTCAAAAGAAGCGAGGGCGCGCTGGACGCGCCCTCGATCTGAGGGCGCGCAGGGCGCGCCCTCACCTTGGGGGTGCGGTATGTGCGCCCCCCTGTTTCATAGAAACCAGGGGCGCATTACGCGTCTTATTGCTAAAATCCACCGAAATCTTCTGAAAATTGCTAAAAATTGACTTGACAAACGTAACGCGCCCCCGACTCGGGGGCGCGGTCAAAATAAATGATAATCAGCGATGGTAACCTTCCAAAAATCCGGTTTATAAGGTGCTAATCAAGGTTATTTCCACTTTCCGAAAATGCACTGCGCCCCCACGTTTCAAAGGAAGTTGGTGCGCGCAGGGCACCCCCCCAGGTTGAGGGCACACATGTTGAGGGCGCAGTGACCGCACCCTCCCATTTCAAAAGGAGCGGGGGTGTGGTACACTATCTCTCTCCTGCGCACGCGTTCCACAGGCTGTAACTTGCAAACGGGATGTTCAATTCGGCTCCCGTTTGTTGCGTTGGAAAGAGGGCCTTCAACTGCACCTCCTCAAGTCGGTAAACCAGCCGGCATGACTCCTGAGACGTTCACACGGGGCTTTCTACTGGTTTATCCTCTCGCAAAAAGCCAAAAACCATGGCGAAGATCCAAAAGAGCACGGTTCCGGTCGAGGAATCTTGGGTCAACTCGGGATAACTTAAAATGCTGACCGAACAAGTCTAGTACGATCAAAAAACTCGAAGTCATCGAAAAATCTGAGATTAACTCAGTAAACGTAATGGCCATAAAACCCTAAAACCGACCGAAATGGTCATATGGCCCTGGTTGATGAAATATATGGCTAGGATCGACCCAGATGACTCAAAAAGACCCGGTGATGACCGGAAAGGCCTAACGTGTGGTCCAGGATAGTCGTGTTAGTACATATCGAAAAAGCAATAACGAATAGCCGTTATAGACCAACGCCTACCGAAATGACTTGTCGAAAAACCCGAATGTTACGGAACACATGTGGGACTCCCGAGACTTTCAATTAAGAACTATTCAAGGTCGGTCATTGAGCAAGCTCCGTGTTTTCACAATTCACGTGTGGCTCTCGCTTGAAGGTTACGGCATTGTTCTAGAAATCAATGGTTCATTCCCAACTCACAAGGGGCTCCACCAACGTCCTTAGCTCATCTCCACGAGGTAATCCAAATCAGATAATCGGTCAAATAATGGATATTGCCAATGGAATAAGAGTCTAGGGCTCCAAATCAGGCCAATTTGGCGTGTCTACAGCTTGCCTCACCTTGATGTCGGCTTTGCAAGGGAATGGCATGTAGCAGAGCGAAGTGAAACGTAGAGAAAGCGTAGTGAAGCGAGATGGATCGTAGTGGAATGTAGTGGAGTGAAATGGTGATGGACTGAAAAGGTGGCATCAAGATGTAGATATAGACACGCTCAACGACCAAATTCTGTAAGATGAATCTCCTCAAGTCTCCTAGTTATCCGCCATATTTCATCAAGTCTTCCTATGTTCGATTGGTAAGAGATGTGCCATTAGCACGAGAGAAGAAAAGCCAATCCCCAATGCGGTGGGGAGTCCCCGAAACATGGATTCGTAGGTTCATCATTAGTCGGTAACCCGATCTTTACGGTGTTCTTGTATTGTGATGGGCTAAAGTTTTAAAAAGAGATTTGTTTTGAAAATGTAAAAGAATACCAATCGAGCACATTCAAGCTCTTAGATTCATTTAAGTCTTCCAAGAGACAAGATTCAATTCGGAATGGAATGCTCTCGAATTCCTAAAGGCAAATGTTGAAGCTCAAAACATGAAGATAGTGACGGTGCAAGTTCTGATTGAATAGGAGGCCCTTGGTGGGATGAATTGACTGCCAGGGTGGGATGAATAGCAAGAAGGGTTGTAGTGGTCATAGTGGGGATAGAAATGAAGGATTTGGAGGCACAAGGTGATTACCGAACATGGTGGGATTAACAGACACGGTGGAATATTAGAAAGGTCGGTGGGACTAGAAAATACGGTGGGATTATCAAACACGGTGGGATTCAGAATGATCAGAATTAGGATACAAAATTTAGAGACTAGGGTGAGAAGGTGAAGATTATGAAATGATGTATGCGATAACAAAAAAAATGTAATGCAACTAACGCTACATGATGCATGCTAGGCTCAAGAAAACAAAACAAAACTTGTATAACAAATAGTTGAAGATATAGATTGTCTATGAGGTCAAGATACCCATTCGGGAACCATCGTCTCTCACAACACAACTTTGGTTTATCCGTGAGCATCAGAGATGACCCGACCGTCGTAGATTTTGATAAAGGGGATCTCGAGTCAAGTCTTTTCCGCACTCATGGTCTTCAACAAATAATGCATAAGATAATAATACACGACTAATGACATATATGCTAGCCGACAAGTTATGGGGGTTTCCCATGTCTATTCTTCCGTTTATGTGAGCAATTCTTCACCCTCCTTGACTCGTGTTTCTTTCCTAAAATACTCAATAAAGGTGTTAGATCTGCTCTATGGCTTATCCCCTTGCTTATTGTCATCTTCCCTTGCTTATATGTCAAGGGGGTAGCCTTATTTATCAGGTAGAATAAATGAATGAGTAAAAGATAAAAGATGAAGTAAACGTTGAGAGGACTTACCTGTCATAGCGAGAATTAGACCCTTCTTGTTCTCAGAATCCTGAATTAAGGAGATTAAATCTTCACCATGGCCCATCTCTTTGCCTATTGTTGTTTGCCTGTCGTTGAGAGAACCTTCCCCTCTTACTTTAAAGTTCCTAAAAACACTTGATAAAATAGGATTAGATCTTCACAACGACTTATCCCTTTGTCGGCTTAACGAATATGCATTTTACTACCATCTCACCGATTTCGAACTTTCTCTCTACCACCCTCTTTTGATAAAACCTTTTCAATCGGTTATGATAAGTCCAGGCATGCTCGGAGGTGGCCAACCTGTCTTCATTTAGGAGTTCAAGTTGTGCAAGAAGACATTCTCGCCTTTCATCGATAGGGATGTCCCTATCGAGTTGAACTCGGAGTGATGGAAGGAGTACTTCGTACGGGACCACCGCTTCCATCCCATATAGGAAAACGGGTTCCGAATCGGCACCTCAAGAGAAGGTGAAAGAAAGAATATGGGAAAAAGGAGTGAATCGAAAGACACTCGAAAAGCGGTAAAAGGTCCTCACCTCGGTCCCACACTCACATTGATCCCCGAACTTTCATCTCACGGCATCGCTCGAGCACCGAAGATGGTTCGGGTCATGTGGGAGAAGAGTGAGGATTGAATTGACTTAGAACATGAAAGAGGTGGTCGCCAGGAGCTGCGGGCTCCACTTTATGTAATAAAAGACAAGATTAAATTGAATTGACCGTGTGTACCATAGCATGGGAGATGATATGTGGGTTAAACCTTCTTCCTTGTCGGCCGGCCGATGAGGGAGAGTCCAACCAATGCTAGCTTGATCAATCTGTGCATCTTAAGACAATAAAACAAGTGAAGAGTTTGAATAGACTTGTGAGAAGTGTAGTAACTATAGTAAGAAGATAAGAAAGGAAGCAATTGGGATCGAACTCACCGACTTCAGGGTGAGCCTTAAACCCTTTTTTTGTTTTTAATTATGTAAAAATGATGCAAATGAACTAAAATATGTTCTAAAATAGTAAATAAACTGAATGAAATGAGTTAAGAAGGATTTATGAAGTGTATGGCTTAAGTTGAAGCCAAGTTGGTTGAAGAAGGCCGGTTCGGGTAGCCTTGCACCATTCTGGCGCGACTTTGGTGAAGAAAATGTTATAGAAGACCCCGATGTCAGAATCGAGTGCCATTTGTTTCTATGGATGGATAACTCGGAGACGAAGAGATCTTATGTTGATGACTTCTCTGGAATCTGTCTTTAAAAGCCTATAAAAATTATGAGAGTGGACGGATATGGAAAACAGAACCTGGATGCGCGCCCTCAGTGCAGAAATCACCACGAACAGAAGGCAAGTCGGAATCGAGTGCTGCCGGTTGAAAATGAAAGAGGACGAAGAGAGGAACAACTCCTCTATTGAAGACGGAGCCCCGTATTTTCTACATAAGCCGATGAAGTTGGTTGATACAGAACGTATGGATCGGGCTTCTCCTTCGCCTCAGGATCGATCTCTCGACGTTGGATTGCCTTTGGACGTCAGGACGGCTTTGGGAGAAAACTTGGACGACCTCAGGACGAGTTAGGCACGGGGGATTAACCTTGGGTCGTTAAGAATGAACCTCAATTTATAGGGAATGGAAACTGGTGCAAAACATGGAAACTGGACTGACCGCGCCCCCGCCTTTCAAAGGAAGCGAGGGCGCTCAGGGCGCGCTCTCACCTTGGGGGCGCGGTCTGCGCGCCCCCTGTTTCAAAGAAACCGGGGGCGCGTTACGCGTCTTATTGCTAAAATCCACCGAAATCTTCCGGAAATTGCTAAAAATTGACTTGACAAACGTAACGCGCCCCGACTCGGGGGCGTGGTCAAAATAAATGATAATCAGCGATGGTAACCTTCCAAAAATCCAGTTTAGAAGGTGCTAATCAGGGTTATTTCCGGTTTCCGAAAATGCAACGCGACCCCGCGTTTCAAAGGAAGCGGGGGCGCGCAGGGCACGCCCCCAGGTTGAGGGCGCGCAAGGCACGCCCCCATGTTGAGGGCGCGGTGACCGCGCCCTCCCATTTCAAAGGGGGCAGGGGTGCAGTACACTCTCTCTCTTACGTGCGTGTTCCGCGGGTTGTAACTTGCAAACGGGATGTCTGATTCAGCTCCCGTTTGTTGCATTGAAAATAGGGCCTTCAACCGCACCTCCTCAAGTCGATAAACCAGTCATCATGACTCCCGAGGCATTCACACGGGGCTTTCTACAGGTTTACTCTCTCGCGAAAAGCCAAAAACCGTGGCGAAGATCCGGAAGAGCACGGTTCCGGTCAAGGAATCTTGGGTCAACTCGAGATGACTTAAAATGATGATTGAACAAGTCCGGTACGATCGATAAACCCGAAGTCATCAAAAAATCTAAGATTAACCCGGTAAACGTAAGCCGAAACTCGGAAAAGCCGTAAAACCCTAAAACCGACCGAAATGGCCGTATGGCCCCGGTTGATGAAATATATGGCTAAGATTGACCCGGACGACTTGAAAAGACCCGGTGATGATCGGAAAGGCCTAATACGTGGTCTAGGATAGCCGTGCCAGTACAAATCGAAAAAGTCGTAACGAAAAGCTGTCATAGACCAACGCCTACCGAAATGACTTGTTGAAAAACCTGAATGTTACGGAACACATGCGGGACTCCTGAGACTTTCAATTAAGGACTATTCAAGGTCGGTCATCAAGCAATCTCTGTGTTTTCACAATTCACGTGTGGCTCTCGCTTGAAGGTTACGACATTGTTTTGGAAATCATTGGTCCATTCCCAATGCACAAGGGGCTCCACCAACGTCCTTAGCTAATCTCCACGAGGTAATCCGAATCAGATAATCGGTCAAATAATGGATATTGTCAATGGAATAAGAGTCTGGGACTCCGAATTAGACTAATTTGGCGTGTCTACATTTGGTTGCATAATAAATTTTTACACATTCATTATAAAGCTTTTATATTAATGTAAAATGACAAAATCATCATGTTTGGTGAGATATAACAAAAAGAGTGGGAACCATGTATAACTAAAATAGGTGGGGGACTACAATAAAAAATGTCTTGCCTCCTTTTTTGTCAAAGAAGGAATTCTCTTCAAAAACATTTTTGTAATGATTGCCAAACTCCCTTTTAACAAGTTTTGGTACAAAAACACATTTGTGTAAAAAAAATTCAATTTATCATGCAACTAAACACCCATTAGACTTTGGTTAACTTATAATAATCACCTTTTACTACTCTTTAACATTTGTAAGTCTATGTAAACACAAAGCAAACTTTTGATGAATTCTAGGCAACAAAATGTTCAAACATCAAACCTCATCTACTTTTTGGCTCGCCCCTTCTTTCCCTGACTGATCCATAAACCCATAGAAATAGGTAGAACCATATCTTGTAACAAAATACAATCATATCTTCAGTACATCAGACCATGAACAAAACCTCAAACTAATAACTTACAACCACGATGTGAAATGCATTAGGCGCATCAGAATCAAATGATGAACAACAAGATGTACATAAAAAGTTTGGCTAAGTGAGTCCAGTCTCCATGGTAGTTTCAGAAGGCCTTACATAAATAGAATGTAAAGCAATAGCGAGTACTACTCAAGACAACTTAAGACAAGATCTTTCACCTTTACCCCTGACGCAACCTCAAAATTCTTCAAAATCCATGTTTTTCCTTTGAGGAAAAGAAATTGATTTGTTTAGCTTTAAACAACTAAGAAAATATGTGGCATTCCATATGAGTATTAGATAATTCATAATATATATATATAATATGTATTGAGATTGTTGGATTGTTTTAAAATTTATTTTTGATTTATCCCTATCAGACTTGTAAAATACTAATGTTAATTATATCGAATAACCATTCGAACACCCTTGATTAAATGCCATAGCAATTCGTGAATAGAAGACATACATCAACAAAATAGAAATTGGGGAGTAATAGTCCCATGAACTTGTTAGAATGCAAATACTATGTTCTTTAATTTACTTTGATTTGATTTGAGTTAGGTCTTTTTTTGGGAGTTTGATTTGTTTTAGATTGAGACTTGGTGTGTTTAGTCTCTAAGATCATATTGTATTTAATTTAAGTTGATTAAAGTTCAGTTTAGGGATTTAGTTTGGTTTTGGATTAGTTTGTTATTTTTTATTAAGATTTGATGCCTTTTTGGGTTAAGGGTTTGTTTTGAGTTTGATTGGTTTTTGTTATTATGTTTTTTGGGTTTAATTTGAGTTGACTTGAACTTTTGTTTAGGACTTTTTTTAATTTGACTTGATTAAGACTTGGAGTCTTGATCAAGTCAACATTTTTTATTTTTTATTTTGATTTTTTTCTATACTGGTTGTTTATTTTATCAAGACTTGATGTCTTTTATTGTTATTTTTAATTCAATAATTTGTTTTGTATTTGCATGGCTCTACAATGGTTTGGGTTTGGTTTGAGTTGAGTTGGATTTTTTTATTTGAGATGTGTTTTGTTTGGTTTTGTTGTATTAGTTAAGACTTGATGTCTTTTGGTTTGATGATTTAGTTTGAATTTGGTGTAATTTGATTGTGATTTTATTTGTTATGCATTTTTTCGTAAATGTTGTTTTGGTCTAGTCTTAATTTTGAATTATCTTAGTTTTGGTCAAGACTTGATGTTTTTTGCTTTGCCAATCTTATTTTTTTAAATGTCAGATTTATTATCTTTCTTATTTCAATGTATTCGGATGGTTTCAATTTGAGTTTGACTTTTGATGAGCTTTCATATTTGGATTTTCTTTGAGTTTTGGGATCTTAAATTTTCTGTTTGAGCTTGTTTGCTTTGGACATTATTTTACTTCGTGTCCTCTTTGAAATGAGATTTCATTGACATGAAAATTTGGACTTGGATTGTTTGGGTTGCAGTGTTTGAGTTTCAAAGTTTAAAGTCTTGTTTTTTACTTTCAGATTTGGGAACCTTTTGATTCTAGTTTCAAGTTTTGAATTTGAGAATTTTTGGAATTTGATTTTGGATTCCAGTTTCAGATTTGTAAATTTTCAGTTTACAATTTCAAAAGTAGAAATTTTGGGATTTTGAATGTTTGATTTGAGATTTCATATTTGAACATCAGATTTGAAGGTTTAATAAATTTTCATATTCTGAGATTGCGGATTCTTGCCTTGAAACTTTAAGTTTTGGATATTGGGACTAAGATTTGAAGTTTGTTAGTCTGGATTAGAGGGTTTGAAAGATTTGATGCTTCAAATTTGGGTTTCCTTTAAGGTTTGTGGTTCCTGAATTTTTAGATTTTGAGTGTGATGTGAGATTTGGAGATTCAGATTGATTGGTCTTGAGGGTCTTAATTAAAACACTTCAAATTTGAGGTGCTTACAATTTGAAGTATCGGATCTAATTTCATCAGATTTCATCATTTTCTCTTTGTTTCAATATGTGCCAGCCCTTAAAATAATCACACTCAGATCTGCATCTACCTTTATCCTCAGAATTCAAGCATTAGAAGAGAGATACCTTTCCTTTTTGACTTTTTTAGGACCCAGAGCTCTCCATTACAGATTTTCTGTTTGCTCATTTGGATTCCTAAACTTAAGATCTGAAAGGCAAATTTTAAAAGGTCAAAGATTAGCCTTAAGGATCCAATTTTGGAGATCATTCCAGAAGGTCCTGTTGTGTAATCCTTAGAGCTAAAAAAATTGATCTGGTTTTCTGAAATTTCTGACCCCCCGTTTCTAGTTACTGATCCTTTTTTTGTTCCGAATCGTGCTCTCCATGATGTTGAAGAAATCATTGGATTCCAGAGCCTCATGTTGCTTATTATTATCATCATTGTTGTTGTTTGCATTCCCCAAAGCTCCTTGAGCTGCAGATATTCCCTCCACTTTGACAACATTGATGAACATCGGTTCCCTTTTCACTGCATGCTTCAATTGAAGATACCTTGAGGGAGGTATAAATGCCATAATCCCCTTTAATTGATGAAAATAGGATAGAGGTCCCCATAGTCTTTGATAGACATTTGGACCATTCTTCCTATTGAATGATCTTAGGATAGGGTCTCCCTTGGCTTTTTGATAAGCATTACGTACCCCTCCCTACTGATTGATTAGGATAGAGTTCCCTTTGCCCTTTGATAGGCATTTGGGACCTTTCCGCTTGATTGATTCCCTCATCGGCCTATGGTTGGGCATATTAGCAAATCTATATGCATCGCCTTCTCATGACATGATGGGTTCGGATCACTCTTAGCTTATGGATTGATTCCATGCCATAGGGCATGAAAGAGATACAGCATTGAGGTCTTACTCTTTTGTGGAATTTGACCTTTGGATGTCATTCTTACTTTTAATTTTTGTTCTTTTATGTTTTGCCAAAGTGTAGAACTCACAATCTATAGAACCGGCCCCCAATTAACTTTGATTGTTCATTTATTTTTGGTAGCGCTTTTAAATTTAAGATAACCTCATTTTTGAAATCAAGATTGAAAGACTTCTCAATTTTGTTTTTAAAATCAAAACAGACCAATTTTTTGTGTTTGGCAAAACTGTCACAATTTTTAAAAATTAGATAGTAGTGTTTGGTTATGACTTTAAAATCAAAAGGACTTCTACGACATACAGTACATGTCAATACAACATAAAATATCACAACATCTATATTGTATATAATGTCAAGTAACATGATTTAATGTTTCGTCCATCTGTGAATTTAATGTACCCACAAATATACATAAACATATACGTTATCCTCAAGTTTCACGTACGCACGCATGTATCACAACATATTTAAATTGTAATATACAACCAAACTACATAATTTATTATGCATCCATGGTATGGAATAATTATATGTAATATACACGTATGCTGAATGTAATATACACATAATTTATTATGCAATATAACTATGTATTGCTGGTAACTAAATTTCCAAGCTGATAGGGGGTTGGGAACTTAGAGATGAGGAAGGGCAGAATCTGGTCCACAACGATGAATGCGATGGAGGCGTCTGCTTATAAATCTACTTGTCCCCCCTACGGCGAAAAGCAGGGGAACTGGCTGGCGTCGCCGCCGAACCATGCCATGACTGCACAGCGACGGCATCGTCTGCTCCCTCCCCTTGGCTTGGCCGGCCCCCCCTCTCCACGAAGCTCCTCGAACTGTAGATGGTTCAGCCACGTTGATCTCCAGCGCTGCATCCAGCAGCTCTCCGCAGGTTCACCCTTCTACCCCTTCGTCCCTGCTCCCGATAATCCTCGATTACCATCTCCCGCCTCTGTAATTTTTAATTGCTGGGTGATGAAACAGAAAACCTGATCGGCAAGCTCCCCGACGGCTCCAGAGTTGCCGGAAACAGGGAAACAGGGGTGGTCAGCCGGTGGCAAAAACCTGTCGGACGCTTCACAGGTGGGAGATGATGGCTTCTTGCTGAGATGGTGGCGGTTCTGGTGAGAATCAGACGGTCAACAGGATGCCCCCCCCCCCCGCCGCGGACAAGCTACCCGCCGGGTCCGCCGCCCCCCCCCCCCCGGACAAGCTCCCTGGACCCGCCGGTGCGCCGCCGCCGTCCCTCCCCCCGTTGCGGACAAGCTCCCCGCCCACCGGACCCCCGCTGCGGACAAGCTCCCCGCCCACCGGCGCGCTGCCGCCGTCCCCCCTCCCCCGCTGCGGACAACCCCGCCCACCTGCGCCGTCCCCCCCCCCCCGCTGCGGACAACCCCGCCCACCTGCGCGCCGCCGCCGTCCCCCCCCCCCCCGCTGCGGACAATCTCCCCGCCCACCTGCGCGCCGCCACCGTCCCCCCCCGGTGCGGACAAGCTCCCCACCCACCGGCGAGCTGCCGCCGTCGTCCCCCCCCCCGCTGCGGACAAGCTCCCCGCCCACCTGCGCGCCGCCGCCGTCCCCCCCCCCCCGCTGCGGACAATCTCCCCGCCCACCGGCGCGCCGCCGCCGCCCCCCCCCCCGCGCGAACAAGCTCCCGCGGGCGTCCGCCGGCACCCCCCCCCCCCCGCGGACAAGGTCCCGCCGGCGCGCCGCCCCCCACCCCCTCGCCGCGGACAAGGTCCCCGGACCTACCGGCGTCCGCCGCCGTCGACGATGAATCACGTACCTGATGGCGGGTCGCTGCCGATGGAGGCGCCTGGACGGGGTAGACGGAGATGCCGCGGGAGACGCCGGAGACGGAGCCGCTGGAGACAGAGATGCCGCGCGAGACGCTGGACGTGGGAGACGGGTGAGAGAAGACGTGCGTCCGCATCTCTCTTGAAAATAAAACAACTCGTTCCCTGTTTTATTTCCGAGAGAGTTATTAGGAATAGAACTCTTCGTTTCCAAAAAAAGGGGAGCGAAAAGAAGACGTGACCAAACACCTCTCTTTCCCCATTTTCAAATTTTAGGTAAAAAATAAGAAAAAAATTGCTACCAAACACCCTATAAAGAGCCTAGCATTGAGTTATTCCCACACACTGTCTTGGTTGAAATTTATTGTGGATTTCTGATTAAGACAAGCCAAGCATATAGCCATTCTCACATACAGCCTTAACTAGATTCATTGTTGATTTTTTTATCTTGTTTTCATGGCTGACCATGGCTTCTTGTCATCACATGGGAGTTGTTTTGTGACATTTTATCCTTTTTCTTCTTCTTTTTTTCCTCCTCCGGGTGGTGCACAGCAGGTGAGGTTGGGCCGCAGCCCCTTCTTCACCTCCTTGGTTTCTTCTTGTTCTTCTTGGCTTTCTCCACCTCTTCTCCTCATTTTCTAGGATGGCACTAGGGAAGGAAGCACTAGCAGGTGTAGCAAATGAAAGAGGCAGCAAATGGAGAAAGAGAGGAAGGCACAGGACCACCTCTTTCCCTTTTTTTGATGCAAACACCACAGCAGCAGCAAGAGAAAGCGCCAGCTGGTGCTGCAGCAAATGACAGGTGTTAAAGCTTCTTATTTTTGGTACCTTACCTTCTTTTCTTCTTCATCTTCTCCTGGGCACAGCAACCTGGGGTGTCCTTGATGGGCACCTTTTTTTTCCTTTTCTTCTTGGTATTTTCTGCTCCTTGGGAGCAACGTGTGGATGATCTGCAGCAGGAAGACAGAAAGAGGGCCTTGGCCCTCCCTTTCTTCTTCTTTTCGTCTTCCCTATGGTGCGTAGCAATAGCAGGATGAAGGCCGGGCCCCCTACTTCTTCTTCTCCTTGGAGTGCAGTAGCAGCTGCAGCAGAATAGAGATTCCCCCCCCCCTTTGTTTCTTCTTCTCCTTGGAGCGCAGTAGCAACCATAGCAGGATGGAGATGATGGAAGCTTATGCATCATACTCTTTAGAAGTTGAAACATAAAGAAGAAATAGAAGAGTACACTTTGAAGCACTATCTTTGACAATAACCATATCCTCCCCTCCGAAAGCACTCTACCTTTCCAACCTTATAATTTTCTTTCTATGCTTATGACCAAATTTGCTAGTAATATTGATTCCTAAAAGTTGGCATTTGTTAAAATTGGTCGTTAACCCTGACACTACCTCCAATAGGTGTAATATGATCAATAAGTTAAAATACTTAAGTCTGTTGTAGTGGAAAGGAGGATGGTATCATCACCAAACCAAGGATTCCGGAATCGGAATTCCAGGAATCGGCCGATTCCTAGGAAGGGAATCGATCCAAGAATCGGCCTAGACCGATTTTTTTTTAAATTTTTTTTATCGAAAAAAACAGAAAAAAATTCTTAAAAATAGGAAATGAGTTAGAAAAAAATTTAAAAATAAGATTAGCATTCATCCACAGGACCACATCGAATAATTACTAATGAACTCCACTTGAAGTTAAGTATAATTCCATTGATTCAAAAACTAATTAGTTGATACATCATGAAAATATAAAAAATAAGAATTTACATCATATCAATCTACTACCAATATCTAGGATATAGATATTGGTCTTCCTCCTCTCCCTGCTGCTGTCGATGCTCCTCCCTTGTGCTCAGTCTTGTATATTGTCTAGGACCATATCCATATGAAAATAATGCCGATGCCATGCTATCAAGGTCGTATGGATCGGACTGCGGGATGACCGGGATGTAAGCAGACTCTAGTGGAGCTAGTGGTGGTGGTGGAGGAATCCACTACTGGTGAGCCTCGCCAAATGTTGGATGATGTGGCTCCATAAGATAATGCTGCAGTGCCTGCTCATCCAGCGTGTAATACGGCTTTGGATGCCGTGAATCAGATGACCGGGCTGCTGCTAATGGCTGCATGACTGGTATGCAATCCTCGTCATCATCAACTGAGGAGTAAGAAGGAGCCTACGTGCTGTCATCTGGGCTCACAGGACGCCTGACCTCTAGCTTCCTTCTCTTCACCTCTTCAACCATCTCTGAAGTACCAGAACCCAAAGATTTATTTAACTTTGCAAATCTGCCCATTTTTCGTGCAGTCACTTTTGTTTTCGTTTTCCCTAGACTACGAATGGGCTGGGTAGCGGCGGCTGGGACTGGAGCTGGGGTTAAAGCTGTAGGTGGCTGCTCCATAGCTGCTGGGGCAGAAGAAGGCCCTACCTGAGCCTGAGAAGTAGGTGGAGGTGGAGCTGGAGCATCCTCCTTGGCTTCAACACCATCCAACTCTCCTTCAACCCATGCACGGTCATCGGGATCAAACTCAGCTGCATGATCCCTGGCTTCCCTCTCCTCTATCCAGGAGGCAAGTGCATGCTCCTCCTGAAATATCTGATCCATGTCCACCTCCTCAGGTGGTGGTGTGACGGAGGTATGCCTCTGCTCGTATAGACCACCTGCGAATCGTGCAAATCGCTCCTCACTAATCTTCTGTTGATCCTTGATATTCTTGATGCGCAGCCTTATATTGCAATGACAGAAGATCAGCTTCTCCAACCAGTCTGAGGTCAATATATTCCTCATTTTCGTATGTATCAGGTCGAATGTACTCCAGTTCCTCTCACAATGGGAGGAACTAGTGCTCTGGCTGAGTATCATGATATCGATGACAGCAAGTGGATTCCATCCACTCTTGGTGTTCACATGAACCCACCACTCAGCTGCAAGAAAAAAAAAAGAAAAGGTAAACAATTAGCCCATCATCTTCCATAACTTATATGAAAAGAAAATAAAATCTTCATCAAGCTATTAGTATACCAGGTGACACTTTGTCGCACGAATATTTCAGATCAGCATCTGAGTATACGCCGACCCTCATCTTATACTTCTGCATCTGAAAATTTTTTAAGAAAAATCATTAGTTGTCCAATAATTAGCTACTCCAAAGTATTGAATAAACTCTAACTTACTTCTATCTCACCCTCTATCCTGTCCTGCTGAGATCGGTAGAGACGCTGAATAACAGCTAGTGTACCCCGCATCACCTCGTTGTCGTTCACCGCATGTCCTCCATATTGGATGCGAGGGTTCAAAAAATATCCTGCAAGAATTTAATAGTTAACATTATGAATAAGACAATTATTGAATAAACTTAAAGTAGGTGAGCAAAAATATTTTTTGAACCTACTAACCTGCAGCATGGACATCGTGGTGCAAAGTCTTGTCCCATCGGTCATCTATGATTTTCTACCACTTTTTGTAACCTCTGGAATTTTTATCTTTTATTTACAATTTTGCTCAGTCCATGGAATCGTACAACATGCCCATCTGGTCCCTGTCATCTGAGTCTACCAACCTCAAGACAACTACCAGTGGCTCAATGATTGCCAAGTAGTAGGCAATCCTCTCCCAAAACCTCTTGTTAGTGATCTGCTTCTCAGACCTGACAAGAATTTCCAGCTGATCTTTCTTGTCATGCAGGTTGTCCACCATATAGTTATAATACTCCTCAAACTGTGTGAATCTAACCAATGCATGCATGTGCCGGTGTAAACTCTCCAATGCAATGAAATTCATAGCAAAACAAGTTGGACCAGGCCTAACAAGATCATGTCCTCCTGTGTGTGATCTCATAATATGTAGCAGACGGGGATGCGAATAAATAAATGATGTGATCGTCTGCGCCTGCCTGACAAGGGTGGATACACTCTCCTCCTTGCCTATATCCTCTAATATGAGATCAATAGAATGTGCCGCACAGGGCACCCAGAACATGTGCTTCCTCTTCTCCATCAACTTTCTCCCAGCCGCCTTATATGAAGGTTTGTTGTCAGTGACAACCTGAACCACATTGTCCTCCCCGATCTCCTCCACCACCGCATCCATCAGAGAAAAAAGGAAGTCGGCATTTTTTATCTTCCCAGAAGCGTCTACCGACTTCAAGAACGTGGTCCCCTCATAACAATACACCAAGAAGTTTATCATACTCCTCTTGGTGATACCTGTCCACCCGTCGCACATAATTGTGCAGCCCCTCTCCTTCCATACCAAGTTAAATCCATCCATCCACTCCTTCAACTCCTGGACCTCCTCATCCAGCCCAGCGCCGTATATATGTCTGCTGCCCGGGGCTTGCAAACCCAGTCCAGCCTCACCCACGGCATCCACCATCGTTTGAAAGTAGGGGCTGGTGGCTACATGTGCTAGGATGCCTACATCAAGTTAAAAAAATTTTGGATCAGGCAAAAATTAAGTTTAAGTAAATAAAACACACATAAATGCCAATTTAAAAGTGATACCTGCATGCAAAAACCACTTCACAATGTGGCAAACGGCTCTTTTTGCAGCCGTTCCTGTTGCCTTCACCCCTTTCATAACTTGTTTAATCCTCATCTACTCAGCACTCTGTTTCCTAAATAAATACTCATCACTCGGCGTAAATCGAGTACTGGTAGAAGTAGAACGGCAGTATGGCTCCTATCTCCTGGAGTCAGTCTCTCGGTCCCGGGTAGGGTGAGCCAATGCTGATCGGCCAAGAGCTAGGTCAACTCTAGACCTTGACCCTCCTACTCCCCTCTTCCTGTCCTCTTCCTTAGCAAATGCATGCTTGCTAGCGTGCCTAGCATGTCTAAGCTCGGAGTCTATAGACTCCTCCTCGCTCTCTGGCTCCGGCTCAACTGCTGCCTTCCCCTTGCCTTTCCCTTTCGAGGTTGGCAAATCGCGGTCCCTCCTCCTCTGGAGTAGCTCATCGTGCAACTCCTCCCTCTGCTCAATCCTAACAGCCTGTTGAGAGGCTCTACCTGTCATGTAGCCTCTCATCTCCTCACTCTTCTCCCTCGGCACCTTATCACATTTCTTTACATTTTCACCTGCTCCGGCAATATGTTGTTTCAGCCGGAACACCCCCCCCCCCCCGTTCATCTCTTTCCCACACCATTTGCAATGTACTCTCTTTCTGACCAGGTCTACCATGTGTTCATGTTCCCAACCCACGTCAGAAGGACGTGCTGGTGCTGCATCACCTTGATCGGTCATTGCTTAGACCTGCAAAAATTGTAAACAATGCACTAAAAATTATTAGATAACATAAAAATTGTTTTAGGCGCTGTTCGGGAAGCAGACAGTCCATCAAACATACTATTCGGTATGTTTAAAGGGTTACGTATTTCCCAGAAATGGTCGTAAATCAACGTATGGGGTATCCGGAATTTTTCCCGTACAAAGAACATCCAATCGATGTTCAAACAACTTGAGCGGAGTTGTTCGATCAAAAATCACCGAGTTTAACCATGCTCGGAGTCGTCGAAAATGCGTAAAAATAGGCGTACATGATATCCGGAATTTTTCCCATGCAAAGAACATCCAATCGAATAGTTCAGAACTTAAACGGACTTGTTCGGTCGGAAATCACCAAGTTTAACGATGCTCGACTCGTCGGAAATGCGTAAGAATGGACGTACGAAGTTTTTGGCAAAGAAATCTTACCAATAACCTTCTAAAGATCGAAGAAGATGTTGAATTGAGGCCGATCGGAGCTTGGATCGGCGGAATCCCTTGAAGAAGTAGCTTGGAATCACCGGAATCGCTGGAATAA
Source organism: Cryptocoryne crispatula var. balansae (assembly GCA_036172225.1). Taxonomy (NCBI): domain Eukaryota; kingdom Viridiplantae; phylum Streptophyta; class Magnoliopsida; order Alismatales; family Araceae; genus Cryptocoryne; species Cryptocoryne crispatula. The sequence goes on from CM069919.1 coordinate 22,916,482, forward strand.
CCGCCGGAATCGCTGGAATCGTCGGAATCGCTACTGGAAGCGCTGGAATCGCCCTGAAATCGGCGCACACAGCTATGATCGACGATGGAATCACCGGAATCCTCAATTCCGAGGTTCGGATCACCCTGGAATCGCCGGAATCGAGCTTTGCCGCCGCCTGGATTGCCGGAATCGACCGCGCTGGAATCGGTTCGATTCCTGGTCCAGAATCGAACCAGGAATCGAACCGGACCAGTAGACCGGTCTTCCGTGGAATCGGTCGGGATTGACCGATTCCACACAGAATTGCCGGAATCGGATCGATTCAGACCGATTCCGACCGATTCCACGGAATTCATGCTGGAATCGGTCCTTCCGCATGGAATCGGATCGGCATCCACCGATCCAATTCCGGAATCGGCCGATTCCGGACCGATTCCACCGATTCTGCAATCCAGGCACCAAACCATAGGTGAGTAACATGTTCTTCATTCTTATCCACTTTGACTCAAACTCAAACTCAAAACCTTAGACAACCCCATTGTCGAGTGCCATTGTCCTTCAAACGCAAACAAAGCCAACATGATCAGAGGTAGAAAGATAGTGAATGTGCACCTTCTCATACTGTTATGACAGAGAGATGAAAGGAGAAAGAGGTCCCACTGAACGTGCTAATTTGTGAAACCTCGATTTTAATTCTGTAAATTTTTTTTGTCCTGAACTACTTAGAAAAATAGGTGATATCCCATTATACTAACCAGTCCAGGTAATATGTGTAAAAATATAGAACCGAGTTATCAAGTTCTTTGAAATTTTGATAATTTTTGACCTCTTCCCATCGGATGGTGCAAATATCCGATGTTAATTACATCAAACAACGACTCGAAGACCCTTGATTAACCGTCATAGCAACCTATTTGGTAGAAAATGCACATCTACATAAAATAAATACACAATGGGTGATAGCCCCATGGGCTCTATGAGATGCAACCACATTGATTTAAGATGTGGTTGAGGTTGATTTTAATTTAGTTAGGATTTATTTTCAGATTTGATGTCTATTGTATGAGTTTGTTTTTATGTTTGAGTTTATGTTTGGTATGTGTTCAATTTGGATTTTTGATTTGATTGGAAATATTTTATCTCAATTTTGGGATTTAATGAGTAATTCAAAATTAAATTGATTTAAATGTTTCAGATATTTGGTATGATATATGTTGATTTAGTTATGTTTCAATTTTAACCTTGAATTGATTTGTTTTAAGTGTTAATTGGCTTATTTAAATTACGTTTTGATTTTTTTTCTGAGTTTCATTTAATTTTGTGATCTGTTTTTTTATGTTTAAGAGCTCCTTTGGAGGATTTTCAATACTTTGAATTTTTATTTAATTCCCTTTGAAATTATTTAATTATCACTTGCTTAGAAATTTTATTATTATAAATTAAGTAATTTTTAAATGAATTTCCAGATTGATTAAATCTGATTTTTGTGTATTTTTCATATTTGATGGAGCCATCTTCTAGATTAATTTTTGTTTTACTTATTTAATTTCTGGTTCGCATCTCATCCGGTCCATCGAGTTAACATTCGATGCCTTGTTTCAAACATCAAATCTGCGCTTGAGTCGTTCTTTTATATTTCATTTCATGTTAGAGTACATTAAGTCGGTATATGGGCCGAAGTCTAAAAATGGTGGTTTCCTTCCCCCGAGATGTATTTCCATAAAATCAAAGAAAAAATCAGTATTACAATAGTATGCTGACCCATCCTTGATTGAATGGAATTTACCATCAATATGGCTAAATTTTTTTGACTTGTCACACCGGGGGAAGGATCCGTCAACAACAGGAGCCACGTCTAGGATGCGACTTGTTGGGTTAGGCCCGGGTTAGCCATTCGAGGTGAAATGTCTAGTGGTGGACTAACTCCTTATATTAATTGACATTTTGCATTTCAGATTTTATTTAAGTTCATTTTTTATGTCCAAGGTCTATTGGACTGTTGTCATATCATTCACGACCGGCTGGTCGGCTTCATGTTCTTGTGGGCCCGGCTGATCCGGCTTGCATTTCCTTAAGCTTCTTTGGCATGTTTGCACCTTGAATTGCACTTTGTGCTTCCTGTTTTTGGGTAAGAAATTGAGGGCCCGCTTGAGTAGTCTCGGCCCATCCAATGAATTCCAAGGATCTTAGAGCGTCGACCCTCACCTTAAGTTCTAAAAAGGAAGAGAGGGAAATAGATCTTTGAATCTGTTTGAATGTCTGAAATAGGTCCTGTTTAGGGGGTCCCTTCATTGAACGAGGGGTGCACAAAGGGCTGTCTTCAGGGCTGTTTTAAAGACCAGATCTGGGGCTGTAACTAGGTCTGTTTGACCTGAAGTTGAAGTGACTTGCAGAGGCCAAAACAGGGTCTTAATGGGGGTCAGCGTAGGACTTGTTTAGGGAGTACTGTCGGGGATAGTCCATGACCTGTTTAGGGATCAATCGACCAGAAGAAATGGAAGCCATTAGGTGCTGTTTTGGGACTGCTCTGGGGGTCCATCTGTGGGATGTTTGGAGTCAACCGAGGGTCTGATTGAGGGACTCCCTGGACCTGATTTCAGAGCCTGTCTGGGACTGGATTTAGGGTCTGATTAAAGGTCAAGTAGGCTTAGGCAAATGGGCCAATTGGGGAGGGGGGACAGAACAAGACCAAACAGGGGTAAAATAAAGGACTGACTGGGGGATGGTTTAGGGGACTGGTCTGGGACGGACAGGGCATGATCTGATGTTCATTTTAGATGGCTCAGCAGGGGGACCTGTGTAAGGGAACTGTGAGCTACGAGAGACCTATTTTAAAGGGTCAGCCAGCCAGCCAGTTGCTGTACTGGTTTGGGTTCAACTTGGGCTTGAAAGGGAATCAACATGGGGTCACATTGGGGCTGATGAAGGGGTGAACAGGTGGGCCAAAAATGGGGGTCAAACACGTCTGAATAAAGAGTATTTTGGCTAAGAAAACAGAGGAATTTTGAAGGGGATTTAAAGGAGATAGAAGAAGAAAAGAGAGGGAATAGAAAGAGGAAGGAAAGGTGCAACCGATGAGGCCTTTTTCTTACCTTTTCTTCTTTTTCCTTCTTCCTTTCTTGGTGCGACAGCAGGGGACAGACCTTCCCCTTCTCCTCCTTGCCTTTTCTTCTTCTCTTCGACTCCTCCTTGGACTGCCAATGCTGGTACACAGCAACCTGGAAAGCTGGGACAGCTCCTCTTCTTCTCCTCTTTCTCTATTCTTTATCCTCAGAAGCTGGCAGCGGATGGAAGAGGGGCTTGTACGTACGTGATGCTTTTTTGACCTTAAAAGGCTACATTTACAAGAGAAGGGAGGCAAGCATCGTGGGAGGCATTGGGGTCAAGGGTTATTTCTATTAGGAGATAACATCACTTGGAGAAAGAATAAGAGTGATTTCCTATTTTCCCAATATTTTCATCACGAATTTCCCTTTTTTTCAGGTGGTGGACCCCATCTCAATAGTATCCAGCGTAAAGAGATTGATGTGGGAAGCTCCTGGATATTTTCTGAGATTCTTCTGGATTATCTCCGAATTTATGAAGTTTATCCATCAATTTTCTGGATTATCCAATAAGAAAATATCCACAAAAGGCAGTAAAAAGTATTTTATAGCTCAAAAAAATATGGAAATGCCAGAAAATATTCTAGTGCCTTAAAAATAATATTGGGTATAGAAAATTATTTTTACCTAATATTGGATTTCTATGGAGAGAGAAAATAATTTTTACAAAGTTTTTATAATAAAATTCTAAAAATAAAATTTTCCAAAAAACTGATTTTGGATATTTTATGTAAATTTTGAATGATTTTTTTTATGATAAACTGTATTTTTCCTTGAATTTTTGAATATTTATCTCTATTTTCGGAATAAAAATAAGATAAATATTATTTCTTGGAAAAGTGAGACCAATGGGCCAAGATATTCAAATTGGGCATGCATTGCAAGGAATTGAAATTTTATTAAGGAGAAGTCAATGAATAATTGAATTTCAATTGACTTTGGATACTTAATTGAGATGGAAGGAATATCTCAATTAAATAAAATAGATATTCTTTTTTTCCTTGTTAAAATTTTGGTGTCAACAGTTGGCATCCAGCTCCACTGAGAACTTCCCTTAAAGACGGAAAGGCATAATAAAAAGAGGGAAAAGAAAGTGTGCAACTTAAAACCTGTTCAATTAGTTGGGAACTGCTCTAGTCTAATTCATTGGCCGATTCAGTCAAGAAAGGAAAATGAACCGCCACTTTGTCATTGTAGATCACTAGAGCAGTCCCTGAGTAAGCATAGACCAATTCTAGACAATGGTTGGAATCAACCGGTGTCAAGTTAACAGGATCTCCCTGGACCTGGTGCTTAGCCGGGTCCGAAGAACCCAGATGGCTCCCCAATCTTCACCCTCTCTGCCTAATAAGAGCAACGGGTCGTCCGGTGGTAGAATCAGCTTCCGTAAGTGGTAAATTCCTGAAAACTTGCCCAAAACACCTGTACAACGTGGAAGGCGACTTGGCATGAGGGTCATTTTGGTTTTGAACCAGTCCAAGTTGCGGAAGGCGACTTGGTGTGAGGGTTCCAAAAGAAAGTGACCAATCCAAGTGCAAGGTGCAGCTTAGCATGAGGGTCGTTTTGGTTTTGAACCAGTCTAAGTTACGGAAGGTGACTTGGCGCGAGGGTTCCAAAAGAAAGTGGCCAATCCAAGTGCAAGGTGTAGCTTGGCATGAGGGTCGTTTTGGTTTTGAACCAGTCTAAGTTATGGAAGGCGACTTGGCGCGAGGGTTCCAAAAGAAAGTGGTCAATCCAAGTGCAAGGTGTAGCTTGGCATGAGGGTCGTTTTGGTTTTGAACCAGTCTAAGTTGCGGAAGGCGACTTGGCTCCAGGGTTCCAAAAGAAAGTGACCAATCCAAGTGCAAGGTGCAGCTTGGCATGAGGGTCGTTTTGTTTTGAACCAGTCCGAGTTGCAGAAGGTAAATCGGCACGAGGGTTCGAAAGGGGATGACCAATCCAAGCGCGGAAGGCGACTTGGCATGAGGATCCTTTTGTTTTGAACCAATCTGAGTTGCGGAAGGCAAATCGGCACAAGGGTTTGAAAGGGGATGACCAATCCAAGCGCGGAAGGCGACTTGGCATGAGAGTCATTTTATTTTGTACCAGTCCGAGTTATGGAAGGCAAATCGGAGCGAGGGTTCGAAAGGGGATGACCAATCCAAGTGCGGAAGGCAACTTGGCATGAGGGTCGTTTTTTTTGAACCAGTCCGAGTTGCGGAAGGAAAATCGGCGCGAGGGTTCGAAAGGGGATGACCAATCTAAGCGCGGAAGGTGACTTGGCGTGAGGGCCAACAAGGTTTCTTTTGTTTGTTTGTTTTCTTATCGGCCCAACTGCTCTCATAAAGAGTTTTTACCCAAGTCGACCCCCCTTTTGAATTTTGCTTGTGCATCTCTTTGCGGGGTTTTTACACAGCGGGGTCATCCGATTTTGCCCGAGGCATCCTTTCGGGTTTTCACCTCAGCTGGATTTTTTTATTTGATTTTTTTGACACTTTTGCCTTTGGTTTGCTGTTTATGCTTAGCAAACCAAGTCTGTCATTCATTTTTTTCATCATTTTTTTTTACATTTCACAGTTTCCGCCACCAGTGTCGTGGAACTCATGCTCGGGAGCATAGTATTTCTTGATGTGTTTGCCGTTGAGCAGCAAGAAAGGAACATCCCATTTGCTGTAGACAACTATGTAGGCGCCTCCTTCAAAAACCTGATGGATTACATAAGGACCCAACCAATTCGACAGGAATTTGTTTTTAGGTTGACCTGCCATGGCATCCTTTTGTTTTACCGTGACAAGGTCACCCTTCTGGAATGCTCTGTCCTTGACCTACTTGTCGTAGGCACGGGTCATCCTGGCTTGGTAGGCTTTGAGGTGTGTGTAGGCCTCAAGTCTACTCCCCTCCAGTCTTTCAAGCTCCATAAATCTTCTATGTGCTTCATCGGGCTCGTCAGTGGCGAGATAGTGATGAATAGCAACCCTGTAAGAGGCCAACTCTATCTCCACTAGGATAACAACTTCACTCCCATAGACTAGGGAAAAGGGGAACATCTCGTGGGGGTCTTGTACACTGTATGGTACGCCCACAATGCCTCCTTCATCTTCTCATCCCAGCTTCGCTTCTTTCCTCCGACCACTTTGACCAGGAGTTTGCACAATGTCTTGTTGAACACTTCTTCTAGGCCATTGGCCTGGGGATTGTAGACGGTGGATGTCCTCCAATCAATGCAAAATTTAGCCGCCATTTTATAGATCGTGTGATTCTTGAACGGGGTGCCATTGTCAGAGAGGATCCGACTAAGGACGCCATACCTGTAGATGATGTTCTACCTAACGAAGCATGACACGACTTCATCAGTGACTTCTCGAGCTGCAATGGCTTCGGCCCACCTAGAGAAGTAGTTTGTTGCTGCAAGGATAAATTTTCACCCTATAGAGGATGGCTTGAAGGGTCCGACTATGTCTATACCTCATTCGGCAAAAGGCCAGGTCGGGGTAGTTGGATGGAGTTGAGTGTGCGAACGTCGGGGAATAGACCCAAAAGCTTGAAACTGGTGACATGCTCGGGCAAATTTGTCACAATCGGCGAACATAGTTGGCCAAAAGTAACCTTTAAGCTTGATGGCGATCTTCATTTTGGGTCCTGGATGGTGGGCACCGCATAGACCATTGTGGACCTCCCTCATGATCTAGATGACTTTCTGTTTGGAGACACACCTGGCTAAAACTGCTCTTTTCTTCTCTGGCATCATCTGGTACAACTCCCCACTAATGATTTGGTAAGAAATTGCTCTTCTCTTCATCTACAACCGATGGGCGCGTTCTTCTGACACAATACCATTTTTGAAGTCGATGATCAGCTAGCGCCAATCTGGCTCAAAGGGCCCTTTATCGTCTTTAATGGTGTTTGCTTCTAAAATAGCTTCTTTGTCTTTGGGCTGCTCCCGCTCAGGTAGAAGGCGCCTATGCTTCACAACAATCTCAAGCCTACCTTTACGGCCTGTTTATTTACAGTATCAAGCACCTGTATGGATATCAGTTTTAAAACTGATATTGATACTTAGTATCAATGGGTGTTTGGATACCAATATTAATTTTAAAATTAATAGTTAAAAAAATATCATTTTTAATACAGGTGAAGACCTGAATTAAAAGTGATACAGACGCCTCCAGCAGAGAGGAGCCGGAGCCGGAGCCCCCCCCCCCCCGCGGCTGCGGATAGAGCCCCGCCGGAGTCCCCCGTCGCCCCCCGCGGACCCCCCTCCCCCCGCGGAGTCCCCCGTCGCCCCCCGCTGCGGAGAGAACCCCCCCCCCCCCGCAGCGCCGGAGTTCCCCCCGTCGCTACCTCCCCCCCCCCCCCGGCGGCTGCGGAGTGTTGGTATTGTATTATCAAATATCTAATATCAATTTTAATATTGATATAACATTACCAAACATTTAAAAAAACTTAATACTATCACTTTTGATATTGATATTACATCTTCTTAGAATATCAATATCAAAATTGGTATTGTATCAATTTTGATACTCTAACCAAACAGGCCATTAGGTGGTAGCTTGATGGCAGAGGCCAGTTTGGCCAGTGCATCGGCTTGGGAATTTTGCCCTCGCCGAACGTGTTCTATGCTGAAGAGATAGAACTCCTGTGACAAGTGGGTGGCCTTCGTGTGGTATGGCACTAGCTCCGGCTTGCGGACTTCAAAGATGCCCAGCATCTGTCGAATGACTAGCATGGAGTCCCCGAACACTTGTATGCATTGTATGCCCATCTATAGGGCAACCTGGAGACCGACGACAAGCGCCTCATACTCGGCTTCATTGTTGGTGTAGATTCCCGTAAGGGAGCATGATTCATGGAGAACCCTACCATCAGGGCTGAGAAGCACGATTCCCGCACCTGCCCTGCTTTTGGTTTTCCCAAACATTTTCTTTTCAGTTCTGGCCGCCCCGTCGAAGAAAAGCTACCAAGGCTTGATATGAACATGATGGACTTCTCGTGCCGAGTCGTGTAGCGTCTCCTCGTCCCGGAGTTGGAAGTTGAGAGGAGACTCGGCTGGAATGGGATGAGCTGCCAAAAAAATCAGACATGCATTGGCCTTTGATCACCCGGCAAGGGACATACTTGATGTCGTACTCCATGAGCATGAGTGCCCACTTCCCCAGTAGCCCGGTTGGCACGCGTTGCTTCAGCAAATGCTTCAGAGGGTCAACCTTGGATATGAGGTTAATCTCGTGTGCTAGCAAATAATGCCTCAGCTTCTTAGTGGCAAAAACGAGGGCCAAACATGTCTTCTCCATAGGAGAGTATTTATGCTCTAGCCCAACCAGTCTTCTACTCAAGTAGTACAAGGGCTGCTCTTTCCCCTCACTATTCTTTTGGGCGAACATTGCCCACAGAGAGTCTTTCATTGCCGTGACAAAGAATCAATGGCTGGCCTTGAACTGTTGCCCCCAGCACAGGAGGGTTGAAAAGATACTGCTTCAAGTCGTCAAGGACAGCTTGACACTCATCATCCCATCGGAATGGGGCTCCTTTCTTTGCGAGTCTGGAGAAGGGCTGACATCTCCCAGACAGATTGACGATGAAGTGCCAAATATAAGCCAATTTCCCCTGTAGGGATCTCAGCTCTTTTATGTTTCGGGGAGGAGGCAAACTATGGATTGCTTCGATCTTCTCCGGATCGATTTCGATTCCCCTAGAGCGGACTATGAAGCCCAGGAACTTACCACTGGACACGCCGAAGGCACATTTCATTGGATTCATTTTCAAGTTGTACTGTTGAAGTCTCTCGAAGACCTTCCTCAAGTGGAATAAATGGTCCTGGTGAGACTTAGTTTTGACTACCAAGTCGTCGACATAACATTCTACCATGTTGTGAAGCATAGTGTCAAAAATCTTCGTCATCGCCCTCTGGTAGGTGTCACCTACATTCTTCAAGCCGAAAGGAATTCTCTTGTAGTTGAAGATTCTCTTGGGCGTTCGGAAGGCCGTGAAAGCCTTGTCTTGGGCAAACATCAAAATTTGATTATAACTCGATGATCCATCCATGAAGGACAGAGCTTCATGCCCCATGGTTATGTCAACCATGTTCTTGGGGATTGGCAAGGGGAAGTCATCCTTAGGGCCTCCTGAAGTTCCTGACTGAGAGAGAGGGCCTCCCAGACACTGATGCATATTGGAAGACGTCTGATCTTCGCTAGTAGCTTGTCATCCACCTTCCGCTTGGCCTCCGATAATGACGGGAGCGGAGTGGAGTGAGGTAGATCTACTGTGACAAAGAGCTGCGAAGGGCTTGGGCCCTCGTCTTCATCTTGAGGCGGTACCGGCTGCGGTTGGCTCTGTTGTGCTTCCACCTGGGCTTCAGTGTCTTTCTGGGCGTCGGCCTGCACAGTGGGCGGCACGGTGCTGGTGCTGGGGAGATCCCGGATGTTGACCGAGTTACCCCTTGTTGGTTGCTGGCGCGGAAGCTGCTTGACAATGGGAGTGGGTACGGGACCAGGCTCCTCATCTCTGAGATAGAACGACTCGGCCAGGGTTAGATTTTTGCCCCACTCGCTGGCACTGGTTTTTCTTGCTTTCCTTCTTTCGGTAGACAAGCTCAGCTCGCGGGTCTGGCCTCGAAGGGCGCTAGTTGTTGTAGGAGCCCGGGGTAGCGAAGTTCACCATATTACAGGAGAACACTTGGAAGTGGTTCCTAAGTGTCTCCATGTCGGGCTCGTATTCTTCTGATCCCCATAACTCAAAAACTTGGGCTTCTGCGGCCCCGTCACCAGTGGTGACTCTCTGCTCAAGAATGCTGAGGTGGTGAGTGAGGTTATGGTATCTGACCCACTCTGATTAGAAAGCAAATTTCATCGGTGTTGGGAGGCCCATGGGTTGCTTTGGGGCACATCCCTCCAATCGGCTTCTCATTCTTTGTAGCTTCTAGCAAGGAGTTAGCCTCTGCCCTGATGCCCTGGCAACTCTCCCCGTCTGCAGTCGGAGTCGTATCTTAACCTCGATGTTCATTTGGATTAGCTCCTGGGGGAGCCTCTCGTAACAAGAAAAATAACTGGCCTAGAGGGTCTGTGAGAGACACCTCCAGCTCTAGTCTTCTTGGTGGTCTTAGCCTCCGGGGTTACATTGACAACGTAGGAGTAGTGGGCCGGTTCTATCCTGACATGAGGTCGTGGCGGGTAGACCAGATAGCAGCCTATTCTCAAGACTCTGCCTCTGATCAATTCCTCCAAGCTCTTCTTTGCCGCACGGCAATCTTCGATGGCATGGGAGTGGGTATGGTGATACCCACACCCTTCCCTAGGGAAGGACATAATATGGTATTCTCTCCCTGGGCATGGCTCGATCAGAGCTTCTCTAGCAGCCTTCTCAAACAGTTGCCGAGTCATCAGCTGAGGGAAGGAGTAACGTGTGTAGGTGTGGTACCTTCGACGCTTCCTCTGGGGAGGTCCGGGTGGATGTCTCTCTGACACTACATGGGAGTAATCAGAGGAGGCTTCAGGCTTAGTGCCAAACTCGCTGTCCTCACCTCGATTGTTGTATGGATTGGTGGGTTGCTCAACTGTTTGCCATGACCCTGTGGCTGATGGTTCAGAAGGCCATGGCTGCTGCTGCAGCTGGCGACTTCTTCAAATGTGATCTCACCCGTCATGATTTCGATGAGATTAGCTAAAGTCGTTGTAATGTTGGCCTTCAAACGGGCACACCTGGCCCGAAAGCTTTCTAGCATGGCGGAGATGTTGGAGGCGACATGGAACACTGTGGCCGGTGCTACTGCTTTGATAGAAATGTATGCCCTACAAGCCAATCATATATGATATGATTCGACATTTCTAGGAATATCTCATTCAATTAAATAGGCAAAACTTTTTTACTAGCTTTTATTAGAAGCATATATCGTAATGAAGTCCTTAATCACATGCAATGATGATTGAATCATGATGAGATCATAATAATGAGATCGATCATCTAGAGGTATGTGATCTAAATATTCCTAGTCATAGGATCCTTGAGACGGGACATCAAGAATTCGGATAGACTAGTGTGTGTGATGTCTTCTCATATGATGAGAATGACTGATCTCATTGGTCATCAGTGTGGGGGCACTAAGATACACACACAGGTACTCATTAGTGGAATGAGTTCACTGAACTGACCAATTTAGGAAAACCTGATCGGTATCTTACCGAACTGTCTATCAGGTTATTCTTACATCTCAATAGCACGGTTGGATCTTTGACCTGAGTCGCCAAAGATGTCTTGCCAGGCGTACTATGTACTTTGACTATTGACTGATGGATCACTTAGTATTGTGGTCCTATATAGTTAATGGATTGGGTATATGGGAAACCTGGTGGAGGCAAATGAGCGGACAATAGGGAACCGTTCACTCTCGGTAGGAGAGAGAGAATGTCCTATGGATAGTACTGTAAATCATTGGCCAAGGTAGATAGGATAATTGGAAAAGGATTTTTCCAGTTGATCCATTCCTAAGTACAAGATTTCATAGAGTTGGAATACTTAGGGGTTGACAGTCCGTGCCGAACCCCTGACCGACCGGGACATTGTATGAACGAGGATTTAAATCCGTGTGGTAATTGATGATGGAAAGGCTCAATGGATGTTATTTAACTCTCCAAAGTCATTTGAGATCATAGGATGTGGCTTGTACCCTTTATGATCAGAATGCCGTAAAAATTGTTATCGGATAACAGTTTTGATTTAATTTAAAGGAATTATTCTTTTAAATTAATTAAGGCTTCAACTAAATTGACTATCGGGCCTAGTGGGTCACACACAATAGATCTGGTCAATAAGATGAGGGCATGGACACAATTTTATAGAAGTTTTGGATTTTTGTGAAAAAAATCCATCTTCTATGTATAAATGGCTTATGAAGCCAAACCCTAACAAGCCATAGGGCTGGAGCATGTCCCAAGCATCCTCTCTTCCTCCTCTCTCCTCTAGGATCTCCCATGGTCAAGCTTGGATCTGGAAGGTTTCTGGAGGCCCGAAGGAAGGGAGAACTCGTTTATTGAAGCAGATCGTGTGGATACCGCTAGAGACCAGACACTTGAACGGTTTTCAGCAAGGAGGAATGTCCTCTCTTCATCCATGGTGAGGGATTTTAGAAATCACATGAGGTACTCTCGTTCTACTTCATATTCGGTTTCCGGTTTTACTCGTTCGGCATCGATCAAGGCAAAGATCATGGTTTTATGGAATCAAAATTTTTCCGTTGTCATGTATTGATTCCTTACATGGTTCACGCTGTAGGTGCATCCTGCATAGGCATGGTTGTTGCATACACCGCGGCTGGGGCCTTACTGGCTGAGCTCGCACTGGATGAGGGTGCGCCGACTTGGGGCACAAAGGCCCAAGGGCATGATGGTGGTGCACAATGTTGACAGCGAAGTTTACCTGTTGACGAGCACCCTAATGCGGCTGGGGCGGTTGAACTAGACGATTGCCCAAGTTGAAGACCTTGTCTTGTATCATCTTCTCCACCAGGTCCTTGAACTGGTAGTAGTCCTCGATGACATGCCCCAACAGTCGGTTGTAGGGGTAGTAGTTGGCCTCATGGCTCCTCTTGGCGTCGTCAGGGCGCCGGCTAGCAGGCAGGCTGATGAGGTCATTCTACACGCAGACCTCGAAGAGCTTGCGTGTGTAATCTCGCGTAAAAGAGTAAGGCTTCTAGGTGCGCTCCTCCCACGTTGGTCTTGGAGTAATGTTGGTAGGCTTCCAAGGAGGGGGCGCTGTGGCGGCTCTCTCACTTCCCCTGTTAACATTCTTGGAAGGTAAGACAACATCAATGGTGTTTACCTCTCTTGAAGCCGGTTGTTTGTCCTTGGATGGCCTCGGGCGGGCGCTAGCGGTCGACGGATGGCTGTAGTAGAAATGCTCGATGTCGGCCACCGTGATGTTGACGTCGTCGAAGGTCTGGATCTTGGTACCCAGCACCTTTTTCTAGATGTCGGGCCGAAGCCCTCTCTTGCACAGAGCCATCGCCTCCTCAGTAAGGGGTGGGTTGGCACACTTCATGCAGATGTCGCGCCATCGCCGGATATAGTCAACAGCGGTTTCATTGCGCCCCTGAGTCATCGTGGTGAGCTCGACCAAGGTGTGTGGACGCTCAGAGAAGCTGAACCTCTCCATGAACTTCCGCCATATCAGCCCAGTTGGCGATGGAGTTCGGCTTCAGCTTTGAGTACCACTCGAAAGCGGTTCCAGTAAGGGTGGTGGCGAAATACTTCAGAAGATATGATCGTTGTAAGCCAAATCTCCCATGTGGGTGAAGTACAATGTCAAATGTTCTCTCGGTGACCCACGCCCATCGAACTTGGAGCACTTCGGAATCTTGGAAACGTCTTGCGGGAGCTAGACGTACTGATGATGTAGCGGGTAAGGGACCTAGTAAAGGCCCATGACATTGTGCCCCTCGTCATGCTGAGCGAGACGCGTGGCAATCAGCTGATCAATAATGGCCTGCTGAGCTGGGTCCAAAGGTTCCTATTGAGGTGGTGGGGGAGGCTGATAGCGTCGTCTCTCGAAGGTGTCATCATTGGTTGGCAGTCTTGAGACCGATGATTGGGGCATGACCGGGAGCAGCGGTAGTAATGGTGTATCCACTTGAGCCAAATGAGGGTCCCTAGATGCCTCATCTTCTTCTAGTTCATAAACCTGTTGGGGGCGTAAGAATCCAGTGTTGGCTATAAGAGCCCTCAGCCACTGGTTTTCTCTATGTAGATCTTCGACTGTAGGCATGGGAGGCGCGTCATCTGGCTGTTCCTGGTGAACAGGCTCATTATCAGTTTTCTGGGCCCTCTCAATGGCTGCGGCCGATTCTTGGGTTGTATCGGTGTGGGTCCGGGGTTTTGCTCGGATGGCAGTCCGAGATGCCTCAGGCACGTCCTCAGGCAAGTTGCCCTTTGACGTGACAAGGCAAACAAAGGTCCGTTGTGTCGGAACACCATTGATAAGAACATACCCCACGGGAGGTGGGGCCTTCAATACAGTGCTGGCCTAGTGCCGGTAGTTTTTGTCAAATCTTCCGGGGCAATTCCCCCATTCCCTGTTCTGGGAAGAATACGCCCCCTGCTCGGAGGGCAGAGGGAGGAGTCCATCTTGGATTGGTCGGGCGAACCCGAGTGGCAGAGTTGGCGGGGCCAGGCTGTGTCCCCGATTGATAGGGGGATGTGGGAAACCACACTTCTCAGCATACTGGGGTGCCACTAGAGACTCCCCCATAATGGCTGGGACACGGTGTCCCTGAGCCGGACGAGCGGTCCCAATGTAGGAGCGTACGCCATGAATGTTTGGGCGAACAACTCGCCATTCCTTTCTTGGTGGAGTCACAAGGTGACACGGTATCTGGTTCCTTATACGGGGGAGATGCCCCCCGTGCTTGAGGCTAGCTGGAGTCAGGCTGGCACCAGAAGGTCTCCCTCTTTCGCAGACGGTCAGAGGCCTAACGGCAAGTGGTAGGTCCTCGACTCGGTCGTTTTTCCTGAGCATGGTTAATGCCAAAAATTTGTTATGAAGCGGCAGCGCCCTAAGTGATGATGTCGGCAGCGTGTTTTTTTTTGAAGACAGCCAGGGTCTTGACGACGTTGGCCGGTCGCTTGAAGTTCCAGCAGCATTTGAGATTTCTGACGTCGGGGGCACGGCAGGAAACATAGCGGCGTCGGGCCTTCCTGACAGTGGTCGGCCCGGGCGCGGGACCCACAACGAGGGTGCCCCCACTCGGAACCAGAAGTTGTGCCGGCGGCGACGGCAATGGTAGTGGTGCCTCAATCAGTGGAACGATAGCAAGCTTGACCGCTTCCTGATCCGTTGCCAGCACCTGGAGTAGTGGATGCATGTCCTCGAGATCCGCAATCAACTTCTCTGGCATTGCCCCGAGCTGGTCGGGGTACAGGACCATCTTTGAGAAGCATCCGAAGGCGGTGGAGGGCATGACGGAGCAAACACATCGCTGTTCAACGTAGGCTCGGGAAAAGTGAACTCCGCTGTTGATTTCCATGAGTTCTATTGAAAACAAAAACAACTCGATCAAATGCAGAGTGTTTTTTTTTATTTTCTTTGGATTAAAGATAGTGGACATGCACATCTCCAGATTGCCACGACGGAAAGATGAAAGGAAAGAAGGATCCCACCGGGCGTGCCATTTGTGTGAACTTCTCTTTTACGCGTCTGTTCCTTAGAAAGAAAGACATCTCCGGACTTATCTAGGAAAATAGATGATACCTAAAATATTAGGTAGTCCAGTGATAGTTTAAAAAAATATAAGAACTGAGGTTCGGGTTCTTTGAAATTTTGATTTTTTACCCTTTTCTGCTGGATGGTGCGAGTATCTGGCATTACCTTACATCGAGCAACGGCTCGAATGCCTTTGATTAACCGTCGTGGCAACCTGTTTTCGAAGATATGCACATCCACAGAAAATAAGGAACTCAAAAGGGCAGCGGCCGTTTGGGTCCTATGAGATGCAAACCGATTTGGTTCGGGTTTGTTTTATTTGTTTGTTGATTGACTTGAAAGTCGATTGTGTTGATTTTGGATTTTTGAATCAATTTGTTTGATTGGTTTGTTTTGTTGTTTGTTTGTTGTTTGTTTTGTTTGGATTTGGCTTTTGATTTTGATTTGAGTTTGATTGACCCAAGTTGTTTTGGTTTCTTTTTTGATGTGCTTATAGTATATTAAGCATGTTTGGGATTTTTTTATTTGGTCGGTTTTCTGAATTTTCAGATTCTAGATTTTCTGGTTTTGAGTTAATTTTGATCTACTTTGGGTGTTCAAAGTTAGTTAGCATGTGCTGTTCACAGATTGTCTGAAATTTCTTGTGCTTACAGATGGATCTTTGAGCATTTTCTCTTTGTTGTGGTTTGGGTTTTTTTTATTGAATTGGGGTTGTCTTAAATTAGGTTCCAGATTTGCTTTGTTTGCTTTAAATCTGATCCTCACTGGTATTCACCCGGACCCAAGAGGGAATCCCATCTTGGGCTGAAATGGGCCACATCAGGCTTGCACAAGGGAGGCATTTCAACCAAGACAGATTTCAGTTTTTTTTTTTGAGGCCAGCAGAGGGAAGTCTAGGTGGGCTCAAATGGGCCGAGATGGACCTGAATATAGGCTGGATGGGGGGTCTATTTGGGGACCTGTTCTAGGATACATGCAAATGGCCTGCAAGTGGCTGAAAAATGGGCTGCCGAGAGACCTGTTTTGGGCCGACTTTGGGCTTGTTTTGGGAAGTGTTTAGTTAAGCCACAAGGGGGGCCGCTGGGTTGGCCTGAATAGGGACCAGTTATGGGCTTGTACAGAGACCCGCAAAGGTGCCTGCGGGTGTGCTAGAACCTGGTCACAAGGGGACCGGTTATGGGATCTGGACAGGCTAAAAAATAGCAGCTTCGGACCTGGGTAGAGGGTCCATCCAGGTGGCTGCAAGTGGGCAGAGATGTAGCTGCTCAGGGAGGAACGTGACCTGTGTAAGGGTCTGAAAGCATGGCAGAACAGTCCCATTTCAGAACCTGATTTTGTTTTTTTATTTCCAGATTGCTTGAAGCTGGTTTGTTTGTTTTAGGATTATTTCAATTATGATTTTCTATTTTGACTTTCAGATTTTTATTTTTTTGTTTTGGTATGGGATTTTCAGATTTGGTTTAAAGTGGTTTTATTTTGGTTTGGCGGTTTGCATCGCATCTGACCCATCGGGCTACTATTGGGTGCCCAGTTTCATGCACCAATGTAGACATCAAATTTTCATTTCATTGAAGAAAGGGGTACATCAGTGTACAATATGGTCAATCCTTCCCCCAATATAGGTTTTCCACTACTTTAGAAAATTTTGGCATCACGACGGCATGCCAATCATTTTCCAACTTAGTGAAATTTACCCATCCAAAATGACCAGCTTTTACTTTGCCAAATTAGGGGAAGGATTGACGGCTACGGGAACTTGCCCACGCCCCCATCCGGATCGACGGCTATGAGAACATGCCCGCACCCCCATCCAAGGTGGAGTTCCCCGCTAGGGGTGAAGCTCCTTAATTTAGATGTTGCTTTCGCTTTCTGATTTTTATTTGTTATTTTTTTTAAGTCCATCTAGGCCGGTTCAAGTTTCATCGGCGTTCTTAGCCGGCCTTCAGTCTTAATAGGCTCAACGGGCCTGTTTTGAATTGCTTCAGGCCGAAAGGGCCTGCTGGAAAGTCTGCTGCCTTGTTGGAGTTTCTTGATGGAACCGGCTTGGAAGGCCACCCAACTATGCCCTTGGCCCGTCGTGCAGTTTCCAAGGGGTGCCGGGCCGTCACCTTCAAGCCGGTCTGCCATCAAACTGCTGCCCTCTGCTTTTGACTTGTTTATGCAGCACTTGTTTTGGGGCACCTCTTCTTTGTTGTGTCGGCATGAGATGTGAGCCAAAAGAGGGCTGAAAATGACCTGTTTAACTGCCTTCAGATGGGCTGGATTGGGTGCCGGATTTGGGCTGAAGATGGACCTGGATTACGATCTGTTTAAGGCTCCTGCAAGTGGGGGTTTCAGCTGAGCCAAGTGGGCCTGCAGGTGGGCTGTTTTGATGGCTGACAAATGGGCCAAGCGTGGACTAGGCATGGGCTGTCCAGTGGCCTGTTTTGGGGCTGTTTGGGACTGTGCAAAGGTCGGGCTGTTTTAGGACCTGTTTAGGGACTGCTCAAAGGGCATGAAAATAAGGGGGGCTTGAGGATCCGCCCGGAGTAGACTTGGCCCGTCGTGCGATCTCCAAGAATCTCCAGGTCATCCACCCTCACCTAGGGCTCTAATGGATGCCATGAAGGGGCTGGAAGGGGAATCAAGGATGACCACAAAGGGACTGAATAGGTCTTGTTCGGAGCATCTTTTTATGGGCTGAACAGAGACTGTATATGGGGGTCGAACTGGGCATTGTTTTGAGCCTGAATGGCTGGCCGAGGGGGCTTCCAACAAAAGGGACTGAGACCCTGCCATGTGTGGGTCGGGTTGGACCATAGAGAGGGCTGAGCCGAGGAAGAGAAAAAGACCAAAGGGGTGCCCTTAGAGGGCTACGTATTTATAGAATATTGACCCACATGTTCTTCTCCTTCTTCTCTTCTTCTGGCCGCAGGTAGAGACCTGCAACGGGCGCACAAAGGATGCAGCAAAGGGCAGCAACAGCAACATGGGCAGGGCGCAGGCAGCAGGAGCAGGGCGCAATCCGGCAGCCTCCCGACGTCTGAAGCAGCTCCCCCTTCTCCCTGGCGCGCCCCCTCTTCTTATAGAGAATGGAGGGGAGGTGAAGAGGCAGCAGGTTGTGCATGTACGCAGGCCTCTTGGCCTCCCCTGGGAGGTTACTCCATTGAATCCCATTAAATCCTGCTTAATTGGCTGGCCGTCTCTTCATCTTCCCCCTCCTTCAACTGACTGATGGGAGGCTGAGGGCAGCATGGTGCGCATGATGATGTTGAGATGGTAGGTGACCTGTTCACACTAGGCAACAGGCCTTGAAGATGGGACACGGTCTGGCCACAAAATGGGCCTGAATTGGGCCAGCAAGAGGTTGCGGCCCAGTCCTTGCTATGGGCTGGTCAGGGCTAGAAATGGGCTGCCAATTGAGCCCGAAAATTGACTGAATTGTGGGCCTTCCGGCCTGCCCTTACTGGTCCATTCATTTCTTCCCTTTTTTTTTCTTGAAAAAAATGTACACCAAACAATCTCAGTATTCATTTCCTTTTAATTGCAGAAGTTAGTAGTGAAAGCTGTTTCTCTTGTTGTTGCTCGGGATGGTGCGTGTGGACAGGTTTCTGTAGGCAAGACAATAACATGAAACTTCGAGAAATTATGTGGCTCCCTGGTCCATCTTTTCTCATGAAAATGAAAATGTCACGCTGCCTTTCTGCAGTTAGAAAATGCCAGTCCTTCGAAGTACCCATGAGCACTTGATTTTTCTGAAGCACCTTCCATGGCCCGTTCAGTCGAGGGACTACACATTTTCATTCTGGAAGGTGATCGTTCCCGCTCCACGTTCAATTTAACCACTCTGGCGCGGAGCATGTCGAACTCATCATCAGCGTTGCTGCACTTCCATGTTGACCCATGTACAGGATAGCAAGTCAAGTAGTAAGTCTGAGAGGAAGACATGAGAATGAGATCGGCGATATGCTGGTGAAGAGAGATCTTTGGCTTGTATGAGTTGGGGACCGGAACAAGTTTGTATGGGAAATAAAATATTTTTTTAATAATTATATTTGAATTATTATACAGCGATTCTGAAATTATATGAACACCAACCTTTCTCAGAATTGGAATTAGGTGATTCTGCAACCACTGATCATCAGTGACAGCCCTGTCTTGAGTTCATTATAAGTAAGTAGGAAAACCATCCTGGAGGATAACTTACCCTATACACCTTAAAATGATTTATATCAAATATCAAATACAAATATAGTCTTATCAACTATCAAGTAGAAGTCAGTCAAATGATTACCTGAGAGATTTTCGTGGATAAGAAATTTGACGTTGCCTTGCTCTATCCAAATAACAAAGCAAGAAAACTTAGTCTTACACTGCCCATCACTTTGGGGATACATGACTTTAGGATGCCCACCAAAGTTGGGACGAAACTACCGAGAGGAAACTAACAAAGCTGAGAAAAAATAGCAATATATAGCTTCATTTCCTCAGTGGTCCTCATCATCAGTGAGGCTGCAAGTAACTTAACCCCAAATAAGGTTGTTCACTGTTCCGTTCAACCCGAAAAATTAAACCAAATCAATAATTTAATTTAATTTGATTTGAACTACCGATCGATTTGATTTAATTTCTAAGACTCTTCAAACCAAACTAAACCAGTAAACTAAATAACCCGAATTAAATTAAATATTTTAATTTAAGTTATATATAAGATAATATTTATGTATCTTATCTTTAAAAATAAATTTGTTTCAAAAATTATTAAGGCAAAATTGATGTAATGTATAAACATATAAGCAAGATTTTAATAAAATATGATTTAAAACAAACAAAACACAATTATATATTGATATATCTACCATACTTTAATAAAATATGGTTTGAACCGAATCGAACTGAACCAAATTGAATTAATTTGATTTGGTTTGATTTGATTTGGAAAATAGTTTGGTTTGGTTTGGTTTGACAAAAAAATACTCAAAAATCAAATCCAACTACACCATGAACACCCCCCCTAGCCCCAAGTGACAGGGCTAAGGGTGTATACACAGTGGAAACCTGGTGGGAGGGGGGCGTCGTTTTTTTAAAAGAAAACTTTATCCACGTCTGCTTTCGACCTTACATTTTGAAGAAACCAAAATAAAACTGCAAATCACTCATCAGGCAGGTCAGAATGACGACTTGCCAAGATTACATACAAAAGAGGTTAAAGCACCCCTGCAGTCCTGGTTCCGTTCTTGGGGTTAAAGCACTCTTCAGCCGATTAAGCAGTAGCCCCCACGAACTGGATTGACCTATAAATCAGTCAAAGTGGTCATAAGCTGCAGAAGGGTTGTTCTGGTCGCACTGAGCCCTCCATGCATTCCCACCATCTGAAGAGCTACAAGCTTGGTTGGGGAGGATGTTGTTCCCTCCGAGGTCGCCATCCAAGCTCATCTGCTGTACTTCCTGGGGCGATAATATTCTAATGCAGCGGACACAATTCACAAATTCCCTGAAAATTTTTGAACAGATAAGAACCCACAAGCATGCGCCTCCCCACTCTCCACTGATACCAACAAGGTTATTGATTTCACCTATTGATACAATAGCTTCTTCCCTGCTACATAATTCAGCCGATCTGAATTGGGATTAATCGATTATCAAATAAGATCAGCCGATGGCGATACAATTTTCACCCAGAGGGGTGATTCGAGATAAAAATGACAGAATCGACAGGGATCAGAATCAGAATGATTTGTTTTTTATAAAAAGAATCAGAACGAATCAGTTGGAATCAGGATCAAAATCAGGATTTTTTTCAAAAATTTTTTAAACATTTCTGATTCTGGATCGGGATTCCTCTTGGCGGAACAGCCGAAATCATGGGTTTTGATCCAATCTTGATTGAAACCCACTAATCCGGGCACTGACTTTGATCCATTGATCATTGATGAGAGCACTTTTGAAAGAAAATGCATCTAAACTAAACGTTTCATTCATCACTCTTCGTTCTGGAACTTGAATGGAAAAGCAGCTACTCTAAGCTTGACATTTTCGGAAGTTAAAATACTCAAAGAATGTTAGGCGGATGAGAGCAATCATTGTACCATATTCCTATGCATCTGTGCAAAAAAAAAAGTCTAGGCCTTCTACAACTAATGGAAGTCCGATAAAAACGCATAGCATCATTAAAAAATTTCACTCCTGTTTCACCTATGAGTCTTTTGGTTTAATGTCAATTCTTTTTTTATCTTTTTCTCCTAATTGCATAAGCATCAATACCTAAAGAATACAGGGTTTCATTTCTACTTACTCCCAGGGATCGTCACCAACGAGTAGGACATCCTTCTCGTGATCCACATATACCAGCTTCCACCCAATCCTCTGCCTATCCTCAAGCTGCCCCTCTATGCTGAACATTCTGGCAAGGTCCTGCTTAAGCTCATCATATCCTGTATAGCGGGTTATGTCAATTGATCTGCCAACAGCCCCACGCTTATAGACCTGCAATTGCAGACGTGAAGTTGTAAAGAACAGCAGTGAGAAACCAAATTAGCACCTTAGGAAACAATTAGATGTGTTAAAACGAATCTCATTATATGCATATGTCCAATCAAACATTTTCTATGCAAGAAAGATTTGATATTTGCTAATAAACAGCTAATAGGCCCCACCTTTCATAGATAAAACATGTCTTTCACAATCTATTGCACTTTATTTACTTTTCTATCCGTGGCAATAATTAATTGATTGCATCAATTATTGCATTGTTCAAGCCTGGGAGATGTACCTATTACAGATTAAGATTTTATCTCAAACATCACATAGATATTTGCACGTAATTTGAGTCTTAGTTACATATTTCATTACCTTCACGACTATTATAATAATGACAGCCTATGTGTTTAATCATAAATGACGTGATGAAACACAAGTCCCTTGAAAGCCAAAAATGCTTGACGCTGAAGAAAAATGCTTCAAAAGGTAATTGCAATTACATGCTCTCTCAACCGTTCCAATTTTTTTCTTTGGCAGTTTCAGATTTATGCCAATTGGAATATTTGTTGGTTCTGTCCTGTACCAATCAAAATGTCTTATTTGCATATGAAAAAATTGTTTCAACATGCTTCAAGTTAGAGTCTCTGGGGTTTTTTTAATGCTATCAAAAACATACAAAGTTGTGTATTCACAGTTTCCCTTTCAAATAAGTATGACAAAGATAAGAGAATGGTTTTTTTTCCGGTAGTCCAGTTTAAGCTAGCTTCCAAGGTAAAGGGAAAGAAAGAGAGAACCTTAGTATAAGTCCTCATCCTTTGGAGTGAGGGAGGTGGAGCCCATGAGCACTTGTTCAACAAGCCACTGTCGCCAATTGTGGAGTCCATTGTGTTGAATGCCACATCTGGAACACATCCAGTCTGAGAAATGATTGAAGATGATATTTCTGGCTGTGGTTCCAGAGAGAGACTATAATTGGCAAGCATGTTGGAGTTGAGGTGATTAGAATAGTCTTTTGCGGAAGTAATTGCCTTCTCCAGCAAGGGCTCACTGGACATCGGTATCCCAAGTGGACTGTCAATGTTAACACCAAAAAGAACACTATTTCTAGGATCAGCTGGGACTTCACTCTCCTCAGCAGCATCTCTGAACAAGATGGCTTGTTGATTGAAAGAAGATAGTGAATAATTTTGTTGCAAGTGTGTATCACCCTGAGAAAGACACACGGATGTGGCTGATGACGAACTATCCAAATGATCTACATGAGATGCATTGTTTGTATATGTCTGTGGAGCAAGAATCCCCTGATGTTGAGACTTAGGAACAGGGATTGACGGCTTTACTTCAGGATTTTGCAATTTATTTGATCTTTCTATTGCAGTTAATACCTCAAAAGAACTAGGAGCTGAAGTTTTAGTGGCGGAGAGTGGACTACCCTCTGTTGTGACTATGCTGTGGCATGTTGTGTTCAAGACAGGTGGAGAAATATTAGGGCCATTGTTTGTTGAAGGTGACATAGAACAGGAAGGAACATCTTCAGCAAGCACTAAGGGTACTCCCCCAGCAGTTATCATGCAACTGCCATTTCTTGAGAGTGCATTTTCAGATGGTTGTGAAGTGATTGCCCTAGGTGAATGCATGGGAACAACTTGAGACTGAAGCACTCTTTGCTGTTGCTGATGCTGCATTGCATAAGAACATTGTGCACCTGGTACTGTTTTCTTCCCACTCTGCAGCGGAATTGATAATTGTTGAGAAACTGATTGGGTATCTGATAGATGCTGTGTTGCTTCCAGAAGTGCCTTATGCTGCTCGGAAACTTGGGGCTGTTGAGAAGCTGGCTGTCCTAGGAGAGATTGCTGCTGCTGAAGTTTCTGGAGTAATTGCAACTGTTCATGCAATTGCAACTGCTGATTTGACTGGTTAAGGAGATTCCCTGGAATTCTACTTTGCTGAAGCTGCTGTTGTTGTATCATCACTTGTTGCTGTTGTTGCTGTAGTAGCTGGTTCTGAGGTTGTTGATGGGGCTGATGCTGTTGCTGTGTTTGGTGTTGTTGAACTTGGTGGAGATGCTGATGCTGATTTAGTGGAATGCTACTTTGTTGTTGTTGAAGATTCTGGATCTGTTGTTGCTGTTGCTGGATTTGGTTCTGCGCTAAAATCTGAGGCTGTAACTGGTGATTTTGATTCTGATTCAGAGGAAATGTTTGACCAAAAACCAAGGGCTGTCTCTGCTGAAGGTTAATGTCATGCAGCTGCGGCTGTGGCATAGTAACTTGATTCAGTTGGTTCGCAGGGACTGCCAGTTTTGGTAGCTGATCAACCTGTTGAGCTTGTTGTGAAATCTTAGGCACATTATATTGTGCATTGTTTTGCTGCAAGATCTGTGCTTGCAGTCCCATCTGTCTTGAGACATCTGAAGCATTATAATTCTGTAGGACAGGCCCAGGCAAGGTATTTTGCAGTGCTGAGTTAGAAAGTGAGGAAGTTTGCATGCTCATCCACTGGGCTAGGCTAAGGCCAGGCATCACAGCATTTTGTGACTGAGAGTCCTTTATGCATATTTCCTCACCCAACCAAGGCATGGCCCTCTTCAAAAGGTTCTCCATATCCATTGATTCATCATCTGTAGATATAAGAGTGATATTCTCTTAGTCGTGCTTCTCCAAATACAAATATATTTTATTGTGTAGCTTATAAACATAGATTAGGCATAGAAGAAACAGCACAGATGAGAACAATAAATGGTCTTCCAAGCAAATTCACTTCAGAGATAGAACATGAAGACACTTTGCAAGAGGGACAATCATCGAGGAAAATCAGGGAAGCACTATCCTATTTCTAAGAATTTAAAAAATGTATCATTTCATACACCATTAAAATGGTATGTGATGTCCAAGGCGCTGAAATTAAATAGCATAGTACGTGGAATGTGGTCATTACATATCTCAATGCACATAACGCAAACCAAAGTTTCCTATGCAACTTCAACTGTATGTAAATCACTCGAGTAAACAGTATTTGAACTTCCGGAACAGTTCAGGAAGCAAGATTTTCATATTAATACAATAAAAAACTATAATCTAAAAAACTTAATATAATTTTTAAAATCATTAATAGATTTCTAAAAATCCAGCAGGTCCATGACACAACTTGGCTTTGTGTAGCTCCACGACTGATCAGGTGTGAATCTGATAATCTAAGAAACGCTTACCTCATAAAAGGAAGCCTGAAAACATGGTAAAGGTTTTTGGTTAGGCAGGTGCATAATAAGGCACCATAAATATGCAAGAAAAATCCTTCATTTTATGCCTCCAGAGAAAGTTAAGAAGATACAAAGTAGTATTGTAGACCTGAGAGTCATAATAACAGTAAATAGAAAAAACAACATTTACACTTCTTGTAATGCATTGTCACCTGGCATTCCTGGTTGTCTTGAGCGCTTCGATCTGAAAAATGGTGGGGGACAAATGAAAAAAGGAGCTTGTACAGGCTCAATGTCCCACATTGACACCCTGTTTCGTCTTTCTCCAGCTGCAGACTCATCCCAGCCAACCTGTTTCCGAAAAGAGAAGACAATTCTAGTCATGTGAGATCCAACTGTAAGAAATAGGAAGGTGAACGCATGCACACCTGAAGATTTCTCCACTTGGAATTTTTCCATCGTAGTGGATCAAGGTCACTTATTCCGGTGATCGTACCCATATACCTATAGGTGGGAACATATAGTCATGAATATTTGTTGTTTAACCAGGTTTTTCATGGTTCAACACATTACACATTTGAATATGGTGGACGCAGTAGGTAGAGGGCTGTGTTCCACCCTTAATATGTTCACTAATATAATTTGTTCATTTCAAGCAAGCATTTTAGAGTAGGGCTGTAAATGGATATTTAGATATTATCCAGTTTCAGTCCGTATTCATATCCAATTGAGTAGATAATATCCGATTAGAGAGATCCATCAGACATATTTCTTCAATATAGATAATATGCAATTAATAAATAAAGTGGTTTCGGGATAGGAGGATCTGATTTGGATAATATTCACTCTGATGCAGACCATTGGATGGTTGATCCAAGGGTCAAGAAAAAACCCTATATCCTCATATTCTCCCTCTTCTCTTACCCGAGTCAAATTCCCCCAGTCCCCAAATCTCGAAGGTCGAGTCCCCACCCTACAGTGGCAGTGAGCAGCCCCTTCTGGCCTTCTTGTTATCCATCGCACGGCAGCACCGAGCTGCCCCTTTTCCATCGCATGGCTTGTCGAGCTGTAGAAGGCCCCAAGAATATCCATGGCACACCACTCCCTCCTCCACATCTCCTCCTGCATACCTGATCCCCTCACTGCCACCCATGGCCTGGATGCTGTCCCTCTTTTGTCTCCTGACCAGCTTCCAAGTATTGGCTGTCGTCGCCAACTAGGACACTCTTTCTCTCACTTCTTCAGGATGCCTTCTCCTGACGGTGAGCCTCATCAAACCATCACAGCATTGTATGTAGATTGTCTTTCTAGATAGGAGCCTCCGTTGTATGTAGCCTTTTACAGTTTCTTTTAGATTTTACAGATTGTCTAGCGAAGTGGATATTATCCATATCCACTTCGCTCAGAAAGATATCCGAAGATTATTATCCTCTCTGTATCTGTTCTCAATCAGACCAGATATCTGATTATCCAGCTGGAGGAATCTCGGAAATGGCATATCCACTCCATATTTGCTCCGTTTATATCCCAATTTTAGAGAATATATGCATAAAACATAAATCATGAAAATAAAATTTACCTTCTTGTACCTGACTCCTCAGTTTCAAACATCATCCTGAACCGCATTCCCAATGTTAGTTGGTTACTATAAACTGCCCTGTTATACTTTGTCAGAGGAATGACAAATTCTGAAGGACTTGCTCTGTGATAAAATGTCCAAGTCAGTTTAACTGTATCTAATAGTGTGCCATAAACAATAAAAAATATGCTTCAGGATTTACATTGTAAAGACATGGATGACATTCACCAAAGTGTCATAACCAAGTAAGTCAAAAATTTTCAAGTTTTAAAAACTGTAAAGGGCTGCACTGGACCAACCTTGGATTGTAAAACACTGTGAAGGGGCTGCGATTTGCATAGGCATGGGCTGCTGCTGCCAGTATCCCAATCTGCATACTGTCACTTGATAAGACTGAAGATGATATATTAGTGGGTTGTCTATTGGCCCGCCTAATTCCCAACAGAAGCTGTTGTTTCTCATCCCTAATGAAATAAAATAGCCTATTAGGCTTCGAAAAGTATTATTTGAATCCATGAGCAATAACTACATAAAATAACATACAACAATTTTATGATAAAAAAAGTGGAAAGTAGAATGGAAGAGAAAGGATGTAAGGAAGAACTTGTTGTTGCAATTAATGTTCAATAGTGAACTAGCCACGAAAAAATAGTTCCTACCTAATAACTAATACAGAATCACCAGCCACAAGCCTCTTGCCACTGACGAACAGACTCCATCCAGTTGTCAGCAAGTGTCGCTTTGGCTGACCTAAATCATAGATGATAAATTTCTAGAGTTCCATTTTGTACGAAAAAAGCTGAAGTAACAAGAAAGTAAAAGTGGTCGACAAAACCTCATATGATAAGAAATAGAAAAATCACTCAACAAGTATGCACGAATGTTAAGATTTGGTCAGTACTTCATTGATACAAAGCACTTACTATCTTGTCATTAGAAATCAAAGAGCTTAAAATCTTAGGAGAATTCTCCTTCACTGAATTGAACCACTTACCTCTATAAATATGGCGAAAAGTCCATACATTATCGTGCAAATCCCTTGCCTGCAGTTCTTGTGCAGGGGGCTGCATTGAGAAGTCCTATGTGCAAGAATATGGTGTCAGGACTAAAACTCATGAGTTACACAGGTTTCCGTCTTTAAAATATATTTACCAGTGGTGGAAAGATTTTTTCTGCTGCGCGACGAGGGACAGAGAAGCCCCCATGGGTACTTGTATCACTCGCAGTTAAGGTTTTACAGAAGAACTCCGTCTGTGGTCTATTTGACTTCATGGAAAGATCTGAAGCGAGAAATCCATCCTTGTCATTCTGTACGTTGATAATAAAAAAGGGTGAGACGCATCACCCACATCATTTACCAGGATCTTGTGAACATTCGCCAAAGGTTACATGCATCTTTTGGCACCAAGAGATCACCAAAAGCTTGGAAAACATGTTACATATCTTAAAATCTGTCATCACGTGAAATGTGTTTCAGAATCATCATGGATTGACAACCGTCCAGAGCATCTCTATGCTAGGATGGCACAGATGGACGTGGAGTCCATTTGGAGGAGAACCAAACAAATGAGCATAATCTTCTGATCCTAAATCTGGTGAAGTTGGAAGACACCCTACATCCTCTATGCCTCAGAAGACAGCACCTTACGCAAAGTGAAGCAACATACTTACTGTGTTGACCGGCTGCAGCGTCATCTGAGAATAGACCTCATCTGTGTCTGGATCTGCCTACAGAAAATAACCATCTTATACTGAAAAAGCATCAAAAGGTGCTTTAACTACTATCAACTCGCAGTATTTCGAAGGGCAAACAATAAAGAAATATAATAATACACATGATAACAGGCCTACATG
Organism: Cryptocoryne crispatula var. balansae; assembly: GCA_036172225.1. Classification (NCBI taxonomy): domain Eukaryota; kingdom Viridiplantae; phylum Streptophyta; class Magnoliopsida; order Alismatales; family Araceae; genus Cryptocoryne; species Cryptocoryne crispatula. Next base: position 22,944,833 of record CM069919.1, read on the forward strand.
TAGAGTGACATTGTGGAGCAGGCAAATCAATTTCCATGGGAGATTAGGGTAACTTGGAATTTGTGCGTCTGCATCCTTCAGCATGGTAGCCGCAACCTGAGGGAAAAATAATATTTCAGGCATTAAAACACAGTTGAAATCTTTCCGGTCGTGTACACATGCGGCCAAAAACTTATAAGCTGCACATGAAGTAATGGCGATCACCAAATCGTACAAAAGAAGAGATGAATGAAGAGATGACTAACAGCTCGAAGAGATATAGAAGGATACAAGAAAAATCCAGAAAAGGGACAAAAGAATGGAACCTAGGATTACGACTTCATGGGGACGTATGCAAAGAGAGGCCCATAAATGCCCGGAAACAGACATTAAAGATGCTATCTTTTTGCAAGTACACGGGAAAGCAAGAACCAACTGAAAAAGGGTGGAAAGGGAGTGCATCCCCCTCAATTCGGATAGGAAGAATAGGAGGTGTGGGGATTGAAGGGCTCGAAGCCATTGATGGGGGAACAAAGACCTGGAGGAAGATAAGCCGGCGGGCCGTGCAAACCCTGTCTATAGTTATGTGATGTACTTACCTGCTCGCTGTGTCCCTGAGGGAAGTAGACGACGAGGCTGCCGACGGGAGGCAGGCTGACCAGCGGCCCCGCACATGCGTACCACAGTTCCGGGTTGATGCTACTCTTCCGCTCCCCACCTTCACACCCAGCAGCGGATCCATGCATTAGATCGGTGGCCGGAGTGGCGGCGGGCGGACAAAGCCGCAGTTTTTCTCTACGCCCCCCTGTAAAAATCTCACCTTCTGAAGTACTTGCGCACGCGGCGGGCATGGCCGCGGCGGTTCCGACCGCCTTCATGACCGCGCTGCCTGACCTCACCGACGACCAAGTACAACCTTGGCTAGCATCCCAGAGTCACGGGGAGCAGCTTCTCCATCGGGGAAACCACGGCGGCGCGTGAGAGGATCCGGTCGGGGAAGGAGGGCCCTCTTCATGGCGAGAGGCGGAGGCGTGTGGTCCGTTCTCTTACCAGCTCGAGTTTGCGGACAACGCGCGACCGGGATCGGATTGTAGAAAGCTATGGACGCGACAAGCGAAGAGGTTCGACGGTATGCCTCCGCCCAGCCCAAGGAATTCGTCTGCGGACAGGGAGCTGGGGAGGAGGGGGATTGGAGCTGGACCGCCGGCGGGCGGCGGCCGACGAGGAAGTGAACGGAACTCCAGAGAAGCTGTAACCGTGACCGGCCGGGGTGGGTCAGGGAAGGCGCCGTGCCACCGCCGGCCGGCGGGGACTGTCCGGTGCGGGGCAGTGGAACGTGCCTCTCGGAGGCCTGTCTCAACCCCGACCAGGAGAAGCAGAGCACCAGAGAAAGAGAGAGAGAGAGAAGGGGGGCAAAGGCGAGCCTTTTTCCCCTGCAAAAGTGTCACCACGCCTCCCAACACACTCCGGACAGACAGCGGGCACCTCCTCTCTACTATTATTGTCTCTCTCAATCTACCGCACCACCTCTCTCTTCCCCTCCCCCCCCCCCCGTTCTATCTAATCAACATCCTCCTCTTCTCTCCTCTCCCGCAAACCGCCCATTCCCTTCTCATTTACCTATCTCGGGTAATTCGCCGAGTGCTCCACAATCACGTCTTTCGCCGGACAAAGTCCCGGCCTGATAGAAGAGAGGAGATTACGTCAGAACAGTCGCTGAGACCAGCTGCACATGGCCTTCCCTCCGCCCCGGCCAGTTACTTGCCGTGCGCTCGCTCCCGTTCCGGCCGCCCCCAACTGGTGCCGAGCTCTACCTCCTCCTCCCCCGTTCCTCTTTTTGAGGAGGCTGAGGTTGTCGGGGAGCGCTTCCTTCCTCGCCCTCGAAGCGGGCAGCAGCTCGAAGCTCCCCCGGCAGTCCAAAGGAGAACATGAACAAAGCAAGGGATCGCAAAGCATCCTTTTTTGGCTGTCAATAATATTTATTAGGCATTGATAGGGGAATTGTTGAGCGAGCCTACTTATAAGAGATCGAATTCATGTTCCAACTCGGTAAAAATAAATAAACCATTTCATATTTTATTTTGTTTTATCGTATTATATTAGAAAGAGTTTATTTTAATTATGACATGTGTTTGTTCATCAAAATAAACGACTAGTTGAAATCATAGTATTTTATACCAATCTTGTTTAGTTCTGTAAAGCTAAACACTATGTCTTGCTTTTAAGACTTCTTTGGGAAATAAGAGGCAAACTATGAAATTATTTAGTATTCAAATAATCCAAAAAGGAAGCAAAGAAAAGGAACTTTACAAACTATGCATAGAGATGCAGGTCACAATTTATCCCCCCATCTTCTAATTAAGTTAGATAAGTCACGTGCAAAGCGATGTCATCATATTTATATATATAATATTTGGCTCTACCTTTTACATTAATAGAAAATTATAAAAGTATGAGCGAATAATATTGAAATGAAACCACGATGTGCATGTAGATCTCCAGCTAAACTGACCTGTTGGTATTTCATCCAAAAAAACGGGCCGAGGGGTGCAAAACGCAAAATTACTTCATTATAAAAGGCCAGCAACGTCGTGTGGTCGGGGTCTCCAGATTCCTATGCAGCCTGGTTCGCCCATTTTTCTTGCCCGACCCGGCGAGCCCCGATTTTGTGTTTGTACGCCGCGCGTCTTTTCGGGGCATGTACGGGTAGGGGTGACAATGGGCCGGGCCCGGCCCAGCCCGCAGCCGGCCCAACAAAGCCCGCTTCAATATATAATGGGTCGGCCCGGCCCGGCCCGTATTACATTTCGGCCCGACGTAGCCCGGCCCAAAAAAATATGAGTTTGGCCCGGCCCAATCCGGCCTGGCCCATTCTTTTTAACATATTATAAGATATATTTCATATTTTTTAATTTTTTAAACATCAAAACAAAAAACTTTAATAACTTCTATGATCTTACCAATGAAGTGTCTGATAGAAATATATGCCCTACAAGTCAATCATATATGATATGATTCGACATTTCTAGAAATATCTCATTCAATTAATTAGGCAAATCTTCATTATAAGCTCTTATTAGAAGCGAATATCATAATGAAGTCCTTGATCAAATACAATGATGATTAAATCATGATGAGATCATGATAATGAGATTGATCATCTAGAGGTATTTGATCTAAATGTTCCTAGTCATAGGATACTTGAGACGGGACAACAAGGATCCGGATAGACTAGTGTATGTGATGTCTTCTCATGTGATGAGGACGACCGATCTCATTGGTCATTAGTGTGGAGACACTGAGATACACATACAGCTGCTCATTAGTTGAATGAGTTCACTGAACTGACCGAATTAGAAACCCTGAATGGTATCTTACCGAACTGTCTATCAGGGTTTTCTATCATCACGGTTGCATGGTTGGACCTTTGACCTGAGTCGCCAAAGATGCCTTGTTGGGTGGAACTTGTGCTTTGACCATTGACTTATGGATCACAATTTAGATGGTCCTATATAGCGATGGATCGGGTACAAGGAAAATCTGATGGAGGCAATTGAGCGGACAACAAGGGATCGTCCACTCTCGGTAAGTGAGAGTGAATGTCCTATGGGATAGTACTCTAAATCCCTGGCCAGGGTAGATAGATAATTGGAAAAGGAGTTTTCCAATTGATCCAATTCTAAGTACAGGATCCTATAGAGTCGGTACACTAAGGAGTTGACAGTCGATGCCGTACTCCTTTCCGACCGGGACATTGGATGGATGAGGGTTTATATCCATGTGGTAACTGATAATGAAAAGGCTCAATGGAGATGAGATTATCCCCATAGCCATTTGGGATCATGGGATGTGGCTTGTACCCTTCATGATCGGTAGGCCGATTAATCTGTTATCGGATAACGGATTTAATTAAATTAAATAGAATTGTTCTATTTTATTTAGGCCTCAACCAAATAGGCTATTGGGCCTAGTGGGTCACACACAAAAGGACTTATCCACAAGTACAGGGGCAAGGGTGTAATTTATAGAGATTTTGGATTTTTATGAAAAATTCCATAATTCTCTATAAATACTAATGGTTTCAGCCAAACCCCATCAAGCCAAGGGTGAAAACCACGTCCCAAGTCTCCTCCTTACCTCCTCCTCTCTTTAGAAGGTGTCCATGGTCGATGGAGCTCCGTTCGGGAAGAGTTCTCGAGGCCGGCGCGAAGGGAGAACCTGTTGTAGATGAAGTTCGTGTGAATACTGCTGGAGACCAGACACTTGAACGGTTTGGAGAGCTTGAGAAGCTCATCTCCTTCCTCTCCATGGGGATTATATGAATCCCTATCAGGTATATTCGAACCCGATTTGATCGGTTTTCGGTTTTCGTCGTTCGGTTCTGATTGAGACGGATTCTAAAGGAACCCATAGGAATCGTCGCTTCCGCTGCACCAAATTTTAATGGACGATTCCTTACAGTGTCTTATTAATGGTGATCTCTGTATTTGTGATAAAAAATAATACCAACTAAAAAAATGTAAAATTATTTAAATTATTTAATTATTACAACAACTTAGTGACTAGAGATATAAATATTGATTTGATTTAGATAAAAAAATATGTGAACAATATACTTTGATCAATGTTATAGATTTGCAAATATATTACTTATTTTACCTCACGGTATACAATTGCAAATTCCATTAACAAGAATGCTTCAGCCAGAATGCATTTCCCAAAACTTCAAACACAAGACACCAGGAGTGAAAAGATACTATAGCCAGGTATTGCTATCTTATTTTGTAGCATATTAAACAATTTAGATAAGTTAAATGTTTACGAGACATACAATAGTGTCATATTTCAATTTAGACACACTTTAGACCCCATCATAAGCATAAAGTTATCCCCAAAAATTCTCGTGTGCATTAACAGATTCTACATCATCAATAACTCACTCTAAGGTTTTAAGTGGTAAAAAAAACAACACAACCACTCTCGAATCAGCCAAAAGCAACTATGTCAGGTGGTCGGACGAAAACACTCCTAAACAGAGATAAGAGCGGATGCCTTAGCGAAATTTATCAGACAAATATATTGAATTCACACCATGCAACTCTGCAGCCGACAAGGATTATAAGGTTACCATTGGTCACAACATTGAATTACGGTCTTGCGAACGGAATTGAAGGATAAGCAGGCGAGACACAAGATTCCTCCAAGCAAGAAAGATTCCCGTTGCTAAGATAAATGATTCGTAAACCGCGAAAGATCTCTCAACAGCATACCGGTCAGTTGATAAAGGAAGCCTAAAACTTCCAGCAGATTAAAACCTTCTTCGTCGTTGCGGAAGAACAACGAAGCTTCACTGTATTGCATCCTAGAGCCCGAGAAAGGAGCGATTCGCAGAGCTTGACGAAGGTCCCGCAGGGCTGCAGACGGACAGAAGAAGAGACCGAAGATGGAAGGGAATAGGAACTTGGCGTCGGCCCGGCGTCGGCCCGGGCACAACCCGTCTTAAGCCCGCGGGCCACAGTCGATGACCCGGAATCAAATTCAGGGCTGGCCCGGCCCGAGGGCCCGCGGGTCAGCCCGGTCCGTTGACAGCCCTATGTACGGGGAAACGGACCACCGAGGACCCGAATGGACGAAGTCTACTGTGCTGGGAGTAAGCAAACGAAAAAGCTAGGGACGTCCAGATATGACCGAACGTTCAGAATTCGCCGATGGGTAATATGGTTCATGAGCCCAGGTGTTATTGTGATAATTACTCACTGGTCACTTTCACCAAGATGGTGTTCAAGATGAGAAACTCGTACAAATGGCAGTGCAGACGAGCGCCTACCCGGTACCCCTTTCCGGCCAGAACAGAACACATTTCATCGGATCTGACTTCTGAGTTTTCTTTTCTTTTTTTTGTAATCACCACTGCCAAATATACATATTATGTATTTATATAATCGTTATCCTTAATAGGGAGAGAAAAAGACACCAAAAAACCGCGATGAAAGAAGAATTTTAAGGGAAAACACCCCAATCATATCGCATAATTACTGTTAAAACACAAATAACGGAGACAGTTCGCATTTCACGTATCCGTTGTACCATTTATCTAAATTCTAGAGATGCCATTTGTTCTCAAATTCTTAAAAGGTTCATGAATTCTTATTCTACTCTAAAATTTATTTATCTTTCAATGTCTTGCCCAGATCACAAATTAACTAAATTCAGCTTTAGGCTAATTATGTTTTTGCGACACATATTGGCTTCAAGTGGTCACCGATCGATGGCCATTTTTCTTGTAGCAGCGAGTGGTCGCTCTCCTCCTCTTCCGTTTCTCTTCTATTGCCGCAATTGCCCTCCCCTGCAATTTATAAATACCTATAAGATAGTCTAATAACTCTAAATAACTTAAAAATAACAATGCGAGTTAACCCATCAATTTAAATGTATACGAAAATGACAAACTAGTAATCCAATAATTATATCTTTTAGTGAAAAGTTATCGAAAGACTGACTCATATGTTATGGCAACTGAATACTGAATACTTAATTTTTATAGGATGTTAAAAATAAACAATATTAATTTATTTTTTAATCTTCTGTTAAAAAATCATGATGGAGATGCTACTTAGATCTGTTTTATATTTTCACGAGTACTTTTTGTGATCATGTTTAATACAAATTCTCTTTCATTCATTATTTTTTGTCGCATAAGTTATTTTCACATCTTGTTTAAATATATTGGATCATTTGTGTATACAATATATTTTTCTTGGAAAAAAAGTATATACAATATATTTATACAACGGCTAATTATCCACTAACTAACTATTAACCTTTTTTAGTGGATAACACAAAAGGGGTGACGCATACACCGGGTACCAATAATCTGTATATTTTTTACTTATAGTATGTCGATACTGTCAATGTCACTATTAGTCTTCCAAAATAATAAAAAATAAAAAAGTCAGTGTCATTGTTAGACCCTGTCAAGTTATCCTTTGTAACCATCACGTCTTAAGCCGACACTTCCCCACACCCAAACTGAATTGGTTCGCCTGGTTTAGTGACGAATTTAATTACATTTTGATCCTATTTGAGGTTCGAAATTTCTATTAATGTGTTTAAGAAAATTTATTTAAAGTAAACTTATTAAACAAATACGCTGTCTAACACGAAACGAAATCGCAATGGAATAAATAGGGTAGGAATTTTTCTTATATTTCAGCAGACTTCTTTTAAAGCTTTTGACATGAGATACTTTTAAGTTGATTTCTTTTATTTTCACTTGAATCACAGGGTACATTCACATAAGGCTCTGATACCATGCATGTTAAATAAATAGGATATCCAAGTTAAAATCTTAAGATAATAAATGGAGTAGACACATTGCTTATATTCTCTAACTAATTTTTAATCTCTCAATATCAATTATTGCTAACAACCTTTTTTTAGAAATATCACCCCACTGATTTTTTAGGTGATCCCATTTATTTGACCTAACAAGATGTAATGATATGCTAAAGAGGTTAGTACATAGCATTACCAACCCCAAGCGAGATTTCAATGGAATCACTATAAGAAACATAGTCAGTGGTGATAGCTTCAGTCTATTACCATAAACTCAACATTCATCATCAAAAACTTTTTGCGACAACTTCAAAGTCGTCGCCCGTTCGTTGTAAATAAGTTTATCACCAATGATATTATAAACAACTTTAAAAAAAAGTTGTCACAAATAACACTACTCAAGATGACTTATAAGCCATCTCTAATTAATTATCCATCATGACTACAGTCATTGCATGGTGAAGTCATAAAATTGTCACTAGGAAATTTTTGGCGGCAGTTGTATGTAAGTCATCACCAAAGCTATAATGATTGCCCATTGAGGACATTTTGATCTAATTTAGTGATGAATTACATCATCATTAGTACTTAGTTGCGATGATTTAAGTTGTTGCTAATAGTATTTCATTTAAAACAATTATATTTTAAAATATGAAATTATATGATTATTACAAAGATCATACAATGACAATATTTTTTAAAATGATAGATTCATTCAACTTGTTCATGAGAACATGAAAAAACATACACAATCATTCGTTTCATAATTTATTTGTATATTCATTCAATGTCATTCATTCATTCAATCACAATCACATATATCCATTCATCTACATTCATTCATTTAATAATAACTACATGAGACAAGAAAGACAATACAATCTTCAATCACATGTTTATATAATTTTCAATCACATAACATTAAATCACAACAAATTAAATAAGGGGTATACAATAACTTATCCTCTCGAAAAGACCCATTCTCACCCTCACCATCCTCGTTGTTGTCCTCTTTATCTTTTTCTCTCTATCTCAAAGTTGGCATCGATGTGGATGAAGCAACTAATTAGAAGAGTCTTTGATCACTTTTGGCTAATATTTATTGAGTTAGCCATTCGATTGTTTCCTTAAAAGATTTTTGTTGATCACACATCTACTGTTTTAGAGAAGTAATCTCAATTTATTGTTTCTCCACCTTCTATTTCAACTCACGAATCTCTTAAGTCAGGGGGCTACTAGTGGTTCCACTAATTCCACCATATTAAGTGTTGCGAGTCTATCCACATCAGATCCCTTCTGGTTTATCTCTACCTAGGATGGTAATAAACACTTTCTCTGAATTAAATGCAAAATTAGAAATCTTAACATATGATTCTTCTAATGTTGTAGTATTCATTAATTCTTATATATTATTTTAAAAGTGGACATTTTATTAACATTTGTAATGAATTATCAAGTTTGAAGAAATAAATTAAACACTTACCATGATTTGACGACTTTCATTGCTACTTTATATGACAGATTCATCAGCCTCTTCATAAGTATGCGTCATTTAGAAGACCTCTAGATGTGTAGGAGATGTCATGCTTTTTATACCTGCTTAGCATTTAAGAATGTGAGAATACATGTTTACTCTACTCAATGAAAAAATAATAGTTGCAATGAATATTTACAAAATATCTTTCTAATTGATGAATATTCTATAAGGAATCATACCTAGCTACAGCAAAAGTAATGATTCCTCAAATTTCATTGCCGGCCATTGTCTCAATTAGAACTGAATGACATAACCAAAAATCGGATTCAAATAGTTTTGAATTTACCTTCATGAAGTTCAAACAACTTCTCAAGACTAGAGAAGAATGAGCATAAGATAGTCTATGCTATCTAAGCCACCTAAATGCACAACCTCTAGTAGTGCCTAAAGTAACTTCCTCGGCAAACAAGTTCTTTTGCTCGTAGGAGTTTTTGACCCATCCTAGATTGAGCTTCACCATCTACCGATGATCTCAGGGTGGGGGAGGATGTTGAAGAAGGTTGAGCACGACATTGGCACCTTTGGCTTGATAGGGTTTAGCTCAATTCGCTATTATTTATAAAAATTAGAATTTTTCATAAAAGCTCTCAATTTCTATAAAATAATCTTATGCCTCCATACTAACGGATCATTTCTATTGTGTATGACTCACTATGCCCAACAATTTATTTGGTTGAGGCCTATTATAAAAAATAACTTCTTTAAAATTAAATCCATGATCTGATAACAACTTTAATGACCTTCTAATCATGAAAGGTACAAGTCATATCCCATGATCTTAAAAGACTTTGGAGATGATCTCATTTCCATTAAGTATTTTCATCATCATTTATCACACAAATATAAATCCTTGTCTACCCAATGCCCCAATTAGATAGGGGATGGCATCGACTGTGAACCTCTTAGTATACCAACACATTGGGATCATATAATCTTAACAAATCAATTAGAAAGCTCGTTTTTCAATTATTCTCTCTACCTATAAGACATTCTTTCTCACTTATCGAGAGTGGACATTCCTTTGTTATTTGTTTAATTGCCTCCATTGGATTTTTTTTTGTATCCAATCCATTAACTGTATTGGACGATCAAACTAGGTGATCCATACGTTAGTACCCAAAGTACAAGATACACCCGATAAGACATCTTTTGTGACTCATGTTAAAGGTCCAACCATGCAACTATGATGATAGAAAACTCTAATTAAAAGTTTGGCAAGATGCCATTCAATATTTCTAAATCATTTAGTTTAGTGAACTTATTTTTCTAATGAGCACATATATGTGTATCTCAATGTCTTCACACTAATGACCAAATAGTTCGATCAACCTCATCATATAATGTGACATCATATATACTAGTCTTTCCAAATTCTTAATGTTCTATCTCAAGGATTCTAAGACTAAGAATATTTGAATTACATATCTTTAAATGATTGATCTCATTATCATAATTTCATCATGATCTAAATATCATTGCATGTGATTGAGGATTTCAATACAATATACACATCTAAATAGTACTACTAATAAAGATATGCCAATTTAATTAAATGAAATATTTCAAGAAATGTTGAATTATATCGAATATGATTGTATTTTAGGGTATGCTTTTCCATCATATTCATCCTTCTTGTCCTATATGACAAAGATAAGTGACATCTATTTCTTTTATGTTTCTCACCGAGTGCCTGCAAACAAAATGATAAGATTTTAATAATTGATAAATATCATGTTTAAAGAAAGACAATTTTCTTACCTTATTGTCATCTCTTGACCATATGTTACACATGTGACATTAATGATCACCATCACATTGTAGAGACACATTCTTGTGTCTCCTTTATCTATAAAATATTAAATATTACAAGTACTATTACTTTATAGACAACATATTACTTGCTAAAAAACTAAATATGTCCTTTACCCTTTTTTTAAATAATTTCTTTGTTTTCTCTTTACCTTCTCTATGTGCCTTAAGATCTTTGCATCTATAGATGCATACCACTCAAAGGTAAAATGTTTCTACATAATAACCATGGTGATAATCATTAATATTATTCTATGATCCATCATTTATAAATTGTAATTAGCAAATACTACTATATTTATCTCAAGATTTGGAAACTGGCCTCTTCCTTTTGATGCGGAAGAGTGATGCAATTTTGTTATCATAATTTGCAATGCATTATATTGCATATGCCTAGATAAGAAGTGAATTATGAGCAAGTGTCCCAATAGCTGAACCCCCTACCAAGTCGACATGGAGGGTCTCTTTAGGTTGTAGATGTTGACTCCGAAAACAAGTCCCGGATTAGCACCTCACAAAGGTGAAGCGAGGGGAAACTCTCACCTCGGCTCACACTCACAATGATCCCAGAACATTCATCCCTCGGCATCTCTTGAGCATCAGAGAGACGGTTTGGGTCATGTGGAAGAAGAATGAAAAAAATAAAATTAAGTGAAACCAGAAATAGAAGAGAACATGAAGTAGAGGTAGAGATGAAGAAGAGTGGTCACTAGGAGCCATGGACTCCACTTTAAATTAAATATAATGCAGATTAAGTAAAAGATGACCGTGTGTACCTTGGCATGGGAAATAAATGTTCGGGTTCCATCTTCTCATTCTTCAGTCAACCGATGAAGAAGAGTCTCCAACCAATGCTAGCTTGATGTACCTGTGCAACTTGAAACAAAGAACCAAGTGAAAGAAACTAATTAGAACTATGTAAAGTGTAGAAACTGTAAAGAAAAGGCTGAGAAAGAAAGAATCGGAATAGAACTCACCAAATTGGGGTAAGCCCTAACTCCAATTTTGTTATGTTTTTTTATAATATAAGATAATGCAAACTTAATGAAAATGAACTAAATATTATGTATAATAAAAATATAAAAACGTAGGAAGTGAAACAACTCATATTAGAGCTAGGGTGTGGGATGATTGGTTTGGCCAGCCTGCACTTGAGCAGGGTGTGGTACCCTTTTGGCGCGACATTGATGAAAAGACTTCTGTTGACGACCTAGATGTCAGAATCTAGTTTTGTTTATTGCAAAGGACAAGTGACTTGGAGAGAAAGAGTTTTGATGTTGACAACTTCTCCAAAATATCCTCGCGTAGCCCTGTAAAAATTTTGGAATTGGATGGATGTTGAGAATAGAACCTGATTACGCACCCTCGTTGTAACGATCACCATGGCAAATGGCATGTCAGAATTAGGTGCCGTTTATTGAAAACAAGGGCATGGATTAGAAGCTTTATTCTGTTAAAACTTTTGCATTACATGTCCCAAGAAATCTATATAGGTTGATGAAGACTGTTGATGTCGAGAGCACAGATCGTACCTCCTTTCTTCTTTCGGGATCGATTTCTCATCACTGAATTGGAGTAGAACGTGGGATAGAGCATGGGAGAGAGTAGAAGATGTTGAGGACGAGTTTCAAATGTGGTGGGTAACCTCCATTTGTTGAGAGTAGCTCAGAATGTATAGGCGAAGCAGACCCGACACAAATTGGGGAAAGGAACTGGATGCGCCCTCGAGTGAGGGCACGACCACCGTGCCCTCACCTGGGGGCACATAGTGATAGAAACGTATGCCCTACAAGCCAATCATATATGATATGATTAAGCATTTCTATGAATATCTCATTCAATTAAATAGGCAAAACTTCGTTACTAGCTTTTATTAGAAGCGTATATCATAATGAAGTCCTTAATCACATGCAATGATGATTAAATCATGATGAGATCATGATAATGAGATCGATCATCTAAAGGTAAGTGATTTAAATGTTCTTAGTCATAGGATCCTTGAGACAGGACATCAAGAATCCGGATAAACTAGTGTGTGTGATGTCTTCTCATATGATGAGAATGATCGATCTCATTGGTCATCAGTGTGGGGACACTGAGATACACACACAGGTGCTCATTAGTGGAATGAGTTCACTGAACTGACCAATTTAGGAAAACCTGATCGGTATCATACCAAACTATCTATCAGGTTATTCTTACATCTCAATAGCATGGTTAGATCTTTAACCTGAGTCACCAAAGATGTCTTATCGGATGTTTCTTATACTTTGATTATTGACTTATGGATCACCATCTTGATGGTCCAGTATAGTTGATGTATTGTGTGTAAGAGAAACCCGATGGAGGTAATTGAGTGGACAACAAGGGATCGTTCACTCTCGGTAGGAGAGAGAGAATGTCCTATGGGATAGTAGTCTAAATCTTTGGCCAAGGTACTTAGGATAATTGGAAAAGGAGTTTTACAATTGATCCAAATTTGAATACATGATCCCATAGAGTTGGAATATTTATAGGTTGACAGTCAGTGCCGAACTCCTGACCGACCGGGACATTGTATGAACGAAGATTTAAATACGTGTGGTAATTGATGATGGAAAGGCTCAATGGATGTTATTTAACTCCCCAAAGTCATTTGGGATCATAGGATGTGGCTTATACCTTTTATGATCAGAAAGCCGTAAAAACTTTTAGCGGATAACAGTTTTGATTTAATTTAAAGGAATTGTTCTTTTAAATTAATTAAGGCTTCAACCAAATTGACTATTGGTCCTAGTGGGTCACACACAATAGGTCTGGTCAATAAGATGAGGGCATGAACGGAATTTTATAGAAGTTTTGGATTTTTGTGAAAAAATCCATCTTCTATATATAAATGGCTTATGAAGCCAAACCCTAACAAGCCATAGGGCTATAGTACGTCCCAAGCATTCTCTCTTCCTCCTCTCTCCTCTAAAAAGTGATCTCCCATGGTCAAGCTTGGATCTGGAAGGTTTCTGGAGGCCCGAAGAAAGGGAGAACTCGTTTATTGAAGCATATCGTGTGGATACCGCTAGAGACCGGACACTTGAACGGTTTTCAGCAAGGAGAAATGTCCTCTCTTAATCCATGGTGAGGGATTTTAGAAATCCCATGAGGTACTCTCGTTCTACTTCATATTCGGTTCCCGGTTTTACTCGTTCGGCTTCGATCAAGGCAAAGATCATGATTTTATGGAATCAAAATTTTTCCGCTGTCATGTATTGATTCCTTACACATAGGCCATGCCCTCACCTAAGGGCATGGACCATGCCCTCACCTAAGAATATGCATAGGCCACGCCCTCCCCTGAGGACGCAGTGGATGTGCCCTCGCCTTGGGGACGTCTAGCAAAGAATTTTCAAAAAAAACCTAAAAAATTCTAGAAACTTGCTGACATTTGATTATCTAAAATGGACGCATCCTTGATTGAGGGTGCATTCAAAATAATCGATTTGTAAAAATAAAATTTCAAAAATGGTTTGGAAAGTCGAAAAATGAGGAAGGAATTGGGTTTTTAGAACTAGACGTGCCCCTAAGATGGGGAGCACATGCCGCACCCCTGGGTGGCGCACACATACTGCACCCTCAATTGAGAGTGTGTTCAATTCTCTCTCCTGTGCACGCCTCCTTCATGAGCCGTATCTTGCAAACTGGATGTCCGTTTCGACTCCCATTTATTGCGTCTAAATGAAGACTCACAAACACAGCTCTCCAAATTGATAAACCAGCTAGTACACATCTTGAGACTTCCATACAGGATTTTAACTTCCGGTTTATCCTCCTGGCGATGCCGAAGGCCCAGACAGTTATCCAAAAAGACAAGGTATCGATTAGAAAGTCAAGGGTCAACCTGAAAGGACTCATAACAATGACTAGATAAGTCAGATGTGACCCGAAAAACTCGAAATAATAGGAAAATTCTGGAGTGACCTGGTAGACATGGAATGATCATCGAAAAGTTGGGAATAATTGGGAAAACCTTGGAATGACCGAAATGACTAGTTGCAACCCGTACGGCTCAGTTTGGCGACAGGAAAAGTCGAGGGTGACCCGAAAGACTCAAAAAAGTCCCAGTGGCGATCAGAAAGACATAACATGTGATCTGGGATGGCTGTGAAAACACTGATTGGAAAGCCACGATAAAAGCCCTCATAAATGTGTGACTGCCGAAAATATTTGACAAAAACCGATATGTTACAGAATTGTTCGGAATACTCGCGGCATTACTATGACCTCAATCGTGGATCATTAAGCATCGGTCATTGAGCGGGCTTTGTGTAATGCATGGTTCTCGCTTGGAGGTTACAACTTTGCTAGGAAATTGCCAGTCCATTCTTAATTCACTCAGTAAGCTCTTGACTCGCCCGTCGGGGTCCTTGGCTCATCTCCATAAGGTGTTTTTTATTGGATAATGGTCAAGTATAAGATATTGCCAATGGAATAAGAGTCTTGGGCTCTAAATCAGTCCAATTTGGCATATCTACGGTAGAGTCCTCACAACATAAGATATGGCAGGATCTCTCTTGTGTCGAGTAGATGAAGCAAAATACAATACATAAAAATAAATAATTTTAGTTATTGTTTATTATACATAATAGTTTTAAAATTTTAATGACAATAATATACCTAAGACAATTGAAGATGAACTACCAGTTGATCGAGGAGACTGAGAATCAACAATCTTAGAAGGACTTTGCTAAGAAGTGATAGAAATGTATGACATATAAGACAATCATATTTGATATGATTTGACATTTTTGAAATATCTCATTCAATTAAATTAATATATCTTCATTACTATCTTTTATTATATGCATATATCATAATGAAATCCTTAATCACATGAAATGATGATTAGATCACAATAAAGTCATACTAATAAGATCAATCATTTAGTGGTATATTATTTAAATATTTTTAATCATAGGATCCATAAGACAAGACATTAAGGATTCAGTTATACTAATATATGCAATGTTTCTCATGAGATGAGAATGATCGATTTCATTGGTCATTAGTGTGGATGCACTAAGATACACATATAAGTGCTTATTAAAGAAATGAGTTTACTGAACTGATCAAATTAAAAACCCTGAATTATATCTAACCAAATTGTCAATCTAGATTTTCTATTATCACCATTGCATGGTTGAACCTTTGACCCAAGCAACCAAAGATGTCTTTCCAGTCCTATCTTGCACTTTGGCTATTGACTTATGGAACACCTAGTTCGATGGTCTAAGTTAATGGATTAGGTACAAGAGAACCTAATAGAGGTGATTGAGCGAACAGTTAGGGATCGTTCACTCTTGGTAAGTAAGAGAGAATGTCCTATAAGATAATACTCTAAATCTCTGGCTATGGTAGAGAAAATAATTGAAAAAAGAGTTTTCCATTTGATATGATATAAAGTGTCTGGTAAACTAAGGGATTAATAGTCAATGTCGTACCCCTTTCCAACCGGGGTATTAAATGGACAAGTGTTTATATTTGTGTGGTAACTAATGATGGAAAAACTCAATGAAGATGAGATCCTCAAAGTCATTTGGAATCTTGGGTATGACTTGTACCCTTCATGATTAAAATATCATTAAATCTATTATCTGATAGCAAATTTTATTTAAGAGAAAATGTGCTTTTAATTAAACCTTAACTAAATAAACTATTAGGCCTAGTGGGTCACACACAACATAACTGATCTGTTAGTACTAGGACATTAGTGTAATTTATAGAATTGAGAGATGTTTATAAAAGAATCCAATTTTTATAAATAATAACAAATTGAGCTCAACCTTGTCAAGCTAAAGGTGTCAATTTCGTGTTTAGCTTTCTCAGCATTATCTCCCACCTTGGACATCACTGACATGTGGTGGAGCTACATCTAGTATGGATCGAAAGGTTAAATGTGCTTGGTGACCACGGCCACCACAACGGGATCGACAACGGGTTGCACTCGTCCCGTCCTTCCAGTGGCATTCACGATGTCGACGCCCTTGCAGTGAGCGTCGATGGCAATCATAGCCATGACACCGTTTTTGTCACGGTTGTGTGATGGCATTAGCACCAGGAACACCTCTTGTGGTTCTCCTACGAGGGCGGAAATGGTCCCTCCGGGATCCTCACTATCTACTTTTAATTTTTTTATCTGTATTGGTTGAGTTTATTGAAGTTGTACATCTTCATCATTTAAAGTAAATATCATAGGTATATTAACAAGTGATTTTCGATATAGTTTTATTTTTTCATCATTTTTATTTTCAAATGCGTTATAATAGTTACAAGGTAAAAATTTTTACTGATATTAATCATTCCTTATTCGAGTTGTCATCCACATAAAAACGTGTTTTAGTTGAGTGCAAATAATTCATCAGTCCCTAATTTTATTTATGTATTTAATGTAATAAATCCATAATCATTAATTTTAAAATTTTGATCTTTATCATAGACATCCCACCATTCATTTTGATTCCACCATGATGTAGCTATGTTCAATAATTTGACCATATATTATCACATATTAAATGTTTTTTTACAATATCTTTTTTTAAATAAATGTGTTACAACATCTTTTATAAGGGCTTCAAATTAAATTATTATTGTTAATGTCTATATAGAGTTCAACATTTATGAAAAGCATAGGCTGAAACTTTTTGATTCCTTGAAGATATCTATGATCAAATCTATTGAAAATATCTATCCAAGATTTGTTTAAGGTAATACATTTAATTTACTAAAAAAATAAGATGATCTAAAATGACCAAGAAAGCATGACTATACAAGGTAGTAAATTATACGACTATGAAAGATAGTATGACATAAAAAACTATTAACCTAAATAAACCTTTTCTATATGATAATTAAGTTTCCAACAAGGATCCAATCCAACACCTCATTTGAACTTCCTATAAAAATAAACAAGAATATGTCATCCTCAATTTTGACAAGAATATGTCATTTATAATTATGATCAGTAAAATAAACAAAAATTTACAAGAATAATATTTGGAAATGATTTAAATGGAGAAGAAGAAGATGATGATGATAATGATGACGAAGATATAATTAAATTTAGAACTAATTAGACAACAAAATATCTAATTAATGTAAATTTATAATGGATTAAACAACAAAATATCTAATTAATGTCTAAGTAAACAAGTAAAAACATATAGTTAAACAAGCATATAAATAATTAAAAAATACATATCTAACTAATTAAATCAATTTCCAAACTAACAACTACAATATCTAATCAAACAAGTATGTAAACAATAAAAACATATATATACTAAGCATGGATCTACTTGTTCTAAATCCTATTTAACCATACTATAAGATGCAATCAAGCTTTAAAAATAGTATAAAAGACGACCTATGTATTAACATTTAAAAAAAGTTTGAAATATATATTAAAAGCATTTTAAGTAATGAAGGAGTTTTATACATTAAAATTGGAGATCCAGCTACCTATGGAACAAAGGGGTCAATGACAACAACAGGGTAGAAGTGTGGCCCATGACAATCGCACAACAATGGTAGGGTAACAACAGTGACCGATAATAGCAAGAGACATTGGTGGGAGCTATAGACAATGAGCAATGGAGGTCATCCGAGAGTAAGAGAGAGGACAAGAAAGAAGAGACAAGGGAAAGAACGGGGTGCAGGCAAGTTAAAGTCAAACTTAATGGTGATTGTTGTAATAATCCATTGCCATTAGTGTTTTTAAAGTTACTGAAGATAGCTTAGAGCCATCCCCAATGACTTCGACCGTTCAATGGTTAACATAAGCTAGAAAGATATTTATGATTGCTATTATCCGCGTTACTAATACAAATGTAGTTCTTGGAGTGCCCCAAGTATCTGCATACTAACGCGACGAGTTTTTCCATTACTAACCAACTACATATATTACTAACCCCGTTATGAACCAGATAATTACCAACCCTTTACATATATTATTGATTGTCAAGATAAATTGATATTAACTTAAAAAATGTAAAAATACCTAATCAGTTATTAAGTCATGTTCTTCTAAATTTTTCAGTTACTAACTATTTACATATATTACTATCTCTTAAGATAAATTAATAGTAACCTTAAAAAAATCTTGACAAATCACATAATGAGGTACTATGCCATGTTCTCATAGATTTAATGGTTACTAACTCTTTACATATATTATTAAGACTCAAGATAAATTGATACTAAACTTAAAACATTTTAAAAAATCACATAATTAATTACTAATATATGTTTTTCAAGATTTTTTTTGTTACAAATCCTTTACATATGATCAATCTTAACTTCAAACAATTCTTAAAAAATCACATAAACAATTTATTAAGTTATGTTCTTCTAGATTTTTTGGTTAGTAACCATTTACATACATTACTAAACTTCAAGATAAATCATTATTAATCTCAAAAAAAACTTGAAAAATTACATAATCAATTATTAACTCATGTTCTTCTAGATTTTTTACTTACTAACTTCTTACATATACTACTAACCATCAAGATAAATTGATATTAACTTAAAAAGTCTTAAAAGTTTACATAATCAATTATTAAGTCATGTTCTCCCTGATTTTTTTAGTTACTAATCATTTACATATATTACTGATAAAAATAAAGAGGGAGAAAGGCAATGCACAAGTTTTAAAACCAAAAAATAGTTGCAATAGTTGCAAAGTCATTGTCATTGGTGCACTTATAAGCATTGTGATGGCTAGATCTATCGCCACTAATTTCATATCGTTGGATGATTGGCTTTTGATCAATTTGTTGTAGTGGCAATGACTCAAGTAGTTGTCGCTAGTGGCTTGTTACCTGAACTCTAGTTCAATATTTTTTTATTTAGAATGGCAACACCTTTAACCATCACCAATATCATAAGGTGGCAACAACATTGTTATGCCATTGCCCTTGTAACATTGGTGACATCTTGTTTTGATCATCGCTACTATGCACTTATTTGTGATGATGTCCTTTTAGCCATCACAACCAATCTTATTAAGGATAATTTTTTGAAGTTGTCCTCCGATAAACCATTGCTAATACTTTTTGTTCTTGTAGTGAATGGAGTTACTTATAAAATTGGTAGCATTACTGTCTTTATAAAATTTTATTATAAATTTATAAAATACTAACATAATTTTTGAAGTTCAGTAGAGTCACTTGGTCCTATTGAACTCTAGGTAGGTCCAGCCAACGAAATATATGATAGGAGCTTACAACTTAATATCACATATTGGCTTTGTTTTAAAGAGAATTTAAGTAACTAAAATGTGTGTGACAGGACACCGCCGACTAAACAACATGGGCGCTGAATATGAAATTCTTTAGGCTGTATGCGCCCGCGTGTGTCTATATATATATTTATATATACGTAGGATATACATACTCGGATTGGCTGAAAGTGAGGAGAATGATGGTAGCAATCTCAATCGTGCTGACATCGCCATCATCCATGCATGAACCTTGTGTGACTGCCCTGTGCCTGCCATCATCCATGCATGCACACGCATGGCATTACGTGATGGTAATGGCAATTTCAGGTAGTTGGTTAAGGGCCTAAGACGGCAAAGCCCGGGGCTCTCCTCCTTGGCGCTTGAAGCATCATCTCCTTCTTGGGGGATTCAGTTTCAGCTGGATGCTGACTCCCCATATCACAACCCTCCCGTGCCACTCTACGAGAGCATATATAGGGATAGGTAGGAGTGACTCAATGCTTGGAATTTAATGCTTACCAACATCCCCTTCACCTCAAACTCCAACCACCTCTGAGTTCTTCGAACGGTTCCGTCCATTGCCAATCGTGACCGAACAACCCTATTTTGATGTGCACGTTCAATCAAGTTTAGGTTGTAGAAAGAAACTCCCAAAGTTAATCAAATTGAAATGTGTGATATTTATGAGTGGCTCGATCAGAATATATGGAAAGTTAACACCCATGCACACGTGACCAAAAATTTAGAGAAATTGAACTTTTACCGTTTTGAAGAGTGTAGACATTTTATCTTGGTGGCTCGCTCAAAACCCACTCAAATGAGATATCGGCTTGGTTTACTTAAAGAGAGAACAATACAAAAAATCTTATCCTACTAAGACTTTCTAATATCTAGCCGAAGTCTCAAACACACTCTAACCAAATACCCATCTGAATCAACGACGGTTCCTTTTCACACACTAATTTGTCCTAGCTCTTCCACCATTGTCCACGACCCGGAATTTAAAACAACACAAAACCACAACTACGTAGCGGAAAACATAACGTCGTGACAGTGGGAGAAATTCATCATTCGGATTTCATAACCCATACAAGCATGTGAAGTCAACACACACGATCAAGTCTATAAAATTCCACAAGTTTTTCAAAATCTGGAGTCAATAACTTAAAAATCAAACCAACATCATCTAATCCAACTCCAACCAAAAACTTAAACATTTAAAACAACTGAATTCCAAACCAAGTCCGTTCATATGTGCCGTCTTTAAATCAAAACCACTAGATTGTTTAAGTACACAACAACCTAAAAGTCCAAAACAAGCAACCTGATGAAAATAAAATATATCACTCCGCTCCAACTCCAGGAGATTCTGGTTCTTCCACGGCCTCTGCTTGAGCCTCCAAGCCAATCTCCTGATCTTCAAAACCTGCTGAAAAATATTAACCCACAACGGGGTGAGTCCGGAGACTCCGTAGGATTTACACCCTTCACCCATCAATCGGGTAACTAACATATAAACAAGCAAGGTATGTAACATATCTAATTTGAGATGTAATACAAAAGTATAGAGTGTCTTCTATATTAATCTCACAACCCATATCCAGACATAGTTATCTTCAAAAGAAAAGGTTATGCCAAAACCAATCAATTCTAGACCAATGCATACAAGACCATAAAACTAAACAAAAATCAACTAGATGACCTTCAGACTTAACTTAACATGACCAATCTAACATGAGACATATCTGAATTTTTCTAACTTATCATGCTTTAACATCTAAACATAACATGCCATGAGCATAATTTCATGTTCTTTCTAAACCCATAGTCATATGGCAAGGAATTGGTCATCTTGCCTTTTCACATCACATATCCAGATCACTTTCACCAGCTCTAATTTATATAGTAATAACATATACTAAGCTAGCCCAAAGTGCACCTAGGCAGTGGTGACACTAAGGGAAAAAACCGCGGTAATCCGGGATCTGTGGGAAGGCTGGATTTATCTAAGATCCCCGTCGCGCACGGGCAATTTGACTAGAATAGGCTGGTGAAGCCTCATAACATGTGGTACAAGAATTCATAATAAATTTTTCAGATCATGACACACCTGCATACCATGTACACAAGACATAAACATCTCATTCTAATGACATCCATGCAAAACAAATTGTTTTTATCATAAACTAGACAAGACTTGCACTAACCGACATGGTTAACATATCCTAATCAAAACTCATATCAAACTTGATAACATGAACCTAGCCATATCATGCAAGACATATTACACAATCTGGAACCAAACCAAATAATTTTTACGTGATCTATGCACATGCAATAACAAACCAAATCTAGACATGCTTAATTACATACGCAAGACAATTAATCAAACCCAATTTTTGGCATAATCAAAACAAGCTAACTTCTGATGTCAACACCCATAATCTGACCTAAACAGGTTCCAAAAAGTGAAATTTGATGACTTTTGATTTTTCCAAAACTCCACATAATTATATTTCAATTCTAGGTCCATTCTAGCACATAAACATATACATAAATAACAAATGGTCAAATCTCATGAAAAATAGTTCTACCCATCCAAAATCATGCCAAACATGTTCCATAATATTCAAAATAGCAATTTTAAGTTTCTGGTCTCAAGGATTTTGAAAAGAATCACAAATTTTAAGTCCAAAGTCTAAACTAGTCAAATCAAGGTCCGTAAGTTAAATCATGCATATTTTCTAATCAAATGGGATCAAATACATAGAGGAGCTTGATAAACCTACTTGTAATCTTATGTGAATTTTCCTGAATTTTTTGGATTTTTCTGCTATTTTTCTTGGCCTTAATCTAATATATGGATTTAATAAATCCGAAAATTAGAATTTCCTGAACCGGCGCCGAACCGGGCGGTTCGACCGGCTGAACTGGGGCGGTTCGGAGGTGCTGGACCGTGGCTGGACCGGCGGCTGGACCGGGCGCTGGGCCGGCTCGACCGGCGGCTCACGGCGGCGGTTCGCGGGCGGCGTTGGCGACGGCGGTGGCGGTGCTCGCGACGGCGGAGGCGGCGCTCGCGACGGCGGAGGCGGCCGACGGCGCTCGACGGCGACGGCGATGGGCGGGGGAGGGGCTGGCCACGACGGCGACGGCGAGAGGAAGGCAACGGCCGGCGACGGCGGCGGCGAGAGGCTCTCCCGCGGCGGTTCCGGCCAGAACAGGGGAGGTGACGGCGGCGGTTTCCGGCGACGGCCACGGGCGGCACGGGAAGGGTTGGACGGCGACGTTCTCGCCGGCAAGGGAGGGGCTGGAGGGAGGAGACGGCAACGAGGGGAGGGGCTTGAGGCGGTGACGGCAAGGGGGAGCTCGGCGGCGCTGGGTTCCTGTGGCGACGGCGACGGAGGAGGAGGAGGAGGACTTGCGGCGGGGAGACGGCACGAGCGAGAGAGAGAGAGAGAGAGCGAGAGAGATCCAGCCGGGGGGGGGCGCGTAACCGACGAGGGGGGGGGGGGAAATCGCGACGCTGCGGGGTGGGTGGCCGGCGTTACCGCGGGGACGGCGGCGAGGAGTCCGGGACGGGGGGGGGCGGTTACCAAAATTAAAATGGTTTTTTTTTAAATGCCAGGTATTACAACCATGACCATATCTCAACTAGGTGCTTGCACATTTTTGTTAACTCTGGTTGCAAGCCACTCTTGCTGATGTTATCTATATACGATCCGCGCTTTACATGTGCTTGTTACTGAAGTTATCTATATACATATTATTCAATTATTTATATTGTTCAATAACCCCCCCCCCCCTTTAACATTGAACCGTGTGCTCTTCAAACTTTAACACGATGTTTGGTTACAGTTTTTTTCTTCTTTTTAATCTCAATTTTAAAAATGAAAAGACTATCACGTTTGGTTGCGGTCTTTTAACTACTTCCTCGTCTTTAAAAACAAGATATTTTACGCATGTAACCTCTTCCAAAATAAAAATAACTCAAGTCTTGTTTTCTTTCTCCCGAGCGAGACACAGAGTGGGACATGGGCGGCGGGACACACATACGTTTCCCGAGTTTTTTTTAACTAACACTGTTTTTTTTATTATTATAAAACTAACACAGTAAAAACTTTTATTGCAAAATTAATACAGTTTGCTCAAAACTCGACTTTTCACTTTAACAGTGATCTCGTTAGTTAAAAGTGTTGATTAAAAATTGAGTTTAAAAGTCAAGTTTAAATAACTCGACTTTTGAAAGTCGAGTTAGGCAAATTCGATTTTCAAACAGAAAAAGGAAAAAAAAAACGAGCGCGCACTACGCATTTAATACGTACAGTAACGTTAATTTTTTTTATCTTCTACCTAAAAAAATCGGATACTCAGATTAAAATTTTTTCGATCCACTCGGACCAATGAATTCGGAGTATTCAAAACTATAAAGTTGAATTTTTAAATTTTTAAAAAGTGCAAGTTTTATCATTGGACGGTCCAGAATGCTCCGATTTAATAATTTAAAAATTATCGAAATTGGGATATTTAAAAATCTAATCTTAAGTATTTCGATTTTCTAAATTTATTGGAGGGAACGGATTATTCAAATTCAAACCCGATAAATTATAATTTAAGAATATAGATAAAGATGGTTTGATTTAAAAAAAAATTTAATGTGTGCTACAGCGCACATCATTAAATGCGGGGTAATTTTTTTTCAAAAGTCAATTCAATTTTACCTATATTTTTAAATTATAATTTATCGGGTTTGAATTTGAACGATCCGTTCCGTCCAATAAATTTAGAAAATCGAAATACTTAAGATTAGATTTTTAAATATCCCAATTTCGATAAATTTTAAATTATTAAATCGGAGCATCCTGGATTGTCCAATGATTACATGCACTTTTTAAAAATTTAAAAATTCAACCTTATAGTTTTGAATGTTCCAAATTCATTGGTCCGAGTGGATCGAAAAAATTTTAATCCGAGTATCCGATTTATTTAGGTGAAAGATAAAAAAAAAATTAACGTTACTGTACGCATTAAATGCGTAGTGTGTGCTCGTTTTTTCCCTTTTCCTGTTTGAAAGTCGGGTTTGCCAAACTCGACTTTCAAAAGTCGAGTTATTTAAACTCGACTTTTAAATTCGATTTTTAATAAACACTTTTAACTAACATGATCACTGTTAAAAGGGAAAATCGAGTTTTGAAAACTTGATTTTGAGCAAACCGTGTTAGTTTTGCAATAAATTTTTTTACCGTGTTAGTTTTATAATAATAAAAAAAGCAGTGTTAGTTTAAAAAAAAACTCTACGTTTCTCCCTTCTCTCTCTCTCTCCCCCCACCCCCACATACTGTTCCTTTTTTTCTGATTTCTTTCTTCACTGTTCTATATCCCTCGACCAATTAGTTTCTCGGGACTTCGTTGGTAAGGTAGGTAGGCACCTCCGACCTTTTGAGAAGGCCCTTGGACAGGAAAATCCACCGGTTAGGGCTATACAACTTGGCGAGCTCACTGTCGGCCAGCGAGGGTGCGGGATTGGGCTTCGTCTAGGGGGTGGGCGCGACAGCCGCCTTCTTCTCGAAGAGGGCAATGAACTTGGAGGATGTGGCGCCCGCGGGAGCAGGGGCCAAGCGGGAGGCACAGCCGCCGACGAAGTGGAGGGGGTGATGAGCATCTCGGATATGCCCACGGAGTGTTCCAGGGACAGAGGGTGGCGCACATGGGAGCAGCAGGAAGTGGGGAGGATGGCTAAATGGTGGAGCTGCGCGGAGGAGGTTGGTGGTGGAGGGCTGTGATTTGCTGCAGAAAGTTCTCTGTAATCTGGTGTGGAGATCAAGATGATGACGTTTGACTCCATGTTCACCATTGACGATGACGTGCTCCGCGACAGGGGGTGAGCACGGTTAGATTTGATCTGAATCAGGTCATTTTTTTTCAAACTGAACCAAATCGATTCACCCCTCGAATTGAACCAAACCAAATTGATTTCAATTCGGTTTGGTTCGATTTGGTTCGGTTTAAACAGAAAATATATAAAAATATTATAATTAATTATTTTTTACATATATATAATAATTTTTAAGTTAAAAACAATCAAAATAAATATTATTTATTATAAAATTTATAAAAATCTTATTTTTAATAATATTATAACAGTTTTTATATATATATTTAATTAAATCGGTTTAAACGGATTGGTTTGGTTTAAACCGATTTGGAGGACTTCCAAACCGAACCAAACCGAACATGGTTCAAACCAAACCGAACCAAACCGAACAGGCCGGTTCGGTTGGTTTTTCGGTTTGAACCGTTTAATGCTCACCCCTAGTTTAAACAGTTTGGTTTGGTTTAAACCGGTTTGGAGGATTTCCAAATCAAACCAAACCGAACCGAACCGAACAGGCCGGTTTGGTTTGATTTTTTGGTTTGAACCGTTTAATTCTCACCCCTACTCCCCGATGGGACCTTCGTGGTGAAGGGTACCCGCGTTCACCATGATCGACTTCACCCTTGACAAAGTATTTTACGGAGTGATGGGAGGATTGCCTTGGAAGGAGGTGCTCGCGGTGCTCACTAAGTTGGCGAGGAGGGGCATGTAATGTGTTGTTGGGAGACGACGTTGCCTGGCAGTAACAAACAGAGATATCTGAGCTCGTGGCAAACACTGGTATACAATTTTTAAAAATTGGGACAGTTTTGTCAAACACCGCATTCTTTGTTTATCTAATTTAAAAATCGATACTAAAGAAAAAAATAATTTTTATTTCAAAAACAAAACTATCTAAGTTTAAAAAGAGTAACCAAACACCCTATAAAGCTTCATCTTTAAGAGTATATCCATAATAGGTGTAAAAAAATGAATTTTGAACCTAATAATGCACCCTGCAAATTATTAGAATCCAATATTCCAATCATTTATAGTAATCAAAATCAGAGTAAGTTTATTATATTTAAATTTTAATTTCAATAAAATTAATATCTAAACAAGTCTTAAGAAATTAACAAATTACATTAACATTATGTTCATATAAACCCTAAACAAACAATTTGACCAAATTAAACTAAAAGCATACATAAATAAACCTTAAACCAAATTAACAAACCCTAAACCAAATTAACATTTAAATAAATCTTAAGAAATTAAACATTTTACAAACAACATAATCAAATCACATTTACATCACGATCATATAAACTCAATACTAACAATTTAACAAAATTAAGTTAAAAAACATACACAAATAATCCCTAAACAAACTAAAGTCATAGAAGATATGTTTGAAAATTGTAAACCAACTAGTTAGGGTTAGTAGGAACTTAAAGGAGAAGATTTAGGTAGAGGAAGGTGGTGGCGACGACGGCTATAGTGGCAGTGTTCTTGAGAGAAAGAGGGACTAGGAGTTTCATAGCCGGTGGTGGTGCTTGGCACAATGGTGGTGGCAGTGGCAGCAACCACGATGGCAGTGGTGTATAGGTCAATTTTGCAAGAGAAGAAAAGAGCACAAACGAAGGAGGAGAAAAGGGGGGGGTGCTCATGTGGGTTAAAAAGAAAGGAGCATTGGCAATGGCTATTTTGCAGTCACCATTAGTACACTTAAAGTCATTAACCTTCGCCAATCTCTTCCGATCATAAGTTCTAGTTAGTAGCGATGACTTAAGCCGTTATTGGTAAAATATATTTGTGTTAGTGTTTGAAAGTCATCTCTAATGACATAAACCTCGACTTAAAAAATTTTCTTTTTACTTTGGCAATGGTCTTAGCCATCCTTGATAAGGGTACTGGTGATGGCTTGAAGAAAGTCATTGCTAGTACTTTGCATCGGTGACCACTCTATGAAGTTGTCGTCGGCACTTGTACATTGGCAATGACATCTCTTCAGCCGTTGTCAGTAATTTTACAAGGATGGCATCCGAAAGCCATCACCATTACTTTTGCTAATACCATCATCTCCTATAGTGCCGCTTTATATAAACTTATCGGTCATGATAATTACACACTTAGTGACCCTATATTTTAGAGTGACTTTTACTATCTTGCCTCTTTTTTTACTCTCAACTGATGTTTTCTAATCTCCCCTTGTACTTAAAGTATGACCCTCACCTGTTGATTTTATTCCGATGCTCTTCCACCATGATGCATTAATTAACAGTGAAGTAATTTCGTTACACTTTAATATGAGTGTCATTTTTGAATAATAGTGTAGTCATGATGTGGTCATAGGACGTTGATAATGATGCTAATAGGAGAAACACCTTGACCTATTCCATGATGTTCACAACAAGGGCAATTATTTCTATCAATATCTTGCTAAAGTTATCTATATACATGTGCTTTTAACTTCCCTCTCTCTGCCATTTTTATGCCATAAAATTTCTTTCTTGCTAACAACTGATTCTTGGATTTGTACATGTCCTCCAACTTCTCCAAGATACCTATCGGATCTTTTAAGCTGGAAACCTCCCAAAACGCACGAGAAATATCTATATCATGCTTATTTTATAGGGGTCACATTTTGCTCAAACACTTCTGCTATTAACTTCCTTGATTTTTATGTCTTCTTGTTGAGAGGTTTTCTTATTTTTTCTAACATAAAGATATTTCCCTTTTATTAATGCCAGATGATAAAATCTCTGTAAATGTCTAATAGTGTATTTAGTTGCATTCAAAATTTTTGTACATTTTTATGATAAAAATTTATATTAAAATAAAATGTGAACCAGTCAATGACATAAAATTGTCAAACACCTCTTTTAATCAATTTTGTAACAAAAATATAAAATTATAACAAAAATACAAATCGTCCGATAACCAAACACCCCCATAAAGATTTAATGATGAAATTTGTGTTCCTTTCGGTTATTTTTTGACTAATTTGTGTCTTCTTTGTTGATCAAGCATGTCCTTAATCTCTAAAGATTGGCAATCAATCCTTAGGTTTAGAATTTACCTGATCCACATTATCTAATGAAGGCAAAGCGCCTAAAAGCCTATGAATAGCCTCTTGGATTGCTCAATGCTATTACGGATATCTTTACGCCGTCAAATCAATATGCTCGCTTCTTTTTTTCTTTTTCTTTTTTTTGATTTGGAAATAGTTAACGGATACGCAAGAGGCTTGATAACGCTAGCTATATGAATTCTAGATGCAGCAATAACTATAATCAAATCCCCCAGATCCACTAACTTGGGTTTCATCGAATTAGATATGATAGTAAATAATCGGACTTGACAATCTAAATTTTCTGATCCTCTCTCTCTGCTCTCTCTCTCTCTCCTCCTATCTTCTTCTTCTTCTACATGATAAGGCTTTGAGAAACCCTACCCACTGCCTGTCTTTTACAGTCACCACCCAACTACTCTACCACCAAGCATCGCCCTTGCAGCTAGCCTATTCATCATGTTGGCATTGTGTCGATAATTCCACCTTTAATGTCAACCAGCTGATACGTATTCTAGAGTCGGTGTAAAAGTCATAATTACATACACATACGAGACAAAAATTTTGGAGAGCCCGAAGTTTACCATGGTAAATAGTACAGACTTCACCCAATAACTGATCTCTTAAACACTCGGATGAGTCCTCGTTGATTTGAGTGATTATAGAAAGAATACCTTGGTCACTAATAGACCTGTAAGTGGATCCACAGATCCGATAGATTGATCCAAATTCGAAAAACACTATCAGTTCTGGGCTTTTAGCGGCAAATCCGATTTTAATGATTTTCGGGTTTAGATTTCTCCTTCGCGAGAGTAAACCCGAAAAGTTTTCTCTGGGTTCAGGACAACGACAAATCGGGTTTCTTGAAACCCGTTTGTGCAGCAAGGCTGCGGCGGGGAGGCAGCCCCTTCAAGCATCGACAATATATATATCTCAATTGTAATTCCTCCTCTTTGATTTCAGAAACTAGTAATTAATTAATCTGTAAAACATATCGCCCGTGCCCGAAGATGAAGTCGATGGTGCCCTGGATGTAGCAGCTCCTGGATGTAGCAGCTCTCGTAGTAATGCCGGCCCTTGTGGTCGAACAAGGTGTTGTGGGGGCTGTAGAACGTGCAGCGATAGAAGGTCGCCCTGTCGCCAGCAACCATGGTGGCTACCGTCTGGTTGTAGGCAAACCTCTCGTCATACTTTGGAGCATTGTTCTGCGAAGATCACAAGCACAGAGGATCAATTCGATTCGTAGAGAGATCTATATATAGCATCATCATCATTCCGGCCCGAAGAACTATCAGGAAATAAGCCAGCAGCAGCAATCGGAAGCTGCGTTATTGCGCATCGATATCCATACCTTGAAGTTGATTCCAAAGGCGATGAATTAATTTGTTAGGCCGCCGAAGGGAAGGAGTGAAAAGGAGGGGAGAAGAAGCCTACCGGAGGTGGGGAAAGGGGTTGACGTTGTCGTCTCCACCGGAGGAGGAAGAAAAGACCGCTAGGGAAAGCAGCCACCATCGCCGGAAGGAGGGGAAGGAGGACCGTGCAAGCCGTAGCGGGAAGGGGTTTCCTACCATCGCGAGAGAGAAATGGGTGGAGACGAGGCTTCTCAGATCTCTGCACTGGAGGAGGAGGTCCGGAGAGGTGGCGACTGTCCAAGGGAGCTTCGTAGCCAGCTGAAGAAGCAACACCGCCGTCGCCGTAGGGGGGAGGGGGCTGCAAGCCCTCGTGACGGACGGCGAGCGGGCCGGGTGACAAGGGGGCGATGACAAGTGAACAAGGAGGAGCACGGGCGATGGGCAGCTCCGAATCCGAAACATATTTCGGATTCGGATACCGATCTGGATTCTCAGAACAAGTTTTTGCCGGTTCTGCTATCGGACGTGGGTTTAAGATATCGGATTCGGATTCGGATTTTGAAGAATCTGACCCGAATCCGATCCATTGACACCTCTAGTCATTGAGACTCTTGTTAGCATCCATCAATAATTCGAAACAGAATAGCTAATTACCTGATCATACCTACCCGGATTAATAACCCATCCCTATCTACATGCCAAGGTTAACACAAACGTAACGGGTATTAACCCCTAATTCGTTCCCGTTAATAAGAAAACAATTAGAAGCAGAAGAAAATAGAGAACAGTCAGGGCCGTCAGTCTGAATGGGGGGGGGGGGTGTAACTAACAGATTCCCAGAACGCTGTCGGTATGATATTGAGTAGTTTGGGCATCTTTACAGCTGACATGTTGCTGGACGGAAATGGAGGGTGCAGCTCCGCCATGGAATCCACCTACCCATATATATGTTGATACGATCCTCAATGTGTGTGCATATGTTTATATATATATATATATATATGAGATCGGCCGACCTCCACGATCAAGCAAAACTTTGGGCGCGTATGTACTAATTAAGCTGCACGTTAATGTGTAGAAAAGCTGCATTAAGCTTGAATCGACCCACATGCGTGTCTGCACATATTAGGGCATCTCCGTGGCCTCTTCTCCATCATGCCGCTCTGATGGATACCGGGCATTTGAAAGAGGGAAAGCCCCATGCTCTCGCCATTATTATTCCCTCTGGACTGTCTGCATTCCTTGGGATTTTTTAGACATTGCAGTCCCAAGTGAGCAGCCGTCCATGTCTGCAGAAACATATCTAAATCCATCTACGCGTCTGCTCTCCATCGTTTGACAAGGACAGAAAATATAATGCTTTATCCAGTTAGTATAACTGTAGTTGCATCAAGTCACAGGGGTACAAACGAGTATAGAATAGTATATTTGTTTAAATTTGACTCATTTTTCTTTGCTTATGTTTGAGGTCTGCTCGAATTATAATTGAGAACACCTTGTAACCTATTCAAGTCAGGTTTAAGCTCGAGTCCAAATAGGAGCTTACTCAAAGTTTGATCCAAATTGAAGTTGTAGTTCTCCATCGTTTGTCAAACTCATAGTTTTATCTAATCTTGTTTATGAAATTTAAAATTGAGTTTGTTTACAAAACTCAAAATAATTTAAACTCAAACTACAATTTATTTTCAATTTAATTAATAAATTTAACTGGCATTACATAACTATAAATATTTATAATAATATATTTTTTAAATAAATATTTAAACAAAAAGATAATTGAATTGCTTGCAAGGTTTATCAAGTAGAGAATATGATTTGTTCAAGCACAACTCCTTAATGAATCAAATTTTTTTTGTTTAAACTTATTTAATGTAATAAGTAAGTTAAGTCAAATTTTTACAAAGTCAAGATTTGAGTTAAGTGTTGAGTGTATTGGTTCATTTGCACCTACCGAATCCAGCCAATGCCCAAAAAATCAATCCACAAGGACAATCTTAAACTATGTTTTTTTTACAAGATTGATTGGCCGGAGAAATAAAATTTCTCAAGTATGGGATCGATATATTTCCTATCGAGTGCATTCGACGTCTCCACGAGGCCGCCCCATGTGGGCGAACCAGCTTGCCCAAGGCCAAGCAATAGTTTATGTAACTGCTTTCAAGAAGAGAAAATAAAGTAGTAGATAAGGACGGGATCCTCTCTGTCAAGGAACATGCATGGTTAGGGTTCAGAGAGGAGAGGGTGTCCATATAAAACACAAGCGTCCAGCTGCATGCCCGTTTCTCAAGGTACTGATTAATAATAAA
The DNA here is from genome assembly GCA_036172225.1 of Cryptocoryne crispatula var. balansae. Taxonomy (NCBI): domain Eukaryota; kingdom Viridiplantae; phylum Streptophyta; class Magnoliopsida; order Alismatales; family Araceae; genus Cryptocoryne; species Cryptocoryne crispatula. The sequence goes on from CM069919.1 coordinate 22,977,325, forward strand.
CGCGCGAGACCGAACCCCCAAATCCTGGCACTCCTTGCGGTATGGGGTTTGAAACAAACTTACACCCAACATCATAAATATATATATATATATTTCCTTGCTGTGTATACATACAGATTAAGCTAGCTCTGTTATATATTTACGTGTATTCATTCACGCTCTAGAAAAGGGTGTGTACGCAACGCCATCATAAGTGTTGACCCATCGACGTAGGAGATAGAATGAAGTGTCGAGAGAGAACTTTAACCCGGTTAAAGATAGAGACTGCTGCGTGTCGAGCACTCCTGAACAGATACAGGCAGAAGGTATTCCTTTATCTCTCGCGGTCGCCCACATCGGAGCACCACGCTTCCCCTTACACGTGACTTTTTTTTTATTTTTTATTTTTTGTTACTAACTCCCTACTATAATTTACAGAGGTTATTAAAAAGAAAAAAACTCTTTCACCTGACTGTTTTAAGCGAGGAGAGCCTGACTGCGGGAGTTCTCTTCTTGAAAGGATTGAGGTGATAGCTAGTACTCTCTTTAAACATATCTATCTATCTAGATAGATAGACAAATACTAGATAATTGTGGGTTGCCCGTCAGGCCCGTCACTATCCGCCTTCACTCCCTCTGTCTCCACTCAGCCATGATCTCTCTCTATCCATCGATCGAGAGAGAACTTGGGCAACCCCACTGGATGGGCCGCAGACCCAATTCAGCCGACGGTGTGTGAATAAACACAAAGCGCAAAGGCATCAAACGCACCATCTTCTGTCTTTGCATTCGTGCAAGGAATCCACACGGTCGGCATACATCATGATCCAAAAGACGAAGAAGAGAAAGAGAGAGAGAATGTTATTTTTATTTTAGTGTTTATTGTCATTTTCCATCGTTTTGTTATATTATAACTTGACGTCTTCTCACGTTTTATCAATAATCACAAATTTATTTATAAGACCATCAATCTAAACGATATTCACGTCTATACGATGTGATCATCTAATCTTGTCGAAAATATTGAATTCTTCTAAAAGAGTTCAATTATGTGGTTATGGTCAGATGTCTTGGTGAAGACCAGGAGAAATATTTTCATATTTTATTTGTTCTTCTCTAAGTTCTTATACGTGTGTTCGTCTTTCTCTTTTATATATATGTAATATCAAAGTCTACTAAGCGTTATTAGTAGAAAGAAAACATGTGTCATTTGATCTAAAAAAGGGACAGCAGTGGTTCTTGTTTTTAGTGGGGAACCATTTCCATGAATAAGCATGGCCCAACAATGGTACGTACATGGTAGCACTATCCAGCTGGTTGTTTCATCCATGAGCAGGATGTGCCTAGGTGATAGTTTATAACAAGCAAGGTTGGGTCGGGATCCAAACAAATCTGAGTTAGTGAAGTTTGGACTTATAGGATGGCCGGAGTTATAATAAAAAATAATAAACAATAAAATAAAAACAAATGTTAGGTCGGAGTCTCCGGATCGGGATCAAGTCAGTTGACCCAACCCAATCGGCACCAACTTTCCATGGTTTATGATGCCATGGATGTGAAAACTTGTAGGGCAATAAACACTTAATTAATTACATGCGTAGCTCAAGGGAGTTGATCTATAAAAGTTTCAATCAATTTACTTCTTATGTGAATAAGGAAACTAACAAGTTGTATTTGAGTAACCTTTGTCTCGATAAAACTAACAAGTGGCTCTCGTATAGGGGTGTTCACTTCTCGGGTCAACCTAAGAAAAATCGTAGACATCGGATTTAAAATAATCGGGTTCAGAAAAGTTAACCCGATCTGACCCAAACCATCTATGAACTGAACTTTTCTTCACGTCAGTCAACAGCCACCATGGTCATTATTAACGTTCAAATGTAGAAAGAGCAGAATATAAGGCAATAAAATGTAAGGATTGCTCGATATGGAATTAAACAGGCTGTTTCTTACTTTGTTTGCGCCCTCCTATTAATCTCACATCGGTTGCTCCTTTTTCGGACATATGGCGCATTGGTCGGGCGTGTGCCACACTGCGCACAGGCGAGGGATCGAGTGCTGCCACCTGATCCCCATTGTATACCACCCCCCCTCGGGGGTGGCCCGGCTGAACAGCAACTGGGAATCGACCCCGTGCCTTGCTCCCCCAGGAGTAGGGCGTCGCGCCAACCGAGCCATGCTCGGTCGGTAATCTCACATCGGTTGCTACGGGATGTGAGCGCTTGGTGAAATCTTTAAAGGAAACTGACTGCCGTTAATTTTTCGTCATGGAGTTAAGGCTGCTCCGTTAACATGCCATGATTGACTATTGGTTAAATAAAATATTGATTGATATTTTCTACAGAAAATTCAGAAAATTTAAAAGTGTCGGTTCAACCTGAACCAACTCGACATAATTTGGTTCGAGTTGCAACATACGTTCGTGTTCATTTGGTTTTAAATTTTTTTCCTTAAAACCAACCCGACTCGACTCGTGAACACCCCTACTCTCATATACCTATTAAAAATATAATAAATTAAAGTAATTAATATTTACATATATATTTTATTGAAATAAATAAATATATTTAAATTTAAACTTAATTGAAGTTTGAACTTAAAAGTTCAAACATTATAAATGGATTTAGATTCTAAATTTATCAAGATCGGGCCCAAGTTCTCAAGTTAAATTTTATGAAGGTTACTAAATCAAATTTCATAAACAATATCAAATTCAGAACAAAAATCACATACACAACTCAAATTCAAACATAGATAAATGAGATTAGAGCAGCAAACTGCTATGTTCGACTAGGGTGCGTGAGGAATGAAGCGCGAAAGAAGCTAGTCAGTAGCTTAATTAGTAGGGTTTTGAGTACGACCTTTGACTCCAGGTCGAGATGAGATGTTTGTTGTTGTGCAAGGTGAGGAAGCCATAGCATCGCTACTCAATCGTGCGCCACCATATGTATGATTTAACCTGCTGAATGATACACTTTTTCTTGATTTGATCGTAAAATCGCCAAGGACGAGATATGGGGGGCATCGACTAGGATTTTAAGCCATTTTGCCGATTGATAATTAGCTTGCATATTTTAATGTATTGTTCAAATTTAGTTTTCCACATAACCAATACGAGGTTAAAGTGTGGCGTTGGTAAATATCGTTATTTATTTTTTGTGAGTCCAGTAATTTAATCAAATAAATTTATCCATGTAATAACCAGGGGTATTTGTGTAAATTAGATAATGAATAAAATAAAAATGAAAAATGGACTAATCATAATCCTAATCATGTATTAATTAAATTTTAATGAAATAAAACCAAATCCCCTCCCCCCTCTCTCTCTCCCCACCTTTGCCAATGATAGCCTCTGTCTCTATGTTGTGCATACACGTCGGTCTCATCTTCATATTGTTGCACCGAGATGAAGTGACAGAAATGTATACCCCAAAAGTCAATCATATATGATATGATTCAATATTTCTAGGAATATTTCATTCAATTAATTAGACAAATTTTCATTACTAACTCTTATTAAAAGCATATATTGTAATAAAGTTCTTGAACATATATAATGATAATTAAATCATGATGAGATCATGATAATAAGATCAATCATCTAGACGTATGTGATCTAAATATTCCTAATCATAAGATCTTTAAGATGGGACATCAAAGATCCGAATAGACTAGTGTGTGTGATGTCTTCTTATATGATGACGATGACCGATCTCATTGGTTATTAGTGTGGGGACGCTGAGATACACACATAAGTGCTCATTAATAGAATGAGTTCACTGAACTGAACAATTCAGAAAAACTTGATTGGTATCTTATCGAACTGTCTATCATGTTATTTTACATCTCAATAGCACGGTTGGATTTTTGACCTAAGTCGCCAAAAATATCTCACCAGATATATCTTGTACCTTGATTATTAACTTATATATGACCATCTTGATGGTCCAGTATAGTTGATGTACACTACAAGAAAATTGTTTTTACCTACGCTAAAAATCGTAGAAATAGGTCATTTTTCCGTAAGCAAATAGATTTACCTACGGACTATCCCGTAGGGAGGTCCGTAGGCCTAGTACAAGTAGGGAAATGTATTACCTATGGGGCATGTCCCGTAGGTATAGTACAGACTTTTACCAACAAACCGACCTGTAGGTACATATAAAACATACGAATGAAACTATCTCCCCATGCCAGATTTATACCTACGTGGCTCTCGTAGGTAAATGTTAAATACCTGAAAAAAATATTGTATATATCATGAGTTACATTTACCTACAGATGTTTAGTTGTAGGTAAATGTTTACTATTACAACGTCTCTTTCATTTACAGTTTGGGCACAAACATTTACCCATCCATACAATCAACAATACATTCACAATTCTTGGAATCAACAACACATTCACAACTCTCAAATCTGACTGTACAACCAATTCAAGGCATACATTCAATTCGTACACTTGTTGGACTCACAACAACCTGCTAGACACAGTCACAACAATGCACATCTACATATACAACAAAAAATAGCATCACAAAGACATTCATTAAGCATTAAATTTACTTTGTCCATAAACATAAAGTATGACATGTTAACATAAAACATTTTACAATTAACACATAGTAGTGAATAAGATGTTAAATATACAAAGTTTCAATTGTTCCAGGCTTCCAGCCACAACTACAATGAAAAGATCATCTATTTCCCACAACAAGCAAAGATCCCACCATAAGCAATTGGACAACCCAACGAAAAGATGAAAATAAATTGGACAACCCATCCGTAGACACGCCAATTTGGCCTTATTTGGGGCTTAAACCCTTATTCCATTAGCAACATCTCTTTTAGACCATCAAAATCATATTGAATCATTCTTTTGGAAGAGCCGAGGAGTTCACTAGAAATATAAGAAAGAGTTCTGGATCTCTAATCAAATACGTGTTTGCCAAACAAGAGACTCTTAGTGGTGTGCCAGATTATGCTTTTCCCAGCATATCCTCTACTTGAAAATTTTTCACAGGATTATGTGGACGTCCAATGAAGAAGTCTTAAACAACAATAATATTCCTCTATGAGTCCTCTTTTCAATGCAATAAATGGAATTCAATTCTGATCTACCATTTGTTCGCAGCGCCTTTTAGAAGTTAGATATGCAGTTCTGTCCGCACGCAGCACCAATCAAGCCCAATTGCATGCAAGCCCAGCCCATTGGACATATATATGACCAATTCACAACCTTATATTCTTTTTTCCTCCTCCATATTACTTGGTATAGTATCTAGAAGCTTCATGGTCGAAATTAGCATCATCAAATGATGGCAATCCAACTTGTTGTCTTATACATCAAAACTTGCTATTTTTAGACCAGATTTATTTCCTCTTCAAGTGAAGACATATTTTGAACATGGGGAAGGTGATCCACAGTTTCCAATCCCTCTCAATCATTTGGGTAAGTTTCTAGATGCCTCAGGATGAAAATTAGCAGCAATGAATGGAGGAAATCCAACCTAAGGTCGGATGTATCAAAACCTGCTATTTTTTGACCTGTTTCTCATCCCCTATAAAGGGAGACTCATATGAATGACCTAAGAAGGGCATCCCCATCCTCCAGAACTTTTATCCTCATCCTCCATCTACCCTTGGCTTGTCCCAACCTCCCCAAATCGTTCTCTCTTCGTCTCGGTGCCCGGAGATCATCCCAAAGTGAAGAAGAAGCCGGTCTATGCTCTGACGTGCTGCACTGCTTATCATCGGCTTCTACAAATCTTTATAGTCATTTTACAACCTTACTTCCTTCAGAATAAGTGTGCTTCATCAAGATATCTTTCATCTCCAACAAACATAGATCAATTCTGACATTCCTTCGGCTTGTTACGGCTTCAACACCGGTGCTGGACAGACAGATCCGAAGTCTTCTCTTCTAAGTCATTGTCTTCTCAGTTAATTTCAGTACATGTAATGGTGGATTCAGCCTCATCATTCATAGAAATTGTTACCTGTTGCACAGGTACATCAAGCTAGCATCGGTTGGACTCTCTCTCATCAGCCGGCCGAAGAGGAAGAAGGTTGAACTCACACACTCTCTCCCGCACTAAGGTACACATGGTCAAATTCAACTTAATCTGGTTTCTATTCCATAAAGCGGAGCCCGCGGCTCCTGGCGACTACAATCACTTTATTCATGTTCTAAGTCATTCTACTCCTCACTCTCCTTCCACATGAACCGAACCGTCTCCGGTGCTCGAGCGACGCCGTGAGATGAAAGTTTGGGGATCAATGTGAGTGTGGGACCGAGGTGATGATTTTACCGCTATCCGAGTGTTTTCCGATTCACTCCCTTTTCCCCTATTTTATCTTTCACCTTCTCTTGAGGTGCCGATCCAGAACTCATTTTTGGAGTCGACAGCTTTTTGGTGACCACAGTGGGATTACCAATGTCTTTAACCATGCTAGCTTGATTTGTTTGTGCAACTAGTTTCATTCTAATTCAGTTCTAGTCACTAGATTGTTTGTTATGTTGCATGATTGCTTGTCTTGTTTGCATATTGCATGCTTGATTTACTTACTTCTTTTCATTTTATGTTTGCGCATATTGATTGCTTCTTCCCCTCTTACCCTCCATTTTTATTTTTTGCATTAGCTTTTTGCATCGGGTACCGGACTTGCTCCGATCCGTAGGGCATTCGAGGCGGAGGCTCTCTCTCCCAACACACCCTCACCCTCCAAACACCTTCTTGGTGGATTTTTACCTCTCTTCTGGGATATTCCTTCCTAGTTGATTTGGTGGTTTCCATCAAGACCTCCTTAAGTCCCCATCTATGGAGTATTCCTCTCCGCACGATTGGGCCGGTTGTACCACTTTCCCAAAACCCGAAGAACCCAAGTACCTACTCGTGGTGATTGAGTGACAACCTTAGGTCTTGAAGATTGAAGCAATAGGAACCATACCCATTTGAGTGAACAATAGCTAACAATCTATCTAATCTAAGGTTTCAACCCAAATATTGTCGAGTAGTCATTTTAAAACCTTGTTTGCATAACTTGCTTGCTCACCAAAAATTGAAAACAACAAAAAATTTCTTCTTTTAAAAAACCTAAAAAAACAATAGCCTCTTTAATTTTGTGTTCACCTTGTTTTCCAAACAACCAAATTGAAACAAAAAAAATCAAACAAAACAAAACATAACAAAAAATCTTTAATTGTGTGCTTGACTTGCCCTTCTTTTTTAACCATCTTTGAAGAAAGATCGACAGGATGCCCATAATGCTAAGGTCCGAAAGACGCGTCAAAATGTCAGACTACTTCGAGCAACAGGAGTACGGGGATGGTCTCTACAAGCTCCAACAACAACTTGAGAGCCATGCCAATGCTGCTATGGAACCTGAAGTGCAAGGGGATGCCCATCAGTCTGCTTCATTTAGTATAGAACAAGCTCTTAAGAATCTATCTTTTCATCTTGATCCTAATACCTTGTCATTCATACAATCTCTAGTGAAGGGCAAGATGCCTGCTAATCGAGGTCCAGCCAAAGTCAACCGAGCTGCCTCTCCTCCCTAATCGGTAGTTCGACCTCTTGTCATAACCCCACCTGGGCAGTCCTGCCATGTTACTTCATCTACTCACCCCATTGTGGGTCATTCTTTACCTTGCACACCAACCCACCCCTCTCTCATCCGAGTGCCACATGCACACCCCCTGGTGAATTCCTCCCCATCTGTTGCCAAGGATTAGGAAACCATTGAATTTCCTCTCTAAATTATCTACATCCCCCAATCACAAATGCCAACCTACCATCGCTACAATAGCTCAGGTGATCCTTTCACCCATGTCAATGATTTCTTGAGCAAATCATCTCGATGGTAGAATGATAGAAAGACTCTTTCCTTTCTTTTTAGGAGATCTTTAGAGGGTGCAGCCCTAGATTGGTTTTTTTCATTGAACGAAGTAGAGATATGGGATTTTGAAATTGTCAAGGCCAAATTCTTGCAATGATATGGGCCAAGTTATTCAATAATTGGGGAAGTAAGAGAAGATGTGGAATTAATGCAATATTCTGACGAATTAAGGCCCATGGCCGAGAGGAGCATTGATGCTATGGACCAACCTAGGAGCCCTCCCCAACCCCATCTAGATCATCATCATCGGCCAACTCCTCAATGCCAGTTGATTAGGCCACCCATGCCCCAACCTCAGCCAGTCATACAACCCGTGTCAATGGCACAACCAACCACGCTTAATAAAGCTCCTCTTGTTGCTTGTGCGAATACTCCATTACTTAAACCGGCTCCCCAGCTTTCGACTCCACCAACATTTCTTAAGGTCCATTGGCCAATCATCTGGCCATTGGCTTCTCAGCCTATTCCAACAACAACCCCTCAGCTAGCCATGCAAGCCTTGGCCCCTCAACCCACTTCACCAACGGTCCCTCGGGCAATCATTCATCCTAAGCCGGTCGAGCAAACCCCGACTTCTCAACTAATCCCACCGCATAGGGATCCTCCTCAGTTGGTTGCACAACAACCAATCATTTCTTCTATTACTCTTGCCTAAAAAAAGGAATCAAACACTTCTACTATTCTTACTCCTGCTGTAGTAGAAGATTCAGACACTTCAACCCTTCAAGCTCCTGCACTGGCAGAAGAATCAATCACTCCAATAATTTGTGCTCTTGCCCCGGTAGAGAAATCAGTTTCTACCCCTCAGCATATTATTGCTATTTCTCAAGATCCAAGTCAGCCAGTAGGGGAGGTTGAACCAAACCCTTCGATACTTTCGGAATCCCCTAGACTAGGCATGCCCCCTTTTATAGAACAACCTAAGGAGAAGCCTATTGTAGGGAGCTTAGATGAGGGGATCACAAATTTAGTTGATTGTCAAGGACTAGGCAAGGATTCTCCAGGTATAGATCAAATGTTTCCATCATTAGAATTGATCCCTGAAGTTGGGGAGATAGAATTGACCCCTGAACGAGAAAATAAGGGGATAGAATTGGTCAGTGAAATAGAGAATGAATCGATATGCCCCTAGACAAAGGGATACTGGGACCTCCTCCAGATAGGCAGGCAAATCCCTTAGCATCAATCTTAGGGCCGCGACGCTTACCCCATTCTTCTCCTAAGCAACAATACGGCCCATGGGCCCACGATCAATCAATCTTTGGGCCAATAAATTATCTACCTTTTAGGGCTTTGCCTCAAGCTTAGCAACTTTGGATTCTAAAACTTGCAGTTGTTCATATAACTTTTTGTTTTCAGATTGTGAAGTTTTAGTTTTATCTTTCCAAAGATGGTGTGGTGAAGGTGTAGTGCCAATACCCCTAACTCTTCCCTTTTTGTTCCCTCCATGGACTTTATTGAATACATCACATTTTGATGCCAATGGAATTGAACTAGTAGATGGTTGAGATTCTTTGTAGGCTTTAAGTTTCCCCTACATAGAACATAAATGTATTTAAAAAAGATATATGATGGCAAGCATAACAGAATATATCGAAATCACTATATACTTACTATTGCAAGGGCACATTCTTCATTAACTACCTTTCCATCTTTCCTTGTATGTGTAATAATAAAAATATCCGTTCTATCCACATTGACACCGATTTTAGTAGTCTGATATTTTACACATGAGAGCATAACAATTAAGCTAGAATAGTTATACTGAAAGATTGTCATTATAACATAGTGATAAGATAAGAGACATTAATCTCCTCTTTCCTGATATCTGCAAAAGATTTACTGCCAGCACAATGGAAAATCTTTTGTAGTCCTTTGTTCTTTTGGTTAACCTCACTTATTTTCTATAAAGTTAAACATTTACAATTAGGCTATTTATTGAATCATCACTGAAAATATCTTAAAAAAAATCACCTTGAATTCAGCAGAACATCATATGGTCTTTGTTGCCTCCCACATCTCAGAAGAAATATGCAGGCCTTGAGGTGGCTCCTATGCATCTATGTATTTCTTTCTTAGGCAGTATTTATTATATTTCTACTTCTGAGATAGATCCTTCATAATAAATAGTCGTTGTAGTTCATTTCCATCATCAACATCATACTTCCTCTGCAAAAATAGAGTAAATAAACATAAAATTAATGACTTAACAATGTATACCATCAAAGTGTAAGACAAGAAAAAGACCAACTTTACCTTGATAAAACCCCAAATATGGGTAATATTCTGTTGAGGCATCTTATCCCATGTTGTAACATTTATGGGGCATTTTTCACTATTCCTTGCAATTTTTCCCAAAAAGGTCCTTAATGACCTTCCACCATTTCCAATAGGTTGCCCAACCTCATTCCACTCCATAAAAATGACTTTGCCATCCTCCAATGCCAGCACATCCTGACAATATGTGCGGCCCCGTGATCTCTTCACTTCAACATCACCTGCAACAAGAACATCTTCTGAAAAACCTTCCACTTTAAGGGCATTTCCATTTGATTCTCTTGATTTTGTCGAAGAGGATATTGAAGCATCAGGTGAGGAGATAAACATATCTCCTTGTTGAGCATAGACAATTACTTTGTTGATAAATGTGTCCATCTTAACATTCCCAAACCAGTCTTTGAAAATCTGCAAGAAATTACGCAAATTACCAATCCATGAATATCGGTAATATAGGATTGAAAATCAGACAAACTGATGAGTTAAATATTCGTACAAAGTATGGATATTCTGACCGAGAGAAAGTATCTGGAGCATTCTTTAAAAAGAGATATGAATAGTATAATATGAAAAATCTACACTCTAAGTCATCCCATTGTTAAGGTACCTAAAAGATACAAATGTCAATGCACTTAATAATGAGAAACGAGGTAGAATAGATAAATCAATGCCCTTTCAAGTAGTACATTGGGTATATAAAAGGGGATAGAGGCAAGGCTCTTCTTTTTGATCATCTTCCCCTCTGATTGGTATAAATCCTTCTAGAATCTAAAATAAAGAATAATGTTGTCACCACATTTTTTTACTTGAAAAGCAAACACAATATATAAATTGTTTGAACTTTTACCTTCTTATGACTGGCTCTTGCTTGTGTGGCTCAGTCAATATGAGAGATTCAGATAGAATCATACAAGGGCTAAAGTCAGACGTAAAAGAATTAGCAAGATTACATAGCAAGAGCAATCTACAATGTCCCCTGGACATATTCTTCTCATTAGTAAGTAAGAAATTAAAATACATGAACTTGACATCTACTATCATGTACGTACCCATCAACAATGGGTATAATGACATAAGTTTTTGCGAACACCTCTTTATCCCTTACTGTCTCTTTAATCCTATGGCTGCCATTAAGGTACATAGAAAATAAAAGACAGTCTACTATTGCTGCATTAGTGCTATGGGTCATGCGTAGTTGGATCCACATATGGCTGAAAAAGTAAATAGATAAAAAATTAGAAAATGTGCTAAGAAATGACTATAGTAAATTCTAGCCTTCCTGAAATCTGTCCAAAATTGAAAGAAATGATTAATAAGAATCAATGCAAATAAAGACAAGAAAAAATAGTTAAACAAATGGTTGTCTAGTTGACTATACAACCTTGATGTATTTTTCTCATAAATACATCAGAAAGTAGCCACTCAATGGAAACATACAACCCCTCCAAAATGTGACAAGAACCTCCTCTGCATAAAAAAACATTTGAGAAACAACTAAGTTCTTCAAAAATCTTCCATGTGTAAAAGTGAACTTTCAATGCTTCACACATGATGGTTTCTTGTAGGCAATAAGAATTATATGACTTCAAAATAAGGAAATATTAAAGAAGATTATGTACTCCATAAAGTTCTGAAAAAGATCAGAGTCCATCTTCTTCTTCACCGACTTTGGAAGATCATAGATTTCTGCAATGTGCTTTATCTTTTTGGGTAGTGTGTTAACATCTGAGTTTTCAGGCCCCCACAAGCCTTTCTCCTTTGAGCTTGCACATTCCGACTTGTAAGATAGATTTTCCATGATCTTCTTTCCCCTATTTGCATAACAAAACAAATGGGGATAAAACAAAGAATAGTTGACAAAGAGATTACCCCTCAATGTATCATCCACTGATCAACACAAAAAAATGAGGACAAAATAAATCAAGTGGAGGCAAAGAGATTACATAACAAACATTATGTTTCATCCACCGATAAAGACAAAACAAGTCCACTGATAAAGACAGAAAAAGTCAACTAATAAAGGTAGCTTTATGTTTCTAAAGTAAAGAGGTGACCAGTGTAAAATGAAAATTTAAAATGAAGAGTTCATCCGGCACATTAATCTGCAAGATTGATAGCCAAATGACTACGTCATTCCATCAAAACCATTTTCAACCGAGAGGTAGGTCCCAAAGTGGCAGGTAAGAGATAGACAAACCAACCTACAAAAAGAATGTGCAGGTCAGAAACTATGAATATTTTGGATAAACCTGCAAATTAAGACAATCTCTAGTATTATTTGAGTTGGATTATATAAAATGCATATAATTCACATAAAATTCAAAATTTCTCCCCACATACAATTCACATAAAATGCATAAAATATGGTTGAGACAATAAGCAGAGGGCTAACAGCAGGACATTAATAAAAAATTGATAAATTTATCTTTTTTTTCTTAAAATTAAAATTCAATTCGTTACATTCTTGAAACCCTTAAGACTCTTAAGTGTTTCAACTAACACCTTCTAGCACCCCATAAACTCCTTTTTTTCTTGTCTATCAATATAATACGGTATGGAAACATCATTTACCATGGTATGCCATCTTGTATATTCTTGCTTAAGTCAATTGAAATAAAAAAATTCTCTTGTTTCTTATCAAATTATGCACCAAGTAGTGATTGTTCCATGATATATTTTCTTCTCATGGACTCTGTTCATCTGTTTGAATGTTGGAACCAAGTCGGTTATATTTTTGTTCAAATGGGTTATCTTGATGGGGTGGTTGTTGCCGAGAAAGAAGCAGAAGCTTCATCACAAGAATGTTTTATTCTTGGATATAATTAAGCAAGATGTGCTTGTCGGATACAACTGGGGCCTTGGGGCCTTGTCAGAAGTTTCATAAGGTAATGCATTTCTATTTAACTTCAGCAACTGATGTCCTGAACATTTTCTTACAAGATATATTATTAAGGAGGCCAGAGGATACTCTCCATCAGCTAAAAGAAAACTGTTCTACTGGACTCTCTGAGGATGAACAAGTAAGAGGCTTAGTTGGGTGATTAATTTAGGAAGCTTGTTTCCATTCAAAATGAATTTTATGACATAAAATTTCACCGGGAAGAGAAACCTTTTGGGTGATAATTAGTAAGGTGGTCCATTACAGTACTCCTGAAATATATTGCCACTTCAAATCTTATCCCTTAATCAGGGGTTTTCACATAGTTGTATTCATCTCTCTGTCACTTGACTGATGTAAAGAATACCAATTGAGAGTGAATTCTACAGATGTGGCGTATCACTCATATATTTCATTATTCCCTGTGGTAGAACTCTCAAATTGGAAATAATCAATCAAATGGTAGAAGAAAGCATATTGGTGCAGAGATGCATAGAAAAAAAACTATGTGATTATATACATAATATATAATCAGTAGAAGAGATAATATATTGTGCACTGTCTTGGAGATATCAATTCCAATCCAGATCCAGCTATAGTAGGAAGAACCCAGATCCAGACTCTTCAAGCCTCTCTCTCTCTCTCATACACACACATAATTCTATTCTCATTATTTTGCATGCTTTGAACATCAGATTCTTCTTGTGCTTGATGTATGTAAAATAGAGAGAGGCTGGCAAGAATGCCCATATGGGAATGCAAGTCTAGAAGGATGGAGAATATCAAAGCAAGAGCAGGACAGGAAGAGCCATCCTTCTCTTCATAATAATAAAGATGCTTCTACGTGGGCTGTTGTTAGCTTGGCAATAGAAAGCAAGCATAAAGGATGGCACCAGCTTCTTTCACACCTCAGGTCCAACAGATAAAGGTGGTAACAAGAAAAGTAATGACAATGATAAAATTATTTTTTTTGGACACTAACGATGATAAAATGATGATGGCAACAAAATGCAAAAATTTGAGAACAATATATATATCCTTGCATCCATTTTTTTTAGAAATAAACAATATGAAACATACATAATAAACAATGACTTACATTACACTTCAATACCATCTATATCGGATCTATGGACCATTATCTCCTCATGTTCATCATCATGCTGGATGCTTGATGTTTGGTTATGACACATTGGCTGTAAATCTAGGAATTCAACATCTTCTTCAAAAGTAGATTCCGATAAGTTGTAAAAATCACGTGGGGTTGTCTTGTGAACCACAAACCAACCAATGTTCCTAGGATCCTCAACAAACCAAACTTGCTCTGCTTGTGATGCTAAGATGTAAGGTTCAGTTGTTCTTAACTTACTTGATGGATTCACTATTGTAAGAGGTCCATCGTGTTTCACCCCTCATTGTACATCTATTCAATCACAATTAAATAATACCACCATAATGTGTCCATTGTAGTTGACTTCAAGGATCTCATCAAGGACACCATAGTAAATAACATTCTCTTCAACATTTTTAGTAGATGAAGGAGTAGTTGCTTTCAACATAACACCTGAGTTTTGGGTAACTCGTCTTTGTTCAAGGCTTCTAGTGTGAAACCTACTACCATTAACAATGCATGCATCATACTTCTTGACCACGTCACTAGAGAAATCTTTAATCGAAAGGAGATATATCTCCCTTAGTAAACTCTTGCAACTTATGCACCTGATAAGAGTTAACAAACATAGAAAAGCATGACATCATATGATCATAGAATCGTTTAAAAATATAATTATAAGAATCAAGGATAATTGCATTATGTTTCAGCCATTTGGTAAATGTGGATGTATGAATGCGTTCCACTTCATCCATGTGCACTCCAGGTGACATTTCTTTAAGTTCAGCAATGTGATCCCTGCAATATTCATATTTCATATAGTGAATGAAAAGTTTGAATTGACGAAAGCTTACCTGATAAATTTATTGAGTGCTGTACAATTGAATATGATAAATTTATGTATTTCTTCCAACTTATTATTTTGTCGTTTGCCAATTGTACTTATCCCACCACGGCCGACAAGTCTTCATGAAAACTTCTCATCCAAGGTCCACATTTTTTGGACTGTCTTCTACTTGTCGATGAGTCTTATTTAACCATGTTTCCACATCATCGTTAATATATCAAGATGTAAATGTAATTGTCTTAGCAATAATATAACCTTCAGCAATTGACCCTTCTAGATAAGTCTTATTTCTCACATAAGATTTTAATCTGCCCAAATACCTGAAAAAATAACATCAATGAATATCGGTCTATCTTAAAGGGAAAATTTACATATAGAAGTGAATGTGATACCTCTCAAATGGGTACATTCATCTATAATGAACTGGCCCAGCAATCCTAGCCTTATATGCTAAATGAATGATTAAGTGTACCATTATATCAAAGAAACTTGGAAGAAATATCATCTCTAGTTGACATAATACTCTTGAGACATGTAGGCCTTGTTGGTAAAAGTCTTCGGTGGAAGCAACTTTGGAACATATATTTAAGAAAAAGTGACAAATGTCACTTAATGATGAAGATACATGAATATTTGGGAGTGCTCTAACAACAATTGGATGTAATTGTTGCATAATCACATGGTAGTCATGTGTCTTCAGCCTCCATAACTTATTACCTTTGTTGAGAAATCGCCTTGCAATATTAGAGGAGTATCCATCAGGAACCTTCACGGATTGAAAGAACTTGAAAATTTTTTCCTTTTCTTTCTTACTACATGTGAATTGTGCTGGTGGAAGCAATATTTTACTTGACCCTATTTCTTGTGGATGAATGCATTCTCTTATTCCCAACTTCTGTAAGTCTTGACGGGCTTTCAAGCCATCTTTATTCTTTCCTTCAATCGATAGAAGAGTGCCTAGTATACTCTCACATACATTCTTCTCTATATGCATCACATCTAAGTTGTGGCGGAGCAACAAAGATTTCCAATAAGGTAGCCTATAGAAAATACTGACTTTCCTCCACCCAAGATACTTGTTCTTATCCCCCTTCTAAATTCGTCTCTTCCTCTTACTTATCTTCTTCGTGTCTCCTTTTGCAACACGTGAATTAAAATATCATAATTGACGTAGGATTTCATCTCCAGACAACATCAATGGGTTTTCACCCCATTCTTCATGACCATCAAATTGCTTACTCATCTTTCAGAATTTATGGTTGTTTCCAAGCCATCTCCGATGACTAGTGTAACAAAATTTACCACTACACTCTAACCAAGTTGAACATGTGTCTTTATTGCAATTAGGACATGCTAATCGACCTTTTGTACTCCAACCTGACATGTACGCATATGCTGAAAAATCGTTAATAGTCCATAATAGTGCTGCACATAGACGGAATACCTCACCTTTAGCGGCATCAAAGGTATCAACACCGTGCTAGAGAATCTCAATTTCCTCTGAGTGGTTGCAAGGAAACATCAAAATTGTTACTGGGACTTTTTGGACCAAAAATAAGGAGGCAAAGCAAAATATTCGTACTCTTCATGCACTCCCAAGGTGGTAGGTTATAAGGTACAACTAACACTGGCCATGTACTATGAGTGACGTTCATGTTTCCATACGCGTTAAACCCATCACTGGCTAATTCATGGCATACATTCCGAGTTTCTAACCCGAAATCATCAATGCTATTTAATGTTTTCCAGCATGGAGAATCAGTAGGATGTCTTAGCATACCATCCTCTTCACGCTCCTCTTCATGCCATCTCATATTGACAGAAGTCTTTGAGCATGTAAATAGTCTCTTTAACCGTGGAATGAGTGGAAAATGACGTAAAAATTTTTGAGGCACTCTTTTCTTCTTTATAACTTTACTGGACTTATAAGACTTCCACCGCGATTCTCCACATTTTAGACAACATTTAGACTTCTCATTTTCTTTTCAATATAAAATACAATTGTTCGAACACGCATCTATCTTGTTATATCCATACCCTAACTCATCAAGTATCTTCTTAATCTCATAAAAGCTTGACGGTATTGATGACCCATCAGGGAGAACATCATTCAATAACTTCAACAAAATATTGAAATGCTTATTACTCATTCCATCCATGCATTTAATGTTAATCAATCGAATTAGAAATGAAAGTTTGCTGAACTTTTTGCATCCAGGATAAACCAGTTAGTTGAGATCGTTTAACAATGCAAAAAAGCATTCCGAATCTTTATCATTTGTTGCTTCATCACTACACAGGAAAAACATCAGCTAACATGTCATGCATATTTGAATCATGTTAGCTTTCTTCCAACTTAACATGACCTAGTCTTTCACCATAAAATTTCCAGAAATGTTTGTCTTTTATAACACCATCAATATACAAGTGCTATCTAACGATCTCTTTTTTACATTTATTCAAACATGTACATTTCACACATAGACATCTAATCTAATGACTTGGTGGTAAGTTTGCAAATGCAAAATTGAGAAAGTTATCGACACCATCATAGTAACCAACCACATTTTTTGGTAAATCCATCCAACTCTAATCCATATCACTATAAAGAAACATACAAACATTAATTACACAATCAGACACTAGTTCTCATAAACATCTATCGCTGTAAAAAACATGTATTACCTTATTTTGTGCTTGAAAATATTTGTTGACACTTATAAATCCCTTGCTGATCATGCTTATGACCTGATCTATCAGAATGGAAACATATTAGTTACATAGTTCATACAGCAAGGTAATAAAGTCACGTACATCAAGCAAAGTCTGACCAGAATATGTCTTCAACAAGAAAGCAATACGCCAAACAAGGCCAACAACAGACAATCTGCAGTAGAACTTGCCAACAACACACAATTTAAGACTTATGAATAATACAAATGAAAATTGAGACATGTCAGAAATAAACATAGGGCTTGTCTTCGAATGACTACCATGACATAGGGCTCATTCGTAAGACAAAAGATGGCATTCCAAAGTAAAAATGGCAGACATGCAAAATCGACCGAGGGTTTGTACAGACGATTACATAGAATGAGCTCAGGATCTTTAAAACCACCTTTTTAAAGAGGAAGAAGTGATGGAGCTTTCTCGCACATAGGAAAAGGAGACGAGACGGGGACTCACCTTTAGGGGGTTCTCACGGAGACACAGCTTCGAGGGCTTCTTGTGGGAGTTGACCTTGGAGGAGCAGGAGGGGACGACGTGGATGGTTGACGTAAGGGCACAAGGCCTAGGCGTTGCCGTCGCAGTAGGAGGAACCAAAGGTGCTGCGTCGTCGGAGGGTTCCCATAGGAGAGACGGTCGATCGAGAAGGTTTAAGATTGGACTCAAATCTGGTCCCTCCATGTGTTGCAAATGGGCAATGCAGATAAGGGTAAAAGAGATTAAATATGGGCCATTGGATTATATCTTAATGGATGGTTCATATTGAATCTGTGGATATATTATTTACCTACGAAGCATTTTCCATAGGTATTTTGTTGGCAATGATAAATTTACCTACGGAATCATTTTTAGTAGGTATAGGGAGTAAGTAAAAGTTATTTTTACTCACAAAACCTTACCTACGAGGAGTGTTTTAGTGGGTAAAAGTCCAATTTCTTGTAGTGGTACTAGGTATAAGAGAAACCAGGTGGAGACAATTGAGCGAACAATAAATGATCGTTCACTCTCGGTAGGAGAAAAAGAATGTCATACGGGATAGTACTCTAAATCTTTGGCTATGGTACTTATGATAATTAGAAAAAGAGTTTTCAATTGATCAAAACCGGTTACATGATCTCATAGAGTTAGAATATTTAGGGGTTGACAGTTGGTGCCGACCCTTGACCGACTGGGACATTGTATGGACAAGGATTTAAATCCATATGGTAATTGATGATGATGAGGCTCAATAGATGTTATTAAACTCCTCAAAGTCATTTGGAATCATAATATGTTGCTTGTATCTTTAATGATCGGAAAGCAGTAAAAACTATTATTGGATAATGATTTTAATTTAATTTAAAGGAATTATTTTTTAAAATTAATTAAGGCCTTAACCAAATTGACTATTGGGCCTAGTGGGTCATATAAATTAGATCTGATCAATTAGATGAGGGTATGCACTTAATTTTATAGAAGTTTTAGATTTTTTGTGAAAAATTTCATCTTCTATAAATAAATGGCTTATGAAGCCAAACCCTAACAAGCCATAGGGCTGGAGCACATCCCAATCACCTTCCCTTCCTCCTCTCTCCTTCTGAAGGTGATCTCCCATGGTCAAGCTTAGATGTGAAAAGGTTTTTGGAGGCCGAAAGGAAGAGAGAATTCATCTATTGAAGTAGATCGTGTGGATACCGCTATAGACCATCCACTTGAATGACTTTTATCCAGGAAGAATATTCTCTCTTCATCCATGGTGAGGGATTTTGGAAATCTCATGATGTACTCTCGTTCTACTTCACATGTGGTTCCTAGTTTTGCTAGTTCGGCATCGATCAAAGCAAAGATCATGGTTTTAAAGAATCAAAATTTTTTTGCTACCATAGATTGATTCGTTACATGAAGGTATGCCACTAAAAATGTCAAGATCGAGATCAAGATCTAGAGAGAAAGAGAGATTAATAGAAGAATAGAAGAAAAGGGGGGTTTCAACACAACAAGACATCGAACCTTTACCCGTTAAGACACTACCTGTAGATAAGATTTGGTAGGTAGAAATTACCTTTACTTACCCCCTATACCTACTAAATTAGGGTCCGTAGGTAAATTTATCAATATCTATGAACTACCTATGAACAAATCTCCATAGGTAAATATTACACCCAAAGATTCAATCTACATTGTCTATTAATAAATCATCTAATGACTTATATCTATATGCTTCTCCCCCATCTCCACCATCCATTTTAAACAATTTAATGGATCAAATCTTCCTTAAACCCTAAACCCCCTCCTTGTCACACCTCTCCTGCCCCGATCAAGCACAACCCTCGACAATGTCCCTGCAAGTACCCTCTGACGCCGAAACACCCATCACACCTCTGGATCATCCTCCTTTGATGATGATGATGCCAAGTGCCTACGAGAACCCCTAGCGCCCAAGAACAACCCATCTCGCCTCCTCCTCCTCCAACGTCGAGTCTTGTGAGAACCCCACAAAGTTGAGTCACCATCCCCCAAAGTCGAGTCTTCATCTTTGCTCCTCCTTTTGTGTATGAGAATGCTCCATCTACCTCCTCTTCTTTGGGAGGTTCTTTTCCTTCTCCCGATCTCCTTCTATCATTTCTAGTGGTCTCTACAAACCATGACCTCAACTCCATCCAATAATCAACAAGCTTTGGCTACCTCTATTGAAAGCCATCACCTAGTATGCTTAGTCATTTTTAGATCCTCACCCTCTCAAGCTCGATCTCTTCTTATTGCTTCCTATGTCTCCTACTTTTGTGTAGTTTATCATTTTTTTCTTCTATGAGCCCTCTATCGTTGTAGTCATGAATAGGAAGCACATCTTTGAACCATAGTCAGGTCTCTTTGTCCACAACACAATGTAGCATAGCTATTCCTCTTGATCTATCCTTCAGTAAGGTTCAAGTTTTCTAGTTTCTCTTCTTTTGATATCTATTCCCCTGCTTTTGTCTTTTGCCAAGGATATGAAAGATATCTTTATTTCTATGGTATTGTAAATGAGTAGGAACTTGTATGCACTAATGACATTTGATGAGCATAGATACATGATCCAAGCCAAGAAATAACAAGTTCTTGGAGCACAAGCATAGTCTAAGGTATGCATATCTTTTGTTGATATCTTGAGTTTATTACATGCTTCATGAACTATGTTACTAACACATTTGTATTCTAATAGATCAGGTGATTAGCAAGATTAGCAAATGATCTACAAGTTGTAAAAAAAATTTCAAAGCAAAAAATGAGGTAACACATAGGCTTTTTCATATTTATTCCATGGGTTTGCACAAATATTTTCTAAATAAAAAAAATGTGGTAACACATTGGCTTTTTCATATCATGTGTAGCAATCTCTTTATTCAGTATGCAAGAGAACATTGTGGATTGAATATTTGAAATGCATCTTCAAATTTGAAACAAATGGTTTTATCTAAAACTTTATTTCTTATTTTTATATACAGTATTTCAAACGAGAGACACATGCAACAATGTGTACTTTAAAAAAAGCTATCTATTTAGTGAAGTTTGTTTATCTGTCAACTATGTTTGTTTACAATGATGCTTGTTTATCAAAATTAGTTCTTATATCTTAGTGGTTTGATAGTTTCTATCATATGTTTTATTTTATTTTAATTAATGTTCACATTTTACTTTACAATAATATGGATTGGAGTTGCATTGATTTACCAAAAATTGTGGTTGGCTACTATGATGGTGTCGATAGTTTTTTAAACTTTGCCATTTTAAATTTACTATCAAGTTGTTAGATTAGATGTCCACATGTGAAATGTACATGTTTGAATAAATTGGAAAAAGAGATGGTTAAACAATACCTATATATTGATGGTGTTATAAATGACAAACAATTTTAGAAATTTTATGGTGAAAGATCATGTCATGTTAAGTTGAAAGAAAATAGCATGATTCAAATATGCATGAAATGTTAGATGATATTTTTCCTATGTCTAGTGATGAAGCTGATAGAAATGCATGTCTTACAAGCCAATCATATATGATATGATTCGACATTTTTAGAAATATCTCATTCAAATAATTAGGCAAATTCTTCATTACAAGCTCTTATTAGGTGTAAATATCATAATGAAGTTCTTGATCAAATACAATGATGATTAAAGAGATCATGATAATGACATTGATCATTTAGAGGTATTTGATCTTAATGTTTCTAGTTATAGGATACTTGAGACGGAACATCAAGGATCCGGATAGACTAGTATATGTGATATCTTCTCATGTGATGAGGATGACCGATCTCATTGGTCATTAGTGTGGAGACACTGAGATACACATACAGTTGCTTGTTAGTTGAATGAGTTCACTGAACTAACTGAATTAAAAACCCTGAATGGTATCTTACCGAACTGTTAATTAGGATTTTCTATCATCACGATTGCATGGTTAGACCTTTGACCTGAGTCATCAAAGATACCTTGTTGGGTGGAACTTGTGCTTTGACCATTGGCTTATGGATCACCGTTTAGATGGTCCAGTATAGCGATGGATCGGGTACAAGAAAAACCTGATGAAGGCAATTGAGCGAAAAATAAGAGATTGTCCACTCTCGGTAAATGATAGTGAATGCCCTATGGGATAGTACTCCAAATCCCTGGCCAAGGTAATAAAATGATTGAAAAGGGAGTTTTCCAATTGATCTAATTCCGAGAACAGGATCTTATATAGTCGGTATACTAAGGAGTTGACAGTTGATGCCGTACTCCTTTCCAACTGGGATCTTGAATGGATGAGAGTTTATATCCATGTGGTAACTAGTGATGAAAAGGTTCAATGAAGATAAGATTATCCCCATAGCCATTTGGGATCATGAGATGTGGTTTGTACCCATCATGATCGGTAGGCCGATTAATCTGTTATCGGATAACATATTTAATTAAATTAAATAGAATTATTCTATTTTATTTAGGCCTCAACCAAATAGGCTATTGAGCTTAGTGGGTCACACACATAAAAACTTATCCACAAGTATAGGGGCATGGGAGTAATTTATGGAGATTTTGGGTTTTTGTGAAAAAATCTAAAATTCTTTATAAATACTAATGGTTTTAGCCAAAATTTATCAAGACAAGGGTGAAAATCACGTCCCTAACCTCCTCCCTAGCTCCTCCTCTCTCTAAAAGGTGTCCATGGTCGATGGAGTTTCGTTTGAAAAGAGTTCTCGAGGCCGACACGAAGGGAGAACCTACTTTTGATGAAGTTCGTGTGGATACTATTGGAGACCAGACACTTGAACGGTTTGAAGAGCTTGAGAAGCTCATCTCCTTTCTCACCATAGTATTATATGAATCCCTATCAAGTATATTCGAACTTGATTTGATCAGTTTTCGATTTTCGTCATTCGGTTCCGATTGAGACAGATTATAAAAGAACCCATAGGAATCGTCACTTCCACTACACCAATATGTTATGGACGATTCCTTACAGAAGCGGCAAATGATAAAGGTTCTCAAAGTGTTTTTTTGTCTTATCAAATGATCTCAACCAACTGGTTTATATTAGAAGCAAAAAATTCAGTAAACTTTCATTTCTTATTCTGTTGATTAACATTAAATGTAGGGATGAAATGAGTAATAAACATTTCAATAATTTTTTGAAGTTATTGAATGATCTTCTCACATACGAGTAATCAATACCATCGACCTTTTATGAGATTAATAAGATACTTGACAAGTTACGGTATGGATAGAATAAGATAGATACATGTCCGAACAATTGTATATTATATTGAAAATAAAATGAGAAATTTGAATATTGTTCAAAATGTGGAGAATCGTGGTGGAAGTCATATAAGTCAAGTATTGTTGTAAAAAAGGAAATGAGTATCTCAAAAAATTCTTCATCATTTTTCATTGATTTTACAGTTGAAGAGACTATTCACATACTCAAAGACTTCTGTCAACACGTGGTGACATGGTGAGAAACATGAAGAAGCTGGCATGCTAAGACATCCTACTGACAGTTCAAGGGTCGGTTTGGTTTGGTTTATAGTGATTTTTTCTCAACCCAAACCGAACCGAAGAGAGCACTCAAACTGAACCAAACTATGTCGGGTTGGTTCGAGTTGAACCAAAAATTATTATTTATTTACTTAAAGATAATACTAACTTATCAAGCCTAATATGTTATTTATTTAGGGATAAGATTAACTTATCGAGCTTGAATAACATAGTACTAATACATCCATCGAGGCACAAAAGGTTTAATTTTATAACAACTTTTAACTCTCTTTCCATTGAGACTAGCGATATGGGACTAAAGTTGAGTTGTTGGAGTGTGGACAGACATGGACTGTTGGCGCTTGCTGGACGACACTGCAGCACAATGGGGCACATGAGCAGCTGTAGTTGGAGTGCTCTAGCGTCCATTTAGTCCCACATCGCATAGGTTAGAAGAACAGTCCTGTTTATATTCTTGTCAAAGCAGGATCCTCACAAAAATTTTCCAAAGAAAGCATGTTGTGCTCTAGGGTTCGGGTTATTTCGATTTTGCTTTTTGAACCCAAATGACATGTGCATGGGAGATGACCCGAACCAACCCGATAGTTTTGGGCTGGTTCGGTTTGGGTCACCGAGTTGACCCGATGAGTGAACACCCCTACCTGATGATTTTCCATGCTAGAAAACATTAGATGCCATTGATGATTTGGGGTTAGAAACCTAGAATGTATATCTTGGATTAACTAGCAATGGGTTCAACCCGTATAGAAACATGAACGTAACTCATAGTACATAGCTAGTGTTAGGTGTACTTGCACTATACTTGTACTGAGTTATGTTCATGTTTCTATACGGGTTGAATCCATCACTAGCTAATCCAAGGCATACATTCTGAGTTTCTAACCTCAAATCATCAATGGCATCTAATATTTTCCAACATGGAGAATCAGCATGATGCCTTAGTATGCCATCCTCTTCACGTTCTTCTCCATGTTATCTCAAGTTGATAGAAGTCTTTGAGCATGTGAATAATCTCTTCAACCATGGAATCAATGAAAAATGACAGAATTTTTTGGGGTAATCTTTTCTTTTTCACAAAAATACTTGACTTATAAGGCTTCCACCATGATTCTCCACATTTTGAACAACATTCAAACTTCGCATTTTATTTTTAATATAATATACAATTGTTCGGACATGCACCTATCTTATTCTATTCATATACTAACTTGTCAAGTATCTTCTTAATCTTATAAATGGTCGATGGTATTAATTACTCATATGTGAGAAGATCATTCAATAACTTCAACAAAATATTGAAATGTATGAAATGATAAAATAAAATATATTAATCAGATTGGAACTAGATCCCATCCCTATCTTAGGTGTTTTAAGATGCTTAAAAATATAAATTGATTCTTAACTGTATGAAAAATGATATTTTGATGCAAGTGAATAATAAAGAAAACAATGAAATGTCAGAAAATGAGGTGAAACATGGCTGTTGGTTGAAGGTCCCAACTTCTAGAAATCTTGGTGCACCATGGAAGGGGGTGTCTAGTGCCCTGAAGAAGGGAGTGCCTAGGTTTCCAAGCAGCTAGCTGATGGCTTTTTGCTTACTCCTCTTCGGGCTCATGGATGATCTTTGGTGCATTGATGTAGCTCCTTGGGGTTGTCTTGACACCCAATAATGTAGAGAAAGTAAAGAAGATTATCTAGGAAAGATGGGTTGGAATGGGGAGCCTACAAGAGTTGAGAAAAGTAGGGGAAGAATGGGAAAGTGGTCTTTCTTTGAAGTTCTTGGAGGTGTTCTCTAGGGGGTAGGAGGGCTTGGAATCTTCATGGGGTGAAGATGGGAGTATTGTAGAGGGTGGAGAACCTTGGAGAAAACCTAGAGAGAATCCTCAAATGTTGAAGAAAGGTTTCTTAATATAGCCAATCAGAGGGAAAAATCGGAAGAAAGAAAAGGTTGTTTGTGGGTACAACATGCACCAAAAGACAAGGCACCTACTCCAATATTAATAATGCATGTGCCACATGTGTGAATCTTTCTGACAACATAGAAAGTGTATTTTATGACATGACACCCATTAGATGGGACATTTTGACTAGTAGCATAATAAATGCTCCAAGTAGTGCTTGACATGGCATCGTTTACATGGTAAAATTGGATGTGTAGACACAAGACAACCTGATGGAAGGGGTGTCCAGGTTACTGTTCTAGCCAAAGGTCAAAAGCACATTGGCATGAGTAAAATGCTCGAAAAATTTGAAATCTGATACATGGTGCCCCCTTAATTGTGGCACCAAGCAATCCCTTAAACAGGGCACTAGGACCTGGCACTCCCTTTAATGGGACATCATGTCCGAGAAGCTTGAAAATTTTTGAAAGCCCATTTTTCTAGAAAATTAGTTTCTTTGATGAGATATTTGAATACACTATAGAAATAGGCACAACGGACTAAATTCGGTGATGGGTCGGGAAATCAACCCCTAAACTACGTTGGTTTGGGAAAAATAAAGAATAACAGGTCCCATTTCATTAAAATAAATGATTCAATCCAAAAGTAAATCATACCTTGATTCGATATAAACAATTTATAAACCAATTCTCTAATCTTCTTCTGCACTAATTCTAATCCACTACGCTTCTGCTACGCTAAACCTAATTACCTGAAAAAGGTTAAAAGATTTGGAATGAGTCACACGGACTCAATAAGACTTATACCCAACTTTCCTATTATATTAATCAACCTAAATGGTAGCAATAAATGATAAAATCAACATAAATTAGATTATATCATAATCACTAAACTAATTATTAAGATTCGATTATATATTTGGGTCCTTTCCAAAATCAAGTAACCGAATGAGCCTGACTCTACATGAACCAAACTAATTACCACTTAACCAACTGATCTATTCTACATGTCCATGCCACCTAAACTTGCATGAGCCTACTGTGCATGCTTTGATACCATTTTAGTTCCATTTGTCTAAGTAGATCATATGCTATACTTGGCGATCCTCACTCCAGCTCTAAATATATATAAGAAGTACCATATAGTAAGCTAAATCCCAAAGTACATCTAGGTACGGGCGTACTTAGGATAAACCGCAGTATCCGGGATCGAAGGATGCACCAGATCAATCTATTTCCACCGCTACCCACGAGCGATTCTATCATAGGCTGGAGGAGCAAATATTACATCACATGCATCATAGCATCAATAACATTTCATAAGCAAGCCATATAATTACTCAGACAATACCAATTCAATCCAATATGCCAATATACACAATTATTGAATCCAATATGCAAATTTACCAAAGCAGATTTACACAATACCGAATCATGCAGACCATTCAATTAATGCAAAAATTCATACGACAGACCCAATCAGGAACAATATGCAAATATACCAAGTTATGTACGTAATACATTTATACTCCAATTCATGCAATTGACCCAATCAGAATATGCAGCATAATTAGACATGTTAACTTCAATTAATCACAATTCAATATCAATTCATCAAATAATGCATTTTGCAACTTTATGTCACTAAGAATATAAGTTAATTAATTATGTTAAAGAATTATCATATCAATTCAAATTCCAATTCAATTTATCAATTAATGATTCTTAAGGTCATACATAACATGAATCGGATATAATTAACATCTTAAGAAGTCATGATTCAATTTCCATAACTTAATACAAACAATGCAATTATCCATCATAATATTTAACTAATATGCAACTAAACAAATTAATGAAAATGAATGCAACTACACATGAATGGCATGATTGACATTTAAATAAACACATCCAGACATTCAATAATTAAACTACCATTTAATCATCAATTTCTAACTATTTATCTAATAACCATGTTTTAGCATGCTAATTAACATATCAGGATACTAAGGATAAGTTGAGATGCCTACCTCGATGAAAGAATGATCAACCCAAATCCGAAAGGAGCTAGCTGGACGACGTTCATGGAACGGCAATGACAGTCAGCGACGACAAACAAGAAAGATATTAATATTTAATAAATTATCAAGTAATAAAAATATCCCAATATAAAATAAGAATGAGAGATTGTACCACTCACCTGCAGACCCATGGGTAAGTGACGCCGGCCGCAGTGTGCGAGTACGAGGGGTGAACCCACAACAGCGTGTGATGGCCAGAACGATGCAGTGCACGGAGGAAACGATGGTGGGCAAGGAAGGGATGACACAGAGGCTGGCACGGTGCAACAAGGGGAGAGGGGGCGGAGGCACGGACAGCCACAATGGGTGAGGCGACGAGAAGGGGGGGAAGCATGTGAGGGCGAGAAATGTAGACACGGCAAATCGGCCTGATTGGGAGCCCAAGACTCATATTACATAGGCAATATCTATTATTTGACCGTTATCTGATCCAGATTACCTCGTGGAAATGAGCTAAGGACACTGGTGGATCCCCTTGTGAGTTGGGAATGGACTGATGATTTCCGGAATAAAGCCGTAACCTTCAAGCGAGAGCCATGCGTGAATCGTGAAAACACGGAGCTTGCTCGATGACCGACCTTGAATAGTCCTTAATTGAAGGTCTCGGGAGTCCCGCATGTGTTCTATAATATTTAGGGTTTTCGAGAAGTCATTTCGGTAGTCGTCGGTCAATGACGGCTTTCGTTACGGCTTTTTCGATCTGTACTGACAATGCTATTCCGGACCACGCGTTAGGCCTTTCCGGTCATCATCGGGTCTTTTCGGGTCATCCGGGTCGATCCTAGCCGTATATTTCATCAACTGGGGCCATACGGCCATTTCGGTCAATTTTAGGGTTTCTCAGCTTTTCCAATGTTCGGTTCACGTTTACCGGGTTAATTTCAAATTTTTCAATGATTTCGGATTTTCTGACCATACTGGACTTGTTCGGTCATCATTTTAGGTCATCCCGAGTTGACCCAAGATTCCCCGACCAGAACCGTGCCCTTCTGGATCTCCGCCGCGGTGTTCGACTTTACGCGAAAGGGTAAACCGGCGGAAAGCCCCGTGTGAATGTCTCGGGAGTCATGCCGGCTGGTTTACCTACTTGAGGAGGTGCGGTTGAAGGCCCTCTTTCCAACGCAACAAACGAGAGCCGAATCGGACATCCCATTTGCAAGTTATGGCTCGCGGAACACGCGCGCATGAGAGAGAGTCTACCGCGGCCTTGCTCTCCTTGAAAGGGGAGGGCACGCCCTGCGCACCCTCAGCCCGGGGACGCGCCCTCAAACTGGGGGCACGCGCTACGCGCCCTGCTTCCTTTGAAATGTGGGGGCACATTACATTTTCGAAAACCGAAAATAACCCTGATTAGCACCTTCTAAACCGGTTTTTTGGAAGGTTTCCGTTGCTGATTTTTGTTTATTTTGACCGCATCCCCGGTTGGGGGCACGTTACGTTTGTCAAGTCAATTTTTAGCAATTTTCGGAAGATTCTGGTAAATTTTAGCAATAAGACGTGTAACGCACCCCCGGTTTCTTTGAAACTGAGGGGCGCGCAGACTGTGCCCCCAAGGTGAGGGCGCACCTTGCGCGCCCTCAGGTCGAGGGCGTGCCCTGCGCACCCTCGCCTCCTTTGAAAGGTGGGGCGCGGTCAGTCCAGTTTCCATATTTTGCACCGGTTTCTCTCCTCTATAAATTGAGGGCCATTCTCAACGACCCAAGGTTAATCCCCCGTGCCTAGCTCATTCTGAGGTCATCCAAACTCTCTTCCAAGGCTGTCCCGACGTTCAAAGTCGATTCGACGTCAAGAGATCGATCTCGAGGCGAAAGAGAAACCCGATCTGTCTGTTCTGCATCAACCAACTTTATCAGCTTTTTTAGAAAATCTGGGGCTTCTGCTACAAAAGTCTTCAACAGAGGCTTCGTCCTCTTTCATTTGCAACTGAAGGTATTCAATTCTGACTTGCCATTTGTCCGTGGCGATTGCTGCATCAAGGGCGCGCATCCAGGTTTTACTTTTCACATTCATCTACTTTCAGAATTTTTACAGACTTCTATAGGCGGATTCTGGAGAGGTCATCAACATAATAACTCTTCCTCTCCAAGTCTTCTGTCTATTGCAACAAACGACACTCAATTACGACATCGGGACTACTTGTGGAAAGCTCTGCACCAAAGTTGCGGCAGACAGTACAACGCGCCCCGGAACCAAGAGCGCGCAGACCGCGCCCTCACACCTAGGGCACGCCCACCGCGCCCTTAAACCCAGGGCACATTCAGCTCCGATTTGAGCCATTCAAGTTTCTATGTCTTCATCATTCATCCAAAATCATTTTAGCATCATTTTTATTTAGTTCTTTGCATAATTTTATATCACAAAAAATACACAAAAAGGGGTTAAGGCTCACCCCGAAGCCGATGAGTTCAATTCCAATTGCTTCTTTCTCATCTTCTCTCTACAGTTACTACACTTCTTACAAGTCTAATCAAACTCTTCATTTGTTTTATTGTCTTAAGTTGCACAGATTGATCAAGCTAGCATCGGTTGGACTCTCCCTCATCGGCCGGCCGACGAGGAACAAGGTTTAACCCACATATCATCTCCCGCGATAAGGTACACACGGTCAACTCATCTCTTGATTTACATTCCATAAAGCGGAACCCGCGGCTCCTGGCGACCACCTCTTATCATGTTCTAAGTTAATTCATTCCTCACTCTCTTCCCCACATGACCCGAGCCATCTATGGTGCTCGAGCGACGCCGTGAGATGAAAGTTCGGGGATCAATATGAGTGTGGGGTTGAGGTGAGGACTTTACCGCTTTCCGAGTGTCTTCCTATTCACTCCCCTTCCCTAATCCATTCCATCTTTCACCTTCTCCTGAGGTGCCGATCCGGAACCCATTTTCAGAGTCGACAAGAAAGAGAGGAAGGTGAGGCGGGGGTCGTGGTGGACGCCACACAGCTGCATGCTCGCGGGCGTGAGCATGCGCGCGGGGAGGAAAAAAGCCACGTGGGCGGCCTGAAATAGAGAGAAAAGGAGAGAGTGGGAGAGGGGGGGTTCAGCCGACGCAGAGAGAGGGAGAGAGTGAGAGCGGGCCGAGGGAGAGAGAGAGCATCAGGGGGGGAAGAAAGAGAGAAGAGAGAGCAGAGAGAGATCGGTGAGAGGGGGGGAATGGGTGGCACGGTGTGTAGCGCACCTCATCGGCGCAACAGCAACGCCGGGTGGCACACGGGTGGCGCACTTTTCTTCTTCTATTCATATTGATCATCCAATCACGATACATTAATATGGTCCAATTTTATATCATTCATGATTCGAGAAAATCTCTCATATCATATGAACAACTTTCTAGAATCACATATATCACCAGATTTCATTATTCTCACGTTGACAAGATGAACTACTCTAATTATTCTCATATCTATCCTAGAATCTTTCGAAAATTCAACCATGGGACTAACTATTGATATCGATTAACTTATCTCTCTACCCACATATCTTTACAATCCAACTTACTTATATGTCATTCTTGCCATACAAGCATATAATCACTTGAGATGATCAGTAATCCAAATTATTGACATTCTATATCTAAATATTTTGTATATCAATGCCATATAGATCCATTATTCTCTTCAACAGTACTTAATAATCCCAAAGTCTCCACATAGATCAAATCTAATAATCTTGTCCAAAGTTCACAATTAGATCTTTATTTACCTAAAATTTTTAAATATACTAGATCTAAAGATTTAACTCCATAGCATACTTACCAAATGTTATCTACAACACATCTTCAAATCTTGCATCATAATCTATACTTTGAAATCTCATATTAATAATCTCATTCAATTTAGACTTTTCAGATCAATCAATATCCCATCGTGCGTTTATAGTATTTCTGATTAAACAAGAGGCTATCTAGTATAGATTAATTCATTGTTTCTAAGAGAACCCAATGAACCTGTAGCCCAACCCTAGACAATTAAAAATTATACTACTCAATGAACCTAAAGCCCAACCCTAACCAATTAAAAATTATATTACTCATTCTTTTTAACTCATATTTGTACAAGCACACCATAGAGGTTGGGCTACTAACTGATGATGAACACTTGAGTCTATGAGTCGGGGGCCCCAACCATATGAAGGATGGCTAGGGGTGTCAAATGGATGGGCTGGGCCTGTTAGCCCGTCAAAAGTGCATTGCGGACTGGGCTAAGACCTCTCAAAAAGTTGGGGGCTTAATTACAAGTCCATTTTCCATTTTAGGTGAATAAGTGGGCCCAACGGTCTTGGCCCACCAACCCGTCGAAAGCCCGTTAATGGCTACCCATGAGCCCCAGTATTCTTGTTGTAGGTCTTCTTGTTGCTGCTATTTAGGGTGAATTCTGCCATGGTGGCCAGTGGCGCCGCCCCTTACCCAAGCACTCCCAGTGCCTGAGCTATAGTTGTCGATGGCACAGTTGAGCTTGCTGGAGGAGGGGTCAGTGGAGGAGAGATGGACCTGGCCTCCCCCTTCTTCGTAGCAAAGCCCATCATTGGAAGCAGTATCATACGAGCACCAAAAAGAAACCCCAGCCACACCATGCAGCCACACCGTGTACCCTTCAAAGCTTATTGTGGGTTTCGGCAATAGTGGCACCACCTTTGTTCTTCTCCCACAGGATCGCGCACCTTCTTTGCTTGCTATACACAGAAGACAATGGCAAGCAAGTAGAGATGGCAGGCACAAAGAAGGAGGCAAGCTTGGAAGCAGCCTGTGACGGGACCAGTGGCCCCCCTACCACCATACCATATATCTATATGTCTATATGTATTCCATCAAAGGTACTCTTGCTCATGGAGGACTGGGGAGCAATGTTCGTGTCGCTGATGCTGCTTAAAAGGGACTCACCCTTTGCTAGAGTTCTGGGTTCCTCCTTGTTGCCCTTGACATCCATACATACTTTGCTATTTGGGAATTTTTTATTTTAAGTTCCTAAAATATATTCTTGTATTTTACTATCTCTATATATGAATTTTTGAAATTGAATTGTGTCCTTGTTATAGTCTTAGATAAAATTGTTGAATTTTTTGTATTTTGAAATAACATCATAGCAGATAACTAATCCAAAATTTTAATTTTAGGAAACAAAGACAAACATCTAAAAATTTAGGAGTTTAATAATGGTTTTCTAAGACTCTATAGTAAATACATAATCTTCTTAAATTGTTTCAAGCCATGAAGTGCGTGAATCTTTTGTTTGGGTCAATGACTTCCTATGTATATATAGAGGGTGTTAGTGAAATTCTTAAAACATACATGAAAAGTTTACATTCTATGTTATATAAATTATTAAACTAAGGACATAATAATAGAAAACAATGTTTTCAAAGTTGCATATTTCTTAACTTTTTTGACTTCATGTGTTCTAGCTAACCCCGTATAGTTTATGTAGTTCCTGATAGAAATGTATGCCTTACAAGCCAATCATATATGATATGATTCGATATTTCTAGAAATATCTCATTCAAATAATTAGGCAAATCTTCATTACTAGCTCTTATTAGATGAGAATATCGTAATGAAGTCCTTGATCATATGCAATGATGATTAAATCATGATGAGATCATGATAATGAGATTGATCAACTAGAGGTATGTAATTTAAATGCTCCTAGTCATAGGATCCTTGAGATAGGACATCAAGGATTCAGATAGATTAGTGTATGTGATGTCTTCTCATATGATGAGGATGACTGATCTTATTGATCATTAGTGTGGAGACACTAAGATACACATACATGTGCTCATTAGTTGAATGAGTTCATTAAACTGACAAAATTAGAAAACATGAATGGTATCTTACCAAACTGTCAATCAGGTTTTCTATCATCATAGTTGCATGGTTGGACCTTTGACCTGAGTTGCCAAAGATACCTTGTTGGGTGAAACTTGTGCTTTGACCATTGTCTTATTGATCACTGTATAGATGGTCCAGTATATTGATGGATAGGGTACAAGAAAAACTTGATGGAGGTAATTGAGCAAAAAATAAGGGATTGTCCCCTCTTGGTAAGTGAGAGTGAATGTTCTATGTGATAGTGCTCTAAATCTCTGGCCAAGGTAGATAAGATGATTGGAAAATGAGTTTTTCAATTGATCCAATTTCGAGAACAGAATTCTATAGAGTCGGTATACTAAGGAGTTGACAGTCGATGTCATACTTCTCTCCAACTAGGACATTGGATGGACGAGAGTTTATATCCATGTGGTAACTGATGATGGAAATTTTCAATGGAGATAAGATTATCCCCATAGCTATTTAGGATCATGGGATGTGGCTTGTGTAAAGAATCAATACATGACAGCGGAAAATTTTTGATTCCATAAAACCATGATCTTTGCCTTGATCGATGTCGAACGAGTAAAATCGGGAACCGAATATGAAGTAGAACGAGAGTACCTCATGAGATTTCTAAAATCCCTTACCATGGATGAAGAGAGGACATTCCTCCTTGCTGAAAATCGTTCAAGTGTCCAGTCTCTAGCGGTATCCACACGATTTGCTTCAATAGACGAGTTCTCCCTTCCTTTGGGCCTCCAGAAACCTTCCAGATCCAAGCTTGACCATGGGAGATCACCTTCTAGAGGAGATAGGAGGAAGATAGGATTCTTGGGACGTGCTCCAGCCCTATGACTTGTTAGGGTTTGGCTTCATAAGCCATTTATATATAGAAGATGGAATTTTTCATAAAAACTCAAAACTTCTATAAAATTACGTCCATGACCTCATCTTATTGACCAGATCTATTGTGTGTGACCCATTAGGCCCAATAGTCAATTTGGTTGAAGCCTTAATTAATTGAAAAAAACAATTCCTTTAAATTAAGTCAAAACTATTATCCGATAACAGTTTTTATGGCTTTCTAATCATAAAGGGTACAAGCCACATCCTATGATCCCAAATGACTTTTGGGAGTTAAATAACATCCATTGAGCCTTTCCAACATCAATTACCACACGGATTTAAATCCTCGTTCATACAATGTCCCAATCGGTCAGGGATTCAGCACTGACTGTCAATGTCTAAATATTCCAACTCTATGGGATCCTGTACTCAGGTTCGGATCAATTGGAAAACACCTTTTCCAATTATCCTAAGTACCTTGGCCAAGGATTTAGAGTACTATTTCATAGGACATTCTCTCTCTCCTATCGAGAGTGAACGATCCCTTGTTGTCCACTCAATTTCCACCACCGGGTTTCTCTTGCACTCAATACATCAACTATACCGGACCATCAAGATAGTGATCCATAAGTCAATAATCAAAGTACAAGATATATCCGATAAGACATCTTTGGTGACTCAGGTCAAAGATCCAACCGTGCTATTAAGATGTAAGAATAACCTGATAGACAGTTCGGTAAGATACCAATCAGGTTTTCCTAAATTGGTCAGTTTAGTGAACTCATTCCACTAATGAACACCTATGTGTATATCTCAGTGTACCCACATTGATGACCAATGAGATCGGTCATTCTCATCACATGAGAAGACATCACACACACTAGTCTATTTAGATTCTTGATGTCCTATCTCAAGGATCCTATGACTAGGAACATTTAGATCACATACCTTTAGATGATCAATCTCATTATCATGATCTCATCATGATTTAATCATCATTGCATGTGATCAAGGACTTCATTACGATATACGCTTCTAATAAAAGCTAGAAATGAAGTTTTGCCTATTTAATTTAATAAGATATTCCTAAAAATGCTTAATCTTATCATATATGATTGGCTTGTAGGGTATATATTTCTATCAGATTGTACCCTTCATGATCGGTAGACTGATTAATTTTTTATTGGATAACATATTTAATTTAATTAAATAGAATTGTTCTATTTTATTTAGGCCTCAACCAAATAGGCTATTAAGCCTAGTGGGTCAAACACATAAAGACTTATCCACAAGTACATGAGCTATAGAGATTTTTGGTTTTTATAAAAAATTTCAAAATTCTCTATAAATACTAATGATTTCAGCCAAACCCTATCAAACTAAGGGTGTTAACCACGTCCTCAGTCTCCTCCCTACCTCATTCTTTCTCTATAAGACATCCATGGGCGATTGAGCTCCATTCGAGAATAGTTCTTAAGACTGACAGGAAAGGAGAACCTGTTGTGGATGAAGTTCGTGTGGATACTGCTGAATACCAAACACTTGAACAGTTTGAAAAGCTTGAGAAACTCATATCCTTTCTCTCTATGGAATTATATGAATCCCTATAAGGTATATTCGAATCCGATTTGATCAGTTTTCAGTTTTCATCGTTCGGTTCTGATTGAGACAGATTATAAAGGAACCCATAAGAATCGTCACTTCCACTGCACCAAATTTTTATGGACGATTTCTTACAGTTCCATGCTAACCTTTTAATTTGAGTGAGTTAATCTTGACAGAAATGATAGATTTATAAATAAAAACTTGTTATGGCTTATGAAGTTTTGATGAAGTACATAAATGATTTTAAAATCATGGGTTTATATTTTTCATGGCCATTTAGGTGAAATATTCGATATAATTTTTTACAATTGTTTTGGTTTCAAGATAGATTTTTGGTTTCAGAACATAATCATTTACAACTTAACAAATATTTGAAATAGGCTATTTGGCCCATTGGGCTATAAATGGGCTTTGTGGTCCATTATGCTTTAAGTCCATTTGCATAGTCAAGATGTTTTTTATGTTTTAATTGGGTTGGGCTGGGCTTGGGTTTCTTACATGTGGGCTAAGTTGGGTTTGGGTTGGGCCAGCCCAAGCCCACCCACTTGACACCCCTAGGGCTAGCTCTCTTCTTAACCTTTTGTGCCTACAACACACTTCTCTTCTAGTTAGTCATTGGAAATGGTTTGATGGAATAAAACAATGATCTTGGAACTAGGTGGCATCCACCTTGATCAATTAGGTCTTGACGTGCATATTTAAATCTACACCTTGATATAACCTTTTTAGTTCATTACCATTTCACTCTATGACATCTTCCTTCTATCACGTTCACTCCATTCCATGTCACTTCCTTGCCAAGCTGACACCAAGGTTAGGTAAGCTATAAACACACCAAATTGACATAGTTGGAAAGCCTGAAACTCTTTTTTTATAGGTAACATTTAAGAATTCACTTATGGGAAGCAATTTCCATCAACTAGACGTCAAATTTAAGGCTTTTTCTAGAAAAGTGCCTTACACAAAAGATGTTCGTGTTTTATTCTAAGACTCCAATGCCTTAACCAAGGCATCCTCAATTGATGAGAATGTGATCCATTTTTGGAGTCTCGGACCTATAGGAAATCAGGTGACAATTAAAAATGCCTTTATTAGAAGCATCTCGAAAGTCAAGATGCTTCTAAAGGGGAGAAAGGACATTGAATTTCAAAATTTGTATTTGCTCTAATTTTGGAAATGGTTAATTGGACTTTAATTAGAAGTGCCTTGGAGATGGGGCACTTACAATTGTTAGAAGGTTTGACCACCCACAGATCCACATGTGTTTATTTAATTTGTGGTTTTGATTAATCCAAATTGAAAGGGCAGGGCCATGTTGTTGGATGCATAGTCACAGGTAGTACGTTGAATAAGCCAAGCTTTTATTGTGCTATTTGGAGGCTCTTTTATAAAACATGGGGTCCTTCGAACATCTTAGGCTAATCCCCAAACATAGAGGTTGCGGCAACTTCAACAAGAGACCATTCAGGAAATCATTGTAGTCTCTTGTAGAAGCGCCACCTATCCTATGGCACTTATGAGAAGATCCTTCTGATAGCAGGTTGTTTCTGCTAGGGTTCACTATGTTTTGATCTTTTATTTCCATTTTCATTTTTCCACATCTTACATCATCATAGCACCTTTATTTGCCCCCCTCTTGCATTCATACATTTAAAAACATCAAAAATATGTGTTATGACCTAGCCCTGATTTGGTTAGTCCTGTTGCTTTTGTTGTTTATGATCGATCATTTCTTTTGTATATATTGCACCTTATCCCTAGTTCTAATCATTTGTCACAATTTTCCTTAGTTTTATTCTTTGTAGATAGAAGCATCTTGGCTCAAGTTGCTTTAAAGTTTAAAGAATCTAGGCTAAGAATGTTTCTAACAACAAAGAGCATTTCAAAGTCATCCTTGGTAGGCTAATGAAGAGGAGGCTTAGACCCATTTACATCTCCCAACACATGCATATCAATATTTTAACGTCATATTTACATTATAAATTAATAGTTTCTAGAGACCATTACTCATTTTTCTCTGATCTAGAGCAATTAGGGCCATTTGCACACTGAACCCGCTTTACCAACAGTTGAGTGACACCAGATAGGTTGAGCATTTGTGAGGTACCACCCCCTGATTCGTGCCTACAATATGAAGTTGAAAGAGAATTACTAATGTCGTGGCACGTAGGTATAGGCACTACTTTATATATTTGTTAAAAAATTAAAAAAGTCTTGTATTAAGTTATGATTAATTCTGTGTTATTGCATCTATATTAATTATAAATATATATATTTGTCAACAAGTAAGCAAGTTGAAATTGGCATATAGTAGGTCATTTATCTAATTGAATAGAAGGATGAGTATGTTTGACGTAAAACTAAAGTAATTGTCTTGATCTATGGTTATCTTTCTCGTATTATCGTGTATGTTTGTAAAAAAGTATTATTATATATATGCTTAACATTTGGTAGTAATGATAAGTAGGAGTTATTGTGAATAACCACTACGTCACATATGGCTCACTTTGGTCATTTAACATTTTTAGGCAATTGAAATAACACCTCATAAACATGATATATATTTGAATTTTGAAGAGTTTAGTTGAAGAGTCGAATAGTATTTTAGATTGATATTTGACTTATTTAAATTATAAATTTTTTATGTTCATTGTAATGCTTGATTTTTAATTTTTTTTTTATAGCCATGTTTTTATTTTGAAATTGATATAATTTTGAGTGGCTACTTTACTGGTCACATGGTCATATGTGTCCTCAACATGTATTCAATCTAAAATATGACATCTCAACTTATCATCTTCTAATCTTCTGTTGATTTACATGTTAGAAAAGAAATATAAACTTATGGGTAATTCCATACAGAAGTTTAGTGTCAACATTAATTCTAGATGAGGTATAAAAGTTAGAAAGTGGGGGCATTAAGAGAATTGTATAATTGTTGGAACAAACATCAAATTCTAGTCATGTAAGTAGAATATGATAAGAAAACCAGAACAAAAACACTAAATATCTTAAATCGTATGGTGTGTTTGGTTGCATGATCAAATGAATTCCTGTTACGAATTTATGGTTTTGTAACAAGACTTATTATAAAAGTTTCTTGACAAACATTGCAAATATATGTTTTAAATAGATTTTCTTCTAAGTCAAAAAAAAAGAAAATGAGATGAGACCCTCTTTTTTATCTTATGGTGTTCCCCTCACCTCTTTTGGTCATAGGTGATTCATACTCTTTTTTTTAACCTATCTCCCCAAACATTACAATTTTATGTCATTGGCTAGCTTATACTTTATTTTAAATCAACTTTTTATTCTCAAAGTATATAAGAATTTATCGTGAAACATACCATATTAAGTTCATCCTTTTTTTTGAAACGTGATATTAAGTTCATCCTAAATCTCTTATTTCGTAAAACATAATATTTTAACTATATTCACATCTAAAGATAAAAAGATAAGTATAGTAAATTATTTAAAATTTAGTATTTTAAAAAACTAGTGTTTCGTTCATACATAAATTTAGGTATTTTATTAAACTAATTTGAAAGATCTAACTTTTGGCCAAATCAAGAAAAGGACTTTCCACCAAACAACATAACTATTCTTCAATGCGTTAACTAAAATCTATAGTTTACTTGTCATGCTCTGGACTAAAAAATATATGTTGTAGAAAGTTCCTATGATCTAATCGAGAAAGTAACTTCTCAAATACATTAATTTAGAATAAGACTAGAATAATATCAAATCTAAATTGTTAATTCTAATAATTACATTCAAAACTGCATATTAAATTTTTTGTTTAAGTAAATTACATACCAATGTACAATATAAAACAACTAATTATCTAGATTCTTAGATTCAAAATGCCTCTATATTTTTACTGCACTAAACCTAATTTTTTAAAAAGTATATTTAAGATTGATATGCATTACATTTGATTCAGTATGACTTACACCCATATTATCCTATTATATTTATGAATTCCTAACTAGTAATCAATATAGGAAGCCAAAAAATATAGAATATAATATGTATAAATAAAGCTAATTATCAATGCTTAATTGATCAAATGAGATGCATATCCATTCTTCTAGTAAAAACAACATGAATCTAGATAAAATCCATTTTAACCATAGAATAACACTATCATATCTTTATTATTCAGATGATATGAGTGGTCATGACGTTTGCCTTGATGATGTCAATGATTAACTAGAGCCCAGAAAGACCCAGTTGGATGGCGAGTGCTGAGATGCAATGATGACGATGAAACCGGTTTGAGTGCTAATCTTTTCTTTTTGCTGTCGAAAGAAGGAAAAGAATAAGAGATAGAAAAATTTGGATAGATGTGAGAGAGAGAGAGAGCAAGATAGAAGAGAGAGAGATAGAGATAAATAGCTGAGAGGGGCAGCACACTAGGGTGGTCAATGTTGACTACTTAGCATGGCAAGGCACGCGTGCGGGTAGCATTGAGTGCAGACGTGGGCGAGGGGAGATGGAGGTAGGGCTTAGGTGATGGTCACATGCATGGGGAGGCTGTTGAGGGTCAACAACGTGCAATTGTCTGGCGCATCATCATGAATGCTCTACCTATGTATCTGGCGTCACTTAAGACCTGTTTGGTATCATAAAATTTTGGGGATAAATTCTAAATTTTGAGAATAACTTAAGTTTATTCTCAAGTTATCCCCGTACCAAACAGCACATTAGGCATTAGTAAAGCTGATTTAGTGTGCAAATGACCCTTTGCTCTGGATCAAAGAAAAATGAGTAATGGTCACCCGAAACTGTTAATTTAGAATGTAAATATGAAGTTAAAGTACTGATTTGCGTGTGTTGGGAGATGTAAATGGGTCTAAGCTGAATAGTAAACCCACATCTTAAATTCATCCACTGCGTGACCAATAGAAATGTATTGGTCCTTTAGATATATGCCGCGGGCTAGCATGTAGCTCCCAAGAGAATACGTTATTGGATTATAAACAATATGTGGGGTTCGGTTGCACAATGTATGCACTTTTATGATAAAATATTTATATTGAAATAAAATATATGATAGCTAATTAAAGACGTAAAATTACC
This sequence comes from Cryptocoryne crispatula var. balansae, assembly GCA_036172225.1. Classification (NCBI taxonomy): domain Eukaryota; kingdom Viridiplantae; phylum Streptophyta; class Magnoliopsida; order Alismatales; family Araceae; genus Cryptocoryne; species Cryptocoryne crispatula. The sequence continues at coordinate 23,018,363 of CM069919.1, forward strand.
ATGTTCCGTGAGATATGATAAAAACTAACGGTGACCATGTATAACCATAAAATGTGAGAGACCATAAGAAAAAAAAAAGAAGGTTTCATACTTTTATCAAAGAAAAATCTTTTTAAATATACGATAGCTAAGGCGTAAAGCTACCATGTTCCGTGAGATATGGTAAAAACTAACGGTGACCATGTATAACCATAAAATGTGAGAGACCATAAGAAGAAAATAGAAGGTTTCATATTTTTGTCAAAGAAAAATATTTTGTAAAAATATATTTGTACAATGATTGCCAAAAATTCCTTTTAACAAAATTTGTGATAGAAATATTTTTTATAATAAAAACTTAATTTGTCGTGCAACCCAAGACCCCATAAGTTAAAGATATATAACTCTAAAGTTAAGTTCTCCGGAGTACACTACTTTATGAATTAACTACCAATTAACACAAATTTCAGGTTAATTTACTAATTTCATTGTTATATACGGTACCTATTAACATCTTGACTCAATCAGAAGATAAAGTATTACGACCTATCTGTGACGTGTGTGAGGTGATGACATCGTCTTCTTTAGGTGAGATATTTTGTAACAACAAGGTATATATATTAGATTATATTTGTAAAATATTTACAAATCTTATCAATTACCATACCGAGGTTTAAATGGATATAACTCTATGTATATGTATTTATCTGGGAATAGACTCTTTGTTTCTTCATATAGTACTACGAGTGTGGATCACCATGACCATTTAAGGGAGAAGTCATAATTTTTTATGAATGATTATCACAGTTTTCTCATAAATATACTTATGTGTATATCTTTTTTTTTTAATTTATGAGGAGAATCATGACACTCACTCGTAAACGATTTCGACTCTTTCATCTGGGATGAACTGCGCTCTAAGATTTCTACCGGCTCGACCAAGAGGCCTCCAACGAGGCAGTGTTCGTGATTGTCACGGCGCTAGAACAAATAGCCTCAAAATAGATAGCTTTATACGAAGAATTTTTATCGGTAGCATATCTCTAGTTTTATCCCCCTCGGCAGAGAGCCCGTGAAGGAGGCGGTGTTCCCGCTGTCATGGTGCTGGGAACGAATAGTCTCAAGCTAGACTACTTTATATGAAGAAATTTTATCATTTCTAGTTTAATCCCCTCGGCAGAGAGGGGGAGAGGAACGTGGGTGCAGTACTGTTTGGGGCGCGACCAAGCTGTGCCCCGGCGGGGCGACAGTCGCTGACTCGCTGTCCTCGGCCTTCCGGTTGTCGCTGCCCATGCATGCGTACCAACCGTTTGATCTCGGGCCCGAGATGGTTTTCTTTTCTTTTTTTTCAACTTAGACGGGGGCTCATACATTAATTTTACACACAAATATATCATATTAGTTGGTTTATAAATTTTATATCTAAATAATATAGAATGCTCTCTAGTTCTGAATCAAGGAAACTCCCATTTTCCAACTCTAGATCCAACCCCCCTTAAACCCATGCCTTTATAGGACTTTAGGTCTCCTCCCGAGAGCTTGTTTGCTTGATTGTGAAGTTCTGCAAAAAAAATATTAATTAATGCACTTGTTCGATTGTATGTTCAATTATATATATTTGAGTTAAATTAAAAAACTATAGTTTGAAATAGCAAAAGAGGGTTGAAACCAAAACAAGAAGTTACTATTATTGTATAACCACCTTAGTCATGTGATCATCAAATTTGATGATCATGTAATTAACAAAATAAATAAAAGCTGTTGTTTGGAAAAACTTTTTTAAATGAAATTTTAAAATAAGAGCATCACAATGACACACACAAAGCCTATCCAAATTAGTAGAATCAATCAACATAACCAATGAGACAATTTTTTTATTGTTGGCCTCTCTTGAAAATCATGTCGATCGATCGATCGATCCATCGAGATCGAGATCGAGATCGAGATCGAGAGAGAGAGATATGAGGGTTACAAAATCACATTAACATCTTATATTGTGTTGCTTTTCGTACTTTGCAACATGTTTTCAATAATTTCTCATCCGTACAAACCCAACTAGATAACATCCTAATTAATCACACACATTGTGTTACATGATGAATAACATTTGAACGCATTCGGTTGTTAACTTTGTTGCATACCTTTTTTTTCATCTACATATATTACTATCATATACATCTTTGAGAAAATACCGACTTTTCAACATCCTGATCTTATCAACGGCAACGATTAATATAACAAACTAATTTGATTCATGTATACTTTCTTATATCCTAGCAAAAGATATATATACCTATATAAGTTTATTCTATGATGCTTTTGAATAGTTGTCGAACCAACCGAAAGTCTGAGATTATCAATAACATGCAAGCAACCTATTGTATTCCGTCTGCCAATTGTGAAAAGATAAGCCAATGCCACTGTCCCACCTAATTCCTTAGAATTAAGGCACGTTAGAAGATGTTAGAGCCACACATATATGATAGAACTGGGCCCCTATATATGCAAAGAGTCCCTATCAATCCATCACCTCAGTCGGCATTTGGAGGGACGTGGCTTAGTCGCATTTAAGAGCATATCATATTTTACTCAAAGTGACATATTTTATGAATCTTGTAAATATCTTATTAACGTATCTTTACATTCTATTAACCGATGTTCATATTTTAGTAATCTTTTCTATGTTTAGTAATCGTAAATAAAATGTGAATTGTACACAAACGGGACACATTTTTAGCGACAACGTAGGAAGCTCTCTTTGAATGTGAACTAGACAAGACGATCTAGAGATTCTTTTGTGAATAACAAAACTAGTGATAAGTTTAGAGACCGAACGCTTAGAACACTTTGGTATAAGATTATTTAAGGGATAAGTTAGTTTATGCTGTGTTAATTAATCTTGAACCAAATAGACCCTTGGTGGGAGTTCCCGTTGCCCATGATAATTTACCATTTTTTATTTATTAATAATTGAGATAAGTAAAATATGAAAATGGTGATAAAATATAGATGAGAAGGGCAAGTGTAATTAAGTCTCCCCCGCATGCATTAAAAGAGCTCCTAAATCTCGCGACAAGAACAATATTGGACCATGAATGCATCCACACTCCAGATGCGTACGAACGCCTTGGTCCGCCGGAGACAAGAGTGCGCCATCTCCGGCCGTTTCCTTTCTTCCCCCATGTGGAGTGTCCGTCTGCGGGGGTGGTCCTGGGCCCTCCCATGTCCGACGGATTTGACGGGAGCGGAGGGCGGTGGCAGGCCAAGGAGATAAGGATTCGCATGCTGTATCTTCTGTGAAGAGAGAGAGAGAGAGAGAGAGAGGGCGTTGCACGAACCGGCAAGGCCCCCGCCGCCGCCGGAGAAGAAAGCATCGATCAGAAAGCGCACCGAATCCCGTGAATTCCGACTAGAAAGCGTCAAAGGCGCTCGAGATGGGATCGTATTGGGATCCAGCTGCACCGTCAGAACCTCTCGTCTCCTTCTTCCTCGCTGCCGTGGACGAGCTCGCTCCGGTCTGTGTAATGGGTTGGTGCGTGCTTTTGCGAGTGGATTAGGGTAGGAGAAGAAATTCGGCGCATACAAGGCAGGGCAGCACAAGATTATCTGCCTTTCCGGCGCCGGGAGGGAGACGGAGATCCGAATTCTCCCGTCACCTTCCACCATCCACGCCTTCGCCGTCGATCGACCTTGGACCAGGGTTTTTTCTTTAAATAATACATTTTAATATTTTAATTATAAAGTCAGCACATTATAATTTCCTTTTTTGTGAAAATAACACACTTTCTTGAAAATCAGTATCTCAAACGATGACTTTTAAAGTGCTTACGATTACGATTTTACTGTTTATCATAATGTTAAAGTCAATAAAATGATAAAGTTGTGCTTATGATATCAGACTTTTGATGTCGTACCATGTAAACTCCGACTCACAAGTCTGTTTGGAGAGCGGATCACCTCAGTTTTTGAGTGGAGGGAGTATCTCCAGTCTCCAGTGAAAAAAGGTCACGATATCAGCCACTTAAATGAAGGATAGTGAGTTGTAAGGCGTCGATAACGGTTCAATCTCCGTCAGTAACTGGTTAACGAGTCAGTGAACCGTTATTGAATTGCAACCGACGTCTTATAAACTTGTTAACGAGCTAATACAACTCGCTATTGATGGGTAGTGAGTTAGTAAGGTATCGGTAGCGATTCATCTCTTTTCGATAATGGTTCACCACATAAGTGGCCTGAAATCGTGATCGATTTTTATTGGAAACTGAAAATATTGTAATATCCGGTTAATTTAAAAAAAAATTTTAATTAAATTGGAAAAAAATCACTCTCGAAACTTCTCTTGCCACCGCCTCTCCGTCTCCGATTCTTCTCCCTCCCCTCTCGAACCTTCCCTCCACCGCCTCCCCTTCGCCGCCTCCGTCGCCCGATTTCTTCTTCCCCCCCCCTCGTGTGTCGCCGTGCCTGACGCTGCCGTGCGGCCGCCGCCGTGCTCCCCCCCGTGCGTGCTCTCCTCTCTCTCTCCCGTCGCCGTGCCTGACGCCGCTGTGCGGTCGCCGTCGTACCCCCCCGGTCGCTCCTCCTCTTCTTCTTTTTCTCCTTCAGCCTCTGACGTCTGCTGCCGTCCGCGCCATCGCCGTCGTCGCGGTCGCTGTTGCGGGCGCAACCGTCGCCACCGTTCTCCCTCTCTCCTCCTGCCGACGCCGACGCCTCCCTCTTCTTCTTCTTCTTCTTTCCTCCCCTCCCGCCGTCGCGGCCGTCGCCGCACCCTGACATGTCGCCGCCGTCGCGTGCCTCGCCGCACTCCCCTCTCTCGCTCCCCCGTTCTCTCTCTCCCCCCTCCCGCTCTTTTTCCCCGCCCAGCGGGCTTCCCCGCGCGAACCCGCGCGCGCGGGTGATGCCGCGCCTCCCGCGCGGCCACGCCATGGCACCTTGCGCCGCTGGGAGGACGGCGCATGCGCCATCCGTCCGTCCGTCCCCCCCCCCACCCCCCCTCTCTCTCCTCCCCCCCACGCGCTCTCTCTCCCCCCTGCGTTCTCTCATCTCTCTCTCTCTCTCTCTCTCTCTCTCTCTCTCTCTCTCCTGTCCCGTGCGCCCAAGTGAACGCGGCACGGCCGCGATGCCACTCGCTGTTACCGTGCGCCCTCGGCCATGACAGCCGTAGCCATAGTTGGCGTCGCTTTTCGGTTGATCTGCTAAGGTGAACCTCCCATTTCTGTTTCTTATTTTATTTTGGGATTTTTATATACATTTGTAATTTATTAAAAAATATTGTTATTCTCCCAGTTACTCATCGCCGTCTGCCATTGACCTTGGTCGGTCCATGCTCGTCGTCCAGTCAGCTTCCCTTGGACTTGGGTTAATGGTTATCTGACATTGAGGTAGGCATCCCAACTTTTCATAGCATCTCGATATTTTAATTAAAATGTTAAAATGTGATTATTAGATAAATAGTTAGAAATTAGTTATTAAGTGGTAGTTTAATTATTTGATTGTCGGATAGATTCATTTAAATGTCATTCATGTTATTCATGCATAATTTTAGTTATCTTCATAGCATGCATTAGATAGTGATAATTATGTTTGATCATGGGTTAGTAATTATCAGAAGTTAGTTAGATATGATCATGATTAAATGTGTTGATTGTATTAAATTATGAAAATGGAATTATAATTCTTTTATAATCATATTTATATCCGATCCATGTTATGAATGACCTTGATTTATTTAAGTTAATTGAGATAACTTTGGAATTGCTTGATAATGAAGGAATATGGTTGATTAACATTAATAGCTGCATAATCATGTAATATGTATCATTTTATAAATTGATATTGAATCGTGATCAATTAAAGTTAACCTGTATAATTATGTTGCATATTTCTGATTGGGTCAATTGCATGAATTTAAGTGTAATTGAATTATGTGCATGATTGCATATCGTTCCGAATTGGGTTTGTTGCATTGAAATGTGAATTGAGGAATTGTTCTGCATGACTTGATATTATGTATATCTGGTTCAGTGAAATGGCAATGTGTTTCAGTAATTCTGGTTATTTGTTCTGTTGAATTTATAATGTCTAAGTAATTATATGGCTTTTACTTGTGAAATATTATTGATGCTGTGATGCACGTGATATAATATTTACTCCTCCGGCCTATGTTAGTGGTCCTGGGGCAGCAGATGAATTAGATTGATCCGGTGCATCCTTCGATCCTGGATACCGCGGTTTATCCTAAGTACACCCTGCCTAGGTGTACTATGGGATTTAGCATTACTATATGGTACTTCTATATATATTTAGAGCTGGAGTGGAGTTCTGCCAAGTGGAGTATATGATCTACTCAGACAGATGGAAAGAAATAAATGCATGTAAGTCCAGGTTGCATGGACATGTAGAGTAGATCAGTTGGTTTAGTATAGTTAGTTTGATTCATATAGAGTTTGGTTAAATCAGTTAATTAATTTTTGGAAAGAACCCAATTAAGTAATAGAATTGTGATAATTAGTTTAGCAATTATGTTATAATGTGATTTTTGAGTTTTAATGTATATTAATATCATTTAGGTTGATTAGTATAATAGGAAAGTTGGGTATAAGTCCTACTGAGTCCGTGTGACTCATTCCAAATCGTTTAACATTTTTCAGGAAATCAGGTAGCGCAGCAGAAGCATAGTGGATCAGGTTTAGTGCAGAAAGAAGAAGTTCAAAGAATTTGGTTTATGAATTATTTATATTGAAATCAAGATATGTTATATATTTTGATTGAATCATTTGTTTTATTAACTGGGACCTGTGATTCATTATTTTTTCAAACTGACGTAGTTTTGGGATTAACTCTCCGGTTCCGTCTCCGAATTTATTCCGCTGCGCAGATTAGGAAATCCGGGGCGCGACAAATATTTTGTCCACCCGAGAACCGAAGTGATCTGCTCTTGTCTATTTGCCCGTCTAGTTCGCTCGAAAGCTGGACCGTGAAAACCCGGTCCTCGTTGCACTTGCTGGGGTGCCTGATCTGGGCCGTAGATGACACCAAGGACGTTCTGTTGTCCTAAGAGCTCAAGCTCTCTTAAGTAGATGAGCATTGGAGGGTGCACGGTGGCCATGGTGGAACGAGCCAAGACTTGCCAGATGTGCTGCTCGGTTCCCTGCTGCACTCATATGTCATAAATCTGTGCCTTTGCAAGCTCCTCAGTTTGTAGCGGCGTCGCTAGCTGGCGTTGGCCACCGCCGCCACTGATCAGCAGGCCGGCAACGGCTGGGGACTTCAAAGTTCTTTTGTTTGAAACGGTATTTTTTAAAGTCGGACTTATAACATCGGACTTCTACGTACGTGATATTAAAAGATGCAGATTAACATTAAAGTCGTGATTTTCGAGTCAGACTCTGTCATTTTGACTTAAAATTGTTGCTTGGGACTCGGACTCTTGAGTAAATTAAGTATGTTATGTTTGTAAAAAAATATTTAATGTCCTGTTTGGTTAGAGTTTCATTTTTGATACTATATCAATTTTGATATTGATATTTCAAGATGATAAAATATCAATATCAAAATTGACAGTATCAATATTATAAATGATATGAGATGTTTGACAATACAATATCAATATCACAGATTTTGGGCAAGAGTGGGGACTCCGGCGGGGAGGGGGGGCTGCGCGCGGGGGCTTCGGCGGGGAGGGGCGGGGGGATGCGCGGGGGGCTCCGGACGGGGAGGGGGGCTGCGCGGAGGGGGGACGCGCGGGGGGCTCCGGACGGGGAGGTGGGGGCTGCGCGGAGGGGCTCCGGCGGGGGGGGGGGGCTCCGGTGGGGAGGGGCGGGGGACGCGCGAGGAGGCGTTGCGCGGAGGGGGGGACTCCGCGGGGGCTCCGGCAGGGGGCTGGGGGAACGCGCGGGGGGCTCCGGCCGGGAGGGGCAGGGGGCGCTACGCGGAGCAATCGTCGCCTCGTAGATAGGGAGAGAGAGGAGGGAGATAGGGGGAAGGGGAGGGGGAAACTTAGCCCCATATCTCTTTCTATCTTCCCCGGTGAAGCCCCGTCGAGGAGCCGCCATGGAAAGGAGTCGCCGCGAGCAAAGAGGAAATGCAAGATGACCACCCAGGGAGAACTCGGGACCGGATGATATCAATTTTAATACAAGTATATACCTGTATTGATTTTAAGTGATCTTTTCACTATTAATTTTAAAAATAAAAGTGTTATCCAAACACTTATTAACACATTGTATTAATATTAGTTTTGAAAGTAATAGTGATACAAGTGCATAATACGGTTACCAAACATGCTGTAAGTTAGTTAATTTCACAATTAAAATATCAAAGTGTATTATTAAGAAAAACCCCTACGACCATATGTTACAGACGTAGGGGCTTTTTAGTTATGGATCCCTAGAACTATTTGATATTTTAAACAGATTACTGCATTTTTTTAAACTCACTGTATTTGCTTTCTATCTCTATTACGTTGTATATGATTTAGCCCAGCAAATTCTATTATTATTTTAAGCGTTCAATCAGAAAATGTATTAAACTATTCTCTTTTTCTCTTAGAGAGAGCGAAGAGAGAGAGAGAGAGAGAGAGAGAGAGAGAGAGAGAGAGAACATGTTTTCATAGATAAAAGATTAATGAGTTAAACTAAAGGTCTGCTTGATTTGATTGAAGCAGCATCTAAACTCTCATTAGGTGAGAGCTTAGACATTTGTCTATGTTTGACAATTTCTCTAAGTCTATAACACATTGAATCATGGATAAACTTAGTTTATCCCTAATCTTTTGTTTGTTATACAAATAAATTTTAACTTAACTTAGTTTAGTTTAATTTGATTTATACCCAAAAATAAGAATAATGTCATGATTAAGTCATCTCGCATATTTGGTGGGATAAGATGTAAGTTTGAGGATATGTTGTTGGGGCTCTCGCATGGCGGCCGACACTCATGGCTCTGGTGACTCTTGTTGTGGTTGATGTTCGTGACTCTGTTGACTCTTGTTGTGGTTGATGTTCATGACTCTGGCGACTCTCGCATGCAGCAACTGCACTAGGCGGTGTTGAGCTCCTAATCTCTGGCGGTAGCAGGAGACTAGGTGGTGGCTTCGACGGTGGGTTTTCACCTCTCTTGGTGACGACACACAGTGGCATCTCCTCTCTTGGCAACTCTTCTTCCTCTCACGTTGCCTTATCCTCTCATCACCTTTCCCTATTTCACCTGCCTTGGGCTCACACTCTCTCTTCCCACCTTTCTTCTCTCGTTGCTTGACCAAGGGTTAGGGCTTGCTTTGTCATCTCTGGGACCCTCCAAGCTTAGAGGTGATTATATCTATTTTCCATTGTTTTTATTTGGCTCATTTATTGCTTATTCTTTGTTAATGTAACTTGAGCAATCTGATTCCAGTGACTAGGGGGTTTGTTTCCTTGTAATTGATAGGAGAAGTTGATATGTTCAGTTCTATTTGATTCGAATCTTGATCTCTTTCTTTGGCAAGTATGCATGTATATGTTTTCATTTTATATTGTCATCTGTGTTACTTGTGGTTGCTTCACCATAGCTCAAGTTTGGTTAGATCAACCTACTTAATAAGCGAGAAGAGCACATTTGTGTGGTTGCTTTGTTAATTAAGTGTAGAAGAGCATGTGAAGGCCATCACAGATGCCTACTACAAATGGGCAAACACACAAGCTGTAGGGGAACAAAGAGTAAAAGAGGAACCTTAGCGCAAACTCCACAACTCCACAACCATTATCCCCGTGGCATGGCCCTCTACAATCTAAGCAAAGGCATCTTTTACATTGTCCAAGGGGAACTTGGAGTCCACGACTATCTTTAGCTTCCCCTCCTTGGCCAACCCAACCAATAACTCCAAGTCTTCTACCTTCTCCTACATCAGCAAAAAATAAGATAAATGTCATGTTGATCAAATCATTAAGAAAGAACAGTTTTTCTAGCTTGGTAACGAATGAACTTTATGATTTAATTTTATCATAGTAGGACAAACTTATCAGGAGTATGTTATGTTGTGTTGTCGTGTGATATTTTCTCCCTTAATTTGCTTTTCCATGTAGTTTTTGTACATTTTTTTAGTTAACCAGAAATCTTTTATGTAGATTTGGTTTTTAAGAATTTGTTTTATTACTTTGTATTTAAACATTTGCTTTTGGTTTTATCCATGCAGTTTATGATGTACTACCAAAACTCCATGGTTGCCTTTATTATTATATTGTGAATTAATTCATGTATGTCTACTTGCTAAGACTATTATTTTAATCATTACTAATCATATTTGTAAATTTTAAGTTGAATGGAATCATTAAAAATTCAAGTTGCTAACTGGGGTCCAAATGTTAACCTTTTATTAGTCGAACTCCTTGCCGAACAAAGGTTGAGGAATGATGGACCTGCTAACAGTTCATTTACTAAGGCTACTTGAAAAGTTGTGCTCGAAAAATTTAATAAGGCTTGTAGGGTGAGTTACAATTAAGTAAATATAAAAAATTGATTCAAAAATTTGAAAATACTTTATTTTCTTTATAAAGATTTGAAGTCAAAGTTTGGATGGGGTTGGTATGACAGTGGTTAGCTTCTAGTTCCGAGTACTGATGATGGTTGGCAAGTTCTATTTTCGGTACATCATAAACTAATGCTAGAATTGCTCCTATTGTTAATATATATTTTTGATATTGTAATTTATTATTCTAAACTAATCAAGAGTACCTTAAAATTCATCAAAAATCTTTCTTAATTATGCCACAAAGGAATACTATTTGTGCAAACACAATGACATCATGCAACTTTTCTAGTACTTTCGAGACACCACCAAATAATGACAATGTTTCTTCATTGGGGGATATTGATGAGACAGAAGAAATTGACCTTGGATTAGATATAACAACACATGCTTTAAGTGAATGTTATGAAACACCTAATTCAATTGTTCCATCATAACCACAAGAAGCAAGATATAATAATGTTAATGATAAGGCCACTTCTTCATAAAGAGCACATAGTGGCAGCAATAATGCTCGTAAGCAGAAACGTAATGCATAACTTTGTAGAGAAGCATTTGACAGATTGGTTGAGTTAGGTGAGCAGAGATTACTTCTGGCTAAATAAATGTTAGAAACTCATGAAAAAGTAAATCCACCTATGGATGTTACTATTGATGCATTGCTAAAATTAAAGGATCGCATCCCTTTCTGACATCAATTCAAATCTATAGATGTTCTCAAGGATGTCAATGATAGATGCATTTTTTTATCTCTTCTTGATGATCTTAAAGTCGGTTGCATATTGCCTTGTTTGGGATGTGGCACTATCTAATTTGATAACAGAATATCATTTTCATATATATCCAATTCTATTTATTGTTTTTTTAATGTTAGTTAATTCTTTATTAATTTCTTGTTGATGTCATTTAATTTATCAATGTCTATTTCAACTTTTTTTTATCTCATTTATAGTAACATGGAGGAAAATACAAGTATTCTTTAAGCATCAATTAATGTCTTAAACTTTATGATAGATGATGAGCAATACTAGGAAGAAGTTAAAAATTTCTTATCATCCTCCATCTCAAACTAACGTTTGACACATATTCCTAAAGTGTCTATGCATATTGATGAAAGTAGAAGTCATATATGGGTAAATGAACTAATGTCAAGACATGTAAAAAAAATTATATGCATGTTTTCAAGTTCATCCTAGACTTTTCCCTAAATGAAGTGATGTGCTCATCTGGAGATCATTATTGGAGGATACAAAGAATATGTTAGTCATCGAGCAACTAGCAATCTTTTTATTAGAACTTGGATATGGAATTGGCAATAGAATACTTTGTGAGTTATTTCAACTTTCTGGGCAGACAATAAGTCAACATTACAATCATGTTTTAGATGCTATATTTCTTATTTAAAAATTACTATATGAAATTACCACCAACTGATACTCCCACTCATAAAAGAATTCGCAATGACTTAAAATATTTTCTATTCTTCAAGGCAAATTATGCATTCATAAAAAATATTCATTATATTTTCTTAAAATTTTAGAATGCATTAGATGCAATCAACAATACACATATAATAACAAAGGATTCAAAAGTTGAACAAGGGCCATGGTGAAATCGTAAAAGATGAACATCTTAAAATGTCATGGCATGTGCCAATTTTGATCTAATATTCACATATGTGGTAGTTGGATGTAAAGGTTCTACATCAAGTATGAGAGTTTTAAGATGGACAATTGAAAATAGATTTTATGTCCATGAAGGTATCAGTTTATGTAAAAAAAAAATATTAATTTTTAAAGTTATATAAATGTTGTACTTATTAATATATTTTTTTAGAAAAATATTACTTGATTGATTTGGGATATGCAAATACACATTAATATCTTGCGCTATATCGTGTCTATAGGTATCATTTTTCAATATACACAAGTCATAGATCTCGAACTCGTTATAGAGAGATATACGAGATATATTCAATCATAGACGTGTAACTTTGTAACATTGTCAAAATGGCACTTGGGGTTCTAAAAACTTGTTTTTCTATTCTTGTGAAACTAGGAAATTATTGTATTAAAACTCAAGTGAGGATTGCAATAGAATGTTTTATTATTCATAATTTTGTCAAACAAGAACAAGATGTAGATTATATATTTAGGCATAACTCAAATATTCTAGAAGATGATGGAGATGTCATCATACATTCATTAGTTGGCTTTGATACATCTATAGGAGAATCATTATGCAGTGCACATAAAAACTCGTCTATGAGCACATCACAACAAAAGTGGGCAACAAATATAATTTAAATATTTTATAATTTATTCCAAAATAATGTATATCATACAAAATATTTAAATTGCTAATCATATGTAGGCAAAGATAGTTACAATCCACAAATGTGAAATAATTACTATGATTACTCATGTGATGTATTCTAATTCTACATTTCTTTGCTATCTTTATAGTTAAAATATATTCTTTTTGTATTAGTTATATTTACATTGTTGCCTTTCTATTTTTTAAGAGAATTTCATTTTTTTAATTGAATCTTAGATATGTCATTCAAGCAGCTGATGTAGGAGTTCTTTGGATACTGCTATTATGAACATTATCTTGTATCTTTGTAATTATTTGGCAACTATATTTTAGTTTACTCAATTTCTCTTAGATGGACTGTTATACTATTTTGGATTTGTGTATTATCTCTTAGTTGGACTGTTATGTGCTATTTTAGATGAGTATGTTTTATTTTGAATCGTTGTTCTCTTAATTACAATTAACGTGATGTAGTGAAGAAACTTATGAATACTAAATTGTTGCTATTTTGATGAACTATTTTCCTATTCAATGGAGTAGTTAACATGGATGTGTCTATCTTAATCTATTATCATCTAAATGTAATACAACTAGATATGTGTGAGAGAGAGTCTTTTTTGTTATGTGGAGTATTCATTTTTATGTGGACTACTCTTTGATTCTTCCTACCCTCTATACCACTCAGCACATTTGCCATGCTTCATGTTTGGCCTTGATATACTTATTTTATGCAGTTGAAATGAATTTCTTTTAGGGTTATTTGTTGAATTTGATGTTCTATGAAGCTTAGAGTAGAGATGTGACTATGCTACCTTTTCCCCCTTCAAGATGCTCTATATTTAAACATCATTTACAATCTTGGTTGAAACTAGGCTATGCTTAGAGATAATATATGCATTTTTATACTCAATTTTTGCTGCATCATGAATTGTCTTAAAAACATATATTTGTTTCTACATTTGATTATGGTTGTGGTTGTGGTTGGCATATATCTATTTTAAGCATCATTTTTTGTTGCATTGTCTTGAAAACATATATATCTATGGAGCCTATGGGTGTTTCTTGCTTCTACGGTTTTGGATGCATCATGAATTGTCTTAAAAGCATTTCTCCCTCTTTTGGTTATGCTTGTGGCATGCATATGTGCTTGAGGCTTTCGCATCCTCTGTCTCAGTCAACATCATCATCTACATTGGATTCTTTATTTATCTGGTCTAGCGTTGGCGCAAGGATGATGGGTGATCATTGTTGATGGAAGCCTCTAAACTAGTCTCTTATCATAAAGATCAGAAATGCAAGAGTTGTTTGTCGAAATACATTCATGGGTCAGTTGATGTGAGTGATATAATAGAAAATGCATTGGTATATATATAATAACAACTAAGATTAATAATCATGTGGCTATTATGTCATATCAGGTTGTAATCCTTTCTTTCAATATGAAGTAACAATGTGGGAATTAAATTGTGCACCAAGTTGTAGAAATTTGGTGTTTTTTTTATCTACTCTAATCTTATTTAACTGTAAATACTTTGATCAAGTGGTCATTTAAATTGTTTCATGTTCTATTGTCTTTTTGTTGAAAGATTTAAAAACTTTTGAATCAAGTTGTAAGTCATATATGATTGCGATTATAGGTGATAGAACATGAAACAATTTAAATGACCACTTGATTAAAGTATTTATAGTTAAATAAGATTAGAGTAGATGAAAGAAAACACCAAATTTCTACACCTTGGTGCACAATTCAATTCCCACATTGTTATTTCATATTGAAAGAAAGGATTACAACTTGATATGACATAACAACCACATGGTTATTAATCTCCGTTGTTATTATATATATATATACCAATGCATTTTTTATTACAACAATTACATCAACTAACCTATGCATATATTTCCACAAACAACTCATGGACTTCTTATCCTCGTAATAAGAGACTAGTTAAGAGGCTTCCATCCACAATGATCACTCATCATCCTTGAGACAATGTTGAACCACATAAATCAGGAATCCAATGTAGATGGCAATGTTGACTAAGGTAGACGATGTCAAAGCCTCAAGCACATATGTCTACCACAAGTAGAACCAAAAGAGGGAGATATGCTTTCTAGACAAATCATGATGTAGCCAAAAATGTAAAAGCAAATAACCTCAAAAGCTGCATAGACATGTTTTTAGAACAATTCATGATGTAGCAAAAATTGATGCAACAAATAGATATATGCCTGCCATAACCACAGTCACAACTGTAATCAAGAGTAGAAGCAAATATATGTTTTCAAGACAATTCATGATGCAACAAAAATTGAGTACATAAATGCATATATTATTTCAAAGCATAGCCCAATTTCATCCAAGTTTATAAATGATGCTTTAACATAGAGCATCTCAAAGGGGAAAAGGTATCCTAGTCACTTCTCTAGTATAAGCTTCATGGAACATCATATTCAACAAATAACCCCAAAAGACAATTCATTTCAACTGCATAAAATAAGCTTATGAAGGCCCAACATGAAGCATGGCACATGTGTTGGGTGGTTTATAGGGCAAGAAGAATCAAAAAGTAGTCCACATAAAAATGAACACTCCACATAACCAAAAAGACTCTCTCTCTCTCTCTCATTTTACATCTAGACGAAATAGAGTAAGATAGATAAATCCATGTTAGCAACTCATTTGAATAGGAAAATAGCTGTGGGAACCACATTTTTAAAGAGTTTGAAAGATCAAAGTCCAAAATTTTATAGTAAGATAGGTGATATCCTATAAAAATACTAGATAGTCCGATGATATTTTAAGAGTATAGAACAAAGGTTTGGGTTATGTGTTTTTGACCCCTCTCCATCAGATAGTGCGAAAATTTAACATTCATTTAAATCAAGCAACTACTCAAATATCCTTGATTAGCTAACATAGTGGTCTGTTTGTCGAGAGCATGCACATCCATAACACAAAAGAATCACAAAGGGCTCTGGCTTTTCGGGTCTGATGAGATGTGAACAAATTTGTTTAAGTTTGGCTTTATTTAGTTTGAAGTTTATTTTTGTTTGGTTTGAATTGTAAACTTCAGCTTTGAGTTTAACTTGAATTGTGAATGTTGATTTGATTTGGTTTGGATTTTAGCTTCGATTGCTTTTATTTTAGTTGGTTGAAATTGCTTTGTTTTGTTTTGAGCTTCAATGAATTTTAGATGTGTTAATCAATTTGATTTGGTTAGGTTTGGTTGACATGTGTTTAGTTATTTTTATTGTTTCTTCATGTAGGTTGATGTGTTTTGATACCGATTTGAATGTGTTCAGTATGTTTAAATATTTTCAAACTTTGGTTTGATTTGATTAACTTTAAGTTTCAGATTGTTAAGTGATCCAATTTTTCATGTTTTAAGATGGATTTGGAGTGTTTTGATGTGTTTTATTTTTTTAGTTTTGATTCATTTGGTTTCCATTTGTTTAGAAAATTGAATTCAATTGAATTAGGTGAGATTAATTTGAATTCCCAAATTTGTTTAAGTTCTAATTTTTATTGCATTTTCATATTTAATTGAGTTTGTTTTCAAATTTGTTCAAGTATTTTTAGATTTGATTAAGTGAATTTTTAGATTTGATTCACTTATGTTGGGTCCTATTCGGTTCACATCCCATCCGGTCTATTGGGCTAGCATCGATGTCCGGTCACACCAAGTAGAGTCGGAAACTTGAAGCTTCAATGTATTTCATGTCCATGTTAGTATACACTTGATGAAGATCAGCAGGTCATATGCCATGTCAATATTATCCAATGTGTGAATGGAATGTGTCCTTCCCACAATGTAAAGTCCCACAAGACCGAGAAAATTTTAGAAGCATGCCACCTTATTTTCCAATCAAAGTAAAAATTTACCTGTCTAGTAAAACAAGTATGTGACTCGTCATATCATGGGAAGGATTGTCAGCAACGGCAGCTGGCCTACACCTACATCCGACTCAGCATTCTGGAGCATAGCTGGATGAGCCGCTCAAGGTGGAGTGCTCACGTGGTGGTGATAACTCATTTAGTGTTACATTTTGTATTTCAAAATTTAGTTAAGTTTATTTGTTCAAGGACCAATGGGCCAGCTTTAGTCACATCGACACAATGGGTTGGTCTTCAAATCATGGGCTGGAAGGGCCTGTTTGGAGCTTCAAGGGCTAGCATGGCCTATTTTTGCAACTTGCAAAAGTTGTTTTGTATGCCTTCTTTCCTTGCTGCGGTAGTGGGCAATGGACCTCAAAGGGGCTGAAATGGGCCTGTTTAGATGGGCTTTCAAGGGAACAACACAAAGGGTAGGATTAGAACAGATTTGGGACTGCACAAAGGGTAGGAAGATGAAGGATTCATGGCCACAAAGGGGCTATTTTGAAATTGAGTAGGGGAAGGCCACACAAAGGGGGCTGTTTTGGTAGATTTGAGAGTTTGCCTGGGGAAGACTTGACCCATTATATAGATTTTAGAAATGCCCAGATCATCACTCTCTCCTCCATCAAAAATGAGGGATCGAGAACCTACTCGGGGGAGACTTGGCCCATCGTATGGATTCAAAGAATACCGGTGACATCAATCCTTACCCTTCACTAGACAAGGGGCTGTTAAGGATAGACAATAGGATGCTTTAGGTGCTACTTTTGATGGACTAGACAAAGGCTGATTAGGTGCTGTTTAGGGGCCTGATCAAGGGATCCTTTACATGCACAAAGGGCTGTCTATGGTGCCTGATTAGATGGCCAACAAGGAGATCAAACATGGTTTGATTGATGGCTGGTTTAAGGACCTGTTTAGGTAGTCAAACAATGGCCGAACAGGGGGGTGTTTAGGGGTGTGTACAGGGGGCCGTGTAAAGGGCTAACAGGTGACTAGCAAAGGGGGCCTGGTTAGGGACATGTTTAAGGGCACACAAGGGCCTGATTGGTGGTAGCAAAGGGTCTGAACATGGGGTGCACAAAGGGGCATTTGGAGGGTATGTTAGGGACCTGTTTGGTTGTCCAAAAAGGGGGCACACAAGGGCTGGTTTAAAGGGATAGAAAGGAGAGCTTTTATGAAGGCCAAGTGGGGGTGCACAAGGACTGTTTAAAAGGACACTTGGCCATAGAGAGGGATGAAGAAGAGAAGAAGGAGGAGAAGCAGAAATTAATTTCTACATTGGGCACCCTTTCCTTGCTCACCTTCTCTTTTTTTTGTTATGGAATTTGTCGGGTGGATGAAGAACTGCCTGGTTCTTCTTCTTCTTTTCCTTCTCCTAGCACAACTACTGTTGGAAGAGGAAGATGCTGCTGGATGTGGTGTTGCTGTTGGAGAAGGGAGAACTTCTTCTCTTGCTACTGTCGTTGCTGTTGGAGAAGGAGGGCTTCTCCTCCTGCTGGTGCTGCTGTTGTTGTCACTAGAAGGAGGTCTGCAAGTGCCTTGCTACAGCTATTGGGGTGAAGATAGGTAGCCAATGCCTTGTTGGGGTGCATTTGTACCCCAAAGTAGGAGGAGGGAAGGATATGTGCACACCAGGAAAGAGAGAAGAAGAAGGGAGCTGTCACACGAGGTCTAGGTGAGGGAGGGAGCAGGTGTTGTGTGCACAAGTCTAGTCAGGAGAGATGGTGCTGGTGCATCCTTCCTTTTGTTCTTCTAGTCTCCCACCGACTAGGGAATCTGGAGATAAGGTGGATAAGAGATAAGGTGATGAGTTTGAATGTAGAAAGAAGTCTTCTATCGAAATAGTTCTAACTGGAGAGGGAGTCTTACCAGGCTGAATGTGTGCATAGGTTGTGGTGAGGGCTATTGTATGCACACAGGTGAGGTGAGGAGAGAAGAAGTTGGTGCACAAGGCTTTGTTCACTCAGTTTTTCATTGGTCGGGGAGTCTAGGGGATAAGCCAGAGATGGGATAAGGGTAAGTGTTCTAATCCTTTAAGAACTCTCTCCTAAGAAGTCTTCTCCGAAAGAATTCCAACCGCGGAGGGAGTCTCGCTAGAGATGTGCACACACGAAAGGTTCCCGAGAGAGGAATGGGTGCACCTAGGCTTTCTCTCCCTATTTTTGTGGTGTTGGGAGATAAGGTAAAGAGAAGTTGTTCACCTAGAATTCCTCTCTAGGAGGGATTCTAACCAAGAAAGGAGTTTTCATAGGAGGATTTCTATCTAGAGGAGTTTGAGCAAGGAGATGTGCACGTGGGTGAGGTGTTGGCACACCAGCCAAGAGAGAGGAGTGGTGGTTGGTTTAACCTGGATAAATCTTAACCCGAGTTTCATCATAAATGCTCCCGATCTAAAGGATGTCATTAATTCTTGTCGGAATCACATAAATAAACCCCAAATTCATATGGAAAATTTTGAAATGTGTTTCGATGACCGTTGATCATGTGCACCATCAAGATGTGTTGCCAAGATCTCCTAAATTGCATCAAATCTTTGATTTTGTCGATCTCCCCAGTCGATACAATCTCGATTGTTAAAAATTCTAAAAATTGTAATTAAATGCAATTAAATCATATTGCTAGCTGAATTTTATTTTTTATGCATCAATATTCTCGAGACTTGAGTCTTGAACCAAGAAATTGAAATTTTCAGCTACGGTGGGCCGATCTGAAAGCTAATCGGACCATTTTGCCCTTGAGGTGACAAGGTACGGACTCCTGTCTAGATCTGATCTTTTTTGAATAAATGCCCGATTGGTGGTTGGATTTATGATCTGCTCGAGCATTGTCCAACTCTGTCTTATACTTACGATGTGGTGAAGTCGTATTTTTTTGACAGTCCTGATTTTTCTTAATGTGTCGAGGGTAAAATGGTCATTTTGATCTTTCGATGTCCATTTTCTATGTTTTGGGCACCATTGCGAAGCACTCGATTGGGGCTATGTAATGAGTTCATTGCCTTGGACATTCGGGCCCATTAAGCCTGTCGGGGTATTTCCAAAGCCTATTTGCACTAACCGACCTTGTTATACCAAATTTGGGTCAAATTTTCAAACTAACTTTGGCATCACTCAAATCTAAGTTTAGCAAGCTGCATGGAGTTGTTTGGACTACCTTGGGACATCATTTGACCTTTTAGGCCCATTAAGCCATATTTGGACAACCTGGTCCATTAGGAAGTCTTTCAATCCTTTTGTAATTGGAAAATTTTGATGCCAAAAAATGCCCCCTACGGGCAATTTCTTGGAGATGGGAGTTGAGGAGGGACTTAGAAGGAAAGACAGGCTCATGTGCCCCCCTTTTGGGGTGCATGGAACTTAGAAGGAAATCTCTTCACTCAGGGCAAGGTTTGGCCGTAATTAGAAGGAAATGAAGAATTGCATGTGCCCCCACTTAGGAGTGCATGACCATGTGCCCCCATAGGAGGGCGTATGTCCACGTGCCCCAAAGGGGGGCATGAGACTACAATTGCGTGACTTTGGTCTGGAGGCCACTACGGACAAGCGGGAAATATGTTTTAACTCCCGTTTGTTGCATATGAAATAATACTTAAAAAGGAAGCTTTATATATAGGTGGATCAATTTACACACACTTCAATACTTCATGGTCGCATACGGAAGCCCTAGTGGTGATCAAAATGGCACAACATTGATCAGAAACACCTAGAATTGGTCAAAAAGATCCGGTGGCAACTTGAAAGATGTGGCATAGACCAAAATACATTCATTGTACAAAAACCTTGATCATGACCTTAATTTTTTGATGATTAAGCATTGATCAATGTGCCAGTTTCGTATTTCTACAAATAGCACATGGTTCTCGCTCAAAAGGTATGACTTTGCTCAGAAAACCCTAGCTCATTTTGGAAAACCCTTGGCTCATCTCGGATGTGACCTGTCATGTTCTTAAGTGCCACAATCACATAAATCACTCATGTAAAATGAGTTTTAAGCTCCGAATTAGGCCAATTTTGGGTCTGCAATGAACTGGAAGTGTTCCAAGCAAGAGACCAATGCAAATTCTATAACTGATCTAAAGTATATAGAAGCTACAAAATTTCTTTGGAATGTTGTGGATAAAGAAATTAGTCTAATACATAAAAAAGTTTTTCTATCTCTGATCATGTGTCATTATTTGTGTAAACAACAAACCAATTCATTTTTAATGGAGAGATGTTTCAACAAAAGTTAAAACACTTCTACATTGATACCATTTGTTCAGACATGTTGTAGCATGTATAGATATAACAAAAGATAGATTATCTAATATTAAATAACATTGCATATTCACAAATAGAGGTGCTAACGCATAGTATGTTTAAGTGTCACCTCAAGCTGATAGTGATTAGATAGATAAGTGATTGGCTATAGTGCAAGTCGAAGATTGGCTTTAGTGCAAGTTAGAGATTCATAAAAATTTGTGCCCTACAAGATAATCATATTTTAGATGACACAACATTTTTTAAATATCTTATTCAATTAAATTGACATATTTTAATTACTACATTTTATTAGTTGTGTATATCATAATGAAGTCCTTGATCACATGCAATAATGATTGAATCATGATAAGATTATGATAAACTGATCAATCATCTAGTGGTATGTGATCTGAGTGTTCCTAGTCATTGCATACTTAAGACATGACATTAAGGAACTAAATAAACTAATGTATGTGATATTTTCTTATATAATAAGAATGAATGATTTTATTGGCCACTAGTGTGGAGACACTAAGATACTTACATAAGTTATCCTTAGTGAAATGAGTTCACTGAATTGACTAAATTAGAAATGCTAAATTGTATTCTTCTTAGCTGTCAATGGGGTTTTTTATCATTAGGGTTGCATGGTTGGACCTTTGATATGAGTGATAAAATATGTCTTGCCATGCATATCTTGTTTTTTAACTATTGACTTAAGGATCACCTAGTTCATTGGTCCGGTACGGTTGTTAGATCGTGTACAAGAAAAACCATATAGAGAAAGTTGAACAGACAACAAAGGATCATCTATTCTAGGAAAGTGAGAATGAATACCTTTGGCGATAGTACTCTAAATCCTTAGATAGGGTAAAAAATATAATTATAAAATTAGCATTTCACTTTATCCGATTTCAAGTACAAGATCTATAAAACTGTCAATAAACTAAGGGTTGACAGCTAGTGTCATACCACTATTTGACCGGGGCATTAGTGGGGGTTTAAGTCCATGATATAACTGATGATGAAAATGTTAAATGGATATGAGATTGTCCCCAATATCATTTGGGATTATAAGATGTGGCTTATACTCATCGTGATAAGAAAATTGTTAAATCTATTATTTGATAATAAATTTAATTTAAAATAAGTTTTAATTTTAATTAAAGTTTAGCTAAATGAGCTATTGAGACTAATGGGTCACACACATAAGAACTGATCTATAGGTACAAGGCCATTGGCATAATTTATAAAATTAAGAGTTTGTATGAAAATTTTAAATTTCTATAAATAGGAGTGAATTTGACCATACCCCCATAAAGCCAGGGGTTCTAAATGTCATGCTCAAGCTTATTCATCAGGTTATCCCACCCTACAGGTTAGTAGTGGTTAGTTAAGATATGTCTATAATGAGTTGAAAGGTCCAATGAGCAAGAGAACCCATTTGTGGAGGAAGTTCATACGGATATTACTAGAGGCAATGCACTTGAAAAACTTGTAGATTAAGAAATGTTCAATAATTTTCAAGCAAGTGAGATATATCAAATACTAATAAGGTATTTTTTATTTCATTTGAAACAACTTCTCAAATACATCATTTAGTTTTGATTGAGGCAATGGCCATGAAATCCAAAGAATCTAATGATTTCAATATAATGGTATGATTCCTTGCACGTGTGAGGAGACAAGAGTATAGGGGCGATCTTGAGGGAATGGGTGGTGCAAGCTTAGTTAGCTAGATTATTTGTTGGCTCAATGTGGGTGATGGCATGATAGTGAGAGAATGTATGCCCTACAAGCAAATCATATTTAATATGACTTGATATTTCTTTTCATTCAATTAAATTGACATATCTTTCTTACTAGCTTTTATTAGATGCATATATCTTAATGAAGTCCTTGGTCACATGCAATTATGATTGATTCATGTTGAGATCATGATAATGATATCAATCATCTAGATGTAAGTGATATAAATGTTCTAAGTCATAGGATCCTTGAGAAGGGACATTAAAGATCAAGATAGAATTGTGCATGTAATATCTTCTCTTCATCTCTCTGGCATCGACGAAGCCCTAGCCTCCCTATCATCTAAATGATAATAAATCGGGAAAGGGCACATTGCACAATCCTTTTATCTCTCCCCATTATTATTCACTGATAGAACTGGTGACTGGTGGCTTACATATTTTAGTTCAATTGCTCCAGGCACTAATATTGCTGCATTTGATTCGCGTGCTCTATCTCTCTCTCCCCCCCTCTCTCTCTATTGAATAGAGGAGCGGTAGTGGTTTTACTTTCTACTAGCTTGCTTGGCTAATGATCCTGACATCACATTCATAAGGCATTGACAAATTTTAATAAAAGAAAAACATTTGTTTTGAAAGGAAAAGGAGAAAACAATGCAGAAAGAGAGTGAAAATGCATCCATTTTAAGAATCTTATCTACTTATCTCCAAGAGCTGGTGAAGTGCTGCCAAGTGTGTTGTCCAAGGTGGAGCTGTTGTTTCTATTGCTTAGCTTGCTACTAAGCTCCCTAAACTAAGTAGAAGAGTGGAGAAGAAACCCCTTAGTCGAGCTCTTCTCTGCATAGACAAAAACCCGTCACCTTCTTCCTTTGATACTGTTGTGACTTCTCAATTTGAGCTGCCCTTTTTATATAAGGTTTTTAAAATTATTGTATCTATCTTATGTTAGTTAATTTCTTAGTATATTGATTGTACATTTAGCCTTTCGATTAAATATTTGTTCATGCACATTCTTTTGATTTAATAGTTGAACATGTATAATTGATCAAATCATACATACTTGTTGTCTTTGTTTATTATTTAAAGAAAATATTGCATATTGCTAGTGTTTAATTTTTAGCTTAACATAGCTCAAACAAGTATCAATGGTTTACTATTTAGTGTATACTTATTTGTATTTTATTTTTAGTTCTCCTACCCTTGCCGATCCCCAAGCCATGATGAGAAAAAGAGAGGGTTGTGGTAGGTAACAATAAACATTAAACCTATGCCATTCTATTTTCACGGATTCAAATTATATTTATTTTTTAATAGGCCAGGTTGGATCTCGAGGGCTAGGGGAACCGTGGGTTGGGTTAGAGAAAGACCCCACCACCTTAGGACACAGATTAGGCTATCTGTTGGGGGCGGTCTTATAGGGCAAAGAGAGTGTTGTATTAGGAGGGGTGGGTAGATCTATCATCTAAAAATTGTTAGAGTAGGAGAGTGCGCTTGCCCAACCCTAGTCAAGTAAAGTTGGATGCAAGATTATGTATTGGTACTTGGAATATAAGAACCATCGAAGGTATATTAATGAAATTGTTATATATAATGGAGAGGCATAAGATCAATATTGACAACATTTAGGAAACCAAATGGAAAGGAAAGAAAGACAAAGAGGTGGGAAGATCGGTTTCAAACTCTAGTACACAAGGTAAACATCTAATAAAAATGGAGCTGGACTTATTTTGAATAGTACTTGCATGGACAAGGTGATGTTTGCGGTCTGAGCAGGAGATATGATCATCCTAAATAATGTGAATGCTCATCAAGAGGTAATCAATATAATTAGTGGCTATGCACCCCCATGTAGGGGCTAGTAGTGAGTCAAAAGTTCAATATTGAGAGGACATGGATGGTATAATGCAAGGGATATTGAATTAGGAGAGCATCTTGATTGATGGTGTTCTCAATGGTCATGTCAAGTCCCAACGAAGTAGATTTAAGAGTGTCCACATGGGTTTTGGGTATAGGAAGTAGAATGAAGAGTGAAAAATATCTTGGAGTTTGTGGTGGCCTTTGGCTTGATCCTAGCATATATCCACTTTATCAAGAGAGACTCTCACATAGTGATGTTTGAGAATGGGAGTAGGTGTTAGATTGACTTTTTTTTACTTGGAAAATGAGCCACACTCTACGTACAGATTGCAAAGTCATATCTAGTGAAGCACTCACAACACAGCATAAACTCCTGATCTTGGAACTTAGGGTCTGTTAACCCCGCCAAAAAAAAGAGGGGAGTGATTGTGGCCATGTAATACCCTAGACCTAATAGGCCAAGGAGAATGATAAGCATGATTGCAGTCTTTATATACATACAAAGAAACGCAGCATATGCTAAATCAAGTAAATCTGGTTAGTGCAAATCAGCATGGCATTACAAAAAAGAAGGAGAAAAGCTGCGAAATTCGTAATGAAGTGAAAAAATAATAAATCCGGCCGCAGGAGTGGACAACAAAAAATGTGCATGGATCGGAAAATTATTCACTCATAGACGCAACGGCACCTAGCCCGCCCGAAAATAAAACAAATCAAGGCCATGAGGTGATTAATAATTGTTATTGGTTTATTAAACCAACGAACCACGACCCCAGAGGGAATGGTCGCCGGCATATGTCATCTTCATTCAAGCCGAACGCCAACGATCCTCCAACGGAGGGGTCGACGACTGCCTTTTCCAATGATTATTGTCATTATTTTTTTAAGGTCAACCGGTCTCAAGCACACGGTTAAACATGCCATCTAGCATTCTGTAAACAAGTTTAATACGCACAAAAGGAAAGGTGCTAACTAATTAATGAGCACCTCCAACAGATCTCAGCTGCACTTTCGGAGGAGCCAACTTTACACATTATTGTGGAAGAAGACGAGGATACATGCTTCAAGGATAACACCAATGTTGTCAGCAGTAGAGGAGAGATGAATAAGAATACGGATTTAGCATTGATAGGTCTCAATGCTATGAATTCTACCTTGGAGGATTTTTGCAGATCTTATTTCATGTTCCATGGCATGGATGTGAGCAATCCACAATCAATTTTCTAGGTTTCTTCCGATTCTATATCTCATAGAGAGCTATATTTATCAGCTGGACATGGTCAATGAAAAGAGTTCATAAATTTTAGTAAATGAACTGAAAGAATCAAGGACTACTGACAAAACAAATAAAGGAAGAACTAGAATCTGGACTTGAGTATTGGGCTGTGGAGAGGAAGCTCTGTTATGCCCTATGCATGGGAAAGGTGCTTCTACTAGGAGACGTAATGAGAGCAATACGTCTTAAATCTTTTAATCTATTGAGGGCATTGGATCCTGATTTATCATCCAAATATCAAAGAAGATGTGAAGAAGCCACGACTGGCCCGAGTCCGGCAGTAAGGAAAGGGGGAGAAAGAAATAAAAAAAAAAACTGGCAGATTGTATCAAACAGACCATCACCTAGCCTTAGTCTAAAGAGCCGAGGGGAAGAGGCACGTCAAAAAAAAAACTGAGCTACAAAAGAAAAGGGAAATACCCGAGTAAGAAATTACCTGTCGATGAAAGCTCGTATCCGGCAGTGAACGACGACCAAAGCGGGTATGGTTGTGGCAACGGCCAACGATCCCCTTGGTGTACGAAGAGTCTGACCCGAGAAGGAGCCGCCAAGGGAGGACGAAGATGGTCAAATCTTCGGCGCCTGCTTCGGGTTCACCAAGAGAAGATTGGGGTCCCAGCGGTAACGCTCCGCGTATGGGGGAAAGGAGAGCTCGACCAGTCAAGTGTCTTGGATAGCTTATCGTCGAGCGTTGGACCACACCAGCCAAGCCTCGGATATGCTAAGCTTTGACGGCCTGTTGTTGAACGCGGGAGGAGATCGATTCCTTCTTCCGGCAGATCATCGAAGGGCTTCAAAAAAAAGGGAGAAGGGAAGAAGAGAAGAGAGGAAAATGCTCATCCCTCCGCCCATAGGAAGGAGATGCACCCTCGGTCACCGAAGGCAAAAGAAATGAAGCACAGTGGAGATACATAAAAGAAAATAAGGAAGGAGAGGGGGATCTCACGGAGAAGAGGGCCTCCGTGAAGCTAGACCGCAGGAAGACTCGCAAAAATGCCGGTCCGGAAGAGGGGAGCTCCCGCGAGGCCGATAGCAGAGACGGAGGGAGGGGGTTTTGAAGAGCCGAGTGCCTCAGCTCTGTGAAGAATGCAGACCGCAGGAGCCGACGAAGGCAGAGCGCCATTGCGCAGACCAGTCGTCGGGGAGAGGAGTACGAGAAGACAGGCGCGCCGAGCAGGGAGGATGAGGGACCCTGTGGGGGTGGGCCGTACCAAGAAGAAGATCGCCAAGGAGATTCAGGAAGAAGGAGAGCTCGCGGGAGCTCGAAGAAGTATGGTCGCAGGCTGCCCTCGCGCCTACCAGTCTGCGGCAGGAAGCTCAACGGCGGAGGACCGGCGGGAGGTCGACGGAATCGAAGACGGCGAGGGAGTCATGTGAAGAAGAAGCTTCCTTCACCGCCGGAGCCGCGCGAGGAAGAAGACCCCCCCCCTGAGCGCCGGACGCCACCGAGGCCACCGCCGTCCTGCGCACCTGTGCCTGCTAGCTGCCTGCAGGTCGGGGTCGAATGCCAGGGGGGCGGAATGACCGAGCTGCCCCCCCTTCGCGAAGCTTCTCCACCGGGAACCTGTCGCACCCGCGCTCTGTCGCGACGTAGGAGCTCCGCCGGCTGGACCATTTTTGACTCCGGTCAAAATTGGGTGTGCTCGCGGGCCAAGGCGAGGCCGCCCCTCTGATTAACTCAAAAATGTGCGAAATAAGCCCCCTTGGTGGTGTGCATTTGAGGGATCTTCCGATTTTGACTTGGTCAAAATTGAGCCAAGCATCCCTAACTCTGGCCCATTTAGCTAAATGAACAGAGGATGTTCGTTTGATGTTATTATCCAATTGTGAGGTCAAAATTTTTGATGATAAAAGAAAGTGAAAAAAAGAAAACAAAATGATGATAATGTCCGTTAAAAAGAAAAAAAGGGGAAGAGTATATCTTCCAGAAAGAATAAAAAAAAGAGAGGATGGGTTCTGTTAGCAAAAAAAAGAGAGAAAGAAGAAAATAAAATCAGTAAAAAAAAGAAGAAGAGAGAGGATGATAATTACAATACGTAGAGGAGGAGAAAGCCTTGTTAAAAAAAGATGAAAAGAAGGAAGAGAAAAGAAGGTAAAGAAAAACAAAGAGGAGATAAAAAAAAGAGAAGGATGATGTCCGCCAGAAGCAAAAGAAAAGGAAAGAGAAAAAAAAAAGAAGAGAAGGAGGAAGATAAAAAAAGAGAAGAAAAAAAAAGGAGAGAAGAGGGTGGCTTCTGTAAAAAAAAAAAGAAGAAGAAGAAGAAGAAGGGAGGATAAAAAGAAGAGGAAGAAAAAATGTGGAATGAAAAAAGTCAGCAAAGAATAAGAAATAAAAAAAAACATAGAAGAAAGAGACATTGAGTTATGTCATGAGTTAAAAGAGAATTTTTATTTCATCTTATATCAAATGGGCCACTAACTTGGATCTTATTGGGCCGAACTTGCTGCTTAACATATCCAAGTTTGTTGAAATTTTTTAGAAAGATTAGGATCCCTCTAATGAGCCCCAAATGGGATTAACTAATGTTGATTTATCCATTGGACCCATGCACATACATATGGGCCTTTATTTTGGCCATTTGGGCCTCAAATTTTCAAAAGGGGAAGGCCCAAAATCTGTCCCAAATGGGAGATCCGAAAATCCTCATGAAAAATGATTTGAGGGACATTTTGTGTAATTGGCCACCCCAACCCTCCATAAAGGTGACCAAAGCCCAAAATGCCCCCACCTTTTTCCCTCACACCTACCATAAAGCAAAAAGCATAGTAAAGTATTTCCAAAGTTACCCTCCCCTCTCCTCACACCATCAAAAACAAGGAGAAGTTGGGGCATTTTGTGGACCAAAATGCCCCTCTTTTTTGGCATATAAAAAGCCATGAAATCCTCTTGGAGAGGAGAGAGGCAACATTCACCAAGGCATTCCCCATACGTAGAGTGCAAGAGCCCCCCCTTTGTCCCATCGTCCAAGAGAGTGCAAGGAGGGAAGAGAGAGGTCCAAGTTCCATTTTTCATGGAATTGGCTAAGTCTCAAGGTATACCATGGGCTCAATCACATCATTTCACACCATGATAGGATGTGAAGCATCAAGCAATCAATGGCCTATTAGGCAAGGAGGAATATCACCCATTTCATCAAGGCCCATTAAGGCTCTCAAAGCCCAATTGGCCATCATCAATGTGGATCAAGATCATGTGACCTTACCTCAAGTAAATCAAGTTCAATTAACTAAGGCCCTAAGGAGAAAAATCACTCATCAAAGCCCATTAAGGCTCTCAAAGCCCAATTGACCATCTTCAAATGGAGTGCAAGACCATGTGCTCCCATTTCAAATGAACCAAGTCCAATCGACTAAGGCCCAATTAGGCCTTGACCAACATGAACAAGAGACCGGTTCAAGGCCCATTAAGGTGGGACTTAGGCCCATTAAGGTCTACAAGGCCCAATTAACCATTTTTAAAGGAAGCTCAATGCCATGTGACTCCATTCCAAGCACATCAAACTCGGTCCACTAAGGCCCAATCCGGTCTTAACCGAGATGAACATGAGATCGACTCAAGGCCCATTAACATGGAAAGTGGGCCCATTAAGTCCATGATGATCAAACTCCAATTGAACCAACATAAACAAAAGTCCAACTCCACTATGAAAGAGAAAACCTCACAACGGTTCAATGAGAAAGCACCCAACGGTTGGTGGAGGAGAGAGAAAACCCCGAACGGTCGGAAAGCTAAAACCCCAACGGTGGGCGGAAGAAAGAGAAAACCCCCAACGGTTGGAAAAAGAAGACCCCCAACGGTTGGAAAAAGAAAGCACCCAACGGTTGGTGGAGGAAAGAGAAAACCCCTAACAGACCACCAAGGCCCGTCAACTCGGTTAATCCCCAATCGGGAGACACCGACTGGCGGATGAGAGAGAGCCCCAATGGCTCACCCAAAAAATCTCAAATTTCATCAACTCGGCTTGCTCCCAAACGGGCAAGGCCGATGAAAGTTTCAAGACCCATTAATCCGGTTAATCCCCGATCGGGAAAATACCGGGTAATGGATGAAAAAAAACCCAAATTCATCAACTCGGCTCGCTCCCAAACGAGCAATGCCGACGAACAAATTTCAAGGCCCATTAGTCCGGTTAATCCCCGATCGGGGAATACCGGGTAATGGATGAAAATTTCAAGCCCCATTAATCCGGTTAATCCCCGATCGGGAAATACCGGATGATGGATGAAAATCTCCAACGCCCATCAGTCTGGCCAATCCCTAAAAGTAAATGCCGGGTCGTGGGTATCATGTCCAAAACCTAGCAAGTCGGTTAATCCCCAATCGGGAAAATACCGCTTGTTGGATGTGGAATCACAAAGCATTGAAAAAGGAGGAGACCGTGAGGCTAGATTCAAGGCAGATGCCGCCTTCTAGCCCCGGATCTAGTCCCAAAAAAAGAGAGGGAAGCAGAAAGGAGACATGAAAAAGAAATAATGGGAGAGGGGAGGCAGTGCCGATACTCCTGCTTGTTATTTCATTATTTATATTAAAAAAAAATAAACACATACTTCTTTTTCCTTGCATTTGTCCCATCTTGAATGTGTTACCATGGCAGTTAATCAGGGGTTACTGAGCCGTCGCTCAGTGTAATTAACATCGAATCCATTCGTGGATTGATGGAGAGAGGTCCAACCATAATTTAAAGAACCCACACCATAACCTCGCTATGTTATTTATGATAACTCTAATAATCATAAAATCATTTTTAATACCGAAAGAGGTAGAGCGAGAATCATGTCATCATCGTTGCTGAGGATTTTCACGCCAAAAAATGATAAACGAGGGAAAAGGTTGTCGCACCCGCACGATATAATATTTTATTTTTATCCCTCAAATAATTTTCATCAAATATTAACCACAATTTCCACCATGAAAGAGAGTTTTTTTTTTTTTAAAAAAGAGACG
Organism: Cryptocoryne crispatula var. balansae; assembly: GCA_036172225.1. NCBI lineage: Eukaryota > Viridiplantae > Streptophyta > Magnoliopsida > Alismatales > Araceae > Cryptocoryne > Cryptocoryne crispatula. The sequence goes on from CM069919.1 coordinate 23,049,109, forward strand.
GGGCGGTGGTAAAAAAAAAAGATCGCGAGGTTCGTACAAATGGCACGCCCGGTGGGACCTCTCTCTCCCCTCATCTCTCTGCCATGGTAACATAACAAGACGGATATTTAGGTCATCCTCTAACCGGCATTTCGGTTTGTTTTTGCAAGGTTCAATGCCAAACGCTGATGGCGGGGTGTTTTTCACCCAAGACTACATCTGAGACCGGCGGGGATTTCTCGACGTCCCCTTGATTTTCGGTGCCTTCGCAGCTGTCATTCAAGGGCCTGATTGCCTCGGCACTATCCCGGCTCTCCCTATCGAGCCGAATGTTGTTCCTCCGGGAAGGCCGAAGTCTAAAATCCCAACAACGAACTCACCGAGCTGTCCCAGAAACAGGAGGAAGAGAAACAAGATGTGATGACCCATTCGGTCACCTTCACTGCCAACACAGTGACGGCAGGCCCGTCTGCACCAGCCGTGCGACGACCTCGCCGAAGAAGAACTCCACCAAAGCAAGCTTCTCACCAGGCGCTCGCCGATGGGCAGGCCTAGGAGTGCTCCGAGGGTGACCTAGCTCGCCACCCCCATGCTCCGTGCAGATTCAAGAACCCAAATGACACTGTCTAACCGGTTTGCTGTACTTCGAGAAGCTCCACAACCAAGCATAGTTATCATGAAGAAGGATAGTGCGGCGCGCTATGATGCCGCTCCTGAGATGATAGCCTCACACCTAAGTTCTGTTAGGGTTGGGGGCAAGCCATGCCAGCCGCCCACCCATCAACATTCACAAACCCAGAAAGCCGGGGGCATGTCCGCCCCACCTTTCCCACCACAATTCCCAAAAGCTACCAATGCTGGTCGAACACCAGCTTCTTGGGTTGCTCAATGCCCCTCACAAGCCATGAAGGCCGAGGGCATGTCACCCTTAACAACCGCCCATTTGTCCTCACATGTCATGAAGACCGGGGGCAAGTTCCAAAGAAGAATACCGCATACGGCAGAATACACCACAACCACAAGACATGCTTTTTTCCAAGCAGTCAAAGATGTTCCGACAATGGTAAGATCAAAAGGAAAGGAAATATTTCAAGAGAATGCTCAATGTTACCCCATGTCCAACAAGTAACTTGAAACCGGCCTATGTGCCAAGACAAGCCGCAAAAGCAAGTTTAAAAAAGAAAGAGTACGCTCCAACGCCCCGACAAGCTCTCAGCAGGGTAGAATCAACAAGTTTCCAGCAAGTCACCAAGACCCCTATGGCCATTAAGGCTCAAGGAGAAGGAAGCACCAAGATATCCCAGGTTTGGGTTGATAAGCAGAAATTGCAAGGCGAGAATCGGGCTCATGTTCATGCCCATGATGTTCTGGCAAGGGAAGGATGTTCCAATCCCCCCTTAAGTGAAAAGCAGTCACACCCGAGGGTGTCAATTAGACTGCACCCGTCAATACCTGTAGTGACACATAGTATAGATGGAGTAGAGCATTATGATGAAGTATCACGTCGGTCAATTTTGGATCGACTTGCATTTCCTCCTAGCTCAGCCCCACGGAGTCGGCAAGCTAGCATACAGGAGGGGCGAATTCGTGTCTACACTTGTTATGCATCTAGTATGAACAATCGGGCCGAGGAGACCGTAAATGCCCCCCGAGCAGCACATCGTGCCGGGCCGGTCACTCGCCGACAAGAGCAAATGGCAGCCCTACTCCAGCAGGCAGTTCTTTCACCTCCTCCACAGCAGCCAGAAGTGCTACATTTTGAAGAGAATGAAGAACCTAACTTGGGAGACCATCATGTTGATCAAGAAGTCGTACCGGCTAACATAACATTGGAAGATTTATGGAGAGAAAATCAAGAACTCAGGGCTATGTTGTGTGATTTTGTGACTGCCCAAGCTCAGTCCCCACGCCATGCTAGACCCGTGGAAGCTGCAGAAATTCCGCAAAATGTCCAGATGGATCCGCCATCACATGTATTCCCTCGGGGTCCTGCTCAACACCCAGTTGCCCCGCCTCATGTGCAAGTTGACTTCCAAGATTTTGAGACTCCAGTGGCTCACCATGCTCCCCACGTTCCACCCGAGCATGCGGCAGTTTCTCAAAGAATCATGATAGAATGCATCGTGGATGCTAAGCTAGCGGAACATGATGATGGCTTGACAACGGTGGATTTGTACCGAGTGCCGTACCCTATCCACCATCAATTCAGAAGGCTGTCGCCAGAAGTTACGAAGATCCCCAAATGCCCCAGGTTTGATGGGCGGGGTTCTCTGAAAGAACACTTGGCATTGTATGTCACTCACATGGGCGAGTTGGCCCTCAAAGAATCATACCTGCTTAGATACTTTGCAACTACTTTAACCGGAGCTGCATTCGAGTGGTACTCGAAACTTAAGCCAAATTCTGTTGCCAATTGGGAAGATTTACAGCGAAAATTCATTGAACGTTTCAAGCTTACGGAGCGGACTGTAACATTGGTGGAGCTCACTTCGTTGAGGCAAAGAATAGATGAGTCCGCCGTTGACTATGTGAAGAGATGGCGGAACTTTAGCATGAAATGCCCAAACCCCCTGGTCAGTGAGGAGGCTGTAGGACTATGCAAAAGAGGCCTACGCTCCGAACTGCTCGAGAAGTTGCTCATCGCAAATATCAAGTCATTTGATGAATTGAACAGGGTAGTGTCAGAGCTTGAGATGTTCTATGCTGAGAACCCGGCTATGTCAGCCGCCAAAGCAAAGATTAACAAAGACAAAGGATATGTGGCCAAAGATGTCAACATTGTTGACTTTGTTCCAGCTCCGGCCAGTGAAAATATGGGAAAGGGAGCCTCATCCTCTTCACCTCCGGCAGTCAAGAGGCCACCACAGCAAGGTGGGGGTCTCACGTTGGCTGATCGATTAAAAAAGCCATATTCTTTTGCCAGGGAGAACACTGGGAGATTGTTTGATATATGTATGAAGAAAAGCCTGGTAAGCCTACCATCACCAAAAAGGCCAGCCGAGGCAAGCAAGACTAATGATCCCAACTATTGCCAGTACCACCGGATGCTAGGGCACACCATTGAGGACTGTTACATGTTCAAAGACATGGTAGAAAAGATGATTCAAGAAGGTACTCTCTCTATGGGGAAACATGCTGTTAATCCCCTAAAACCCCATGAAAAGCCTAAACAAATGCAGAATTTTACTATCAATGTGATTGACCATGGAAGTGGCTCGCCCCAGGGTGAGTCCGGGGAGCAAGGGTACCCGAGGATGACACCTGAACAAGTTCGGTTCAACAGAATGGTGGATCACATGCGTCGGCGGATGTCCCGGCTCCACCAAAGATGCTTACGTCTGGCAGATGAGGTTTTGTTAACTACACTCAGCATACTGTCTATCTTGAGAGGCCGGTTTCCAGAAGACAATTACTCCTCTTGTGCAACACCTTCATACTCTCCCCCTCCTTGCAGTACATCTAGTAGTAATGCTCGGCCAGAGTACCCTCCTGCAAGGAGTGGTCGCAAAAGAAAAGCACCTAGCCCGTGTGTTGAGAGATACGAAGCAGAAGTCCAGCACCTACCAAGCCAACGGGGATTAGATCATCCCGCGCCAGTGTGCCCCCAGGCAAATGTTCCTAGACCCGCAAACAACCATTCATTCCCCAGGCATATGACCCGGCACCTCTTTGACATATGTGTTCGGGAGGGACTTATTATGCCTATGAGGCCATCAGGTGAGGTCGCAGGACCTAGTGGCTCGAGGCCACCCAGATATTGTGCCTATCATCAAACACATGGCCATATAACTGAAGATTGTCAAGCCCTAAGGCACCAGATTGAAGAGTTGATGCGAAGGGGAATGATCACCATCAGAATTGGTACACTTGGGCACTCACACCCGCCCCGAGGACCAGTGATGCATCATCAAGCAAATGTGATCCACGTCCAAAGTGACGAAAAGAGCTGCAACGGCAAAGGGAAGCAACCACAGGATGTTGGAGAAAGTTCGGGACACCCGGTACGTTATGCAATTTACCAAACTCTACCTGATGAAGTGGTGGCCCGGAATATCGAGTTCATGGAAGAACGTGCAAAGAGGCTCATGGAAGAACGTGCGAAGAGTCACATGAGCCAACACGAAGTTGCCCAAGTCGAAGAGGATGAAGGCTAGTGGACCATGGTCCAACCCCGGAAGGAGAGGACGACCTGCCCACGTCAAAAATTTCCAAAGATTGAAAAGGTTCCCCAGAAGAAGAAGATCTCCGCGGTCATCGCCCTTCCCCCTCCAACTTCTCAGAAAATAGCGGCTAGCACCGCCATTGAGAAAAGGCAGATTAGGAACAGGAAGAAGGCTGATAAGAGAAAAGAAAGACGACGTGCTGAAGCCCTCCCATTCGGAACGATGATTCATGAGCGCAAAACTCCACTCCAAAAGCTCCAAATGTTGATAGATGAAATGGAAGAACCTGAACCCAGAATACCCGCGGGCCCCGCCCCATTGCATGCATATGTCTTATGGGAAGAACTGGAAGCCAAGGCATGCACGAAGCAGTGGCTTCATGATTTAAGAAATAGAATGGAAAAAGATGATGCCCTTTCTGTAATTGATGAAACTCCAAATTTTTGGGATAGTGCACTTCTTGACACTGAAAGAACGACTACAGTGCATGACATAATCTGTAGAATGGAAAATTTGACATGCAATATGGTGGGTGTTCCCCCACCCGATGAACTATATTCAGAACGACATACGATGAGAAGGAATGGTCGAGGCCGTCGAGGGAGATGCGGTGGCCATCACACATCAACTAAGGCAAATGACAAAGTGATTTACTTTAGAGGAGAAAATCCCGGGCCGGTGCCCTCGCCACAAGTAAAACAACCACCCAAAGGGGTGGTACATTTTTTCCTATTATCTGATGAAGAGGAAGGGTTTGATGCCTCGGCAATGGTGCCGATCATGGTAGAACTTGCGCCAAAAGTACCCCAGCAGGATTTACCCATGGAAGAGGAAGAAACCCTAGCTGATTTGTTCGGCAACCGCTTGCGAGCGGTTAAGTCGCAAGAAAAAGATAAAGCTCAGCCTGAAAATGAAACCAACATGCCTCCACACGAAGAAGATGCCAAGAAGGGTGTGGGGATTCTGCCTCCCATCAAAGATGCCAAACAAAGGGCTGATAGAAAAATACTTCACCATATGAAAAGATTCCCTGTCTCCTTAAGCATATGGGAGGCTATTTCCCTAAACAAAGAATTGAGAGAAACCCTTGTGTCTGTACTTCAAGATCCAGAAGCGTACGAGGCACATGCTGCAGAATTACAGAGGTGTGAAGCATACATGGCGTCGGTCACTTTCACAGATGAAGACATGTTGTTATCCTCCACTTTCCATAACCGACCTTTGTACATGAAAGGACATTTGAACGGGCATGAAGTCAGTTGGATATTGATAGATCCGGGGGCTTCCGTTAATTTGCTTCCCCTTAAGACCTTTAAAGCCTTATATTTGATGCCGCACTTGCAGAAAGTCGCAGGTGTAAAGATATCAGGATTCAACCAGGATTTTGAACAGGCATTGGGCAAAGTCGAAGTTGAAATGGCACTGGATGACTTCAAAACAAACGTCACATTCTATATGATCGAAGCTGATACAACCTACAAAGCCCTCCTAGGCCACCCTTGGCTACATGAGAACCGAGTTGTTCCATCAACTCTTCATCAATGCATCAAGTTTTCCCGGGATGGGAAACAACACAGGCTATATGCCGATCGCTCTCCATTTGAAGTATGTGAATGCCACTTGGCAAATGCTAAACTGTACTTTGAGGCAGGGGCATCCACGTCATCTATCGGTAAAGGAAAGCAGAAGGTTAGTGAGATAGAAGAGGAAGAAGAATTTGAAATAATGGTGGACGAAGCCAAAGCTAGGATACATCGCCTCATGATCCAACCGCAACCTCCACCGCAACATATAAAAGGGCCAGAGCGCCGAATGGTCAAGTTTGGAGCAAATTCCATCACTAAGGCCGTGAATGCGAGCATATGCATGCCTCCCGAGGTCATGTGGATGGCAGTCGAGTAGGAAGAGCATACAGTGGGAAGACTTGACACTTTCGCCGTCCCTTTTCATGACAGTCACCTCTTGGTTATTACAAAAGTGATTGGGTCCCAAAGTGTGCCCCGAAGGATGACATTGGTTGGCCGGAACAAGATCAGCACATGGAAGTAACTCTCCCGACATATGAAAAGATGTCCCAAACCATTAAACATTTATGTCATAAACTCCAAATCCCTCATTGCTGCCACCATGAAGAGGTACGCAGATTTGAACGAATATGGTACCCTACTGGTGAAGATCCCCAAACCCAAAGAGGGCACCGTGGCTTGGGATATGATCCCGAGGTCTCGTATAATACAGACTTCGTTGTCCAAGTAGTTCAAGTTAAGATTGATGAACCTCAACCTTCCGAAAATCTCGAGGTGTACCCTCCGATTGAAGACGGAAATGGGTATGATGCCCAACAAGGCCAGCCAAGTGTTGACCCCGATGTAGTTGACTTATCTCCTATGGCTCCGCCCCTTCCACTGCAAGTGCCGGGTGAAGCCGATGTGGTGGGAAGTGAAGAAGAGGAGTTTGTTGATGCCCAACCTGCTCCCGAGGAAATTGAAGATGGGAGGCATGCCACAGTGGACGACCTGGTTGAGATAGACTTGGGTACCCCAGAAGACCCAAGGCCTATTTTTGTCAGTGCACTCTTAAGTGACGAAGAAAGAGCCCAATACCAAATGTTATTGTCTGAGTTTAAAGAATGCTTTGCATGGACATATAGTGAAATGCCAGGATTGGAGCCTTCAGTGGCCGTACATAAACTCGCCATACTTCCGACAGTCAAGCCCATAAAACAAGCCCAAAGAAGGATGCGGCCTGACCTTGAAATCCAAGTTAATGCCGAGGTGGATAAGTTGCTAGAAGTGGACTTCATCGAGCCATGTATGTATCCGATCTGGCTCACCAACATAGTCCCTATTAGAAAGAAGAATGGTCATATTCGTGTTTGCATCGACTACCGGGATCTAAACCGGGCATGTCCCAAAGATGATTTTCCTCTTCCAATTCCAGAAACAATGATAGATGGCACCATTGGGTGTGAAGCCTTTTCCTTTATGGATGGCTCGTCAGGATACAACCAGATATTGATGGCAGAAGAAGATAAAGTCAACACGGCGTTCCGAACACCTAAAGGGGTGTTTAACTACAAAAGAATGCCGTTCGGTTTAAAAAATGCTGGGGCAACTTATCAACGTGCCATGACCAAGATATTTAATGAAATGTTGCATGATCCAGTGGAGTGTTATGTGGATGACTTGGTCATAAAGACGGAATGCCGGGAAAACCATGTCCAAGATTTAAGGAAGATTTTTGAGCGGCTCAAGCAATACAAACTCAAAATGAATACCATGAAGTGCGCCTTTGGCATATCGAGTGGAAAGTTTCTCGGCTTTGTGGTCAGATACCGAGGGATCGAGATTGACCTTGATAAAATTAAATCCATTAGAGAATTGCCACCCCCAAGGAACATCAAAGAATTGAGGTCCCTCCAAGGAAGATTGGCATATATACGCCGGTTCATTTCAAATTTATCGGGAAGGTGTCACCCATTTTCCCGATTGGCTAAGAAAGGAGCTCCGTTTGTCTGGGATCAAGCTTGCCAAAGAGCCCTTGATGAAATCAAAGACTATCTCCTCAGCCCGCCAGTGCTGGGGACACCTATCAAAGGAAAGCCGCTCATATTGTACATAGCCGCCTTAGATGCATCCCTGGGGGCATTGCTGGCACAGATAAATGAAGAAGGTAAAGAACAACCCTTGTATTACTTGAGCAGACGGCTGGTTGGGCCAGAACATCGATACTCCCCAATGGAAAAAATGTGTCTGGCACATGTGTTTACAGCTAAAAAGCTAAGGCACTACATGCTGTCACAAGAAGTTCAACTTATATCCAAGTTTGACCCGCTTAAATACATGCTAAAGCAGCCGGTCCTGGCCAGCCGACTGGGCAAATGGGCCCTCATGCTAATGGAATTTGACATAAAATATATGCCTTAAAAGGCTATTAGAGGACAAGGAATGACAGAATTCTTGGCAGCCCACCTAGTGCCCGAGGATTCTCCACTCAACCTTCTGTTGCCAGAAGAAGAAACGTTGAGAGAAGGTGAGGCATACAATGTGCAAGAAACCCAAATTAAATGTTTGCAACTCTATTTTGATGGGGCGGCAAGTGTTGAAAAGTTACCCAATGGGAAGTTCAGGTACCGAGCAGGTGCCGGGATAGTGTTCCTCTCCCCAGAAAAAGGAGTTTTACATAATTCATACGCCTTGCCCGAGTCATTGACTAACAATGAAGCTGAATACGAGGCACTCATTGTCGGGTTGCAGCTTGCTCTCGAAATGGGTATCAAATGCCTGGAAGTGTTTGGCGACTCCATGTTGGTGGTCCAACAAATGGCGGGTGTGTTCGAGGTACGAAAAGAAGAGCTCGTGGCCTATCACTCTGCAGCTAGAAGGCTGAGCGAGAAGTTCTACATCTTTAGTATACACCATGTCAAGCGAAGTCAGAACTCCCAAGCAGATGCGCTTGCCAAATTATCATCCGCGATAAGGCTACCGCCAGAGGGTGTGATAGAAATCATTATTAAACAAAGAAAACTCCTCCCCAGCTCCCTTGAAGTCGATGGTGAACAAGCAACCTGGGAAGTGATCATGGCTGACCAGATTGAAGATCCCTTAAGCAATGATGATGATTGGAGGCTTCCCCTAATAAATATAAAGAATGGTATCTTGCCTGATAACCGAGCCGAGCGTGTCTGATTATTGCGGAGAGCCGCTTCGTATCAGTTGATAGAAGGAGAATTATACCGCCTTGTCCCCAAAAAGGATAAAGCGATTTTGTCAATATGTCTGTCAAACAAAGAAGCTTAACAAATCATAAGTGAGGTCCACAGAGGGCTATGTGGAGCCCACCAAGCGGGTCCAAAGATGAAGATAACCATCAAGTTGAAAGGGTTTTATTGGCCGACTATGTTCGAGGACTGCGACAAGTTTGCCAAATCATGACATGAATGTCAAGCGTTCGGTCCTTTACCGAGACGCCCCCCAATCCAGCTACACCCCACAACCCTTACATGGCCGTTCGCCGAGTGGGGTATGGACATAGTCGGTCCCTTGAAGCCGTCAGCCAGAGGTTGCAAGTTCATACTTGCCGCAACGGATTACATTTCCAGATGGGCGGAAGCAATACCAGCACGAGAAGTCACTGGTGAAGTCGTGGCTCGGTTCATCCAAAACAATATCATCTTCCGTTATGGAGTTCCTAGCCGAATCGTCTCTGATAACGGCACTCCATTCAAGAACCAGACAGTATACAAAATGGCGGCCAAATTCAACATAGATTGGAGGACATCCACCGTGTACAACCCTCAAGCTAATGGCTTAGCAGAAGCCTTTAACAAAACCTTGTGTAAATTGTTGGTAAAGGTTGTGGGCAGTAAAAGAAAAGATTGGGATCAAAAACTATACGAAGCATTGTGGGCATACCGTACTGTCTATAAAACACCAACAGGGTGTTCGCCATTTTCCCTGGTATATGGGACTGAGGCTGTGGTCCCAGTCGAAATCGAACTGGCATCATATAAGGTGGCAGTCCACCATGGGGTCCCCACAGATGAGCCGGATGAAGTGGAAAGGTGGCTCACCGAGCTCAGCAAGCTAGAAGAAGAAAGGTTGAAAGCATATGAACACTTGAAGGTTTATCAAGCCAGAATGTCGCGTGCATACGAAAAGTTGGTTTGGGAAAGAATATTCAAGAAGGGCGACTTGGTGATGATTAAGCAGAGAGATACCATGGCATCTCGACCCAAAAACAAATTCATTCCGAATTGGTGTGGTCCCTACATCATTGATCAGGTGTTCGAGGGAGGGGCCTACACGGTGGTCGACAGCAAAGGAAACGCCCCTTCCCCTCCACTCAATGGGAAACACATCAAGAAGTACTATGCCCCTGCATGAATTCCATAGGGAAGGCGAGGTCGACTTTGGAGTCAATGTTGAAAAAAAAGAGAAGAGAAAAAAAAAAGAGAAATAGCAAAAAGGAGACAAAAGAAAGAGAAAAAAAAGAGAGAAAGAAAGAAAGAAGGAAAGAAAGCGAGAAAAAAAGAGAAAAGAGAAAAAAAAACAACACAAAAAGAGAGAGAAAAACTATATGTGAAATAAAAGAGAGAAAAAAAAGAGAGAACAAACAAAACAAAACAAAACAAACAAGAACAATCATCCGACCGGGCGAGCTTCTCTACCCGATAAGGTAGACGGGCGAGCTTCCCCCTAATTTTATTAGGGAGGGGGTCCGAGTTGCCAATGACGAAGACGTTTCCCATAAGGCTTATCTACCTAGTAGTAGACGTGCCGAGGAGACCATATCTGAGGTAACGAGGAGGACCATCTCCCGCCCATAAAATTTCTGGGAAAGTCACTTGCGCTACCCCATTGGGTAAGTGTACAGAATTCCCGCCAAATATGTATATATATTTATATATGAAAGAGAGAAGAAAAATAAAACGGGCCGTCGTGCCTATCTGTTCTCTTTCTTTTCCTAAATTCCCTCTTTTCTGTCCCTATTCCCGTCCAAAGAAGGGGGGGGCAAGGCATCCCTTGGCTATGCCCCGCTCCATTTTGGGGTTCTCACAGGTAAGATGTTCTTTTTTAGCTCTTCGGGGGCTGATGGACTTGTCGCAAACTTGCCATAAGCCCTCCCCAAACCTATCCACAAAATAGTCCTCTTTAACTCCCAAAATCAGCCCCACATTGAAATTATGTTCGGACATGTCGTGCTTCATATGCAGTCTCATGAGACACCCTGTTCATGTCCTAAATCATCCTAAAACAATGCCTTGCTAGGCCGCTTACACCAACCCTTAGACATTTCAAAGAAAAACAAACCAAAAGAAAAGCCCTGTTCGGAAATCCCCCGGGCAGACCCCGAGCGGACATTGGCCAGAGCCTGTTTTCACTTCAAGCCAGGCCCCAACCTGCTTCTAGGCAGTCCCTTAAACGCCCCAATCCAGTTCAATTTTTCGGATCAAATAAGGGCTGAGAGCTGCAAAACTTCCAAGGCCGCCAGGGCTCAATTTCTGGCCAGAGCAAGCAAGACCGCTAGGGCCTTATTTCATCAAGATCGTCCAAGCCATCAAAGCTTCTGCTGGCCAAAACCACTTTGGTAGACCCACGTTCGTGGAAAGGGCATGGCGCATGGCAAAACCAGACGTTCTTGTGTGACGTTCATGCATACGCAATAAGGGTATGACAAGCTAGTCAAAAAAAGAGAAAGGGGCAGGAGGATGAACATGAGCACGCTGCTGGTGCTGTCACTACGAGGAAGTCATAAAAGAATCGAAACGCCCTAGCTTCGTTAATTCTTAGTTAACTCTAAGAATTTAGATGAAGCTAGCAAGATAGGTGATGTCGGCAAAGCCGTCGAAGCCCAAAGCAACATTTGCAAATTCACATTTGAAAGAATGAAAATAAAAAAAAATCAGGCATGTTTTTGTGACATGTTTTTGTATACGCGATCGTGGCGTAATAAGCTGTCCGGTAGACAGAGAAAAAGAGGGATAATAATTGAGCCAGAATGTTGCGACCCCATCCATTTAGGAAGTCCAGAGGGTGCTGGTGGGGCGATGGAGATTCTCAACCCTGGTAGTAAGGGTTCACATCCAAGGGAGAATTTGTGCGCGGCCAAACCCAGCATGAACGCACTCCATTATCATACATGCACAAGCAAATCCTGCAAACAATCGGGATGCGACACGAAAAAGAGACCGGCAGGTTGGTAGCCGGGAGGTGAGCGTTATGAACTCCCAACTGTACGATCGGTTCGGCCAGCCAGAACAGGTGGATTCCGGTCATGCATCCAGGGACATCCCTACCGGTCGATCCCTAGGCTGCGCATATATTAATTTCAACAACCCTATGGATGCAATACGAGCTGTGGATATGCTAAAATTCGCTCTTCCCAATGGCAAGCCCATTTGGATAATGCATTCCAACCATGACCTTAATATCCGAAAAAGTGGTGCTGCTAGCACATGCATCAAGAACTCAAACAAGTCGAGAGACAACAAAGCTCTGGGCGATACATTTTTGTGTTCGGTAGTAGACTTTCAGACAAAGTTACGACTGATCCACCGAGATGGTCAAAGGAGCTATGTATTCGCACAGCCCGACCATGAAAAGATAAAAAGAAATGCTATTAATAAGCTTAGTGGCACGCCCCTTAATGATCAATAAGTCTACGTAAGGCTTTTTATGCATGAACAAGAAGGAAACAATTCCACCAGCAAGGCAGAGCGCAATGATGTTTTTGGGAAGGACCTCATGGGGTCTACGACTAAAAAGGGTCACAAAAATAAAGTTAAGCAAGAATGGAAGCATGACTAGTGATGTCCCTGTGAGAGGGAGATGACGTGGCAAATGACACAAATGCGGTGACATCCCTATATAGATATGTATAAAAAAAAATCCCTCAGAGTCTGTTGAAGAGAGGGCGGAGAGGTACAAGTATATTGCCAGAATTATCGCAAAAGAAAAGTCATCATCAGTCAAGAAAATCAAGAAAGAGAGGCTACAACCTCGTCTCTTGGGAGAATCCGGATGGTACTTATGACACTAATAAAACTCCAACTTATATGAAGTAGACACACCCAAAGAAAGATTGTACGTGATAAAGTCAAGCATGTCCTCATGGGATCTTTGTACACGCACGGCCAAAGCGTGATAAACTGTGGAAGAAAATGATGATACAATATGTCTTGAAGTACAATTAAGATGGACGTCCCAAACACGGAGATGATAACGGCCCCGAGAAGATCCTCGGGCTCGGTGTTGACGGAAGCCCAGCCGATAAGAACGACGACTTGTAGACCACCAAAGATGACGTCGAGCGGGGCGTCAATGAAGCCAAAGAAGTCATTGACTCGATGGATAATGCTGCAGCTGCTAGAAAGAAAAAGACCAAGTCAGAATAAGTGCAGGGGACCAACAAAAAGAAGACTTGAAGAAATTTCGAATGCCCAGAATATTGCTAGGGGCGATAGCAAGGACAACAAGAGAAGAGGTTGGTGAAATACCTCCTTCGTAGGTGCTCATTTTGCAAAAACAGGACCACCCGAAAAAAAATAGTGGAGGGCCTGTAGATGAACAGGTGGAACTTGAGAACGAGCAACCAGAAACCTAACATCACTAATACGGAATTTGACATTGCCTTCAACCGGTCGTCTCGACAGGCAAGGACCTAAAATATTTCTTTTCTCGCAGGCAGAAATCCGATTTTTAGGGAACGCTGTTCCGATGGCTGCCCAGTGCCAGCAGGTGCCGTCTTGACAGAAAGGATTAATCCATGCCATGAGCATAGTAACGGATCAGCTAACTCTTCTTACCCTGACCCCATTGATCTGGCTGATTCGGAGAGCCCCAAACCCGAATAGAGGGTCTACAACAAGAAGAAAGGTCGCATATGAATAAAGCTGACTCTTAGAATTATAGTTGCAGAGTTAGCCGGGTAGGAGAGCCCAGTCACGTGCCCTGCCATGATGCTAAGTTAGTTAGGCTTTTCTAAGCCACTTCAAGTGGCTAAGGTCTACATCTATGGGCTCATACTGCCGCACCCTCATTGAGCAAGTCAGAAGAGACTTGATGCACCCAGAGGTGGTTCTACATGCTAAAATAAATTAAGATTTAAGCACCACATAACAGAGTGATTGATGGAAGGTCCCCAATTAGATAATACCAAAATGGAATCCGTAGCTGGAAGGAATCACTGGAGGCGTCAAAGCGGGCAATCACAACAACAACAAAAACGGATGAATTGATAATGATACAAAAGATGTGACAAAAAAATGATATCACCTTCTTAAATGAAGATAGGGAAGCGGGTCAGATTAAGCCCGATGGTCATGGCTGAAGCAGACGGGGGAAGCTAAAGCCGCATTGTCAACATGTGCGCAAAGATTGACAAAGATGATCATAGCGCACGCCAAAGCAATATTCCCTATCTTAAGTTTTTTTTGACGAAAAGGGGTGGGGCAAAAACGACCTCGAGGGAGGCCTTGAAGGCAGGGGAATCAACCATGTCTCATGCACCACCTGAAGATTAGTAAATACAAGTAAATGCGCCCTGAAGTACAACAAAATTGGAGAACTTTCTCTGAGCCTCTAGAACAAAAACACATGTTTAAGGTCTGGATGACAGTCGGCATTAAGAAAGGAAGGAAGAGGGATAGCCTTCGGAATTCAAGAAGAGTGATACAACAAATGCTTAATGGCTACAGTCTAAGAAGAACGGGGTCGCCGTTTCTCTAAAGCTCCGACGAGTGCGTGTAAACGCTCCCCTCGGCATGCGCTTCAGCTCGGTGCAACGCGACCATCTAAGAAGCCTTATCTCCTTGAGAAGGGCACCATGAACTGCGGCCGCCTTAGTAGCTAAGGTCAGCTGCAGCTTGCTCAGCTCGCTAAGGCGCGTCAAGATAGAGCTTAACTTTGTGCTTAGCCCGACCGTACGATCTTTCGCCTCGCCCTCATCGGCAGCTAAAGAAGCGGATCGGAGGCTCGCCTGGTCCAGCCCGCGAGAAGCTCTCTCGAGTAATGGCTATAGGACCTTCTCCCAATGTGTGTGGACATGGCGCTCTTGCTGTAATGCACAAAAAGTACTCCAAACAGCCTCCACGGCGCGAATCCATCCATCCATAGGAAGCCCTAGGGGATGGTATGAATTCGTCAAAGATTGTAACTCCGCCCTTAGGTCTTCGGGAGAGAAGGCCAGATCTGACTTCTTCAAGTCGGCAACACTTTTCAGCATGAACTCCCCCAGGTGCTGACTCATGCTAGTAAGCTTCGGAGACGTCGTCGGTCACACTATCCCGAGTGAGGATTGCCCGAGGGCGGGTGGAGCAGAAGCCCCTTCGGATAGTGCATCGTCGATCTCTGCACCAGACATGACTCAATGAGAAAATGTCTCGCAACCAAAGAAGTTAAAATATGGAAGATCAGACTCTTGCCCTTGAGAAGGCAAGTCAAGTCAACCATGACATCAACCCGGGGGAAGTCCAAAGCTCGAACCGAACCTCCAGATGTTCCGATGGGCTGGGGACTGGTACTGGAAGGCGGGTCAGCCACTGGTACCCCTGCCGGTGCCCGGATCTCCTGCCAGATACCAGAAAATGAAGTGTAACCACCATACAAAGAGGATATACACCCCACCGGATCTCATGTTACCAAAATCACCTCGGGATGAGGGCTGCCATCCAACTCAACACCCTGACCCCCCGCCTGGGGTGCATCCATCCCCGCCATGGCCGCCTCAGGGGGCCGAGGAGGTGAAGCTCCGATGCCAAGCTCTTCCGAACCACCTTTACAAGCGGAATCTGGCACTTCCCAGCCAAAGGCAGGGCCGGGGCACACTTCAAGAAGAAAGAGAGAGAGAGAGAGTTAAATGCCAGCAAGCTAAAGATAGTAGAAGAAGTGATGCTCTAGCAGACCCTAGAGCAGCGAGGGAACAAACTAGCAAGAGGCGTGACGCATTGAATGTCACCATAATCAATAAAATATGCCTCGATCCAAGCGAGGGGAGGGGCATCGCCAGGAAGGTCGGCCGTGGCCGCAAATGCACCCCCTTCCCCTTCAAAGATGTCATCTATCATCAAAAAAAGAAAGAAAAAAAGGGGCACGTTAACACTTAGCATCCTCTAAAAGGAGGACAAGGGAAAGCGGTCGAGACAAGATATGCCGTTCAACATACCTTCTGCTTGTGCCAGCTCAGGGGTGGCTTGATCGGGACAATCAAATGTGGGTTCCAAACAGCTAGTCGGTATCTCCCCGGCCTCAACACTAGCCACCTTGGGAGGCGAGCGAGAAGGTGATCGGAGCCCAGTAAGAGGGTCAGATCCACCCGAATCGAGACTCCGCATAGGTGACGGGATCGATTCCACTGCCAAGGTAGGGGGAGTGGGACTCCCCGCATTTACATGTAATCCGAGCCCTTCAACCTCGATTGTGGGTGGGGGACTGGTAGGACGAGCTGGAGCAGGATCTTTGTCCGCCTCTTCACATGCGCTAAATTCTGCCCCTAAAAAGAAAAAAAAAAGAAGAAGAAGAAAGGGATGGATAAGTGTAAGCAAGCACGGGATAGTTCAAAGAAAAAATGAAAGAAAACCAATGGGTCAAACGCCCGTGATTTCTTACCCAATGTATGGTCTGGCGTAGCACACGTTGCAGAAACGCCCCGGTTCTTTTTAGGTGGCAGCCCAGCAGATTTAGAAGAACCGGCGGACATACGCTTCTTATTACGCCAGGAAGGAGCAGGCGAAGGCTGAACCTCGGCTTCAGGGGGCCCATGAGTGACGGAGGGCTCGTAAATAACACCCTCTGCCAACAGATAAGGGATAGTGAATATGACAAACCAAGTCGACAAAGTCTCGAAATCCACTAAAGCAAAAAAGAAAGTGTATAAGAAGTCATTACCTGCAGTTGGCATGGTAGTACGCAGAGGGGAAGTGATAAGATGCCCAGTGTCTCGCCCCACCTTCTGAGTTGCACTGGTGGCGGCACCAATCAATTCGCCCACGGTTGTAGCCTGCTCTGCATCTAAGGCCTCATCCAACAGCCCCCAGGAGGATATGAGAGAAACAAGGTGTGTGACCCAGGTGTCGGCAGCACCTGTCGGCGGCAACGGCATGGATAGTGAGCAGTCCCTTGGCAACCCGCAGTCCCTTAGCAACCGTGAGCGCCAGTCAAAGGGAGTAGGATCACCAACCGCCTCCATATGCTGATGCACACGCAAAGGCTCATAAAGGCCTGAAATAGTGCCCGCATAATGATGCCTATGGGACACCAACTCACCCGCTGCTCGGGCCATGTCCAGTCGAGCCAAGAAGCTGCTCGCTAGATCAGGATACAATTGCCGAATTAAAGGTACAGTTACATTGGGAGGAGTTCTCCTCTCATCAGATAGATGGTCGCATTCGGCAACAACAATGAAGCGCGGGGCCTTGCGATGGTTGAAAACGTGGCGCATCCACCACATACCATAAGAAACCTCAAAACGACCAGAATGGCCCAACGCCGGGATGTCAAAACGCGTCCCATGGATCGCGCGATTGAAATAATTCCACCATTCTGCAGCAATGAGATGACTATCCCGCTGGTCACACACCCTCTTCAATACAGCAAAGTCAACATTGGGTGGTGCACCCTGATGATACTCGAAGTTGCGAGCAAAGCGGTGGGGATAATACGGCTCTAATATGGCACTACGGCCACGCCGGAACACCAAGACACTGGGGTGAGTACACAAAAACCATTCTCGCCCTGCCATTTTTGTCGGCTTTCCGACGAGAGGATCCACCCATACGAAACCCCCTTCCTCTTGCATTGCTGAATGGGGGCGATAGCTGGCGGAACAATGATCAAGCTTCATGCACATCGAGCCATCAGCACGGATACTCGACAAACAACGACGAGCTAAGGCCAACTCCGTGACGGAGGGTTCAGCCATAATTCCGATGAGACGAAACATCAAAGGGTGGAAATGTTCCACTCCCTCCCTAGCAATGGGAAGCCCTTGGAATAAAGAGGCGGCCCAGGCGCTTACATAGTGAGTGGCCATAGGGACCCGACAATCTCTCGGAGAAACATGTGTGGCAAGAGCACCAAAAGAATGGTATATGGCGGCCAATGCCGCTGGAGCAATAGTCAGCCTGGTGCCGCAGGCTAGACGGCACGTTGGGTAAATAGCACTGGCCCTCAAGATGCCATCTTCCCCATATGGAACCGCAAAGGTGCAAAGCCAGTAAGATAGGTAGGCAGCAAGATGAGTGATCTCCCCTAATTCCCAGGGGTCTTCAGTCTCAGAACATGCTTCTATACTTCGGCCACGTGGAGTGAAAGCATGCTTATCAAGCTTGGTATAATGCTCCCGTCCGATGCCCAGCCTTGCAAAGCAGTTTCGATAACAATATGGGCCTCCATAGAAATACCGGAGCCAGGCTATAGCTGAAACACGGAGGGCAGCAGTAGTACGATGATCTTGCCCTCTCGATGCAAGGTCCCGCCAAGCTAATATCAAGAACCAGTAGCAATAGGCCAGCCATTAGTTGCCATTGCCATCAGTCATACATCGGTGGGCGTCTTCGAGCACAACTTCTTCATAAGGCTCACCACAGATCAGAAGACCGGAGATCATGTGGAAGCCCCAAAGGTCTAAGGCTGTCTCGCCATCGGCAGTTGCAAAGGTGTTCCATCTCCAGTTAAATCGTTCTGCCAGACCCTGGATGAACCCCTCGTGATGAGGGTAAGAATATAGTGTCGCTGCCACAGCACCATGCAGGCCAATCCGCTGCAACCTCCGGCTGAAATTTGCCAAAATATACTCTAACCACTCGCACGCCCCCATCCGGGGCTGATGAGACTGAGGGATAGAGAGTTGTCCGTACCAACTGGAGATATTTTGAGAAAGAATGTCATCCAACATACATCTGCCATCGTACCCCTCTTGGGCAAAGGATGTGCCGCATGGGGCTAGAAACAGCCCAGTAGTAAAGTCATCAGAGATAGGACGACACGGCCCGTTATATGTCCACTTGCCCGGCGTGAAGCTCAACTCTTTAATATGCTCGGCGGAAAACTGCTTGAACATGCCTAGAAACACCGCAGAAGGATGGAGTTGGTGCCTCGGCATCTCCATGGGAAATGAAGCATAAGAATAGGAAACGGTTTCTTTCATGATGTCCCTATCACGTAAGATAACTCGCTCCAGCCGGACTCGTTCTTGAGTAGTCAAATGGTCATCCTTACTGCTTGAGGACGTGTGATGGTCGCGAAGAAATAATAAGAGAGCCTCATCTGAAGGCCAATGAGTGGGATATGATGATGACCGTTCAAACTTGAAACAATTCTTGCGACCTGTGACAAGTCGCTCGTCCACAAATTCGGAGGCCGGGTCAGCATCAAGAGGACCACGGGCCGGACGTCGGAGCTCGAGATTGCCCAAGAGAGAAGCATCTGGGTAGCTAGGGCCGGGCATGGTCTCCTCAGTAGATTTACCCCGCCCATGACCCGTGCCTCGAGACATCTCCCTAGCTGCACCTCGTGGAGCACGAGCACCCCTCTTCATCCTCTAGCATAAAGAATAGAAGAGAGTGAAGAATTAGCAACAAAAAAGGGAGGAGGGGGACACAAAAATGAAAAAAGTTGAGATAGATGAACTTGCAATATCCTTTGAAAAAGAAAGTAGAAAAGAATCCGACATCAGGCGCGAGAATGATTCCCGCAAGGATGCACATGAAGAAGGACCCGAAATCCGTGCACGGGACCTCCCCCTCCGACACTGTCTTTGGGAAATCTCCCGTGGGGGGCAATTGTTAACCCCGCCAAAAAAAAGAGAGGGGAGTGATTGTGGACATGTAATACCCTAGACCTAATAGGCCAACGAGAATGATAAGCATGATTGTAGTCTTTATATACATACAAAGAAACGCAGCATATGCTAAATCAAGTAAATCTGGTTAGTGCAAATCAGCATGGCATTACAAAAAAGAAGGAGAAAAGCTGCGAAATTCGTAATGAAGTGGAAAAATAATAAATCCGACCGCAGGAGTGAACAACAAAAAATGTGCATGGATCGAAAAATTATTCACTCATAGACGCAACGGCACCTAGCCCGCCCGAAAATAAAACAAATCAAGGCCATGAGGTGATTAATAATTGTTATTGGTTTATTAAACCAACGAACCACGACCCCGGAGGGAATGGTCGCCGGCATATGTCATCTTCATTCAAGCCGAACGCCAACGATTCTCCAACGGAGGGGTCGACGACTGCCTTTTCCAATGATTATTGTCATTATTTTTTAAGGTCAACCGGTCTCAAGCACACGGTTAAACATGCCATCTAGCATTCTGTAAACAAGTTTAATACGCACAAAAGGAAAGGTGCTAACTAATTCATGAGCACCTCCAACAGATCTCAGCTGCACTTTCGGAGGAGCCAACTTTACACATTATTGTGGAAGAAGACGAGGATACATGCTTCACGGATAGCACCAATGTTGTCAGCAGCAGAGGAGAGATGAATAAGAATACGGATTTAGCATTGATAGGCCTCAATGCTATGAATTCTACCTTGGAGGATTTTTACAGATCTTATTTCATGTTCCATGGCATGGATGTGAGCAATCCACAATCAATTTTCTAGGTTTCTTCCGATTCTATATCTCACAGAGAGCTATATTTATCAGCTGGACATAGTCAATGAAAAGAGTTCATAAATTTCAGTAAATGAACTGAAAGAATCAAGGACTACTGACAAAACAAATAAAGGAAGAACTAGAATCTGGACTTGAGTATTGGGCTGCGGAGAGGAAGCTCTGTTATGCCCTATGCATGGGAAAGGCGCTTCTACTAGGAGACGTAATGAGAGCAATACATCTTAAATCTTTTAATCTATCGAGGGCATTGGATCCTGATTTATCATCCAAATATCAAAGAAGATGTGAAGAAGCCACGACTGGCCCGGGTCCGGCAGTAAGGAAAGGGGGAGAAAGAAATAAAAAAAACTGGCTGATCGTATCAAACAGACCAGCACCTAGCCTTAGTCTAAAGAGCCGAGGGGAAGAGGCACGTCAAAAAAAAATTGAGCTACAAAAGAAAAGGGAAATACCCGAGTAAGAAATTACATGTCGATGAAAGCTCGTATCCGGCAGTGAACGACGACCAAAGCGGGTACGGATGTGGCAACGGCCAACGATCCCCTTGGTGTACGAAGAGTCTGACTGCGAGAAGGAGCCGCCAAGGGAGGATGAATATGGTCAAATCTTCGGCGCCCGCTTCGGGTTCACCAGTCAAGTGTCTTGGACAGCTTGTCGTCGAGCACTGGACCACACCAGCCAAGCCTCGGATATGCTAAGCTTTGACGGCCTGTTGTTGAATGCGGGAGGAGATCGGTTCCTTCGTCCGGCAGATCATCGAAGGGCTTCAAAAAAAAGGGAGAAGGGAAGAAGAGAAGAGAGGAAAATGCTCATCCCTCCGCCCATAGGAAGGAGATGCACCCTCGGTCACCGAAGGCAAAAGAAATGAAGCACAGTGGAGATACATAAAAGAAAATAAGGAAGGAGAGGGGGATCTCACGGAGAAGAGGGCCTCCGTGAAGCTCGACTGCCGGAAGACTCGCAGAAATGCCGGTCCGGAAGAGTGGAGCTCCCGCGAGGCCGACAGCAGAGACGTAGGGCGGGGGTTTTGAAGAGCCGAGTGCCGCAGCTCTGTGAAGAATGCAGACCGCAGGAGCCGACGAAGGCGGAGCGCCCTTGCGCGGACCAGTCATCGGGGAGAGGAGTACGAGAAGACAAGCGCGCCGAGCAGGGAGGACGAGGGACCCTGTGGGGGTGGGCCGTACCAAGAAGAAGATCGCCAAGGAGATTCAGGAAGAAGGAGAGCTCGCGGGAGCTCGAAGAAGTATGGTCGCCGGCTGCCCTGGCTGTAAGCACCCGAAACGGGACATCCGCGGATCTCCCCCTTCCGGCCCCTACGCTTGCTTTGGGGACTTGGTGGATGTGATGTTAGTGGGTGTGGTCGCCAGGAGCCAAAGGCTCCAAAATATAGTAGAATGAAAGGAAATGAAATAGAGAGATGAAAGTGACCGTCGTACCTTTGGAAGCGGGGAGATTGTTGGGTTCCGACTTCTCCTCTCTCGGCCGGCCGAAAGAAGAGAGCTTAGTGAGTCCTTCGTCTTCGATCCGGTTGAAGCTCCGCTTCAATCGGATTTACCTAAGAATGTCCATAAGAAAACATAGAAACAAGTGAAAAGATCATTAGTTCTAGTGACAGTGTAGAATCATGCTCAAATTCAAGTGTAAACATAAAAGAGGGAAGGAACTGACCGGATTGGGACTAAATCCCAACCCCTATTTGGAAGGTTTTAAATATATATATGTGATGCAAAATGTTCTAAGACATGCTAAATAACTTGATGAACAGTGCTAAGATGAAAAAGGAAGACAAAAACTCGATTAAACGGACGATCGGAATCCAAAAATAACAAAACAAGCTTCTGTCCTTCCTGGTGCCCTGTATATAGGGTGCCAGGAGTAGGTGCCCCCTTTATGGGGCGCGTTGACCAAGTCAAAGCGCCCTGTATACGGGGCACTAAGTCTGGCCCGAACAGATTTTCTTCTCCTCTTCGCGGCGCCGCTCCAGAGTGCTGGGAGGCTTCCGAGACGAAGTAGGGGCTTCTCCTTGTAGACAATATGCAAATGAAGCTAATGAAAGGTAGTTTGGATGCTGGATGCAAGAGGAGAGACGGATAGAGGCTCTCAAAGTTGGAGAAAAATCATGTTTCTGGGTGACAGAAACAGAAGGTTTTTAGGGTTTTTAGTGGACAATTTTGGATCGATTTGAAGGCTTGTGGGGGATGAGAATGGCTTAGAAACGTGGTGTTGGATGAGCTATAGGGTGGCACGAGGTTGGAATCTCCTCCAAGCTCCAAATGGGGGTCTATTTATAGCCCAAAAGAGGGCACTTTGGCCATTTTCGAAAAATAGTGCCATTTGGCATAGCGCCCTGTATATGGGGAGCCAGCATCATGAGATATGTCAGGTCGACAAGACAAGTCACTGTGGGGGGTCAAATCAGCCGTCAAATCAATTTAATTTGGATCCAGGCGCCCTGTATATAGGGCGCCTGGTGCCCTGTATACAGGGTGCCTGGTGCCCTGTTTATAGGGCGCCTGGTGCCCTATAAACAGGGCGCCTGGTGCCCTATTTATAGGGCACCTGGTGCCCTATAAGTAGGGCGCCAGGTGCCCTTATACACAGGGTATTGTCCTCTTTGAAATGTGCCAAAAACCTTAATTTTTCCAGAAAACTCGGTTCCCTTGAAAGGTTACTCAAATATTCTTCATGAAAACAAGAATTTAAGCTCTCCAACTAGGCCAAAATTGCGTGTCTACAGCTTGCCTCGCCTTGGCGTCGGCTTTGTAGGGGAGTGACACGAATGAAGTGTAGGCGAATGTAGCGAAGCGTAATGAGGCGTAGCGGAATGAAGTGGTAATGGACTGAAAAGGTGACGCCAAGGTGTAGATTTAGACACGCCCTCATTGGCCTAGTTGAGTGGAATAAGACTTTACCGGACTCCGAGATTACCCTTTGTCTTATCGAAAGCTTCCCTCTGGTTGATTGGTTAAAGAGAAGAATAGTACTGAAAGTAAATAACTAAAATCTCACGTGGGGGAGAATTGTTACCGGCCAGGACCCGAACTGCATGGTGTGCTGGACTCGGTAGAAATGCACTGAAAAGTAAATTGCAAAAAGTAAATAGGAGACAGCCAATCAACAAAGGTTGGGTTCTTCAAATTCATGAGGTTTACTCAACAATACCGGTTCAGTTTGACATGGAAAAACTTCTTGTTTTGATGGAAAACATTGTTGAAACACGTTGGAAACCAATTCTCTGAAAAATCAAGACCTTCTCTAGGGGCTATAAAAGACCATCTTTAAAAGGGTGCATGATGCGACTGGAAGGAGGTTATAGCATTATTAGGAAGCGGGGAATGGTTATGGTGGGATAATGCATGTGATGATGCATGATGCATGCTGGGTTTAAAGAAATAAAAATAAGTATAAGAAAATAGTTGAAGATATAGGTTGAACATAACGGGTCAGGACATCCATGAAGAAACCGTCGTCCCCGCATATTCAACTTTGGCCTATCCGCAAGCCTAGGGAATGACTGAGCCCTCACTGATTTTGTTGAAGGGGTTCTCAGGCTCAGCCTCCTCTAGACTTGAGGTCTTCAACATTTCAAATATTATTTATTTTGATAGATGCAATACTAAATGCAAGTCCTAATAGGGGTCGGTGTAGTCCACTTTTGTTTTTCAATTTTTGATTTTTTTGTTGTTTTTGCTTCCTCCAAGTTTCTGGGGATATGAAGCTGGCATGCCTTCTCCTGTTCCTGCATCCACTTGAGAGAAGATATTAGAACTTTATTTTGGCTTAGTCCCTTGCAAGGAGAAGGCAAAGTTGCCTTGATCATTTGTCAAGGGACATCGGCCTTATCAAGGTAAAGACAACAGAAAAACATAAGTATGCACAAAAGGAAATATGCAAGACTGAAATTAAACATGAATGCAAAGGCAGCTAGTCAATTTAAGAAGCAAATCTTTAGGTGTTTTGGGATTTCTGATTTGTTTGGGTTTTGATGGTTTTATAATGTTTTTGGTGTTTTTGGAACTTTTTATGATTTTTGGGTGTTTTGGATATTTGATTTTTAAAAATTTTAATTTTATGAATTTTTTTGGTATTTTTTGAAGTTTTTAAATTTTTTTTTGTTTGATGTGAAAGAAACGACCATCTCATCCTTTGCCTTGCTTGCCATAGGTGCCTCTCATTGTTACCTAAGGGTTAAGAGCATGCATCACGTATAAGAAAGTGCCTAGTCTGAGATCTTTTGACCTTCCGCCTTTGATAGGCTATGGCTCTTCTTGGACCTAGTCGGTCAACCCTATCCTTTGAGGTTAAAGAAGGAAGATGATTGGTGGTAAGTCCTTAGTAGAATTCAGGGATGTCGAACTTGTTTCTCTACTAATACCTACATTGCCCATTCGGGTTTTGATCTCTTCGGGTCCTTCCTTCTAGCCCATTTTCTTTGATGGCCCACATTCAGACAGGTCTTTCTTCTTTTTTGCTTGATTTTAACCTGAGGGGTCATTGCCCATCTTTTGGAGCCTTTTTCTTTTGGACTTTTGTTGGTACACATTCAGACAGGTCTATTCTTTTGCCGACCTGAGGGGTCATTGCCCATCTTTTGGCACCTTTTTCTTCTTTTTAAGAAGTCAGACCTTCAGAGGCATTTTCCAACTAAGGCAATGGGCATTTTCTATACTCCTCATTCTATCCCCTTTCATCTATTCTGGACCAAAACGAGAAGAGAATGGGATTGGGTTGACCTTCTCTTGCCAAGCGTTGCCTAGCTTTCTCTCTGACTTGCGATCATCGGATCTCAAAACTAGGTGTGTAGTGTGTGCAGTATGATGCTTATCCTTATTTTCCTAAGCGACAAGTTGATGCACCGGGCAAGTAAGCATTAGATGCTATCATTATACTTCACACCTTTGGATTTTATAGATTTTTGTTTTTTTTTCTTTTGTTTTTAAGGGAAATATTTTTTGAGGTATACACCATTCCAGGGATGAGCTAGTTCTTCTCCTTCTGCATTAGTCAGCTTATATGAATTACCGGGATAAACAGCCGAAATAACATAAGGACCCTCCCAATTTGGTTGAAGTTTGGAGCGGGGACCGCCCGGCTTAACAAATATTCTTTTAAGCACAACCTCACCGACTTCAAATTTTCTCTCCACCACCCTCTTCTGATAAAATCTTTTAAGTCTATTTTGGTAAGATCTAGCATGTTCGACAGCGGCCAGCCTCCTTTCATCCAAGAGTTCGAGTTGCGCGAGAAGAGAATCTCGGCGTTCATCCATCGGGATATCTCGATCGATCTGGACTCGGAGGGAAGGAGTGATTACTTCGTATGGAACTACCGCCTCCATCCCAAATGCCAAGGCATAGGGGGTCTGACCCGTTGGGGTTCGAATAGAAGTGCGGTAGGCCCATAGAGCATCAACTAACTTATCTGGCCAGTCTGCGAACTTGCTAGACTTACAAGTCTTCTTAATGATTTTTATCAGGGTTTTATTGGTGGCTTCTGCTTGACCGTTGCCTTGAGGATAATATGGAGATGAATGATGCAATCTGATGCAATACCTGTTGCAAAGGTCACGCAGCTCCTGAGAGGTGAATTGCGGTCCATTGTCGGTGATGATGTTGCGCTTGATGAAGGTGCAGACTGTTGATGCCTTGATCTCCACATATGCTTCCGCTTCCGCCCACTTGGTGAAGTACTCCGTTGCGGTTAGAATGAAGGATTTGATTTTGTTTGTGGAGCTTGGGTCATCGAGGGGTCCGATAACATCAAAAGCCCACATAGCGAAGGGCCATGGGGCGTGAATCGGGTGAAGGGAAGATGCGGGAGAATGAATCTTGTCGGCGTGAAGTTGACATTGATGGAAGTGCCGGACAAAGATCGAGCAATCTTCTTCCAGAGTAGGCCAATAATACCCTTGCCTGATGATCTTCTTGGCGAGGGCTTGAGCATTTATATGGCCTCCACATACTCCGGAGTGTGCTTCTTTGAGCACCAATTCAGCCTCCCCTTCATCTACGCATATTAATAGAACACTGGCCAAGCTCTTTTTGTAAAGCACCCCGACTAAGATGGTGTTCTAAGCTTTTTTTTTTAAGCTAACTGATGCAGGTATCTTTCTGGAACTCTCCTACCTCTGATTTTTGTCTTATTTCTAAAGAAGAAGGTAAATAAGAGGAGGAAGAGGAGGTGGATGGAGTAGAATTTATTGGAGAGGATGGAGGGAAAAGAAGGTCAATCAAGGATCTGGTGGCTTCTTGGGTCGAATGCCCTTCCGAGGCAAGTTTAGATGTTTCCTTGATCGAAATTTGAGCTTTGAGGGGGACGTTGTTTTTTGAGGAGTGCTAAACATAAAGACAGATTGGGCTTCAGGTGCCCGATTTGGGTTGAGATCACCTACGGGAGCCAAAGTAGGCGGAGATATTGATAAAGAGGGGAAGACTTCGAGTAATGTTTGATAAAGGGGGCTTTCGGACCCAATGTTGACAGAAAGAGGTGATGGGCCAGTAGGCCGGATGATCATAGAGGAAGATGGGTTCATGGACCCAATAGGAGGAAAATGCGGGATCAAAGGCCCAGGTTTAGGAGATGGGCTCGAGGGCCCGAGAATTGGAGAAAATGGGCACAAAGGCCCGGATTTAGTAGAGGGGCTCGATGGCCCAAGAGTTGGAGGAAATGGGCACAAAGGCCCATATTCAATAGAGGGGCTTGATGGCCCAGGAGTTGGAGGAAATGGGCACAAAGGCCCAGATTTAGTAGAGGGGCTTGATGGCCCAAGAGTTGGAGAAAATGGGCACAAAGGCCCAGATTCAATAGAGGGGCTCGATGGCCCAAGAGTTGGAGGAAATGGGCACAAAGGCCCAGTAGAGGGGCTTGATAGCCCAAGAGTTGGAGAAAATGGGCACAAAGGCCCAGATTCAATAGAGGGGCTCGATGGCCCAAGAGTTGGAGGAAATGGGCACAAAGGCCCAGTAGAGGGGCTTGATGGCCCAAGAGTTGGAAGAAATGGGCACAAAGGCCCAGATTTAGTAGAGGGGCTCGGTGGCCCAAAAGCAACAAGTGGGTTCATGGACCCATAAGTTGGGCCTGAGGGCCTAGAAATAGGGATCGGGCCAAGAAGCCCGGGGAGAGCGTCATAGTGAGTTGGGGCATCGGCCCCAAAAGAGGAGATAATGAGGGAAGGCCCTCGTGGAGTTGGTTGGACTTTTTCTTGAGTCGGTTTGGCAATATGACCCTTGGGTGGGTCGATAGGTGGTTCAGCCTGGAGTGGTTCATTGCTTGACCCTTCTTCATCGGTGGAAAACAAAAGAGATATTTCAGGATACACGTCATCTTCAGGGTCGTTGGCTCTTCTTCTTTTGTCTTGCTCCAGCTCTTGTTCTTCCTTGTTCTCAGCCAGTTGAATGGTTTCTTTCTTGATGAAAAACTTTTGTAAGCATCCTGAAAAGTATTTTCTTCTGAGATTCTGACCATTCGCTGTCGTTCCATCATATCCAACCCCGCTCTTTGGTTGTAACCTCATTATATTGATTTGCTCAGCTATGCCATGCAGTTCTTTGCCTAGTCCTTGGCCCTCCTGGTATCCCAAACTCTTCATTATGTGCCAACCAATAGTTTCATTTTTCTCTCTTTTCCTTCTCCACACTTGCCTGGGCTGCTTACTTATTTCTGGAAGATCCAAGATTTTCAAAATTGGCTCGTTTGGCAACCCAAGGGGTGGTGGTGGAGAAGATGGATGGTCTAAGGGCATGCTCGTCACCTTAATCACTTGTCCCTTGTGAGGGAATTTAAGACACTGGTGATTGGTGGAGGTGACTGCCTCTAGTGCTTCCAAATAGGGCCGTCCCAGAATAGCTTTGTAGGTTGGATCCATCTCAAGTATGTGAAAGTTAACGATGATCGTTCGAGGTCCAAGCTTTACATTTAATGTAATCATACCATCGGCAGGCTTTTTTGAATTGTCATATGCAGTCACTGTTATTTGAGATGGCCGGATGTCTTCCTCGGAGAATCCACAAAGATGTAATGTTTCTGGTGGTAGAACATTGATGGATGCTCCAGTATCGATTAAACATGACTTGATGCCTATGCCATTGATGTGGACTGTGATGCACAAGGCACATTTCCTTATTTCTGGGTCGGTCAACTCTTCCTTAGTGAATGTAAGGGCCGGGTACTCACTTCTCGGGACCAGAACTGATGAGATTTTTTCTGGGGGGGAGGCTCTCGTTTACCATTACTCGCAGTAAGTACTGTTGGAGAACCTCTTAGTGGACTTTGGATCTTTTGATCAACTCTAAGATAGAGATCCGTGCCGGGGTTTTATCAAGATGTTTCAACAAGTCATAGGATGTCCCAGGCAACGGCTCTTCAATGTGTTCTTCTTCTGCTTCTGGTGCCAACCCTGATTGGCCGGCCTGGGGAAAGATCCTTTGGAACATGCGCCCACTCCTAAGTACTGTGGCAAGTTGAGGAGCTATAGCTGGGGTGGTAGTGGTGGGTGGTGGGTTAGGTCGAATGATGGGAGCTCTTGTGATGGGTGTAATGATGGTGGTTTGAGGCATAGTAGGGTAGGTAGGTATGTTTGCACGGGGCGGGATGATGATGGGTCCTAGTGATGGTGTTGTTTGTGGTGGATTAACCGGGCGGATTAGGGTTTGTCCCGATTGGAGTTGTGTGGTTGGTGGTGTTATGATGGGTCGTGATGGTGCTCGGATGATGGGTGGCCGGTTGGGAGTAATGGGGTTGGCTGATGTAGCTTGGGGTATAGAATGGACGGTTCGGTTGACATGCATGGCGGAGGTGGCTCCCTCGACTTGCCAATTCTGGCCCCGATCATGATACTCCTCGGAAGAGACCAAGATGGGATTAACATGTTGATTCCCAGGTGCGGGTGCATGTGGAGGTAAAGGGTTTTGGATAATCCCCAGGCCGGGGTTCTGTTGTTGTTGCTGCTGAGCTGGTACGTGCTGCCGTTGAGGTTGATTTTTCACTGTTCTGATGTATTCCCCCATCTGGTCCTAGTCAATACTGCCTTGCTCATTAAGATCGTGGATATAGTCTTTGAACTGAAAACAATTTTCCACGGTGTGCCCAGGATATCTATGGAACAAACAAGATCGCTTCTGTGTTGGCATTCTGAGGCCACTCTGACTTCTCCCTTGGCAATGCAATTTGCCCTGCCGCCATGAGTGCATTAAAGATGTCCACGAGAGAGTACGGCAAAGGCGGGTAATCGTTCCTCTTGGGTCCAACCTTTCGGGGTTCATAGGCCATGGGAGGGGGTGCCTGGTTGTAGTTGGCCAGTTGTTGCCGCGGTGGTTGGGGAACCGGGGCTTGCGGTCGCTGAGGGATCGGAACTTGTTGTTGACGAGGCTGGAACTGAGGTTGAGGTTGAGGTTGACGAGGGTTTCTAAATGGTTGATTTTGTTGAGGGTTCCTAAACTGGTGTTGATAATTGCTAGGTGGGTTCCCTACAACATTGAGGTTCTCATTTGTCACTATGCCCTCGATCCTTTGGACCGGTTGTGGTAAAAGTGGTTTTCTTGACAGCTCGGGGTCTAGGATCAAACAAGTTCATGATAGGTGAGTCCCTAAGTTGTGTCTGAATGTACCGTGCCCTTTCATAGAGTTCACTCATGGAGGTGGGGTGATGCAAAGCTAGCATATTCTTTAAGGCCGGAGTGGCATTGGTGATGATCATCTTTACTTGCTCCGACTCTGAAATGGAATCAGTAAGCTTTTCTGCCATGGACCTCCACCTATCAGCATATCTGGTAAAATCTTCATCATTTCTCATTTTTTCAGCCATGAGGTCGGTGATGGAATATGTTGGTCCGACCCTATCTTGATATCTCTGCAAAAATTTAGCTTTGACGGTTTCAAAGTTACTCGCCTCCAAAGAGTCAAGCGAGTAGAACCATTCTAAAGCTGAACCCTCTAATGATCTTCTGAAAAGAAAAGCAAGGGCCCTTGGATCATTCTGCCACATTACCGACTCATAAAGAAAGTCCTTGATGTGAATGAAGGGATTACCGGTTCCATTGTAGCGACGGTAGACCGGCATCTCAGAGGGAGGTAGATGAAAAGTGGGGAGAGAAGGAAGAGAAATTTCGGGGACCGCCTTGGTGTCGATTAAACGTCTAAGCTCTCTATACTGCTCATCCATGCGATTGATCTTGTTAATCATGGCTTGATCGACAGAAGGTTCCCTAAGAGGAGGAGGAGAAGTGGGTGCTTGGTGCACCAGAATTGGGACTTGATGGGCCGAAGTGGCCGGATAAGAAGGGTACATTGGGGGATGCACCAAAGGGTGAGTAAGGTTGAGATGATTAGAGGAATAAACTGGTGGTCTAGAAGGAACAACAACATTTGGATTGGGATGATCTAGATTAGCCACCAGATGAGGAGAAATTGGGGCCATCAGCCCGCCATGACAATGGACATGAGTGGGCACATTGGGTTGACGTGCCCCAGACCGAGGGGTAGAGATGTGAAGACCACCTTCGGGAGGAATGTGGTCAGAGGGCGACTTGCCCTTGAGGATGGCTTTGATAGCCTGAAGTTGGGTAGGGTCGGCATGAGAGAATGCCTCCCAAAGTGAATTTGGATTGGGTTGAGGAGAATTTTGACTAGGTTCGGGGAGAACTTCGGGTTCATTGACGGCACACACAGCATTAGGATAGAAATAAGATTGGTCATACTCCAACTGTAGTTGCTCGTATCCTTGATCCGCCATTCCGAAAACTTGACCTGACCTTAAATTCATAAACACAATAGAAAAAGAAGGTTGACAAATAAAAGCTTAAGGATTTTTTTTAGTTTTGATTTTTTACCCCTTTTTTGTTTTGATTTTCTTTTGTCGGACAAGCAAGTTGTCAAGCAAATTAACCTCAAGCAAATTTTTTGTTTTGGTTCTTTTTAGGTGATTTTGGGATTTTTGTTTAATTTTCAGCTTTTGTTTGCAAACAAGTAATAGCAAAGACTTGGAATGATTAACGCAATTTTTTTTGTTTCAACCTCAAATTAATGGCTTGTTAATAGAAATATTGTCCACTCAAATAAATGGGTAGGACCCTATGCTCTCACAACGCCGAGCAATCTAAGGTTGTCACTCTTTTCACAATGATAGGTAATAGGTACTCCGGGTTTTGGGATAAAATGGTACAACCAGCCCGATCAGTGAAGAGGGAATCCTTCACGTCTGGGGACTTACGGAGGCCTTGATGGAAGCTACCCAGTCCTTCCGAGAGGGAATCCCCAGAGGAGGAGTTGGCAACCACCAAGAGGAGTGTTTGGATGTGTGGGGCTTTGGGAGGAAAGAGCCTCCCTTCTCGGATGTCCTAAGGAGATGGGTGAACCCGAAACTCCAATGCGAACTAAATGCAAGTGAAATGTCAAGGAATAAGAAGCAAGCAAGAAGAAAATAAAAGCATACAATGATTAATGAGATGTTGTAGGAAACAAGTGGACAAGACAATGATATGAAATTAAACTAGGATAGAAGAAAGCACTAATTTAACTAAGCATGCTTTGAAAGATTTGCTAAAGGAGAACTAGACTTAGAAAGAAATAGGCAAGTATGCTTAACAAGGGATGAAAGAAGATGATATCTAAAATACTAAGGTGAAATAAGTTGATTAACAAAGTTGGAAATCAGATCGATATGCTTTTAAAAAGATAAACAGAGAGCAAGTAAACTTGGAAGAAACAAGATGATGCTTCAAGGAAACAAACAAGCATGTAAGCAAGTAAATAGCAATGCAAGGAAATGGAAATGGCTTAAATGAGAACTAAAGTAAAAATAAACATGTTTTCAAGTGGACATTCTTAGGAAAGAAGAGAAGAACTCACTAAAGCAAAGTCGGTCCCACCGTGGTCGCCAAAAGGTGTAAGCACCCGAAACGGGACATCCGCGGATCTCCCCCTTCCGGCCCCTACGCTTGCTTTGGGGACTTGGTGGATGGGATGTTAGTGGGTGTGGTCGCCAGGAGCCAAAGGCTCCAAAATATAGTAGAATGAAAGGAAATGAAATAGAGAGATGAAAGTGACCGTCGTACCTTTGGAAGCGGGGAGATTGTTGGGTTCCGACTTCTCCTCTCTCGGCCGGCCGAAAGAAGAGAGCTTAGTGAGTCCTTCGTCTTCGATCCGGTTGAAGCTCCGCTTCAATCGGATTTACCTAAGAATGTCCATAAGAAAACATAGAAACAAGTGAAAAGATCATTAGTTCTAGTGACAGTGTAGAATCATGCTCAAATTCAAGTGTAAACATAAAAGAGGGAAGGAACTGACCGGATTGGGACTAAATCCCAACCCCTATTTGGAAGGTTTTAAATATATATATGTGATGCAAAATGATCTAAGACATGCTAAATAACTTGATGAACAGTGCTAAGATGAAAAAGGAAGACAAAAATTCGATTAAACGGACGATCGGAATCCAAAAATAACAAAACAAGCTTCTGTCCTTTCTGGTGCCCTGTATATAGGGCGCCAGGAGCAGGTGCCCCCTTTATGGGGCACGTTGACCAAGTCAAAGCGCCCTGTATACGGGGCACTAAGTCTGGCCCGAACAGATTTTCTTCTCCTCTTCGCGGCGCCGCTCCAGAGTGCTGAGAGGCTTCCGGGATGAAGTAGGGGCTTCTCCTTGTAGACAATATGCAAATGAAGCTAATGAAAGGTGGTTTGGATGCTGGATGCAAGAGGAGAGACGGATAGAGGCTCTCAAAGTTGGATAAAAATCATGTTTCTGGGTGACAGAAACAGAAGGTTTTTAGGGTTTTTGGTGGACGATTTTGGATCGATTTGAAGGCTTGTGGGGGATGAGAATGGCTTAGAAACGTGGTGTTGGATGAGCTATAGGGTGGCACGAGGTTGGAACCTCCTCCAAGCTCCAAATGGGGGTCTATTTATAGCCCAAAAGAGGGCACTTTGGCCATTTTCGAAAAATAGTGCCATGTGGCATAGCGCCCTGTATATGGGGCGCCAGCATCATGAGATATGTCAGGTCGACAAGACAAGTCACTATGGGGGGGTCAAATCAGCCGTCAAATCAATTTAATTTGGATCCAGGCGCCCTGTATATAGGGCGCCTGGTGCCCTGTATACAGGGCGCCAGGTGCCCTGTTTATAGGGCGCCTGGTGCCCTATAAACAGGGCGCCTGGTGCCCTATTTATAGGACGCCTGGTGCCCTATAAGTAGGGCGCCAGGTGCCCTTATACACAGGGTATTGTCCTCTTTGAAATGTGCCAAAAACCTTAATTTTTCCGGAAAACTCGGTTCTCTTGAAAGGTTACTCAAATATTCTTCATGAAAACAAGAATTTAAGCACTCCAACTAGGCCAAAATTGCGTGTCTACACTCGCGCCTACCAGTCTGCGGCAGGAAGCTCGATGGTGGAGGACCGGCCGGAGGTCGACGGAATCGAAGACGGCGAGGGAGCCGTGTGAAGAAGAAGCTTCCTTCACCGCCGGAGCCGTGTGAGAAAGAAGACCCCCCCCCCCTGAGCGCTGGACGCCGCCGAGGCCACCGTCGTCCTGCGCACCTGCGCCTGCTAGCTGCCTGCAGGTCGGGGTCGAATGCCAGGGGGCGGAATGACCGAGCTATCCCCCTTTGCGAAGCTTCTCCACCGGGAACCTGTCGCACCCGCGCTCTGTCGCGACGTAGGAGCTCCGCCGGCTGGACCATTTTTGACTTTGGTCAAAATTGGGTGTGCTCGCGGGCCAAGGCGAGGCCGCCCCTCTGATTAACTCAAAAATGTGCGAAATAAGCCCCATCGGTGGTGTACATTTGAGGGATCTTCTGATTTTGACTTGGTCAAAATTGAGCCAAGCATCCCTAACTCCGGCCCATTTAGCTAAATGAATAGAGGATGTTCGTTTGATGTTATTATCCAATTGTGAGGTCAAAATTTTCAATGATAAAAGAAAATGAAAAAAAGAGAAAAAAATGATGATAATGTCCGTTAAAAAGAAAAAAGGGGGAATAGTGTATATCTTCCAGAAAGAATAAGAAAAAAAAGAGAGGATGGGTTCTGTTAGCAAAAAAAAGAGAGAAAGAAGAAAATAAAATCAGTAAAAAAGAAGAAGAAGAGAGAGGATGATAATTACAATACGTAGAGGAGGAGAAAGCCTTGTTAAAAAAAAGAGGAAAAGAAGGAAGAGAAAAGAAGGTAAAGAAAAAAAAGAGGAGATAAAAAAGAGAAGGATGATGTCCGCCGAAGCAAAAAAAGGAAAGAGAAAAAAAGAAGAGAAGGAGGAAGATAAAAAAAGAGAAGAAAAAAAAGGAGAAGAGGGTGGCTTCTGTAAAAAAAAAAGAAGAGGGGAGGATAAAGAGAAGAGGAAAGAAAAAATGTGGAATGAAAAAAGTCAGCAAAGAAGAAGAAATAAAAAAAATACATAGAAGAAAGAGACATTGAGTTATGTCATGAGTTAAAAGAGAATTTTTATTTCATCTTATATCAAATGGGCCACTAACTTGGATCTCATTGGGCCGAACTTGCTGCTTAACATATCCAAGTTTGTTGGAATTTTTTAGAGAGATTAGGATCCATCTAATGAGCCCCAAATGGGCTTAACTAATGTTGATTTATCCATTGGACCCATGCACATACATATGGGCCTTTATTTTGGCCATTTGGGCCTCAAATTTTCAAAAGGGGAAGGCCCAAAATCTGTCCCAAATGGGAGATCCGAAAATCCTCATGAAAAATGATTTGAGGGACATTTTGTGTAATTGGCCACCCGAACCCTCCATAAAGGTGACCAAAGCCCAAAATGCCCCCACCTTTTTCCCTCACACCTACCATAAAGCAAAAAGCATAGTAAAGTATTTCCAAAGTTACCCTCCCCTCTCCTCACACCATCAAAAACAAGGAGAAGTTGGGGCATTTTGTGGACCAAAATGCCCCTCTTTTTTGGCATATAAAAAGCCATGAAATCCTCTTGGAGAGGAGAGAGGCAACATTCCCCAAGGCATTCCCCATACGTAGAGTGCAAGAGCCCCCCCTTTGTCCCATCGTCCAAGAGAGTGCAAGGAGGGAAGAGAGAGGTCCAAGTTCCATTTTTCATGGAATTGGCTAAGTCTCAAGGTATACCATGGGCTCAATCACATCATTTCACACCATGATAGGATGTGAAGCATCAAGCAATCAATGGCCTATTAGGCAAGGAGGAATATCACCCATTTCATCAAGGCCCATTAAGGCTCTCAAAGCCCAATTGGCCATCATCAATGTGGATCAAGATCATGTGACCTTACCTCAAGTAAATCAAGTTCAATTAACTAAGGCCCTAAGGAGAAAAATCACTCATCAAAGCCCATTAAGGCTCTCAAAGCCCAATTGACCATCTTCAAATGGAGTGCAAGACCATGTGCTCCCATTTCAAATGAACCAAGTCCAATCGACTAAGGCCCAATTAGGCCTTGACCAACATGAACAAGAGACCGGTTCAAGGCCCATTAAGGTGGGACTTAGGCCCATTAAGGTCTACAAGGCCCAATTAACCATTTTTAAAGGAAGCTCAATGCCATGTGACTCCATTCCAAGCACATCAAACTCGGTCCACTAAGGCCCAATCCGGTCTTAACCGAGATGAACATGAGATCGACTCAAGGCCCATTAACATGGAAAGTGGGCCCATTAAGTCCATGATGATCAAACTCCAATTGAACCAACATAAACAAAAGTCCAACTCCACTATGAAAGAGAAAACCTCACAACGGTTCAATGAGAAAGCACCCAATGGTTGGTGGAGGAGAGAGAAAACCCCCAACGGTCGGAAAGCTAAAACCCCCAACGGTGGGCGGAAGAAAGAGAAAACCCTCAACGGTTGGAAAAAGAAGACCCCCAAGGGTTGGAAAAAGAAAGCACCCAACGGTTGGTGGAGGAAAGAGAAAACCCGCAACGGATCACCAAGGCCCGTCAACTCGGTTAATCCCCAATCGGGAGACACCGACTGGCGGATGAGAGAGAAAGCCCCAATGGCTCACCCAAAAAATCTCAAATTTCATCAACTCGGCTTGCTCCCAAACGGGCAAGGCCGATGAAAGTTTCAAGACCCATTAATCCGGTTAATCCCCGATCGGGAAAATACCAGGTAATGGATGAAAAAAAACCCAAATTCATCAACTCGGCTCGCTCCCAAACGAGCAATGCTGGCGAACAAATTTCAAGGCCCATTAGTCCGGTTAATCCCCGATCGGGGAATACCGGGTAATGGATGAAAATTTCAAGCCCCATTAATCCGGTTAATCCTCGATCGGGAAATACCGGATGATGGATGAAAATCTCCAATGCCCATCATCCGGCCAATCCCTAAAAGGAAATGCTGGGTCGTGGGTATCATGTCCAAGACCTAGCAAGTCGGTTAATCCCCGATCGGGAAAATACCGCTTGTTGGATGTGGAATCACAAAGCATTGAAAAAGGAGGAGACTATGAGGCTAGATTCAAGGCAGATGCCGCCTTCTAGCCCCGGATCTAGTCCCAAAAAAAAGAGAGGGAAGCATAAAGGAGACATGAAAAAGAAATAATGGGAGAGGGGAGGCAGTGCCAATACTCCTGCTTGTTATTTCATTATTTATATTCAAAAAAAAATAAACACATACTTCTTTTTCCTTGCATTTGTC
This sequence comes from Cryptocoryne crispatula var. balansae, assembly GCA_036172225.1. Classification (NCBI taxonomy): domain Eukaryota; kingdom Viridiplantae; phylum Streptophyta; class Magnoliopsida; order Alismatales; family Araceae; genus Cryptocoryne; species Cryptocoryne crispatula. The sequence continues at coordinate 23,085,999 of CM069919.1, forward strand.
CCGTCTTGAATGTGTTACCATGGCAGTTAATCAGGGGTTACTGAGCCGTCGCTCAGGGTAATTAACATCGAATCCATTCGTGGATTGATGGAGAGAGGTCCAACCATAATTTAAAGAACCCACACCATAACCTCGCTATGTTATTTATGATGACTCTAATAATCATAAAATTATTTTTAATACCGAAAGAGGTAAAGCGAGAATCATGTCATCATCGTTGCTGAGGATTTTCGCGCCAAAAAATGATAAACGAGGGAAAAGGTTGTCGCACCCGCACGATATAATATTTTATTTTTATCCCTCAAATAATTTTCATCAAAGATTAACCACAATTTCCACCGCGAAAGAGAGTTTTTTTTTTTTAAAAAAAAGAGACGGGGCGGTGGTAAAAAAAAAAAGATCACGAGGTTCGTACAGGGTCCTAGGACAATCATAAATGTGTGAGAAAAGAGTAGCCCAAAGATCAAATGGCATAAATTGAGGGAAAGTAAGCATGAGGTATTTAGAAACAAGGCCTCAAAGCTTAAGAAATGGGATCTAAACAAAAAGGCCAAGTCAATGTGGGCTAACATGACATCGAAGATTAAGGCAATAAGAAAATTTATTTTGGGAGAGTCTATTAGGAGAGCTCCACCTTTGAAGGAATCATGGTGGTTGAATGATGAAGCGCAGAGAGTGGTGTAGAGCAAGAGCGAGTGGTTTAGAAAATTATCCAACTGCAACACTAACAATGCCTTTGATAAATATAAGAAAGATAAGATTGGGACAAAAAATACAGTTTGATGAGCTAGGAAGTCAACAAGTAAAAAGTTATGTAACAAATTGGGCACAAGGAAGGTGAGAAGGATATTTTCTGATTGTCCTAGTTCAGGGAGAGGAGATCTTGGGACTTAGGACAAGTACAATGCATTAAGGGCAAGGGTTGGTGGGTGTTGACTTGATATAAGGACATCTAACAATGGTGCAAATGTTACTTTGAAATACTCTTCAATGAACCTATTGTGAAAGTATAGGAGTGTTGGAAGGGGACCGGTCACAAGTGACAGAGTCCTCCTAAAAGTTATCTCTTTGAAAGTGTGTCTCGTGCTAGGAAGAATGGAGACCTCAAAGGCATGTGGTCTCAATAACATCCTGATTGAAGTTTGCAAGTGTTTGGGTAAGAGAGGAGTGGAGTGGATATCGCCTCTCTTTAATAAATTACTTACCACTAGAAGTATGCCAAATGATTGGAGGAAGAGCATCATCATTCCAAAAATTAAGAGAAAAAGGGGATGTTTAAGAATGTGGGAACTATAGAGGTATCAAGCTCGTGTTAAATTTTGAAGTTGTGGGAGAAGGTTATGGAGAGGAGATTTCGAAAGATCTATAAAAACCAATTTGGATTCATGTCTAGTAGATTGACTATGGAGGCCATTTTGTAGCAAGATCATTAGTAGAAAAATATAGACCTAAAAAGAGATAATAATATGGTTGTCCTCGATTTAGAAAAAGACTATGACCAAGTTCTAATAGAGGATCTTTGGTGGGATTTATAAAAGTAGATGGTGCCTAGTGAATTCATTAACTATAAAAATAATTCTATAAAATTTGGTGCAATAGAAGTAATGATTCTTATGGACTCATGTTGACCTTGTCTCAACCAAAATCGAACAACGAAAACTACAAATCGATTAAAACATATTCGAATATACCTGATAGGGATTCATCTAATCCCCTGGAGAAGAAGAATAAGAATGTTTCAAGCTCTTCAAACTGTTAAAATGCCTTGTCTCTAACAGTATCCACACAAACTTCATCCAGAGTAAGTTCTCCCTTTGCACTGGGCATAAGAACTTTTCCCAAATAGAGTTTCATCACCCATGGATGTCTTTCAAAGTAAGGAGGAAGTAGGGAAGACACTAAGGATGTGTTTCTCACCCTTGACTTCATAGGATTTGGTTGGAACCAAAAGTATTTATAAAGAATTTTGATTTTTTCATAAAAACCCAAAATCTTTATAAATTACACCCTTGCCTTTGTACTTATAGATAAGTCCATATGTGTGTGCTCACTAAGTCCAATATTATATTTGGTTGATGCGTAACTATAAAAGAATAATTTTATTAAATTAAATTAAATTTTTTATTTAATAGCAGATTAAATGGTGTACCAATCATTCAGGGTTAAAGCCATGTCCCATGATCCCAAATGACTATGGAAATAATCTTATAAATATTGAGCCTTTTGATCTTCAGTTATTGCATGGATATAAACTGTCATACATTCATTGTCCAGACAGAAAGGAGTACAACATCTACTGTCAACTCCTTTGTAAACAACTATATAGGATCTTGTACACATAATCATATCAATTGGAAAACTCATTTTCAAATTATCCTCTCTACTTTGTCTAGAGATTTAGAGTATTATCTCATAGGACAATCACTCTCGGTTAGTGAAAGTGGATGAACCCTTGTTGTCTACTTAATTGCTTCCATGGGGTTTCCCTGTACCTAATCCATCATTGTACAAGACCATCTATACGTTGATCCATAAGTCAATGGTCAAAGCACAAGTTTCACTAAATAATACATCTTCGGTGACTCAAGTCAAATGTCTAATCGTGCAACCATGATAATAAATAACCATGATTAACAGTTTGGTAAGATAACATTCAAGATTTCTAATTTGGTCTATTTAGTGAACTCATTCAAATAATGAGTATCTATATATGTATCTCAGTGTCTTCACCCTAATGACCAACGAGATCATTTATCCTCATCATGTGAGAAGATATCATATACACTAATCTATCATGATCCTTGATGTCCTATCTCTAGGATCATATGACTAGGAACATTTAGATCACATATCTCTAAATTATTGATCTTATTATCATGATCTCATCATGATTCAATCACCATTTCATGTGATCAAAGACTTTATTATGACATACACATCTAATAAGAGCAAGTAATGAAGATTTGTCTAACTAATTGAATGAAATATTTCTAGAAATGTTGAGTTATATCATATGTGATTGACTTGTAGGGCATATATTTCTATCAATCTACTACTTGTTCTAAAGTTAATCACCCTTCTAGCTGATTCATTAGCATGAAGTGAAGCTCAAACATTCTTTAAGTAACCACTTTAGCTGGTAGATCTACAATGTTATTACCGAAAGATACTTTATTCTTTAATTATATCTCTATGAGCTGCGACCTCTTTGATTTTATGATATTACTGCAAAAGTTTTAGACTTTTGATGAGACATCAGCTCTGCCCCATTATTTTTGTAAAATAATGGTACACTTTCATAGAATGTTGACAATCACATATTTTAAATGAACATCTTCATCTAGATTGTTTCTCAAGTAGAGTGTAGCCACTATGTAAACTCCTTTACATTACTTGTGGAATTTGTAATGTTCTATTGTATAGACCTCTTCCAACACACTACACCATCATTATATTGACTTGCTATCATACTTATGTAACTAGAAACCTATGCTTGTAAAACTACAAAACTTCATGTCTTATCTTCCATATTTTAGAAATACATCCTTAGTGTTTCTTAAATACTTAAGGATACATCTCTTAACTATCCAGTGATTCTCACCTTGATCTTCTTGATGAATGCTCAAAATACTTAAAGCATTAATAACGTCATGTACATAGAATCACATTCATGATAGACCCTATGGCTTAAGCATAAGGGCTCTACTCATATGCTCTCTTTATCTCTAAGGAAGTCTATAATGACATCTTTTTAGAGAGATCAATGCCATCTACATATGTAAGAAAACTATCTTGGAGTTTACCAAGTCAAACACTTTAACTGTGGTGACTATGTATATTAACTAGGTCAAGTTAGGCATACTTTAGATCTATATCTATAGATCATCAATCCCAAATTATGTTTGGAGGATTAATTTGGTAGCTAGGCTCACTAAGAATAACATACTTACTTCATTATTAATAAGTAGCACATCATCCACATAAAATGTCAAGAAAGTAATAGCATTCTAACTTATGTTCTTGAATACACATGGCACCTCTTCGTTCTTAATGAAGTCATAAGATTTAATCTCATTAAACTTTATATACCATCTATGGGAAGTTTTATTTTAATTCATAAATAGACCTTATACACACTCTATTTGGATGTTAATGGGACTTGATTCCCTGAATTTGTATCATATACATTTGTTCTTCAAAATACCTCAACATACAATCACATATCATATCATTATAGTGTTTAATAATCAAAATCTAAATGGATTAATCCATAGCATAGGTAAAAAGGTTGCATCATAGTCAACTCTTTGACTTAAATGATATCCTTTTCTATCATCCTTGCATTGAAGGTATCTACCTTCCAATCCACTCAAATCTATTCTTTAGTGATCCATTTATACCTCTCAAGTGGATCTATCAAATTCTAATCTTGATTAGAATAGATATAGGATATTGTTGTCTCTTCCCATTTTAGAATCAATATCTCATATTGTTTCTTTATAGATCTTATGATCTATATCCTTTTTATCTTATGTCTCATTTCTTCTATCAAAGATATGTCCCACATATCTTTTGAATTGAATGGGCATAACTGAAGACCTATGAATTGCCCGTGTGTAAGAATCAACTAGTACCTTAATAGAAGTGTCATTGGGTTGTCGGATTGGAACATTTTCCGTATACACCTTTCTTCTACTATCTTCTTTTAAGAGGAACTCTTTCTCTAGGATTACAAGAAGTTGACCAACATATACCTTTTCCCATAAGGGTGGTATATTCAAATATCTATAAGCTTTCTTAGGATATTCAACACACCAACACTTCAAAGTCTTATATTTCACCAAGTTAGGGTTATACATCTTCACTAGGGCCGGACATTCTGAAACTTTAACTTTTTTAAGGTTAAGCTTTAACCTATTTCCATATCCTATATAGAATAGTCAACATTGACTTAGAATGTACTAATTTAATTTAAAGTGGTTATATCGAGTACTTAGCCCTAAATAGACAAAGAAGAGATTGCAAAGGGTGTCATTGTTCGTATTATGTCCTACACAATATGGCTTCTCGTTTTAGCTACTCAATTAAGCTAAAATGTGTAAAAAGGTATCCATTAAAAGTAGATTCTATTATTCTTTAAATTATATGTGAATTATGTACTCAAGTATTTCCCTCCTTAATCTTATCAAAGAGTTCTAACACTCTTTCTATTAGTATCTCTACCTCATTCCTAATCTTCAATAACTTCTTAATGGTTTTGTGTATGTACTTCATTAAGTACATATATCCATACTTGGAGATATCATCTTTAAAAATGATGAAATAGAAATATTCTTCTTTAGTCTTAATAAACTAGGGATAACATACACCTAGATGTATGGTTTCTAACAACTCATTAGCCCATTCTCCATGTCTACATTAAGCTAAAAATAGATTGATATATATCAACTTATTTTTCTCTTAAAATAAGTATTAAGACATATCATGAGAGCTCACATATCTAATCTAGTTAAAAAAAATTTATTAAGCTCCCACTAGCATACACTTTGCCATTCAATTTCTTAGAACATCTATCATTTCTATAACTTAGAATAAATCATCATTTATTCAAGCAGAAAATATAGATAATGTTCTTGTAAAAGGATATAATAGTAATCTTAAAGATTAAGACATCTTCAGAAGGCTATTAAAGATATTCAACTCCTATTAGTAATGATACAACTTTCACACCATTTCATATGAAGGTCAATATTGTCGACTCCAGAAACGGGTTCCGGATCGGCACCTCAAGAGAAGGTAAAAGATGGAATAGGAGAAAAAGGGAGTGAATCAGAAAACACTCGGAAAGTGGTAAAGACTCCTCACCTCGGTCCCACACTCACATTGATCCCCGAACTTTCATCTCACGGCGTCGCTCGAGCACCGAAGATGGTTCAGGTCATGTGGGAGGAGAGTGAGGAAGAGATGAACTTAAAACATAAATGAAAGGTGGTCGCCAGGAGCCGCGGGCTCTGCTTTATAGAATAAAAAAACAAGATTGAGTTGATTTGACCGTGTACCTTAGCATGGGAGATTGAGATGTGAGTTCAACCTTCTTCTTCTTCGGCCGGCCGATGAAGAAGAGTCTCCAACCGATGCTAGCTTGATGTATTTGTGCAACTATAAGACAATAATACAAGAAAACAAGTGAATAAGGATTAGAACTGAGTGAAGTGTAGTAACTGTAAAAACAATAACACAAAACGGCAATTGAAAACAAACTCACCGGATTCGGGGTTAGCCCTAACCCCTTTTTTTGGTTTTTTTATGATGTATGAAATGATGTAAAACTAAATAAAAATGATGCTTAAATTTGAACTAAATGATTTGAATGAAGAGTTAGCAAAGAGAATATGAATGGTTAAAGACAACACAACCCAAGCAAAGTGGCAACCGGGTTGGACAGATTCAATGTAAACTGCGCGACTCTGATGCAGAGACCATAACGAGAAGCACCAATGTCAGAATAAAGTGATGTTTGTTTAAAAATAAAGAGGACTTACCGAGTGTGGTTTGATATGAAGACAAGTTTGCTTGAATCTTATGATAAGTAATCTGAATTTACCTGATAATCCAGATCTTGGACAATGAAGTTCTGGAAACTCCCAGCACAATGTCGATGTAGGACATGCTATGGGAACCACAGATATATGAATTGAATAATTCTTGTTGTAAATAAAATAGGACTCACCGGGAAACAATTTCTATGAAGGATGTATGGGCTGAATCCACCATTAAATGTACTGAAATTGACTGAGAAAACAATGACTTAGAAGAGAAGACTTCGGATCTGTCTGTGCAGTGCCGGTGTTGAAGCCGTAACAAACCGTGGGAATGTCATAATTGATATACGTTTGTTGGATATGAAATATATCTTGATGAAACACACTTATTATGAATAAAGTCAGGCCATAAAATGAATATATAGATCTGTAGAAGCCTATGATCAGCAGTGCAGCACATCAGAGCATAGATTGACTTCTTCTTCACTTTGGGATGATCTCCGGGCACCGGGACGAAGAGAGGACGATTTGGGGAGGTTGGGACGAGCCAAGGGTGGCTGGAGGGTGAGGATAGGAGTGCTGGAGGATGGGTATGCCCTTCTTAGGTCATTCATATGAGTCTCCCTTTATAGGGGATGAGAACCAGGTCAAAAAATAGCAAGTTTTGATACATCCGACCATAGGTTGGATTTCCTCCATTTAATGTTGCTGATTTTCATCATGAGGTATCTAGAAACTTACCCAAATGATTGAGAGGGATTGGAAACCGTGGATCACCTTTCCCATACTCAAAATTGGTCTCCACTCAAAGAGGAAACAAATCTAGTCTAAAAATGGCAAGTTTTGATGTATAAGACAACAAGTTGGATTGCCATCATTTGATGATGCTAATTTCAACCATGAAGCTTCCAGATGCTATAAAAAGTGATATGGAGGATTAAAAAGGAATGTAAGATCGTGAATTGGTTAGATATGTGCCCAATGGGCTGGGCTTGCATGCAATTGGGCTTGATTGGTGCTGCGTGCGGACAGAACTGCGTATCTGACTTCTAAAAGGTGCTGCGTACAAATGGTAGATTGGAATTGAATACCATTTGTTGCATTGAAAATAGGACTCAGATAGGAAGATTATTGATGTTGAAGACTTCTTCATTGGATGTCCACATAATCCTGTGAAAAATTTTCAAGTAGAGGATATGCTGGGAAAAGCATAATCTGGCACACCACCAAGAGTCTCTTTTTCGGCAAACACGGATTTGATTAGAAATTAGAAATCATCCTCATATTTCCAATAAGCACCTCAGCTCATCCAAAAGAGTGGTTCATCATGATTTTGATGGTCTAAAAGAGATGTTGCAAATGGAATAATGGTTTAAGCTCTAAATAAGGCCAAATTGGCATGTCTACAAATATCTTCTTCATTAAGCATTTATTTACTTGTCATCATTTACAACTCCTTATAGATATAAGATACATATCCGGTATCACATACCTGGAGATGCATCTATAGTATCTTATAGAAGATATGCACATCTAGTATCTCATAGAAGATATGAAAAATCTATTATCTAATACCATAAGATGTATGCCTAGTATCCAATACTATGCTATACACATATAATATCTAATACTATTAAGTGTATATTTGAGATAAGTAAATATCAATGAGCTAGATGCATAAAGTTTCTTAAGCTCCACCCTTGTATTATGTGCAATACACTTTTCACTTCCACTTCCACCTACTATCATCATGATAAGATAAGAATTATATGTCATATTTGGGCTATATTATCTTGACCACCTTCTTTGATCTTTAACCATGTCCTTCTAGTTCTATCTAATGATCTTACTTCTTTCCAACAGTCTCACCAACAAAAAGTATTAAAGATGTTTGTTCTAACTTGCCTTTAATTAACTCATCACCATAAGCCATGATGAATTCCATATCCTCTATTCGTGTTGCCACTATAACTTATATCTCATAGAGGTTAACATCTAGTATAAGGTAAACAATGCATCTTCTTTATATTATATTATGAGATAAGTTCTCTTCTTCTCTCATATCATTAGATAGTGTAGGAGACACCTACTTCTAAGTAGGTTAGTTATTTAATTAACCAAGAAAATATTTCTCTTGGTTTTAAACCGGTCTAAGAAATGTGAGCTATTATGCTATTTGGCATCTAGTATGCCTTACTAGGTGGTTTATCATCATATCTTATAACAAAGATATAATATTAAGATAACATTGCAAACATTCACTTGAAATTAAATACAATCTTTCATCATAAATTATGCTCCCACTAATTTTTGGTGAATTTGCATAACTGTTATTATGCAATGACAACATATCATGATGGCATCCTAGTGAGGACTAAGACTTTATTAACTTTATGGTGATGACCTTGAGGAAAACACAACAAACCATCTGATTCTTAATATGTAGGTAACTTTTCATAATTGCAAGTGATGAAACTCTTAGTTATTCAGCCACTAGAGTTATAACTTATGTAAAACACAACAAGCCATATACTGTTGTTAGGTCAAATCTGATTGTTATGTTATGAGAATAGATTCTTAACATAGACCTTGTGAGAAGCACAACAAAAGCATGCCAACTGTCCACCCCAAAAGCTCAGCAAATGCCTTAGCTATGATGACCAATCCCTTGTTGACTAGGTCTTATGAGAAACACAACAAACCTATCAAATCTAAGATTAAGTCATCAAGACCATAACAATGTAAGGCTATGTGAGTCATTCTTAATATCTCACGTTTATTAACCTAATTAAAATAGGAAGGGGTTTTATTTTAGTCTCATCAATAATATGTGCTATGTATAATATATATACCTTTGGAATGTAGCACACACCCACATATCATATGTGCAAGAAATTAAATGGATGATCATGGACTTAACCCTAAACATGCAACATTGGAGCCAGAGTGGTGTGCAACTAAAAGAGCAAGCATCTGATGCCAATGTAGTTGTATCTCCACTTACAGAAGAATGCTTCTCTAAGTGGGTCCCAATCTCTCCTCCTTGGCGAACCAACTTCTTGTCATACAAGCGGCTTAAGGGTACGCAGACCTGCAAATATAAATAGGGGGAGTACATTAATAGAGGGTGGTAGAATGTACAATTAGAATTAAAAAGAGAGGGAAGGAGACATGCAAGCCCCAATTAAACACTTTCACATAATTAACAACTATTACATGATAATTAAATCTAAGTCCATGATCTCTATATATCATATATTCACACCATCAAACATCACATGTATATAGTGCGAATACATGATATTAATATGTTATAACATTTATATCATAAAAATATAGTTTATAATTTTGAAATTCTAACTCAATGCATATCATTTTTTCATGAAATAAATAACATGAAAGCAACATATAAATAATTTATAAGAATTATACAAACTCATCTAAACTATTTAAAACATTCATGCATTCCCAACACTGTGCAAAGTCTAAATTAATGTCCTAATTTATATTCTGTAAAATACCATTTTACATAATTAATTAAGAAACTAATTAATCAAGTTAATCCTTTAAAACAATTTTAAAATGTAACTATGAATGAATCTATATCAATAGGGCTTAGTGTCATTTAACATGCCATTAAACATTATAAAACCTATCAAATAATATTTTAAAATTATTTAAAAATTTTAAACAACTTGATGGAATTTTGTTTTGATTTTTTATGATTTTATAATTTTTAAGCCATTTAATATTGTGATGGGCACATTGTGTCGTGCGCGCCGACATATAGCACTACCGACACATGGTTCTACATATGCAGTCACCTGCACCTACTATGCTACCTCCATGTTTGCTTGTGGCTTTACCTACCTAAATCTACCACAGGTGGATTCGAATCTGGGTCTGACTTAGATCCAGATACTCTTCTTCCTCACACGATAAAGGTGCTGTGGGAGGGTGTTTGAAGCCCCATCCTTCGGGGTCTATATCTCCTTATACAAAGTTTAGAAAAGTCACCAAAAATATGCACCATAATACTCATTGAATGAGGATTCTAAATCATTCAGCCTTATCTCTTGAAAAAAATCTCAATCTACGAAAAATTTAGGAAGGACAGGGGTAGCACTATCAGAATAGGATCAGGATACTAATTAGGCTACCGCCGCCAACAAAATTCCAAATCTTCTTTCTCTGCCACCGTTTGAAGCACAAAATCATAAGAAAATGTCATGTAATCATATTAACCATCGTCTAAGGCATTCATAGGACTTCAATCTCTTCTATGAACAGAGATTTCACAAAATCCCCAAATTTGGGTGATTGTATGGGCATGACAAATCACCAAATTTTGGGGCTACTTTCGGACTCAATAGAGGTCCAAAATTCAAATGGTTTGTGGAGATCAAAAGCCCTATGTCACGAGATTCTACCAGCACTAACTAATTTCCAATCTGCATCACATACGAATTATGGTGGCCCTAATAAAACATACGCTTGCACAGATTTGGGAAATATAAAATACATAAAATTACATTGATTAGATGTTGGTTTTGAAAGAGACATGAACCGAGCTCTTTAACACTATAATGAATCATCCATTATATTTTGGAGTAGTGGAAGTGACAATTCCTAAGGTTTCATGTTGATCTTGTCTCAATCAAAATCGAATAACAAAAGCTAAAAATCGAACAAAGTAGGTTCCAATATACCTAATAAGAATCTATCTAATCCTGAGGAAGAACTTTTAATGCACATCAAACTATTCAAATATTTGGTCTCTAGAGATATCGACATGAACTTCATCTATAGTAGGTTCTTCCTTCTCATCGGGCTCGAGAACTCTTCCCGAATAGAGCTCCATCATCGACATATGTCTTCTAGAGAAAGAAGGACATAGGGAGGAGGTTGAGGACGTGGTTCTCAACCTTAGATTGATAAGGTTTAGTTAGAACCAATAGTATTTATAAAGAACTTTAAATTTTTATAAAATCTCAAAATCTACATAAATTATACTCTTGCCCTTGTACTTAAAGATAAGTCCTTATGTGTGTGACTCACTATGCCCAATAGCCTATTTGGTTGAGGCATAATTAAAATAGAATAGTTTTTTAATTAAATCAAAAATGTTATCGAATAATAGATTAAACGACCTACCGATCATGAAGAGTGCAAGTCACATTTCATGATTCCAAATAGCTATGGGGATAATCTTATCTTCATTGAGTCTTTCCATCATTAGTTATCATATGATATAAACCCTCGCCCATTCAATGTCCTGTTTAGAAAGAAGTACAGTATCAACTATCATCTCCTTTTTATACCAACTCTATAAGATCTGCTACTTAGAATCGGATTAATTGGAAAACTCCTTTTTCAATTATTCTTTCTACCTTGGACAGGGATTTAGAGTACTATCCTATAGGACATTTACTATCACTTACCGAGAGTGGAGATCCTATGTTTTTTGCTCAATTGCCTCCATTGGGTTTCCCTTGTACCTTATCCATCAATATACAAGACCATATATACGTTGATCCATAAATCATTGATCAAAGCATAAGTTTTACCCAACAAGGTATCTTTGGTGACTCAGGTCAAAAATCTAATCGTGTAACTGTGATGATAGATAACCCTGATTGATAGTTTAATAAGATACCATTTATGATTTTTAATTCAATTTTTTCAATTAACTCTTTTGACTAATGAGTACCTATATGTGTATCTCAGTGTCTCCACACTAACGACCAATGATATCACATACACTAGTATATCTAGATTCTTGATGTTCCGTCTCATAGATCCTATGACTAGAAACATTTAAGTCACATGCCTCTAGATAATTGATCTTATTATCTTAATCTCATCATAATTCAATCAGCATTGCATATGATCATTGACTTCATTATGATGTACACAATTAATAAAAGCTATTAATGAAGATTTATTTAGTTAATTGAATGAGATATTTTTAGAAATGTTGAATCAGATTATATATGCTTGGTTTGGAAGGCATACATTTCTATCATTAGCATCATCAGGGACATGTACAAGGGTGTGACTGCCTTGTTTTCTCCCCGGTGGGGAGTTAGGAGCCTTCCCAATGTCAATTGGGCTAAAACAAGGATCTGCTCTAAGCCTATTTCTTTTTATCCTAGACATGGATGAAATAACTAAGGATATACAAGAGAATGTACCTTGGTGTATGATGTTTCTAGATGATATTACTCAAATTGATGAGACTTAAAAAGGTATTAATGAAAACTTGAATGATGGAGAACCGTGTTAAAAGTTAAGGGGTTCAAAAGAAACTAGATGATGATGGAGTTTATGCACTTTAGATTTAATGAAACCCTGGGAGTTGAAGAGGTTGAAGCAATCTTCGACAAAAAGGTCCTCGCACTAGGTACACAAGTTAAATATTTAGATTCAATCTTACATATAGTTGGGGAATGTAATGAAGATGTCAACCATAGAATTAAAGTAGGATGGTTGAAATGGAGGCAAGTAAAAGGAATTCTATGCTACCATAAAATCTTTCTAAATATGAAAGGAAAATTCTATCACACGGCTATAAGACCCATCATACTTTATAGTAGTGAGCGTTAGGCAACTAAGAAAAAGCATATTGTCAAATCAAGTGTAGCTGAAATGTGGATGCTATGGTGGATGTGTGGCCACACATGGGTAGATAGAATTCACAATAGGCACATTAGAGATAAAGTAAAAGTTGCAAGAATCTAGGATATTGTTTACAAAGGAAAACATCACTGGTTTGTACATATCAGGCGGTTCCCTCTTGAGGTGCCTATTAGACAAGTCAAGACTATGATGTTTCCAATGTAGAAGAGAGGGAGAGGTAAGCCCAAGTTAACATGAAATAGGCATATCAAATATGACTTGGAGGAATAAGTCATACAGGTGGAGTTAACAAAAGACTGTGGAGAATGGAAAAGACTAATCCCTTTAGCCAACTCCATTAGAACTAAAGTTTTGAATTTGAGTTTGAGTTTATGATTAAAATGAACAATCTCATTGGCCACTAATGTGGAGACGCTGAGATATGTATATAGTTCTCATTCATAGAATGATTTCAACAAATTGACTAAACTAGAAATGTTGAATGGTATCCTACCTAATTATCGATTAGGGTTTTTTATCACTATGGTTGCATAGTTGGATCTTGGACCTGAGTGGGAAAAGATGTCTTATTTGGCATATCTTATGCTATGGCTATTGGCTTATAATAAATCATCCAACTCGATGGTTCAATATAGTTAATGGATCACATAAAAGAAAACCTAGTAGAAAAAATTTAGAGTACAACAAGGGATTTTTCACCCTTGATAAGTGAGGAAAATGTCCATGGGATAGTACCCTAAATCCCTTGGCAAGGTAAAAAAAATTGGAAAAGGATTTTTACAATTGATCCAATTCCATGTATAGGATCTTAAAGTATTAGTATACTATGGTTTGATAGTCAATGCCATACCACTATTCCATCGAAGCATTGAATGGATGAGGATTTATATCTATGCGGTCACTAATGATGAAAATGCTCAATGGAGATGTGGTCATCTCCAAAGTTGTTTAGCACCATTGAATGTGACTTGTACCCTTCATTATTTGAAAGCCATTAAAACTATTAGCAGATAATGAATTCAATTTAAAATATTTGTTCAACCAACTAGACCTAAATAAAATACATTATTGGGCTTAGTGGATCATATACATATGAACTAATTCGTGATTAGGGGTGCATGGGCATAATATATAAAAATAATGTGTTTTTATGATAAAATCCAACTTCTATAAATACTAGGGAAAGCCGAACCCTATAAGCCAAGGGTTTCAATTTTGTCTCTAGCTCTCTTCAGCAAGGTTTCCAACCTAGGAGGTAGCCACAAGGAGAAGGAGCTCCATTTGGAATGAGTCAGAAGGTCCAACATACAAGAGAACCAGTCTTAAGAGGATGTTCGTATGGTTACCGCTAAAGGTTGTATGCCGTGTGGCTTAGAGATCATTTCTTGTTCTATGCCCATTCTTCACTTGTCATGAGAGATTGATTAAATCCCACAAAGGTATATTCAATTTTTTTCAAATCTAGTTATCGGTAACATTATTTAGTTCTAACTAAGGCAACAACAATGAAATCCAAAGAATTGTCACCTCCACTGCATATCAATTGATTCCATATTGTGCCATTAGTGCCAAGTTGATATCTTGGTCAAAATAGGCATCAATTCAATGTCATTTCAGAAGGTTGTGTTCTCGAAATTGTTTGAAGTTGCATTTTATCTAAGCAACTACAATGCATATCTTATGCCCTTCTGAGTTTAATTGTTCCAAGATGAATTTCATGACATAAAGCTTTCTGACACCACCATATGCTTGTATTTTGGATTACAAAAGCTTCCAGTACGACATAGGAAAGATGAAGTTTTAATGTCTTTTATGTCGTCAGGCCAAAATAATGAATTTGATAAATATTCCATGCACATTGATGTTTGAAGCATTTTGAAAGCTCTAGAAAAAAAGAAATGTGATTTCACATAGTTTTCCTAACTTTTTCAACATCAAAGGTGAAGGAGGCCACAAGTTTGTAGGCTTGTCAACTAGGCGGGCTTGGTCCATCAGCCCATCAAAAAGCCCATCATGACCCAGGCTTAGGCCATCAAAAATTATCCATTGAGCCAACAGAATAGGTACATACCTGTTATCATTTCATAGGGCATTGGCAGGCCTGGTTACGTTGGCTTGTTGAGCCCGCTGGTGAACCCTTTATGGCTTTACCCTATCTCCTGAGTCTTGATTCTCCCATCACAATCTAGATCTGGGCGACACCAATGGCAACAAGAGAGGTGGCACAGGTGAAGAGTCTCACCCTCTATCGTCTCATCTCGACAACTCGGCAAAACAGACAACCTTCAACCTCGGCTTCATCTTGTCTCTCCCTCTCTTGCTATGGGCTTGGGGAAGCCTTAGCAATTTGTCAACATCCTCAAGAAGCCACCTAGTAGGGTAAGGAAAGAGGTAGAAGTTCTCTCACCCTCCAGCTTCTTATTTTACAAGGTTCTGCCCCTTTGTGGTCGCTTGTTTCAAAATTATGTCACATGAGCTCTCATTTATACTATTTTTTTCGAGATATCTAGAGTCTTGTCTTTTTGGTGTTCGCATGCAATGATATTTATATACATATGTCCTTTGAACTATTATAGCTCACTGGTTTGCCAAAATGATTACCTTCTATTTGTCCATGCTTCAAAATTGACGTAGACTTTGTGATCAATGATCAGAATTTTAAGTTCAGTTTTTTGTACCAACTTATTGTCAAACAATGTAACTAATTCTTTATTTGGAACTCCTATTTGGAACTCCTATGCAATGTACTCGGTATTGATATATGAATGCCAAATTTTGCATTGAACTTTTAGTGCATAAGATTAATCCTATCTCCTCCCTTTAACTAAAATTTTGTCCATTACATTGTGTATGAATAAATCTTCAGAGTTGATCCCCAAGAAATAAAAATATTAATTTGAAAAGTTAATGGCATACATTTTTAAGGCTTTAAAATGTAAAATCTGCAAATTATCAATTAGAGAATTTAAGTCTTTGTCTTATTTTAGCCTTGTGTCTCCTAGACCTTGTCATTCAGCCAACCTAACAGCTATATCAGAATATTTACTAGTTTTTATATTTTTTATAAAAATGAATATATTTCTACAACATGCAAAGTAAACACAAAAGCACAACAAGGAAACCTGTTCAATCCATTGTAATGACAGGGACAACAAGGAAGAAATTAATATATATACATATATTTAACAAATGCCAAAAATATGCTAGGTTTAAATATGTTTTTGTTATCATATCTCATAAATGATAAAAGTAGATTACACATATATCTCATAATCAGTTAATTCTCACATTATATTTATTAATTTTTTTATATATCTTATAGAAGTAAGTGAGAGCTTGAATGTTGAATCTAACATAAATTTGTCAAATAAACTTAAGACACAGTCCTTCACATCATGTCATTGTAAATGAATTTCAAAATTTTGGTTACATTTTAATGAGAAACTTATAGAAGATGGGATAAAAAAGTGATACTTAACTATTGCAATATATTTTTTATTATAATTTGTATTAAACAAGACATCTATGACCTTTTTGAATTCCTCGGAACCTAAAAGATTCATTTTGTACGCCCAATTTCTCTCTTAGAGGTGTCATCCATTTTGTGAGTCTTCTTTGTAACTCATCTTGATCTTAAACTCTCCTAGTTTCATTTTTTTCACCTGAGTTGGAGCTTTAATAGGCTAAAGAAAATTATTCTTGTTTGACCAGAGTTTTTGTCACCAAGATCAGATTCTAGTTCAGTCAATCTTGCTACTTGGCGGTTACTTGCATTTCTCTTCTTTGATAAGCTTGTTCATCTTGAAGAGAAGTCTTATAAACTATAAATGTCTATGGATTTGTTTCTTTGTGTCTATTTTAGTATTAAAAGAAGTTTTCTTGTTGTAGCGGGTGTCATTTATGTTTTCCTTAACATTATGGCATGTAAACAACTTTTTCAACTTGTTTGCATGGTTCAGAGTTATTGACATTTGGTAATCCTTTCTAAGGCAAAAGAAAAGGCATTTTCAGTCAGTGGGAAGGTTATCACCAACTCAAGCCGACCATGCATGCTACAGTTCAAGATCCCCTCCAATCAATACATGAAAACTTTGGTCAAAACAACACTTTTGTTAACTGGGTATTCATTCCAAGACCCAAATCCTTGGTGTGAAAATGCAAGGTTTCACTGAGGGTGGTGACTCAACTGAATGTGTAAGGATTACTCTTGAACAAAGAGCATAATACAGGCCACATGCTGGTATCCCTGAAATTTATGCCGGATATTTACGACTTGAATTGGAGCTTCCTTTATTTAAGGAGCTTATATGGAATTTGAGGAGGGCGCTATTTGTCTGGATCGGCATAGGGTTTTCAAATTGTGAACTGTTGGTCCTTCTTTTTTAGATCAACAAAGAAACACCACTCCATCAAAGCCTACTATCTAAAATTGGGCGGTAAAACCTCTAATTAAGTAATGTAGGGGCAGATAATCATTTGGAAGCCATTTCCAATGCAGTACTATCTAAGGAGGCATCTTCTTCAAGGTCCCTTTGTTAACATCAGCACGATAGACACTAAATATATATTATGCATCTTGTTTAATTTTTTTGGTAAGAAAACTAATATATAAATAAAATAAAACCTCACCGTTGAACCGGTGAGTCCAAAACCAATTGGTCTAAAACATTATTTGGAAGCATCAAAAGGGATGTTGACCAGGGGGCATCCCCCCCGATATGTAGAGCCCATTTCACCAATCAATGGGCACCTTCGTTCTGCTACCTAGGGCAAAAGATGATGGAAGCCCCCAAGGAGCGCAGGCACTCACAGCTTCTTCGAACAAGGTTACTGACTCTCCAAATGTTCTTCTCCTCATCATAGATGGTGTTCACCATGACCTGTGCATCACTCTCGATGATAGAAGGGCAGATCTCTAGGTGCTCCCAAGTACACACTTTAGTAATCACCTCAGCTTCCAAAATCTATGAATTAGTGTACAAGGAGATGTGCCTCATCTAAAGCCATAGTAAGAATCCAAATAGGGTTCTTATTCTTGTTTCTGAAATATGTTTCATAATGGTTCTTCCAAATCTACCACATAATAGAAATGCCAAGCACCCTTAAATAATTTTTAAACTACTTCGGACAATTTATCCAATCTAGAAAGGTGTTTTGAAGAACGTGGAAGCCCCTCTCACTCCAATGTTCATTAAAACCTATAGGTAAACCAAACTAGACGGCACGACCTTGAGGGCATCCAAATATGATGTGCTCAAAATTTTCAGTATGAGTAAGACAGATATTACAAGTAGCCGTCACTGCTAGACACCTTCTGGCAATTTCTTCATTAGTTGGAATAGTCCGAGCTAGGCCTTTCCATAGAAACATGACGATTTTTTGTGAAAATATTTTGCTCATTTTTTGATGCCACAATTTTTTCCATAAAGTTTGATCAGAGGATGCCGGGGAAAATTTTTCCTTCTATAAAAATCTATATGCAGATTTAACATTCAAAATGCCATTCTGAGTGAAATTCCAAACAAGCTTGTCTTGTTGTTCATCTTCATAAATAGGGGTTTTTTAAATTCTATCAACAGAAATAACTTCAAAAAGTCTTTATAGAGTGTCTCTAATCCAATTACCCCCTTCAATAGCTCACTAACAAAGGTGGGTAAATGGTCTATACCAAGTTTTTGAATAGGTGGACCTTTTCTATCCATGATCCAGAGGTGGTCACAGATGTTAATGGAGATCTCATTCCTAATCTTCTAAATACTTTCCCGAAGTAGGTCCTTTCTATCTTTTAAAATGTTTTCCCATACATCAAAGTTATTGTACTTTGCTTTGCATCCGAAAAATTACAATTTCTCCATTATTTACCTCTTAAGATTCTGACCCACATTTTATTTGTATCCTGATGAAAACTCCATGCTAGCTTTAATAGGAGGGTAGCATTCATAGTCATGAGGCCTCTGATACCCAACCCCCTTTCAATTTTGGCATTTTTATATCCTCCCATCTTCGGAAATGAATCTTCTTCTTTTCTTCAACATGCGCTGACCAAAAGACATTTTGACAACTTTCAATTTTTTCATGACCCCCTCCAGAATCCTTTTCAGAGACATAATATGGACAGGTAATTGGCTCAATGTAGACTTAATTAAAGTGGTGCAACCAGACGTGGTTAAGAACTTCATCTTCCACCTTGCTAATATGCTTTGAAATCTGTCAACAAGCCAGTCATAGTGATTTAATTTATCATCAGAGATGCCCAGAGGAATTCCCAAGTATTTCTCAAAAGGAGAAGCTTTAACAAACCCCGAAATGGCACAAATTTGCTTTTGGAGCACCTCAAATACGTTTTTACTGAATGTGATACCTGATTTTGATATATTGATAGCTTGTCCAAACATATTTTGATATGTAGTAAGGATATTCAACATGTTTTTGACGTCCTTCATATTTGCAATACCACAAATGGCTATATCATCTTCATACATAAAATGTGTGATTTTCAGCCCTTCTCTGTTTAAGCTGATGCCATTAAAACCTCCTTGCTCAAAGGATTCCTTAAATAAAGCCATGATGGCTTCAGAACACATAATATAAATATATAGGGACAAAGGGCATCTTTGTCTTATGCCTCTTATAGGCTTGATACTTTTGGATCTCTACCCATTCAGATTTAAAACATAATGCCCTATTTGGTAACACTATTAGGTACCTCTATCACTATGAATTTTAAAACTGATATTGATAGGAATCATTAAGAGGTGTTTTGTTAATTGTATCAATTTTAAAATTTATAGTGTAAACAAAGTATATTATGTAATACAAGTGACAATTTGTATTACTTTTAATATTGATACTCAAACATTTGAAAATATTAATATTAATATTAATATAGTACCAAAAATGAAACTCTAACCAAACAGGGCATAAGAGACTGATTTAATACATATCATATTGAGGCTAATCATTTTTAGGGGAAAACCATAAATTGAGAGCATGTAATTAACAAAATTCTACTGAATTTTATCATAAGTCTTGTTAATATCCAATTTAACCATGAACTAACCCTCTTTGCCTTATTGAAACTTGAAGGAGGTAATAATTTCATAAATCAAATTAATATTTTTCAAACCCACCCTTCCCGGCACAAAAGCCACCTGGTTTTC
The DNA here is from genome assembly GCA_036172225.1 of Cryptocoryne crispatula var. balansae. Classification (NCBI taxonomy): domain Eukaryota; kingdom Viridiplantae; phylum Streptophyta; class Magnoliopsida; order Alismatales; family Araceae; genus Cryptocoryne; species Cryptocoryne crispatula. Next base: position 23,106,340 of record CM069919.1, read on the forward strand.
AAAAATTATATAAGACATGATATATGTTTTACTCTCCTAGCTAAACGTTTTGTGAAAATTTTGAGCAGGATATTACACAAACTTATAGGCCTGAAGTGTTTAGGAGCACCTGGACTTTCCCTTTTTAGGATGAGAGAAATAATAGTGTGATTCAGACCCTAAGGAATTCTGTGAGAGGATAAAATGGAATTTATGAAGGAGCCAATATCCTCTTGAAAATCATCCCACATGTTTTGAAGGAAGCTAGGAGGGATGCCATCAGGTCCAAGAGATTTGTCAGGTTTCATAGAAAACAAAGCATCCTTAATCTCTAACATGGTAGGGGTACATATGAGAGAAACTTTCTGATCATCTGGCACTCTTGTAATGTGTGAAGATAAGTCCACTCGATGGAGACTGTTGCTTTGTTCACCAAAGAGATTGGAGAAGTAAATAGTGAAAACCTGGTGAATATCTTCCCAACTACATGATCAAATTCCATCTTCCTTGTAAACCGCTAGGATCTTATTCCATCTCCTTCTATTTCGCACTTTTATATGGGAAAACTTTGTGCAATTATCCTCTATGTTGTGCCAAAAGACTTTGCCCTTTTCTCCAATAATCATTTTCTATTTTTTCCAACATTCTGAGCTTCTCCCTAATATTGAATTCTTAGACCAATTATTGTTGACCCATGGGAATATCTTGCAAACCTTGTAATTTACTTCTAATTTCAGTCAACTAATGTTTAAGATCTCCGAAGACATCCTTTTTCTAGCAAATTAACTTTTTTCTGAACACCTCCATCTTTCCTTTATAATTTGTACACAAATATGGTCCCGTCTGCCAAGCTTTTTTTACAAAGCCCTTGAAAGCCCAATGCTTACCTCTTCTATACTTATTTTATGGGTTAGTAATTAACAAATACGGACTATGATCACTATAGTATGCAGAAAGAGAGCATAACTTAGCATTTTGGAACATTTGAATCCAATTCATATTTTCCCAACACCTATCCAGCTTTTCCCATATGTGTAAATTGAAACTCCTTCTGTTTGTCCAAGTAAAAGCCGGACCCTCCAGTTTAACATCAACCATAGCATTTTCCTAAATGAACTTTCTAAAATAGAACAAATGGGAATGTTTTGGAGTAGATCCTCCCAACTTTTTATAATTGAACCAAATACAATTCCAGTCGACTATTATACATATCGGTCCATCTTGGCTTTTTAAGAAAGCTGTCATTTGATTCCACAGTGAAATTCTGTCCTTATGCCTAGTAGGAGCATATTTAGTTATCAATATAATTCTTACCCAGAGTCTTTTTCAGTAACCCTGCTAAACCTTGAGAAGGGACAATATCATAATTTGTGATATTCCTTTTCTTGAAAAACTTTGTAGATGTTTCCCAATTACTTTTTGTTTCGGCTAAAAAAACTTTATCAGGTTTTACGGAATGGGTAATACTATGTATGAACTAGACTGTCGGGAGCCCATTCACCTCCCGACAGTTCCAAGATAGAAGTTTCATTTATCCCCCTACAGCTGATTTGGGCTAGTTGCCAATGCCCTTGGATTCTCTTGTATAACTAGTGCTGAGGTAGATGAAGAAGCAAGACCTTTCTCTATCACTAACTCTTGTAGGCACAGTTTCCTTCTGGTCTTCTTTCTGACTTTGTGAATTGAGATCGGTCTTTTGATAGCTAAGGAACTATGCACTATGCTGACCTCTTTTTTGCTTGAGTTGTTTCTAGGTACTTGGCGATATATCAGTTCCATTTCCCAAGAGTAATTTCTACTGTATAATTCCTGTTTTGTAATTGAAATAATGTTTCCCGATAGGGTACTTTGATAGCTCCAAAGGTTTGGATGTTCTTTCAGAAAGGAATGAGGAGCATTTATAATCCCATTAGACAGATTATTTGAAAAAGGCTCACTGAGTACTTGTGATGATGTTTTCTATTTAGAAGTATTTTGATTAGGTACCACCTAGAATTTATTGTGCTCACTGTCTGACACCCCTTGTTGTACCATTGTCATTAGGGAGTTCTCGTTAAACTCAATAGAGGTTGAATTTTGTATCAATGCGTGCTTTGACTTCTACTGTATTGACATCAAGGTGTTATGTGACAGGAGAAGGGGGATATGTTGGGTACTTCATGCTGGTGATCCATCCACTACTAACTAGTGCCCACTCTTTACCACTCTGTACTTGTCCGTCCTACAACCCCCACAAGCTGACCTACCATCAACAATAATCCATTTTCCATAATTAAAAGTGAGCTTGGATTGTAGCTCCTCTTGAAATTGGATTGTCAAAGTAGGCTTAATTAAGGGCTTCAGCTATTCTAACTTTCCACAATTTTCATGTTCATGACTGATTAAACCATAGAAATAACAAAATCTTGTAATTCTTTCAAATGCTAACTCAAGAACTTCTTTCTTACCATCTAGCATTTTTACTAAAATCTCCGTAGGTAACGGATCATTTATATTCAAGGATATTTTGACTCTAGCAATAGACTCCATGAATCTGCAGACTCCTACTTCAGAAGTATTGGATTTCCTACTTGTGCTGCCATCTGCATAACTATGTCTCTATGTAACATTTCTTGAGGTAGATCGAAAATTCTCATCTAGGGATCAACCAAATTTAAAGAGTATGCTAAGGGGGGTGGTATTCGGCCTACCATTTTCAACTAGCACAATGCATTATTATAGAACCATGGTATTCTTCTACATATCTTACGAACCTTCTTCTTTCCCTTGTAGGATAACCATGAAGGCTCCATTTGAAAAATCAAGCGTGGACCAAGGTCCCGCTGGATTCCACATCCTCCCAATCCACTCTTTGAGACCTGCTTGGCAAATTTTCTCCTTGGGTAGAATTGATACTATGACTGTCCTTTACCATTTTAGGTGATCTATTGAAGACGGAACTTGGATCTCAACCGGCCTTACTTTCCTGGTAGGTTTCAGCAAATCTTGGAATTTATTTACAATATCTTCTTGCTCTGAAATATCTATTCATGCTTCGTGTACTGACATAGATATTCCTTGTTCGTTTTCCATGCAGCCCAGAGACTCCCAAAATGAAGATAGATGGGGGAGGAATAAGAAGAGGTGAAAATGAGTGCTTACCTAAGGGTCCATTTGAATCTCAGTAAAAGTAAATTCATTGAAAATCTCTTACGCTGCATATCATTTTCAGAGAAATTGAAATCCGGACGGTCACATTTGGTTGCTCTGAAAATATTTTCCTATGCGATCATTTATCTTATTTAATTACTTGTAAATTATGTTACTTAAATATTTTATTATAATATTTTTAGTTACATAGTTTCTAAAAATATGATTTTAGTCAATAAAATATGTTCCTGATATCTATCAACTTATATCTTAAACAATATAATAATTAAATATAAAATAAGTATTCACTAAAATATTTACTTTATTTGATAGCATATAAAAATAAATCATGTTAAAAAGGATTACATGTGATGATATAATATATTAAATATGATCTATTATTTTATTTATATGAAAAATATAATTTGAAGTACTTATGTCAATCTCCAAATATAAATGTCAATATTTTTTATTTAATAAATTTATTTTTTATTAAATTTTAAATAAAATATGTTAATGTAACTTACCGTTATTAAAATTGACAATATTTATTCAAAAATAATATATTTTATTTAACAGAATAATATTTTCAAGTCAATTTTATCAACTATTACGGAAAATGGTTTCCGTCAAAAAATTTGGGACGTCAAAAAATTCAAGGAGATTGTTTTCCCTTGACCAGCCTTTTACATTCAAACAAATAATCGGATGGATCACTATTTCCCGAAAATCTAACCCGGCAACCAATTTTACGTTCAAACAAATGTACCCTTATTAGTTCCAGCAAACTCTGAAGATACGAATCTGCAGACAGGTAAATGCTGAACTCAAAGGCTGTAGTCGTTGGCTTCCCTTGAACAGGTCCTTTACCTTAGCTCAACTACCCACAGGGTGGATGCTACTTGGAAATCACCTACCCTTTCATCAGCTTCAGATTAACTTTCGGAGCCTAGGGACCACTGTCTTCATCCAATATACAAAGCTTCCCTAGGAAGCTTGATAAAGGTAGAAGAGAAGATCCTTCGATGATAAAAGTCTTCGCAAGATACTGCCGAGCCACACCTCGAGTTTTCCTCAGCTCCTAACAGAAACCGAGACCCCCCCCCCCAACCAGAGGTGCATCTTATTTGTTGACCAAGATACTTACCATCAAAAGAACAAAAAAAAACTCCAAAGGTGAGTTTTTTCTTGGGTTCTCAGGAGGGTAGAATTTTTTCTTGCACTGTTGAGACCTTGAGAGGGTGTTCCGATTTGGTTTATTTTGCCTCTCGCGCTGCCTAAGATTTGTTCGAGAGGGTGATCATTTCAATCCATTAGCGATCATGCTATGGATTATAATACATACTTTTCAGAAATTTAAGATTATCTGGAATTTTCAGGTCTGCCATCTTTCCAGAATTCTCAGATTTATGGCTCTTTTAGTTTTAGGTGATTGATTTCTTTAAGATTCTCATGTTCCTGATTTTCAAGTTTTCTCAGTTTTCATTATATTTTAAAACTCTGCAAGACTTTCATATTGGTTAACATAAATTCTCTGATTTTGAATTTTAGGGAGTTATCATATTCAGATTTTGTAATAAATTTTTCATATTTCTAAAAATTTTCAGAATTTTATGATCGAAATTCTAAGTAATTTTCAGTGTTACTGCACTTTAGGAATTTTGTTCTTTTCAAGATTTTCATATTTAGATAATTTTTTGATTTCTCAGATGAGACGATCCTCAAATTCATGGACTCAGGGGCTGTTTGATTACGCTGAACAAGGCTCTATTGTCTGATTCGGTCAGACTTCTAAGAATTCAGCTTGTTTGATAATGCATCTGATCCAATGTCTGACTGTATCACTTATGTCTGAAAAAGCTCTGACCAATTAAGATATGGGATTTAGTTTTTTCTGGATCGAAGGTTGTAGGGCGGGATATTTCTTCATATGCTACATGACAGACATCATAGCATAATGGGGCTGGTCAAATAGAATGTTTTTATTTTAACTTTTATTTAAATATTATACTCCACTAATATTTTTCTCAAACTCATTTTTTATATTTGGAAAATATTTGATCAATAAATAACTTTAATTTAAAGATTATAAAGTTGTTCAACAAATTAAGTTTTTATCATAAATACTTTTAAAATAATTTTATAAAAATGTTATTTGATGATTGTGTAAACAAATATTTTATCAACGTTCTTGTCAAACAAAAGAAATCACTTGTATCTTAATCAACCTAAATATTTTTTTACCATTAATTAGGATGTTAGAGATGAAACTAAAATTTTATATTTTTATATTTTTTATCAAACAAAAACTATCACTAATATCTTAATCAAATTCATCACTTTTTTACCACCAAATAAGAGGTTAGAGGTGAAATTAAATATTTTTTACCACTTATTTAAAAATTAAATCTGAAATTCAGAGTTAAATTTTCAAATTAAATTAAATCAAACTTTCACCTTATCCTTTTATTTAGAATAAGTTTAAAATTTTTAAATTATTTAAGTAAGATATATGTATGTTAAAAGGGGAAATAAAAATCTAAACACATTATATCAAATTTTATTAGTAATACAAGCTTTATTACCTAACTCATTAATAAAAATAAGTATCCTTAAATTAGTTTGAGAAAAAATATTTATATATATTTTAAATTTATGTATTTCTCATAATGTTTTGTGTAAATATTATATATATTAAATTTGTATATATTTAGCTCTTGTCTAGATAGTACTCATTCTATTAAGTTTTTACTATAATATAATTTTTATAATAAAAATTATTAAAATATTTTTTGACTCGTTGTATAATAAATTTTAAATGTTTCGTTCAAAATTTAAAAAATTTATATTTTCTATGGACACGTGCACATGTGATCCAAAAGTTTAGTGTGGAATTAGTTTAATTAGATGTTGATTTAGATGTTTTATCAAACATACTTATCACTTATATCTTAAATAATGTTCAGTACTTTTTTACCACTTGTTAAGCTATTAGAGGTGAAATTAAGAGGTTAGATTTTCAGATTAAGTCTAATCAAACACCACCTCAATGTTTTTTTTGATTTTGGTTTTTCAGATTCTCTATTTTACATAATTACAAAATTCTCAGATTTTGGATCCTAAAATCTCCGATGTTCGGATCCATCGAAATGTTCAGATTTTTATCGGTTTTAAATTTCAACCTGGGATTTTTTTTTTGAGATTTTATGGTTTTATTGCATTTCTCTTACGTATTTTATGTCAAGATTTTGTACATTGGCTCAAATAATCTAATGAGCTGATGGGTTGTGACCGGTTTTGAAGAATTAAAGCCCATTTATCCAACTCAAGTTCGTTGAAACTTTCTACATGTATTTGGGTCTATGTTTTTTTGTATCTGGGCTGAAATTACCTGAGCCGGATCAACCCAAACTTGGCCCATTGATACTCTTTTCTTTCTTTTCTTTTCTTTTTTTTTTTTTTGACGATGGCCCAGCGGCCAACCTCCAGGCGCAGCACAGCGCCGGCGAGGTGCAGCGCTCGATGCCCACTTGGATACCACCTCCCCCCCATGGGGAGGTGGTCCCGGTGGTAACACGCCGGGATCGAACCCCCGCGACCCCCCCCCCCCCCCGCGGGGGTGGGGTCGTGCCAACCGCGCCACGCGCGGCCGACCCATTGATACTCTTTTCAGGTTTGGACTTTCTCCGGTGCGGCGGTGCTCCACTGTAGCGGTGTTTTGCCGCCTTGTCTGGCGAGTGTGGCTTTGGATAAGAGTCCCACCACGTGGGCCTTCCAATGTCGTTGAAGCCTTGAAGGTGGCAGTGGCCCTGACGGTGAAGTTACCTACATAGTTATTGAGTGTGGAAGAGGGTTTTTTTTAAAGTAGCATCGTTTTTTTTCTATAAAAACTAGCACCTTAAATTTTAATTGTACAAAATTAACACAGTTCGACCAAAATCATAGTTAAAAGATACAACTTTACACTAAAATGTTCAAGTTGGAAAGTCGGTCTTTTGATATCCGACTTGAATTAGACATGTTTTTAACTTTAACTTTGACATCATGATCTGAATCAGAGTTTTTGAGTCCGACTCTAAAATAAAAATGTAAAAATTAGATATTTTAAATTCAATTTTAATACAAAAGTTGTAGTACAATATTTTGACTTTATTTTTTACTTTAAAAGTCGATGTCTAACACATCGACTTTATTATCTTACAATTTTAATTAAATTTTTTATTAAAAATTTAATAAATTTTTAAATAAAAAATATTAAAGTCAGACTTAAAATATCTGACTTGACAAAGTCCGACTTTGACAAAAGGGTGCTACTTGTGCAAAAATAAAAGATGGGATATTATTCTTCAAAATAAAAAATAAGGGTGCTAGTTTAAAAAGAAATGAAGAAGCTCCCCACTGGGTCCATCGGACTCGATTGCCGCCCCTCAGAGGATCCGAAGGGTTAATATCCACTTTGACTGGATACTTCCCACGGTTTGACCAGGCCCAGGGTCAGGTCAAGACGGGCCAGTTTATCATGTATGTTAGGCCTGAGCCGTATGCAGTCATTCAGTGGGATATGGTCCCGCTGGATAAATTTCAAAGAAAATAGTGTACTAATCTAGGATCTGATTTGATAGGACAGGATCCGCAGTTACCGGGATGTAGATTACGTATTCATTTTTCTTTTATCATCTTGATTTTTGAAATATTTAATAATCGATGAAAAATCCAAAAATTGGCAGAAAATCCAAAAAGTTTATACAAATTATCAAAACTTATTTATCAGATTTTTAAGTTTTTAATGATTTGTTAGATAAAGATTAGCCCTATTGTCACTCAATAATTCTTGGTTTAGTTTTAAATTTTTTAAAGTGTTAAATAGTGAAATAAATTCGGTAAAAAATGATTTTGTAGAATGGTGATTGCCATACTAATTTTACGCTTCATATAATTTTATGATTGTATGAATATTCCAAATTGTTTAATTTTTCTTATTTGTTACATATTAATTGTTAATATGTCTTTTCATGTTATTTACATCATAAAAAAAGTTCATAACAAGCATAAAATTGAAATTTTTAAAAAATAATAATTTTTTATTTTATAATATGTGTGATAATCATATGATTATCAGTTAATCACGTAATTTATATGTGATATTTGATGGTGTCAATGAATGGTGATCATGGACCTAGCGTAAGTATCATGTGATGATAATTAAATTTATAGGAATGTGTCTTATTAGGACCTATGTGCCTCATCTTTTCTATATTCAATTTTGATTGTAATTCTATCCCCCTCTATGTTATATACTACTTTTGGTTAAAACTAAGATTTCTTATCAATATATGTAGGCTTGTGGGTTTGAATACCCTTAAATCACTTGTAATGACAAAAAGGCAGTTTATGGTGGATGATAGAGCAAGACCACATGGAGAAGCACATTTTGGAAAGCTGAGACACATCTGCAATGACATGTGATGCTGGCTCTTTTTTATGAACATTGTTCTAGCTCTAGTGTTGCAAAACTAGAGTTAAAATCAATCATCATTCATTGTATTTCTTGCATATGCAATTTGTGGTTGCGTTATTCTATATACCTTATACATATGATGTTATTCCACATATATGTATTTATATGTAGCACATATAATGATCACACTAAAATAAAATCTCTTCTTATTGATTTAGGTTGATAAATGTGAGATATTAAAAATGACTTATGTAGTCTTCTGCTATTATAATTTTGATGAGCCAATCCTAAACTAGATGGGTTTGTTGTGTTCCCATAAGACATATTTAACAAAGGATTGGTCATCATGGCCATGGTTTTTGTCGAACTCTGGGGTGGATCATTGGCATAGCCTTGTTGTGTTTCCCACATAGTTCACGTTAAAAATCTATTCCTAAAAAGTTCAAGCAAATTTGGCCTAACTAGAGTATATGATTTGTTGAGTTTCTGACAATGTCATAATTCTAGAAACTGAATATGACTAAGAGTTACATGAGTGACAACTAGAAAAAGTTACCTACCTGTTAAGTATGGGGTGATTTGCTTTGATCCCACAAGGTCATAATGATAAGCTTCATGGGGTCTTAATCCCTAATTGGATATCATTGTGATATCATATCTTTGCATATTGAAAGTTATGCAAATTCGTTAAAAATTAGTTAGAGAATAATTTAGGATAAAAGATTGCATCTTAATTTAAAAATAATTATATGCAACGTTATTATATTGCAATTATATCTCTTTGGATTGGCCTAACCGGCCATATGTTGGGTTATAACTTTTTTTGGGTTTTTTATGGTCATTTAGGCAAATCCAAACCGATAACCAATTTGGATTGACATAACTAGCCACGGTTTGTGTTCTACCTTTTTTTTTAGTTTTTATGGTCATCTATGCCAAACCAAACAAGTTAGATTTGAGTTCTAAATCTTTTATGATGGGTTTGGATTATCTCAATTGGTCATGGTTTATATCGTAACTCTTTTTATGGTTTTTTGACCATTTTGGCCAATCCAAACTATTAACTAGTCTGGATTGGCCTAAATAATCGTGTTTTGGGATCTAACCATTTTTTGGTTTGTCTAGTTGTTTAAGACAATTCAAATTAGTAACTAATTTGAATTGGCCTAACCAGTCATGGTTTGGGTTCTAACTCTTTTTTTTTTAGTTTATTACCTTTTACGCCAATCCAATCCAGTTACCAATTTGAATTGGCCTAATTGGCTATGGTTTAAGTTTATTAACTCCTTTTTTATGGCTATTTAGGCCCAATCTAAACTAGTAATTGGTTTGAATCAACCTAACTGACCATGATTTGGGCTCTAGCTCATTTTTTGAATTTTTATGACTATTTAGGCCATCCGGTTTGGATTGGCCTAAGTGGTCATGGTCTAGGTTATAACTCTTTTTTTTAGTTTTATGGCCATTTAGGCCAATACAAATCAACCCAATTTGGATTGACCTAACTAGCCATATTTTGGGTTCTAACCATTTTTTGTGTCCCCCCTCCAATATGTGAGTTGATAGTTCTTTTAAATTTAAAAACTGTTTTATGAATAATATCAATAAAATATCTCAATTTAAAATCAATTGTTTTCATTCGATCAAAACTATACATTAGGATACATCACATATGTATAATGTTTTTAGTTTTGCCTCAAAAACTCTTTAAATATATGGTTGTATGTAAAAGGTACGTAAGCATTGTTAATATGCTTAGGTTAAAATAAATATTGAATTTAATTGTATTTCTCTTATAAATCATCATATTTACTTACATACTCTCAAACGATATACACTACAACATACATTTGCCAACTACTTCAAAATATTATAAATATAACTTTAACAAATAGAACATGTCAAGTTTATCAACAAACAACATTTATCTTTTTTAACATTTACATATTATTTTTTGAACTAAAGAGGTTTAGGACTGACTAGGGTTGGGCTTATTTCATTTATTCTCACAATTAAACAAAAAGACAAAACCGGTCTATTCCATCTATTCTCATACTTAAACAGCAAGGAAATAGGGTTTATATACCTAATGCCCTATTTGGTTAGAGTTTCATTTTTGATACTATATTAATATTGATATTAATATTTTCAAATGTTAGAGTATCAATATCAAAAGTAATACAAGTTGACACTTGTATTATGTAATATGCTTTGTTTGCACTACAAATTTTAAAATTGATACAATTAATCAAACACCTCTTAATAGTTCCTATCAATATCAATTTTAAAATTGATAGTGATAGAGGTACTTAATACTGTTACCAAACAGGGCATAAAGGATAGGATCCAAGTGTGAGAAAGATGGTGACGGCAACAATGGTGCTAGTGGTGGACCTCTCAAAAGAGATAGGAAGAGATGTCGGTGGAGCTTTAGCAGGAAGGAGAGAGGAAGGCGATCAACAACAACGACAACAATGATCAGTGGTGATGTTGCCGGTGGCAACTGACGACGATGATGGCAAAGACTAGTGATGAGGGTGTTGAAAATGACAAGCAACAATAAGAACATTGGCAGTAGCTCACGAGAGGGGGGGGGAGGAAAAGGGGGGAGTGAGTTAAATCCGAAAGAACATTGACAACAACTTGTCAACTATCATCAATGGTATCTTTAAAGATGGTGATGATGGCTATATCATCATAAATCACACTCGACTACTGAACATTCAACTTGGGGTCATTAGCGACTGTATAAAGCATCATTAGTAAAATACATAGCAACAATTTTATAAAGCCATCGCTAGAGACTTTCTGAAGTTGGCTTTTCAAGTTTTCTTATGGTTTCACAATAGCTAAGACCATTGTTATTAACTCTTTTAGCCATTGCCGGTACTTGTGGAGTTGCGACGGCCTTCATTGAGCCATCACTAGTACATGTACAGTGGTGACGGCTTCCCTCCAACCATCGCCAATTGTCTTTATTAGGGATGGCTTTGACAATTTGTCAGTAACCTATCCCTAATAATGGCAATTCTTGTAGTTAAAGACATAAATGCACTAATGTATATGTTAACTTCTCATAAAATGTGGAAGACAAATCTTATTATTCATTAGTGTGGGAACCCAAAGATATCTCCAAAGGTGCTTATTAAGGATTGAGTTCAATAAAAATGATATAAGTTAGAATATTATTTTAACTAACTACTAATCAATATTTTCTATATCATGATTGCATTATGATACATTTGAAGTAGGTTGCCAAAGATTTCTTATTTCATCTGCCAACTATTGACTTATGGTTGACCAAGATGATTGTCAAATGCAGTTTATGGATCAAGAACAAGAGAACCTAGAGAAGGCATTTATTTGAAATCAATAAGAAGTGTTTTCAAAAAAAAAAAGGTAACCAATAAGAGATTGTGCACTAGCTCGTAGTGAGAGAATATGACTGAGAGAGAGAGACTTAAAATATTTGATTAAGCATAAATCCAACTGCATAAAACATTCCATATATTTGAGATATACCATCTCGACTCAGAAACTTCCTCAATCGATTCTTAACTAATGTCGAACATGATGTCACATTTTTACAACTGACCATCAAGCCCTCCGTTGTACACAAATGCCATGTTTAAAAGGAATACGTAGGACCGGACCGTTCCATCTCTCTCTCTCTCTCTCTCTCTCTCTCTCTCTCTCTCTCTCTCTCTCTCTCTCTCTCTCTCTCTCTCTCGTTGTAGTTTAGGTTAGGGCTTGAGCAAAGAGTGTTTAAATTAGTTTAATTTGTTCATTTCCACTTTAATTAGTTTAATTAAAATAATTAATTTTTTACGTAACGCCATGACATCCTCTCCAAATTTGATTATCTCCATATCACTCGCAGTGAAAACATGATCCACTATATTGTTATGCATTTATATAAGAAAATTTAAAACTATTTATTTGTTTTCAAATAAGTATTCAAAACTTTACAAAACCTATAAAAGTTATCAACGCATCATGTGTACATGTTAGGCAAATGACGTAAAACAAAATAAATTATAAAAAAGCTTATCTTTTACACTAAATATAATTTTTCAACAAATAAGTTATATGTTCTTTATTTTAAATTAGAATAATTTTTGGGTGCATAATAGTGTGTGGACAAAGTTGGCATATTTTTTTTTCAATTAAATTATTAGTTTCAAGTTTATTTGAACTCATCATATCAAAAAATACATTTTAGAGACACAGTATATTAAAATGTCCACATTTTTGTTAAAATAATATTTTATTTTATTGTATAAATTTTGTAAGATATATTTTAATTTTAATTTTTAGTTCAATCATAGTTGTCAGGTCATGAAACTGCTACAAAAAAAATGGTGTCCGATTAAATTCTTGGGATGTTTAACCGGTGTTTGGTTGAACGATGAGTTGAGTTTTTTTTTTGTACAATTTTATGTTTTCGTAATAAAACATGTTAAAAAAATATTTGACAATTATTACACTTTTATATTTTAAAGAGATTTTTTCTTAGATAAAAGAAGTCTCTCTTTTTTATCTTGTGGTCCCTATCTTGTTTGGTCATATATGATATTCACTCTTTTTTCTTGTCATATCTCTTCAAACATGATAACTTTACGTTATTGGTTAATTTTTATTTTATTTTAACATAATTTATTATTATGAAAATGTATAAAAATTATTGCGCCACCAAACAACCTATTAAATCCTAGTTTTAGAAAACGTTGTACAGAGTTTCTTGACGGATACAGCTCAATATAAAATAGAAGATGATTTTGTTGAAGATTGTCACAGAGGCCCTTTTTACAAGCAAAAGCAAATGGGATGCTTAAATACTAGTTTCAGAATATGTTGTACACAGTATCTTGACGGAATACAGTCAAATATTAAATAGAATATGATTTTGTTGAAAGTTGTCGCAGGGCACATTTGACAAGCAAATATCAGAAATAGCACATTATGCCATCACCCGCTCTACCATTCTTATTTTATTTTTGTTAGGTCCCGTAACTGAGGTTTAATAAAAATATGAAAATGAAGTTGCGTGCGCGCGGCGATTTGGGGATAAGCCTCATAAGTAATTTTATAAAGTATTTACTTCTAATTTCTTTTGTTTATGTTTTGTGATAAAGTTATACGTTTAAAAAAATCAGGACAATTTAGAAAACATAAAACTACTACTTTTGGTGACAAATGATGGCAAAAATTGCAAATTAAGAAATGACGGAGACAGTAAAAGGAAAAAGAAAATGTTTCCCTTTTGTCCAAGAAAATATGAATAATAATTTTATTTTAATTTATGATTGTCAAAGATCACTTTTAACATGTTATGTTGTAAGTTTATGTTATTTGGAAAAAAATTTATTTGATCACGCAATAAAATGCCATGTTAGTCATGTAGGGGTAGTTTGGCCGACTGATCCGTTGGCATGTTTCATTGTTCTCGTGAGTGGAGGGTTGCGAGAGTTTAATCTTTCCTTTGGGAAGGGTCCAAGTGAGGATCGAGCAGGGGACTCGATCCCTCGTCGCGTGCGGAGCAGCATACCCACTTGGCCACTGGGCCATGGTGAAAAAAAAAGACATGCAAAGATAGTTTGTTACTCTGATATTTTAGAGATAAACTTGATTAATCATCTCCAAAACTTTGAAGATAAACCAAATCTATCCCCAAATGTAACTTGTATCAAACAACTTCTTGTAAATCTACAGAAGAACAACGTGTCAATCGGAAGTCGGACACGTGGCATAAATGAGGTCACATTTCTTGGGGATCAATTGGACAAGGCGGCACTAGGTCACCGTGCCAGATGGCAAGATCCGGACATAAAGTCTCACTACCCCTGCACCAATTTAAGGTACAGCAAGGAGGCCGGTACCGTCATTCCGAGAGCAGCCCACCAGCGCACAGTAGGCGGATAGTGATCGACAAGCATGGCAAGAGTCTTTTCTCCGATGTCCGTGGTGGTGCTGGCGCTGGCAGCGGCTGTGATACTGCTGCTGAGTGGCGGGGCAAGGGGCCGTGCGATGCTGGAATCAGGTGGCATGGCGGTGTCGAAGAGAAATGTCTGCAGATTCCCGGGACCCTGCCCACCTCCCTCACTCACCGTCACTCCGATTCCTGCCAACCCCTGGTCGAGGGGCTGCAACGCTCACGATCGCTGCCGCGACGACGGCGGCGGCCAGGGCGGCGGCCAGGGCGGCGGCCACGGCCGCCAGCTCGCCCGTGACGACGCTGCCAAGGTTGGAGCTGGAGCACCGTGAAGAAAAAAGTCTATGGCGCTTGCTTACTCTTAATGAACAAAGCCATGATAAGGCCGGGGGCGTGTAATCGGCCAGCTGTTGTGCGAGATCTACTTATTATCACATATCATTACATAATCTCTCTCTCTCTCTCTGTCTCTCGTGTGGTACATACAAGGTGATGCTGATGCTCCGGATCAGCTGTTCCAGATTTCGCTGCTGGAGGTACAAGATTGTTTAATACAAGATTACTTTAGTAAACACTATAGAGTAGAAACGAAAAGAAACGGAGGACAAATATTATGAAGACAGATAAAGTTTAAAATACGCCAGGATCTTTGGAACACGATTGGGTCACCACCATGGAAGCATTATTCACGTATCTGACCGATAAGTTAAGTTTGAACTGAAAGATGAAATTACCTCATGGCAACAAGATGATGTGCGGACAACGATTGGAACAGAGATTGGATTTTTCAAACATCAAGGAGAAGTATATTTTCAGAACCGGATAAAGCCCTTCAACCAAGATGTCATGATATGGTGTCCGCATTTGCAAAAGATAGAACTGGTAGCGAAGAAACATAAAATGGGACTAATATCCCGGGCCAGCAGATATGGGACTAGCCTCGTTGACGCTTCATAGCGCAACGCCCTCTTCTTTGAAGCCGGCTCCCCTTAGGTGACTACTTGAGGAGAGCTCATCTCACAAGGGGACTGAGGGAATAGCGATGGGACATTGATTTGAGAGACATCAAATCGCTGTCTCTTCAACTCCTTTGTGAGAGGGGCTGAGAGGCTCCCCTCAGGTACTCCTCTTCTTTACTTCCATATCGGACACATGAAGATACAACGATGGGACAAAGTCTAGAAAGGAGACTTAATGGCTTCGGGATGTGAAGAGATACTTAATAACTTATTTGGATAGAATTAGAATGTTAAAAGTAATATTATATTAATATTAATATTGATATAAGATATACACTTGTATTATACTAGTCACCTGTATGAGTAAGATATTGTTTAGCAATTAGATATAAATTTATAAGATAATCTAGATATTTTGCAGATTATCCTTTTCTAACATGAATTTTATTTTGCACTGATCATGTGGCTATCCCCTACCCAAACTCTCTTATACAACCCTTTGTCGAGTGGTACATCTATTTTGAGTTTCAACGTAAGATAAAGATGTAGTTAATGTTTGAGTAGCAATAAATATCATTGCTAGCTCATACTATTAGATTATCAAATATCAAAACTCCTTGATAAATTAATATTGTTCTCTTAGAAATTTTGTAAGCAATGTGAATTAGATCTCATATTTAACTATTAAAGATTTAGAATTGGAAATTAAATTTGATTAGATTTAAATCTTAGTTAGTTTCACATAAAAATTTACGGTTTTGGAGATTTCAACTTTGGATTTGAAGGTGATTCGGTATATTTAAGATTTCATAAAATATTTGAGATTTTCTGTCGTGTTCCCTCCACTTAATAGTGCAACCTTAGATCGCTCGATTTCACTCAGTATTTGCATGTGGCTGATTCTCAATTGATGGAATTTGGAGTAGACTAAGGACAAAAAGGGGGCATGATTTTCTACACTGATTATTATGAAGTGTGGTATAGTGAGTTACTTCTTAAAGATTAATTTTAAAATTTTAAAGTCTAATCTTCTAGAGTCAATCAATCAATTAAAAAAGAATTAGCTAAATCCTATATTTGTCCCTATGTAAAAATAAAAAAATGTATAAAATGTCAAAATTAAACGGTAAAAATTAGTAGAATAACAACAACGATAAAAAATATGAATTTGCAAATAATAGATGGACAAAAAATCAGTGACTAAAAGAATTTAACAACACAAGCAAAATGTGTAGCTAACCTAATTATTTGGACACATAATAGATAGTCAACAAACAAGAAGAAATTAATTTTACCTTAGGAGCATATGAGAATTTTTTTTCATATTTTATGAGAGCACTAACACAAACTACCTTTATTTATTTGATGTTATAGATTTCGATTATATGAACTTGGTTCATATTTTGTTATTGACTAACTTGTCTAGAAATTGTGTTGTAACTAGGTGTAATGGCCTTGAACTACCTGGATCATATTACTTCCACCATAGTATTTTTTTTTTTCATTTTGTTGTTAGGTTTCTGGTTGTTAAATCCCAAAGTAGGATTAAATTTTTTATTTCCCTAAACAGATAGTCTACCACATCACTAAGAAAATAAAATAAAGCACATGCAAATAAAATGGTGAAAGTTCCCTGTATCACAGAAAGCCAAATTTATCTATAAGGAATACAGTAATCTACAAAAAGCAAAATTTTAGCTCTATATGATGCAGCAAGCAGAATAGCAATGATTTTTCAGCATAAAATATTAGAACTCAAAATCTACAAAAATATAGTATTTAGAAAAAAAATATGAAATAAAAAACTCAAAAATAAAAATTCGTAAAATTTATAAATTCTAAAGAAAACTTTATAAATATTGAAATTTAGGAAATCTTGAGATATAACAACTACAAAAAGTTTTCATAAATCTATGCAAAAATTCTATAATTTCAAAAAAATTGGACATCTAAGAGGTCACATATCCAATACTTCTATAAAATTAGAAATCTTAATACTTATAATCCAAGTACTTACTTGGACCTACTCCATCCATCAACTTCTATAACATGGTGGTGGTAAAAAATTAGAGCTATTTGACTTAAGTATACCATGATTCATTGAAAGGAACAAGAACATGATTATAATTACTTATTCATGTGTATATTTGAGAAGTAAAAATAACATTTATAATCTAACTTATTTTTTAAATATGTCTATCATACGTATATATATCATAGGGTGGTCATATCTTATGCTACCTAGGGACTTTCTTTTAGTAAATTCTTGGAGCTTAGTTTTTCAAATCATGCGACAACAAACCACACGACTAGATGAGGCCATTCATTACAACATGATTGTCTTCACTTTTTTGGGCATGCTATATCTTGGTGATATCAGCCTGATTTTATTTTATTTTTGGTTTTTAAGATTATTGTTCATGTTCCCGAAATTATCACTCTTTATATTCATAGATTTGGAAGCATAGTTGCATTCTTCCGTTATTCTCCTGTTGATATTTTGTCTATTCAGTTACCACCATTTGTTTTGTAATTCGCTTGCCCGTCTCAGCAAGAATGGTTGGATGGGAGTTAGAATAGATACATTCAGTCATTCTGCTTCTTTGTCTCCTTCAATTTAACATGTTAAAATTGTTTCTATAGCTATGAATTAAGCCAACTATCTGTGTCATCTTTAATTCTTTACCATGAGCTTGTCTATAATGGCATGGTGCTTTATTTCACAAGTACCAGTCAGGTGGAACTTCTTTATAGAGAGGTGCTTGACGTGCTTCACGACATTGAGCAAAAGATCATTGGTTATGTTCATGAACTATCAAAAGCAAGTCTTTGTGGCATCATTATGGAACTTAAGGGTTTGCTGATCATATTTCTCTAAGGGGAAGACATAGACATGAGTTTGATGTTTGTTACGAAAAAAATGTAATGCAAAATTGTCTTTATAAGGTAGAAAAGTTAATGATATATATCATCTCTTTAAGTATTTTCATAGTGCAGTCAACTTTGTTAAGTGTTCCTTCTTTTCAATGAAGTACATGTAACTCAAATATTACTATAAGTTTAAAAGTAGACCGTCACTTTTTCAAAATATTTGCTAAAAGGGATAAATTCAACACAGGTATGTGACAAAACAACTAAATGTACAATAGTTGTCCATCTTTTGTATAGACCAAATACAAGAATGACCATGCTCAATGCATGCAGTTAGATTGGTTCAAAAAAATTGAAATCCAATCTTACTATTAATCGCAAGTGCAATTAAAGTTGACTGACCAAGGGAAGACATTGTTCTGCATCTCAGTTGTTATCTAATAATATTTTTCCTACTATTTGAAAATATGCAAGGATGCTCCGAATCAATTTCATGTGCTAAATGAAGGTGGTATTCCTTTTTACCTATTACAAGGAAGTAAATGTATGATATAAGATAGAAAAAGTATATTTTATAAGCTAAATAGGTAGATATTTTATTTGAAACCATTAACCATATTCAAGGATGATGCAACAAAAACAAGCAATAACAAACACATTGAAAGAGATGAAGAAGCATATTTTCTTCCTTCAAACGGATACATTCCTTAAAAAATTTGAAAGCATAGGGATTCAAAATCTAAGAACTCTGAAAATTTGGAAATCTAAAAACATTGGAAATTTGAATTTCGAAAAGATTGAAAATATGAAAACTGATTAAACACCTGAAAAATCCAAAAATCCCCGAGGTTTGAAATTCTTAAACCATAAAAAGTAACATCCAAAAGATACAAATCTAAAATCTTGACAGACTAAAAATTATGAAAGAAAGAACTTTAATCTAACCCAACCTTTTATGTTGATTTTATTGTATTTTATATAGAAAGAAACACCACAAACACATTCCATAATGGGGTGTTTGGTTGCATGATAAATTGGGTTTTTGTTACATTTTTATATTTTTGTGATAACACTTCTTACAAGAGGTGTTTGGCAACCATTAAAATTTTATGTTCTTAAAGAGTTTTCCTTCTTGAACAAAAAATAGAAGGTGCCACCTTTTTTTATCTTGTGGTCCCCCACCTTGTTTAGTCATATATGGTATCCACTATTTTTTTGTTATCATATATTTCCAACATGATAATTATATTTTATTGATTAGCTTACACTTTATTTTATTACAACTTTTTATCATGAAAGTGTACAAAAAAGTATCATACAACCAAACACCATGTGAGATATAAGAGCAAAGATAGGATGTGAATGAATACACGCCAAACAAATCAAGCCTTTTTCATTTATTTTAAATTTTATAAGAGCATAAAGTAGTTAATAACTTTTAAAAATAAATCTACACAAATATAAAATCAAGTCCAAACATTTATGAATACATATAATTAAGATACTTTTAAATTTTCATGTCGCCCATGAATATATTAGTAAATATTTTGTAATTTATCATTACTCTATCCTAAAACTACTCGACTGTTGTTGATTTCACATTTATAAAAAATATCCCAATGTCATATTATATTGTTGAATCTTGTTTGACAACAATAAATACCAAGCAATAAATAGATTTATCAATAAGATTATCATTTTTAGATGCTTTCAATGTTTACTTTTATTTAATTTTCTAGTAAATATAAATTTAGATATTTTAATTTTATATCATACTTTAATAGTGATATAGCATTTAAATTTACACAAAATACAATTATAATACTAATCGATAAAATAATAGAAAGCAATGTAGTTTTATTTTAAAAATAGATAATATCAACTATTAAAGATGAGGCATGACAATTGTTATATAACAAACTTTTTAAAAAGGGTGATTAACATTGCATTTCTTACACACACAAAATGAGACTGTATAAAGAAAAACAATGATGTCAGTTGTTACATTTAGAGTTCATGATTTTTTAATATGTCACGAGGGTAGTGGATTTTGATCATGTAAATTCCTATTATTATGAAAAGGTTAAGTTATAAATTAAAACTTCATCCTAATTTTAATTTTTTTATCAAAATCAAAATAATTTGATTTATGAAAATATATTTTACATTAATCTATATAAAAATAAATTACTAAATAACATATTACTATTAAATCTAATATAGTATCTTTAATATTTACTTTATTTTGTATTCTCCATATAACAAAATTTTAACCATTTAAATATTTATTTATCACAAACCTAAGATACTATCAGCAGACCACGAGTCCACAATAAATGTATTACTATTACATCTAATCTAGTATGTTTAATGATACTATCAACAGATCACTGAGTTCACGGTAAATGGGTTACTATTACAACTAATAAAGTATATTTAATATTTACTTTTTTATATCCTTATATAAAAAAATTTAACTATTTATATATTTATTTATCACAAACCTAAGATATTATGAACGGACCATGAGTCCATGGTAAATATGGATAATGAAAGACTATTTACCTGAGGTATGGCGGTAAATCAAATCTGTGAGCTAAGGATGTATCTAGACAACAAGTGAGACTACAAATTTTGTCGACAAAACAAGGACTCATATTTCTAATAGATAATAATAGATTAAATGTTGTGTTTACACTACAAAATTTAAAATTGGCATTATTAATCAATATTTCTAGGTTAATTTTAAAATTAATACGGATAGAAATAGTGTTATCAAACATGGTCTAAGGCCAAAGTTGGTGTTTAGGTGATTATTATCATTTAAAAATTAAATTTTATATTATTTTTATTATTTATTAATAACTTAAATAATCACCTAAACAATTCAATAGAGCCAATAATTCTTTTTGGTTAGGTTCAAAAATTTTGTGGTCTAAATCAAACTGAACAGACCATGAACACCTTGCAATAAGATGTTAATAGGGTTTTTGGTTCCTTTTAAGATTCAAAAGTATAGTAAAAGATGGGCTAAAACATGTGTGGGGCGATGTCCCCAACTTTAGGATTGGATGCTTATCATGTTATGTCACCCCCATTCTCAAATAAGGAACTATGGACTATGGACTCCTCTTGTCCTAATCTTCATATCCTTGTCCTCCACCTTGATGCACGTAATTATTATTAACAAATTTATGTATGTAAATAATATGTACATATCTTTATATATGTAATATTCTGGGTTTTTGTAGTATTATTTAGGTTATTATCGCGGGTTTAAATTATTTCCGTGGTGTGTTTAAATTATTTTTAAGATGTTTATATAGATACATAAGTGTTTTATTTATTTATATTGTGTATTATTAATTTTGTAGATCACTTTATTTTATTTATATTAAGTGTTAATTATTTATTTAATCTCTTTTTAATTTTATTTTATCTCTCCTAATTAATCTCTCTCGTATCCTAGTTACTTCATCCGTCGTTACCTCTTTTCCGTTTCTTCTCTTCGCACCGTTTCCTTCTTTTTTTCTCTCCCTCCCTCCGAATGCTCCTTTCCCCAGGCGCCATCACCGCTCTCTCTCTCTCTCTCTCTCCCCCAGGCCGTCGCCCATGGCCGCCGTCCCACCCTAACACCGCCCACCTTCTCCTGGTTGCCCCTCACCATCGTCGCCCGCCGTGTCGCCCTCGACGCTCTCTCTCTTTCTCTATCTCTCTCTCTCTCTCTCCATTGCTGCCCGCCTCGCGGCCTTCCTCTCTCTCTCTCTCCTCGCTCCGCTTCCCCCTCCCCAGTCGGATGTCGTCGCCTTGCCGAAGCCATCGCAGCCCCGCCATGCATCCTCCGATGTCCGCCCTCGTCAGCGCCCGCCGCCACGCCTCTTCGTGCGAGCGCGCCCGCACGGCCCCGTTGACCAGCCCCGCGTGCCGCTGTCCAGGTGAACCGTCGCCCAGCACTGCCAGTTGCCTCAGCCCGTCTCGCGTCTCCCTGCGTGGTGCCGCCCCTGCGCAGTGCGCCCGTGGCCAACAGCCAGCGCCACCCTCGCCGATGATATCGGCCGCCCAGGCAGACAGCTGTGCTACCGCCATGCACCTCCATCGCCCTCTATGTCGTGCGCCCCCTTCACTTGGGCCGCCGGTGCACCCTGGCCCCATCTGCGTGAGCCCCTTCTCTCTCTCTCTCTTATCTATTCCCTTTTCTCTCTATTATTCAGGATATTATTCTCTTTTTTTATCTCCTGATCCGATGGCCTGACCCCCCCATTCCATCTTTCCCAGCAGCCTTGGATGTGGAGGATCTTTAATTTGGGTGGTTTAATTTGTGCGCCGCATCGTCATGTTCGGTATTGTTTTCGGTCGCCGATTCCCGAGTTCCTTAGCGTCGATCCTGTAGGCATCCTTGACGTGTCTACTATCATTAAAATTCTTATTTTAATTCTCCATGATCTATAGAATTTACCTTTTAATTAAAGGGGTGTGTAGTTACATTTTTGCGTAATTTGTGAGTTAACATGGGTTAATTAGCTAGATGTGTAGTAATATGTGATGATAGGTGCTTGTCTTTGTTTAGAGATCATGCTTAGTTAGTAGTGTATTATTGTTCCTTTTAGCTTGTCACCGGTTACATATTAGCTTGAATATATTGAGTTAACCTTGTTAAGCTGTGATGATAGGTTAACAAGATTAGAGGCTATGGTGATTAATCTTCTAGCATCTAGTTATGTCCATGTTTAATCATGCTTAGGTGTTTGTATGTGGATATTGTCTCATTCTAATTTATTTTGAGCATGGTTGTCTAGCATGGATTGGTTGTGTATATATTCAATTTAATGTTCATAGTTTGTGTTGTTATGTCGTGGCATAGTATTGTTGATGTTCATTAATCTTGCATATTGGTGGTCATGGCATGGCATGATTGAGGTAGATGCATGATGCATTGAAATTATAATGAAAATAGCTACACCAGACTAGTTAGTCGTGACCCGAGGGCAGCGGAGGTTAGAACAGTCCAGTGCATCCTTCGATCCTGGATACCGCGGTTTGTCCCTGTGCCACCATTGCCTAGGTGCACTATGGGATTTCTTTTAGCTATATGGTACTGCTGTATATGATAGATCTGGTGGTAGCTGGTTGAGGTGGCAAGACGACGCATTCCTTGCTAATAAGAAAAAAAAGTGTGGTTTTTATTAGAAGATAGGTGTATCTGTGTGAATTTGATTCTTATTAGATAATAGGTGCATCTGTGTGAATGTGATTCTTATTAGAGGATAGGTGCATCTGTGTGAATGTGATTCTTATTATTAAGCTTGACCTTAAGCAAGTTAAGGTTTTAGAATGTTTGATCCCATGAAGAAATATAACCCTATCAAGTTGGAATATAAGACTATAAAGTGTTGGCTTGTGGGATATCTTAAGGAAACATAAGGATATTAATGCCACCCCAAGATAGGGTATAAGTTACTCATCTCACCCTATTTCTAGAAGAAGAGTCCCTCCTTCAGAAAGATAGTGGGAGCAAGGTATAAATGGAAGGTATTCTAGTCCTATAATCCATGGACACTTTTATTAAGGAACTAGTTTATAATTACACAAGGCCAAATCATAGATCTTTTCTTGTGTCCAATCAACCTAAGAGATATGTGAGACATATCTTTGATGAAAGAAATAAGATATAAGATAAAAGGATAATGATCCTAAGATTTATACTGAAGCAATATGAGATATTGATTCAAAACGAAAAGAAATAATAAAATTTGATATAAACTCTATCTATTCTAATCAAGTTCAGAACTTGATTAATCAACCTAAAGATTTAGTATTTATAGGGTATAAATGGATCACTGAAGAATAGATTGAAGTAGATTAGAAGGTAGAGACCTTCAAAGTAAGGATAGTTAAAAGGGATAATATTTAAGTCAAATAGTTGACTATGATAAGACCTTTTACCTATGCCATGGAATTAATCCATTCAGATTTTGATTGTTACACACTATGACTATAGGATATGTCAAATGGATGTTAAGATAGTGTTTCTCTATGTTATTTTGAGAAACAGGTGTATATGATACAACTTTTGGGAATCAAGTTCCAAAACATCTAAATAGTGTGTGCATAAGGTCCATTTATGGAGTAAAGTAAAACTTCTCATAGATGGTAGATAAGGTTTAATGAGATTAAATCTTATGACTTCATTGGGAACGAAGATGTACCTTGTGTTTTCATATAAGATAAGTGGGAGTGCTATTATCTTCTTGACATGATATATGCATGAGATACTACTCATTAAGAATGAAGTAAGTATATTATCATAAGTGAGCTTAGTTATCAAATTAATCCTCCAAACTAAATAAGGATTTTAAGATCTATGGAGATAGATCTAAAAGGTTGCTCGATCTTACTTAGTTTATGTACATATTGTTAAAGGGTTTGACATGTTAAACTCCAATATAGGTTTCTTACCTATGTAGTGTGGAATTGATCTCTCTATAGAAATGGTTTTATTGAGAGATAAAAAGATCACATTAGTATAACCCTTTTGCAATAAGGCCTATCACATTTGTGATGCTACGTACATGACTTCGTTAATGCTCTAAGTGTTATGAGCATTTATCAGCTAAATCCATGTGAAAGTCACTATATAATTAAGAGATGTGTCCGTGAGTACTTGAGAAGCATTAAGAATGTATCTCTGATGTTTGGAGGATAAGACTTGAAGTCTTGTAATTTTATGAACACAAGCTTTTAATCAGATAAGTCTAATAATAAGACAAAGTAATGGTGGTGCAGTGAGCTGGAAGAGTTCCATGCAAGAGAACACTGCTAATTCTATAACTAATCTAAAATAGATTGCATAATGGCTGTATACTACTTAAGAAGCAGACCAAATAAAGATATTCATCTAGCTTATGGGACTGTCCCAACCTTCTCTAAAAGTGTATCATTGTTTTGAGAAAACAATGGGGTAGAGTCAAAGTCTTATTAGAAGTTTCAAACTTTTATGATAATACCATAGAATCAGAGAGAATGCAACTGATAGAGATATAATTAAAGATAGAGTATCTTCCACTAATAACATTACAGATCCACTAATTGAAGCAGTTACTCAAAGAGTGTTTGAGCTTTACCTTGAGCAGATAGAGATCAGCCAGATGGGTGATTGACTTTAGTGCAAGTAGAAGATTGATAGAAATATATGTCATACAAGCCAATAATATATGATATGATTCAACATTTCTAGGAATAGCTCATTCAATTAAATAGGCAAAACTTTGTTACTAACTTTTATTAGAAGCGTATATCGTAATGAAGTCATTGATCACATGTAATGATACATGAATCATGATAAGATTATGATAATGAGATCGATCATCTAGAGGTATGTGATCTAAATGTTCCTAGTCATAAGATCCTTAAGACGGGACATTAAGAATTCAGATAGATTAGTGTGTGTGATGTCTTCTCATGTGATAAGAATGACCAATCTCATTGGTAATCAGTGTAGGGAGACACTGAGATACACACAGGAGTGCTCATTAGTGGAATAAGTTCATTGAACTAACCAATTTAAGAAAACTTGATTGGTATCTTACCGAACTATCTATCAAGTTATTCTTATATCTCAATAGTACGGTTGGATTTTTGACTTGAGTTGCCAAAAATGTCTTATCAGATATGTCTTGTACTTTGATTATTGACTTATGGATCACCATCTTGATGGTCCAGTATAATTGATGTATTGGGTATAAGAGAAACCCAGTGAAGGTAATTGAGCGGATAACAAGGGATCATTCACTCTCGGTAGGAGAGAAAGAATGTCCTATGAAATAGTACTCTAAATCCTTAGCCAAGGTACTTAGGATAATTATAAAAGGAGTTTTTCAATTGATCCAAACATGAGTATAAGATCCCATAGAGTTGGAATATTTAGGGGTTGACAGTCAGTGCCAAACCCCTGATCGACCGAGACATTGTATGAACGAGGATTTAAATCTGTGTGGTAATTGATGATGAAAAGACTCAATGGATGTTATAACTCCCCAAAGTCATTTGGGATCATAGGATGTGGCTTGTACCCTTTATGATCATAAAGCTGTAAAAACTGTTATCGGATAACGGTTTTCATTTAATTTAAAGGAATTGTTCTTTTAAATTATTTAAGACTTCAACCAAATTGACTATTGGGCCTAGTGGGTCACACATATTAGATCTGGTCAATAAGATGAGAGCATGGATGTAATTTTATAGAAGTTTTGAGTTTTTATGAAAAATTCCATCTTCTATATATAAATGGTTTATGAAGCAGAACCCTAACAAGCCATAGGGCTGAAGCACGTCCCAAGCATCCTTTCTTCCTCCTCTCTTCTCTAGAAGGCGATCTCCCACGGTCAAGCTTGGATTTGGAAGGTTTCTGGAGGCCCGAAGGAAGGGAGAACTCGTCTATTGAAGCAGATCGTCTAGATACCACTAGAGACCGGACACTTGAACGATTTTCAGCAAGGAGGAATATCCTCTCTTCATCCATAGTGAGGGATTTTGAAAATACCATGAGGTACTCTCATTCTACTTCATATTCGGTTCCCAATTTTACTCGTTCGGCCTTGACCAAGACAAAGATCATAGTTTTAAGGAATCAAATTTTTTTTGCTATTATGTAAATGATTCCTTACAACGACTTCGCTCCAACCATCGCCAATTGTTCTTATTAAGAATGGCTTTGACAATTTTTCGGTAGTCTATCCTTAATAGTGGCAATTTTTGTAGTGAAGAACATATATACACTAATGTATATGTTAGCTTCTCTTAAAATGTAGAAGACAAATCTTATTGATCATCAGTGTGGGCACCCTAAGATATCTCCAGAGGTGCTTATTATGGATTGAGTTCAATAAAAATGATCTATTAGAATATTATTTTAACTAACTACTAATTAATATTGTTTATATTATGGTTGCATTATGGTACATTTGAAGTAGGTTACCAAAGATTTCCTATTTCGTATGTGTTATGCACTAACTAGTGAGTTATGGTTGACCAAGATGATGGTCAAATGTAGTTTATGGATCAAGAAAAAGAGAACCTAGAGAAGGCATTTATTGGTAACCAATAAGAGGTGTTTCAAAAAAAGATAATCGATAAGAGATTGTTCGTTAGCTTATAGTAAGAGATATGACTGTAAACGGGTAGGATTCGGTAATAGAATCATCAAAATCTTATTTCAATATTGATAAGGGTTAAGGGGTTTCGATTTTGATTCTAATAATTTCGGAATCACTATGTTTCAATTTCGATCATATTCTAATTCTGTTATCAGATTTAGAATCGAATCTGATAATTTTTGAAATACATATTAAATATTAATTTTTGATCAAAAATAAGGTAAAAATTTACGTATAATTACTAAAACATAATATAATATCTTTAAAATTTTATTTTTATCATTTTATCATTTTATATATTATATTTTAAAATTTATTTAACTTTATTATATATTATTTTTTATTGAAATCGGATTAACAGAAATGGAATCAATTGATTTCGATTCTGATTCAGATAAGCAACCGGAATATCCGATTTCAATTTCGATAACTTCTAAAATAAAAAAACAAGTTTCAAATCCGATAATTTTTATTGAAATTGAATCGAAATATCAGAATATCAAATTTCATTTACATCCTTAATAAGAGAATATGAGAGAGAGAGACACTTAAAATATTTGAATAAGCATGAATCCAACTGCATAAAACATTCAATATATTTGACATAACCTATCTCTACTCAAAACTTTCTCAATCGATTCTTAATTAATGTCGAACATGATGTCACATTTTTACAACTAACGATCAATTCCTTCTTGTACACAAATGACATGTTTAAAAGGATTCTGTACCACTGTTCCGTTTGGGCTAGGGCTTGAGAAAAATGTTTAAATTGATTTAATTTTTTATTTACGCTTTAATTAGTTTAATTAAAATAATTGATTTCTTAAGTAACTCCATAACAACCTATCCAAATTTGGTTATCTGCATATCACTCGTAGTGAAAACATGATCTATTATATTTTATGCATTTATATAATAAAATTTTAAACTATTTATTTGCTTTCAAATAACTATTCAAAACTTTATAAAGCCTATTAAAGTTATCAACGCATCATATGTGCACGTTAGGTAAATGATGTAAAACAAAATAAATCATAAAAAAACTTATCTTTTACACAAAATAGAAATTTTCAACAAATAAGTTGTATGTTCATTATTTTATATAAGAATAATTTCTGGGTGCATAATAGTGTGTGGATGTCAAATAATAGATATGTTGGCATAATTTTTTTTTTAATTAAATTATTAGTATCAAGTTAATAATTTTTTTTTATAAATTTAATTATAATGATTAAAAATAGATTTTAGAGACATTATATTAAAATGTCTATATTTTTGTTAAAGTAATATTTTATTTTATTGTATAAATTTTGTAAGATATCTTTTAATTTTTATTGTTAGTTCAATCATAGCTGCCAACTGACTGATCACGAAACTGCTAAAAAAATAAAATGAAGTGCCAACCGACACAATTAAATATAAAATAGAAGATGATTTTGTTGAAAGTTGTCGCATAGGACCATTTTACAAGTAAAAACAAAGGGGATGCTTAAATACTAGTTTCAGAAAATGTTGTACACACGGTATCTTGAAGGAATACAGTAAAATATCAAACAGAATATGATTTTGTTGAAAGTTGTCGGAGGGGCACATTTGACAGGCAAAAGCAAACACATGTATCATAGATAGCACATTATGCGATCACCCGCTCTACCATTTTTATTTTAATTTTGTTAGGTCCCGTAAATGATGTTTAAGAAAAATATGAAAGAGAAGTTGCGTGCACGCGGCGATTTGGGGATAAGCGTCATAAGTAATTTTATAAGGTATTTACTTCCAATTTCTTTTGTTTATGTTTTATGATAAAGTTATATGTTTAAACAAAACCAGGAAAATCTAGAAAACATAAATGTTAGACATTTAGGGGTCGTTTGGTACCATAATATTTTAGAGATAAACTTGAATTTAATTATCTCCAAAACTTTGAAGATAAACCATTCTATCTCCCAAATTAAACTTGTATCAAACAACTTCTTATAAATCTACGGAAGTGAATGCCCAAAAAAAAAATCTATGGAAGAACAACGTATCAATCGAAAGTCGGCCACCTGACATAAATGGGGTCACATTTCTTGGGGATCAATTGGACAAGGCGGCACTAGGTCACCGTGCCAGATGGCAAGATCCGGACATAAAGTCTCACTACCCCTGCACCAATTTAAGGTACAGCAAGGAGGCCGGTATACCGTCATTCCGAGAGCAGCCCACCAGCGCACAGTAGGCGGATAGTGATCGACAAGCATGGCAAGAGTCTTTTCTCCGATGTCCGTGGTGGTGCTGGCGCTGGCAGCGGCTGTGATACTGCTGCTGAGTGGCGGGGCAAGGGGCCGTGCGATGTTGGAATCAGGTGGCATTGCTGCGTCGAAGAGAAATGTCTGCAGATTCCCGGGACCCTGCCACCCTCCCCCGCTCACCGTCACTCCGATTCCTGCCAACCCCGGCGGCGGCCACGGCCGCCAGCTCGCCCGTGACGACGCTGCCAAGAGCACCGTGAAGAAAAAGTTATGGCGCTTGCTTACTCTTAATGAACAAAGCCATAATAAGGCCGGGGGCGTGTAATCGGCCAGTTGTTGTGCGAGATCTACTTATTATCACATATCATTACATAATCTCTCTCTCTCTCTCTCTCTCTCTCTCTCTCTCTCTCTAGTGTGGTACATACAAGGTGATGCTCCGGATCAGCTGTTCCAGATTTCACTGCTGGAGGTACAAGAAAAATTTTAAAGTAACATGGTTTGCAAGTTAACTTTCGAAAATGACACGGTAAAAATTTTATTTATGGGAATAGCACAGGTCAATCGAAGTCGCTGAGAGCGACAACGACTTCAGGTAGGGAGGGGCGAAGTCACTGAAGGGGACAGCGGGTTCGCATAAATCACTGGGTTCCCAGCGACTTCGCGTTAGCCGCCGGGCTTCCCAGCGACTCTCTGCCAACGCCAGCGGCTTTGGCTCTCTCTCCTATCCTATCGCATCTCATCGCCACGCCCCTTTCATCCGAAATCTCTTCCTATTGTATTTTTTACGTCAAATTTTATACTATAAAAAATAATAAAACGTAAAACGTTCAAAAGTACTATATTGGATTGACTTTTTCTTATCTAATTCTTGTTATTTTTATTATGCATAAATATTAAATTTAAAGAAATAAATATAATAAAATAATAATAGTAATATAATAAAAAATATATATTTAAAATATATTATAAAAATTAAATATTTTTTACTATATTATATGAATTTTATATTTTAAAAAAGATACTAATAAACGCACTATATTGTGTAATTAAATATATATTATAAATAAGATATTAGTAAATATATTAAATATATTATTTATTGCATAAATATATTATAAAAATTAAATATTTATTAAATTATTAATCATACTAATATTTTTTAATATACTATCACAACTAGGTATATGAAATCCATCAAATTTTGTATGTTTATTTATTTTTTTGTAGTTTATTACCATTCTTACCTTGCCTCTTTTTTGTTCTGAATGGTTTCTTACCATAAAGGCAGGTGAAATATGAGGACTTCTACTAATTTGTATTAAATTTAATTTTTTTAATTCAATGATTTGTTTTTGAAATTCTATTACATCTTCTTTAGAATAAACTAAAGGTTTTGTTCTTAGATTTTTTCCTTTATGTTCTGGTAGAAGTTCTATTTTACAATATCTTGGATTTCTATCCCAGAATTTTAAAGGGTTTTCTGAAAATAAATCATTTAAACTATTTAAATAAATATCTTGGAAACTTTCTTTAGTTATATTTATTGGTGTCTTAAAAATTCTTGGTATAACAAAGTATCGTGGAATAATAATTTTCTTATTATTTTTTGTAAAAGTATTAAACATCTTATCTATTATGATAGGTGAATATTTATTTATAAAATTATTACCTAGGATCATATTACTCAATCCTTCTTTTATTACATATACTTCAGGGATAATAAATTCTTCTTCAATTTCATTTTGATCTAGAATATATATGGAAACATTTCTGGATATTTTAGTTGAATTGGTATTTCCCGCTAATCCACTAAATAGTTGTGGTTTTTTAAGATCTTCAATTAAATTTATAGGCCAATGTTTTTCTTCTACAATACTCTTAGTTGCTCCTGAATCTAGGATAGGGAAAATATTATAATTTTGCCCGTTTTCTAATTTAATTTTAATACATATTCTGTTTATCTGTCTAGTTATTACTTCCATTAGATAAAATTGTAAATTTTATTTATTATAAGATCTGCTAACCTGTTTCTTTTTTTAATTCTAATAATGGATGATTTTTCAAAACTTTTGATTATTATGGTTACTTCTCCACTATATGTAGACTTTATTGTTCCTTCAGTAATTTGTAAATCAACATTTTTTAACCAACCATTTTTACCTTTTATTATTCCATAGAATTCATCTGGTATCATAAATCCTAAACCAGTGTATAAAATTTTTCTTTCTGTGGGTAATAAGGTTACGTTTTCATTTGATAATAATGTAAAACCTATTTCTAATTTTTCTGGCCAATCTACAGTTCTATCGTATTTGATAACATATATTTTGTAATCTTTGAATAAATATTCTTTTACTTCTTTATTTAAAGGTCTTTCCATTCTTATCATATTTGATGAATCTGTTAAGATTTTTTCAACTGTTATTTGTTTAGTTTCAATGGTAAAAGTAATAGTATAAGGGTTTATTGTAATTGGATTATATTGGTTTAAAATATCATTTCCTATTATTAATGCAACAGCATCAGGAGAAGTATATAAAGTTTTAAATTTTAGATTATGAAGTTTTTTATTAACATCTTCAATTTTTAATTCATTTATGATGGCAGTATTTTCAAATGTTACTATGTTACCATCAAATGTAATATATTGTTCTATATGATTACTTTTTTTAATATTACCTTCTATAATTTTACTATTTATATGTGATATAGAAGCTCCAGTATCTATTATAGCATTGATCCAGATAAATTTTATTGGACTTAATTTAACTTGTATTTTGATCATAGTTAACTTTGGATATACCTTTTTGGCTATAGTCATTATTTCATTTTGATCATTTTTTAGATATTTATCTATGCAATATGAATATCTGGGTTGTTCTATATCTTCTTCATCAATGTCTTTTATTGTTAGTCTACTAGAAGGATATTCTAAATTTCTTAACTTGATCATTTTGTTATCTATTATTAATTCTTTATTTATCTGAGGTTTATTTTTTTGTTTTAAATCTTCTAAGGCTATATGCCATTATTTAGGAAGACTTATTTTATCAATTTTGGGTTCAATTATTTCAGAGTAATTTTGCTGATCTTCTAACATTATTATATTTTGATTTATTGGTTTTGTTGGCATATCATTATGTTCCGATAAACTTGCCAATAATTTAGTTGTTATTGTTAATGGTTTACTACCAGGAGTCATTTCAATATTTCTAAGCTCATGGTAAATATATAAACCTTCATCAATATTTTTATCATTTAGACTTATTGAATATTGATGGAAAATTCTAAATTTTAAATATTGATAGATCAAATTACTTTGTATCATTCCTATTATAGATTGTGCTGGATTTATAAATCTTTTATCAGCAATTATTATTGTTGTTGGTGAATTAATTCCTTTTCTAAAATTTGCTTTTATAGTAATATCTATAGCTCCTAGATGTAAATATTTAATTTTGTCTTTTCTTTTGGAATTTTTTAACATTTGAGTTATCTTTTCTTTATTTATAATTTGTATATTTGTAATGGATCGATTAGTTTCTACAGAGTCTATTGTCTGTTCAAATCTTTCTATTAATAATTTATCTTTTCTCCATAAATTCCATTTTAATTTATAGACTTTGTTTTTTTTCAATTTACCATGGTGCATTTTGAATTTTATTATATATATTTTCATCAAATATTATCATTTGTCTATTATTATCTTCTTGATCTTCTTCTAAATTAAATATTTCAGAAGTTCCTTCTTCTTCTTTAGTCGATTCTTGACTGGTCATCATATAAATATATTGAATATTATTTTGTTGGAAAGGATCAAATTCATCTATTAATTCATCTATTTCATTATCACTGTCATAATAATAATCTTCATCGGATGAATTATAGATAATTTCTTCATCACTTTCTGTTATTAACTCATATTCATAATTTTCTAGATCAGAAAGTTCATAACCTATTCTTATATCGTAGATTTCTTCAATAATATTCATATCAACCATATTTATCTGTCTTCTTTTAGGGCACATATTTGCATAATGTCCTTCTTCTCCACATTTAAAACATTTACATTTTTTAGTATTAGTTTTCTTTTTTAAATATTGACTATGTGGATTTATAGAGTTAGATTTAGATCTGACTTGAAATCTTTTCTTTCTGTAAGGATACCTTTTTGTTCTAGGTTTATTGACAGAACCTTGACTTTGTATTTTATTATATGTCTTATTATAAGTTTTATAAGTTTTATAAGTTTTGGTTTTATTAGATCCACCACGCTTGTTGCGCGCTGGTCTACAACCATATAATAGTGTTGGTAAAAGTTTTTCACAAGCACTATTAATATTTGTTGTATTAGAATATTTTTGATAAATATGTTTTGACTTATTAAAGGATTGAAGAATTGTAGTTTCATTACAATAATTTCTGAAGCAATTTATTGCACAACTTATTCTTGTTGAAAGACTGTCTGTTCCAGCTTTTCTTAATTCTGTTTCTTTTAGAAACGTATGATAGTAATCTTTTAATTTATCATCCCAAGGGGATGGAAACTTATTAAAGTATTCTAGTTCCCAATGATTCCAATTTGGAGGTGGCAATCTCTAGACATATGCTGAATAGTCGGTAGAAAATTCTGTTAAATAACATATATTACATAATTTCATTTTTCCTAGAATTGTTTCTATATCATCAATGTTTATTGCATCAGGTCTAGTTGATGCCATAAAGAATTGTAATAATATAAATTGAAATTGCATTAAAGCATTTTCATATGAAGATTGTTCTCTTATTTCTTGAAATATTTTATTTTCATATTGAGAAATTAGTGCATAAGCTGCACTACCTCTCATTTTACTGATTATAAAATCTATTAAATTTGGTGTAGTTAAGTTTGGATATAGAAATTATAATGAAAACATAGAATGACACCATTGTATGATATAATCAGCTCTATGCTGTACTGGTATTGAATCTATATTAAAATAGTTATCTATTTGTGTATGATTTTATTTTGGAGGAATTTTAATATTAGATTGATAATAACTGTAAGGTGTTTTTTCAGTTCGTTTCGATTCTATATTTATATTATAATCATTCCAGCTATAGTAACCTTGCGGTCCCCAAGTTGCTGGTCTTTTACCATATTGTTGTGTTCGTGGTACTTGTTGACTAGGTGAAGAAGCTGGAGCTGGAGCTCTGGATGTTTCTCCTTGCTCAATTGTAGGGGGATTTTCCATTATTTCTTCGGCAGTGTTTATATTAATCTTATTGAAGTTTAATTCTTCTATAGAGTCTTTTGAAGATTGAGACATTATTTCAAAGTCTGGTGCAAAATTATATTGTTTAAACGTGTCATAATTTTGTTCATAGTATTATTGAATTTCACTTAATTTATTAAGTTCTGGATTCATTGTATAATTATTTATCTTAGTTTTTAAATTTTCTTTATATTGTAGGAATTGTTCAAATTCAGATTCAAGACAAACGTTAATTGATTCTTGTGTATTATATGATTTAAATAAATATTTATAATTAAAAATAAAAGTTGGAGTCTGGTTATGATTGTATCTTTGATGAGGACTATGAGGTATTATAGATTTATCTTTATATGTAATAAACTTATTTTCTAGTGTTTTAAGAATTTTGTATGAATTGATTTCATAATCAATCATAGTATTTTGTTGATTGAATATATTTTGGAAGTTTTGTTTAATATCACTAGTAGCTTCTTTATTATGGCTTATATGTTGGTAATTTTCTTTACTATTCGTACAGAAATTACTATCTAAGAGATAATCATCGTTACGTTCAGCGGACATTTTTTACTCTAGATGTTCTTGATTATACTCAGATATTTCCCTTAGCTCAATCTCAGAGCAACAATGGGTACTACACACTGAGTAAAATCAGTACTACTCACTAGAATAATAACGTCTACTGAATTTTACAAAGATATCTTAAGACAAATAATCTCTATACTGACCTTGCTCTGATACCAATCGGCTTGAGCGTCGTTTTTCGAGGGCGTCGCGTTGTGACGGAGTTGAAGAAAGCGCGTTAGCGTCGCGTTGTGATGGAGTTGAAGAAAGCGCGTCGTTTATGTTGATGGAAGAGGCGGAGGAGAGGAAGCGAAGACACTCAAAAGGATCAAGTCTCTATTTCTTGCAAGGTTACTTACAACGAAGGTTAACATCTCCTTATATAGGAGAACTTAAAACACTATTCTGGACTTAAGAGAACTTGAAGTCCGGAAAACTATGGGTACAATACCAGGGGCTCAATACTAGGGGCGCTCGTGGTTTTACAACAGTAGAGGTTATTGTCGATCGGCTCCCCGAGGCTCAGATCGAATCTAGAATAGTATTATTTGTCCTTGGTGCTGTCTTCATAATTATTGCTCCATCTCGTCTGCCCAGCTGCTGACGAGTTCTCTCCATATTGTTTTCCCTTCTGGTCCCAAAATATTTGTATCAACTTGCTCTTTGTATCCATGTCCATGTCCATGATGACTTTTATGGACTATCTTCGCTTGATCTGGTACTAGTATTCTTCCATCTGTCCAACTAGGAACTTCTATGGGCCATTTGCTCAAATTTTTTATATGTAAAATATTTTTCTTTTGTTCTTCATTTATATTTATCTTTTCATTAAGTTCTTCATATTCTATATTAAAAGAATATTGTGGTCTTATCCACCATATTTGTATGGATGGGAATGTATTTCCAATAGTGACTTCTGTAAAAGTTGCAGTTATATCAATTTCAAAGACTTGTATTAATAGTGGAATCCATCCTATAATACTTTTAATAATCATAGGAAAATTTAATTTATTAATTTGTTCTCTTGTGATAATTAATTTATTTATTACTCCTTGTTCAAGAGCATAGATTGATTGATCATCTATCTCATGATGTACTAATGTTATTCTTTGTTTGTCTCATGATTACAAATTTATTTTGTAATCTTTGAATAAATATTCTTTTACTTCTTTATTTAAAGGTCTTTCCATTCTTATCATATTTGATGAATCTGTTAAGATTTTTTCAACTGTTATTTGTTTAGTTTCAATGGTAAAAGTAATAGTATAAGGGTTTATTGTAATTGGATTATATTGGTTTAAAATATCATTTCCTATTATTAATGCAACAGCATCAGGAGAAGTATATAAAGTTTTAAATTTTAGATTATGAAGTTTTTTATTAACATCTTCAATTTTTAAAAAGTTTTTTATTAACATCTTCAACTTTGGATATAACTTTGGATATACGTGTGGATTGAAAGGTACACAATCAAGTATATGAATGAAGTCTACTTTCGACTTCGATGTATACTCTTCCTTCTTCTGCTTCTGTTTCCCTCATCCTCAGCAGTTGGCGTAAACTCAGGACTAGATGGAGTAATAGGTGTTTGTAAAGTGAGTTCTGGATCTTGAGTTTTGGTTGATGGAGGTATACTTGGCATCCAAGTAGATGGTCCCGCACCCGCAGCAAATTGCGTTGGGTCTTGAGCCCATGACGAAAGTGGTTGGCGCCATGCATTTACATTTATTTCATGGGGTGGAGGTTGGTTTTTCATAGTCAACAACATCAAGTCAAAGACTCATCAACGTTAATTCTTATAAACGGAGTATTTCACTTTTTGTCTATCTGAAATTTGTATCTCGGCGTGATTGTAGTAATTGTCTTGTTCGATTAGTTAAGCCGAGCTGAAAAATATAAATAGGGTCAAATTAGTAATGAATTTATATTATGTGTAAATAAAAATTAATTACTTACTAATGTTCTTTCAATAGTTCCTCTAGGATAATATTGTTGAGGAACGACATGAGAATCAAGAAGATATGGAAGACCATACTCGGAGTACCAATCATGATATTGATCTTGCATATCTTCAATCTGTTGACCTTCATAAGTTGGCACAAAAATATGTGCCATTCTATTATTCTATCTCTTTACATAAGAGCCATAATATTCTAACCAATTTGTATTTGCCCTCTCCTGTCTACCTATACGAGTATACTGCTCTCTGTCAGCGGGTTGTTGTTCTGTATAACCAAATTGACGTAACACCCGATCAGGAGCATGAACCTCCATCACCGACATACATAGGATAGTAACAGATAACCTCCACACATTCATATTTTCAATACAAATTTATGGAACATTATTCATGATATCTTGAGAATATGGTTTCCATATAATCTACAAAATATTCTATAAATCATTGTGATGTTTCAAAGTTTTGAAATGATAACTAAACAATAGTTTGAAATGATCAAAAATTTACGTACTTGACTTTCTTCTTACATATCTAACTCATTTCTATAAAACAACAAAGAAGAATGCCTTAGTTTTGTTTGTTTATATGGATTCCATCTGGTATATAATGTTGAGTTGTTAAAAATCTATAGTTGTACCAAGTGGCCGACCAACATCCTCCTCCGACAATGGTCGTGGAACAGCAGGACGACCAATGTGGAGGTGTTCCCAACTCTATAATTATATATAAAAAGATAACAAATATAAGGATATAAAAGAGAAAGAATGAATAAAAATATGAATTTTTAATAAAGTATTGTACCTACAACAAATGAAGACACCCTCCTATGCGGTTACACGATTTTTCTGTTGCACAATATAATTGTCGATATAAAAATGCCAATATGACACTACTCCAAGAGTATTGTTCACAAATATGTAAATCCTCCAAAAATATTAAGTATTAGAGGTGGATCTCATTACCAGATGTATCTGGTAATAGCACGCAACCGAGGAGCATCAAAATATAAGCTCGAGTATGATATAAACAAAGTAGTCTCATCTGTTCATTGTCTATATCATCTGACAAGTCATGAGCTTGTGCACGAAATTGTTATGCCAGCCATCGTAATCTAATAGTACTACGACTACGGTGACCGAAATCCTCAACTGATGGTATTTGACCTAGAAATTGTTGACAAACATGTTCCCATGTCGGGTATCATTCAGAAGGAACCTGAGGAGATGATATGACAGGTGGACCATCCACCCTTAGCCCAAGTAGCATGGACACATTTTGTAATGTGATCGTCATCTATCCCCGAGCAAAATGAAATGTGGATGTCTCTGGACGCCATCGCTCACTTAGAGCTGTAATGAGACATCGGTCTAACGGCACCTATTGTAAGATGTTGTATGCAAAAAAACTAGCAACATCTAAATACTGTTTCACTAAAACATGAGTAATTGGCTAATTAGTGACCGATTTGAAATGGGAAGAAAGATATAATAATGATGCTTCCTGAAAAATATTATAATAAATGTTAGATGCATAACTATCAATAATTGAACAACAAAGTTTATATCATACCTCGAGATGTGAGGAACGGTGTGTCTCCTGGTCATATAGCAATGACTTATCTCGAGGGTCGGCCATGTCTGTAAGAAACAATGTTAGTAGTTCAGAGATATTCATAATACATCAATAATAAAAATAGTAACTACCAATAATCATACACATTACCGACGTGGATAAGTCGACCTAATATGACCTCTTTCTTTACATATGTCACATTTATTATGTTGACGATTTACGTCATGATTCATTATCATTGGCAATTTCTTATTTTGAGGTCTTCCAACCTTTCGAACATTAAAGGGAGGTAACAAAGGAATCAAATTATTGTTATGGTCAAATGAGAGGCAGTAACGTGCATCCAAAACAGTATGAAACTCTACTTGATATGTGCCACGATATTGTTAAGCTGTGTATTAGTGGGAGACATATTGGTATGGATCCTAGTTGACAGAATGCATTGCACATAATGCATGCTTACACGAAAAATGACGCACTTGAGGTTCAGAACAAGTGCAATGTAAACTATGTCGAGTAATATCAACACGGTAAGTATGTCCATAATTGTCATTTACTTCCCACTCTCCCATATTAAGTCAGGCTTGAACATGCACATTTCTACTTTTTTCTGTTTGTTCAGCCATTAACTTCTCAAGCTTAGGAGTCAACATAGTCTATATTGTTTCCAATCATACGACGCTGAAAAATTATCAATCTTAATTGATGATATCTTGTATGGATCAATGCATGGATTGGTAGACCACGAGCTATCTTTAAGACACTGTTGAAACATTCTGAATAAATTGTAGTCATGATACCAAATTTCTTACCATCAGTATCAAAAGATAATGCTCAAAATTTAGGATTTATTTGTATCAACCATGCATAAGCATTGTTACAAATAAGTTGAATATCACCCATTTTATTTTGAAAATCCATATGAATATAAACTTGACCCGCATTATACATCCTCTTGTACAACTCTTTTCCACTAAAATGTGCTTGAAAAATCTGTCTATAATGGCGAAGACAAAAACAATGTGCAGTAGTAGGAAACCATCGTTGTATAGCATTTCTTATACTAACATGTCTATCAGAAATTATACACAATTCATGATGTCTATCTCTAATAGATGAAATCAAATTAAGCATTTATTCAAAAAACCAAGACCATAAATGATCATTCTCACTGTTAACTATAGCAAATACAATAGAAAATAAACCTTGATCGGCATCTATCCCACATGCAACAAGTAATGTGTCACGATACTTTCCATGTAAAAATGTACCATCTACACTAATAAGTGGACGACAATAGCACCATCCATCAATACTTGGCTTGAAACTCAAAAAAAATACATGAGTCGTGAAGTTTCATTTTCACAAGAATAGTTGTATACACAGCCTAGCCTAGCACCTCTCACTGCCTCCATATATCTCAATAGATGAGTCTTCTCAATCTCTAAAAAGCTTTTAAAATACTTTTGTACGAGCATTCCAAGCTTTGGTATAAGAAATCTTAATTGAATATTTTACTTGCATAAGATCAATGATATCTCTTGGACGTATTGTTAAACGAGAACGAAGTATAGGTAGAATCATCAGATATATGATAGTTGACATTAATTGTTTGTGACTATTTTCAATTGGAGTACAGCAAGTATGATTACTCTTTAAACTCATGATCTTTCATAGTCCACCAGTTTATTTACTAATGCACGTATGCAATCTCCATTTACAACCTTGATCCTTTGACAAACATATTAATGTAAGATTTGATATTGTAGACCGATCAGTTCGATGTTGAATATCGTGTTTTAGAGCCCAAGATGAAGTTGCATATATAAGATCTTCTTTGGACATAAAAATTTTTCCCACTGTAATTTCATCAACATTTTGTCCATCACTTCGGACAATCAAGTCATCTTCTTCGTCACTTTCATTTTCATCATCATTTCCAACATAGCAGTTACTAGCAACTGCATGTTCAATCTATGTAGTATCCTCGTGTTCATGAAACTTATTGACAACATCGATATTGTTGAGTATATCAGTCTCAATTTCTTCATCATCACTTATAGATCTATTAGACATCTCTTCATCATTATGCACTTCATTCAAATCTAGGTCTTGTTGGTTGGTACTTTCTATTTCAACGGGACAAGAAGTATTACTCGGTCCAACATCTAAGTTCCATGGCATTGTTGAATGACACTAATTAAGGAGTTCCATTGCACTAGGTGCATTATAATCCACTGACCAATTCATTTGCAGATTATAAAAAGCCCCCCTTATATATTTCTTTTTAACAAATAACTGGATATTATCTCTAAAACTTCTGTCTATCATAACTTGACAGGATGTATCGTCTACCACGTTAATTAAATTATCGTAATAATTGTAACTCAATTTTATCTTAACCATATCTGAAGTACAGTGAGCGATATCATGGATAATATTCTTCACTTCTTCAAAGGATGATGTTGTTGATATATGAATATTATTTTCATATCCACCATTGTAATAAGTGAAACCATTATCAGCGTATCTAACAAGTCCATCATACATAACAGTGATTGTCACTTCTCTCGAATACATGATGACAAAAATTATAAGCTATCATGTAAACATTTAAAATAACTACAATAAATAATAAAAACACGTAATTATATGAAGTTTAAAAGAACATCATCGAGTCTACGAATGTTCGACGAAAGAGAAAATGTGAAGTCGTCATAGTGCCTCACATTCCTGAAAATGAAGGACATGGTTAATCGAAGAATTATTTAAAACATAAGTTATATATGTATTATTGATGATATATTTAAACCATAAGTTATATATTTTCTATAATTTAGAAGGTAGTGTAAAATTATAAATAATTTATTCAAACTATACATAATGTTCTTAACAAATTATTAACTATTTTATTTTAAGTAAATAGTTTAATTTACATAAATTTTATAATTATAAAAATTATTTTAGTGTATTACTTTAAATAATGTTAAACATATTTATAATTAACATTTACCAAATATAATATAACATGATTAATATGAGAGAGGTACAATTCTAATACAATATATATTAGTTATTAAAAAAAACTAAATATAATAATTTATTAACTATACATATTTTAATTAAAAATTGTTTTCTGTTTATAAATCAAATATTATAAAATAAAAAAATATTTGTAGCAATATTATTACTTACATCAAATAAAAGTTACATTAAATTATTTTAACATTTTTGTTAAAATAATATATAAATAATTTTAAAATATTTACAATTAATATATTTAAAGTGAAGTATATTATAAAAATTTTATGTATAACAAATATATTATTATACCTATAATGTAGTAAATTTTAATAATTTACAATTTATTTTATTCTTTTAAACAAATAATTCATTTATAAATATTAATTATTGTATAAATTAATATGTATTTAAATATAATAAGTGTATTCACATTATTTGTATTTTTATAGTAAAATATATTTATATATTTTATAAAATATAAAATTAAATTTTTATTATTAGGATTTGTAGTAGGTTTCTTATAATAAGTTTTTCCTTTGTTTTTGTTAGGTCCACCACGCTTGTTGCGCGTTGGCTTACAACCATATAATAAGGTTGGTAATAATTTTCACAACCACTCGTTATATTTGTGGATGTTGAATATTTTTCATATAAATGTTTTGATTTGTTAAATGATTGCATTATTGATGATTCTTTACAATAATTTCTGAAACAATTTATTGCACAATTTATTCTAGTAGACTAACACCATAATAGACTATGGAGTCTTTTTTCAAATATAATAAAACACCAAACTTTATTTTTAACTATAAAGATTTATTTAAAAAACAATATAACGACTATGAAATAATAAAAGTCTATTTAGAATCAGAATTTAAACAATTCTTAGAATATAATATTTAAAGCTTTTAATAGCTTTTAATATAGCTAAAAATTATTTTTTATATGTAGAATAATTTATTTTGGGTTTCGAGAATTTTTCCGAAGTGTATAAGACTACATCTTCTTTCTCTACAGTTAATATACCTGCCCAATATAGTTGACTAGCATCTGTTGATACTACTAGCTTATTAGTTTCTTTGGATATGATTGTTTTCAGAATTTTTGTTATGATAGATTTGATGTATACAATTTCTTTATTTTCTTCCGTAGAGAGTGTAATTTTTATTTTATCTGTTTCCTATCATGTTAGAATTTTATCATTTTCTTTTTTATACTTTTTATTTTCAGAGTTAATCTTTTCTTGAAGCAGCAATGAAAAATAAAGAAGCATCATTCAAAAAAATTACTTCTGGATTGCAAGCAGAAAGATTCAAAAAAAAATATTGTGGAAACCTCGAAAAATGTGTCTGCAACACCATCATAGATTACTCCTATTAATAAAGGGGAACCAAAATTAAATATTAACTTTGCAGAAGGAAATATCATAATAGACATGGCAAAAGCATAAAATCAAGCTATTTTACATCAATAAGTCAAGCCCGAAGTGTTTATAAAAGTAATAATAATCTGAATAAAAAAACTTATGAAAGCTTAAATAAGATATGGAAGAGTACTGGAAGGTTACATAGTAATCCCGAATATATAACAGCCATAAGAAACATGGAAGAATATTTAATTACATTAGAAGAAAATGCAAAATATAACCAAAATGTAATAATTTATTTACAAAATCAAATAACAGAACTTAAACAACAAAACTTAATCGAACGAAGCAATTACAGTTCTATCTTCAATCATTGTATGCTTCCGTTCCTTGAAAAAAATATTCACCTAGAACATCCAGAAGAACAACTTAATATTATAAATTACCTTGAAAACACTGCCATATTTTCTAAAATCTTGGAAAAAGCAATAAGAATAGTTCTTAAGTGTGATCCTTGAGTGTCTGCATCGCTTCCTTCTTCTGCTGCATCAGTTCTTCATTTGGCTACAAAGTCTGCATCGCTTCTTCCCTCTGCCGCATCTCTTCCTTGTTTGGATGCTGAAATACTCTCTTTGAACGCTCATAAATTGGTATCAGAGCAAGGTTTGTTTTCGATTATTTGGTCTACATATTAATATGTTTTTTTCTATCTTACATTGTCTCTACTTCATTACGTCCTTTAGAAGTTATTACTGTGGTGAGTAGTATTGATCTTATTCAGTGAGAAGTACCTATTGCTCTGTGGATTGAGCTCACGGGGAATATCTGAAAAAGATCAAGAATATCCAGGGTAATAATGACTAACGAACGAAGTGAATATCTTTATTTAGATAGTAATCCATGTATTAGTCAAGATAGTTACCAGCATATAGTCCATAATAAAGAAGCTACAAGTGAAATAAAAAAACTTTCAAAATATATTTAATCAACAAAACACCATAATAGACTATGGAGTAAATTCTTATAAAATACTTAAATCAATTGAAAATAAAATAAATATACCCAAGGTAACAACTCTTGTTCCACATCAATCTTCTCTTAAATATAAT
Organism: Cryptocoryne crispatula var. balansae; assembly: GCA_036172225.1. Taxonomy (NCBI): domain Eukaryota; kingdom Viridiplantae; phylum Streptophyta; class Magnoliopsida; order Alismatales; family Araceae; genus Cryptocoryne; species Cryptocoryne crispatula. The sequence continues at coordinate 23,150,907 of CM069919.1, forward strand.
AAAACACCAAAATTTATTATTAACTATAAAGATTTATTTAAAAACAATATAACGATTATGAAATAATAAAAGTCTGTTTAGAATTAGAATTTCAATAATTCTTAGAATACAAATCACATCTAAAAAATAAAATAGATAGTTATACGATGAATGCAGAATTAAAAAGTCTAAACGAACTTCAAGAATATTACGTACAAAATTATGATACATTTAAACAATATAATTTTACACTAGATTTTGAAATAATGTCTCAATATTCTAAAGAGTCAATAGATGAAGAACTTAAATTTGAAAATATTAATATAAATACCACTAAAGAAATAATAGAAAATCCTTTAACCGTTGAACAAGGAGAATCTTCTAGAGCTCAAGCCTCCTCTCATAGTCAACAAATTCCCAAAACACAAACCTACCGTAAAAGACTAGCCACTTGGGGACCAAGTGGATACTATAGTTGGAATGATTATAATATTCGTATAGAAGCCAAAAGACCCGAAAATCATTGGTGGGGAAAAATATAAATTTACCACAACAAGAAAATACTATGCAAACTCATGTAGATAAATATTTTAATATTGACACTATTTCAGTACAAAATAGAGTTGATTATATAATACAATGGTGCCATTCCATATTTTCTTTACAATTTCTCTACCCCAATCTAACTGTCGCCAACTTAATAGATTTTATAATCAGTAAAATGCGAGGTAGTGCAGCATATGCACTAGTCTCACAATATGAACAACAAATTTTTAAATAAATAAGAGAACCAACTTCCTTTCAAAATGCTTTAATGCAATTAAAATTTGTTCTATTACAATTTTTTACAGCATCTACGAGACTAGATGCTATGAATACAAATGACATAGAGACAATATTAGGAAAAATAAAATTATGTAATATATGCTACTTAACCAAATTCTCTACTAATTACTCTACTTACGTATGGAAATTACCTCCAACCCATTAGAATCACTGGGAACTAGAATATCTTAATAAATTCCTATCACCCTGGGATATTAAACTAAAAGATTATTATCATACTTTTCTAAAAGAAACTGAAACAAGAAGAGCTAGAACTGATAGCTTATCTACTAGAATAAATTGTGCAATAAATTATTTCAAAAATTATTGTAAAGAATCATCAATAATGCAATCGTTTAACAAATCAAAACATTTACATAAAAAGTATTCAACATCCACAAATATAATGAGTGGTTGTGAAAAATTATTACCAACCTTATTATATGGTTGTAAGCCAACGTGCAACAAGCGTGGTGGACCTAACAAAAACAAAAGAAAAACTTATTATAAAAACCTACTACAAATCCGAGTAATCGACCAAAACATAAAAGATATCATTATAAGAGGAAAAACTTCCAATTAAACTAAAACCCAAAACAACAAATCCTAAAGGACAATACCTAAAAAAAACCTAATAATAAAAAATGCAAATGTTTTAAATGTGGAGAAGAAGGTCATTATGCTAATGTGTCCTAAAAGAAAACAAATTAATATAGTAGACATCAATATTGTTGAAGAAATTTATGATATAAGAATAGGATATGAATTATCGGATATTGAACATTATGAATACAAATTAGTAACAAAAAGTGAATATAATCTAATTTACACTTTCACTGATGAAGAATACTATGATAGTAATAGTGAAATAGAAGATCTTATAGATGAATATGACCCTTTTCAAGAAAATAATATTCAATATATTTATATGATGACCACCCAAGAATCAACTAAAGAAGAAGAATCAACTTTTGAAATATATCAAATAGAGGATAATCAAGACAACCAAAATCGACAAACCATAATATTCCATGAAGAGATTTACGATAAAATTCAAAACGCACCTTGGGAAATAGAAAAAAACAAAGTTTATAAGTTAAAATGGAACCTATAGAGAAAAGATAAATTATTAGTAGAAAGATTTGAACAAACAATTGATTCAGTAGAAACCAATAGATCTATTACCAACATTCAAATCATAAATAAAGAAAAAATAACCCAAATGTTAAAAAATTCTAAAAGAAAAGATAAAATTAAATATCTACATTTAAGAGCTATAGATATTACTATAAAAGCAAACTTTAGGAAAGGAATGGACTCACCAACAACAATCATAATAGCAAATAAAGGTTTATATATCCAGCACAATCTATAATTGGAATGATTCAAAGTAATTTAATCTATCAATATCTTAAATTTAGAATATTTCTATAATACTCGATAGGTTTAAATGATAAAAACATAGATGAAGGTTTTTATATTTATCATGAACTTAGAAATATAGAAATGACTCCCGGAAGTAAACCATTAACAATAACTACTAAGCTTTTAGCTAGTCTATCAGAACATAACGACATGCCAACTAGACCAGTAAATCAGAATATAATAATGTTAGAAGATCAACAAATTTATTCAAAAGTAATTGAACCTAAAATAGACAAAATCAGTCTCCCAAAAGAATGGCATATAGCCTTAGAAGATTTAAAACAAAAAAGCAAACTTTAAATAAGTAGAGAATTGATAATAGATAGTAAACAAATTAAACTAAAAAACTTAGAATATCTTTCTAGTAGATTAATGATAAAAGATATAGATGAAGAAGATATAGAGCAACCTAATACTCTTATTGCATAGATAAATATTTAAAACATGATCAAAATGAAATAATGACTATCGCCAAAAAAATATACCCTAAATTAACTATGATCAAAGTACAAGTACAAGTAAGTCCAATCAAATTTATATTGATTAATGTAATAATTGATACTGGAGCTTCTATATCTCACATCAACAATAAAATAATAGACGATCAATTTGAAAAAAGTAAACATATAGAACAATATATAACCTTTGATGGTAACATAGTAACCTTTGAAAATATTGCAACAATTAACGAAATAAGAATTGAAGGCGTTAATAAAGAGTTAAACACTTTTGAATATAAAACCCTATATACCTCTCTGGATGCTGTAGCACTCATAATAGGTAATGATATACTAAATCAATACAATCCAATCACAATAAATCCTTATACTATTACATTCACAATTAAATCAAAACAAATAACAGTAGAAAAAATTCTAACAGAGCCATCTAACATGATTAGAATGGAAAGACCTCTAAATAGATAAGTAAGAGAATATTTGTTTAAAGACTATAAAATCTATGTTATTAAATATGATAAAAATGTAGAATGGCCAGAAAAATCAGAAATAGGTTTTACATTATTATCAAACGAAAATGTAAAGCTACAACCTACAGAAAGAAAAATATTATATATTGGTTTAGGATTTATGATACCAGAAGAATTTTATGGTATAATAAAAGGAAAAAATGGTTGGTTAAAAAATGTAGACATACAAATTATAGAAGGAACCATAAAATCCACATATAGTGGAGAAGTAACAATCATAATTAAAAGTTTTGAAAAAAACTTCAATTATTCGAGTTAAAAAGAGAAACAAATTAGCTGACCTTATAATAAATAAAATTTATAATTTCATTTAATGGAAACAATAACAAGGTAGATAAATAGAATATGTTTTAAAATTAAACTAGAAAACAGCCAGAACTATAACCTTTTTCTTATATTATACTTTGGAGCCACTAAAAGTATTGTAGAAGAAAAATTTTGAGCTATAACTAAAAATGAAGAATTAAAAAAATCACAATTATTTAGTAGATTAGCTAGAAAAACCAACTCTAACAAAATATCAAGAAACGTATCTATATACATTTTAGAGAAAGACGAAATTGAAGAAGAATTCATCATTCCTGAAGTATATATAATAAAAGAAGGACTAGGAAATATGATTCTAGGAAACAATTTTATAAATAAATATTCACCCGTTAACAAATATAATAGATCTATTACCAACATTCAAATCATAAATAAAGAAAAAATAACCCAATTGATAACAAATTCTAAAATAAAAGATAAAATTAAATGTTTACATTTAGGAGCTATAGATATTACTATAAAAGCAAACTTTAGGAAAGGAATAGACTCACCAACAACAATCATAACAGCAAATAAAAGGTTTGCAAATCTAGCACAATCCATAATTAGAATGATTCAAAGTAATTTAATTTATCAATATCTTAAATTTAGAATATTTTCCCAATACTCGATAAGTTTTAATGATAAAAACATAGATGAAGGTTTATATATTTATCATGAACTTAGAAATATAGAAATGACTCCCTGAAGTAAACCATTAACAATAACTACTAAGCTTTTAGCTAGTCTATTAGAACATAACGACATGCCAACTAGACCTGTAAATCAGAATATAATAATGTTAGAAGACCAACAAACGTATTCAGAAGTAATTGAACCTAAAATAGACAAAATCAGTCTCCCAAAAGAATGGCATATAGCCTTAGAAGATTTAAAACAAAAAAAACAAACCTCAAATAAGTAGAGAATTGATAATAGATAGTAAAAAAATTAAACTAAAAAACTTAGAATATCCTTCTAGTAGATTAACGATAAAAGATATAGATGAAGAAGATATAGAACAACCTAGATACTCTTATTGCATAGATAAAAATTTAAAACATGATCAAAATGAAATAATGACTATCGCCAAAAAATATACCCTAAATTAACTATGATCAAAGTACAAGTACAAGTAAGTCCAATCAAATTTATATGGATTAATGCAATAATCGATACTGGAGCTTCTATATCTCACATCAACAGTAAAATAATAGACGATCAATTTGAAAAAAGTAAACATATAGAGCAATATATAACCTTTGATGGTAACATAGTAACATTTGAAAATATTGCAACAATTAACGAAATAAGAATTGAAGACATTAATAAAGAGTTACATACTTTTGAATATAAAACCCTATATACCTCTCTGGATGCTGTAGCACTCATAATAGGCAATGATATACTAAATCAATACAATCCAATCACAATAAATCCTTATACTATTACATTCACAATTAAATCAAAACAAATAACAGTAGAAAAAATTCTAACAGAGTCATCTAACATGATTAGAATGGAAAGACCTCTAAATAGATAAGTAAGAGAATATTTGTTTAAAGACTATAAAATCTATGTTATTAAATATGATAAAAATGTAGAATGGCTAGAAAAATTAGAAATAGGTTTTACATTATTATCAAACGAAAATGTAACGCTACAACCTACAGAAAGAAAAATATTATATATTGGTTTAGGATTTATGATACCAGAAGAATTTTATGGTATAATAAAAGGAAAAAATGGTTGGTTAAAAAATGTAGACATACAAATTATAGAAGGAACCATAAAATCCACATATAGTGGAGAAGTAACAATCATAATTAAAAGTTCTGAAAAAACTTCAATTATTCGAGTTAAAAAGAGAAACAAATTAGCTGACCTTATAATAAATAAAATTTATAATTTCATTTAATGGAAACAATAACAAGGTAGATAAATAGAATATGTATTAAAATTAAACTGGAAAACAGCCAGAACTATAACCTTTTTCTTATATTATACTTTGGAGCCACTAAAAGTATTGTAGAAGAAAAATTTTGAGCTATAACTAAAAATGAAGAATTAAAAAAAATCACAATTATTTAGTAGATTAGCTAGAAAAACCAACTCTAACAAAATATCAAGAAACGTATCTATATACATTTTAGAGAAAGACGAATTTGAAGAAGAATTCATCATTCCTGAAGTATATATAATAAAAGAAGGACTAGGAAATATGATTCTAGGAAACAATTTTATAAATAAATATTCACCCGTTATAATTGATAAAATGATTAACACCTTCACTAAAGATAATAAACAAATATTAGTACTCCGAAACTTTATGGTACCAAAAATCTTTAAATTTCTAATAAATATATAGAAAGAAGACTTTCAAGATAGATATATAAATAGTCTAACTGAACTATTTTCAGAAAATCCTTTAAAATTATTTGAGAGAAACCCAAGATATTTTAAAATTGAATTTATGCCAGAACATAAAGGGAAAAAATCTAAAAACAAAACCATTAGTTTATTCTAAAGAAGATGTACTAGAATTCCAAAAACAAATTACAGAATTAAAACAAATGAATCTAATCCAAACAAGTAGAAGTCCACATATATCTCCTGCCTTTATGGTACAAAATCACTCAGAACAAAAAAGAGGAAAGGAAAGAATGGTAATAAATTAAAAAAAAATAAATGTACAAAATTTGATGGTTTCCATATACCTAATTGTGATAGTGTCCTAAAAAGACTACAGAACAAAAAATGGTTCAACAAATTTGATGCTAAGTCAGGATTTTGGCAAATTAAATTAGAAGACCAAGAGTCAAAAGAATTAAGTTCTTTTTCCACACCTTATGAACACCTAGAATGGAATGTAATGCCATTCGGAATAAAAAATTCTCCACAAATCTTTCAAAAATAGATGAACTCTATCTTTAAATAATATGACGACTTCATTATAGTCTATATAGATGATATATTAGTATTCTCTGATGATATAATCAATATAAACATCATCTACAAATAATAAAATAAATTCTTATTAAAAATGGAATAATTTTATCACCCAAGAAAATTGAACTTTGTAAACAAAAAATAGAGTATCTAGGGAAAATAATTGACCAAGGTTCTATTGAACTTCAAAGTCATATCATAAGAAAAATTAAAGAATTTCCAGATACCTTTACAACACTCAAACAATTATAGAGCTTCATAGGAATTCTAAATTATGGTAGGAAATATATTCCTCGACTAAGTGAATTAACAAAAAAATTACAAGAAAAGATTAACTCTGAAAATAAAAAGTATAAAAAATAAAATGATAAAATTGTAACACGATGGGAAACATATAAAATAAAAATTACACTCTCTCTAGAAGAAAATAAAGAAATTGTATACATCAAATCTATCAATACAAAAATTCCGTAAACAATCGTACCTAGAGAAACTGATAAGCTAGTAGTATCAACAGATGCTAGTCAACTATATTAGGCAGGTATATTAACTGTAGAGAAAGAAGATGTAGTCAGATACACTTCGGGAAAATTCTCGGAACCCATTTTAGCTATATTAAAAACTATTAAAAGCTTTAAATATTGGTTATTACCAACCACTTTTCGAATTAATACTGATAATAAATATTTATATCATTATATCAAAAATTGAAAAGAGGATCAAAATAGTAGAAGAGTACGTTGGTTAATACAGTTAGAAGATTACAGTTATTCAATACATTTTCTGCCGGGACATCAAAATATGGTTGCTGACTATTTATCTCGACATTTTCAGAATGAAGAATAATTTTCTTGAAGCAGCAATGAAAAATAAAGAAGCATCATTTAAAAAAAATACTTCTTGATTGCAAGCAAAAAGATTCGGAAAAAATATTGTGGAAACCTTGAAAAATGTGTCTGCAACACCATCATATATTACTCCTATTAATAAAGGGGAACCAAAATTAAATATTAACTTTGCAGAAGGAAATATCTTAATAGACATGGCAAAAGCACAAAATCAAGCCGTTATACATCAAATAAGTCAAGACCAAAGTTTTTACAAAAGTAATAATAATCCGAATAAAAAAACTTATGAAAGCTTAAATAAGATATGGAAGAGTACTGGAGGGTTACAGAGTAATCCCTAATATATAACAGCCATAAGAAACATGGAAGAATATTTAATTACATTAGAAGAAAATGCAAAATATAACCAAAATATAATAATTTATTTACAAAATCAAATAACAAAACTTAAACAACAAAACTTAATCGAACAAAGCAATTACAGTTCTATCTTCAATCATCATATGCTTGCATTCCTTGAAAAAATATTCACCTAGAAGATCCAGAAGAACAAATTAATATTATAAATTACCTTGAAAACACTGCCATATTTTCTTAAATCTTGGAAAAAGAAAAAAGAATAGCTCTCTATGGTTATATCAATAAAAATTTTCCACCAAATGTTATAACAATAATTGAAAAAAAAATATGGGACACCCAAATCTTGACACTCATGGTGGAATATGGGGATTGTATCACTGAGAATAATGACAAACAACGAATAACTCTGGTTCACCATGAAATTGATGAACAAAGCATCTACGCCATTGAAAAAGGCGTAATAAACAAAATAATAGTAACCAGAGTACAAATAAATAACTTAAATTTCCCCATGATCATAAAGACAATAGTTGAATGGATCCCACGTCTCATACAAGTATTTGAAATAGACATATCTACAACTTTTCAAGAAATAACCATTGGAAATATCTTCCTCTCAATACAAACATGGAGGATACGTCCTCAATATTCCTATGATATCGATTATAAAGAACTCAACGAAATATTTAACGAGGAAAATGAACAAATAAAAAATATTCGAGGAATGAAAAATGAGAGCAAATGGCCAATAACAGTCCCTAGCTGGACAGATGAAAAAATAATGATTCGAGATGAAGGAAATCTTGTGCACAAAAGCCATCATAATGAAGGACCCGGCTACCACCAACAACTAGACATCGACATTTTGGGAACCAAGACAAAAGCACTTTGGCAAAATATGAATGATCGATGGACTGATGAGGTGGACGAGATGGAGGATGAATAGAATATCAACTTTGTACATGTTTTCACGGACAATAATTATAAAAGTAATATGTTGTTTTTTGTAAAGACTAACAAGGAATATAAATCAAAGGATGATGGGGCTCAATGATGCACCCACTTTGATAAATATCTCCTTTAAAGTCTAGTCATAGTCACTGTAATAGATTCGATTTGAGCCTCGGGGAGCCGATCTAATAGGTTTTGTAAAACCATGGGCGCTCCTGGTTTTCAGCCCACGGTTTTCGGATTTCAAATACATTGAAGTCCGCAAGGAGTCCTATATAAGGACATGTAAACTAGCCTAAAGAGGGCACCATGTAAGCTTCGGAAATAAGAATAGTTTTTAAGTGTGATCCTTGAGTGTCTGCATTGCTTCCTTCTTCTGCTGCATTGCTTCTTCGTTTGGCTACAAACTCTGCATCGCTTCTTCCCTCTGCCGCATCTCTTTCTCATTTGGATGATGAAATACTCTCTTCGGACGCTCGTAAATTGGTGGTCCCCAAGTGGCTGGTCTTTTACTGTAAGTTTGTGTTTTGGGAATTTGTTGACTAGAAGAGGAGGCTTGAGCTCTAGAAGATTCTCCTTGTTCAACGGTTGAAGGATTTTCCATTATTTCTTCAGCGGTATTTATATTAATATTTTCAAAGTTAAGTTCTTCATCTATTGACTCTTTAGAAGATTGAGACATTATCTCAAAATCTGGTGCAAAATTATATTGTTTAAAGGTATCATAATTTTATTCGTAATATTCTTGAAGTTCGTTTAGATTTTTTAATTCTGGATTCATCGTATAACTATCTAATTTATTTTTTAGATGTGATTTGTATTCTAAGAATTGTTGAAATTCTAATTCTAAACAGACTTTTATTATTTAATAGTCATTATATCATTTTTAAATAAATCTTTATAGTTAAAAATAAAGTTTGGTGTTTTATTATATTTGAGAGAAGATTGATGCGGAACAAGAGTTGTTACCTTGGGTATATTTATCTATTTTTTTTCTATCTTACATTGTCTCTACTTCATTACGTCCTTTAGAAGTTATTATTGTGGTGAGTAGTATTGATCTTATTCAGTGAGAAGTACCTATTGCTCTGTGGATTAAGCTCACGGGGAATATCTGAAAAAAAGATCAAGAATATCCAGAGTAATAATGACTAACGAACGAAGTGAAGATCTTTATTTAGATAGTAATCCATGTATTAGTCAAGATAGCTACTGACATATAGTCCATAATAGTCCGAAGAGAGTATTTCAGCGTCCAAACGAGGAAGAGATGCGACAGAGGGAAGAAGCGAAGTAGACTTTGTAGCCAAATGTAGAAGCGATGCAGCAGAAGAAGGAAGCGATGCAGACACTCAAGGATCACACTTAAGAACTATTCTTATTTTCGAAGCTTACAAGGTTCAATTTTCTTAAGTGATAAAATTATTCCATTTTTGATAAGGATTTCTTTTATTATTTGTAGATGATGTTTATGTTGATTATAATCATCAGAGAATACTAATATATCATCTATATAGACTATAATGAAGTCGTCATATTCTTTAAAGATAGAGTTCATCCATTTTTGAAAGATTTGTGGAGCATTTTTAATTCCGAATGGCATTACATTCTAGTCTAGGTGTTCATAAGGTGTGGAAAAAGAACTTAATTCTTTTGACTCTTGGTCTTTTAATTTAATTTGCCAAAATCCTGACTTAGCATCAAATTTGCTGAACCATTTTTTGTTCTGTAGTCTTTTTAGGATACTATCACAACTAGGTATATGGAAACCATCAAATTTTGTATGTTTATTTATTTTTTTGTAATTTATTACCATTCTTGCCTTTCCTCTTTCTTGTTCTAAGTGGTTTCGTACCATAAAGGCAGGAGATATATGTGGACTTCTACTTGTTTGGATTAGATTCATTTGTTTTAATTCTGTAATTTTTTTTGGAATTCTAGTACATCTTCTTTAGAATAAACTAATGGTTTTGTTCTTATATTTTTCCCTTTATGTTCTGGCATAAGTTCAATTTTACAATATCTTGGGTTTCTCTCGAATAATTTTAAAGGATTTTCTGAAATTAGTTCAGTTAGACTATTTATATATCTAGCTTGAAAGTCCTCTTTCGATATATTTATTAGAAATTTAAAGATTTTTGGTACCATAAAGTATCGGGGTACCAATATTTGTTTATTACCTTTAGTGAAGGTGTTAATCATTTTATCAATTATAACGGGTGAATATTTATTTATAAAATTGTTTCCTAGGATCATATTTCCTAGTCCTTCTTTTATTATATATACTTCAGGAATGATGAAATCTTCTTCAATTTCGTCTTTGTCTAAAATGTATATAGATACGTTTCTTGATATTTTGTTAGAGTTGGCGTTTCCGGCTAATCCACTAAATAATTGTGATTTTTTTAATTGTTTATTTTTAGTTATAGGCCAAAAATTTTCTTTTACAATACTTCTAGTGGCTCCAGAGTCTAAAATTGGAAAAAAGTTATAGTTCTGTCCATTTTCCAGTTTATTTTTAATACATATTCTATTTATCTGCCTTGTTATTATTTTCATTAAATGAAATTGTAAATTTTATTTATTATAAGGTCAGCTAATTTGTTTCTCTTTTTAACTCGAATAATTGAAGTTTTTTTAAAACTTTTAATTATGATTGTTACTTCTCCACTATATGTAGATTTTATGGTTCCTTCTATAATTTGTAAGTCTACATTTTTTAACCAACCATTTTTTTTCTTTTAATATACCATAAAATTCTTCTGGTATCATAAATCCTAAACCAGTATATAATATTTTTCTTTCTGTAGGTTGTAGCATTACATTTTCGTTCGATAATAATGTAAAACCTATTTCTAATTTTTCTGGCCATTCTACATTTTTATCACATTTAATAACATAGATTTTATAGTCTTTAAATAAATATTCTCTTACTTCTCTATTTAGAGGTCTTTCCATTCTAATCATGTTAGATGACTCTGTTAGAATTTTTTCTACCGTTATTTGTTTTGATTTAATTGTGAATGTAATAGTATAAGGATTTATTGTGATTGGATTGTATTGATTTAGTATATCATTACCTATTATGAGTGCTACAGCATCCAGAGAGGTATATAGGGTTTTATATTCAAAAGTGTGTAACTCTTTATTAACGCCTTCAATTCTTATTTCGTTAATTGTTGCAATATTTTCAAAGGTTACTATGTTACCATCAAAGGTTATATATTGTTCTATATGTTTACTTTTTTCAAATTGATCATCTATTATTTTATTGTTGATGTGAGATATAGAAGCTCCAGTATCAATTATTACATTAATCCATATAAATTTGATTGGACTTACTTGTACTTGTACTTTGATCATAGTTAATTTAGGGTATATTTTTTTGGCGATAGTCATTATTTCATTTTGATCATGTTTTAAATATTTATCTATGCAATAAGAGTATTAGGTTGCTCTATATCTTCTTCATCTATATCTTTTATCATTAATCTACTAGAAAGATATTCTAAGTTTTTTAGTTTAATTTGTTTACTATCTATTATCAATTCTCTACTTATTTGAAGTTTGCTTTTTTGTTTTAAATCTTCTAAGGCTATATGCCATTCTTTTGGGAGACTGATTTTGTCTATTTTAGGTTCAATTACTTTTGAATAAATTTGTTGATCTTCTAACATTATTATATTCTGATTTACTGGTCTAGTTGGCATGTCGTTATGTTCTGATAGACTAGCTAAAAGCTTAGTAGTTATTGTTAATGGTTTACTTCCGGGAGTCATTTCTATATTTCTAAGTTCATGATAAATATATAAATCTTCATCTATGTTTTTATCATTTAAACTTATCGAGTATTAGAGAAATATTCTAAATTTAAGATATTGATAGATTAAATTACTTTGAATCATTCCAATTATAGATTGTGCTGGATATATAAACCTTTATTTGCTATTATGATTGTTGTTGGTGAGTCTATTCCTTTCCTAAAGTTTGCTTTTATAGTAATATCTATAGCTCTTAAATGTAGATATTTAATTTTATCTTTTCTTTTAGAATTTTTTAACATTTGGGTTATTTTTTCTTTATTTATGATTTGAATGTTGGTAATAGATCTATTGGTTTCTACTGAATCAATTGTTTGTTCAAATCTTTCTACTAATAATTTATCTTTTCTCTATAGGTTCCATTTTAACTTATAAACTTTGTTTTTTTCTATTTCCCAAGGTGCGTTTTGAATTTTATTGTAAATCTCTTCATGGAATATTATGGTTTGTCGATTTTGGTTGTCTTGATTATCCTCTATTTGATATATTTCAAAAGTTGATTCTTCTTCTTTAGTTGATTCTTGGGTGGTCATCATATAAATATATTGAATATTATTTTCTTGAAAAGGGTCATATTCATCTATAAGATCTTCTATTTCACTATTACTATCATAGTATTCTTCATCAGTGAAAGTGTAAATTAGATTATATTCACTTTTTGTTACTAATTTGTATTCATAATGTTCAATATCTGATAATTCATATCCTATTCTTATATCATAAATTTCTTCAACAATATTGATGTCTACTATATTAATTTGTTTTCTTTTAGGACACATTAGCATAATGACCTTCTTCTCCACATTTAAAACATTTGCATTTTTTATTATTAGGTTTTTTTTAGGTATTGTCCTTTAGGATTTGTTGTTTTGGGTTTTAGTTTAATTGGAAGTTTTTCCTCTTATAATGATATCTTTTATGTTTTGGTCGATTACTAGGATTTGTAGTAGGTTTTTATAATAAGTTTTTCTTTTGTTTTTGTTAGGTCCACCACGCTTGTTGCACGTTGGCTTACAACCATATAATAAGGTTGGTAATAATTTTTCACAACCACTCATTATATTTGTGGATGTTGAATACTTTTTATGTAAATGTTTTGATTTGTTAAACGATTGCATTATTGATGATTCTTTACAATAATTTTTGAAATAATTTATTGCACAATTTATTCTAGTAGATAAGCTATCAGTTCTAGCTCTTCTTGTTTCAGTTTCTTTTAGAAAAGTATGATAATAATCTTTTAGTTTAATATCCCGGGGTGATAGGAATTTATTAAGATATTCTAGTTCCCAGTGATTCTAATGGGTTGGAGGTAATTTCCATACGTAAGTAGAGTAATTAGTAGAGAATTTGGTTAAGTAGCATATATTACATAATTTTATTTTTCCTAATATTGTCTCTATGTCATTTGTATTCATAGCATCTAGTCTCGTAGATGCAGTAAAAAATTGTAATAGAACAAATTTTAATTGCATTAAAGCATTTTGAAAGGAAGTTTGTTCTCTTATTTATTTAAAAATTTGTTGTTCATATTGTGAGACTAGTGCATATGCTGCACTACCTCGCATTTTACTGATTATAAAATCTATTAAGTTGGCGACAGTTAGATTGGGGTAGAGAAATTGTAAAGAAAATATGGAATGGCACCATTGTATTATATAATCAGCTCTATTTTGTACTGAAATAGTGTCAATATTAAAATAATTATCTACATGAGTTTGCGTAGTATTTTCTTGTTGTGGTAATTTTATATTTTTTCCCTACCAAGGATTTTTGGGTCTTTTGGCTTATGTACAAATATTATAGTCATTCCAACTATACTATCCATTTGGTCCCCAAGTGGCCGGTCTTTTACTGTAAGTTTGTGTTTTTGGGAATTTGTTGACTAGGAGAGGAGGCTTGAGCTCTAGAAGATTCTCCTTGTTCAACGGTTGAAGAATTTTCTATTATTTCTTCGGTAGTATTTATATTAATATTTTCAAAGTTAAGTTCTTCAATTGTTGACTCTTTAGAAGATTGAGACATTATCTCAAAATCTGGTGCAAAATTATATTGTTTAAAGGTATCATAATTTGGTTCGTAATATTCTTGAAGTTCGTTTAGATTTTTAATTTTGGATTCATCGTATAACTATATATTTTTTTTTATTTACAATTAATATATTTAAAGTGAAGTATATTATAAAATTTTTATGTATAACAAATATATTATTATATCTATAATGTAGTAAATTTTAATAATTTACAATTTATTCTATTCTTATAAACAAATAATTTATTTATAAATATTAATTATTGTATAAAATAATATGTATTTAAATATAATAATTTTATTTACATAATTTTTATTTTTATAGTAAAATATATTTATATATTTTACAAAATATAAAATTAAATTTTTATTATTTTTATATTATAGTATACTTTAATATTTTTTTAAATATTTAATAATTAAAAATACTTTATTCTAATTATATCTCATAATTATATATAAAAAATAATTAACTTAAAAATAAATTTAAACATATTGTATATAAATTATACAAACCGTACATATAAAGTAAATATATTCAAAATAATATAAATATATTTGAACGATTATATGTATTATATATAATATTTATATATTTTGATGGAGAGAGAGAAAGAAAAAATATAATACTATTATGTGGAGAGTGGTCGGAGGAGAGTGGTCAGAGGAGAGAGAGTTGAGAGAGAGAGAGAGAGATAGCGCTGAGAGAGAGAGGGCGTCCAGAGAGAGAGCGCTGTAAGTAAGGAGGAAGAGTTCTTCGGTGCGATGGAGGAGGAACCAATCTAACTTTTAAATAAGTGTGGGACGAAACAAAAGGCCAACGAATATTCACGAGCGCACATGCTCACAGACGCATAGGCGAGTAATCACGCATGGCACAATCAGCCCTTCACGGGGCCGCACGCACCGCGCACGGGTCGCACAGTGCGTAAGCCACTGTTTGCGGCAGCAACTTCTGGAATCCCCAGCGATAGAGCCAAACTCGTTGGGACTCCTAGTGACTAATGCGAAGTCGTTGAGAACGCGAACCCGCTGCCCCCTCCAGCGACTTCACCCCTCCCCGCTTGAAATCGCTGCCGCTCTCAGCCACTTCAGTGAAACTGTGTTATTTTTGGAAATGACTTCAAAAATTTTCTCAGTAAACACTATAAAGTAGAAACGAAAAGAAACGGAGGACAAATAATACGAAGACAGATAAAGTTTAAAATACGCTAGGATCTTTGGAACACGATTGGGTCACCACCATGGAAGCATTATTCACGTATCTGACCGATAAGTTAAGTTTGAATTGAAAGATGCAATTACCTCATGGCAACAAGATGATGTGCGGAGCAGTCAAATAATCTTAATGTTGAATGTCAATCTTCCCGGTCGGGAACCCTCGCCTAACCCTCGCCTCTTCGGCGGAAACCATATTCCTTTCCTTCTTTCTCTTTCTACGCATCCTGTCGGGTTGGTCAGTCTCAGCAGTGTAGATTATCCTTCTATTGTCTCTTCTCAAATTTCTCAAATTTCTTTTCCTGGTTCCGTTTCAACCCTCTGGCCTGGCTTTCGTAGGGGGCTGGTGATCTTGTTCTAGTTCGGTTAAGTTTCTTTTCCTTTTTTCTTTGCGGTCATCCTTCTGCTTATTTCAGACGCTGTATAGCGGTTTTGGCCTGTATATGCCTATATTCCAATCATCTGTCTTCTAATCGGAATCTTTTGTTTATTCTTCCCAAGTTTCTCTTTGTGATTTTCTTGCACCCTTGGGGTCCTTTCTCTTTGCCTCTTACGGTTTTTTCAGAACGATGTATGCTAGGGCGAAGTAGGGATATCCCGATTTCTTTTTTCCTTGTTTTGATCTTTGTTCAAGGTATGTTTCTGCCTAGTTCGTATGTTAACTAAGCTTGTTCTTTCCCATTTTCTCTACCTCCTGTATTCTCGTCTGCACTATAGTTATCTGTTGTGGTGTTTGTGGTTTGTCCGGCGGTGTTGAGTCTTTTATCGTAGGAACCTTCTAGAGTTCGGCAGTGCTTTCTTGGTTTATTTCGGTTCACTTTTTCTTTGTCTAGAGCTTTGGGCCTCCGGGGCCGGTTCAGTCTAGGTGGTTCTTGAATATTCCTCCTGGTGTTTTATTCCGAGCTGGCGAATAACCTGGTTTTTGGCTGTTTCGACCATATCTAAGCTTGCGTCCTTTCTTTCATTGAAGCACTCTGAATCCTTCAGCAGCCGGGGGGAGCACAAAGGCAGGTTCAAGTATTCTAATCTGTTTTCCAGCCGTCCAGGTACTTCAATCCCTGGTTGCAGGTTCGATTTATTCCTCTCGTCTCTTTAAATTATGGAGTCGGAAGGGTCTACGGACGAGGAAGCGGTTCTGGCCCAGTTTAAGAAGCTACTTTACTTTCCTAAGAGTCAAATTTCGCTTCGACTAGATTCACAGAGGGATTCGGATAGTCAGCTTTGGAAGAAAAGTCTTATTTTAAGGGTTTGCTCTTCTGTTAAACCTAGACCGGCAGGGATCAAGGAGTGGATAAAGAGAATGTGGAATCCGTCAATGCCGTGGTCCTTACTCGATTTTCCTAATGATGCTTTTATTATTCATTTTCAATCAGTAGAGGAGGTTGATAAAATATGTAGACGTGCGCATTGGTTCTTTAATAATGATCTCATTCTTCTTGAGAAAGCACGTCCTCTTACGGCTCCTTCTGAGTATAAGTTAAACCATTGCGATTTGTGGGTTCGTATTTATGATTTACCTCAAGAACTGTTGAATAAGGATATAGTTATGAGTTTAGCTTCTCAAATCGGTTTTCCGTGGGATCCTCCTATTGAAATTGTGGCCGCATGGAGTCTCTTTGCTCGTATTAAGATTATAATTAATGTGCTGGATCCGTTGGCTACCGAAGTATCGGTTATCTTACCTGTTGGTTCAGTAAAATTGTTTGAACTGGCTTATGAAAGAATAGTTCGTTTCTGTTATTTTTGCGGAAGGCTGGGGCATGAGTTTGGGGATTGTTTAAAACTAGCCCAACTTAAATCTCTTATATCCCCTACTTTTTCTAAAGAAGTGCAGCAAGAGCTAAACAACCAGTTGATTTTCAGGTATGGTGATTGGTTATCTACTGCCGGAAGAGAAGCACATGGGGGGAGTCGACTGGAGTCTAGTTCTTCCCACATGGATACCTCAGCCGCTGCTGATGTTTTTTCTCCACGATCACACTATAATGCACTTGAGGATCAAACGTTCGGGGTGCAGAAAGTTTCGGATCTTCCGACCTTCCGGGGTAAGGCAATAGAGGGTAATATTACTTCATCTTCTATTTTAGCCTCATCTGTTCATCAAGATATGTCAAAGGAAGTGACTAGAGGTTATCAGCTGGATGTTGTGCCGGATATGAGATCAGTAGATACTTCTTACTCCTTATCTAAATCTTTGATTGCTCCTGCTAAGTCAATTATGAAGAAATCGAGTGTTCGAGATAAACATAAGTGGAAAATTCTTCATCAAGCGGTTACACAATCATTCCTTAAGCAAGAGGTAGTGGGGTTTCCTATTAAGGTTGATGTCTTGTCCTCGTCTCAACCTTAATAGGGCTGAGGCAGCTGGCCCGAGACAGTTGCCACAAGAACCATGAAGATAATAGCTTGGAATTGTCGGGGTTGTAATGGGCACCCGACAATTCGACATATTGATAGTCTTGCCCATTCTATTAAGCCTCAACTCTTTTTCTTGGCCGAGACCAAATGTTCTACTATGGTTAGTGAGAGATTTTTCTCTGATCGTAACATAGATAATTATTTTATTGTTCCTTCCTCTAATCGTAGGGGAGGCCTTTGGTTATGGTGGGACAAGAGTCTTCAGCTCCAAATTATCTTTTCTAATATGTCTTGGATTGGTAGTATAGTATCTGATTCAATTTCTGGTTGTCACTGGCTCTTAATAGTTGTTTACGCCCCGGTATCTGATCGGAATAGAGTTATCATGTGGTCACAAATGTCTCATTTGATTCAAGACTTGGCCATTCCAGTTTGTCTTCTAGGGGTAGGAATTGTGTAAGATATCCTGCAGAGAAAGTAGGGGGGCTAATACCTATTAGATCTTATTTGGAATATTTTGAGCACTTCATTCAGGCAAATCATCTTATAGATGTTCGTAATGATGGTCCGGTATTTACTTGGTCTAATAGGCGTTCTTATCCGTATAATGTAAAAGAAAAGCTTGATCGTTGTCTGGGGTCCACTTCTTGGTTCAGCATGTATCCTTCGGTGCAATTGCATGTTCTTCCGACTTATTTTAGTGATCATAGCCCATTATACTTGAATACATCTCCTCCACCTAGAAAAAAATATCACTGGTTCCGATTGGAAGCAGCTTGGCTTCAATTCCCTTCTTTTCATGAGTTGATTTCGTACTCCTGGACTAACTCTCCTGATCTTATACATGATTATGATGATAAGATGAAGATTCTTAGTCGAAGCATGTCTAAGTGGAGGCAATCAATTTTTGGCAGTCTGAAACAGCGTATTAAGCATACCTAAATGTTGTTGCTCCAGGCTCAATCTCAGGTTCCTTCTCCAGAACAGATCGAGCAGGAAAGAAATCTTATATCCCAACTCTCATGGCTAGAAGAATTGGAGGATATTTATTGGCGACAACGAGCCAAAGTATATTGGCATAAAGAGGGTGATCGTTGTACAAAGCTTTTTCATACTAAAGTTCAGATTCGGAGAAGATGGAACAGGATTGCGGGAATTTATAAAGCTGATGGGTCTTGGTCCGCTCATATGTCAGATATTGAAAGTGTTTTTACTTCTTATTTTCATCAATTATTCCTGGATGAGCCTCATGATATTGATCTTCAGGTTTTTAATAGTATTCAGCTGGCGTGTTTGTCTCAAGACCAGCAGAATTCAATCTCGACAGTCCCATCCTTAGAAGAGGTAAAGAATATCATCTTCTCCATGAAGCCGGTGAAATCTCCTGGTATAGATGGCATACCCCCTCTTTTCTTCCAAAAATATTGGTATCTAATTCAGAAGGATGTTCATGATTTTATTTGTCATATGTTCTTAACTTCCTGCATTCCTGAACCTTTAAATCATACAATTATCACGCTTATTCCTAAAAAGGAGAATGCTTCGCTTCCAGAACATTATAGGCCTATCAGCTTATGCAACGTGTTGTTAAAGATTTTAACTAAAGTAATTGCTAGTCGACTGAGGCCTTTGCTCTCAAATCTAGTTTCTGAGATGCAGTCAGCTTTTGTGCCTGGTAGAAAAGGTTCAGACAATATCATACTTATTCATGAAATTCGTAATGTTTTTAAATGGACCAGGGGTAAGATGGGGTACTTCATGGTTAAACTTGATATACACAAGGCATATGATAAATTGAGATGGAAATTTCTGAAAGTTGTTCTTGAATGTATGGGGTTTCCGGTTCAGCTAGTTAATCTCATCATGACCTGTACCATGACAGTATCCTATACATTAAATCTGAATGGCCATCTGTCCAAAAGAATTACTCCTGGTAGAGGAATTAGACAGGGGTGTCCCTTATCCCCTTATTTATATATTTTATGCTCTGAGGTCTTGTCCTGTTTGCTATCTAATGCAGTCCAAAATAAGAGGCTCTCAGGGGTTAGAATCTCAAGGAAGGGACCACTTATATCTCATCTTATGTTTGCAGATGACTTAATTGTTTGTGGGAAGGCCAGTATTGAAGAGATCAATCACTTACTGCTAGTGCTACAATAGTATAAACAACTTTCAGGTCAGGCTATTAACTTTCATAAATCAAAAATTTGTTTTAGTAGAAATGTGCCTCCTTATCTTGTCAATAGGATTTGCACTCTTACGGGTTTCCAGTTGGCATCAAAAATGGATCTTTATCTTAGGGTTCCTTGGGACCCAACTGGGGGAAGAGCTTTTCTAAGTGATCACCTTATTAGTGTTTGTCGGAACAAGATGGCAGGATGGAAAGCAAACTTATTATCTGCAGGAGGAAGAACGACTTTGATTAATTCTACTATTAGCCATCTTCCATCATATGCTATGTCTATATCGAAGCTGCCAAATCAGGTTATTCATAAACTAGAGATGCTTCAGCGCAGTTTTTGGTGGGCTCATAACACTTCTCAAAAGAGACGTATACACTTGACTAGCTGGAATGTTCTTACTCAACCTAAATTGTTGGGCGGTTTAGGGATCAAGGACCTCAAAATGCTTAACATTGCTTCAGGTATGCGCTTACTTTGGAATTTTCTGAAGAACACTCATACTCTTTGGGTTAAAGCACTTATGGCTAAATATCTGCATAAAGCAACTATTTGGCAAGTTTCTCCAAAGCCGACAGATTCAAAGGTATGGCACTTTTTACTCTCTTCCCGTGCATATTTGGCAAAAGTAGGTGTTTGGAAGGTTAAGGATGGTTCAGATATTCATCCTTGGCATCATTTATGGATAATGGATAGAAAAGGACCATTGCTTCCTAAGACTCCAGGAGTCTATTTTTCAGGACTGGTAAAAGATTTAATCTCAGATGGGGTTTGGAATAGACAGACTTTAATGGCCTGGTTTCATGCTGATTCGGTAAGGAGGATTCTGGATACTCCTATTCACCCCTATTTGGAATGTGATTTGCTAGTTTGGCCTTTTACGCCTGATGAGCATTTTAGTATTAAATCAGCATATAGGTTTTTAATTGAATCTAACTTACCTCCAGGTCATTCTAATCTACAAATCTGGAGGCAGCTGTGGCACCCTACTGTTGGGAAAATTCTGTCATCAAAAATTATCTTTTGTCTTTGGAAAATCCTGTCGGGTAACTAACCTACAAACTTTGCTATTCATAGACGTTGCCCTCATATTAGTCTTTTATGCCTGGTGTGTAGTCTATCAGCTGAAACTTTGGAGCACTTATTTCTGGTATGCCCTCGAAGCAGGGCAGTCTGGCTAATGACACCTTTGGGAAATAATAGAGAGTGGAGTCAACTATCTTTTACTGATCTTATAGCTACATGGTTACAATGGATTAGATCCAAAGATATGGTTATTTCCAGAATGGGAGTTATTGCATGTTCTGTTATTTGGCACCTGTGGAAGGCTAGGTGTAAGGCTTCTTTTAATTACAAGTATGATTTCCCCACTACAATTTTTAATAATGTTATGCATACTGTAGCTATCTGTTTGGCTAATGCTCCGAAGCTCACTGTTAGTCCTGATCCTCATTGGTCGGCCCCTCCTTTTAATTCTCTCAAAATTAATGTGGATTTGTGCTACATCAGGGGATAAAGGCGCGCTGGCTTTCTTGGTCAGAGATGAAGGAGGTGGTTTGGTGTTTTGGCAATCAAAGTTATCTCATTGTAACCGAGCAGAGCTGCTGGAAGCGGAGGGCATATTGGAAGCATGTCGATGGGCTGCTTCCTCTTCAAAGCATATCCTGGTAGAAAGTGATGCAAAAGGGGTAGTGGATGCCATCCTTGGAACTGGTCCAATTTTGTGGCGATCCCAGCACCTGATTAGGAGTTGTTCTCAGTTGTTATCTACTTCTGTTCATGTATCTCTTGCTTTTGTGAATAGGTCCTGTAATATGGTGGCTCACTTGTTAGCCAGGTGGGCGTTACATTGTAATTGTGAGTCTGCTTATCCCTCCCCTCTTCCTATGGATGTTTCCCATCACCTCTGTAAAGAAATGGTTGGTTAGTGTTTAATTTATGTTCAAAAAAAACAAGATGATGTGCGGACAACGATCGAAACAGAGATTGGATTTTTCAAACGAGGAGAAGTATATTTTCAGAACCGGATAAAGCCCTTCAACCAAGATGTCATGATATGGTGTCCGCACTTGCAAAAGTTAGAACCGGTGGCGAAGAAACATATAATGGGACTAATATCCCGGGCTAGCAGATATGGGACTAGCCTCGTTGACGCTTCATAGCGCAGCGCCCTCTTCTTTACTTCCATATCGGACACACGAAGATACAGTTATAGGACAATGTCTAGAAAGGAGACTCAATGGCATAGGGATATGCAGAGATACTTAATAACTTATTTGGATTTGGATAGAATTAGAATGTTAAAAGTAATATTATATTAATATTAATATTTATATAAGATATACACTTGTATTATACTAGTCACCTGTATGAGTAAGATATTGTTTAGCAATTAGATATAGATTTATAAGATAATCTTGATATTTTGCAGATTATCCTTTTCTAACATGACTTTTATTTTGCACTTTTTCATGATCATGTGGTTATCCCCTGCCATCAAAGATAAACATAGTCAAAGGCACTTTATCAACATCCATCTTTAGTTATTGTTGAATTATTAGAATACTCTCTTATACAACCCTTTGTCGAGTGGTACATCTATTTTGAGTTTCATCGTATGATGAAGATGTAACTAATATTTGAGTAGCAATAAATATCATTGCTAGCTCATGCTATTAGATTATCAAATATCAAAACTCCTTGATAATTAATATTGTTCTCTTAGAAAATTTGTAAGCAGTGTGAATTAGATCTCATATTTAACTATTAAAGATAAAGATTTAGAATAGGAAATTAAATTTGATTAGATTTAAATCTTAGTTAGTTTCACATAAAAATTTGGGGTTTTGGAGATTTCAACTTTGGATTTGAAGGTGATTCGGTATATTTAAGATTTCATAAAATATTTGGATTTTCTGTCATGTTTCCTCCACTTAATAGTGCAACCTTAGATCGCTCGATTTCACTCAGCATTTGCATGTGGCTGATTCTCAATTGATGGAATTTGGCATAGACTAAGGACAAAAAGGGGGCATGATTTTCTCCACTGATTATTATGAAGTGTGGTAAAGTGAGTTACTTCTTAAAGATTAATTTTAAAATTTTAAAGTCCGATCTTCTAGAGTCAATCAATTAATTGAAAAAGAATTACGTAAATCCTATATTTGCTCCTATGTAAAAATCAAAAAAAATGTATAAAATGTCAAAACAAAACTATAAAAATCAGTAGAATAACAAAACGATAAAAAAATATGAATTTGCAAATAATAGATGGACAAAAAATCAGTGACTAAAAGAATTTAACAACACAAGCAAAACGTGCAGCTAACCCAATTATTTGGACACATAATAGATAGTCAACAAACATGAAGAAATTAATTTTACCTTGGGAGCATATGGGAATTCTTTTTCAAATTTTATGAGAGCACTAACACAAACTACCTTTATTTATTTGATGTTATAGATTTCGATTATATGAACTTGGTTCATATTTTATTATTGACTAACTTGTCTAAAAATTGTGTTGTAACTAGGTGTAATGGCCTTGAACTACCTGGGATCATATTACTTCCACCATAGCATTTTTTTTCATTTTGTTGTTAGGTTTCTGGTTGTTAAACCCCAAAGTAGGATTAAATTTTTTATTTCCCTAAAACATATATTCTACCACATCACTAAAAAAAGAAAATAAAGCACATGCAAATAAAATAGTGAAAGTTCCCTATATCACTGAAAGCCAAATTTATCTAAAAGGAATACAGTAATCTACAAAATGCAAACTTTTAGCCTTATATGATGCAGCAAGCAGAATAGCAATGATTTTTCAGCGTAAAATATTAGAACTCAAAATCAGCAAAAATCTAGTATTTAGAAAAAATATGAAATAAAAAACTCAAAAATAAAAATTCGCAAAATTCGTAAATTCTAAAAAAAACTTTAGAAATATCGAAATTTAGGAAATCTTGAGATATAACAACAACAAAAAGTTATCATAAATCCGTGAAAAAATTCTATAATTTCAAGAAAATCTGGCATCTAAGAGGTCACATATCCAATACTTCTGTAAAATCAGAAATCTTAATACTTATAATCCAAGTACTTACTTGGACCTACTCCTTCCATCAACTTCTATAACATTGGTGGTGGTAAAAAATTTGAGCTATTTGACTTAAGTATACCATGATTCATTGGAAGGAACAAGAACATGATTATAATTACTTATTCATGTGTATATTTGAGAAGTAAAAATAAAATTTATAATCTAACTTATTTTTTAAATATGTCTATCATACATATATATATATCATAGGGTGGTCATATCTGATGCTACCTAGAAACTTTCTTTTGGTAAATTCTTGGAGTTGAGTTTTTCAAATCATGCGACAACAAACTACACCACTAGATGAGGCCCATTACAACATGATTGTCTTCACTTTTTTGGGCATGCTATCTTGGTAATATCAGCTTAATTTTATTTTCTCATTAGTTTTTAAGATTATTGTTCATGTTCCTGAAATTATCACTTTTTATATTCATAGATTTGGAAGCATGGTTGCATTCTTCCGCCGTTATTCTCCTGTTGATATTTTGTCCATTCAGTTACCACCATTTGTTTTGTAATTCACTTGCCCATCTCAGCAAGAATGGTTGGAAGGGAGTTAGAATAGGTACATTCAGTCATTTTGCTTCTTTGTCTCCTTCAATTTAACATGTTAAAATTGCTTCTATAGCTATGAATTAAGCCAACTATCTGTGTCATCTTTAATTTTTTACCATGAGCTTGTCTATAATGGAATGATGCCTTATTTCACAAGTATTAGTAAGGTGGAACTTCTTTATAGAGAGGTGCTTGACGTGCTTCACGACATTGAGCAAAAGATCATTGGTTATGTGCATGAACTATCAAAATCAAGTCTTTGTGGCATCATTAGGAAACTTAAGGGTTTGCTGATCATATTTCTCTAAGGGGAAGACATAGACATGAGTTTGATGTTTGTTACGAAAAAAAATGTAATGCAAATTTGTCTTTATAAGGTAGAAAAGTTAATGATATATATCATATCTTTTAAGTATTTTCATAGTGCAGTCAACTTTGTTAAGTGTTCCTTCTTTTCAATGAAGTACACGTAACTCAAATATTATTATAAGTTTAAAAATAGATGGTCACCTTTTCAAAATATTTGCTAAAAGGGACAAATTCAACACGAGTATGTGACAAAATAACTAAATGTACAATAGTTGTCCATCTTTTGTATGGACCAAATACAAGAATGACCATGCTCAATGCATGAAGTTAGATTGGCTCAAAAAAATTGAAATGCAATCTTACTATTAATCGCAAGTACAGTTAAAGTTGACTGACCAAGGGAAGACATTGTTCTACATCTCAGTTGTTATCTAATAATATTTTCCTACTATTTGAAAATATGCAAGGATGCTCCGAATCGATTTCATGTGCTAAATGAAGGTGGTATTCCTTTTTACCTATTACAAGGAAGTAAATGTATGATAGAAGATAGAAAAATTATATTTTATAAGCTAAATAGATAGATATTTTATTTGAAACCATTAACCATATTCAAGGATGATGCAACAAAAACAAGCAATAACAAACACATTGAAAGAGATGAAGAAGCATATTTTCTTCCTTCAAACGGATGCATTCCTTAAAAAATTTGAAAGCATAGGGATTCAAAATCTAAGAACTCTAAAAATTTGGAAATATGAAAACATTGGAAATATGAATTTCGAAAAGACTGGAAATATGAAAACTGATTATACACCTGAAAAGTCCAAAAATCCTTGAGGTTTGAAATTCTTAAACCATAAAAAGTAACATCCGAAAGATACAAATCTAAAATCTTGACAATCTAAAAATTGTGAAAGAATTTTAATCTAACCCAACCTTTTATGTTGATTTTATTTTATTTTATATAGAAAGAATTACCACAAACACATTCCATAATGGGATGTTTGGTTGCATGATAAATTGAGTTTTTCTTATAATTTTATATTTTTGTAATAACACTTCTTACAAGAGGTGTTTGGCAACCATTACAATTTTATGTTTTTTAAAGAGTTTTCCTTCTTGAACAAAAAAAAGAAGGTGCCACCTTTTTTTATCTTGTGGTCCTCCACCTTGTTTAGTCATATATGGTATCTACTATTTTTTTGTTATCATATCTTCCCAACATGATAATTATATTTTATTGATTAGCTTACACTTTATTTTATTACAACTTTTTATCATGAAAGTGTACAAAAAAGTATCATACAACCAAACACCATATGAGATAAGAGTAAAGATAGGATGTGAATGAATACACGCCAAACAAATCAAACCCTTTTTCATTTATTTTAAATTTTATAAGAGCATAAAGTAGTTTATAACTTTTAAAAATAAAGCTACACAAATAGAAAATCAAGTCCAAACACTTTATGAATACATATAATTAAAATACTTTCAAATTTTCATGTCGCCCAGGAATATATTAGTAAATATTTGTAATTTATCATTACTCTATCCTTAAACTAGTCGACTGTTTCTGATTTCACATTTATAAAAAATATCCCAATGTCATATTATATTGTTGAATATTGTTTGACAACAATAAATACCAAGCAATAAATAGATTTATCAATAAAATTATCATTTTTAGATGTTTTCAATTTTTACTTTTATTTAATTTTCTAGTAAATATAAATTTATATATTTTAATTTTATATCATACTTTAATAGTGATATAGCATTTAAATTTACACAAAATACAATTAGAATATTAATCGATAAAATAATAGAATGTAATGTAGTTTTATTTTAAAAATAGATAATATCAACTATTAAAGATGAGGCACTGACAATTGTTATATAACAAAGTTTGTAAAAAGGGTGATTAACATTGCATTTCTTACCCACACAAAATGAGACTATATAAAGAAAAACAATGATGTCAGTTGTTACGTTTACAGTTCATGATTTTTTAATATGTCATGAGGGTAGTGGATTTTGATCATGGATATTCCTATTATTATGAAAAGGTTAAGTTATAAATTGAAACTTCATCCTAATTTTAATTTTTTATCAAAATCAAAATAATTTGATTTATGAAAATATATTTTACATTAATCTATATAAAAATAAATTACTAAATAACATATTACTATTACATCTAATATAGTATCTTTAATATTTACTTTATTTTGTATTCTCCATATAACAAAATTTTAACCAATTAAATATTTATTTATCACAAACCTAAGATACTATCAGCAGACCACGAGTCCATGGTAAATGTATCACTATTACATCTAATCTAGTATGTTTAATGATACTATCAACAGATCACGGAGTCCACGGTAAATGGGGTACTATTACACCTAATAAAGTATCTTTAATATTTACTTTTTTTATATCCTTATATAACAAAATTTAACTATTTATATATTTGTTTATCACAAACCTAAGATATTATGAACGGACCATGAGTCCATGGTAAATATGGATAATGAAAGACTATTTACCTGAGGTATGGCAGTAAATCAAAGCTGTGAGCCAATGATGTATCTAGACAACAAGTGAGACTATATACTTGTCGACAAAACAAGGACTCATCCTTCTAATAGATGATAATAGATTAAATGTTGTGTTTACACTACAAATTTTAAAATTGGCATTATTAATCAATATTTCTAAGTAATTACCATCAATATTAATTTTAAAATTAATACTGATGGAAATAGTGTTATCAAACATGGTCTAAGGTCAAAGTTGGTGTTTAGGTGATTATTATCATTTAAATTAAATTTGATATTATTTTTATTATTTAGTAATAACTTAAATAATCACCTAAACAATTCAACAAAGCCAACAATTCTTATTGGTTAGGTTCAAAAATTTTGTGGTCTAAATCAAACTGAACATACCATGAACACCTTGCAATAAGATGTTTATAGGGTTTTTGGTTCCTTTTAATATTCAAAAGTATAGTAAAAGATGGGCTAAAACATGTGTGGGGCGATGTCCCCAACTTTAGGATTGGATGCTTATCATGTTATGTCACCCCCATTCTCAAATAAAGAAGTATGGACTCCACTTGTCCTAATCTTCATATCCTTGTCCTCCACCTTGTACATATATTTATATATGTTACTATATAACTTATCATACCATGCAAGCAAGGTGTGTAACATTATTTTATATTTTATGTATATCACCTGATCCTTTTTTCACATACAATATTATCATTAAATAGATGGATACAAAATTATAGAAGTGTAGCCAAATGCATCTCTATACTTTATGTAACTTTTGCCAAACATGTTATACCATGTAATTCTTCAATTTCAAAAATTATGCTTACCCATTATTACAATCATGGTTTTAAAAGTACAACTATTTAAATGAAAATAGTATTACCGAACACCCTATTAACTTGTCAATAGATTGTGATTATACATCAATACTTAAGTAGAATGAAATGCGATAAAATGTATGTCTTAGATGTCAATTATATTTGATGTGATAGTCACATTTCTTGTAATTTATTATTAGTATTTTAAAAAAATTTATATTTTTATTACATAGTATACTTATATGGTTACATTATAGTAAAATTCATGATCACGTGAAAAAATGATTAGGTCATAATAACATCATTATAATTAGAATAAGCATATAACAGTGTGCAGTTTAATATTCTAATTGTAATATCCTTGAGATGAGATATCAATGATTTAGAAAGACTAGTGTATGTGATGGTTTCTCTCAAAATGAAACTGATTGAACTCATTAGTCACTAGTGTAGGGTAGCTAAGGTGTATATTTTTTGGTGTTCATATATGTATTTGCTTAGTGCATAATCCAAATTAGAATACATGAATGGTATTCTTTCTTGAATGTCATTAAAGGTTCTCAATCATTATTGTTCCATGGTCATACATAAAAATAGAGTAGGAAAAAATGTCGTATTGAATCAATAATATGCTTTGTCTTTGGACTTGTTGATCATTAATGTGATAGTAATCAATAAATCAAATATAGGGTAAACTTAGTAATGACAATTGTGCAGATAGTAAGAGACTGTTCACGCTATAAGGAATCGATCTGCAGCATGCAGTGGAAGTGGTGAATCCAAGAATATCATTGTTATTGTCTTGATCTGAACTGAATGGTATAACCAAACTAGATTCCAAACTAGTAACTAGTTTGGATTGGCCTAATCGGTTGTGGTTTCGGTTCTAACTCTTTTTTTGGGTTGTATGACTTTTTAGGCCAATCCAATCTGGCTACCAATTTGGATTGGCCTAATTGGCTATGGTTTTGGTGTTCTAACTCCTTTTTTTGTTTTTAATTCTCATTTAGGTGAATTCAAACTAGTAACTGGTTTGGGTTGACCTAACTAGCCACGATTTGGGGCCTAACTCAAGTTTTGAATTTTGTGGCTATTTAATGCCCTGTTTGGTTAGAGTTTCATTTTTGGTACTATATCAATATTGATATTAATATTTTTAAATGTTGGAGTATCAATATCAAAAGTAATACAAGTGGACACTTGTATTACATAATATGTTTTGTTTGCATTACAAATTTTAAAATTGATACAATTAACCAAACACCTCTTGATGGTTCCTATCAATATCAATTTTAAAATTGATAGTGATAGAGGTACCTAATAGTGTTACCAAACAGGGCATAAGTCATCCAATTTGGATTGGCTTTAGCAGTCATGTTTTGGGTTCTAACTTTTTTTTTTAGTTTTATGATGATTTAGGCTAATACAAATCGACCCAATTTGGATTGACCTAACTGACTATATTTTGGGTTCTAACTATTTTTTTGTGTCCCCCCCCACCAATATGTTAGTTGATGGTTTTGTTCAATTTAAAAATTGTTTTATGAAGAAAATCAATAAACATATCTCAATTTAAAATCAATTGTTTTCATTTGATCAAAACTATATATTAGGATATAGTACATATGTATAATATTGTTAGTTTACCTCAAAACTCTTTAATTATATAGTTGTATGCAAAAGGCATGTAAGCATTATTAATATGCTTAGGTTAAAATAAATATTGAGTTTAATTGTATTTCTCCTGTAAATCAACATATTTACATACATACTGTCGAACGATATACACTTCAACATACATTTGTCAAAATACTTCAAAATATTATAAATATAAATTTTACAAATAAAACATGTCAACTTTATCAACAAACAACATTTATATTTTTGAATATTTACATATTATATTTAGGGCTAAAGTGGTTTAGGACTGAATAGGGTTGGGTTTATTTCATTTATTCTCACACTTAAATATAAAGAAAAAATTGGTCTATTCTCACATTTAAACAACAAGGAAATATGGTTTATATACCTAAAGGACATGATCCAAGTGCAAGGAAGATGGTGACGACAACAATGGTGTTAGTGGCGAACCTCTCATAAGAGATAGGAAGAGATGTCGATCAAGCTTTAGCAAGAGGGAGGAAGGAAGGGAGCCAATGACGGCAACAACAAAGATTAGTGTTGATGTTGTTGGTGGTAATTGATGGCAGTGACGGCAAAGACTAGCGATGATGGTGTTGATGATGACAAGTAACAACAACAATGGCAGTAGTTCGTGAGAGAGAGGGGAAAGGGAGGAAAAGGGGGAAGCGAGTTAAATCCGAAAGAACATTGGAAACAACTTGTCAACTATCTCCAATGATATCTTTAAAGATATTGGTGATGGCTATAGTCATCATTAATCACACTCGACTGTTGAATAGTCAATTTGAGGTCTTTAGCGATGGCTTAAGACGTCACTAGCAAAATACATTAGCCATTGCTAGAGACCTTCTGAAGTTGGCATTTCAAGTTTTTTTATGGTTTTACAATGGCTTAGACCATCATTATTAACGTAGACATTATTAGTACTTGGGATGTTACAACAACTTTCATTGAGCCGTCGCTAGTACATGTATAGTGGCGACAGCTGATAGAAATGTATGTCATACATGCCAATCATATATGATATGATTCAACATTTTTAGGAATATCTCATTCAATTAAATAGGCAAAACTTCGTTACTAGCTTTTATTAAAAGCGTATATCGTAATGAAGTCCTTGATCATATGCAATGATGATTGAATCATGATGAGATCATGATAATGAGATCAATCATCTAGATGTATGTGATTTAAATGTTCCTAGTCATATGATCCTTGAGATGGGACATCAAGAATTCGGATAGACTAGTGTGTGTGATGTTTTATCATGTGATGAGAATGATCGATCTCATTAGTCATCAGTGTGGGGACACTGAGATACACACATAGGTGCTCATTAGTGGAATGAGTTCAATGAACTGATCAATTTAAGAAAACCTGATTGGTATTTTATCGAACTGTCTATCAGGTTATTCTTATATCTTAATAGCACGGTTGAATCTTTGACTTGAATTGCCAAAGATGTCTTACCAGATATAACTTGTACTTTGATTATTGACTTATGGATCACCATCTTGATGGTCCAGTATAATTGATGTATTGGGTATAAGAGAAACCCAGTGAAGGCAATTGAGCGAACAACAAGGGATCATTTACTCTCAGTAGGAGAGAGAGAATGTCCTATGAGATAGTACTCTAAATCTTTAGCCAAGGTACTTAGGATAATTAGAAAAGGAGTTTTTCAATTGATCCGAACATGAGTATAGGATCCCATAGAGTTGGAATATTTAGGGGTTGACAGTGAATGCCGAACCCATGACCGACATTGTATGAACGATGATTTAAATCCGTGTAGTAATTGTTAATGAAAAGACTCATTAGATGTTATTTAACTCCCCAAAGTCATTTGGGATCATAAGATGTGGCTTATACCCTTTATAATCATAAAGCCGTAAAAACTGTTATCGGATAACAGTTTTGATTTAATTTAAAGGAATTGTTCTTTTAAATTAATTAAGACTTCAACCAAATTGGTTATTGGGCCTAGTGGGTCACACACATTAGATTTGGTTAATACGATGAGGGCATGAACGTAATTTTATAGAAGTTTTGAGTTTTATGAAAAATTTCATCTTCTATATATAAATGGCTTATGAAGCCAAACCCTAACAAGCCATAGGGTTGGAGCACGTCCCAAGCATCCTCTCTTCCTCTTCTCTCCCCTAGAAGGCAATCTCCCATAGTCAAGCTTAGATCTGGACGGTTTCTGGAGGCCCAAAGGAAGGGAGAACTTGTCTATTGAAGTAAATCGTGTGGATACCACTAGAGACCGGACACTTGAACGGTTTTTCAGCAAGGAGGAATGTCCTCTCTTCATTCATAGTGAGGGATTTTGAAAATCCCATGAGGTACTCTCGTTCTACTTCCTATTCGATTCCCAGTTTTACTCGTTCGGCCTCGACCAAGGTAAAGATCATGGTTTTAAGGAATCAAATTTTTTTTGTTGTCATGTAATGATTCCTTATAGTGGTATCAGAGCCCAGTTGAAGCCT
The DNA here is from genome assembly GCA_036172225.1 of Cryptocoryne crispatula var. balansae. Classification (NCBI taxonomy): domain Eukaryota; kingdom Viridiplantae; phylum Streptophyta; class Magnoliopsida; order Alismatales; family Araceae; genus Cryptocoryne; species Cryptocoryne crispatula. Next base: position 23,183,633 of record CM069919.1, read on the forward strand.
TCGTCGACGTTGACATGAAATTGGCTTGATTTCATGCGATTTCTTGCTTTGCCAAAACTATATACAGAGCAATTTTGATTTGATCACCATAGATTGTATGAGATACAAAACTGTGTTTGGTTATTTTTAATTGATTCTCTTGGATATGGTCTTTCCAATGCTGCAAACTTCATGAATTTTGGTCATTCGGAGAGTCCAAAAGGAGTTCGGAAAGTTGCTAAGATCATCATGTCCGAAAAATCTGGCCGAAATTAGGGGAGTTGATGAACTTACCTATTTGGTCTCAAATACCTCTGTCTAATGATGTGGGAAGGTATTAAATTAAGTTTCCTGGAGTTTACATAAGTTATTAGACACCTAACGGCCCTTGGAGATGCCAGATTTGAGAGGAGTTTATGGTTAGGGTTAATAACGGCCATGGCAACTTCCTTCGTAAACTGCACGTTGTATAGAATTTTTCATGAGATGAAACTTATTTCAGTAGAGTTCTTATTCTTTAAGTATTCCAAAACATATTTTTACGGATTTTTATGACTCTGTTTGCCCGCCAAAAATTGGCCCGAAAGTCGGGCATTCGGTTAGGGTTTCCGTGCCATAGCCCCGCCCTTATCAGGCGAAGAAGAAGGTGAGTCTGGATTGGATCCATACTCACAAGTGTGAGGGGGTACACGGCAGAAGTGCATCCGCGCCTGGACCAAGGTACGTAGTAGCGCCGCGTTGGCTCCAGATGCACGCGGCGGTGCACACGGGTGCGTGGCAAGCGACACGCTACTGATTTTAAATTATTTAAAATTTATTTTTGATCCATAAAATTGTCAAAAAATTCTAAAATTTTGTATAATTTATTTAATGAGTTATTAATGTGTTTAATAACTTATTAGAGTCTTACTATTTTGTCATTGAATTCTATTATTTTGATTTTAAAATTGTTTTAAGATCAAAATTAATGAAATTAATTATTATATTAGTTATGGTAAATTATTTAATAGGTTTATAAACTTTTTATGAACCTGTTAGATAGTTTTGGACTTTGGTTACCACAGAATCATTTTATAAATGATTTTAAAATTATTTTAAAATTTTTATTGATTAAATTAGTGTTCAAATAAATTCTGAAAATTGTGATTCTGAAGAATTATAATTTTTAAATTAATTTAATGCTCTGAGAAATTTTGGAAAAGCATGAATCATTTGAATTGCTTTATATTGCTTGTCTTATGCATGTAATTTGTTTATATGTGCACTTCATGTTATTTATTTTATGAAAATTCGATAAGCATGAAATTTGGAATTTCAAAATTACAGTATATAATTTTATGATGGTATATATGATATATCTTATATAATTATCACGTATGCGCTCTATGTTCATGTGATGAATGTTGGTGTGTGTATGGAGGTGATCATGGACTTAAATATGCTTTGCTTTTGATTGCTTAGTTAATTAAGTTGGTTATGTTATTAAATGGGGCCTGCATGTGCCTCCTCTCTCTCTATACAATCTGATTGTACATTCTACCTCCCCCCCACTTGTGTACTCCCCTTGGTTAAAACCAAGGTTTCTTATTATGAATTGTACATTTGTGGGTCTTTGTACCCTATAGCTACTTGTAATGGTTAGAGGCCAGCTTGTGGAAGAATGGAGAGTGGGACCACTTGAAGAAGCACCCTTCTTAAGTGGGAGCATACCAACTCAAGCTTTTGAAGCAAGGAATTGCACCTATAAGGGTGCCTTAGGTGTATGCTTAAGGTTAAGTCCATGATCACCTATGTTTTAATGCATGTTTGATATGTGGTGTGTGCTACAGATTATACCTTAAATATATGATATTCCAAAGGTATGATAATATTTATATGTAGCACCTATGTTGATGAGACTAAAATAAAATCCCTCCTCATTTTTATTAGGTTGATAAATGTGAGACATTAAGAATGACTCACATAGCCTTCCGTTGTTATGGTATTGATGAGCCAATCTTAGATTGGATGGGTTTGTTGTGCTACCACAAAGCCTATCAGCAAGGGATTGGAGATCATGGCTAAGGCATTAGCCAAACTTTGGGGTGGATTATTTGTATAGCTTTGTTATGCTACCACAAGAGCTGTGTAAAGAATCCATTCTCATAACGTAACAAGCGAGTTTGACCTAACTAGAGTATATGGTTTGTTGTGCTACCACATGATCATAACTTTAGAGGCTAAATGACTAAGAGTTGCAAGAGTTTCAATTGACAACAGTTGCCTACCTATTAAGTATGGGATGATTTGTTGTGCTACCACAATGTCGTCACCATAAAGTTAGTAGGGTCTTGGTCCCCACTAGGATGTTATCATGATATCCCGTCTTTGCATAATGAGGGTTATGCAAATTCGTCAAAAATTAGTGGGAGTATAAATTAGGATGAAAGACGATATCTTAATTTTAATGAATATTTGTAATGTTGATATAATTATATCTCAGTTGTAGAATATTATAAACCATCATTAGTCTAGCATGCTACATGCTAAGTAGTTTAATGGCTCACACTTCTTATATCGATTTTGAACTATGAGAATAGTTCTCATAGTTGACCTATTAACTATCTTCAGATATCTTCTACACTATCTAATGATGTGAGAGAAAATAAGATCTTATCTCACAATATTGAAAAGATGTATTGATTGCCTTATATCAGATCTTAGCCTCTATCAGATAAAAATACTAGTGGCAACATAGATAGATGGATATGATATCCATCATGGCTCATGGTGATGAGCTAATTAAAGATAAATAAGAATAATACATCTCAAATACTTCTTATTTGTAAGACCAATAAAAAGAAGTAAGATCATTATATAGAGATAGAAGGTGATAATTAAAAGTCAAAGAAGAAAGTCAAGATATTATAACCCAAATTAGACATAGCATTCTTCTACTATCATGATAATGGTAAGTAGAAGATGAAGTGCAAAGTGTATTACAAATAATGCAAAGGTGGAGCTTAAGAAGCCTCATGTATCTAAGTCATTAATATTTACTTGTCTTAAATACACATTCGATAGTATAAAATACTATATATATGTGTATTATAGTATAAGATACTAGGGATGCATGTAATAGTATGAGATACCAGATATGCATCATATATCTACAATGAATTATAGATAATAGCAAGTAAATGAAGGTTTAAAGAAGATTGTTGACCTACATATGAAATGGTACAAAATGTTGTATCATTATTGGTGGGAGATACAAACTTTTTATAGTCTTCTAGAGTTGTCTTAATTATCCTTCCAAAAGAATATTGTTTTCATTTCCTAGTTGAATAAATGGTGATTTATTCTATGGTATGGAAATGATAATTATTCTATAATTACTGGTAAAGTGTTTACCAGTGGGAGCATAATAAATAGTTTACTCATATCAGGTATGTATGCTCTTATAATATGTGTGAATAATCCTCATTAAGTGAAGTAAATTGATATTGATCAATCTATTATTTAGTAGTACTGTCATATTTATAAGAAAAGACTTAAGAAATACTATTCAGATAGAAACATATAGATAAATGATTTAGAATCATTAACTATATGTAAGTCTTATCTTATTAAGCAAAATGACCATATCTCCATTAGTAAGACATGGAGAAAGGGCTAATGAGTTTATAGAACTCATGCATCTAGATGCATGTTTGCCCATATCTATTAAAGATAGAGGATAATATTTCAACTTCATTTTCAAAGATGACTTCTCTAGGTATGGACATATGTATTTTATGAAGTACAAATCCAAAACCTTTGAGAAATTATTTGAGAATAAGAATGAAGTAGAAATATTAATGGAAAGAGTATTAGAACTCTTTGATGAGATCAATGAGGGGAATACTTAAATAATAATTCACACATAAAAGAAGGAAAGTATGATCTAATTTTGATGGACACCTCTTATACATTTTAGCTTAATTGAGCAGCTAAAATGAGAAGCCATATTGTGTAGGACATAATATGAATAATGACATCCTCTGCAAAATTCTTCTTTGTCTATTTAGGGGTTAGCACACAATATAGTCACTTGATCTTAAATTGGTACCTTTCAAGTATATTCCAATTATTCCATATCAGACATGGAAAGGGGTTAAAGCTTGACCTTAAGCAAGTTAAGGTTTTAGAATGTATGATCCCGTGAAGAAATATAACCCTATCAAGTTGGAATATAAGACTATAAAGTGTTGACTTGTGGGATATCTTAAGGAAACTTAAGGATATTAATGCCACCCCTAGAGAGAGGGTATAAGTTACTCATCTCACCCTATTTCTAGAGGAAGAGTCCCTCCTTCAGAAAGATAGTGGGAGCAAGGTATAAATGGAAGGCTTTTCAGTCTCACAATCCATGGACACTTTTATTAAGGAATTAGTTTATAATTACACAAGGCCAAATCATAGATCTTTTCTTGTGTCCAATCAACCTACGAGATATGTGAGACATATCTTTGATGGAAGAAATGAGACATAAGATAAAAGGATAATGATCCTAAGATCTATATTGAAGTAATTGTAAGGAATCAAGACTTGATAGCGAAAAATATTTGATTCCATAAAACCATGATCTTTTTCTTGATCGATACCGAACGAGTAAAACTGGGAACCGAATATAAAGTAGAACGAGAGTACCTCATGGGATTTCTAAAATTCCTCACCATGGATGAAGAGAGGACATTCCTCCTTGCTAAAAAACTGTTCAAGTGTCCGGTCTCTAGCGGTATCCCCACGATCTGCTTCAATAGACGATTTCTTTCTTTTTTCGGGTCTCCAGAAACCTTCCAGATCCAAGCTTGACCATAGGAGATCACCTTCTAGAGAAGAGAGGAGGAAGAGAGGATGCTTGGGACGTGCTCCAGCCCTATGGCTTGTTAGGGTTTGGCTTCATAACCCATTTATATATAGAAGATGGAATTTTTCACAAAAATCCAAAACTTCGATAAAATTGCGTCCATGCCCTCATCTAATTGACCAGATCTATTGTGTGTGACCCACTAGGCCCAATAGTCAATTTGGTTGAAGCCTTAATTAATTTAAAAGAACAATTCCTTTAAATTAAATCAAAACTGTTATCCGATAACAGTTTTCACGACATTCTAATCATAAAGGGTACAAGCCACATCCTATGATCCCAAATGACTTTGGGGAGTTAAATAACATCCATTGAGCCTTTCCATCATCAATTACCACACGGATTTAAATCCTCGTTCATACAATGTCCTGGTCGGTCAGGGGTTCGGCACTGACTGTCAACCCCTAAGTATTCCAACTTTATAAAATCTTGTACTCAGGAATGGATCAACTGGAAAACTCCTTTTCCAATTATCATATCTACCTTGGCCAAGGATTTAGAGTACTATCCATAGGACATTCTCTCTCTCCTACCGAAAGTGAACGATCCCCTATTGTCCGCTCAATTGTCTTCACCAGGTTTCCCATATACCCAATCCATTAACTATATATGACCACTATACTAAGTGATCCATCAGTCAATAGTCAAAGTACATAGTACGCCTGGCAAGACATCTTTGGCGACTCAGGTGAAAGATCCAACCGTGCTATTGAGATGTAAGAATAACCTGATAGACAGTTCGGTAAGATATCGATCAGGTTTTCCTAAATTGGTCAGTTCAATGAACTCATTCCACTAATGAGCACCTGTGTGTGTATCTCAGTGTCCCCGCACTGATGACCAATGAGATCGATCATTTTCATCATATGAGAAGACATCACACATACTAGTCTATCCGGATTCTTGATGCCCCATCTCAAGGATCCTATGACTAGGAACATTTAGATAACATGCCTCTAGATGATCGATCTCCTTATGATGATCTTATCATGATTCAATCATCATTACATGTGATCAAGGACTTCATTACGATATATGCTTCTAATAAAAGCTAGTAACGAAGTTTTGCCTATTTAATTGAATGAGATATTCTTAGAAATGTTGAATCGTATCATATATGATTGGCTTGTAGGGCATATATTTTTATCAATCTCCCACTTGCACTAATGCCAATCACCCATCTGGCTGATCTCTATCAGCTCAAGGTGAAGCTCAAACACTCTTTGAGTAACTGCTTCAGTTAGTGGATCGGCAATGTTATTAACGGAAGATACTCTATCCTAATTATATCTCTATCAACTGCATTCTCTCTGATTCCATGGTATTGCCATAGAAGTTTGAAACTTCTAATGAGACTTTGGCTCTACCCCATTATTTTCCTAAAACAATGATACACTTTCAGAGAAGGTTGGGACAATCCCATAAGTCAGATGAATATCTTCATCTAGTCAGCTTCTCAAGCAATATACAGTTATTATTCAATCTACTTTAGATTAGTTGTAGAATTAGTAGTGTTCTCTTTCATGAAACTCTTCCAGCTCACTGCACCACCATTCACCATTACATTGTCTTATTATTAGACTTATCTGATTAAAAGCTTGTGTTCATAAAACTACACGACTTCAAGTCTTATCCTCCATATATTAGAGATATATCCTTAGTGCTTCTCAAGTACTCAAGGACACATCTCTAAATTATCTTGTAACTCTCACATGGATTTACTTGGCGAATGCTCATAACACTTAGAGCACTAATGAAGTCATGTGCGCAGCATCACAAATGTGATAGGTCCTATTGCAAAAGCATAAGGGCTATACTAATGTGATCTCTTTATCTCTCAAGAAGTCTACAAAGACATCTTTTTAAAGATATCAACTCAACACTACATAGGTAAGAAACCTATCTTGGAGTTTAGCATGTCAAACTCTTTGACTATGGTATTTACGCACATGAATTGGGTAAGGTCAAGAAACCTTTTAGATCTATCTCCATAGATCTTAAAACCCATATTAAGTTTGGAGGATTAATTGATAACTAGGCTCACTTATGATAACATACTTCATTCTTAATGAATAGTATGTCATACATATATCATGTCAAAAAGATAATAGCACTCCCACTTATCTTATATGAAAACACAAGGCATATCTTCATTCTCAATGAAGTCATAAGATTTAATCTCATTAAACCATATCTACCATATATGAGAAGTTTTACTTTAGTCCATAAATGGACCTTATGCACACACTGTTTGGATGTTTTGGAACTTGATTTCCAAAGGTTGTATCATATACACCTATTTCTCAAAATAACATAGAGAAACACTATCTTAACATTCATTTGACATATCCTATAGTCATAGTGTGTAACAATCAAAATCCGAATGGATTAATTCCATGGCATAGGTAAAAGGTCTTATCATAGTCAACTATTTGACTTAAATGAAATCTCTTTTAACTATCCTTACTTTGAAGGTCTTTACCTTCTAATATACTTCAATCTATTCTTTAATGATCCATTTATACCTTATAGATACTAAATCCTTAGGTTGATCAATCAAGTTCTGAACTTGATTAGAATATATAGAGTTTATATCAGATTTTATTGTTTCTTCCCATTTTGAATCAATATCTCATATTGCTTCAATATAGATCTTAAGATCATTATCCTTTTATCTTATGTCTCATTTCTTCCATCAAAGATATGTCTCACATATATCTTAGGTTGATTGGACACAAGAAAAGATCTATGATTTGTCCTTGTGTAAATATAAGTTAGTACCTTAATAAAAGTGTCTATGGATTGTGGGACTGGAACACCTTCCATTTATATGTTGCTCCCACTATCTTACTAAAGGAGGGACTCTGCCTCTAGAAATATGGAGAGATGAGCAACTCATACCCTTCTCCCTAAGGGAGGCATTAATATCTTTAAGTTTTCTTAGGATATCCCACAAGCCAACACTTTATAGTCTTATATTCCAACATGATAGGGTTATACTTCTTTACCAAGCCAGACATTCTGAAACCTTAACTTGCTTAAGGTCAAACTTTAATCCCTTTCCATATCTGATATAGAATAATTGGAATATATTTGGAAGGTACCGATTTAAGATCAAGTGCCTATATTGAGTGCTAACCCTAAATAGACAAAGAAGAATTTTGCAAAGGTTATCATTATCCATATTATGTCCTACACAATATGGCTTCTCATTTTAGCTACTCAATTAAGCTAAAATGTATAAGAGGTGTCCATCAAAATTAGATTCTACTATCCTTCATTTATGTGTGAATTATTACTTAAGTATCTCCTCTTTGATCTCATCAAAGAGTTCTAATACTATTTTCATTAATATTTCCTCTTCATTCTTAATCTTAAATAATTTCTCAAAGGTTTTGGATTTGTACTTCATAAAGTACATATGTCCATACCTAGAGAAGTCATCTTTAAAAATTAATAAAGTTGAAATATTATCCTCTAACATTAATAGATATGGGCTAACATACATCTTGATGCATGAGTTCTATAAACTCATTAGCCCTCTCTCCATGTCTAACAAATGAAGAGTTGGTCATTTTGCTTAATAAGATAAGACTTACATATAGTTCATGATTCCAAATCATTTACCTATATGTTACTATCCGAATAGTACTTCTTAAGTCTTCTCTTATAAATATGACCGTACTACTAAACAAAAGATTGATCCATATCAATCTACTTCACCTAATGAGGATTATTCACACATATTAAAAGAGCATACATATCTGATATGAATAAACTCTTTATTATGCTTCTACTAGTAAATACTTTACCTGTTATCATTTTCATACCATAGAACAAATCACCATTTATTCTACTAGGAAATGAAAACAATATTCTTTTAGAAGGATAATTAAGACAACTCTAGAGGGCTATAGAAAATTTGTATCTCCCACTAGTAATGATGCAACATTTTGTACCATTTCATATGTAGGTCAACAATCTTCTTTAAGCCTTCATTTACTTGCTATTATCTATAACTCATTGTAGATATATGATGCATATATGGTATCTCATACTATTATATGCATCCCTAGTATCTTATACATGAAGCTTCTCAAGCTCCACCTTTGCAATATGTGCAATACACTTTGCACTTCTTCTTCTACTTACCATCATCATGATAGTAGAAGAATGCTATGTCAAATTTGGGTTATAATATCTTAACTCACTTCTTTGACTTTTAACTATCACCATCTATTTCTATCTAATGATCTTCTTTCTATTGGTCTTACCAATAAGAAGTATTCAAGATGTATTATTGTTCTTTGCCTTTAATTAGCTCATCACCATGAGCCATGATGGATATCATATCCATTTATCCATGTTACCACTACTATTTTTATCTGATAGAGGCTAACATCTAGTAGAAGGCAATCAATACATCATTTTAATGAGATAAGATCTTATCTTCTCTCACTTCATTAGATAGTGTAGGAGATACCTACTTCTCAAGTAGGATAGTCAATAGGTCAACTATGAGAACTATTCTCTTAGTTCTAAACCAATATAAGAAGTGTGAGCCATTAAAATACTTAGCATCTAGCATGCTAGATTAATGGTGGTTTATAATATTCTACAACAGAGATGTAATTATATCAACATTACAGATATTCATAAAATTAAGATATGATTTTTCATTCTAATTTATACTCCCACTAATTTTTGACGAATTTGCATAACCCTCATTATGCAAAGACGGGATATCACGATAACATCCAACTTTTACCAATTGCAACCCATGCAATTCTTAGTCATTCAGCCTCTAGAGTTATAACCTTGTGGGAAACACAACAAGCTATATACTCTAGTTAGGTCAAATCTGCTTGTTACGTTATGAGAATGGATTCTTAACATAGCCTTTGTGGAAAACACAACAAGGCCATGCAATGGTCCACCCCAAAGTTCGGCAAATGCCTTAGCCATGATCACCAATCCCTTGCTGAATGAGTCTTGTGGGAACACAACAAACCCATCCAATCTAAGATTGGCTTATCAAGACCATAACAACGGAAGACGGCGTGAGTCATTCTCAATGTCTCACGTTTATCGACCTAATTAAAGTGAGGAGGGATTTTATTTTAGTCTCATTAACATAGGTGCTACATATAAATATTAATATACCTTTGGAATATCATATATTTAAGGTATAATCTGTAGCACACACCACATATCAAACATGCATTAAAACATAGGTGATCATGGACTTAACCTTAAGCATACACCTAAGGCACCCTTATAGGTGCAATTCCTTGCTTCAAAAGCTTGAGTTGGTATGCTCCCACTTCAGAAGGGTGCTTCTTCAAGTGGTCCCACTCTCCATTCTTCCACAAGCTGGCCTCTAACCATTACAAGTAGCTATAGGGTACAAAGACCCACAAATGTACAATTCATAATAAGAAACCTTGGTTTTAACCAAGGGGAGTACACAAGTGGGGGGGAGGTAGAATGTACAATCAGATTGTATAGAGAGAGAGGAGGCACATGCAGGCCCCATTTAATAACATAACCAACTTAATTAACTAAGCAATCAAAAGCAAAACATATTTAAGTCCATGATCACCTCCATACACACACCAACATTCATCACATGAACATAGAGCGCATACGTGATAATTATATAAGATATATCATATATACCATCATAAAATTATATACTGTAATTTTGAAATTCCAAATTTCATGCTTATCGAATTTTCATAAAATAAATAACATGAAGTGCACATATAAACAAATTACATGCATAAGACAAGTAATATTAAAACATTTAAATGATTCATGCTTTCCAAAAATTTCTTAGAGCATTAAATTAATGTCCAAATCATAATTCTTAAAAATCACATTTTTCAGAATTTATTCGAACACTAATTTAATCAATAAAGATTTTAAAATAATTTTAAAATCTTTTATAAAATGATTCTATGGCAACCAAAGTCCAAAACTATTTAACAGGTTCATAAACATTTTACAAACCTATTAAATAATTTCTCAGAACTTATATAATCATTAATTTCATTAATTTTGATCTTAAAATAATTTCAAAATCAAAATAATAGAATTCAAGAACAAAAATAGTAAAACTCTATTTAATAAATCATTAAACACTTTAATAACTTATTAAATAAATTCTACAATTTTTCAGAATTTTTCTAGAATTTTTTGGTAATTTTTCGGACCAAAAATGAATTTTAAACAATTTAAAAACATTTTGAAACGAATTAAATGCGGCGCATTGCGCCGGCCATGACCCCCCGGCAGCTACGCCAAACCGCCAGCCGCCGCGTGCCGCGCACCGCGTGCCCTTGGGGCTAACGCGGTGTGGCTGCGTACCCCAGCCCCGGCGTGCAGTCCTTCCGCCACGTACCCCCCGTGCTGGTGGGTCCGGATCCGATCCGGACTCTCCATCTTCTTCGCTCGATAAGGGCGGGGCGGATTGCGCAAAAACCCTAGAAAATGTCCAACTTTCGGGCCATATTTCGGTGGTCAAACGGAGTCCAAAAAATCCAAAAAAATATGCGTTGGAATACTTAAAGAATAAGGATTCTATTTATAGAAGTTTCATCTCATGAAAAATTCTATCCAATGCGCAATTTACGGAGAAAGTTGCCACGGCCGCAATTAACCCAAACCGCAAATATCTTTCAAATCTGGCACCTCCAAGGGCCGTTGAGTGTCCAATAACTTATGAAAACTCTAGGAAACTTAATTTCCTATCTTCCTACGTCATTAGACAGAGGTATTTGAGCCCAAATAGGTAAGTTCATCAACTCCCCTAATTTCGGCCGGATATTCGGATATGATCATCTTAGCAACTTTCCGCACTCCTTCCGGACTCTCCGGATGGCCAAAATTCATGAGGTTCAAGGCATTGGAAAGATATCATCCACGAGAATCAATTGAAACTAACCACACATAGTTTGGTATCTCATACAAACTGTGGTGATCAAATCAAAATTGCTCTGTATACAGTTTCGGGAAAGCAAGAAATCACATGAAATCAAACCAATTTCAATTCAACTTCGACCAAGGCTTCAACTTGGCTCTGATACCACTGTAAGGAATCAAGACATGATAGCGAAAAATATTTGATTCCATAAAACCATGATCTTTGTCTTGATCGATGCCGAACGAGTAAAACCGGAAACCGAATATGAAGTAGAACGAGAGTACCTCATGGGATTTCTAAAATTCCTCATCATGGATGAAGAGAGGACATTCTTCCTTGCTGAAAAACCATTCAAGTGTCCGGTCTCTAGTGGTATCCACACGATCTGCTTCAATAGACGAGTTCTTTCTTCCTTTGGGCCTCCGAAAACCTTCCAGATCCAAGCTTGACCATGGGAGATCACCTTCTAGAAAAGAGAGGAGGAAGAGAGGATGCTTGGGACGTGCTCTAGCCCTATGACTTGTTAGGGTTTAGCTTCATAAGCCATTTATATATAGAAGATGGAATTTTTCACAAAAATCCAAAACTTCGATAAAATTACGTCCATGCCCTCATCTTATTGACCAGATCTATTGTGTGTGACCCACTAGGCCCAATAGTCAATTTGGTTGAAGCCTTAATTAATTTAAAAGAACAATTCCTTTAAATTAAATCAAAACCGTTATCCGATAACAGTTTTTACGGCATTCTAATCATAAAGGGTACAAGCCACATCTTATGATCCCAAATAACTTTGAGGAGTTAAATAACATCCATTGAGTATTTACATCATCAATTACCACACGGATTTAAATCCTCGTTCATACAATGTCTCAGTTGGTCAAGGGTTCGGCACTGACTGTCAACCCCTAAGTATTCCAACTTTATGAAATCTTGTACTCAGGAATAGATCAACTGGAAAACTCCTTTTCCAATTATCCTATCTACCTTGGCCAAGGATTTAGATTACTATCCATAGGACATTCTCTCTCTCCTACCGAGAGTGAACGATCCCCTATTGTCCGCTCAATTGCCTCCACCAGGTTTCCCATATACCCAATCCATTAACTATATATGACCACAATACTAAGTGATCCATCAGTCAATAGTCAAAGTACATAGTACGCCTAGCAAGACATATTTGGTGACTCATGTCAAAGATCCAACCGTGCTATTGAGATGTAAGAATAACCTGATAGACAGTTCGGTAAGATACCGATCAGGTTTTCCTAAATTGGTCAGTTCAGTGAACTCATTCAACTAATGAGCACCTGTGTGTGTATCTCAATGTCCCCACACTGATGACCAATGAGATCGATCATTCTCATTATATGAGAAGACATCACACATACTAGTCTATCCGGATTCTTGATGTCCCGTCTCAATGATCCTATGACTAGGAACATTTAGATCACATGCCTCTAGATGATTGATCTCATTATCATGATCTCATCATGATTCAATCATCATTGCATGTGATCAAGGACTTCATTATGATATACGCTTCTAATAAAAGCTAGTAACGAAGTTTTACCTATTTAATTGAATGAGATATTTCTAGAAATTTCGAATCATATCATATATGATTGGCTTGTAGGGCATACATTTCTATCAACAATATGAGATATTGATTCAAAATGAAAATAAATAGTAAAATTTGATATAAACTCTATCTATTCTAATCAAGTTCAGAACTTGATTAATCCACCTAAGGATTTAGTATCTATAGGGTATAAATGGATCACTAAAGAATAGATTGAAGTATATTAGAAGGTAGAGACCTCCAAAGTAAGGATAGTTAAAAGGGATAATATTTAAGTCAAATAGTTGACTATGATAAGACCTTTTACCTATGCCATGGAATTATTCCATTCAGATTTTGATTGTTACACACTATGACTATAGGATATGTCAAATGGATGTTAAGATAGTGTTTCTCTATGTTATTTTGAGAAACAAGGTATATGACACAACTTTTGGGAATCAAGTTCCAAAACATTCAAATAATGTGTGCATAAGGTCCATTTATGAACTAAAGTAAAACTTCTCATAGATGGTATATAAGGTTTAATAAGATTAAATCTTATTACTTCATTGGGAACGAAGATATACCTTGTGTTTTCATATAAGATAAGTGGGAGTGCTATTATCTTCTTGACATGATATATGCATGACATACTACTCATTAAGAATGAAGTAAGTATATTATCATAAGTGAGCTTAGTTATTAAATTAATCCTCCAAACTAAATAAGGATTTTAAGATCTATGGAGATAGATCTAAAAGGTTGCTCGATCTTACTTAGTTTATGTACATATTTTAAAGGGTTTGACATCGTAAACTCCAATATAGATTTCTTACCTATGTAGTGTGGAGTTGATCTCTCTAAAGAAATGATTTTCTTGAGAAATAAAAAGATCACATTAGTATAACCCTTATATTTTTTGCAATAAGGCTTATCACATTTGTGATGCTACGTACATAACTTCATTAATGCTCTAAGTGTTATGAGAATTCATCAGCTAAATCCATGTGAAAGTTACTGGATAATTAAGAGGTGTGTCCTTGAGTACTTGAGAAGCATTAAGAATGTATCTCTAATATTTGGAGGATAAGACTTGAAGTCTTGTAATTTTATGAACAAAAGCTTTTAATCAGATAAGTCTAATAATAAGATAAAGTAATGGTGGTGTAGTGAGCTGCAAGAGTTCCATGCAAGAGAACACTGCTAATTCTATAACTAATCTAAAATAGATTGCATAATGGTTGTATATTGCTTAAGAAGTAGACCAGATGAAGATATTCATCTAGCTTATGGGATTGTCCCAACCTTCTCTAAAAGTGTATCATTGTTTTGAGAAAACAATGGGGTAGAGCCAAAGTCTTATTTGAAATTTCAAACTTCTATGACAATACCATAGAATCAGAGAGAATGCAACTGATAGAGATATAATTAAAGATAGAGTATCTTCCACTAATAACATTACAGATCCACTAATTGAAGCAGTTACTCAAAGAGTGTTTGAGCTTCACCTTGAGCTGATAGAGATCAATCAGATGGGTTATTGACTTAGTGCAAGTGGAAGATTGATAGAAATATATGCCATACAAGCCAATCATATATGATATGATTCAACATTTCTAGGAATATCTCATTCAATTAAATAGGCAAAACTTCGTTACTAGCTTTTATTAGAAGCGTATATCGTAATGAAGTCCTTGATCACATGTAATGATAATTGAATCATGATAAGATTATGATAATGAGATCGATCATCTAGAGGTATATGATCTAAATGTTCATACTCTTAGGATTCTTGAGACGGGACATTAAGAATCTAGATAGACTAGTGTGTGTGATGTCTTCTCATGTGATGAGAATGACCAATCTCATTGGTAATCAATGTAGGGACACTGAAATACACATATAAGTGCTCATTAGTGGAATGAGTTCACTGAACTGACCAATTTAGGAAAACTTGATCGGTATCTTACCGAATTGTCTATCAGGTTATTCTTACATCTCAATAGCACGGTTGGATCTTTGACTTGAGTCATCAAAGATGTCTTACTAGATATATCTTGTACTTTGATTATTGACTTATGGATCACCATCTTGATGGTCCAGTATAATTGATGTATTGGGTATAAGAGAAATCCAGTGAAGGCAATTGAGCAGACAACAAGGGATCATTCACTCTCGGTAGGAGAGAGAGAATGTCCTATGGGATAGTACTCAAAATCCTTGGCCAAGGTACTTAGGATAATTAGAAAAGGAATTTTTAAATTGATCCAAACACGAGTATAGGATCCCATAGAGTTGGAATATTTAGGGGTTGACAATCAATGCCGAACCCCTGACCGATCGGGACATTATATGAATGAGGATTTAAATCTGTGTGGTAATTGATGATGAAAAGACTCAATGGATGTTATTTAACTCCCCAAAGTCATTTGGGATCATAGGATGTGACTTGTACCCTTTATGATCATAAAGCCGTAAAAACTGTTATCGGATAACGATTTTAATTTAATTTAAAGGAATTATTCTTTTAAATTAATTAAGACTTTAACCAAATTGACTATTGGGCCTAGTGGGTCACACATATTAGATCTAGTCAATAAGATGAGGGCTGGATGTAATTTTATATAAGTTTTGAGTTTTTATGAAAAATTCCATCTTCTATATATAAATGGCTTATGAAGCCGAACCCTAACAAGCCGTAGGGCTGGAGCACATCCCAAGCATCCTCTCTTCCTCCTCTCTCCTCAAGAAGGTGATCTCCCATGGTCAAACTTGGACTTGGAAGGTTTTTGGAGGCCTGAAGGATGGGAGAACTCGTCTATTGAAGCAGATCGTGTGGACACCACTAGAGACCAGACACTTAAACAATTTTCAACAAGGAGGAATGTCCTCTCTTCATCCATAGTGAGGGATTTTGAAAATACCATGAGGTACTCTCATTCTACTTCATATTCGGTTCCCAGTTTTACTCGTTCGGCTTGACCAAGGCAAAGATCATAGTTTTAAGGAATTAAAATTTTTCCGCTATTATGTAATGATTCCTTACAACGACTTCCCTCCAACCATCGCCAATTGTTCTTATTAAGAATGGCTTTGACAATCTGCCGGTAGTCTATCCTTAATAGTGACAATTTTTGTAGTGAAGGACATAAATACACTAATGTATGTGTTAGCTTCTCTTAAAATGTAGAAGACAAATCTTATTGATCATCAGGATGGGCACCCTAAGATATCTCCAGAGGTGCTTATTATGGATTGAGTTCAATAAAAATGATCTGTTAGAATATTATTTTAACTAACTACTAATTAATATTTTTTATATTATGGTTGCATTATGGTACATTTGAAGTAGGTTACCAAAGATTTCTTATTTCATCTGTGTTATGCACTAACTAGTGAGTTGTGGTTGACCAAGATGATGGTCAAATGTTGTTTATGGATCAAGAAAAAGAGAACCTAGAGAAGGCATTTACCGGTAACCAATAAGAGGTATTTCAAAAAAAGATAATCGATAAGAGATTGTTCACTAGCTCATAGTAAGAGATATGACCGTAAACGGGTAGGATTCGGTAACAGAATCATTAAAATCTGATTTCAATTTTGATAAGAGTTAAGGGGTTTCGATTTTGATTCTAATAATTTCGGAATCACTATGTTTCAATTTCGATCAGATTCTAATTCTGTTATCAGATTCAGAATCGAATCTTATAATTTTTGAAATACATATTAAATATTAATTTTTTTTCAAAAATAAGTTAATAGTTTACATATAATTACTAAAACATAATATAATATCTTTAAATTTTTATTTTTATCATTTTATCAATTTTTATATTATACTTTAAACATTATTTTACTTTATTATATATTATATTTTTATTGAAATCAGATTTACAAAAACGGAATCAACTAATTTCGATTCTGATTCAGATAAGTTACTGGAATATCTGATTTCAATTCCGATAACTTATACGATACAAAAACAAATTTCAAACCCATTAATTTTTATCAAAATTGAATCAAAATATCAGAATATGAGAGAGAGACTTAAAATATTTGATTAAGCATAAATCCAACTGCATAAAACATTCAATATATTTGACATAACCTATCTCTACTCAAAACTTTCTCAATCGATTCTTAACTAATGTCGAACATGATGTCACATTTTTACAACTAACGATCAATTCCTTCTTGTACACAAATGACATGTTTAAAAGGATTCTGTAGGACTGTTCCGTTTGGGTTAGGACTTGAGCAAAAAATGTTTAAATTGATTTAATTTTTTATTTACAGTTTAATTAGTTTAATTAAAATAATTAATTTCTTACGTAACGCCATAACAACCTATCCAAATTTGGTTATCTGCATATCACTCGTAGTGAAAACATGATCTATTATTTTTTATGCATTTATATAAGAAAACTTTAAACTATTTATTTGTTTTCAAATAACTATTCAAAACTTTATAAAACCTATTAAAGTTATCAACGAATCATATGTGCACGTTAGGTAAATGACGTAAAACAAAATAAATCATAAAAAAACTTATCTTTTACACAAAATAGAAAATTTCAACAAATAAGTTGTATGTTCATTATTTTATATTAGAATAATTTCTGGGTGCATAATAGTGTGTGGATGTCAAATAATAGATATGTTGGCATAATTTAATTTTTTAATTAAATTATTAGTATCAAGTTTATTTGAAACTCATCATATCAATAAATATTTTTTATAAATTTTATTATAATGATTAAAAATAGATTTTGGAGACATTATATTAAAATGTCTATATTTTTGTTGAAGTAATATTTTATTTTATTGTATAAATTTCGTAAGATATCTTTTAATTTTTATTGTTAGTTCAATCATAGCTGCCTACTGACTGATCACGAATCTGCTAAAAAAAGAAAATGAAGTCCGATTAAATTCTTGGGATACTTAACCGATGCTTGTATGATGAGTTGAGTTTTTAATACCGGCCTCCACCTTCCTCGTCGTCGCTGTCATGGACACCAGTATCCTCCCCTCTGATCACCGTCGCTGTCCCCCCCTAGCCTTGGTCTTTTTCTCTCTCTTTACCTCAGCCGTGATGCCACCTTCCTCGCCCTGATTTTCCTCTCTCACTGCCATGTCGCCTTGCCGCCGTCGTGTCCTTCAGTGCTGCCAGAAGTCACTGTTGCAAGCCACTACCCTCCCCCCTGGTTGCCGCTGCAAGCCTCCTCCTTTAACCCCTTTGCTTCGCCGTGGTCTCCATCCGGCCCTGCCACTGTAGCCACCGCCCTCGTCGCCGTTGATCACCATCCGCATCGGATCTCCCCTGTTTTGGCAGGAACCGCAGCCATAGGAGCCCCCTCCCCCGCCGCCGTTGTTGCAACCCCCCCAGTGCATTGCCCTGCCAGCCGTGTAGCCCGGTCAACCCCCCCACCGTCGCCAGCGTTTCTCTCCCCCTCCCCAGCCAGCCGCATCGCCTCAGCTGCCTTGTCTCGCCACCTCTCGCCCTGCGTCGCCATCCCACCGCCTCTCGGCGTTCACTCCGTCACCCCTCCCGTGCCACTGCCACCGTGCGCCGTTGCCAGCTCCGCCTATGTCATCCACCCTGTCATCGTCAAGCGCTGCTGCGAGCTCCGCCGGCCGCCGTCTCCTGTCGCGAGTGCTACCGCGCTCTGTCACGCCCCGTGGTCGACCGCCCGACCTAGCAACGAGCCACCGGTCCAGCTCTAGTCCGACCGGCCGGTTCAGCTGGATCAGCGGCCCAATTCAGCATTTTGAATATTTATTGATTTATTAATTACAGAAATCAAAGAGAAGGCCAAGAAAATTAGTAGAAATATCCAAAAAAATAAAAAAAATCACGGGAGCTTCCAGGTAGGTTTCTCAAGCTCGTCTATATATTTGATCTGATTTGGATAAGAAATATTCATGATTTATCTTATGAACCTTAAGTTGACTAGAATTTGGCTTTGAACTTATGCTTAATGAGATTCTCAAAATCTTTGAAATCAGAAACCTGAAATTAGTATTTTGTATATTATGGAACATGTTTAGCATGACTATGCATGGGTAGAAGCCTTTTCTATCAAATTTGATCTTATGAAAAGTATGTAAGTGATTATATGCTAGTTTGGAACAAGAATTGAAGGTTAATTATGTGTAGACTTGGAAAACTCATAGGTCATCAAATTATACATTTTAGAACCTATTTAGTTCAGATTATGGTTGACTACATCAGAACTTAATTTTTTTTAGCTGATGCCAAGTTTGATTTAAGTTAATTGTCTTGTATATGTAATTAAGTGTGTCTAGTTCGATTTGTCATTGCATGTGTGTAGATCATGTAAATCATGATTAGTATGGTTTCAGATTATGTGTTATGTCATGTATGATATGATTATATTCATATGGTCAAGTTTGGTATATGTTTGTTTTATAATATCTCAATCAAGTCGAGTTACCATCTGTCTTGTCTAGTTTGTTATGAATGTTATGTCTTGCATGAAGGGTTATAAAATTAGATGGTTACGTCGTGTATGCATGGTATGGTCAAGTATGTCATGATTTGAATTTATGTTCTGAACTCTTGATATGACGTACTATGAAGGCTTCACCAACCTATGTTAGTCAATTACCCGTGGGCAACGGGTAATTTAGATAAATCCGGCCTCCCATAGATCTCGGATTACTGCAGTTTTTCCCTTAGTGTCACCACTGTCTAGGTGCACTTTCGGCTAGTTTACTATATGTTACTGCTATATATATTAAAGCTGGTGAAAGCATTTTGTACATGTGAAGCAAGACGACCAATTCCTTGCTCTTTGGCTATGTGTTTTGGAAAGGATATGAAATATGTTACTTGTGTGTCATGTATAGATGTTAAACCATGTCATGTTTAAAAAAAATAGATTTGTCTTTTTTTAATTTGGTCATGTTAAGTTAAGTCTTGAGGCCATTTAGATGATATTTGCTTAGTTTGTATGGTCTTGTGTGCATTGGTTTAGAATTGAGTAGCATTGGCATAATCTTTTTCCTTAAAGATAATTATAGTTTGGTTATGGGTTATGGATAAATATAGAAGACATGTTATTATCATTTGTATTACATCTCAATCTAGATATGTTATCTATCATTGCTTGATATATGTTAGTTCTCGGACTCACCCCGTTGTGGGTTAAATTTTTCAGCAGATGTTGAAGATCAAGAGTTTGGCTTGGAGGCGTCTGAGGAGCCTTGGAAGAACCAGCATCCCCTGGAGTTGCATAGAGATCTTCTGCATTTACTAGGTGGCTTGTCATGGACTGGTGGTTTATCATGAAGTTGCACTATGTCTAGTTGTTTTCTTTAAGAGATTAGAGCTTGTGAATGAACTTGGATTAGTATTTGGTTATTAAATTTTTAGGTTTTGTTGAGATCTTGTGGAATTAGATGTGGACTTGGTTATTAGAATTGTTACATGCTTGTTTGGGGTTATGGATTCCGAATGATAGATTTCTTCCACTGTCACGATGTTGTGTTTTCTGCTGCGTAGTTTATGATTATGTTATTTTAAATTCTGGGTCATGACGATAATTTTATATTTTCCTAACAAAATATGTTAAAAGAGATGTTTGACAATTATTAAACTTTTATATTTTTCAGAAGATTGTTTTCTTAGGTGAAAAATGGTTTTATCTTTTTTTTTATCTTGTGGTCCCTATCTTGTTTGATCATATATGATATCCACTTTTTTTTATCATATCTCTTCAAACATAATAATTTTATGTGATTAATTAATTTATATTTTATTTTAATATAATTTATGATTATAAAAATGTATAAAAATTATTATGTCACCGAACACCCTATTAAATCCTTGTTTCAGAAAATGTTGTACAAAGTTCCTTGACCGACACAATTAAATATAAAATAGAAGATGATTTTGCTGAAAGTTGTCGCAGAGGACCATTTTACAAGTAAAAGCAAATGGGGTGCTTAAATACTAGTTTCAGAAAATGTTGTACACGGTATCTTGAAGGAATACAGTAAAATATCAAACAGAATATGATTTGGTTGAAAGTTGTCGGAGGGGCACATTTGACAGGCAAATGCAAACACACGTATCATAGATAGCACATTATGCCATCACCCGCTCTACCATTTTTATTTTATTTTTGTTAGGTCCCGTAAATGATGTTTAAGAAAAATATGAAAGAGAAGTTGCGTGCACGCGGCGATTTGGGGATAAGCGTCATAAGTAATTTTATAAGGTATTTACTTCCAATTTCTTTTGTTTATGTTTTATGATAAAGTTATATGTTTAAACAAAACCAGGAAAATCTAGAAAACATAAATGTTAGACATTTAGGGGTCGTTTGGTACCATAATATTTTAGAGATAAACTTGGATTTAATTATCTTCAAAACTTTGAAGATAAACCAATTATATCCCCGAAATTAAACTTGTATCAAACAACTTCTTATAATCTACGGAAGTGAATGCCAAAAAAAAAATCTATGGAAGAACAACGTGTCAATCGAAAGTCGGCCACCTGACATAAATGGGATCACATTTCTTGGGGATCATTTGGACAAGACACTAGGTCACCGTGCCAGATGACAAGAGCCGGATACGAAGTCTCACCACCCCTGCACCAATTTAAGGTACAGCAAGGAGGCCGGTATACCGTCATTCCGAGAGCAGCCCACCAGTGCACAGTAGGCGGATAGTGATCGACAAGCATGGCAAGAGTCTTTTCTCCGATGTCCGTGGTGGTGCTGGCGCTGGCAGCGGCTGTGATACTGCTGCTGAGTGGCGGGGCAAGGGGCCGTGCGATGCTGGAATCAGGTGGCATGGCGGTGTCGAAGAGAAATGTCTGCAGATTCCCCGGACCCTGCCCACCTCCCTCACTCACCGTCACTCCGATTCCTGCCAACCCCTGGTCGAGGGGCTGCAACCGCCACGATCGCTGCCGCGGCGGCGGCGACGAGCCGCCAGCTCGCCCGTGACGACGCTGCCAAGGTTGGAGTTGGAGCACCGTGAAGAAAAAAAAGTCTTTGGCGCTTGCTTACTCTTAATGAACAAAGCCATAATAAGGCCGGGGGCGTGTAATCGGCCAGCTGTTGTGCGAGATCTCAACTTATTATCACATATCATTACATAATCTCTCTCTCTCTCTCTCTCTCTCGCTCTCTCGCTCTCTCGCTCTCTCGTGTGGTACATACAATTAAGGTGATGCTCCGGATCAGCTGTTCCAGATTTCGCTACTCGAGGCATTAGATTGTTTAATAACAGGATATCGAAATGTTCACGAGATGTTTGGTCATATGATAATTTTTTTGTACATTTTTATGATAAAAAATTATATTAAAATAAAAAGTAAATCAACTCATGACATAAAATTATCATGTTTGGTAGGATGTGATTACAAGAAAGAGTAACTATTATATATGACCAAATAAAATAGGAGATCACAAAAAAAAGGTGAGATCCTCTTTTTTTGTTTAAGATGAAAATCACTTTTAAAATATAAAATTGTCATAGTTACTAAACCCTTACTTTATGCCCTGTTTGGTAACAGTATTAGGTACCTCTATCACTATCAATTTTAAAATTGATATTGATAGGAACTATTAAGAGGTGTTTGGTTAATTGTATCAATTTTAAAATTTGTAATGCAAACAAAGCATATTACATAATACAAGTGTCAACTTGTATTACTTTTGATATTGATACTCTAACATTTGAAAATATTAATATCAATATTAATATATTATCAAAAATGAAACTCTAACCAAATAGGGCATTAACAAGTTTTCTTACAATTTTTAAAAATTAAAATAAAAATCTTCAGTATCATACAACCAAACACCCCATTATCTATTAGTAAACACTATGAAGTAGAAATGAAAAGAAATGGAGGCCAAATAATATGAATACAGATAGTTTAAAATACGCATTATTAACATATTTAACCAATAAGTTAAGTTTGAACTGAAAGATGCCATTACCTCATGGCAACAAGATGATGTGCGGACAACGATTGAAACAAATCCAATCTCTGCTGGCCAAGCGCAGCTCGGTTGGCACCCCTCTCGCCAGGGTTGCGGGAGGGTGGGGTTCGAGGGCGGCCGATGGTGCCCGGCCCTCCCCTGGGGGGAGGGTTTTCTGGTGGGGACCGAGCCAGTGGGGGCTCGACCCCCCGTTGTCCACACGGGCGACGGACTTTCCAGCCAACGCGGCCATGACCAAAAAAAGAAAAGAAACAAAGATTGGATTTTTCAAACATCAAGGAGAAGTATATTATCAGAACCGGATGTAGCCCTTCAACCAAGATGCCATGATATGGTGTCCGCACTTGCAAAAGTTAGAACTGGTGGCGAAGAAATATATAGTGGGCCGGACTAATATCCCAGGCTAGCAGATATAGGACTAGCCTTGTTGATGCTTCATAGCGTAGCGCCCTCTTCTTTACTTCCATATTGGACACATGAAGATACAGCGATAGGAGAAAGTCTTTTTTTTTGACATGGCACAGTGGCCAGGAGTGCGCCGCACTGCGCACCGGCGAGGGTTCGAGTGCTCCGGCGAGCACCCGAACCCCACAGGATGACCCCCCCGCCCCATGCAGGGAAGGCCCCGGCTGAAACAGCCGGGATTCGACCCCCCCCCCACCCCCCCCACCCCCCCCGGGGGGTGGCGTCGTGCCAACCGCGCCACGCGCGGCCGACGATAGGAGAAAGTCTACAAAGAAGACTCAATGGCTTCGGGATGTGCAAAGATACTTATTAATGACCTATTTACTTAGAATTAGAATATCACAAATAATAATATATTAATATAATTTTGATACAAGATATATATATATATATATTTGTATCATATTACATTTTGTGTTTACACTACAAATTTTAAAATTGACGTTATTAATCATATATTTCTAGGTGATTATCATCAATATTAATTTTAAAATTAATATTGATAGAAATAATGTTATATATTTCTAGGTGATTATCATCAATATTAATTTTAAAATTAATATTGATAGAAATAATGTTATCAAACATGGTCTACAGTTGAAGTTGGTGTTTAGGTGATTATTAATATTTAAAAATTAAACTTGATATTGTTTTTATTATTCATTGATAATTTAAATAATTATAGATTTTACAGTTCAACGGAGCCAACAAATCTATTTGGTTTGGTTCGAAACTTTTTTCGTCCAAATCAAATTGAACGGACCATGAACACCTTGTAGTAAGATGTTTATACAGTTTTTGGTTCCTTTCTAGACTCAAAAATAAGTATTATATTAGATGTTTATTAATCAAATATTTCTAGGTGATTATCATCAATAATTTTTATTTTAAAATTAATACGGATAGAAATAGTATTATCAAACATGGTCTAAGGTTGAAGTTGGTGTTTAGGTGATTATTATCTTTTCAAAATTAAATTTGATATTATTTTTATTATTCATTAATAACTTAAATAATTATCGATTTTTCAGTTTGACGGAGCCAACAAATCTATTTGCACTACAAGAAAATAGGTTATTAGGGATGGCCGTAAGCCGTCCCAAAAAACCGAAAAGCCGTCGCTAATATTTATTAGCGACGGCTCAACAGCCGTCGCAAACGCGTCGCAAATAACGCCGTCGCCAATAATATTAGCGATGGCTACCGTTAAGCCGTCGCTAGTAAATTTATTGGCGACGGCTTGTAAGCCGTCGCATAAATCATTAATAAGACGATCATTTATTGGGGACGGCTTAAACAACTGTCGCCAATAAATTTACTAGCGACGGCTTAAGCCGTCGCAATTGGTAAGGAGATTAGACGGCATATCAAGCCTATTTGGGACGGGTTAAGCCGTCTCAGATAAGCTTATTGGCGACGGCAACCTAGCCGTCGCCAATAAATTTACTTGCGACGGCCAAGTAAGCCGTCGCAAATGGTAGGCAGAAACCCCAGGGGTGGGTTTTCGAATTTTTTTCTCTGGTTTTGCGACGGTTGTTTTTAATATTTGGGATGGCTAAAGCCGTCTCAAATAAGGTTATTGGTGATGGCTTAAGGTAGCCGTCGTCAATAATAATTTTCTGGAAAAAAAAATTTGATTGGCCGGATTGGAACAATTATACGATCCAATCCGGAAAATCAATCATTCTTGAAACTTTCAGAAAGACCAAAAATCGGATCTACCAATCCAAAAATTGATTTATATTAACAATTTCGGTGCCAGATTGCTCATTTCAAACCCAGAACGGGCACCGAATTAGGATGAAACAACACACATTCACATACCAAATTGAAATTCACCAAATTGAAATTCATATTCACATACCACATTCAAAATCACATTCATACACAAAATGTTTTGATACATATGAATATTGACATTCATAGGAGAGTAGAAAATACATCTGTATCTATTCATCTTCTTCATCTTCATCTTCGTCATCATCTTCACTCTCCTCGGCATCCTCGTAGTCCTCGTCGTCATCGCCATTTATGTCCTCTGTTTGTTGAGGCGGAGGATGCCCCGATGTGGATGGCACATCAGAAGTCGGGAACCTTTGAGTCAAGCCTTCTATGATCAGATTGAGGCGATAGAAATTTTCTTGGAATGATTTCTGTTGATTGTCCAATTGTTGTTTCAATGAAGTAATTTGTTCTTCATAACATTCATTGATTTCTCCTTGCCTCGCCACCTGATCTCTAAGCTCTCGAACTTCTTGAGTCGAGCTAGAAGCACCTCCGCTTGACTCACCATACCAATTGGTTTGGTTCAAATTTTTTTTCGTCTGCATCAAACTGAACGGACCATATGAACACATTACAGTAAGATGTTTATAAGGTTTTTGGTTCCTTTTTAGATTCAAAAGTAAGTATTATATTACATGTTGTGTTTACACTACAAATTTTAAAATTGACATTATTAATCAAAATTTAAAATTAATACTAATAGAAATAGTGTTATCAAACATGGTCTAAGGTCGAAGTTGGTGTTTCAGTGATTATTATCATTTAAAATTAAATTTGATATACTTAAATAATTATTGAATTTTCAATTCAACGGAACCAACAAATCTATTTGGTTTGGTTCAAAATTTTTTTTGTCTGAATCAAACTGAACCGGCCATGAACACCTTGCAGTAAAATGTTTATAGGGTTTTTGGTTCCTTTTTTGATTGAAAAGTAAAGCAAAAGATGGGCTAAAAGATGTGTGGGGCGATGTCCCCAACTTTAGGATTGGACGCCTATCATGTGATGTCACCCCCATTTTTAAATAAGGAAGTATGGACTATGGACTCCTCTAGTCCTAATCTTCGTATCCATGTCCTCCACCTTGATGCACATAATTATTAATAACAAATTTACGTATGTAAATAATATGTACATATATTTATATATGTTACTATATAACTTATCATACCATGCAAGCAACGTGTGTAATATTATTTAATATTTTATGGATATCACCTGATCCTTTTTACACATACAATCTTATCATTAAATAGATGGATACATAAATATAGAAGTGTAGCCAAATGCATCTCTATACTTTGTTACTTTTGCCAAACATGTTATATCATGTAATTCTTCAATTTCAATAAGTTTGCTTACCCTTGATTACAATCATGGTTTTAAAAGTACAACTATCTAAATGAAAATAGTATTACCGAACACCCTATTAACTTGTCAATTGATTGTGATTATACATCAATAATTAAGTAGGATGAAATGTGATAAATTGTATGTCTTACATGTCAATTATTTTTGATATGATAGCCCCATTTCTTGTAATTTCTTATTAGTATTTAAAAAAATTATATTTTTATAGTAAATTGCATATTTATATGGTTACATTATAATAAAATCTATGATCACATGAAATAATGATTATGTCATGATAACATCATTATAATTAGAATAAGCATATAACAATGTGTAGTTTAATATTCTAATTGTAATATCCTTGAGATGAGATATCAATGATTTAGAAAGACTAGTGTATGTGATGGTTTCTCTTTAAATGAGATTGATTGAACTCATTAGTCACTAGTGTAGGGTAGCTAAGGTGTATATTTTTTGGTGTTCATATATGTATTTGTTTAGTGCATAATCCAAATTAGAATACATGAATGGAATTCTTTCTTAAATCATTATTTTTCCATGGTCATACATGAAAAAAGAGAAAGAAAAAATGTTGTATTGAATCAACAGTATGCTTTGTCTCTTGACTTGTTGATCTTTAATGCGATAGTAATCAATAAATCAAATATAGTAGAAACTCAGTAATGACAATTGAACATATAGTAAGGAATTGTTCACCCTAAAAGGAATCAATTTGCAGCATGCAGTGGAATTGGTGATTCCAAGAATATCATTGTTGTTGTCTTGATCTCAATGAATGGCATAACCAAACTAGATTCGAAATAATTTCAAATATACATTTGTAGGATTCAAGTAATCTTTTTAGATCATAGAACATCAAGCATTCTTATGCAATCTGACTTAACACGAACCACATCCGAAGTTGGGTTCTCCTTCTCATCAGCCTTAACAACTCATCCCAATCAAAACTCCACCACCTAATTACATTCTTCAGGGTGGGAAATGACACTATAGTTGGCAAGGGACAAAATGAACACGCTTCTCTTAACAGGGTTCTTACACTCGTGCCCTAGAACTAATAGATTGGTCCTTATGTGTGTAACACACTAGTCTTAAAAGTCCATTTGAGTGAGGCCTAATTAAAAGAACAACTTCTTTTAAATTTAATATGTTATTCGATTGCATATTTAACGGCCTTTCAATCATGAAAGGTAGAAATCACATCCCATGATCCTAAATAACTTTGGTGATGATCTCATCTCCATTGAACTTTTTCATCATCTGTTATCACACAGATATAAACCATTGTCTATCTAATATCCCAGTTAAATAGGGGTATAACACTTATTGTCAACCCCTTAATACACTGACTCTTTGGGATCCTATACTTGAGATGTGATTAACTGGAAATCCTTTTCCAATTATCATATATACATACTTTGGCAAAGGATTTAGAGTAGCATCTTGTAGAACATTCTCTCTCACCTACCTAAACTGAGCTATCCCCTATTGTCTACTCAACTATCTTCATTGGATTTTCCTTGTGCCTAATTTATTAACTATACTAGGCCATCAAACTGGGTGATCTATAAGTCTATAGTCAAAGCACAAGGTATGCCTTGACAATACATCTTTGGTGATTTAAGACAAAGGTCTAACTATACAATTGTGATGATAGAATACTCTACCATACAGTTAGGTAAGATATCATATAAGGTTTTTATATCGGTCAATTCAGTAAACTCATTTCTCTAATGAGCACCTATATGTTTATCTCATTGTCTCCACTCTAGTGACTAATGAGATTAGTCATCTTCATCATACGAGAAGATTTCACATACACTAGACTATTCGGATCCGTGATGTCTGTAAGCACCCGAAACGGGACATCCGTGGATCTCCCCCTTTTCCGGCCCCTACGCTTGCTTTGGGGACTTGATGGATGGGATGTTAGTGGGTGTGGTCGCCAGGAGCCAAAGGCTCCAAAATATAGTAGAATGAAAAGAAATGAAATGGAGAAGTGACCGTCGTACCTTTGGAAGCGGGGAGATTGTTGAGTTCCGACTTCTCCTCTCTCGGCCGGCCGAAAGAAGAGAGCTTAGTGAGTCCTTCGTCTTCGATCCAGTTGCAGCTCCGCCTCAATCGGATTTACCTAAGAATGTCCATAAGAAAACATAGAAACAAGTGAAAGGTTCATTAGTTCTAATGAAAGCATAGTATCGTGCTCAAATTTGAATTCAAACATGCAAATGGAAAGAGACTAACCGGATTGGGACGGAATCCCAACCCCTATTTTTGATAGGTTTTTAAGCATATATGAGATGCAAAATAATCTAAGACATGCCGAATAACATGATGAATGGTGCTAGGATGAAAGAGGAAGACGAAAACTCGATTAAACGGGCAATCGGAATCCGAAAATGACAAAACGAGCTTCTGCCCTTCCTGGTGCCTTATATATAGGGCGCCAAGAGCAGGTGCCCCCTTTATGGGGTGCGTTGACCAAGGTCAAAGCGCCCTGTATACGGGGCACTAAGTCTGGCCCGAACAGATTTTCTTCCCCTCTTCGTAACGCCGCTCCAGAGTGCTGAACGGCTTCTGGGACGAAGTAGGGGCTCCTCCTTGTAGACAATATGCAAATGAAGCTAATGAAATGTGGTTTGTATGCTGGATATAAGAGGAGAGACGGATAGAGGCTCTCAAAGTTGGAGAAAAACCATGTTTCTGGGTGACAGAAACAGAAGGTTTTTAGGGGTTTTGGTGGACGATTTTGGATCAGTTTCGAGGCTTGTGGGAGGTGAAAATGGCTTAGAAACGTGGTGTTGGATGAGCTCTAGGGTGGCACGAAGTTGGAACCTCCTCCAAGCTCCAAATGAAGCTCTATTTATAGCCCAAAAGAGGGTACTTTGGCCATTTTCGAAAAACAGTGCCACGCGGCATGGCGCCCTATATATGGGGCGCCAGCATTAAGAGATCTGTCAGGTCGACAAGACGAGTCACTGTGGGGGGTCAAATCAGCCTGTCAAATCGATTTGATATGGTGCCAGGCGCCCTGTATATAGGGCGCCTGGTGCCCTGTATATAGGGCGCCTGGTGCCCTATTTATAGGGCACCTGGTGCCCTATAAACAGGGCGCCTGGTGCCCTATTTATAGGGCGCCTGGTGCCCTATAAGTAGGGCGCCCGGTGCCCTTATACACAGGGTACCGCCCTCTT
Organism: Cryptocoryne crispatula var. balansae; assembly: GCA_036172225.1. Taxonomy (NCBI): domain Eukaryota; kingdom Viridiplantae; phylum Streptophyta; class Magnoliopsida; order Alismatales; family Araceae; genus Cryptocoryne; species Cryptocoryne crispatula. The sequence continues at coordinate 23,213,799 of CM069919.1, forward strand.
TGAAATGTGCCGAAAACCTCGATTTTTCCGGAAAACCCAGTTCCCTTGAAAGGTTACTCAAATATACTTCATGAAAACAAGAATTTAAGCTCTCCAACTAGGCCAAAATTGCGTGTCTACAGCTTGCCTCGCCTTGGCGTCAGCTTTGTAGGGGAGTGACACGAATGAAGCGTAGGCGAATGTAGCGAAGCGTAATGAGGCGTAGCGTAATGAAGTGGTAATGGACTGAAAAGGTGACGCCAAGGTGTATATTTAGACACGCCCTCATTGGCCTAATTGAGTGGAATAAAACTTTAGCGGACTCCGAGATTACCCTTTGTCTTATCGAAACCTTCCCTCTGGTTGATTGGTTAAAGAGAAAAACAGTACTGAAAGGAAATAACTAAAATCCCACGTGGGGGAGAATTGTTACCGGCCAGGACCCGAACTGCATGGTGTCTTGGACTCGGTAGAAATGCGGTAAAATGCGAAAAGTAAAGAGGAGACAACCAATCAATCAAGGTTGGGTTCTTCAAATTCATAAGGTTTTACTCAACAATACCGGTTCAGTTCGACATGGAAAAACTTCTTGTTTTGATGAAATCATTGTTAAAACCCGTTGGAAACCGATTCTCTGAAAAATCAAGACCTTCTCTGGAGCTATAAAAGACCATTCTTAAAATGTTCATAATGGGACTGGAAGGAGGTTATGGCAGGATTAGGAAGCGGGGAATGGTCATGGTGGGATGATGAATGTTGGTGTATGAAATGATGCATGCTGGGTTTAAAGAAATACAAATAAGTATAAGAAAATAGTTGAAGATATAGGTTGAACATAACGGGTCAGGACATCTATGAAGAAACCGTCGTCCCCGCATATTCAACTTTGGCCTATCTGCAAGCCTAGGGAATGACTGAGCCCTCACTGATTTTGTTGAAGGGGTTCTCAGGCTCAGCCCCCTCTAGACTTGAGGTCTTCAACATCTCAAATATTATTTATTTTGATAGATGCAATACTAAATGCAAGTCCTAATAGGGGTCGGGGTAGTCCACTTTTGTTTTTCAATTTTTTGATTTTTTTGTTGCTTTTGCTTCCTCTAAGTGCCTGGGGATATGAAGTTGGTATGCCTTCTCCTGTTCCTACATCCACTTGAGAGAAGATATTAGAACTTTATTTTGGCTTAGTCCCTTGCAAGGAGAGGGCAAAGTTGCCTTGATCTTTTGTCAAGGGACATAGACCTTATCAAGGTAAAGATAACAGAAAAACATAAGTATGCACAAAAGGAAACATGCAAGACTGAAATTAAATATGAATGCAAAGGCAACTAGTCAATCTAGAAAGCAAACTTTTAGGTGTTTTGAAAATTTTGATTTGTTTGGGTTTTGATGGTTTTATAATGTTTTTGGTGTTTTGAGAACTTTTATGATTTTTTGTTGTTTTGAATATTTAATTTTTAAGATTTTTGACTTTATAGATTTTATTTGGTGTTTTTGAATTATTCACTTTTTTTTGTGTTCGGTGTGAAGGACACGACCATCTCATCCTTTGCCTTGCTTGCCGTAGGTGCCTCTCATTGTTACCTAAGGGTTAAGAGTAGGCATCACGTGTAAGAAAGTGCCTTGTCCGAGATCTTCTGACCTTCCGCCCTTGATAGGCTATGGCTTTTCTTGGATCCAGTCGGTCAACCTTACCCGTAAGGTTAAAGAAGGAAGAGGATTGATGGTAAGTCCTTACTAAGATTCAGGGGTGTCGAATTTGTTTCTCTACTAATACCCACATTGCCCGTTCGGGTTTTGACCTCTTCGGGTCCTTCCTTCTAGCCCATTTTCTTTGATGGCCCACATTCAAACAGGTCTTTCTTCTTTTTTGCTTGATTTTGACCTGAGGGGTCATTGCCCATCTTTTGGGGCCTTTTTCTCTTTTTTTTTGGGGGGGGGGGCTTTTGCTGGTACACATTCAGACATGTCTATTCTTTTGCCGACTTGAGGGGTCATTGCCCATCTTTTGGCACCTTTTTCTTCTTTTTTTTTTTAAGAAGTCAGACCTTCAGAGGCATTTTCCAACTAAGGCAATGGGCACTTTCGATACTCCTCATTCTAACCTCTTTCATCTATTCTGGACCGAAACGAGAAGAGAACGTGATTAGGTTGACCTTCTTTCGCCAAGCGTTGCCTAGCTTTCTCTCTGACTTCCGATCATCGGATCTCAAACTAGGCGTGTAGTGTGTGCAGTATGATGCCTATCCTTATTTTCCTAAGTGACAAGTTGGTGCACCGAACAAGCAAGCGTTAGATGTTATCATCATTCTTCACACTTTTGGATTTAATAGATTTTTTTGTGATTTTTGTTCTAAGGGAAATATTTTTGAGGTATACACCATTCCACGGATGAGCTAGTTCTTCTCCTTCTGCATTAGTCAGCTTATATGAATTACTGGGATAAACAACCGAAATAACGTATAGACCCTCCCAATTAGGTTGAAGTTTGGAGCGGGGACCGCCCGGCTTAACAAATATTCTTTTAAGCACAACCTCACTGATTTCAAATTTTCTCTCCACCACCCGCTTCTGATAAAATCTTCTAAGTCTATTTTGGTAAGATCTAGCATGTTCGGCAGCGGCTAGTCTCCTTTCGTCCAAGAGTTCGAGTTGCGCGAGAAGAGAATCTCGGTGTTCATCCCTCGGGATATCTCGATCGATCTGGACTCAGAGGGAAAGAATGATTACTTCGTATGGAACTACCGTCTTCATCCCAAATGCCAAGGCATAGGGGGTCTGACCCGTTGGGGTTCGAATAGAAGTGCGGTAGGCCCATAGAGCATCAACTAACTTATCTGGCCAGTCTGCGAACTTGCTAGACTTACAAGTCTTCTTAATGATTTTTATCAGGGTTTTATTGGTGGCTTCTGCTTGACCGTTGCCTTGAGGATAATATGGAGATGAATGATGCAATCTGATGCAATACCTGTTGCAAAGATCGCGCAGCTCCTGGGAGATGAACTGTGGTCCATTGTCGGTGATGATGTCGCCTGGGATCCCGAACCTGGCAATGATGTTGCGCTTGATGAAGGTGCAGACTGTTGATGCCTTGATCTCCACGTATGCTTCTACTTCTGCCCACTTGGTGAAGTACTCCGTTGCAGTTAGGATGAAGGATTTGGTTTTGTTTGTGGAGTTTAGGTCACCAAGGGGTCCGATGACATCAAAAGCCCACATAGCGAAAGGCCATGGGGCGTGAATCGGGTGAAGGGAAGATGCGGGAGAGTGAATCTTGTCGGCGTGAAGTTGACATTGATGGCAGTGCCGGACAAAGATCGAGCAATCTCCTTCCAGAGTAGGCCAGTAGTACCCTTGCCTGATGATCTTCTTGGCGAGGGCTTGAGCATTTACATGGCCTCCACATACTCCGGAGTGTGCTTCTTTAAGCACCAATTCAGCCTCTTCTTCATCTACGCATCTTAATAGAACACCGGCCAAGCTCCTTTTATAAAGCACCCCGCCTAAGATGGTGTATCTCTGGGAGACCCTTCTTATGGCTTTCTTCTCTTCGGCAGTTGAACCTGGTGGATATATCTGATCCTGACAGTAATTCGCAATCTCATAATACCATGGTTTCCCACCCTCTTCTAATTCCTCCAACTCAATTAGAGATACTTCCTCCTTTTGCTCAATGTACTCTTTCCTTTCAAAATTTTCTTTAACCCTCAAGAATCGTGCATCCTCCACTGCCGGAATGGTACGTCGGCGGACATAGATCGTCCTAACCTGTCTGCCTAGCGGGACAGATAGTGAAGATGCCAGGGAAGCGAGAGCATCGGCAAGAATATTTTGAGCACGAGGAACATGAATGAATTCGAGTTTAGAGAATAGCTTGATGTAACAGGCAGTGAGTTCTTGGTATGGTCTGAGCCCGGGATGAGATGTGCGGTATTTGGCAAGCACTTGGCGGAGAATCAACTGACTATCACCGATCACCCTTAGCTTAGTGACACCATAGAAGTGAGCGGCCTCCAGTCTGGCCAACAAGGCTTCATACTCAGCTATATTGTTTGTTACTGGAAAATGAAGCTGAAAAGCCTGTGGAATGGTGACACCTTCGGGTGACAGAAGAAAAATCCCTATTCCTCTACCCTCGGAGTTTAATGCCCCATAAAAATATAAAGTCCACGGACATCAATTCCTCATCGGGAAATTTTGATTGAATAGGGTCAAAGATTGGGATAGGATGATGGGCAAGGTGTTCGGCAATTACGTAGCCCTTGATTGCCTTCTGTTGGATGTAGGTGATGTCGAATTGAGAGAGGAAGAAACCCCCAAAGTTTGATCAAAGTTATCCTTCTCTTCATATCGGATCTCACCCAACTGGATCGCATTTTCTAGATACTCTGGTAGCTTGGCACATTCTAAGTTTTTCTGAGCTAACTGATGCAGGTATCTTTCTAGAACTCTCCTACCTCTAATTTTTGTCCTATTTTTATTGGAAACTAAACCTAAAGAAAAAGAAGGTAAATAAGGGAAGGAAGAATTTATTGGAGAGAATGGAGGGCAAAGAAGGTCAATCAAGGATCTGGTGGCTCCTTGGGTCGAATGCCCTTCTAGGGCAAGTTGAGATGTTTCCTCGATTGAAATTTGAGTTTCGAGGAGAACGTTATTTTTGGGAAGCACTAAACATAAAGACGAGAATGGGCTTTAGGTGCCCGATTTGGGTTGAGATCAACTACGGGAGCCGAGTAGGCGAGAGATATTGATAAAGAGGGGAAGACTTCGAGCAAGAGGGGGCTTTCGGGTCCAATGTTGACAGAAGAGGTGATGGGCCGCAGGGCCGGATGGTCATAGAAGAAGGTGGGTTCATGGACCCAATAAGAGGAGGATGTGGGCTCGAGGGCCTGGGTTTAAGAGATAGGCTTGAGGGCCCAAGAGTTGGAGAAAATGGGCACAAAGACCCGGATTCAATAGAGGGGCTCGATGGCCCAAGAGTTGGAGGAAATGGGCACAAAGGCCCGGAGTCAATAGAGGGGCTTGATGGCCCAAGAGTTGGAGAAAATGGGCACAAAGGCCTAGATTTAGTAGAGGGGCTCGGTGGCCCAAGAGTTGGAGAAAATGGGCACAAAGGCCCAGATTCAATAGAGGGGCTCGATGGCCCAAGAGTTGGAGAAAATGGGCACAAAGGCCCAGATTTAGTAGAGGGGCTCGATGGCCCAAGAGTTGGAGAAAATGGGCACAAAGGCCCATATTTAGTAGAGGGGCTCGGTGGCCCAAGAGTTGGAGAAAATGGGCACAAAGGCCCAGATTTAGTAGAGGGGCTCGATGGCCCAAGAGTTGGAGAAAATGGGCACAAAGGCCCAGATTTAGTAGAGGGGCTCGGTGGCCCAAAAGCAACAAGTGCGTTTGTGGACCAATAAGTTGGACCTGAGGGCCAAGAAATAGGGATCGGGCCAAGAAGCCCGGGGAGAGCATCACAGTGCGTTGGGGCGTCGGCCCCAAAAGATGATGTAATGAGGGAAGGCCCTCGTGGAGTTGGTTGAACTTTTTCTCGAGTCGGTTTAGCAATATGACCCTCAGGTGGGTCAACAGGTGGTTCAGCCTGGAGTGGTTCATTGCTTGACCCTTCTTCATCGGTGGAAAACAAAAGAGATATTTCTGGATATAAGTCATCTTCAGGGTCGTTGGTTCTTATTCTCTTCTCTTGCTCCATCTCTTGTTCTTCCTTGTTCTCAGCCAGTTGAATGGTTTCTTTCTTGATGAAAAACTTTTGTAAGCATCCAGAAAAGCATCTGCTTCTGAGATTCTGACCATTCGCTGTTGTTCCATCATACCCAACCCCGCTTTTTGATTGTAACCTCATTAGATTGATTGGCTCAGCTATGCCTTGCAGTTCTTTGCCTAGTCCTTGGCCTTCTCGATATCCCAAACTCTTCATTATGTGCCATCCAATGGTTTCATTTTCCTCTCTTTTCCTTCTCCACACTTGCTTGGGTTGCCTACTCATTTATGAAAGATCCAAGATTGTCAAAATTGGCTCGTTTGGCAACCCAAGGGGTGGTGGTGGAGAAGATGGATGGTCTAAGGGCATGCTCGTCACCTTAATCACTTGTCCCTTGTGAGGGAATTTAAGACACTGGTGATTGGTGGAGGCGACTGCCTCTAGTGCTTCCAAATAGAGTCGTCCCAAAATAGCTTTGTATGTCGGATCCATCTCTAGTATGTGAAAGTTGGCAGTGACTGTCTGAGGTCCGAGTTTGACACCCAATGTAATCATGCCGTCAGCGGGCTTCTTTGAATTATCATATGCGGTCACTGTTATTTAAGATGGCCGGATGTCCTCCTCGGAGATTCCACAAAGATGTAATGTTTCTGGTAGCAGAACATTAATGGATGCTCCGGTATCGACCAAACATGACTTAATGCCTACTCCGTTGATGTGGACTGTGATGCATAAGGCACATTTCCTTATTTCTGGGTCGGCCAACTCTTCCTTTGTGAATGTAAGGGCCGGGTACTCACTTCTTGGGACCAAAACCGATGAGATCTTTTCCGGGGGGAGGCTCTCATTTACCATTACTCGCTGTAAGTACTGTTGGAGAACCTCTTGATGGACTCTGGATCTTTTGATCAACTCTAAGATAGAGATCTGTGCCGGGGTTTTATCAAGATGTTTCAACAAGTCATAGGATGTCCCAGGCAATGGCTCTTCAATGTGTTCTTCTTCTGCTTCTGGTGCCAACCCTGATTGACCGGCCTGGGGAAATACCCTTTGGAACATGCGCCCACTTCTGAGTACTGTGGCAAGTTGAGGAGCTATGGCTGGGGTGGTAGTGGTGGGTGGTGGGTTAGGTCGAATGATGGGAGCTCTTGTGGTGGGTGTAATGATGGTGGTTTGAGGCATAGTAGGGTAGGTAGGTTGTGAAGGTACAGTTGCTCGGGGCGGGATGATGATGGGTCCTAGTGGTGGTGATGTTTGTGGTGGATTAACTGGGCGGGTTAGGGTCCGTCCCGATTGGAGTTGAATGGCTGGTGGTGTGATGATGGGTTGTGATGGCGTTCGGATGATGGGCATTCTGTTTAATGTGATGGGATTATGTGACATAGTTGTTCGGGGTATAGAGTGGACGGTTCGGTTAGGAGGGTGAAGTAAGTTGATGTGCATGGAGGAGGCGGCTCCCTCGACTTGCCAATTCTGGCCCCGATCATGATACTCCTCAGAAGAAATCATGATGGGATTAACGTGTTGATTCCCAGGCGCGGGTGCATGTGGAGGTAAAGGGTTTTGGATAATCCCCAGGCCGGGGTTCTGTTGTTGTTGCTGCTGAGCTGGTACGTGCTGCCGTTGAGGTTGATTTTTCACTGTTCTGATGTATTCCCCCATCTGGTCCCAGTCAATACTGCCTTGCTCATTAAGATCGTGGATATAGTCTTTGAACTGAAAACAATTTTCGACGGTGTGCCCAGGATATCTATGGAACAAGCAGTATCACTCTGTGTTGGCATTTTGAGGCCACTCCGACTTCTCCCTTGGCAATGCAATTTGCCCTGCCGCCATGAGTGCATTAAAAATGTCCACGAGAGAGTACGGCAAAGGCGGGTAATGGTTTCTCTTGGGTCCAACCTTTCGGGGTTCATAGGCCATGGGAGGGGGTGCTTGGTTGTAGTTGGCCAGTTGTTGCCGCGGTGGTTGGGGAACCAGGGCTTGCGGTCGCTGAGGGATCGGAACTTGTTGTTGACGAGGCTGGAACTGAGGTTGATGTTGAGGTTGACAAGGGTTTCTAAATGGTTGGTTTTGTTGAGGGTTCCTAAAATGGGGTTGATAATTGCTAGGTGGGTTCCCTACAACATTATGGTTCTCGTTTGTCACTATGCCCTCAGTCACTGGGCCGGTTGTGGTAAAAGTGGTTTTCTTGACAGCTCGGGGTCTAGGATCAAACAAGTTCATGATAGGTGAGTCCCTAAGCTGTGTCTGAATGTACCGTGCCCTCTCATAGAGTTCACTCATGGAGGTGGGATGATGCATAGCCAGCATATTCTTTAAGGCCGGAGTGGCATTGGTGATGATCATCTTTACTTGCTCCGGTTCTGAAATGGAATCAGTAAGCCTTTCTGCCATTGACCTCTATCTATCAGCATATCTGGTAAAGTCTTCATCATTTCTCATTCTTTCAGCCATGAGGTCATTGATGGAATATGTTGGTCCGACTCTATCTTGATATCTCTGCAAGAATTTAGCTTTGACAGTTTCAAAGTTACTCGCCTCCAAAGAGTCAAGCGAGTAGAACCACTCCAAAGCTGAACCCTCTAATGATCTTCTGAAAAGAAAAGCAAGGTCCCTTGGATCATTTTGCCACATTACCGACACATAAAGAAAGTCCTTGATGTGAATGAATGGATTACCGGTTCCATTGTAGCGATGGTATACCGGCATCTCAGAGGGAGGTAGATGAAAAGTAGGGAGGGAAGGAAGAGAAATTTCAGGGGCTGCCTTTGTGTCAATCAAACGTCTAAGCTCTCTATACTGCTCATCCATGCGATTGATCTTGTTAATCATGGCCTAATCGACAGAAGGTTCCCTAAGAGGAGGAGGAGACGTGGGTGCTTGGTGCACCGGAATTGGGATTTGATGGGCCGAAGTGGCCGGATAAGAAGGGTACATTGGGGGATGCACCAAAGGGTGAGTAGGGTTGAGATGATTAGAAGAATAAACTGGTGGTCTAGAAGGAACAACAACATTTGGATTGGGATGATCTAGATTAGCCACTAGATGAGGAGAAATTGGGGCCATGAGCCCGGTATGAGAATGGCCATGAGTGGGCACATTGTGTTGATGTGCCACTGACCGAGGGGTAGAGATGTGAAGACCATCTTCGGGAGGAATGTGGTCGGCGGGCGACTTGCCCTTGAGGATGGCTTTGATAGCCTGAAGTTGGGTAGGGTCGGCATGAGAGAATGCCTCCCAAAGGGAATTTGGATTGGGTTGAGGAGAAGTTTGACTAGGTTCGGGGAGAACTTCGGGTTCATTGACGGCACATACGACATCGGGATAGAAATAAGATTGGTCATACTCCAACTGTAGTTGCTCGTATCTTTGATCCGCCATTCTGATAACTCGACCTAACCTTAAATTCATAAACACAACAGAAAAAAAGGTTGACAAATAAAAGCTTAAGGATTTTTTTTTAGTTTTGATTTTTGACCCCTTTTTTGTTTTGATTTTTTTTTATCGGACAAGCAAGTTGTCAAGCAAATTAACCTCAAGAATTTTTTTTTGTTTTGGTTCTTTTTAGGTGATTTTGGGATTTTTGTTTAATTTTCAGTTTTTGTTTGCAAACAAGTAATAGCAAAGACTTGGAATGATTAACGCAAATTTTTTTGTTTCAACCTCAAATTAATGGCTTGTTAAGAGAAATATTGTCCACTCAAATAAATGGGTATCACCCTATGCTCTCACAACGCCGAGCAATCTAAGGTTGTCACTCTTTTCACAACGATAGGTAATAGGTACTCCGGGTTTTGGGATAAAATGGTACAACCAGCCCGATCAGTGAAGAGGGAATCCTTCACGTCTGGGGACTTACGGAGGTCTTGATGGAAGCTACCCTGTCCTTCCGAGAGGGAATCCCTAGAGGAGGAGTTGGCAACCACCAAGAGGGGTGTTTGGGTGTGTGGGGCTTTGGGAGGAGAGAGCCTCCCTTCTCGGATGACCTAAGGAGCCGAAACCCCAATGCAAACTAAATGCGAGTGAAATGTTAAGGAATAAAGAGAAAGAAAGAAGAAAATAAAAGCATACAATGATTAATGAGATGTTGTAGGAAGCAAGTAAACAAGACAATGAGATAATATAAAATAAAAACTAAAATGGAAAGGAGCACTTAACCTTGACTAGAAATGCTTAGCAAATTTACAAGAACGGAATTAGACATGGAAGGAAATAGGCAAGCATATTTGTCAAGGCAAGAAATAGGATGCTCTTCAAGATACTAAATTGAAATAAGATGATAAACAAAGCTAAAAATCAGATTGCCATGCTTTTAAAAAGATAAAGGGAGGGCAAGTAAATTTGAAGAAAAGTAGATGATACTTCAAAGAAAGTAGTAAGCAACGTAAACAAGCAACAATGTAAGGAAATGGAAATGACTCACATGGAAATGAAAGTAAACATGCTTTTCAAATGGACATTCTTAGGAAAGAAAATAGGATCTCACTAAAGCAAAGTCGGTCCCACCGTGGTCGCCAAAAGGTGTAAGCACCCGAAACGGGACATCCGTGGATCTCCCCCTTCCGGCCCCTACGCTTGCTTTGGGGACTTGGTGGATGGGATGTTAGTGGGTGTGGTCGCCAGGAGCCAAAGGCTCCAAAATATAGTAGAATGAAAAGAAATGAAATTGAGAAGTGACCGTCGTACCTTTGGAAGCGGGGAGATTGTTGAGTTCCGACTTCTCCTCTCTCGGCCGACCGAAAGAAGAGAGCTTAGTGAGTCCTTCGTCTTCGATCCGGTTGAAGCTCCGCCTCAATCGGATTTACCTAAGAATGTCCATAAGAAAACATAGAAACAAGTGAAAGGTTCATTAGTTCTAATGAAAGCATAGTATCGTGCTCAAATTTGAATTCAAACATGCAAATGGAAAGAGACTAACCGGATTGGGACGGAATCCCAACCCCTATTTTTGATAGGTTTTTAAGCATATATAAGATGCAAAATAATCTAAGACATGCCGAATAACATGATGAACGGTGCTAGGATGAAAGAGGAAGACAAAAACTCGATTAAATGGGCAATCAGAATCTGAAAATGACAAAACGAGCTTCTGCCCTTCCTGGTGCCTTATATATAGGGCGCCAAGAGCAGGTGCCCCCTTTATGGGGCACGTTGACCAAGGTCAAAGCGCCCTGTATACGGGGCACTAAGTCTGGCCCGAACAGATTTTCTTCCCCTTTTCGCAACGCCGCTCCGGAGTGCTGGGCGGCTTCCGGGACGAAGTAGGGGCTCCACCTTGTAGACAATATGCAAATGAAGCTAATGAAAGGTGGTTTGGATGCTAGATGTAAGAGGAGAGACGGATAGAGGCTCTCAAAGTTGGAGAAAAGCCATGTTTCTGGGTGACAGAAACAGAAGGTTTTTAGAGTTTTTGGTGGACGATTTTTGAACGGTTTGGAGGCTTGTGGGAGGTGAAAATGGCTTAGAAACGTGGTGTTGGATGAGCTCTAGGGTGGCACGAAGTTGGAACCTCCTCCAAGCTCCAAATGAAGCTCTATTTATAGCCCAAAAGAGGGTACTTTGGCCCTATATATGGGGCGCTAGCATCATGAGGACTGTCAGGTCGACAAGACGAGTCACTGTGGGGGGTCAAATCAGCCTGTCAAATTGATTTGATATGGTGCCAGGCACCCTATATACAGGGTGTAGACACGCAATTTTGGCCCAGTTGGAGAGTTCAAATTCTTGTTTTCATAAGGAATATTTAAAGCACATCGTGTTTTCCGGACAGATCGAGTTTTGGCACATTCCGAAAGTGGGTCCATCAAGCGACCAGACCGGCCGAATGCCCCAAGAATAGGGCACCTGGCGCCCTGTTTATAGGGCACCAGGCGCCCTATATATAGGGCACCTGGCGCCCTATTTATAGGGCACCAGGCGCCCTATAAACAGGCACCGGCGCCCGTATACAGGCACCGGCGCCCGTATATAGGGCACCAGCGCCCTATAAACAGGCGCCCGGAACCAAATGCGATCGATTTGACAGCATGATTTGACCCCCCGCAGTGACTTGTCTTGTCGATCTGACATATCTCATGATGCTAGCGCCCCATATACAGGGCGCTATGCCACATGGCACTGCTTTTCGAAAATGGCCAAAGTGCCCTCTTTTGGGCTATAAATAGAGCCTCATTTGGAACTTAGGAGAGGTTCCAACTCCGTGCCACCCTAGAGATCATCCAACACTACGATTCCAAGCCACATTCACCCTCCAAAAGCCTCCAAACCGATCCAAAATCTTCCACCAAAAACCCCAAAACCCTCTGTTTCGTCACCCGTAAATATGATTTTTCTCCAACTTTGAGAGCTTCTACCCGTCTCTCCTCTTATATCCAGCACCCAAACCCTCTTCCATGGGCTTCATTTGAGTATTGTCTACAAGGAAGAGCCCCTACTTCGTCCTGGAAGCCTCCCAGCACTCCGGAGCAGCGCCGCGAAGAGGAGAATAAAATCTGTTCGGGCCAGACTTAGTGCCCCATATACAGGGCGCTTTGACTTGGTCAACGCGCCCTATAAAGGGGGCACCTTCTCCGGCGCCCTATATACAGCGCACCAGGAAGGACTGTAGCTTGTTTTCGTTATTTTTAGATTCCGATCGTCCGTTTAATCGAGTTTTGTCTCCCTTTTTCGCTTTTGCATCGATCATCAAGTTATTTAGCACGTCTTAGAGCATCTTTGCATTTCATATACGTTTAAAACCTACCAAAAATAGGGGTTGGGATTTCGTCCCAATCCGGTTAGTCTTTTCCCATTTGCATGTTTGAATCTAAATTCGAGCTCGATGCTATGCTTTCGTTAGAACTAATGAAACCTTCACTTGTCTACATGTTTTCTTATGGACATTCTTAGGTAGATCCGATCGAGGCGGAGCTTCAACCGGATTGAAGGCAAGGGATTCACTAAGCTCTCTTCTTTCGGCCGGCCGAGAGAGGAGAAGTCGGAGCTCAACAATCTCCCCGCTTCCGGAGGTACGACGGTCATCTTTCTATTTCATTTTCTTTCATCCCATCATACTTTGGAGCCTTTGGTTCCTGGCGACCACACACAAAACACACCACCCACCCACCGACGAACACCGAGGCCGGGCGTAAGGGGGTTCCGGGGGGGGGGAGATCCGCGGATGTCCCGGTCCGGGTGCTTACACCTTTTGGCGACCACGGTGGGACTGACTTTGCTTTAGTGAAATCCCACTTTATTTTCCTAAGAATGTCCATCTGAAAATCATGTTTACTTTCATTTCCATGTGAGTCATTTCCATTTCCTTACATTGTTGCTTGTTTACGTTGCTTACTTTTCTTCGAAGCATCATCTTGTCTCTTCCAAGTTTACTTGCTCTCCGTTTATCTTTTAAAAAAGCATATCCATCTGATTTCCAGCTTTGATAATCAACTTATTTCACCTTAGTATTTTAGATATCATCTTCTTTGCTAAGTCTAGTTCTCCTTTAAATCTTTCAAAGCATGCTTAGTTAAATTAGTTCTTTCTTCCATCCTAGCTTAATTTTATATCATTGCCTTTTTCACTTGCTTCCTACAAACATCTCATTAATCATTGTATGCTTTATTTTTTGGTTGCTTCTTATTCCTTGAAATTTCACTTGCATTTAGTTTGCATCGGAGCTTCGGGTCCGCCCGTCTCCTTAGGACATCCGAGAAGGGAGGCTCTCTCCTCCCAAAGCCCCACACATCCAAACACCCCTCTTGGTGGTTGCCAACTCCTCCTCCGGGGATTCCCTCTCGGAAGGACCGGGTAGCTTCCATCAAGGCCTCCATAAGTCCCCGGACGTGAAGGATTCCCTCTTCACTGATCGGGCTGGTTGTACCACTTTATCCCAAAACCCGGAATACCTATTACCCATCGTTGTGAAAAGAGTGACAACCTTAGATTGCTCGGTGTTGTGAGAGCATAGGGTCCTACCCATTTATTTGAGTGGACAATATTTCTCTTAACAAGCCATTAATTTGAGATTGAAACAAAAAAAATTGCGTTAATCATTCCAAGTCTTTGCTATTACTTGTTTGCAAACAAAAACTGAAAACTAAACAAAAATCCCAAAATCACCTGAAAAGAACCAAAACAAAAAATTTACTTGAGGTTAATTTGCTTGACAACTTGCTTGTCCAAACAAAAGAAAATCAAAACAAAAGAGGTCAAAAATCAAAACCAAAAAATTCTTGAACTTTTATTTGCCAACCTTCTTTTTCTGTCGTGTTTATGAACTTGAGGTGAGAACGTGTTATCGGAATGGAGCATCAAAGGGGCGAGCAACTGCCATTGGAATTGGACCAGTCTTGCTTCTACCCTGATGCCGTATGTGCCGTCAACGAACCTGAAGTTCTCCCTGAACCTAGTCAAACTTCTCCTCGACCCAATCCAAATTCACTTTGGGAGGCATTCTCTCATGCCGACCCTACCCAACTCCGTGCTATCAAAGCCATTCTCAAGGGCAAGTCCCCCACCGACCACATTCCTACCGAATGTGGCCTTCATATCTCTACTCCTCGGTCAGTGGCACACCAACCCAATGTGCCCACTCATGGCCATTCCCATACCGGGCTCCTAGCCCCAATTTCACCTCATCCGGTGGCTAATCTAGATCACCCCCATACGAATGTGGTCGTCCCTTCTAGACCACCAGTTTATTCTTCTAATCATCTCAACCCTACTCCCCCTTTGGTACATCCCCCAATCTACCCTTCTCATCCGGTCACTTCGGCCCACCAAATCCCGATCCCGGTGCACCAAGCACCCGCTCCTCCTCCTCCTCTTGGGGAACCTTCTGTCGATCTGGCTATGATCAATAAAATCAATCGCATGGACGAACAATATAGAGAACTCCGACGTTTGATCGACGCCAAGGCAGCCCCCGAAATTTCTCTTCCTTTTCTCCCTACTTTTCATCTACCTCCCTCTGAGATGCCGGTATACCGTCGCTACAACGGAACCGGTAATCCCTTCATTCATGTTAAAGACTTTCTCTATGAGTCAGTAATGTGGCAGAACGATCCGAGGGCCCTGGCTTTTCTTTTCCGAAGATCATTGGAGGGCTCAGCTTTAGAATGGTTTTACTCACTTGACCCTTCAGATGCAAGTAACTTTGAAGTCGTCAAGGCCAAATTTTTGCAAAGATATCAAGATAGGGTCGGACCAACTTATTCCATCACCGACCTCATGGCTGAAAGGATGAAGAATGATGAAGATTTTATCAGGTATGCTGATAGGTGGAGAGCAATGGCGGAAAGATTGACAAATGCACTGTCCGAATCGGAACAAGTTAAGATGATCATCACCAACGCCACTCCCGCTTTAAAAAATGTATTGGCATTACATCACCCTGCCACGATGAGCGAACTCTATGAGAGAGCACGGTATATCCAAACACAGCTCCGAGACTCTCCCATTATGAACATTTTCGACCCTAGGCCCCGAGTCACCAAAAAACAACCACCACCACTTCGGGCCCGTGACCGAAGGCGTGGTAACCAACGAACACGTCAATATCCTAAGGAACCCGCCCATCAACCACCAACGGCAATACGGGAATCCCCGGTATAGAAACCCACGCCAAATCCAACCGGCACCTCGCCCCCGGATCCAACCCCAACCTTTCCGCCACCAAGCGCCGAACCGCACCCCCAACAACCAATACGTACACCAATCCCCCGGCAACCCCGGCGGTTGGCCGTACGGACCTTTACACCTCAACCTCCCCGCCGGCCGACCACCTACAACCGGGCACCTCCCCCGGCACCTATGTACCACGAAGAGTAGGGCCTAGGAGAAATCATTACCCGCCATTACCATACTCTCTCGTAGATATTTTTAACGCTCTTATGGCGGCGGGGGCGGATCTCATTGCCGAGAGAAAAGTTGGAGTGGCCACGAATGCCAACACGGACAAGTGCGCTTGTACCACGTATTCCCGGGGCATACGGTGGAGAACTGCTTTCGGTTTAAAGATTACATCCATGACCTCCACGAGCAAGGGAGCATTGACCGGGGCCAAATGGGCGAATACATCAAAGCGGTGAAAAACCAACCCCGGCGGCGGCGGCGAGCACCGGCTCGACAACAACAACGGGAACCCGGCACGGGAATTATTCGTAACCCGCTACCCGCGCACGCACCGGCAACGGCACCGTAAAACCGGAGAGGGTTAACCCTATCTTAACCTCCACTGATGAACCCCGCGATAGAGGTCAAAATTGGCAAATAGAGGGACCTGCTTCCTTCATAAACACCAACCCTCCAAACCACGTTAACCGAACCGTTCACTCCATACCCCGAGTTATCCCCGCCGAAGAAGCCAACCGCCGATTATCCGCACGCCACCACAACCAACCATAACACCACCAGCCATACAACTCCAACCGGGTAGGACCTTGATCCGCCCAGTCGAGCCCCCACAAATACCACCGCCACTAGGACCCATCATTGTACCACCTCGTGCAACCATGCCACCACAATCCACTCGTACCCCTACAACTCGGACCATCATCACTACACCCCTGCCTAGGCCTCCTATCATCCGACCTAACCCTCCGTCTATCTCCACTACACCAACCATAACTCCCCAGCTCGCCACGGTGCTTAGAAGCGGGCGTATGTTCCAAAGAATTTTTCCCCAGGCCGGTCAACCAGCACGACCGCAAGAAGAAGAAGAAGAACACCCGGAAGAGCCAGTACCAGGAACATCTTATGATTTGCTGAAGCACCTGGATAAAACCCCTGCACGAATTTCCATTCTGGAGCTAATTAAAAGGTCCAAAGCTCATCAAGAAGTACTTCAACAATATCTGCAAAGAGTGATGGTCAATGAAACTCTCCCCCAGAAAAGATTACATCAGTTTTAACCCCGAGAAGTGAATATCCTGCTCTCATTTTCACTAATGAAGAATTGGCCGAACCAGAAACAAGAAAATATGCACTATGTATCACTATCAGTATCAACAGAATAGATATTGAGTCTTGTCTAGTTGACACCGGTGCATCTATTAATGTCTTGCCACCAGAAACACTACAGTTGTGTGGAATCCCAGAAGAAGATATTCGGCCATCGCAAATCACCGTGACAGCATACGATAATTCCAAGAGGCCCGCCCATGGCATGGTCACACTTGAAGTCAAACTCGGACCCCGGGTTGTTACTGTCAACTTCCATGTTTTGGATATGGATCCAACTTACAAAGCCATCCTGGGAAGGCCTTACTGGGAAGCATTAGAGGCCGTAGCTTCAACCAATCATCGGTGCATCAAATTTCCCTTCAAGGGACAAGTTGTCAAAGTAGTGAGTATGCCCGTGGATTGCTTGGTTACTCTCCCCCGGCTTGCCGAATCAACCGCATTTACAATCCTTGATCTCGCCAAGGGATAAAAGACAAGTCTAGGCAAGTTTGGAGAAAGAAGAAAGATAACGCCAAAACCCTTGGGTGGCGTATGATGGAGAGTTTGGGATATCAAGAAGGCCGAGGACCGGGGAAAGAACCGCAAGGCATCCCAGAACCCATTCGGATAGTGAAGACGACATCAAGGAATGGGGTAGGGTATGATGGGACACGTGATAATGGCCAGAAAAACGGCCAAAAATACTTCCAAGGATGTCTGCGCAAGTTCTTTGATAAAAGAGAAACAATACAAATGATTGAAGAGCAGGAACCACAAGAACAAGTGAAAAGGAAGAAGGTGGGCGACCTAGGGGATGAGACACATATTGACGTATCATGGTTATTTGCTGAAGAAGGGTCAAGTGATGAATCGTTTTGCAACGAGCCTTCTAACAGCCAAAGTCCAGGGCATTCAACGAGTATCATCTTCTCGGATCTAGCAGACTCATTCCCGACAAATCCATTGTCAGTTCCAGATAGCAAAGACGGATGCCCTCTTTACCTATCTTTGCTTGATTCGTTCCCCTTTCTATCAGTATCTCAACCCCCGTCGGAAACAACAACCAACCAAACCCCCACTGTGGTTATGTTTAGTACTTCTCAAAAAGATCAAAAAAAGACGTGCTTTTCACAAACCAAATCTCGCTCGGAGAAACATCCCAACTCGCTCCGAAGGACAACCCGAATCAGAGGCCACCCGATCTCTCGATCGATCTCCTTTGCCCTTCGTCAATAAATTCCACTCCATCCACCTCCTCCTCACCTCCTTATTTACCTTCTTCTTCTTTAGGTTTAGTTTACGGCAAAAGCAAAACAAAAATCAGAGGTAGAAGAGTTCCAGGGAGATATCTGCATCAGTTAGCTCAGAAAAGCTTAAAATGCGCCAAGCTACCGGAATATTTAGAGGATGCAATCCAGATAGGAGAAATTCGATATGAGGAGAGAAACAATGTTGATCCAACTTTGGGGGTCTACGAGGTTGTATCGAAAAGGATCCCGACACCGAGGATGAAGAGGAGGATTTGGCTGATGCCTATGCATCCGGTTTAAGAAGATTCGAAGAACCATCAGCCACGGTGGATGAACCGACTAAGGAACCGAATCTTGGAACACCGGAAGATCCTAAGAATATCCTCATCAATGCCAACCTCGCCCCTTTAGAAGAACGAATCTAATGGGGGTATTGCAAGAATACAAAGACACGTTCGCTTGGACATACGAGGATATGCCGGGGCTAGATAAATCATTGGTAGAACATCGACCGACTTTAAAACCCGAGGCTACCCCGGTCAAGCAAAGGTTAAGAAGATTCCACCCGTACGTGGCATTAAAGATGAAGGAAGAGGTCGATAAGTTGCACCAAGCAAAATTCATTAGAGTCGTCCTCTATCCACAATGGGTGGCAAATATAGTCCCGATCATGAAAAAGGATGGAAAGATTCGAATTTGCATTGACTTCAGGGACTTAAACCGAGCGTGTCCAAAAGATGATTTCCCCCTTCCTCATATCGATGTTCTTGTTGACAACACAGCTGGATACGAAACCCTATCATTCATGGATGGATACTCAGGGTATAATCAAATCCGGTTAGCAGAAGAGGATCAAGAGAAGACCTCATTCACTACACCTTGGGGAACTTATTGTTACGTTTTCATGCCCTTCGGATTAAAGAATGCCGGAGCAACTTATCAAAGGGCCATGGTAGCAATATTTCATGATATGATGCATAAATTTGTAGAGGTGTACGTGGATGATTTAGTGGTCAAATCTCGAACCCAAGAGGAGCATGCTGAGGTATTGAAAAGGGTTTTGCAACGAGCCAGGGAATATAAGCTCAAGATGAACCCCAAGAAATGTGTGTTTGGAGTATCGTCTGGAAAGTTACTTGGGTTCATTGTCAGCAAAAGAGGCATCGAAATCGATCCCAACAAGGCCAAAGCTATTATTGACATGCCTCCACCAAAGAACCTAAAAGAGCTGAGAGGGTTGATTGGCAGGTTACAGTTCGTTCGCCGGTTTATCTCACAGACTCCCAAAGGTGCAAACCTTTCTATGAGTTAACCAAGGCGAAGGCCGAATTCAGATGGGATTCGAGGTGTCAAGAGGCATTCAATGGTTTGAAGAAATATTTGTCAAGCCCACCTGTGCTCAAACCTCCGGTTCCCGGCAAACCCATGATCTTATACATCTCAGTCTTGGAGGGATCCTTGGGAGCAGTGTTGGCACAAGTAGATGATGAAGGGAAAGAGCGAGCGGCATACTATCTGTCCAAAATCTTTGATCCTTGTGAACAAAAGTATACAACCATGGAGAAAACCCGTGCCGCCCTGGTTTGGGTGGTCCGAAGCTCAAACATTACTTTACGGCTCACGAGGTTAATCTCATTGCTCGCATGAACCCCATCAAATTTCTCCTTGAAAAATCTGTCCCGACCGATCGTTTGGCACGCCGGCGAGTTTCCTCTCCCAATTTGACATCACCTACACCCAACGAAGGCAATCAAGGGCTATGCAATTGCCGAGCACCTTGCCCATCATCCTATCCCAACCTTTGACCCTATCCAGTCAGATTTTCCCGATGAAGAATTGATGTCCATTCAATCTTCTAATCTGTGGACTCTATATTTCGACGGGGCATTAAATTCCCAGGGTAGAGGGATAGGGATCGTTCTTCTATCTCCCGAAGGTGTCACCATTCCGCAGGCTTTTCAGCTCCATTTTCCAGCAACAAACAATATAGCTGAGTATGAAGCCTTGTTGGCCGGACTGGAGGCCGCTCACTTCTATGGTGTCACTAAACTAAGGGTAATCGGTGATAGTCAGTTGATACTTCGCCAGGTACTGGCCAAATATCGCACATCTCATCCTGGGCTCAAACCATACCAAGAACTCACCACTTGCTACATCAAGCTATTCTCCAAACTCGAATTCATTCATGTCCCTCGTGCTCAAAATATTCTCGCCGACGCTCTTGCCTCTCTCGGCATCTTCACTATCCGTCCCGCTAGGCGGACGGAGTTAGGACGATCTATGTTCGCCGACGTACCATTCCGGCGGTAGAAGATGCACGGTTCTTGAAGGTTAAGGAGAAGTTTGAAAGGAAAGAGTACATTGAGCAAAAGGAGGAAGTATCTTTAGTCGAGTTGGGAGAACTAGAAGAGGGTGAAAAACCATGGTATCATGAGATTGCGAATTACCGTCGGATCGTACATACCCGCCGGGATCAACCGCCGAAGAAAAGAGAGCCATAAGGAGAGTCTCCCGAGAGATACACCATCTTAGGCGGGATGCTTTACAAAAGGAGCTTGGCCGGTGTTCTGTTAAGATGCGTAGATGAAGAGGAAGCTGAATTGGTGCTCAGAGAAGCACACTCCGGAGTATGCGGAGGCCATGTAAATGCTCAAGCCCTCGCCAAGAAGATCATCAGGCAAGGGTATTATTGGCCTACTCTGGAAGAAGATTGCTCGATCTTTGTCCGGCACTGTCATCAATGTCAACTCCACGCCGACAAGATTCACTCTCCCGCATCTTCCCTTCATCCGATCCACGCCCCATGGCCTTTCGCTATGTGGGCTTTTGATGTTATCGGACCCCTCGGTGACCCAAACTCCACAAACAAAACCAAATCATTCATCCTAACTGCAACGGAGTACTTCACCAAGTGGGCGAAGCGGAAGCATATGCGGAGATCAAGGCATCAACGATCGCACCTTCATCAAGCGCAACATCATTGCCGTGTTCGGGATCCCAGCGACATCATCACCGACAATGGACCGCAATTCATCTCTCAGAGCTACGCGACCTTTGCAACAGTATTGCATCAAATTGCATCATTCATCTCCATATTATCCTCAAGGCAACGGTCAAGCTGAAGCCACCAATAAAACCCCGATAAAAATCATTAAGAAAACTTGTAAGTCTAGCAAGTTCGCGGACCGGCCGGATAAGTTAGTTGATGCTCTATGGGCCTACCGCACTTCTATTCGAACCCCAACGGGTCGGACCCCCTATGCTTTGGCATTTGGGATGGAGGCGGTAGTTCCATACGAAGTGATCATTCCATCCCTCCGAGTCCAGATCGATTGAGATATCCCGATGGATGAACGCCGAGATTCTCTTCTCGCGCAACTCGAACTCTTGGATGAAAGGAGGCTGGCCGCTGCCGAACATGCTAGATCTTACCAAAATAGACTTAAAAGATTTTATCAGAAGAGGGTGGTGGAGAGAAAATTTGAAGTCGGTGAGGTTGTGCTTAAAAGAATATTTGTTAAGCCGGGCGGTCCCCGCTCCAAACTTCAACCAAATTGGGAGGGTCCTTATGTTATTTCGGTCATTTATCCCGGTAATTCATATAAGCTGACTAATTGAGAAGGAGAAGAGCTAGCTCATCCCTGGAATGGTGTGTTCCTCAAAAAATATTTCCCTTAAAACAAAAATCACAAAAAAATCTATAAAAACAAAGGTGTGAAGTATAATGATAGCATCTAACGCTTACTTGCCCGGTGCATCAACTTGTCGCTTAGGGAAATAAGGATAGGCATCATACTGCACACACTACACACCTAGTTTTGAGATCCGATGATCGCAAGTCAGAGATAAAGCTAGGCAACGCTTGGCAAAGGAAGGTCAACCTAATCCCATTCTCTTCTTGTTTCGGTCCAGAATAGATGAAAGGGCTTAGAATGAGGAGTATCGAAAATGCCCGTTGCCTTAGTTGGAAAATGGCTCTGAAGGTCTGACCTTTTTATTAAAAGGAAAGGTGCCAAAAGATGGGCAATGACCCCTCAGGTCAGCAAAAGAATAGACCTGTCTGAATGTGTACCAACAAAAGTCCAAAAGAAAAGGGCTCCAAAAGATGGGCAATAACCCCTCAGGTCAAAAATCAAGCAAAAAAGAAGAAAGACCTGTCTGAATGTGGGCCATCAAAGAAAATGGGCTAGAAGGAAGGACCCGAAGAGGTCAAAACCCAAACGGGCAATGTGGGTATTAGTAGAGAAACAAGTTCGACACCCCTGAATCTTAGTAAGGACTTACCATCAGTCCTCTTCCCTCCTTAACCTTGCGGGTAAGGTTGACCGACTAGACCCAAGAAGAACCATAGCCTATCAAGGGCAAAAGGTCAGGAGATCTCAAGCTAGGCACTTCCTTACACGTGATGCCTACTCTTAACCCTTAGGTAACAATGAGAAGCACCTATGGCAAGCAGGGCAAAGGATGAAATGATCGTGTCCCTCACACCAACAAAAAAAATCAAATACTTTGGAAAATACCAAACGAATCTTAAAAATCAAAATTCTAAAAAAGGAGAGAATATTCAAAAACCCAAACAAATCAAAAAATCCCAAAACAACAAAAATTATAAAACCATCAAAACCCAAACAAATCAAAAATCCCAAAACACCTAAAAATTTGCTTTGCTAGTTGCCTTTGCATTCATGTTTAATTTCAGTCTTGCATGTTTCCTTTCTATGCACACTTATGTTTTTCGTTATAAGGCCTATGTCCCTTGACAAAAGATCAAGGCAATTTCGCCCTTTTCTTGCAAGGGACTAAGCCTGAATAAATTTCTAATCGCCCTTCGAGTAAAAGCAGGGAGTCAGGAAAAGAAGTCAACAACCATCACTATGGAAAAACAAAGTACATCGAAGATAGGAGGGGGTCGGCACATCACAAATCGCCGCCTCCCTCTGCTGGTGCCTGATCATCCGGAGGTGGCATGGCAAGTCTCTCCTCATCTCGCCTCCTACGACTGCGGACCGAGAGGAACACGAGTGGGCAGGTCCCCTCGGTGTGGTCCCTCGAGAATCGGAGCGGTGGGAGTGGCTCCGAGATCGCAACGCTTGCATCATCAACCGACGATGCTCGGCCTCCACCCGGTGGAGCTCTGCGGAATGCTCAAGACGAAGAAGGAGGATGCGCTCGTACTCGGCCGTGACAACTCGACCACACGAGTCTCCGGTCTCCCGACCTACGAGATGACAAAGAGATACATCGATTCTGAGAAAAAGCGACTTAAGGAAAAAGAATCGGACATGTACCTCCCGTGTCGGCTCCTCTATCCTCTCGAGCGATGCTGTGGAAACCAAAGGAGACGTCGGTCCAAGCATTTCCGCTTAAAATCATAATAAAAACATCGCACCTCGGAAGTAGAGGAACCAGATCCGGGATGCCTACGAGGGGCTCGAGCCCGAGCACCCTCTGTAGCTCCATCACCAACCGGGAAAATGTCAGGAAAGAAAGAAAATGAAAACAAGCAGAGCAGAAAAATATGAACCTTGTCTGGAAAACCAAAGGGATCATCGGTAGAAGGAGGCTGAAAACCCACGGGATCACCAGTAGGACGCGGTGCACCCCCCGCGGGAAGATCAGAAATCCTCGCCCAAAGATCCTTGTTCTACAAAAGGAAAATGTTAGAATCAAGCAAAGCAGAGTAAGAGAAAGTCAAGGAGATTCACCTCAGTAGTAAGGGCCTCCACCCGTTCCTTCAGCTGGGCAATCTGCAAGAAAAGAAAAGATTAGCAAGGTAAATGAAGAAAGGAGACAATATAAGTAAAAGCAGTAATCACCTCAAGAAGGAAGCCCGTCTCAGAAGAACTGCTCCCAGGATCGGCAGGAATGAAGGGAGGAGGGTCGACCGGCAAAGGGTGAGAAGGTAACTCGGGACCCGTAGGCTGACCAAAGTCAAACGGCTCGAAGGGAGGCTCATCAAAAGCTGTCGGCTCAGGGGCAGCCGGATGGGAACCCAACTCCAGTTCGGCCACGCGCTCGCGGAGCCGAGAGATCTGAATGGAAATAGTCAACAACATTCATTCATGGAATTAAGGAAAAATAAAGAGTGTTACCTGCCGACGGGAACCCCGGTAGCGACGTCGCTGAAAGAAAGAAGAAAGAAAGGTCAGTTAACCAACAATGGAAAGGTGCAAAGTACAGAAAATACCTGTCGCTCCAACTCAGCCTCCAAAGATGCTGCCCCCGCCCTCAAACGAGACAGCTCCGCCTGAATGCTCTGAAAGCAACATACAGTTAGACATCAAAGCAAAGGAAGAACAGTGGTGAAAACAACAAGTGCGTACCTCTCCACCCTCGGTGAAAAGGTGGGCAAATGTCGCCACATAGCGACGCAGATAGTCATCACTATCGAGGCACCGGAAGTCACCGGGGTGCCACCCCTCTTCCGGATCCGGACAAGAACCGGCCTTCCTTCTTCCGGTCAATCTCCCGGATCGGGCCGCGAGTAGAACGACCCGTGTGTGGGTAAGGTGGAAGATCCACCCACTCCTGGTGAAGCCCCAATGAGCGCATCGTGAGACGCACCCAAAGTGGCTCTATCTCGTTCGAGCGTATCAAGAAGGTGTCACGGCCAAAAGCCGGACGACCCTCCAAAACCCACGGCCGCCGATCCAAATGAAGATCCGAAAAAGGTTGCCATACCACCTGAAAAAGCAAGGCGAGCAATAAACAAGAAGAACCAAGAGTTAAGAAGGAGAAAAGTAACGAATACCTCGTGATGAGGAAAGCGAGCAGCCGCCTCCTCGGAGTTCTCCACACGGTAAGGATGGGAGGAAGCGGATCGTGTAGCAACCCGGCTACCGATAAGAGGGTACTCGGGGTCATCCTTCAGCGAGCACGACCCAGTGGGGATGTAATAGTAACTCCATACCGTCAAAATAAAAGCTCGGTTAGTCACCAAAAGAGACAAGGCATTGATAATGAACAAAAGAACGAGCCATACCTGAAGGAATGGAGTAAAGCCGGCTACTGAAACCGGACCACTCTCCATCGCCAGCGAGGAGAATAGATGAGCCAGCATGGCGGCACCCCACGCATACTCACCAACCTTCCACACGTCCGCAAGAAAAGGGAGGAACCGCAAGTGCACCCCGTCCGTCTTCGAGGCTAGAAGAAGACGGGTGAGGAAGAAGAGAAGGAACCGGCGGAGATCCCGGTCGGCCTCAACGGTGCCCTCCTCACCGACCGGGGAGCGCTCGACGCGTTTCGTCAACTCGTCGAGCACAACCGCCACTACGTCATCCTTACCCACACCGGCGTTGCCCGGACCAAGCGGTGTTCCCGACACCGTGCGCTTCATAACGCGCGATCCGCCGGGGCAGTGTGGGACCGGATGACCCAGAAAATCCCGAACCATGGCCGAGTAATCGCGATAGGTCTTGCCAGTAACGGCACGACCGTGAACACGAAGACCCGTGATCCGGGAGACATCCTCCAAGGAAGGGACCATATGCCCCCAGGGGAAGAGGAAGGAATGGGTGGTGGAGTCCCATCTCTCCCTCAAGGCCTGGATCAGAGGGAGGTCCTCCCAGAAAGCCGAGCAACGAAGCAATGGGCCAAAACCCATTGCATCAAGCCGTACCTTCTGGAAGTCCTTCAACCCCTGGTAGGCATGGAAGACCATCTCCCAGGATATCCGGGACTTGATCTTCCCCTGCACAATCAAACAATCATGTTAGGAACGAAGCAATCATGAATAAATTCAAAAGGGAAAGTCGAGATTCGGTTACCGAGACGGTCGGAGGAGGATGAAGAGTAGGTAGCTCCGATGAGCCGGCACCGGCAGAGGAAGAAGCGCCAGCAGAAGAAGAAGCACCGGCGGAGGAAGAGGCCTCGGCGGCACCTCGAAGTGTCAACGCGAGACCTCTTCGTCATCCGCAAAGCATTAGAATGAGTCAAGAACAGCAAAATGGAGACGATGGGGGCCTGGTGACCAGGTGCCCCATTTATAGGGCGCTGGGCCGGGCGCCCCATTGATGGGACGCCTAGCGCCCCATTGATGGGGCGCTGTGCGAGCCTAGCGCCCCATCATAGGGGCGCTAGGGGGCTCAGCCCCCTTTTCTCTTCCAATTCCGATCCGGAACGACTCCGGATCGGTTCGGACCCTTCGCGAAAATGAAGATAACGAAATAAATTACAAGTTTGCGGTTGGAAGGAACTTACCGTGGGATCCGCACGATGCGCTGCACTCCCGAAAAGGTCCCGCCCAATAGAAAAAGTAGAAAAAGATAATGGTAAAATGAAGAAAAGTGCATAGGTAAAAATATAAAGTGCTTTGGTCAAAATTTTCAAATTTCTTAGAACGTGTCCACAAGCAATATTCTTCGTGAAAAACACAATTTCATTGCCAAAACATTGATATTCTATTACTTTTGCATATTTTGTTGTTCTTCTGACACTGACAGGACTATGACACAACTGAAAAGAAACTACATCAAGCAAATCCTACACCTACATTGATCAAAGTCCTAGACACAACGAAAGCAAACAAAATACATCTGGACACAACAAAAGCAAACTACAACTGGATACAATCAAAGGGCAGAGACACATGTCAACCACCGCGCAGCTTCCTCAGCTTCGCCACGTACCGGCTCTTCCAGACCTCGTCTTCGTCCATATAAGCACTTGGCGAAAAGCTCTTGCAGATTCCCCAGATCGCAAGGATGCTCTGGCACTCCTCAACATCCGCCGCCGTGCCCGTCTGACGATCCTTGACTGATGAAATGTGAGAGAGACGAGGAACCTTGAGCCGCGGTTGGCCCAACTGAAGAGGACATCGGTGAGGATTGTAGATAATGAAGGAGGTACCGGTAATCAACCGGAGATCCACCCCGGGGGTGGGAGAGGCACGAACATTCTGGCGCATAACCGCCTCTGTGGGACAGACAAAGCCGCGGCTGCTCATCGCCGAAAAGTACAAACGCCAGTCAGCACGGGTCTTCACTGAGGGGCACTTGTTCTGAACCTTATATTCCATGCAAAGGCGGTTGGTGAGAGGTTGGAGGGGGCTCCGAGCGAAAAGCCGGGAAGCCGTGGCCGGTCCGAAGCACACGTCAAACTTAAAGTGCCGGTCAACCCGGACACGAACAAGAGAATGCCGCCAAACATAGGCCTCGCCGACGCTAGCGTGTCGGCCGTCATAAAGGTAGCCCAGCACCGAGTGGGCTATGCACTCATTGGACCAAATGCCCTGAATGCAAGGGAGGCAGGTAGGATCAAGCCACCCATCCTCACACGGGTATAGGAGCACTGAGGCAAGGCAAGCGGCGACGCCTTTGGCACCGGGCAGCAAAAGGTCCTCATTATCACCGGCGCCTTGAATCACGCCAATGGACCAATCCGCCAGCGCTTCGGTGTAAATACGGCCGCCTACCATGATGGACCGGGCCTCTCCGGTGGTCATAAAGCCGCGGAGGAAGTCTGAACCGGTGATTGGTCCGACAGGGATAAACATGGCCTGACCGTACCTAGGCATGGCACGAAGCCCCAGGAACAGCTCCACCTCCTCCAAGAGAACGGTACATTCGAAAGAGTCAAAAACAAAGGTGTGTGTATCGGGATGCCACATCTCGAGAAGCGCACCCGCCAAGGAAAAATCCCGTAAATATTTGAGGAGGTGGTTGGCGTGAACGAGGATGCCATTGAAGCCCCACCCGCTAAGAATGGTCCGCACATGAATGTTGACGGCAGCCATTAAGCGGGCTATCCATAGCACCGGCCGTATCGGCGAGCCCCGGGAAAATTCGGAAGGTCCCGCAAAATAACCGCGCAATTAGAAAGGGTTTTGAGACGAACGAAGAAGGGTGCCTAATAAAGACACTACCACTCCCATGGACACTCGGTTCCGAATATGACACGGCACTTCGGAAAAACTTTTCATCTCATTTGAACCGATCGGGCGGGAGGAGGAAGAAGCCATCGAAGCAAAGGGAGGGGCAAGAGGCACTGTAGCTGGTGTGGAGGAGAAGAAGGGGGGGACCCCCCTTCTTATAGAAGCCAAAACTGCCTCGGGAAGGAGCAGAACTGCAATCCGCGCAGGTCCCCCACTTATAGGGCGCCTGGTGCCCTGTAAGTAGGGCGCCTGGCGCCCTATAAGTAGGGCGCCTAGCGCCCTATAAATGGGGCACCTGGTGCCCCATAAATAGGGCGCCTAGAGCCCTATAAGCAGGGCGCCTGGAGCCTAGAATTTTGTATGTATTATCATATATCTCGCATGTATATCGTTGAAGACCTCGAGTCTAAAAGGGCTGAGTCAGAGAACCCCTCCAACAAAATCGATGAAGGATTCAGTCGCCTTTTAGACCCGCGGTTAAGCCAAAGTCAAATGAACGGGGACGACGGTATCTTCACGGATGTCCTAACCCGTTATGTTTGACCTATATCTTCAACTATTTTCTTATGTTTATTTCTATTTCTTTAAACTCAGCATACATCATGCAGCATACATCATGCATTATCATACAGCATACATCATGCATTATCTTTTCCATCACCATCTTTCTATGGCTCCTCGAGTAGGTTTTTGATCTTTCCGGAAGATCCAATTTTAATGGTTTCATCAAAACAAGAAGTTTTTCCATGTCAAACTGAACCAGTATCCTTGAGTAAAACCCAATGAATTTGAAGAACCCAACCTTGGATGATTGGCCTTTTTCTCTTTACTTTTCGCAATTTACTGCATTTCTGCCGAGTCCAGCACACCATGCAGTTCGGGTCCTGGCCGGTTACAGTTCTCCCCCACGCGGGATTTTAGTTGTTTACTTAACCAATCAACAAGAGGAAGGGTTTCGATAAGACAAAGGGCGATCTCGGAGTCCGGTAAAGTTTTGTTTTACTCAACTAGGCCAATGAGGGCGTGTCTAAATCTACACCTTGGCGTCACCTTTTCGGTCCATTACCACTTCATTTCGTTACGCCTCATTACACTTCGCTACATTCACCTACACTTCATTCATGTCACTCCCCTACAAAGCCAACGCCAAGGCGAGGCAAGCTGTAGACACGCAATTTTGGCCCGATTGGAGAGTTCAAATTCTTGTTTTCATAAGGAATATTTAAAGCACATCGTGTTTTCCGGACAGATCGAGTTTTGGCACATTCCGAAAGTGGGTCCATCAAGCGACCAGACCGGCCGAATGCCCCAAGAATAGGGCACCTGGCGCCCTGTTTATAGGGCACCAGGCGCCCTATATATAGGGCACCTGGCGCCCTATTTATAGGGCACCAGGCGCCCTATAAACAGGGCACCTGGCGCCCTGTATACAGGGCACCAGGCGCCCTATAAACAGGGCGCCTGGAACCAAATCCGATCGATTTGACAGGCTGATTTGACCCCCGCAGTGACTTGTCTTGTCGATCTGACATATCTCATGATGCTAGCGCCCCATATACAGGGCGCTACGCCACATGGCACTGCTTTTCGAAAATGGCCAAAGTGCCCTCTTTTGGGCTATAAATAGAGCCTCATTTGGAACTTAGGAGAGGTTCCAACTCCGTGCCACCCTAGAGATCATCCAACACTACGATTCCAAGCCACATTCACCCTCCAAAAGCCTCCAAACCGATCCAAAATCTTCCACCAAAAACCCCAAAACCCTCTCGTTTCGTCACCCGTAAATATGATTTTTCTCCAACTTTGAGAGCTTCTACCCGTCTCTCCTCTTATATCCAGCACCCAAACCCTCTTCCATGGGCTTCATTTGAGTATTGTCTACAAGGAAGAGCCCCTACTTCGTCCCGGAAGCCTCCCAAAGACTCCGGAGCAGCGCCGCGAAGAGGAGAATAAAATCTGTTCGGGCCGGACTTAGTGCCCCATATACGGGCGCTTTGACTTGGTCAACGCGCCCTATAAAGGGGCACCTTCTCCGGCGCCCTATATACAGGCACCGGGAAGGACAGAAGCTTGTTTTCGTTATTTTTAGATTCCGATCGTCCGTTTAATCGAGTTTTGTCTCCCTTTTTCGCTTTTGCATCGATCATCAAGTTATTTAGCACGTCTTAGAGCATCTTTGCATTTCATATACGTTTAAAACCTACCAAAAATAGGGGTTGGGATTTCGTCCCAATCCGGTTAGTCTTTTCCCATTTGCATGTTTGAATCTAAATTCGAGCTCGATGCTATGCTTTCGTTAGAACTAATGAAACCTTCACTTGTCTACATGTTTTCTTATGGACATTCTTAGGTAGATCCGATCGAGGCGGAGCTTCAACCGGATTGAAGGCAAGGGATTCACTAAGCTCTCTTCTTTCGGCCGGCCGAGAGAGGAGAAGTCGGAGCTCAACAATCTCCCCGCTTCCGGAGGTACGACGGTCATCTTTCTATTTCATTTTCTTTCATCCCATCATACTTTGGAGCCTTTGGTTCCTGGCGACCACACACAAAACACACCACCCACCCACCGACGAACACCGAGGCCGGGCGTAAGGGGGTTCCGGGGGGGGAGATCCGCGGATGTCCCGTTCCGGGTGCTTACACAGGGCACCAGGCGCCTGGTGCCCTATAAACAGGGCGCCTGGTGCCCTATTTATAGGGCGCCAGGTGCCCTTATACACAGGGCACCGCCCACTTTGAAATGTGCCAAAAACCTCGATTTTTCCGGAAAACCCGGTTCCCTTGAAAGGTTACTCAAATATACTTCATGAAAACAAGAATTTAAGCTCTCCAACTAGGCCAAAATTGCGTGTCTACAATGTCCAGTGCCAAAGATCCTCTAACTAGGAATATTCGGATCATATACCTCTAGATGATTGTTCGCATTATCATGATCCAACAATAATTGCATGTGATCGAGATCATTATTCTATATAGATATAAATAGTGCAGTTAATAATGAAAATGATATTGAATTAGATATTTCAAGAAATGTTTGATCATATCACATATGATATGCTTGTAGGGCATATATTTCTATCGATCTTTCACATACTCTAAAGCCAATCACCCATATTTTACATCCCCTTTGTTCAAGGTGACCCTGAAACATACTTTGAGTCAAAGTTGTATCTAGTGGATCTACAATGTTATTAACTAAAGATATTATGTATATCAAAATGTTGTAAGGAATCGGTCCAATTAGATTCTTGTAGTGAAAAATTTACAATTCCTTAAATATCAATGTCATGGTCTCAATGGAAACTGAACTATGTAGCCGATGTAGTATTAACAACAATTTTAAACATGCAGCTTTGTGGGATTGAAAACAATCTCTATAGTTAGCAGAAGATTGAGTGTTTCCACACTCTCCTAGCTGCTCAAGTGTGTGACCTCTAGTCATACCCACACGTACTACCTCCGAAGTTGGGTTCTCCTTTGCATCGGACCTTCTAACTCACCCCAAATGAAGTTCCATTGACTCTCGGCAACCTCTAAGGTGGGAAAACAAGAAGGAGGTGGTTGGGGTCAAAATTTTCACCCATGGCTTGATAGGATTTGTGCACTCTTCGCTATTATGTATAGAACTTAAAGATTTTTTACAAAAAGCCAACCCTGTTTCATAAATAACACCCCTGTAGACACGCTAAATTGACCTAATTCGGAGCCCCAAACTCCTATTCCATTGGCGATATCCTTTATTTGACTGTTATCTAATCTGGATTACCTCGTGGATATAAGCTAAGGACGTTGGTGGAGCCCCCCACGTTGGGAATGGACCGATGATTTTCGGAATAATGTCATAACCTTCAAGCGAGAGTCGCGTGTCAACCGTGAAAACACGAAGCCTGCTCAATGACCTATTTTGAAAGTTTCATAATTGAAAGTTTTAGAAGTCTTGCATGTGTTCCGTAATGTTTAGGATTTTCGACAAGTCATTTCGACAGTCGCCTGTCGATAACGGCGTTCGTTATGGCTTTTTGATATGTAGTGACACGGCTATCCTGGACTACATGTTAGTCCTTTCCGGTCATCACCGGGTCTTTTCGTGTCATCCGGGTTGATCCTAGCCGTGTATTTCGTCAACCGGGGCCATACGGCCTTTTCGACCGATTTTAGGGTTTCTTGACTTTTCCGAGCTTCGGTTCACGTTTACCAGGTTAATCTCAAATTTTTTGATGATTTTAGGTTTTTCGACCATACTAGACTTGTTCGTTCATCATTTTAAGTCATTTTGAGTTGACCCGAGATTCCTCAATCAGAACCGTGCCCTTTCGGATCTCCGCTACAGTTTTTGGCTTTTCACGAGAGGGTAAACCGGTAGAAAGCCCCGTGCGAATGTCTCGGGAGTCATGCCGGTTGGTTAACTGACTTGAGAAGCTTTGGTTTAATGCCCTCTTTCCAACGCAACTAACGGGAGCCAAATCGGACCTGCCGTTTGCAAGTTATGGCCCGCGGAACACGTGCATAGGAGAGAGAGTGTACCGCGTCCCCGCCCCCCTTGAAATGGGAGGGCGCGGTCACCGCACCCTCACATTGGGGGCACGCCCTACGCGCCCTCGCTCCCTTTGAAAGGGAAGAGCACGGCCGGTTTCCAAAAATTAGAAATTGCCTCGATTTACACCATCTAAACCGGATTTTGGAAAGTTTCCCTTGCTAATTATCTATTATTTTGACCACGCACTCGGGTCGGGGGCTCATTCATCTTGTCAAGTCCGACTTTTAGCAATTTTTGGACGGTTCCGGTGATTTTTAGCAATGAAATGCATAACGTGCCCCCGCTTAGCTTGTAAAGGGGGGGGCGCATGGACCGCACCCCCAAGGTGAGGGAGTGGTCTACGCACCTTGCGCACCCTTACCTCTTTTGAAACACAGGGGCACGGACGGCCAGTTTCCCCCATTTGCACCAATTTTCCATTCTCTATAAATTGAGGGCTATTCTTAATGAACCAAGGTTAACCACCCATGCCTAGCTCATCCTGAAGTTGTCCAAGCTCCGTCCTGAAGCCGTCCCGACATTCAAATCCGGTCCGACGTTGAGGAATTGATCTCGAAGCCAAGGAGGAGCCCGATCCGTGCATTCTACATCAACCGACTTCATATGCTTCTACAAAAAATCTGAGGCTTCTGCTACAAATGTCTTCAACAGAAGAATTTTTCTTCTCACCATCCTCTTTCATTTTCAACCAGTAGCATTCAATTCTGACTTGCCATCTATTCGTGGTGATTGCTGCCCCAAGGGCATGCGTGCATCCAGGTTTTGTTCTTCCATATCCATCCATTTTAAGATTTTATACAGGCTTTTACGAACGTATTCCAGAGAAGTTATAAACAGGAGATATCTTCCTCTTCGAGTTCTCCATCCATAGAAACAATGGCACTTGATTATGACATCAGGATCATCCGTATAATTTTTTACACCGAAGTCGCGTTAGAAGGGTGCAAGGCTATCCGAACCAGTTTGTTTCAATCATCTCGGCTTCAACTCAAGCCGATTCACTCCATAAGCTTTCTTCACTCATTTCATTTATTTGTTAGAACATTTTTTAGTTTAGTTTGCATCATTTTTACATAACAAAAAACACAAGAAAGGGGTTAAGGCTCACCCCGAAGCTGGTGAGTTTGGCTTCAATTGCTTCCATTCTTATCTTCTCTTTACAGTTACTACACTTCCCACAAGTCTAATCCATCCCTTCACTTGTTTATTTATTTAATAGTTGCACAGATTGATCAAGCTAGCACCAGTTGGAGACTCTTCTTCATTAGCTAGCTGAAGAAGAAGAAATCTCGGCATATCTTCATACGTCCATGCGAACGTGTCCTTATATTTTTCCAAAACTTTGATCAAACGTTGTTCTTCTGAGGGAGTGAGGTTTGCACTGATAAGGATAGTCTTAGAATCTTCCAAGGTTCCTAAATTCAGTTCTTTGGTTGGTTCATTCCCTGTGGCTGATGGTTCCTCAAATCTTTTAAGCCCAGATGCATATGCATCGGCCAAGTCCTCAATTTCATCCTCAAATTCGGGATCCTTTTCTGATACCACCTCATATACTCTCAAAGTATGATCTATGTTATGCTCATCCTCATATCGGATTTCATTTAGCTGGATGGTATTCTCTAAAAAGTTTGGCAGCCTTGCACACTCTACGCATTTATGTGCCAATTGTTGCAGATACCTATTTGGAACTCGTTTACCTCTGACTTTCCTATTTCCTAATCTAACCTTACCTACTGAAGATAAAGCTGGAAAGGTGATATTTACAGTGGAGGGAGGATCGAGCAAATCAATCAATGATTCAGAAAAGGGGGATCCCTGATTGGGAGCACCCTCTGGGATGAGTAGAGACATCTCCTCGATGGAAATGTGAGTTTCAGCTAAGACATTTTTTTTTGGAATTTCAAGTAAAAAGATAGAATGAGTCAGCTTGACTCGGGATTTGCTAGGAGCTGACTGAATTACCAGAGAGAAAAACTTAAGAATAAAGGGGAAAAAGGGGCTCGTGGGCCCAATAGTAATAGAAAGTGGACACATAGGTCCAAAACTGATAAAAAAAGTAAATGGGTACGTGGACCCGATCTTAGAAATGGATAGGCATGTGAGCCCATGTTGGGAAAAACCCTCAGTTCTGAAGTTGATGAGAGAAGTAAATGGGCAAGCTAGCCCAGTAAGAGTGGAAGGTTGAAGAGGGCACATGGGCCCAAAGTGGGTAAGTGGGCTCTGAAGCCCATCCAAAAGATCTAGAAACAATGGTTGGTACGAGGTTCAAACATGGGATTGTGGTATTTGGGCCTCGTGGAATGGTTCTAACTTGGGTGGTATGCTCAACCGGATGATCCAAGATTGGTCTGCCCTCGAGTGGTTCCTGGTGCTCTTCCCCACTTGAGAACAAACGAGTCAAAGATAAGCATATATCTTCCAAGTCTGCTTCTTTTTCATCTGGAGCCTTCCTTCTTTTGACAACTGTAACGAAACTCTTGTCATCTTCAGCCATCATCATGGTCTCCCCTTTGATAAAGAATGCGTGGAGTCCCATGGCATATCCTGGCTGAAAGATCCTTCTTGGGATGGAATCCTCTTCATATCCCAACCCCTGCCTGCATGGCCTTTTCAAAGTTTAAATTGGCTGAGTGATCCCTTGAAGATCCTTGCCTAAACCTCTTCCAGGCTGATAGCCCAGTTTCATCATCATCCGCCATCCCACTGTGTCAGGTATAGAGGCGGTCATGCATCTGACTTCTGGTAAATCTCCCATTGAGATATGAGGCTATATTGACAGTCCTAAGGGTGAAGAAGCATCGTTCATCTCATCCCTTATAGGCATGCTAGTCACCTTGACCACTTGTCCTTTAAAGGAAAACTTTATGCACTGGTGGTTTGTTGAAGCCACAGCTCCTATTGCCTCCAAGTATGGCCTCCCAAGTATGGCCCGAAAAGTCGGATCCAATTCTAGAACATGAAAATCAGTTGTGACCACACATGGTCCAAGTTTAACTTCTAGGGCGACCACCCCACGTGCAGACTTCTTGGAGTTGTCGTAGGCCGTCACCATGGCACAGGATGGCTTGATTTCTTGTTCAGAAATGCCACACAACTGCAAAGTTTCTGGCGGCATAACGTTGATAGAAGCTCCAGTGTCAACCAAACATGATTTTACTTAGACATTGCAGATGATCACAGCCACATGCAAAGCATATCTCTTAACCTCTAGATCTGCTAATTCCTCCTAAGAGAAAGTGAGTGTTGGGTGCTCACTTCTAGGGGCTAACAATGTAGTGATCTTCTCAGGTGGGAGATCTTCACTCACCATGACCCTTTGCAAATACTGCTGTAGAATCTCTTGGTGCACCTTTAATCTTTTGATCAACTCAAGTATGGAAATATGGGCTGGTGTCTTATCTAAATGTTTCAACAAATCATACGCCGTGCCCGGCAATGGTTCTTCCACTTGTTCCTCCTCCACTGGATCCTGCGGTTGAGTACCGACTTGGGGAAAGAGTCACTGGAATATCCTCCCACTCCGAAGCACCGTGGCTATTTGGTGGTTGGGTAGAGGTGATGGGTTAACTGGGGTGGACTGTGGTGGAACAGGTGGTGTAGGTGCAGGTATGGTAGGCAATGGGATTGGTGGTTCTGGGATGATTGGGTTTATGGGTAGAGGGGTTGGATTTGGAGGTGGTAGTGATGGTGATACTGGTGCCTGATAAGAAGAGGCCGGGGTGCAGGAGTGGTTGATGGGTTTAATGAAGGTATTGGTAATGTGGTAGGTTGTGGGGTCGGTGTTATGATAGGTTGAGGTTTTGGAGTGACAGAGTTCATAGGCTGGGGGTTTAGGTTTGGTGGTGATTGTGGTGGTCGGATGAGCAAGGGCCGGTGTGTAGCAATGGTTGAAGGAGGTGTAGTTAAGGAGGGGGTTGGCCTAATGATGGGTCGGCGAGAAGAAGTGGCGGCCAATGGTTGGGTTATTGAGCTTTGTGGTAGTTGTGGAGTAGAAGGTGCACGAATTATTTGTCTAGGAGGGTTCCTAGCAGGAGGCCTAGCCGGGTTGACAGGCATGGTTGTATTGTGGCTTTCTAGTTGCCAACCTTGAGCACGGTTAGCATCTCCCTGGACAATGGAGTGTACTAGACCAATTCTTAGATTTGGATGTGCTAGTGCTAGTGCTGGAGTGGGAGCATGTAATGGGAGCGGATTATGGACAATCCCCAAGCCGGGTTGTTGTTGAGGTTGAGCCGGTGGACGCTGCCGCTGCTGCTGCCTAGCCTTCATAGCTTGTATGCATTCCCCCATTTGAGCCCAATCAATGCTGCCTTGGTCATTCAGATCGTGGTTGTAATCCTTGAATTGAAAACACACTTCAACAGTGTGACCAGGACACCGGTGGTAAGCAAAGTATCGGGACATATCTACATTTGTTGGCCAAACCTCTCTTTCCTTGGGCAATTCCAACTGTTTCTCCGCCATGAGTACATTGAAGATGTCGGTCAAGGAGTAAGGGAGTTGTTGATAGTTCTCTCCTAGGACCTCCCCTTCGTCGTGCCTGATTGGGTGGTGGTGGTGCCCTATTTAGGTAGGTTGACGAGGTTGCTGGGGTTGTGCTACTGGCTGAGGTGGTTGTTGTGGTTGTCGTGGTTGTGGTGGCCTAACCTGTTGTTGAGGCGGGTAATAGGAAAGGTTTTGTGGTGGGTTTCTGAACTGGTTTTGACGGTTCCCTCCCTGGTGTAAGGAATCTTCCGTTAAAATTTGGTGCAACGGAAGCGACGATTCCTATGGGTTCCTTTAGAATACGTCTCAATCAGAACCGAACGACGAAAATCGAAAACCGATCAAATCGGGTTCGAATATACCTGATAGGGATTCATATAATCCCATGGAGAGGAAGGAGATGAGCTTCTTAAGCTCTACAAACCGTTCAAGCGTCCGGTCTCCAGCAGTATCCACACGAACTTCATTCACAGTAGGTTCTCCCTTTGCGCCGGCCTCGAGAACTCTTCCCGAACGGAGCTCCATCGACCATGGACACCTTCTTGAGAGAGGAGGAGGTAGGGAGGAGGCTTGGGACGTGGTTTTTACCCTTGGCTTGATGGGGTTTGGCTGAAACCATTAGTATTTATAGAGAATTATAGAATTTTTCATAAAAACCCAAACTCTCTATAAATTATGTCCTTGCCCCTGTACTTGTGGATAAGTCCTTTTGTGTGTGACCCACTAGGCCCAATAACCTATTTGGTTGAGGCCTAAATAAAATAAAACAATTCTATTTAATTTTAATTAAATCTGTTATCCGATAACAAATTAATCGGCCTACCGATCATAAAGGGTACAAGCCACATCCCATGATCCCAAATGGCTATGGGGATAATCTCATCTCCATTGAGCCTTTCCATCATCAGTTACCACATGGATATAAACCCTCATCCATCCAATGTCCCGGTCGGAAAGGAGTACGGCATCGACTGTCAACTCCTTAGTGCACCGACTCTATAGGATCATGTACTCGGAATTGGATCAATTGGAAAACTCCTTTTTCAATTATCATTTCTACCCTGGCCAGGGATTTATAGTACTATCCTATAGGACATTCACTCTCACCTACCGAGAGTGGACGATCCCTTGTGGTCCGCTCAATTGCCTCCATCGGATTTTTCCTTGTACCCGATCCATCGCTATATAGGACCATCTAAATTGTGATCCATAAGTCAATGGTCAAAGCACAAGTTCCACCTAACAAGGCATCTTTGGCGACTCAGGTCAAAGGTCCAACCATGCAACCGTGATGATAGAAAACCTTGATAGACAGTTCGGTAAGATACCATTTAGGGTTTCTAATTCGGTCAGTTCAGTGAACTCATTCAACTAATGAGCACCTGTATGTGTATCTCAGTGTCTCCACACTAATGACCAATGAGATCGGTCGTCCTCATCACATGAGAAGACATCACATACACTAGTCTATCCGGATCCTTGATGTCCCGTCTCAAGTATCCTATGACTAGGAACATTTAGATCAAATACCTCTAGATGATCAATCTCATTATCATGATCTCATCATGATTTAATCATCATTGTATTTTATCACGGACTTCATTATGATATTCGCATCTAATAAGAGCTTATAATGAAGATTTGCCTAATTAATTGAATAAGATATATCTAGAAATGTCAAATCATATCATATATGATTGGCTTGTAGGGCATACATTTCTATCACCTGGTTCCCCACAATGTTTATAGCTTCGTTGTTGACCATTCCATCGGTTGTAGGCCCAACTAGTGTAGAGGGGGTTTTCCTGAAGTTTCTAGGTTTATGATCAAAATGGTTTATCATGGTGGCATCTTTGAAGTGGGTTTGCAAGTATCGGGCACTGTCATAGAGTTCATTCATGGTGGTAGGACGGTGCATGATCAATACATTCCTTAGAGTTGGTGTGGTGTTCCCGATAAGCATCTTTACTTGTTCCCCTTCAGAGATCACATCTGTCAATTTCTCTGCCATTCCCCTCCAGCGATCAACAAACTTTATGAAGTCCTCTTTGGGCTTCATCTTTTCAGCAATCAAGTCTGTAATGGAACATGTTGGTGCCACCCGGTCTCTGTATCTTTGCAAGAATTTGGTTTTGACAATATCAAAGTCTCATGCCTCAAAGGAGTCGAGCGAGTAGAACCATTCCAATGCAGACCCTTCTAGTGATCGACGGAATAAGAAAGCAATAACCCTATGATCATCTTTCCAAAATGAGGATTCATAGAAAAAATCTTTAAGGTGGAGAAAAGGATTGCCAGTACCATTGTAGCAGCGATAAACTAGTAGTTAAGAAGGTGGCAAATGGAGAATTGGTAAAGAAGGAATAGAGATATCAGGAACTGACTTGGAGTCCAGGCGACATCTCAGCTCTTCATAACGTTCATTCATCTGGGTGAGTTGATCCATGATTGCCTGGGTGAGAGCAGGTTCTTGGTTTACTGGTGGGGGTTTGTGGTTAGAGACATGATTCTTGAATTGAGGAGCATGACTTGGCAAATTTACTGAAGATTGTCCCATGACTTGGTGGGTCAGGGGAGCAACATGGTTAAAATAAGATGGCTAAACAAATGATGGTTGAACCACAAATGGTTGAACTATAGATGGTTGAACTACAGATAGTTGAAATATAGATGGTTGTGCTAATGATGGTTGAATCACAGATTGTTGAACAATAGGTGGTTGAACAAAGGGTGATTGAATGAGTGGTGGTCGAACCATAGGACAAGGAGATGAGGCATAGGTTGGTTTCTGGGCAATTGGTTGGTTTCAGCCTGATCAGAGGCAATTTTGCCCTTCACCATGGATTGTATGCGGGCATAGGTTTCTGGGTCGGTATAGAGAGACAACTCCCTAAAGAGTTGTTCAACATCACGGGGAGCAGATGGTTGAAGGACCTCTTGCGCTCCTGACTCAAACAATGGATTAACATGACCATCTGACGGAATTGGTTGGTGACCCATCTCGTGCTCTCGATGTTCAGCTTGTTCCACCATTCCAACGTGCCTTCCAGACCTTAGTTGCATTAAACTTAGCGTGAAAGTAAAACAAACAAGTTGACAAAGCAAACAAAGAACTTTTTCTGGTTTTTTTAGTATCTTGCAAAAAAAGTTAGAGGTTTGAATTTTTGTTTGACAAGCAAGTGATGCAAAGATTTGAAAGCAAGATTACGCAATGATTTTGATTAAACATTAGGTTTATGAATTTTGTTAAGAATTGTTCTCTCAACAAATGTGTGAGGATCCTAACTCCAATCTCCAATGACCTAGGTTTCACAATCTCACCACGCGTAGGTAACATAGGATGCTTCAGGTTTTGGGGAGTGGTACAACCAACCCGATCGTGAAGAGGAATACTCCACGTATGAGGAATTATGGAGGCCTTGATGAAAGCCAACCAAGTCAACTAGGAAGGAATATCCCAGAAGAGAGGTCAGAATCCACCAAGAAGGTGTTTTGGATGGAAGGGGTAAATGGGAGAGTGAACTCCCGCCTCAAAAAAGTGTAAAATAAGGAGGTTGAGAGAAGGAGCAGAGAATGCAATCAAGTAATAAAGCAAGTAATAAGCAAAACATGAACTTAAATAAACAAGCAATGACACAAGACAAGCAATTAGAAACTAGATAAGCAACTAGAAACTAGAAGCTAGACTTGTTTCTTATGTGAGCCAAATGGAGATAGTGAAAAGTGATGGAAAGAAGAGGGTTCAGATCTAATAGCCAAGCAAAAGGGTGGTCCACGTGGGGACCGATGTAAGAATAAGTTGGTTCACGTGGGAACCGGGGTAAAAAGTAAAGGTGGTTCACGTGGGAACCAGTTTTGGGTAAAAAGGGTGGTTCACGTGGGAACCGGTTTGAATGGTCAAAAGAGGGCCACGTGGGGCCAATTAAAGGTGAATAAAGATCTGATCCAAGTGGGGATAGATCTTAAGGAAAGTGGTTTGGTTCACGTGGGAACCGAAGTAAAGAAAGAGATTGGTTCACGCGGGAACCGGTTTAAAAAGAAAAGGGTGGTTCACGTAGGAACCGGTTTAAATAAAATGACAAAAAAAATGACATACTTGGCACTTCAGATCTGATGAAAGATGGGTGAAATCAGAAATTTTGAGATGGCATGAAGTTTAAGAGAGGTGGAAAGAAGGAAAGGCTCACGTGAGAACCGGTCTAGAACTAGAACTAGTTGCAAATAAAACACTAAGCACCCACGGTTGAAGACATTGCTGGTCCCACCATGGTCACCACAAAGCTGTTGACTCTGAAAATTCGACGGGGACCTCTCCTTTTCAGGGAAGTCCGTGAACCCAGATCGTCACCTCAAGAGGGGATGATAAAGAAAGGAAGAAAATATGGAAAGCAACTCTCACCTCGGTCCCACACTCACATTGATCCCCGAACTTTCATCCCTTGACGTCGCTCGATCACCAAAGATATGGTTCAGGTCATGTGGGAGGAGGGTGAGAAGAAGGAAATTAAGACATGTGGTCGCCAGGAACCGCGGGTTCCGATTTATGAAATTAAATTGACCGTGCGTACTTTAGCGTGAAGAATGTGGATCAAAGCTTCTCCTTCTTCGGCCGGCCGATAAAGAACAGTCCTCAACGCGGTGGGTGCTTGATCTTCTGTGCAACTAGACAAATAAACAAGTGAAAAAGATAATTATAACTAGACAAA
The DNA here is from genome assembly GCA_036172225.1 of Cryptocoryne crispatula var. balansae. Taxonomy (NCBI): domain Eukaryota; kingdom Viridiplantae; phylum Streptophyta; class Magnoliopsida; order Alismatales; family Araceae; genus Cryptocoryne; species Cryptocoryne crispatula. Next base: position 23,255,260 of record CM069919.1, read on the forward strand.
GTAGAGTATATGTAAGGAAAATAACATGAATCACACAATTGACTAGAAACTGACCAGATTCGGGTTATCTCTAACTCCTCTTTTTCTATTTTCGGATAAAAAGACTAAAAATATTGAAAAAAATGTAAAAAAAATAATAGGAGGATGGAGAATCACGAAACAAAGAGATAGGAAAAAGAACAGAAAGATTCTGAGTAGAATAGAGAGAGATATGGCCAAATCTGGGTTGTCGAAAAAGCCAAGCAGCAGTCCAGGATCTGCCAGGCGCGACTTTTATTCTGCGCTCATCACGAACAGCCCCGACCTCAGAATCAAGTTCCGTCAATTGCAAAATGAAGAAGACTTGGAGAGGAAGAACTTTTATGAAGAAAGCTTGGGCATAAGAGGTCCACACACTGCTTTAGTGGACGAAGAAGAGAGACCTGGCTGATCACCTGCAGAACAGCCTTCCTCTCTCTTGAACCGACTTTTCTCTCTCTAAAAACTTGAAATTATATCTCTAAAAATCACAAAATCAATGCAAGAGGGATGTTAGATGTCTTGAGATGCCTGGGGGGTCGTGCTCATGCCTTTGGAATAACCAGAATCAGAGTCAATTTATAGGAGAACGAACAGCGTGATCAAGACTAAAAAATAGGCCACCTTGCGCCCTTGTGCAGGGCACATGCGCCCCACCGAGGGGCGCATGTGCCTCCCAGTGGGGGCGCATGGCACTTTTTCCGAAAAAATTGATCTTATCCGGTCATCCGTTCAGCGGTAGAGTCCCGGTGAAAAACTTGTTCCCTCGTGCCTCAAAGTTCGGGCGTATGTGCCCTCAAGTGAGGGCACAAGGTCACGTGCCTCACTGGTAGGGCGTATGGGCACGTGCCCTGGGTTCTGGGCGCATGTGAGACCAGGGACCCGGGCGCATGTGACTGTTTTTTGCGCGTCCTTCTTCCAGAAGCCATTGCGAACACTCCCGAACTCGGAATTCGACGCCGTTTGTTGCGTTGGAAAGATAATAGGCTGATATAGCATTGGATCAGCCATCAAACCCTCCAAAACTTTAGAATTTTTTCCGGAAGTTAGGGCAATGAACAGAAGATCCGATACAGGTCAAAATGACTGCGACGGCAAACCGGAAAGGCATGGTATGCAACAAAACTTGTCTGGAGTGTGAATCTGACCATAACCTTCAATGCATGATCATTAGGCATTGGCCATTCAGCCAATTTCCGTGTTTACATGATTTACATGTGGCTTTCGCTCGGAAATTATGGCTTTTTGCGGAAAACTTCGAAAAGCATCCGATTTCGTTCGGCGAAGCTCCAAATCAACTTTAAAAGACCCGGCATCATTCTAAGGTCAATCACACATGTTACCCTATAAAACATGAGGTTTATGCTCTGAATTAGGCGAATTTGGCATGTCTACACCAAGTAGAAAACCATTGCTCAATCTAGCATTGAGGCTGAGATGAGAGAAATGGCCATGGCAGTGACAGAACTTCTTTGGACATTACAGCTAATCAAAGAACTCAATTTGCCGATGAATCAACTTCCCACAGTCTGGTGTGACAATGTGTCAACCATTTATCTTATAGCAAACCTAGTTTTTAAAGCAAGAACTCATCATGTAGAAGTTGATTTTCACTTCATTCGATAGTTGGTACAAGAGAAAAAGATTCACATTCAACATATATCTAGTCGGGATCAAATTGCAGATGGGTTTACCAAACCACTTTCTATCCATGAATTTGAAGATTTTCGGTACAAGTTAAGTGTCCTTCCCCCATTTAACTTGAGGGGGGGTGTTGGGATACAAGAAATAAATCCAGGATGACCTAATATTACAGATAAGTACACGTGTCATTACATTTGTCTTCTTGTACACCTGTCCATGTACACTCGTGTGTATATATATATATATATATTTGGAGATGAAGCGGAGACACCTCAATTGAGGGCTTTTCTTGCTCATTCACTTCTCTTCACTCTTGAGCATTCTTCTTCTGCAACCCCTGCACTATGTTCTGTCTATGTTTTGCAGAATCAGATCTACTGAAGCAGAGGATCTGAAAGCTCCAATTCTGCTTCTCTAAGTAGTAGCTATAAAAAAAATTGTTTATTTAAAATATATATATATATGTCACTTTGCAACTCCTGTATATCAGGTTTTAAAATATAAAACGGTCAACAATGATTTACAAACAGCCAAATGATAGAAAATATTTTCAAGAAAATGATTCACGGAAAACCAAATAAATAATTGTGTTTTCAAGAAAATAATTCGTTGACAATCGAATAAAGAATTGTATTTTCGGGAAAAAATGATTAATGAACTGTCGATTAGGTTTTAAATTTCTTTGGAAAAAGTATTCTGTGAAAAAAAATTTCTTGATTTTACTTTTATACACAACCAAATGCATCACGTGCAGGTCAGACTTTTTAAATCAAAATTTTGTAATCTGATTTTACTCTAATTAAACTCCAAAAAGTCGAATTGAACTAATCTGATTTCCTCCAAAATATGTTATTTTTTAAAAAAAAGTATCATGTTAATGTTTCAAAACACATTTTAAACTTGAAAAGAAAACAGGGATCCACTGCGCTGTGTGAAGTTGATGCGTAGATGAAGAAAGAAACCGATCGAGTCTTTATTTTCATTTCTTTGACACGTATAAAATAGATACACACACGTACGTATATCATGCTGCTGTCTACTCTTCCACCGCAGCGGCGCAGCCAGTGCCGGCCCGCTCCCCACGCAAGCCTTGCGTCGGAGCTGGAACGTTAACGGCTGGAGAAGGTCGTTGGAGTATTTTCTTTCACTTCGCTAGCTGAGCTTCCAGGCGCCGTCGCCCGTTTCCATATAGAACTTCTTCAACCTTCCGAAGAACATGACGACGATGAGGATGACCTTCCCGCCGCCGCTCCACCACCCAGCAAAGCCGTATCCAGCATCCTTGCAGCTGCCGTCCTGCTTCAGCCGCCGGGCGCAGGCGTACCCGGTGGAGAAACCGACGTTCCCGTATGCACTGCTCGCACACGATCACGATTATAGATAAATTAGATCACGACCAGAAATTAAACAAGGATCTCTTAGTTCAGTACTTGCCTCGTCACCTCCACGACGATGTTCAAAACATTGAAGTTCATGGGGTCTTCCGCGAGCTTCCGCCTCTCAGTTATGCATATGAGGATGGTGAAGAAGGAGAGGTACAAAATCGGTGACATTTTCAGAATCTTTGCCATCCTCCAGCTTCTCCTGATCTTTTCTCCGCCGCCTTGGCCTTCTCCGTCGTCGTTCACAGGTACGAAGGTGGTATAAGCTGGGAGGTACCTGCGGAGGGCATAGGAATGTATAGGATATGTCAGATCCGTCAGATGTATAACAGTGAACTGCTTCCGAGATAACTGTTTTCTTTTAAAATAACATACTTCAAAATTTTATTTGCAAGAGTGACATATTTCTTTTGCAAAATTAGCACACTTTGATAAATTTTGGATTTACTCAAATCCAACTTTCAGAATCTAGATCAAAGTTCAATTTTGAAAACTGACTTTGGACAAAAGTGAAATTAGAGTTTAAAAATCTGATTTTAAAAAAAATCAGATTTTAAAGCTAACTTAATTATGAGAATTAGAAGATTTGATTCAAAAATATCATCTTTAACTCAAACAAGCAGTGTGAATTTTTAACTTAAACATCACTTTTCAGAAATTTGATTTCTATACTTGAATAAAAGAGGATTAGTTTTTTTTTAAAAAAAATTAGTGCCTTGGTTTTACTTTTAAAACAAATTCTATAGTGAACCGGAGGTACTGACATCATGACGACGAAGAGCACTAGGACGGCGGCGGAGACGGCGGAGAGATCGAAGGGCGACTCCCCGGCATGCCGCGAATTCACCGCCATGTACAACCCTCCAGCCAGCTTCTCGTAGGTATTCAGCCCGTCCAGCGCCAGCCCTCCCCACTCCATCCAGCAGAAGGCGAAGACCTGCAAGCCAATAAACGCCGCCACCGTCCACACCAGGTACGTAGATCGCTTGCTCGGCAGCAGGTGGTTGAATCCGATCGCTCCGTCGTCGTTGCCGAGGATGTACTCCGCATCGCTGCCAAGCCGCGCCCTCAACACCCAGATGGCCGCTCTGAGGATGGGTGGAAAGAGCGTGTTTCCGGCGAGCACGAGGGGGATGATCAGCAGGAGCATCCCCGGCGCCCGCTTGAACGGGCCCATGCCGTCGTTCAGGGGGACGAACCCCGCGTTGGCGAAGGAGGAGACAGCCATGAACGCGGAGAACCCCAGGTCGCTCACTCCTCTCTCCCTCAACACTCTCGCCGACGCGGAGTTGAAGATGATATAAAGCAGGATGGCCACCGTGCCGGCTACATGAGCCAAGACGAGATAGACGAACACCGCCGCGCTCAGCATCCTGAGAGAGGAGTACTGCTTCTCCTGCTGCTGCTCGTCTCTTTCGGCCGGCAGCTTGTCCGCGGCGGCCGGCGCCGGCATCGACCCCAACTCCAATGCACTGCAGTCGGCCAGCTCCGCCGCGGAGCTCGGTGGCTTACCTGTGTTGCTGCCCTCGGACGTCCGGGAAGAGAGCTTGTCTTCCATAACATGGAGGTCTGCCATGGAAGTGAAGACCTCTCCTCCCACGAGCATGAGGACGGCGAGGACGACGAGCTGGCCGCTCGAGAGGACCCCCATCTCCGCCGTCGACATGCTCGACACCGTCACCGCCGAAACCGACATGAAGAATAGATCGAGATCGGCGGGGACGGCAGCGATCCTCGGAGCGAGGAGCTTCATGAAGAAGAAGCCCACGAGGGAAAGGATGACGAAGTAGAGAAGCATCAACCAGAATCTGGGCAGCGAGCGGATTAACCAGCGGTACAGGCGCAGTACCGGCAGAAAGAAAACTTCCGCGAGACACACAGATCTGCTGCACAGCGAAGCTAAATGATGCTGGAAGGTGGTGAAACTGGGAAGGGAGAGTCTCCGGATGGCGGCTCGGTGGCTCCGTGCTGCAAGGGCCGCCATCGGCGCCTCTCCTCTAATCTCCTGTTCTGCTTCCGTGCCGCCTCTTTGATGGATCCAGTACGACGCAGCTGCCAGCTCCTCTTATACTGAGTACCCACCCAACTGAATGGGAACATCCGCGGTCTCTAATACGACAGGTTACCACATTACTTCATTTAAAGTGCTTACCACCGAACGCGATGAAACGGCGTCAGTGAACAAGCTAAAATCTGTTGTTCAGAAAAAAGCAAAAATCACTTTTTATTTTTGTGGTATTAAAACCCTTACATATAATATTAAGTCTTCTACTCACTTACCAACATTCAATATTTTATTATTAACTCTTACTATAGATTACTAATTCTTGTCATATATCACTAACCTAAAAAACATTATAACGTTATCATTTATTAAATTTTAAATATAATAATAACTTTTTAAATATATTATAAAATATTTATATATAGTATTAATCATCTACACATATACTAATTATCTATATAATACTAAGGTATATTTCCTATTAATAACATGTATTTAATAAGTGGTTGTGTGTATCAATAACAAATGGACTATGAGTTAATAAATGATTATTTAATTTTTATAAGTTAATATCAATTTATATTAAAGGTAAGTAATATATGTAAATAGTCAGTAATACATGTAAAATTTTAATAATTAAAAATAATTTTAAAATATGCATTAATAAAAAAAATTTATGATTTTTTAAAAATTTTAAAAGTTAATATCAATTTATTTGGATAGTTAGTAATATATGTAAAAGGTCAATAACTAGAAAGTACAATAGAATATAAATTAATAACTTATTATATATTTTTTTTTGAATTTTTGGTTAATGTCAATTTATTTCAAGTTAGTAATAATATACATAAATTGTTAGTAATATATTTAAATAAATAATAACTAAAAAATTCTAAGATGTTTGTAATATATGTAAAAAAGTTAGTAATATATTTAAAGTGTTAATAATGAAAATTTTTCAGATGTTAGCAATATATGTAAAGAGCTCGTAATCAAAAAAATAAAGGGGTTAGTAATATATAAAGAATAATTAATATATATAATATTAATAACAGTAAAATTTGTGGGGTTGGTAATATATACATATATAAAAGGTTAGTAACAAAACTTCAGAGAGTTAATAATGCATGTAAAATGTTAGTAATATACATAAATAGTTAGTAACAATTAAATTTAAGGTATTAATAACTTCTAAATTTTTACTAATTTTTATTTACTAACTATTTATATATATTACTAATCCCTTAATTTTATGGTTACAGACTCTGCGTATATTAACCCCTTGAATTTTTCCCTTACTAACTATTTACGTATATAACTAAGTATTTATATATATTATTAACCCCATATTTTATCATTACTATTTCTTTGCATATATTGTTAATTCCCAGATTTTACACTTACTAGCTCAGTATATATATATTTCTAAGCTTTTACATATTTTTTTAGCACTTGAATTTTCTCGTTACTAACACTTTACGTATATTACTAACTCACTAAACTTTTCAACTACTAATCATTTAGATATATTACCAACCCTCAAAATAAATTGATGTTAACTTCAAAAAATTCTGAAAACTGGTATAATAAGTTATTAACTTGTATTCTGTCGGATTTCTTAGTCACTAATCATTTACATATATTACTAAATCATTATATATATTACTAACCCTCCGTGAAAATTTTGAAAAAAGATCATATAATCAGTTTTTAACTCATATTTTTCTATATTTTCTAGTTACTCGTGTTTTACATATATTACTAATATTTCACACGTATTAATAACCTCAAGATAAATTGATATTAACTCCAAAAAATTTCTAAAATGATCATGTAATCATTTATTAACACATGGTATGTTAATTCTATTTTTCTAAAAATAAATCAAAATCTTACCAAACGAAAATAATTAAAATCTCTAGGGCTACTCTCTCTCTCTCTCTCTCTCTCTCTCTCTCTCTCTCTCTCTCTCTCTCTCTCTCTCTCTCACTCACGCACTTTAATCAGAATATGCCGTTACAGGCATGTTCAGCTGACCTGAGCCAAGTTGTCCCAGTCGCTTAAAATGATGCTACACGTATGCTTTCCTTGTTACCATGGCTGTTCTGTTCATTTGCCTGTTCAAGCGTCACTTTGTCCCATTGTTCAGTTTGGTTAAGCCTCATTTATCAGTGGAATTTGGCAAAATGAAAGTCAAATAAACAAATTATCTAAGGAACTAAATATTAACGTACTTCACGTATTTTTTTAATGGCTAATATGTCACTATAATTTATTCTGTATGTTAGTAGGGAACCGTGGTGTGTTGGAGTGTACTCTCTAATTTAGAAACATTTCTCATTTCTGTATCTCACAAGTGATAAAATATGCAGTGGGCATTGCATATGAGATAAATAGTATTTAAGTTTTAGGTTATAGATTATTAATTCTCTCTAACATTCGATTGGGATTATTCTGGCTCTTATATATATCCTTTTCGGTCACCTCAGCTGGAGTAATTATATGCTGCATTTGAATTTATTAGTTAGGAAAACGAGTGATGTCATCCAACTATTTAGTATGGTAACAATGTGGATCTAAGGAATGGGGACTGCCTAGGTCGGAGATCGCAAGATATTCCTTAAACACGTAACAGTGAGACACCAACTGACAATAAAATATTTCAACATATTTGTGGACTCCAGTTATTTGTTCTTAAATAGTATGAAATTTTCTTTAAAAGTAGAGCACATGCCGTAGCAGTGTAACAGGAGCGTTACTTATATGCCAACGTGAAGAAGAAAATCAGAAAATTCAGTGAGGAAGTTAGTTTATGCTAAGGATAATAGGTTTTTGCAAATGGCTTGTTAAGAAATGGCTTACAATTAAGGATAAAAATTTCTGTAGTGACAAGTAACTAGCCTTTTTCTATTTTTGCTTTTTGAAATGCAGGCACATCTTATATGTATAGATTATAAATATTTTATTCTAAACGATAAAGACGTTAAGATAAAAAAAGTTCATTTATGTGTGACAAGTTGCTAGCTTATTATTTAAATGGTTTTTCTTAATTATATGGATAAGTGGTCAAGATTTTTTTGTAATATTTGTTATTTTTTAGTGTGAAATAATTTTTTACCAACAAAGGCTTACTAACATTCGATGATAACATTATCGACATTTAAATTTTCTGTAATGTGGAAATTGTTAAAAGTATTTTTAAAGCTAGTCACTTGTAGTATTTGACATGTACCTTTTGGTTATACTCCTGATTGATTGATGATAGCACAAAATCGAAACTTAGGCTGTGTTTGATAACGTTGAATGAATGTATTTTGTTTGATTCAGTTAGACTTCAGACACTTGTGAATGTTTGATAAATACTCTGAATAAATATTTAACATAACCTCTATATCTGAGCAAAGCTCTAAATGATTTAGTTTTGTTTCTTAGCTTTTCTGCATTCAGACCTTGGATGGAGGCCTAGGCATGCAGAGAAGGTGTGACGTCCGTCCCTTACTCTGTCTCACTCACGCACACACGCACACCAACAACAAAATATATATTCTTACAAATTATTTAATAATAACTAAATAAGATATGACTAATTTAATTAGAATATAACATGTTAAAAGCAAAATATATATTAGATCAAAATTAGTAGTGATACGAGAGTTATTAACTTATTTATTAATAAAATAATAAAATAAAATTAATTATTTTATAAAAAATATATTCTTAAATTGGTTTGAGAAAAAACTATTTTTATATTGATTTAGATATTTTATCAAGCACACTTATCACTTACATCTTAATCAAGTTAAGTACTTTTTTATCACAAGTTAAGAGATTAAAAGTGAAATTAAGAGTTAAGATTTTCAAATTAAGTATAATCAAACGTCATCTTAATCTAAATTTTAACAGATCAGGATAATACGTATAAACCCTATACCATTGGCTACTAATGGAGCGTTTAGTTCTGATGGTGGGCATCATCCTGCCAAAATTCCTAAGCACTTGTTTAGAGAATAATAAGAATGTTCTTAGATTATTCTTCATTCTCTCTGTTTGGTATGAAAAATTAAAAACTTTTATTTTGATTATCTTATATTAGAATAGTTACTAGTAGACTGAGGTTATATTCCGTAAATGGTTGTTCATATTTTTTACGGGAATAATAAGTTTAGTCTTTTAATTTATTTTGCTGTTATTATAAATCATTAGACCAAACTATATATATAGAACTAAGATAAGATGATTAGAATATCTTACACCTATTCTAACTGATCTTATATGTTTCCCAACATATGAAACAACAGCTAATAGGCTGCTTGGTTGCACAATAAATTTTAAGGATAAAAGAGTGTATTAAAATAAAATGTGAGTTAATCACTGACTTAAAATTAAGATATGGTAACAAAAAAGAGTGGATACCTTGGGGACCACAAGATAAAAAATAGGTGACATCCTCTTTTTTGTTTAAAATAGAAAACTCTTTAAAAATATAAAATTATTATATTGTTACCAAACACCTATTTAGCAAGTTTTGTTACAAAAACGTAAAGTTGTAACAAAAATCTAATTGATCATGCAACCAAGCACCAAATAAAAGTTCACAAGTAAGACTTTTAAAATTTTTTGACCCAAATTTATTTTTCTATATATTTTTTTTCTTTTGGAAATCTCCTGTGAACTTTTCTATACGAATATAAACTTGTCAGGAGCTTCTGATCATCTATTAACCCTCCTAAGGTTGCATTCCGTAGGGATTCATACCACATAGATTGTATGAGAAGTTGGTGTATTTAGTTGTAGACTTAACTTGTCACGCCCCGGATTTCCTAACCGGCGCAGCGGAATAAATCCGGGTACGAGACCGGGGAATTAACCCCTAAACTACGTCGGTTTGGGAAAAAAAAGATGAATCACAGGTCCCATTTCATTAAAATAAATAACTGAATCCCAAAAATAAATCATACCTGGATTACAATATAAACAAATCATAAACCAAAACTCTAATCCTCTTCTGCATTAATCCTGATCCACTACGATTCTGCTGCGCTACTCTGATTTCCTGAAAAATGTTAAAAGATTTGGGATGAGTCACACGGACTCAGTAGGACTTATACCCAACTTTCCTAATATATTAACCAATCTAACTGCTATTTATAAGCATAAACCAGATCCATCAATTGCTATAGTATCATATAGGCTATTTATCATGTCTATTTATTTAAATGGGATTTCTTTCACTAAATTACCCATTTAAACATGCCTCTACATGGACTTAGCTACCAACTAGACTAAACTATATGTTTATGCCATCTGGACCTGCATGAGCCAACTGTGCATGCTTCCATACCATTTCCATTCCATAAGTCTGAGTAAATCATATGCCATACTTGGACTTCTCAACTCCAGCTCTAAATATATATAAGAAGTACTATATAGTAAGCTAGATCCTTAGTACACCTAGGCAGGGCGTACTTAGGATAAACCGCGGTATCCGGGATCGAAGGATGCACCGGATTAACTACGTCATCTGCTGCCCCAGGACCACTAATGTAGGCTGGAGGACCTCAACAAGTAAAAGCCATATATTTACTCAGACATAACCAATTCAATCAACCAAATATGCCAATTATCAAGTCATGCATAACCATTCTATTATACCAACAATTCATGTATTAGACCAATCAGAACATGATATGCAAATATCATTCATATAATTCAATTTCACACCAATTTATGCAACTGACCCAATCAGAAAGAAATATGCAACATAATGAGACATATTAACTTCAATTAAGCACAATTTCATATCAATTTATCAAATAATGCACTTTACAAGATCAGGCCACCATTAATATTAATTAACCACATTCCATAATTATCATGCCATCAATTTCCATATAACAATTCATGTCATTCATAACATAAATCGGGTATAAATATAATCATAACAGGTCATATATCAAATTTTTGAATTAATACAGACAATCTAATTAATCACCACAATATATCTAATTTAATCATTTTCTAAACCACATTAATTAAAAATTGCATCTAACTAATGCAAATCATGGAACCATACATGAATGACATGATAAACCTCTAACTAATCTCATGCAGACAACACAACCATCATTTATTCATCATTTTCTAACTAATAATCTAATAATCTAATAAACATATTTTAACACATTAATTATAATATCATGTGCTAAGGATAAGTTGGGATGCCTACCTCAATGAGGTCGATAATTTTCGAATCCAGGAAACCCAAGTCCAAGGGGAGCTGACTGGACGACGAGCATGGACCGACAACGGTCAACGGTAGACAGCGATGACTAATTGGGAAAATAACAATCTTTTTAATAAATTACAAATGTATATAAAAATCCCAAAATAAAATAAGAAACAGAAATGGGAGGCTCACCTTAGCAGATCAATCGAAAAGTGACGCCGACTATGGCTACGGCTGTCATGGCCGAGGGCGCACAGCAACAGCGAGTGGCATCGCGGCCGTGCCGCGTTCACTTCGGCGCACGGGACAGGAGAGAGAGAGAGAGAGAATGGCGTGGGAGAGAGAGAGAACGCAGGAGAGAGAGGACGCAGGGGGAGGAGAGAGAAGTGATGAGAGAGAGAGAGAGCGCAGGGGGGGAGGGAGGAGAGAGAGGAAGGAAGGTGGCATTTGCGCCGCCCCATCAGGCGGCGTAGCCGCATGCGCCGGGTGGCGCGGCGGCCCCGGTGCCCACGCGGGCACGCGCGCGCGCGAGCCGCGCGGGCGCGGCAAAGCCGAAGGGGGGGGGGAGAGAGAGAGAGAGAGAGAGAGAAGGGAGAGGGCGGGAGAGCTCGGCGGTAGAGAGGGAGAGGGGAACGCAGCGGAGGAGAGAAAAGAGAGAGAGAGAGAGAGAGAGAGGAAGCCCGAGGGAGAGCGGGAGAGGGGTGCGCGCGACGGCAACCACGACGCAGCGGCGACCACGGCGGGAAGGGTGCCAGAGAGAGGAGCGCGGCGGCGCGGGAGAGGGAGCAGAAGGGGGGGTGCGGCCGGAGAGCAGGAGAGAGGGGCGTGGCGGGAGCGCGACGTCGGCAACGGCGGCGAGGCACGACGACGCGCGACGTCGACGGCGATAGCAGCGACCGCGGCGGCGGCGGCGGCTGCGGCAGCAACCGCGACGGCGACCATGGCGGCGGGCTTAACGTGCGCACGGCGCGCGAGGGGGGGGAAACAGGGGATGGGTGGTGAGAGCGGACGTGGCGTCGGCTCGCGGCGACGACGATGACGCCGACGACCCTTGGCGACGGCGGCGGCGACCATGCCGCAGGGGAAGACGAAGAAGAAGGAGAAGAGGAGGAGGGAAGGGCGGACGGACTGTGCGGGAGGCGCGGCGTCACCCGCGCGCGCAGGTTCATGCGGGCAAACCCGCTGGGCGGGGGAAGAAGAAGAAAAGCAGGAGGAGGGGGCCGGGTGTGCACGGCGAGCGCGGGAGGAAGAAGCCGCGCGGGTGGCTAGGCATGGCGGTGGAGGGAGAAGGTTCCGGAGGGTGGGGAGGAGAGGCGGTGGGGAGAGAAGTTTCGAGAGAGGGTTGTTGTTTTTTTTTTTTTTAAATTTACCGAATATTACATTCTTCCCTCCTTACAAAAATTTCGTCCTCGAAATTTCAAAACATCATTTTCAAAATACTGATATTGGTCATCCACCGATATCATCCCTTTCCTTTTATATATTTTACAGACGATTTTGAGCACTCATCCCCTGAAGATCTGTTTATTGGAGACTTGACTTCCACTCCGGGTTCGGGCGAGGTGTGACTTGCTGAGGTTAGTATTAAACTTTTGTACCCGAAATGGTTGAATCGGGTTGGCCGTGTGGAAACGGATTTTTGGTGGCTGTGTTAGCCAGTGTTGTGAATATGTTTATATCGGTTTTTATGTTGTGTAAATGGATATATGAACCGATTTTTGGTTACCAGTTGTAGAAATTGCAATTATATGAATATCAGGTTGTTTTCCTACCATGGGTTTATTAATTTAAACCCAGCTGTCGCGTTCTCGAGTTGCCGTGTTTTCCGCTGCGTGTGTTTATAATGTGGTAATTCGGGGGCGTGACATAACTCATTATACATTTTTAATAGTTGGAATTTATTCGTAAATTCGTACCAAACACACCGTAAGAGAGAGAACCTTAAACAACCAGCACACAAATTAAGAGAGAGAACCTTAAACCTCCGGCACAGAAATTAACCTGCACGGATAAGTATACGCTCAAGCTTATATTCTCCGATGCTCGCCAAGGAAGGGCTACAGAAGCCCAATGGACCTTATCTTAATTAAATGCATAGTAATTCGGAAGCAGGAACGTACGGCTAGTCACGGTGTTGCAATCTGGGCACCACTGTTTTAATCGAGTATAAATGCTGAGCTGATCTCTTTTCCTTGCTGTGTGGTATAATGCATCAATAATGGTGGTTCCCTCTCTGACCATCCGCTAAGCACCTGATTCCTGACGCGCTCTCTACGCGGAAGATTGTTCTCAACAAGGACATCGCCCCCCCCTCTCTCTCTCTCTCTATATATATATATATACATTTATGTATTTATTTATTCCTGAGTTACCATTGAGGAGGCGCCCAAGGCTCCGTTTGAAAAAGGTTAATCAGGATTTAGATTTTCCATCTAAAAAGTTCATGAAAATAAGTTGTCACATTCATATTTATGATTTTAGAATATATAAATTTAATAAACACCCAAGGGGAAAAAATCAAAAATCATGTAGTTATAATTGTTTCAATATTGTTTTTACAACATGCCAAATAACAACTTAGAAGAAAATGGAAACTCATATCAACTATCTATGTGCAATACCTTATTTGGTTAAATAATTAATATTATACCAATTTTTATATTGATATTTTTAATTGATTGAGTGCTGATAACATAACTAATACATATGACATTACAATTCATGTATTACTTGTACCAAAAATTTTCAAAATCAATATTAATAGTTGAATACCTTGTGAAGACTTAATTTTAAAATTAATAGTGATATAAATACTGTTACTAAACAAGTTGTTAGGTAGATCTCAAATAAGAACATAGAGGAGTACTCTATATCATGGTTAAATGTTAGGTTTTGAGTACCTCATAGCTTATTTGGCAATAGTATCAAAAGCCACTATCACTATTAATACTTTTAAAATTAATATGAATATAAATCATCAAGATGTTTGGTTGTTAATATAAACTTTAAATTTTGTAATACAAAGAAAACATAAATTGTAATACAAATATCTATTCATATCAATTTGTTTATTTGCATTCTATCCTCTAAACATATATTGATATCAAAATTAATAAAAAATCAATTTTAATACTCCGACTAAATAGAAGACTAACATATGTAAAATACAAATGCCATGTGCTGCATTTGCGTGCACGTGTAGAGAAACCTTTAGTCCTAGTACTGCTCTTTCAACATTCTTGTTTTATTCATTAAAGACAACACTTTAGTTAGGAATGTAAATGATGACACATTATCTAATTATCTGACATATTCGTTAAGTTAACGAATAGTTAAATGATAGTTTAACATTTTTAAATATACTATATGTATCTGTTTAACGATTATCCATTATCTTAGTTGATATGATCACAGATACATCATAAACCGTACTCAAAATTTCATTATCTATATTCATTAATCAATACATAATCTAATGACTCACATTCTAGAACATTTAAGCATATGCATATGTCTGATTGCAAAAATCTTATCATCCATAACTCTCTAATTCACCCTCCTCCCTCTAGCTTCGACACTAGACAAATCATGTCTTGACATCTGATGACGATGTCTCACTTTTAAGGAATCGTCTACAAAAATTTGGTACAACGGAAGCGACGATTCCTATTGGTTCTTTTAGAATCTGTCTTAATCAGAATTGAACGACGAAAATCGAAAACTGATCAAATCGGGTTCGAATATGCCTGATAGGGATTCATATAATCCCATGGAGAGGAAGGAGATGAGGTTCTAAAGCTCTTCAAACCGATCAAATGTCCAGTCTCCAACAGTATCCACACGAACTTCATCCACAGCAGGTTCTTCCTTCGCGTCGACCTCGAGAACTCTTCCTGAATGGAGCTCCATCGACCATGGACACCTTCTAGAGAGAGGAGGAGGTAGGGAGAAGGCTAGAGACGTACTTTTCACTCTTAACTTGATAGGGTTTGGCTGAAACCATAAGTATTCATAGAAAATTTTAAATTTTTTCATAAAAACTCAAAATCTCCATAAATTATGCCCTTGCCCCTGTACTTGTGGATAAATTCTTTTGTGTGTGACCCACTACGCCCAATAGCCTATTTGGTTGAGACCTAAATAAAATAGAATAATTCTATTTAATTAAATTAAATTTGTTATCCGATAATAAATTAATCGGCCTACCGATCATGAAGGGTACGAGCCACATCTCATGATCCCAAATGGCTATGGGGATAATCTCATCTCCATTGAGCCTTTCCATCATCAGTTATCGCATGGATATAAGCCATCATCCATCCAATGTCCTGGTCGAAAAGGAGTACGGCATTGACTGTCAACTCCTTAGTGTACCGACTCTATAGGATCTTGTACTCGGAATTGGATCAATTGAAAAACTCCTTTTTCAATTATCCTATCTACCGTTGCCAGGGATTTAGAGTATTATGCTATAGGATATTCACTCTCACTTACTGAGAGTGGACGATCCCTTGTTGTCCACTTAATTACCTCCATTGGTTTTTCCATGTACCCGATCCATCACTATACTGGACCATCTAAACGATGATCCATAAGTCAATGGTCAAAACACAAGTTCCACCCAACAAGGTATCTTTGACGACTCAGGTCAAAGGTCCAACCATGCAACTATGATGATAGAAAACCCTGATTGACAATTCGGTAAGATATCATTCAGGGTTTCTAATTTGGTCTGTTCAGTGAACTCATTCAACTAATGAGCACCTGTATATGTATCTCAGTGTCTCCACACTAATGACCAATGAGATCAATCATCATCATCACATGATAAGACATCACATACACTAGTCTATCCGGATCCTTGATGTCCCGTCTCAAGTATCCTATGACTATGAATATTTAGATCAATTACCTCTAGATGATCAATCTCATTATCATGATCTCATCATGATTTAATCATCATTGCATTTGATCAAGGACTTCATTATGATATTTGCATCTAATAAGAGCTTATAATAAAGATTTGTCTAATTAATTGAATGAGATATATTTAGAAATGTCGAATCATATCATATATGTTTGGCTTGTAGGGCGTACATTTCTATCAATCTCCCACTCGCACTAAAGTCAATAACTCATCCGGTTGATCTGTATCAGCTCGAGGTGAAGCTCAAACACTCTTTGAGTAACTGCTTCAGTTAGTAGATCTGCAATGTTATTAGCGGTAGATAATTTATCTTTAATTATATCTCTATAAGTCGCAATCTATCTGATTTTATGGTATCGCCACAGAAGTTTTAAACTTCTGATGAGACATCGGCTCTACCCTATTGTGTTCTCAAAACAATGATACACTTTCAGTGAAAATTGGGACAATCCCATATCTAATATGTAGATGAAAATCTTTATCTAGACTACTTCTCAAGTAGAGTGCAACCACTATGTAAACTTGTTTACATATGTTGCAGAATTTACAGTGTTCTATCGCATGGAACTCTTATAACTGACTACATCACCATTGTTTTGACTTATTATCAAACTTATTTGACTAGAAGCTTGTGTTTGTAAAACTACAAGGCTTCAAGTCTTATCCTCCAATGTATAAAGATACATTCTTAGTGTTTCTCAAGTACTAAATAATATATCCCTGAACTATTTAGTAACTCTCACTTGGATCTTCCTGATGAATGCTTATAACACTTAAAGCATTAATCACATCATGTATGTAGCATCACATAAATGATAGACCTCATGACAAAAGCATAAGGGCTCTACTCATGTGATCTTTTTATCGCTCAAGAAGTCTACAAAGACATCACTTTAGAGAGATCAACTCCACACCACATAGGTAAGAAATCCTTTGACTATGGTGACTATATACATTAAATGAGCATTGCTTTTAGATATATCTCCATAGATCTCAAAACCCAAATTATGTTTGGAGGATTAATTTCATAGCTAAGCTTACTAATGATAACACACCTACTTCATTCTTAATGAGTAGAATGTCATCAACATAAAATGTCAAGAAAGTAATAGCATTCCCACTTATCCTGTTGAATACATAAGGCTCCTCTTCGTTCTTAACAAGGTCATAAGATTTAATCTCATTAAACCTTATATACGATCTATAGGAAGTTTTACTTCAATCCATAAATGAACTTAATACACACTATTCTTAGATGTTATTGGGACTTAATTCCCTATAGTTGTATCATATATACATGTTCCTCAAAATACCTTAGAGAAACACGATCTTAACATCCAATTAGCTTATCTTATAATCATAGTGTGTAACAATCAAAATTCGAATGGATTAATCCATAGAATAGGTAAAAGATCTCATCATAGTCAACCATTTGACTTAGACGATATCCTTTTCAACTATTATCGCCTTTGAAGGTCTCTACCTTCTAATCCACTCCAATATATTCTTTAGTGATCCATTTATTCCTTATGGATACTATACCCTTAGGTGGATCTATCAAGTCCTAACTTGATTAGAATAGATAAAGTTTATATCGGATTTTATTGTCTCTTCCCATTTATGAATCAATATCTCATATTGGTTCTATATAGATCCTAGGATCAATATCCTTTCTATCTTATGTCTCATTTCATCCATCAAAGATATGTCTTACGTATCTCTTAGGTTGAATGGACACAAGTAAAGACCTATGAACTGTCATTGTGTAATTATTAACTGGTACCTTAATAGAAGTGTCATTGTGTTGTGGGATTGGAACATCTTCTATATATATCTTGCTCCCACTATCTTTCTTGAGAAGGAACTTTTCCTTTAGAAAATATAGTGAGCTGAGCAACACATACTCTTATTCATAAGAGTGGTGTATTAATATCCATAAGTTTCCTTAGGATCTCCCACAAGCCAACACATCATAGTTTTATATTCCAACTTGTTAGGGTTATGCTTCTTCACTATGTCGGACATTCTGAAACCTTAACTTGGCAAGTTTTAACCCATTTCCATATCCTATATGGAATAATCAGAATAGACTTAGAAGGTACCTTAAGATCAAGTGGTTATAACGAGTACTTAACCAAAAATAGACAAAGAGAAATTTTACAAAGCTTGTCATTGTTCATATTATGTCTTACATAATGTGTCTTCCCATTTTAGCTACTCAATTAAGCTAAAATATGTAAAGAGGTGTCCATTAGATTCTATTGTCCTTCAATTATATGTGAATTATGTACATAAGTATTCCCCTCCTTGATCTCATCAAAGAGTTCTAATACTCTTTCCATTAGTATCTCTACTTCATTCTTAATCTCAGATAATTTCTCAAAGGTCTTAGATTTGTACTTCATAAAATACATATATCCATACTACCTAGAGACATCATCTTTAAAATAATGAAGTAGAAATATTCACCTTTAGTCTTTATAGATATGGGTTAACATACACCTATATGTATGATTTCTAACAACTCATTAACCCCTTCTCCATGTCTACATAAAGCTAAAGTGTAGATTGATCTAAATCAACATATTTTCTCTTAAAAGGAATATTCACTTATAACATGAGAGCTAACATATCAAATATGATTAAACAATTCATTAAGCTCTCACTGGCAAACACTTTGCCATTCAATCTTTTAGAACATCTATCAATTCCATAGCTTAGAATAAATCAACATTTATTGAAGCAGGAAATCATATAATGTTCTTGTAGAAGGATATAATAGCAATCTTAATTATTAAGACATCTCCATAAGGCTATTAAAGAATTGTACCTCCCACTAATAATGATGCAACTTTTGCACCATTTCCTATGTAGGTCAACATCTTCTTTATTAAGCCTTTATTTACTTGTCATCATCTACAACTCATTGTAGATATAAGATCCATATCCGGTATCTCATACCATTAGATGCATCCATAGTATCTAATATTATGATATACACATATAGTATCTAATACTATTAAGTGTATATTTAAAACAAGTAAATGTCAATGACTTGGATGCATGAAGCTTCTCAACCTCCACCTTTGCGTTATGTACAATACACTTTGCACTTCCTCTTCCACTTACCATCATCATGATAGTGTATGAATTATGTCTTATTTTAGCTTTATTATCTTGACCACCTTCTTTTACTATTAACTATCTCCTATTTCTATCTAATGATTTTACTTCTTTCTATTGGTCTCACCAACTAGAAGTAATTAAGATGTACTGTTGTTCTAACTTGCCTTTAGTTAGCTCATCACTATGAGCCATGATGGATCTCATATCCATCTATCCATGTTGTCTCTACAATTTATATCTCATAGAGACTAACATCTAATTTAAGGCAAACAATGCATCTTTCACATCATTAGATAATCTAGGAGACACCTACTTCTCAAGTAGGATAGTTAATTGGTCAACTATGAGAACAATTCTCTTAGTTCTAAACCGGTCTAAGAAGTGTGAGCCATTAAGCTATTTGGCATCTAGTATGCCATACTAATGGTGGTTTATCATCGTATTCTACAACTAAGATATAATTTTATTAATATAACATAGCATACATTCATTAAAATTAATATATGGTCTTTAATCCTAATTTATGCTCCCACTAGTTTTCGATGAATTTGCATAACTCTCATTATGTAAAGACGGGATATCATGATGAAATCCTAGTGGGGATTGATACCCTATTAACTTTATAGTGATGACCTTGTGGGAAACATAACAAGTCATCCCATACTTAATAGGTAGGTAACTTTTACCAATTGCAACCCTTGCAATTCTTAGTCATTCTGCCTTTAGAGTTATAACCATGTGGAAAACAAAACAAGTTATATACTCTAGTTAGGTCAAATCCGCTTGTTACGTTATGAGAATGAATTCTTAACATAGCCCTTGTGGGAAACACAACAAGGCCATGCAATGGTCCACCCCAATGTTCGGCAAATGCCTTAGTCATGATCACCAATCCCTTGCTAAATGAGTCTTGTGAAAAACATGATAAAACCATCCAATCTAAAATTCGCTCATCAAGACCATAACAATAGAAGGTTACGTGAGTCATTCTTAATGTCACATGTTTATCAACCTAATTATAACAAGGAGGGATTTTATTTTAGTCTCATTATTAATATGTGCTAAGTATATATAATATCTTTGAAATATCATATATCTAAGGTATAACTCGTAGCACACATCCACATATCAAATATACATAAAAACATGTGATCATTGACTTAACCCTAAGCATGCACCTAAGGCACCCCTATAGGTGCAAATCCTTACTTCAGATGCTTGAGCTGGCATTCTCCCACTTCAGAAAGGTGCTTCTCCAAGTGGTCCCTCTCTCCAACCTTCCACGAACCGGCTTCTAACTCTTAAAAGTGGCTTAAGGGTACGTAGACCCACAAATGTACATAACTTAATAAGAAACCTTGGTTTTAACCAAGAGGAGTACATTAATGAAGGGAGGTAGAATGTACAATCAGATTGCATAGAGAGAGGAGGCACACGCATGCCCCATTTAATAACATAACTAACACAATTAAAAACAATCACAAGCTAAGCATAATTAAGTCTATTATCATCTCCATACACACACTAACATTCATCACATGAACATAAAGCGCATATATGATAATTATATGAGATATATCATATATATCAGCATAAAATTATATACTTTATTTTTTAAATTCTTAATTTCATGCATGTCGAATTTTCATGAAATAAATAACATGACAACAACAGATAAAAAATTTATATAAAATAAACATACACATCTAAACTATTTGAAAATTAATGCATTTCCAATACTGTGCAAAGTCAGAAATTAATGTCCCAATTTCTATTACATAAAATCTCATTTTACAGAATTAATCAAGACACTAATTATTTAAGTTAAACCTTTAAAACAATTTTAAAGTTTAACCATGAGTGAATCTATGTAAATAGAGCTTAACATTTTCTAACATGTCATTAAACACTTTAAAACATGTTAAATAATATTATAGAATTTTAAAAAAAAATTATAGATTTTTTTGGTAATTTTTTAAAATTTTATATGATTTTAAACACTTTAAAATCATAAAATATATTGTCTGGCGCATTGCGCCGTGCGCCAGCACACTGTGCCAAGCCGGCATGCGCCAGTGTGTGCTACCACTGCGCTGCAGGTGCTGGCGCGTTGTGCCACCAGTGCGCCCACCCCTACGCCGTCTTTTATGCTCTCCCAACACTGTTCATCGGGAGGAAGTCCATCCCATAGATTTGGACTTATCTCCATATTCAGACCTCCAAAACATCTAAAATAGTATGCGTTGGAATACTTATCAAATAAGGATTCTAAAACAGTTGGCCCCATATCCACAAAAACTCTAAACCAACCATAACATGAGGAAGAACAGGCGGCGGTCACCAAGATTTCATAGCAGAAATCACTATTTTTCAACGAGGATAACTCCTTAACAAAAAAGCCAAATATTATCCAAAAATACAATTTATAATCCTCATCAAATGGCATTTCTAAATATGCATATATTCATTCAGAGAAAAATTCTTCAACAGCATGAAAATAGGAATAAATAGGTCAGTGCCGCCAAACTCAGTAGAACCCTAGTTCACCAGAAAAATCTAAAATTTTCTCCCTCTGCCGCCGTTCAAATCTGAAGATAAAGAGAAAAGGTTAGGTAATCACATTACCCATCTCCTAAAGCTTTTCCGAGCCTCAATTTCCTTTGTGGATGGAGATTTCACAAAATCCCCAGATCCGAGTGACAGTTCGGGCATGACAAAAGCACCAACTTTTGGGGCTTCTCCCAAACTGTACAGAGACAAAAAAACTTCAAACGGTTTGTGGCATTAGAAAACTCTATATCACAATATTCTACCGGATCCAGCCAATCTATTATCTGAGTCATACACAGATTATGTTGGCCTCGTTAAAATAGACGTTTGCACAGATTCTGGAACACATAAATTACATGAAATAGTGTTGATTCGATGTCAGTTTCGACCGAGACTTGAACTGGGCTCTGATACCAATGTAAGAAATCATCCACAAAAATTTTGGTGCAATGGAAGCGACGATTCCTATGGGTTTTTTTAAAATCTGTCTCAATCGGAACTGAACGACGAAAAAAAAAAATCGATCAAATCGGGTTCGAAAATACCTGATAGAGATTCATATAATCCCATGGAGAGGAAGGAGATGAGCTTATCAATATTTTCAAATCGTTCAAATGTCCGGTCTCCAGTAGTATCCACACGAACTTCATCCACAGTAGGTTCTCCCTTCGCGCCAGCCTCGAGAACTCTTCCCGAATGGAGATCCATTGACCATGGACACATTCTAGAAAGAGGAGGAGGTAGGGAGGAGGCTAGGGATGTGATTTTTACCTTTGGCTTGATAGGGTTTGGCTGAAACCATTAGTATTCATAGAGAATTTTGGAATTTTTCATAAAAACTCAAAATCTCCATAAATTACGCCCATGTCCCTATACTTATGGATAAGTCCTTTGTGTGTAACCCACTAGGCCCAATAACCTATTTGATTGAGGACTAAATAAAATAAAATAATTCTATTTAATTTAATTAAATCTGTTATTCGATAACAGATTAATCGGCCTACTGATCATGAAGGGTACAAGCCACATTCCATGATCCCAAATGGCTATGGGGATAATCTCATCTCCATTGAGCCTTTCCATCATCAGTTATCGCATGGATATAAACCCTCATCCATCCAATGTCCTGGTCGGAAAGGAGTACGGCATCGACTGTCAACTCTTTAGTGTACCGACTCTATAGGATCTTGTACTCGGAATTAGATCAATTGGAAAACTCCTTTTCCAATTATCCTATCTACCCTGGCCAGGGATTTAGAATACTATGCTATAGGACATTCACTTTCACTTATCAAGAGTGGATGATCCCTTGTTGTCTGCTCAATTGCCTCTATTAGGTTTTGCTTATACCCGATCCATCACTATACTAGACCATCTAAACGGTGATCCATAAGTCAATGGTCAAAGCACAAGTTCCACCCAACAAGGTATCTTTGGCTACTCTGGTCAAAGGTCCAACCATGCAACCGTGATGATAGAAAACCCTGATTGACAGATCGGTAAGATGCCATTCAGGGTTTCTAATTTAGTCAGTTCAGTGAACTCATTCAACTAATGAGCACCTATATGTGTATCTCAGTGTCTCAACACTAATGACCAATGGGATCAGTCATCCTCATCACATGAGAAGACATCACATACACTAGTCTATCTGGATCCTTGATGTTCCGTCTCAAGTATCCTATGACTAGGAACATCTAGATCAATTACCTCCAGATGATCAATCTCATTATCATGATCTCATCATGATTTAATCATCATTGCATTTGATCAAGGGCTTCATTATGATATTCGCATCTAATAAGAGCTTATAATGAAGATTTGCCTAATTAATTGAATGAGATATATTTAGAAATGTCGAATCATATCATATATGATTGGCTTGTAAGGCATACATTTCTATCATCATTCCCCTCCTACGTCTTGACGGTGTAGTCCACATACTCGACGATGGCTAGTTCCCCTCTCTAGTTCAACTACTGCAAAGTTTGACATCCTGTTAGGCCCATCATATTGGAGGAATCTATTGACTGCACGATCTGCTAAATAGTCAACAACAACACAAAATAGAAATAAACACCATTGCACTGCTACACTCAAGCTTTTCTATATTATAGAGGTGCCTTCATAACCTCCCCATTGGTTTCTCTCTCTCATGATTTTCACAGAACAATAAGTTTTTTTTCTCTCAAAGAAAGAATTCATCTATTGAACTACTTATGACTTTATGCATCCGTTAAGTGTTCATTAATAGACCATAAATCATTGTAAAGTGGATACTATAATGCGGTTCATGGATACACCTAGTTCTAGTAGTTAACAAATAGTATATATACACACATTTTGCTTATAGAATACAGATATGGATAATGCCATTTTCTGATCTGTATCCACTTGTTGACATCCCTATTCAGTAGTGGGTATGACTTATATTGAACTGCATCTTGATTTCACATCATGTTTTAGAATACATATTTTGCTTATAGTCTCAATATTATTTGTTAGCTCAAGAGAGTCATTCTATTGCTACGTTTGCTTTAGTTCCATATCAAAATCTTAAATTTATCAACTTTTGGTATGCCACATAGATTTGCCTATCATTCTACTATTGTGGCCGCAAATCTAATGATCCACCCTTCTTTGCGAAGAAAACACATAAAAATAACACCTTTATAACAAATATAAAAATTTATAAAAAATTTAATATGGGCTTAAAATTGATAGGAAGAGATAGGAAAATTCACATTTCAATTTTTATTAATTTTAAGTTGATTTGTTGGTACTTACTAATATAAATAAATACTAGGATAAATTAAAATAATATAAAACTAGAAGATGAGAAGTCATGCATGCAACTGGTTCAAGTATGCAATGAGAGGTAGCTCTCTCTTGATGGATCCTGCAATGCATTCATTTCTCTCTCTTATCAATTAAGCACCCGGACCATTATAGAGAGCTCCCATAGTCTACAATAAAGGACGAACACATAATCCATTGTTGGGTGTTGTTAGCTAGATTAAAACTATCAATGCCATTAATGGTCGAAGCTGCATCTAATGGGGTTAAAAGAGTTCCAACCAATATGTCATTGTTTAGCACATGCTCACTAAGCTGAATAACTTTAAAATCTTGAATGGTAACTTCTCTCTAGGTGTGTTTATAGGAATTTTTCAAAAAGATTTTAATCAATGAAAATTGTCTAATTGGTAATGACTTGTCTTGTTAGAGTATAAAAAATGATGTTATATTAATATTGATATTTATATTTTTAGAAGTTGGAGTATCAATTTCAAGATTGAAATTTTTCCTGAGGTTGTATAAGAACTTCATCTTCATGCTCCTTAGAAGTGGTCCTATTCTTGTGCCGCACGATAAGGCATTCTCTAGCACCATCTTTATATCCCTCCCCCTCTTACTTTTAACAATGGGTTATCTATAAAGCCCAAGGTTGGGATAGATGGTCCCTGCTATAGCTAATAAATTAAGAAGTAGTGTAGGGTGTCAATGGGCTAGGTTGCATTGGGCTCGAGATTTGTCCAATCTAGACCCAGTTCAAAATATAATAGGTCAATGTGGCTGGCCCAAATTATGTTTCTAGCCCTGCTCGACCCAGCCTAATCTTGCTAATATATAAAAAGATCACATCTTTGAAATTTACCTCATGGCACATGCCTGTGTGGTTCACACAATGTATTGGCCCAAGAAATACTAACAATAGATTTTTGTTCAAAATACATGGCGAGTTAACATGCCATTTTGTCAACAACACTAAATTCATGCTACTGGTACAATATAACAAAGAGAACACAAGCTGCTTGTTAATTGAAAAAACTAGAAGTATCACAGTCTCATTTTCTTTGCCTTTCTAGGCCTTACAAAATGTTAAATAAAGGATTTCAAGATTGCCACCTTTATTATCTTTATTATTGTTGAAGTAGAATATAAGGGAATGATATCACAATTAACAAAAAGTATCAGATGTAAATATCTTACAAACATCCTTTAAAATGAACGACAACCTAAAAGTTTGACATGCATGAAATCTTCACTCTAGACATAAAACCAAAAGCTTAGAAAACTGTGAAATTGTTATTCATCCAAATTTGCCATGTGTTTGACTTTAAAATTAATATGACCATACTAAATAAGATGAGATGACATAAGACATCAAGTTCATGTATATTGATCCCCTACATGCACACTTGGAAGTAAGATTAAGTTAAATAATGATGTTAAATTAGAAATTGGGTAAAACCAAAAGGCTTTATCTTGCATAAAAGCCTCGTAGTCCTTTTATTAGAAACAATAGGTATGAAGCCTAAAGATTTTTATCTCTTTAATGATAAGTACCATCATCAAAAGGGTTTAATGAATATGATTCAAGATTAATCTATCACTTGTTTAAAGAACGTCTATTTGAATTCTCTTAAAACAAAATTTCTTATTTTTTGATTGAATGATTGAAGTTCCAGTGGGATATCACATTCCAAAATATTCAAAAATCACAAAATCATTGAGTATGACATACATGATAAAATAACTTGACAAATTTAAGAATTATACAAACATTAAAGACCATATATCTTGCATGTAAGCTTGATCATAAGTGTTATTCCCACTGTGGGTTAACGATCAAAAAAGGTTGTTAAATATATTAAGCAAATACAAAAAAGTCCCTCAACATTTGGATAAAAAGGAGTCCTCTCTCTTCATTTGACCTGAACCATAATAGAAGAATAAAATAATACTTGATCATTGAGAAAGCAAGTTTAAAAATTAAATAATTATTCACATGATTTTGAAATTCATGGAGTTATCTCTATACCTTCAACTTTTTCATTTAGAGAAGCACATCCAAACTTGTTACAGCAAAGAAGGATATAAGCTATATAAGTTGTATAAAAAAATTTGACAACATTTGTTTACCTAATCATAATTTCTCTAGATTTAGAACAATGAAGGTATTGTTAACTATCTCTATAGAAAGTGACCCAAGTGTTCAAAAAGATTAAAATTTTTATCATTATTTTTAAAATAACAAACAAATAAGATAAATGAGAATATATAAATATCATTAGTAACATTTCTTAGTCAATGTTGGGTGCATACCAATACCTCAATAGTTTCTAAAATTAATGAACTACGAAAGTCAACAAAATTTTTCATCTTGTACTAAAAGTTGACTCAGATGCAACAATTGAAGTTAGAATAGCTAAGATATCACTTGCCATTGATGAAAGAGTAGCATACATTGATCTCCTAACTGACTGTATAAAAATTAACTCAATATGAAGCATATTTGTGTTAATAAATTCATCTGTCTTTTTGCATTGTTTTGCTTTCTCTAACAAAAACTAACTCTATCCTTTTAAGATATCCATAAAAAATTTCTCCACAATATTATTAGAAGAAATTGACACAATTGCCTCACTTATAGATGTATCTTGCTTTTGTGGCATAAAAGCTTGGTATTCATCAAATAATGAATGAATAGCATCATTCAATTGCTCAATATATAGTTATGTCTCACCTCCATATAATACTAGAAAACATAACTTAAAAAATGCAACTTGTAGCTGGACCAACTATAACAGTAATAGTTAACACTAAATCGCAATCTTTCCAATATTTGTTAAATTTCATCTTCATTATGTCTACCCTTGCATGAATAAATTCATATGAATTTGACACTTTACCATCAAATAGTAGTTCCACATTAAAATTTTCATGAAAATACATAATCATCGTTAGATATTTCATTCCAGAAATTAAATTTGTTGTATTATAGAAATTTTTCGAGAAATTACATATAAATTCAACATTTTTTCACTCTTCTCTAGTAGGTGCATAATGATAGTTCAAATCATACAAATTCAAATAAGAGAACGCTTTCTTATATTGAATAGCTATATATAACATATCATATATGTAGTTCCAACGTGTTGGAACATCCAAACCCACCTATCTGTGAACTGATAATTCAATATCATCAATGCACTTCTCAAATGTATGACAACGTAGTAGAGAACCACTTATAATAACATTTAATCCATCTGGGGCAATTAAATTATGAACATGACAAGCACATCTTACATGAAAATTTTTTCCAACATAGATCATCTTTTTATGCTCTATGATATTTGAAGTGAGAAATGGAATGTATGCATCATTAACTGATTCATTGTCTAATGTGATACTTAAAATCTTTGATTCAAGACCCCAATATTTTATACAATTTCAAATTCTACTAGTCAAAACATGTGTTGGATGTGGTGTTTCAGCCATTAAACAATTTAAAATATTTTAATGCAACCTCCAATCATTGTCAATGAAATGTGTGGTAATAGATAAATAGCTAATGTCTTGGTTAGATGTCAACATATCAGATGTAAGTGAAAGATTAATATAGGAACTTGGCACTTTACCAATATAGGAACTTGCCTCCTTTAAACAATGAACTTGGCACTTTACCATCCAATATTAATTTCACATTAAACATTTTATGAAAAAACATATTCATTGTGGGATATTTCATTCAAAAAACTATATTTGTTGCATTATAGAAATTTCTCAAGAAATTACATATAAATTCAACATTTTTTCAGTCTTCTCTGGTAGGTGCATAATGATAGCTATGATCATACAAATTCAAATAAGATAAAACTTTCTTATACTGAATAGCTTTATATAACATATCAAATGAAGTCCAGAGATCATCTAAAATCAATATGGATCACAACATGGAAACCAGCCCACATGTCTCCTATTGAGGTCACACGCACTTTTGGAGTCAACAATTGCTCATCATCCCCAGCACCCTCTAAGATAGAGATGGACCAAGTCACTAACCTCTCCATAAGAATGTGACTATCAATGATCATAGAACAACCTTTAGTAGGCTTATGAACTTCTAAGGGAATTCAAAGGAAGTTATCATTCCACAAGCAATAAAGTCACTATCATCTTGTCCCTTCACTATTTGATGCAAACTAAGGAGAAACTCTACCTCCTGTAAAATTATGCATCCAAAAGTGTCAAAAATGAACTTATGGGTTCTAGATGCATCACCTCAAGAAATGCACCAACCAAGAAGAAATCCCAAAAATATTGAAGAATATGGTGGGCATGAACCAAAACA
The DNA here is from genome assembly GCA_036172225.1 of Cryptocoryne crispatula var. balansae. Classification (NCBI taxonomy): domain Eukaryota; kingdom Viridiplantae; phylum Streptophyta; class Magnoliopsida; order Alismatales; family Araceae; genus Cryptocoryne; species Cryptocoryne crispatula. The sequence continues at coordinate 23,284,276 of CM069919.1, forward strand.
TCTTGAATCTCCCAATCCAAAAAAATGGTCCGAGCATGCAAATTAAGCACCTAGATAAGCCTAGCTATCTAGAGCACTTGGCCATAACAGTGAGGACTGGGTAGGGCAAAGGATCCTATACAACATGGACTAGAATGATAGAAAAAAAGAATTGAATAAAATTCTAGAATAGCATGTGCCACATCTACAAGGTGTGCTAGGTGCCCCATTAAGGGTGCGCTTGGACTTTGGGTGCAGGTGTAGACACGCAGTTTTGGTCCAGTTGAAGAGCTTAAATTCTTGAATTCATGAAGAATATTTGAGTAACCTTTTAAGGGAACCGAGTTTTCTGGAAAAATCAAGTTTTTCGGCTCATTTTGAAGAAGATCGATAGGGCATTGACTAGGGTCAAAGTGCCCAGTATACAAGGTGCCACTAGGCGCCCTATAAATGGGGTGCCAGACGCCCAATAAATGGGGCGCCTGGCACCCGGTCAAATCAACTCGACCGGCTGATTTGACCACTCACTGGGACTCATCTTATCGAACTGACACGGCTCATGATGCTGGCACCCCGTATACGGGGCGCTTTGCCACTTGGAACTGGTTTTCAGATTTGACCAAAGTGCCCTCATTTTGGCTACAAATAGACACCCATTTGGAGCTTTGAGCGGATTCTAGCTCCGTCAAACCCCTCATCTCATCCAATAATACGAATCTAAGCCCCCAACACACTCTCTAAGCCCTCAAATCACCTCAAAACTTTCTGCCAAAAACCACAAAAACCTGCAGTTTCAGCCACCCAGAAATATAGTTTTCTTCCGACTTTGAAAGTTTCTACCCACCATTCCTCTTACATCCAATGACCAAACACCCTACCATTTGCATCATTTACATATTGACTATTAGGAGTGCAAGGAATCAGTCTATGTATTTAAAATATTTTTGATTCCTTGAAACTAAGGTCTTAGCCTTTATTGAAACCAAAAACGACAAAACCAGGAACCGATTAAGAAGGGGATCGAATATACCTTCTTGGGATTTGAAAAATCCCTCATCAGAGATGAAGAGTGGATGTTTCTTGTTGCTTCAAACAGTTCAAGTGGACGGCCTCTAGCGGTATCCACACGAACTTCCTCCAAGGACCGGTTCTCCTTCGCTCCAAGCTCAAAAACTCTTCCAGAACGGAGTTGAACAATGCGGGGACTCCTTCCAGAGAAGAGAGGAGAGAAGGAGGCTGCCAAGGATGTTCTCCCACCCTTTGGCTTGATAGGGTTTAGCTTCTTAAGCATATTATATATAGAAGATGCAATTTTTCACAGAAACCCAAATCTTCTATATATTTACATCTTTGCCCTTGTCCTTAGAATTAGTTCTAATGTGTGTGACCCACTAGGCCCAATAGTGAATTTGGTTGAAGCCAAAATTTAGAAAGAATAATTCTTTTAAATTAAATCAAATCTATTATCTAATAAGAGATTTGACGGTTTTCCGATCATAAAGGGTACAAGCCACATCCTATGATCCCAAATGACTTTGGGGAGATAAATAACATCCATTGAGCCTTTCCATCATCAGTTACCACACGGATATAAATCCTCGTCCAAGCAATGTCCCGGTCGGTCAGGGGTTCGGCACTGACTGTCAACCCCTTTAATAATCCGACTCTATGAAATCTTGTACTCAGGAATGGATCAACTGGAAAACTCCTTTTCCAATTATCCTATCTACCTTGGCCAAGGATTTAGAGTACTATTCCATAGGACATTCTCTTCCTCTTACAGAGAGTGAACGATCCCTTGTTGTCTGCTCAATTGTCTCCACCGAGTTTCTCTTGCACCCGATTCATTAACTATACTGGACCATCATGGTGGTGATCCATAAGTTAATAATCAAAGTACAAGATGCACCCAGCAAAACATATTTGGCGACTCAGGTCAAAGATCCAATCGTGCCACAGGGATGATAGAATACCCTAATAGATAGTTCAGTAAGATACCGATCAGGGTTTCTATGATGGTCAGTTCAGTGAACTCATTCTACTAATGAGCACCTGTATGTGTATCTTAGTGTCTCCACATTAATGACCAATGAGATCGGTCATTTTCATCATATGAGAAGATATCACATACACAAGTATGTCCGGATCCTTAATGTCCTATCTTAAGGACCTATGACTTGGAACTTTAGATCACTAGCATCTAGATGATTGATCTCACTATCATGATCTCATCATGATTCAATCATCATAGCATGTGATCAAGGACTTCATTACAGTATGCATATCTAAAGATAGATAGTAATGAATAAATGCCTTTTATTATGAATAAGATGATACAAGAAATGTCTAATCATATCATATATGATTGGCTTGTAGGGCATACATTTCTATCAAGGAGGAGCTCCCGTTTCATCTTGGAAGTCTTCCTATACTCCGGGGCGACGCCGTGAAGAGGGGAAGAAAATCTACCTGAACCAGTCCCTGGTGACCCATAAATAGGGTGCTTAGACCTTAGTCAACGCACCCCATAAAGGGAACACCTGCTGCTGGCGCCCCATATACAGGGCACTAGTAGGGACTGACCCTGTTTCTCATTTCTGGAGTTTCTTTTACCCTCCCATTTGATCCTTTGCTCCCCCCCTTTCATTTTAACTTTCATTAACATGTCGTTTAGCATGCATTAGGTCAATTTTCATCTCTCATATATTTTAAAACCTACCAAAAATAGGGGTTAGGATTTAGTCCCATTCCGGTCAGTTCCTTCCCATTTGCATGTTTAAATTAGAATTTGAGCAAGATTCTACACTTTCACTAGAACTAATGATCTTTTCACTTGTTTCTATGTTTTCTTATAGACATTCTTTGGTAAATTTGGCTGAGGCAGATCTTCAACCGGATCAAAGACGAATGACTCATTAAGCTCTCTTCTTTCGGCCGGCTGAGAGAAGAGAAGTCGGAACCCAACAATCTCCCATTTCCAAAGGTACAACGGTCATCTCTCCATTTCATTTCTTTTTCTTTTTACTATATTTTGGAGTCTTTGTCTCTTGGCGACCAAAAATACTAACATCCCACCCACCAAGTCTCCAAAGCAAGTGTAGGGGCCGAAAAAAGGGAGATCTACGGATCCCGTTTTGGGTGTTTACACCTTTTGGCAACCACAGTGGGACCGACTTTGCTTTAGTGAGTTCTTCTTTTCTTTTCTAAGAATGTCCACTTGAAAACATGCTTATTTTCACCCTAATTCTCATTTAGGTCATTACCATTTCTTTGTATTTCTATTTGCTTGCTTACATATCTGTTTATTTCCTTGATGCATCATCTTGTTTCTTCCAACTTACTTGCCTTTCGTTGGTCCTTTTAAAAGCATAACGATCTGATTTCTAGCTTTGATTATCAACTTATTTCACCTTAGCATTTTAGATTTTAGATATCATCTTCTTCTATCTCTTGTTAAGTATACTTGTCTATTTCCTTCTAAGCCTAGTTTTCTTTTAGCGAATCATTCAAAGCATGCTTAGTTAAATTAATGCTTTCTTCCATCTTAGTTTAATTTTATATCATTATCTTGTTCACTTGCTTCCCACAACATCTCATTAATCATTGTATGCTTCTATTTTCTTCTTGCTTGCTCCTTAATTCCTTGACATTTCAATCGCATTTAGCTTGCATTGGAGTTTCGGCTCCTTAGGTCATCCGAGAAAGGAGGCTCTTTCATCCCAAAGCCTCACACATCCAAACACCCCTCTTGGTGGTTGCCAACTCCTCCTCCGAGGATTCCTTCTCGGAAGGATTGAGTAGCTTCCGTCAAGGCCTCCGTAAGTCCCCAGACATGAAGGAATCCCTCTTCACAGATCGGGCAGGTTGTACCATTTTATCCTAAAACCTGGAGTACCTATTACTTATCGTTGTGAAAGGAGTGACAACCGTAGATTTCTCGGCATTGTGGGAGCATAGGGTCCTACTCATTTATTTGAGTGAATAATAATTCTCTTAACAAGCCATTAATTTAAGGTTGAAACAAAAAAAATTGCGTTAATCATTCAAAGTTTTTGCTATTACTTGTTTGTAAACAAAAACTGAAAATTAAACAAAAATCCCAAAATCACCTAAAAGGAACCAAAACAAAAAAAATTTGCTTGAGGTTAATTTGCTTGATAACTTGCTTGTCCGACAAAAGAAAATCGAAACAAAAAAGGGGGTCAAAAATCAAAACCAGAAAAAATTTCTTGAGCTTTTATTTGTCGAACTTCTTTTTATGTTGTGTTTATGAATTTAAGGTCAGGACAAGTTATCGGAATTGTAGATCAAAGATACGAGCAACTACAGTTGGAGTATAACCAATCTTATTTCTACCCTAATGCCGTATGTATCATCAATGAACCCGAAGTCCTCCCCGGACCTAGTCAAACTTCTCCTCAACCTAATCCAAATTCACTTTGGGAGGCATTCTCTCATGCCGACCCTACCTAACTTCAGGCTATCGAAGCCATCCTCTAGGGCAAGTCGCCCATCAATCACATTCCTTCTAAAGGTGATCTTCACATCTCTACCCCTCGGTCAGTGGCATGTCAACCCAATGTGCCCATTCATGGCCATTCTTATACTGGGCTCGTAGCCCCAATTTCTCCTCATCCGGTGGCTAATCTAGATCACCCTGATCCAAATGTTGTTGTTCCTTCTAGGCCACTAGTTTATTCTTCTAATCATCTCAACCCTACTCACCGTTTGGTGCATCCCCCAATGTACCCTTCTTATCCAGCCACTTCGGCCCATCCAATCCCAATTCTGGTGCACCAAGCACCCACTCTTCTAGTGCACAAAGCACCCACTCCTCCTCCTCCTCTTGGGGAACCTTATGTTGATCTGGCTATGATTAACAAAATTAATCGCATGGATGAGCAGTATACAGAGCTTAGACATCTAATTGACACCAAGGCAATCCCTGAAATTTCTCTTCCTTCCCTCCCTACTTTTTATCTTCCTCCCTCAGAGATGCCGATATACCACTGTTACAATGGAACTGGTAATCCCTTCATTCATATCAAGGACTTTCTTTATGAGTTGGTAATGTGGAAAAATGACCCAAGGGCCCTTTCTTTTATTTTTAGAAGATCATTAGAGGGTTCAACTTTAGAGTGGTTCTACTCGCTTGACTCTTTGGAGGCGAGTAACTTTGAAACTGTCAAAGCTAAACTTTTGTAGAGATATCAAGATAGGGCCGGACCAACATATTCCATCACCAACCTCATGGCTGAAAGAATGAGAAATGATGAAGATTTTACCAGATATGTTGATAGATGGAGGTCAATGGCAGAAATGCTTACTGATTCCATTTCAGAACCAGAGCAAGTGAAGATAATCATCACCAATGCCACTCCGGTCTTAAAGAATATGGTGGCTTTGCATCACCCTATCTCCATGAGTGAACTCTAGGAGAAGGCACGGTGTAGGCACCCGGATGAGCCGGTGGTTCGAGTAAGGAGTGTAGGTTGGAAGGTGTGATGAGTGTGTGTGGTCGCCAGGAGCCGAAGACTCAAAGTGTGGTTAGGTATGAAGCAAATAAACTGAAAAAGACAAGTTTGACCGTCGTACCTTTGGTGATGGGAAAGGGGGGAGGTTGTTAGGTTCTAACTTCTCCTCTCTCAGCCGGCCGAAAGAGGAGAGCTTGAGTGAGCTCTTTCACTTCCGATTGAATTGAAGCTTTACCTCGATCGGTTCACCTAAGAATGTCCTGCGTAGAAACATAAAGAAAACAAATGAAGATCATTAGCTCTGGCGTGAGTATAGTATCATGCTTGGTATGGACTCTGAATCATGCAAAAGGGGATGAACTAACTAGATCGGGACGGAATCCCAACCCCTATTTTGGTAGGTTTAAATATATATATGAAGTGCAAGATGATCTAATGCATGTCAAATAAAAATGATGAAAAGTTCTAAGAAAACGGAAGACAAAAACTTGATCAGATGGGCGATCGAACTCCAAAAATTGCAAAACAAGCTTCTACCCCTGCTGCTGCCCTATATATAGGGCACTAGCTGCAGGTGCCCCCCTTATAGGGCGCGTTGACCAAGGTCAAAGCGCCCTGTGTATGGGGCACTAAGTCTGGCTCGGGCAGATTTTCTTCCCCTCTTCACGATGCTGCTTCAGAGTGCTGGATGGCTTCCGGGACGAAGTAAGGGCTCCTCCTTGTAGCCAATATGCAAATGAGACTAGTGGTGGGTGGTTTGGATGCTGGATGAAAGAGGAAAGGCGGAGAAAGGCTCTTAAAGTTGAGAAAAAACCATGTTTCTGGATGACAGAAACATAAGGTTTTTGGAGTTTTTGGTAGATGATCTTGGATCGGTTTGAAAGGTTATGGGAGGTGCAAGTGGCTTAGAAACGTGGTCTTGGATGGGCTCTAGGGTGGTACGGACTTGGAATCTCCTTTCAGTTCCAAATGGGGGTCTATTTATAGCCCAAAAGAGGGCACTTTGGCCATTTACGAAAAGCAGTTCCACGCGGCAAAGCGCCCTATATATAGGGCGCCAGCATCATGAGGTCCGTCAGATCGACAAGATGAGTCGCTGCGAGGGATCAAATCGGCTGGTTAAGTCGATTTGATTCGGTGCCAGGCGCCCTATATATAGGGCGCCAGGTGCCCCATATACAGGGTGTTTGGCCCAGTCAATCGTTCTACCGATCGTCTTCAAAATGTGCCGAAAACCTGATTCATTCGGAAAACATGGTTCGCTTTAAATATTCTTCATGAAAACAAGATTTTTAGGCTCTCCAACTAGGCCAAAATTGCGTGTCTACAGCTTGCCTCGCCGTGGCGTCGGCTTTGTAGGGAAATGACACGAATGTAGCGCAGGCGAATGTAGCGAAACGTAGTGAGGTGTAGCGGAATGAAGTGGTAATGGACTGAAAAGGTGACGCCAAGGTGTAGATTTAGACACGCCTTCCTTGGCCTAGTTGAGTGGAATGAAACTTTACCGGACTCCGAGATTGCCTTTTGTCTTATTAGAACCTTCCCTTTGGTTGATTGATTGGGCAAAAGAACTATAACTAAAATCCTACGTGAGGGAGAATTGTTACCGGCCAGACCCGAACTGCATGGTGTGCTGGACTCGGTAGAAAGTAAATTGCGAAAAAGTAAGGATGAAACTGGTAATCAACCAAAGTTGGGTTCTTCAAATTCATAGGGTTTACTCAGAAATACCAGTGTAGTTCGGAATGGAATATCTTCTTGTTTTGATGAAATCATCGTTGAAACCCGGTTAAAATCGGATCTTCCGGACAGACCAAAGCCCCCTCTAAGAGCTATAGAAAGACTATAAGGGTAGGGTTGGCATGAAAGATGAGTATGATGATGCATGAGGTGATGCGTAAAGATGCATGATGCATGCTGGGTTTAAAGAAATTCAAATAAGTATAGGAAAATTGTCGAAGATATAGGTCAAACGCAATGGGTCAGGACATCCGTGAAGACACCGTCGTCCCCGTTTATTTGACTTTGGCTTATCTGCGGGCCTAAAAAGTGGCTGAATCCTTCATCGATTTTGTTGAAGGGGTTCTCCGACTCAGCCCTCTTAAACCCGAGGTCTTCAACGATATATATGCGAGACTATGCTAGATAAACGGCCCATGTAAGGCTCCAGGCGCCCTATTTCTCGGGCGCCTGGTGCCCTATTTACAGGGCGCCAGGCGCCTTATAAGTGGGGCACCTGCACGGATTTTATGCTTGCTCCTTCCCGAGGCAGTCTTTTGGGGTCTATAAGAAGGGGGGACCCCCCCTTTCTTCTCCCCCACACTAGCTACAGTGTTTCCCTCCTCTCGCTGTTCCGATGGCTTCCTCCTCCTCTCGTCTGACTTGTCCAATTGAGTTTAAAAGTTTTTCCGAGGTCTCGTGCCATATCCGGAACCAAGTGTCCATGGGAGTGGTAGTGACCTTATTAGGCACCCTTTTGTTTTGTTCCGAAACCCTCTTTTCTGATCACATGATTATTCTGCAGAACCTTCCAAACTTCCCCGACGCTCGTCGTTATGGACAGGTGCTGTGGATAGCTCGACTGATGGCCGCCAACAACATCCACGTGCGGTCTATTCTGAGTGGGTGGGGTCTTTCCGGCATTCTGGTCCATGCCAACCATCTTCTCAAATATTTCTGGGACTTCTCTCTGGCAGGTGCGCTTCTCGAGATGTGGCATCCCGATACACATACCTTTGTTTTTGACACTTTTGAGTGTACCGTCCTCTTAGAAGAGGTGGAACTATTCCTGGGGCTCCATGCTATTCCTGGGTATGGCCAAGTCATGTTTATTCCTGTTGGACTGGTTACCGGTTTGGACTTCCTTCGTGGCATTATGACCACTGGAGAGGCTCGGTCCATCATGGTAGGTGGGCGTATTTACACCGAGGCACTGGCAGATTGGTCCATTGGCGTGATTCAAGGTGCCAGTGATAATGAAGCTCTACTATTGCCTGGTGCCAAAGGCGTCGCTACTTGCCTTGCCTCAGTACTCCTCTACCTGTGTGAGGATGGGTGGCTTGATCCCACTTGCCTTCCTTGCATTCAAGGCATCTGGTCCAACGAGTGTATAGCCCACTCGGTGTTGGGCTATCTTTATGATGGTATGACCTATGCTAGCGTTGGTCGGCCTATGTTTGGCAGTATCCTTCTGTTCATGTGCTGGGCTGACTGGCACTTCAAGTTCGACGTGTGCTACGGTCCGGCCACGGCTTCCCGGCTTTTTGCTCAAAGCCCCCTTCAGCCTATCACTAATCGTCTCTGCATGGAATACAAAGTGATCAACAAATGTCCTTCGGTGAAGACCCGTGCTGACTGGCATGCGTACTTTTCTGCCAAGAGTTGCGGCGGATTTGTCCATCCTACCGAGGCTGTTATGCACCAGAATGTTCATGCCTCTACCACTCCTAGGGTGGATCTTCGATTGATCACTAGTTCCTCCTTCATCATCTGCCGGCCGATCCACCCCATTTTATTCCCGCCGACCCTGGGAGCAATTCTTCTGAGACGGGTCTTCACCTTGAGGTGATCGTCATTTCTTTCTTATGTTGTTTTTCTTCCTTTATTTGCCTTGCAAATCTTTCTTTCTTTCTTGCAGATTGCCCAGCTGAAGGAGCGGGTGCAGGCCCTTACCACCGAGGTGAATCTCTGTGACTTCCTTCTGCTTCACTTTGCTTGATTCTGACATTCTTTCTGCTTGCAGAACAAAGATCTTGGGGCGAGGATCTCCGATCTTTCCACAGGGGGTGTTCCGCCCACTGACAGTGATCCCTCGGGTCTCCGGGATAAGGTACATGTTCTTCAGCTTTGTTTGTCATCGTTTTCTTTCTTTCCTGGCATTTTTACGGTAGGTGCTAGAGCTACAGAGGGAGCTCGAGCTCGATCCCCTCGTAGGTGTTCCAGATCCCGATCCTTCTTCTTCTGAGGTGCAGAGTCTTTATTCAGATTTTGGACTTGGAATTCATGGACTGATGCTTCTTCTTTTGTTTTTCAGACTGCTCAGAGGATAGGGGAGCTGACACAGGAGGTACAAGTTTGATTCTTTTCCTTAACTGCTTCTTCTGTAGCTAATACATCTCTATGTCATCTTGTAGGTCGGGAGACTGGAGGCTCGTGTGGTTGAGCTATCGTGACCCGAGTCCAAGCAGATCCTCCACCTTCGCCTTGAGCACTCTAGGGAGCTCCTCCGACTGGTGGCGGAGCATCGTCAAATGATGATGATGCAGATGCTCTAGACTCGATCTCGGAGCCATTCCCACCGTTCTGACTCCCGTGGGACCACACTGAGGGGACCTACTCACTCGGGTTCCTCTCAGACCAGTAGTCATAGGAGGAGAGGTGAGGAGAGACACGCCATGCCACCTCCGGGTGATCAGGCTCCAGCGGAAGGAGGCGGTGATTTGTGATGTGCCGGCCCCTTCCTATCTTCGATGTATCTTTCTTTTGCATAGTGACAGTTGTTTGTTTCCATTTCTGACTCCCTGCGTTCACTCAAAAGGCGATTAGAACTTTATTTAGGCTTAGTCCCTTGCAAGAAGAGGGCGAAACCGCCGTGATCTTTTGTCTAGGGACATAGGCCTTGTCAAGGTAGAATAATAGAAAAATATAAGTATGCACAAAAGGAAACATGCAAGACTAAAATTAAATATGAATGCAAAGGCAACTAGTCAATTAGGAACCAAATTTTTAGGTGTTTTGGAATTTTTGATTTGTTTGGGTTTTGATGACTTTATACTATTTTTGGTGTTTTGTTGATTTTAATTTTTTGGTATTTTAGATATTTACTTTTTAAGATTTTTGATTTTATGGATTTGTTTGGTGTTTTTGAAGTATTTGATTTTTTTTGTTTGGTGTGAAAGAAATGACCATCTCATCCCTTGCCTTGCTTGCCATAGGTGCCCCTCATTGTTACCTAAGGGTTGAGAGTAGGCATCACGTGTAAGAAAGTACCTAGTCCGAGATCTTCTGACCTTCTGCCTTCGATAGGCTATGGCTTTTCTTGGATCCAGTCGGTCAACCCTGCTCGCAAGGTTAAAGAGGGAAGAGGATTGATGGTAAGTCCTTAATAGGATTCGGGGTGTCGAATTTGTTTCTCTACTAGTGCCCGCGTTGCCCGTTTGGGATTTGACATCCTTGGGTCCTTCCTTCTAGCCCTTTTTCTTTGATGGCCCACGTTCATACATGTCTTTTTTCTTTTGCTTGATTTTGACCTGAGGGGTTCATTGCCCATCTTTTGGAGCCTTTTTCTTTTTGGGCTTTTATTGGTACACATTCAGACAGGTCTATTCTTTTGCCGACCTGAGGGGTCATTGCTCATCTTTTGGCACCTTTTCTTTTTAAGAAGTCAGACCTTTAGAGGCATCCTCCTACTAAGGCAATGGGCATTTTCGATACTCCTTATTTTAACCCCTTCCATCTATTCTGGACCGAAACGAGAAAAGAATGGAATATGGTTGACCTTCTTTTGCCAAGCATTGCCTAGCTTTCTCTCTGACTTCCAATCATCGGATTCCAAAACCTAGGTGTGTAATGTGTGCAGTATGATGCCTATCCTTATTTCCCAAAGTGACGAGTCGGTGTACCGAATAAGCAGGCGTTAGATGTTACCGTCATTCTTCACACCTTTGGATTTTATAGATTTTTTTTGTTTTGGTGATTTTTGTTTTAAGGGAAATATTTTTTGAGGCATACACCATTCCAGGGATGAGTTAGTTCTTCTCCTTCTGCATTAGTCAGCTTGTATGAATTACCAGGATAAACAGCCGAAATCACATATGGACCCTCCCAATTAGGTTGAAGTTTGGAGCGGGGACCGCCCGACTTAATGAATATTCTTTTAAGCACAACTTCACTGATTTCAAATTTTCTCTCTACTACACTCTTATGATAAAAAATTTTAAGTCTATTCTGATAAGATCTAGCATGTTCGACAGCGGCTAGCCTCCTTTCGTCCAAGAGTTCGAGTTGCGCGAGAAGGGAATCTCAGCGTTCATACATCGGGATGTCTCGATCGATCTGGATTCGAAGGGAAGGAATGAGTACTTCATATGGGACTACTGCCTCCATCCCAAATGCCTAGGCTTAGGGAGTTTAACCTGTTGGGGTTCGAATAGAAGTGCAGTAGGCCCATAGAGCATCAACTAACTTACTTGGCCAATCTGCGAACTTTCTAGACGTACAAGTTTTCTTAATGATTTTTATCAGAGTTTTATTGGTGGCTTCTGCTTAACTGTTGCCTTGAGGATAATATGAAGATGAATGATGCAATATGATGCAATACCTGTTGCAAAGGTCACGCAGCTCCTGGGAGATGAATTGTGGTCCATTGTCGGTGATGATGTCGCCTGGGATCCCGAACCTGGCAATGATGTTGCGTTTGATGAAGGTGCAGACTGTTGATGCCTTGATTTCCACGTATGCTTCCGCTTCCGCCCACTTGGTGAAGTACTCCGTTGCCGTTAGGATGAAAGATTTGGTTTTGTTTGTGGAGTTTGGGTCACCAAGGGGTCCGATAACATCAAAAGCTCACATAGTGAAGGGCCATGGGGCATGAATCGGGTGAAGGGAAGATGCGGGAGAGTGAATCTTGTCGGCGTGGAGTTGACATTGATGACAGTGCCGGACAAAGATCTAGCAATCTTCTTCCAGAGTAGGCCAATAATACCCTTGCCTGATGATCTTCTTGGCGAGGGCTTGGGCATTTATATGGCCTCCACATACTCCGGAGTGTGCTTATTTAAGCACCAATTCAGCCTCTTCTTCTTCTACGCATCTTAATAGCATGCCGACCAAGCTCCTTTTATAAAGTACTCCACCTAAGATAGTGTATCTCTCGGAGACTCTTCTTATGGCTCTTTTCTCTTCGGCAGTTGATCCTGGTGGTTATGTCTGATCCTGATAGTAATTCGCATTCTCATGATACCATGGTTTCTCACCTTCTTCTAGTTCCTCCAACTCAACCAAAGATACTTCCTCCTTTTGCTCAATGTATTCTTTCCTTTCAAACTCTTCCTTAACCTTCAAGAATCGTGCATCTTTCACTGCCGGAATGGTACGTCGGCGGACATAGATCGTCCTAACCTGTCTGCCTAGCGGGACAGATAGTGAAGATGCCAGGGAAGCGAGAGCATTGACAAGAATATTTTGAGCACGAGGAACATGAATGAATTCGAGTTTGGAGAATAGCTTGATGTAACAGGTGGTGAGTTCTTGGTATGGTCTGAGCCCGGGATGAGATGTGCGGTATTTGGCAAGCACTTGGAGGAGAATCAACTGGCTATCACCGATCACCCTTAGTTTATTGACACCATAGAAGTGAGCAGCCTCCAGTCTGGCCAATAAGGCTTCATACTCATCTATATTGTTTGTTGCTGGAAAATGGAGCTGAAAAGCCTGTGGAATGGTGACGCCTTCGGGTGATAGAAGAACGATCCCTATTCCTCTACCCTGGGAGTTTAATGCCCTGTCAAAATATAAAGTCCACAGATTAGAAGATCGAATGGACATCAATTCTTCATCGGGGAATTCTGATTGGATAGGGTCAAAGATTGGGATAGGATGATGGGCAAGGTGTTCAGCAATTGCATAGCCCTTGATTGTCTTCTGTTGAATGAAGGTGATGTCAAATTGAGAAAGAAAGCTTTGCCAGCGTGCCAACCGATCAGTCAGGACAAACTTTTCTAGGAGAAATTTGATGGGATTCATGCGAGCAATGAGATTAACTTCATGAGCCAGAAAGTAGTGTTTAAGCTTCTGGACCACCCAAACCAGGGCGGCATAGGTTTTTTCTATGATTGTATACTTCTGCTCACAAGGATCAAAGATTTTGGATAGATAGTACGCTGCTCGTTCTTTCCCTTCATCATCCAATTGTGCCAATATTGCTCCAAGAGATCCTTCCAAAACCGAGATGTATAAGATCAAGGGTTTGCCGGGAACCGGAGGTTTGAGCACAGGTGGGCTTGAAAAATATTTCTTTAAACCATCGAATGCCTCTTGACATCGCGAATCCCATCTAAATTCGGCTTTCGCCTTGGTTAACTCATAGAAAGGTTTACACCTTTGGGAGTGTTGTGAGATAAACCGGCGAACAAATTGTTGCCTACAAATCAACCCTCTCAGCTCTTTTAGGTTCTTTGGTGGAGGCATATCAATAATGGCTTTGGCCTTGTTGGGATCGATTTCGATGCCTCTTTTGCTGACGATGAACCCAAGTAACTTTCCAGATGATACTCCAAACACACACTTCTTGGGGTTCATTTTAAGCTTATATTCCCTGGCTCATTGCAAAACCCTTTTTAACACCTCGGCATGTTCATCTCGGGTCTGAGATTTAACACTAGATCATCCACATAAACCTCTACAAATTTATGCATCATATCATGAAATATCGCCACCATGGCCCTTTGATAAGTTGCTCCGTCATTCTTTAATTCGAAGGGAATGACGACATAGCAATAAGTTCCCCAAAGTGCAGTGAACGAGGTCTTCTCTTGATCCTCTTCTGCTAACCGGATTTGATTATACCCTAAATATCCATCCATGAATGATAAGGTTTCATATCCAGCTGTGTTATCAACAAGAACATCGATATGAGGAAGGGGGAAATCATCTTTCAGACATGCCTGGTTTAAATCCCTGAAGTCAATGCAAATTCGAACCTTTCCATCCTTCTTCATGACTGGGACTATATTTGCCACCCATTGTGGATAGAGGACAACTCTAATGAATTTTTCTTGGTGTAACTTATCGACCTCTTCCTTCATTTTTAATGCTATGTCTGGGTGGAATCTCCTTAACTTTTGCTTGACTGGGGTAGCTTCAGGTGTTAAAGTCAATCGATGCTCTACCAATGGCTTGTCTAACCCCGGCATATCTTCGTATGTCCAAGCGAATGTATCTTTGTATTCTTGTAACACCCCCATTAGATTCTGTTCTTCTGAAGGGGCGAGGTTGGCATTGATGAGGATATTGTTAGGATCTTCCGGTGTTCCAAGATTAAGTTCCTTAGTCAGTTTGTCCATCGTGGCTGATGGTTCTTCGAACCTTCTTAAATCGGATGCATAAGCATCAGCCAAATCCTCCTCTTCATCCTCAGTATTAGGATCCTTTTTCGATGCAAGCTCATAGACCCCTAAAGTTGGATCAATGTTGTCCTTCTCCTCATATTGGATCTCATCTAACTAGATCGCATTTTCTAGATACTCCGGTAGCTTGGCACATTCTAAGCTTTTTTGAGCTAACCGATGCATGTATCTTTCTGGAACTCTCCTACCCCTGATTTTTGTTTTGTTCTTATTGGAAACTAAACCTAAAGAAGAAGAAGGTAAATACAGAAAGGAAGAGAAGGTGGAGGGAGTGGAATTTATTGAGGAAGGGCAAAGGAGATCGATCAGAGACCGGGTGGCCTTCCGGTTTGGATCATCCTTCGGAGTGAGTTGGGAAGTTTCTTCGATCGAAACATGGGTTGAGAACAGAACTTTTTTTTTTGTCTTTTTGAGAAGTGCTAAACATAAACACAGAATGAGTTTGGTTGGTTGTGGTTTCCAGTATGGACTGGGATATTGATAGGGGAGGGAACAAATCGAGCAAAGATGGGTAAAGAGAGCATCCCTCTTTGCTGCCTGGTGAATCTGATGGTGAACTTATTGGGAATGAGTCTGTTAGATCTGTGGAGATGACAAGGAGTGAATGCCCTTGATTTTGATTGCCAGAAGGCTCGTTATGGAATGATTCGTCACTTGACCATGATATGTTGAGATACGGCTCATCCTCTAGGCTGTCCACTTTCTTCCTCTTTGCTTGTTCTTGCGGTTCTTGTTCTTCAATCATCTGTATTGTTTCTCTCTTGTCAAAGAACTTGTGCAGACACCCCTGGAAGTACTTTTGACCGATCTTCTGGCCATTATCACATGTCCCATCGTACCCTATCTCGTTCCTCGATGTTGTCTTTACCAGCTGGATGGGTTCTATGATACCTTGCAGTTCTCTCCCAAGCCCTCGGCCTTCTTGATATCCCAGATTTTCCATCATACGCCACCCAAGGGTTTTGGTATCATCCTTCTTCCTTTTCCAAACTTGCCTGGGCTGCCTTCCATCCCTTGGAAAATCGAGGATTGTGAAGATCGGTTGATTTGGCAAGCTAGGAGGGAGAGTAACCAGGCAATCCATAGGCATACTTACTACCTTAACGACTTGGCCCTTGAAGGGAAATTTGATGCACTGGTGGTTGGTTGAAGCTAAGGCCTCTAATGCCTCAAGGTAAGGCCTTCCCAAGATAGCTTTGTAAGTTGGGTCCATGGATGTGGAAGTCGATAGTAACAACTTGGGGTCCGAGTTTGACTTCAAGCGTAACCATGCCATGGGCGGGCCTCTTGGAATTATCATATGCTGTTACGGTGATCTGTGATGGCCGAATATCCTCTTCTGGGATTCCACACAATTGTAGCATTTCTGGTGGCAAGACGTTGATGGATGCACTGGTATCAACTAGGCAAGACTTGACATCTGTTTTGTTAATGTTGACAGTGATACAAAGTGCATATTTTCTTGCTTCTGGTTCGGCCAACTCCTCTTTGGTGAAAGTGAGGGCGGGGTGTTCACTTTTCAGGGTCAAGACTGAGGCAATCTTCTCAGGGGGAAGGGTTTCATTGACCATTACTCGTTGTAGATATTGTTGAAGAACTTCTTGATGAACCTTGGACCTTTTGATCAGCTCTAGAATGAAAATATGCGCAGGGGTTTTGTCAAGGTGCTTCAGTAAATCGTAAGATGTCCCTGGCACTGGTTCTTCTAGGTCTTCTTCTTCTTCTTCTTATGATCTTCCTGGGTGACCGGTCTGGGGGAAAATTCTTTGAAACATGCACCCGCTTCTAAGCACCGTGGCGAGCTGAGGGGCTATGGTTGGTGTAGTGGAGGTGGATGGAGGGTTGGGTCTGATGATGGGAGGCCTAGGTAGGGGCGTAGTGATGATAGTTCGGGTTGCAGGGATGTGGGTAGGTTGTGGTGGCATGGTTGTAGGAGGTGGTACGATGATGGGACCTAATGGTGATGGTGTTTGTGGTGGCTCGATCGGGGGGATCAAGGTCCTACCCGGTTGGAGTTGTATGGCTGGTGGCGTTATGGTTGGTCGTGACAAAGTGCGGATGATTAGTGGTTGGCTTCTTCTGGTGGGTATAGCTCGTGGTATGGAGTGAACGGTTCGGTTAATGGGGTTTGGAGGGTTAATGTTCATGAAGGAGGCCGGTCCCTCGATTTGCCAATTTTGGCCTCTATCGCGGGGTTCATCGGTAGAGGTTAGAATGGGATTAACCCTTTGATTTTCTGGTGCTATCGCGGGCGCATGCGCGGGTAGCGGGTTCTGAATGATCCCCAGACCAGATTCCTGTTGTTGTTGAACTGGTGCCTGCTGCTGCTGCTGAGGCTAGTTCTTTACTGCCTTGATGTACTTCCCTACTCGTGGAGGTCATGGATATAATCTTTAAATTGAAAGGAATTCTCCACTGTATGCCCCGGGTATCTGTGGTATAAACAATATCTATCTGTATTGGCATTTTGTGGCCACTCCAGTTTTTCTCTTGGCAATGAAATCTGCCTTGCCGCCATAAGAGCATTAAAAATGTCTGTGAAGGAGTACGGTAATGGCGGATAATGGTTTATTCTAGGCCCCGTCCTTCGTGGTGCATAGGCGGCGGGGGAGGTGTTTGGTTATAGGTGGTTGGTTGGCGGGGTGGTTGAGGTGCAAAGGTTTGCACGGCCAATTGCCGGGGTTGCTGGGGGACAGGTGTCTGCGTTGGTTGTTGGGGATACTGGTTTGATGTTTGGTGACGGAAAGGTTGGGGTTGAATATGAGGGCAAGGTGCCAGTTGGGTTTGGTGGGGGTTTCTGTACTAGGGATTTCTGTACTACTGTTGGTGGTTGTTGGGCGGGTTTCCTATGATGCTGATGTGTTCGTTGGTTACCACGCCTTCGGTTACGGGCCCAGTGGTGGCGGTGGTTGCCTTTTTGGTGACTCGGGGCCTAGGGTCAAAGAGGTTCATGATGGGAGAGTCTTGGAGTTGGGTTTGTATGTACTGTGCTCTCTCATAGAGTTCGCTCATGGTGATTGGGTGATGCAATGCCAATATGTTTTTCAGGGCTGGAGTGGCGTTAGTGATGATCATCTTGACTTGTTCTGACTCTGACAATGCATTCATCAGCCTTTCTGCCATTGCCCTCCATCTGTCAGCATATCTTATAAAATCCTCATCATTTCTCATCTTTTCAGCCTTAAGATCTGTGATTGAATAGGTAGGACCGACTCGGTCTTGGTATCTTTGTAGAAATTTTGCTTTGACGGTATCAAAGTTGCTTGCTTCCAAAGGGTCAAGTAAATAGAACCATTCCAATGCGGAGCCCTCTAATGATCTTCTAAATAGGTATGCAAGGGCCTTCGGATCGTTTTGCCACATGTTAGACTCATAAAGGAAATCTTTGATGTGAATGAAAGGATTCCCATTTCCGTTATACCGGCGGTAAATGGGCATTTCGGAAGGAGGAAGATGGAACACGGGGAGAGAGGGAAGGGATATCTCGGGGAGAGCTCGTGTGTCGATCAATCGCTTGAGCTCCCGATATTGTTCATCCATTCTGTTGATTTTGTTAAGCACAGTTTGATCAACGGAGGATTCTCGGACGAGGGGAGGGGGGAGGACAGACGCTTGATTTGCCGTCATGGCCATCGGATAGGCTGAAGCGGCCGGGCAAGGAGGGTATATCGGGTGGTGCACTTGTGGACGGGCTTGATTAAAATGTGCGTAAGAGTAGATCGGTGGCCTAAGTGGTGTGGTGTTATTTGTGTCTGGGTGGTTCAAGATGGCCACCGGATGGGGTGAGTTTGGAATCAAGGGTCCGTTGTGAGAATGACCCAGTACTGGTGCACCGGGTTGGTCAGTTGCTAATTGGGGGGTAGAAGTGTGGTGGCCACCCTCGGCATGGGTGTGATTGACAGGAGATTTTCCTTTCAGGATGGCCTCAATGGCTTGTAGTTGAGTTGGGTCGGCATGAGCGAATGCCTCCCACAGAGAATCCGGGTGGAGTCGGGGTGAACTAGTTTCAGGGAGAATTTCGGGTTCGTTAACGGCACATATGGCATCCGGGTGGAGGTAGGATTGATCATACTCCAGCTGCAGCGGCTCGTATCCTTGGTCCGCCATCCCGACGACTCACCCTGATCTCAAGTTCATAAACACAAAGGAAAGATGACGAAAAACACAAAAATCCCTTTTTTTAGTTTTAATCTTTTCGCTCTTTTTTGGTTTTTGATTTTTGTTTGAACAAACAAGTTATCAAGCAAATTAACCTCAAGCAAAGATTTCTTTTGTTTTTTCTTGTTAAGTGTTTTAAAATTTTTGTTTTTTTTTTCGATTTTGATTTGCAAACAAGTAATGGCATAGACTTAAAATGATTACCGCAATTTTTTTTGTTTCAACCTTAAATTAGTGGCTTGTTAAGAGAAATAATGTCCACTCAAATAAATGGGTAGGACTCTATGCTCTCACAACGCCGAGCAATCTAAGGTAGTCACTCTTTTCACAACGATAGGTGATAGGTACTCCAGGTTTTGGGATAAAAGGGTACAACCAGCCCGATCAGTGAAGAGGGAATCCATCACGTCTGGGGACTTATGGAGGTCTTGATGGAAGCTACCCGGTCCTTCCGAGAGGGAATCCCCAGAAGAGGAGTTGGCAACCACCAAGAGGGGTGTTTGGGTGTGTAGGGCTTTGGGAGGAGAGAGCCTCCCTTCTCGGATGACCTAAAGGAGTCAAAAGAACCCCAATGCAAACTAAATGCAAGTGAGATATCAAGGAGTGAGGGGAAACAAGAGAAAAGTAAAAGCATGCAACAATCAATAGAGTATTGGAAAACAAGTAAACAAGACAATGATGTAAAGTCAAGCAAGGATGAAAGCAAGTACTACTTCAACTATGATGCTTTAGAAAAGAAATTAGACTTTTTTTAAATAAAATAAGCAAAGATGCTTATCAAGATATCCTTTAAGATGCAAAGTCGAAGTAAGTCGATAAAGCAAGTCTAAAAATTAGATTGTGCTTTTCTTTTAAAAGAGAAGGACCAACGGAAAGCAAGTAAACCAGAAGAAACTAAATGATACTCAAGGGAAGCAAGTAAACAAGCAAGTAAGTAAATAGGAATGCTAAGAAGATGTAATAACTCAAGCAAGAGCCAAAGTAAAGATGAGCATGTTGGACATTCTTTTAAAGAGATGAAAAGAACAACCTAAAGCAAGAGTAGTCCCACCGTGGTCGCCAAAAGGTGTAGCCACCCGGATGAGCCGGTGGTTCGATTAAGGAGTGTAGGTTGGAAGGTGTGATGAGTGTGTGTGGTCGCCAGGAGCCGAAGACTCCAAAGTGTGGTTAGGTATGAAGCAAATAAACTAAAAAAGACAAGTTTGACCATCGTACCTTTGGTGATGGGAAAGGGGGGAGATTGTTAGGTTCTAATTTCTCCTTTTTCGGCCGGCCGAAAGAGGAGAGCTTGAGTGAGCTCTTTCACTTCTGATCGGGTTGAAGTTTTGCCTCGATCGGTTCACCTAGGAATGTCCTGCGTAGAAACAAAAAGAAAACAATGAAGATCATTAGCTCTGGCGTGAGTATAGTATCATGCTTGGTATGGACTTTGAATCATGCAAAAGGGTATGAACTAACCAGATCGGGACGGAATTCCAACCCCTATTTTGGTAGGTTTAAATATATATATATATGAAGTGCAAGATGATCTAATGCATGCCAAATAAAAATGATGAAAAGTTCTAAGAAGAAAACGGAAGACGAAAACTCGATCAGACGGGCGATCGAACTCTGAAAATTGCAAAACAAGCTTCTACCCCTGCTGGTGCCCTATATATAGGGCGCTAGCTGTAGGTGCCCCCCTTATAGGGCGCGTTGACCAAGGTCAAAGCGCCCTATATATGGGGCACTAAGTCTGGCTCGGGCAGATTTTCTTCCCCTCTTCGCGATGCTGCTCCGGAGTTCTGGACAGTTTTCGGGACGAAGTAAGGGCTCCTCCTTGTAGCCAATATGCAAATGAGACTAGTGGTGGGTGGTTTGGATGCTAGATGAAAGAGGAAAGACGGAGAAAGGCTCTCAAAGTTGAGAAAAAACCATGTTTCTGGATGACAGAAACATAAGGTTTTTGGGGTTTTTGGTGGATGATTTTGGATCGGTTTGAAAGGTTATGGGAGGTTCAAGTGACTTAGAAACGTGGTCTTGGATGGGCTTTAGGGTGGTACGGACTTTGAACCTCCTTTCAGTTCCAAATGGGGGTCTATTTATAGCCCAAAAGAGGGCACTTTGGCCATTTCCGAAAAGCAGTTCCACGCGGCAAAGCGCCCTATATATAGGGCGCCAGCATCATGAGGTCCGTCAGATCGACAAGACGAGTCACTGTGAGGGATCAAATCGGCCGGTCATGTTGATTTGATTCGGTGCCAGGCGCCCAATATATAGGGCGCCTGGTGCCCTATATATAGGGTGCCTGGTGCCCTATAAATAGGGCGTCAGGTGTCAACTCCGAAAACGTTTTCCGGATCGGCACCTCAAGAGAATGTGAAAGATGGAATAGCGGAAAAGGGAGAGTGAATCGGAAGACACTCGAAAAGCGGTAAAGACTCCTCACCTCGGTCCCACACTCACATTGATCCCAAAACTTTCATCTCACGGCGTCGCTCGAGCATCGGAGATGGTTTGGGTCATGTGGGAGGAGACTGAGGAGGAGATGAACTTAGAACATGTATAAAAAGGTGGTCTCCAGGAGCCGCGGGCTCCGCTTTATGTAATGAAAATAGAAAGAAGTTGACCGTGTGTACCTCAGCATAGGAGATGATATGTGGGTTAAACTTTCTTCTTCTTCGGCCGGCCGATGAAGAAGAGTCCAACCAGTGCTAGCTTGATGAATTTGTGCAACTAGAAGACAATAAGACAAGAAAACAAGTGAAGAATGATTAGAACTAAATGAAGTGTAGTAACTTGTAAAAGCAATAACATAAAGCGACAATTGGAAACAAACTCACCGGATTCGGGGTTAGCCCTAACCCCTTTTTTTTGTTTTTTGTGAAATATGAAATGATGAAAAATAGAATAAAATGATGCTTAAATATGAACTAATTTATTTGAATGAAGAGTTAGCAAAGAGAATATGTATGATTAAAGATAACACAACCTAGGCAAAGTGGCAACCGGATTGGACAGATTCAATGTAAACTGCGCGGCTCTGATGCAGAGACCGTAAAGAACAACACCAACATCAGAATGAAGTGATGTTTGTTTCAATATAAAGAGGACTCACAAAGAGTGGTTTTATATTAATACAAGTTTACTTGAATCTTATGATATGTAATCTGAATTTACCTGATAAGCCAGATCTTGGAGAGTGAAGTTCTGGAAACTCCCAGCACAATGTCGATGTAGGATGTGCTATGGTCACCACAGATATCTGCATTGAATTATTCTTGTTGTAAATGAAAGATAACTCACCGGGGAACAATTTCTAAGAAGTATGTATAGGCTGAATCCACCATTAAATGTATTAAAACTGATTGAGAAGACAATGACTTAAAAAAGAAGACTTCGGATCTGTCTGTATAGTGCTGGTTTTGAAGCCATAACAAGCAGAGTAAATGTCAAAATTGATCTATGTTTGTTGGAGATAAAATATATCTTTATGAAGCACACTTATTATGAAGAAAGTCAGGCCTAAAATTGACTATAAAGATCTGTAGAAGCCAATGATAAGAAGTGCAGCACGTCGGAGCATAGACCGGCTTCTTCTTCACTTTGGGATGATCTCCGGGCACCGGGACGAAGAGAGGATGATTTTGGGAGGTTAGGACGAGCCAAGGGTGGTTGTAGGATGAGGATAAAAGTTCTTGAGGATGGGGATTCCCCTCCTTATGTCGTTCATATGAGTCTCCCTTTATAGGGGATGAAAAACAGGTCAAAAAATAGCAAATTTTGATACATCCGACCATAGGTTGGATTTCCTCCATTTAATGTTGCTAATTTTCATCCTGAGGCATATAAAAACTTACCCAAATGATTTAAAGGTATTGGAAACTGTGGATCACCTTCCCCATGTTCAAAATATGTCTCCACGTAAAGACGAAACATATCTAGTCTAAAAATGGCAAGTTTTGATGTATAAGACAACAAATTGAATTGCCATCATTTGATGATGCTAATTTTGACCATGAAGCTTCCAGATACTATAACAAGTGATATGGAGGAGGAAAAGGAAGGTAAGGTCGTGAATTGATCAGATATGTACCCAATGGGCTGGGCTTGCATGCAATTGGGCTTGATCGGTGCTGCGTGCGGACAAAACTGCGCATCTGACTTCCAAAGAGCTCTGTTGACAAATGGGAGATCAGAATTGAATGTCGTTTGTTGCAATGGAAAGATAACTCAGATAAGAATATTATTAATTTTGAATACCTTTTCATTAGATGTACATATGATCCTGTTAAAAATTTACAAATAGAGGATATGCTGGGAAAAACATAATCTGGCACACCACCAAGAGTCTCTTGTTCGGCAAACATGGATTTGATAAGAAATTAGAAAATCATCCTCATATTTCCAATAAGCACCTCGGCTCATCCAAAAGGGTGGTTCATCATGATTTTGATGGTCTAAAAGAGATGTTGCCAATGGAATAATGGTTTAAGCTCTAAATAAGGCCAAATTGGCGTGTCTACAGCTTGCCTCGCCTTGATGTCGGCTTTGCAAGGGAATGACATGTAGCATAGCGGAGTGAAATGTAGAGAAAGCGTAGCGAAGTGAGATGGATCGTAGTGGAATGTAGTGGAGAAAAATGGCGATGGACTGAAAAGGTGGCAACAAGGTGTAGATATAGACACGCTCAATGACCAGATTCGGCAAGACGAATCTCTTCAAGTCTCCTAGTTAACTGCCATGTTTCATCAAGTCTTCCTATGTTCGATTGGTAAAAGATGTGCCATTGGCACGAGAGAAGAATAGCCAACCCTCAATGCGGTGGTGAGTCTCCGAAACATGGGTTCGTAGGTTCATCATCAGCCAGTAACCCGATCTTTGCGGTGTTCCTGTACTGTGATGGGCTAAAATTTTAAAAAGAGATTTGATTTGAAAAATAAAAGAATACCAATCGAGCACATTCAGGCTCTTAGATTCATTTAAGTCTTCCAAGAGATAAGATTTGATTCGGAATGGAATGATCTCAGATTCTGAAAGGCAAATGTTGAAGCTTAGACCGTGAAGATAATGACGACGCAAGTTCTAATCGAATAAGAGGCCCTTGGTGGGATGAATTGACTGCCAGGGTGGGATAAATAGCAAGAAGGTTGTTGCAGTGGCCACAGTGGTGATAGAAATGAAGGAGTTTTGGAGGCACAAGGTGATTACCGAACACGGTGGGATTAACAGACATGGTGGGATATCTGAAGGGTCGGTGGGACTAGAGAACACGGTGGGATTAGAAAACATGGTGGAGTTTAGAATGATCGGAATCAGGATAAAAGATTTAGAGACTAGGGTGAGAAGGTGAAGATTACGAAAAGA
Organism: Cryptocoryne crispatula var. balansae; assembly: GCA_036172225.1. NCBI lineage: Eukaryota > Viridiplantae > Streptophyta > Magnoliopsida > Alismatales > Araceae > Cryptocoryne > Cryptocoryne crispatula. Next base: position 23,308,358 of record CM069919.1, read on the forward strand.
TGTATGCAAAGACAAAACAAAATGTAATGCAACTAATGCTACATGATGCATGTTGGGTGTCGACTCTGAAAATTCGACGGGGCCTCTCCTTTTTAGGGAAGTCCATGAATCCAAATCGTCACCTCAAGAGGGGATGAGAAAGAAAGAAGAAAACATGGAAAGCAACTCTCACCTCGGTCCCACACTCACATTGATCCCCGAACTTTCATCCCTTGGCGTCGCTCGATCACCAAAGAGACGGTTCGGGTCATGTGGGAGGAGGGTGAGAAGAATAAAATTAAGATATGTGGTTGCCAGGAACCGCGGGTTCCAATTTATGAAATAAAGATTGACAGTGTGTACCTTAGCGTGAAGAATGTGGGTTAAAGCTTCTCCTTCTTTGGCCAGCCGATGAAGAAGAGTCCTCAACGTGTGGGTGCTTGATCTTCTATGAAACTAGACAAACAAACAAGTGAAAATTACAATTAGAACTAGACAAAGTGGAGTATATGTAAAGAAAATAACATGAAACACACAATTGACTAGAAACTGACCAGATTCGGGTTATCTCTAACCCCTCTTTTTCTATTTTCAGATTAACAGACTAAAAGTAATGCAAAAAGATGTAAAAAAATAATAGGATGATGGAGAATCATAAAACAAAGATATAGGAAAAATAACAGCAAGATTCTGATAAGAATAGAGAGAGATATGGCCAAATTTGGGTTGTCGAAAAAGCCGAGCAGCAGTCCAGGATCTGCCAGGTGCGACTTTGCTTCTGTGCTCGTTATGACCAGCCCCGACCTTGGAATCAAGTGACGTCAATTGAAAACTGAATAAGACTTGGAGATGAAGAACTTTGATGAAGAGAGCTTGGGTAGCAGACGTCCACACGCTTCTATAGAGGCTGAAGAAGAAAGACCTGGCAGATCACCTGCAGAACAGCCTTCCTCTCTCTTAAACTGACTTTTATCTCTCTAAAAACTTGAAATTATCTCTCTAAAAATTAAAAAATCGATGCATGAGGGAGGTTGGACCTCTTGAGATGCCTGGGGGGTCATGCACATGCCTTTGGAACAACCAGAATCAGAGTTTATTTATAGGAGAACGAACAGTATTATCAAGGCCAATAATACCCTTGTCAGATGATTTTCTTAGCAAGGGCTTGGGCATTCACATGACCACCACAAACTCCAGAATGTGCTTCCTTCAGCACCAACTCGGCTTCTTCTTCATCAAGACACCTGACTAAGATTCCACTTAGGCTTCTCTTATAAAGCACTCCTCCTAGGATTGTATACCTCTAGGATACTCTTCTAATTGCCTTCTTTTCCTTGGTGGTTGATCCAGGCGGATATGACTGATCTTGGCAATACCTCGCAATCTCGTCATACCAAGGTCTCTCACCTTCTTCTAATTCTTCTAACTCAATTAAGGATATTTCTTCTTTATGTTCCAAGTATTCCTTTCTGTTGAACCTCTCCTTAACCTTCAGAAAACGTCCATCATCAATTGCTGGAATTGTCCTCCTACAGATGTGGATAGTCCGCACTTGCCTGCCTAGCGGGACAGATAGAGATGAAGCTAGTGAAGCTAAGGCATCGGCGAGGATATTCTGAGAACGGGGGACATGGACAAAGGTGAGTTTGAAGAATAGCTTGATGTAGCAGGTGGTGAGCTCCTGGTAGGGTTTGATGTTTGGATGGGAAGTTTGGTACTTGGATAGGACTTGGCGTAGGACCAATTGACTATCGCCTATCACCCTCAGTTTGGTGGCACCATGGAAATGAGCAGCCTCCAGCCCGGCTAGCAAGGCTTCATACTCAGCTATGTTGTTGGTTGCTGGAAAGTTAAGTTGAAAAGCCTGTGGAATGGTGACACCTTCAGGTGACAGAAGAACAATACCTATCCCTCTACCGTGAGAGTTCAGAGCCCCGTCAAAATATAATGTCCAAAGATTAGAAGATCGGACTGACATTAGTTCGTCATCCGGGAACTCCGACCGGACTGGGTCAAAGATGGGTATGGGATGATGGGCAAGGTGTTCAGCAATAGCATATTCCTTGATTTCTTTCTGTGGAACATAAGTGATATCAAATTGGGATAAGAAACTCTGCCATCGCCCTAACCGATTAGTCAAGACTATCTTCTCTAACAGAAACTTGATAGGATTGATACGAGCAATGAGCTTGACTTGGTGAGCAAGGAAATAATGTTTGAGTTTCTGAACAATCCAAACAAGAGCAGCACAGGTCTTTTCTACCACGGTGTACTTCAGCTCACAAGCATCAAACATCTTGGACAAGTAGTAAGTAGCTCGTTCTTTTCCTTCTTTATCAACTTGTGCAAGGACTGCCTCAAGAGGGTTCTCAAGAACCGAAATGTAGAGGACCAAGGGCTTGTCAGGAATTGGTGGTCTAAGTATAGGAGGACTTGCCAGGTATGCTTTCAACCCATCAAACGCCTCCTGGCACTTCGAATCCCATTTAAACTTGGCCCCCGCCTTGGTTAACTCATAGAAAGGTTTACACCTTTAGGAATGTTGTGAGATAAACCGGCGGACAAATTGTAGCCTCCCAATCAATCCTCGAAGCTCTTTCATATTCTTTAGGGGAGGCATACCAATGATTGCTTTGGCCTTGTTTGGGTCTATCTCTATGCCCCTTTTGCTTACTATGAACCCAAGTAGTTTTCCTGATGAAACTCCAAATATACATTTCTTAGGGTTCATTTTTAGCTTGTATTCTCTAGCTCGTTGCAAAACTTTCCTTAGTACTTCAGAATGATCTTCCCGACTCTTGGACTTGATAACCAAATCATCCACATACACCTCTACAAAGGTGTGCATCATGTTGTGAAAGATAGCCATCATAGCCCTCTGATATATAGCACCAGCATTCTTTAACCCAAAGGGCATGACAACATAGCAATATGTTCCCCAAGGTGTAGTGAACGAGGTCTTCTCTTGGTCCTCCTCAGCTAACTGGATCTGATTATATCCAGGATAGCCATCCATGAATGAAAGCATTTCAAATCTAGCTGTGTTATCAACCAAAACATCGATATGAGGTAAAGGAAAATCATCTTTAGGACACGCTCGGTTCAAGTCCCTGAAGTCTATACAAATCCAAACCCGTCCATCCTTCTTCATAACAGGGACAATGTTAGCCACCCATTGCGGATATAGGAAAAATTTAATGAATTTTGCTTGGTGTAGTTTGTCGACCTCCTCTTTCATTTTGAGTGCAATATCAAGGTGGAATCTCCTGAGCTTTTGTTTAACCGGGGTAGTTCCAAGTTTCAAGGTTAATCTATGTTCAACCAATACATTATCTAATCCCGGCATGTCATCATATGTCCATAAGAACGTGTCTTTATATTCTTCCAACCCTTTGATCAAACGTTGTTCTTCTGAGGGAGTGAGGTTTGCATTGATGTGGATAGTCTTAGGATCTTCCAAGGTTCCTAAATTCAGTTCTTTGATTGGTTTATTCTCTGTGGCTGATGATTCCTCAAATCTTCTAAGTCCAGATGCATACGCATCAGCCAAATCCTTGATTTCATCCATAAATTTAGGATCCTTCTCTGATACCACCTCATATACTCTCAAAATATGATCTATGTTATGCTCATCCTCGTATCAGATTTCATCTAGCTGGATGGTATTCTCTAAAAAGTTTGGCTGCCTTGCACACTCTATGCATTTATGTGCCAATTGTTGCAGATATCTATTGGGAACTCGTTTACCTCTGACTTTCCTATTTCCTAACCTAACTTGACCTACTGAAGATAAAGTTGGAAATGTGGTATTTACAGTGGACGGAGGATCGAGTAAATCGATCAATGATTTAGAAAAGGGGGATCCCTGATTGGGAGCACCCTCTGGGATGAGTAGAGACGTCTCCTCGATGGAAATGTGATTTTCAGAGAAGATGTTTTTTTTTGGAATTTTCAAGTAAAAAGATAGAATGAGTCAGCATGACTCGGTATTTGCTAGAAACTGACGAAATTAATAGAGAGAAGGACTTAAGGAGAAAGGGGAAAAAGGGGCTCGTGGGCCCGATGGTAACAGAAAAGGGACACATGGGTCCTAAACTGATGAAAAAAATAAACGGGTACGTGGACCCGATCTTAGAAATTGATGGGCATGTGAACCCATGCTGGAAAGAACCCTCAGTTCTGAAGTTGATGAGGGAAGTAAATGGGCAAGCTGGCCCAGTAAGAGTGGAAGGCTGAAAAGGGCACATAGGCCCAAAATGAGTTGTTAGTTTGGTGGAAGAGAGTGGGCTTGGAAGCCCATCCAATAGATCTATGAACAATGGCACGAGGTTTAAACATGGGATTGTTGTATTTGGGCCTCGTGGAATGGTTCGGACTTGGTTGGTAGCTTGCTCAACATGATGATCCAAAATTGGTTTGCCCTTGAGTGGTTTCTGGTACTCTTCCCTACTTGAGAACAAAAGAGTCAGAGATAAGCACAAGTCTTCCAAGTCTTCTTCTTCTTCTAGAGCCTTCCTTCTCTTGACAACTGTAACGAAACTCTTGTCATCTTCAGCCATCATCATGGTCTCCACTTTGATAAAGAATGTTTGGAGTCCCATGGCATATTCTGGCTGGAAGATCCTCCTTGGGATGGAATCCTCTTCATATCCCAACTCCTGCCTGCGTGGCCTTTTCTCAGTTTGAATCGGCTGAGTGATCCCTGAAGATCCTTGCCTAAACCTTTTCCAGGTTGATAGCCCAGTTTCATCATCATCCAGCATCCCACTGTGTCAGGTAGAGAGGCGGTCATGCATTTGACTTCTGGCAATTCTCCCACTGAGATCTGGGGCTGTATTGACAGACCTAGGGGTGATGTAAAAGTAGCATCATTCAGCACGTCCCTTATAGGCATGCTAATCACCTTGACCACTTGTTCTTTAAAGGGAAACTTTATGCACTGGTGGTTTGTTGAAGCCACAGCTCCTATTGCCTCCAAGTATGGCCTCCCAAGTATAGCCCGAAAAGTTGGATCCAATTCTAGAACATGAAAATCCGTTGTGACCGTACATGGTCCAAGTTTAACCTCTAGAGTGACCACCCCATGTGCAGACTTCTTGGAGTTGTCGTAGGCCGTCACCATGGCACAGGATGGCTTGATTTCTTGTTCAGAAATGCCGCATAACTGCAAAGTTTCTAGCGGCATAACATTGATAGAAGCTCCAGTGTCAACCAAACATGATTTCACTTTGACATTACAGATGATAACAGCCACATGCAAAGCATATCTCCTAACCTCTGGATCTGCTAATTCCTCCTGAGAGAAAGTGAGTGTTGGGTGCTCGCTTCTAGGGGCTAACACTATAGTGATTTTCTCAGGTGGGAGATCTTCACTCACCATGACCCTTTGCAAATACTGCTGTAGAATCTCCTGGTGCACCTTTGATCTTTTGATCAACTCAAGTATGGAAATACGGGCCGGTGTCTTATCTAAATGTTTTAACAAATCATAGGTCGTGCCTAGCAATGGTTCTTCCACTTGTTCCTCCTCCACTGGGTCCTGCGGTTGAGTACCGGCTTGGGGAAAAAACCGCTGGAACATCCTCCCACTCCAAAGTACCGGGGCTATTTGGCAGTTGGGTAGAGGCGATGAGTTAACTGGGGTGGACTATGGTGGAATAGGTGGTGTAGGTGTAGGTATGGTAGGCAATGGGATTGGTGGTTCTGGGATGATTGGGTTAGTGAGTAGAGGGGTAGGGTTTGGAGGTGGTAGTGATGGTGATGTTGGTGGCCTGATAAGAAGAGGCCGGGGTGCAAGAGTGGTTGATGGGTTTGATGAAGGTATTGGTAATGTGGTAGGTTGTGGGGTCGGTGTTATGATAGGTTGGGGTTTTTGAGTGGCAGAGCTCATAGGCTGGGGGTTTAGGTTTGGTGGTGATTGTGGTGGTCGGATGAGCAAGGGTCGGTGTGTAGCAATGGTTGAAGGAGGTGTAGTTAAGGAAGGGGCTGGACTAATGATGAGTCGGTGAGAAGAAGTGGCGGCCAGTGGTTGGGTTATTGAACTAGGTGGTGGTTGTGGAGTAGCAGGTGCACGGATTATTTGTCTAGGAGGGTTCCTAGCAGGAGGTCTAGCTGGGTTGACTGGCATGATTGGATTTTGGTTTTCTAGTTGCCAACCTTGAGCACGGCTGGCATCTCCCTAGATAATGGAGTGTACTAGACCAATTCCTGGGTTTGGATGTGCTGGTGCCGGTGCTGGAGCGGGAGCATGTAATGGGAGCGGATTATGAACAATCCCCAAGCCAGGTTGTTGTTGAGGTTGAGCCAGTGGACGCTGTCGCTGCTACTTTCTAGCCTTCATTGCCTGTATGCATTCCCCCATTTGGACCCAATCAATGCTGCCTTGGTCATTCAGATCGTGGATGTAATCCTTGAATTGAAAACATACTTCTACAGTGTGACCAGGGCACCGGTGGTAAGCACAGTATCGGGACATATCTACATTTGTTGGCCAAACTTCTCTTTCTTTGGGCAATTCCAACTGTTTCTCCTCCATGAGTACATTGAAGATGTCAGTCAAGGAGTAAGGGAGTTGTTGGTAGTTCTCTCTCCTAGGACCTCCCCTTCTTGGTGCCTGATTGGGTGGTGGCGGTACCCTATTGTAGGTAGGTTGACGAGGTTGCTGGGGTTGTGCTACTGGTTGAGGGGGTTGTTGTGGTTGTCGTGGTTGTGGTGGCCTAGCTTGTTGTTGAGGGGGGTAATAGGAAAGGTTCTGTGGCAAGTTTCTGAACTGGTTTTGACGGTTCCCTCCCTGGTTCCCCACAATGTTTAAACCTTCATTGTTAACCACTCCCTCGGTTGTAGGACCAACTGGTGCAGAGGGGGTTTTCCTGAAGTTTCTAGGTTTGGGATCAAAAGGGTTTATCATGGTGGCATATTTGAAGTGGGCTTGCAAGTATTGGGCACTGTCATAGAATTCATTCATGGTGGTAAGACGGTGCATGATCAATACATTCCTTAGAGCTGGTGTAGTGTTCCCGATAAGCATTTTCACTTATTCCCCTTAAGAAATCACATCTATCAATTTCTATGCCCTACCCCAGGGCGCATGCGCCCCACTGAGGGGTGCATGTGCCTCCCAGTGGGGGTGCATGGCATCTTTTCCGAAAAATTTGGTCTTATCCGGTCGATCCGTTCAGCGGTAGAGTCCCGGTGAAAAATTGGTTCCCTCATGCCTCAAGAGTAGGGCGCATGTGCCCTCAAGGCAGGGCCAAGGTCACGTGCCTCAGGGGTAGGGCGCATGAGCACGTGCCCTGGGTTCTGGGCGCATGTGACCAGGGACCTCGACGCATGCGACTGTTTTGCGCGACTTTCTTCCGGAAGTCATTGTGAACACTCCCGAACTCAGAATTCGACACCGTTTGTTGCGTTGGAAAGATAACAGGAAGAAGAAGCTCTCTATAGCAGTGGATCAGACATAACACCCTAAAAAACTTTGGAATTTTGTCTGGAAGTTAGGACAGTGAACAGAAGATCCGATACTGGTCAAAATAACTCCGACGGCAAACCGGAAAGGCAGGGTATGGAACAAAACTTGTCTGGAGTGTGAATCTGACCATAACCTTAAATGAATGATCATTAGGCATTGGTCATTCAGCCAATTTCCATGTTTACATGATTTACATATGGCTTTCGCTCGAAAATTAGGGCTTTTTGGGGAAAACTTCGGAAAACATCTGATTTCGTTCAGAAAAGCTCCAAATAAACTTTAAAAGGACCCGGCATCATTATAAGATCAATCATACATGTTACCCTATAAAACATGAGTTTTATGCTCTAAATTAGGCAAATTTGGCGTGTCTACATTGGGCTCAAGAAAATAAAACGAAACTTGTATAACAAATAGTTGAAGATATAGATTGTCTATGAGGTCAAGATACCCATTCGAGAACCATCGTCCCACACAGCACAACTTTGGGCTTATCCATGAGCACAAAGAATGACCCGACCGTCGTGGATTTTGATGAAGGGGATCTCGGGCCTGGTCTTCTTTGCATTCACGGTCTTCAACATCAATGCATAAAATAAATAGGAATGCACCTAATATATGCTAAGAAATAAAATGATAACGGTGAGTTTGCGGTGTGATGACATGCATTCTCACAAAAGAGTTCATGTGTCCTAATGAGGACACAGAGCAAAAGCTTCTCGGCAAATTTGAGGCCAAGGTAATGATGACACCTCCTCCTGAGAATCCTCTGGGGAGGGAAGTGGCGAGTGTCGCCTTATTGAAATATTGAAGAAGACTCCTCGGCAAAGTTGAGGCCGAGGTCATGGTGACACTTCCTCCTAAGAATCCTTGGGGGAGGGAAGTGGCGAACATTGCCTTGTTGCGCAATTCTCCTTGTTTATTCTTTGTGCCTGAAACACTCAAAAAATGAGATTAAAATGCCAGTATGGCTTATCCCCCTTGCAAGTTGCAGTCTGTCTTGATCTTTGTCATGGGGTGATAAGTTCACTTTAAGGGTGTAAAAAAAACTAAAGCAGCAAATATGCAATGAAATATTTGAAACATGAGAGACTAAGAATAAATATGATTATAAAGACGAGAATTCAAACCAAGCATGGTGAAAAAAAAATTGAAAATTTTGTCTAAATTTGAAAAGAAGTTTTTTTAAAAGATTAAAGTTTTTTTGAGATTTTGAAAATATTCAGCTTTTTTTGTAGTTTTGAAAATACTTAAATTTTTTGGATTTTTGAAGATATTCAATTTTTTGGAGTTTTTGAAAATAATTTTAGTTTTTTGGAGAGAAAAAAAATCAGTATTGACACAAGTTCTCATCACTTGGTTGTTATTCTAGGTTCACTGATAGATACCATGTGCAAAATGAGGTTCCTTACCCAGAATCTTTCCGACCTTCAACCTTTGATCAGCTAGAGTTTAGCTTTGATTTGGTTGGTTCACCCACACCTGGGGGTAAGAATGAAGAATTGAGGGAAAGTCCTTGATAGGCTTTGGAGATGTCGAGAGGGATTTCTCTACTCACACACAATTGCCCGTTGGGGTTCGGCCTCTTCGGGTCTTTTCTTCTTTATTGACAAACCTATTTTTGTGGCACACATTCGGACAGGTGCTTTGACCTGTGGGGTCATTGCCCATCTTTTGGTGGCTTTTTTTCATTTTCTACGTTTTTTGGTACTCATTTAGACAGTCCCATATTTGTTTAAACCTGTGGGGTTCATTGCCCATCTTTTTGCACCCATTTTTTTCTTTGAGAAGTTGGACCTTCTAAGACGGCCTCCTACTAAGGTGGCAGATGCTTTCGATACTCTCCCCCTCTAGTCCCCTTTGCCTATCTTGGACCGAACAGAAGAGAGTAGGGTGAGGGTTTTCCTTCAATCTCTAAGCATTGCCTAGCTTCTCTCGGGTGTTGGGTCATCCGGATTCTGGGATCAGGACGTGTTGTGTGTGTAGAATGGTATCTACCCTCGACTCCTAGACAACAATCTAGAACATGTGGACTTAAGTCATACTAGTAGTTCTCTCCATTTTTTTTGAGGTAGATTACATTCCATAGGTGAATCAATTGAAAACATGCCTTGCAATTTAAAGAATTTGTTTAATAAGAACAAGGTAGCTACAAATATTGTCAATCATGAATTTCTCTCAATTAAAATTGTCATGTTAAATTCAAATCATTTTTTAAAAAAAAATATTGCTTTGCAGATGACATAATGATGATGAATGCAATTTCATGTAATACCTGAAAAAAGAAGAAGTTCATTGCTGATGACGGCTTTGCTTGTGCTTGCCTTGCCTTGTCTGCCATGCCTTGCCTTGCCTTGCCCAACTGCTTCCACTGTTGATATGCTCCACATTGAATCAAAGAGTAAGAGTCATATAGTGAGGTGCAAGATGTGGTATATTTGATTTGGCATGGTGGAACTAGGATTGATGACGAAGAAGGCAAAGATTGGGGTATCACCCAGGAAATTTCTCTACCTTTGATTTTCTTGTTGAAACCTAGAAAAAGAAAGAGAAATCAAAAGGGAAAGAAACATGCTTGAAAACAAAAGCAAGTTAAAGTGGGATCTTGGGCCCGGGAGTTGATAGTGGGTTTGAAAGCCTGGGAGTAGATGGAATCAAGAGGCATGTGAGCCCAAGATTTGAATGTGGGATAGAGGGCCCGGTTGATGTTGATGGTGTAGACACGCAATTTTGGCCTAGTTGGAGAGACTAAAAAAAATCTTGTTTTCATGAAGAATATTTAAAGCGAACAATGTTTTCCGGACGAATCAGGTTTTCGGCACATTCCGAGGAGGATCGACAGAACGATCGACCGGGCCAAACACCCTGTATATGGGGCGCCTGGCGCCCTGTATATAGGGCACCTGGCGCCCTATTTATAGGGCACCAGGCACCCTATAAACAGGGCACCAGGCGCCCTATATATAGGGCACCAGGCGCCCTATATATTGGGCGCCTGGCACCAAATCAAAACGACTTGATAGGCCGATTTGATCCCACGCAGTGACTCATCTTGTCTATCTGACGGACCTCATGATGCTGGCGCCCTATATATAGGGCGCTTTGCCGCGTGGAACTGCTTTTCGGAAATGGCCAAAGTACCCTCTTTTGGGTTATAAATAGATCCCCATTTGGAACTGAAAGGAGGTTACAAGTCCGTACCACCCTAGAGTCCATCCAAGACCACGTTTCTAAGCAACTTGCACCTCCCATAACCTTCCAAACCGATCCAAGATCATCCACCAAAAACTTCAAAAATCTTCTGTTTCTATCATCCAGAAACATGGTTTTTTTTCAACTTTGAGAGCCTTTCTCCGTCTTTCCTCTTTCATCCAGCATCCAAACCATGCACCACTAGTCTCATTTGCATATTGGCTACAAGGAGGAGCCCTTACTTCGTCCTGGAAGCCGTCCAGCACTCCGGAGCAGCATCGTGAAGAAGGGAAAAAAATCTGCCCGAGCCAGACTTAGTGCCCCATATACAGGGCGCTTTGACCTTGGTCAACGCGCCCTATAAGGGGGGTACCTACAGCTAGCGCCCTACATATAGGGCACCAGCAGGGGCAGAAGCTTGTTTTGCAATTTTCGGAGTTCGATCGCCCGTATGATCGAGTTTTCGTCTTCCGTTTTCATCTTAGAACTTTTCATCATTTCTATTTGGCATGCATTAGATTATCTTGCACTTCATAAATATTTAAAAACCTACCAAAAATAGGGGTTGGGATTCCGTCCCGATCCGGTTAGTTCATCCCCTTTTGCATGATTCAGAGTCCATACTAAGCATGATACTATACTCATGCCAGAGCTAATGATCTTCATTTGTTTTCTTTATGTTTCTATGTAGGACATTCTTAGGTGAACCGATCGAGGCAAAACTTCAACCCGATCGGAAGTGAAAGAGCTCACTCAAGCTCTCCTCTTTCGGCCGGCCGAAAGAGGAGAAGTTAGAACCTAACAATCTCCCCCCTTTCCCATCACCAAAGGTACGACGGACAAACTTGTCTTTTTCAATTTATTTGCTTCATACCTAATCACACTTTGGAGTCTTCGGCTCCTGGCGACCACACACACTCATCACACCTTCCAACCTACACCCCTTACTCGAACCACCGGCTCATCCGGGTGCCTACACCTTTTGGCGACCACGGTGTGACTACTCTTGCTTTAGTGAGTTCTTTTCATCTCTTTAAAAGAATGTCCAACATGCTCATACTTACTTTGGCTCTTGCTTGAGTTATTACATCTTCTTAGCATTTCTATTTACTTGCTTGCTTGTTTACTTGCTTCCCTTGAGCATCATTTAGTTTCTTTCGGTTTACTTGCTTTCCGTTGGTCCTTCTCTTTTAAAAGAAAAGCACAATCTAATTTTTAGACTTGCTTTATCAACTTACTTCGACTTTGCATCTTAAAGGATATCTTGCTAAGAATATTTGCTTATTTTCTTTAAAAAAAGTCTAATTTCTTTTCTAAAGCATCTTTAGTTGAAGTAGTACTTGCTTTCATCCTTGCTTGACTTTACATCATTGTCTTGTTTACTTGTTTTCCAATACTCTATTGATTGTTGCATGCTTTTTCTTTTCTCTTGTTTCCCCTCACTCCTTGATATCTCACTTGCATTTAGTTTGCATTGGGGTTCTTTTGACTTTTTTAGGTCATCCGAGAAGGGAGGCTCTCTCCTCCCAAAGCCCTACACACCCAAAAACCCCTCTTGGTGGTTGCCAACTCCTCTTCTGGGGATTCCCTCTCGGAAGGACCGGGTAGCTTCCATCAAGACCTCCGTAAGTCCCCAGACGTGATGGATTCCCTCTTCACTGATCGGGCTGGTTGTACCCTTTTATCCCAAAACCCGGAGTACCTATCACCTATCGTTGTGAAAAGAGTGACTACCTTAGATTGCTCGGCGTTGTGAGAGCATAGAGTCCTACCCATTTATTTGAGTGGACATTATTTCTCTTAACAAGCCACTAATTTAAGGTTGAAACAAAAAAATTTGCGGTAATCATTTTAAGTCTATGCCATTACTTGTTTGCAAATCAAAATCGAAAAACAAAACAAAAATTTTAAAACACTTAACAAGAAAAAATAAAAGAAATCTTTGCTTGAGGTTAATTTGCTTGATAACTTGTCTGTTCAAACAAAAATAAAAAAAAACAAAAAAAAGAGGGAAGAGATCAAAACTAAAGAAAAAAAAGGATTCTTGTGTTTTTCGTCATCTTTCCTTTGTGTTTATGAACTTAAGATCAGGGCGAGTCGTCGAGATGGCGGACCAAGGATACGAGCCGCTGCAGCTGGAGTATGATCAATCCTACCTCCACCCGGATGCCGTATGTGCCGTTAACGAACCCGAAATTCTCCCTGAAACCAGTTCACCCCGACTCGACCCGGATTCTCTGTGGGAGGCATTCGCTCGTGCCGACCCAACTCAACTACAAGACATTGAGGCCATCTTGAAGGGAAAATCTCCTGTCAATCACACCCATGCCGAGGGTGGCCACCACACTTCTACTCCCCAATTAGCAACTGACCAACCCGGTGCACCAGTACCGGGCCATTCTCACAACGGACCCTTGATTCCAAACTCACCCCATCCGATGGCCATCTTGAACCACCCGGACCCAAATAACACCACACCACTTAGGCCATCGGTCTACTCTTCTGCACATTTTAGTCAAGCCCATCCACAAGTGCACCACCCGATATACCCTCCTTGCCCGGCCGCTTCAGCCTATCCGATGGCCATGCTGTAAAATCAAGCATCTGTCCTTCCCCTTCCTCTCGTCCGAGAATCCTCCGTTGATCAAGCTGTGCTTAACAAAATCAACAGGATGGATGAACAATATCGGGAGCTCAAGCGATTGATCGACACACGAGCTCTCCCCGAGATATCCCTTCCCTCTCTCCCCGTGTTCCATCTTCCTCCTTCCGAAATGCCCATTTACCGCCGGTATAACGGAAATGAGAATCCTTTCATTCACATCAAAGATTTCCTTTATGAGTCTATCATGTGGCAAAACGATCCGAAGGCCTTTGCATACCTCTTTAGAAGATCATTAGAGGGCTCCACATTGGAATGGTACTATTCACTTGACCCTTTGGAAGCAAGCAACTTTGATACTGTCAAAGCAAAAATTTTACAAAGATACCAAGATCGAGTCGGTCCTACCTATTCAATCACAGATCTTATGGCCGAAAAGATAAGAAATGATGAGGATTTTATAAGATATGATGACAGATGGAGGGCAATCACAGAAAGGCTGACGAATGCACTGTCAGAATCAAAACAATTCAAGATGATCATCACTAACGCCACTCCAACCCTGAAAAATGTAGTGGCAATGCATCACCCTGTCACCATGAGCGAACTCTATGAGAGAGCACGGTACATCCAAACCCAACTCCGAGACTCTCCCATCATGAACCTCTTCGACCCTACGCCCCGAGTCACCAAAAAGTCAACCACCGCCGCCACTGGGCCCGTAACCGAAGGCGTGGTAACCAACAAACACGTCAACATCATAGGAAACCCGCCCAAAAACCATCAACAGCAGTACAGAAATCCCCAGTATAGAAACCCCCGCCAAACCCAACTGGCACCTCGCCCTCAGATTCAACCCCAACCTTTCCGTCACCAAACATCAAACCAGTATCCCCAACAAACAATGCAGACACCAGTGCCCCAGCAACCCCGGCAATTGGCAGTACAAACCTTTGCACCTCAACCACCCCGCCAACCAACCACCTATAACCAAACACCTCCCGCCGCCGCCTATGCGCCATGAAGGATAGGGCCTAGATGGAACCATTACCCGCCATTACCGTACTCTCTCACAGACATTTTTAATGCTCTTATGGGGCAGGGCAGATTTCATTGCCAAGAGAAAAACTGGAGTGGCCACAAAATGCCAATACAAACAGATATTGTTTATACCACAGATACTCGGGGCATACAGTGGAGAATTGCTTTCGATTTAAAGATTATATCCATGACCTCCACGAGCAGGGAAGTATTGACTGGGGTCAAATGGGCGAATACATCAAGGCAGTAAAGAACTAGCCTCAGCAGCAGCAGCAGGCACCAGTTCAACAACAACAACAGGAATCCGGTCTGGGGATTATTCAGAACCCGCTACCCGCGCACGCACCCGTGATAGCACTAGAAAATCAAAGGGTTAATCACATTCTAACCTCTACCGATGAACCCCTCGATAGAGGTCAAAATTGGCAAATCGAGGGACCGGCTTCCTTCATGAACATTAACCCTCCAAACCACGTTAACCGAACTGTTCACTCCGTACCACGAGCTATACCCACCAGAAGAAGCCAACCACCAATCATACGCACTTTGTCACGACCAACCGTAACACCACCGGCCATACAACTCCAACCGGGTAGGACCTTGATCCGCCCGGTCGAGCCACAACAAACACCATCACCATTAGGACCCATCATCGTACCACCTCGTACAACCATGCCACCACAACCTACCCACATCCCCACAACCCGAACTATCATCACTACGCCCCTACCTAGGCCTCCCATCATCGGACCCAACCCTCCATCCACCTCCACTACACCAACCATAGCCCCTCAAGTCGCCACGGTGCTTAGAAGCGGGCGCATGTTTCAAAAAATTTTCCCCCACACCGGTCAATCAGGGCGATCACAAGAAGAAGAAGAACACCCAGAAGAACCAGTGCCAGGGACATCTTATGATTTGCTGAAACACCTTGACAAAACCCCTGCACAGATTTCCATTCTAGAGCTGATCAAAAGGTCCAAGGTTCATTAGGAAGTTCTTCAACAATATCTACAACGAGTAATGGTCAATGAAACCCTTCCCCCTGAGAAGATTGCATCAGTCTTGACCCCGAAAAGTGAACACCCCGCACTCACTTTCACCAAAGAGGAGTTGGCCGAACCAGAAGCAAGAAAATATGCACTTTGTATCACTGTCAGCATTAACGAAACAGATGTCAAGTCTTGCCTAGTTCATACCGATGCATCCATCAACGTCTTGCCACCAGAAATGCTACAATTGTGTGGAATCCCAAAAGAGGATATTCGGCCATCACAGATCACCATAACAGCATATGATAATTCCAAGAGGCCCGCCCATGGCATGGTTACGCTTGAAGTCAAACTCAGACCCCGAGTTGTTACCATCGACTTCCACATCCTAGACATGGACCCAACTTACAAAGCTATCTTGGGAAGGCCTTACCTTGAGGCAATAGAGGCCATAGCTTCAACCAACCACCAGTGCATCAAATTTCCCTTCAAGGGCCAAGTCGTTACGGTAGTAAGTATGCATGTGGATTGCCTGGTTACTCTCCCTCCTGGCTTGCCAAATCAACCGATCTACACAATCCTCGATCTGCCGAGGGACATAAGGCAGCCCAGGCAAGTTTGGAAAAGGAAGAAGGATGATACCAAAACCCTTGGGTGGCGTATGATGGAAAATCTGGGATATCAAGAAGGCCGAGGGCTTGGGAGAGAACTGCAGGGTATCATAGAACCCATCCAGCTGGTAAAGACAACATCGAGGAACGGGATAGGGTATGATGGGACATGTGATTATGGCCAAAAGATCGGTCAAAAATACTTCTAGGGGTTGTCGACTCTGAAAATTCGACGGGGTCCTCTCCTTTTCAGGGAAGTCCGTGAACCCATATCGTCACCTCAAGAGGGGATGAGAAAAGAAAGGAATAAAGCTCGGAAAGCAACTCTCACCTCGGTCCCACACTCACATTGATCCCCGAACTTTCATCCCTTGGCATCGCTCGATCACCAAAGAGACAATTCGGGTCATGTGGGAGGAAGGTGAGAAGAAATAAACGTGGTCTCCAGGAACCGTGGGTTCCGATTTATAGAATTAAAATGACCGTGTGTACCTTAGCGTGAAGAATGTGAGTTAAAGCTTCTCCTTCTTCGGCCGGCCGATGAAGAAGAGTCCTCAACGTGTGGGTGCTTGATATTCTGTGCAACTAGACAAATAAACAAGTGAAATAGACAATTATAACTAGACAAAGTGGAGTATATGTAAAGAGAATAACATAAAAAACACACAATTGACTAGAAACTGACCGGATTCGGGTTATCTCTAACCCCCTTTTTTTATTTTTCGGATTAACAGAGTAAAAGTAAAAAAAAATGTAAAAAAATTATAGGAGGATGGAGAATCACTAAACAAAGAGGTAGGAAAAAGAAATGAAATATTATGAGTTGAATAGAGGAAGATATAGCCAAATCTGTGTTGTCGAAAAAGCCGAGCAGCAGTCCAGGATCTGCCAGGCGCGACTTTGCTTCTGCGCTAGTCACGACCAGCCCTGACCTTGGAATCAAGTGCCGTCGATTGCAAACTGAAGAAGACTTGGCGAGGAAAAACTTTGATGAATAGAGCTCGGGCAGAAGACGTCCACACACTGCTGTAGAGGTCGAAGAAGAGAGACTTGGCAGATCACCTGCAGAACAGCCTTCCTCTCTCTTGAACCGACTTTTCTCTCTCTAAAAACTCGAAATTATCTCTCTAAAAATCACAAAATCGATGAAGGAGAGAGGTTGGACGTCTTGAGATGCCTGGGGGGTCGTGCCCATGCCCCTGGAACGACCAGAATCAGAGTCCATTTATAAGAGAACGAGCAGTGCGATCGGAGCTAAAAAATAGGGGCATTGCGCCCCACCCCTGGGCGCATGCGCCCTGGTGCTGGGCGCATGCGCCCCACTGAAGGGCGCATGTGCCTGGGCGCATGCGCCCCCCAGTGAGGGCGCATGGCACTATTCCCTAGGATAATGGTCTTATCCGGTCCGGCCGTTCAGTGGTAGAGTCCGGGTGAAAAACTGGGTCCCTCGTGCCTCCAAGGTAGGGCGCATGTGCCCTCAAGAGAGGGCACAAGGTCACGTGCCTCACTGGTAGGGCGCATGGCCATGTGCCCTGGGTCCCGGGCGCATGTGACCAGGAACCCGGGCGCATGGGACTGGTTTCGCGCGTCCTTCTTTCGGAAGCCATTGCGAACACTCCCGAACTCGGAATTCGACGCCGTTTGTTGCTTTGGAAAGATAACAGGCCGAAGAAGCTTTCTATAGCATCGTATCTTCCATCACACCCTCCAAAACTTCAGAATTTTGTCCGGAAAATTAGGGCAGTGAACAGAAGATCCGATACAGGTCAAAATGACTCCGACGGCAAACCGGAAAGGCATGGTATGCAACAAAACTTGTCCGGGGTGTTAACATGACCATAACCTTCAATGCATGATCATTAGGCATTGGTCATTCAGCCAATTTCCGTGTTCACACGATTTACGTTCAGCTTTCGCTCGGAAATTACGGCTTTTTGCGGAAAACGTCGGAAAACATCCGATTTCATTCGGCGAAGCTCCAAATCAACTTTAAAAGACCCGGCATCATTATAAGGTCAATCATACATGTTACCCTATAAAACATGAGTTTTATGCTCTGAATTAGGCGAATTTGGCGTGTCTACAGCTTGCCTTGCCTTGATGTCGGCTTTGTAAGGGAGTGGCATGTAATGAAGCGGAATGATTCAGAGTGAACTGTAATGGAATGCAGGTGAACGTAGATGAATGTAGCGGAATGGAATGATGATGGACTGAAAAGGTGGCATCAAGGTGTAGATATAGACACGCTTATCTACCTGATCCAGCAATATGAATCTCTCTTAGTATTCTAGATCGCTTTCATGTTCTATCAAAACCTCATATAATTGACTGGTAAAAGACATGCCCTTGGCACGAGAGATGAAAAGGTAAATGATAAAGGATAAAAGGATGTAGCCACCCCTTAGCGTGGTGAGGAGTCCTCAAATTCGTAGGTTCATCAGTAGTCAGCAACCCGAACTTTGCGGTGTTCTTGTACTGTGATGGGCTAAAGTTTGTAAAAGAGAAGTTGATCTTAAAATGAAAAGAATACCAATCCATCATATTTTGAATCTCAAGTTCATTCAAGTTTCACCTAAATACTCATTTTAATTCTGAGTGGAATAATCTCAAATTCTAAAAGGGTTCGTTTTAAGCAAAACAAAAATTGCTCGGGTATCGTGAAAACCATGAATCATGCTCTAGCAGAAAATCAAGTATTCGGAAAACGACAAGACAGATTTAAGCCATAGTGGGATTGAAAGATAATGGTGGGACTAACATAGAATTATGGGAAAGAAGAGACAATGGCATGACAATTGCCATGACACGGTGGGATAAAAGAAAGGAAAGAATAAAACATGGTGGAACAAAAAGAAAGGAATAAAACATGAAGGGATAAAAGAAAGAATAAAACATGATGAAATAAAAGAAATAGAAAACATAATGAAATAGAATTGGTAATGATGAAGAAAGAAAAGGAGATGGCTGTGAACACATAGAAAATCAGGTAGAAAAATAGTTGAAGATATAGATTGTCTATTGGAGGTCAAGACACCCGATTAGGAACCATCGTCCCTCCAATGTTCAATTTTGGCTTATCCGTGAGTGTGAAGAAATGACAAAGCCGTCGTAGATTTTGTTGAAGGGGATCTCGGGCCCAGTCATCTTCACTCTCAAGGTCTTCAACATTAATGCATATAATATGTATCAAATGGACCTAACATAACTAGGTGACAGATAGTAGGAGTGATGTGAAGTGCAAAAAAAAGAAGTGTTGGTGAAGATGATGTAATGTGAGATTGATGAGAATGTGGATTTGAGTAAAATCTTCAGGCGTGGTGCATCGACCAACATCTTTGGTCCATCCTTGTCTTGCCTTCTGACGGAATACAACACCATGAGAATGTTTAGCTGGGTGGTGCTTCATTTCTTTTCGCCGTAAGGTTGCCATGACGTTCCTTGGGGAACACTGATCTCGCCAATTCACCTGTTAGGACTAAAAAGGTTGCCTGCACATTTCTGGTTAGTACCCAACAGACAGAATTGTCATATGAATCAGATTGTTTCTGAAATGATCAACTGAAGATTTTACTATTAGAACCATCATTTGAATGTCAAAAAAAGTTTTTGATGATGGTTCCTTTAGCAAAAAAGGTCATTTTTAACATTATAGACAATTTATGAATTTTTGAGATTTTTATGAATTTTTTGAATTTTTTGTCCATGTGCCCCCGATCGGGGGCACCTGGCTATGCGCCCTGTTGTGGGGCACCTGGCCATGTGCCCCCAGATGAGGGCACATGCGCCCTGGAAAAAAAAAAAAAAAATTGAAAGCCGAATTTGACTCAAAAGGGATTAATCCTCCACTATAAATACTCTCTTAAACTCGAAAATTGATCTTAAAAATGGCTCCTCCTTCTAAGAAGATGTGTTCTAACTTGGGAAGAGCGACTTCAAGCATTCCAGGGCATGTGAAGGGGAGGATTTCAGCATATCTGGTAAGAGAAAATCATTTTTTATTGATTGTGATTTTTTTGAAATTTTTTTCAAATTTTCAAAAATTTTGGGTCCATGTGCCCCCGATCGGGGGCACCTGGCCATGCGCCCTGGGGTGGGGCACCTGGACATGTGCCCCCATGTGAGGGCACATGCGCCCTACCCGTGGGATTTTTTTTTTTTCAAAATTTTTTTTATAAAAAGTTTAAATACCTGACAACATGTTTTGATGGTTTTATGCAGAATTACCCACTCTTTCCAGGTCCTCGAAGATTCTGTTCACCAGTTTGGTTTAAAGATCTGCTTAGAGTGCTTCATTTGTCAGTGAAATCAATCCTGAGTGGCTGGGGCTTGACTGGTCTTTTGGTTCATGCGAAACACTTTGCATAATATCACTTGGACTTTGGATTGATGGGTGCTTTGGCAGAGTTATGGCATCCTGACACTCACACATTTGTCTTTAGCTCTTTTGAATGCACCATCTTACTAGAAGAAGCAGAGTTGTTTCTTGGACTGCCGCGTACTAGAAAAGATGAGATTGCAAACATGTTTATTCCTTCTGGGTTAGTGTCTTGCCTTGAGTTCTTGCAGGATTTTGTGGAGACAAAGCAAATCAACTCCTTCATCACCGGAAAACGGATCTATCTCCAAAAATTGGCAGCTTGGACCATCTCTACTTTGTCTTCTCGCGGCCTTGATGAGACACAACTTCTTCATGGATCCAAGGGTTTTGCTACTTGCCTTGCTGCTGTGTTCTTGTTTCCCACAGAAGATGGCTTTCTGGAGCAGGGACAACTCTCGTGTATTCGCGAAATCTGGTGCGGCAAGCGGCTTGGTCCTTCAGTGCTTGGCTTTCTCTACTGTGGCTTGTCCTCTGCTTGCGTGGGACGTCCTATGTTTGGCAGTGCTCTTCTGTTTGCTTGCTGGGCAGATCTTCATTTCAAGTTTGATCCATCAGGCAATGCTACTACCACTTCACGGCTTTTCTGGCGCAGTCCTTTGTTCCCATATGCTGCAGCCCTCAGTTTTCCTGACACGGTTTCCAACAAGTGTGCTACATTGAAGAAACGGACAGATTGGCATATTCATCTTACTTCCATGAGTCATTCAGGCTTTGTGCATAGTCCAGTCATTATGCAACAGAGAGATGTTCAGATCTGTTTTGCTCCTGGCGTGGATCTTCGACTAGTTACTGGCTCGGCTCTTGTTTTGTACAATCCGCACAGGTGTCATTCCCAGATTGGTTTTCCTCTCCATGAACTGCCGGTGCTTTCACACTTGACTCTTATCAAAGACAGGAAGCTTGATATAGATGAAGACATGGAGGAAGCTCAGACATCTATTGCCTTGTGGAGTACGAGCCGGCTACAGCGACCAGGCACACGTATCGTAGAGAGTCCAGATGACCAACGTCGCTATCTTTCTCAGTTGCAACTTCTTTGTACCTGATCATCCTTTTGTTGCCATTTTCTTTTCTAGCTTGTCAAACAAATTTTGGTCATTTATGAATATAAAATGAATTTTGTTATGTCAATTTTGCAATATAAATTCACAAACTTTTACCTTATGCCTGAAAATTGTCAATGCATGACCGAAATAATGCATGAAAAAAAACAGCTATTTTACAACATGATTCGCAAGATTTAATAGTAAGAAATGATTTTTTTATGAAGTTAAAGCATGCATTTTTTCGGTGAATTTTTCTAAGCAATCCGGAAATCTGTTTGGGATTCTCTCAGTGGCGTTGTGATCAGCTCAATTTCAAGAGTGGGGGGGGTAAATTTTAAAATTTTTCATGATTTTTACACATTTTTACCTCTATAAATAGACTAACTGCCCCTACTAGTTCATTTCATCACTCACAGCCTCTTTCTTCACCAGGGCTACTCCGACTTCTTCTACACTTTCGGAGCCAGAATCGTATTCAAAGGTCATTGCTCCAGTTAAAGAAAACGTAGATCTCTGCATTCCCTTCGTTTTGACTATGATTTCATGCAATTCCTAGTTCGTTTGAGCTGTTTTTGAGTCAAGAGAAGAATGGTGCATATCTAGGGTCCATGTGCCCTAGAACCAGGGCGCATGTGCCCTCAAAGAAGGGCACAAGGGCACGTGCCCTGGGGTCAGGGCACATGTGCCCTCAACCCTGGGCGCAAGGGCATGTGCCCTCAAGTCAGGGCGCATGTGCCCTGGACCCAGGGCGCATGTGCATGTGCCCTCATGTCAGGGCGCATGTGCCCTGGACCCAGGGCGCAAGGGCATGTGCCCTCAAGTCAGGGCGCATGTGCCCTGGACCCAGGGTGCATGTGCCCTGGACCCAGGGCGCATGTGCCCACAGACCAGGGCGCATGGGCCCCTGGTCTGGGCACATGTCGACTTCAGCATTCTTGTTTTAAAAAAAAAATTGAAAAAAAAACTGACCAATTTTGAAATGTACAGATGCCGAAGAGGGTTCGACGCGCGCGTGCGCATGACGACGAGGCTGGTCCTTCTGAGCCGACAGCCCGGCGCGATGTAAATGTCCTTTGAACTAACTAGAAACTCTCTACCATCTTTGTGATTTAGTTCTTGACCTGAACAACTTTTCCACTTGTAGGTACGGATCAAATCGTGTATATCATGACAATTGGTACGATTGGCGTACCGGGGTCTTCAACCGTTCCAACGCCGCCGCCTGGATGAGATGGGATTTGGTCTCGTCTTACATTTGTCAGTGCTTTGCGAGGACTTGGCTCTGATCCAGGTTCTGAGAGATCATTGGGATGCCGCGACTTGTTCATTTCTTCTTCCCTGGGGGCATATGGTCCCTACTCTTGAGGACGTGGCCCATATCACGGGGCTGCGGGTCTATGGGCGAGCCGTCACCGGTTGCACGTATAGTAACTACGCCGAGATGGCAGCGACGCTTCTTTCTTACTCCCCGCCTCGGTCACATGATGAGGCAGTCCTGTCGATCACTCGGAAGGAGTGTCTCGAGCTAGTGGGCCTGACGGAGGCTCAGATGCAGCAGGGCGAGGTGACCACGGATTACGAGGATCGCCTGATTCGTCAGGTATCTGCGACACTATGCGGTTTTCCTGGATCAGCGGAGGCAGATCGGGATCTCCTCCGATTTCTGCTCTTCTTTCTCGGTCGCTTGTTGCTGGGCAACAAGACCGAGAAGGTTCACCTACGGTTCCTTCCGTTCCTGGCAGACGTGGAGTCCATCGGCGACTATGCCTGGGGTGCAGTGGTCCTCGCACATCTGTTTGCCAGTCTCTCTCCTGACAGTGGTACTGTCTCAGTGGGTGGCTTTACACCTTTTCTTCAGGTATTTCTCTTTCTGTGGCTTACTTTCCTATTGCATGTTATACTTGTACCAACGAAGTGTTAATTTCAGGTGTGGAGTTACCTTTACATTCCACTAGGCCGAGGCAGAATAGATCACCCGTTTTGCCTGCCTTTGATGGCGCGTTGGCATGCCATCCGTGACACTAAGTCCCATGCTTACCAGCTGTCGACTCTGAAAATTCGACGGGGTCCTCTCCTTTTCAGGGAAGTCCGTGAACCCAGATCGTCACCTCAAGAGGGGATGAGGAAAGAAAGGAATAAAGCTCGGAAAGCAACTCTCACCTCGGTCCCACACTCACATTGATCCCCGAACTTTCATCCCTTGGCGTCGCTCGATCACCAAAGAGATGGTTCGGGTCATGTGGGAGGAGGGTGAGAAGAAATAAACGTGGTCGCCAGGAACCGTGGGTTCCGATTTATAGAATTAAAATGAAAGATGACCGTGTGTACCTTAGCGTGAAGAATGTGGGTTAAAGCTTCTCCTTCTTCGGCCGGCCGATGAAGAAGAGTCCTCAACGCGTGGGTGCTTGATATTCTGTGCAACTAGACAAATAAACAAGTGAAATAGGCAATTAGAACTAGACAAAGTGGAGTATATGTAAAGAGAATAACATAAAACACACAATTGACTAGAAACTGACCGGATTCGGGTTATCTCTAACCCCTTTTTTTATTTTCGGATTAACAGACTAAAAGTAATGCAAAAAAATGTAAAAAAATGATAGGATGATGTAGAATCACTAAACAAAGAGATAGGAAGAAGAACTGAAAGATTCTGAGTTGAATAGAGAAAGATATAGTCAAATCTGTTTTGTCGAAAAAGCCGAGTATTAGTGCAGGATCTGCCAGGCGCGACTTTGCTTCTGTGCTCGTCACGACCAGCCCCGACCTTGGAATCAAGTACCGTCGATTGTAAACTCAATAAGACTTAGAGAGGAAGAACTTTGATGAAGAGAGCTCAGGCAGAAGACGTCCACACACTGTTGTAGAGGCCGAAGAAGAGAGACTTGGCAGATCACCTGCAGAACAGCCTTCCTCTCTCTTGAACCGACTTTTCTCTCTCTAAAAACTCGAAATTCTCTCTCTAAAAATCATAAAATCGATGTAGGAGGGTGATAGGACGTCTTGAGATGCCTGGGGAGTCGTGATCCTCTCCCTGGAACGACCGGAATCGGAGTTAATTTATAGGAGAAAACTGTCGCGATCTGCGCTAAAAAACAGGCTCATTGCGCCCTGGTTCTGGGCGCATGTGCCCCACCCCAGGGCGCATGTGCCCTACCCCCAGGGCACATGTGCCCTCAAGTGGGGGCGCATCCTATCTTTTCAAAAATTTCGGCCTTATCCGGTCCGTCGGTTGAGCGGTAGAGTCCGGGTGAAACCTGGTTCCCACGTGCCTCAAAGGTGGGGCGCATGTGCCCTCAAGTGAGGGCACATGGTCAGGTGCCTCACTGGTAGGGCGCATGGTCATGTGCCCTGGGTCCCGGGCGCATGTGCCCTGGAACCTGGGCGCATGGGACTGGTTCTGCGCGTCCTTCTTCCGGAAGCCATTGCGAACACTCCCGAACTCGGAATTCGACGCCGTTTGTTGCGTTGGAAAGATAACAGGCCGAAGAAGTTTTCTATAGCATCGGATCAACCATCACACCATCCAAAACTTCAGAATTTTATCCGGAAGTTAGGGCATTGAACAGAAGGTCCGATATAGGTCAAAAATGACTTCGACGGCAAACCGGAAAGGCACGGAATGCAACAAAACTTGTCCGGAGTGTGAATATGACCATAACCTTCAATGCATGATCATTAGGCATTGGTCATTCAGCCAACTTCCGTGTTTACACGATTTACGTGCAGCTTTCGCTCGGAAATTACGGCTTTTTGCGGAAAACGTCGGAAAACATCCGATTTCGTTCGGCGAAGCTCCAAATCAACTTAAAAGGACCCAGCATCATCATATGATCAATCATGCATGTTACCCTATAAAACATGAGTTTTATGCTCTGAATTAGGCAAATTTGGCGTGTCTACAGCTTGCCTCGCCTTGATGTCGGCTTTGTAAGGGAGTGGCATGTAATGAAGCGGAATGATTCGTAGTGAACTGTAATGGAATGCAAGTGAACGTAGATGAATGTAGCGAAATGGAATGGTGATGAACTGAAAAGGTGGCATCAAGGTGTAGATATAGACACGCTTATCTACCCGATCCAGCAAAATGAATCTCTCTGAGTATTCTAGATCACTTTCATGTTCTATCAAAACCTCATATAATTGACTGGTAAAAGACATGCCCTTGGCACGAGAGATGAAAAAGTAAGTGATAAAGGATAAAAGGATGTAGCCAACCCTCAGCGTGGTGAGGAGTCCTCGAATTCGTAGGTTCATCATCAGCTAGCAACCCGAACTTTGCGGTGTTCTTGTACTGTGATGGGCTAAAGTTTGTAAAAGAGAAGTTGATCTTAAAATGAAAAGAATACCAATCCATCATATTTGGAATCTCAAGTTCATTCAAGTTTCACCAAAATACTCAGTTTAATTCTGAGTGGAAGAACCTCAAGTTCTAAAAGGGTTCGTTTAAGCATAACAAAATTATTCGGGTATCGTGAAAACCATAAATCATGTTCTGGCAGAAAACCCGGTATTCGGAAAACGACAAAACAGATTTAAGCCATAGTGGGAATGAAAGATAATGGTGGGACTAACATAGAATGATGGGAAAGGAGAAACAATGGCATGACAATTGCCACGGTGGGGTGGGATAAAAGACACGGTGGGATAAAAGAAATGACAGAATAAAACATGGTGGAACAAAAAGAAAGGAATAAAATATAAAGGGATAAAATAAATATTAAAACATGATGAAATAAAAGAAAGAGAAAACATAATGAAATAGAATTGGTAATGATGAAGAAAGAAAAGGAGATGGCTGTGAACACATAGAAAATCATGTAGAAAATAGTTGAAGATATAGATTGTCTATTGGAGGTCAAGACACCCGATTAGGAACTATCGTCCCTCCAATGTTCAATTTTGGCTTATCCGTGAGTGTGAAGAAATGACCAAGCCGTCGTAGATTTTGTTGAAGGGGATCTCGGGTCCAGTCATCTTCACTCTCAAGGTCTTCAACATTAATGCATATAATATGTATAAAGTGGACCTAGCATAGCTAAGTGACAGATAGTAGAAGTGATGTGAAGTGCAAAAAAATGAAGTGATGGTGGTGATGTGATGTGAGATTGATGAGAGGATGAAATCTTAAGGTAAGCTGCATCGACCGCCTGGTTCATCAGCATCTCTGGTCCATCCTTGTCTTGTCTTCTGCCGGAATACAACACCATGAGAATGTTCAGCTGGGTGGTGCTTTCTTTCTTTTCGCCGCCAGGTTGGCATGACGTTCCTTGGGGAACACTGATCTCGCCAATTCACCTGTTAGGACTAAAAAGGTTGTCTGCACATTTCTGGTTAGTACCCAACAGACAGAATTGTCATATGAATCAGATTGTTCATGAAATGATCAATTGAAGATTTTACTATTTGAACCATCATTTGTATGTCAAAACAAAGTTTTTAATGATGGTTCCTTTAGCAAAAATGTCACTTTTAACATTATAGACAATTTCTGAATTTTTGAGATTTTTCTGAATTTTTTGAATTTTTTTGTCCATGTGCCCCCGATCGGGGGCACCTGGCCATGCGCCCAGGGGGTGGGGCACCTGGCCATGTGCCCCCAGATGAGGGCACATGCGCCCTGAGGCCAAAATTTTTTTTTTTTTTTCATAAAAAATATACCTGATTGCCCTTCTCTTTTTGCTTCTTCAACTCCTGCAAATACTCAATGAAAATGATTAAATCTTTATCATTACTCATCCCTTTGCCTGTATGTCGTATGACTTGATTTTGAGTCAAAGGAAGGAGCCTTCTTAACAAGGTGGACTAAAACAAATAACTTAAATGAAATAGGGGTAAGGGTTAGGAGAACTTACCTGCTGTGGTGTGAATCTTCTCCTCTCCTGTATTGAAATGTCAGAAACACTTGACAGAAGGAGATTAGATCTTCATCAGGACTCATCCCTTTGCCTATTATGGTCAACTTTGACTTAGGTCAAGGGGAAGAGCCTTCTTAACAAGGTAATTAAAGTAAAAATGGAAATGAAAATATGCATGACAATTAAATAAACATGGATGCAACTAAGGCAATGATCATGACTAAGCAAATTTTTTTTTTTTTTGATTTTGTTGAAAACAATCATTTGGATTTTCAAAAGTATTCAAATTTTTTTGGATTTTTGAAATATTCGAATTTTTTTGGATTTTTGAAATATGCATTTTTTGTGGGTTTTGAAATATGTATTTTTTTGGATTTTTGAAATATGTATTTTTTTGTGGATTTTGAAATATGCAATTTTTGTGGAGAAAATGCTGGTATTTGAGACAGTTCATCGGTCTTTGGAGTTTGTCAAGACTCAAGTGGTAGATGCCACGTGCAAAAATAAAGTTCCCTACCTAGAATCCTTCTAACCTTCTTCCTTTGATCGGCTTGGATTCCACCTGGATTTGGTCGGTTTACCTTTCCCTAGGGTTTAAGGAGGAAGAGTATAGAGGAAGTCCTTGATAGGGTTTGAAGATGTTGAGAGGGATTTCTCTACTCTCACTCAAATTACCCATTGGGGTTCGGCCTCTTTGGGTTTTTCTTTCTTTTTTTTGTTCTTTTCTATGCGGCACATATTTGGACGGAGTTTTGACCCGTGGGGACATTGCCCATCTTTTAGTGCCTTTTGCCTTGACTATCATTACGGGTACTCATTCGGACGGAGTTGATCATTTTTCTTTTTCTAACCCGAGGGGTTCATTGCCCATCTTTTGGCACCCTTTTGTACCCTCTGAGACGGCCTCCTACTAGGGTGGCGAGTGTTTTCGAAACTACCCCTCTCTAATATTCTCTCCCTATCTTGGACCGAGTAGAAGAGAATAGGGTAAGGGTATTCCTTCCATTTCTAGATTTCTGCCTTGCCTTTCGCAAGTGTCGGGTTGTCCGGATTCTAGGATCGGGAAGTGTTGTGTGTGTAGGATGGTACCTACCCTTGACTTCTCACGAACAACCTAGGATTGATGACTTGAGATTATACCAGTGGTTTCTCCATTTTTATGGAAAGTACTTTTTGAGGTAAACTCCATTCCAAGGATGATTCAATTTTTCTCCATCTGCATTAGTCAATTCATATGCATTACCTGGATACTTTTCAGTGATTATAAAAGGCCCTTCCCAGTTAGGTTGCAACTTGGAGCGGGGACCCCCTGGCTTAACGAATATGCGTTTGACTACTATCTCACCGATCTCGAACTTTCTCTCGATCACCCTCTTTTGATAAAACCTTTTGAGTCTATTCTGATAAGTCCGGGCATGCTCGGCAGCGGCTAGCCTTCTTTCATCCAAGAGTTCAAGCTGTGCAAGGAGAGATTCTCTTCTCTCATCAACAGGAATATCTCTGTCGAGCTGAACTCGGAGAGATGGAAGTAATACTTCGTAAGGGACCACTGCTTCCATCCCATATGCCAAAGCATACGGGGTTTGTCCAGTGGGAGTCCTTACAGAAGTACGATAAGCCCATAGAGCATCTACAAGCTTATCGGGCCGGTCGGCAAATTTGCTAGACTTACAAGATTTCTTGATGATTTTGATTAAGGTTTTGTTGGTGGCTTACGCTTGACCATTGCCTTGAGGATAGTATGGTGATGAATGATGCAATGAAATGTAATACCTGTTGCAAAGATCACGCAGATCTTGAGAAAGAAATTGTGGTCCGTTGTCGGTGACGATGTCGCTGGGTATCCCGAACCTTGCCAGAATGTTGCGCTTGATGAAGGAGCAAACTGTTGATGCTTTAATCTCCTCGAATGCTTCCGCTTCAGCCCACTTTGTGAAGTACTCCGTTGCCGTCAGAATGAATGATTTTGAGCGCACTTCGGAGTTGAGGTCACTCAAGGGGCCAATGATATCAAAAGCCCACATGGCGAAAGGCCATGGGGCATGAATTGGATGAAGGGAAGATGCGGGAGAGTGAATCTTGTCGGCATGGAGTTGACATGAATGACAATGCCGGACAAAGATAGAGCAGTCTTCTTCTAGAGTTGGCCAATAATACCGTAGTCGGGTGATTTTCTTAGCAAGGGCTTGGGTATTCACATGACCACCACAACCTCCAGAATGTGCTTCTTTCTGCACCAACTCACCTTCTTCTTCATCAAGACACCTGAGTAAGATTCCATTTAGGCTTCTCTTATAGAGCACTCCTCCTAGGATTGTATACCTCTGGGATACTCTTCTGATTGCCTTCTTTTCCTTGGTGGTTGATCCAGGTGGATATGACTGATCTTGACAATACCTCGCAATCTCGTCATACCAAGGTCTCTCACCTTCTTCTAATTCTTCGAACTCAATCAAGGAGATTTCTTCCTTATGTTTCAAGTATTCTTTTCTGTTGAATCTTTCCTTAACCTTCAGAAAACGTCCATCCTCAATTGCTGGAATTGTTTTCTTACAGATGTGGATAGCTCGCACTTGCCTGCCTAGCGGGACAGATAGAGATGAAGCTAGTGAAGCTAAGGCATCGGCGAGGATATTCTGTGAGCGGGGGACATGAACAAAGGTGAGTTTGAAGAATAACTTGATGTAGCAGGTAGTGAGCTCCTGGTAGGGCTTGAGGTTTGGATGGGAAGTTCGGTACTTGGATAGAACTTGGCGTAGGATCAATTGACTATCACCTATCACCCTCAGTTCGGTGGCACCATGGAGATGAGCGGCCTCCAGCCCGGCCAGCAAGGCTTCATACTCGGCTATGTTGTTGGTTCTTTGGAAAGTTAAGTCGAAAAGCCTGTGGAATGGTGACACCTTCGGGTGACGGAAGGACAATACCTATTCCTCTACCATGAGAGTTCGAGCCCCGTCAAAATATAATGTCCAAAGATTGGAAGATCGGATCGACATTAGTTCGTCATCCGGGAACTCCGACCGGACTGGGTCAAAGACGGGTATGGGATGATGGGCAAGGTGTTCAGCAATAGCATAGCCCTTGATTGCCTTCTGTGGGACATAAGTGATATCAAATTGGGATAGGAAACTCTGCCATCGCCCTAACCGATCAGTCAAGACTGTCTTCTCTAACAGAAACTTAATGGGATTGATACGAGCAATGAGCTTGACATGGTGAGCAAGGAAATAATGTTTGAGTTTCTGAACCACCCAAATAAGAGCAGCACAGGTCTTTTCCACCACAGTGTACTTCAGCTCACAAGCATCAAACATCTTAGACAAGTAGTAAGTAGCTCGTTCTTTCCCTTCTTCATCAACTTGTGCAAGGACTGCCCCAAGAGAGTTCTCAAGAACTGAAATGTAGAGGACCAAAGGTTTGTCGGGAATTGGTGGTTTAAGTACAGGGGGACTTGCCAGGTATTTTTTCAACCCATCAAACGCCTCCTGGCACTTCGAATCCCATTTAAACTCGGCCCCCGCCTTGGTCAACTCATAGAAAGGTTTACACCTTTGGGAATGTTGTGAGATAAACCGGCGGACAAATTGTAGCCTCCCAATCAATCCTCGAAGCTCTTTCATATTCTTCGGAGGAGGCATACCAATAATTGCTTTGGCCTTGTTTGGGTCAATCTCTATGCCCCTTTTGCTTACTATGAACCCAAGTAGCTTTCCTGATGAAACTCCAAATGTACACTTCTTAGGGTTCATTTTTAGCTTGTATTCTCTAGCACGTTGCAAAACTTTCCTTAACACTTCAGAATGATCTTCCCGACTCTTGGACTTGATAACCAAATCATCCACATACACCTCTACAAGGGTGTGCATCATGTCGTGAAAGATAGCCATCATAGCCCTCTGATATGTAGCACCAGCATTCTTTAAACCAAAGGGCATGACAACATAGCAATATGTTCCCCAAGGTGTAGTGAATGAGGTCTTCTCTTGGTCCTCCTCGCCTAACCGGATCCGATTGTATCCGAATAGCCATCCATGAATGAAAGCATTTCAAATCCAGTGTGTTATCAACCAAAACATCGATATGAGGCAAAGGGAAACCATCCTTAGGACACGCTCGGTTCAAGTCCCAGAAGTCTATACAAATCCGAATTCGTCCATCCTTCTTCATAACAGGGACTATGTTAGCCACCCATTGCGGATATAGGACAACTTTAATAAATTTTGCTTGATGTAGTTTGTCGACCTCTTCTTTCATTTTGAGTGCAATATCAGGGTGGAATCTCCTGAGCTTTTGTTTGACCGGGGTAGTTCCAGGTTTCAAGGTTAATCTATGTTCAACCAGTGAATTATCTAATCCCGGCATATCTTCATATGTCCATGCGAACGTGTCCTTATATTCTTCCAAAACTTTGATCAAACGTTGTTCTTCTGAGGGAGTGAGGTTTGCACTAATGAGGATAGTCTTTAGATCTTCCAGGGTTCCTAAATTCAGTTCCTTGGTCAGTTCATTCCCTGTGGCTGATGGTTCTTTAAATCTTCTAAGTCCAGATGCATATGCATCAGCCAAGTCCTCGATTTCATCCTCGAATTCGGGATCCTTCTCTGATACCACCTCATATACTCCCAAAGTATGATCTATGTTATGCTCATCCTCATATCGGATTTCATTTAACTGGATGGTATTATCCAAAAAGTTTGGCAGCCTTGCACACTCTACGCATTTCTGCGCCAATTGTTGCAGATACCTATTTGGAACTCGCTTACCTCTGACTTTCCTATTTCCTAACCTGACTTGACCTACTGAAGATAAAGTTGGAAAGGTGGTATTTACAATGTAGGGAGGATCGAGCAAATCGATTAATGATTCAGAAAAGAGGGATCCCTGATTGGGAGCACCCTCTAGGATGAGTAGAGACGTCTCCTCGATGGAAATGTGAGTTTCAAAGAAGACGTTTTTTTTTTTTTGAAAATTTCGAGTAAAAAGATAGAATGAGCCTGAGTGACTCGAGGCTTGCTAGAAGAGGAATGAATTAATAGAGAGAAAAACTTAAGAATAAAATGGAAAAAGGGGCTCGTGGGCCCAATGGTAATAGAAAGTGGACACATGGGTCCAAAATTGATGGAAAAAGTAAACGGGTACATGAACCCGATCATAGAAATAAATGGGCATGTGAGCCCATGTTGGGAAAAGCCCTCAGTTTTGAAGTTGATGAGGGAAGCAAATGGGCAAGCAGGCCCAGTAAGAGTAGATGGTTGAAGAGGGCACATGGGCCCAAAATGAGTAAGTGGGCCCTGAAGCCCATCCAAAAGATCTAGAAATAAAGGTACGAGGTTCAAACATGGCATTGTTGTATTTGGGCCTCGTGGAATGGTTTTGACTTGGGTGGAATGCTCAACAAGATGATTCAACATTGGTCTGTCCTTGGGTGGTTCTTGGTACTCTTCCCCACTTGAGAACAAACGAGTTAGAGATAAACATAAGTCTTCCAAGTCTTCTTCTTCTTCATCTGGAGCTTTCCTTCTCTTGACAGTCATCATGGAACTTTTACCATCTTCAGCCATCATCATGGTCTCCCCTTTGATAAAGAAGGTGTGGAGCCCCATGGCATATCCTGGCTGGAAGATTCTCCTTGGGATGGAACCCTTTTCATATCCCAACCCCTGCCTGCGTGGCCTTTTCACAGTTTCAATTGGCTGAGTGATTCCTTGAAGGTCCTTGCCTAAACCTCTTCCAGGCTGATAGCCCAATTTCATCATCATCCGCCATCCCAGTGTGTCTGGTAGAGAGGCGGTCATGCATCTGACTTCTGGCAATTCTCCCACTGAGATCCGGGGTTGTATTGACAGACCTAGGGGTAAAGAAGCATCGTTCAGCTCGTCCTTAATAGGCATGCTAGTCACCTTGACCACCTGTCCTTTAAAGGGAAACTTTATGCACTGGTGGTTTGTTGAATCCACAGCTCCTATTGCCTCCAAGTATGGCCTCCCAAGTATAGCCCGAAAAGTTGGATCCAATTCTAGAATATGAAAATCTGTTGTGACCGTACATGGTCCGAGTTTGACTTCTAGAGTGACCACCCCATGTGCAGACTTCTTGGAGTTGTCGTAGGCCGTCACCATGGCACAGGATGGCTTGACTTCTTGCTCAGAAATACCGCACAACTGCAAAGTTTCTGGCGGCATAACATTGATAGAAGCTCCAGTGTCAACCAAACATGATTTTACTTCGACATTACAGATAATCACAGCCACATGCAAAGCATATCTCCTGAAGTCTGGATCTGCTAATTCTTCCTGAGAGAAAGTGAGTGTTGGGTGCTCACTTCTAGGGGCTAACACTGTAGTGATCTTCTCAGGTGGGAGATCTTCATTCACCATGACCCTTTGCAAGTACTGCTGTAGAATCTCCTGGTGCACCTTTGATCTTTTGATCAACTCAAGTATGGAAATACGGGCTGGTGTTTTATCCAAATGCTTTAACAGATCATAGGCTGTGCCTGGCATTGGTTCTTCCACTTGTTCCTCCTCCACTGGCTCCTGAGGTTGAGTTCGGGCTTGGGGAAAGAGCCGCTGGAACATCCTCCCACTCCGAAGCACCGGGGCTATTTGGCGGTCGGGTAGAGGTGACGGGTTAACTATGGTGGGTTGTGGTGGTGTAGGTGTAGGTATGATAGGTAATGGGATTGATGGTTCTAGGATGATTGGGTTAGTTGGTAGAGGGGTAGGAATTGTAGGTGGTAGTGATGGTGATACCGGTGGCCTAATAAGAAGAGGCCGGGGTGCGGGAGTAGTTGATGAAGGTTGTGGTGGTATGATAGGTTGTGGTGTTGGTGGTATGATAGGTTGGGGTTTTGAAGTGGTAGAGCTCATAGGCTGGGGGTTCAGGAATGGTGGTGTCTGAGGTGGTCGGATGAGCAAGGGCCGGTGTGTAGCAATGGTTGAAGGAGGTGTAGTTAGAGAGGGGGCTGGCCTAATGATGGGCCGGCGAGAAGAAGTGGCGGCAAGTGGTTGGGTTATTGAGCTTTGTGGTGGTTGTGGAGTAGCAGGTGCACGGATTATTTGTCTAGGTGGAGGCCTAGCTGAGTTGACTGGCATGGTTGTATTGTTGTTTTCTAGTTGCCAACCTTGAGCACGACTGGCATCTCCCTGGATAATGGAGTGTACTAGACCAATTCCTGGGTTTGGATGTGCTGGTGCCGGTGCTGGAGCGGGAGCATGTAATGGGAGCGGATTTTGGACAATTCCCAAGCCAGGTTGTTGTTGAGGTTGAGCCGGTGGACGTTGCCGCTGCTGCTGCCTAGCTTTCATAGCTTGTATGCATTCCCCCATTTGGACCCAATCAATGCTTCCATGGTCATTCAAATCGTGGATATAATCCTTGAATTGAAAGCACACTTCTACAGTGTGACCAGGACACCGGTGGTAAGCACAGTATCGGGACATATCTGCGTTTACTGGCCAAACCTCTCTTTCCTTGGGCAATTCCAACTGTTTCTCCGCCATGAGTACATTGAAGATGTCGGTCAAGGAGTAAGGGAGTTGCTGGTAGTTCTCTCTCCTAGGACCTCCCCTTCGTGGTGCCTGATTGGGTGGTGGCGGTGCCCTATTGTAAGTAGGTTGACGAGGTTGCTTTGGGGTTGTGCTACCGGTTGCGGGGGTTGTTGTGGTTGTCGTGGTTGTGGTGGCCTAACTTGTTGCCGAGGGGGTAATAGGAAGGGTTACGTGGTGGGTTTCGAATCGGTTTTGACGGTTCCCTCCCCGGTTCCCTACAATGTTTATAACTTCGTTGTTGACCACTCCCTCGGTTGTAGGCCCAACGGGTGCAAGGGGGTTTTCCTAAGGTTTCTAGTTTTAGGATCGAAAGGGTTTATCATGGTGGCATCCTTGAAGTGGGCTTGCAAGTATCGGGCACTGTCATAAAGTTCATTCATTGTGGTAGGACGGTGCATGATCAAGACATTCCTCAAGGCAGGTGTAGTGTTGCCAATGAGCATCTTCACTTGTTCCCCTTCAGAAATCACATCTGTCAATTTTTCTGCCATTCCCCTCCAGCGATCAGCAAACTTTATGAAGTCCTCTTCGGGCTTCATCTTCTCAGCAATCAAATCTGTAATGGAGCATGCCGGTGCCACCCGGTCTCTGTATCTTTGCAAGAATTTGGTTTTAACAATATCGAAGTCTCCTGCCTCAAAGGAGTCGAGTGAATAGAACCATTCCAACGCAGACCCTTCTAGTGATCGGCGGAACAAGAAGGCAAGAACCCTACGATCATCTTTCCAGAATGAGGATTCGTAGAGAAAATCCTTAAGGTGGAGAAAAGGGTTGCCGGTACCATTGTAGCGGCGATAAGCGGTAGCTCGAAGGTGGCAAGTGTAGTGCTGACAGAGAAGGGATGGACATTTCAGGCACAGACTTGGAGCACATGCGACGTCTCAGCTCTTCATAACGCTCATTCATCTGGGTGAGCTGGTCCATGATTGCCCTGGTGAGAGCGAGGTTCTTGGTTTCTTGGTGGGGGTATGTGGTTAGAGACATGGTTACGAAATTGAGGAGCATGACTTGGCAAATTCACTGAAGATTGTCCCATGACTTGATGGGTCAAGGGAGCAACATGGTTGAAATAAGATGGCTGAACAAAAGAGGGTTGGACCATAGATGGTTGAACTAGAGAGGGTTGAAATGCAGATGGTTGAATCATAGATTATTGAACAACAGGTGGTTGAATCATAGATTGTTGAACAACGTGTGGTTGAACAAAGGGTGACCGAATGACTGGTGGTTGAACTAGAGGACGAGGAGATAAGGCAACTTGATTGGTTACAGCCTGATCTGAAGCAATTTTGCCCTTCACCATGGATTGTATACGGGCATAGGTTTCTGGGTCAGTATAGAGAGACAACTCCCTAAAGAGTTGTTCAACATCACGGGAGCAGATGGTTGAGGGACCTCTTGCACTTCTGACTGAATCGGTTGGTGACCCATCTCGTGCTCTCGATGTTCAGCTTGTTCCGCCATTCCAACGTGCCTTCCAGACCTTAGTTGCATTGAACTTAGGAGAAAGTAAAACAAGTTGACAAAGTAAACAAAGAACTTTTTTTCTGTTTTTTTTTTTTAGTATTTTGCAAAAAGTTAGAGGTTTGAATTTTTGTTTGACAAACAAGTTATGCAAAGACTTGAAAGCAAGATTACGCAATGATTTTGATTAAACCTTAGGTTTATGAATTTTTTTAAGAATTGTTCTCTCAACAAATGGGTTAGGATCCTAACTCCAATCTCCAATGACCTAGGTTTCAAACAATCTCACCACGTGTAGGTAACGTAGGATGCTTCGGGTTTTGGGGAGTTGTACAACCAACCCGATCGTGAAGAGGAATACTCCACGTATGAGGAATTACGGAGGCCTTGATGAAAGCCAACCAAGTCAACTAGGAAGGAATATCCCAGAAGAGAGGTCAGAATCCACCAAGAGGGTGTTTTGGATGGGAGGGGTAGATGGGAGAGTGAGCTCCCGCCTCAAAAGAGTGTAAAAGAAGGAGGTAGAGAGAAGGAGCATAGAATGCAATCAAGTAATAAAGCAAGTAATGAGCAAAGCATAAACTTAAACAAGCAATCAACACCGGACAAGCAATTAGAAACTAGGCAAGCAACTAGAAACTAGAATCTAGACTTGTTTCTTATGTGAGCCAAATGGAGATAGTGAAAAGGTGATGGAAAGAAGAGGGTTCAGATCTGATAGCCAAGCAAAAGGGTGGTCCACGTGGGGACCGATGTGGGAACTGGGGTAGAAAGTAAAGGTGGTTCACGTGGGAACCGGTTTTGGGTAAAAGGGGTGGTTCACGTGGGAACCGGTTTGAATGGTCAAAAGAGGGCCACGTGGGGCCAATTAAAGGTGAACAAAGATCTGATCCAAGTGGGGATAGATCTGAAGGAAAGTGGTTTGGTTCACGTGGGAACCGAAGTAAAGAAAGAGATTGGTTCACGTGGGAACCGGTTTAAGAAGAAAAGGGTGGTTCACGTGGGAACCGGTTTAAATAAAATGCAGAAAATGAATGGCATACTTGGCACTTCAGATCTGATGAAAGATGGGTGAAATCAGAAGTTTTGAGATGGCATGAAGTTAAAGAGAGGTGGAAAGAAGGAAAGGCTCACGTGGGAACCGGTCTAGAACTAGAACTAGTTGCAAAACAAAACACTAAGCACCCACGGTTGAAGACATTGCTTGTCCCACCGTGGTCGCCACAAAGCTGTCGACTCTGAAAATTCGACGGGGTCCTCTCCTTTTCAGGGAAGTCCGTGAACCTAGATCGTCACCTCAAGAGGGGATGAGGAAAGAAAGGAATAAAGCTCGGAAAGCAACTCTCACCTCGGTCCCACACTCACATTGATCCCCGAACTTTCATCCCTTGGCGTCGCTCGATCACCAAAGAGACGGTTCGGGTCATGTGGGAGGAGGGTGAGAAGAAATAAACGTGGTCGCCAGGAACCGTGGGTTCCGATTTATAGAATTAAAATGAAAGATGACCGTGTGTACCTTAGCGTGAAGAATGTGGGTTAAAGCTTCTCCTTCTTCGGCCGGCCGATGAAGAAGAGTCCTCAACGCGTGGGTGCTTGATATTCTGTGCAACTAGACAAATAAACAAGTGAAATAGGCAATTAGAACTAGACAAAGTGGAGTATATGTAAAGAGAATAACATAAAACACACAATTGACTAGAAACTGACCGGATTCGGGTTATCTCTAACCCCTTTTTTATTTTCGGATTAACAGACTAAAAGTAATGCAAAAAAATGTAAAAAAATGATAGGATGATGTAGAATCACTAAACAAAGATATAGGAAGAAGAACTGAAAGATTCTGAGTTGAATAGAGAAAGATATAGTCAAATCTGTTTTGTCGAAAAAGCCGAGTATCAGTGCAGGATCTGCCAGGCGCGACTTTGCTTCTGTGCTCGTCACGACCATCCCCGACCTTGGAATCAAGTACCGTCGATTGTAAACTCAAGAAGACTTGGAGAGGAAGAACTTTGATGAAGAGAGCTCAGGCAGCAGACGTCCACACACTGTTGTAGAGGCCGAAGAAGAGAGACTTGGCAGATCACCTGCAGAACAGCCTTCCTCTCTCTTGAACCGACTTTTCTCTCTCTAAAAACTTGAAATTCTCTCTCTAAAAATCATAAAATCGATGTAGGAGGGTGATAGGACGTCTTGAGATGCCTGGGGAGTCGTGATCCTCTCCCTGGAATGACCGGAATCGGAGTTAATTTATAGGAGAAAACTGTCGCGATCTGCGCTAAAAAACAGGCTCATTGCGCCACGGTTGCAGGCGCATGTGCCCTACCCCGGGCGCATGTCCCCTACCCCCAGGGCACATGTGCCCTCAAGTGGGGCGCATCCTATCTTTTCAAAAATTTCGGCCTTATCCGGTCCGTCGGTTGAGCGGTAGAGTCCGGGTGAAAAGCGGTTCCCACGTGCCTCAAAGGTGGGGCGCATGTGCCCTCAAGTGAGGGCACATGGTCGAGTACCTCACTGGTAGGGCGCATGGTCATGTGCCCTGGGTCCCGGGCGCATGTGCCCTGGAACCTGGGCGCATGGGACTGGTTCTGCGCGTCCTTCTTCCGGAAGCCATTGCGAACACTCCCGAACTCGGAATTCGACGCCGTTTGTTGCGTTGGAAAGATAACAGGCCGAAGAAGTTTTCTATAGCATCGGATCAACCATCACACCATCCAAAACTTCAGAATTTTATCCGGAAGTTAGGGCATTGAACAGAAGGTCCGATATAGGTCAAAAATGACTTCGACGGCAAACCGGAAAGGCACGGAATGCAACAAAACTTGTCCGGAGTGTGAATATGACCATAACCTTCAATGCATGATCATTAGGCATTGGTCATTCAGCCAACTTCCGTGTTTACACGATTTACGTGCAGCTTTCGCTCGGAAATTACGGCTTTTTGCGGAAAACGTCGGAAAACATCCGATTTCGTTCGGCGAAGCTCCAAATCAACTTAAAAGGACCCAGCATCATCATATGATCAATCATGCGTGTTACCCTATAAAACATGAGTTTTATGCTCTGAATTAGGCAAATTTGGCGTGTCTACACCAGCTCCTTCATCTTCGAGGTGAGCTGTTGGGTCTTTCTCCTGCATGGGTACGTCTCCCTATTCTTCCTTACTTTTGTTTTGCTAACTGCTGATCCTTTTCTTTCTCGTAGGTATGCTGGCGTCCATATCTGACTACTGATGATGAGAGTGCCGAGTGGGTGGTGAAGGGTGCTCATCTTTTCGGCCGCGACATTTACCTCCATTGTCTGAACGAGGTGGAGCCACTGTGGTTTCGCCTCGTGATGAGGACATTTGGCGGTTATCAGGAGTGGTGCCCACCTCCTTCGTCCAGACACAGCCATAGCACAAAGAGGTTGACACACTCAGTAAACTGGGCAGCCCGGTACCAATCTGCCTTGGAGGACTGAGAGGCTGAGGGCACCATGGTTTTCTCGACTGCCGTGGATGACACGGAGTTCACTCGCCAATATGGTGCGGCTTACGGTCATCTTTTTGACTATGCTGGCCAGGTTAACCTTTTATCTTTGTCTCTTTGTTATCAATGCTTTGCCTTGTTTCAAAAAAATTTCTTTTTTTTTCAGGATTTTCGGTGCATGCTTACCCAGTATCGAGCACAGATTCACGAGCTGGAGGAGGAGGTGGCCTCCCTGAAGGCAGCTCTACAGGTAGAGGTATGTGTGTGTCTGGTGTTCCTTAATTAAGCTGCCAGATATTTGACTTGCTTTATGTACTAACAGCGCATGGGCCACTCAGTGGGTGTTTCTTCTTCTGAAGAGGTGAGAGCCCTACGAGATGAGCTGGCTGCCGTGAAACAGTCTCTGGCGGAGAAGGAGATCACGGTAACATCTTGATAGTTGCTACCAAACTTGTTCTTTCATTGTCTAAGACTTATACATTGCTTGTAGGTGGCTGCACTAGAGCGATCAGTTGCTACTTCTTCTTCGGAGTCTTCTTCCAGGATCCAGGCCTTGGAAGCTGAGTTGCAGGCCCGGGTGCCTACTCTTGAGATGGCTCAGCTCTTATTGGACTTTGATACAGAGCTACTGGTGCGTGACCGGCGCCACTTTGAGGCTCTTCGTGAGGTGGAGACCCAGCATACAGCTACCCTTCGTGAGCGAGACACCGCGATCCGTGCTATGGAGCAGAGGCAGTACCAGATGCAGATGGATCTTGTTTCCGCCCAGGCGGAACTACGTTTTCATCATGAGATGGCCCGCTAGTCTACTCGGAGCCGGACCCATCAGAGTGGCACCCATCAGAGTGGCAATCATCAAAGTGGCAGTCATCAGAGTGGCAGCCACCAGAGTGGCACACGGACCCACCAGAGCGGCTCGCACCATAGCCGAGGTCATACAGTACGGGGCAGAGTTGATCAGAGAGAAGCCAAACTCCGAGTGTGGCTGACTATTTAGTTTCTTCTCCTGAGCGTAGGGATGAGTAGGTTTTGATTTGTATGTCCAGCATCATTGTATCAGGCTTTTGTCTTGTATCTTTCTTCATGAATGGATCAGTGTTTGTGTCTACTTGGCTTGTTGTGCCTGCAACATCACTTTGACAATTTTGATTAGTATAA
Source organism: Cryptocoryne crispatula var. balansae (assembly GCA_036172225.1). Taxonomy (NCBI): domain Eukaryota; kingdom Viridiplantae; phylum Streptophyta; class Magnoliopsida; order Alismatales; family Araceae; genus Cryptocoryne; species Cryptocoryne crispatula. Next base: position 23,349,167 of record CM069919.1, read on the forward strand.
CATGGTGGCTTAGCCCTTTGCTTTTGTCAAAGGGCATAGCCTTCTTAACATGGCGAAAAAATAAAGTGTGAAGGAAAACAAATGTGGAAAGAGTTAAGAAAACTTACCTGTATGGCGAGAATCCATCCTCCTTGTTATGTAGTGCCTAAAACACTTACAAAAAGATCAATTCTATCCATGTCTCATCCCTTTGCCTATTTTTTTATTTGGCTTGACTTTGAGTCAAAGGGAGGAGCCTTCTTAACAAGGTGGAATAAAACAAATGACTTAAAATGAAATGGGGGGTCGAGAGAACTTACCTGTCATGGTGTGAATCCTCTCCTCTCCCGTATTGAAATGCCTGAAACACTTGACAGAAGGAGATTAGATCTTCATCAGGACTCATCCCTTTGCCCATTATGGTCAACTTTGACTTAGGTCAAGGGGAAGAGCCTTCTTAACAAGGTAATTAAAGTAAAAAATGGATATGCAATGCAGAAATGAAAATATGCACGACAATAAAATAAGCATGGATGCAACTAAGGCACTGATCATGACTAAGCAAAAAAAAAAAATTTATTTTCTTGAAAACAATCATTTGGATTTTCAAAAGTACTCATTTTTTTTGGATTTTTGAAATATGTATATAATTTATTTATTTTTGAAATATTCAATTTTTTGGGTTTTTGAAATATTCGATTTTTGGGGTTTTTGAAATATGCATTTTTTTGGGTTTTTGAAATATGCATTTTTTGTGGATTTTTGAAATATGCATTTTTTTTGGAATTTTGAAATATGCATTTTTTTGGTTTTTTTGAAATATGCATTTTTTTGGGTTTTTGAAATATGCATCTTTTTTAGACTTTTGAAATATGCATTTTTTTTTGACTTTTGAAATATGCAATATTTTTTGTGGAGAAAATGCTGGTATTTGAGATAATTCATCGGTCTTTGGAGTTTGTCAAGACTCAAGTGGTAGATGCCACGTGCAAAAATAAAGTTCCCTACCTAGAATCCTTCTAACCTTCTTCCTTTGATCGGCTTGGATTCCACCTGGATTTGGTCGATTTACCCTACTCGAGGGGTTTAAGGAGGAAGAGTATAGAGGAAGTCCTTGATAGGGTTTGAAGATGTTGAGAGGGATTTCTCTACTCTCACTCAAATTACCCATTGGGATTCGGCCTCTTTGGGTTTTTCTTTCTTTTTTTTGCTCTTTTCTATGTGGCACATATTTGGACAGGTTTTTTGACCCGTGGGGACATTGCCCATCTTTTAATGCCATTTGCCTTGACTATCATTCTGGGTACTCATTCAGACAGGTTGATCATTTTTTTTTCTAACCTGAGGGGTTCATTGCCCATCTTTTGGCACCCTTTTGTACCCTCTGAGACGGCCTCCTACTAGGGTGGCGAGTGTTTTCGATACTATCCCTCTCTAATCTTCTCTCCCTATCTTGGACCGAGTAGAAGAGAATAGGGTAAGGGTACTCCTTCCATTTCTAGATTTCTGCCTTGCCTTTCGCAAGTGTCGGGTTGTCTAGATTCTAGGATCGGGAAGTGTTATGTGTGTAGGATGGTACCTACCCTTGACTTCTCACGAACAACCTAGGATCAATGACTTGAGATTATACCAGTGGTTTCTCCATTTTTATGGAAAGTACTTTTTGAGGTAAACTCCATTCCAAGGATTATTCGATTTTTCTCCATATGCATTAGTCAATTCATATGCATTGCCTGGATATTTTTCAGTGATTACAAAAGGTCCTTCCCAGTTGGGTTGCAACTTGGAGCGGGGACCCCCTGGCTTAACGAATATGCGTTTGACTACCATCTCACCGATTTCGAATTTTCTCTCGACCACCCTCTTTTGATAAAACCTTTTGAGTCTATTCTGATAAGTCCGGGCATGCTCGGCGGCGGCTAGCCTTCTTTCATCCAAGAGTTCAAGCTGTGCAAGGAGAGATTCTCGTCTCTCATCAACAGGAATATCCTTGTCGAGCTGAACTCGGAGAGATGGTAAGGGACCACTGCTTCCATCCCATATGCCAAAGCATACGGGGTTTGTCCAGTGGGAGTCCTTACAGAAGTACGATAAGCCCATAGAGCATCTACAAGATTATCAGGCCAGTCGGCAAATTTGCTATACTTACAAGATTTCTTGATGATTTTGATTAAGGTTTTATTAGTGGCTTCTGCTTGACCATTGCCTTGAGGATAGTATGGTGATGAATGATGCAATGAAATGTAATACCTGTTGCAAAGATCACGCAGATCTTGAGAAAGAAATTGTGGCCCATTATTGGTGACGATGTCGCTGGGGATCCCGAACCTTGCCAAGATGTTGCGCTTGATGAAGGAGCAGACTGTTGACGCTTTAATCTCCATGAATGCTTCTGCTTTAGCCCACTTTGTGAAGTACTCCGTTGCCGTCAGAATGAATGATTTTGAGCGCACTTCGGAGTTGAGGTCACTCAAGGGGCCAATGATATCAAAGGCCCACATGGCGAAAGGCCATGGGGCATGAATTGGATGAAGGGAAGATGCGGGAGAGTGAATCTTGTCGGCATGGAGTTGACATGAATGACAATGCCGGACAAAGATGGAGCAGTCTTCTTCTAGAGTTGGCCAATAATACCCTTGTCGGATGATTTTCTTAGCAAGGGCTTGGGCATTCACGTGACCACCACAAACTCCAGAATGTGCTTCTTTCAGCACCAACTCGGCTTCTTCTTCATCAAGACACCTGAGTAAGATTCCACTTAGGCTTCTCTTATAGAGCACTCCTCCTAGGATTGTATACCTATGGGATACTTTTCTGATTGCCTTTTTTTCTTTGGTAGTTGATCCAGGTGGATACGACTGATCTTGGCAATACCTCACAATCTCGTCATACCAAGGTCTCTCACCTTCTTCTAATTCTTCGAACTCAATCAAGGAGATTTCTTCTTTATGTTCTAAGTATTCCTTTCTGTTGAACCTCTCCTTAACTTTTAGAAAACGTCCATCCTCAATTGCCGGAATTGTTCTCTTACAGATGTGTATAGTCCGCACTTGCCTGCCTAGCGGGACAAATAGAGATGAAGCTAGTGAAGCTAAGGCATCGGCAAGGATATTCTGTGAACGGGGGACATGGACAAAGGTGAGTTTGAAGAATAGCTTGATGTAGCAGGTAGTGAGCTCCTGGTAGGGTTTGAGGTTTGGATGGGAAGTTTGGTACTTGGATAGGACTTGGCGTAGGACCAATTGACTATCACCTATCACCCTCAGTTTGGTGGCACCATGGAAATGAGCGGCCTCCAGCCCGGCCAGCAAGGCTTCATACTCAGCTATGTTGTTGGTTGCTGGAAAGTTAAGCTGAAAAGCCTGTAGAATGGTGACACTTTCAGGTGACAGAAGGACAATACCTATCCCTCTACCATGAGAGTTCAGAGCCCCGTCAAAATATAATGTCCAAAGATTGGAAGATCGGACTGACATTAGTTCGTCATCCGGGAACTCCGACCGGACTGGGTCAAAGACGGGTATGGGATGATGGGCAAGGTGTTCAGCAATAGCATAGCCCTTAATTGCCTTCTGTGGGATATAAGTGATATCAAATTGGGATAAGAAACTCTGCCATCGCCCTAACCGATCAGTCAAGATTGTCTACATTTTCGTGCTAATTGTTGCAAATATCTGTTTGGAACTGCTTTACCTCATACTCTCCTATTTCCTAACCTAACTTGACCTACTGAAGATAAAGCTGGAAAGGTGGTATTTACAGTGGAGGGGGGATCGAGTAAATCGATCAATGATTCAGAAAAGAGGGATCCCTGATTGGGAGCACCCTCTGGGTTGAGTAGAGACGTCTCCTCGATGGAAATGTGAGTTTCAGAGAAGACGTTTTTTTTTTTTGGATTCTCAAGTAAAAAGATAGAATGAGCCTCAGTGACTCGAGGCTTGCTGGAAACTGACTGAATTACCAGAGAGAAAAACTTAAGAATAAAAGGTAAAAAGGGGCTCGTGGGCCCAATGGTAATATAAAGTGGACACATAGGTCCAAAACTGATTAAAAAAGTAAACGGGTACGTGGACCCGATCTTAAAAATAAATGGGCATGTAAGCCCATGTTGGGAAAAGTCCTCAGTTCTGAAGTTGATGAGGGAAGCAAATGGGCAAGCAGGCCCAGTAAGAGTGGAAGGTTGAAGAGGGCTCATGGGCCCAAAGTGGGTAAGTGGGCCCTGAAGCCCATCCAAAAGATCTAGAAACAATGGCACGAGGTTTAAACATGGCATTGTTGTATTTGGGCCTCGTGGAATGGTTTTGACTTGGGTGGTATGCTCAACAAGATGATCCAATATTGGTCTGCCCTTGGGTGGTTCTTGATACTCTTCCCCACTTGAGAACAAACGAGTTAAAGATAAGCACAGGTCTTCCAAGTCTTCTTCTTCTTCATCTGGAGCCTTTCTTCTCTTGACAGCTATCATGGAACTTTTGCCATCTTCAGCCATCATCATGGTCTCCCCTTTGATAAAGAATGTATGGAGTCCCATGGCATATCCTGGCTGGAAGATCCTCTTTGGGATGGAACCCTCCTCATATCCCAACCCCTGCCTGCGTGGCCTTTTCACAATTTCAATTGGCGGAGTGATCCCTTGAAAATCCTTGCCTAAACCTCTTCCACGCTGATAGCCCAATTTCATCATCATCTGCCATCCCAGTGTATCTGGTAGAGAGGCAGTCATGCATATGACTTCTGGTAAATCTCCCGCTACGATCTGGGGTTGTATTGACAGACCTAGGGGTAAAGAAGCATCGTTCAGCTCGTCCCTTATAGGCATGCTAGTCACCTTGACCACCTGTCCTTTAAAGGGAAACTTTATGCACTGGTGGTTTGTTGAAGCTACAGCTCCTATTGCCTCCAAGTATGGCCTCCCAAGTATAGCCCGAAAAGTTGGATCCAATTCTAGAATATGAAAATTTGTTGTGACTGTACATGGTCTAAGTTTGACTTTTAGTGTGACCACCCCACGTGTAGACTTCTTGGAGTTATCATAGGCCGTCACCATGGCACATGATGGCTTGATTTCTTGCTCAGAAATGCCACACAACTGCAAAGTTTCTGGCAGCATAACGTTGATAGAAGCTCCAGTGTCAACCAAACATGATTTCACTTCAATATTACAGATAACCACAGCCACATGCAAAGCATATCTCCTAAATTCTAGATCTGCTAATTCCTCCTGAGAGAAAGTGAGTGTTGGGTGCTCACTTCTAGGGGCTAACACTGTAGTGATCTTCTCAAGTGGGAGATCTTCATTCACCATGACCCTTTGCAAGTACTGTTGTAGAATCTCCTGGTGCACCTTTGATCTTTTGATCAACTCAAGTATGGAAATACGGGCCGATGTTTTATTTAAATGCTTTAACAGATCATAGGCTGTGCCTAGCAACGGTTCTTCTACTTGTTCCTCCTCCACTGGCCCTTGCGGTTGAGTTCCAGCTTGGGGAAAGAGCCGCTGGAACATCCTCCCACTTCGAAGCACCGGGGCTATTTGGCGGTCGGGTAGAGGTGACGGGTTAACTGAGGTGGGTTCTGGTGGAACAGGTGGTGTAGGTGCAGGTATGATAAGTAATGGGATTGATGGTTCTGGGATGATGGGGTTAGTTGGTAGAGGGTTAGGATTTGGAGGTGGTAGTGATGGTGATACTGGTGGCCTGATAAGAAGAGGCCGGGGTGCAGAAGTGGTTGATGAGTTTAATGAAGGTTGTGATTGTATGATAGGTTGGGGTTTTGGAGTGGTAGAGCTCGTAGGCTGGGGGTTCAGGTTTGGTGGTGATTGTGGTGGTCGGATGAGCAAGGGACGGTGTGTAACAATGGTTGAAGGAGGTGTAGTTAGAGAGGGGGCTGGCCTAATGATGGGCCGGTGAGAAGAAGTGGCAGCCAGTGGTTGGGTTATTGAGCTTTGTGGTAGTTTTGGAGTAGCAGGTGCACGGATTATCTGTCTAGGAGGGTTCCTAGCAGGAAGCCTAGCCGGGTTGGCAGGCATGGTTGTATTGTGGCTTTCTAGTTGCCAACCTTGAGCACGATCAGCATCTCCCTGGGCAATGGAGTGTACTAGACTAATTCCTGGGTTTGGATGTGCTGGTGCCGATGCTGGAGCGGGAGCATGTAATGGGAGCGGATTTTGGACAATCCCCAAGCCAGGTTGTTGTTGAGGTTGAGCCGGTGGACGATGCCGCTGCTGCTGCCTAGCCTTCATAGCTTGTATGCATTCCCCCATTTGGACCCAATCAATGCTGCCTTGGTCATTCAGATCATGGATATAATCCTTGAATTGAAAGCACACCTCTACAGTGTGACCAGGACACCGGTGGTAAGCACAGTATCGGGACATATCTACATTTGTTGGCCAAACCTCTCTTTCCTTGGGCAATTCCAACTGTTTCTCCGCCATGAGTACATTGAAGATGTCGGTCAAGGAGTAAGGGAGTTGTTGGTAGTTCTCTCTCCTAGGACCTCCCCTTCGTGGTGCCTGATTGGGTGGTGGCGGTGCCCTATTGTAGGTAGGTTGACGAGGTTGCTGGGGTTGTGCTACTGGTTGTGGGGGTTGTTGTGGTTGTCGTGGTTGTGGTGGCCTAACTTGTTGCTGAGGAGGGTAATAGGAAGGGTTCTGTGGTGGGTTTATGTACTGGTTTTGACGGTTCCCTCTCTGGTTCCCCATAGTGTTTATTGCTTCGTTGTTAACCACTCCCTGGGTTGTAGGACCAACTGGTGCAGAGGGGGTTTTCCTGAGGTTTCTTGGTTTAGGATCAAAAGGGTTTATCATTGTGGCATCCTTGAAGTGGGCTTGCAAGTATCGGGCCTTGTCATAGAGTTCATTCATTGTGGTAGGACGGTGCATGATCAATACATTTCTCGGAAGCGGTGTAGTATTTCCAATGAGCATCTTTACTTGTTCCCCTTCAGAAATCACATCTTTCAGTTTTTCTGCCATTCCCCTCCAGCGATCAGCAAACTTTATGAAGTCCTCTTCGGGCTTCATCTTCTCAGCGATCAAATCCGTAATGGAGCATGCTGGTGCCACCCAGTCTCTGTATCTTTGCAAGAATTTTGTCTTGACAATGTCAAAGTCTCCTGCCTCAAAGGATTCGAGTGAGTAGAACCATTCCAATGCAGACCCTTCTAGTGATCGGCAGAATAAGAAAGCAAGAACCCTACGATCATCTTTCCAGAATGAGGATTCATAGAGAAAATCTTTAAAGTGGAGAAAAGGGTTGCCAGTACCATTGTAGCGGCGATAAACTGGTAGCTCAGAAGGTGGCAGGTGTAGGACTGGCAGAGAAGGAATGGAAATCTCAGGAACTGACTTGGAGTCCAGGCGACATCTCAGCTCTTCATAACGTTCATTCATCTGGGTGAGCTGATCCATGATTGCCCTGGTAAGAGCAGGTTCTTGGTTTACTGGTGGGGGTATGTGGTTAGAGACATGGTTCTGAAATTGAGGAGCATGACTTGGCAAATTCACTGAAGATTGTCCCATGACTTGATGGGTCAAGGGAGCAACATGGTTGAAATAAGATGGCTGAACAAATGAGGGTTAGACCACAGACGGTTGAACAATAGATGGTTGTGCTAATGATGGTTGAATCACAGATCGTTGAACAACAGGAGGTTGAACCAAGGGTGATTGAATAAGTGGTGGTTGAACTAGAGGACGAGGAGATAAGGCAACTTGGTTAACTTCAGCTTGATCTGAGGCCATTTTTCCCTTCACCATGGATTGTATGCGGGCATAGGTTTCTAGGTCAGTATAGAGAGATAACTCTCTAAAGAGTTGTTCAACATCACGAGGAGCAGATGGTTGAGGGACCTCTTGCGCTTGTGACTCAAACAATGGATTAACACGGCCATCTGACGGATTTGGTTGATGACCCATCTCATGCTCTCGATGTTCAGCTTGTTCCGCCATTCCAACGTGCCTTCCAGACCTTAGTTGCATTGAACTTCAAGGAACAGACAAGTTGACAAAGTAAACAAAGAACTTTTTTTTGGTTTTTTTAGTATTTTGCAAAAAGTTAGAGGTTTGAATTTTTGTTTGACAAGCAAGTTATGCAAAGACTTGAAAGCAAAATTACGCAATGATTTTGATTAAACCTTAGGTTTATGAATTTTGTTAAGAATTGTTCTCTCAACAAATGGGTTAGGATCCTAACTCCAATCTCCAATGACCTAGGTTTCACACAATCTCACCACATGTAGGTAACGTAGGATGCTTCGGGTTTTGGGGAGTGGTACAACCAACCCGATCGTGAAGAGGAATACTCCACGTATGAGGAATTACGGAGGCCTTGACGAAAGCCAACCAAGTCAACTAGGAAGGAATATCCCAGAAGAGAGGTTAAATCCACCAAGAGGGTGTTTTGGATGGGAGGGATAAATGAGAGAGTGAGCTCCCGCCTCAAAAAATTGTAAAAGAAGGAGGTAGAGAGAAGGAGCATGGAATTCAATCAAGTAATAAAGCAAGTAATAAGCAAAACATAAACTTAAATAAGCAAGCAGTCAACACCAGACAAGCAATTAGAAACTAGACAAGCAACTAGAAACTAGAATCTAGACTTGTTTCTTATGTGAGCCAAATGGAGATAGTGAAAAGGTGATGGAAAGAAGAGGGTTCAAATCTGATATCCAAGTAAAAAGGTGGTCCACGTGGGGACCGATGTGGGAACTGGGGTAAAAAGTAAAGGTGGTTCACGTGGGAACCGGTTTTGGGTAAAAGGGGGTGGTTCACGTGGGAACCGGTTTGAATGGTCAAAAGAGGGCCACGTGGGGCCAATTAAAGGTGAATAAAGATCTGATCCAAGTTGGGATAGATCTGAAAAAAAAGGGTTTGGTTCACGTGGGAACCGAAGTAAAGAAAGAGATTGGTTCACTTCACGTGGGAACCGGTTTAAAAGGAAAAGGGTGGTTCGCGTGGGAACCGGTTTAAATAAAATGCAGAAATTAAATGGCATACTTGGCACTTCAGATCTAATGAAAGATGGGTGAAATCAGAAGTTTTGAGATGGCATGAAGTTTAAGAGAGGTGGAAAGAAGGAAAGGCTCACGTGGGAACCGGTCTAGAACTAGAACTAGTTGCAAAACAAAACACTAAGCACCCACGGTTGAAGACATTGCTTGTCCCACCGTGGTCGCCACAAAGCTGTCGACTCTGAAAATTCGACGGGGTCCTCTCCTTTTCAGGGAAGTCCGTGAACCCATATCGTCACCTCAAGAGGGGATGAGAAAAGAAAGGAATAAAGCTCGGAAAGCAACTCTCACCTCGGTCCCACACTCACATTGATCCCCGAACTTTCATACCTTGGCGTCGCTCGATCACCAAAGAGACGGTTCGGTCATGTGGGAGGAAGGTGAGAAGAAATAAACGTGGTCGCCAGGAACCGTGGGTTCCGATTTATAGAATTAAAATGACCGTGTGTACCTTAGCGTGAAGAATGTGAGTTAAAGCTTCTCCTTCTTCGGCCAGCCAATGAAGAAGAGTCCTCAACATGTGGGTGCTTGATACTCTGTGCAACTAGACAAATAAACAAGTGAAATAGACAATTAGAACTAGACAAAGTGGAGTATATGTAAAGAGAATAACATAAAAAACACACAATTGACTAGAAACTGACCGGATTCGGGTTATCTCTAACCCCCTTTTTTTTATTTTTCGGATTAACAGAGTAAAAGTAAAAAAAATGTAAAAAAATGATAGGAGGATGTATAATCACTAAAAAAAGAGGTAGGAAAAAGAAATGAAAGATTCTGAGTTGAAGAGAGGAAGATATAGCCAAATCTGTGTTGTCGAAAAAGCCGAGCAGCAGTCCAGGATCTGCCAGGCGCGACTTTGCTTCTGCGCTAGTCACGACCAGCCCCGACCTTGGAATCAAGTGCCGTCGATTGAAAACTGAAGAAGAGTTGGAGAGGAAAAACTTTGATGAAGAGAGCTCGGGCAGAAGACGTCCACACACTGCTGTAGAGGTCGAAAAAGAGAGACTTGGCAGATCACCTGCAGAACAGCCTTCCTCTCTCTTGAACCGATTTTCTCTCTCTAAAAACTCGAAATTCTCTCTCTAAAAATCACAAAATCGATGCAGGAGAGAGGTTGGACGTATTGAGATGCCTGGGGGGTCGTGCCCATGCCCCTGAAATGACCAGAATCAGAGTCCATTTATAAGAGAACGAGCAGTGCGATCGGAGCTAAAAAATAGGGGCATTGCGCCCCACCCCTGGGCGCATGCGCCCTGGTGCTGGGCGCATGCGCCCTACTGAAGGGCGCATGTGCCCCCCAGTGAGGGCACATGGCACTGTTCCCGAGGATAATGGTCTTATCCGGTCCGGCCGTTCAGTGGTAGAGTCCGGGTGAAAAACTGGGTCCCTCGTGCCTCCAAGGTAGGGCGCATGTGCCCTCAAGTGAGGGCACTAGGTCACGTGCCTCACTGGTAGGGCGCATGGCCATGTGCCCTGGGTCCCGGGCGCATGTGACCAGGAACCCGGGCGCATGTGACCAGGAACCCAGGCGCATGGGACTTGTTTCGCGCGTCCTTCTTTTGAAAGCCATTGCGAACACTCCCGAACTCGGAATTCAACGTCGTTTGTTGCGTTGGAAAGATAACAGGCCTAAGAAGCTTTCTATAGCATCGTATCAGCCATCACACCCTACAAAACTTCAGAATTTTTTCCGGAAGTTAGGGCAGTGAACAGAATATCCGATACAGGTTAAAATGACTCTGACGGCAAACCGGAAAGGCACGGTATGCAACAAAACTTGTCCAGGGTGTTAACATGACCATAACCTTCAATGCATGATCATTAGGCATTGCTCATTCAGCCAATTTCTGTATTCACACGATTTACGTGCAGCTTTCGCTCGGAAATTACGGCTTTTTGCGGAAAACGTCGGAAAACATCCAATTTCATTCGGCGAAGCTCCAAATCAACTTTAAAAGACCCGGCATCATTATAAGGTCAATCATACATGTTACCCTATAAAACATGAGTTTTATGCTCTGAATTAGGCGAATTTGGCGTGTCTACAGGGGTGTCTACACAAGTTCTTCGACAAGAGAGAAACAATACAGATGATTGAAGAATAAGAACCGCAAGAACAAGCAAAAAGGAAGAAAGTGGATAGCATAGAGGATGAGTCGTATCTCGACATATCATGGTTATTCTCTAAAGAAGGGTCAAGTGACGAATCATTCCATAACGAGCCTTCTGGCAATCAAAATCAGGGGCATTCACCCCTTGTCATCTCCATGGATCTAACAGTCTCATTCCCAATAAGTTCACCATCAGATTTACCAGGCAACAAAGAGGGATGCTCTCTTTACCCATCTTTGCTTGATTTGTTCCCTTCCCTGTCAATATCCCAGCCCATACTGGAAACCACAACCAACCAAACTTATTCTGTGTTTATGTTTAGCACTTCTTAAAAAGATAAAAAAAACGTCCTATTCTCAACCCAAGTTTCGATCAAAAAAAACTTCCCAACTCACCCCGAAGGATGATCCAAACCGGAAGGCCACCCGATCTCTAATCGATCTCCTTTGCCCTTCATCAATAAATTCCACTCCCTCCACCTCCTCTTCCTTTATGTATTTACCTTCTTCTTCTTTAGGTTTAGTTTCCAATAAGAACAAAAAAAAATCAGGGGTAGGAGAGTTCCAGAAAGATACCTGCATCGGTTAGCTCAAAAAAGCTTAGAATGTGCCAAGCTACCGGAGTATCTAGAAAATGCGATCAAGTTAGTTGAAATTCGATATGAGGAGAAGGACAACATTGATCTAACTTTAGGGGTCTATGAGGTTGCATCGGAGGTGTTAAAAAGGGTTTTGCAACAAGCCAGGGAATATAAGCTTAAAATGAACCCCAAGAAGTGTGTGTTTGGAGTATCATCTGGAAAGTTACTTGGGTTCATCGTCAGCAAAAGAGGCATCGAAATCGATCCCAACAAGGCCAAAGCCATTATTGATATGCCTCCACCAAAGAACCTAAAAGAGCTGAGAGGGTTGATTGGTAGGCTACAATTTGTTCGCCGGTTTATCTCACAACACTCCCAAAGGTGTAAACCTTTCTATGAGTTAACCAACGCGAATGCCGAATTTAGATGGGATTCCAGATGTCAAGAGGCATTCGATGCTCGATGGTTTAAAGAAATATTTTTCAAGCCCACCTGTGCTCAAACCTCCAGTTCCCGGCAAACCCTTGATCTTAGACATCTCGGTTTTGGAAGGATCTCTTGGAGCAGTATTGGCACAATTGAATGATGAAGGGAAAGAACGAGCAGTGTACTATCTGTCCAAAATCTTTGATCCTTGTGAACAGAAGTATACAATCATGGAAAAAAACTGTGCCGCCCTGGTTTGGGTGGTCCATAAGCTTAAACACTACTTTATGGCTCACGAGGTTAATCTCATTGCTCGCATGAATCCCATCAAATTTCTCCTAGAAAAATCTATCCTGACTGACCGGTTGACACACTACCAAAGCTTTCTTTCTCAATTTGACATCACCTACATTCAACAGAAGGCAATCAAGGGCTATGCAATTGCTGAACACCTTGCCCATCATCCTATCCCACTCTTTGACCCTATCCAATCAGAATTCCCCGATGAAGAATTGATGTCCATTCGATCTTCCAATCTATGGACTTTATATTTTGACGGGGCATTAAACTCCCAAGGTAGAGGGATAGGGATCGTTCTTCTATCACCCGAAGGTGTCACCATTCCACAGGCTTTTCAGCTCCATTTTCCAGCAATAAACAATATAGCTGAGTATGAAGCCTTATTGGCCAGACTGGAGGCCGCTCACTTCTATGGTGTCACTAAACTAAGGGTGATCGGAGATAGCCAGTTGATTCTCCGCCAACTGCTTGCCAAATACCGCACATCTCATCCCGAGCTCAGACCATACCAAGAACTCATCTCCTGTAACATCATGCTATTCTCTAAACTCGAATTCATTCATGTTCCTTGTGCTCAAAATATTCTTGCCGATGCTCTCGCTTCCCTGGCATCTTCACTATCTATCCCTCTAAGCAGACAGGTTAGGACGATCTATGTCCGCCCACATACCATTCCGGCAGTATAAGATGCACGATTCTTGAAGGTTAAGGAAGAGTTTGAAAGGAAGGAATACATTGAGCAAAAGAAGGAAGTATCTTTGGTCGAGTTGGAGGAACTAGAAGAGGGTGAGAAACCATGGTATCATGAGATTACGAATTACTGTCAGGATCAGACATACCCACCAGGATCAACTGCCGAAGAAAAGAAAACCATAAGAAGAGTATCCCAGAGATACACCCTCTTAGGTGGAGTGCTTTATAAAAGGAGCTTGGCCGGCATTCTATTAAGGTGCGTAGATGAAAGAGAGGCAGAATTGGTGCTTAAAGAAGCACATTTCAGAGTATGTGGGGGCCATGTAAATGCCCAAGCCCTCGCCAAGAAGATCATAAGGCAAGGGTATTATTGGCCTACTCTGGAAGAAGATTACTCGATCTTTGTTCGGCACTGTCATCAATGTCAACTCCACACTGACAAGATTCACTCTCCCGCGTCTTCTCTTCACCCGATTCATGCCCCATGGCCCTTCGCTATGTGGGCTTTTGATGTTATTGGACCCCTTGGTGACCCAAACTCCACAAACAAAACCAAATCTTTCATCCTAATGGCAACAGAGTACTTCACCAAGTGGGTGGAAGCGGAAGCATACGTGGAAATCAAGGCATCAACAGTCTGCACCTTCATCAAACGCAACATCATTGCTAGGTTTGGGATCCCAGGCGACATCATCACCGACAATGGACCACAATTCATCTCCCAGGAGCTGTGTGACCTTTGCAACAGGTATTGCATCAGATTGCATCATTCATCTCCATATTATGCTCAAGGCAACGGTCAAGCAGAAGACACCAATAAAACTCTGATAAAAATCATTAAGAAAACTTGTAAGTCTAGCAAGTTCGCGGACTGGCCAGATAAGTTAGTTGATGCTCTATGGGCCTACCGCACTTCTATTCGAACCCTAACGGGTCAAACCCCCTATGCCTTGGCATTTGGGATGGAGTGGGATGGAGGTGGTAGTACCATACGAAGTACTCATCCCTTCCCTCCGAGTCCAGATCGATCGAGATACCCCGATGGATGAACGTCGAGATTCCCTTCTCGCGCAACTCGAACTCTTAGACGAAAGGAGGCTGGCCGCTGCCGAACATGCTAGATCTTATCAAAATAGACTTAAAAATTTTTATCAGAAGATGGTAGTAGAGAGAAAATTTGAAATCGGTGAAGTTGTGCTTAAAAGAATATTCATTAAGCCGGGCGGTCCCTGCTCCAAACTTCAACCTAATTGGGAGGGTCCGTATGTAATTTTGGCTGTTTATCCCGGTAATTCATACAGGCTGACTAATGCAGAAGGAGAAGAACTAACTCATCCCTGGAATGGTGTATACCTCAAAAAATACTTTCCTTAAAACAAAAATCACAAAAAAATCTATAAAATCCAAAGGTGTGAAGAATGATGATAGCATCTAACGCTTGCTTGTTCGGTGCACCAACTTGTCACTTAGGAAAATAAGGATAGGCATCATACTGCACACACTACACGCCTAGGTTTCGGAATCCGATGATTGGAAGTCAGAGAGAAAGCTAGGCAACACTTGGCAAAAGAAGGTCAACCCTGCCCTATTCTCTTCTTATTTTGGTCCAGAATGGATAAAAGGGGTTAGAATAAGGAGTATCGAAAGTGCCCATTGCCTTAGTAGAAGGATGCCTCTGAAGGTCTAACTTCTTAAAAGAAAAAGGTACCAAAAGATGGGCAATGACCCCTCAGGTCGGCAAAAGAATAGACATGTCTGAATGTGTACCAACAAAAGCCCAAAAAGAAAAGGCTCCAAAAGATGGGCAATGAACCCCTCAGGTCAAAATCAAGCAAAAGGAAAGGACCTGTCTGAATGCGGGCCATCAAAAGAAAAGGGCTAGAAGGAAGGACCCGAGGATGTCAAATCTCAAACAGGCAACGCGGGCACTAGTAGAGAAACAAATTCAACACCCCCGAATCCTATTAAGGACTTACCATCAATCCTCCTCCCTCTTTAACCTTGTGAGTAGGGTTGACCGACTGGACCCAAGAAGAGCCATAGCCTATCAAAGGCAGAAGGTTAGAAGATTCCGGACTAGGCACTTTCTTACACGTGATGCCTACTCTTAACCCTTGGGTAACGATAAGGGGCACCTACGACAAGCAAGGCAAAGGATAAGATGGTCGTGTCCTTCACACCGAACAAAAAAATCAAATACTTCAAAAACACCAAACAAATCCATAAAATCAAAAATTTTAAAAAGTAAATATTCAAAATACCCAAAAAAATAAAATCAACAAAACACCAAAAATAGTATAAAGTCATCAAAACCCAAACAAATCAAAAATTCCAAAACACCTAAAAATTTGCTAGTTGCCTTTGCATTCATATTTAATTTCAGTCTTGCATGTTTCCTTTTGTGCATACTTATATTTTTCCGTTATTCTACCTTGATAAGGCCTATGTCCATTGATAAAAGATCAAGGCAGTTTCGCTCTCTTCTTGCAAGGGACTAAGCCTAAATAAAGTTCTAATAGCATTTTGAGTGAACGCAGGGAGTCAGAAATGGAAACAAACAACTGTCACTATGCAAAAGAAAGATACATCAAAGAAAAGAAGGGGCCGGCACATCACAAATCGCCACCTCCTTCCGCTGGAGCCTGATCACTCGGAGGTGGCATGGCGTGTCTCTCCTCACCCCTCCTCCTATGACTACTGGTCTAAGAGGAACCCGAGTGAGTAGGTCCCCTCAGCGTGGTCCCACGGGAGTCAGAACGGTAGGAATGACTCCAAGATCGAGTCTGGAGCATCTGCATCATCATCATCTGATGGTGCTCCGCCTCCAGTCGGAGGAGCTCCCAGGAGTGCTCAAGGCGAAGGTGAAGGATCTGCTTGGACTCGGGTCACGATAGCTCAACCACATGAGCCTCCAGTCTCCCGACCTACAAGATGACATAGAGTTGTATTAGCTACAGAAGAAGTAGTTAAGGAAAAGAATCAAACTTGTACCTCCTGTGTCAGCTCCTCTATCCTCTGAGCAGTCTGAAAAACAAAAGGAGAAGCATCAGTCCATGAATTTCAAGTTCAAAATCTGAATAAAGACTTCGCACCTCAGAAGAAGAAGGACCGGGATCTGGAACACCTATGAGGGGCTCGAGCTCAAGCTCCCTCTATAGCTCCAGCACCTACCGTAAAAATGTCAGGAAAGAAAGAAAATGATGACAAACAAAGCAGAAGAACATGTACCTTATCCAGGAGACCCGAGGGATCACTGTCAGTGGGCAGAACACCCCCCGCGGAAAGACCAGAAGAGATCCTCGCCCAAAGATCTTTGTTCTACAAGCAGAAAGAATGTCAGAATCAAGCAAAGTGAAGCAGAAGGAAGTCACAGAGATTCACCTCGGTGGTAAGGGCCTGCACCCACTCCTTCAGCTGGGCAATCTGCAAGAAAGAAAGAAAGATTAGCAAGGCAAATAAAGGAAGAAAAACAACATAAGAAAGAAATGATAATCACCTCAAGGAGAAGACCCGTCTCAGAAGAACTGCTCCCAGGGTCAGTAGGAATAAAAGGGGGTGGATCAGACAGCAAATGATGAGGTGGGAGCTCGGGACCCATGGGCTGACCAAAGTCAAACGGCTCAAAAGGGGCCTCTGATGGCCCATCAAAAACCACCGGCTCGGGGTCAGTTGGGTGGGAACCCAACTCCAGCTCGGCTACACGCTCACGGAGCCGTGAAATCTAAAAAGGAGCAAGTAAAATAGTCAACAACATTCATTCAAGATATTAAATAAGGGCAAGAAACATTACCACATCGTCACGCCCACGCAGCTGTCGGCGTGCACCTCGGTAGCGACGTCACTGAAAGAAAGAAAAGAAGGAACAGTTAATAGGCAATGGGAAAGGTACGAAGTAAAGAAAATACCTGTCGCTCCAGCTCAACCTCCAAAGATGTTGTCCCTGCTCTCAAACGAGACAGCTCCTCCTGTATACTCTGCAAGCAACATACAGTCAAATACCAAGCAAAGAAAGAGCGGTATTAGAAATAACAAGTGCATACCTCTCCACCCTCGGTGAAAGGGTGGGAAAAAGTCGCCATGTAGCGACACAGATAATCACTTCTGTCGAAAGCACTGGAAGTCACTGAGGTGCTACCCCTCTTCCAGATCCGGACAGCAAACTGGCCCTCCTTTTTCCAGTCAATCTCCTGGATCAGGCCGTTGGTAGAATGACCCAGGCGAGGGTAGGGAGGAAGGTCCACCCACTCCTGGTGAAGCCCCAATGAGCGCATCGTGAGACGCACCCACAGTGGCTCCATCTCGTTCAAACAAATCAGAAAGGTGTAACGGCCAAAGACCGGATGACCCTCCGACACCCATGGCTGCCGATACAGGTGAATGTCTGAATACGGGAACCACACCACCTGAAAAAGCAAGGCAGGACAGTGAATAAGAAAAAAACAAGGGGTTGAAAGGGGAAAAGTGACAGAATACCTCATGGTGAGAGAAGCAGAGCAGCTGCCTCCTCAGGTTCTCCACCTGGTAAGGGTTGGAAGAGGCAGATCGACTGGCAACCCAGCTACCGATGAGTGGATACTCAGGGTCATCCTTCAGTGAGGCACAACCCAAGGGGATATGATAATAACTTCATACCTGTCAATAAAGCTCAATTAGTCAACAAAAACAAGGCAGAATTAATAATGGACAAAAGGAACAAGGCATACCTGAAGGAATGGAGTAAAACTGGCTACTGAAATCGGACCGCTCTCCATCGCCAACGAGGAAAACAGGTGTGCCAGCATAGCAGCACCCCAGGCGTACTCACCGACCTTCGACAGGTCAGCAAGGAATGGGAGAAACCGCAGATGCACCCTGTCCGTCTTCGAGGCCAGCAGAAGACGGGTCAAGAAGAAGAGGAGGAACCGGCGGAGATCGTAGTCGGCCTGGACGGTACCCTCCTCGCCGACTAGGTAACGCTTCACGCGTCCCGTCAACGCGTGAAGGACATCCACCACTAGGTCATCCTTTCCCACACTCGAGCTGCCCAGACCGAGCAGGTTCCCGATGTCCATGTGCTTCATAATGCGCAGTCCTCCAGGGCAATGTGGGATCGGATGACCCAGAAAGTCTCGGACCATAGCCGAGTAATCGCGGTAGGTCTTGCCGGTAATGGCACGACTGTGAACACGAAGTCCCGTGATCTGGGAGACGTCCTCCAGGGTAGGCACCATATGCCCCCAGGGGAAGAGAAAGGAATGGGTGGTAGAATCCCATCTCTCCCTCAGAGCCTGGATCAGGGGGAGGTCTTCCCAGAAGGCGGAACAATGAAGCAATGGGCCAAAGCCCATCACATCCAGTCATGCCTTCTGGAAATCCTGCAACCCCTCGTAGGCATGGAAGACCATCTCCCAGGATATCCGGAATTTGATCTTCCCCTGCACAAATAAACAATCATGTTAGATACAACAATTGATAAATAATTCAAAAGGGGAAGTCAAAATTCGGTTACCGTGACAGCCGGAGGAGGATGAAGGGAAGGTGGCTCCGACGGGCCAGGGTCGGCCGAGCTGGAAGCTCCGGCAGAAGAAGAAGCCCCGGAGGCACCGGAGGCACCGGAGGCACCGGAGGCACCGCCACACTCGACACGGGACCTCTTCGTCATCTGCATCATTTCAAAGTGTCAGAAGGGGGCAGAAACAGAAGAATGAGAAAGACGGGGGCCTGGTGACCAGGTGCCCCATTTATGGGGCGCCTGGACCAGGCACCCCCTTGATAGGGCACCTGGCGTCCCCTTGATGGGGCGCTAGGCAGAGCCTAGCGCCCCATCAAGGGGGCGTCAGGGGGCTTGGCCCCCTTCTCTCTCTCCGTTCCAATCCAGAACAACTCCGGATCGGTTTGGTCCCTTCTGCAAAAATGGATGTAATGGAATAAACTATAAGTTTGCAATTGGGAGAAACTTACTCTGGAATCTGCATAGCACACTGCATGCTCCGGAAATACCCCGCGCAGTAGAAAAGTTGGAAAAGTTGATGGTAAAAATGAAGAAAATGTACAGAGGTGAAAATATAAAGTGTCATGGTCAAAATTTTCAAAATTTTTGAAATGTGTTTTCAAACTATATTCTTCATGAAAAACACAAATTCGTCAGCAAACATTGATGATTAATTCTTTTTTACATATTTTGTTGGTTGCTAACACTGACAGGACGCAGACACAACTGGAACGAAAAAACTACACCAAGCAAATCCTAAACCTACACTGATCAAGTCCTAGACACAACAAAAACAAACAACATACAATTGGACACAACTAAAAGTAGATACAAGTCATCAGCCGTGCAGCTTCCTCAGCTTTGCCACATACCGACTCTTCCAAACCTCGTCTTCTTCCATGTAGGTGCTCGGAGAGAAACTCTTGAAAATTCCCCAAATGGCAAGAATGCTCTGGCATTCTTCATCGTCAGCCGCCATGCCCGTTTGGCGATCCTTGACGGACGGAATGTGGGAGAGGCGAGGAACCTTGAGCCATGGTTGGCTCAATTGCAGAAGGCACCGATGCGGGTTGTAGATGATGAAGGAGGAACCAGTGATCAATCAAAGATCCACCCCAGGAGTGGTAGAGGCACGAACATTCTGGCGCATAAAAGCCTTGGTAGGATGGACAAATTTGCCACAGCTCATGGCAGAAAAGTACGCATGCCAGTTAGTACGGGTCTTCACTGAAGGACATTTGTTGATCACTTTGTATTCCATGCAGAGACGATTAGTGAGAGGTTGAAGGGGGCTTCGAGCAAAAAGCCGGGAAGTCGTGGCTGGACCATAGCACACATCGAACTTGAAGTGCCAGTCAGCCCAGCACATGAACAAAAGGATACTGTCAAACATAGGCCGGCCAACGCTAGCAGAGGTCATACCATCATAAAGATAGCTCAACACCGAGTGGGCTATACATTCGTTGGACCAGATGCCTTGAATGCAAGGAAGGCAAGTGGGGTCAAGCCACCCATCCTCACACGGGTAGAGGAGTACTGAGGCAAGGCAAGCAGCGACACCTTTGGCACCAGGCAACAGTAGAGCTTCATTATCACCGGCACCCTGAATCATGCCAATGGACCAATCTGCCAGTGCCTCGGTATAAATACGCCCACCTACCATGATGGACCGAGCCTCTCCGGTGGTCAAGAAGCCGCGAAGGAAGTCCAAACCGGTAACCGGTCCAACAGGAATAAACATGGCTTGGCCATACCCAGGCATAGCACGGAGCCCCAGGAATAGTTCCACCTCTTCTAAGAGGACGGTATGCTCGAAGGTGTCAAAAACAAAGGTATGTGTATCGGGATGCCACATCTCGAGAAGCGCACCCACCAGAGAAAAATCCCAGAAATATTTGAGAAGATGGTTGGCGTGGACCAGAATGCCGGAAAGACCACACCCGCTCAGAATAGACTGCACGTGGATGTTGATGGTGACCATCAGTTGAGCTATCCATAGCACCTGTCCATAACGACGAGCACCGGGGAAGTTTGGAAGGCCTGCAGAATAACCATGTGATCAGAAAAGAGAGTTTCGGAACAAAACAAAATGGTTCCTAATAAGGTCACTACCACTCCCATGGACACTCGGTTCCGGATATGGCACGAGACCTTGGAAAAACTTTTCATCTCAATTGGACAAGTCGGACGGGAGGAGGAGGAAGCCATCGGAACAGCGAGAGGAGGGAGACACTGTAGCTGGTGTGAGGGAGAAGAAGAAGGGGGTCCCCCTTCTTATAGACCCCAAAAGACTGCCTCGGGAAGGAGCAAGCATAAAATCCGTGCAGGTGCCCCACTTATAGGGCGCCTGGTGCCCTATTTGTAGGGCGCTTAGTGCCCTGTTTACAGGGCGCCAGGTGCCCTATAAACAGGGTGCCTGGAGCCTTACATAGGCCGTTTATCTAGCATAGTCTCTCATATATATCGTTGAAGACCTCGGGTCTAAGAGGGCTGAGTCGGAGAACCCCTTCAACAAAATCGATGAAGGATTCAGCCACTTTTTAGGCCCGCGGATAAGCCAAAGTCAAATAAACGGGGACGACGGTGTCTTCACGGATGTCCTGCCTGACCCATTGCGTTTGACCTATATCTTCAACTATTTTCCTATACTTATTTGTATTTCTTTAAAAACCCAGCATGCATTATGCATCTTTACGCATCACCTCATGCATCATCATACTCATCTTTCATGCCAACCCTACCCTTACAGTCTTTCTATAGCTCTTAGAGGGGGCTTTAGTATGTCCAGAAGATCCGATTTTAACCGGGTTTCAATGATGATTTCATCAAAACAAGAAGATATTCCATTCCGAACTACACTGGTATTTCTCAGTAAACCCGATGAATTTGAATAACCCAACCTTGGTTGATTACCAGTTTCATCTTTACTTTTTCGCAATTTACTTTCTACCAAGTCCAGCACACCATGCAGTTCGGGTCCTGGCCGGTAATAATTCTCCCCCACGTGTGATTTTAGTTATAGTTATTCTGCCCAATCAATCAACGAAAGGGAAGGTTCCGATAAGACAAAAGGCAATCTCGGAATCTGGTAAAGTTTCATTCCACTCAACTAGGCCAAGGAAGGCGTGTCTAAATCTACACCTTGGCATCACCTGTTCAGTCCATTACCACTTCATTCCGCTACACCTCACTACGTTTCACTACATTCGTCTGCGCTACATTCGTGTCATTCCCCTACAAAGCCGACGCCAAGGCGTGGCAAGCTGTAGACACGCAATTTTGGCCTAGTTGGAGAGCCTAAAAAAATTCTTGTTTACATGAAGAATATTTAAAGCGAACCATGTTTTCCGGACGAATCAGGTTTTTGGCACATTCCGAAGAGGATTGACAGAATGATCGACCAGGCCAAACACCCTGTATATGGGGCACCTGGCACCCTGTATATAGGGCACCTGGCACCCTATTTATAGGGAACGCCCTATATATAGGGCGCCTGGCACCAAATCAAATAGACTTGACAGGCCGATTTGATCCCTCGTAGTGACTCATCTTGTCGATCTGACGGACCTCATGATGCTGGCACCCTATATATAGGGCACTTTGCCGCGTGGAACTGCTTTTCGGAAATGGCCAAAGCACCCTCTTTTGGGATATAAATAGACCCCCATTTGGAACTAAAAGGAGGTTCCAAGTCCGTACCACCCTAGAGCCCATCCAAGACCACGTTTCTAAGCCACTTGCACCTCCCATAACCTTCCAAACTAATCCAAGTTCATCCGCCAAAAACCTCAAAAATCTTCTATTTCTGACATCCAGAAACATGGTTTTTTATCAACTTTGAGAGCCTTTCTCCGTCTTTCCTCTTTCATCCAGCATCCAAACAACCCACCACTAGTCTCATTTGCATATTGGCTACAAGGAGGAGCCCTTACTTTGTCCCGGAAGCCGTCCAGCACTCCGAAGCAGCATCATGAAGAGGGGAAGAAAATCTGCCCAAGCCAGACTTAGTGCCCCATATATAGGGCGCTTTGACCTTGGTCAACGTGCCCTATAAGGGGGCCACCTACATCTAGCGCCCTACATATAGGGCACCAGCAGGGGCAGAAGCTTGTTTTGTAATTTTCGGAGTTTGATCACCCATCTGATCGAGTTTTCGTCTTCCGTTTTCATCTTAGAACTTTTCATCATTTCTATTTGGCATGCATTAGATTATCTTGCACTTCATATATATTTAAAAATCTACCAGAAATAGGGGTTGGGATTCCGTCCCGATCCGGTTAGTTCATCCCCTTTTGCATGATTCAGAGTCCATACTAAGCATGATACTATACTCATGCCAGAGCTAATGATCTTCATTTGTTTTCTTTATGTTTCTACGCAGGACATTCTTAGGTGAACCGATCGAGGCAAAGCTTCAACCCGATCAGAAGTGAAAGAGCTCACTCAAGCTCTCCTCTTTCGGCCGGCTGAGAGAGGAGAAGTTACAACCTAACAATCTCCCCCCTTTCCCATCACCAAAGGTACGACGGTCAAACTTGTCTTTTTCAGTTTATTTGCTTCATACCTAGTCCCACTTTGGAGTCTTCGGCTCCTGGCGACCACACACACTCATCACACCTTCCAACCTACACCCCTTACTCGAACCACCAGCTCATCCGGGTGCCTACAGATGGGCATGAGGGCCCGATTGGAAGTTGAGCCCGAGGGACCCAACGAAAAGAGTGGGCACATGGACCCGATTTAAATGGTTGGGAGCAAGATTGTGATTTGTGATGGGCTCGCTGGCGCCATTGAAGAATATGGGTGCATAATCCCAAAGTTGAAAAAGTGGGTGCACGGGGGCCCGATTTCGAAGAAGTTTGGGCACGTGGGCCCGATGGTGAAGAAATGGGGGCATACAGGCCCGAAGTTGAAGGAGTGTGGGCATGTGTGCTGGAGTTTGTTGGAAGGTGGGCACGTGGGCCCGATTTAGAAGAAATTTGGGCACATGGGCCCGGTTGTAGAAAAACATGGGCATGTGAGCCCAGTTGAGGTGAATTGCGGGCACGTGGGCCCGATTTAGAAAAATTAAGGTCACATGGGCCTGATTGGGGAAAATTATGGGCACATGGGCCTGATGGAAGGAAAGGGGCACGTAGGCCCAGTTGGGGAAAATGGGCATATGGGCCCAGTTGAAGAAAAGGGGCATGCAAGCCCGATTGATTAAAAGGGGCACGTGGGCCCGATTGAAGAAAAGGGGCATAAGAGCCCGGTTGATGAAGAGGGGCACATGGGCCCAGTTGAAGGAAAGGGGCATGCAATCCCGATTGATTAAAAGGGGCACGTGGGCCCGGTTGAAGAAAAGGGGCATAAGAGCCCGATTGATTAAAAGGGGCACATGGGCCTGGTTGGATAAAGGGGGCATGTGGGCTCGGCTGATGGAAAGGGGCACATGGGCCCAGTTGATGAAAAGGGGAATAAGAGCCCAATTGACGAAAAGGGGCATAAGTACCCGAAAATGGGGCATAAGGGCTCGAAAATGGGGCATAAGGGCCCAATTAAATAGGATGAAGTATGGGTGGTGGCTCCAAGATTGAAGAATTGGGGACCCATAGGTCCATTTTATGGTTGTGGGCATGATAAAGAAATGGTGGTGGCCCTAAGATTGAGGAACTGTGGGCCCATGGGCCTGATTGATGGTTGTAAGAAGGATAAAGAAAGGGCGGTGGCCCTAAGATTGAAGAATTGTGGACCCATGGGCCGGATTGTTGCTTAGGAGAAGAATGGGGTAAGGGTCGTGGCCCTAAGATTGATTGATCGTGGGCCCATGGGCCAGATTGTTCTTTATAAGGAGAATGAGGCAAGGGTTGTGGCCCTAAGACTGATTTCGAGGATTTTGCGTGCCTAACTGAAGGAGGTCCTAGTATCCCTTTGCTAAGGTCTACATACTTCAGGAGGCTTGTCGATTCATTCCCTATTTCACTGACCAATTCTATTCCTTTATTTTTCAGTTCAATGGTCAATTCTATCTCCCCAGCTTTAGGGATCAACTCCAATGATGGCAACATTTGATCTATACCTGGAGAATCCTTGCCTAGTCCTTCATTGGATTGACAATCAACTATGTTTATGGTTCCTTCATCTAAGCTCCCTATAGTAGGCTTCTCCTCAGGATGTTCTATGGAAGAGGGCATGCCTAGTTTAGGGGATTCCAAAAAGCTAGAAGGGTTTGGTTCCACCTCCCCTACTAGCTGACTTTGATCTTGAGATATAGCAACGACATGATGAGAAGCTGATTCTTCTACCATGGCAGGAGCACAAATGGTTGGAGTTATTAATTCCTCTGCCAGGGCAGGAGCTTGAAGGGTCGAAGTGTCTGAATCATCTACCATGGAAGGAGCATGAATGATCGGAGTGGCTAGTTCCTCTACCATGGCAAGAGCATGAAGGGTTGAAGTGAATAAATCATCTACTGTAGTAGGAGTAGGGATGATCAGATTAATTGGTTCCTCTGCTAGGGTAGGAGCATGAATGATAGGAGTGACTAGTTCCTCTACCATGGCAGGAGAAACAGAAGAAACAACTGGTTTGACTGACTGAGGGGGAACCCTATGTTGAGAGATTGATTGAAGTGGTGCTGGCATAGAAGTCGGGTCAGGCTGGGGAGCTATTGGTGAAATTGGTTGAGGGGCCAAGACTTGTGTGGTTGGCCGAGGAGTTGTTGGTGAAGTAGACTGAGAAGCTAAGGGCCGAATGATTGGCCGAGGGGCCTTTGGAAATGTTGGTGGAGTCAAAGTCTGTGAAACCGGTTTAGGTAACGAAGTATTTACACAAGCGACAAGAGGAACTTGATTGTGCACAGTTGGTTTCGCCATTAGCACAGGTTGGATGACCGGCTGAGGTTGGGGCATGGGTGGCCTAATCAATTGGCATCGAGGAGTTGGCTGAAGATGATGATCTGGATGAGGTTGGAGAGGGCTCCTAGGTTGGTGCATAGCATCAATGCTCCTCTCAATTTTGGGCCTCAATTCATCAGAATATTGCATTAATTCCACATCTTCTTTTACTTCCCCAATTATTGAATAGCCTGGCCCATATCGTCACAAGAATTTTTCCTTGACAATTTCAAAATCCCATATTTCTATTTCCCCTAGTGAAAAGAACCATTCTAGGCCTGCACCATTCAATGATCGCTTAAAAAGAATAGCAAGAGCTCTTCGATCATTTAGCCATCAAGATGATTTGTTCAAGAAATCATTGACATGGGTGAAGGGATCTCCTAAGCCATTGTAGCGATGGTAGGCTGGTGTTTGTAATGGAGGGATATGTGGGATTGGGAAAGATGGAGTAGATATTTTAGGGATGGCCTTCGAGTTCAAACGATGCCTCAGCTCTTCTAAGTGTTCATCCATTTGGTTGAGTTTGTCCATGAATGCTTGAGTGAGAATGGGTTCCTGAGCCACCGGTGCAAGGTATTTAGATGAATGGGTTGGAAGAGGTGGCTTCAAAGTAGGAACTGACATAGAATTATATGAATGCCCCACAACGGGGTGAGTAGAGGCACGACAGGGTTGCCAAGGAGAGGATATGATGAGGGGCCTAATTGTCGATTGGGGTGGTGAGAGGGCTTGATTTCCCTCGACCGGATCTTGATTGGCGGGCATCTTGCCCTTTGTTAAAGATTGCAAAAGTGAAAAGGATTCAGGATCTAAATGGAGGGATAGACCCTGGAGGATTTGTTCCACACTAAGTGATGCAGGTGGATGAGTAGGATTTTGAGCTTCAGGTTCTCTGACGGCATTCACATGGCCCTCTGGTTGGACCATGGGTTGTTGCAGCTCGTAGTGGCCCGCCTCGTACTTCTCTTCTTGTCCATAGTAGTCCAACATCCCGACGTGTCTTCTGGACCTTAGCATCATGGGCATCATGTCGATCTTTCTACAAGGATGGTTAAAAAAAAGAGCAAGCAAAGCACACAATTGAAGATTTTTTGTTATGTTTTGTTTTGTTTGATTTTTTTTTCAATTTGGTTGTTTGGTAAACAAGTTGAACACAAAATTAAGAGGTTTTTTTTTTATTATTTTTAGGTGTTTTGAAAAAAAGGAATTTTTGGTTGTTTTCAATTTTTGGTGAGCAAGCAAGTTATGCAAACAAGTTTTTAAAATGACTACTCGACAATTTTTGGGTTGAAACCTTAGATTAGTTAGATTGTTAACAATTGTTCACTCAAATAGGTATGGTTCCTATTGCTTCAATCTTCAAGACCTAAGGTTATCACTCAATCACCACGAATAGGTGCTTTGGTTCTTCGGGTTTTGGGAAAGTGGTACAATCGGCCCAATATTGCGGAGAGGAATACTCCACAAATGGGGATTTACGGAGGTCTTGATGGAAACCACCAAATCAACTAGGAAGGAGTATCCCATAAGAGAGGTAAGAATCCACCAAGAAGGTGTTTGGAGGATGAGGGTGTGTTGGGAGAGAGAGCCCCGCCTTGAATGCCCTATGGATCGGAGCAAGTCCGGTACCCGATGCAAAAGCTAATGCCAAAATGAAAAATGGAGGTTAAGAGGAGAAGAAGCAATCAATATTCAAACATGAATGAAAGCTATTAAATAAATCAAACAAGTGAATGCAAGCAAGATAAGCAATGATAAAGTAAAACAAATAACTAGCAACTAGCAACTAAAGGTGGTTCGCGCGGGAACCGGCTTGTGATGGAGTGTCCAAGTGGGGACAAATCTGAAGCAAAGGTAAAAGGATAGTCCACGTGGGGACCGATTTGAAAATAAAGTGGCTCATGCGGGAGCTGAGTTTTGAAGAGGAAGGTGGTTCATGCAAGAACTGGTTTTTGAAGGAGAAGGGGTGGTTCACGCGGGAACCGGTTTGTTTGATTGGAAAAAGGGAAAGAGGGCCACTAGGGGCCAATCTAAGATGGTGCAAAGGGGTGGTCCACGCGGGGACCAATCTGAAAGTGTATTGGTTCATGCGGGAACCGGTTTAGAAAAGGGGTTGGTTCACGCGGGAACCGGTTTTTTTGTGAAGAAAAGGGTGGTTCACGCGGGAACCGGTGTAAGAGTTGACAAAATAGAAAGAGGGACATGTGGGGCCAATCTGAAGGTGCTTTAAAGAGGTGGTCCATGCCGGGACCGATCTGAAAATAAGTTGGTTCACATGGGAACCGAGTTGGATAAGAAAGGTGGTTCTCACGGGAACCGGTTTATAAGAAGAAAAGTGGTTCACACGGGAACCAGGTTGAAATTAAAGACAAGCAAATAAAGTCCACATGGGGGACAATCTTTAAAGGAAGAGTAACCAGCAAGTTTAAAGGTAAATGAACATGGAAAAGGTAAAGGACAAGCCGGTTCACGCAGGAACCAAGTCGGAAAATAACTAGTTGCACGAATCAATCAAGCTAGCACGGTTGAAGACATTGGTTATCCCACCGTGGTCACCAAAAAGCTGTCGACTCCGAAAACGGGTTCCGGATCAGTACCTCAAGAGAAGGTGAATGATGGAATAGGGGAAAAGGGGGAGTGAATCGGAAGACACTCGAAAAGCGGTAAAGACTCCTCACCTCGGTCCCACACTCACATTGATCCCAGAACTTTCATCTCACGGCGTCGCTCGAGCATCGGAGATGGTTCGGGTCATGTGGGAGGAGAGTGAGGAGGAGATGAACTTAGAACATGTATAAAAAGGTGGTCGCCAGGAGCTGCGGGCTCCGCTTTATGTAATGAAAATAGAAAGAAGTTGACCGTGTGTACCTCAGCATGGGAGATGATATGTGGGTTAAACCTTCTTCTTCTTCGGCCGGCCGATGAAGAAGAGTCCAACCAGTGCTAGCTTGATGTATTTGTGCAACTAGAAGACAATTGTAGACACGCCAAATTCGCCTAATTCAGAGCATAAAACTTATGTTTTATAGGGTAACATGTGCGATTGACCTTATAATGATGCCAGGTCTTTAAAAGTTGATTTGGAGCTTGGCCGAACGAAATCGGATGCTTTCTATGTTTTCCGCAAAAAGCCGTAATTTCCGAGCAAAAGCCACACGTAAATCATGTAAACACAGAAATTGGCTGAATGACCAATGCCAAATGATCATGCATTGAAGGTTATGGTCATATTCACACCCCGGACAAGTTTTGTTGCATACCGTGCCTTTCCGGTTTGCCGTCGGAGTCATTTTGACCTGTATAGGATCTTCTGTTCACTGCCCTAACTTCCGGACAAAATTTTGAAGTTTTTGAGGGTGTGATGTCTGATCCGATGCTATAGAAAGCTTCTTCGGCCTGTTATCTTTCCAACACAACAAACGGCGTCGAATTCCGAGTTCGGGAGTGGTCGCAATGGCTTCCAAAAGAAGGACGCGCAAAAATAGTCCCATGCGCCCGGGTTCCTGGTCACATGCACCCGAGACCCAGGGCACGTGCCCATGCGCCCTACCAGTGAGGCACGTGACCTCGTGCCCTCATTTGAGGGCACATGCTCCCTACCCTTGAGGCACGAGGGAACCATTTTTTCACCGGGACTCTACCACTAAACCGATCGACCGAATAAGGTCAAAATTTTTGGGAATAGTGCCATGCGCCCCCACTGGGAAGCACATGAACCCCTCAATGGGGCGCATGCACCCTGCACCAGGGTGCATGTGCCCAGGGGTAGGGCGCAAGGTACCCTATTTTTTAGTCCTGATCGCGCCGTTCGTTCTCCTATAAATTGACTCTGATTCTGGTCGTTCTAGGGGCATGAGCACGACCCCCCAGGCATCTCAAGACGTCCAAACTCCATCATGCATTGATTTTGTGATTTTTAGAGAGCGAATTTCGAGTTTTTAGAGAGAGAAAATTCAGTTCAAGAGAGAGGAAGGCTGTTCTGCAGGTGATCAGCCAGGTCTCTCTTCTTCGGCCTCTACAGAAGTGTGTAGACGTCTTATGTCCAAGATCTCTTCATCAAAGTTCGTCACCTCCAAGTCTTATTGAGTTTACAATTGACGGAACTTGATTCCGAGGTCAGGGATGGTCGTGAAGAGTGCAGAAGGAAAGTCGCGCTTGGCAGATCCTGGACTGCTGCTCGGCTTTTTCGACAACCCAGATTTGGCCATATCTTTCTCTATTCAACTCAGAATATTTCTGTTTTTTTCCTATCTCTGTTTTTAGTGATTATCCATCCTTCCATTATTTTTTACATTTTTTTCATTAATTTTACTCTGTTAATCCGAAAATTGAAAAAGAGGGGTTAGAGATAACCTGAATCCGGTCAGTTTCTAGTCAGTTGTGTGTTTCATGTCATTGTCTTTACATATACTCCACTTTGTTTAGTTCTAATAGTTTCTTTCACTTGTTTGTTTGTCTAGTTGCCCAGAATATCAAGCACTCACACGTTGAGGACTCTTCTTCATCGGCCGGCCGAAGAAGGAGAAGCTTTAACTCACATTCTTCACGCTAAGGTACACACGGTCATTTTAATTCTATAAATCGGAACCCACGGTTCCTGGTGACCACATTTCTTTCTTCTAATACTCCTCCCACATGACCCGAACCGTATCTTTGGTGATCGAGCGACACCAAGGGATGAAAGTTCGGGGATCAATGTGAGTGTGGGACCGAGGTGAGAGTTGATTTCCGAGTTTTATTCCTTTCTTTTCTCATCCCCTCTTGAGGTGACGATCTGGGTTCACGGACTTCCCTAAAAAGGAGAGGACCCCATCGAATTTTCAAAGTCGATAGCTTTGTGGCGACCACGGTGGGACAAGCAATGTCTTTAACTGTGGGTGCTAAGTGTTTTTTTTGCAACTAGTTCTAGTTCTAGATCGGTTCCCACGTGAGCCTTTCCTTCTTTCCACCTTTCTTAACTTCATGCCATCTCAAAATTTCTTATTTCACCCATCTTTCATCATATCTGAAGTGCCAAGTATGCCATTTAATTTCTGTCATTTTATTTAAACCGGTTCCCACGTGAACCACCCTTTTCCTTTTAAACTGGTTCCCGCGTGAACCAATCTTTTTCTTTACTTCGATTCCCACGTGAACCAAACCACATTTTTTCCAGATCTATCCCAACTTGGATAATATTTTTATTCACTTTTAATTGGCCCCACGTGGCCCTCTTTTGACCATTCAAACCGGTTTCCACGTGAACCATCCCTTTTTACCCAAAACTGGTTCCCATGTGAACCACCTTTACTTTTTACCCTGGTTCCCACGTGAACCAGCTTATTCTTACATCGGTCCCCACGTGGACCACCCTTTTGCTTGGCTATCAGATATGAACCCTCTTCTTTCCATCACTTTTCACTATCTCCATTTGGCTCACATAAGAAACAAGTCTAGATTCTAGTTTCTAGTTGCTTGTCTAGTTTCTAATTGCTTGTCTAGTGTTGATTGCTTGTTTATTTAAGTTTATGTTTTGCTCATTACTTGTTTTATTACTTGATTGCATTCTCTGCTCCTTCTCTCTACCTCCTTCTTTTACACTTTTTGAGGCGGGAGCTCACTCTCCCATTTATCCCTCCCATCCAAAACACCCTCTTGGTGGATTCTGACCTCTCTTCTGGGATATTCCTTCCTAGTTGACTTGGTTGGCTTTCATCAAGGCCTCCGTAATTCCTCATATGTGGACTATTCCTCTTCACGATCGGGTTGGTTGTACCACTCCCCAAAACCCGAAGCATCCTACGTTACCTACACGTGGTGAGATTGTGTGAAACCAAGGTCATTGGAGATTGGAGTTAGGATCCTAACAAATTTTTTGATAGAACAATTCTTAACAAATCCATAAACCTAAGGTTTAATCAAAATCATTGCGTAATCTTGCTTTCAAGTCTTTGCATCACTTGCTTGTCAAATGAAAATTCAAACCTCTAACTTTTTGCAAAATACTAAAAACCAAAAAAAAAATTTCTTTGTTTACTTTGTCAACTTGTTTACTTTCTCCTTGAAGTTCAATGCAACTAAGGTCTGGAAAGCACGTTGGAATGGCGGAACAAGCTGAACATCGAGAGCACGAGATGGGTCACCAACCAATTCCGTAAGATGGTCTTGTTAATCCATTGTTTGAGTCAGAAGCGCAAAAGGTCCCTCAACCATCTGCTCCCCGTGATGTTGAACAACTCTTTAGGGAATTGTCCCTCTATACCGACCCAGAAACCTACGCCCGCATACAATCCATGGTGAAGGGCAAAAGTGCCTCAGATCAGGCTGAAGCAAACCAAGTTGCTTCATCTCCTTGTCCTATGGTTCGACCACCACTTATTCAGTCACCCTTTGTTCAACCACCTGTTGTTCAACAATCTATGATTCAACCATCATTAACACAACCATCACTAGTGCAACCATCTGTAGTTCAACCATCTATAGTTCAACTATCTGTGGTTCAACCATCATTTGTCCAACCACCTTATTTCAACCATGTTGCTCCCTTGGCCCATCAAGTTATGGGACAATCTTCAGAGAATTTACCAAGTCATGCTCTTCAATTTCAGAATCATGCCTCTAACCACATACCCCCACTAGTAAACCAAGAACCTGCTCTCACCCAGGCAATCATGGATCAGCTCACCCATATGAATGAACGTTATGAAGAGCTGAGATGTCGCCTGGACTCCAAGTCAGTTCCTGAGATTTCTATTCCTTCTCTGCCAGTTCTCCACTTGCCACCTTCTGAGCTACCAGTTTATCGCCGCTACAATGGTACTGGCAATCCTTTTCTCCACCTTAAAGATTTTCTCTATGAATCCTCATTCTGGAAAAATGATCGTAGGGTTCTTGCCTTCTTGTTCCGTCGATCACAAGAAGGGTCTGCATTGGAATGGTTCTACTCGCTCAACTCCTTTGAGGCAGGAGACTTCGATATTGTTAAGACCAAATTCTTGCAAAGATACAGAGACCGGGTGGCATCAGCATGCTCCATTACAGACTTGATTGCTGAAAAGATGAAGCCCGAAGAGGACTTCATAAAGTTTGCTGATCGCTGGAGGGGAATGGCAGAAAAATTGACAGATGTGATTTCTGAAGGGGAACAAGTAAAGATGCTTAACGGAAACACTACACCTGCATTGAGGAATGTATTGATCATGCACCGTCCTACCACCATGAATGAACTCTATGACAGTGCCCGGTACTTGCAAGCCCACTTTAAAGATGCCACAATGATAAACCCTTTTGATCCCAAACCTAGAAACCTCAGGAAAACCCCCTCTGCTCCAGTTGGTCCTACAACCGAGGGAGTGGTTAACAACGAAGCTATAAACATTGTGGGGAACCAGGGAGGGAACCGTCAAAACCAGTTTAGAAACCCACCACAAAACCATTCCTATTACCTCCCTCAACAACAGGCTAGGCCACAACAACCACAACAACCACAACAACCCCCGCAACCAGTAGCACAACCCCAGCAACCTCGTCAACCTACCTACAATAGGGCACCGCCACCACCCAATCAAGCACCACGAATGGGAGGTCCTAGGAGAGAGAACTACCAACAACTCCCTTACTCCTTAACCGACATCTTCAATGTACTCATGGCGGAGAAACAGTTGGAATTGCCCAAGGAAAGAGAGGTTTGGCCAACAAACGCAGATATGTCCCGATACTGTGCTTACCACCGGTGTCCTGGTCACACTGTAGAAGTGTGCTTTCAATTCAAGGATTACATCCACAATATGAATGACCAAGGCAGCATTGATTGGGCTCAAATGGGGGAATGCATACAAGCTATGAAGGCTAGGCAGCAGTAGCGGCAGCGTCCACCGGCTCAACCTCAACAACAACTTGGCTTGGGGATTGTTCAGAATCCGCTCCCATTACATGCTCCCGCTCCAGCACCGGCACCAGCACATCCAAACCCAGGAATTGGCCTAGTACACTCCATTGTCCAAGGAGATGCCAGTCGTGCTCAAGGTTGGCAACTAGAAAACCAAAATGCAACCATGCCTGTCAACCCAGCTAGGACTCCTACTAGGAACCCTCCTAGACAAATAATTCGTGCACCTTCTACTCCACAACTACCACAAAGCTCAATAACCCAACCACTGGACGCCACTTCTTCTCGCCGACCTATCATTAGGCCAGCCCCCTCCTCAACTACACCTTCTTCAACCATTGCTACACACCGGCCCTTGCTCATCCGACCGCCACAATCACCACCAATCCTAAACCCCCAGCCTATGAACTCTACCACTCCAAAACCCTAACCTATCATCCCACAACCTACACCTTCATTAAACTCATCAACCACTTCTGCACCCCGGCCTCTTCTTATTAGGCCATCGGTATCACAATCACTACCACCTCCAAATCCTACCCCTCTACCAACTAACCCCATCATTCTAGAACCATCAATCCCATTACCTATCATACCTGCACCTACACCACCTGTTCCACCACAATCCACCCTAGTTAACCCGTCACCTCTACCCGACCGCCAAATAGCCCCGGTGCTTCGGAGTGGGAGGATGTTCCAGCGGCTCTTTCCCCAAGCCGGTACTCAACCGCAGGATCCAGTGGAGGAGGAACAAGTAGAAGAACCATTAATGGGCACGGCCTATGATTTGTTGAAACATTTAGATAAGACACCGGCCCGTATTTCCATACTTGAGTAGATCAAAAGATCAAAGGTGCACCAGGAGATTCTACAGTAGTACTTGCAAAGGGTCATGGTGAGTGAAGATCTCCCACCTGAAAAGATAACTACAGTGTTAGCCCCTAGAAGGGAGCACCCAACACTCACTTTCTCTCAGGAAGAATTAGCAGATCCAGA
This sequence comes from Cryptocoryne crispatula var. balansae, assembly GCA_036172225.1. Classification (NCBI taxonomy): domain Eukaryota; kingdom Viridiplantae; phylum Streptophyta; class Magnoliopsida; order Alismatales; family Araceae; genus Cryptocoryne; species Cryptocoryne crispatula. The sequence goes on from CM069919.1 coordinate 23,383,480, forward strand.
GGTCAGGAGATATGCTTTGCATGTGGCAGTTATCATCTGCAATGTCGAAGTGAAATCATGTTTGGTTGACACTGGAGCTTCTATCAACGTTATGCCGCCAGAAACTTTGCAGTTGTGTGGCATTTATAAGCAAGAAATCAAGCCATCCTACGCCATGGTGACGGCCTACGACAACTCCAAGAAGTCTGCACGTGGGGTGGTCACTCTAGAAGTTAAACTTGGACCATGTACGGTCACAATGGATTTTCATGTTCTAGAATTAGATCAAACTTTTCGGGCTATACTTGGGAGGCCATACTTGGAAGCAATAGGAGCTGTGGCTTCAACAAACCACCAGTGCATAAAGTTTCCTTTTAAAGGACAAGTGGTCAAAGTGACTAGCATGCCTATAAGGGACGAGATGAATGATCCTACTTTTACACCCCTTGGTTTGTCAATACAACCCGAGATCTCAATGGGAGATTTACCAGAAGTCAGATGTATGACCGCCTCTCTACCCGACACAGTGGGATGGTGGATGATGATGAAACTAGGCTATCAGCCTAGAAGAGGTTTAAGCAAGGATCTTCAAGGAATCACTCAGCCGATTCAAACTGTGAAAAGGCTATGCAGGCAGGGGTTGGGATACGAAGAGGATTCCATCCCAAGGAGGATCTTCCAGCCAGGATATGCCATGGGACTCCACACCTTCTTTATCAAAGGGGAGACCATGATGATGGCTGAAGATGACAAGAGTTTCATTATAGTTGTTAAGAGAAGGAAGGCTCTAGATGAAGAAGAAGACTTGGAAGACTTATGCTTATCTTTGACTCGTCTGTTCTCAAGTGGGGAAGAGCACCAGGAACCACTCAAGGGCAGACCAATCTTGGATCATCTAGTTAAGCATGTTACCCAAGTCAAAACCATTCCACGAGGCCCAAATACAACAATCCCATGTTTGAACCTCGTACCATTGTTTCTAGATCTTTTGGATGGGCTTCAGAGCATACTTACCCACTTTGGGCCCATGTTCCCTCTTCAACCTACCACTCTTACTAGGCCAGCTTGCCCATTTACTTCCCTCATCAACTTCAGAACTGAGGGCTTTTCCCAACATGGGCTTACATGCCCATTTATTTTTAAGATCGGGTCCATGTACCCGTTTACTTTTTTCATCAGTTTTGGACCCATGTGTCCACTTTCTGTTACCATTGGTCCCACGAGCCCCTTTTTCCTTTTTATTCTTAAGTTTTTCTCTCTGGTAATTCAGTCAGTTTCCAGCAAACCTCGAGTCATGCTGACTCATTCTATCTTTTTACTTGAAATTTCCAAAAAAAAAAAAACGTCTTCTTTGAAACTCACATTTCCATCGAGGAGACGTCTCTACTCATCCCAGAGGGTGCTCCCAATCAGGGATCCCCCTTTTCTGAATCATTGATCAATTTACTCGATCCTCCCTCCACTATAAATACCACCTTTCCAGCTTTATCTTCAGTAGGTCAAGTTAGGTTAGGAAATAGGAAAGTCAGAGGTATGTGAGTTCCAAATAGGTATCTGCAACAATTGGCATAGAAATGCATAGAGTGTGCAAGGCTGCCAAACTTTTTAGATAATACCATCCAGCTAGATGAAATCCGATATGAGGATGAGCATAACATAGATCATACTTTGGGAGTATATGAGGTGGTATCAGAGAAGGATCCTGAATCTGAGGATGAAATCGAGGACTTGGCTGATGCATATGCATCTGGACTTAGAAGATTTGAAGAACCATCAGCCACAGGGAATGAACCAACCAAGGAACTGAATTTAGGAACCCTGGAAGATCCTAAGACTATCCTCATTAGTGCAAACCTCACTCCCTCAGAAGAACAACGTTTGATCAAAGTTTTGGAAGAATATAAGGATACGTTCGCATGGACATATGAAGACATGTTGGGATTAGATAATTCATTGGTTGAACATAGATTAACCTTGAAACCTGGAACTACCCCGATCAAACAAAAGCTCAGGAGATTTCACCCTGATATTGCACTCAAAATGAAAGAAGAGGTCGACAAACTACACCAAGCAAAATTTATTAAGGTTGTCCTATATTCGCAATGGGTGGCTAACATAGTCCCTGTTATGAAGAAGGATGGACGAATTCGGATTTGTATAGATTTCAGGGACTTGAACCGAGCATGTCCTAAGGATGATTTCTCTTTACCTCATATCGATGTTTTGGTTAATAACACAGTTGGATTTGAAATGCTTTCATTCATGGATGGCTATTCTGGATACAATCAGATCCGGTTAGCTGAGGAGGACCAAGAGAAGACCTCATTCATTACACCTTGGGGAACATATTGCTATGTTGTCATGCCCTTTGGGTTAAAGAATGCTAGTGCTACATATCAGAGGGCTATGATGGCTATCTTTCACGACATGATGCACACCCTTGTAGAGGTGTATGTGGATGATTTGGTTATCAAGTCCAAGAGTTGGGAAGATCATTCTGAAGTGCTAAGGAAAGTTTTGCAACGAGCTAGAGAATATAAGCTGAAAATGAACCCTAAGAAGTGTACATTTGGAGTTTCATCAGGAAAGCTACTTGGGTTCATAGCAAGAGGGGCATAGAGATCGACCCAAACAAGGCCAAAGCAATTATTGGTATGCCTCCTCCGAAGAATATAAAAGATCTTCGAGGATTGATTGGGAGGCTACAATTTGTCCGCCGGTTTATCTCACAACATTCCCAAAGGTGTAAACCTTTCTATGAGTTAACCAAGGCGGGGGCCGAGTTTAAATGGGATTCGAAGTGCCAGGAGGCATTTGATGGGTTGAAAACATGCCTGGCAAGTCCCCCTGTACTTAGACCACCAATTCCCGACAAACCTTTGGTCCTCTACATTTCGGTTCTTGAGAACTCTCTTGGGGTAGTCCTTGCACAAGTTGATGAAGAAGGGAAAGAACGAGCTACTTACTACTTGTCTAAGATGTTTGATGCTTGTGAGCTGAAGTACACTGTGGTAGAAAAGACCTGTGCTGCTCTTGTTTGGGTGGTTCAGAAACTCAAACATTATTTCCTTGCTCACCAAGTCAAGCTCATTGCTCGTATCAATCCCATTAAGTTTCTGTTTGAGAAGACAGTCTTGACTGATCGGTTAGGGCGATGGCAGAGTTTATTATCCCAATTTTATATCACTTATGTCCCACAGAAGGCAATCAAGGGTTATGCTATTGCTGAACACCTTGCCCATCATCCCATACCCGTTTTTGACCCAGTCCGGTCAGAGTTCCCGGATGACGAACTAATGTCAGTCCGATCTTCCAATCTTTGGACATTATATTTTGACGGGGCTCTGAACTCTCACGGTAGAGGGATAGGTATTGTCCTTCTGTCACCTGAAGGTGTCACCATTCCACAGGCTTTTCAGCTTAACTTTCCAGCAACCAACAACATAGCTGAGTATGAAGCCTTGCTGGCCGGGCTGGAGGCCGCTCATTTCCATGGTGCCACCGAACTGAGGGTGATAGGTGACAGTCAATTGATCCTACGTCAAGTCTTATCCAAGTACCAAACTTCTCATCCAAACCTCAAACCCTACCAGGAGCTCACCACCTGCTATATCAAGCTATTCTTCAAACTCACCTTTGTCCATGTTCTCCGTTCTCAGAATATCCTCGCCGATGCCTTAGCTTCACTAGATTCATCTCTATCTGTCCCGCAAGGCAGGCAAGTGCAGACTATCCACATCTGTAAGAGAACAATTCCAGCAATTGAGGATGGACATTTTCTAAAGGTTAAGGAGAGGTTCAACAGAAAGGAATACTTAGAACATAAAGAAGAAATCTCCTTAATTGAGTTGGAAGAATTAGAAGAAGGTGAGAGACCTTGGTATGACGAGATTGCGAGGTATTGCCAAGATCAGTCATACCCACCTGGATCAACCACCAAAGAAAAGAAGGCAATTAGAAGAGTATCCCAGAGTTATACAATCCTAGGAGGAGTGCTCTATAAGAGAAGCCTAAGTGGAATCTTACTCAGATGTCTTGATGAAGAAGAAGCTGAGTTGATGCCAAAGGAAGCACATTCTGGAGTTTGTGGTGGTCATGTGAATGCCCAAGCCCTTGCTAAGAAAATCATCTGACAAGGGTATTATTGGCCAACTCTAGAAGAAGACTGCTCCATCTTTGTCCGGCACTGTCATTCATGTTAACTCTATGCCGACAAGATTCACTCTCCAGCATCTTCCCTTCATCCAATTCATGCCCCATGGCCTTTCTCCATGTGGGCTTTTGATATCATTGGCCCCTTGAGTGACCTCAATTCTGAAATGCGCTCGAAATCATTCATTCTGACAGCAACATAGTACTTCACAAAATGGGCTGAAGCGGAAGCATTCATGGAGATTAAAGCATCAATAGTATGCTCCTTCATCAAGCGCAACATCCTGGCAAGGTTCGGGATCCTCAGCGACATCGTCACCGATAATAGGCCACAATTTCTTTCTCAAGATCTACGTGATCTTTGCAACAGGTATCGCATTTCATTGCATCATTCATCACCATACTATCCTCAAGGCAATGGTCAAGCAGAAGCCACCAACAAAACCTTAATCAAAATCATCAAGAAATCTTGTAAGTCTAGCAAGTTTGCTGATTGGTCTGATAAGCTTGTAGATGCTCTATGTGCTTATCGTACTTATGTAAGGACTCCACTGGACAAACCCCGTATGCTTTGGTATAAGGGATGGAAGCAGTGGTCCCTTATGAAGTATTACTTCCATCTCTTCGAGTTCAGCTCGACAGGGATATTCCTGTTGATGAGAGACGAGAATCTCTCCTTGCACAGCTTGAACTCTTGGATGAAATAAGGCTAGCCACCACCGAGCATGCCCGGACTTATCAGAATAGACTTAAAAGGTTTTATCAAAAGAGGGTGGTCGAGAGAAAATTCGAGATCGGTGAGATGGTAGTCAAACGCATATTCGTTAAGCCAGGGGCTCCCCGCTCCAAGTTGCAACCTAACTGGGAAGGGCCTTTTGTAATCACTGAAAAGTATCCAGGCAATGCATATGAATTGACTAATGTAGATAGAGAAAAATTGAATCATCCTTGGAATGGAGTTTACCTCAAAAAGTACTTTCCATAAAAATGGAGAAACCACTGGTATAATCTCAAGTCATCGATCCTAGGTTGTTCGTGAGAAGTCAAGGGTAAGTACCATCCTACACACACAACACCTCCCGATCCTAGAATCCAGACAACATGACACTTGCGAAAGGCAAGGCAGAAATCTAGAAATGGAAGGAGTACCCTTACCCTATTCTCTTCTACTCGGTCCAAGATAGGGAGAGAAGATTAGAGAGGGGTAGTATCGAAAACACTCCCACCCTAGTAGGAGGCCGTCTCAGAGGGTACAAAAGGGTGCCAAAAGATGGGCAATGAACCCCTAAGGTTAAAAAAAAGAAAAATGATCAACGTGTCCGAATGAGTACCCAGAATGATAGTCAAGGCAAAAGGCACTAAAAGATGGGCAATGTCCCCACGGGTCAAAAACCTGTCCAAATATGTGCCACATAGAAAAGAGCAAAAAAAAAGTAATAAGAGAAAACCCAAAGAGGCCGAACCCCAATGGGTAATTTGAGTGAGAGTAGAGAAATCCCTCTCAACATCTTCAAACCCTATCAAGGACTTCCTCTATACTCTTTCTCCTTAAACCCCTTGGGTAGGGTAAACTGACCAAATCCAGGTGGAACCCAAGCCGATCAAAGGAAGAAGGTTAGAAGGATTCTAAGTAAGGAACTTTATTTTTGCACGTGGCATCTACCACTTGAGTCTTGACAAACCCCAAAGACCAATGAACTATCTCAAATACCAGCATTATCTCCACAAAAAAGTGAATATTTTCAAAATCCAAAAAAAGAGGAATATTTCAAAAAAAATTGATATTTCAAATAATTTTAAAAAATGATATTTCAAAAATCCAAAAAATAATTGAATTCTTTTTAAAAATCCAAAAAAAATGATTGTTTTCAAGAAAACCCAAAAAAAAATGCTCAGTCATGATCATTGCCTTAGTTGCATCCATGTTTATTTGACTGTCAAGCATATTTCCATTCCTGTATTGCATATCCATTTTTTTTACTTTAATTACATTGTTAAGATGGCTCTTCCCTCTGACCTAAGTCAAAGTTGACCTTAATGGGCAAAGGGATGAGTCGTGGTGAAGATATAATCCTCTTTTATCAAGTGTTTCAGGCATTTCAATGCAGGAGAGGAGAGGATTCACACCACGACAGGTAAGTTCTCTCAACCCTTACATTTCATTTAAGTCATTTATTTTATTCAACCTTGTTAAGAAGGCTCCTCCCTTTGACTCAAAATCAAGGCAAACGGTATACAGGCAAAGGGATGAGTCATAAAGAAAATTTAATCATCTTTGTTAAGTGTTTTCAGGAGCTAAAGAAGCAAAAGAGAAGGGCCATTAGGCAACCTTTTAAGTCCAATAGGTGAAGTGGTGAGATTGGTGTTCTAGAAGGAACATCATGCCAACCTTGTGGCGAAAAGAGAGGAAGCGCTACCCAACTGAACATTATCGTGGTGCTGTATTCCATCAGAAGACAAGACAAGGATGGACTAGAGATGCTGATGAATCAGGCGATCGATGCAAGTTGATAGACCACGCCTGAAGACTTCATTCAAATTCACATTCTCATCAATCTCACATCATCACCAGTATTCCATTTTGCACTTCACATCACTCCTACTATCTGTCACCTAGTTATGTTAGGTCCATTTGATATGTATTATATGCATTAATGTTGAAGACCATGAGCGTGAAGATGACTGGGCCCGAGGTCCCCTTCAACAAAATCTGCGACGGCATGGTCATTTCTTCACACTCACGGATAAGCCAAAATTGAACATTGGAGGGGCGATGGTTCCTAATCAAGTGTCTTGACCTCCAATAGATAATCTATATCTTCAACCATTTTCTACATAATTTTCTATGTTTTACATCCATCTCATTTTCATTCTTCATCATTACCAATTTTATTCCTTCATGTTTTATTCCTTTCTTTTTGTTCCATCATGTTTTATTCTTTCCTTTCTTTTATCCCACCGTGTCTTTTATTTTATCCCACCCCACCATGGCAATTGTCATGCCATTGTTTCTTCTGTCCCTTTATTATATGTTAGTACCACCATTATCTTTCAATCCCACTATGGCTTAAGTCTGTTTTGTCATTTTCCGAATACTTGATTTTCTACCAGAGCGTGATTCATGGTTTTCACGATACCCGAGCAATTTTGTTATGCTTAAACGAACCCTTTAAGAATTTGAGATTATTCCACTCAGAATTAAACTGAGTATTTTGGTTAAACTTGAATGAACCTGAGATTCCAAATATGATGGATTGGTATTCTTTTCATTTTAAGATCAGTTTCTCTTTTAAAAACTTTAGCTCATCACAGTACAAGAACACCGCAAAGTTCGGGTTGCTGACTGATGATGAACCTACGAATTCGAGGACTCCTCACCACGTTGAGGGTTGGCTACATCCTTTTATCCTTTATCATTTACTTTTTTATCTCTCGTGCCAAGGGCATGTCTTTTACCAGTCAATTATATGAGGTTTTGATAGAATATGAAAGCGATCTTGAATACTCAGCGAGATTCATTTTGTTGGATCAGGTAGATAAGTGTGTCTATATCTACACCTTGATGCCACCTATTCAGTCCATCACCATTCCATTTCACTACATTCATCTACACTCACTTGCATTCCATTACAGTTCACTCCGAATAACTCCGCTTCATTACATGCCATTCCCTTACAAAGCCGACATCAAGGCAAGGCAAGCTGTAGACACGTCAAATTCGCCTAATTCAGAGCACAAAACTCATGTCTTATAGGGTAACATGTGCGATTGACCTTATAATGATTCCGGGTCTTTAAAAGTTGATTTGGAGCTTCGCCGAACGAAATCGGATGCTTTCCAAAGTTTTCCGCAAAAAGCCGTAATTTCCGAGCGAAAGCCACACGTAAATCGTGTAAACATGGAAATTGGCTAAATGACCAATGCCTAATGATCATGCATTTAAGGTTATGGTCACATTCACACCCCGGACAAGTTTTGTTGCATACCGTGCCTTTCCGGTTTGCCGTCGGAGTCATTTTGACCTGTATCAGATCTTCTGTTCATTGCCCTAACTTACGGACAAAATTATGAAGTTTTTTATGGTGTGATGGCTTATATGATGCTATATAAAGCTTCTTCGGCCTTTTATCTTTCCAACGCAACAAACGGCGTCGAATTCTGAGTTCGGGAGTGTTCGCAATGGCTTCCGGAAGAAGGATGCTCAAAAATAGTCCCATGCGCCCGGGTTCCTGGTCACATGCGCCCGGGACCCAGGGCACGTGCCCATGCGCCCTACCAGTGAGGCACGTGACCTCGTGCCCTCACTTGAGGGCACATGCGCCCTACCCTTGAGGCACGAGGGAACCAGTTTTTCACTGGGACTCTACCAATAAACCGATCGACCGGATAAGGTCAAAATTTTCGGGAATAGTGCCATGCGCCCCCACTAGGAGGTACATGCGCCCCTCAGTGGGGCGCATGCGCCCAGGGGTAGGGCGCAAGGTACCCTATTTTTTAGCCCTAATCGCGCCGTTTGTTCTCCTATAAATTGACTCTGATTCTGGTCATTCCAGGGGCATGAGAATGACCCCCCCAGGCATCTTAAGACATCAAACCTCCTTCCTGCATTGATTTTGTGATTTTTAGAGAGAGAATTTCGAGTTTTTAGAGAGAGAGAAAAGTCGGTTCAAGAGAGAGGAAGGCTGTTCTGCAGGTGATCAGCCAGGTCTCTCTTCTTCGGCCCCTACAGAAGTGTGTGGACGTATTCTGTCCAAGCTCTCTTCATAAAAGTTCTTCATATCCAAGTATTCTTGAGTTTACAATCGACGGCACTTGATTCCGAGGTCAGGGCTGGTCGTGACAAGCGCAGAATAAAAGTCGCGCCAGGCAGATCCTGGACTGCTGCTCGGCTTTTTCCACAACCCAGATTTGGCCATATCTTTCTCTATTCAACTCAGAATCTTTCTGTTTTTTTTCATATCTCGTTGTTTCGTGATTATACATAATTAAATTATTTTTTTTAAAAAAAATTCATTACATTTACTATGTTAATCTGAAAATAGAAAAAGAGGGGTTAGAGATAACCCGAATCCGGTCAGTTTCTAGTCAGTTGTGTGTTTCATGTCATTCTCTTTACATATACTCCACTTTGTTTAGTTATAATAGTCTCTTTCACTTGTTTGTTTGTCTAGTTGCACAGAATATCAGGCACCAACACATTGAGGACTCTTCTTCATCGGCCGGCCGAAGAAGGAGAAGCTTTAACTCACATTCTTCACGCTAAAGTACACACGGTCATTTTAATTCTATAAATCGGAACCCACGGTTCCTAGCGACCACATTTCTTTCTTCTCATACTCCTCCCACATGACCTGAACCGTCTCTTTTGTGATCGAGCGATGCCAAGGGATGAAAGTTCGGGGATCAATGTGAGTGTGGGACCGAGGTGAGAGTTGCTTTCCGAGTTTTATTCATTTCTTTTCTCATCCCCTCTTGAGGTGACGATCTGGGTTCATGAACTTCCCTAAAAAGGAGAGGACCCCGTCGAATTTTCAGAGTTGACAACAATAAGACAAGAAAACAAGTGAAGAAGGATTAGAACTGAGTGAAGTGTAGTAACTTCTAAAAGTAATAACATAAAACGACAATTGGAAACAAACTCACCGGATTCGGGGTTAGCCCTAACCCTTTTTTTTTGTTTTTTGTGATATATAAAATGATGAAAAATAGAATAAAATGATGCTTAAATATGAAATAAATTAATTGAATGAAGAGTTAGCAAAGAAAATATGGATGATTAAAGATAACACAACCTAGGCAAAGTGGCAACCGGATTGGACAGATTAAATGTAAACTGCGCGGCTCTGATGCAGAGACCGTAAAGAACAACACCAACATCAGAATAAAGTGATGTTTGTTTAAAAATAAATAGGACTCACCAAGAGTGGTTTTATATGAAGACAAGTTTACTTGAATCTTATGATAAGTAATCTGAATTTACCTGATAAACCGGATCTTGGACAGTGAAGTTCTGGAAACTCTCAGCACAATGTCGATGTAGGATATGCTATGGTCACCACAGATATATGAATTGAATGATTCTTGTTGTAAATAAAAGAGGACTCACCGTGAAACAATTTCTATGAAGGATGTATAGGCTGAATCCACCATTAAATGTATTTAAACTGATTGAGAAGACAATGAATTAAAAGAGAAGACTTCAGATCTGTCTATACAGCGCTGGTTTTGAAGCCATAACAAGCAAAGGGAATGTCAGAATTTATTTATGTTTATTGGATATTAAATATATATTTATGTATAACACTTATTATGAATAAAGTCAGGCCTAAAATTGACTATAAAGTTCTATAGAAGCCAATGATAAGAAGTGCAGCACGTCGGAGCATAGACCGGCTTCTTCTTCACTTTGGGATGATCTCCGGGCACCGGGAAGAAGAGAGGATGATTTGGGAAAGTTGGGACGATCCAATGGTGGTTGGAGGATGAGGATAAAAGTTCTGGAGGATGGGGATTCCCTTCCTTATGTCGTTCATATGAGTCTTCCTTTATAGAGGATGAAAAACAGGTCAAAAATAGCAAGTTTTGATACATCCAACCATAGGTTGGATTTTCTCCATTTAATGTTGCTAATTTTCATCCTGAGGCATATAGAAACTTACCCAAATGATTGAGAGGTATTGAAAACCGTGGATCACCTTCCCCATGTTCAAAATATGTCTCCACTTGAAAAGGAAACAAATCTAGTCTAAAAATGACAAGTTTTAATGTATAAGACAACAAGTTGAATTGCCATCATTTGATGATGCTAATTTCGACCATGAAGCTTCCAGATACTATAACAAGTGACATGGAGGAGGTAAAAGGAAGGTAATGTCGTGAATTGGTCAGATATGTGCCCAATGGGCTGGGCTTGCATGCAATTGGGCTTGATCGGTGCTGCGTAAGGACAGAACTGCGCATCTGACTTCCAAAGAGCGCTGTGGACAAATGGGAGATCAGAATTGAATGCCGTTTGTTGCAATGGAAAGATAACTCAGATAAGAAGATTATTCATGTTAAATACATTTTTATTAGACGTCCATATAATCTTTTGAAAAAATTCCAAGTAGAGGATATGCTGGGAAAAACATAATCTGGCACACCACCAAGAGTCTCTTGTTCGGCAAACACTGATTTGATTAGAAATTATCAAATCATCCTCATATTTTCAATAAGCACCTCATCTCATACAAAAGGGTGGTTCATCATGATTTTTATGGTCTAAAAGAGATGTTGCCAATGGAATAATTATTTAAGCTCTAAATAAGGCCAAATTGGCGTGTCAACACCAGGTGCCCTATATACAGGGCGCTAGGTGCCCCATATACAGGGTGTTTGGCCCGGTCGATCGTTCTATCGATCCTCTTTGGAATGTGCCAAAAACCTGATTCGTCCGGAAAACATGGTTCGCTTTAAATATTCTTCATGGAAACAAGATTTTTAGGCTCTCCAACTAGGCCAAAATTGCGTGTCTGCACACGGTACATTCAGACACAGCTTAGGGACTCACCTTTTATGAACTTGTTTGATCCTAGACCCCAAGCTGTCAAGAAAACCACTTTTACCACAACCAACCCAGTGACTGAGAGCGTAGTGACAAAGGAAAATTTTAATGTTGTAGGGAACCCACCTAGCAATTATCAACACCAATTTAGGAACCCTCACCAAAATCAACCATTTAGAAACCCTTGTCAACCTCAACCTCACCCTCAACCTCAGTTCCAGCCCCGTCAGCAACAAGCTTCAATCCCTCAGCGGCTGCGACAACCGGCCATACAAGCCCCAGCTCCCCAACCACCATGACAACAACTAGCCAACTACAACCAAGCACCCCTCCCATGGCCTATGAACCCTGAAAGGTAGGACCTAAGAGGAGCCATTATCCGCCTTTGCCGTACTCTCTCATAGATATCTTCAGTGCACTCATGGCAGCAGAGCAAATTGCATTGCCAAGGGAGAAGTTGGAGTGGCCACAAAATGCCAACACAGAGCAATACTGTCTATTTCATAGATATCCTGGACACACCGTGGAAAATTGTTTTCAATTCAAAGACTACATCCATGACCTTAATGAGTAAGGCAGTATTGACTGGGACCAGATGGGGGAATGCATCAAAACAGTGAAAAATCAACCTCAACAACAGCACACACCAGCTCAGCAGCAACAACAACAGAACCCCGACTTGGGGATTATCCATAACCCTCTACCTCCACATGCACCCACGCCTAGGAATCAACACGTTAATCCCATATTGATCTCTTACGAGGAGTCTCATGATCGGGGCCAGAATTGACAAGTCGAGGGAGACACCTCTGCCATGGACATCAACTTATCGCACCCTCCTAACTGAACCGTCCACTCTATACCCCGAGCTACATCAACCAACCCCAGTACTCTCAACCGGCCACCCATCATCCAAGCACCATCACGACCCATCATAACACCACCAGCCATACAACTCCAATCAGGACGAATCCTAATCTGCCCGGTTGATCCACCACAAACCTCACCACCACTAGGGCCCATCATCATCCCGCCCCGTACAACTATACCTTCACAACCTACCTACCCCACCGTGCCTCAAACCACCATCATTACACCAGTCCCAAGAGCTCTCATCATTCGACGTAACCAACCACCCGCCACTACCACCTCAACTGTACCTCCTCAACTTGCCACAGTACTTAGGAGTGGGCACATGTTTCAAAGGGTCTTTCCCCAGGCCGGTCAGTCAGGATTGGTACCAGAAGCAGAAGAAGAACACATCGAAAAGCTATTGCCTGGGACGTCCTATGACTTGTTGAAACATCTTGATAAAACCCCAGCATGAATCTCTATCTTAGAGTTAATCAAAAGATCCAAAGTCTATCAAGAGGTTCTCCAACAATACTTATAGCGGGTGACGGTGAACGAGAGCCTCCCCCCAAATAAAATCTCATCAGTTTTGGTCCCGAGAAGTGAGTACCCGGCCCTTACATTCACAAAGGAAGAGTTGGCAGACCCGAAAATAAGGAAATGTGCCTTATGCATCACAGTCCACATCAATGGAGTAGGCATTAAGTCATGTTTGGTCGATACCAGAGCCTCCATTAATGTTATGCTACCATAAACATTACGTCTTTGTGAAATTTTTGAAGAGGATGTCCGGCCATCTCAAATAACAGTGACCGCATATGACAATTCGAAAAAGCCTACCAATGGCATGATTACATTAAATGTGAAGCTTGGACCCCGAACAGTCATTGTTGACTTCCACATACTTGAGATGGATCCAACATACAAATCTATTCTGGGACGGCCCTATTTAGAAGCACTAGAGGCAGTCGTCTCCACCAATCACCAATGTCTTAAATTCCCTTACAAGGGACAAGTGATTAAGGTGACTAGCATAACCCTAGATCATCCACCTTATCCTCCACCACCCCTCGGGTTGCCAAACAAGCCAATTTTGACAATCTTGGACCTTCTAGAAAAAAATAGGCAGCCCAGGCAAGTGTGGAAAAGAAAAAGAGAGAAAAATGAAATAGTTGGTTGGCACATAATGAAGAGTTTGGCATACTAGGACGGCTGAGGACTAGGCAAAGAACTGCAAGGCATAGTTGAGCCAATCAATCTAATGAGGTTACAACCAAAAAGCAGGGTTGGGTATGATGGAACAACTGCCAATGGTCAGAATCTCAAAAGAAAATACTTTTATGGATGCTTATAAAAGTTTTTCATCAAGAGAGAAACAATTCAACTTGCTGAGAACAAGGAAGAACAAGAGTTGGAGTAAGAGAAAAAAAAAAGAACTGACGACCCTGAATATGACGTGTATCCTGAAATATCTCTTTTGTTTTTCACTGACGAAAAAGGGTCAAGCAAATAACCACTCCAGGCTGAACCACCTGAGGGTCATATTACCAAATCGACTCAAGGAAAAGTCCAACCAACTCCACGAGGGCCTTCTGTCACTATCTCATCTTTTAGGGTCGATACCCCAACTCACTGTGATGCTCTCCCTGGGCTTCTTGGCCCAATCCCAAGTTCCAAGCTCCCAAGCCCAACCTCTACTTACGGGTCCACGTGCCCACTTGTTGCTCCCGGGCCACCAGGCCCCTCTACTGAATCTGGGCATCTATGCCCAGTTTCTTCAACTCTTGGGCCCTCAAACCCACTTCTCTAGCCCTCAAGCCCATCTCCTAAACCTAGGCCCTCGAGCCCACATCCTCTTCTTGGTCCATGATCATCCGGCCTACTGGCCCATCACCTCTTTCTGTCAACATTGGGCCTGAAAGCCCCCTCTATCAAACATTGCTCGAAGTCTTTCCCTCTTTATCAATATCTCCGCATTGGGCACTTGAAGCCCATTCTATCTTTATGTTTAGCACTTCCAAAAAAAACATCTTCCTTAAAACTCAAATTTCGATCGAGGAAACATCTCAACTTGCCTCGGAAAGGCATTCACCTCAAGGAGCCACCATATCCTTGATTAACCTCCTTTGCCCCCCATTCTCTCCAATAAATTCCACTCCCTCCAACTCCTCTTCCTCTTCTTATTTACCTTCTTTTTCTTTAGGTTTAGTTTCCAATAAAAATAGAACAAAAATTAGAGGTAGAAGAGTTCCAGAAAGATACCTACATCAGTTAGCTCAGAAAAGTAAAGGATGTACCAAGCTACCAGAATACCTAGAGAATGCAATCTAGCTAGATGAAATCCGATATGAGGAGAAGGATAGTATTGATCAAACTTTAGGGGTCTATGAGGTTGTGCCAGAAAAGTATCCTGACATCGAGGATGAAGAAGAGGATTTGGCTGATGCTTACGCATCTGGTTTAAGAAGATTCGAAGAACCATCAGCCACAGTGGATGAACTAACTAAGGAACTTAATCTTGGAACACTGGAAGATCCTAAGAATATCTTCATCAGTGCCAACCTCACCCCTTTGGAAGAGCAAAATCTGATGGGGGTATTACAAGAATATAAAAGACATGTTTGCTTGGACATATGCAGATATGCCGTGGTTAGATAAGTCATTGGTAGAACATCAATTAACTTTAAAACCTGAAGCTACCCCGGTCAAGGCAAAAGTTAAGAAGATTCCACCTAGACATAGCATTAAAGATGAAGGAAGAGGTCGATAAGCTACACCAAGCAAAATTCATTAGAGTCGTCATTTATCCACAATGAGTGGCAAATATAGTCCCGGTCATGAAGAAGGATGGAAAAGTTCGAATTTGCATTGACTTCAGGGACTTAAACCAAGCGTGTTCAAAGGATGATTTCCCCCTTCCTCATATTGATGTTCTTGTTGATAATACAGCCGAATATGAAACCCTATCATTCATGGATGGATATTCAGGGTATAATCAAATCCGGTTAGCATAAGAGGATCAAGAGAAGACCTCATTCACCACAACTTGGGGAACTTATTGCTACGTCGTCATGCCCTATGGATTAAAGAATGCCAGAGCAACTTATCCAAGGGCCATGGTGGTGATATTTCATGGCATGATGCATAAATTTGTGGAGGTGTATGTGGATGACTTGGTGGTCAAATCGCGGACCCGAGATGAGCATGCTGAGGTGTTAAAAAAGGTTTTATAGCAAGCTAGGGAATATAAGTTTAAGATAAACCCCAAGAAGTGTGTGTTTGGAGTATCATCCAGAAAGCTACTTGGGTTCATCGTCAGCAAAAGAGGCATTGAGATTGATCCAAATAAGGCCAAGGCCATCATCGATATGCCTCCACCAAGGAACTTAAAAGAGCTGAGAGGGTTGATTGGCAAGCTATAGTTTGTTCGCCAGTTTATCTCACAACACTCCCAAAGGTGCAAACCTTTCTATGAGTTAACCAAAGCAAAGGCCAAATTCAGGTGGGATTCAAGATGTTAGGAGGCATTCGATGGCTTAAAGAAATACTTGTCAAGCCCTTGGGGGCAGTATTGGCACAGTTAGATGATTAAGAAAAAGAGCGAGTAGCATACTATCTGTCTAAAATCTTTGATCCTTGTGAGTAGAAGTACACAACCATGGAGAAAATCTGTGCCACCCTAGTTTGGGTAGTCCAGAAGCTTAAGCACTACTTTCTAGCACACGAGGTTACTCTCATTACTCGCATGAATCCCATCAAGTTTCTTCTCGAAAAATCTATCTTGGCTGGCCGATTGGCATGATGGCAAAGCTTTCTTTCTCAATTTGACAAAACCTACACTCAACAGAAGGCAATCAAGGGCTATGCAATTGCCGAACATCTAGCCCATCATCCCATCCCAATTTTCGACCTTGTCCAATCAGAATTTCCTGACAAGGAATTGATATCCATTCGATCCTCCAACCTTTGGACTTTGTACTTTGATGGGGCCTTAAACTCTCAGGGTAGAGGGATAGGGATTGTTCTTCTATCACCCGAAGATGTCACCATTCTACAGGCTTTTCAGCTTCATTTTCCAACAACAAACAATATAGCTGAGTATGAAGCTTTGCTGGCCGGACTGGAAGCCGCTCACTTCTATGGTGCCACTAAACTAAGGGTGATCAGTGATAATCAATTGATTCTTCACCAAGTGCTTGCCAAATACCGCACATCTCATCCAAGACTTAGACCATACCAAGAACTCACCGCTTATTACATCAGGTTATTCTCCAAACTTGAATTTGTCCATGTTCCTCATGCTCAAAACATTCTTGCCGATGCTTTCGCTTCTCTGGCATCTTCACTATCTGTCCCACTAGGCAAACAGGTTAGGATGATTTATGTCCACTGATGTACCATTCCGGCAGTAGAAGATGCACAATTCTTGATGGTTAAAGGAGAGTTTGAAAGGAAGGAATCCATTGAGCAAAAGGAGAAGGTATCTTTGGTCAAGTTGGAAGAATTAGAAGAAGGTGAGAAACCTTGGTATTATGAGATTTCGAATTACTGTCAGGATCAGACATACCCACCAGGAGCAACTGCTGAAGAGAAGAAAGCCATTAGAAGAGTCTCCCAGAGATACACCATCTTAGGTGGAGTGCTTTACAAAAGAAGTTTGGTCGGCGTGCTATTAAGATGTGTCGATGAAGAAGAGGCTGAATTGGTACTTAAAGAAGCACATTTCGGAGTATGTGGAGGCCACGTAAATGCTCAATCCCTTGCCAAGAAGATCATCAGGCAAGGGTATTATTGGCCTACTTTGGAAGAAGATTGCTCAATCTTTGTTCGGCATTGTCATCAATGTCAACTTCACGCCGACAAGATTCACTCTCCCGCATCCTCCCTTCACCCGATTCATGCCCCCATGGCCTTTCGCCATGTGGGCTTTTGATGTTATCAGACCCCTTGGTGACCCAAACTCCATAAACAAAACCAAATCTTTCATCCTAACGGCGACAGAGTACTTCACCAAGTGGGCAGAAGCGGAAGCATACGTAGAAATTAAGGCATCAACAGTCTGCACCTTCATCAAACGCAATATCATTGCCAGGTTCGGGATCCCAGGTGACATCATCACCGACAACGGACCACAATTCATCTCTCAGGAGTTGCGCAACCTTTACAACAGGTATTGCATCAAATTACATCATTCATCCCCATATTATCCTCAAGGCAATGGTCAAGCAGAAGCTACAAACAAAACTCTAATAAAAATCATTAAGAAAACGTGTAAGTCTAGCAAGTTCGTGGACTGGCCGGATAAGTTAGTTGATGCTCTATAGGCCTACCGCACTTCTGTTCGAACCCCAACGGGTCAAACTCCCTATGCCTTGGCATTTGGGATGAAGGCAGTAGTCCCATACAAAGTACTCATTCCTTCCCTCTGAGTCCAGATCGATCGAGACATCGGAATGGATGAACATCGAGATTCTCTTCTCGCGTAACTCGAACTCTTGGACGAAAGGAGGCTAGCTGCTGCTAAACATGCTAGGTCTTACCAGAATAGACTTAAAATATTTTATCAGAAGATGGTGGTAAAGATAAAATTTGAAGTGAGGTTGTACTTAAAAGAATATTTATTAAGTCGGGCAGTCCCTGCTCCAAACTTCAACCTAATTGGGAGGATCCGTACGTAGTCTCAGCCGTTTACCCTGGTAATTCATACAAGCTAACTAATGCAGAGGGTGAAGAATTAACTCATCCCTGGAATGGTGTATACCTCAAAAAAAATGTCCCTTAAAAGAAAAACAAAAATCAGAAAAAATCTGTAAAATTCAGAGGTGTGAAGAATGGTAGTAACATTTAATGCTTGCTTGTTCGGTGCCCCAACTTGTCACTTAGGGAAATAAGGATGGGCACCATACTACACACACCACACGCCTAGATTTTGAGATCTGATGATTGAAAGTCAGAGAAAAAGCTAGGCAACACTTGGCAAAAGAAGGTCGACACTATCCTATTCTCTTCTTATTTTGGTTCTAAATGAATGAAAGGGATTAGAATGAGTATCAAAAGTTCCCATCTCCTTAGTATGAGAACGCCTCTAAGGGTCTGACTTCTTAAAAGAAAAGGTGCCAAAAGATGGGCAATGACCCCTTAGGTCAGCAAAAGAATAGATCTGTCTGAATGTGTACCAACGAAAGCCCAAAAAAGAAAAAGGCTCCAAAAGATGGGCAATGAACCCCTCAGGTCAAAATTAAGCAAAAGAGAAAACATGTTTGAATGTGGGCCATCAAAGAAAACGGGCTAGAAGGAAAGACTCGAGGAGGTCAAATCTCAATAGGCAATGTGGGCACTAGTAGAAAAACAAGTTCGACATCCTTGAACCCTACTAAGGACTTACTACCAATCATCTTCCTTCTTTAACCTTGGGGGCAGGGTCGATCAACTAGGTCCAAGAAGAGCCATAGCCTATCAAAGGCAGAAGGTCAGATGATTCCGAACAAGGCACTTTCTCACACGTGATGTATTCTTAACCCTTAGATAACGATGAGGGACACTTACAACAAGCAAGGCAAAGAATGAGATGGTCGTGTCCTTCACACTGAACAAAAAAAAATTATTTCAAAAATACAAAACAAATTCCTAAAATCAAAAATCTTAAAAATTAAATATACAAAACACTAAAAAATCATAAAAATGCCAAAATACCAAAAACATTATCAAAAATTTTCGAAAACACCTAAAAAATTTTGCTTTCTAAATTGACTAGCTGCCTTTGCATTCATGTTTAATTTCAGTCTTGCATATTTCCTTTTGTGAATACTTGTGTTTTTCTGTTATCTTTACCTTAATAAGGCCGATGTTCCTTGACAAAAGATCATGGCAACTTTACCCTCTCCTCGCAAGGGACTAAGCCAAAATAAAGTTATAATATCTTCTCTCGCGTGGATGCAGGAACATGAGAAGGCATACCAACTTCATATCCACAGACACTTGGAGGAAGCAAAAATGACAAAAAAATCATAAATTGAAAAAAAACAAAAGTGGACTACCCCGACCCCTATTACGACTTGCATTTAGTATTGCATGTAACAAAATAAATAATATTTAAGATGTTGACGACCTCAAGTCTAGAGGGGGCTGAGCTTGAGAACCCCTTCAAAAAAATCAATGAGGGCTCAGTCATTCCCTAGGCTTGCAGATAGGCCAAAGTTGAATATGCGGGGATGATGGTTTCTTCGTGGATGCCCTGACCCGTTATGTTCAACCTATATCTTCAACTATTTTCTTATACTTATTTGTATTTGTTTAAACCCATCATGCATCATTTGATACATCATCATGCATCATCCCACCATAACCACTCTCTGCTTTCTTCTTCTAGTCTGACCATGAACCTTCTAAAGAAAGTCTTTTATAGCCCCTAAAGGAGGTCTTGATTTTTCGCAGAATCGGTTTCCACTATGTTTTAACAATGATTTCATCAAAACAAAAAGTTATTCCATTTCGAACTAAATTGGTATTTCTAGGTAAACCTTATGAATTTGAAAGAACCCAACCTTGGTTGATTAGCTGTCTCCTTTTTACTTTTCGCAATTTACTTTTCAATGCATTTCTACCAAGTCCAGCACACCATGTAGTTCGGGTCCTGGCCGGTAACAATTCTCCCCCATGTGGGATTTTAGTTATTTACTTTTAGTACTATTCTTCTCCTTAACCAATCAACTAGAGGGAAGGTTTCGATAAGATAAAGGGTGATCTCGGAGTCTGACAAAGTTTTATTCCACTCAACTAGGACAATGAAGACGTGTCTAAATCTACAACTTGGCGTCACCTTTTCAGTCCGTTACCACTTCATTCCACTGCGCCTCACTACGCTTCACTACATTCGCCTACACTTCATTCATGTCACTCCCTTGCAAAGCCGACGCCAAGGTGAGGCAAGCTGTAGACATGCAATTTTGGTCTAGTTGAAGAGCTTAAATTCTTGTTTTCATAAAGAATATTTGAGTAACCTTTCAAGGAAACCTAGTTTTTTGGAAAAATTAAGTTTTTCGGCGTATTTCGAAGAAGATCGATAGGGCGTTGACCAGGGTCAAAGCGCCCTGTATACAGGGCGCCACCAGGCGCCCTACTTATAGGGCATCAAGCGCCCTATAAATGGGGCGCTTGGCATCCGGTCGAATCAACTCGACTGGCAGATTTGACCACTTATTGGGACTTGTCTTATCGAATTGACACGGCTCATGATGTTGGCGCCCCGTATACGGGGCGCTTTGCTGCGTGGAACTGGTTTTCAGATTTGACCAAAGTGCTCTCCTTTTGGCTATAAATAGACACCCATTTGGAGCTTTGAGCGGATTCCAACTCCATCCAACCCCCCCATCTTATCTAATACTATGAATCTAAGCCCCCATCACACTCCCTAAGCCCTCAAATCACCTCAAAACTTTCTCCCAAAAACCATAAAAACATGCAGTTTCAGCCACCTAGAATTACAATTTTCTTCTGACTTTGAAAGCCTCTACCCACCATTCCTCTTACATCCAACAACCAAACACCCTACCATTTGCATCATTTACATATTGGCTATAAGGAGGAGCTCCCGTTTCGTCTTGGAAGTCTTCCTACACTCCGGGGCGACGCCGCGAAGAGGGGAAGAAAATCTGCCGAAACTAGTCCCTAGTGCCCCATAAATAGGGCACTTTGACCTTGGTCAACATGCCCCATAAAGGGGACACCTACAGTTGGTGCCCTATATGCAAGGCACTAGTAGGGACAGACCCTGTTTCTCATTTTTTGAGTTTCTTTTACCCTCCCGTTTGATCCTTTGCTCCCCCCTTTAATTTTAACTTTCATTAACATGTCATTTAGCATGCATTAGGTCATTTTGCATTCCTCATATATTTTAAAACTTACCAAAAATAGGGGTTGGGATTTAGTCCCAATCTGGTCAGTTCCTTCCCATTTTCATATTTAAATTCGAATTTGAGCAAGATTCTACACTTTAACTAGAACTAATGATCTTTTCACTTGTTTCTATGTTTTCTTATGAACATTCTTAGGTAAATCCGGCCGATGTGGAGCTTCAACCGGATCGAAGATGAAGAACTCATTAAGCTCTCTTCTTTCGGACGGCCGAGAGAGGAGAAGTCGGAACCCACAATCTCCCATTTCTAAAGGTACGACGGTTATCTCTTCATTTCATTTCTTTTTCATTCTACTATATTTTGGAGTCTTTGGCTCCTGGTGACCACAAACACTAACATCCCACCCACCAAGTCTCCAAAGCAAGCGTAGGGACTGGAAAAAGGGAGATCTACGGATCCTGTTTCGGGTGTTTACAGCAGGTTAAAGATTAGAAATAAAATAAGAGGAAAGAGGGAAGCAATTGAAGAACTTTCCTTCTAAAGGCAACCCAATTCCTTATATGATCGAGAAGTTCTGAGAATTTATTTTTCTATCAAAGAATGAGCCCACTTCGAAGAAGATGCCATAATAGAATACCTGATAAAAAAAGCAATAAAATGATTCTCTACGATAAAAAAGTCTTTCAAGATGTTTCTCACAACCAAAGGGCAGAAGGATTTCATCCCACACTCTTATATAGCAATTGAAGAAATGTAATTCTCCAAAACTCACCACTAATGGGGTGCAACCCTTCAAATTCTAGAAAAAATAATTGCTAGGCCTTGATGCTCTATCTACAGGGTGCCTAGAACCCCATCAAGGGGGAACTTGGTAACCAGGAATGCTAAAAGGAAGAAAGGAGGAGGAGAAGAAAAAGAAAGGTGCTAGTCTAACATCGCCCAATTCAAAGCTTGTATCCTTGAGTAAGCTATAGTATTAAAGATGTTGAAGACCTCAAGTCAAGGGAAAATTGAGCTTGAAAACCTACTCAAAAAAATTAGTGATGGCTCAGCCACTTTCTAGACTTGTAAAAAGGCCAAAGTTTTATGTACAAGGATGATGGTTCCCATCTAGGCATCCTAACTCAATATGTATAACCTATATCATCAACTATTTTTTATACTAATTTGCATTTCTTTAAGCCATACTGCATTGTTTCTATGCATCATACATCTCATATCGTATTGCCCTACTATTCACTCAAATTCCGCTGCAGTTTTACTTGCTTTTTATTTAATCATGATACATCCCTCCATGGCATTTCTTGCTCCATACCAACCCCAATATGGACCTCTTATGCATCCTAGAACAATTTATCCCTATGTAATCTTGTTTCATCCCACCACACTCATGTCCCACCAAACTCTTTTTCTATCATGCTTTAGTCCATTGTGTTTATCCCATTGTGTCAAATATGTTCTCATCACTTATCAACCAAATTATGGTCCCCATGTAGACCCTTTTTATCTACTTCTGGTCCCCACGTGGACCCTTTTTAGTCAACTTCTAGTCCCAGGTGGACCATTACATCTTTAATTTTTATCATGGTGCATTTTTTGTTTCTGCATGAACCTTTGAATTTTCATTTCTAGTCCCTGCATGGACTCGTGCATTTTCATTTTCAATCCCCATGTAGACCATTGCATCTTTACTATTGGTTTCTCCATGGACCCCTTCTAACATTCTCACTTCTGGTCCCTACGTGGGCCCTAGCATTTTAATTTCTTGTCCACAAGTGGACCCTTGCATTTTCATTTCCTATCCCCACATGGACCCCCGTATTTTCATTTCCAGTCCCTACATTGACCCTTGTATCTTCACTACCAATCCCTATGTGGACCCCTTTCTGCACTCTCACTACTGGTCCCCACGTGGACCTTTTCTGCACTTAACTCCTGGTCCATGCATGGATCTCTTCACATTTCTCTTGCCATCTTGCTAGCCCTTAGATGCATCCTCATTAATGCCTTCTCATCATGCATTGACTCTAATTTCATCGAAACAAGAGAACATTTCACACTAGACTAAGCCAATGTTTTCATGAGAAACTAATGAACATGAAGGACCTGACCATAGTTGATTGGAAATTCTACTAAGTTTTTCTTTCAATCTATCTTAGTGCAAGCAGACCGATATGAACTCACAAGCTGTGACTCAGAGATCCCCACTGCATGGAGGTAGGCATTTTTTATCTCTCTCACCTGCCCACAACACATATTCATCCAATTGATCATAAAACATTTCATATTATGATGGTGATCTCAAAACCTATGGAGTTCACATTACTCAATTAGGCTGTAGGGAGCATTGATAAATCTACATCCTGACGTCACCTTTTCAGTCATTACCATTATGCTCCGCTACTCATCCCTACCAAGCACCCTATATGGGGAAGCGCTAAGCTCTTGGCAGTAATTTTCTTGCCACTTACTCTAGAGACCACTCGTTTTCTAGGTTTTTGACCCAAAGGATTAATTCCTAGTGCCCTATAGTGGGGGCACCTACAAAATCTAAAGCATATTTCATTTAAGCTTTTAACCAACTGTGATACACCATTCATGGATGACATTGAAAACTTGGGTCAACTCCCTTCTATAAAAAGAAGGGTTCTCCCAATGTTTACAAGGATGGAAGATAGAAATAAGCCCTTGTGAGGTCATGAGAGCCAGATCAAGATCGTCCCAAATTCACTTTCATGCTCTTTGACGCTTGTGCTTTTCACTGTATCCATGAAAGCTAGTAGGGTGATCAATTCCAACCTATAATCTATTGCTATTCTTGTCAAATCTACACCTTCTTGGGTGGTACAAGAATCTTCAGGGAGCTTCACTAATGCACCCGAGCTCAATTACCTATTGATTCAAAGAAAGGAGTCAGCCTCCCAACCACCTATCCAAGAATTCCTATCGCCCCCTCTATTGGGTTCCAAGTGCCCCTTATATGGGGCACTTGTAGATCCAAAAGCTTAAGTTTCTACCCAACGAACTACTTCTCTTTATTTATCATATCCCTTTTGTTTCTTTTACCTTTTACCTACATCATTTGCATGCATATAAGCATACCTTTTTTTGCATACATTTTAAAATACCTAGAAATTAAGGTTAGAAAGTTGTCCCAGTTTGGTTAGTAAGTTTTCACTTGTCATTTTGAGCATACTTCTTTCACAATTAGTTCACTTATTTTAGTTCTAATGATACCTTCACTAGTTTTCTTGTTTTTATTGGACATTGTAGAAGATTTAAAAAAAAAAAGTTAGCTACACTTGCATCTATCATATCATTAAGAAGAAGAAATTTTATAAGCTCTTCCTTTTTTGCCAACAAGAGAGGAAAAAGCCTGAATTCACACCACTCATCTCTCACATCAAGTAATGCAGGTCAATACCATTTTAATTTTGTATCCCAAGGCTCTTGGCGACCACATTTCTCACTTCAAAACAATGGTTTCTTACATTGTTCTTTCTTTTAATGTTTTTTTTTTGTTTCTCTTATTTTTATTCTTTTCCTCTCTCTCTTCCACACAACTAGGGCTGATCTTCTGATGGCCAACTAATGCCATTGGTCAAACATCTGGGGACCAAGGTGAGTGTGGGACGGGATCGAAGAGCAAAATTTCATACACACTCACTATCACACACAAGTTCTCTCTTCTCACACTTTTACTTTCACACCCCTATCCAAAGTGATGAGCAGCCATTAGATAGTGAGGATTTGAACTCAAAAGTCGCATCCATGAGTAGCACATGTATTGATAAAACTAAAATTAAAATTCCTCCTTGTTTTAATTAGATCTACAAACTTGAGACATTAAGAATTAATAGGGTAGCTTTTGTTGTTATGGTCTTGATTAGCTAATATTAAATTGGATAGACTTGTGCTACCACAAGGCTCATTCAGCAAGAGATTAGTGATCATTGCCAAGGCAATTTGCCAAACTTTGGGGTGGACAATTTGCTTGGTTTTGTTGTGCTACCACAAGAGCTATGTAAAGAATTCATTCTCATAATGTAACAAGTAGGTTTGACCAAACAAGAGTATATTATTTGTTGTGCTACCATAAGATCATAACTCTATGTCTAACAGTTGCAATAGTTGCAAGTAACAAGAATTGTCAACCTATATGAGGTGATTTGCTGTGCTACCACAAGGTCATCATTATAAAGTTATTAAAGTCTTAGTCTTTGCTAAGATATCATCATGATATCATGTTTTTATATAATGAAGGTTATACAAAATTTGTCAAAAATTAGTGAGAGCAAAAATTAAGATAAAAGATAGTATATTAATTTACAAGAATGTATGCAATGTTATTATTAAATTTTATCTTTTTGTAGATCTTATTAGTGAACTACCCGTTGTGTGGCATACCCAATGTCAATAGGCTCCTTGGCCTTTACTTCTCTAACTGGCTTAAAAATCTAAGATTTTTTCTCATTACTAAGAAAATAGCCTATATGTTTGCAAAGCCATTGCTAAATGATTCATCTAATGATGCTAGTGATGATATTATCATCACCATTCAAAAGCACAAGGAGAATGCATTACTTTCCTAGTGTTACATGTCGGCCTCTATTATCGACTCCAGAAATGGATTCCGGATCGGCACCTCAAGAAAAGGTAAAAGATAGAATGGGGAAAAAGGGGAGTGAATCGAAAAACACTCGGAAAGAAATAAAAGGTTCTCGCCACGGTCCCACACTCACATTGATCCCCGAACTTTCATCTCACAGTGTCGCTCGAGCACCGGAGATGGTTCGGGTCATGTGGGAGGAGAGTGAGGAGGAGATGAACTTAGAACATGAATAAAAAGGTGGTCGCCAGGAGCCGCGGGCTCCACTTTATGGAATAAAAACAAGATTGAGTTGATTTGACCGTGTGTACCTTAGCGTGGGAGATTGGGATGTGAGTTCAACCTTCTTCTTCTTCGGCCGGCCGATGAAGAAGAGTTCAACCGATGCTAGCTTGATGTACCTGTGCAACTAGTAGACAAAGTAGACAAGGAAACAAGTGAAAGAAGGATTAGAAGTGAGTGAAGTGTGGTAACTGTAAAAGCAATAACATAAGACGACAATTGGAAACAAACTCACCGAATTCGGGGTTAGCCCTAACCCCTTTTTTTGATTTTTTTATGATGTATGAAATGATGAAAAACTGAATAAAAATGATGCTTAAATATAAACTAAATTATTTGAATGAAGATTTAGCAAAGAGAATATGAATGGGTAAAGACAACACAACCCAGGCAAAGTGGCAACCGGGTTGAACATATTCAATGTAAATTGCGCAGCTCTGATGCAGAGACCGTAACGAACAGCATCAATGTCAGAATAAAGTGATGTTTGTATCAATATAAATAGGACTCACCGAGGGTGTTTTGATATGAAGACAAGTTTTCTTGAATCTTATGATAAGTTATCTGAATTTACCTGATAAGCCGGATCTTGGATAGTGAAGTTCTGAAAACTCCCAACACAATGTAGATGTAGGACATGCTATGGGCACCACAGATATCTGAATTGAATAATTCTTGTTGGAGATAAAATATATCTCACCGGGGAACAATTTATGTGAAGGATGTATAGGCTGAATCCACCATTAAATGTACTGAAATTGACTAAGAAGATGATGACTTAGAAGAGAACACTTCGGATCTGTCTGTGCAGCGCCGGTGTTGAAGCCGTAACAAGCTGAGGGAATGTCAGAATTGATCTCTATTTATTGGAGATGAAATATATCTTGATGTATCACACTTATTATGAAGTAAGCAAGGCCTTAAAATGACTATAAAGATATGTAGAAGCCAATGATCAGCAGTGCAGCACGTTGGAGCATAGACCGGCTTCTTCTTCACTTTGGAATGATCTCCGGGCACCGGGATGAAGAGAGGACGATTTGGGGAGGTTGGGATAAGACAAGGGTGGCTGTAAGATGATGATAGGAGTGCTGGAGGATGGGGATGCTCTTCTTGGGTCGTTCATATGAGTCTCCCTTTATAGGGGATGAGAACCAGGTCAAAAAATAGCAAGTTTTGATACATCCGACCATAGGTTGGATTTCCTCCATTTAATGTTGCTAATTTTCATTCTGAGGCATCTAGAAACTTAACCAAATGATTGAGAGGGATTAGAAACCGTGTATCACCTTCTCCATGCTCAAAATATGCCTCCACTTGAAGAGGAAACAAATCTAGTCTAAAAATGGCAAGTTTTGATGTATAAGACAACAAGTTGGATTGCCATCATTTGATAATGCTAATTTCGACCATGAAGCTTCCAGATACTTTACCAAGTGATATGGAGGAGGAAAAAGGAAGGTAAGGTCATGAATTGGTCAGATATGTGCTCAATGGGCTGGGCTTGCATGCAATTGGGCTTGATCGGTGCTGCGTGCGGACAGAACTGCGTATCTGACTTCCAAAGGGCGCTGCGGACAAATGGGAGATCAGAATTGAAAGTCGTTTATTGAAATGGAAATATAACTCAGAGAATAAGATTATTTATGTTGCATACTTTTTCATTATACGTCCATATAATCCTGTGAAAAATTTCTAAATAGAGGATATGCTAGGAAAAGCATAATCTGGCACACCACCAAGAGTCTCTTGTTCGGCAAACACGAATTTGATTAGAAAGTAGCAAATCATCTTCATATTTCCAATAAGTATCTCGGCTCATCCAAAAGGGTGGTTCATCATGATTTTGATGGTCTAAAAAAGATGTTGCCAATGGAATAATGGTTTAAGCTCTAAATAAGGCCAAATTGGCGTGTCTACATCTATGAGTAATGAGCTATATAGGACACATGAAAAGATACATGCTAGATACATCTTACCTCACATTCTAATGTTATTTAAAGCACAAAGTAGGATAGAAAGATATAAGATATCTATGATAGAAATGTATGTTCTATAAGTCAATCATGTATGATAAGATTTGACATTTATAAAAATATCTTATTCAATCAAATAGGCAAACCTTCATTACTAACTATCATTAAATACATACATTGTAATGAAGTTCTTGTTCATATGCAATGATGATTGAATCATGATGATATCATGATAATGAGATCAATCATCTAATGGTATGTGATCTAAATGTTACTAGTCATAGGACTCTTGAGATGGGACATCAAGGATTTAGATAGACTAGTGTATGTGATGTATTTTTATATAATGAGGATGACGAATCTCATTGGTAATTAGTGTAGAGATGCTAAGATACACATCTAGGTGATTATTAGTCAAATGAGTTCACTTAATTGACCGAATTAGAAATCTTGAATGGTATCTTGCTTAACTATTAATCAGGATTATCTATTATCATGGTTGCATAGCTAAACTTTTGACCCGAGTCACCAAAGAAACCTTATTGGTCAGAACTTGTGCTTTGACCATTGACTTGTGAACCACCATTCAAATGGTCTAGTACAATAGTGGATTGGGATCAAGGGAAACCCGATGAAGGCAATTGAGCAAACAATAAGGGATTGTCCACTTTTGGTAAGTGAGAGTAAATGTCCTATAAGATGGTATTATAAATCCCTAGCCAAGATAAAGAGGATAATTGATAAAAGAGTTTTTCAATTGATCTGATATCGAGTATAAGATATATAGTGTCGATGTATTAAGGAGTTGACAATTAATGTTGTATTCCTTTTTGACTGGGACATTGAATGGATGAGAGTTTATATCCACATGGTAACTAATGATAGAAAGGTTCAATAGAGATAATATTAACTCCATAGTCATTTGGGATCATAGGATATGGTTTGTACCCTTCATGATCGATAGGTCAATTAATTTGTTATTAATTAATATATTTATTAAATTAAATAGAATTATTCTATTTTAATTATGACTTAACCAAATAGGGTATTGAGCATAGTACGTAACACACATAAGAACTTATTCATAAGAATAGGGACAAGGGTGTAATTTATAAATATTTTATCTTTTATGAAAAAAATATAAATACTTTATAAATACTAATGGTTCTAGGCAAATCCTATCAAGTCAAAGGTGAGAACCACATCCTCAATCTCTTCCCTACCTCTTACTCTCTCTAGAAGATGTCCATCGGTGATGAAGCTCCGTTCAAGAAGAGTTCTCGAGCCTGTGCAAAGGAGACCTACTATGGATGAAGCTCCTATAGATACTACTAAAGACTATATACTTGAATAGTTTAAAGAGTTTGAGAGGTTCTTTCTCTTTATCATTAAGGGATTAGATGAATCATTATCAGGTATATTCAAACCCATTTTGATCAGTTTTTAGTTTTCAACATTCATTTCTAATTGAGACAAGATCAACATGAACCCACAAAAATTATCTCTTATGTTGCACCAAATTTTATACGGTGATTTCTTAAAGTGGTGTCAGAGCTAGGTCCAAGTATAGGTTGAAACCAACATCGAATCGATATTGTTTTATGTATTTTATGTTTTTATGAATATATACAAATGTCTATTTTGTCGAGGCCATTTTAATTTGTATAAGATACAAATTATAGATTGGTTGGAATTTGAGATTGGTTGGCTATGGTAGAATTTTATGACATAGGGCTTTCCAACTCCATAAACTATTTGAATTTTGGACCTTTGTAGAGTTCGGGAGAAGTCCCGAAAGTTGGTGATTCTATCATGCCCATTCAATCACCCAAATTTGGGAATTTTGTGAAATCACTGTCAATGGAGGGATTGAAGCCATGTGAAGAGATGATGGGTAATACCATTGTTTGACATTTTTCCATGATTTAGTGCTTTGAACGGTGGCAGAGGAAGAGGATTTGGAATTTTTTGACGACAAGAGCCTTAGCGGTGGTGGCACATTCCCCTCATGATTTCTATCTTTTGCAAAGATTTAAGGCATAAGGCTAGCATATTTGGAGTACTTTTTTGACAAGGATTCTAACTAGTATTTTGGGAATTTTTCTCACATCTGAAATGTCCATAATAGGCAAAAAATATGGCGGTGTCCTCTTCCAAAATTCGGCAGTACTGCCCCTAATCTTTCCTAATTTTCTATCGACTTAAATTTTTATAGTGGATAAGTATAAATAATTTGGAATTCTCATTCAATTAGGATTCCAATGCTGATTTTTAAAGATTTTTTTATCTTAGATAAGGTGATATGGACCCCGAAATATGTGGTTTCAAACTCCCCGAATCACATCTACTGTAGCAGTTATCGGGTTAAGAAAATGACAAGACCAGACTTAGTCACTGTAGCACCACAAATCCAAGCAGGTGCACACTGGCACATTTGGAAATCATGCATTGTGAAATATCATTTGATAGGTTTTAAAGTGTTTATTGACCTATTAGATGTTATTAAGCACTATTGACATAGATTCACTCATAGTTAAGTTTTTAAAATGTTTTAAAGGTTTAACTTAATTAATTAG
Organism: Cryptocoryne crispatula var. balansae; assembly: GCA_036172225.1. Lineage (NCBI taxonomy): Eukaryota > Viridiplantae > Streptophyta > Magnoliopsida > Alismatales > Araceae > Cryptocoryne > Cryptocoryne crispatula. Next base: position 23,414,304 of record CM069919.1, read on the forward strand.
ATTTTTGTAGAATAATAATTAGGACACTAATTTATAATTTTGCATAGTGTTAGAAATTCACAAATGTTCTAAATAATTTAAATGTGCTTGTTTATCTCATATAAATTGTTCATATGTATTATTCATGTTATTTATTTTATACAAATTATGACAAGAATAAAATTTATATATGTAAATGTTATATAATATTAATATCACATATTTGCACTGTGTATATGTGATGTTTGATGGTGTGAATGTATGATATATGGAGATCATGGACTTCGATTAAATTATCATGTGATGGTAGTTAAATATATGGATGTGCTTGATTGGGGCATGTGTTCCTCCTTATCTCTCTTTCAATTTGAATTGTAAATTCTACCTCTCTCTATTAATGTACTCCTCTTGGTTAAAACTAAGATTTCTTATTAAATTATATACATTTGTGGGTCTACATACCCTTAAGCTGCTTGTAATAGTTAGAAGGCAGTTCGTGTAAGAGAGAGTGGAACCCCTTGGAGAAGCATTCTTCTGGAAGTGGAGACACAACTACACTGGCATCTAATGCTAGCCCTTTTAGTTTCATACCATTTTGGCTCCAATGTTGTATGTTTAAGGTTAAGTCCATGATCATCCATTTAATTACTTTCATATATGAAATGTGGATGTGTGCTATAGCTTATACCTAGGATATATGATATTCCAAAGTAAATATATTATAATTTTCACATATTATTGATGAGACTAAAATAAAATCATTTTTTATTTTAATTAAGTTGATAAATGTGAGACATTAAGAATGACTCACATAGCCTTCTATTGTTAGTCTTGATGAGCTAGTCCTTGATTGGATGGGTTTGTTGTGCTATCACAAATCCCATTCAGCAAGAGATTGGTGAACATGGCTAAGGCATTTGTCAAACCTTGGTGTAGACTATTTGCATGGCTTTGTTGTGCTACCATAAGGGCTTTGTGATGAATCTTTTCTCATAATGTAACAAGTGAATTTGACCTAAATATAGTATATGGTATGGCTGGTTGTGCTACCACAAGGTCATGACTTTAAAGGCTAAATGGCTAAGAGTTGCAACTAGCAATAGTTGGCTACCTATTAAGTATGTAGTGATTTGTTGTGCTACCACAAAATCATCTCCATAAGATTAATAAGGTACTAGTCCCCATTAGGACTTCATTGTGATATCCCGTCTTTGTATAATAATGATTATGCAAATTTGTGGCAAATTTGTTAGAGCATAAATTATGATAAAAGATCATACCTTAATTTGAATGAATGGTTACAATGTTATATTAATAAAATTATATCTCAGTTGTAAAACATGATGATAAACCACCTAGGAAGGCAAACTATATGCCAAGTAGCTTAATGGTTCACATTTCTTAGACCGATTTTGAACTAAGAGAATTGCTCTCAGGGTTGACCAAATAACTATTCTACTTAAGAAGTTAGTGCCTCCTAGACTATATGATGATGTAAGAGATGATAAGATCTTATCACATAATATAGTATAGAGAAGATGCATTATTTGCTTTATACTAGATGAAAGCCTTTTTAAGATAGAAATTATAGAGGCAATATAGATAGATGGATCTCATGGTTATGAGCTAATTAAAGGCAAGTTAGAGCAATAATACATCTTCGATACTTCTTGTTGATGAGATCAATGGAAAGAAGTCAGATCATTAGATAGAAATAGAAAGTATAGTTAAATGTCAAAGAAGTAGGTCAAGATAATAAAACCTAAAAAAGACAGAATTCTTTCACCATCTTGATGATGGTAGGTGGAAGAGAAAGTGCAAAGTGTGTTACATATAAAGCAAAGTTGGAGCTTGAGAAACTTTATGTAACTAAGTCATTGATATTTACTTGTCTCAAATATACACTTAATAGTATTAGATACTATATGTGTGTATCATAGTATTATATTCTAAACACATATCTTATGCAATTAGATGTGCATATCTTCTATAAGATACTATAGATGCATCTCTTGGTATGAGATACTGGATATCCATCTTATGAAGGCTTAATGAAAAAGATATTGGCCTATGTATGAAATGGTGCAAAAGTCACATCATTACTAGTGGGAGATACATATCTTTAGTTGTCTTTTGGAGATGGCATAAACATTAAGATTGCTATTATATTCTTCTACAAGAGCATTATCTATATTTCCTACTTAAATAAATGATGATTCTTTCTGAGCTATGGAAATGATAATTGTTCTATGATATTGAATGGCAAAGTGTTTGCCAATGAGAGCTTAAAAAATTGTTTAATCATATCCGATATGTAAACTCCCATGATATGTCTAAATACTCCTCTTAACAAAAAAATAGGTTGATATAGATTAATATATTCTAACTTAATGTAGACATGGAGAATGGGCTAATGAGTTGTTAGAACTCACACATCTAGGTGTATGTTAGCCCATATCTATTAAGGCTAAAGAAGAATATTTTTACTTCTTTATTTTTAAAGATGATGTCTCTAGGTATGGATTTATGTACTTAATGAAGTACAAATCTAAAACCTTTGAGAAATTATTGAAAATAAAGAATGATATAGAGATACTAATGGAAAGAGTATTAAAAATCTTTGATAAGATCAATGAGAAGAATACTTAAGTATATAATTCACACTTTATTTAAAAGATAATAGATTTTAATTATAATCGACACCTCTTCACATGTTAACTTAATTAAGTAGCTAAAATGAGAAATCTTATTGTATAAGACATAATACAGACAATGACATCCTTTGAGAAATCTTCTTTTTAGGGTTAAGTACTCTATATAACCATTTTATCTTAAACTAGTTTTCTCTATAAGTCAATTCTAACTATTCCATATAGGATATGGAAAGGGGTTAAAAGCTTGACCTAAAGTAAGTTACGATTTCAGAATGTCTAGCCTAGTGAAGAAGTAAAACCGTAACTAGTTGGAATATAAGACTATGAAGTGCTTGCTTGTGAGATATCTTAAGGAAACTTATAAATATTAGTTCTACAACTCTTTAGGATAAAGGGTATATGTTGTTCAACTTACTGTATTCTTAGAATAAGAATTTCTTCTAAAGAAAACTAGTGGGAGTGAGGTATATATAGAAAATGTTCTAGTCCCACAATCCAATGACACTTCTATTAAAATACTAGTTACACACGGGCAATTCATAGGTTTTAACTTGTGCCCATTAAACCTAAGATATATGTGGGACATACCATGATGGGAGAAGTGAGGCACAAAATAGGAAGGATATAGATCCTAAGATCTATAAAGATGCAATATGAGATATTGATTCTAAATTTGGAAGTGTCAATAAATTCTAAAATAAACTCTATTTATTATAATACAGTTTAGAACTTAATAGATCCACCTAAGTGTATAGTATCCCTAAAGTATAAATGAATCACTAAAGAATAGATTGGAGTGGATTGAAAGGTAGAGACCTTCAAAGCAATGATGATTGAAAATAATATTATCTAAGTCACATGGTTTACTATGATGAGACCTTTTACCTATGCCATGGATTAATCCATTCATATTTTGATTGTTACACACTACGATTATAAGATATGTCAATTAGATGTTAAGATAGTGTTCCTCTATAGTATTTTGAGAAACATGCGCATATGATACAACCTCAAGAAATCAAATCCCAATAACATCCAAATAGAGTGTATATAAAGTCTATTTATGGACTAAAATAAACTTTTTATAGTTGATATAAAAGGTTTAATGAGGATAAATCTTATGACTTCATTAAGAAGGAAGATGAACTTTGTGTATTTAAAAATATAAGTGGGAGTGTTATTACTTTCTTGACATTTTATGTGAATGGCATATTACTCATTAAGAATAAAGTTAGTATGTTATCATCAGTTAGCCAAGCTAACATAATCTGGGTTTGAAGATCTATAGAGATATATCTAAAGTATGCTTGACTTGACCTAGTTAATGTATGTAGTCACTATAGTTAAAGAGTTTGACAAGGTAAACACCAAGATAGGTTTCTTACCTACGTAGTATGGAGTTGATTCCTCTAGAAAGATGTTTTTATAGACTTCTTCAAAGATAGAGAGAGCATATGAGTAGTGGCCTTATGCTTTTGCCATAATGTAAGTGATCCCACGTATATGACTTAATTAATGCTCTCAGTGTTATAAGCATTCGTCTAGCAGATCCAATAGAGAGTCACTAGATAGTTAAAAGATGTATCCTTAAGTACTTAAAAAATACTAAAAATATATTTCTAAATAAAGGATGATAGTATTTGAAGCTTTGTGGTTTTACAAAAACAAGTTTATAGTTAGATAAGTTTGATAACAAGATAGTATAATGATGGTGCAATGAACTAGAAAGGTTCCATGCCAAAGAAGACTTCAAATTATACAACTAATTTAAAGAAGATTGGATAACGGTTACACGCTACTTGAGAAGCAATTTAGATGAAGATGTTCATCTAAGATATAGCATAGTACCAATATTCTTTAAAAGTGTTCCTTTGTTTTATAAAAAAAAATGAGTAGAGCCGATGTCTCATCAAAAGATTAAAATATCTGCAATAATAACATAAAATTAATGAGGTTTTAACTTGTAGAGATATAATTAAAAGATAGAGTATATTTCACTAATAAAATTATAGATTTACTAACTAAAACAGCTAATCAAAGAGTGTTTGAGATTCACTTTGAGCGAATAAAGATCAGTCTGATGGGTGATTGACTTTAGTGCAAGTGGGAGATTAATAGAAATGTATAACGTACAACTCAATCATATATGACATTATTCAACATTTCAGAAAATATCTCATTCAATTAAATAGCCAAATCTTTATTACTAGCTCTTATTAAATGCGTATATCGTAATAAAGTCCTTATCATATGCAATGATGATTGAATCATGATGAGATCACGATAATGAGATCAATCATTTAAAGGTATGCGATCTAATTGTTCCAAGTCATAAGATCCTTGAGATATACATCAAGGATCCAGATAGACTAGTATATGTGATATCTTCTTTTGTGATAAGCATGACTGAACTTATTGGTCATTAGTCAAATGAGTTCATTGAACTGACTAAATTAGAAACTCTGAATGGTATCTTATAAAACTATCAATCAGGGTCATCTATCAACACGGTTACACAGTTGGACCTTTGACCTGAGTTGTCAAAGATGTCTTATTGGGTAGAAATTGAACTCTGACCACTGACTTATGGATCACCATTTAGATGGTACAATACAACAATAGATTGAGTACAAGGGAAACCCAGTGGAGACAATTGAGCAAGCAACAAGAGGTCATCCACTCTCAGAAAATGAGAGTGAATGCCTAATGAGATAGTACTCTAAATCCCTAACTAGGGTAGAGAGAATAATTAAAAAAAGAGTTTTTAAAATGATCAATTCCGAGAACAAGATTCCCAAATGTTGGACAATCAATGCCATACTCCATTCTAATTGAGATATTGAATGGATAAAAGCTTATATCAATGTGGTAACTGATGATACAAAAGTTTAATTGATATAATATTATCTCTATAGCCATTTGACATCATAAGATGTGACTTGTACCCTTCATGATCGATAGGATGATTAATATGTTATTAAATACTAAATTAAATTAAATTAAATAGAATTATTCTATTTTAATTAGGCCTTATTCAGATAGGCTTAATTTGAGATAATAAATTTAATTTAATTTAATTAAGGACTTATCCATAAGAACAAGAGAAAACTGCAATTTATGAAGCTTTTGAGTTTTTATAAAAAAACTCCAAATTCTCTATAAATACTAAGGGTGTAAATGAAATATAATATTCCAAAAATTTTATTTTATTCTAATAAAATTAATAGGTTTGAAAACTACTTTTGTATCCTGTAAACTATCAGAATTAGAATTTGATATTCTGATAGCTTATCAGATCAAAATCAGAATCAACTGATACCATTTTCATTTATCTAAATTCAATATTAAATAAATAAATATAAATAAAATTATTTAAATAAAATTAAATAAATTATAAAATATGTTGTATAAATTAATAAAATGATAAAAATAAAGTTTTAAAAATATTACATTAAATTTTAGTAATTATATGTAAAATATTAACTTATTTTTGAATAAAAATTAATATTTAATATCAGAATAAAAAATTATTGATAATGGAATCAAAATAAAATCGGAATTGAAATATAGTGATTCTAAAATTATCAAAATCAGAATCAGAACACCATAACTCTTATTAGAATCAAAATCAAATTCTAGTAATTCCACTACTGAATCCGACCCATTTACACCCCTAATAAATACTTGTTGTTCTAGCCAAATCATATCAAGACAAGGGTGAGAACCATATCCTCAACCGCCTTCCTACCTTTTCCTTTCTATGGAAGATGTCTATAAGTGATGGAGCTCTGTATGAGAAGAGTTTTCAAGCTCTGTAAAAAGAGAGAACCTACTATAGATGAAGTTTGTGTGGATACCACTAGTTATCGAGCACTTGAGTAATTTGAAAAGATTGATAAGGTCTTCCTTTTTCTATCAAAGGGATTAGATGAATTTCTATCAGGTATATTTGAGCCCATTTTGATCAATTTTTATATTTTATCGTTCAGTTTTGATTGAGACAAGATCAACATGAACCATAAGAATTTTTTCTTCCATTGCACCCAATTTTTACAGGATGATTCCTTACATTATAATAGCCTATTCAAGACAAGGATGACTGAGGGAACATAGACACACATTCTTTAGATAATAGAGTAGGTGGAGAGGTTGACTAAGCTTATGTTCTCCATGAAGAAGAAGCTAGCTATTGACCTTGCCCTCTAGTCTCTGCCATCTTCTTACTCTTAGTTAATTATGAACTTCAACATAAGAAATCTAGAATGCTCTTTAGCAAAACCTCTTAATATGTTGAAGACTACTAAAGGCATAATGAACATTGGGAAACCTCCTATGCTAATTGTTGGTAAAACCAACAAAATAAGCAATACTCATTAAATGGTGAAGAAAAACAAGGCTGAAGTCAAAAAGGTAGATAGAAAGATAGAGCTAAGAAGGATAAAGGGCAGTGCTTCTACTACCATAAGGATGGCCACTCAGAGAGGAACTACAAGTTGTACCTTATAAAGAAGCCAAAAGGGAAGCTTGTAGAAGCTTCAAGTATTTTTGTCATTGATGTCAAATTGTCTTATAGATCTACATCATTAGCATTAGATACTTAATATGCATCTCATATCTATAATAACATGCAAGTGTTGTCAAGTAGCAAAAGCCTTCAAATAAGAGAGGTCGACCTGTAGAAGAGAAATGGTGCAAAAGTTGCAGCATCAGCTGTGGGACAAGCTAGCCTCAAGTTACCTTCATGAGATGCCCTATTATTAAATAATTGTTATTATGTTCTTTCTATTGTTAAGAACATTATTTCTATGTCATGCTTAAATAAATATGAATTTATTGTGAGCTATGTATTCTTTAACATTAAATGGTAAAGTGTTTTCTTATGAGAACTTAATAAATGTTTTATTCATATGAGATATGGTAGATTCTATTATGTGTGTAAATACTCCTCCTAAAAGTAAAATGGATGGTATGGATCAAACCCTACTTTGGCATTATATACTTGGTCAAATCAATGAACAAAGACTTAGTAAGCTCCATAAGAATGAATGTATTAGGGTAAATGATTATGAATCATTACCCACATGTGAGTCTTATCTCATGAGAAAGATGACCAACTCTCCATTTAGTGGGCATGGAAAGAGAGCTAATGATTTGCAAGAACTCATATATTCTCTAGATATAGAAATGTATACTTATGAAGCACAAATCTGAGGCCTTTAAAAATTTTCAAAAGTATAAGAATGAAGTGCAGAGATGATTGAGAAAGAGTATTAAGACTCTTTAATCAGATCAAGTGGAGAATACTTGAGTAGAAATTTTACATAGTACTTGAAGGACAATGGGATTTTATCTCAGAGGACACCTTCAGATACTCCTCAACTTAATGGAATAGTTGAAAGAAGAAAAATAATACTTTGTTAGGCATGGTACGAGCAATGGTGGCTTTTGCTAAACTATCTTTATATCTATAGGGCTATGCACTAAAAGCTACCACATATATTACAACTATATCATATGAGATATCAAAAGGGAAAAAGCCTAACCTTAAACATATTATGGTCGAGGGTTGTCCAACCCATGTGAAAAGGCATAACCCTAATAAGTTGGAATTAAAGACGTTTGTAGGATATCCTAATAAAATTTTATATATTATTTCTACCACCTATGAACAAAGGGTCTATTTCTAAGAGTGTTTTATTTTTAAGGAAGAGTTCCTTCTTAAAGAAAGTAGTAGAAGCAAGGTAAAGTTGGAAGAGTTTCCAACTCCACAAATAGAGGATAGTTCTAGTAGAACATTTAATGAGAATAACAGACAGGAACATTGTAGGTCTTCAGTGTGCCCATTCAACTTAATAGATATGTAGGACATATCACTAATGGAACAAAGTAGGCATAGTACAATGATGATGATAATCCTAAGACCTATGATGAAACAATATTTGATATTGATTCCAATGAATGGGAATTGGCAATGAAATCCGAAACGGGCTTCACATTTTCCGATCAAGTTTGAAACTTGGTAGATCCACCAAAGGGTATGGTGCCCATTGGGTGTAAATGGATCTATAAAATAAAAATTGGAGTACATGGAAAGGTAGAGACCTTCAAAATAAGATTGATAGTTAAAGGATATCATCAAAGGCAAGATATTGACTATGATAAGACCTTTTTACTAGTTGTCATGGTTAAATATATTAAAATATCACATTCCATTACTTTACACTATGACTATGACATATGCCAAATGGATGTTAATATAGCATTCTTCAATGGTAATCTTGAAGCAGTGGTGGATATGATACAGCCTTAGTGATTTAAATCCCAAGAACATCTAAATAAAGTGTGTAGGTTGTTGAGGTTTATTTATGAACTAAAATAAACTTCTTATACTTTAAAAAAATGTTTGATTAGAACATCAATTACTATAACTTCATTAAGAACAAAGATGAACTCTATGTGTATAAGAAGTCTAGTGGGATTGCTATTGTTTTCTTGGTGCTATATGTGAATGACATACTACTCATTGGGTATGATACAAGTATGTTATCATCAATAAAAGTTTAGTTGTCAAAGAACTTCTCCATGAAAGATCTAGGTAAAGCATCCTATATTTTTGATGTTAAGATCCATAAAGATAGATCTCAAAGGATGCTTGGCTTGATTCAATCAATGTACATAGATACCATAGTCAAAATATTTGGCATAGAAAACTCCAAGAGAGGTCTCTTACCTATGAGACATGGAATTTATATCTCTAAGGAGATGTCTCCGAAAACTACTAAAAAGAGAGAACACAGAAGTAGAGTACCCTATGCCTCATCTATAGGATCTATGATAAATGATATGCTATGTACATGGCATGATGTAGCACATGCTCTAAATGTTATGAGTAGATATCAACAATCTAGGTGCGAGTCACTGGATTGCTGTGAAATGCACCCTTAAGTACATAAAAAAGCTAAATATGTATTTCTTATAATGGAGGAGTTAACTTGAGACTTTGAGTTTATATAGACTCAAGCTTCCAATCAAACAAAGATGACAATGAATCAACATCATAATATGTGTTTACCCTACTGGCGTTTTAATGAGCTAAAAGAGTTCCAAGTAAGAGACATCTACAGATTCGACAACCGAAGTAGAGTGTATAGCTACCACAGAAGTTGCCAAAGCAGCCATCTGAATGAAGATGTTCATTATACATTTAGAGGTTGTCCCTACTATCTGATTGAAATTTATGTCTTACAAGACAATTATATATGATATGATTTGACATTTCTAGAAACATCTCATTCAATTAAATAAAAAAATATTCATTAATAGCTCTTATTAGATGCGTACTTCATAATGAAGTCCTTGATCACATGTAGTGATGATTGAATCATGATGAGATTATGATAATGAGATCAATCTAGAAGTATGTGAGCTAAATGTTCCTAGTTATAGGATCCTTGAGATCGAATATCAAGGATCTGGATAAACTAGTATATATAATATTTTTTCATGTGATGAGTGATATCATTTGTCATTAGTGTAGAGACTAAGATACACATACGGGTGCTCATTAGTTAGAAAACCTGAATGGTATGTTATCAAACTGTCAATTAGGCTTTTTTATCATCGCGATTGCACGGTTGAACATTTGAACTAAGTCACCAAAGATGTCTTGTTGTATGGAACTCATACTGTGACCATTGACAAATGGATCACCATTAAGATGGTCCAATACAACGATGGTTTGGGTACAAGAGAAACCCGATAGAGGTAATTAAGTAGACAAAAAGGAATCATCCATTCTCAATAAGTGAAAGAGAATGTCTTATGGGATAGTGTTGTAAATCCTTGGCCTAGGTAGAGAGAATAATTGGAAAAAGAGTTTTCTAATTGATCTAATTCAAAGTTCAAGATCTTATAGAGTTGGTATACATAGGAGTTGATAGTCCATGGCATATTCCTTGCCAATTAGAACATTGAATGGATAAGGGTTTGTATCCATGCGGATACTACTAAAGCTAGACATTTGAATTTTTTTTAAGAGTTTGAGAAGTTCTTACTCTTTCTCTTCAAGGGATTAGATGAATCCCCATAAAGTATATTCAAACCCATTTTGATTGGTTTTTTATTTTTATCATTCATTTTCGATTAAGACAAGATCAACATGAACCCATAGAAATTGTCGCTTTCACTACACCAAATTTCATAGGACGATTCCTTACACTATCTCTGATACCATCCCATTGTTTCATGGTGAAATTGTGGCAATTTCATAAGTAAAAGAGCCAAGGTCTTGTTAGAAGTTGAAGCACATTTTGTGGTGATATCAATTGATCAGAGAGATAATAACTCAAAGAGATAAAGTAATAGATTGAGTATATTTAATTAATAACATTGTAGATCCACTAACAAAGGCTTTGACTCAAAGTGTGTTTGAGAGTCCACCTTGAGCTAATAGAGATCAAGCACATGGGTGATTGCCTTTATTGCAAGTAGGATATTAATAGAAATATATGATTTACAAGCCAATCATATGTATTATGATGGAACATTTCTTGATATATATTATTTAATAAATTTGGTATTTCTTATTTACCATATTTTATTAAATATTTCTATCATAAAAAAGTTTTTGATCACATATAATAATGATTGAACCATGATGCAATCATGATAATAAGATTAGTCATCTAGAGTCATGTGATCTAAATGTTCTAAGTCGTAAGTTCTTTGAGACGAGACATTATGAATAGAATGGTATATGTGATATCTTCTTATATTATGAGGATGACCGATATCATTGGTCATTAGTGTGGAGATACTAAGAAAAACATACAGGTGCTCATTAGTGAAATTAGTTCACTAAACTGAACAATTTTAAAACCTTGAATAGCATCTAACCTGACTATCAATCTAGGTATTTTTGACCTAATTTGTCAAAGATGTCTTATTAGGTGTTTCTTATACTTTTACTAATGATTTATGGATAGCCATTATGAGGGTCCAGTATAGTTAATGGATTAGGTATAAGAGAAACCATACAGAGACAATTGAGTGGACAACATGGGATTATTCACTCTCAATAAGTGAGAGATAATATCATATGAAATAATACCATATAACCTTGGCCAATATAAATAGGATAATTAAAAGAAGAGTTTTCTAACTGATCTAATCTTGAGAATAGGATTTCATAGAGTCAAAATATTAAGGGGTTGATAGTCGGTGTTGTACCCTTATCCAACTGAGACAATGAATAGACAAGGATTTAAATTTATGCAATAACTGATAATAGAAAGGCTCAAAGGAGAAAAAAATATCCCTAAATTCTTTTAGGATCATGGGATATGCCTTGTACCCTTTATGATAAAAAATCACTAAATCTATTATTAGATAATAAAATTAATTTAAAATAAGTTATTTTTGTATTTATTCTTTAATCAAATAAACTATTGGGTTTAGTGGGTCACACATAATAGAACTTAACCATAAATACAATAGCATGAATGCAATTTATAGAGATTTTGAGTTTGTAAAAAAAATCTAATTCCTTTTTAAATAATGGTGAATTGATCCAAACCCTATCAAAAGAAGGGTTAAAATTTTGTTCTCAACCTTCTCCCTACACCCTCTTACCTCTAAAGGACATACTTACATGGTAGAGCTCAATTTAGGATGAGTTCTTGTGTGTAGTGCAATGGAGAACATGTTTCTAGAGGAGGTTTGTGTGGACACAACTAGAAATTGTGCTTATGGATGGCTTGGAGTTCAAAGAAACCTTTCATATTCATCAGATGTAAGGGATTTTTCAAATACCAAGAAGATACATTTGTTGTTCTTCCAATTCAATTTCTAATATGTCGTTCGATTCCAATTGTGACCAACACCATAGATTTTTGAGGAATCAACTCTTCAACTCTGTATATTTTAATTCTATATAGTCTCTATGGAGAGATCTGAAAGTGGAGTTATTCACGTGGGAACTAATCTGATTAGAGTGGAAAAAAAAGTTGGTTCATGCAGAAACCAACATGGGATAGAAAGATAATATTTTTTATCTTGGTTGCTAAAAAGCTATGGACAGAGGATCGGGACCCAGTCTGCATCTCAATATCCTCTAGGAAAACCAAACCTCAATGCCTCATGAACTCAACATCAGGATTGGCTTTTAGGAAAAGACTAGACTACCCATCAAATATACCTCTTCCCATAGATATAGGAAGGGTAGTCAAGTTTGGGTGTAGATGAGGAGATGGAAAATCCATGGGGTTCAGTGAATTTAAAAAAAAAATGTTTGACTTATGTGCCTAGGAGACAATGTATGTGAGTTTTAACTTTCTCTTCCTTAATCAACCAAGGATGAGGAATCCTTTAATTTAGTTTGATCTATTGTTGTTTGAGTTAAAGACAATAAAAAAGTTAGGTGCATATTAGAACTGAATGAAATGTAGTATCTTCAACGAGACTAGAATAAAATGCCAATTGGAATGGAACTAACCAGATTAGGGTTTATCCTAAATCCTTTTTTTAAGGATGCAATGCACAAGTAAGTGGAAATGATGCCAAATAAATAAATAGTAAAATTATAAATGAAATGAATCAAATTTGAGTGAAAATAGAAAAAACATTATGTTATGGAGCTGATGTGGTCTCGAACGAGGGTGCATGGGCTTTGGCCTTAGGTCGGGGTGCACGGGCTTGTAGCTTAGATCAGGGGTGCATGAAACAACAATTGTGCGACCTCAATCTATCAACATAGAAAAATGGAAGATCTATTTTCATCCTTGTTTGTTTCAAATGAAAACTCTCTAGTCGTAGAAGCTTCCCATTTACTTGGATTGGGCAACATGCCCATTAAATATACTTCACAGCTCTGAGGTAGACCTATGATGATGGGCATAAAATGATCTTTCACTAGAAGTCTATCTCATTCTTCTCAGAATTTACTACTTGCACTCTGGGAATATCATGGATAACCACTAGAATAAGATATGATTGTCCCTTTGTATAGTGGATTAAAAATCCTACTCAAAATTGGGTCAAACTAGTGAGATATAAAAAATGACAGATGCACCACCATCTTGAGGTTCATCAACCTAGGGCAAAATCTCACCATCAATCGATTAAGATTTGAAGAAGTGGGAAAAATAAAAATACTCATGATGCACATTGGTTGGGGGCACATGGACCACTATCTTAGGACACATCAGTCTTGGGCCAAAATCTAGTATGAATTCACCTAGCTTTGATCATATTTTGAATTCTTGAAGGTTTCCCTTGCATCCTTGAACCAAGGCATATGCTCCCCCATCTCATGGAATATCAAATTAGGAAACTAAATCATCCAAAATCGGTCTTGAATCAAGATATGCATGAAAAATCAGAAATAGGTCAACAAGGTGCTGACAGGGGTGATGCACCCACATCTAAAGGTGTATGGACATGTCCCCCAAATGAGGACTCATGTGCTTGCCTTGCCTTCTTTCACCCAAAACTTGCCCAGAAGCCCCAGTGATGACCCATCATTGATTCTAAGTAATGTAAACTTAAATATTAGCCATAAAGCATTTGTTTTGAGCTCCAAAACTATGCTAATTTTACATCTCTACGATATGGACTTGAATCATAATGTTGATTTCTTTCAATTTTTATGTAAAATATTATTTTGTCCTAGATGCATTACATAGGTGATTTAGCTTTTCTTTATTTGCATTTGACAATTCATAAGTATTTCCAGGATATTTTTCACTTACTACATAGGGCCCTTGCCATATAGGTTGAACAACCATCTCCCCAATTTCAAATTTTCTCTCAACCACCCTCTTTTTATATAATCTTTTGAGTCTTTTTTGATAAGTTCTTTCATGTTTGGATATGACTAGTCTTCTTCCATTCAAGAGCTAAAGTTGTTCAAAAGGAGATTTCTCCTTTTCAGTGATAGGGATGTCATTATCAAGTTGTAGTTGGAGGGATGGGAGGAATACCTCATATGGGACTACCACATTTATTCCATATGTCAAGGCATATGGAGTTTGACTGGTAGGGGTTCACAACAAAGTACAGTAGGCTCATAGAGCATACATTAGCTTATCTAGTAATAAATTTGTTAGATTTATATGTTTTCTTGTTAATCTTGTTAGTGTTTTATTGGTAGTTTTTACTTGACTATTGCCTTAAGAATAATATGATGATGAATTATGTAACTTTATGAAGTACATGTTATAATGATCGTGCAAATATTGAGAGAGGAATTGAGATCCATTATCAGTGATGATGTTGCTGGAATCCCGAACATGGAGATGATGTTGTGTTTGATGAAAGAGCAAACCACTAATGCTTTGATCTCCATGAACCCTTCCTCTTCTACCTACATGGTGAAGTATTTCGTAGCCATCAAGAAGAAATATTTATCACACATCACAGAGTTGAGATCACCTAGTGGACCAATGACATCAAAAACCCACATGGAAAAAGATCATGGGGCATAGATAGGATGAAGGGAAGATGTGGGATGATGGATTTTGTTAGTATGAAGTTGGCATGAATGATAATACCAAATAAAGACAATACAATCTTCTTTCATATGTTGGCCAATAATACCTTGCCTAATACTTTTCTTAGCAATGGCTTAAGCATTCAAATGGCCACTACATGCTTCAAGGTGTGCTTCTTTAACTATCATTTCGGCTTCTTTCATGATGCACCTAAATTTAACACCTATCAAGCTCTTCTTTTAGATCACTATAACTAGAACTATGTACCTCTAGAAAACTCTTTTAATTTCTCTTTTCTCATTAGAGGTAGTTCTTGGTGAATAAGTCTGATCCAAATAGTGTATTGCAATCTCTGCATACCAAGACTTCTCACCTTTCTCTAGTTTCTCAAATTCTATCAAAGAGATTCCTTCTTTTTGATTAAGATACTCCCTTCTATTAAACTCTTATTTAAATTTCAAGAAATGTGTACCCTCAATTATAGGAATAGTTCATCTAAAGAAGTAGATGATCCTAACTTGCCTTCCTAGTAGAACAAACAGTGACGATGCTAGAGATGCTAGGGTATCAGCAAAGAAGTTCTAAGCTCGAGAGACATGAATGAATGTGTGAGCTTGAATAAGATCATGATGTAGTTAGTGGTGAGTTCCTGATATAGTTTGAGCTTTGGATGAGATGCAAGATACTCAATTAGCACCTAGTGTAGAAGTGATTGACTATCACTTATAACCCTTAGTTTAGTTACACTATAGAAGTGAGAAGCCTTCAAACTAGCCAATAAGACTTCATACTTAGCTATATTCTTTATTACTTGGAAGTTGAACTTAAAAACCTATGGAATAGTAACACATTTGGGTGACAGAAGAACAATTACTACCTCTCTATCTTGAGAATTTAGAGCACCATCAAAATATAATGTCTAAAGATTAGAAGATCAAATGGATATTAGTTCCTCATCCAAAACCTATGATTTCATTGGATCAAAAATGGGTATACAATGATAGGCTAGATGTTTAATAGTAGCATACCCTTGATCGATTTCTATTAGAGGTAGATGATGTCAAATTGGGAGAGAAAGGTTACCATCAAGCTAAATGATTAGTTAGGATATATTTCTTGAGAAGAATTTTGATAGGGTTCATGTGAGCAATTAAATTGACTTTATGAGTGAGAAATAAGTGTTTAAGCTTCTGAACCATCCAGACCAAGGTGGCACAAGTCTTTTCATGTCAATGTACTTATACTCGTAAGGATCAAAGATCTTGAACAAGTAATAAGATGTTCACTCCTTTCTTTCTTCATTCACCTTTGTAGGTACTGCTCCAAGAGAGTTCTCCAAAACCAAAATATATTGCACCAAGGACTTACCAAGAACTAGAAGCTTAAGTATAGGGAGCTTGCTACGCATTTTTTTAATCCATTAAAAGCTTCATGACATTTTGAATCCCATTTAAACTCAGTCCCTACCTTGGATAATTCATATTAAGGTTTGCACCTTTGGGAATATTGTGGGATAAATTAGCCGACAAATTGTAACCTCTCGATTAATCATCAAAGTTTTTTTATATTCTTTAGAAGAGGCATACTGACGATAGCCTTAGCCTTGTTCGTTGTTGGGATTAATCTTAATGCCTCTTTTACTTAGTATGAACCCGGACAACTTTCCAGATGAAATGCTGAATGTACATTTTCTAGGGTTCATTTTTTACATGTACTCTTTAGCCCTTTGCAAGATTTTCTTTAATATATCTGGGTGATATTCTCAAGTTTGGAACTTGACAACCAAGTCATCCACATACACCTCTACAAGGTTATGTATCATGTCATAGAATATATCCACCATAGCCCTTTGATAAGTAGTACTAGCATTCTTTAATCTAAAGTACATAATAACTTATCAACATGTTCTCTAAGGTGCAATGAATGATATCTTCTCTTGATCTTCTTATGCTAACCAAATTTGATTGTAATCCGAATAGTCATCCATAAATGAAAGAGTTTCATATCCAATCATCTTATCCACCATGTGAGACAATGTAAATTTGTCTTTAAGACATGCTCAATTTAGGTCCATGAAGTCAATACAATGGTCACGGTGTTAAAAACCCCCACAACATAGATTGCAAATCCCTTTCTTCTCTGCTAAAGCATTGCATATTTCATATTACAAATAATGGATCTATGAAAGTAAATTCTAAAACTAAGTTATAGAAACAATTTCTTCCCAATGCTCAAATTTCTCCTCAATACTCAAACATCTCAAATCATAGGGATTGAAGACAATTGAGTCCAAGAGAAACCCTGCATCTCCCATACTTACACATTGAAGATGACAACTACCTTGCTGTTGGTGGTGTGGATAGTAGACTCAATGTTGAACTCAAGTGCGGAGGAGGACCCTGCAACCTCTAGGTGTGAAGAGATGATTCTATGCTTGGCTTAAATGCAAGAGAGGGTTGACTCTAAGGAGAGCTCTATTGTTGTCACCGACTCACCGAGATGTTGAGAGGATACTTCCACTATCTCTAGGGTTCACCCCAGTAAAGAGACTAGGGCGTCCACAGACCACTGTCGTCATCAGATTCTTTTTTGTTAAATAGGAGAATTCAGAAGAAGACCTGGCAATAAGTCATAGAAAACATTCAGATTCTAACTGCAGCCATACCCATTAGCATGAAAATCGGTTAGGGTATCAAGGGCTTTAACCCTTGTTGAAAAGTTGAACCTAGGTCAGTTAACCAGATCCACTGGATCTGTTTACAGCTCTACTCTAGTGCTAACAAAAAATATTGAGAGTACATGCAAATTACGTATTCTAAAAAGTGATGTGAAACGGACATTTCAAGATAGGTCACCCCATTACTGAAAGAGTTGTCTTTTAGGAATAAAACAAGAGAAATGAAAGAGTAGCACTAGGACTAAAGGAGTGTATAAACGTGCACAAAATTGCGGCACATGCCCTTTGGATATTGCATGATAATACTCTGTTAGCTCGGAATACTTATGGGGTGTTTGGTTGCATGATAATGAAGGTTTTTGTTTTAATTTTTAAAAATTGTAAGAAAACTTGTTAAAAGAAGTGTTTGGTAACCATGACAATTTTATGTTTTAAAAGTGATTTTCTTTTTAAACAAAAAAAGAGGGTCTCACCTTTTTTTTTTCTTGTGGTCCCCCACTTTGTTTGGTCATGTGCAGTAGTTACTCTTTTTTGTAATCACATCCCTCCAAACATGATAATTTTATATCATGAGTTGGTTCATTTTTTATTTTAATACAATTTTTTATCATGAAAATGTACAAAAAATTATCATGCAACCAAACACCCCATTAAAATGATATAGAGAGAGGAGGAGGAGGGGGTGGCAGGACGACATGTTTTTATTGGGAACAATCTGCCGCGTAGAGAGCGCGTCCGGAATCAGGTGCTGAGCCGATGGTCGGAGCGAGAACCTGCCAATACTGATGCATTATACCCCACTGCACAATGGAAAGGATATCAGCTCAGCATTTATACCCGATTATGACTGGCCGTACGTACCCACTTCTGAATTATATAAATATATATATATATATATAAGATATGGAACTTTGAGCTTCTATAGCCCTTTCGTGGCGAGCATCGGAGCATATAAGGCTGAGTGTTACCATATTCTCCGAGCACGTTAATTTGTGTGCTTGAGGTTTAAGGTTCTCTCCCTCGCGCACACAGGAGGTTAGTGGATGGGAAGATCCTGACAAGTTTATACTTGTATAGAAAATTAGTACACTGGAGATTTCGAAAGGAAGAAAAATATGAAATATAATAAATTTGGGTCAAAAACATTTTCACAATTTTTATTTATGAACTTTTAGCTGTTGTTTCATATTGGGATATATATATAAGATCGGTTAGAATAGGATTAAGATATTCTAATTATCTTATCCTTGATCTATAAAGTTTGGTATGATGATATATAATAACAGCATGATAAATTAAAAGATTAAACGCATTATTTCTACAAAAAATATGAACAACTTGGTCCAAAATAGATACAAACAAATAGTACGAGTGACTAGCTTTTAACAAAATGTTAACTATTTCCACAATGTAAAAATTTTAAATATTGATAATGTTAATATCATTATAAGATGTGTTTCGAAAAAAAAATTGTTTATTGAGTTTTTTGTCTCACTCTCAGAAGTGAAATGCTAAAATTCAATGAAATAAAGCCGTTCGTATATATGTTTGTAGCGACTAGAAAGCATAGATGCCGAAGATTTTTGACCTCTCCGGCGTCTTCTTGAAGCAAAGCCATCGTAACCTAAGGGACCATTTGGCTGTAAGTACAAGAACATTAATCATTGAAAAAAATTTACCTAGAAAAGTGTTTTCAAAGAAAAAAATACAAATATCTTATTTGGTACCCATAAATATGATTTTTCAGAAATTGTTTTAAACTCTTTGGTTGACTGTAAAAATGCTCTCAAGTTATTTAGGATTTAATTTTATAGAAGTTTTTTTAGACCTTATGACTATTTGATTTTATCGTTTATGAATGTCTTGACTTTTGAATTTTCTAAAAATAAGTTTATAGTATATTATCAGTTATGATATCTAAGAATAGTTGCTATATATATCATAATTACTTTGTTGAGCAACTTTAATTTAAGTTTTTCCTTGAAATTGTAATATAAATTTAATTAATAAACAGTATTATGCATTCGAATTTTTGATTCATCATATTTATTTAGCCTTAATCATCTGGTTCATTTGAGCCTTATCACCACCGACCACTGTTTGTAAAAATGCATCTCTCTGTTGTGGAACAATGACGCTATCCTTCTCTCGGAAAATGACATCCGGGGGAATAGGAAGGATGCCAACATCGGGATGCTAGAGGGACCAATAAAGCACAATTTTCGTTGACTCACAATTTCAATGTAACCAAACAAGGTGACCGGTAGAGTTTTGGCTAAAACTTCTTCGTACAGATCATTTTATGTGAATCCTTTTTTTTTTTGGTCACCATGGCTGAACGGCCAACACCCGCATAGCTCCGCATGGCGATGAGAGATCGAGCTCCCCTACTCGATCCTCACACGTAACCATCCCCCCAGGGGATGACGGGCACAGCGACCCTCGAACCCCCGCTAGTTCAAGAGCAAGGGAGTCATGCCAAATGACCTAAGGTCATTCCGCCATTTTACGTGGATCCAAATAGCCCTAAATGTAAATAGATAAATATTTTTTTATTGTTAGCAATATTTTGTGGGTAAAAAAATTAATTCGCACTAAAAACTTAAAAATATTACAAATATTACAAAAAATCTTGACCACTTATATCCATATAATTAAGAAAACCATTTAAATAATAAGCTAGCAACTTGTCACACATAAATAGACTTTTTTTATCTTAACGTATTTATCGTTAAGAATGAAATATTTATAATCTATACATACTAAGATGTACCTGCATTTCAAAAAGCAAAAATTAAAAAAAGGCCAGTTACTTGTCACTGCAAGAATTTTTATACTTAATTCTAAGTCATTTTTCAACAAGCCAATCCAAAATACCTATTATCATTAGTATAAAGTATAAACCAACTTTCTCACTGAATTTTCTGGTTTTCTTCTTCACATGGGCATATAAGTAACTCTCGTGTTACACTGATACGGCATGTGCTCTACTTTTGGAGGAAAGTTTCTACTATTTAAGAACAAATAAGTGGTGTCCACAAATATGTTGAAATTTTTATTGTCTTGGGTGTCTCACTATTACGTGTTCAAGGAATATCTTGTGATCTCCGATCCAGGCTGTCCCCATTCTTTAGATCCACATTTTTACCATATAGTTGGATGACATCACTCGTTCCCCTAACTAATAAATTCAAATGTAGCATATAATTACTCCAACTGAGGTTACCAAAAAGTCTATATAAGAGCCAGAATAATCTCAATCGAATGTTAGAGAGAATAATCATATAACCTAAACTTAAATACTATTGATCTCATATGCAATGCCCGCCTATAACATATTTATCACTTGTGAGATACAGAAATGTTTCTAAATTAAAGAGTACACTCTCCAACGCACCCCCGTTCCCAATCAACATACAGAATAAATTCTAGTGACACGTCATGGGGGTGTTTGGTTGAATGATAAATTTTTGTATATTTTCAAGATTAAAAATTATATTAAAATAAAAAATGAACCAACTCATGACATAAAATTGTCATATTTGGAGGGATGCGAAAATATAGCCTCCCTTTTTCATAATAAGATAAAAAAACTTGAATGGGAACGAATAATAAGATAAAAAAATATGTCGATATTTGAACGTGTTCGAATAATATATTATATATCGATTAGATTTAAAATTTTAACATAATTAAGATAAAAAAATTAGTTAAATTATAAATATTATAATTATTATTATAGTTAATAATAATAATAACTTGTGGGAGTCTTTGTTTCATCAACAAGCATATAGCCTCCCTTTTTGTCTAGATACATCCTCTCTCCTCATAATTTTGATTTATCGATATTCAATTGATTGGTGGTGTATACCATTTTATTATACTTTAGAAAAATAGTCTTTTATTGTCCATATTTACCATGGACTCGTCGTGATCTTTTTCTTTGAACTTAAATAGCATCTTAGGTTTGTGATAAATAACTATATAAATAGTTACAATTTTGTCATACAAAAGATACAAAATAAAAGTAAATATCAATGATAGTAAATTAGATGTAATAGTAATACATTCACGGTGAATTCATGGTCAGTTAATAGTATCCTAGGTTTGTGATAAATAAATATATAAATAGTTACAATTTTGTTATATAAAGAATACAAAATTATAACAAAGTTTCAATTTATTCAAAATAACTTAACCCTTTTCATGATAATAGAAATATCTATTACCAAAATTCACTACCCTTGTCACATTTTAAAATGATATTTTATTATATTGATAACTAATAGAGTGTACCTGAACTCTAAACTTAACATCTGACATCATTATTTTTCTTTATACGGTCTCATTTTGTGTGTGCGTAAAATATTTAATTTTAATAACCATTTTTACAAACTTTGTTTTATAATAATTGTCAACATCACATCTTTAATAGTTGATATTATCTATTTTTTAAAATAAAACTAACATTGTATTCTATTATTTTATCGGTTGGTATTATAAATGTATTTTGTGTAAATATAAATGCTATATCATTATTAAAGTATGACATAAATTTAAAATATATAAATATGTATTTACTAGAAATTTAAATAAAGGTAAAAAATGAAAACATCTAAAAATGATAAGTTTATTGATAAATCTATTTATTGCTTGGTACTTATTGTTGTCAAATAAGATTCAACAATATAATATGACATCAGGATATTTTTTATAAATGTGAAATCAACAATGGTTGAATAGTTCTTGGACATAGTGATGATAAATTACAAAATATTTTACTAATAGATTCTCGGGTAACATGAAATGAAATTTTGACAGCATCTTAATTATATGCATTCATAAAGTGTTTAGACTTGATTTTTTATTTGTGTAGTTTTATTTTTAAAATTTATAATCTACATTACGCTATTATAAAATTTAAAAATTTATTTGGCATGTATTCATTCACGTCCTAGCTTTGCTCTTACATCACGTAGGGTGTTTGGTTGAACAATAATTTTGTGTACATTTTCATGATAAAAGATTGTATCAAAATAAAGTCTATGCTAATCAATAAAATATATTTATCAGGTTTGGGAAGATATGATGATAAAAAAATAGTGGATACCATATATGACTGAACAAGGTGGGAGATGACAAGATAAAAAAAGTATCACTTGCTTTTTTTTCATAAAGTAAAACTCTTTAAAACCATAAAATTATAATGATTGTCAAACATCTCTTGTAAGAAGTTTTGTTATAAAAATATAAAATTGTAATAAAATCCCAATTTGTCATGCATACAAACATCCCATTATGATTAATGAATTCAATAATAAAAATCATTGGTTGAGTTAGATTAAAATTCTTTCTTTCACAATTTTTAGGATTTAATGTATCTTTAGAATCTTACTTTTTACGGTTTAAGAATTTCAAACCTCTGGGATTTTTGAACTTTTCAAGTGTTTAATTAGTTGTCATATTTCTAATCTTTTCAAATTTCATTTTTCCAATCTTTTCAGATTTCCAAGTTTTCGGAGTTTCCATATTTTGAATCCCTACCCTTTCTAATTTTTTTAGATTTCATAACTTTTGATGTTTCTATAATATATTTTTTTTATATTTTTTACATTAATTAAAATTTTCTACTTTGCAAATTTCTCTATTTTCTATCTATTAATTAATCATTTTTTATTCACTAAAGTAGGAGTTAGCTACTTTCTATTAGGCTACACAACATTATCTTTGATATCCATTATAATGACCAAAGCATATTTGACTTATACCATTTCACTTCATGTAAATATACATGTTTGGTTTGCAATACAAAATGTTATCATTTGAGCAATTCTCTCTCTCTCTCTCTCATATTTTGTTGAAGATGTTGTCAGTTGAAAGAGTCAAATAAATAAGAAAACTTTATATTGCAAACCAAGTCATCAAAGTAGTTACTTTAAATCTCATAATATTTTAATGATACATATTGTGAACTAAGTCATCAAAGTAGTTACTTTTGGACCTTTCACTAAATTTTCAAAGTCTCTCGTATTCAATTAAAAACCTTTAAGTGCTTTCTAATTCAAACTTAGCTAATACATTTAAATAAATAATCCTGAAATCCACAAACTATCTAAAATATTGCCTTCAAAATAAAGTACATCATGTTATTTAAACTACATGAACAAAGGTGTTGTCCCCTCGTCCAATCGTCCGATTTTCATCTGTGTTACAAGTGCCTACTGGCATCTCTAGCCGTTTTCATCTCCACCTCTCAGTGCCATCTCCGCCCCCATCTCCTCGCCATTACTACCTCTCCCTCCTTGTCGTTTCTCTCTCTCTCTCTCTCCCTTCTTGGTTGGTTTGCTCGGGCGAATGCCGCATTTTGTTCATCCGTCTCCCCAATCGTCCGATCAACATCGAGCCGCTTGATTCGTCCTCCAATTCTTCCGCCAACTTTCTTCCGTCGGCCCATCCGTTCTTCTGCGAACACGTCGCATCCCACATAACACCATAGGCCCTGCATTATGGACTTGGTGTATGCATCAGAGAATGACACCTCGTCCATGTAGAAAACATCGCTCTCCTCTCTATGCAAGGCTACAATGTTGCCGTTCTAGAGGAGATTTGCTAGAGTGAAGTAAAGAGGATATCTGCAGCCTATGAGACCCCTCCCCTACCTCTCGCCAGTTCATGCCGGTTTTTTCACCTTCTCTGACTCTCGATTGGCTTCTGATTCTCCTCTTTCCTGCCAGCAATGTCTTAACTTGACACGATAAGAGGAGTTGTCGCTAGACCCCTCAATGGTGACAATGGCTGGCCTTGGAGTGCAGTCCATGGAGTAGCTTTACCCCTTCCCCTAGGCTCCTATGCTTTTTCTTTTATATATGTGATTATATTTTTTATCTACACTTCATCGTCCATTTTTTCATGGTTCAACTTTACTCTCTTTTCTTATTATTCTTAATAGGTTGGTCGTCAACTTTTGTACTCTACATGAAAAAGAGTCTTGACACACCCAAATACTACTTTTTAAGTATATAAGGAGACTTCATGGTAATGTTAAAAATGTTTTCTCATTCTGTATATTTTCTATTTATTTTTCAATACCTTTTCTCTTTATGTGTACATTTGGCAATTGAGATGTCTTTAGTCACATATTACATTTCTCGTGTTTTTCTCTTTACATACGTTGTTACATTTTTTTATCTTTACTTCTTCATTCCTTTTCCACCATAGGTTACTCTCTCTTTTCATATTCCGATCCCGCATTTCTCATTATATATGAGAAAGAAGTCAAAGAGTGATGGGTGGGGAATCCCAATTTATTATTCTCTTACCTAGCAAGAAGTGTAATAGAATTAGAGGTTACAAAATTGGAAATAAATGTCTAACAAATGTGACTTTATTTTTTATAAATGCCAATCCAAATGCCCAGATTATATACTATGATTTAAACTTAGTTTTGTACCATAAATGACCTAGATATTTTATTGAAAGTTTCACACAAAAGAAGGTAGTCATTTCTTATCATTAGTATTTTTTAAATAAATGAATATTTTTAATTTTTTTGGTGAATGTAAGATAAAGCAACTGTATTAATATAATTTATAAAATTTAAGGAAGGACTTGAGTTGATTTGAAATTGGTTCAAAATATGATTAAATCAAATTCATCTAATCTAACTTGCCACTTCTTGATTATGACCAAGGTAATCATATCTGAAAATTGAAAATTGTCAGTTCACATTATAAACCTAAAATGTCAAAAGTAAAAATGAAATAAAGTAAGATATAAACTCTTAACTAAAAAGAAATTCTCAAATTTAAAATTTCTATCTCCGAAGTTTAACTGAAAATTTGAATTAGGCTTTGTAGACTCAATTAGGATTTGGAGCAATTTCTGTAGGTCTCAGTAACGGACCAATTCAGAGAATTAGGCTTTGTAAACCCAATTAAGATTTGGATTAATTGTTATACCTAATCCAAGTGGGATCGGGTGATGTCGTCATAAGATGAGTTTAGTTTAAGTAAAAATTAGACTAGATCTGAATGTTCATTCCCATTCAAGTTCTTTCGTGTGCCAAAAACATTTGTGCATTGTTATTGTTGACGCAAGAGGATCCCACTTTCTTTCTTTTAGGATTTTTTTTTGTGAAGTGGAAAGTTTGTTGGTCATGTGGGACACATTAATGTTGTCAATTCGGAATTTGACTTGCTATGAACAAAGTAAAATTTGAAAACATATTTCTCACTCACCTCTTTATATAACTTATTCGAGATGTATTCATGCATGGATGATAGCTTATCGTGACTCAGATTTTTGATGACTAAGTAAAAATTTTGTATCAAAAGCATGAGTGGCCTTTTTGTTACTCCGTGTCTAATTGACATAATATTTTTCTCCTACCTATTTTAGATTGATTTATGATAATTTATGTTGTAATATTTACTTCTTGCTAGGTTGTGGTGGATGTCTTCATTCTCCGCATCTTATTTTGCTTTCAAAATTATGTTCGTTTTCATTTGGAATGTATAAGTCTAGAAATATAAAAATATATCATAACTAACTAGAATCAATCAATGTTTACATTGGTTGCAAATAAATAAATATGATAATAATAATAAAAATAATAATATAAAAAGAGTGTTGTTTATAATATTATAATCAATCTTTATAAATGAAAGTTGTTAAATTCATATAAATGTCACTCAAATCAAATCAATATCAATTTAAATTCATATTATATGAATTATATAAATTCATATAATTTATGTGTATATTTGAAGAGTAAACTATAACATTTATAATTTAACTAATTTTTTATAATGTACTTATCTATCATAAGAATTTATCTCAATTATCCTATAAATTTATATATAATCGGTATATAATATATCATTCGAACACGTGCGAAGCACGTGATTTGACTAGTTCTCATTAAAGTGGGTGTGTATATGAGAGAGAGGGAGAGAGACGGGGGGCATGATTTTAATTTGGTAAGATTTTGAATTATTTTTTAAAAAATCGAATTGAATCAAATAAGAATTCTGAATCATACAGAGTAGACCAAAGCGTTCAGCTCTCTTTAGTCGACTTTTAGCTCAGTTTGAGACAAAAAATAATTAATTACTTACATATATACTTATTTTAAAGTTATGAATAATTGATACACTAGGCTAAATTTAAGATTTACCTACACGAGAAATTTGAAATTTTAAATCATTTTCTATAAATAAATAAATTACTTACCAAGTTAAAAGTTTACCTATGAACAGATGTGTAAGTATTAGACATACACAATATTCACAGTCGAATACTAAATATAATATCGACCTATTCTTATAGACCACTATCCGTATATAAATGTTAATTTGTCAATTCAGATCTACTCCTACTATCTATTGCCCATAAGTAAAAAAGACTATGTTTATAGACAATCTTATCTATATCTACAGACACTTCCGTAGATAGATCATAATTTATTAAAAAAAATTAATAAGTTGTTGATATTACATTTACGTGTAGGAGGATTATCTATATGATAAGTAAATACAAGCAATTTATACAATTCATATATCTTCTATTTACATTCCGTACACAAGAAACTCACAAGAGTCATAACATCCAAACTCACAATAGGCACTAACATCCAAATACGATAATGCTGCAACTTATTTCAACATTACATTCACATCCTGCTTAATGTTCTGCTTAATGTTCGGCTCGTTTAATGAGTTGAACTTTATTTTTTTGTTCAAATTTGTTCATTTAACATAATAAACAAATCGAGTCGAGTTTTTATCAAGCCAAGTTTCAAGTTACTTGTCAAGTGTATTGATTTGTTTGCACCCCTAATTTTACTGTTTCTTGAGCAATTTCTATTTTCTCCGTTGGGACATGTTTTTTCTCAACTTTCCTGTTCATTATACTGTAGTTAATTGCTATGAGATGTTATTTACGCCTTCTTTTCTCCGCCACATCTCCGCGAGCATTACATATTCGTTGTTCACAGGAGGGTTCTCTTGGCCACCGCCTGTGCATGCTCCGCCTGAGCGGCTAGTGCGAGAGGAAGCTTGCGAGACAAGCGTGAGTTTGTCTTGGTGCCTTTCTACAATTTCTTTCCACCTTCTTCACCCTATCTTTGCTTCTTCCTATTGTTTTTTTTTCCTTTTCCATTCTCCTTTCGTCTCATCGTTCCCTTGAATTTTTTTCTGTTCTTTTCTTCCCTATTTCCCGCTAGTGGTCTCTTTCCTAATCTTGTTCTGACTAAATACATCCTTATTTCGGTCTCTATTGTAAATCCCCCTTGTTTTTATGTATCGTTGTTCTTTTTCCAAACCCTAATCCCCACAGGCTTTGACTTGTGAGATATCTGCTTTGATGTCTCCTATGGATACTCTCTCAACTGAGGAAGAATCTATCCTGTTACAGTTTAAGAAACTACTTAGTCCTTCTATCCCTATAGATCTAGTTCAGCTACAGTATCCAGATATTTCTGATTCGCAACAATAGAAGAAAAGTTTGATTTTGAAGGTTTTGACTTCCAACAAAATTAGGTCTGTGGGTTTGAACGAATGGATTCGAAAGATGTGGAACCCACTTATGCCATGGTCTCTCTTGGACTTTCCAAATGAAGCTTATATTCTTACGTTCCAGACGAAGGATGAGCTTGATAAGGTCTGTAGACGTACGCCTTGGTTTTATAATAACGATTTGCTATTGCTGGAGAAAGCCAGGCCTTTTACCTCTCCTACATAATATAATCTTCATACTTTAGACCTTTGGGTTCATATTTTTGATTTACCACAGGAATTACTTGCAAAGGACATAGTTATGAAGCTTGTTGCTCAGATTGGGGTTCCCTGGGATCCTCCCCCCAAGATTGTGCCCTCATGGAGTGTTTTTGCTTGAGTTAAGGTTAGATTGAATGTTTTAAATCCACTCCCTACTGAGATCATCGTGATTCTACCAGAAGGGAATGTTAAATCTTTTGAGCTTGCGTATGAACAGATCACCAGGGTGTGTTACTTTTGTGGACGTCTTGGTCATGAACGAGGTGACTGTGTTCATCTATCGCAAATTACTTCTTTTATTAAACTGGATTTTTCATAGCACTTGCAGTCAGTTATGAAGAGTCAAATCAATTTTAAATATGGTGATTGGATCACGACAACAGGCAGAGAAGGTTATGGGGGTAAAAGACCCTCTTCGAAGTTGGACCAATTGGAAGGAACTTTTATCTCTCATCCTCATTCCACTACTCAACAGGATACGCACACTTCGGCACAGTCTCTTATGGCTCTTCCAGCTCCATCTATCCGGCATGAAGCCACTTGTTCATCTTCTACTAATGATGTTTCAGGTATTATAAATCTAGTTTCATGGGAAGGAGGTTAGTTTAATTCTCAATCACAAGTTACTTTCTCAGTACCCTTTACTTTGCCGGATACTACTTCGTTGGAATTATTTTCATATGTTTTAAATGCATGTTCAAATGCTCAGTCTTCTATTATGGCAAAAAACTATATTTCTCCTATTAAGACTCCAATGAAGAAAATGGGCTTGAGAGAAAAATAGAAATGGAAGAATTTTAATCAAGCGGTTCGCCATTCCTTGATTAAGTCCCAGGATTTTCTGTTTCTGATTAAGGTGGAGGTGGTTTCTCATTCAGCAAATGAACTTGAGGGTGCGGCAGCTGGCCCTTCACAGCTGCCCACTTCCAAATGAAGCTAATAGCTTGGAATTGTCAGGGTGGGAATGGGCGCCCGACAATTCGACATGTTGATCACTTAACCCATTCTATTGATCCTCACATATTCTTCTTATCGGAAACTAAATGTTCTAAGTCTGCGGGTGATGAATTTTTCAAGGCTACAAACATTTCTAATTATTACATTGTGCCTTCATGTGGTCGCAAAGGAGGGTTGTGGTTATGGTGGGACTTAGCACTAAATATCCAGATTATAAATACTCATGACTCCTGGATTGGTGGTATTATTCAAGACAGTTTGACAAATTCTGTTTGGTTTCTTATTGGGGTGTATGCTTCTAACCTGGATGGTGATAGAGTGGTCATGTGGGAAAATTTGTCTAATATTATACAACAAGTTTATCTCCCTACTTGTCTTATTGGGGATTGGAATTGTATTAGGAATCCTGCTGAAAATGGTGAGGAGCGAAGCCTCTTAATACTCATATGGATCATTTTGAGAGTTTTATTCACCACAACAATCTTCTTGATCTTAAGAATGAGGGTCCGGTATATACTTGGTCTAATAGAAGGGCCCCTTCTCATCATGTTCGAGAGAAGTTGGATAGGTGTTTGGTTTCTGACTCTTGGCTTCGACTTTTTCCTCATGGTAAACTACACATTATTCTGTGTTACTCTAGTGATCATTGTCCTCTCTACCTTAATTCTAATCCTCTGGTACCTTCACGGAGGTTTTGGTTCAGATTGGAAGCAAATTGGTTGAAACACCCTTCTTTTCATCAATTGGTGACTGAATCATGGCAGTCTTCTCCAACTCTTATTAGTAGTTATGGTCAGAAAATGAAATCTATCAGAAGGGCTATGATCTCATGGAACAAAAATGTGTTTGGTAGCCTTAAAGGTCAGATTAAGGCCACTCAAAATGCCTTGAGTGTGGTCCAACTTTCTACACCTAATGCTGAAAATATTTCTGAGGAAGTCCGTTTATAGAGAAAATTAGCTTGGTTGGAGGATATGGAAGCTACTTGTTGGAGGCAAAGGGCTAAGGTTTTTTGGCATACTTCAGGGGATAGATGTACAAAATATTTTCATACTAAAGTCTTGAATAGAAGAAAGTGGAATAAGATCCCTAGGGTGTATAAATCTGATGGCACCTAGTAGGCTGATATTCAAGATATCAAAGCAGTTTTCGGGGTATATTTTACTTCTTTGTTCTTTGATACTTCTTATTCCTCGGGGTTACAACTGCTAGATACTCTTCATTTATCTTCTATTTTTGAAGTTCAGGCAGATGTTTTGTGTAAATCCCCCTCTTTGGATGAGGTTAAAGATGTGGTGTTCTCTATGAAGCCAGATAAATCCCCAGGAATTGATGGGTTGCCCCCTATTTTCTTTCAGCATTATTGGTCTATTATATCTGAAGACATTTATGCTTTTGTCAAATATATGTTCTTGGCAGGTTTTATACCTCCAACTTGAAACCATACTCTTATTACTCTAATACCAAGAGAGAACATGCTTATTTGCCAGAGCACTATAGACCTATTAGTCTTTGTAATGTTTTGCTAAAATTTCTTACTAAGGTCATTGCAAACAGGATTAAACCCATGCTATCTTCTTTGGTGTCTGATCTTCATTCAGCTTTTGTTCCTGGAAGGAATTGGATGGATAATATTATTATTGTCCAGGAAATCAGAAATATTTTCAAGTGGAAATCAGGTAAGGTGGGGTATTTTATAGCTAAGCTTGATATTCACAAAGCTTATGATAAGTTGAAGTGGGATTTCTTGAATTCTGTTCTAATCAAAAGAGGTTTTCCAATTTCTCTAGTGCATCTTATCATGCAGTGCACAAGTACAATTTCTTATTCATTAAATTTGAATGGGTATTTCTCTAACAACATTATTCCCAAGAGAGGAATCCGTCAAGGATGTCCTTTATCCCCCTATCTTTATATTTTATGTTCTGAAGTGCTTTCTTCAATGTTCTCGCAGGCGGCCCATCTCCACCATATTTCTGGAGTTCCAATAGCCAGAGGGGGTCCTGAAATCACACATGTCATGTTTGCAGATGATGTAATAATCTGTGGTAAGGCTGATCTTCAACAAATCCAAGTTTTCTTATCTATCTTGAGGGACTATGAGCACATGTCAGGTCAGGCTATTAACTCTTCCAAATCAAAAATCTGTTTTAGCAAGAATGTTCCTATGGACATTTGCACTAGTATTTGTAATCTCACTGGTTTTCAGATGGCTACAAAAGAAGATCTTTATTTAGGACTTCCTTGGGATCCATTTGGTGGTAAATCTACTTTATCTAACAATTTAATTTTAGCATGTCAACTAAAATTTGCTAGTTGGAAAGCTAATTTGTTATCCACTGCTGGTAGGACTACACTTATCCAATCTACTATTGGACATCTCCCTCTTCATGCTATGTCAGTGTCAAAGTTGTCTAGTAAAACTTTATCAAAACTTGAACTTCTTCAACGAAGGTTCTAGTGGGCCCATACTTCTGATCAGACTAGAAGAGTTCACTTTGTAAATTGAAGGTTTCTTAAACAACCGAAGAGGCTAGGGGATTTGGGGATTAAAGATTTGGAAATGTTGAATTTGGCCTTGGGGTATGAGACCTCTCTGGTTTTTTATGTATAAAGGGGCATCCCTTTGGGTAAGAATTCTGTCTGCTAGGTACCTCCGCAAGCATACCATCTGGAATGTGCCCATGAAACGCACTGACTCTCATGTTTGGAGGTTTTTACTCATAATTAGACCTCTCTTGTTTAAAGCTGTTATTTGAAAAATTAAGGATGGTTCTTATATTCATCCTTGGCAGCATAAGTGGGTGTGTGATGATAGGGGTCCTTTGATGCCCAGATCACCTGGTTTTTTTCTTTCTTGGAATGGTTAAGGATCTTATTTCACAGGGCTCTTGGAACCGACAGCTCATATTTTCTTGGTTTGATCACGATTCTGCTGTTCGGATTATTAATACTTCTATTTACCATGATTTGGATAAAGATACTCCTATTTGGCCCTTCACTTCTCATGGTTTGTTTACCCTCAAATCTGCGTATAGATATCTGAATGAAGCGAACATTCCACCAGGGTCATCAAACATTTCTATTTGACAGAAATTATGGCATCCTAGAGTGGGTGATGGCTGTGTAATAGAATGTTTTTTTGTTTATGAAAAATACTTTCTGATTCACTTCCTACTAATTTGCAGGTCCATCACAGGTGTCCTTATATTAATCCTCTTTGTAATGTTTGTTGGCTAGAGGTTGAATCCATGGATCATCTATTCCTACATTGTTCTCAGAGTAAAGCGGCCTGGATGCTATCTCCCCTTGGATGCAGTTCAGATTGGCAATACAAACATATAACCGATCTCATTCCACAATGGCTAGCTTGGATTATTTCTAAAGATGAGCACTTGGTAAAGTTAGGTGTTCTTGCATTAGCTACTGTGTGGCATTTATGGAAAGCTAGGTGCAGATCAAATTTTAATTTTATCAATGATAGTCCAATTAAAATTTTTAAGTTGATGACACTTACTGTGGATTTATGTTTTAAAAATTCACCTGTTGACGGTGCTACCCAAAAAATCTCATGGTGACCTCCACCTCTAAATCACCTAAAACTAAATGTGGATTGTGCTACATCTGATGATGCAGGTGCCATTAGTTTGGCGGTTAGAAGTGAAGCAGGAGATTTGGTTTATTGGCATACTAAACTCTCCACTGTTACTCACCTGGTCTCTGGTCTAGCTGGAGGCTGCAGCTATCTATGAAGCTTATGTTTGGGCTACCACTTCTCCGAAACTAGTTCACATTGAGAGTGATGCTAAGGGAGTGGTTGAAGCTATAACTGGCCAAGGACCTTCATTATGGAGGGCACAATCTACTATTTTAAAGTGTTCTTCTTTGTTGACTTTGTACCCACATATACATGTATCTTTTGTTAGTCGTATGTCTAATGTCTTAGCCCATAATTTGGCCAGGTGGGCCTTGAACAGTAAATCGGAAGATATGTCTCCTTCCCCTCTTCCGAAGGTGGCTTGGCTCCAATTTTGTAAAGACTTACCTGGTTGATGTTTGTTAATACATTTCAGTCTTTTCTTCAAAAAAAAAGGGCACGCTAAGTGGACTAATTGTGGTTCTTTAACTTGTTTAATTTGTTTGTAACGAAACTACCCTTCTTTTCATTTTCTTTCTTTAGTCAGCTCCTTTTCTTGAAGCTTTTCTCTTCGGTTCATAAATTTTGGGCAGACCACACTGATTCTAACCCACTAAATTTAAGATGGCTGCATCTGTTCATTTAATTCCAAATTTAATTGGGTATTTAACCGGCAAATGTCAATAGTATTTAAGTCAGATGATTATCTTGTGTAAATTCATTTGTGTAACACATTTTACAGTTCTACTTGGTAAGACCAAGTGTTGTAAATCTAATCAAATATCTTCACCCGTAAATATTTGAGCATGTATAACTAAGGAGATCAGACTACTATATTGTCTTTACCGGTTCTTTTGTGTCTTGCCTTATACGGTTTTACTTGATTATTTACTGAAAACAGTTTTGCGTTATAACATATTTTTGATTAAAGCTATTAGTTCCATTTTTGGGCCAAAAGCTCTTCAAAAAATATCATACCGTATATGTGTCTCTACTCTCTACAATGCTTTCTACCTTTATTGAGTCTGAACTATTTCTCTTCCATCTCGTCTGAGAACTCTGCACGTCTGCTCCTGTGTATATGTTAAAAGCCATTGTGTTGACTGTTGAGGTATGGATTATATGAGTAGGAGGTAATACGGTTTGTTCTACCACATGTTTCACGTTTCAGGTTTTATGTTTAATAGACTGTCAAATGATGTTAAACCCAGCGGGACCTGCATAACGAAGTTTTGATTCTCATGGGCGTTAGTAAGAGCCATCTTGTGGTGAGCAAAGGATGATGTGCGTATTGACTTGTGCTTCTCCATTTGTTGTGTGATCATTTTATATCCTGTTTGGTTAGAGTTTCCTTTTTATACTATATCAATATTAATATTAATATTTTTAAATGTTAGAGTATCAATATCAAAAATAATACAAGTTGACACTTGTATTATGTAATATATTTTGTTTATACTATAACTTTTAAAATTGATACAATTAATCAAACACTTTTTAATGACTACTACCCATATCAATTTTAAAATTGATAGTGATAGAGGTACTTAATAGTATTACCAAACAAAACGTTAGTTAATATTAGTTTATTCATGCAAAAGCCTCGACGGAAAGATATCATGGGAACGTAATTGATATAATTGACTTCCTTTTTCACACAATCTAATGGTACAATACTACAGTCTTACAGTGTGTCTTTTCATAGTTATATTTGTGAATTGATTTGCCTGTCTAATTGATTTACTAAAAACATAATTATAAACATGGGAAACTAAAATGGGAAACAAATGAGAAAAGCCATAACGAAGCCAAAAAGAATTCTGACTGATCTATCCGTTCAATTTTAGCTTGTTGTTTTGTAATGTAAATCATCGTAGAATTTTAGCAGGCCATCGTCGGGGTCTCTGAATTGGAGGTTTAAATATTTAGTAAGGAGGCCGGATCTCCTCGGGTGGGCACCTGAGGGTAGGGCTGGCAGTTGGGCGGGCTGGCCCGCGGGCTCTCGGGCCAGGCTACCCTTGGACCTGTTTTCGGGCCAGCATAATTGGCCCGCGGGCTTAACAAGGTTGCTGTTCGGGCTGGCAGCAAAGCCCGTCCAAATCATGTTTGCTATTCACGTTCAACTTTTTACGTAATGAAAAAAATATGTAAAATGTACTATGTTTAATTTTCTGATGGACCTAACACGGCTTGCCATTCACGTTTCCTGTTCAGCGTCAAAGTATTTAACATATATTATTTATTATTCAAGTTTGATATAAATTAGATAATAACTTAGATAATGTTTGATTAATATATTTAATATTATAAAAATCTATAGAAATAAAATTTAAAATATAACATTTATGATATATTTATTTTCCCTATGTTAATATACTGGTTGACAATTTTTTATTTTAATTTTCATTAAATCATGTTTTTAGAATGTATTACCACTAGATTATGATTAAATCAAACATATAACTCCAGCAAAGTTTTGATGCTACTATGTCCCTAGTCACTCAGGTGTTGTAATATTTATATCTCTAGTCACTTAGTTGTTGTAATAATTAAATAATTTAATTAATTTTACATTTTTTAATTGGTATTATTTTTTATCACAAATACAGATATCATCATTAATAAGACACATCATTGGTAAGATCATGGAAGTTATTAGAGTTTTTTGGTTTGCTGTTTAAAAAATTAAAAAATATATGAAATATATCTTATAATATGTTAAAAAGAACGGGCCGGGCCGGGCCGGGTCGGGCCGGGCCAAACTTTTTTTTTTTTTTGGGCCGGGCCGGGTCGGGCCGAAATGTAATACGGGCCGGGCCGGGCCGGCCCATTATATATTGGAGCGGGTTTTGTTGGGCCGGCTGCGGGCCGGGCCGGGCCTGGCCCATTGACACCCCTACCTGAGGGGGTCCGGTCAGCCCCTCTCACATGGGAGCTGACAAGATGGTGATTTGACAGACCATGGGGCCCACTTGAGGGGATCCGGTCTCTTTAGTAAGTCACGAGAACATGACAACTCCACGTTAGGGTGCATTTGTTTGAACGTAAAAGTGGTTGTAGTGTCGGGCCATTTGTTTGCACGTAAAATGTGTTACTTGGACACGTTTTCTCAAAATGGTGATCCTTCTGGTTATTCAGTTGCACGTAAAAGGCTGGTCAAAGGAAAATAATCTCCTTTGACCATGCCGAAAAGAGGATTTCGGCGTCCCAAAAGTTTTGACGAAAACTATTTTCTATAATGGTTGATAAAATTGACCTAAAAATATTATTTTGTTAAATAAAATATATTATTTTTGAATAAATACTGTCAATTTTAATAAATGTAAGTTACATTAACATATTTTATTTAAATTTTATTTCAGCAGATAAAAACTAATTTCATTAATAAAAAATATTTTTTATTTATATTTGGTGATTGACATAAGTACTTCAAATTATATTTTTATATAAATAAAATAATAGATCATATTTTTATATATTATTAAAATGTTATCGCATCTAATCTTTTTTAACATGATTTATTTTTATGTGCTATCAAATAAAGTAAATATTTTAGAGAATAAATATTTTATATTTAATTATTCTATTGTTTAAATTTTAAGTTGGTAGATATGAGGAGCATGTTTTATTGACAAAAATTATATTTTTAGGAACTATGTAACTAAAAATATTATAACACAGTATTTAAGCAACCAAATGTGACTATCTAGATTTCAAATTCTCTGAAAATGTTATGCAAAAGGTTTTCAATGATTTTAGTTTTACTGGGATCCAAATGGGCCCTTAGGTTTTCCCGAAATAGTGATCACTCTTGTTATTTATTTACACGTGAAAGGCTGGTCAAAGGAAAACAATCTCCTTTGACCATGTCGAAACTAGGATTCCAGCATCCCAAATTTTTTGACGGAAGCCATTTTCGAACATTCACCTTTTCTATTAGACTTAATAATAATTAAAAGTTTAAATAATTATTTATGTTATTAAATAATCAATTTATTTTGAAATTATTATTATTATGTGCTTAATACATAAAATATTTTTATTGAAAAAATATTTTCTGTACAAATTAATCATTTAATAAAATTTTAATTGAAACTTGAGTTAGTGTTTAAACTATTTTATTAACTAAATTATTTCTATTTTTTTAAAAAAATTGATTATATACTTAATTTAAAATATAAACTTGACATTTAGTAATTATTTCTAGATATTATACAGAAATCTGAATGATTAAAAATAATTTATTAAAAATATTTTAAAATAAAAAAATAATAAATCATATTTTTATAAAATTATTTTACTAATATATAAATAATAAATTTTATTTTAAATTTCATCAATAAAATAACTTCAAGCAGAATAATATAAATATAAACTCGACATTTAGTAAATATTTCTAGATATTATACAAAAATCTGAATGATTATAAATAACTTAGTAAAATTATTTTAAAATATCAAAATAATAAATTCTATTTTTATAAAATTATTTTACTAATATATAAATAATAAATTTTATTTTCAATTTCATCAATAAAATAACTTCAAGCAGAATAATATACTTAATTTATTTTTACATTAAATTTTATTATAAATAAATGATTTGATTGTATAAATATTGATAAAGTTAATCATGACAATTGTGTTCTCGTTGAAATACTTCCTATAGTCTTCTAGAAAAACAATTACAGATAACCAAATAAGATTCACTATTTTCAACTTCTTTGAAAAAGATTTTTCATGAACGACTTTTCCCTTGGTTTTGAGTTTACGTTAAACCAAATAAACCCTAATGGGGTGTTTGGTTGCATGATAATAGGTGTTTTTATTTTAATTTTTAAAAATTGTAAGAAAACTTGTTAAAAGAAGTGTTTGACAACCATGACAATTTTATGTTTTGAAAGTGATTTTCTTCTTAAACAAAAAAAGAGGATTTCACCTTTTCTTGTGGTCCCCCCACTTTGTTTGGTCATATATGGTAGTTACTATTTTTTGTTATCACATCCCTCCAAACATGATAATTTTATGTAATGAGTTAGTTCACTTTTTATTTTAATATACTTTTTTATCATGAAAGTGTACAAAAAATTATCATGCAACCAAACACCTCATAAGCTTCTATACCCTTCCGCTTATGCTCTATTACTTGAGAGCGTTAAAAAATATCCATATTTTTATTAGTTGGAATGTACAATTTGCATCTTTGCAATCTTATCTTTTAGATTTGGATTAGGTCCATTGAGATTAACAACACAATTTTTGCTATCTTGTTATTATTTATTATTCTATACATGATCTATTATTCTACTTTTTAAAATGAACAATTTTGTGACATTGTTATCATTGACCAATGCAATTTTTACTATCTTGTTATTATTTATTATTCTATACATGATCTATTATTCTACTTTTTTAGGTGAACAATTTTGTGACCTTATTATCATTGACTAGATCTTAAACTAGTATTTCAGATAACACAAATTATCATATAGATAATCCCAAAACAAGTGTTACACAACCATATAGAGAAAGAAAGCTCAGTTATATGATTTGGTTAGATGTTGAAATAGTGACTAATGATGATGGTAGTGCATCAGCAATTTATCAATATTGTGAAGAATGTTAAGTTGAAGGTAGTACAAGTGATACCAAATATTTAGCAAATAATCTTGCAAAATGTACCAATGCTCAAAGAATGAGACAAACAAGAAAAGCAGAACTTATGGACATGCAAAAGATGAGGGAAATAATACTTTTATTTTTGATAATGAGAAAAGTAAAGAAGATTTTGCTAAGATGATTATTGTTTATCA
Source organism: Cryptocoryne crispatula var. balansae (assembly GCA_036172225.1). NCBI lineage: Eukaryota > Viridiplantae > Streptophyta > Magnoliopsida > Alismatales > Araceae > Cryptocoryne > Cryptocoryne crispatula. Next base: position 23,453,283 of record CM069919.1, read on the forward strand.
CTATCTATTCTCTATAAATGAACATGTCTTTTTTAGGCATTACATGAAAAATGTCCATCCAAAAATTACATTGTCGTCTCATAATATGGTTAGATTCGATTGCATTTGTTATTGTTCAAAAGTCTCTATTGTAGAGTGAGTCTTACCTCAAACATATGGACATCAACCGGTAATGTGAGTTATTTAAGGTTGACATCCCATTATATTGATGATGAATGGAAGTTGAGAAAAGGATTGAGATGTGTTGCATAACAAGTTGTTTGAATGGAATATACAAAGAAACTTGTTCTCAATTGTGTTGGAAAATGCAAGTGCTAAGAATAAAATAGTGAAAGAATTGATAAGTGATATAACATTTAAAATTTTGTTAGTTCTTAATAGGTATTTATTTCATGTTTGTTGTAGTGCACACGTTCTAAACTTGATTGTCCAAAGTGGTCTAAAAGAGATTGATGACATTATTTTAAAGGTACAGGAAAACATAAAGCATGTCAAATCTTATTAACTAAGGAAAGAGATCTTCATAAAAATAGTTAGAAGAAAATTTTGTCCTAAAAAAATTTTACTCCTTGAGGTGCCTACTGATAGAAATGTATGCCCTACAGGCCAATCATATATGATATGATTCGACATTTCTAAAAATATATCATTCAATTAATCAGGCAAATCTTCATTATAAGCTCTTATTAGATGCGAATATCATAATGAAGTCCTTGATCAAATACAATGATGATTAAATCATGATGAGATCATGATAATGAGATTGATCATCTAGAGGTATTTGATCTAAATGTTCCTAGTCATAGGATACTTGAGACAGGACATCAAGGATCCGGATAGACTTAGTGTATGTGATGTCTTCTCATGTGATGAGGACGACCGATCTCATTGGTCATTAGTGTGGAGACACTGAGATACACATACAGGTGCTCATTAGTTGAATGAGTTCACTGAAATGACCGAATTAGAAACCTTGAATGGTATCTTACCGAACTGTCTATCAGGGTTTTCTATCATCATGGTTGCATGGTTGGACCTTTGACCTGAGTCGCCAAAGAGGCCTTGTTGGGTGGAACTTGTGCTTTGACCATTGACTTATGGATCACAATTTAGATGGTCCTATATAGCGATGGATCGGGTTCAAGAAAAATCTGATGAAGGCAATTGAGCGGACAACAAGGGATCGTCCACTCTCGGTAAGTGAGAGTGAATGTCCTATGGGATAGTACTCTAAATCCCTGGCCAGGGTAGATAGGATAATTGGAAAAGTAGTTTTCCAATTGATCCAATTCCGAGTACATGATCCTATAGAGTCGGTACACTAAGGAGTTGACAGTCGATGCCGTACTCCTTTCCGACCGGGACATTGGATGGATGAGGGTTTAAATCCATGTGGTAACTGATGATGGAAAGGCTCAATGGAGATGATATTATCCCCATAGCCATTTGGGATCATGGGATGTGGCTTGTACCCTTCATGATCGGTAGGCTGATTAATCTGTTATCGGATAACGGATTTAATTAAATTAAATAAAATTGTTCTATTTTATTTAGGCCTCAACCAAATAGGTTATTGGGCCTAGTGGGTCACACACAAAAGGACTTATCCACAAGTACAGAGGCAAGGGCGTAATTTATAGAGATTTTGGGTTTTTATGAAAAATTCCATAATTCTCTATAAATACTAATGGTTTCAGCCAAACCCAATCAAGCCAAGGGTAAAAACCACGTCCCTAGCCTCCTCCCTACCTCCTCCTCTCTCTAGAAAGTGTCCATGGTCGATGGAGCTCCGTTCGGGAAGAGTTCTCGAGGCCGGCGCGAAGGGAGAACCTGCTGTGGATGAAGTTTGTGTGGATACTGCTGGAGACCGGACGCTTGAACGGTTTGTAGAGCTTAAGAAGCTCATCTCCTTTCTCTCCATGGGATTATATGAATCCCTATCAGGTATATTCGAACCCGATTTGATCGGTTTTCCATTTTCGTCGTTCGGTTCTGATTGAGACGGATTATAAAGGAACCCATAGGAATCGTCGCTTCCGCTGCTCCAAACCTTTTTGGACGATTCCTTACACCTACTAGATGAAATTTCACATATTTGATGTCATAAACAATAATGGAGTTCAAAGATGTTTTCACTACTCTACACATATATAATGTTTCTTGTGTGTACTCACACATAGAGAAATGAAATATACTTAAATGAAATGTAAATGATGATGCAAGAGAAGTAGAAAGTGCAATGATGGTAAATGAAGTGCAATAAGAGAAGAGAAAGTGGACCAAAAAGTGTTTCAATCAGACAAAGGAGGAAAACAAAAGAACTTCTCAAGCACTAGATGTCCCACCATGGTCACCACAAATGTGGACTTGACTTTCAAGTCTACTCTCCTTCACTCTGTTCCACACGCACCTTGTTCCCCGAGCTTTTGACCCTCGACATCACTCAAGTGCCCAAGGTCTAGTTTTAGTCATGTGGAAGAGAGGAAGGAAAGTAGAAGGAAAAGAAAGCGATGTAAAATTGGTGATGTGTGAAATGTGGATGTCTGATCTCCAGGAGTCACGAGCTCTGATTGTAAAGAAAATATTGAGAGCTTGACCTACGTACCTTAGTGGGAAGATGTGTTTTCTCTTCGGCAGATCGAGAAAAAGGAGCTTGGGAAGTTCTCATTTCATTCGATGTAGTATATGCAGATGTATCTCACTCTAATTAGATTCCACTTACAATGTCCAAAAGAAACAAGAAACAAAGTGAAAGAGAGATTAGAACTAAAAGGTGTGTGATAACATAATTAAAATAAATGACAAATGACAAAAGGTAAATAATAGACCAAATTGGGATTAGATTCCAATCCCTATTTTGGGTGTTTTAATGCATGAAGATGCAAATAAATGCTTAAATCTATGCAAATAAATGTTAAAATACAAATGAAAGATGAAAGAAATAAAATATCAGAAAATGGGTAGAAGGAAGCTCTCTGGTGGAGTGCTTTGTTCTAGGCCTTCTAGTGCCCCGTCAATGGGGTGCCCGGTGCCCTATTGATGGGGCACTAAGGCCTTGAACTGAGTTGCTAAAGAATGCCGGCTCCTTGCTCTCTGGGCTTCTCTATGACCACTAGTGCATTAGTGAAGCTCTTTGGCACTCTCCTAATACATTAGAATGTGTAGAAATTGAAAAAAAATCCATATATAGATGTGGATCAAAGCAAAATACGGTAGGGAAGAGTAGGAGATCTTCAAGAGTTGTGGGATAAGGCAAAGAGAAGAGGCGAAGCAATGAGGGCTCTATAGGACCTTTTATAGGGGTTCTTACAAAATGTGAACCCTTAAAACATTAAGGATTGACCCCCTTTTATAGCCACATGGATGGGCATTCTTGGAATCTGTAAAGGAAGGCTATAGGGGCAACGAGCCCCCTTATTGGGGTGCGAGGAACTATATTAATGGGGCACTTGCACCCGACCCAAAAGCTACATGATTCTGGGCCTAATGGATGTGACAAGTTGACTTTTTGGATGAGATAACTATCAAAGGTAAGTGCCCAACTAATGGGGCTTCTAGTGGTACCTCTTTGGGGTGCCAGGCACCCCACCTATGGGGCACTAAAAATGTCTCTTGGTGCTTTCTTTACAGGGCACCAACCTGGCATATGTGAAAACTTGTGGAAAACACGGTGGTTTAAAAAAAATGGTTTCTTTGGGAAAAATATTTGAATATCATCTATAGAAATAAGAGTTTTGAGCCCTCCAATTAGGCCAATTTGGAGTGTCTATATCTGGGACAAGTTGGAAGGTCCTGTGTGTAGGAGAACCTATTTACGGAGGAAGTTCATGTAGATGCTGCTAGAGGCCGTGAACTTGGATGGCTTAGAGAGCGTGAATATGCTTGTTCTTCTTTGGACTTGAGGGATTGGTTGAATCCTGTGAAATATTTTTGAAACTATATGAATTCAACTTTCAATAATGTCGTTCAATTATGATCGAGATAATGACCATGAAATCTAAGGACTCACCACTTCTACTACGCATGGTAGGATTCCTTATAGAATGTACATGGAGATAAACATTGTTCATTTGACTCATTGCATTGGTTTGTTGATGCAATTGACCATTATAACGCAGGGAGTGTTGTTGACCTTGAATTGACAAATGAAGGTCAATTCAAATGTTTTTTCGTAAGTTTTTATGCATGTCAAGTTGGCTTTGAACATGGATGTCGACCACTACTATTTTTAATGGTACATTTTTAAAAGACAATTACAAAGGGACTCTTTTAGGTGCAACTTCCTTGAATGGGGAAATGGGCTTTTCTCGTTAGCTTATGTTGCATGCAACATTAAAAATCAGAATAATTGGATGTGGTTTATGTCTTGTTTGAGAAAGGCAATATCACTATCTCTTAAGGTTACATTTATTTTTGATAGGTGTAAAGGCTTAATTGATACTATTCCAAGTATATTTCAAGAGTTTTATAATGTCTTCAATTTGTCATTTAAAGTCTAAGTTTACAAAAAATCTTGGTGGAAGGTATAGAGGATTCACGAAAAATGAATTATTAGTCTTGTTCGACATATGTGTACATTGTACAAGAACATGAGAAAGCAATGAATAGTATAGGCATCATTTCACACGAGCAATGAAATGGGTAAGAGAATCAATACTAATCATTGGGCTAATGCATACTTTGAAAGAGAAATGTTCAAGGAGATCTTTCTATATTTCATATGGTTGATCTAATATGAATGAAAATAATAAACATGAGTGCCAAAAGAAAAGAGCTTAGCTCTTCATAGAGAACATATATATGACCATCGATTTATGCAAAGGTAAAAAAATTGATGGATAATTCTCGTGGCTATATTGTTAACTTTTTTTATGAAATTTATTTTGAAGTTATAACAAGACCATCTGAAATAGTCAATATTCAAACTCAAGAGTGTTCATGTAAAGAAGAACATGTTCTTAAGTTTTATGCAAATATGTGAGTTATAATCCATAAGATTGGAGAGAATATAGAAACTTGTCCTTCACTGTGTCATACAATAGATGGTTACAAAAAATGCTATGAGGTATGTATTACTCTGATATTTGATACAAGTAAAAATGATATTCAATTTGAAGATATAGAAGTGAGGACTTTTAGACAAAAAAAAAGATCAAGAAGAAATAAAAATAAAAAATCATTCACAAGGAGCATTAGATGTTGATTAGGTAAGTTACACATGTTCTAGTTGTGAGTAACCCGGTCACAATTTGAAGTCTTGTAGATATTAAGGAAGGTCGGGTTGGGGGGTCGGTCCGGAGTCGGTCCCGTCACAATTTGAAGTCTTGTAGATATTAAGGAAGGTCAGATTTTATTTATATTTTTTAAAAATATATAAAAAATTGCATACAAAATAAAAATAAAAAATATTATATATATATATTTATTTATGTATACATAAAAATATATACATAAACATAATTATAATTTTATGTTATAATTGAATATAAGTGTTTATGTGTGTATACAAATAAATATGATTTTTTGTGAATATGTGATATTAGTATATGTTGAGAAAGAGTTGATCGTCCCGCACTTGTAGCGCAACAGACATCACCACCCGTCTGAGGCAAAAGCTCGTAGTCTCAAACCACACCCGCCCCATCGAGGGCAACTTTCCCTTATGCAGACCACTGCGCCACTGGTCAAAAAAGAAAGAGTTGATCTTGAGTGAGAGGGCAAAGACGGTTAAGAAATAATTTTATAATTTTTAAGTATGCATCATATATTTATAATCATAAATTTTAATCAAATATAATAATATAAGTGATAGTAAAATATTATTATACTATCAATAAATAGGACACGTAGAAATCACGGATTAAGTTCTGAGATAGTAGACCGGTCATCAGGAGCTGGACCAGGTTGATCCGACCGAGTTGCATCTGGATTGGTAACCGGTTAGCCGAAAAATTAATCGGTAACATCTAGGAATCTTCTTAATGTTCTGTACTTTGGGAGTAAGAGAACTTCTTGTTTATGTTAGGGTGGCTGTAACATGAACGTAACTATGTTATAATGAAGTTGTGTTTTGCGTTAAAACAATGTATTGGACCTATATGCATTTCGGCATCTTGGTTTAATGCAGGTTTAAGGGACTATTTCATGACCGACATGTTGATGTCCAATAAATATGCCAAATGTGCACAGAGCGAAAGCATTTTAATAAAGTTCAGTCGAGGATTTTAATGCAGGTTATGCACAAAAAATACTTTGCAATGAACCACATAATACAAGTATTTTCGCTTTAACGAGCAGGCCGCTTATTATATATACTAGTTAAAAAAACGTGCTTCGCACGTGTAACTATTAAATAATTAAAAAATAATTTTTGAATTATTATAAGTATATAATAAATAGTAAAATATACATCAAATAATAAAACTTAAATTAGCTAAGAGTATAAACTCAATTTATTAATAATTAATGTGATTATCTAAAGTCTAATGTAATCCTTGTACATGGTTTGGAAGGAAACAATTAATAATGAATGACGCTTCCATGAAAAGCACAATGCACCGCTCATTAAGGTTGGATTTGATAACACCATTATATATTTTTGATACAATTTTAACTTTGATCTGATTTTTAGTTTGTTATTGAATCGGAACTGAATTCCTTATCTTCTAAAAAATATATTATATATTAATTTCTATTTAAGAACAAGCTAATCAATATTCTATAAGTACTACAATTGAATCCAATAGCTTCAATTTTTATTTTCATCACTTTATATGTCACAATTTTATAATTTATTTGATATTTAAATAACTATATGAATTTTGTCATTAATTAACTAATTATGTTTCAATGTCAGACATCCATCCTGACTTAGACAAACTTAGAAGAAAATACTGAAGTGTTTCAAATCTATTAGTTCTTAACATAATCGAGCAAGATTTCCATGTGGGAATATCATGCTAGAAACAAGAAATCTAACTCCATGATGGGAACACTGATATAAGTCTTGGGAAGCCGACCACCTCAGATGCAAACTTCGAAAAATTACACACCAAAGGGTGTTAGTAATGATGCATTGAAGGAAGGGGTGATTAAAATTTTCTTTGAAACTTCTGCAAAAGACACAATTTGCAATTGCAACACTGATATTTTCTGTAGGACAAAGGGCCATAGAGAGTATACCCAGATGTAGCTTCCAAGCCTTCCAGAAGAAATCCTAATTTTGATTAGAAAGAGAGGGCTAGACACCCTACTTTACCATTAGGGGTGCAAACGAGCCGAGCCGAGCCGAGTAGTATGGTGTTCAAGCTCGGCTCGTTTATTTTACACGAGTTCGAGCTCGAGCTCGAGTTTTAGCGAGTATGTGGAACCCTTGTTCAAGCTTGGTTCGTTTATTAATCGAGCCGAGTCGAGCTCGAACTCGAGTAGTAGTTAAACTAAAATTCAATTCATATTCAAACTTAAGCTATATACAAACTCCTTTATAAACCCAAAATCAATGAAACATCATTTGTGAAACTTTAGATTTAACTCATTTATGAAACTCAATCTAAGTTTAAACTCAATTTTTGAATTATTTAATATATTTAAGTGACAATATATAAATATTAATACTTAAAATTTAATTTTTAAAAATAAATATATAATATAATATTTAATCGAGCTGCTCGCGAGCTTATCGAGCCGAGCAGGAGTCTGTTCAAACTCGGCTCGTTTAATGAGTCGATCTTTATTTTTTGTTCAAGCTTGTTCATTTAACATAACAAACGAGCCGAGTCGAGTTTTTATCGAGCCGAGCTTCGAGCTACTTGTCGAGTGTATTGGTTCGTTTGCACCCCTATTTACCATCACAGCACTTTTGTCTCAAAAAATAAGCTGGCAGCAAGCTGTCTTAACAAAGAAGCCATTCTTAATATTTATCTTTTAATGGATCAAATCTTGCTGGGAAGCATTGCATCTAAAATTACTGGAGAGCTTGAAAACAAAGAGAAAACATGACCATATAGTTAGCATAATCGGCTGATCCAAATCGGGATCGGCTAATTCTTGGATCAGATCAGTCCCTGCCGATCCAATTTCAGTCCAAAAGAGTCGATCCAGAGTTGACTCCCAATGGGATCGGCCAATTCGGGCAGGATCAAATCAGGAATTGGCCAATCCAACCGATTCCCCGGGACCTTGACGATCCGATTTAGGTAGAATTAGAACCGAAATTGACCGCCATAGGGCCGCCACGGAGGCCTTATACGGCACCTTTTGGGGTCAATTTCGGGCCCAAAAGAGCCTAGCATTTTATTTAATTTTTATTTTTTAACGCTTTTTGAAGGACTGATCTAGATTGATTCCAAATCGATTTTTCTCCCAGAGGATAAGCCTGAATCGAGACCCACCGATCCGGGTCCCAATTTCAATCCCACGATCTTTGAACCTGACAACTCAAAAATCATTAAGTTCAAACCTAAAGCAGCAGCATTAACATCCCAAAGACCAGCAATCTTTTTTCTTTTGGTGTAGCATACATTGTACATGCTTAGATTTTGAAAATAAACAAGATAGAGATCGGTTGTCAACCTATTGATCCTCCCAACATTGGTCCATGCCTAATGAAATGAAAGTAGAAGATTGAAAGGAATGCTGATATATCAGAAAGGATACCTCTCCAAATGAAAGAAATTCTGTCATCGCCAAAACCCTTCATGCCAAGGCTCCATCTTAGAGATATTTTATTTGATTGCCTTCCAACCTCCGTAGACATTTCACAAAAAGAGTATTACCGATCACATCTAACTGTCCTACACAGCTCGGCAAACATGCTTCCAAGATGCTTTTTTTCTTTGCAAAACTCTGCCAAAAATGAAGCTCAGATACTTTCCAACTTTTTACAGACATCTTTAGGGACCCAACCAACACAAATTCCCTTTGTAAGACCCTTACCTCGGGAGCTCTTGCACATCAAACTTAGCACCTAACCAATCTGCACAAAAAATAAAAGAGAAATTGTCGTCTTTGCTAAGACCTCTCTAAATTAATCAAAGGACTCCCATTAATCATAATTGAAAAACAAGCAGAACTGACATATTGTTGAATCCATTTCAACCATTTGAATTGGAACCCATCAAGTGAAAAATATGGTACAAGCAATTCAAGTTGACCCTATGATAAAGCCTTCTCAATATCTAACTTGAGAACAATACACTCCTTTCTTCTAAAATGCTCGGCATGAGGGCACCCAAAAGCAACCATATATTTTATCTAGAACATATCAACCTGGGATAAAAAAACTATATTGATTATAGCTAACAAGATTGCCACATACCCTCAGTTTATGACCCAAAACCTTTGTGATCAGTCTATATTTGCAATGTAGAAGAAGAATAGTTTGGAAGTCCTTAACATCATATGCATCTGTCTTTTAAAAGTAAGGCCAATAGAAGTATATTTAAAGAAGTGAATTGAGCGGATTGACATCAAATTATTTCACAACCACTATAACATCTTCACAAACAATGCCCCATACATGTTGGCAAAATCCTTCTGAAAAAAAAAATCTGCACCAAAAGATTTATTAGGATGCAAGAGCAAACAACCAACTTGACTTCTTGTTCAGACATAGGAGAAATAAGACAATCTGCCTCTTCACTTGACAATCTGCAGAAAGAGCTAAGATTCAGCAACAATCACCAACGCAAATCCTCAGCAAATAACCTCTTATAATATTCAACACTTGTTACACCAATTTTTCCGTCCTTCTATACATTTACCTTCCAGTGCCAAAAAGTGAATGAGTTCATTTTATTCCGAGAAGCAAGCACGAGTATGGAAGAACTTAATATTTTGCCCATTTTTTAGCCATGTCTCCTTAGTCCATTGTTTCCACTTAATCTTCACCCTCAAGCACCATTCATTATACTCAAGTTTATATTTTCCCCAACTTTCTTTCTCACTATCAGAAATAGAGCCTCGGTTGTTTAAGAAGTCAAATCTTAAAGTTTATTGAATAAATCCCGCCTAATCATTACAGCCTGTCCAGATACTTGTTAAGGAAGAGAATGGGAGACGTGTATTGCGCCTGGATGGCCATCTTCGTAGACGACGGCGACAGAAACGAACTTGGGTGACCGGCAATCCTATTCTTCCGACGTTGCCAACACGCCTTCCCCTCCCCCTCCTCCGCGGTCAAGAAAGTCTTATGCAGTAGCCTCTCTATTTACTGCCACTCTTGCGACCGGGGCAGCACCGCTCGACGCCCACTCATGCAGCAGAAGGGGGAGGGTGAGGCGGAGAATGCTTCTCCGAAGGGGCGGCTAGTCGGCTAGGGCGAATTGGATGAGGCAGTGGAGGGGGTTACGTAATGATGAGGGGGTGGCCGCGGGATGGCGGAAGAAACAAAGCGGAGATGAGGTGCCGGCTCCTTAAGGGCCTTGATGACCAGCGCGGCGGCGGAGGGGAGCGGAGTAGGGGGGTACTGTTGGCAGAATAACGGGAGGCAGAGATCAACGGGGGAGGAGCTACCGGAGAGGCACCGGTGTGCGCGCTCCGTAACTGCAGGGACAGCAGGGCTTGCGGAGTAAAGGGGGAACTGCTGGCAGAATAACGGGAGGTGGGGGGACTTCTGGCGTAAGAACGGGAGGTGGAGATCGATGGTGGGATGTATCTAGCAGAGTTGATCGGACGATGGTGGAGATAGGACGAAAAAAACACATTCCCGCGTTGCCGTGCGCCCGGGTGTCTGCCTCGCGGGAGCGGTGGGGATGGCGGAGGCAGCGGAGCTGTGCGTGGCCGGGGAGGGGGAGGTGCTGATGGCGGAAAGGGTGCACATGACGGCGGCGGCGTCCAGGAGGGGGCGTTTCTTCTCGGGGCTGAAAGAGATACCTGAGGTGCTGGAAGAGGGAGAGGGTTACTGCGGCTGCTATGGCGGGGAGGGGACGGCGTCGGATGAGGGGGACGAGGGTGAAAGAAGAGTCGGAGGAGGGTCGACGGTGGGGGAGGTGAACGTTCACGAAGCGGCTCCTAAGCGTGAATCAGCCGAGCCATCGAACCGTCGAAAAAAAAACAGTGAAATCGGACGGTGCAACATGGGAGGACGAAAAAATGCGATCGTCACTTCTATATACTACTAGTTAAAATTACGTGCTTCGCACGTGTGCGCACAAAATTTTGATATTTATAAAATAATATTTTTTGTAAAAAACAATATTTATAGTTAATTTAAATATGAACTAATAGTTGATAAATTTTAAGTTACTTTTTATTGTTAAAAAATGTACATGGAAAAATTTATGCGATTTAACATTAAATTAAAATTCATCTTATCATTTTAATATATTCACTTGGAAAATAAATTTAAAAAATTTACTTCGATAGACCATAACATCAATATTTTTAGAAAAATATAAATATACGTGTTGATATAAAAATATTTTATTTTTAATGTAAAATTAAAAGATCGTGATTAAGTTCATTTACTTACTTGTTTTAACGACAACTCTCTAAGAATTCATTTTTTTTCTTTTACGAGATAGAGTTTCTATACATTTGTGTGTGGGTTGCAACAGGTGATCCATACACTAAGATACACATATGCTGCGTGTGGGCCGATTCAAGATCTCAGATCTCAAAGTTCCAAACGAAAAAAAAGTCAAACACCATCAATTCCAAAAACTAAAACCAAGGGGCTGGGGATAACATATAGGGTTACAAAGTGCATGATTAATTCCACCATCAGAAAGGGCGAGATGATAGATGTAGACATTGATTTCATCAAAAGACAAAGTGAAAACATTTTATATCTGACATCATGATAAAATACCTCACCCTCGGCGATGGCTGCCGTGTGCAGCGATCAACCTTCACAGATGGCCCTATCATATGTTTGCATTAAGGGGGCATGGACTCCACAATCACCAAAGCGCCTAGTGCTCCAAGTGCCTGCCACATATGACATATCGAAAGCGTCAAAGTGAGATCGATTATGGCTCAAAATTCTAGTATTCAGCTAAGTAATTTCATGAAAAACATACAACAGTTAATGCTAGCAGAGAAGAAAGCGAAAACAAACAAACAAAATGGTGAAGGTGTGACAAGTGAATGCGGCGAACGGAAGGGAGTTGGTAGGTAGGTAGACAATGGTCCCATTCAATTGGAAGCAAACGGGTTACATAGAAGGGCAGTGTTCGTTGACACGAGAAGACCAAGAACAGATCTATGTAAGACCATCACTTGAAAATAGAAGAAACGGGTGTAAAAAAGAATACGATCGGGAATGCTAAGGGGTATATGGAAGAGAAGAGTCAGGTTCGTTAGTATGTAAATGCCTTTTCATGAGATATGGAAATCCTTCAAGATTGTCTAAACCTGAAGTATTGAAAATCGACAAAATCCAAGACTCCAAAAGACGAGGCATCTGGGAAGTACGGGAATCTGGCAATCCTTTAAATATCATAAAGTTAGTACGCGATATGAGAATCCAAGAATCTGAAAACATGTAAAAAAAAATCTGTAAAAATCAGTCAACCAGAGACATTTAAACCATAAAACCTTAAAAAATTGAAACTACGAACGTTGGAAGTTCATAAACTTGAGGGTCTGATAAAGAAAGAAAAGAACAAAGATTATAATATGAATAAAGGTTGAATATAAATAAAAAATCAAATAAACTTCAACTGAGAGGGTACGAAGAATTCTTTAAAAGAAAATTACTCTTTAAACGCTGTCATAGTGAAGAAAAATAAGCAATGAATAGAATCGTCGATGCATAAGTTTGTTTAGAAAATGAACATCACAATTTAAATCATGGATAAGGTCCAGACAACAGTTGTCCTGAGAAGGTGTATTTTACTAATATGCATTCTGAAAATTCAGCTTTGTTTGGTCTTGAGAAACATTTTCTTCAGGTCACGCACAAAAAAAATTTGTATTAAATTAACAAGGTGCACATGATGATTTAAATTTAAACATTTCTTTCCGAAAATCTCTAGAACCAAACTTGCATAATTATACATGGACAAAAACCGGACTATCTAGCATCTTAAAATTCTAAGTGTAAACTACAAGATAAATTACACATCGTGGGTACAAAGATGGAATGAAAGTATCACTGGAAAGGGAATCAGATCACTAAGACCACATGTGGGAGAGAGCTCACAACCCAATCCACTTCGCTAAGCGTATACTCTTCGCAACTGGTGAGCGAACCCATTCATTCCTTCAAACACCGCATAGCAAATCGACATTCAACCAAGGCTGATCTTTGGTACAAAAACAAAGACAAAAATAGAATTCTCCAGTATTCCCAAGTTAAGCAAATACCATGTTAAGCAGAGAATTCCCTGATCCTTTGAATAGAAGACTGGTATGTCAAACAAAATCTCGTATCAGACTGATACACATGACACCATACATCATATTTGGCAAAAGTTTACAAGATAACTTGGGCAATCGTTCAACCACCACCTATGAGGCTCATTTGCACCATCGGCTCGATGTATAGTAAGGCAAAAACTACCCGTCTGAAAACCATGCAACATTAAGATACATATAACAATTATCACAAGTGAATCAATATTAAAAATAATAATAAGGTAAATTTAGTCATTCATTAACCTTTAAATTGATCATTTCTAACTTCAAGCAAAGGTGAATTTGGCATCTTAAATTTACGAATTAACTTCAGCTTCGTAATTCTTCCGATCACTGTAGGTAAAGTAAGATGCTTGCATTGATCATGCATAAGAAAGGTAGATATTCTATGTTTATGATTTTGGAAAATTAGTCCCAACGCTCCTAAGATTACAAACACAGAATGACTACCAGTCACATGTATGCTCTGGCAAAATGTCGTCTTGACCCCTCTTCGGCAGACCTGTATGTTATCATACGTTATTGTTAAGTAGTGTGAATAACTACCAACCTCTAAAGGAGCTCGAACTCTTCTACTTCATGGTCTATTTGCTCACTTTGTAAATTGGTGTCAAGTGTCAACTACACACTTATGATACCCAACTGCATATATTTATTGTTTAAAAATTAAATGCACAAAAATGGAAAAAGATAGAAATATAAAGAGTCGAACACACACAAGACAAAATCATGCAACAAAATTTCATGTAGAGTGCATCACTTGAAAATTGAAACATTTATGCCTTCAATAGTACTCATCCTTTCCTCTCAAGACAATCCTCTGTATAGACAAAGTACCTTGTCGTACCTGTAAACATAATCAGAATTTCAATTGTGAGAGTCATTTGAGTGTAAAATTAGCCAGTCTATCTCTTGACTGTGTGCACGTCATGGTTGGGGTGAGTCCAAGATTACCCTTCGAACCATATATTGTAAATGTTTTTCCAGAGCCAGTTGCCCATATGTAAAAATACACACATTATACCCATCTACTGCTGACTGCACTAAATACTGCATTAACATTGCATAAGGTTAGAAGCAAATAAAAATACGAATACAAATAAGTTCAGAAATGGCAATGAAGCAAAAGATGTTGAAGCACAAGATGGAACAGGTCAAGATTTCAAATGATGTAGACAAGTATTGAATTCGTTACATACTAAAGCCTAATAACTAAAGAATAAATGTAAGAATTGAAGCGAGAAACAAAGTGAGAAATAGTGGTCTAAACTCTAATGTACTTACCTGATCATCATTCTTTTTAGACTCCTCATATGCCTTAGATAACTCCTGTGCATGTTTCTCGTATACATCAAGATTTCGGGGCTTGACAGATTGTGCAGTCTCCATTAACTGATCCATTAGCACCAGATCATGCTTTTGAGTATCTACGGAGCATTACATCATTTATGCGTGTCCGAAGAGCAACACAAATTTCTTCCCCTTACACAATTGGAAACCAAAATATAGTTCTGATTCTGCACCCTTTCATATAGAACTTTCAAAAGAAGTAGGATAGCCTCAAGTAAAAAAATAAAGTTTTATCATAAACCTGTTTGGTTTCAAACTGGAAAAGCCAAATTCACAGAAGCATGCATCTAAAACCAAATTTTAAGATTGTTAATTCATAACCAAAATCAAAATCAATTCTCAAATCGAGTTTGAATTCCAACTCTAAAACAAATTCAAATTCACAAAATAACTTTTAACTCAAATCAAATGAAATTAACTTGAATCAAATTCCCCAAATCAATCAAATACAAATCAGGAAGAACCCAGACAAATCTATAATCTAAAAGTTGTAAGATTCAAAGAAATTGAAACACTTTCTAAAATTGATACTTGTAAATTCATTTGTAAGTTCTTGGAACAAGTAAGCTTTGTTAGGATGGCAAGCTATGACTCAACGACGCTCTAAAGTGCATTTGCTAGTATCACAAGATGACATATTTTCAGACTGACTGTAGCTTCACCATACGTGCGAACAAACATACGTATATATGTACACAGATTGATACATATTTGTCAACATATTCATTCAAATGCACGGCTCCGGTTGCGTTGAAGAAGAAGAGCATTGACCGACCACCCAAGAAATGCATAATAGATTGGCTAAAAAATCGATATAAGCTGAAGACATTGATGATATTGATATGAGATGATCATGAACACTCGAACAAAGGAGATATTAAAATCGCACGTTAGACCAGAGCCTCCGTCGTCGAGAACAACACCAGATCAGCCAAGACGGCCGAAGTAACCGCCAGACAACGGGAGGCGCCGACGGCGCTTGGGGAGAGGGCGGGCACATCCGATGAGGTTGTCTCCAGAGGATCGTCGAAGGCAGGCGACACTGGGGAAAGAGACGTACCGGGCATTTCACGGGGCAAGGCGGGCGCCAGGGCGAAGCCGCGGGGTGGTGGATGGTATGCGGGAGAAGGAGTGGTTGTTGCGGTGGACGGAGCAGCGGCCTGCGAATGAAGGAGGCGGGGCGCCAGCCGTGGTCCCGGTTCGGGGTAGGACATTGATGAACTGATGTGTGTTAGATGCGGTGCCAGCGCAGGGGATGGCAATGGCTCAGACGGCGAGGCTGGAGTGGAGGAAGGAGACGAAGTGATGTAGGGTGACACCGATGCCGGTGTAGGCGATGGCAACGGCTTAGACGGGGAGGGCGCCGGAGATGTTGGCGCCGGTGTCACGCCCCGGATTTCCTAACCTGCGCAGAGGAATAAATCCGGGTACGGGATTGGGGAATTAACCCCTAAACTGCGTCGGCTTGGGAAAAGTAATGAATCACAGGTCCCATTTCATTAAAATAAATAATTCAATCCAAAAATAAATCATACATTGATTTCAATATAAACCATTCATAAACCAAATTCTCTAAGCCTCTTCTGCACTAAACCTGATCCACTACGCTTCTGCTGCGCTACCTGATTACCTGAAAAATGTTAATGGAATAGGAATGAGTCACACGGACTCAATAGGACTTATACCCAACTTTCCTATTATATTAATCAACCTAAATGGTAGCAATAAATGATAAAATCAACACAAATCGAGATTATATCATAATCACTAAACTAATTATCAAGATTCAATTATTTATTCTAGGTCCTTTCCAAAATCGATTAACCGAATGAGCCTGACTCTACATGAACCAAACTATTTATCACTTAACCAACTGATCTATTCTATATGCCATGCCATCTGGACTTACATGAGCCTACTATGCATGCCTCAATACTATTTCAGTTCCATATGTCTGAGTAAATCATATGCTATACTTGGCGATCGTCACTCCAGCTCTAAATATATATAAGAAGTACCATATAGTAAGCTAAATCCCAAAGTACGTCTAGGCAGGGGCGTACTTAGGATAAACCGCGGTATCCGGGATCGAAGGATGCACCGGATCAATCTATTTCCACCACTGCCCACGGGCGATTCTATCATAGGTTGGAGGAGCAAACATTACATCACATGCATCACAGCATCAATAACATTTCACAAGCAAGCCATACAATTACTCAGACAATTTCATTTCAATTCAATATGCCAATACACACAATTATTAAATTCAATATGCAAATTTACCAAACCAGATTTACACAGTACCAAGTCATGCAGACCATCCAATTCATGCATATATTCAAGCAAAAGACCCAATCAAGAACAATAATTCAATTATACTGCAATTCATGCAATTGACCCAATCAGAAATATGCAACATAATTAAGCAGATTAAACTCAATTAATTACAATTCGATATCAATTCATAAAATGATGCATATTACATGATCATGCAGTTATTAATATTAATCAATCATATTCTTTCGTTATCAAGTAATTTCAAAGTTATCTCAATTAACTTAAATAAATCAAGATCATTCATAACATAGATCGAATATAACTATGTTCATAAAAAAATTATAATTCTATTTCTATAAATTAATATAACCAATATATTTGATCACCACAATATTTAACTAAATTTTATGATTACTAAACAATAATTAATCACGTTTATGACTAACTAAACTAATTCATAAAAATGAATGCAACCACGTATGAATGACATGATTGACATTTAAATAATCACATGCAGATAATTAAATAATTAAACTACCATTTATCACTAATTTCTAACTATTTATCTAATAAACACATTTTAACATGTTAATTAGTATATCGGTATGCTAAGGATAAGTTGGGATGCCTACCTCAAGGCGATCGATAAATTCCCAAGTTTTGGAAATCCAAACCGGTTCAATTACGAGGTGACCGAGTCGATTGCGGCACCGAGGTATCCTCCAATCCTATTGGCATTAAAAAACGGTAAATTGATTAATTAACTCACCTAATTTAATTAATGAAATAATTAGGAGGAGAGAGAGGGAGTTAATCAGGAGAGAGAACGAGAGTGTGCGAGAGAGAGAGAGAAGAGAGAGAGGAGAAAGAGAGTGCGACACGGAGGAGAGAGAGAGGAGGGAGAGAGAGAGAGCGCGTGGGGGGGGGGAGGAGAGAGAGGCCGCAGGGCGGCACTGCGCCGCCCCACCCGGTGGCACAGCCGCATGCCCCGCGGACGCGCACGCGAAGCCGCGCGTGCGCGGCTAATTCGCCCGGAGGCGCGGCTAATTCGCCCGGAGGGGGGGGAAGAGGGGAGAGAGAGGGAGCTCGAGGGAGAGCACGCGGCGGAGGAGGGAGAGAGAGCGGGAGAACGCGAGAGAGGGAGCGCGGCGGAGGGGGAAGCGCGGCGCCGGCCGCAACGGCAGCGCCGGAGGCGTCGGCATCGGCGTTGGCGACGGCGACGGCGGGAGGAGAGAGGGAGAGCGGCGGCGACGTCCGCGGCGGTGGATGGCAGCAACGTCGATGGCAAACCGAGGGCGGTGAGGCGGCGTCCGTTGTGACACTCCATCGGACGGATGTAAAATAAATTCGGATGATCAGACGGTGACAATCGGGAGGACGAAAAAATGGGATCGTCACTTTTATATACTAGGTTAGATAAGATAGTTATATATATCGACATATAGTATTTTCTTTCTCATTTAACATGTCAGTCTACTCTTAACTATTATAAATAAAGCGCCGGGGTGAAGATATTAAAAAAATTAGAGTTTATGTTCAAACGAAAATCTGACCGAGTTTTTAGGATTAAAGTGAATTCTTTGAATTGTCATTAATTTCTTTTTTTATATAATAATCAAACATGACGTTTTATTTAAAAAATTTTTCTTTCAATAAAAATATATTTAAAGATAATACAAAGATAGGTCCGATCACATATTTCTAAGGGTGAGCACGGTTCGATGCAGTTTGAGTTTTTTTTTTCAAACAGAATCTAACTGATCCAGTCCCTCGAATTAAACCAAATCAAATCGATTTCAATTCGATTTAAATAAAAAATGTATAAATATATTTTAATTAATTATTTTTTACATATATATAATATTTTGAAGTTAAATTAATTAAAATAAATATTATTTTATTATAAATTTATAAAAATCTCATTTTTAATAATATTATAATAATTTTTATATATTTTTAAATTTAATCAATTTAAATAATTTAATTTGATTTAAATCGATTTTGAGAATTTTCAAATCGAAACAAATTAAACATGTTTCAAACTGAATCAAATCAAATCAAACACATCGATTCGTTTTTAATTTTTCGCCTTGAACCGTTCACCCCTACACATTTCAACGGCGGATATGTCGTACGAGATCGTTGTCCAATCCTTTCCCGTGAATACGTGGCACGTCAAGTAGATCATCTGCTCTCCGCCGTCCCGTGAACGTGATTTTGTGAAAGCAACAGGCGCCGTCGGTTTCATTTTTTTTTCCTTTTATGGATCATGTGCATGTCACGTCCAAATCTAAATTTTATATGTTATTCGAGAATTATGTAATATTTGAAATAACATCTATTTTCACTTTTCTCCGAGTTAGATTAAGAACCAATACACAAGTAATACAAGTTTATTAAGATCAAAATCCACATATCTAAAATAAAGAAATTCATTTTAAATTGCGTCGGAGAAAGAGGGTTAAAGCCCAAATTTTAGAGTGTTTTTGGCTACGAGATAAAATAGATCTCCGTAAAAATATGTTTCTGTATCTAAAAGTAAGATATCTCAGTATACAAGTATGTATAGTTTTTCATATTTTTGTCCTCTCGCATATTTTTATGTCTTTACTTACCATAGATTTTATTTTAAATTTATGATTTTTATCACAAAAAACATACAAACATATTTTACAATCAAGCATGCTATTAGATCTTAATCCAAATGTCTTGAAGGTGCATTTGGTGGAATTACGGGGGAAAGAAAATTACCAAGTAATCATTATACCTCCCTCTGTTTTCTAAAATCTAAAATTTTATAATGATTGGTATTCGATACGATTCATCTTTAGATAAGTTTTGAAAAATTAGAAGAAGAGATAATACATGAATCTCGCTCTCTCTAAATAAATTTAAACACAATCATTATAATTCAAAAGTAAAAAATATATTTAGATATAATTATTCGGTGATAGAGATTTTAATGATTAAATTAATTTTATAATATCAACCAAACAGACCCACATCTAGTTTATACGAGGAAATTCTTTGCACAAAACATCTGCCGGGGGACAATTCTTCTCTTACATCAACCACCATTTCTAAGTTTCTATGGCCTACGAACTATGCTCTAACAAAATTTGTGTGTAATCGATACTGTAGAAACAAAATTGAGTGCACGTAAAAAAATATTTTATTTGTATTATAAAAATATAATAGATATATATATTTTGGTCACATAGCCCGGTTGGCCGTAGACGAGGGATCGAGCCCCCTCTACGAAAGTAGTGGTCGGAGAAATAACATCTCAGCAAAGAGAAAAGGCAGGCTCTGTTACCGTAACAGGCTGGTCTTCTCACCTTCCTGCCTCTTCCCTGAGCTCGCCGACGACTGCGATTCCGTTGCTTCAGCTCCGCGGAAGGCGAGGACCTGCGGTGCGCGCTCCCATGTCGCCTTCCGGTCGTGGAAGAGGCTGTCCACCCGGAACCAAGGAGCCGATCCCGCGGGGAGGTTGAAGTGCTCTGGTCATTCGCGAGGATGGAGAAGGTCGGCCCTGTTTCGGCCGGGTCAGGAGGAGGTCTCTCGTGGCCGTGCTGCTGTGGTGTGGGTATCGTCTTGAGGCCTAGGTGAACTGACAGCAAGCGAAGTCGTTCGAATTGCTGCGGTTTGTGGGAGCTGAGCCTTCTGCTTTGATCTCGTAAGTTTCGACGTACTCTTCACTTGTAACCCTTGTAAAAATTTAGCGTCTTGGAAGGCGGCATCGACTAGACTTGCCCCTCTTGTCTACATAAAGTTCTTTCGTTTGGAATGAAACCCCAGTAAGCCGTTGTCTCATGTGTTTCGTCTTTTTCGGATAATCGGCCTTTTAAATGGTTAAATAAGCAAGCGTATAAACTTTATTATTTTTATCACTGTATGCTTATTTTAGTTGTATATAATTCCTATTGAACTGCGTCTTGTAGACTTCTTGCATCTTTTTAGTGTCTTTGTGCTGCTCATGTAAGACCCATTTGGTGTCTTCAATGAAGGATACACGCAGTTAATTCTACGGTAATTTGTGTAATCGTGTACTGGAATTTTTGGGTTGTTTTTTTCCTATTGATGTGGCATCGTCTGGAACTTGATCACCATAACTCGACAAGCTTTGGAAGAAATACCACAATCCTAGTTGACGTTTTAGTGGTTTTGCAAAGAGATGGCAAACTAAGATTGCATATTACTCTTGATTTGTTAGAATGTAATATTACACAATATCACATCCTCTACCGAGATCAACACCTTCCATGACAGATAAGTGTACAAGCTAATGGGGTGTTTGGTTGCATGATAATTGAGGTTTTTATTTTAATTTTTAAAAATTGTAAGAAAACTTGTTAAAAGAGGTGTTTGACAACCATGACAATTTTATGTTTTGAAAGTGATTTTCTTCTTAAACAAAAAAAGAGGGTCTCACCTCTTTCTTTTTTCTTGTGGTCCCCCACTTTATTTGGTCATGTGCGGTGGTTACTCTTTTTTGTAATCACATCCCTCCAAACATGATAATTTTATGTCATGAGTTGGTTCACTTTTTATTTTAATACATTTTTTTATCATGAAAGTGTACAAAAAATTATCATGCAACCAAACACCCCATAAATGTTTTTCTTTAATAGCATTATATAAGAGTCTGAAACTTTCTTTGATTCTCTTACAGGTAAAATGGACATAAGGGCACTACATGACAACATCTCTGGTTTTAATTTACTCACAGCAAGTGGTATCCTGAAGTCTGAAATCATTCAAGGGTACCATCAAAAGATTGTTGATATTCTGTTCCATTTGAACCCTGTGCTCGATGAAATTCTTGTATGTGAGATTCGTTTAGGTGAAGAGCTTAAAAAAGTTGTGGATAAGTTAGGTGCACTCATCCTTTCTACTAGCCAGCTCATGAAAGGTCAACAACTGATGTCAAGCAAGTTATATACTGTGAGTTTCATTGAATCCATTTATTAATTTTTTTGAATTATAACTTTAACATTTTTTATTTTATTATATTTTTTTGTGATCATGGTTTTTTTGTATATCTTTTGGAATTTAATACAAGGAAGCTAATAGCATTAAAAATCATTTTAACTAATATAGTAGTCATCAAATTATTTTAAGTCTAGATATAAATTAGCCAGCATGTAATCTAATAAGTGGAGATTTCTCTAACTATTTTTTGACCATGACAAAAGCAACCACTAACAACATGCACTAGTTTATTAAGAGTACTTTCAATAAGAAGAGCGAAAAGCAGTAATTCATGATCCATAGCCTGGCAGAAACCTGAGATTCATCACAATTTCAAATTAAAAAGTTTATCAAAGATTACCACACAAATCATATAGGGTGGAGAATCTCCCCATAAGATTACTCTAAAAATAACAACTTTAAACATACAAGGTTTTGTTCTTTCCCCCCTTTTTTAACATCACAATAACAAAGAGGTACCCATTGCAAAGGTGAGTTAAAGAGTACAACAGATTCATGGGGATGATGGGGGAGGTGGAGGAGCATAAAGGAAGATTCCACATGTCGAGGAGCATCTTTAAGGAATTCTCTTGCTGAAGTTGAAGTTCAGACAATTGCAGCAAAATATCATTCACAGAAAGTTGAAGAGCATCCAATTCTTTTTTCTAGTCAAATGAACAACTCTTCATTATTTGTTAGTGGGGGAGTGGTGGAGGACGAGAGCACTCACCCACTTCTAGGTAATGGACATTGGACACCCATAGGAGAATAAGTTGCAGCACTTAGACAAGGATGGGGTTGGGCCTCATTCTATTCGTTTTCATTTTTCATTTTCTTCACTTTCAATATCCTTCTCTTCTCTTCTCAGTACCACACCATTACCACCACATAGTGCATATTGATCTTCATAAACAGTATGTTGGACATGAGCCCCAAGGTGACTAGTTGTGATGTAAGCCCAATTTTTAAAAATTTAAAAATTTTAACCTTTTTGGAAAAGAAGTTGTTTTCGTTTAGCTTTGACAACTATATAGATATATGTTATTTTATAGGAGTGTTAGCTAATTCAGGATATGTAAATATATTGAGGTTGTTAGAGTTCTTAAAATTATTTTGACCTCTCCCCATCTGACTTGTAATATTCCGACGTTAATTACATCGAATAAATATTTAAACACCTTTGGTTAACTATCATAGCAACTCATGTATTGAGATTATAAATCCACAAAATAAACACATGAGAGATATAACTCCATGAACTTAATGGAATGCAAGTTTAATGTTTTGAATTTAGTTTGATTTGATTTTTGTTTATTGTTTTTTTTTGTTCAGACTTGGTGTCTTTTTAGACTTGGGATCTTATTATTATTATTTGGTGCTTCAAAATTTGTGAATTTGATTTAGTGTTTTAGGATCTTAAATTTAGGTTTATAGTTTGAGGATTTTTTTTGGTTTCAGACTTGAAAATTTTGATTTGGAAGTTTCAAGTTTCGAATTCTAGGTTTTTTGTGGTTTTGGGATGTTGATTCGAACTTCAGATTAGATAATCTTTGGAGCTTGGGATTTTAGTTTTGGATTTCAAATCTGAAAGTTTCTGAAATTGGATTTTTAGATTTTTATGTTTAATGGATTTGGATCTTTTAATTTGAATTTCAGATCTGGGGATTCCACAATTTGAACATCTTTTATCCAACTCTCAATGTTGATTCAATTTTAATTTCAGTTTTGAAATTTAGAGTTTGATGTTTGAATTTTTTATTTCATCCTTTCTTTTACTGTGCCATTTAGGATTAAGATTTCATTTTTTGTGAAAATCAGATTTTATGAATTTGAACTTAAGTGTTTGGGTCTCCTTTTTTGTGTTTCAAATTTAAACTTAGGATTCATTCAAATTGATCTTTGGATTTTAACTGATGGCCTTTGTTTGTTCATTATATTTTTTCATTGATTCCATGTATGGGCAATTTGATCCCTGACTTCAAATTTTTATTAACTTGGGAATTGGGATTCATAATTTCAGCTTTTAAGGATTGTGGGCTTGAAGTTTTGAATTTAGATTTCAGCAGCTTTTATTCCATTCTGGCAGATTTCGGGTGTTCAGTGCATGATTGGCAGATTTCGGGTGTTCAGAGTTTGTGACTTGAATGACCATGTTCTGATATTGATAATTGATATTTTTATATCCTTGGAATTTTAGTTTGTAGCCCATCAATCTCGAGATTAAAGTTACAGGTCGTAGCTATGATTTTGAAGGCTTTGAATCTAAGGGCTCCTAAGATTTGGGATTCATGCTTGTGGCACAGAAAATTTCAAAAAGAATGTAATTGGATTAGAATTAGGCTAATCCAATCCTCAATTAATCTGCATAGTCAACTCTCATATTTAACCTATTAAGTGAAACCCATTTCTATGTTAATCCTATAAGAATTGACTCTATCAAGGTCAATTTCACAACTCACCTTGTTTACCTCTATTGGGGCCTCTTAGTTGTTAATTTTGGGCCACTTATTGACCCATTTTTACAACTCATCATCCCCCTACTTAATAGGCTAAGTTTTAATTTTAAAACAGGCTCTTTAAGGGGTTTAGGGTCAGTAAGGGGTTTATTGACCCATTTTTGCAACTCATCATTTTGTCACTTAGAGTCAGTTTTTGACATTTAGAACACCATTGCGAAGATCTTGACTGGTGCTATCCTATGGTTCCACTATTTTACTCTTTTGGGCCCATGAAGCCTCGATAAAATTGTTTGGAAGCCGACTTTTCATTGTTTAGACTGTAACTCGCCAGCTATGAGTTAGATTTCCAATCTAACTTTGGTGTTGCTCAAGTTGGAGCTGGGTGGACCTAGTGTTGTACTAATTTGTTATTGGGCTGACCCTCATTTGCCTGAGCCCAATAAGGGCAAAAACATCATTTTGTCATCCAAAATTAGTATTTGACGTTCAGGGCGCCATTGTGAAGCTTCCTATTAAAATTCTCTCATGCGCCAATTTATTTTGTCTTTTGAACCCATTATGCCTAGCAAAGGCTGTCCGAAAATTCACTTTCATTATTTTGTCCAAAACTTGTCTGATATCGGTCAGATTTCAAATATGAATTTGGCATTCTCTAAGTTTGGGATAGGCGGTCCCAATAATGGTGCCAATTTATTATTGGGCTGACTTCCGGTCAGTCGGGTCCAATAAGACTTATCAAGTATGTTCGATCTATTGGTCCCAAATATGATGTAAAGTAGGTTCTACCCTTCTGTTCGATTTTCTTTCATGTGTTTTTGCTCAAAACTCGCTATTTCTAGGTGTACATTTTTTGGTGCCAACAATGTCTTTTTGTTAACACCTGAATTTTCTAAAGAAGAAGAAGAAGAAGAAGAAGAAGAAGAAGAAGAAGTGGGGAGGGGATTGATTTAAATGGGAGTAGACATTGCAAAATAAGAAGTTTACTGTCTCAGACGAATGACATCATCAAAAAAAAAAACTTTCCGTTTAACAGTCCTAGCGACAGATGTGGAAACTTCCACCAGAAGGAGGTTGTTTTCATTCTGAGTCAAACTTTGTGGATGGCGGACAATATCGTAGCCCTTCCAAGATAAGTCCGAGAGTATCGCAAAGGTAAATGAGAGTAATCCTGGGCTTCGTGGAAGGATTCGATTCCTAATCGAAGTCGGACTGACTTTCTAATTGTAGGGGGTCTCTCTGCCTATAAAGAGGCACCCATAGCATCGTAGAAGGGGCCTAGAGGAGATGGAGAGGAAGCCGAAGAAAGGGACCGTCAAAGAAGTTGCCTGAAAAAGGAGAAGCTATCGGCGTGCATCTTGGCGATCCTTCGTTCCCATTGTAGAATCATCATCTCCATTAACAACTAGCTATCTTCACACCATTGAGGTCCTGCCGGTTGATGTTAGCATCATCCATTTCTTTTATTTGCGTCCATCGTCAACACCAATCCCCGTCTCCCTTGTCTACACCGTCGGAGCTCGCTTTTCTTCTGAAAGAAACAACTAGGGCGTCTTCTTCGCCCGACAAAGTCATCTTCTCCTTTCGGTCATGCCGATAACCCCTGTCGTTTCTTCTGGTCACGTCGGCGTAGCTGGAGATACTGTTTGCCTTCATTGTGGAGGGCTTTGGAGCCTCCTGCCGTCTTTGAAGAAGTTGGACATGGTTTTCCATCTCGCTGAGATCTTGCGAGAATCTTGGTCTCGCCAAGGGGCCAAGATACGAGATCGCCGAGATCTCACCCCAATGTAGCCTGGTCCCTAAAAAATTTTCTTTCAGGGGGCTTTGCTCCCCTGATACCCCCCATAGAGGGCGCTACCCCCTTGATCCCCGTTACCTGATCGCGCAAGTTGATCCGCGACTATTCTACATCCTGTTAATGATAGTGTAAACATATTTAATATATTTTACTATCACTTATACTATCATATAAAAATGTGTTACAAGTTTAATACCATATTAGTATTTAAATAAGATTATATACAAGTTTAAATCTTTTAGAAGCACACAGATTATATTTTTGGTATTTGAAGTACTTTGTAATTGTTCATTCACATAGTTGATGTACAAAATGTGTTATATATTTTCATGCAAATTCATTGATGTACTCCTATTTTATAAAATATTATGTTATGTTTCATACATATATACATTTTGATTTGAGAATTCGAGATCCGATCTCCCGAGATTTTTTCGAGATCTCTCCAAGATCTCTTCTCTTTCACCCCTTGAGATGAAGCCGAGATCCGAAATGGCAAATCCTTGAAGCCGGAAGCCCCACTTGCCGCTGTCGTTGAAGGCCTTGGTCCCGTCACTGTCAAGAGCCACACCATATGTTCAACTATATCCCAAAATCAAGATGAGCAGACCACACCATTTTTATAATCAAATCATAAAATGAATCTCAATAGATAAAACCAAGTCAAACCCAAAATAAACATAAGTCAAATACATAACCATCTGATAATCAAATATAAAGCAAATCTTCAAATTGGAAAGGCATTAAAATCTTAATTCAATGAGTAGCTAATTTCAAAGATGACAAGCCTTAATCGAGTCAAGTCTCACAATCGAATTGAAGTCTAGAGAAATCCTTTGATCAAATACAAATTTGAACCAAGTCCCAAACAATCACAAACCCAAATTAAATCAACAAAAAGAGCCCCTGGCTTAATTTTAACTAAACTAAACAAGATAAGGAGCAGAGAACCCCAAGTTTGGATAAGATAGATAAATCAAATTACAAACCAAATCTTTCAAATCAAATCTTCCAAATCCCGTCAAGACTTAAGTCAAGTCATTAAGATAATAAATCCCAATAAAAAATGATGAACGACCAGCAAACCTAAATATCTGCTTAATCTAAAACAAACCTCAAATCTTTAAGTTTCAAAGGAGTCCGAACATTCCAAACTTAAAACAAGACAGAAGATAAAGATTTTTAAAGTCTAACCTGCTCACTAAATCCAATGATAAGCTTCAAGCTGTTAGACATCAAAGTAAATTAAAATTCCCAAACCAGATTCCTTAATGTTAACTAACCAAATTTCAAACTTAGAAACTGCAAACTAAAAAAGAAATCATCATCAACACATTGAATCTGACAGATAATAAGTTTGACAGATTGAAAAGCCAAAATTCATGTCAAGATCTGATAAGTCCAATTTCAAATAGAAATTTAACTCTCAAGTAAAATTTGAACAAACCAAATTAATCAAATATTAAACATGAACTTAAAAACAACCCAATTTCTCCAACAAACTCAAACAAATCAAATCAAGCCAAACTTAAAACATATTAAGTGTTTGCATTCCATCAAGTTCATAGGGCCGTTGTTCCTATGTGTATGTTTATTTTTGTGAATGCATGTTTTCTATTTCATAGATTGCTATGGTTGATAATCAAGGGTATTCGAGTATTCTCAATGTAATTTACATCGGATCTTTGCATCATTCAATGGGGAGAGATCAAAAATAAATTTTCAAAGAACGTAGCAGTCTCAACCTATATTTTTATACATATCATGAACTTAGCTAATACTTTTATGGGATATCAGTACATAGGCAGAGGCGTAGGTGGAGGATACCACGACTGCTGTGAATCAGAAAATGTGTGATAAGGTGGCTCCATATAATGTGACTGTGGCT
This sequence comes from Cryptocoryne crispatula var. balansae, assembly GCA_036172225.1. Lineage (NCBI taxonomy): Eukaryota > Viridiplantae > Streptophyta > Magnoliopsida > Alismatales > Araceae > Cryptocoryne > Cryptocoryne crispatula. Next base: position 23,481,385 of record CM069919.1, read on the forward strand.
CCTGTTAGTCCAGAGTGTAATACAGCCTTGGCCACCGTGAAGTAGGTAAGTCTAGATTTGGAGCTCCTGCACCTGCATCTGTCATAGACACCTCTGTCTCTCCCCCTCCTGCTGGTTGGGTGCCTGGTATGCACTCCTCGTCATCATCAACTGAGGAGTGAGAAGGAGCCTGCGTGCTATTATTTGGGTTTACAAGATGTTGTTTGATCTCCAACTTCTTTCTCTTAGCTTCTTCAACCATCTTTAATGTCCCACAAGAACCCAAAGATTTTTTTAATTGAGAAAATTTGCTCATTTTTTGTGATGTAACTTTTGTTTTAGTCCTGCCTGGACTGCGAATGGGCTGGATAGTTGTGGCTGGGGTTGGAGCTGGGGCTAACGCTGGAGGCGGCTGCTGTACACCTGCTGGGGCAGAAGTTGGGCTTGCCTGAGCCTGAGAAGTAGAGAGAACATCCTCCTCAGCTTCTATACCATGTAACTCTTCTTCTGCCTATGCACGGTCATCGGGATCAAACTCAGCTACATGATCTCTGGCTACCCTCTCCTCTATTCAAGCATCAAGTGCATGCTCCTCCTAGAATATTTGATCCATGTCGACCTCCTCAAGTAGTGTTGTGGTTGATCTATGCCTCTGCTCATAAATACCACCTGCGAACTATACAAATCTTTCCTCTGAAATTTTCTGTCGATCTTTAATGTTGTTGATTCGCAACCTCATTTTGTAATGACAGAAGATCAGTTTCTCCAGCCTGTCTGAGGTCAACTTGTTTCTCCTCTTTGTATGTATCAAGTTAAATGTGCTCTAGTTTCTCTCACAATGAGAGGAACTAGTGGCTCAATATCCTGATACCAATAACAACAAGTGGATTACATCCACTCCTAGTGTTCACCTGAACCCACCACTCAACTGCAAAAAAAATGCAAACAATCAGCCATCAGTGACTTAGTGGACTTATAACTTATAAGATAAGGAAGTCAAAACTAGAGCACATTTAACTATATATACAAAGAGGAGACACTTTGTCGCAAGAATATCTCAGATCAGCATCTAAGTATACCTCAACCCTCATCTTATACCTCTACATCTGCAAAATGATAAATAAAAAATGATTAGTTGTCAAATATTTATTGACTCCAAATTCTCAATGCAACCTCAACTTATTTCTAACTCAGCTTCTACCCTATCCTGCTGAGATCGGCAAAGGCACTGAATAACTGAGAGTGTGCCCCGCATCAACTCATTATCGTTTACCACCTGTCCTCCATATTAGATGCGGGGGTTTAAAAAATATCTTGCAGTCATTTATCAATGTTACTTTATGAACAAGGCAATCATTGATTAAATTGAAAGTAGGTAAGCACAAATAATTGATTCACTAACCTACAACATGTACATCATAGTGCAAAGTCTTGTCCCATCGGTCATTTATGATCTTCCACTATTTTTTGTAACCTCTGAAATTCTTCTATTTTATTTTTAATTTTGCTCAGTCCAATGCATCGTATAATGTGCCCATCTGATTCCTGTCATCTAAGTCTACCAACCTCAAGACAACTACTAGTGGCTTAATAATTGCCAAGTAATAGACAATCCTCTCTCAAAATCTTTTGTCAGTGATTTACCTCTCAGTCTTGACCATAATCTCTAACTGGTCTTCCTTGTTATGCAGGTGGTCCACCATATAATTATAGTACTCTTCGGACTGTGTGAACCTAACCAGTGCATGTCTGTGTCGGTGCAAACTCTCCAGTGCAATAAAGTTCGTGGCAAAATGTGTAGGACCGGGCCTAACAAGATTGTGCCCTCCAATGCATGACCTCATAGTATGCAACAGACGGGGATGTGAATAAATAAAAGAAGTGATGGTCTGTGTTTGCCTAATATGGGTAGAAACTGTCTCTTCCTTGCCTATATCCTCCAATATAAGGTCAATAGAATGTGCCGTGCAAGGCACCCAAAATACATGTTGCCTCTTCTTCATCAACTTCTTTCCAGCCGCCTTATAAGAAGGTTCATTATCAGTTACAAACTGAACCACATTCTCTTCAATCTCTTGCACCACGATATCCATCAACAAAAAAAGGTAGTCGGGGTTTTTTGTTTTCCCAGAAGCATTTACCGACTTTAAAAATGTCGTGCCTTCAGAACAATACACTAAGAAATTTATCATGCTCCTCTTGGTGATATCTGTCCACCCTCACACATAATTGTGCAACCCCTCTCCTTTTATACCAATCTAAACCCATCCATCCACTCCCTCAACTCTTGCACCTCCTATTCTAGCCCACCACCATGTATATGCTTGTTGCTCAGGGCTTGTAGACTCGGTCCAGCCTCACCTACGGCATCTACCATTGTCTGGAAGTAAGGACTGGTGTCTGCATGTGCTGGGATGCCTACAAGAAGGTAAAAAAAAATATTGATATCTTTATCAGTCATAAACAAGGTTAACTAAATAAAACACACATAAATGCCATTTTAAGAGTGATACCTGCATGTAAAAATCACTTAACAATGTGACGAACTACTCTCTTTGCGTCTGTTCCTGTTGTCTTCACCTCTTTCATGGCTTGTTTAATTCTCATCTGTCCAGCACTTTGTATCCTAAATAGGTACTCATCACTCAGTGTAAACCAAGTATTGGCAGAATGACGATGTGGCTCCTGTCTCCCTCCCTCAGTCTCCTGATCCCGGGTAGGGCGAGCCGATGTTGATCGGCCAAGAATTGGGTTAGCTCTGGACCCTCCTGCTCCCCTCCTGCTCCCTTCCTCCGCAGTAGCTGCATGCTTGGTAGCATGCCTAGCTTTCCTGAGCTCGGAGTTTGTGAAGTCGTCCTCACTCTTCGGCTTCAACTTGACTGGTGCCTTCTCCTTGCTTTTCCCTTTGTAAGTTGGTAAATCTCGGTCCCTCCTCCTCTCAATTTGCTCATCATTTAACTCTTCCATATGCTCAATCATAATCTGCCATTGAGAGACTCTACCTGTTATGTAGCATCTCATCTTTTCACTCTTCTTCCTAGGTACCCTACCACATTTTTGAACATTCCCACCGGTTTCGTCAATATGTTGTTTCAACCGAAACACACTCTCGTTCATCTCCTTGTCACACCACTTGCATTGTGTCCTCTTTTTTGCTACATCTACCATGTGGCCGTGTTTCCAGTCGACATCAGAAGGACGTGCAAGTGCTACATCATCGTGATCGGCCATTGCTTATACATGCAACATTTGTAAACAATTCATAATAGCCTATTAGACATAGATACAACTGCTTTAGGGACTGTTTGGGAAGAGAACAACCCATTATTTAGGTTTTTTGGTATTTACGATCGACTTCAGAGATTTTGGGAAGGTATAAAAATTAACTCACCGCCATTTCGGCGGTCAAATGTTATTAATAAAATGTTAACGACATATAAAAAAGTTAATCAGACTAATTTGGGAAGCAAACAGCCCATCGAACCGACTGTTCGATATGTTTAGAGGGTTACGTCTACGCCGGAAAGGGTCATAAATTAGCGTATGGTGTTTTCATAATTTTTCCCATACAAAGAACAATCAATCGATGTTCTTGCAGCTTGAACGGAGTTGTTCGGAAGGAAATCAGCGGGTTTAATCATACTTGGAGTCGTTGGAAACGCGTAGAAATGGACGTATGGGATTTTCAATTTTTTTTACGTACAAAGAACATTCGATCGATGTTCTTACAGCTTGAATGGAGTTGTTCGGAAGGAAATCAACAGATTTAACTATGCTCGGAGTCATAGAAAACGTGTAGAAATGGGCGTATGGGGTTTTCGGCAAAAAACTTTTACCAACAATCTCCAAACGATCGAAAAATAGGTTGAATGGAGGTGGAACGGAGCTTGGATCGCTGGAATCCCTTGAAGGGATCGTAGGAATTGCCGAAATCGGTGTGAAATTGCTGAATGATCGCCAGATCACCCTAGGAATCGTCAGAATCGCCCTGGAATTGCCCTCTACAGTTGGGATCGAGTGATTCTCTACCGGATCAATCGATTCCTCCTTGGAATCGCCATTGGATCGAGCGTTGGATCGAAGGGGGCATGTGAATGGCTGTGAAGGGGTCGATTATAGCCCTAAAAGGCCAGAATCAGATCGGGAATCGAACCGGACCGAAACTTCTGGCTTCTGGTAGAATTGGTCGGACCGATTCCAGGCTGAATCGATCAAAATTGGATCGATTCCAACCGATTCAGCCGATTCCATCTGATTCTCGGTGAATTCCTCCCGAAATTGGTCCTTCAGTAGGGAATCAAATTGAAATCAACCGATCCGATTTTGGAATCGGTTGATTCTGATCCGATCCGGCCGATTCTTCCATCTATGCGTGAAGCCAATCGGGTGCCAACGTTTAATTAGCAACGAACAACATTAATGATTCACCGATACACTAAACAAGTTGAGTATATCTTTAAGTAATGACTATGTTCCAATAGAAGTGCGCCTGAAAAGTGATCCTTCAAAGTTGGAGGGCCAACAGATGTAGGGACGCTACCGAGTTAGGACGCTCAACTATCAATGTAAACGATCTAAGTTAACCGAAATAGGAAAACTCACATAACCAAGTAGCACAAATTTAACAGGCACAAAGCACATATCTTATAATCGACATAGCAATCGGCGTATAATAAATCAGTAAGTGGAGAAACAACAGTTGAGAAACATACCTTCTCACCTCAGTGCAGGTTTGCCGACCTTGCACTGGGATTTCTCCGGGCAAATCACAACGAAACCTTCTGTCGGGCATGGTGACTGTAGCACCAGCAGGAGGGAGTCCTTAAATACTAGTAGAAATTCTTCTTTGGAGCCAAACTGCAGACTGGCTGTCGGCGCACAGGTGGAGCTCCCACACAGGCTGTTGGTGGCCCTCAGAATAGAGCCAAATGGTGCGGATGCGAAATGACCAACTGCGGGAGAATGTCGTGGACGCTATGGGCACAACTGTGGGCGAGTGAAGAATCAGTGTGCGGGGATGACGACTCTGGCTGACAGCAACATCAGCAAATCAGCGGGTGGACATCATCGGCAAACAGATTGGGAGCTGTTCTTGTATCACCATCTTGTGAGATCGGTGGGACGGAGCCGCGCAAATGCCAGCAGACAGCCACAGGCGGCCCACTCCTGTAGCGCTAGTTGAAATCACCTTCCGGCAGGGGTGGCGCGATCAGCAGTGCGTGCAGGGGGAAGGCTGCGGGACAGTAGCGGCCCATTCCACTAGCAGCTGTGTGGGATAGGGCTATAGCCAAATCCACCTGTGGGCCATGGGCGGAATGACACGAAGCTGTGGCGTTGGAAGCTGTTGTGCAGGTTGACAGGGGTGGCCACAGCCGGCGGTTGTCTGCGTCTCTAGTGGAGATTTCCCGTGCGGAACCCTTGTGTGGGGATCCTCCCAGCGGCTGGGAGGAGATGGTGCCCCGGACAATGCTGCTATGCAAGGATCCCCTCGGACACTGAGACCTGTCAGCTGTAGGGGAAACAAGGCGATGTCAGACAAAGACAAAGAGACCTTCTTGGCTACGGGAGATCACGGGCTACTGTGGCTGCAGCTGTTGGGTGTGGCAATTGACAGAACTGATCATGGTCGCCGACTGTGCAAGGAGGTGACATAGTAGCATGGATGGAGATGACGTGAATGGCAGGTCGCAGTGACAATCGATGCGGTGGTGGAAACCAAACAACCAGAGAGGCCCATCTTCAATGGTTGGTGGAGAGAGGGCCGTTTGTGGGGAGGGAACGATTGAGAGCGTTGCTTGTTCGTCACAGGTGGTGAGGGGGTGATCGACCGTGGTGGTGCCACAGTAACCTAAGAAAGGGGGAGATGGGAGAGATCGATAGAGAGGATCATTTTTCTTTTCATTTCATCATCATTCAAATATGTACATAGTGAAGGCCTCATATAGGCCTATGACAAAAGATCGAATAAACCCAAAAACCTCAACTATACCTCTATGTATCCAATGCTATATATATATATCAACAAGTATGAGAATGTGTAAAAATGTCCAATCCACTCTTAGAATAAATCCCCAAACAATACCCAAAATGTGTCATGAGCTAATAAAAATAAAAAATAAAATAATATGCTCACTAATCATCTATTCACATTGACGTAGCTAGACGTCGCTGTCGTCGGTAAACAAATGTCGGGTCGAACCAGACATAGTGTCCTCACAGGAAATTTCACTGAACTTTGGTTTTGGAGTTCTACTTCTTTTCTTAGTTATGCAGTTGTGTAGTTAACCTTGAACAATCCGATTTTGTAAACTTTGTAGGCAGTTCCTCAGGCTTGATGGTTTTTTTAATGGGCCTGTTCTTAACATTAGATTATATGTGTCTATTTTGATGTATTGGTTTTCTTCTAAATCAGTCAAGAGCTTGAACATCACAGTTTTTGGTTTAAGAATTTTGCTGGACATCTTACCGTGGAATCTCAGATTTGGGGGGGGGGGAGCTTCTGGCTCAACCTTTTTTTAAGAGATTTAGATTTCAAATTTCTCGTAAGTTATCCTTCTTCTTCTTCGTACTCTGTTTTCGCACTTGACTGTTTCTTAGGTGCTGTTTGTGTTATCTTTTTTTGGAAATTGGATTCTTTTGTTTCCAATCTGGGTTGATGTCTTGATTTGAATTCCAGTTCTAGAGTCCCACTCCTTTTTTATTTTAGAATTCGTGAAAAGCCCTAACTTCTGTCCATTTGATGCATACAAAATTTTATGATTTTGCGCTACATTTTCATCAAAAGGGATCCAAAATAATTTGTTATTTTGGATAAAAATAGAAAATCCAACTCGATCTAGTTGAAATGTTGTCGAAATTTCGAAAAAAGAGTAATGCATAACAAATATACATAAACTCCAAATCAAATATTGACTTAATAATGTTAAGTTCAGCTTAACTTAACCAAGAAATCAAGTGGGTAATGTTACTTAATTAAGTATACCTAATAAACTCAAATCAAATAAGAACTTAAATATTTCCAAAATGTTAACATAATCAAACTGAAATTATTTCATAAAATAACACATAAAAGATGTCAACCAAAGACTACAAAACATCTTAAGTTCATAATTGATAAATTAAATAGATAATGGCAATAAAAATAAATTTTAATAACAAATTCATTTAAAAAATGGCCAAATTCATTTGAGTCTTCACAAAACCAAACATAAAAATACATAAAATAATGGTTAACTGTTGAAAAAAATGAATAAAACAAAAAATACAAAGAGCACTAAACAAATCCAAAGAATTAAACTAAATCCAATCTCACGTAGTTATGGGGATGTCTTCCAGTCTTGTGTTTTATGTGCATGAATGACTTCAATTCAACGTATTGTTGTGTTAGTTAATCAAGGTGTTCGAGTAGTTGTTCAATGTAATTAATAACAAAATATCACAAGTTCAGTGAGAAGAGGTTAAAATTTATTTTCAAAGAACTAAGATAACCTCAACAAAAAAAATGTGTGGTTCAAATCTCCAAAGCGATGGGCGATCCTTATGTCAACATTTAGAAAATCTGGGGAATCATCTGTGTTCCTAGATATCAATATCACACGAAAATCTAGGTAAAGATAGACTAAGGGGATTTAAAGGTATATAAGAAATTTTGTTGATTAATGACTTTACTGAATTGCTATGAAGGCGATATGAAAGGAGGGAGAGGTTCCACCGAACGTGGCATTTGTTGAAAAATCATCTTTTTATTTTTTTGAAAGAAAAAATATTTTTTATCTAGTATTGACTACTATGAAAGTACATGATATTCTATATCGTAGAAGTATTAGGAGTCTGGTGACACCTAAAAAAATGAAGATATGTACATACACAGATTCATATGCAAATATGTGAGCATAACCAGGTCGATTTAAGCTCAAAATGATCAAAGAATGAAAAAGAGGGAGCGTCCTTTTGGAAATACAAAAATAGGATCAAAAAATAAATAAATGAAGGAAGTGCAGCGGAAGAGGACTCCTATATAACGGGACAACAGAAATATGTCAAGTTTAGTGCAAACTATACTCAATGGTAAAAAAATCGAATTAAGTCCATTTTTTTAGGGGAATGTTAAATCCAACGGGGGTTGCCGTCAGAGATAAGAAGAAATGGATAGTTTATGTGAAAAAAAGGTAACGGTGTACACTAAGAACAGGGGATGGGGGAGAGCAAGTAGAATGTCACTAGCATATGGCAGATTCTAGAAAAAGGAAAACAAGACCGGGAGAAGCAAAAATGGCAGGTGTTGGTGACGTAATCGACCTTTGGTCGGATCCCGCATGAAATAGTAGTCTTCCAATGTTAGAAATCTTGCGAAGAAGGAAGGATTTTCCGAAACACATCGATTTTGAGTATCCCGAATCTCTCCGATTCTATCTCGGAGACGAATGTCTGTTTCTGGAAGGAGTTCCAATGGTAGAAGGAGGAGCAAGGTCCTATATAAGCTTTGCTAGGACCATCGGACAGAAGGAGAGAGAAGGAAGGGACGAGGGAGAGGGAGTTGAAAGAAGAGCATAAGTTACCTGTTGGGTTGTGTTTGCCGTTGCCGAGCCTCTTTCTTGTCTCCCCGATATTTTCTCTTGTCTACAATGTTCACCGAGGCCTCAGCACCGTCTACTGTCAACACTGAAAGCAATCCAGTCCACCCTTTGTTCTTTTTTTCTTTGCCGTCGTCTTCTGCCGACCGCGTTTCTGTCTTAGCCCCGTCAGGACTGTTCGAGCCATTCATAGCTACTATTGACACCATCCTTTGCCATCGAGGGCTCTAGCAAGTGTGTCTACCGGCGTTGGGACCTCCAGATCTCTTTAGTTACCATCGTGGAGCCCCACTACTGTCTTAGAAGGTGTCGTCGGCTTCGGAAGTTGGCACAGCAATCACTAAAGAAGTCTGTGAGTCCTGCCCACCTTTGTCGGAGCCTCCAAGCACGTTTTCTCCTCCCCGTCTTGCCGTAAGGTCCCGCTCCTCGGAGGAGCCTTGCAGGAGGCAGTCGTTGACAGGAGAAGGCTACTGGCTCATGGGCCTTAAGAGTGAAGCCCATCCGGGCAAGGTGCGATCCATGAGAGATTGATTGCGGTCCTGGCGGGCTAGCAGGCCCATTAGGCCTTAAAGGGGGCTTCTCATGTTCTAATCAACAAAAACATGACATCTTTAAAAATAGACAATCAATCAGAAATCTAAATAAAAATACACTAATTCAATTAAACAAACTGAGACAAGCATCCAGTCAGTTAAAAACCCGCCTCATGGTTTCGACATAACATAAAAGAATTAAAATAAATGGAAAACTAATAGACCGGTTTTAAGCATGTCTCTTCACCCATAAAAAAAGTAATAATAAAATAAACAATAAACAAAATTTAAATAAAAATGTATCAATTAAATACACAAACGAGGTGAGCATCTGGCTTGCTAAAAGCCCACCTCATGGTCTCGGATAACCTAAAAGAATTCTAAAATAAGGGAAACCAATGGGCTGGCTTTAAGCACGCCCTTTGACCCTTTTTAAGGTGGACATCAAAAGGTCTATCAAAAGACCCCAATGTCGTAGCACTCTACAACAGTGGGTGATTTATTCACCAAGGTATGAGCTATCTCCGCATGTCTATCAAAGACCGGGGTATGCTCAATTGATGAGATGGACGCCACATTGCCCATCAAAGTCCATAAAAGAAAAGAAATTTGTGATTTAGGACAGCAGCTGTTATGCCCTTTTGCTTGCTTATTTGTATTCTGATCCCAAGCAATAGGATGTCATGCAGCAGATGGTCACATGAGCCTGAAGGGATGCAAGTGCTTACGTAAACAAAAACAAAACAAAACAAAACAAAAAGATGCATCATGGTTGATCTAAAGTCTGATCCAATCAGAGGGTTAATGAAGCAATTTGGAGAACAGAGATCGGGGAGCTTTGAATTTGGACCTTGCAATTCCTAATCATCAAAATGAATATGGGTTCTTCAACTTAAAAATCTGAGGCCTGATGTTCATACGCATGAAGCACAAGGTTTAATTCTCAAATTTCTTAAAAAAGGGAGGAATACAAATCTGGATCATCAGAGCTTCGAACCTAACCTGCAGTTAAGTAAATGAAGATGCACTCATCGGCCTATGATTGAGAATCAAATCTTGAATTCCCAGATTAATTTCTAACTAAAATGCAATCACTAATTTGACGTGATAGTCTGTAATTGGATTCAAGCAAATGCATAAGAATTTCACCAAACTAAGAAAAGAGTAGAAGGCCATCTAGTAATCCTATCAACCAGCCGATCAGAGGACCTCATCAATCTGTATCAACTCAAACGAGGCTGAAATCTAACAATTGCACAGATGTGAAATGCGTCAAAGATCAGATTAAATTCAACTGGCAAAGATTAATATTCAATGAGCCACATCTGAAACAGAACTTCAGTCGGAATTTGAATTCAAACAAATCTGTAATTCAAATTTCCAAACAGATGAAATAAAAAAAAAAACGATCTGTAACATTCAAACCCAGTTTCCCTTGGATTAATGAAATCCAAATCAAAACCTAAACATCATCTGCAATCTGAAAATTGGAAGATTCAAAAATTGAAACTCTCTTAAATAAATTCCAAATTCAATCAAGTCAAGCAAACATGATCTCAATTCCAAAACAGATAGCCAAGTCTTGGTGGCAACCAACGTAATCAAATCCACTAACAGCATCCTAATCAAGCAAACATAATGAAAAATGACAAGCCAAGATCAAAACCGTTAATTAATTTAACATGAGATTCTCTTATGCAGTTCACAGTCTGCCAGGTTTTAAGAAGTCAAGATATTTTCAAACAAAATTCAAGATAGGTCTAACCTGCACACTGAATTCAAGCTAACGCTAAACAAGTAAAACATGGATCAGTCAAATTAAACCCAAATTCAACCCAATCCAATCTCTCAAGCCAAATTCAAAATCAACGTTAACCAAACAGAGTTCATTCAAACCAAACTGAATTAAAACCAATAAGTAGAATTCAATCTCTAAATTAAATTCAAATTAAATCAGCCAAACAAATCAATAAGAAACTCATGAAATGAATTTGAATCAAACAAATTAAAGCAATTCAATTCAATTCAAACCCACTTTGACTGAATAAATCACAAACAAATTCAATTTAAATAAATTTGATTCACATCCAATTCAGATCTCTCAAATCGAAAATCTTAATTACCCACATTGAACTTAAATCAAATTGAATTTAAATAACTCATAAACAAATCAACTCAAATCAAACAAAAAATTTAAAACACAAATAAGTGCTTGCATTCCATCAAGTTCGTGGGGTTGTTTCTCCTATGTGTGTTTTGTTTATTCTTGTGGATGTATATTTTCTATTCTATGGATTGCTATGGCGGATAATCAAGGGTATTCAAGCAATTTCGATGAAATTAACATCAGATTTTCGCACCATCGATGGGGAGAGGTCAAAAATAAATTTTCAAAGAATGTAGCAACCTCAACCTATATTTTTATACATATCATGGACTTATTTAATACTTTTATAGGATATCATCTATTTTCCTAAGAAGTCAATGATAAGGTCAAAGTCAAATCAAAATAAAAATGAAGTTTCAAAATTTCTAAAATTTAAAATTTGAGGTTACATAAGAGCCCATGCTCCCCAACATCATCAAAGGAGATGTGGTGCCAACCTCGGCATCATTAGCTGCCAACTAAGTGTCAGTTGTTCCTACACAACCAAAACTTAAAAATTTCAAGAAGGGGCGGACTTCCACTCCTTTCTGCTCATGTCGATGATGCATGGTTAACCAAATGCGCATCTACTAGGATAGGCATCTAACAATTGACGTCAAGAGCCCTATTGAATACTAAGCTCACAGGGTCACCCTTGCAAGGTGCATTTCTTTACTCCTCTCCAATAGGTTCACCCCATTGTAGGAGACTAATGAAGTTGGACCTGTCATCGGGACACATGTCACCATCACTTTTTGGGCAGGGAATAATCTTTTGATCTTCAAGGAGATTAGGATGAAACCAACTTAAGTCTAACTTGCCAGGGCAAGGACCAATTCTTTTGCACTACAACGGGTCCAATACATGCCCATTCTGCCATAGCACCTCAATTAGGGAACAACTCTTTGAAGATGAAAACTGGTCAATTTTTGAACCAATCAGAAGTCACTATTGAGAATGCTGAAGAGAGTTCTCCTGTCTCACGAACTGTCATTCTGAGCGGGAACAAATCATTTACTTAGGGTCACCAAACTAGGTAGGGAATGAATCCTTGACACGTGATGTTGGCCGTCATAGGGGGAACTACTCTTCAAAATTCAAGCAAGTGTGGGTTCCCAAGACCCAAATTCATCGTGAGTCGTGACATTATGAATTCATCCCGATTTGTGAGGGGTACCATATCAGTTCGACCCTAAATTAAACAAGCCAAGTGTATGGGTTAGAGGGTTATCTCTCTAGTCCTACTGTCACGGCATCACCTACAATAAGGAGAAGACAATATAAATCTAATGAAAGCGTCTATTTCCGAATGACTCTCCTTCCCAACAGGCTCTCAAGCAAGAAATGTCGCGTCGAGGGCACATGGCAAGATGTCGATATTTTCATGCTACACCACTAGCTCCAATAGCTGGTCCAAGGACATTGGTGAAGCTTCAAGGCAGCCAACTCGGACAAACTTAGTTACCCAACAGCAAGTAGCTTCAACGTAGCAAAATCTACCGACCGATCCTTTTTATCAAGAAGGGCAAGGGGAAATACATTGTCAAGATCTTCTTTTATAAGCCAAAGCTATACTTTCCATGCCCACTTTGGCTTATTTATGGAAAGAAAATTAAAAGTTTAAGACTTTCGTGATGAGTTTGAAGGGGCTTCAACATCAACCCACATCACAACTAGAGCTGGCTGAGGTTTATGATGCCTCCCAAGGAGGGACTTTGGAGCAACCAACATTGCCCCGACCAAGCAATCAACGTATACTCTAACCCTAGGTTGAACCAGAGGGCCATTTTAACACCCAGGAGCAGAACACATTTATGGACCACCTTGTGGTAGCTCAAAAGATGATGTTCGAACAAATTGTGGCTGCAAGTTGGTGGAGCATGACAATGGTTTAACAACCGTGGATCTATATCATGTCCCTTACCCTGTCTATCACCAATTCAAGTAGTTGCTGCCTGAAATAACTATGGTTTAAAAGTGTCCTAGATTTGATGGACGTAGATCATCTAAGGAACACTTGGCGATGTATGTGATTCACATGGGTGAGTTGGCCCTAGATGAGTCCTATTTTCTTTGCTACTTTGCTACCACTTTTACAAGATTTGCCTTTGCGTGGTATTCGAAATTGAAACCCAACTCAGTCACAAGTTGGGAAGATATGCAGTGCAAGTTCGTCGAGCGCTTCAGAAAAACTAAGAGGCCAGTAGGACTTGTAGAATCGACCTCTCTTTGCCAATGCTGGAATGAAACCATAGTGGCTTACATCAAGCGATGGCGAAACCTTAGCGTGAGATGCCCTAACTTGCTAGTGAATGAAGAGGCGGTAGGGTTATGCAAGAGGGGTTTTGATGCGGGATGAGGCGGGACGGACCGGCGACGTGGCGCTGCAGCGGACCGTGGAGGAGCTCAAAAGACCTAGAAATGCAGGAAATAAGCAAAAACCGGACTTAAACCGGTCAAAACGGGCCCCAAAATATGTCGAACCATGCCCGAACCACTCAAAACGGGCTTGAACCGGCCCCAAAAGCTGCTGAACCGGCCTAAACCGGCCCAAAACGAGGTGAACCGGCCGGTTTAGGCCCTGAACCGGGTTCTGGACCGTCGAACCGGGTCGAACCGGCCATGAACCGTCCTAAACCGGGCTGAACCGGCGGTCGGACTGGCCTGGAGGTGAACCGAATCCGGCCCTGGCAAATCGTCGGGCCGGTCGGGCGAGCGGGGCGAACCGGTGCCGGTTCGCCCGCAACTTAAGGGGGGGTGTGGTCGCCCGTGGTTGGCGGCGGAGCGGGGAGACGTGGCCGGCGCTTTTGGCGCTGCGTACCCCGTCGGGATGACGCCTGCACTCGCCGCGTCATCTTCCGCTCGCCTTAGGCCGCGTGAGGGCTCCACTCGTGGGGGTTCGCGGCATCGATGGCCGCGGCGGAGCCGCAGGCGGGAGGAGGGTCTCCGTCGCCGTCGCCGTCGATGCGCTGGCATCTTCTTTCTCTCCATCCGTCGTCGTCTTCGTCGGCGTTGGGTCTTCCGGAAGGCGCCGGATGCGCACGGAAGGGGGGGCGACGGAAGCTGGGCCGTCAACGGCCCGTAATGGCCGACTTCTCCTCCGGATGAAGGGGGGGTGTGCTAGGGAGGTGCTGCTGCCGTCGGAGGAGGAAGGGGAAGGAGGGGGGTGTGCTCCCTGAACCGTCCGCCAGAGCTCTTCCTTTTCCTCTTCCTTCTTCATCCGGCAAAAGGGGTGTTAGGGATTCCGAACAGAAAGGGGTGGACAGGTGGAGGTACTCCGGGGATCGCCGGAGGTGGAGGGGCTAGGGCAGAGGTGGTGGACGTCGTCGGAGGTGTCGAAACGGACGAAAACGGAGGTGAACGGGGTGTCGACAGGGTCAAACTCGAACCGGTGAAGGGGGAAGGGGAAGGAATGGCTCGGAGGCCGCTGGACGGAGGAGAAGGAGAAGGCGCTCTCGCCGGAGGGTCGCGAGGGAGACCGGTCCTCACCGGAGGTGGAGTTGGATGACCTCCATCGAGGAGGGGGTGAAGGGGAAGGGGGGGGGCAGTGCCCCCTGCACAAGGGACCAGCCCTAGGGCTCCAAAAATTCAACACTAAACTCTCTCTCCTTCATTCAACAATGAGCTCTCTCTTAAATAGAGGAGTTATGTTTACAAAGAGACCCTAAAGATGGCTATTTACATATATGTCCTCGTAAGGACCCAAATTAAAGGAAAAGACTAAAAACAAACTTCAAATATTTACAATGAAGTCCAAGAGGACGTAAATGCAAATAAACCCCAAAATGGACTGGATCGGGTCCCCATCAGGTTTATGCTATGAAATACTTGAAAAGTTTTTGATAGCCAATATTCGGACATTCAATGAGTTAAATCAAATTGTATCCTAATTGGAGATGTTTTATGTAGACAACCTAACTATGTTGGCCTCTAAGCCAAAGGTGTTTAAGAATAAAGCTTCCATGTCTTTGTCCAAAGACTTTCATATAGTTGATTTCGCATCAGGGGCAAGTAGCAACCATAATGGGGCCAAGAAGGAGACCACCGCCTCCTCTACTACTAAGAAGCCGACTTAATAGAAGAGTAGTCTTCCACTAGCCGAGTAGATGAAGAAGTCTTATTTCTTTGTATGGAAGCACATTAAAAAACTTTTCGATATCAGTATCAAAGAAAATTTGGTGAGCCTACCTGAGCCTAAGTGGCCGGCTAAAGTCAACAAATCTAATGACCCGAATTTCTATATATATCACCACATGTTGGGTCACCCCATTGAAGATTGCTATTAATTTAAGGACATGGTAGAAAATTTGATTTGGGAAAGCATAATTGACATGGGGCAATACATGGTCAATCCCCCAAAGTCACATGTGAAGCTAAAGCCACAGTAAAACTTCACAGTTAATGTGATGAGTAGACAAGTTTCTCCCATGAGGCATAGAGGGTCACAAGCTATTGAAGATCTTCCTTGCATCAACCTCGATCTCATAGTTTTAAGAGCCATGAGAGTATTAGAGTGGTTCCATCTTAGGTGTGTCACACTTGAACACGATTAGCAAATCACGATCGTTATTATGCAACTCATAATGATAGGAGAGGATGACAAGTATAGTATCTTCCTTGAACTGGAAGAAAGTTTTGATATGTCATGATAGCCCCATGGTTCACCACACATGTGGTCATCCTCCTATGGTGCCACTAGCACCAGGATGTTTGTGGAGCAACAAGTATCAGCAATAATTATGTCCATTTTTTAGGCTTTAATAGCTGAATTCCCAAGGAAAAGATGACCCTCCACACCAACAACATGGTATTAAATGTGCATACCCCATTCAAGGAGTAGTCTGTCACTCAACCATGTCTATATTTCTTTCTCCAACACCACACGGAGAGATTTTATGAGTATTGTGTCTAGGAAGAACTCCTACCGCCACTGATGCAATCTTGAAGACAAGAAGAATACACTCTTATGGGAAATATATCATATTGTGATTACCATGAAACCTATAATCATAAGTTCTCTGGGTGCACAAAGGTTAAAGACATAATAGAATGTTTTATATGGAATCGGGTCATCAAGCTAAATGGAGGATACTTGTAGTCACCTTAGTTGCACACCCCACCCAAGGTTTTCAAGGCGATCAAGGCAACACAGTACCACCTTGACGATAAGATGAGGCGTTAGGTAATGCCTTTTTATATAGTAAAATAACAAATACATGTGCATAAATAGTGCAAAATAGTTTTGACACCTTGCAAATCAATTAATAATGTGGGAAGTGCATATTACATGTACTAAATAACTTGATAAATTAGATAATTTTATTATTTAAATTTTATTAACTATCAATAAACGCAGAATAAATCATTTAACTATAGCTATTATTTTATCATTTTGTCTATTTATAGTCCAATTAACTATTATATTTAGTTAGTTTTACTTCAGAACAACTTAATTAAGTGATATGAATACTTTATAAACATTATTTATTATAAAAATACATAAAATAATCATTTAAGGCGATGAGCGCCTAGGTACCCATCGCCTTGCCCCCTTTAGGGGCACCTTGTCACCTGGGTGATACCTTGAAAACTATGCTCCCACTAGGCTACACCTTTCCGCCAATATGGTACACATCTATGAGAAGACCAATGCCCAACCTCAGCCCGACACTCAGGGGGTAACCCATCCTAAACTATATACATCTGGACAACAACTTCTCTCTAAATTTATGTTATAAAACATTCATGCAAATGTTGAGTTCAATACGGCCAGGGAAGCCCAGCTACCTGAAGAGCCTGAATAAGTATAACAAATCATCCTAACTAAGGAGGAAAATATGAAAGCTAGAGTCGAGGCATCCTAAAAATGTCAAATTCAACAAAAGGTGGTCAAAGATATGATGCTACCATCTATCTTCCATAATCGACCTCTCTACATGAAGGGTCACCTTAATGGGCATGAAATGAACCGCATTCTAGTCGTGCCAATGTCTGTATGCATATCCTTCCTTTGAAGACATTCAAGCCCTTATATCTCATACCTCACCTCAGAATGGTATCAGGCACTTGTGTATATGGCTTCAATCAAAACTCTGAAGAGGCCTTGGTAAAGGTCGAGCTTGAGCTCACCCTAGGTGAATTCAAAACTTGAATGGTGTTCTTTGTCCTCGATGTGGACAACACTTACAAAGTTCTCTATGGGAGGCCCTGGTTGCATGAAAATTGGGTCATACCTTCTACACTCTACCAATGCATAAAATTTGCTTAAGGATAGAAAACAACACAAAATAAAAGTAGACTACGCTCCCTTCGAGGCTTAGGAATGTCACTTGGTAGATGCCCAACTATACTTTGAACCAGGTCCTTCAAGACAAAACAAGGATCGAGGAAAGAAGAAGGTAGAGGAAGAAAATCCTAGACCAGAAATTATTATAGATGAGGCGAAATCCAAGATCCATCAATGCATCATGTAGTCAAGGAGGCCCGACGCCCACATAGGTAGACCAAAATGGCACCCTGTCAAATTTAAGGCCAATGCAGTAGCAAAAGTTTACAAGGCTGGCATATGCATGCCTCTCGACTTGATATGGCTCAATAGAGCAAGAATTTCATATTGTTAAGACACTAGATACCTTCATTGTTCTTTTCAAAGATAGACGGCTTCTCGTATACTACAAAGGAGAACTTGTTCTTAAATGAGCCCCGAAAGATGATTTTGGTTGGGATGATAACCTTGCAACATCTATGGTGACAATTGAAGAGATAGATGATATGTCATCCCACATATGCCAAGTTTGTCAAAAACTAGGCATTCTAAGAGAACATTTATGTGAAAGGGCACAGTTATTTCAGTAACTCTAGTATCCCACTAGAGGACGTGAATCACGTGATTCAGTATAAAGCAAACATCCAAGTTTGTGGTATGATCCTGGCTGGCAGCTCATTATTCATCACGTGGTAAACATGAAAAGTGTCCCTCAAGATGCCATCACCGATGTGACGTCAATTTTTGCCTCCTTTGACGAGGATGAAAGTAAGGGAGAAATACTCGATGATCTCCACTAATAGGAAGCAAAGCTTAGAGTCCACCTTACCTTCAATGAGCTCAAGTGGCTGATCACTCTATGCAAGCATAAATATGCAATGCTGAAGATGTGATCGACGAAGACTTTGCTGATCTACAACCAGAACCCGAAGAAATCGAGGATGGCGGCTAGGCTACTGTGGATGACTTGGTCAAGATGAACCTTGGCACAACCGAAGATCCCAGACCAATGTTCGTAAGTGCACTTCTCAATGAACAAGAATACATAAGCATAAAATGATGTTACAAGAATTCTGTGATTATTTTGCTTGGAATTACAAGGAAATGCCCGGCCTAGAGCGTCATATGGCAATTCATAAACTGACCATCTATCTATCAACCAAGTTTGTGAAACAAGTCAAAGGCGAATAAGAGCTGAATTGGAACTCAAAATAAATGCAGAGGTCGACAAACTATGAAAGGTCGACTTCATAGAGCTATATATATATCCCACGTGGCTTGCAACTATAGTCCATGTCAAAAAGAAAAATAGGTAAATCTGAGTTTGCATTGACTATATGGATCTAAACCGTAGTTATTTGGCACTGGCAAAATGCCTCGCCTCATCCCGAAATGCCTCGCCCACCCAAGTCAAACATGGTCAATTTCTTGGCTTAATTATGATATATGTCTTCTTTTGTTATTGATTTCTACTCTCATTAAGTTGTTATGCTATGTTATGCTTAATTTATACTCTATTCTTGTTAGTTGTTATGATGTTATGTTTGTTATTGACCTTCTTTTATTGTTTTAACATTATTTATTGATGGTTACAATATATATTTATTAAAATGATGTATTTATTTTAATATTACAAATATTTTTTAGATTTATTTCAACTATTTATAATAGATATATGTATTATTAAAATTAAAATAATTAAATAATATAAAACGTCTTAGGCATCTGAGATGTCGCCCAAGCGCCTGTGGCAAGGCGCTATGTCCCTCACCTTGGGCGCTTCACGCCTCAAAGTGCATGTCTCAAAAATGATTTCCCACTTCCAATTCTTAAAACTATGGTGGATGTTACTATGAGATATGAAGTTTTACCCTTCATGGACAAGTCATCTGGATATAATCAAATCATCATGTCATCGAATGATAAAAATTTCATAGCATTCAAGATGCTAAAAGGATTCTCAACTACAAAGGGATGCCCTTTTGGCTAAAAAATATTGGTGGCACCTACCAAAGGGTTATAACCAATATCTTCAATGAGATGCTCCATGACTTGGTCCTATGCTACATAGATGACCTTCTTATCAAGACAAGAAGTGGGATGATCACCTTGGTGACTTGAGGAACTCTTTGAAAGGTTATGACAATAAAAATTAAAGGTGAACCCAATGAAATGCACATTTGGCATATTTAGTGGAAAATTTCTTGACTTTATATTTAGATATCAGGTAATCAAAATTGATCCCAATAAATCAAGGCCATTAGAGAACTACTGTCTTCTTGTAACATATGAGAATTAAGGCCATTGCAAGGCAAGTTGCCTTATATGCATCATTTCATTGCCAATCAGGAAGATGTCAGCTATTATCCAAGTTGGCTAAAAAGAGAGTACCCTTCAAATGGGACGATAGCTGCCAAGCCGCTTTGGATGGACTCAAGAAGTACCTACTCAATCCGCTAATTTTAGAGGCACTTATTATAGGTAAACCCCTGATCCTATACATCACTAGCTAGACACCTCTCTAGGAGCACTATGAGCCCAAATGAATGGAGAAGGAAAGGAATAGCTATTGTACTATCTAAGTCAATGGCTAGTAGGTCTTAACACTGATATCCCCAACGGAAAAGATGTGATTGGCACTTGTGTTCGCCGCAAAAAGGCTATGGCATCACCTTTTGTCCCATGAGGTCAACGTAATGTCTAAGTTTGGCCCTTTGAAGTATATGCTGAAGTAGCCCATCCTAACAGGACGCCCGGCGAAATGGGCACTTCTTTTTATGAAGTTCTGAATCAAATATGTCCCATAAAAGTTCATAAAGGGATAGGGGATGGCTGATTTCCTTGTTGCTCACTGTAAATGAGAATTCCTTTGTCAACTTTTAGTTACCTGACGAAGAGGCATTTGTACTTTGATGGGGCAACAAAACATCCGATAGGCGAATCAAAATGAGGGCAGGTGCGAGCATAGTATTCCTTAGTCCCGAAGGCAAAGTATTGCACAATTCTTATGCTTTGCAACAATCCCTCAACAATAATAAAACATAATATGAGGGGTTAATCATCGGCTTAGAAATTGCCCTCGAGTTTGGCATCTGATGTCTTAAAGTCTACGAGAACTCAATGTTGGTCTTGTAACAAATACTTGGCGTATTTGAGGTTCGAAGGGAGGAACTTGTCGTATACCACATGATGCTATCCGATTGGCCGAAAAGTTTTACCTTTTTAACATTCAACATGTCAAAAGGAGACTGAATTTCAAAGCCGATGCAGTGGCCAAACTAGCCTCGGTAATCAAATTGCCACCATGAGAGAAGGTTGACTTTGAATGAAGAACTATATTGGTTGACTCATATCAACTATTGAATGAAGAACTATATTGGTTGACTCCTGAGAAAGAGAGGGTTGTCCTCACTAAGTGCTTATCCATGAGAGAAGCCCATCAAATA
The DNA here is from genome assembly GCA_036172225.1 of Cryptocoryne crispatula var. balansae. Taxonomy (NCBI): domain Eukaryota; kingdom Viridiplantae; phylum Streptophyta; class Magnoliopsida; order Alismatales; family Araceae; genus Cryptocoryne; species Cryptocoryne crispatula. The sequence continues at coordinate 23,502,327 of CM069919.1, forward strand.
ATGAAAGAAGTCCATATTGGCTTACGTGGAGCACATCAATCTTGCTTCAAAATGAAGATCACAATCAAACTAAGGGGCTATTACTGGCCGAGCATGTACACTGATTGCGAAAAATATATTAAGGCGTATCATGAATGTTAGGCATTTGGGCCAATCCCGAAGCACCCCTAGCACAACTATATCCAACTACCTTAACATGACTCTTTGCCGAATGGGGTATGGACATTGTGGGCCCTTTTAGACCATCTTCTAGAGGTTACATGTTTATATTCGCAACAACTGACTATTTTTTAAGATGGGGGTAAGGCAATACCATCAAGGGAAATCATAGGCGAAGTGGTGGCTTAGTTTCTCCGTCACCATATCATATATAGATATGGTGTGCTTAGTCGGATTATCTCCAATAATGGCACCCCATTATGAAACCAAATAGTTTACAAAATGGCAGCCAAATTTCACATTGACCGAATTATGTCCACCGGCTACAATCCACAAGTTAATGGCTTAATTGAAGCCTTCAACAAGACACTTTGCAAACTCCTAGTAAAGTGGTAGGGAGTAAAAAATGGAATTGGGATGAAAAAATACAAGAGGCATTATGGGCCTATCACATCATATACAAGACTCCCATGGGTTGCTCCCCATTTTCCCTAGTTCATGGGAATGAAGTTGTTATACTCATAAATAGCTATTCTTGAGGGAGGGTGAGACACACTTCTTGAGGTTTCCAAACAGTTATTCTCGACGAAAGGTGAGACACACTTGATTGAGATGGCTCAAGTGGTCATCATACGATCGGCTGTAAACAATGATGTCATTAAAGCAGATCACCACAAATTGCATGATGTATGACCAAAGAACCTGATTCATTAGCCTCATGAAAGTGCTTAGGGTGTTGAATAGTCCAAACGACATCATCATCCACTCATACAACCCATTGATTGCAGAATCGCCGGAATCAGATCGGAATCGACCGATTCCGGAATCGGATCGGAGATCTGATCCCATACGAAGGGTCGATTCCAGTCAGAATTCCGTGGAATTGGTCGGAATTGATTGAAATCGGTCAGAATTGATCCGATTCCGGCGATTCTATCTGGAATTGGTCGATCCTAACCGATTCTATGGTAGACCGGTCTGGCCGGTGCGGTTCGATTCTCAGTTCAATTCCGGACCAGGAATCGAATCGATTCTAGCCCTAGGGCCAGAATCGACCGCTGCGGACCAGGAATCAAACCGATTCCGGCCCTAGGGCCGGAATCGAGCGGTCGATTCCGGTGATCCAGCAGTGCGGCGAGGCTCCTTCCGGCGATTCTGGGCGATTTCAACCCTCGGAATCGAGGATTCCGACGATTCTAAGGTCGATCCCTGCTCCCTGTGCCGATTCTGGCGATTCCAGCGGCGATTCCAGCGATTCCGTCAATTCCAGCTAATTTCTTCAAGGGATTCCGCCGATCCAAGCTCCGATCGGCCTCGATTCAACCTCTTCTTCGATCCTTAGAAGATTATTGGTAAGATTTCTTCGCCGAAAACTCTATACGCCTATTCTTACACGTTTCCGACGACTCCGAGCGTGGTTAAACTCAGTGATTTCCGACCGAACAACTCCGTTTAAGTTCTAAACTAATCGATTGGATGTTCTTTGCACAGGAAAATTTTCGAATATCCCGTATGCCTATTTTTACATGTTTTCGACGACTCCGAGCATGGTTAAACTCGGTGACTTTTGATCGAACAACTCTATTCAAGTTGTAAGAACATCGATTGGATGTTCTTTGTACGGAAAAAATTCCGGATACCTCATACATCGATTTACGACTATTTCCGGCATACGTAACCCTTTAAACATACCGAATAGTGTGTTTGATGGGTTGTCTGCTTCTCGAATAGTGCCTAAAGCAAATTTTATGTTGCCTGATAATTTTTAATGCATTGTTTACAATTTTTGTAGGTCTAAGCAATGGCCGATCAAGGTGATGCAGCACCAGCACGTCCTTCTGACGTGGGTTGGGAACACGGGCATATGGTAGACCCGATCAAAAAGAGAGTGCAATGCAAAAAAATTTCTTTTTTTGCACTGAAAAAATTTTGGATGTTCTTTACACTGAAAATTTTTTGGATATCCCGTACGCCTATTTTTACACATTTCCGACGACTCCGAGCATGATTAAACTCGGTGATTTTTGATCGAACAACTCCGTTCAAGTTGTAAGAACAACAATTGGATGTTCTTTGTACGAGAAAAATTTTGGATACCCTGTACGTCGATTTACGATCATTTTCGGCAAATACGTAACTCTTTAAACATACCGATTAGTGTGTTTGATGGGCTGTCTGCTTCCTGAACAACTATGGAGCAGCCACCTCCAGCTTTAGTCCCAGCCGCCGCTACCGAGCCTATTCGTAGTCCAGGAAAAACGAAAACAAAAATGACTGCACGAAAAATGGGTGGATTTGCAAAGTTAAAAAAATCTTTGGGTTCTGGTACTTCAGAGATGACTGAAGAGATGAAGAGAAGAAAGCTGAAGGTCAGGCGTCCTGTGAGCCCAGATGACAGCACGCAGGCTCCTTCTCACTCCTCAGTTGATGATGATAAGGAGTGCATACCAGCGACGCAGCTATCAGCAACAGCCCAGTCACCTGATTCACGGTGGCTAAAGTTGTATTCCACGCTAGATGAACAGATATCACAACATCATTTTATAGAGTCACAATATCTAACATTTGGCGAGGCTCAACAGCAGTGGATTCCTTCACCACTACCACTAGCTCCACCAGAGTCTACCTACGTCCCGGTCGTCCTGCAGTCCGATGCCTACGACTTTGATAGCATGGCATTGACATTATTTTTATATGGATGGTCCCGGACAATATACAAGACTGAGCACAACTCAGGAGCATCGACAGCAGCAGGAAGAAGAGGAAGGCCAATATCCATATCCTAGATATTGGTATTAGATTGATATCATGTAAATTTCTATTTTTTTATATTTTCATGATGTATCAATTAATTAGTTTTTGAATCAATGGAATATGTACTTAAGTTCATTTTATGTTCATTAGTAATTATTCGATATGGTCCTATGGATGAATGTTAATCTTATTTTTAGAATTTTTTCTAACTCATTTTCTAATTTTAGGATTTTTTTTTTGAATTTTTTGATAAAAAAAAATAAAATCGATCAAGGCCGATTTCTGGATCGATTCTCTTCCCAAGAATCGGCCGATTCCAACCGATTCCTGGGAATCGAAATCAGATCGGTCCCAACCGATTCTGATTCCGGTTGCGTTCTATACTACAGCCTGTCCTTCGTCTTGAAGGCTATGTTCTATTTGTCACCCAGTCGGATATGGACCTAATGATAGCCACCTTTTAGGTTGATCTTGGAAAACAACATGACTTCCGCCAACGTGTCGAGCATGTCATCTAAGTGGGGAATTAAAAACCGGTACTTGATAGTAATCTGGTTAATGGCCTGGCTATCAACACACATTCTCCACGAATCGTCCTTTTTGGGTGCCAAGAGAGCAAGCACACCTCAAGAACTCAGGCTCTCCCGAATATATCCCGTTTTTGTAATTCCTCAACCTACCTCTTCAATTTGTCAATGAAGATGGGTCCATACGATAACGAGGCAAGTTTGTAAGAGTAGAACTGGGGACAAGATCAATAGCGTGTTGTATGTCCCTTATCGAAGGGAGCTCCAGGGGAAACTCCTCGGGGAACACATCCTGAAAATCTCACAAAAGTGCTTCAATCTCGAGTGGATGGGAGGCCTCAAGGGGCCTTACGAGCGACTATCACCAACATGGAGGCCTTTTAAATACAATGCTTAAGCTTATAATAACCAATTGTCAGGAATAGCCGAGCTGGATGTGTGTCAAGTGTGGAAGGACATGTCGCTTGACTCTCCTTGGGTACATCAAAAGGACCTGAGGGAACAACGAACATGGTAACTAGCTGCAAGGTGCCACCAACACAAGGAGTGAGGTTGGTGGGAACAAAAAGAGAAGTAGAGGCTATAGCCATTGAAGAAGTTGGAGATGGTGACTAGGCCGCTGAAGGGAGAGGGAGTGACAAGTTACCGGTAGATTTTGGAGACGAAGGGGGGGACGAAGAGATGATGCACCAACCTAGTGTTCAAAGACGCATGTGTTATACCAACCATGGAGGGTCTCATCTACATCAAAGAGCCAAGGTCGACCAAGTATAAGGCTCTTGACCTCTATAGGCAAAATGTCACACCAGATCTCCCCAGAGTATGGGGGAAAGTGGATAGGTACCAAGCATCGGGTATAAATAGGAATGGAAGTGGAGTTCCCCATGACACTTGGTAAGGGTGAGGGTGGTTCGTCAGCACAAGTCCTAGGCATGAAACAAGGCAAGAGGAATGGAAGTACGTCAATAATAACTTTACATACTTTTCCCCTAAGTCGAAAATAAGTGTTGAAGATGGTGTTCCGACGCCAATCATCGCTCAAAACGGACTGTGTGATGGCACAATAGACTTTGTCGAGCATGCTATTAATTGACCCTTGTTGAGATGCAACATGGTGGGTATTGGTCAGATCCTTGTCCTTCAGCTGAAACTTAACTGATGCTAGGGTCGGCCATATAGGTGACCTCCTCGAGGGTGTTTGAGGAGGGCGGCTCAAAAGACTGGCCGTCTAGACACAAAGAATAAGGGCATTAGGCATGTTTGCGCTTGGGTTACCCACATCCGAAACAATTTCCGCAAGGAATGGTGCGGGAGGGCTCACCAATGATAGGGGCCTTGTTGTCATACGGCCGAGGGGGAAGTGGGGCGGCCACAGGGGGTCGAGCAGGGTGGGCAATAAAGGAAGAGGGGGGTGACAAACTGGTTGACCTGCACCTCTAGTGGGATAGGGAGTAAGACGAGGAGGGAGCTCCAAAGTTCTAGGCAAAGGAGGGTGGGTTGGAGGCAAGGATTCCGGAATCAGAATCGGAATCGGAATCGGTTGGGATTCCGATTCCAGGAATCGGCCGTAATCGGCCGATTCCTGGGAAGGAAATCGATTCCGGATCGGTCCGGAATCGGTTTTTTTTTTTGAATTTTTTTTTCGTCAAAAAAAAAACAGAAAAAAATCTAAAAAAATAGGAAATGAGTTAGAAATTTTTTTAAAAATAACCAATGCATTCATCCATAGGACCACATCGAATAAATACTAATGAACTCCAATTGAAGACTTGAAGTTAAGTACATATTCCAATTCCATTGATTCAAAAATCAATGAGTTGATACATCATAAAAAAAAAATTACATCATATCAATCTACTACCAATATCCAGGATATAGATATGGGTCTTCCTCCTCTCCCTGCTGCTTGTGATGCTCCTCCCTCGTGCTCAGTCTTGTATATTGTCCGGGACCATATCCATATGAAAATAATGCCGATGTCATGCCATCAAGGTCGTATGGATCGGACTGCGGGACGACCGGGACGTAAGCAGAGGATGGTGGAGCTGGTGGTGTAATCCACTGCTGGTCAACCTGGCCAAATGCTGGATACTGTGGCTCCATAATATAACGTGGCTCCATAATATAAGAATGCGGTGTCCGCTCATCCGGCGTGTAATACGGCTTTGGAAGCCGTGAATCGGGAGACTCGAGCGCTGGCGATGGGCTGCGTCGCTGGTATGCACTCCTCGTCATCATCACCTGAGGAGTGAGAAGGAGCCTGTGTGCTGTCATCTGGGCTGACAGGACGCCTGACCTCTAGCTTCCTTCTCTTCACCTCTTCAGCCATCTCTGAAGTACCAGAAGGACCGGAACCCAAAGTTTTTTTCAACTTTGCAAATCCTCTCATTTTCCGTGCAGTCATCTTTGTTTTTGTTTTCCCCGGACTACGAATGGGGCAGGTAGCGAGCTGAGGGAAGCTGAGGCTGGAGCTGAAGCTAAAGTTGCGGTGGTCGCTCATGTTCTTCAGGGCGAGAAGAAGGCCACACCGAGCACGAGAAGTAGATGGAGGTGGAGGCTGGAGCATCCTCCTCGGCTTCAACACCATCCAACTCTCCTTCGGCCCGTACGGGGTCATCGGGATCAAACTCGGTGCGTGATCCCCTGGCTTCCCTCTCCTCTATCCACGAGGCAAGAGCCTGCTCCTCCTGCAATATCTCGTCCATGTCCACCCCCTCCGGTGGTGGTGTGGTGGAGGAATGCCTCTGCTCGCACGGGCCACTGCGAATCGTGCAAATCGTGCCTCGGCGATCTTCTCGTCGATCCTTGATGTTCTTTATGCGCGGCCCTCGTATTTGTAATGACGAGAAGACCGGCTTCTCGGCCGGTCCGAGGTCAACTTTGTTCCTCCTTTTCGTATGTATCGGGTTGAATGTACTCCGGTTCCTCTCGCGATGGGAGGAAGCTGGTGCTCTGGCGAGTATCCTGATGCCGATGGCAGCAAGTGGGTTCCATCCACTCCTGGTGTTCACCTGAACCCACCACTCAGCTGCAAGAAAAAAACAAGAGAAAAGCTAAACAATTAGCCCATCATCTACCATAACTTATATGAAAAGAAAATAAAATCTTCATCGTCTATTACTATACCAGGTGACACTTTGTCAATCGAATATTTAAGGTCGACATCCGAGTATACGCCGACCCTCATCTTGTACTTCGCGTACGAAAAATTTATAAAAAAAAATATTAGTTGTACGGTAAGGCTACTCGAGGTATTTAATAAACTCTAACTTACTTCTATCTCAACCTCTATCATGTCCTGCTGAGATCGGCACAGACGCTGAATAACTGCAAGTGTACCCCGCATCACCTCGTTGTCGTTCACCACCTGTCCTCCATATTGGATGCGGGGGTTCAAAAATATCCTCCAAGATTTTATTAGTTAACACTGTGCATATAAGACAATTATACAGTAAAAATATTTTTTTAACCAAGTTACCTGCAGCATGGACATCGTGGTGCAAGGTCGTCCCATCGATCATCTATGATCTTCCACCACTTCTTGTAACCTCTGGGATTTTTTTCTTTGATTTTCAGCTTTGCCCAGTCCATGGCATCATACAACGTGCTCATCTGGTCCCTGTCATCTGAGTCTACCAACCTCAAGACAACTACCGGTGGCTCGATGATTGCCAAGTAGTAGGCAATCCTCTCCCAAAACCACTTGTCGGTGATCGCTTCTCGGACACCGACAAGAATCTCCAACTTGTTCTTTCTTGTCGTACGGGTTGTCCACCGTATAGTTGTAATACTCCTCGGACCGCGTGAACCTAACCAATGCATGCTGTGCCGGTGTAAGCTCTCCGCCGCAATGAAGTTCGTGGAAATCGTGTCGGACCGGGCCTAACAAGATCGTGCCCTCTGTGTGAGATCTCGTGATATGTAGGAGGCGGGGATGCGAATAAATAAAAGATGTGATGGTCCGCGCACACGACAAATGTAGATACACCCTCCTCCTTGCCTATATCCTCTAATATGAGATCTATGGAATGTGCTGTACAGGGCACCCAGAAGATGTGCTTCCTCTTCTCCATCAACTTCCTCCCAGCCGCCTTGTATGATGGTTCGTTGTCAGTGACAATCTGAACCACATTGTCCTCCCCGATCTCCTCCACCACCCCATCCATCAGAGAAAAGATGAAGTCGGCATTTTTAATCTTCCCAGAAGCATCTACCGACTTCAAGAATGTAGTCTCCTCAGAACAGTACACCAAGAAGTTTATCATACTCCTCTTGGTGATCCCTGTCCACCCATCGCACATAATTGTGCACCCCCTCTCCTTCCACACCAACTTAAACCCATCTATCCACTCCCTCCTCGACTCTGGACCTCCTCATCCGTGCCAACACCGTATATGTGTGTCTGTGCCGGGGCTTACAAACCCGGTCCCGGCCTCACCACGGCATCCACCATCATCCGGAAGTAGGGGTGGTGGTGCGTGTCTTGGGATGCCTACATAAAGTTAAAAAAATTTGGGATCGAGGTTAAAATTAAGTTTAAGTAAATAAAACACACAATGTCAATTTTAATTTAAAAAGTGATACTGCGTACGTAAAAACCATTTCACAATGTGGCGAACGGCTCTCTTTGCGGCCGTTCTGTTGCCTTCACCCCTTTCATTGCTGTTTTATCCCCATCCGCCCAAAGACTCTGTTTCCTAAATAAATACTCGTCACTCGGTGTAAATCGAGTGCTGGTAGAAGTGGAACGGCGGTATGGCTCCTGTCTCCTGGGGTCAGTCTCTCGGTCCCGATCCGGGCGAGCCGATGCTGATCGGCCCAAAGCTGGGTCAACTCTGGACCCAGACCCTCGTGCTCCCCTCCTCCCCTCCTCCTCAGCAAATGCACGCTTGCTAGCGTGCCTAGCACGTCGAAGCTCGGAGTCTGTGGACTCGTCCTCGCTCTCTGGCTCCGGCTCAGCTGGTGCCTTCCCTTGCCTTTCCCTTTGGAGGTAGGCAAATCGCGGTCCCTCCTCCTGCGGAGTAGCTCGTCGTGCAACTCCTCCCTCTCGCTCGATCCTAACAGCCCGTTGAGAGGCTACCTGTCGTGTAGCCTCTCATCTCCTCACTCTTCTCCCCTGGGCACCTTGTCACATTTTTTAACATTCCCACTGTTCGGCAATATGTTGTTTCGGCCCGAACACCCCCCCCCCCCCGTTCATCTCCTTCTCACACCATTTGCACTGTACCCTCTTCCTGACTAGGTCTACCATCTGCCCGTGTTCCCAACCCACGTCGGAAGCACGTGCTGCTGCTACATCACGTTGATCGGCCATCGCTTATATCTGCAAAAATTGTAAACAATGCACTAAAAATGATTAGATGACATAAAAATTGATTTAGACGTTGTTCGGGAAGCAGACAACCCAAGTAACACACCATTCGGTATGTTTAAAGGGTTACGTATTTGCCAGAAACGGTCGTAAATTAACGTACGGGATATCCGGAATTTTTCCCGTGCAAAATGGACTTAAACGGATAGTTCAAAACTTGGACGGACTTGTTCGGTCGGAAATCACAACGTTTAACGACGCTCGGACTCGTTGGAAACGCGTAAGAATGGACGTACGAAGCTTTCGGCGAAGAAATCTTACCAAAAACCGGTCAAAGATCGAAGAAGAGGTTGATTCGATGCCGGTCCGAGCTTGAATCGGCGGAATCGTCTGAAGGAATTGCTTGGAATCGCCGGAATCGCCGGAATCGCCGCGGGAAGAAGCTGGAATCGCCGGAATCGGTGCTGAATCACTGGAATCCTTCTGGAATCGGTGCTGGCAGCTCGGATCGACGCCTGGATCGCCGGATCGAAGCTGGAATCGCCGCGGAATCGCCGGAATCGAGCCCTACCGCCGCGGGATCGACGGAATCGACCGCGGCGGTCGATTCCGGCCCTAAAAGGGCCGGAATCGGTTCGATTCCCGGTCCAGAATCGAACCGGGAATCGAACCGGGCCGGTTCAACCGGTCTTACGAAGGAATCGGTCGAATCGACCGATTCCACAAGGAATCGGTCGGAATCGGATCGATTCCGACCGATTCCAGGCGATTCATACCGATTCCGCGGAAATATTCCCGGAATCGGTCCTTCCGCCAGGAATTGGATCGGAATCCACCGATCCGATTCCGGAATCGGTCGGAATCGGTCCGATTCCACCGATTCCGTAAACCATGGTTGGAGGGGAGTAGGTAACGTGAGTGTCACCCTGGGTACATGGGGTAGTTCTAGTACGAATAGGTTGCTCGTAAAGAGCCTCGAACCGCTCATACTTGGTGGAAACCTTGTAGGCATACTCGAGAGTCTTAACTCGCTAGTAGTACAACTCGCATTGATACTTGGGCCGAAGCCTTCTTCTGAACCTGGTGAGTATCACCACACTCTTCTCGCGTACATTGCACTTAAGTATGTACTCATCAAACTCAACTATGTACGTAGAAATGGACATTTACCTCTGGGTTAGGGCATGCCAACGGACGAGAAGACGTTGGCTATATAATGTAGGCAAGTACTTCTCACATAACTTGGCCTTCATTTTGTCCTAAGTCTGGATGGGCTCCGCTGCCTAAGGAGGGCCTTAATATTGATCCAATGCATCTCGCTTTGTCCGGTGAGTTTCATCTTAGCGAACCTCACTCGCTAGGTGTCTGACATATCATATCACTCAAAGTAATGATCTATGTCAGATTCTTAGTCTAGATAGGTGCTTAGATCAAGCGCCCACCAAACTAAGGGGCATTAAATCTGACGTGGCAGAGCATGTGCTCCTCGGCTTGTGCTTGACAAAGATCGCGGGATCGAGATCAGGACCAGGATTGGTGACCATTGATCCTATCTGGATCAGATTGGTCCGGATCGGCCAATCCTCCAGACAAAAGGGCGATCCCAGATTGGTCTGGATCGGCCAATTTTTTTTTAAAATCATAAAATTTCCAAAAAAATAGAAAAAATTAGGAAAAATCGTAGGAATAAGTAAAAAAAAATTAAAAATGAAAAACAATGCGGATGACATTCTACAAAACAATGTCATAAGTTCCTTTTAAGAAATTGTCATATAAGTACAATCTATCATATAAGAGATAAAAGTTAGTTAAATTAAATCTTTATAAATTTTAAGTATATAACATATATTTATTATTATGAATCTTATATATATATGTGATAGTATAAGTGATAGTGAAATATATTAATATGTTTATATTATTATAAACGGGGTGCAAAATAGTTGCAAATCAACCGAAAATGGTATGGAATCAGTTCGATTTTGGACATTTTTGGGTTTCGGGGAATCGTGGATCGACCAATTCAAATGATTCAGACCAATCTAGCGGGAAGTTTTGCTCAAATCTGAAACAAGCAAACTCGTGCATGAGTAGGTGAAAGCGTCGATGGGGAAACATGGGAACATCTTGCAAGTGTTTTGATGGCAATGTGACAATGCAGCCACCGCGTGATCCCAAGGGGGGCTCTCTAGGCAGCATTGTGATGAAGGTCGTGAGGTTTGGTTGATCGGGACCACACGATGTCCTAGCAAGGTTGAAACTTCGCGAAAACCCACTCTCGAATGCCCGTGGTGTCGCTTGCAACCACGAGGGTCTGTTGTGCACAGAGATGTAGTCCAAACGGGTGCCGACATTGAGGAAAATGGGATCACAGTTACTGGCAAGGCTCACTCACTTACCAAGCTGTGGAGTCCCGATCTCGTGGTGGCAGGTTGATGAAGGAGGACTCCGTGAAGGTGAGGACGAAGCTCCGGGGATCATCGAAGCCTGTTCACCGTTCAGATAGGAATTGTTGTTGCTGTGTAGGTCCGTGGAAGCCAGATCTAGCTCTAGCAAAAATTGTATGAGAAGATCATTCAGAGACAATTGTTGGAGAAGATGTCTAGAGGCTTCCAATGCCGAAGGCGATGTTCGGGGATTGCCGTTGTCTTATTTGGGAAAGTAAGGCAATGCCGATGACGTCGAACGGAAGCGGATGCAAACTTGGATCGTTGGCTTCTCTTGATCAACCAGATCTACTTGATGTTGATCGATGAAGGAGAAATGTCGGATGAATGGCTCAGAGGCCAAGGGGTAGAGAGAGGGGGAAAGTTGAACAGTGACCTCGCCGTAAAAGGAGGTCAACAGGAGAAAAGCATGCAGCCGACTCGGGAAGATGAAGGAGAAGAATGGGGCTGCAGCCCTTGCACAGGAAAAGCAACACCCGTACATCTTCCAAAAATTCACTATATTCAACTCATTTCGATGGGAGCTCCCCCTCTTATAAAGAGGATTTGCTAATTACAAAGAAAGATATCCAAACCACTATTTATATATGGCTATTTCAGGACTTTAAGGAAAAACAATTAAAAAGACTCCCTATAACATAAAAGTAAACAGAAAATAAACCTAAGAATAAGGCTAAAAAATCGTCTCTATCATATGAGGCCCATGGTCATGTGCGACGTAGGCCAAATCGACAGGCCTAGCCAAGTGAGGAGGAGGTGGGCGCCTCTGAAGGGCTGCAACTTGATTGGAAAGATGGTGCAGTTTGCTCAAGGTAAGTGAACCAATCTCTAAGCTCCCTAACTAGTTCCTCGGTGGCATGAACTCAGTGTGACAATTGTGTGGTGTGGGGATCCATGGAGGGTTCAGGAAGCTTAGGATGGCGGTTCGACATGTGAGACTTTAGGTAATGAACAATATCACTACGGGTGCATATACATGTAAGACCTAAACTTCTAATTAATATCACATAGATGTCCTAACTCGACCAGCTCTGATACCAAACTGATGTGGGACCAACTGGGTGCTAGGATCTTAGCTAGCAATGAACCCTTAACAACACTTTAACAATATATCTAACAAGCTAAGAATATACCGGTTGGCTATTATGTCATGCCGAACAAACCCGAGAAGCGTTCCCACTAGGTGGGAGGGTTGGGTACACGTGGATACTACCGAGATAGGATATCACAAATGCTTAACGTAACCGATCTACATAGTTTGAGATGGTAAAACTTTACTTGCATCGGCAACGAGAAGTCAAACTAGCTAGATATCCTACTCGCTCCTGATAGGGCAATTGAAGTATAATAAACAAGCAAGTATTGGTTAGTTAAGAAGCCATAACTCCATGCCTTGGCATGGGAGTCGTCTGTTATCAGAGTCTTCAATCGACTAGGGATGATATAAGCCTAGCTGTCGATGTAGGTACCGCCACCTCAACGCTCTTCGCAGCTCGCTTGCAGAGCCACTGAGTCTCCGCCTCATCTACAATGCAACGAACGGCCTGTCAAAAATGTAGATAGCAGCTTGGGGGGGGGGGAGGAGATAGTGCCAGTCCAAGAGGGGGTTGCAAGATGCCCAAACTAGTGGAGAATTGGGTAAGGAAGGGGTTGAATGGTCGAGTTGGGAGGGGCTGGTGATGTTGGATAGATAGGGGGGCAGGTGGTACCACCACAGTGGGGAGGTGAGGAGGTGGTGGGAACTGCCCTAGCTGGAGGGGTGCTCGTAGGGTAGATTAGGTCCAAACGGACCTTAGGGGGCTGTTGGAATAGGGGGTGACCGGAGGAGGAAGGAGAAAACTAGGATGAATGGGTAAACCGGTGGTGGGGGAAGTGGGTGGGGGCTCCGTCTCCACCGGAGGAAGGGGGGAGAGCCGCCAGAAGGTGCTGCCATTAGCAAGCCTAAAGGGGTTGGAACAGAGCCACCATGAGCCCTATTGGTGGGTGTCCGCCATCGATCGATCGATCGAGAGAGAGAGAGAGAGAGAGAGAGAGAGAGAGAGAGAGAGAGAGGGAGGGAGGGAGAGCATAATTACTAGTTTGCCATTATTCATTTCATGTCCTTGAAGTCATACATATGTGGGGATAAATAAAACTAGGCTCATTACAAATATATCCTTAAAAGACACCTATTTTCTATATGCCCGAACTTTAAGTGTAAGACATCTTAAAACATATGTAGACCTCAAAATACATACAAAAGCTAAGCTTTAAATAAACTCAAAATAAGGCGTGTACTACACAAAATGAACAAAAATATCATCTAATCATCAATCTAAAGAGACAACATTGTCGTTGACGCTGCCGATAAACAAGGACGGGGCTGAACTGGTCTTGACTGCAGGTGTCCTCATCAACATGTTTTACTTATTTTTATCATTTTTGATGTTTTTTTATTTCTTGAAATTGAGTATAATTTAAATTAAACAATGTCACATTCTCTCTGATTTATATGTTTTTAACAAAGTTGTTAAAAAGAATATCAAAATAATTTTTTCATCTTTTTTTAATATTATCATTTTTTATCGAAACATTTTTTTTATTCTTGATGCATCTTACTTATTTAAGTTATTTAGACTTTCTATTTCTTATCATTTCTAATTTATAAATATATTTTTTATTTTCTTTAATTCTCAAGTTTCTTCTACATATGGTTAAAAACTTCTTCTCTGGATCTTCTAATAATCTTGTTTGCTTTTCTTTATTTTGTCTATTTTGTTCATACACTTCTTGTTATCACATTTAGACAATCTTTTTTATTCCTTGTTATCTTTTATATTTCTTCGTTTCACCATCAAATCTTTTTTTGGTGGGCCATGTCTTTTGGACTCTTTAAGTACTTTTTTTGTGATGTCTCTAATCTTTATAGTTTTGTTCATCCATATCACATTAACATCTACATCTGACTTACAATCAATTAACTTGTCAAGTTTATTTTTAAATATTTGTTGTTTCATTCATTTATTTTTCACCATTTTATTATAGAAGAAACATTTCTTTTAAATATGTTTATTTTGTTTTTTATTTTAGACATGTAGCACAACTAACTTATGTTGACTTGTTAAGATTTCACTCAAAATCATTTTACAATCTTTGCAATAGCGTGATAAGACTTTTTTATGAGAATGACATTAATTTAACATTTATTTTATTTATTTTAAATGTTATTCAATGAGATTACTTTTTATAAAATGAGTATTTTTAATATAAACTTGTAAGTTTTAGCAAAATTCAAAATGCTTTTTTTCATTTTAATTTTTTATTTAAAATTCTCGTGTACTTTCTCATATTTATGACATTTGTTTCATACATGTCCATTAAGATCCCTAATAAATATATTTTATTTATTTAGTATACTTTGTATAAGATCATTCAATTTTATTACTCTTTTTTATTAGAACCATTTGCATCTTTTAATATTTCATCAACAATGTTCTTCACTCCATTTTTTTTTTTACTTTCTTATATATCATAGTTTATAATTTGTAATTTTCTTCTTCTTTACCTTTCTTTCCAATCCACATGGTTTTTTGGATACATACTATTATTTTTTCTTCTCTTCATACTTTCAACAAGCACCGTAAATTTTCTATTAAGAGAAAGATCCAATACTTCAAGTAGGCATTCTTATCCTTCTTTCAATCTTTCTTTTTATTTTTATTTTTTTTATCCTTCTTCAATATTTTTCTTAGATTTCTTTATGTATAATGTCTTTATTTTTAAGTTTGTTTTAAAACTTTTATCTTTTTCTCCACTATAGACTAACTTCTTTATTCACATCCATCATTGACATGGGAATGTCTACTTATTTAACATCACATTAAAACATTCATGTGGCACGTCTTATACGGGAAATGTTCTCATCTTTGTTAAATTTTTTCATCACATTTAGACTGAGACTGTGATGTAATGCGTCCTAAGGTGAGTATCTATAATGTTTATATCATTTGAATTCATATCGTGAAATATGATTTTGTTTTATGTTGGTTGTCAATCACCACAACCTTTCTTTCTTTTTTTAAGACCAGCCATTAGTGAAGTTATAAATTTTATGTTATATACGTCAATGGAAAATCCATAGTTTTAGTGTCAGTATATATTGTACCAGGATGATGACTTTTGATGTTTCTTTATTTACTATGTATTTGCATGCACTTCATGTTTAATATAAAATGAAATAAAAAATTTCTATCTATATCCTTGCTATGTTATATTTATATCCATGGCCTTTTTAATAAGACAAAAAATTAAAATATTAAATAAATTACTTAAATAACTTAAATAAAAAGCGAACTATGACTTTACATAAATAATTACAAGAAAGTCAAATTTACCAAACTTAAACCTTAACAAAAGCCTAAGATTATTTATTTTATAAAATAATACATAAAAATTTGACAACAAAGGATAACAAAATTTAATATATTTTAATTATTTTTAAATTATAACAAATATGGGGTACAACAATTTAAAATTTAAGATTACATATAATACGACACAAGAAATAAAACATTCACAAAAAATGCTAAACATCAAACAAACAAATAAGTTATAATAAAAGAAATAAAAATTCAAACGACAATAAATCAAATAAACACCCAGAAAATTTAGATAAGTATCAGAAAATTCTTGTTTTAGTAAAATTCAAATTATTGTTTACAGAATCCTGATAAATAAAAATATAGTCAGAAAATTCTGTTAAACGTTCAGAAAACTATTATTCAAATTTTTTTGATAAATCAATAAAATATTCACAAAATTTAAACCAATATCAAAAAATATTGATAAATCAATTAAATGATAATAAAATTTTAATGAATTTTCAAAAAACTTAATAAATGTTTATAAAATATTGACAAATCAAATAAATGTTCATAAAATTTTGATAAATTAAATAGAGACTCGTAAAATTTTAATCAATGCTTTGAAATCTATGATAAATCAAATGATTGATCATAAAATTTCAGATAATTGAAACAAATTACCTGAATATTTTATAAAAAGTTTCATAAAAATTAAATTAAACAAATTCAGCAATAAAATTTAAAAATAAAGAATCAAGGTAAAACAAGTGAAAGGCAATCAATGAAGGTAAAAAAAATACTTGAGTAAGGGATCTATGGTCAAATGATCTTAAAATGGTCTAAATTTTTTTGAATGCCTGTGCATGCATATTGTGGTCATGCCAAATTGAATGCCTCGCCAAGTCTCCTGTGGATGAATGGCTTCACATAATTTGTTGTGATGGCGGATAATTAAGGATACTTTAGTAATGCGATCAATTAACACCAAAATATTACAACTTTGCTGGGGAGAGGTCTAAATTTTTTTCACTAAACCCACATAATAACCTGGATATATTAAAATATGGTTTAAATCATCTAAGTTATGGGAATATCCCTATGCTAACTTTGAAGACTTTGGAACTAAAATTGTATTTTCTACTTAAACATAGCACGCTAAATCATCTATATATTTCCATATCATATCACATATCATCTATTTTCAAAATGATGATAAATGATTCAGTACGGAAATTGTAAAAAATGAGGTTTCCACACCATGTGATATGGTTTTGTGTATTAGTTTTCTGACTTGATTTTCTAAAAATCTTTCCAGGTTTTGCATCTTGAAGCAGCATTAACCCAGATTAGATCATACATAATTGAAATTTGCCTCCTTGATCCTATGCCCGAGTCACTGCTATTAAGTTCTCGTCTAGGCTGTGTAAAGGTATTTTTTGCCTTTATTCTACACTCATTCCAGTTTTATAAAAAGGTATTTGACTGTTATTTTTGCTTTTTATGCCTAAAACGTGTTTCATGTGAACCTGCAGAGCTGTATAAATAAATTGCAAGCAGTCATTGTTGACCCAATCTCAGATTTCATAAAAGAAGCCATCAAGGAGCAAATAGATTATATTGTTCCCAGCTCTGATCATTTGTTCAAAATAGCTGATTCCCTGAGCTTGTCCTCAAACCAGGAACTGCTAATGGAGGCTGTTGCCCTTGAGATGCTAAAGACCACCATGGTTAACTGTGGGAATAATCATGATGAATTGGAGCATATTGATCGTTTGGTTGCCCTTGTCAATTACATGCATGATTGTCACATCAGAGTAAAACAACTGCACAGCATTAAGGGCATTCTAATTCCTGATGATTTACGTTGCCCACTTTCACTCGAATTAATGTCAGATCCAGTAATTGTAGCATCTGGTCAGACCTACGAGCGAACTTTTATCAGAAGATGGCTTGATCATGGTTTCACTGTCTGTCCGAAGACTCGTCAAAAACTTGGGCACACAAACTTGATTCCCAACTACACAGTAAAAGCTCTAATTGCGAGCTGGTGTGAGTCAAACAACATTTCAATTCTTGACCCCATAAAGTTGATAGATTTAAACAATTCAACTTCTTTATTCACTTGTACAGATTCTTGTTCTGTTGCATATGTTACTCCTGGTCCTAGTCAAAGCAATGCCCATCTGTGGCCGTCTGAGTTTGTTGGATCAAAAATAGAACTTCATAATTCACCGACCAAAAGCAAGCAGAGTTGCAATATCATCAACAGAAGAACTGGTGCTGATCTCCATTCAGATTCTATAAGTTCATCATTGCATGTTATGAATGGGATAGAGAAAAATGCTTCCAGGAGCAAACATACAAGTTCTGAGGCCAATGAATGTGGCTTAGGTGCCTGTCATTCAGGTTTTGGCAATCAAGAATCTGAGCAGTCAGAAAGTAGGTGCCCACGAAATGATAAACAGCTATGTACTACAAATGCATCTACCTCTTGGATTGCATATAGTTCTGAGGACCTCAAGGGAACAGGGCATGCTAACAGGTATTTTGGGTCTCTGAGTGACCTTACGTATTACGGCAGTGATCCTTCACAGGAAATGTCTGAGGAATCTCCAGCTTCTTTAGCTCCAGTCAGAGATTGTGGATTTCAATTAATGTTGCCAGAGTTTCATCCTAGACACCAAACTCTTCCATATCTTTCAGAAAGGTTTATGCGAAGGATCATTTCCTCATCCATCGATACCAACCCAGACTTATCTACTGTTGAAGCAGAAGTTCGGAGATTAATAGAGGAATTAAAGAGTGCTTCAGTTGATCTGCAGAAGAATGCTGCACATGAACTGCGGCTCCTTGCTAAACATAATATGGATAATAGGATTGTCATTGCTAATTGTGGAGCTGTAAGTCATTTGATTAATTTACTTCATTCTAAAGATCCAACAACTCAAAAGAATTCTGTGACAGCACTTCTGAACTTATCTATTAATGACAACAACAAAATTACAATTGTAAATGCTGGTGCTATTGATCCTCTTATTCATGTACTAGAGACTGGGACTGCAGAAGCGAGAGAGAACTCTGCTGCTACACTCTATAGCCTCTCAGTAATTGAGGAAAATAAGATAAAAATTGGACAGTCCGGTGCCATTAAACAACTTATAGAGCTTCTACAGAATGGAACTCCCCATGGAAAAAGGGATGCTACTACTGCATTGTATAATCTTTCCATATCTCATGAAAACAAGTCTAGAATTGTTCAGGCTGGTGCAGTGAGGCATCTTGTACAACTGATGGACCCAGCTGCAGGTATGGTTGACAAGGCTGTGTGTGTCTTGGCAAATCTTGCGAGGATACCAGAGGGTAGAACAGCAATTGGTCTGGAAGGTGGAATCCCATTTCTGGTGGAGATGGTTGAGCTGGGATCTGCTAAAGGGAAGGAGCAGGCAGCTGCAGCCTTGCTATGCCTTTGTACTAGTAGCAGTAAGTATTGTAGCATGGTACTCCAGGCAGATGCTGTTCCACCTTTGGTTGCTCTGTCCTGGTCAGGAACAGCTCGAGCTAAAGAAAAGGTGAGTCCATTTCCAGATTCTTGTTACCTGCATTCAAGAAAGATAATGGTATTTTTTCTTAAATGACCTTCCTTTATCGCTGTTGAAATTCTAAACAAAAACCTATTACCAGCATTCATATTTCCTATGTTAATTCTTGGAGAGACATCCAATAAACTATAAAAAGAAAAATAAAATTTGAAGGGTGAGCACCTGGCATCTCCTGACCCGAGTTGACATCTTTTTTAATATTAAAATAGCATAGTGCTCCTGTACACGCTGTATACAATGCAGTAGCAGCATCCCACCTGGCATCTCTTTATAGTGCTTTTGTACACACTATAAAGAGCATCCTTTGCATTGCACTTAATAACGCGGTATACGTGTGTTCATTGCATTTAGTGCGCAATTAGTGCAGTGTACTTCGGCTACACTATACACTACACACTGCACTAAAAAAGTGCTCTGTACCGTGTACTCGCAATGTAACTCAGGTGCGCTGCACTGACTTAGGAGTGTCAGGGATGCAACTCTGTAAGGTTCATTTGTTTACTTTTTTGGTTGAGGAGAGAATGCAGCTGCTGCTTAAATTGGTGCATCCATGGTTTGCAGAATTGGCCAATCTGGATCAGGATCGGCCAATTTCAGGATCAAATCAGCACCCACTCATCCAAGTTTGGCCGGGACTCCCAACCCAGTCGACTCTCATCTGAATTGGCCGAAATTGACCGAATCGGCTTGGATTGGGACCGACATGACTCGAATTGATTGATTCCGGACCAATTCTAGTGATTCCTTGCCAGGATTGGACACTGAGGCAGCAGTGGCACCCCTGCAGCATTGCAGCATCTTCCCCTACCTGTTCTCTCGCATCAGCCTATCTCTGTTCTGTTCCAGCCCCCAAAAGAGCCTGATAGGACTGTCATAGGAAAGGTTAATATAGATTTTTTTTGCATTTTTTAATTTTTTGGGTTTTCGAAGAACCTATCTGGACATATTCCGTATCACTTTTTCTCCTATTGGATCAGGCGATTTCCCAATCCGGTTCAGGTTCGGAATCGGCACCTACTGATCTGGTAGCCAATTTTGATTCTGTGATTCTTGGGTTCGTACATCTGTATTGCTCCTTAATATAGTTTCATACGTAATTTGGATCTATTTTGCCACTGATTTTCCCATCAGACAATCTTTGTATATATGCTCTAGCGGGTATCTGCACTTGAGATTTGACAATTTTCTTGGATGGGATGTTCTTCTCTGAAGCTTAGTGTTCACAACGGCTTTTGTTGTTGGTTTTCAGGCACATTCACTTCTTACGTATTTCAGAAATCAACGGCGTGGGCATGGTGGGAGACGATGATGATGTTTGCTGCGAAAGTGACTGATCTTGATGTTTCAATGAAGTCTGCATCGACTTTGTTTTGTATGTAAATAGAAAGTGAATCCCCTGTAAAGAATGTGATATGCGTTCGCGCCGTTTTCCAGATCGCTACTACTACGAAATGTCGCGCAACTTGGCAGCTGCTGCTTTATGTAGACAAGGATTATAGACGGCGACTATCCTTCTTCGTGTGAATAAATACAGCTGATTCTTTTTTTTCCTTCCCAAATATCTGGCTTGTAAATGCAGAGCTTTATCACACTGGGAACAAGGCATGATCAGATCCGGTAGGGCCAATCCAATTTCATCTTCTTTGATATTTTTATTTTTATTTTTAATAATAATATAAATATTTTAGGGGAGTTTTTTGAAAAAATATTTTTAACCGTTCTCTTGCATATATAAATACCCATCTTAGGGATTTAAGCATAAACTTTGTTTTAAGCACCCATAAATGGTAGTCAATAGTAATAAAATTATTAAAGAATACAAAATAACTTAACTGTAAAATATAACTAAATTATTTTCTTTATTTACAATTAATTTAGGGAAATCAAATAATTTAAAAACTTCCCCCTTTTCTACAAAATGTAAAGGATACCCAAAATGTAATGTTTTAATTTTCAATCTATTCAACATACAACATTTCAGTAGTGTTTTATTTAAAATGAAAAAATATCTTTTAACATTTTTGTTATGTTATTTTTTTAAATTTAATATTTAAAAGGTTCTTATAATTTAGGCCTAGAGCAGAACCGGATCAAACCTAGACTAGCCGATTAATGTCCTCTGATCCAGATCGATAGGAGTGGATTATCCGCAAATCATGCCTAATTACTCAAATGAGCCCATAAGACTCAACTCAAACTAACAATTTAAATGGTATTAGACGTATTTTTAATGTTGACTTAGGTTTACGAATAATAGTTTCATATTTTTTGTTTAAAAAAATATTTTCATTGATATTAATGAAAATTTAGTCATGTACAGATAATTTACTAGTCATAGAACGTGCTTCGCACGTGTGCCAATATATTAAGAAAAATTAAAAATAAATCAAATAATAAAACATTGAAAAATAACTTATTAAAATAACTAAAACAAAATTTCCAAAATAATCGTGACAATCATCGTGCTCTAAGCAAGCTGTTAGTTACCCATGGTACATAGTTTCACAATCAATTTCTCAACTTTGAGCATCTTTTTGTTTTTTGGTGAACTGTCATATTTAAAAATATCCCTCGAGCAGCTTAATTATGAAGAAGCATATACACTATTGGTGCATATAGAAAAACTATGTGCATCTCTCCTCTCATTGTGTTGTCTATGAATCTGGTTCAGCTTGGTCGTTATCTAGCAGGGATCATAAAACAAATATAAAATAAATCTCTAACTTCTCCCACCCCTAGAAACAGGAATCCCAATAATTACTTTCATATTTTAACATTCCTTCCATATAAAAACATCAAGTAAGCACCCTAAATAAAATCAACTAATATGTTCGCTAAAAAATTCGTTGAGCAGTAAGGAATGAAATGAGAAAGGAGTGAAACAATTAAGACTCAAACTATAGCAATATGCAGTTTTAAAAATTGAACTCTTTAATAGGGATTCTAGCTCCTCAATTGCCAGCCTCGTCAGAAATCAAACATTGTCATTACGTAAGTACTGTGATTTGCTTCTTCCGTAAACCAAATTATGGGCTTCATTTTTAGAAGATAACTTATATACATGATTTAAAAATCAACAAGCAGGAGCCTTGGGAATAGGAGGAGGGTATCATAGGTCCTAAATCAGCTCAGGTAAAAGTCCACGTAAAGGACCCACAAGCCAAGTAGAAAGGAAGCAGGTAGTTCCTGAAGAACATTTTGCAAACTATAAAACTAAGACTTTTAATAATTGCAAGGTCCACAGGGAACTCGTAGAATCCAATCAGAAGATTTACCATTGATAGAAGGATCTTTCCTATCATCAAGGCAGTGCATTGGCCCAACGTGTGCTACATCATGTAATTAATGGGCGACGCATTCAAAAACCTCCCAATAGATCAAGTCTTGGGCCAGCTCATATGGGAGTGGAAGACTTAAAAGGTAGTGGGCTATGTCGATAGCAGCATCTTCGAAGCAGAGTTGTTCCATGGGCAGGCTGCTGGGATGAAGAGGCACATGCGTGTAGATAAGAAGGTGAAGAGGTAGAGAGACAAAAAATTAGCATGGCAAACACTTTCCATAGATTAAGAGCTCACATGCACAGAGCTTAGAAGCCTTCCACAGAAACAAGGATTCACAAATCATACAGACCAGATCAAGCTAAATTGGCTGGCCAGGCACTAATCAATCCTAATTGCCCAATTTGGATCCAATTCAACTGCTAAGATAAAAGCACAAAAGTAAAATTGTTTTTTCATGAGTTTCTTTCTCCTTCCCATCAATTTTGTTTTACGAAGGTGGGGAGAGATGTGTCAGAGATTTGTGGGCACTATTATTTTGTTAGCTAAGTCTAAATGAGATAGTGTCTTATTTCTAGTTTGCTGCCATCAAATAAAGCCTCTG
Source organism: Cryptocoryne crispatula var. balansae (assembly GCA_036172225.1). Classification (NCBI taxonomy): domain Eukaryota; kingdom Viridiplantae; phylum Streptophyta; class Magnoliopsida; order Alismatales; family Araceae; genus Cryptocoryne; species Cryptocoryne crispatula. Next base: position 23,525,349 of record CM069919.1, read on the forward strand.
AAACTCCTTAATTTTTTATAAAAAAATCATACGCCCTGAAATCAGAAAAGCAAGACATAAGGGCTCCAATATCCATATTTGGGAGGAAAACAAAAACACAAGTGATATCTTCATTTATGTAAATATAAATTTTGTCAACCTCAAGAATAAACAAAGAAATGATGAGAACTATTCATAAGGAACAAAACATAAATTATGGGGAAAATAACTTGAAATATAACATATTTTTTCAATGACTTAAGAAAACAAATACTTACATGACCTGGAAAATATAACATATTTCCTGTCTCTAAGGAGCTGGGAGGCAAAAATCTAGAAAGAGTTTTGTTTGTCAAAAATACTGAGAGTAAATCCCTCTATACTGAGTCTCCCAAAAGCTATGATGAGAACTGTTCATTTAGATACATTTGCTAGCTGCAATCTAGCTATGAAAGTGTGCAAAGATGTTAAGAAGGGTATCAAGTAGCTCCAACAATCTCTCTAGGGGGACAAAGAATTGGGTATATTCCAAGACAACAACAATTTGTTAACATTTGCAAAGTCATCATAAAAGCATCGAGCACTTGACATAAGAACGGCCAGACTATTTGTATTAGATCACAGCTCAAGAATAGGTGGTTTTAACTTTCATAGAAAGTTCTGCAAAAGAAACACATCTTGAGGCATTCCTTGTGTATACGATGACCTTGTAGAACAAAGAGAGTTTCAAACAACCGATTCCCTTAGTTGTAGAAAAGGGTTATCATGCATAACTGTATTGTCCTAATCCACAACATTATGGGGGAGAATACACTTTGGACTTTATACTTATCTTGGAATGAGAAACACACTCGTTGAGTGCAAATTAGATCATTCGGTATCCAAACCACAAAAATGTTTTGCACTCATGAAAAACTCTTAATACCAAAAAAGGTAACTAGTTTTATTCCAAGTAATAGTAACTTATATTAAAGATCAATATTTTTGGATTCTTTCATTTTCACTAATTGCTTTAGTTGAAGATTGAAGTGTTCACATTCTATCAATTCGAAAAAGTTAAAAAATATGATTGTCTAAAAATTACATAAACTTGAACAAGCATCCCATAGAAAATTCTAACAATTTAGAACATTGAAAATACTGAACAGTTTAAAAGCTATCATAGAATCAAGGAATTCAGAAAGCAAAATGATAAAAAAATAAAAAAGTTGTGAGGGTTCCTAAGTACCTTGGCCACCAGCAAACTGTTAGATCCATTGAATGATTGAAAAAACAAATACCAGCTATTGATTTCCAAACCTCCTAACCATGGAGAGCAGTATGAAATGGTCTCCATTTTAATCCTAATTGGCATTAAACAATTTATTTAATACCAGTTATTTGGCGCATATATTTGTGGGCCACTGGTTTTTATGTTGACCGCCATAAAAACTATTAGTGTTTTTAATTTAAATATAAAAATTATATTAAAATTATTTAATATATAATTTGCGAGAGTTCTAATTAAATGTTAATTTGTGATGGCCATGATGGTACCTAGCTCTTGATGGGAATTTCAATATTTTATTTAATATTGCACGCGTTTCTATGATGTATCTAAGAAACTCTCAACATCTTTGACATATTGATATATTGTCTTTGCAAGAATGAAATTTTATGCCCTTATGTGGAACAAGCCTATAAATAAGATGATGCACCACATTCAACTTTAAGACCGTACCTGACAAATTAAATTGAAATTAACTCGAAGACTATCACATTAAACTATCGTCAGAAGTTTTATAACAAAAGCATATGATTAGTTGCAACTAAGATAAAAAATTAAGAACATACCCAAGAAACCTACAAAGCCACTAAATACTTCAAAGGAAAGTTCAGCTCCTTTAAAAAATAATTTGAGATCATAAAAATTCCAAGAACTAAAAGTAGGAAGTTTTCTTAGGATAAAACTTAAAATAAAAATGAATATCTGGAGGTTAGAAAACCAGGAAACCAGAAATTTGAATCTATGAAATGTAGTACGTATGTATAGTATATGGTAGAAAGTATTGACAAAAATTCCATAGTCTTGGTGCTTTCTAGAGCGCCAAGACCCAATTTCTAAAAAAAATTAAAAAAATGATCTGATAACCCAAATAAAAATCAGTTCCAATAAAAAGATGAAATTAAAAGAGGGCACAAATCCATAGAGCTTTCGTTGACAAGAAGACGAGCTACACTTTGGCGATAAGATCTCATGATTTCTATTTCGATAAGATTCGGGAATATTCAATACCTATTTTTTAGGAAGTAATATTTGATTATGAATTCATTAATTCTCATCAAAATCAAAATGAAAACAAAATTTAAAAATTCCAGATATTGTTTGCACCCCTATATATATATCCTAGGTCTTCAAGTCTAACATTCACTTCAACCATCTTGAAGAAGCAAACAAAAGACTACAATAATTGGATTATTCATTTAAAAGCAACAAACCAAACATTTATCTGCAAAAGTTATTTAAGTGTATAATTGTATGATGACATGGTACATATCATAATGAAATGGTGGCTATCAAATATCAACCTGGGCCTGATTTTTAGCCTTCCATCGGTCAACAAAAATGAAGCTAGTTTCCCTTCCAATAACTCTTACTTAATCACCCTGGTGGTTGTTCAAAATAGCCTGAAAATTTGCTCAGACATGGCATGTCCTTCCTCTCTCTCACATGCTCATTTAGAAGAGAGAACAGAAGGAAGTGGGTTAGAAAATCTCTCCCCCATTAGTCTTCACGTAACACCCAGCCACTCTCTCTCATGCCAATTCAAGAGGGAAATGAGAATAAAACAAGGGAAAAAATATATTAAGCTCCAAGCAGTAAACAAATTTTCAGATGAATGAATTATAATAACGACACCTTGAGGTGACGGATCAACTATGACTATATGTGGCTAGTCAATCTGAGAATCCGAAAAATTCTAGAACTCTACTGGACGGAAAACACAAATATCTGAGATTTAAATCTATGGATCCTGGAAGCAATAAACATGCAAAAAAAAACCTGGTTAATCGCAAAAATAGAAAAAAGTCAGAACCTGAAGATCTGAATTACAAATTTTAAAGAAAAAAAATTGCCACACCCAAGGTTTCAAACCCTAAAACAAATACCTTCTCACTCCACGAAGATTGGAAGAAAACATATTAGGATTAAAATGGAGAAAGGGAATATTAGTGTTGGTGAGAATCAAACCCCCCCCCCAAGCCAAAGACAAAAATAGTCTTGGTGGCATCAATTTATGACCCTGTGTATTTGGAATAAATAGTATTATCCTAGAGAATCCCAAAAAGTTTATGGAATTTGAATTCTAAGGTACAAAATCACCTTCAAATCCAAATTTAAAATCTCTAAAACACAAAGTTTGATGCGACACTAACTAAGTAGTAAATCAAATCGAATGTAATACACAATTCTAATTCTTTAATCGTCAAATATGAGATATCCAATCCTGATTCCCATAACTGAAAATGTTAAGATTCAAGCTCTCACAATATGAATTTTCATGTTTCAAATAAATGGATCGCAACTACCTACAAAATAAATCTGTGAGATTTAAACTACAACTCAAAATCACAGATTATTTGAATCTGATGCTTTCAAAATTGAAACCAAAAAGTACAAAATCTGACAGCTTTAGATCTCAATTTCTGAAGTCAAAAATGAAGCTTAAATTCTGAAATATGTATCAAGAAATATATACCAAGAAAAACTTAAATGTTTGTATAAAAAAACTCCATAAACAACTTCTTAATATGTTTTAAGATCCAAAAGCATAATCATAATCCAAAAAAAAAAATGGAAGACACATCATAATAATTTTTCCTTGGTTCATATGGATGGGAAGATAGATGTGTAAAGTATGATTCGAAAAAAGATGAGAAAATGGTAATTGGTAGGAGACTGGATACATACTGGATACATACTTTCTTTCAATTTTAGCTGGGGAGTTTTAAATTTACAATACGAATAGACAATTTTCAATTTTCAGATTTGGGTAGCTTGGTCTTAATGAAAAAGAGGCATGTCCAAAAAGTTACTGATTACAGAAAATGACTATTTTATTTGGAGTAAAGCTTCCATTTAAATAGCTAGGTCATTCATGATACATGTTACTATACTGTACACATTACTATACTGTATATTGTATAGTGTCTCCATAATGCATGCGCGTATATCCATCCATTGTTTTGATTGATTTGATATGTGTTTATGTTCTTTTCATTTTCTTTTTGACATTTGCATTTCTTCAAGTGTTTATCTTCTGGCAAAATTTGAGGGAATGATTGTAATCAAGGTCTACAACGTGAATAAGTACATCATTAGCAGGCATTCTTTGGAGCACCTTATCTTAGCACTGGTTTCTGTTACATTGACCATAAGGCTCTAGCTCAAGAATATTCAAATTGCAAGGTATACTTCAAATTTTAGTCTTTGAAAGATAGTATAAAATTTGCTAGCATATATAGCACCTAATCATCACAATGTGTTCTTTCAATCAATCCTTTTAAAATTGTTCATACGCATCCTGTTCTTAGTTATGCCTTTTTGCTCTATGTTTCACCTCCAAGGCAGTAGCTTAATTTCCCATAATACAATTGTTTCACCTACAGTCTGGTTATTGTAAAGGTGCTACTTAAGCGCAAGGAATATAGAAAGGAACAGAAATAAATAACTGATGTTTACATTAATAAACTTATGCAGAATGCAAACCTGATACACTTACAGTTTTGGTTGTATACCACTGTATGTAGTTACATTTTAAAGCATGATTAATAAATATTTATTTATCAATTAGCTATAACAATAAGACATATTAGGTTTTATATCCGGCTAGTGAAAGAATCCCAATGTCTTTTTTCCATCTATGTTGGGAGGTTGGTAAACCAATTTCCTATGTTGTGTAGCCCTGTCTTAACTCCACTTGTGCACTTGTGCTTTGCCAGTTCCAAGTCCAAATAAAGGAAGTGAGTTGCTTTAGGTGACAGTCAATGTAAATATATATATTGTTGCATCTCATGACATGAATTCAAATGATAGTGTTGGGGCTAGGGGTGTGCACGGTTTTGTTTAGTCCATTTTTGGACTATTTTTTTTCAAAATCCATTATGGTCTGATCAGGTCAAATTTTTTTCAAAATTTGTTGGACCATTATTTTTTTCAAAATTTGTGAGATTTAAACTACAACTACATGTCTAGTAGCTAGATACACATCATGGTCTGATTAGGGCAAATTTACATGTTCTAATTTTATGAATTACAAGTCAAATCCATTATGGTCATTTATATGAATACATTGTTTGTTCGAACATCATATGAATTCCAAGAGTAGAGATTATAATAAATTAGATAATTCACAGAGAAAAGAAAATTTTAAATTGAAAAAAGTAAACAAATTTGAATGCTCTGAAAACTTTAGAAATATGAGATATGAATGGCTAAGATTTACATATTCTAATTCAATGAATTATAAATCAAATATACTTCCTTGTGAAGTCTAGGTGACGGGGAAAGAAGTGTCTGGTTGTGCGAAGACCCCATCTTCGGGTATATTGCAAAGGTTGATGACTATTAAGAATAATACAAAAATAAAGTAACGTCTGCTGAAATGGGGAAAAGCACTGGAAAAATGCATCATGAGATTGAAGACCCCTCATTTGCCAAAGTATATAAAAAGGGAAATCTAACATTACGGTGTGAAGTATTCTTGGAGACCCCAAAAGAAGCGTTTGGCCCCTTCTTCAGGTACTGTACGAAGGTGGACAAACAACGTAGGATGAAGGGTCTCGATAAATAATATGACATAAATTATAGACAACATATATAGATTGAGAGACAGTGTTTCTAACATTACTTTTTGAAGTCTCCTTGGAGGACCAAACAGAAGCAGTGAGGCTGTGTGTAGACCGTCTTTGAGTACTGTGCGAAGGTTCAGGAATAAGAACATATTAGGAATAATAATACAAATAAAACAAAAACGAAAAGGAAGACAATAAAGTCTCTTCGACCCTACGACGATGGTAACGTCCTGAGAAAGAGCATTCAGAATGAGGAAGGATGCTAACAAGGAGTAATGGCGGGACGTTCGTGCTTGGACAATGGAGCAAAGAACGGCGCACACGGGAGGTCAAAGTGTTCCATTCCAAGAACTCATTAAAAATGCATATAAATAGAATGTTCAAGCATGTAGACTTGTGTTTCACCGTATAAAAGAAATATCATCCTGTTACCAGATAACATGAAAGCTTTGTTAAGAAATTTTAAACCATCAGATTTGGCATAATAATTTAAAAGCAAAAAATTTAAACAAGCATTTATGGGCAACACAAGAAAACTATATTACTTATTTTACCTTTTATATTTTACACAAATATTTTGGGATCACCTACACCAGTCATAAACATATCAAATATATGTGACAAAGAAGAAAAAAACTACAGAGAGTCAGAGTTCAAGTCAACCTGCTGTTCCTGAACAAAAAGCCACATTGATTGTAGAATATATTGACTGATATATAGAATAATAATTAAATGGCCTGCAAGAATATGGAGTTTTAAGATGATTTTTCATAATGTGAACTGTTAGGGGTTGTATTCAATCATGTGGGTGAGTTCTCATGGCCCATGGACATTCCAAGTGATTGTTTTTTCATATATGTTGTAAAAGTTCTCTACGAAGGATACTCCATGCTTGAACACTTCTATCTTGAGAGGGAACATCCAAGAAGCCGCACAAACTCGAAGATATGTAGCACAAGAAAAGAGAAATATGAAAGTCGGTGATAAAAAAAGAATCATGAAATTTGAAAAAGACGAGAAAGTTGAAGAATTAGAAACTTGATGAATATGAAAGTATAAATAAATCAGAAATCTCTGATCTGAAAAAATCTAAAACCCAGAAATCTGGAATTTTCTAATGGTCTAAAAATTCAGAGGCCTAGAGATTTTTGAAATCAGAAAATCCAAGAATTTTTCAAAACAAAACTCAGTAAATCAAGAATTTGTAAAGAATGGAAGAATTCTAAAAATCTAATGTATATATAATATAAAAAAATTTAGAAATAAACAGCCATAAATTTTAATTATTTGGGACCGAAAAATGTAATTGTTACACCATCAATTCAGTCAATTACAATGACCAATATACAAGCATAAAATTCAAATTGGTACATTCGTTAAGTAACCTTGAGTAGTTCATAAAAATAGGAAAATAAAAATATAAAACTTTAGAAAAAATTAGGATGGAAAAATCATAAAAATGCATACAAGATGGAAATTGATATGTAGTATCAGTTAGTGAGAATAACTAAATGGAGTAGAATATAGATAAAAGGAAAGCCACATATTATGTAACTAAAGAATCAGATATATCATTGGACTAAGTTCTCCAAGACCGACGGGGCCATGTTTATCAAATCAAAGTTTGATAAGGCCTTGTTTAATGTTTTGAGTGTATTTGGTGGGATGGTATTTAGTGTAAGCTCTCAAGACGCTGATTGTCAAATAAACAGAACAAAATTACTGTTATAGTTTGCAGGAAGATTGAAATATATAAAATAAGTGATTGTGTAAAAGATGGGTTGAGAAATAAGGAAATTACATATGTTTTAAGCAATAGCGAAAATTGAATATTTAAATGTGCAACTCAGATGTTTATGATATCAGTGCATTGTGCATTGATTTACAACAATAAATTTTCAGCATGTTAAAAAAATTTAAAAATAGTTAAATCTGAATGTCGAAAAATTAAAATTATTTCCGCAAGCTTAACCATAGCAGGTGTAATATGAAAAATAAAAGTTGCTTAACTGTCTAAGAAATGAACCTAGCCATTCTCTTCTACAGAAGTGTCCAACGTTAAAACAAAATTTAAAAATAGTTAAATCTGAATGCCATTTCTTGGTGTTAATAAACTATTTTCACCTTTCTTACAAGACGAGCATGGTCCATCTTCCCACATTTCGCATAAACGGCTACTACCCCATTTTGGATGAACACGTCAGGGCCAAATTCCAACTGGAGCACCAGGGAGTGAACCGCATGGCTCATGTCCATGGAGAAAGCACCGCTGCAGGCACGAAGCACGGAAGGGAAGGTGAAGCCATCAGGACGGACACCAGCGAGGAGCCTGATGGCTGCATTCCATAAGAATATACATGGGTCGTGGAATCCATCGAACACCCGCCGCCCATGGAGGGAGAGGCCAAGGCAGGAGCACATGTGGACGAGCTTGGTAGCAAGGAAGGGTCAGTGGTGGAGGACTGCAGTGATAAGGTGGGCATGGAGGTGGAGGAGATGGGAGGTCATGGAGCGGGAGCCATGGACGGTGAGAGACGTAGGGAAACCCTTCTCAAACACAGGTGAAGGATGCGGAGGAGAGGATGGAATCTGCTGGGAGGCGGCTGATGACGATCTAGACAGGATGCGGTGGAGATGATGGAATCCGCTGGGAGCCGCAACAGGGAGACTCGATCTATGCAGAGGATGCGGAGGAGAGCGGAGGTAGCTGATGTCGATCTAAGCGAACTGCGAAGGATGCGGAGGAGAGTGCGGACGGAAAGACTCGCAAGACAGCAGGAAGACTCGCAAACTCGGAGGGCGTCGATACATCCAACGGTGGGAAAGAAAAGAATCAAATGAACAAACGGTTGAAAATGAGAGGACAAAACTAAGTTACTCCCGCTTCTTATATTAAGTTAGATAGATTAGATATATTAAGTTAGATTAGATAGATTAGATTATACCTGATAAAATATGATTTGTGCCGAGGGTCTCTATGTTTACTTATTTACTTTTCCGAAAATATTCTCAGCGCACCATTTGGTTACATGTACAACCCAGGTCAATAGAAAAACGAGTTACCCAGAATGGATGGAATCATGATTTTGACATTCGCTCTGTTTTTCGTCTTCGGTAACCATTGTAAAAATTGGTTTTAAAATATTATTTGGTTAAATAAAAATACCTTATTTTATAATAAATATTATCAATTTATTAAGTGTAAATTACTTAAAATATTTTTATTTAAACTTTATACTAGAAGATAATAATTATTTTATTAAATAAACTAAAATTTTAATAGTTGTATACTGACATAAGCATTTCAACTTAGATTTTTTATATAAATCTGATCATATTTTAATACACTATAATTTTGTTCTCATGGAATCCCTTTTAACGTGATTTATTTTTATATGCTATCAAAAATTAAGTATTTTAGTAAATAGTTATTTTATATTTAATTATTATACATTGTTTAAAATTCAAGTTAGTAAATATCAGGAGTGTGTTTTGTCGACTAAAACATTATTTTTATAGCTAAAAACATCATTTATAAAAAAACTAAATAAGAAAATGATTTCTCAAAAACAAAATTTAACATCAAACGAAGACATCAAGATTTCAAATTCTCTGAAAACCACACTCAGGACATGTTTGGTATGAGAATAAATTGGGGATAAACCAGATTTATCCCCTAAATTGTAGGGATAAACTTGATTTATCCCTAAAAAATTTGGGTGCCAAACAGGTCATCAGTGTAATAGATGTTTCAGATATTGGGTGATCATACTTTAACAGAGATCCAAATGGACAATTTGGAAGGTGAATTTGGTTTATTATCTATAAATCTAATCACGGACACCTGTACTCAACACTAAAAGTTGCAAGAAATTTCTAAAAGTGTTTAGTTGCACGACTAGTTATGTTTTTGTTATAATTTTATATTTTTTGTAACAAAATTTATTAGAAGATGATTAATGATCATTATAATTTTATGTTTTTTAATTTTTTTTTAAATAAAAAGTGTGCAACATTTTTTTATCTTTTGTCCTTCACCTTGTTTAATCATATATAATACTCTTTTTCATTATCATATTTTCTCAAATATGATAATTTTTATTATTGATTAGTTCACACATTATTTTAATATAATTTATTTTTTATTACGAAAGTATACGAAAATTTATTATACAACTGAACATCTTATGAACTCTTATAAAAAGTAAATAAGTAAAAGTAAAATGTAATCGGTCGTCGCTCCCTACGGTTCCACGTCACCATCGAGCTTGGGGGCACCATGCCAACTGCCACATTTCGACCGCTCACGCCACCGTTTTTAAAAATCGCTCTAGAAGGCGGATACACAGCACGTACAGTTCTCTGGAACATTCTTATTAAATTCTTTACTCCCCGTAACACTATTTAGTGTCTCTGTCACTATCAATTTTAAAATTGATATTGATAGGAATCATTAAGAAGTGTTTAGTTAATTGTATCAATTTTAAAATTTGTAGTGCAAACAAAGCATATTAAGTAATAGAAGTGTCCACTTGTATTACTTTTGATATTGATACTTCAATATTTGAAAATATTAATATCAATATTGATATAGTACCAAAAATGAAACTCTAAGCAAACAGGGCATTAAGCAGTAATGTTTTATCGCGAAAAAAATATTAATTCATACTCTTTCCGGGACCTAATTAAAATATAACCGACTTTTTCCAAGGCTTCTGACGTGGACATGGACCGGTCGACCCCCGCTGATTTGTGAATTAAACCGACAAAGCAAAAAAATTGCCGGGGATCTGATCCGGATCTCCAATAATTTTACCCGTACTTAGCGGACCCGGACTGCAGTTTCCTCCACGGCCTATCGATCCGCCAACATTTTGCTGCTGGACGAATCTCGGCTCCTCTTTTCTTCCTCCGCTTCTCCTCTTCCTCGTTCTCCTCCTCCCCGCGAGGTCTTCACTCTTTCCTGCTGCACGACACCGGGGGGCACGCCATCGCCTTCCTCGCACTATATATAGGAATCACTCCCGTCCGGGGGTTTCTCTAGATGCCCCCTTCTCCCCGCTCCGGCCCTCTGCGATTCCCTCCGGAATTGCTCCGGAAGATCTCGGTATTTGTGAGGCGAGGGGGAGCTGCGCCGTAAGTATCTGGGCGGATCCCTCCTTTTATCTCGCACTTTCTTTCCGGTTGTTGAATTGAATGTTTTTGGCATTCGACGGCTTGATGTGCGTGCTTCCCTGTTCTTTTCTGCTCTGGGGAGGCCACTGTTTGGCGAGCGTTGAATTGACGTTGGTGGTTGTGCAGTTGAATTTGTCAGAGGAGGCGTCTGCCTTTTGTCTTCGGTTGCCTCTGGAGAAGTGAGAAATGCGGATCTGGGGATGGTTTCTATTTCTTCCATACTCAGCACTTGATAGATGGTGGTTGCGATTGTTTCTATGGTCCCTATTTGTATTCTGTCTTTCTTAAACCTGTAATAGCTTCTGGTGAGCCTAATTTTATATTTAGGCTGGACGGCCTGAATTGTCTACCCGAGAGAAGTAAATGTGGAGCCATTGGTACTTTAAATTAACTCAGATGTTGGTTGGTGTCGGTTATTTTGCTTGAATCAATTCATTGCCCTTTTTTTCTGGATTGCTAGTTGTTTGGGTGATGCGCTTTGTTTGGCGGCAGATCATCACGGAGAATGTAGATGTATATATATTACACGTAGACTTCAGCTAAAAACCAGCAGAAGTGCAACCTTCTTCACTTGGCGTTGTTCGTATTACATGGATGACATCACTACTTTTTTTCATCAAAGCTCTATGATTAGTACTGGAACTAGTGACTTAAGACTGTCCTTTACCAGTTCTGTGCTACTGCTACCTGTTTTAATTAACTCACTAACATTCGGATAATAGTTTCAAGGAAACAGTCATACACATTTCATTACCCCATTGCTCTTTTTTGCTCTACTTCTTGTTTATGTTTCCTATATTGGTAACTATGACCTGTATCATACAGTTTTCGAGTGGAGGTGTCAACTCAGAAAAGTTCAAAACTAAGCATATTAAGATAGAAAAAGGCAACCTTGTGTCATACAGCTAATACTAAGAACTTTGATTGACCACGAGAAGGTCAAGTTGACTTTGACATCAGAAAACTCTTATTATACAATGGAAAATAGTACACTGGAGCTGAAAGTAACTCCTTTTTCTTCCATTTTGTGTGATCTTTTGACTACCACCTTGGTAGTCAGGGTGTTTTTTGTGGTTTTGTTTTGCTTTGGTGACTTACTTGTACTCTTTTACTTACTATACCAATCTTTCTTCTTAACGAATGGAATGTGACCTTGATCACCTTCTAAGAAACTCCTTTTTATCTGATATTAATCCAGCCTGGTTGATGTAATAATTTTGCCCATATCTCTTTTCTTTTGTCCAATAATTTTTAAAGTTCATTTCTTTTCTTCTGTACAGTGATTGGTCAAAAGTGCCTTTGTTTTCTTCTTTTCAGTGATTTACTTTTATTTCTGCATCTGCATCTGTCAGGAATTGCCTTCTTTAGGAGTTATTAGCTGCACCATTTATATGCTGCGTGGATCTCTCACAATGCAGCTGGGCTCTACTGGCATCCAAGTAGTGCAAGACATTTCAAACACCGTTCAAGGTATAGACAAAGCTTCTACCGCGAGCACATGTAAGGAGGTCCATTTTTCATCAGAAATCAAGGCAGTAGATATAGATGTGGATGCTCAAAATTTTGATGATGCGGATGAGCATAGCAATCTAGTGAATTCTGATCAACCACAATGTCGCATCTGCCTTGACACTGAAGGTTGACTTTGGCATGACCAACATGTATTATGACTATATTTCATATGAAATATTCTTCTGTTGTCACCAAATCACTTTTTTTCTCAGGTGAAGATCTTATTGCACCTTGCCATTGTAGAGGCACTCAGAAGTATGTACATCGGTCTTGTCTTGATAATTGGAGATCTACCAAGGTTTTAAATCAATTCCATAAGAAATGCATCATTTTATTCAGTACTCCAGAGCATTTTAATGTTTAATATTTATAGGCATTAATAAATTTGGTTCAGAAGCTATATCACTTTCCATCTGTACCGCAGGAGGGTTTTGCATTTGCTCACTGTACAGAATGTAGAGCTGTGTTCCTATTACGGGCAAATGTTCCCCCGGATCGATGGTGGTTGAGATTGAAGTTTCAGCTTCTTGTCATAAGAGATCATGCTTTTATTTTTGTGATAGTGCAGCTGGTGAGCTGTTTTCTGATTTTTAGATTCTCTCTAATTCTCTTTTGGTGTTTTAGCTTTTCTTCTTCAGTCAGGAAACATTAGGCTACTGGTTCAGCAATTACTTGTGTATTAATACTCATTACTGCAGGCACCTGATTTTTTTTAATGAAGTATACCCACAGTGATGGGATAAATTCAGTGAACTAAAACATACATGTTACATAAGAGAGGGGGAGAGGGATAACGGGCATGACATCAAGGATATAGATCGCACCCAAATAAGCAAACCAAGACAGAGAAAATGACAAACAGGAGCATATAAATCCAAATCTTACATTATTACCCCTACCAAAGGAAACACACTAGAGAAAATAGTGCATTGGTGAAGTTGGGTAATGATGACCAATATGATGGAGAAACAACTTGAAATTCTGGAGGTTCCAATATGCCCGGTCTGTCATGAACAAAAAAACCTCTATATAATATGTCATGGCTGTTGGAACTTGGAAGGACTCTTCAAATTTCCTCCTGTTACTGGTTGTTTAAACACTCCATAAGAGTGCTGGAATAAATACCTCCTAGATTTGCAAGTTCACCCAATCAGGTTTTGCATCTGCCCATTTGAATAACATAACAGAAAGATTGGGGCCCTAAAGATCTCTGAAGGATTCTAAAGAAAACTTGCCATAAATAATAGATGATACCATATTTTAGGAAAATGCGCTCCTTATCCTCCTTGCATAGCCCACAGAAAATGCAAAACCTATCTTTCAAGTTCTTGATCCAAACCAATCCAGCTGATGTTTGAAGTCTTTTTCATGCAAATTTTCAAAGAATGTATTAATTTTCAGTGAGATATTTTCCTCCAAACTAAGCTTGCCCAATCAACCTTACCCCCAGCTGAGTCCATTATCTTGATGACGGACCTAGAGAGATGTGATTTGAGAGTGCCAATCCCCAAATTTTTTTATCCATCCCATTCAAATTTACTGAGAAATGCTGAATGACATTCACCAAATTGACATTACTCATTGTACAACAAGTTCCTGCTGAGAAAACAATCACCAAGCATGTCTTATTGCCAGTGATATGAAGGATCTTTGGAAAAGGGAATCTTAATGCCTTAATAACCTAACCACCTGTGTCTAACCAAAACCTTGTTTCCTTTTCATCCCGATCTGAATATGCAAAGCAGACAAAAAGATTGGAACATAAGTGACCAATGAGTACTAGGAACAAGATTTCTCACCCAGCCATTGGAATCAGGCCAGTCCTTACTTTTGGCCACTGATGACCAAAGAGAGGATTGATCAAGATCCAACTTCCGAAAGTGTTCACACAGCAAGGACACCTTTGTACCTTGCAATGAAGAATATCCTAACCTACCTTCTTCCTGCGGTCTACAAACCTACTCTCACTTGACAAGGTGACCCCTATGGATGAATTCTTGTGCATTTTCGAAAAAATTACCACCATAGAAGTTTCCAAGTTCTTGCATATTTCTTTAGGCGCCTTGAAGATAAAGGAAAAGTATTGGGGGAATGCTAGACAACATCACTCACCAACACCCACCTACTTCTCGTTACTAGAAAATTGGCTTTCCACCATCTATTCTTTATCTTTCTTAAAATAGCATTCCATTCCTCTCTCTTTAATTTTCTCAGTGCAAGGGAAAGTATATTGGGAAGTGACCTCTCTGCATTCCAAGAATCCAGGAAATGGCTGAAGCCACCTCCTTGTACACATTAAGTTCCACCACCTCACTTTTGTTAAGTTTTCTGACAATCTTGTTGTAGCTAGGATAAATAGCACTTGACTAGAGCTTTTAAGAGAGTATCTTGTCCAAGGAAGCAGGGTGAAGAGTAATCATCTGTATATTAGACATGAGTGACATGTGCATCATTTCTTTCTTCCTTCACACCTTCAATCAAACCATGGTCCCCTGCCCTTGATCAGAGTCTACTGAGCACCTGAGTAGCCAAAACGAAAAGTAAAGATGACAAAGTATCTCCTACTATGCACCTTACCTCATGTGCAACCTTTTAAATAGATGCAGCTCGAGAACTACAATTTTTAATTACATACGAAGAATATTCCTGTACACACTAGATGATATTGCTGCATATCCGATGGCTTACAGGAGTTGCAGTTATTTAGCATGAAACCGTGTGATTTATTATTTTCCAAAATTGTAACTTGTTATTCTAATTCTAGGAGAATTGTTCGATGAACATATATCTCCAGAAAATAATATCACATATGGTTGGCAAGTATTTGGCAAACTAAAGGACAAGAAATAAAATGAAATATGAGAGAAGGATGGAATTAGTAGATGGAAGTGTATGTTTAACACCTCAATGTGATGAAGGGCATCAAATACGGTTGTTACACCCAATTGAAAATGGCCTGAAATGTTGCTATTAATTGTACATAATTTCTCAAATAAGCAGTAGTACCAAATTGATTGACTCCTAGTAGAGAAGAAGTTTCAAATTACCCTAAAATGATGCTGTAGTAGACAACTATTTCAATTATCTGATAAGAACTCAATCAAAGGTCAGCCCAATGAAGTTCAGAGTTATACAAGGGTAGAATCTCCATTCAGTAAAACCTTTGAGGAGAAAACAAGGGCTTCGCAGACCCAAACAGAAGTACGCCTAAGGGAAAGAGGTGAGAAAAGCAAAAAAAAGGTAGCATGAAGTACTTCGCTGTTTGCCTCTTTTGACTGATTATATGAGAATGGCTTTTTTGCCTCTGATTATATGAGAATGCCTTTTTTGGATCATAATCTGAATGCTTATTGGAAATGATTGAAACTTGATTGTTTTCCTTTTTTTCTAATCAACACAGTTTTAGGGAGAAAGGGAAAAAATAATACGGGATATAATTGGCCAAAGAACTTAATATGTGAATCATCGACACACTGGAGACGGGAATGGAGAAAGCTCTTTCTATTTTTTATAGAATGATGGTTATTTTTGTTTATTTAACTGCAGAACCTTTGATGCTGCACATTAATTTCTTTGATCTTCCTCTGCATATATTTTTTTCCCATAAAATCTTAACATTTCATTTCGTCTCAGTTTCTAATAAGGATGCTTTCTACCAGGTAGTTGCTTTCTTGGGCATGCTGGTGTACAGGTTTTATGGTGAGGAACTAAGGGAGATGTTTGGTTATGAACAACACCCTTATGGATTTTACTCCATGGCAGGTCTTTCTATCCTTCACTCTCCCTCCCCCTCTCACGCAATCATGCATAAAATACCCTCGCCCTCTTTCTCTCTCTCCATCACGTGTGTGCCTGTTTATGGGTTTACTGAAACTGAAACTTCCATTTGTTGCTCATGGGCATAGAGTTTCAGGTTGTACTTCATCATTTAGTTCTTTTCTGATGTTGTCCTCTTGTTATGAATATAAAGATGATATTTATTTTTGTTCTCCAGTGTTGGCTGTTGTTTTGGTTGGCTTGCTCTATGGATTCTTTATTGCTATAATTTGCGGGCAGAGAATCAACGAACGGCACTACCATGTTCTTGCAAAGCAAGAGTTGACAAAGGTCTGGTTTATCTGATTATTTAAGAACTCCTGACTTTGTATCATCTTAAATTCAAATAGAAATAATCCTGAAGTCTGCTTTCCACTAACAATGCATCATCCATATTGAACAGTTTAATTTTCTTGGAGGTAAGCTGCAAACATGCTTTTACTGGTTCTTAGGGATTCTCGATCCATTCTGCTTCAACTCGGCGGGTTAACAAAGGAATAACTGAATTTGGTATGAGAGATCGGGTTCAGACCTGGGAGACTCATTCCTGTCTAAAATTGAAAATAAATGGAAATGGTAAACTGATTTAGAAACCACTCGGGTGTTTTCTAATTGGATGTGATTCCGATTTTATCTAATTTTTTGCATTTTGAGATCAAAATCAAGCTGGTTCCAAGAAAAGTTTTTGATTGACTTGACTAACTTGGTTCATATTTTTATCCAACATCAAGGGCCTTTTTTGATGAAGGATGAGGGGGATATCCCTTATATCAGGGATTAGACTGAATTATTCTCCCTCTGTATCTGCCTTTGTTTTGCATGATCCCTTGGTTCTCATGGAAACTCTCGTTAAATGCTTTCCTTTTCAACTTTCTTTGTAATAAAAGAATGCAACATTAATCAACGTGGTGTTTGGAAAAAATAAGCATGTCTT
Organism: Cryptocoryne crispatula var. balansae; assembly: GCA_036172225.1. Lineage (NCBI taxonomy): Eukaryota > Viridiplantae > Streptophyta > Magnoliopsida > Alismatales > Araceae > Cryptocoryne > Cryptocoryne crispatula. Next base: position 23,542,600 of record CM069919.1, read on the forward strand.
TAAGAAGGGTAAAGTGTGGAGAATTGTTGATAGCATTAAACCAACCCATCCACCTCTTTTGTCCTTCCGAAAACCGAACAGCTGAGCCTTGTTAGTGAACAAAAGGTTGGTGAAGACTCGTTCATGAACCTGGTATCCCAATCTTATAACCTAGATTTTCCTGTCATTTATGCATATGTCAAAGCTTCTCTTAATAATCTCATATTCGTATCTTCTCAAGGCCGGAACAAACAATTGAAATGCAGGAATATGTGGTAGAAAACCGTGAAGGAAACAAGAATCCACCCGATCTGGACTCGAGCCATGTCACAGAACTGAGAATGCTTGGACTTTACTGAGGCCACTAAAAGGAAAGCTAGAACCTGTGCCCGCAAGTCCAGCGGTGCGTCGAAGGCAGACATGCCCCCGCTGCGTGCTTTTGATCCGGAGCTTCGACCTAGTGGAACTGAAGAAGAAGTTATCGTCTGGAAGCCAAAGGAATGACGGCTGAATCCAAATTTCTGTTTCAAGCCTTGAAAGAAAAAAAATGCAAGAAATATGGATTTGGTGCAGCTGGTTGACGGTTCAGTTCCTTCAGCTTGGTGATTCTGTTTCATTCTTATATTTTTTTTTCAATAATGTAATACGCCAGAGAACTCACGGAATGTAACATGTAATACACCACGCATCTTCAGAAAATCATCTCATCCAATTCAACTCTTCTTCCTCAGACAACTCCAACCTACCCATCTTTGAGTGGCTCTGGCATTCAAATCTCTCCTTTTTTTCTGGCAGCTATGGTGTCTTCTTCCTCCTAAGGCTTTGATGCTCTTTCCTTTGGCGGCTTCCTAATATTTCTTACCTTCATCCTGTTTGGTAACATTATTAGATATCTCTATCACTATCAATTTTAAAATTAGTATTGATAAGAACTATTAAGAAGTGTTTGATTAATTGTATCAATTTTAAAATTTGTAGTACAAACAAAACATATTATGTAATACAAGTGTCCATTTGATATTGATATCTTAACATTTGAAAATATTAATATCAATATTGATATAGTATAAAAAAATGAAACTCTAATCAAACAGGGTATTAGGTAAATTATCTTCTGATGTATTCTAAATGATGTTTAATTTAACACAAGTTTCCGTAAGAAATAGTGGAACTTTTGTGACTAGCGTGATTATCATTGAAAAGAGGAGTAGCTGAAACAAGAGAAGATCTAGCTACGGTCACACTGTGGAAGTTGAAGGATAGAAGTAGATGAAGTGAAGAGTAGACTCGGCAGAAGTCTCTGTGCTGTCACAGATGCAGAGGAGCTCCAGAATGGCGTGAACTAAATTAGATCAGAGAATATGAATTCTATTCTCAATGTAATGTAAATAATTACAGAGTGATGTATATATAGGGGCAAAATCCTTTTACAATGACAAGCCTGAATTCAGACATGGGAGGATGTACACATAAGAAAAAAATATTACAGATGTGTCCGCTGTATTTGAAATATTTACACTCCCCCTCAAGTTGGAGAGTGGAGATCCCGAATCAACTTGTTGGTATGTATTCTGAATAGCTCCTTTGCAAGGGCTTTGGTGAATATATCAACCAACTGGTCCTTTGATTTAACATATGAAGTCTGTATCAAGCCATTGCATATTCTTTCTCAGACAAAATGACAGTCTATTTCTATATGTTTTGTTCTTTTATGGTATACAGGATTAGCTGCAATGTGCATAGCAGCTTGACTATCACAAAATAGTGTAGTGCTTTTGAGTTGAATACCAAAATCTTTCATCAAGTAGTTAATCCATTGCACTTTAGAAACTGCCATAGCCATTGACCTGTATTCAGATTCTACAGAGGACCTTGAAACTGTGTGTTTAGTTTTCCAAGAAATTGGGCTGTCTCCTAGAAGGATAACATATCCAGTAGTTGATCTTCTTGTAATAGGACAAGCACCCCAATCGGCATCTTCATATGCCTTAAGCTATAATTGAGAACCAGAACTTAGAAAATTCCTACCCCGAGACACGATTTAATGTATCTAACAATCTGTAAGGCATAATCCATATGATTTTCAGATGACTCTGTCATAAATTGTGTTAAAAGGTTCACCGAGAACATAATGTCTGGTCTACTAACAATTAGATACATCAATTTTCCAACAAGTCTTCTATACCTTCCTGGATCTTGCAGTTTCTTTGCCTCCTTAAAAAAACTATGTTTTGTTTAAGGCATATTTCCTCTGATTCAAGAAAATCCCATTTGGATTTCTTGCAATTTCAAGCCCGAGGAAGTATTTTGGTTTGCCTAAGTCCTTAAGACCAAACATGCTGTGTAATTTTTGCTTAATGAAATCAATATGATCCCGACTATTACCAGTAACCAACATGTCATCAACATAAACTAAGATGTAAGTTTGAAGATTGCCTTCCATGTAAACAAATAAGGAGTAATCAACTTGGGACTGTTTGAAACCTAAAGAAGTCAAGGCACTAGTCAGCTTTGTGTGCCAATTTCGAGAAGCTTGCTTACGACCATATAAGGATTTCTTTAATCTACAAGCCAAGTTCTCCCCCTGTTTAGAATAACCTGGAGGAATAGCCATGTAAACTTCTTCTTCAAGATCTCCATACAAGAAAGCATTGTTTATATCTAATTGGTTCAGTGACCTCACAGTTACTAATTTAGCAACCGGAGCATAGGTATCATGATAGTCCATCCCTTTAAGATGGGAATATCCTTTAGCCACTAAACAAGCTTTGTATCTAGAAATTTCTCCACTTGAGTGATATTTGATCTTATAGACCCATTTACAACCAACTGTCTTCCTATCTTGTGGCAGTTTTACAACCTCCCATGTGTTGTTCCTTTTTAGAGCCTCAAGTTCTTCTTTCATGGCATGTACCCAGTTTTTGTCTTGCCTAGCTAGCTCATATGTTTGAGGTTCAAAATTATTTGAAATTGTAGCTACAAGAGCCTTATATTCCTTGCTAAACTTCTGATAAGACAGAAAGTTGTTTATAAGATAAGGAATTTCCTTTTTATCTGACCTTATATTCATGCTAGTCACATAATCATCTAGATATGCAGGCCTTTTTCTTATTCTCGGTTGTCTATCTTGAACAACTTGTTCTTGAACAAGTTCATTACTTCTGGATGATTCTGGATTATCAAAATGAATTGATGAACCAGAAAATGACATAAAATTGTTTTTATCAACATAAACAGTTTCTAAATCTTGTACAGGAATTGGAATAGGAATCTTGTTCCGTTCAATATGAGTAGCATAAGGAAAAATATCTTATCGGAAAATAACATCTCTATGAACAAACATCCTTTGTGAGCTTAGATCAAGCAAATTGTAACCCTTTTGTTGAGGAGGATATCCAATAAACATGCACAATTTTGCTCTATTTTCGAACTTGTCACTTTGCAAATGAGACATTGAAGCATAACACAAACAGCCGAAGGTTTTAATAACATTGTAGTTAGGAACCATACCAAATAATACTTCAAAAGGTGTCTTATTATCTAGTACTTTTGTGGGATACCTGTTGATCAAGTAAGTAGTCGTAAGTACACAATCACTCAAAAAATGTTTAGGCAAGTTGGACTGAATCCTGAGTGCTGTAGAAACATCCAAAAGGTGTCTATGCTTTCTCTCTACTATCCCATTTTGCTGAGAACTATAAACACATGTCCTTTGATGTGTAATTCCCTTTTGCCTTAAGAAACTTTGTAATTCAATATTGACAAAGTCAGATCCAATGTCTATTCGGAAAATTTTAATGTGACTGGAGAAAAAAATTATGTATGTATTCAATAAAATCTTTCAAAATCTGAGTAGTTTCAGATTTGAAAGAAATCATGTAAGTCTAAGTAAAACGTGAGAAATCATCAACCAGTGTAATGAAGTATTTTGCTCCTGTTCTAGATTGAACATGATAAGGACCCCATAGGTCACAATGAACTAATTCAAAAGGAAAAGAAGTATGACTATTACTAGTATGAAACAGTAGCCTTGTTTGCTTTGCCATAGGCATAGTTGTCAAAAGGCGTCTGCCTAGGCGGCAAGGCGCTTTTCCAAGGGCGCCTATCACTTATACTATTACACATATAAATTTTATAATCATAAATGAATTATATACTTAAATTTTATAAGAATCTATTTAACTTTCTTCTCTTTCACACACACATCATATTTAATTATGTGCATTGATAAAACACTCATATTCAATTATAACATAAAAATATAATTATATTTATGCTTATTTTTATATATAACAACCTCCCGACTCAGCATTCTTTGATTACCGCCTTGATCGCCTAGGTGATGCCTAAGCGGCCGCCTTGTCGCCTAAGCGGAATCGGTACCCTTCAACGCCTTGGACGCCTTGTCACCTTGACAACTATGATCTGTAAAATTGAAATTCAGACTTCTAGATAAAAGACTAAGCTTCTCATTGGAGATATGTCCAAGCCTCCGGTGCCAAACTTCATGAGTGTCAGTTTTGGCATTGAAAGCTGCAGGTGCTTCTTCTTGCAACAAGTAATACAAACAACCATCTTCAAGGCCCCGCCCAATCACCTTGTTCGACCTTGTGTCCTGGATGAGAAGCAATTTTGAAAGAAGGTAACTGAGCAATTCATATCTTGTGTTAGTTTGCTCACAGACAAGAACCTATTTTTGAAATTAGGAGATACATAAACAATCTGCAAGCTGATTTTATCATTGATATCCATCTAACCAACTTTTGTTATAGGTAAGCAAGAACCATCTGGTAAACGTATACTTGATGGCTGAATAGCATTGTTTGCAGTCTCTCTGAAAGATGATCCTCTCGAATTAGGCACAATATGAGCAGTAGCTCCAGAATCTAAAACCCAAGGCATATAATTCTGTTCCTTCATCACTGCATTAACTTGAGGTATCTCATTGTTTGTGGTGTTCAGAAGTTTAACAAGATTGGCATACTGATTTTCTGTCAAGCCAAACTGAGTGGTCTTTTTGCTTTGTTTTTTCTTATACCCTCGAGAAATCCATTAAGCCTGTAGCAAATATCCCGGGTATGTCCGACTATATTGCAATAGGTGCACCTAGGTGCATCCAGTTTGAAACACTTCTCCTTGGTATGGCCATGTATACTACAATGTGAACACCATGGTTTCTTCTCATTCTTAACATCCTGTTTCATGAAATTACCCTTTGAAAACATGGCAGAAACCTCATGAACATTGGGAACTACAATAAAACATTGTGATTCATCTTGTAAGATAAGAGAATAAGCTTTGAGCACATGCAGAAGAGGATCCATAAGAAGAATTTGACTCCTAACATTAGTATAAACGTCATTGAGTCCCATGAGAAATTGCATCAATTTCCCTCTATCAACAAATTTGCTATCCGTAGAACCATCCAGTTGGCCTAATTCATTCCAAAGAGCCATCAATGTATTGAAGTATTTAGGTACTGAATCAGATCCTTGCTTCAGTGTCGCAATAGATCTCTCTAGTGTGTAAATTCTCGAACCACTTGCAGGTGAAAATCTCTCACTGAGATCTCTCCAAATTTTGTAAGCAGCGTCACAGTATATCACGGATGATACTATGTCCTTATGTATAGAATTCAGTAACCAGCACATAACCATATTATTCACACATTCCCAACTATTAAAAGAAGAGTCATGTAGATCTGGCTTTGTAATGACTCCATTAACAAAACTCAACTTATTCTTAGCAGAAAGCGCAACTGTCATTGCCCTCTTCTAGCATATATAATTATCTCCAGTAAGTAAATCAGACACAAGGATAGTGCCAAGATTGTTAGACGTATTAAGATGATACGGATTTTCTATTTCAAAGTTGAAACCGGATGAAACAGGTGCAGACCTAGCAGTTCTAGAAGAACCTTCCATGGATCAGGATCGTTACCTGCTCTGATACCAAATTGAAAAGAGGAGTAGCTTAAACAAGAGAAGATCCAGCTACAGTCACACTGCGGAAGCTGAAGGATTGAAGTAGATGAAGTGAAGAGCAGACTCGGCAGAAGTCTCTACGCTGTCGCAGATGCAGAGGAGCTCCAGAATGGCGCGAACTAAATCAGATATGAGAATATGAATTTTATTCTCAATGTAATCTAAATAATTATTGAGTGATGTATATATAGGGGCAAAACCCTTTTACAATGACAAGCCTGAATAGGCACGGGAGGATGTACACATAAGAAAAAAATATTACAGATGTATCCTCTGTATTTGAAATATTTACAATTATTTAGTTTGAGAAGTTACAAACATGAGAGTGATGATATAATAACTATATATTCATATTCTCGCATCTTCCATTTATACATCTTATCTACTATTTTGGTCATTGGAATTAGTGATCTCTTTCATTGGTAAGGATAGAGTAAGACCAATATTATATAATGTACTAAGTTAAGTTAATTCAAATTGATTTAAGAATCCAAACTTCAATAGTTAAATTTTTTGTATGGGATGATACTGAAATGTTGAAAGATACAATCTTGATCAATTACACATAAAAGCATAATTTTTTAAAATTAATATTAACCATAGTAGATTAAAACTGGTGTCTACTATACTAAAGTTGTCGGGATATTGACATCAGATATACATTAGTATATATTTGACATTATCTAATATTATATTTAATATTGTTAGATATATTTGATCAAATATCCAAATAGCTCCTAAATGATATTTAATGCATTGGAAACAAATTAAATTTAGGTTGGATTATTAAAACCCACTCTCTATTTATTAACTTGTCGCATAGAGTTTAGACGTATATAAGCTAAGTTTTCACTAAAAATTTCATAGTAGATATAAAGTTATGATTGATTTCCAGTTGACATAGAAATATTTTACAAAATTTTAATTGCATGTTAATGTGAGTAAAATATATCTAAAATTTATAGACATTCACATGATTCACATTTTTAATTACTAAAAATATGCTGTAGATGAATTTAAAGAAAATATAAAGATACCTGGACATCATTGCTATTCAAATATTAATGTGATTAGATTGGAGTTTAATTTATAATATTCAATTTATATTAAAATATAATAACATATTTTATTTTTTTCGTTCAAAAGTGAGTTTAGGTATAATTAGACTTTTGCATCTAATGTACTCGTTAATTAGTGCACAACAATTTATAAAGATATACAATATTCTCCCATAGTTAATGAACGATAAGTAGGTACACTTCTTACTTAAAATATAGATAATAGTACCACTATTTAATCTATTAACATTCCTATCGATGAATGTCCCCACCCCCAACTTAGACCATCCCTACCTCTATCTCCCCCTTCCACCTAATGAGCAATGGCAGTATGGAGCGTGCATTGCGAGGTCAAGGTCAAGGTGGAAAAGGAGATGAGTCCATAGAGAGAGAGAGAGAGAGAGAGAGAGAGAGAGAGAGAGAGAGAGAGAGAGAGAGAGAGAGAGAGAGAGAGAGAGAGAGAGAGAGAGATGTGTGAAAATAAATATGATTTCAAAAATTTATTTGTAAAATACCTTTTATAGTTTTTTTGAAGAGTGACAACGAATAGCTATGGCCACGTTGGATTTCATTTCATTTTTTATTGATTAGCTTAGGTGTTCTAACTTACATTCTAGAGGTGAGTCAACGCTTGAGGAATTCTTGTAAAAGAATTTTGCGTCATATTTTGATCATTTTAATCTTAGCAAAGTCGTTACTCTCACCCCTTATTGAGCCCAAATGTTTCATCCTAACTATTACTAGTGGTTATTGATTAAAATGTATGTCCTACAAGTTAATCATACGTGATATAATTTTATACTTTTTGTATTATCTTATTCAATATTAACAATATTATCTTCATTACTTGCACTATTTAGATGCATTTATCATAGTAAAGTCATAGATTGCATGTAATGATGATTGAGTCATAATGAGATTATGATAATGAGAGTAATCATCTATTACAAAAAATAGGTGGATTAGTGATGGTTGTATGTTGTCGCCAAAGATCAAAAAGTTATCACAAGCCTGCCATAAATAAGCCCATCGCCATTGACATTGGTGACGCTAACTATAAGCTGTCGCAATTAAGTTACTTGCGATGTCTAGCCGTTGCAATAATATGTTGGCGACACCCACAGGTTGTCGCAAAAGATTTATTGGCGATGACTACTAGCTGTCCCAATTGACTGTCAACCATCTCAATTAACTTAATTGCGACGGCTGCGATAGTAGTGTAGACACGCCAAATCGGCCTGATTGGGAGCCCAGACTCTTATTCCATAGGCGATATCTTTTATTTGACCGTTATCTGATCCTGATTACCTCGTGGAGATGAGCTAAGGACGCTGGTGGAGCCCCTCGCAAGTTGAGAATGGACCGATGATTTCCGGAATGATGCCGTAACCTTCAAGCGAGAGCCGCGCCTGAACTGTAAAAACACGAAGCCTACTCGATGACCGACCTTGAATGGTCCATACTTGAACATCTCGGGAGTCCCGCGTGTGTTTCGTGACATTCGGGGTTTCCGACAAGTCATTTTGGTAGGCGTTAGTCTATAACGGTTTCTTCGTTATGACTTTTCGATCTGTACTGACACGGCTATCCCGAATCACGCGTTAGGCCTTTTCGGTCATCACCGGGTCTTTTCGGGTCATCCGGGTCGATCCTAGCTGAATATTTTCATCAATCATGGCCATACGTCCGGTTCGTTCAATTTTAGGGTTTCTCGGCTTTTCCGATGTTCGGTTCACGTTTATCGAGTTAATCTCATATTTTTTCGATGACTTCGGGTTTTCGATCGTACCGGACTTGTTCGGTCGTCATTTTAAGTCATCCCGAGCTGACCCGAGATTCTTCGACAGAAACTGTGCCCTTCCGGATCTCCGCCGCAGTTTTCGGCCGTTCGCAAAACGGTAAACCGGTAGTCAAAGCCCCGTGCGAACATTTCGGGAGTCATGCTGGCTGGTTTACTGACTTGAGGAGGTGCAGTTGAAGGCACTCTTTCCAACGCAACAAATGGGAGCCGAATCGGACATCCCGTTTGCAAGTTATGGCTCGCGGAACACGCGCGTAGGAGAGAGAGTCTACCGCGACCCCGCTCCCCTTGAAAGGGGAGGGCGCGCCCTACGCGCCCTCAACCCGAGGGCGCGCCCTGCGTACCCTCAAACTGGGGGCGCACCATGCGCCCCCGCTTCCTTTGAAACGCGGGGGCGCGGTCAATTTCCGAAAATCGAAAATTGCCCCGATTTACACCTTCTAAACCGGACTTTTGGAAGGTTGCCAGAGATGATTTTTGATTATTTGTACCGCACCCCCGGTTCGGGGGCGTGTTACGTTTGTCAAGTCGATTTTTTTAGCAATTTCTGGAACTTTTCGTCGATTTTTAGCAGCGAGACGCGTAACGCACCCCCGCTTCCTTTGAAACAGGGGGGCGCCAGACCGCGCCCCCGGGTTGAGGGCATGCCCTACACGCCCCTGGTTTGAGGGCGTGCCTTGTACGCCCTCACCTCCTTTGAAAGGAGGGGGCGCGGTCGGTCCAGTTTCCATATTTTGCACCGGTTTCAATTCCTCTATAAATTGAGGGTCATTCTCAATGACCCAAGGTTAATTCTCCATGCCTAGCTCATCCTGAGGTTGTCCAAGCTCTCTCCCAAAGCCGTCCCGACGCCCAAAGCCTATCCAACGTCGAGAGATCAATCCCGAGGCGAAGGAGAAGCCTAATCCGGGCGTTCTGCATCGACCAACTTCATCGACTTCTGCAGAAAATCTGGGGCTTCTGATGCAAAAGTCTTCAACATAGGAGTTGTTCCTCTCTTCGTCCTCTTTCATCTACAACCAACGGCACTCAATTCTGACTTTCCGTTTGTTCGTGGTGATTGCTGCATTGAGGGCGCGCATCCAGGTTCTGTTTTCCACATCCGCCCACTTTCATAATTTTTACAGGTTTTTACAGATAAATTATGGAGAAGTCATAAACATAATATCTCTTCCTATGTAAGTTTTTCATCCATAGAAACAAACGGCACTCGATTCTGACATCGGGGTCGTCCTTAACATTTTTTGCACCAAAGTCGCGCTAGAAGGGTGCAAAGCTACCCGAACCGGCCTTCTTCAACCAACTTGGCTTCAACTTAAGCCACACACTTCATAAGTCCTTCTTAACTTGTTTCATTCAGTTTATTTACTGTCTTAGAACATATTTTACTTCATTTGCATCATTTTTACATAATTAAAAAAACACAAAAAAGGGGTTAGGGCTCGCCCCAATCCGGTGAGTTCTATTCCAATTGCTTCTTTATTTCATCTCCTCTCCTATAGTTTCTACACTTCCCATAGTTCTAATCGGTTTCTTTCACTTGGTTTATTGTTCTAGTTGCACAGGTCTCTTAAGCTAGCATCGGTTGGACTCTTCTTCATCGGCCGGCTTTAGAAGAAGAAGGTTGAACCCACATCCCAATCTCTCACGCTAAGGTACACACGGTCATCTAACTTAATCTCTTGTTCAATTCCATAAAGCGGAGCCCGTGGCTCCTGGCGACCACCTTTTTATTCATGTTTTAAGTATATTCTATTCTTCACTCTCCTCCCACATGACCCGAACCGTCTTCGTTGCTCGAGTGACGCCGTGAGATGAAAGTTCGGGGATCAATGTGAGTGTGGGACTGAGGTGAGGACTTTTTACCGCTTTCCAAGTGTTTTTCGATTCACTCCCCTTTTCCCCAATTCCATCTTTCACCTTCTTTTGAGGTGCCGATCCGGAACCCGTTTCTGGAGTCGACAAGTAGCTTTTTAGACTCCGGGGATGTCCCCAAGAGTACAAAATCTGCTTTGGTGTTGACTTACAGCCGTTGCCAATACTCTAAAAGCCATCGTAAGTACCCAATTTTCATTCAAATTGAATTTATATTCTTCTTAATCCAACTCATTAATAGGTGTAATTAGATCTTTGCATTCAATGTACTTCATTAAATTGAGCGCACAAATATTTATAACGATATACAATATTCTCTCATAGTTAATGAACAATAAGTAGATACACTTCTTACTTAGAATATAGATAATAGTACCACTATTTAATCTATTGACATTCCTATTGATGAATGCCCCACCCCCAACTTGACCATCCCTACCTTATCTCCCCCTTCCACCCAATGAGCAATGACAGTATGGAGCGTGCATTGTGAGGCCAAGGTGGAAAAGGAGATGAGTCCAGAGAGAGAGAGAGAGAGAGAGAGAGAGAGAGAGAGAGAGAGAGAGAGAGAGAGAGAGAGAGAGAGAGAGATGTGAAAATAAATATGATTTCAAAAATTTATTTGTAAAATACCTTTTAATAGTTTTTTAAAGAGTCACAACGAATAGCTATGGTCACGTTGGATTTCATTTCAATTTTTTTATTAGCTTAGTTGTTCTAACATACATCCTAGAGTTGAGCCAATGCTTGAGGAATTCTTGTAAAAGAATTTTGTGTCATATTTTGATCATCTTAATCTTAGTAGAGTCTTACTCCCACCCCTTGTTGGGCCCAAATGTTTCATCCTAGCTATTACTAGTGGGTATTGATTAAAATGTATGTCCTATAAGTCAATCACATGTGATATGATTTTATATTTCTTGTATTATCTTATTCAACATTAACAACATTATCTTTATTACTTGCACTATTTAGATTTGTTTATCATAGTAAAGTTACAGATTACATGTAATGATGATTGAATCATGATGAAATTATGATAATGATATCATTTATCTATCATAAAAATATGTAGATTAGTGATGGTTGTATGCCAACGCCAAAGATCAAAAAGCCGTCACCAATACATATTGACGATGGCTTCAAAGTTGTCGTAAGCCTGTCACAAATAAACCCGTCGCCATTGACATTGGTGATGGCTAACTATAAGCCATTGCAATTAAGTTATTTGTGATGGCTTCCAGTCGTTGTAATAATGTGCTGGTGACACCCACAGGTTGTCGCAAAAGAATTATTGGCATCGACTACCAACCATCCCAATTGGCTATCAACCGTCCCAATTAACTTAATTGCGATGGCTGTGATAGCAGCTTTTTAGTCTCTCGGGATGTCCCCAAGAGTACAAAGTCTGCTTTGGCATTGACTTACAACCGTCACCAATACTCTGATTTTTGAAAAAAACAATTTACATAAAATATCAAAAATTCATGTAGGATCACACTTATACATGAATTTGCAACATTCCTCACCACCACCACATTCATATACATTCCTTACACCACCACATTCACAACAACACATTCATATATACAATTCACATCACCACATTCACATACAATTCATCACATATGCAATTCACATCACAACATACATATTCACACCTTACACATTCACAATCAAACCGATATACACCGACATTGACATCAACGTACACATCACAATACATAAATAAAAAATTCATTCATTCATGAAGACTACAATTTGTTCAATACACAATAAGAAAAATAAAAAGTATACAAATGACACAATGGGGAGGGAACTCTCTCACTTATTCTCTCCAAATGATACCTCCTCATCATCTTCATTGTCGTCATCATCATCCTTGTCACTTTCTTGTGTTAGTCGTGCCACAGACTCCTAAAATTGTTTTTGTTGGTCGTTCAATTGTTGTTGGAGTGAGTCAATAATTGAGTTTTGTTTCTAGATTTGACTAGCTTGAGTGTTGAGCAAATCAATTTGCTTCTCCACTCTCTCCAACAAGTCCTGAACGACAGAACTCGTAGAGGTACTTGCACCTCCACTACTCACACTATACCAGGTGTTGTGAGTTTGTTCTATCCCCCCACACTTGTTCTACCCCAGCTTGTCTCTACTAAAGGCGGTGACGAATGCGTCCTCAACAAAGAATGGATGCTTAGAATTCCTAGCATCCGATTCCTCTAACTGTGAAATATTCATCATCTAGCATATATCATTCTAGACTATGTAAATATAGAGTCAGGTGATATGTGAAATCAAAATTGTCTAATGATGTAATTAAATTAAATATTTACTATCATTTGATGACTTTGTTCATTACTCCATATGAGAGATCTATCCTCTGCCTCATGTGTCTAGGTCATTTCAAAGACCTCGAGACAAGTAGGACAACACTATTCTTTTTGTGTTTATTCAAAGAAATAAATATTATTATACATATATATTTAATAAGTGGTACTCAATAGTAAATAATAAACATTTTAAAAACTTAAAAAATCAATCTTGAGCTACTGAATATTTGTCCTTCCTCTCCTATAAAGTATGGTCATATGAGTCCTGTTTGTTTTATTTTTTTGGCTAAGTGCCTACAAAGAAGTTCTTAAGATGTTAGCTTTTTACAAAAAAATTGACATGTTGTTACAAATGGAAAACTTTTAAAATAATCCAATTCTTTACCTTTCTATTGTCCCTCTGTCATATCTCGCACACATGATGCCACTAGTCTGGGTCTCATTGTGGAGGCCCAACTGCAAGTGCCTTCTCCAATGAGTGTCCTATAAAATACTACATATGAAAATTGTATTAGTTATAATAGACAACAAGGACAAAAAAATGACTTATTACCTTCTTCTTTAAACGACCTCTTTGTTTTCTTTGCATCTCCCCATATGCCTTAAATTTTTCGCGTCTATGGATGGAGATCATTCAAATGTAAAATATTGATGTATGTATGATAAATATATACATTAGTGTTTTATAATTAAAAAATATTAAGCTGAACTAGTTTTATTTACCTTGAGATCTCTAAAGATGGCTTCTTTCTTGTCATCTGCAAGGGTGATATAGTCCTGTTGCCATAAGTTGCAATGCACCTTACTGTAGACTCCAAGATAGGAGGTGAATTCTTGGCTATTTGGGCCTACACCCAATTCTCCTATGACCAGAACATTCTTGGTCTCCCCAAGCACTAATGTTCTCATGGTATACGCCTTGGTTGGACCTCTCTGACATCTCGTCATTGAAGATGCCTGCCAAAATTTTCAAGAATTTTGTAACTTGATGTTAACAATGCTATAAAAAAGTAATTAAATTTTTACCTGAGGTGGAGGAAAATGGACTAGATGGACTGCCTGTAGGAGTGTCACCGTAGTAGGGCGAGGGACAACCGCCTGAGATGGTCCAGCTAATGGCATCATGCCTGGGGTAGGCTGAGATGTGCCCTGAGATCCATTGGACTGATCGGTGGATCCACCGGCTATCTCGCTCCTAGATGTACGATGGCTCTTGCTGAATTTCTTAATCTAAAATATAATAAAATTGATAAAATAGTTTGAAATTTGACAATTCTACACTAACATGGCCTGTTTGGCCAATGTAAGTCGAAAATCAGCTTAGATTGACCAAGCCGGCCATGGGATGGATTTTTGTCGATTTCTGTCTTCCATGGCTAGTTTGGACAATCTAATCCGATTTCTAACTTGGATTGGCCAAACCGGCCTAGGGATGAGGTTTTTTTGCCAATTCTCAATTTTCTTAGCCAGTTTGGCAAATCCAAGTTGATTTTCGTTTTTGATTGGCCAAACTGACCTTGGGGTGAGGTTTTGTGCCAAATTTTAAGTTCATTGGCCAGTTTGGGCAAACCAAGTTGTTGTCCAAACCGATCGGCTTGGATTGCCCAAATCGGCCTTGGGATGGGGTTTTTTGCCAATTTCCAAGTTTTTTGGCCGGTTTGCCAATCTAAGCTGATTTCTGGCTTGAATTAGCCAAACTGGCCTTGGGATGGGGTTTTTGCTAAATTCCAAGTTTCTTGGCCGGTTTGGCCAATCCAAGCTGATTTCCGGCTTTGATTGGCCAAACCGGTCTTGGGGTGTGGTTTTTTGCCAAATTCTAAGTTTCTCGGCCGGTTTGGCCAATCCAAGTTGATTTTTGACTTGGATTGGCCAAATCGGCCTTGGGATTGGGTTTTTTGCCAAATTCCAAGTTTCTTGGCCGGTTCGGCCAAAGCAAGCCAATTTCTGATTTTGATTGGCCAAACCAGCCTAGGGATGGGGCTTTTGCCAATTTTCAGTTCATTGGCCGATTTGGGCAATCCAAGCCGATTTTTGGCTTGGATTGGCAAAACTATCCTTGGATGGGATTTTGACAAATTCCAAGTTTCTTGGCCAATTTTTGCAATCCAAGTTGATTTTCGTCTTGGATTGGCCAAACTAGTCTTGGGATCGGATTTTTTGACAAATTTCATGTTTCTTGGCCGGTTTGGCCAATCCAAGCCGATTTCCAACTTGGAATGGCCAAAGCAGCTTTGGGATGATATTTCTTGCCGAATTCCAAGTTTCTTGGCCAGTTTGGCCAATCCAAGCTAATTGATTTTTTGCCAAATTCCAAGTTTCTTGGCCGGTTTGGCCAATCCAAGCTGATTGATTTTTTGCCAAATTTCAAGTTTCTTGGTCGGTTTGGCCAATCCAAGCTGATTTCCAGCTTGGATTGGCCAAACTAGCCCTGGGATGGAATTTTTTGTCAAACTTCAAGTTTTTTTGTCAGTTTGGCCAATCCAAGCCGATTTCTAGCTTTGATTGGCAAAACTAACCTTGGGATGAGTTTTTTTTGCCAATTTCCAAGTTTCTTGGTTGGTTTGGCTAATCTAAGCCAAATTCTGACTTTGATTGGCCAAACTGGTCTTGGGATGAGGTTTTTTGCCAATTTCCAAGTTTCTTGGCCGGTTTAGGTAATCCAAGTCGATTTCCTGCTTGGATTGGCCAAACCGGCCTTGGTATTGGATTTTTTTTGCCAATTTTCTAGTTTCTTGGCTGGTTTGGCCAATCCAAGCCAAGATGGAGTTGTTGCCAAATTCCAAGTTCTTGGTCGGTTTGGCCAATCCAAGTTGATCTCTAGCTTTGATTGGCCAAACTGGCATTGGGATGGGGTTGTTTTTTTTCCAAATTCCAAGTTCGTTGGCAATTTAAGGCAATCCATGCCAATTTCTGACTTGGATTGGCTAAATCGGCCTTGGGATGGGTTTTTTTTGCCAAATTACTAGTTTCTTGGCCTGTTTTGTAAATCCAAGCCAATTTCCGACTTTGATTGGCCAAACTGGCTTTGGGATGAGTCTTTTGCCAAACTCCAAGTTCATTGGCCAGTTTAGGCAATCCAAGTCGATTTCTAGCTTTGATTGGACAAACCATCCTTAGGATGAGGTTTGCCAGTTTCCATGTTTCTTGGTTGGTTTGGCCAATCTAAGTCAATTTTGGCTTTGATTGGCTAAACCAGCTTTGGGATGGAGTTTTTTTTTCCAAATTCCAAGTTTCTTGGCTAGTTTGGCCAATCCAAGTCGATTTCTCGCTTTGATTGGCCAAACTAGCTTTCAGATCTGGTTTTTTACCAATTTCCAAGTTGATTTCCTTGTAGGTCAATAGGCACAAAAGTTTACGGTTTACCTGACTCAAGATGCTTCTTCATGGTGTCCACTAATGGGTCAAGCACAAACTTCTCGTACATTAAATGTACGATGGTTGTGACGTGTTTGGATTGGTCTAACCGGCTGTACGAGGGATCTACCTCTTTTATAATCAGCTATGGATCTATAACCCTAAACCCTAAACCCTTTCAAATTTTTACTTCTGTTGGATGTGTTGCTTGAAGTTGTACATCTTCATCGGTTACACTAAATGCGATGGGTACACTAACAAGTTCATCTTGATATGGTTCTACTTCATCATCGCTTCCTTCTGTTAAGTTATAGCAATTACGGGGTAGCGATTTCACCGGTATCACCCATCTCTTACTCATGTTATCTTCCAATGTTATCTTCCGCATAAAAAACATGTCATGTTCCACTTGACTTGCAAGTGCAAATGGTTCATTAGTTCCTAATTGTCTTTGTGTATTCAATGAAATAAGTCTATAATCATTAACCTTAAATTGTCTATCCGTATTATGCACATCCCACCATTGACATTCAAACAATACTAAATGACTACTTCTATCAAACGATATCTCAACTATTTTTAAAATTTATCCATAATATCTATCATAACTAGATTTAAGTTTTGTGTTCACAATGACACCACATAGTTGACTTGATTTTGTCAAATCTGAATCAATCATTCAGAGTCTAAATTCATTGCAAATATATCCAGATAATGAAGATGCAAATTTTGATGTACCAAGGGATAAAACCTCAAGGTCCTTAGTGTACCTAGAAGACCCTATTTTCCCCAATTCTCTAACATGTGCTTTATACCAAACCAAAAAACTTTGCTCGCTACTTCCTCCGTTAATAAGAGCATTAATATGCTTTTGACAAAAACAATCAATATCATCAATTTGATTTAACACATATGAGTGGATTAAAACTTGTTCTCTTTTCATCAACATTCTAGGGACACGGGTGCATCTCAATAGATGACCAACTGGCTTAAACATTGAACCCTCCTCGTGACCATCTTCATAGGGACCACCATCATAGTTCTGATCTCTACTATCTTCATTGTCATGTCGCATGTACAAAGAAATAAATTGTGTGCACTCCTCTACCAAATAGCCCTAGGCAATGGAACCTTCGACTCTAGCCTTGTTGCCAACATAATATTTTAGCCTCTTTAAATATCTTTCAATCAGATACATCCATCGGTATTGAACTAATCCAGACATTCTAGCTTCATAAGCTAGATGCACAACAAGGTGAACCATAACATCAAAAATTGATGGTGGAAAGATTTGTTCCAACTTATACATTGTCATTACATTCTTAGATTCTTAATCCCTTAAAATATTAGTTTATAAAACCTTAGCATGTATGACCATAAAATATTGGCATAACTCTATGTCGACTCTGAAAATGGGTTTGTCATAATCCAGATCGCCACCTCAGGTGGGAATGAGAAAAGAATGGAAGTAAAGCAGAAAAGTTCTTAACTCATTTCCACACTCACATTGATCCCTAAACTTTCATCTCTCGGCGTTGCTTGAGCACCGACTAGATGGTTTGGGTCGTGTGGGAGGATAATGAGGATGGAAAAAAGAACTTTAAGCATGAAAGGATTGAAATATGTGGTCGCCCGGAGCTGCGGGCTCTGCTCTATGTAATAGAAGTAAAAGGAAAGTGATAGTGTACCTTAGCACAAGATATTGATGTGCTCGGGTTCAACCTTCTTTCTCGTCAACCGGTCGATGAGGGAGAGTCCTCAGCCACTGCTAGCTTGAATGGATTTGTTTAACTTAAAACAATGAACCAAGTAAAAGGAATCAATTAAAACTAGGTGAAGTGTAGAAATCGTAAAAAGAAAGATAAGAAAAGAAGCAATTGAATTAGAACTCACCGGTTTGGGGCAACCTCTAACCTCTTTTATTTTGTGTTTTTAATGGTTTAAAATGATGCAAAACTAAATTATGATGACCTAAAAATTCTATAAAGTGAAGATATAAGATGTCTCAGATCGGAGCTGAAACAAGTGAAGGAAGATTGATTTGAATGGCTTGCACTTAGGTGAGTACAGTATCCTGCCAGCGCAACTTTAGTACAGAGACTACTACGGACAACCCCGAAGTTAGAATCGAGTGCCATTTTTTTTAAAGATAGAGGACTTGGAGAATAAGAGATCTTATGTTTATAACTTATCCATGATATGCATGTGCAGACCTTTAGAATTTTGGGAAGCAAATGGATGTAGAAACAAAACCTGGTTACGCGCCTCCTGTGCAGCAATTGCCACATAACACATTAGAATTGAGTTCTATCTATTGCAAATGAAAGAGAACATAAAGAAGTAGATTTATCTTGTTGACTACTTTTGCAGCACACATCTAGAGAATCCTGTAGAGAAATATGAAGAACGTCAATGTTGAGAGCACGAAACAGGCCTCCTTTCTCACGTCGAGGTCGATCTCTCACCAATGGGATGGAGTAGAATGTGAGAGAGCTTGGGAGAGAGCTTGGATGATATTTGGACATGCTGGAGTGTGCGTGGTAACCTTTGGTCATTGAGAATGGCCCTCAATTTATAGGAGAAGCAGACCCAGTGCAAAAATAGAAGAAAACTGGACATGTCCCCAGGTTAGGGACGCGGTGGCTGCACCCTCAACTTGGGGTGCGTAGGCCGTGCCCTTAGACTGAGGGCACGGTGGGCACACCCTCACCTTGAGGGTGCGCTTAGCACGTCATTGCCAAAAATTCTTGGAAAATTCTGGAAACTTGTTAAAAATTGGATTGACAAAATGAACGTGCCCCCGACTCAGGGGTGCGATCAAAATAATCGTGTTTTATGAGGGGAAACCATATAAAACTGGTTTGGAAAGTTAGAAATCAGGGTAGGTTTTCGGTTTCTAAAATTGAATGAGCCCTCAGTCCAGAGGTGCATTGACCGTGCCATTGGACTGAGGGTGCACAGACTGCACCCTCGGTTCGGGGGTGCGCTCAACTCTATCTCCTGTGCGCACTCCATTCGCGAGCCGTAACTTGCAAATAGGACGTCCCTTTTGAGTCCTATTTGTTACGTTTGAAAAATGACTTGCAAACATAGCTCCCCAAATTGGCAAACTAGCTGACACACATCCTGATACTTCTATACGAAACTTTATTTTGCATTTTATGATTCTGAGGTTGCCGAAGGCCAGAGCAGTGATATAAAAAGACATGGTTTTGATCAAAAGTCGAGGGTCAACTCAAGAGAACTTAAAACAATGACTAAACAAGTCTGGTGTGATCCAGAAAACTTGGAATCATTGAAAATGCTAGAAATGGCCCGGTTAATGCGAAATGAACCTTGTAAAAGTCATGAATAACTAGGAAACCCTAAAATCGACCGAAATGACTATATGGCACCGATTGGTGATAATAAACGGCCAGGGTTGGCCTGGAAGACCTAGAAAGGCCTAGTGATAATTGGAAAGACATAACACTTAGTTCAAGATAGCTATGATAGTACAGATCAGAAAGTTGCGATAAAAGCTATCATAGACATGCGACTGTCGAAAAGACTTGTCGGAAAACCATATGTTGTGGAATCATACGAGACTTCCATGACCTTTAATTGTGGATCATTAAGGGCTGGTCATTAAGCAGGCTTTGTGTTTCCACTATTAATGCATGGCTCTCGCTTGAAGGTTATGGCATTGCTTTGAAAACCTTTGGTCCATTCTCAATTCACGTGGCTCTCCACAAACATCCTTGGCTCATCTTCACAAGGTGATTTTTGATCGGATAATGGTTAGATAAAAAGTATTGCCAATGGAATAAGAGTTTGGGGTTCCGAATCAGGCCAATTTGGCGCATCTACACTCTACAATGGGATTTAGTACATCCTTTGCTACAATCCCTTGGGAAGGCAAAGGAATAATCACTTGCATCATGACATGACAATCATGAACCACTAATGATCCTACTACTTGATGTGCACACCTATTCAAATTTGATGAATGCCCATTTAGCACTCGAATGTTCTTCACAAAATAAAGGATATGAGATTTTTGTGTGTTGCTAAGCTATAAATAGCATCTAGAAACCTAGATGAACTCTCATGTGCATGCAACTCTAGATGGATTCTCAACTCTATCAAGTCTTTTATTGAGTTCAGATTGTCTTTATTTGATCATGATAGGTTGAAACACATTTTTCTTGATGTGCATGATATCGAAATGATGACAAACAATCAGAAATGCCCAATATGGTTGTCGCTAAAAAAAATACTTCTTTTCTTCCAATTCTTGTTTTTTTCTAAATTATTTCTCAAGTTCTCTAAATCTTTCTTAAATAGTTTTCCAAATCTTAATGGGTCTATCTCCTATTTTTGTCTTCAAATCTCATATCCAGTTAGCGTATTTAGTGTGCCCCACTCACACCGTCAATCATCAAATAGATGTCTATAATGATCTTTCTTCACTGATATGCTATTGGTAAGAACTGACGATGCCCTAAATAACATTGTTTTCTGACTATGAACGAGTCAAACTGAATATGTTTCCTCATTACATATTAGACATGCTAATTTTCCTTTGGTACTCCATCTGAATAGGTTGGCATAACCTGGAAAATCGTTTATGATACCTAACAATATGAATCTCATGAGAAAATTCTCTTTCGTTAAAATATTGTATGTCTCCAATCTGATCTCCCACAAGTACCTTAACTTGTCCACCAACGGCTGCAAGCATACATCAATATCATTTTTGGGGGCTCTTGTTCCAGGTATTAGACAAGAAATCATCGTGTATGCCACTTTCATACATATCAATGGTGGTAAATTGTCAACCACTATAACGACAGGTCACACACTGTACTTTGAAGACATGTTGCCAAATGGGTTAAAACTATCAGCGGCTAATCCAAGATGAATGTTGCATTTTTTCAATGCAAAATCCAGATAAAGTTCATCCACTCTTTTCCAAGAGGGAGAATGGGTAGGATGACGCATTTCAACTTTTGATGTGTACGAATGTGGCTCGCTATCCCATGACATCCACTTAGCAGTGTTCGTTGATATAAACAAATGCTGCAACTTATCTTTTAAAGAAAAATAATATAGTATCTTTCATGCCACCTTCTTACTCTTATGTTTATGATCATTTTTATATCTAGGAGTCTCACATTGTGGACACTTAATTCTATATGCATTATCTTTCCAAAAGAGAACACAATTGTTCTTACATGCATCTATCTTTTCATAACAAGTCTTAAGTCCTTAACAATTTTTTTTAAGTTCATACCAAGTGTTAGGAACACTTGCATCTTTGGGCAATACATCCTTAAATAAAAAAATACTATTCATACATTTTCTAGTCAAACTATTTACTTACTTCAACTGAATTAGCTTTAAAATAAAATTTAACTTAGATATTTTTGTGTAACCTTCATATAAAGGTGTTTCGACATCTCTTAATAACAAGAAATACTTGTGTGTTTCTATATTTGGCTCACCCTCATGGTGTCTAGATGGTTCTTGAATATTTTGAATATCTTCAAGCATTTCTATCACCTCATCGTTTAAATTCTCATCTTCTGGTTCATTTAATTGAGCTTCATATTCATCACTTAAAATTTATTCTATTTCCTTGTGACTTATCCACATTCAATAATTTGACTATATGTCATTACATATTAAATGTTCTTTAACTACATGCCTTTTTAAAGTGAATATGTCACAACACCATTTACAAGGACATTGAATCAAACTTTTGTCTAGTCTATGTCCAAATCGGGTCCTAAATTCATGGAAAGCATAATTTAAAAATTCTTCTACTCCTTGAAGATACCTATGACTTAATCTATTAGGAATATTTATCCAGGATTTGTCTAAGTTACTTATCATGTTCTGTAATTGTTCTTTTAACAATACAAACAAATATATACACAAAAGTGAAGAATTATTTTAAAATAAATGTTACACACAAACTGAAACTCCTCTAAAAGAAGTAAGTCTCAAATGAGAATGACATTTGAAGCTACCTAAAAAATAAGAAATAAGAATGACACCAGATAAAAAATCAATAACATTGCATTTGAAAGCCCTAAATTGGTTTCTATCACCACTTTGAAACAAATCAATCCAGAAAACTAGTTTGAGTTGGTGTCCATGAGATTTTGACTAATTCAAACTAGTTTGAGAATTTAAGTGGTTTCTATTGCCACTTTGGTATAAATGAAACTGAAAAACTAGTTTGATTGGTGTCCATGGGATTTTGGACAAGTCAAACTAGTTTGGGAATTTCAGCGATTTCTATCGCCACTTTGGAAAAATCAAACTAGAAAACCAATTTGAGTTGGTTTCCATGGCATTTTGACCAATTCAAACTAGTATTAGAATTTAATCTATCTATACACCATTTTTGGACAAATCGAACCAGAAAACTAGTTTGAATTGGTTTTCATGACGTTTAGCCAAATCAAACCAGTTTTGGAATTTAAATCGTTTCTACACCACTTTGGAAAAAATCAAACCATAAAATTGGTTTGAGTAGGTTACCATGGCATTTTGACCAATTCAAAGCGGTTTCATAATTTAATCCATCTCTACACCACTTTGGGACAAATCGAACTAGAAAATTGGTTTGAGTTGGTTTCCATGGTGCTTTGGCCAATTCAAACTGGTTTTATAATTTAAATTGGTTTCCATGGCATTTTGGTTGATTCAAACTGGCTTCAGAATTTAATCCATCTCTACACCACTTTTAGACAAATCAAATTAGAAAACTGGTTTGAGTTGGTTTCCATAGCATTTTGGTTAATTCAAATCGGTTTTAGAATTTAAATCGTCTCTACACCACTTTGGGACAAATCAAACTAAAAATTGGTTTGAGTTGGTTGCCATGACATTTTGACCAATTCAAAGCAATTTTAGAATTTAATTCATTTATAATGCTACTTTGGGACAAATCAAACTAGAAAAACCGGTTTGAGTTGATTTCCATGGCATTTTCGCCAATTCAAATCAGTTTGGGAATTTAATTGATTTCTTTTACCACTTTGGGACAAACCAAACCAGAAAACCAGTTTGAGTTGGTTTCTATGGTATTTTGGCCAATTCAAACCAGTTTTAAAATTTAATTCGTTTCTAACACCACTTCGGGACAAATCAAACTAGAAAACTAGTTTGAGTTGATTTTGATGGCATTTTGGCCAATTCAAACCGGTTCGAGAATTTAATTGATTTTTATTGCCACTTGGGACAAACCAAACCGAAACCAATTTGAGTTGGTTTCCATGGCTTTTTGGCCAATTCAAACTAGTTTTAAATTTTAGTTGGTATCCACGTCTCTTTGGGCCCAAATTAAAACCAATTTTAATTAATTGGTCATTGTGGTCAATGACAACAAGCTTGATTTTTTTTTAAATTGGTTCCTAATGGCCAACATAAAGATAATCGTATTTTCTAATTTAAAGTCTTTAGAAAAGACTAAATGACAGAAACCTTAAATGAAGATGATTAACCTCTAAACTAACATGTTTAACCCTAAATTAATATGCTTAATCTCACACAAATAATTTTACAATACTTAGCTCATTATTTAACATGCCGAATATGGTAAATGATACATGCTTAACCCTTAAATTAACATCCTTAAACATGTTTAACTAAAAAGCAACTGTAAATTGCTTTCTACAAGTTGTTAGGGGAGGTTGGCGGTAGTGGTAGCATAAAGGAGATGGAGGAGGAGTTTGGCGGCTGTGATAGCATAGGAGATGGAGGAGGAGGTTGGCGGCAGTTACCGCATAGGTGATGTCAGAGGTGTCGACCAACGGGTGCTTGCAGCAAAGGGAAACCTTGGCAGTGACAATGAAGGCCGGCAATAGAGGTGCAGATAGTAGCAGAGGCTAGCAGCAGTGGTAGCATAGTAGTGGTGGAGGCAGTGTTGACCAAGAGAGGGAGCAAAAAGGTAGGAGAAGGTGTGCGGGTTTTAGAAAGCGATGGACACATTGGCGATGAATTCAAGTCATCACCAAATCTAGCCAACTATTGAACGGTCAGAAGGGACAATTATCGACTGCTAAAGCTGTCGCTATTAACAGTAAGTAGCGACGGCTTCATAAAGTTGTCGCTACTAACCCCCATTGGACAGGTTCGAAAAACTTTCTCTGCTGTGCCAGTAAAAGTAATAGGAACAACTTCTTGAAGCTGTCGCCCATAACTGTGTATGTGGCAACAGTTTTATCAAGGATGGTCGAAGTCGTCGCCATTAACGTGGGACATTGAGAATGACCCACATAACCTTCCATTGTTATGGTTATCAATAAGCTAATCTTAGATTGGGTGAGTTTGTTGTGCTACCACAAGATTCACTCAGCAAGAGATTAGTGATCATGGTTATAGCCAAACCTTGGAGTGGACTATTTGCATGGCATTGTTGTTCTACCATGAG
Organism: Cryptocoryne crispatula var. balansae; assembly: GCA_036172225.1. Lineage (NCBI taxonomy): Eukaryota > Viridiplantae > Streptophyta > Magnoliopsida > Alismatales > Araceae > Cryptocoryne > Cryptocoryne crispatula. The sequence goes on from CM069919.1 coordinate 23,567,406, forward strand.
GGCTATGTGAAAATTGCATTCCCATAATGTAACAAGAGGATTTGGCCTAGCTAGAGTATATGATTTATTGTGCTACCAGAAGATCATAGCTTTAGAGACTAAATGACTAGGAGCTGGAAGAGTTGCAATTGATAATAGTTGCCTACCTATTAAGTATGAGGTGATTTGTCATGCTACCACAAGATCATCACCATAAGGTTAATAGGGTTTTAGTCCCCACTAGGATATCATCAAGATATTCTGTCTTTACATAATGAGAGTTATGTAAATTTGTCGATAAATTAATAGGAATATGAACTAGGATAAAATACTATCTTAATTTTAATTTGAATATCTACAATGTTTCTTATTTTAGTTATATCTCCTTGTAGATATCGATGGCAACTCACCCATTGCATGGCATATTGGATGCCAATAGGCTCGCTAGTCCTAACTTCTCTAATTGTCTCAAAAATTTGAGAATTGTATTCACTATTGAGTATATAGCCTATGTGCTTGAGAAGCTAATCACAGATGAACCATCTGATGAGATAAGAAGGATGCATCACTTGTCCAATGCTACATGTTAGCCTCTATGAGCAATGAGTTGTAGAGACATCATGAGAAGATGGATGCTAGATCCATCCTAGCTCACCTTGAGGAACTATTTGGAGTGCAAAATAGAACAAAGCTATAAAGGATATCCAAGAGTTTGTTTAGAGCAAGGATGGGTGATGGAACTTCTATGCAAACACATTTTCTCAAGATGATAGAATGGGTGGAGAGGTTGACTAAGCTCAAGTTCTCCTTGAACAAGGAGCTAGCTATTGGCCTTGTCCTCTAATCTCTACCATCTTCTTTTTCCCAGTTCACTATGAACTTCAACATGAACAAACTTGAATGCTGTCTTGCAAAGTTTCTTAACATGCTGAAGATAGCCGAGAGCATTATGAACAATGGGAAACCTCTAGTGTTATTTGTTGGTAAGACCAACAAGAATAGAAAGGCTCATCAGATGGGGAAAAAGGGTATGATAAAAGTCAAGAAGGTGACCAAGAAGGAAGAGCCCAAGAAGAATAAAGGACAATGCTTCTACTATCATAAGGAAGGCCACTAGAGGAGGAACTACAAGTTGTATCTTGCAAAGAAGGTAAAAGGAAAGCTTATAGAAGCTTTAAGTATTTTTTTTTCATTGATATCAACTTGTCATTTAGATCCACATCATGGGTATTAGATACTGGATGTGCATCTCACATTTGCAATGACTTGCAGGTGTTGACAAGTAGCAAAGGGCTTAGAAGAGGCGAGGTGGACTTGTGGACGAAAAATGGAGCAAAAGTTGCAGCATTAGCCATGGGAGATGTGAGCCTCAGGTTGCCTTTTAGAGATATCTTAGTCCTTATTGAGTGTTCTTATGTTCCTTCCATTGTCAAGAACATTATATCTATTTCTTTCTTAAACAAATGTGGATTTGTTGTGAGTATTGGAAATGATTTATGTTCTCTCATTTTGAATCGTAAAGTGTTTGTCAATGGGAGCTTAGTGAATGGTTTATTCATATTAGCTATGGAATCTCCCGTTATATGAGTGGATGCTTCTCGTAAGAGGAGAACGGTTGATGTTAATCAAACCTTACTTTGGCACCATAGGCTTGGTCACTTCAATGAGGAAAGACTCAAAAAGCTCTATAAGGATGGATGCATTAGGGTAAATGATTCTAAATCATTACCCACTTGTGAGTCTTGTCTCATGGAAAAAATGACCAACTCTCCATTCAGTGGACATGGAGAGCAAGTAAGAGAGTTGTTAGAACTTATACATACTGATGTATGTGGTCCTATGTCAACTTAAGACAAAGGTGAATTCTCTTACTTTATTATATTCGTTGATGATTTCTCAAGGTCTGGATATGTGTACTTAATGAAGTATAAATCCAAAGCCTTTAAGAAATTTCAAGAATTTAAGAATGAAATTGAGGAGCAACTAGGAAAGAGTATGAAGACTCTTTGATCTAATTGAGGAGGTGAATACTTAAGTACTAGTTTCACACAATACTTGAAAGACATAGACATTCTATCATAGTGGACACCTCCTTACACTTCTCAACTTAATGGAGTGGTGGAAAGGAGAAATCGTACTTTGTTGGATTTGGTACGATCAATGACATCTTTTGTTGGATTGCTTTTATCCCTTTGGGGCTATGCACATGAAATAACTGCTTACATCCTAAATAAAGTACCTTTTAAGTCTATTCCAACCACACCATATGAGATATGGAAGGGGAGAAAGCCTAACCTTAAATATGTTAAGGTCTGGAGTTGTCCATCCCATATGAAAAAGCATAGCCCTGATAAGTTGGAATCTAAGTCTAGAAGGAGTAGGTTTGTGGGATATCCTTTGGAAACCTATGGATGTTACTTCTACCACCTTGATGAGCATAGGGTTTATATTGCTAAATGAGTTGTATTCTTAGAGAAAGAGTTCCTTCTTTTTGGAAATAGTGGAGCACATTAGAACTGAAAGAGGTTCCAAATCCACAACTAGAGGACACTTCTGATAAAGTACTTGAAGAGGATAACACATAGGCTCCTTGTAGGTCTTTTTATGTGCCTATTGAACCTAATAGATATGTGAGACATAGCACTGATGGAAGAAGGGAGCCACATCATAATGAAGATAATGATCCTAAGACCTGTGAGAAAGTAGTATCTAATATTGATTTCAAGGAATGGGAATTGTTAATTAAATATGAAATGGATTCCATGTACTCCAACCAAGTTTGGATCTTGGTAGATCCACTTGAGGGTATTGTACCTATAGGGTATAAATGGTGTAAGGAATTGGTCCAATCAGATTGACACAATGAAATTTTTTTGATTTCTCAGATATCAATGTCCTAGTCTCAATCAGAATTGAACGATGTAACCAAACTATTATTTGAAATGATTTTGAACATATACTTTTGAGGAATTAAAAAAAATCTTTAAAGATAGGAAAAGATCGAGCATTTCTATGCTCATTCAGTTACTCAAGAGAGCGGCCTCTAGTCGTATCCACATGGGCCGCCTCCAAGGTTTGGTTCTCCTCCGTGTCAACTTCGACCACTCGTCCTAAACGGAGCTCCACCATCTAATGGCAGTTGCCAGAGTGGGAGAAGAGGGAGAGGAGGGCTAGGGACGAAATAGAGTAGCCTTGGCTTGTTGAGCTCAAGCTCTCTTCGTTATTATAAAGAGAATTTGGAGTTTTTCCTAAAAAACCTCTCGTTTCACTATACTTACACCCTTGCCCCCAAACTAATAGATTAGCCCATATGTGTGTGACCTTCTAGGCCTAATAGCCCATTTCGTTGAGGCTTAATTAAAAGAAAAACTTATTTTAAATTGAAATCATTATCTTATAACAGATTTAATATCCTACTGATCATGTAGGATACTAGTCACATCCCATGATTCCAAGTAGCTTTGGAGATAAATTCCTTTCGAAAGAGCCTTTCCATCATCTGCCACCACATTGTCCATCTAATGTCCTGGTCAGATAGGAGTACAACATCGATTATCATATCTTAGTCATTCAAGCACCATGAAATTTTGTGCTCGAAATTGGATCAATTGAAAAACTCTTTTATAATTATTCTATTTATATTGGATAAGAATTTAGAGTACTATTTATAGGACATTCTCTTTCTCTTATCGAGAGTGGACGATCTCCTATTGTTTGCTCAATTGCCTCCACCAGCTTTTCATATACCAAATCCATTAACTATACAGGACCACAATTCTAAGTGATCCATAAGTCAATAGACAAAGTATATGGTTTACCTAACAAGGCATTTTTGACAACTCAGGTCAAAGATCCAATTGTGCAACTATGATGAAAAAATACCCCGATCGACAGTTCGATAAGACACCATTTTGGAATTCTATATTGGCTAGTTTAGTGAACGTACTCCTTTAATGAGCACCAGAATTGGTCCAATTAGATTGATGCAGCAATTTTTTTTAATTCCTCAAATATCAACGTCTTAGTCTCGATCGAAATCGAATGACAGAACCGAACTGATATTCAAAACGATTTCGAACACGTGCCTTTGTGGGATTCAAAATAATCTCTATAGATCAAAGAAGATTGAGCATTTTTACAATCGTTCAGCCACTCAAGCATGCAACCTCTAGTCGTATCCACATGGCCCCCCTCCAAAGTTGGGTTCTCCTTCGCGTCGGCTTCGACCACTCGTCCCGAACAGAGCTCCACCATCCAATGGTGGTTGCTCGAGTGGGAGAAGAAGGAGGAGAGGGCTAGGGATGGAATAGAGAAGCCTTGGCTTGTGGGGCTCAAGCTCTCTTCGTTATTATAAAGAGAATTTGGATTTTTTCATAAAAAGCACTCATTTCTCTATATTTACACCATTTCCCCCAAACTAATGGATTAGCCCATATGTGTGTGACCTTCTAAGCTCAATAGTACATTTAGTTGAGATCTAATTAAAATAACAACTTCTTTAAAATTAAATCTATTATCTTTTAATAGATTTAATAGCCTACCGATCATGTAGGGTACAAGCCACATCTTATGATCTTATAATATACTCAAGTTTCTAGTCAGACCAAGATGACAGCAAGTCAACTTTAGGGTATGTATTTAACTTGAATGGTGGTGCGCTGAGCTAGAAGAGTTTTAAGCAAGCAACCACTACAAATTCTACAACTAAAGTGGAGTACATTGCTACTGCTAAAGATGCCAAGAAAACTGTCTAGATGAAAAAGTTTATCTCAGACCTTGAAGTTGTCCCTTCCATCTTTGATCTAGTTCCATTGTTTTGTGACAATAATTTAGCTATTACACAAGCAAAGGAGTCGAGGTCTTATCATAAATCAAAACACATTCTGCGGCATTACCACTTGATCAGAGAGATTGCAACTAGAGGAGATGTAGCTATAGATAGGGTATCTTTAGCAAACAACATTGTAGATCCACTAAGTATGTCCCTAACTCAAATTGTATTTAAGGGTCACCTTGAGCTGATGGGGATCAGACATGTGGGTGATTGGCTTTCGTGCCAGTGAGAGATTGATAGAAATGTATGCCCTACAAGTTAAATATATGTGATATGGTTTAACATTTCTTGTATTATCTTATTCAATATTAATGACATTATCTTCATTTCTTGCACTACTTATGTGTCTATCATAGTGAAGTCCTAGGTTGCATGCAATGATGCTTGAATCATAATGAGATCATGATAATGTGATCAATCATATAGAGACATGTGATCTAAATGTTCATAGTCATAAGATCCTTGAGATGAGAAATCAATGATCCAAATAGACGAGTGTATATAATATCTTATCATATGATGATGATAGCCGATCTCATTGGTCGTTAGTGTGGAAATATTGAGATATGTGTACAAGTGCTCATTAGAGGAATGAGTTCATTGAACTAGCAAGTTTAGAATATCCTAATGGTATCTTACCTGAACTGTCAGTTAGGGTATGATGACCATCTACATTGCCAGTTGTCATATCTTTATTCATCAATTCTTTTAAGAACAAATGAGATTTCATATCCTTAGTGGATGTAGAGTCTCTGCAATATAACATACATTCTTGAAAAGTCTTGTAAGATGGCAGTAGAGAACAAAGTAGAAGCAAAGCTTGATCTTCATCTCCTATCTTCATATCATCATTTTTCAAATCTATCAAAATAGAATTAAATTTATCAAGATGTAATTTAATAAAGGTTTCTTCTGCCATCTTAAACATGAAGTAACATTGCTTCAAGTATAGCTTGTTGGTTAGAGACTTCATCCTATACAATGACTCCATTTTAACCACAATGTAGCTGTTGTTTTCTTGTGAATGATCTCTGGGAGAACTTCGTTGGAGAAGCTTAATTAAATTGAAGTCAAGGCATTCTCACCAAATTTTTGTTTCTCGTCATCGGATATAGTGATTGGCATCTTCTTCTTGAGTAAAGCTTTATGTAACTTATGATGAGTCAGAAGCACTGTCATCTTGATTTGCCATTAGTTGAAGTTGATGCTCTGATTGAACTTCTCAATATCAAATGTTACAAATATCTTTGCAACACCTAATACTTGCTAAATCACATACAACCAAATTAGCTCTAATACCAAATGTTAGACAATGGAATGTCGAAACACTCCCGTAGTAGAACAAATGAATTCTTTGATAAGTAACTTGTGTAGCAAAGATAACCAATAATTGCGAATAAAACACACAAACACACTACAAAAGACACCAAATTTACGTGGTTCAGAAAGATAATACATCTTCTTATGTTCATAGGGAGAGTAGAGAGATTCCACTAATTGTAGACACAAGAATATAAAGTGGAAACATACTCTTATACTAATATAGAATGATCTTTCTCAAGATGGAGCAATTTCAAATTCTTAATCTTCCTTTAGCATACACCACTAAATATCTTCGCATAGCACCAAATAAGTAATATCATGAATGCCATGATATGAAATAATGTGTAAGCAAGAAGATTCATGCAAGGAATGTCGAGCTTAACGTTGAAGTCTCCGTGTTTTAGTTCCAGTATGCTGCATCCTCCTCTCTCTTCTCACACGCATTGGTCATGGCGGATCCTCTCACATGAAGGTGATATCAAAATAGGGTTGAGCATAATTGAAAAAAACAAGTATGCCCTCACCTCAATTTTGACCAAGTCAAAATCGACACACGTTACCTTGCAACCGGGTGTTTGGTTGGGATTGAAAAAGAAATTAAAATCATTAAAATCCTTACCATTACGTAATCTCATACATCTGATTTTCCTTTACAATGATTTACCATTTTGCGGAAGGACGAGATAGATTTATATATTTCTTCTATCTCAACTTTTTCTATATAAAAATTGTGAAACATTACAAAATTTAAATTATCGAAAAATGAAAGAGATACAAAAATTATTTCCTAACTTCTTCTTCCTCATAATCCTAACCAAACGCAACAGGAGAGTTGGATTCTTACTGTCATAGTTAGAGGGTTTACAGCAGGACTATAAATGAATACCATTACAATCTACATCCACTCTAAATTTGTATTCATTTAAGCGGATAATATCCGATTTAAGATAAGTGTGAAACTGGATATCCATATATGAATATTATCCAAATATTAACGGACCCAAAAATACTCTCTTCCATTTAACATTCACTCTGATCAATCAATCTTTGATCATACACACATAACATATATAATCATATATTTAAAATTATTATATTTTAAAATATAATTAAATATTTATATATTATTAAATATATTAATCAAATTTAATTGAATTATAATTTCGAAGTCGATATTATTCGTATAAGTTTTGAATTCGAAAATTATCAGATTTATGACATCCTATCCTCGTCGGTATCCGACTGATACCGGATACCGATTATCCGACAGAGTAAACGGAGCGGACACTGAAACGCGCTGTCCGTTCCGTTTACGGCCCTAGCTTGCAGGCGGCGACTGGCGCATGTCACTTTCTCCGTCGCTGCGGCGCCTCCTCTACGAGTACCGCAACCACCGCAGCCAGCTGCGCCAACTGCACGCCCTTCTAATCACCACCGGCTTCTTCCTTCCCCCGATTTGTACGGCAGGGGAAGCCGACGGCGCCGGCGCCACGTTCGCGTACAACACCTTGATCGGGGCCTCCTCTCTCCACCGGCAATCGCCATGCCACTCCGGGACGACTCCCGCCCTCCGACTGTTCGTCGACATGCTCGCCCACCAGGCCGTTCCCAACAGTTACACCTTCCCGCCGCTCATCAAGTCCATCACCGCCTCCGTTTCCACCTCTCCGCTGTCCCCGTTGCCCGCCATGTTCGGCCGGGCCGTCCATGGCCAGGCCGTCCGCCGCGGCGTGGTGCCGGACAATTTCGTCAACTGCGGCATGGTGAGACTTTACGGACAATTGGAGGATCTGGTCGGCGCTCTCAAGGTGTTTGAAGAAAACCCACAGCCGGATGTCGCCTCCTGCAACGCCGTGCTTGACGCTTCGTGCAAGAACGGAGATGTCGGGTCTGCCGTCCACATCTTCGGTGAAATGCGGGAAAGGGACATCATCTCGTGGACGACGCTTCTCAATGGGTTCCTGGTGAACGGACGCTTCAAAGAGGGCATACGTTTGTTCAGAGAGATGATGCTGGGCGTCAGCCAAGGCGCAGCCGCGTCAAGACCGAATGAGGCTACGTTTGTCTGCGTGCTTTCGGCTTGTGCACACTCCGACGCTGGAAAAGCTCCCCGTGGAGGGAGCGACATCCACGGGCACATTGTTCGTCGTGGTGTCCGATTGACACCCTTCCTCGGAACGGCACTGATAGACATGTACGGGAAGTGCGGCAAGATCCATCATGCTGCTAAGGTGTTCGAGAGAATGGCTAAGAAGGAGGTTTGCACCTGGAATGCGATGATCTCCGCACTGGGTTGTAACGGAGAAGAAGCCCATGCCTTGGACTTGTTTGAACAGATGAAAACCCATCAGATGCAGCCTAATGGGATAACGTTTGTTGCTCTGCTGACGGCCTGTGCTCGCTCTCAGTCGATTAACAGGGGCTTGGAGCTGTTTGAATCCATGTCCCGCAGCTTCGGCGTCGTGCCGGTGATGGAACACTACGGGTGTATGGTGGATCTTCTCGGCAGAGCAGGTTTGTTCGAGAAAGCGGCCGAGCTCATATGGGCGATGCCATTCGAGCCGGATGCTTCGGTGTGGGGAGCTCTGCTGGGCGCCTGCCGGATGCATCGGAACGCGCCGTTGGCAGCCGGAATAGGGCAGCGGTTGCTCGCCCTGCATCCGCATCACCCGGGAAGGTACGTGGTTCTGTCCAACATATACGCAGAGGTGGGTATGTGGAGCTCTGCCTCCAGGATGAAAGAGGAAATGGAGAAGGCAGGTATTAAAAAGACTGCAGGCCGCAGTTGGCTCGAAGTACCGGTCAGAAAACCTTTTTATTGAGTCGATTCGACGATGGATCACTTGCTTGCGGGCTTGAGCTTGACGACACAAAATCAAGACTAGACACTTTTTTACGATAGGAACAATAATAAGTCGATTGCCCACTCGTCAATACTGTTTAACATTTCTTTTACTGAGTTCTGATCGTCTCATACGTCCAAAGAGGGAATAATCTCAATTTTCAATTAAACATAATCAATAACTCCAATCACCTAAGTGACGGTTTAAGATGAACACACACGAACTATATGAATTGTTACTCAACCGAATTTCATAATGAGTTACAATGTCGTCTGTAATGGTTCAATCGATTCGTAACGAGTTATATTGTGATTCGTAATGAGTTATACTGTAGTTAGTAAGGATTCATCGGTTAATCGTTACGAAGTACAGTGTGACCTGTTACGATTCTACAGTGTAATCTGTTACAAATTAGATTGGACCGTTACGATCTACAATATACCTGCTAGAAAGGAATATGGTGTACTAAGATAAGATTGCCTTGTCGATGACTTTTAATCCACGGTTCTGATCAAACGCAACCTTGATGAGAGTAGATTGATGTAACATATCATTTTTTATTTAGGTTAATAGTTTTTTTAAATTAAACTTTAAGTGTTATTATCGTAATTAACCTCTTCCTAATTACTTCCACCATTGCCTCTTTTTCCTCCTCCATGTTATGTCTCCACTGCTTCCTCCTCCAAAAACAGCCGCCACTTCCCTTTTTTTCTCTCCTTCGAGTGCCGCGAGAGCCTCAGCTTTCACCCTCACCGTCAGCATCTCTCTGTCCTCTATCGTTGGCCTTGTCTCGCTCTCCTCGTCACGGCCTAGCACTTTCTGCCTCGTCGATGTCTGCTCGCGTGAGAGTGCGCTGCTAGCCGTGCTGTTGCCACCTGGTCGCCGCTGTCGTGCATCCATGTGAAGGCCCCCAACCGGTCGGTTAGCCGCCACGCTTGCGACTGTCATCGATCGCTCCTGTGTGCGACCGCTAGCACCTGCCCGTCGTCCCACATCACCGTGGAAGAAGCTGCCTCCACCCACCATGTGCCTCCCCAAGCAATGTCGCCCCCGTGCTGCACCCGCAGCCAACAGTCGACGCTGCCCTCGCCGTCGACGTCAGCCGCCTAGGCAGCCAGTTGCATTGCCGCTGTGTGCCACTCGGCCTCCCTGCCGTGCGCCGCTCTACCTTGTGCCGCCGTGCGCCTGGGCACCCCCTATATGTCATGAGCCTCTCTTTCTCTCTCCTATTCTCTTCTTCTCTCTCTCTCTCTCTCTCTCCTATTTATCGATGATATATTTTCTCTTAAATTTTCTCTTATTTTCCCTTGATCTGATGGCATCCTCCACACTTTTTGGTCTCTCTTTCCAGCACTTTTGGTGGTGTGGATCAACTCGTTTGATTGGCTTGATTTGTGCGTCGCATCGTCGACGTTCGGTATCCTTTTCGGTCACCGATTTCCGATTTCTCCAACATCGATCCGGTAGGCATCTTTAATGTGTATATTATCATTAAAATTCCTATTGAATCCTTCATGACTTGTAGTGATTACTATTGATTTAATTAGCCAGGTTAGCATTGTATGTTATGGTTAGCGTGATTAGCGGTGTTGTTTCTTTCGCATGTAATATAGGTTGTATTAGAGTTATTTTAGATTGTCTACTGCATATTAATCATCATGTTCCTGGCTAATTTTAGTCCCTCTTTGATAACCTATATCTAGTTAGTCTATGGTTATTCTTTCGAGTTAACATCATTGTATATGTAGAGTGATAGATAACTAACTAGATATTGATTAAGTAGCTTATTTATCTTAATTTTCAGCCATGTTTATGTCATTAAACCAAGAGATATGATCTGATTGGGTCCATTCATATCATGTTTTGTTGAATGTCTGTGGTTGTATCATACTAGCTCATATGTATTATGGTCATTTTATGGTTCTAGCATCATGAACATATTGTTTAGGAGTGGTTGGTCATGGTAATTGCATTGGTGGCATGTTGGTCATAGTATGGTATGGTTTATGTCATCTCTTGCATATTTTGGTTATGGCATGACATAATTAGGTGGATGCATGATATATTAAAAATGTAAATGGAATAGCTACACCAGACTAGTTAGCCGTGACCTAAGGACAGCGGAGGTTAGAACAGTCTGGTGCATCATTCGATCTCGAATACCGCAGTTTGTCCTTGTATCACCACTGCTTAGGTGCACTATGGGATTTCGTTTAGGTATATGGTACTTCTATATATGGTAGATCCAGTGTTAGCTAGTTGAGGTGGCAAGACGACGCATTCCTTGCTAATAAGAAAAATGTGTGGTTCTTATTAGAGGATAGGTGCATTTCCTTCATAGCATGGTATAGGTGTTCGAGTGATGTATTTTACTTTGTTTTTTATATCATATTATGTTGCATGGTGTGAATTAAATGTCTCGGTTATAGTCCATCATTTTATAGAGCATATAGCAGGTGTCTATGCATGTTTATCCCGTCCTTTTAGATCATTTATGGTGCATATAGGTGCTGGTCGGGGTGACAACTAGGTGCTGGTTGATGGTTTAAAATGTGTGATTTAAGTCAAACACTTAATATATTGACTAGTTCTATATTTTTCATACAAAAGGTGTAGGTTTGGGTACCTATTTAATTAACATCTAGGGCCATTTGGCTATCCGATTTGGCGGATGATGGGGTGTCTATTTAGTCGTCGTACTCATTCCAATCCTCTTATCAATTTTCAGGTAATTAAGTTTAGCGCAACAGAAGCGTGTTGGATCCATTTTCGAGAAGCAATTGGATGATCATTGTGTCTAGATGGTATTTAGCTTTGTTTTAGATTGTAGCATTAGCGATGTATTTATTTGGAATGTGTAATTTATGAACTGAGACCTAGTTTGTCTCTTTTTTCCCAAATCATTATTTTTACGGGGTTAAATTTTCCCGGTCGCGTCGTCGAATTATTCCGGTGTGCAAGTTAAAATCCAGGCCGTGACAACTTGGTTTCAAAGTATTAACCCGGCCGGAATGACTAATTTGTCATGCCCGGGTTTATGATATCGGTTTGGATTAGACGGAATAGATGTTTGGAAGAAAATGATCTTGGGCAGACGGAATAATTTAGGTTGTCTATTAGATTGAATGGCATAGGTGTTTGATGTTAGAATATTAGAGTTCTACATCGGATAATTACAAGTATCATTTTATGATGATTTAATTTTCAGATTTAGTGGATCTTGAAGTATAGATTTATGTTTATAGGATCAGATTATCAAATTAGATTTGTTGGATTTTATTTTTAGAGGGTAATCGAGTCCTTCAAGGTTAAAATTGAATAATTAATTTGTGATGACTGATTTTTAGGTTTGATCGATCTTGTGGTTTGACTTGATTACGAATTTCTTATATCAATCTTAAGGCAAGATTCTTGATTTATATATCAGATTATCGAATGTTTGATATATGATGCTTGAACATTATTAGGATGGGTTATACTTTAAGGATGTGATTTTTGGTATTAGATTTACCAAATTTGAACTGAAATGGTGATTGAAATATTACTTGTAGTATATAGTTTTAAATGGAAGAGAAATGAGATTATCAAATTGAAATTTCAGAGTAAGATTAAGAGAATTCTAGTATGTTTTGAATAAATGATATTTTTCATGCTATTAAGGATGAAATACTGACCAAGTGCAAATTTTAAGGAGAGATATTTAGGTGATCTAGTATGAGTTTGAGGATTAAAAGATGGTTTGAGTATTATTTTAGTAAGTGTTGGTCAAGTGCTATTTACTAATTATTATTATAGTTACACTCTCCTCAATCATGATCTTTTATCTTTATGCTCAAATTTTGAACCCTTTATCTTGCTATATCTTATTTGATCAATCTAACCATATCTTTACCCTAGATCATCTTAATTATATGTTGTGACCAATCATGGGTTGATCTTATGTGGAGTTTGGACCTTGGTCTTTTGGAAGTGATCTTTTAGATTAGATAGAGATAGAATGATAATGAGATGTATCTTATTAGTTGTTCGGAAGCAGTTAGAATATAACTCTAACTTTATTATAAGGAAGAAATGAGAATGTATCGTGTGAGAGTGGTAGATATAGAAATAGATTTGTAAAATAGGAGAGTTGAGAACTCATTGAGAGTGAGAATCATTTGTTGATTATGTGTGATTACAAATAAGTATCATTCTTATGATGAAGGTTAAAGAAATTCTTTGATTGTGATTTGATAGAAACAATTTTCGACAAAAATATATTACGGTTGATATACTTGATTAAAGTTTGAATCATTATGGTTTAGGTGATGTCAATATTGTTAAAAGTAGTAAAGTCATCAGAATTACTTTGGAAGTTAGAGACTTGGTCATCTTAAGGACTTATATAATATAGATGGTATGAGGTGATTATATTTGAGATCAATGCATATGAATGACATAGAGGCTAAGAATAAATGCATTGATTGGATAAGTGGATAACATAAATCTTGTGATATATTTCATTTTATGGCATCATTATTTTGTGGAGCTTGGTTTTGAGATTGAATGGAAACAAGCCATTAATATCAAACTATTTTGAATTAAATGAAACTTCTATAGCTTTATACAAGAAAGATGATAATATGTCAAATTTAGAGAATGAATTATCAATATGAATTTTGGAATAGATTTATGAAAATACAAACATGAGTATAGCATTGTTAATCTTTTGATATTGAGGATAAGATTTATAGAAGATCAGATATAAACTTTAGAGCATAGACGATTATTTAGATAGGTATGTAATTAATTTAAGATTTTGGCAATCTGATTTAGAGCATGATCATATTATCTAGATCATCTTCTATTATCTATCGATTTAGGACTCAAGAATTATTCTATTTGCCATGATCCAAGTTTGACGTATCCGATTTGAGAACTCATTTTTTTTCCAATCTTGATTTACAAACTTCGCTTGGAGCAGAGTTTGTATACTCAGATATAGACTTGAGTAGATGATGATAGATTGATTGTCATATTGTGATTAAATGTAGTAGACGAATTAGTTAGACCGCAATTTATTAGAAATGATCTCTAGATAAGAGAATGTAAGAGGAATGGCTAAGGAAATTTCTTCTCTATTGTGGATTATATGATCAATACCTATAATATGATGATATAGCTTCAGATTTAGTGAACCCAATCATTTTAATGATGATGATGAGGCATATCAATCTTTAGATAAGATATTGGTTGGATCAATAAAATTTGATATCGGATTATAATTGGATTATTAGTTAGATAACTAGATTGTGTCGTTGATAGCACCATGGATGTATGCTATGATGTTAAAATTTTTAGATTGAATATATTTGAAAGTTTAGATAGATGATCAATGTTATCAATCTTAGATAAGGTTATTAATTTGAGCAATGTAGGGACTATTGGATTATTGAATACTTTTGTGAAGGATACTTGATCCATATCATTTTGATCTACAAAATTTTTAGATTTGGTATATTAATAATTTGGATTAATGGTCATCGGAATTAAGGCTACGAGGTTATGTGATTGGATGATATATATAATATATAGATAATTTAGATTGATAGATATGTGGATAGAGAGTTTGGTCAACATATATCAAGATTCAATAGCAAGGTAGAATTTTGAAAAGCTTTTTATGATAGATATGAGAATAATTAGATCAATTCATCTAGTTTACGTGAGAATAATGAACTTGGGTGATATATATGATTTGGGAGAATGCCTATATGATATGAGATGTTTTCATAGATTAGAAATTTTGTAGATTTGATTTTCATTATTATATGATATTTGGATTATGAGATTGAATTGGAAAGGATATTGTTAACTAATAAGGTTACAGAGAGGATGATATTAGTAGAAAAAGAGATGAGGCATCTTCACCTGCAGTTTTTCAGTAAGTCAAGTTGAATTTTCGAGGACGAAATTTTTTTTTAGGAGGATAGATTGTAACGTATCATTTTTAATTTTGGTTAATGATCTTTTTAAATTAAATTTTAAGTGTTACGATCCTAATTAACCTCTTCCTAATTACCCTCCACCATTGCCTCTTTTTCCTCCCCGTTACGCCTCCACTATTTCCTCCTCCAAAAATAGTCGCCACCTCCTTTTTTCTCTCTCCTCTGAGCATCGCAAGAGCCTCCTCTTTCACCCTCGCCGCCTTGGCTTCATCGTCAGCATCTCTCTGTCCTCCGTTGTTTGCCTTGTCTCACTCTCCTCATCGTAGCCAAGCACTTTCCGCCTCGTCGACATCTGCCGGCATGAGAGTGTGTTGCCAGCCGCATTGTCGCTGCCCGGTCGATATTGCCGCGTGTCTGTGTGAAGCCCCCCTTCGATCGGTCAGCCGCCACACCTGCGGCCGTTGCCGATCGCTCCCACGTGTGACCGCTAGCACCCGCCCGCCCTCCCGCGTCGTCGCGATAGAAGCCGCCTCCGCCCGCCAAGTGCCTCCTCGCGCGATGTCGCCCCCGCGCTGCACCTGCGGCCAGCAGCCGACGTAGCCCTCGCCGCCAACATCAGCCGCCTAGGCGGCCAGTCGCACTGCCACCGTGCGCCGCTCCACCTTGCACTGCCGTGTGCCTGAGCACCCTCTATCCACCGTGAGCCTCTCTTTTTCTCTCTTATCCTCTTCTTCTCTCTTTCCTATTTATTGATGATATATTTTCTCTTAAATTTTCTCTTATTTTCCCTTGATCTGATGGCATCCTCCAGATCAACCCGTTTGGTTGGTTTGATTTGTTTGTCGCATCGTCGACGTTTGGTATCCTTTTCGGTCGCCGATTCTCGATTTCTCCAACATCGATCCTGTAGGCATCCTTGACGTGTCTATTATCATTAAAATTTCTATTTATTCCTCCATGAATTGTAGTGATTATTATTGATTTAATTAGCCAGGTTAGCATTGTATGTTACGGTTAACGTGATTAGTGATGTTGTTTCTTTCGCATGTAATGGAGGTTGTATTAGAGTTATTTTAGATTGTCTACAACATGTTAATCATCATGTTCCTGGCTGATTTTAGTCCCTCTTTGATAACCTATATCTAGTTAGTTTATGGTTATTCTTTCGAGTTAATATCATTGTATATGTAGGGTGATAGATAACTAACTAGATATTGATTAAGTAGCTTATTTATCTTAATTTTCAGCCATATTTATGTCATTAAACCAAGAGATATGATCTGATTGGGTCCATTCATATCATGTTTGTTGAATGTCTGTGGTGGTATCATACTAGCTCATATGTATTATGGTCATTTTATGGTTCTAGCATCATGAACATATTGTTTAGGTGTCGTTGGTCATGGTAATTGCATTGGTGGCATGTTTGTCATAATATGGTATGGTTTATGTCATTTCTTGCATATTTTGGTTATGGCATGACATAATTAGGTGGATGCATGATGCATTAAAAATATAAATCGAACAGCTACACCAGACTAGTTAGTTGTGACCCGAGGGCAGCGGAGGTTAGAACAGTCCGGTGCATCCTTCAATCTCGGATACCGCGGTTTGTCCTTGTGCCACCACTGCCTAAGTGCACTATGGGATTTCGTTTAGATATATGGTATTGCTATATATGGTAGGTCTGGTGTTAGCTGGTTGAGGTGACAAGACAATGTATTCATTGCTAATAAGAAAAATGTGTGATTCTTATTAGAGGATAGATGCATTTCCTTCATAGTATGGTATAGGTGTTCCAGTGATGCATTTTACTTTGTTTTTTTATCATATTATGTTGCATGGTGTGAATTAAATGTCTCGATTATAGTCCATCCTTTTATAGGGCATAGAGCAGGTGTCTATGCATGTTTATCTCGTCCTTTTAGATCATTTTATGGTGCATATAGGTGCTAGTAGGGGTGACAACTAGGTGCTAGTTGAAGGTTTAAAATGTGTGATTTAAGTCAAACACTTAATATATTGACTAGTTCTATATTTTTTATACAAAAGGTGTAGGTTTGGGTACCTATTTAATTAACATCTAGGGCCATTTGACTATCTGATTTGGTGGATGATGGTGTGTTTACTGAGTCATCGTACTCATTCCAATCCTCTTATCAATTATTAGGTAATCAGGTTTAGCGCAGCAGAAGCGTGTTGGATCCATTTTCGAGAAGCAATTGGATGATCATTGTGTCTAGATGATATTTAGCTTTGTTTAGATTGTAGCATTAGCGATGTATTTATTTGGAATGTGTAATTTATGAAATGGGACCTAGTTTGTCTTCATTTTTCCCAAATCGATGTTTTTATGGGGTTAATTTTCCCCGATCATGTCGTCAGATTATTCCACTGTGCATGTTAAAATCCAGGCCGTGACAATCGCGTTTTCATTCTAGCAAGATTGTGGTATATGGCCGCATAATTGAACACAAATTCTACTATGAGTAAATATGAAGATACACAAGGAGAAGATGGAAAGAGAATGCAGATGTCCACTGCGGCTCAACTACGGGGCATAAATGGTATACTTCCCTACGGTCATAGACGAGGAGGAATGATTCCTATTATATAAGAATTCTGAAAACTCAAACTCTTTATGCTAAGAACCATCTCTAATATCTTCAAAGAGAATACAAAATTAGAGGGAATAAAAAGAAGAATAGTACCATCAAAATGGTTCATGTTAAATGGCTCTACAATAGGCCATTGGTTGTTGGTGTGTGACTCCTTTGATATGGGTTGTTGGTGTGCACAATTGGTAACTAGGGGAGCAATCGAGCCAGAGCAGTGTGATATGACATTCAAGGTCAGTTGATTTATTTTACATTTGAGTTCGAGTTCAACCTTTGACGAACATACTCAACCCTTGTTTAAGTTTGACTTGTTATTTAATTGAGTCTCAACCTCAAGTTTGAATAATAAATGGACTTAAGTTAAGTCCCCATTCAAATTCAAATTCAAACTTGTATGAATTCATTTATAAAGTTTAAAATTGATTTAAACTCATTTATGAAACTCTAACTTTAGTTCATTTACGAAACTATATCCAAATTTAAATTCAAATCAAATTTTATTTTACTTCTTTTATATATTTAAGTGATAATATTTAATCATTAATATTAATAATTTATTATTTAAAAAATATTCAATGATTTCAATCAACCATTTAATCAAATTCATGAGCTTATCGAGTTAAGCAAGTGTTTGTTAAAGCTTGGCTCATTTAATGTATCAAACATTATTTTTGTTTAAACTTAATTGTTTAACATAATAAATAAGTCTGAGTTTGAGTTTTTATCGAGCTAAGTTTCGAGCTCTTTGTTGAGTGTATTGGTTTGTTTGCACTTGTATTGGTAACCACATGGAACATTAATATGCTTGGGACACCTAGGGATGGTCGCGGAGACTGTGTTTAACTAGCGAAGAAAGGATTACATGTGGGATTGTTCCCATGCATATTTGAAAATTTATATATCAAGTAGATCTCTTCCAGTCTCATCAAGAGGTTGAACAAGTCAGTCTTATAAATCTCTACCTTTAACTTGATCAACACAAAAATCTTTGATCATGTAAAAACAAAATGAAAATATTTTCTCCAAACTACTAAGGGTATTTTTCAAGTGTTGTGGATATCAACTAAGCTCCAAGCAACATTTAATGTTGGTCACTATAAGAGGCTTTGTCAACATGTTAGTTGGATTATCTTCTATACCAATTTTCTTGACAATGCTCACTTTCTAAGAAATTTTACACAACATCAATGTGCTTTGTCCTATCATAATATATTTGATCTTTAGTCAAGTGAATAGCATTTTGACTATCACCATAGATAGTAGTCACATTTTTACATGATTTAAACTCGTAAACAAAATTACCCATTTCTCTTCTTTTACTATTCTTGTAATTTTCAAAGTATATAATGTAATAATAAATTATAAAGCAAGTTTTTAACTAATAACAAATCTACCACTGAGAAAATATATCTAGTAAGTGACCTTTTTTATTAGGGTCTCTTAAAAAATCTTAACCAATATATCTTGCTAAACTATTACTACTTTTCTTAAACTCTAAACAAGTGTTCCATGCAAATGTCTAAAAATCCATGTTTTAATGCCAATGCAGTTAGTCAAGATTTGTCATATAAATGCTCAAAATACTAACTTCCTATGAAATATTTGGATAAAAAGTATAACATGTATCATACTACCCATTACACTAAGAGTAAGGTATATGTGACATGTACTTTTCTCATAAGGTTTGTAGTGATAAAGATTGAAAGCTTGAAATGAGTAACGAGTAGTGTAGCAAACGATTTGAGCATTTCAACATAGTTACCTAAAGTGAGATATAGTTTGCTTGTGTTTGTATCTCTCTAGATTTTTATGATGAAAATCTTCTTAGTTACTCCTAGATTTTTCATCACGAACTCACTAGTAAGTAGTGATTTCAACTTGTTGATATCAAATATTTCTTTTATTGTGAACAACATGTCATCTTCAAATATAAAGCTTTCAAGTTGTTGCATATAGATTTTTTTCCATGTTCACTATGGAGAAAAGTTGTTTTCATATCCATTTACTCTAACTTTAAATAATGAGAAGCAACTATAACTAACAACATACAAGTAGATTTATGCTTAATAACAGGTGAAAAATATCTTCAAATGACTATAGCACTTTGCTACTAATCATGCCTCATATCTAGTTTATTCAACACTTTGCTACTAGGTGTAGCTAACAACATACACCTAGATCTATTTGCAGCCAACACTTTTGTTTTCTTTTATGAGTCACCACTAACTCCAAGTCTAATTCTTATGAAGATACATGATCTCTCCTCTATAGTAACTAGCCATTTATTTCCATCCTCGTGAAATGACATAAAATTTCAAAGGCTCATTAGCATCAAAATTTTCCTCTTGAATGGATATGGTGTAAGGAACCATGTGTTATAGAAATATATACCTTACAAGCTAATCATTTTTATATGATTTAATATTTCATGAAATATCTCATTCAATTAAATTGACATATATTCTTTTTTTGAATAAAAAGGAAGATATGTTAATTTAACTAAATGAGATATTTAAAAAAATATTAAATTATATAAACCTAAGTTCTTATTGAACCTAAGTTTTATTAGAGTTTTCTTCATTACTAGATCTTCATTCCATAGCCTCCCTTTGATCTAATTTTGGATCAGCGAAGAGTCCGATACAATATTGAAAAGATGGAGTTTTAATCTATTTTGTGCCGTCGGGTCCCAATAGAGAACTCCAATTTCCTTCTTCCTTGGAGGTGTAGGAAGCCTTTAGAGGGCTTTGGAAGGTAAAAAATTTGATTTCCCTACATTTCCATGGGTTGATCTATGGTTGCGGCTATGGTGTTTGACGGTTTCCCCTTATTTCTCTAGCAATTATTGCCATAGGAGAATCCCTCCGAGAGCTTTGGTTCTCTGAATTTTCTTGGACATTTGAAGTTGTGGGATTGTCAAAATGGCAAAGGTGGAGCCTCGGTCTTGTCAGCAGAGGTGGCAATTTTTGTCATAGTTGTTGGGCAAAGGGGATGCCCCAGGTCTATCGGACTTGATATGGACTGCGATGCTAGATCCGGCTCCTTATCTTGCCTTCAACGAGTTCTTGCACAATTTGACTGGGATCTTGCCCTATTTCATTGGGCTAGATCGGATCCGCAAGAGAGGATGCCATCGAGGCAACATACTATGCCTAACTGTGGTGGCACATAGTGCCAGCCGCATAGTGCAGTGTGCCAAATAATTTTTATTTGAATTTTAAATAGTTTAAAATCATATAAATTTTTTAAAATGCCATAAAAATTCAAAAATAAATTTTAAAAAATTATAAATTTATTTAACGGATTATTAATGTGTTTAATAATAATCTTTTAGAATGTTAAGCCTTGTTGTCAATGAATCATTCTTAGTTTGATTTTAATTTTTTTTTGAAGTCTTAACTAGTAAATTTAATATCTAAATTAATTATGTAAAATGTGATTTTTGATAATGGTGACTACTCATTAATTTAACACTTCGTATAATTTTATGAATGCATAAATAATCTAAATTATTTTTATTTTTATGTTAGATACATATAAATTGTTTATATGTTCTTTTCATGTCATTTACTTCATGCAACATTATAACTTGCATAAATTTTAGAATTTATAAAATTATGAGTTATAATTTTATGGTGTAAGTTATATTACATAATTATCACTTAGTCACACTATATACTTGTGATGTTTGACGGTATGGATGTATGGAGATTCTATACTTCGTTTAACTATCATGTGATGATAGTTAATGTTATGTGAATGTGTTTATTGGGACTTGTGTGTCTTCTTTTCTCTCTATTAAATTCTAATTAAAATTATACATCCCAACATATTATGTACTCCTTGGTTAAAACCAAGATTTTTTATTGAGATATGTACATTTGTTGATCTACATATCTTTAAACTACTTATAATGACAATACATCAATTTATGGAGAAGAAGAGAGAAGGGCCACTTGGAGAAGCATTTTTCGTGAAGTGGAAGCACATCTACACATGTATTAGATGCTATCTTTTTTGATGCATATCGTTCTGGCTCTAATGTTGCATAATCAGAGCTAATATTTATGATCATTCATTTTAACTTCTAGCATATGTGATATGTGATTGTATTATTTTATATACCTTAGATATATTGATGAGAATAAATTAAATCTCTTTTTATTTACATTAGGTCAATAAATGTGAAACATTAAGAATGACTCATGTAGCCTGGTCTTATTAAGAGAATCTTATATGGGATGTGTTTCTTATGTTTCCCATATGACTAATTCCACAACGGATTGGTGATCATGGCCAAGATATTTGCTGAACTTTGAAATGGACCAGTGGCATAGCCTTGTTGTGTTTCCTGCAATGGCAATGTTAAGAATCCATTCCCATAACATAGTAAGCAGATTTGATTTAACTATTGTTGTGTTTCCCACAATGACTCTAGATTATGCATATGATTAAGAGTTGCAAGAGTTGTAACTGACAAAAATTGCATGCCTATTAACTATGGGGTGACTTATTGTGTTTCCCAAAAGGTCATCAAAATATTTATAGGGTCAAAGTCCCCATTAGGATGTCATTGTGATATCCTATCTTTGCATAATAATGGTTATGCAAATTAATCAAAAATTAGTGGGAGCATAAATTAGATTAAAAAAGTGTATCCTACTTTTAAATAAATGTCTGCAATGTTATTATTTTGTGATTAGATTTCCATTGTAGAATTAGATAATAAACTACCAATTGCATAGCATACTAAATGCCAATAGGCTCAAACTTTTTTAACTAGTTTAGAACTAAGAGAATTGTGCCCATAGTTAAGTAAATAACTAACCTACATAAGAAGTCCGTGCCCCTTAAACCATTTAATAATGTGAGAGAAGATGAGATCATCATCTCACAAAATTATAAAAAGATGCATTCATAGACACAAATTTGGATGTAGTCAAAAGGTGCTAAAATTCATGTTTCTCTTAGAAAATGTTTAATTTTCTTAGTGAACAAATCAATTTTTTAGAAAGATGAGTAATTGGTTGATGGAGTAGCTAACATCTCCATAGGTAGGACACTTGACTTCATAGCAAGTAGAACATTTGGAGACGACATTGTTAGGACATCACCTATTCCTATGCAAAGTTAACAACCCTGACCGTGGTAGCTAGGACATTCATTGTTAGTCAAGTATGAAAATGTCCCACTAATTGGGATGTCATGTATTGTAGCATTTAGACCAACCAAAGTGACCCCCAAACTGTGAAAACCTGACCTGTGACCAAAGATTGTACAATATGAAGATGTCCCGTCGCCAGGATGTCAAGTATGTTGCAATAGGAAGTTGGTGCACTTGCCCACTTTTGGTGTGTAGTACCAACTTTCAACACTAGACACATTTAATATCATTAATTGACTGGCAGACACCCCTACTATTGAGACGCATGATGTCTTGTCTGTTAGGACGTCAAGTGCCATCTGACAGTCTTAAATGATGCTTGAAATGCCCTTGCCTTGTGTCTATAAAAAGTGACCCTCTAACAACATTTTCAAGATTGAAAATTATTAGAAGAGGGCTCAAAACTACTGGATGCTGGTCTAGGAGAGGTCCAAGAGTGCTCAAAGCACCAATATTTCTTCCCAACAGTGTTTTCATTAAGCTCACCTCCCCACTCACCTCAAGAATTCCATCTTTCACAAATCTCTATTTTCTATGTCCTAATCACATCACCCACTCCTCAAGCTCTTAAGAGTCTCTACTTTCTAGGAAGCTCTTAAGTTAACTTGTCCCGCTTCTTTCTCTTCACCCCCTGACATCGCTTTCTTCTAGACATAAGACATCTCCTCTACCAAGATGCCAAATGATGCCATTGCCAGGACATTTGGGATCCAAGAGGGTTATTTTTAGCACTATTCTTTTAGCTTGTTCACTCATCTATGATGTTATGTCATTACATGGTATTTTAGTCTATTAGTGCTCTGTTCCTGCATCATATTAGCTTAACTTATCATGATATTTTGCTCTCATTGAATTTCTTGATGCTCTACATCTTGCATTAGATTTGGATCAAGTATCAAGTTTGCCTGGCTCACTAGGTCATTCTAGACGGGAGGCTCACTCTCCTCCCAAAGCCATTTCCATCCACACACCATTTTTGATGGATTCCGATCTCTCTTCTGAGGATTCTCTCTTTGTTGACTAGGTTGGTTTTCGCCAAGACCTCCATAAATCCCTAGACATGAAGGATTCCCTCTTCACCAATCAAGCTAGTTGTACCTTTTATCCTAAAACTAGAAGTGCCCCATCACCTAATCGTGATCGTTGTGAGAAAATGTTAACCTTAGTTTGCTCGGCATTATGAGAGCATAAGGTCCCACCCATTTATTGAGTGGACAATATTTCTCTTAAGAAGCCACTAATCTAAGGTTGAAACCAAAAATTGTTTTTGTGTTAATCATTCCAAGTATTTGCTATTACTTGTTTCTAAACAAGAAAAACTCAAATTTTTAAAAAAATTGCAAAGTGTCCAACATTAATCAAAAAGAAGAAAACTTTGTTTGAGGTTCTAATTTACTTGTTTGCCACAAAAACTCAAAACTAGGCAAAAATCTCAAAATCACCCAAAAGCAAAGCAAACAAAAATTTACTTGAGATTAACTTGTTTTATAACTTCTTTTCCAAATAAAACAAAAAACTAAAATCCCCAGGCCCAAAAAAATCAATAAGGGAAAAATAAAATTTTGGTGCTCTTACCTATTATCCCTTTTCTTTTATCTTTATAACCTTAAGGTTGGGGTGAGTCATCGACATGGCGGACCAACAATGCGAGCAGACAGAATACAATCAAGCTTGCTACAGGACGTATGATGAGCCATCACTTCATTCCAATGTCATCTATGTTGTCAATGAACCAAAGTCACCACCTGAACCTAGTCAAATCTCCCCCTCACCTCACCCAAATTTTCTCTTGGAGGCATTCTCTCATGCCGACCCTGCCCAACTTCAAGCCATCAAGGCTATTTGCAAGGGAAAATCACCCACTGACCATGCTACCCCTGAAGGTGGTCTCCATATTTCCACTCCCAGATTGGCAACCAACCAACCTGACAAGCCAACACAGTCACTGCCACATTGGGCCCATGACCCTAAATTATCCTCACCCGATGGCCATTTTGAATCACCTAGATCCATGATGTACCTTCTCGGCCACCGATTTATTCTTCCAATCATCACTACTCTACTCATCTGGTGATTCCTCTACAAACCTACCCTTCTTATCCAGCTACCTCAGCTTACCCAATCCTCACACTGGTGCAACTCCCCCTCCTCTTATCCAAGAACCTTTCGTTGGTCAAGCACTGATCAACAAAATCAACAAAATAGATGAGCAATATAAGGAACTTAGAGGTTTGATTAACACAAAAGGGATCCTAGAAATCTCTCTCCCATCTCTCCTGGCACTCGACTTGCCTCCTTCCAAAATGCTGGTCTATCATCGTTACAATGAAACTAGTAATCCTTTCATCCATGTCAAGGATTTTCTCTATGAGTCCATCATGTGGCAAAATGAATAGAAGGCTCTTGCTTTCTTATTTAGAAGATCATTGGAAGGATCAGTGCTAGAATGGTTCTGCTCACTTGACTCTTATGAGGTGAGTAATTTTGATATTGTTAAAGCTAAACTTTTGTAGAGATACCAAGATCGGGTTGGCCCAACCTATTCCATAACAAACCTCATAGCAAAGAAAATGAGAAGTGATGAGGATTTCATAAGATATGCTGATAGGTGGAGGGCCATGGCATAAAAGCTCAATGATGCAATTTCAAAATCAAAACAAGTAAAAATGATCACCAATGCCACACCAATTTTGAAAAATGTGTTGGGCTTACATGACCCCACCACCATGAATAAGCTCTATGAGAGGGTGCAATAAATACAAACGCAGCTTAGGGATTCTCCCATCATGAACTTATTTGATCCTAGACCCCGAACCACCAAAAAGGCCACTTTCACCACAACCGGCCCAGTGATGGAGGGTGTAGTGACCAATGATAGGGAGCCCATCTAACAACAATTAACATCAGTTCAAGAACCATCAACATAATCAACAATTTAGAAACCCCTATCAGCCTCAACCTCAACCTCAACACCAATTCACACCTTGCCAATATCTAGTGTAGAACCAACAACCTTGACAAACAGCCACACAAGCTTTGGTTCACCAACAACCTTGATAGTTCACCATGCAAGATTTAATCCCCATCCACAATAGCAACCAACCACCTACAACCAAGCATCCCTTTCAATGGCCTATGAACCCTGAAGAACAAGGCCAAAAAGAAACTATAACCCACCACTACAGTACTTTCCCACAAATATTTTAATACTCTCATGGTAGCAAGGCAGATTGCATTGCTAAAGGAAAAGCTTGAGTGGCCATACAATGTCAACATGGAATGATACTGCCTATACCACAGATATCCAGGGCACACCTGTAGACACGCAATTTTGGCCTAGTTGGAGAGTTTAAATTCTTGTTTTCATGGAGAATATTTAAAGCAAATCGTGTTTTCTGGACGGATCAAGTTTTTGGGACATTCCGAAGGGGATCAATAGAATAATCAGCCGGGCCGAATACCCTGTATATAGGGCACCTGGCGCCCTATTTATAGGGCACCAAATCAAATCGATTCGACCGGCTGATTTGACTTGACCCCCCGCAGTGACTCGTCTTGTCGATCTGACGGACCTCATGATGCTGGTGCCCTATATATAGGGCGCTATACTGCGTGGCACTACTTTTTGGAAATGGCCAAGGTGCCCTCTTTTGAGCTATAAATAAATCTCCATTTGGAGCTTGGAGGAGGTTCCAAGTCCGTACCACCTTAGAGCCCATCCAAGACTACGTTTTCAAGCCACTCTCACCTCCCATAACCTTCCAAACCGATCCAAAATCGCCCACCAAAAACCCAAAAAACCTTCTGTTTCTATCACCCAGAAACATGTTTTTTCTCCAACTTTGAGAGCTTCTATCCGTCTCTCCTCTTGCATCCAGCATCCAAACCACCCTTCATTAGCTTCATTTGCATATTGTCTACAAGGAGGAGCCCCTACTTTGTCCCGGAAGCCGCCCAGCACTCCGGAGCGCCATCGCGAAGAGGGAAAGAAAATGTGTTCAAGCCAGACTTAGTGCCCCATATACAGGGCACTTTGACCTTGGTCAACGCACCCCATAAGGGGGGCACCTTTAGCTAGCGCCCTATATATAGGGCACCAGCAGGGGCAGAAGCTCGTTTTGCCATTTTTGGAGTCCGATCGCCCGTTTAATCGAGTTTTTGTCTTCCTTTTTCGTCTTAGCACTGTTCATCATGTTGTTTGGCATGCATTAGATTATTTTGCATCTCATGTATGTTTGAAAACCTACCAAAAATAGGGGTTGGGATTCTGTCCCGATCCGGTTAGTTCATTCCCTTTTGCATGATTCAGAGTCTTTATCAAGCATGATGCTAGACTTACGCCAGAGCTAATGATCTTCATTTGTTTTCTTCATGTTTTATGCAGGACATTCTTAGGTGAATCGACCGGAGTGAAGCTTCAATCCGATCGTAGGTGAAAGAACTCTCTAAAGCTCTCCCCTCTTGGCCGGCCGAGAGAGGAGAAGTTAGAACCTAACAATCTCCCCTGTTTACATCCCCAAGGTACGGCGGTCAAACTCCTTCTTCTTCTAGTTCATTTGCTTAATACTTAATCACACTTTGGAGCCTTCGGCTCCTGGCGACCACACACTTCACCTTTCACTACACACTCCCCTTCTTCTTCTTCTCTCTCTTTCACCGACACACGCAAGCCGAGCCGGCTCATCCGGGTGCCTACACCTTTTGGCGACCACGGTGGGACAACTCTTGCTTAAGTGAGTTCTTTTCACCTTTTTTTTTTAAAAAAAAAGAATGTCCAACATGCTTATCCTTGCTTTGGCTCTTGCTTGAGTTCTTACATTCTCCTAGCATTCCTATTCACTTGCTTGCTTGTTTACTTGCTTCACTTGAGTATCACTTAGTTTCTTCCGGTTTACTTGCTTTCCGTGGGTCCTCTTTTAAAAGAAAAAAAGCACCATCTAATTTTTAGGCTTGCTTTAATCGTTTTACTTTGACTTTCACCTTAGAGATTATCTTGCTAAGCATCTTTGCTTGTTTTCTTTTAAAAGAGTCTAATTCCTCCTCTAAAGCATCTTTAGTTGAATTAGTACTTGCTTTCACCCTTGTTTGACTTTACATCATCACCTTGTTTACTTGATTTCCAATACTCTCTTGATCGTTGCATGCTTTTATTTTATTCTTGTTTGCTTCTCACTCCCTGATATCTCACTTGCATTTAGTTTGCATTGGAGTTCTTTCGACTCCTTTAGGTCATCCGAGAAGGGAGGCTCTCTCCTCCCAAAGCCCTACACACCCAAACACCCCTCTTGGTGGTTGCCAACTCCTCCTTCGGGGATTCCCTCTCGGAAGGACTGGGTAGCTTCCATCAAGACCTCCATAAGTCCCTAGATGTGAAGGATTCCCTCTTCACTGATCGGGCTGGTTGTACTATCCTATCCCAAAACCCGGAGTACCTATCACCTATCGTTGTGAAAAGAGTGACAACCTTAGAGTGCTCGGCGTTGTGGGAGCATAGGGTCCTACCCATTTATTTGAGTGGACATTGTTTCTCTTAACAAGCCACTAATTTAAGGTTGAAACATAAAAAAATTTTGCGATAATCATTCTAAGTCTGTGCCATCACTTGTTTACAAATCAAAATTGAAAACCAAAACAAAAAATTTGAAAACACTTAACAAAAACCCAAAAGAAATCTTTGCTTGAGATTAATTTGCTTGATAACCTGTTTGTTCAAACAAAAATCAAAAACTGAAAAAAGGGAGGAAAATTTTAAAACTAAAAAAAAGGATTCTTGTGTTCGTCACCTTTCCTTTCTATTTATGAACTTAAGATCAGGGCGAGTCGTAGGGATGACGGACCAAGGATATGAGCCGTTGCAGTTGGAGTATGACCAATCCTACCTCCACCTGGATGCCGTATGTGCCGTTAATGAACCTGAAATGCTCCCTGAAACCAGTTCACCTCGACCCCACCCAGATTCTCTGTGGGAGGCATTCGCTCATGTCGACCCAACTCAATTACAAGCCATTGAGGCCATCCTGAAAGGAAAATCTCCTGTCAATCACACCCATGCCGAGGGTGGCCACCACACTTCTACCCCCAAGTTAGCAACTGACCAACCCGGCACACCAGTACCAGGCCTTTCTCACAACGGACCCTTGATTCCAAACTCACCCCATCCGGTGGCCATCCTGAACCACCCGGACCCAAACAACACCACACCACTCAGGCCACCGGTCTATTCTTCCGCACATTTCAATCAAGCACATCCTCAAGTGCACCACCTGATATACCCTCCTAGCCTGGCCGCTTCAGCCTATCCGATGGCTATGCCGGCAAATCAAGCATCTGTCCTCCCCCCTCCTCTTGTCCGAGAATCCTCCGTTGATCAAACTGTGCTTAACAAAATCAATAGGATGGATGAACAATATCGGGAGCTCAAGAGATTGATCGACACATGAGCTCTCCCCGAGATATCCCTTCCCTCTCTCCCCGTATTCCATCTTCCTCCTTCTGAAATGCCCATTTACTGCCAATATAATGGAAATGGGAATCCTTTCATTCACATCAAAGATTTTCTTTATGAGTCTGTCATGTGGCAAAACGATCCGAAGGCCCTTGTATACCTATTTAGGAGATCATTAGAGGGCTCCGCGTTGGAATGGTTCTATTCACTTGACCCCTTGGAAGCTAGCAACTTTGATACCGTCAAAGCAAAGTTCTTGCAAAGTTACCAAGATCGAGTCGGACCTACCTATTCGATCACAGATCTTATGGCCGTAAAGATGAGAAACGATGAGGATTTTATAAGATATGCTGATAGATGGAGGGCAATGGCAGAAAGGCTGACAAATGAACTGTCAGAATCAGAACAAGTCAAGATGATCATCACCAACGCCACTCCGGCTCTGAAGAACGTATTGGCATTACATCACCCTGTCACAATGAGCAAACTTTATGAGAGAGCACGGTACATCCAAACCCAACTCCGAGACTCTCCCATCATGAACCATTTCGATCCTAGGCCGCGAATCACCAAAAAGACGACCACGACCACTACCGAGCCCGTGATTGAAGGCATGGTAACCAATGAACATGTCAATATCATAGGGAACCCGCCCAACAACCACCAATAGCAATACAGAAACCCCCAGTATAGGAACCCCCGCCAAATCCAACCAGCACCTCGCCCTCAGATTCAGCCCCAACCTTTCCGCCACCAAACACCAAACCAGTATCCCCAACAACCAATGCAGACAACAGTCCCTCAGCAACCCCGGCAATTGGCCGTACAAACCTTTGCACCTCAACCACCACGCCAACCAACCACCTATAACCAAGCACCTCCCCCCGCCACCTACGTGCCACGAAGAGCGGGGCCTAGAAGAAACCATTACCCGCTATTACTGTACTCTCTCACAGACATTTTTAACGCTCTTATGGTGGCAGGGTAGATCTCATTGCCAAGAGAAAAGCTGGAGTGGCCGCAAAATGCCAACACAGACAAATATTGTTTGTACCACAGATACCCGGGGCATACAATGGAGAATTGCTTTCAATTTAAAGATTATATCCATGACCTCCACGAGCAGGGAAGTATTGACTGGGGTCAAATGGGCGAGTACATCAAGGCAGTAAAGAACCAACCTCAGCAGCAGCAACATGCACCAGTCCGACAACAACAACATGAATCCGGCCTGGGGATTATTCAGAACCCGCTACCCGCGCATGCACCCGCGATAGCACCAGAAAACCAGAGGGTTAATCTTATTCTAACCTCCACTGATGAATCCCGCGATAGAGGCCAAAATTGGCAAATCGAGGGACCAACTTCCTTCATGAACATTAACCCTCCAAACCACGTTAACCGAACTGTTCACTACATACCACGAGCTATCCCCACCAGAAGAAGCCAACCACCAATTATCCGCATGCTATCACAGCCAACCATAACGCCACCAGCCGTACAACTCCAACCGGGTAGGACCTTGATCCGCCCAGTCGAGCCTCCGCAAATACCATCACCATTAGGACCCATCATCGTACCACCTCATACAACCATGCCACCACAACCTACCCGCATCCCTACAACCCGAACTATCATCACTACACCCCTACCTAGGCCTCCCATCATCCGACCTAACCCTCCGTCTACCTCCGCTACACCAACCATAGCCCCTCAGCTCGCCACGGTGCTTAGAAGCGGGCGCATCTTTCAAAGAATTTTCCCCCAGACCGGTCAACCAGGACGGTCACAAGAAGAAGAAGAAGAGCACCTAGAAGAACCAGTGGCAGGGATGTCCTATGATTTGCTGAAGCACCTTGACAAAACCCCTGCGCGGATTTCCATTCTGGAGCTGATCAAAAGGTCCAAAGCTCATCAAGAAGTTCTTCAGCAATATTTACAAAGAGTGATGGTCAATGAAACCCTTCCCCCCGAGAAGATTGCATTAGTCTTGACCCCGAAAAGTGAACACCCCGCTCTCACTTTCACCAAAGAGGAGTTGGCCGAACCAGAAGCAAGAAAATATGCACTTTGTATCACTGTCAGTATTAACGAAACAGATGTTGAGTCTTATCTAGTTGATACTGGTGCATCCATCAATGTGTTGCCACCAGAAATGCTACAGTTGTGCGGAATCCCAGAAGAGGATATTCGGCCATCACAAATCACTGTAACGGCATATGACAACTCCAAGAGGCCCGCCCATGGCATGGTTACACTTGAAGTCAAACTCGGACCCCGAGTTGTCACTGTCGACTTCCACATCCTGGATATGGACCCAACTTACAAAGCTATCTTGGGAAGGCCTTACCTTGGGGCATTAGATGCCGTGGCTTCAACCAATCACCAATGCATTAAATTTCCCTTCAAGGGACAAATCGTGAAGGTGGTAAGTATGCCTGTGGATTGCCTGGTTACTCTCCCTCCTGCTTGCCAAATCAACCGGTCTTCACAATCCTCGATCTGCCGAGGGATGGAAGGCAGCCCAAGCAAGTTTGGAGAAAGATGAAAGGATGACACCAAAACCCTTGGGTGGCGTATGATGGAAAATATGGGGTATCAAGAAGGCCGAGGGCTGGGGAGAGAACTGTAGGGTATCATAGAACCCATCCAGTTGGTAAAGACAACGTCAAGGAACGGGATAAGGTACAATGGGACATGTGATAATGGCCAAAAGATCGGTCAAAAATACTTCAAGGGGTGTTTGCACAAGTTCTTCGACAAGAGAGGAACAATACAGATGATTGAAGAACAAGAACCGCAAGAACAAGCAAAAAAGAAAAAAGTAGACAGTCTAGAGGATGAGCCGTATCTCGACGTATCATGGTTATTCTCTGAAGAAGGGTCAAGTGAAGAATTATTCCACAACGAGCCTTCTGGCAGTCAAAATCAAGGGCATTCACCCTGTGTCATCTCCTCGGATCTAACAGACTCATTTCTGACAAATCCATTGTCAGATTCACCAAGTAGCAAAGATGGATGCTCTCTTTACCCATCTTTGCTTGATTTTTTTCCTTCTCTGTCAATATCTCAACCCACGTTGAAAACTACAACCAACCAAACCCCTTCTGTGTTTATGTTTAGTACTTCTCAAAAAGATAAAAAAAACGTCCTATTCTCAACCCAAGTTTCGTTCGAAGAAACATCCCAACTCGCTCCGAAGGGTGATCCAAATCAGGAGGCCACCCGGTCTTTAATCGATCTCCTTTGCCCTTCATCAATAAACTCCACTCCATCCACCTCCACTTCCGCTCCTTATTTACCTTCTTCTTCTTTAGGTTTAGTTTCCAGTAAAAGCAAAACAAAAATCAGAGGTAGGAGAGTTCCAGAAAAATACCTGCATCGGTTAGCTCAAAAAATCTTAGAATGTGCCAAGCTACCGGAGTATCTAGAAAATGCAATCCAGATGGGTGAGATTCGATATGAAGAGAAGGACAATATTGATCCAACTTTAGGGGTCTACGAGGTTGTATCAGAAAAGGATCCTGACACTGAGGATGAAGAGGAGGATTTGGCTGATGCTTATGCATCCGGTTTAAGAAGGTTCGAAGAACCATCAGCCACGGTGGACGAACTGACTAAGGAACTTAATCTTGGAAAACCATAAGATCCTAAGAATATCCTCATCAGTGCCAACCTCGCCCCTTTAGAAGAGCAGAATCTAATGGGGGTGTTACAAGAATACAAAGACACGTTCGCTTGGACATACGAAGATATGCCTGGGTTAGATAAGTCATTGGTAGAACATCGACTGACTTTAAAACCTGAGGCTACCCCGATCAAGCAAAAGTTAAGGAGATTCCACCCAGACATAGCATTAAAGATGAAGGAAGAGGTCGATAAATTACACCAAGCAAAATTCATTAGAGTTGTCCTCTATCCACAGTGGGTGGCAAATATAGTCCCAGTCATGAAGAAGGATGGAAAGGTTCGAATTTGCATTGACTTTAGAGACTTAAACCGAGCGTGTCCAAAAGATGATTTCTCCCTTCCTCATATCGATGTTCTTGTTGATAACACAGCTGGATATGAAACCCTCTCATTCATGGATGGATACTCAGGTTATAATCAAATCCGGTTAGCAGAAGAGGATCAAGAGAAGACCTCATTCACTACACCTTGGGGAACTTATTGCTACATCGTCATGCCCTTCGGATTAAAGAATGCTGGAGCAACTTATCAAAGGGCCATGGTGGCAATATTTCATGATATGATGCATAAATTTGTAGAGGTGTATGTGGATGATCTAGTGGTCAAATCTTGAACCCGAGATGAGCATGCTGAGGTGTTGAAAAGGGTTTTGCAACGAGCCAGGGAATATAAGCTTAAAATGAACCCCAAAAAGTGTGTTTGGAGTATCATCTGGAAAGTTACTTGGGTTCATCGTCAGCAAAAGAGGCATCGAAATCGATCCCAACAAGGCCAAAGCCATTATTGACATGCCTCCACCAAAGAACCTAAAAGAGCTGAGAGGGTTAATTGGTAGGCTACAGTTTGTTCGCCGGTTTATCTCACAACACTCCCAAAGGTGCAAATCTTTCTATGAGTTAACCAAGGCGAAGGCCGAGTTTAGATGGGATTCGAGATGTCAAGAGGCATTCGATGGTTTAAACAAATATTTGTCAAGCCCACCTATGCTCAAACCTCCAGTTCCCGGCAAACCCTTGATCTTATACATCTCAGTTTTGGAAGGATCCCTGGGAGCAGTATTGGCTTAATTAGATGATGAAGGAAAAGAGCGAGCAGCATACTATCTATCCAAAATCTTTGATCCTTGTGAACAGAAGTATACAACCATGGAGATAACCTGTGCCGCCTTGGTTTGGGTGGTCTAGAAGCTTAAACACTACTTTATGGCCTACGAGGTTAATCTCATTGCTCGCATGAATTCCATCAAATTTCTTCTTAAAAATCTGTCCTGACTGACCGTTTGGCACGCTGGCAGAGCTTTCTCTCCCAATTTGACATCACCTACACCCAACAGAAGGCAATCAAGGTCTCTGCAATTGCTGAACACCTTGCCCATCATCCTATCCCAATCTTTGACCCTATCCAATCAGAATTTCCCGACGAAGAATTGATGTCCATTCGATCTTCCAATCTATGGACTTTGTATTTTGACGGGGCATTAAACTCCTAGGGTAGAGGGATAGGGATTGTTCTTCTATCACCCGAAGGTGTCACCATTCCACAGGCTTCTCAGCTCCATTTTCCAGCAACAAACAATATAGCTGAGTATGAAGCCTTATTGGCCGGACTGGAGGCCGCTCACTTCTATGGTGTCACTAAACTAAGGGTGATCGGTGATAGCTAGTTGATTCTCCACCAAGTGCTTACCAAATACCGCACATCTCATCCCGGGCTCAGGCCATACCAAGAACTCACCACCTGTTACACCAAGCTATTCTCCAAACTCAAATTCATTCATTTTCCTCGTGCTCAAAATATTCTTGCCGATGCTCTCGCTTCCCTGGCATCTTCACTATCTGTCCCGCTAGGCAGACAGGTTAGGACGATCTATGTTCGCCGACGTACCATTCCGGTAGTAGAAGATGGACGATTCTTGAAGGTTAAAGAAAAGTTTGAAAGGAAAGAGTACATTGAGCAAAAGGAGGAAGTATCTTTGGTCGAGTTCGAGGAACTAGAAGAGGGTGAGAAACCATGGTATCATGAGATTGCGAATTACTGTCAGGATCAGACATATCCACCGGGATCAACTGCCGAAGAGAAAAGAGCCATAAGAAGAGTCTCCCAGAGATATACCATCTTAGGTGGAGTACTTTATAAAAGGAGCTTGGCCGATGTTCTATTAAGATGCATAGATGAAGAAGAGGCTGAATTGGTGCTTAAAGAAGCACACTCCGGAGTATGTGGAGGCCATGTAAATGCTCAAGCCCTCGCCAAGAAGATCATCAGGCAAGGGTACTATTGGCCTACTTTGGAAGAAGATTGCTCGATCTTTGTCCGGCACTGCCATCAATGTCAACTTCATGCCGACAAGATTCACTCTCCCACATCTTCCCTTCACCCGATTCACGCCCCATGGCCCTTCGCTATGTGGTCTTTTGATGTTATCGGACCCCTTGGTGACCCAAACTCCACAAACAAAATCAAATCCTTCATCCTAACGTCAACGGAGTACTTCACTAAGTGGGCGGAGGCGGAAGCATACGTGGAGATCAAGGCATCAACATTCTGCACCTTCATCAAGCTCAACATCATTACCAGGTTCGGGATCCCAGGCGACATCATCACCGACAACGGACCACAATTCATCTCTCAGGAGCTGCGTGACCTTTGCAACAGGTATTGCATCAGATTGCATCATTCATCTCCATATTATCCTCAAGGAAACGGTCAAGCAGAAGCCACCAATAAAACCCTGATAAAAATCATTAAGAAGACTTGTAAGTCTAGAAAGTTCGCAGACTGGCCAGATAAGTTAGTTGATGCTCTATGGGCCTACCGCACTTCTATTCGAACCCCAACGGTCAGACCCCCTATGCCTTGGCATTTGGGATGGAGGCGGTAGTTCCATACGAAGTAATCATTCCTTCCCTCCGAGTCCAGATCGATCGAGATATCCCAATGGATGAACACCGAGATTCTCTACTCGCGCAACTCGAACTCTTGGACGAAAGGAGACTGGCCGCTGCCGAACATGCTAGATATTTTCAGAATAGACTTAAAAGATTTATAAGAAGAGGGTGGTGGAGAGAAAATTTGAAATCGGTTAAGTTGTGCTTAAAAGAATATTCATTAAGCCGGGCGGTCCCCGCTCCAAACTTCAACCTAATTGGGAGGGTCCGTATGTGATTTCGGTTGTTTATCCTGGTAATTCATACAAGCTGACTAATACAGAAGGAGAAGAACTAGCTCATCCCTAGAATGGTGTGTACCTCAAAAAATATTTCCCTTAAAACAAAAATCACAAAAAAAAAACAAAAAACTATAAAATCCAAAGGTGTGAAGAATAATGATAACATCTAACGCTTGCTTGCTCGGTGCACCAACTTGTCACTTAGAGAAATAAGGATAGGCATCATACTGCATACACTACATGCCTAACTTTGAGATCTGATGATCGGAAGTCAGAGAGAAAGCTGGGCAACGCTTGGCAAAAGAAGGTCAACCTAATCCCATTCTCTTCTCGTTTCGGTCCAGAATAGATGAAAGGGGTTAGAATGAGGAGTATCGAAAGTGCCCATTGCCTTAGTTGGAAAATGCCTCTGAAGGTCTGAAGAAAAAGGTGCCAAAAGATGGGCAATGACCCCTCAGGTCGGCAAAAGAATAGACCTGTCTGAATGCGTACCAACAAAAGCCCAAAAAAAAGGCTCCAAAAGATGGGCAATGAACCCCTCAGGTCAAAATCAAGCAAAAAAAAAAGAAAAGACCTGTCCGAATGAGGGCCGTCAGAAGAAAAGGGCTAGAAGGAAGGACCTGAGGATGTCAAATCCGGAATAGGCAACGCGGGCACCAGTAGAGAAATAAATTCGACACCCTTGAATCTTAGTAAGGACTTACCATCAATCCTCTTCCCTCTTTAACCTTGCGGGTAAGGTTGACCGACTGGATCCAAGAAAAGCCATAGCCTATCAAAGACGGAAGCTCAGAAGATTTTAGACTTGGCACTCTCTTACACGTGGTGCCTACTCTTAACCCTTAGGTAACAATAAGAGGCACCTACGGCAAGCAAAGCAAAGGATGAGATGATCATGTCCTTCACACCAAACAAAAAAAATCAAATACTTCAAAAAAGCACCAAACAAATCTATAAAATCAAAAATCCTAAAAAGTGAATATCCAAAACACCGAAAAAATCATAAAAGTTCCAAAATACCAAAAACATTATAAAACCATCAAAACCCAAACAAATCAAAAATCCCAAAACACCTAAAAATTTGCTTCCTAATTAACTAGTTGCCTTTGCATTCATATTTAATTTCAGTCTTGCATGTTTCCTTTTATGCATACTTATATTTTTCCGTTATTCTACCTTGATAAGGCCTATGTCCCTTGACAAAAGATCAAGGTAGTTTCGCCCTTTTCTTGCAAGGGACTAAGCCTAAATAAAGTTCTGATCGCCTTTTGAGTAAACGCAGGGAGTCAGAAAGAGAAACCAACAACTATCACTATGAAAAGAAAGATACATCAAAGATAGAAGGGGCTGGCACATCACAAATCGCCGCCTCCCTCTGCTGCAGCCTGATCACCCGGAGGTGGCATGTCAAGTCTCTCCTCACCTCTCCTCCTATGACTACTAGTCTGAGAAGAACCCGAGTGAGTAGGTCCCCTCAGCGTGGTCCCACGGGAGTCGGAGCGGTGGGAGTGGCTCCAAGATCGAGACTGTAGCACCTGCATCATCAACTGGTGATGCTCTGCCTCCACTCGATTAAGCTCTCTAGAATGCTCAAGACGAAGATGAAGGAACTGCTCGGACTCAGGTCGTGACAGCTCGACCACGCGAGCCTCCAGTCTCCCGACCTACAAGAGGACAAAGAGATGTATCAGCTACAAAAAAGCAGTTTAAGGAAAAGAATCAAACTTGTACCTCCTGTGTCAGCTCCTCTATCCTCTGAGCAGTCTGTAGAACAAAAAGGAAGCGTCAGTCCATGAATTCCCAGCTTAAAATCTTAATAAAGATATCGCACCTCGGAAGAAGAAGGACCAGGATCCAGAACGCCTACGAGGGGCTCGAGCTCGAGCTCCCTTTGTAGCTCCATCACCTACTTGAAGAATGTCAGGAAAGAAAGAAAACGATGACAAACAAAGCAGAAGAACATGTACCTTGTCCTGAAGGCCCGTGGGATCACTAGCGGCAGGCGGAGCACCCCCCGCAGAGAGATCAGAGATCCTCGCCCAAAGATCCTTGTTCTACAAGAAGAAAGAATGTCAGAATCAAGCAAAGTAAAATAGAAGAAAGTCACAGAAATTCACCTCAGTAGTAAGGGCCTGCACCCGTTCCTTCAGCTAGGCAATCTGCAAGAAAAAGAAAGATTAGCAAGGCAAATAAAGGAAGAAGACAACATAAGAAAGGAATAATGATCACCTCAAGGAGAAAGCCCATCTCTGAAGAACTGCTCCCAGGGTCGGTAGGTATGAAGGGAGGAGGATCGACTGGCAGATGGTGAGGAGGAAGCTCAGGACCCATGGGTTGGCCGAAGTCAAATGGCTCGAAGGGGGCCTCTGGAGGCTCGTCGAAGACCGTCGGCTTAGGGGCAGCTAGGTGGGAACCCAACTCCAGCTCGGCAACGTGCTTGCGGAGCCGTGAAATCTGAAAAGAGGCAAGGGAAACAATCAACAACATTCATTCAAGATATTAAAGAAAAGGCAAGAAACGTTACCTCATCGTCACGCCCACGCAGCTGTCGGCGTGCACCTCGGTAGTGACGTCGCTGAAAGAAAAGAAGGATAAGTTGACAGGCAACGGAAAGGTGAAAAGTAGAGAAAATACTTGTCGCTCCAGCTCAACCTCCAAGGATGCTGTCCCTGCCCTCAAGCGAGACAGCTCCTCCTGAATACTCTGAAAGCAGCATACAGTTAGACATCAAGAAAAGGAAGAACAGTAATGAAACAACAAGTGCATACCTCTCCATCCTCGGTGAAAAGGTGGGCAAACGTTGCCATGTAGCGACACAGATAGTCACCAATGTCAGATGCACTGGAAGTCACTGGGGTGCCACCCCTCTTCCAGATCCGAACAGCGAACTGGCCCTCCTTCTTCTAGTCGATCTCCTAGATCAGGCCGCGGGTAGAACGACCTAGGCGCGGGTAAGGGGGGAGATCCACCCACTCTTGGGGAAGCGCCAATGAGCGCATCGTGAGACACACCCACAGTGGCTCCATCTCGTTCAGGCAAATCAGAAAGGTGTCACGACCGAAAACCATACGACCCTCCGATACCCACGGCTGCCGATCCAAATGAAGGTCTGAATATGGGTGCCATACCACCTGAAAAAGCAAGGCAGGACAGTGAATAAGAAGAATCGAGAGGCTGAAAACGAAAAGTAGCAGAATACCTCATGGTGGGGGAAGCAGAGCAGCTGCGTCCTCAGGTTTTCCACCTGGTAAGGGTGGGAAGAGGCAGACCGAGTAGCAACCCAGCTGCTGATGAGCAGGTACTCGGGGTCAGCCTTCAGCAAGGCACGACCCAAGGGAATGTAATGATAGCTCCATACATGTCAATAAAGCTCAGTTAGTCATTAAAAAATCAAGGCAGAATTAATGATGAACAAAGGAACAAGGCATACATGAAGGAATGGAGTAAAGCCGGCTACCGAAACCGGACCGCTCTCCATTGCCAGCGAGGAGAACAAATGTGCCAACATAGCGGCACCCCATGCATACTCACCAACGTTCGACAGGTCGGCAAGAAAGGGGAGGAACCGCAGATGCACCCTGTCAGTCTTCGAGGCCAGCAGAAGATGGGTAAGAAAGAAAAGGAGGAACCGGCAGAGATCCTGGTCGGCCTGGACGGTGCCCTCCTCACCGACCAAGTAGCGCTCAACGCGTTTCGTCAACGCGTCGAGGACATCCGCCACCAGATCATCCTTTCCCACACTGGCATTGCCCAGACCGAGCAAGTTCCCGATGTCTGTGCGCTTCATAACGCGCAGTCCGCCGGGGCAGTGTGGGATCGGATGACCCAGGAAGTCCCGAACCATAGCTGAGTAATCGTGGTAGGTCTTGCCGGTGACGGCGCGACCATGGACGCGAAGACCCGTGATCCGGGAAACGTCCTCCAGGGTGGGAACCACATGCCCCCAGGGGAAGAGGAAGGAATGGGTAGTAGAATCCCTTCTCTCCTTCAAAGCCTGGATCAGGGGGAGGTCTTCCTAGAAGGCAGAGCAGCGGAGCAACGGGCCAAAACCCATCGCATCCAGTCGTGCCTTCTGGAAATCCTTCAACCCCTTGTAGGCATGGAAGACCATTTCCCAGGATATCCGGGACTTGATCTTCCCCTGCACAAACAAACAATCATGTTAGGAACAACAATTTAAGAATAATTCAAAAAGGAGAAGTCAAGATTCGGTTACCGAGACGGTCGGAGGAGGATGGAGGGAAGGAAGCTCCGACGGGCCAGGGTCGGCGGAAGAGAAAGCGCCGGCGGAAGAAGAGGCTCCGGCAGTGCAGGAGGCACCACCACGCTCAACACGAGATCTCTTCGTCATCTGCATCATTTCAAAGTGTTAGAACGGGCCCAAAACAGCAAAACAAGGAAGACGGGGGCCTGGTGACCAGGTGCCCCATTTATGGGGCGCCTGGACCAGGCGCCCCCTTGATAGGGCGCCTGGCGTCCCCTTGAAGGGGAGCCAGGTAGAGCCTAGCGCCCCATGAAGGGGGCGCTAGGGAGCTTGGCCCCCTTTTCTCTCCCTATTCCAATCCGAAACAACTCCGGATCGGTTCGGTCCCTTCTGTGAAAATGAAGATAACAAAATAAGCTACAAGTTTGCAGTTGGAAGAAACTTACTATGGAATCTGCACGGCACGCTGCACACTCCGAGAAGGTCCCGCACAGTAGAAAAGCTAGAAAAAGTTGACGGTAAAATGAAGAAAAGGTGCAGGGGTGAAAATATGAAGTGTCATGGTCAAAATTTTCAAAATTTTTAGAATGTGTTTGCAAGCTATATTCTTCATGAAAAGCACAAATTCATCATCAAAACATTGATATTTAATTCCTTTTTGCATATTTTTGCTGGTTACTATCACTGACAGGACACAGACACGACTAGAAAAGGAACTACACCAAGCAAGCCCTAGACCTACACTGATCAAGTCCAAGACACAACAAAAGCAGACAACATACAACTAGACACAATTGGAAGCAGATACAAGTCATCCACCGTGCAGCTTCCTCAGCTTCGCCACGTATCGGCTCTTCCAGACCTCGTCTTCATCCATGTAGGCACTTGGCGAGAAAATCTTGCAAATTCCCCAAATAGCAAGGATGCTCTGGCATTCTTCACCGTCAGTCGCCGTGCTCATTTGATGATCCTTGACGGATGGAATATGGGAGAGACACGAACCGTCGTGCCCAACTGCAGAAGGCACCGATGTGGGTTGTAGATGATGAAGGAGGTGCCGGTGATCAACCGAAGATCAACCCCAGGATTGGTAGAGGCACGGACATTCTGGCGCATAACAGCCTCGAGACGGCTAGTGAGAGGCTAGAGGGGGCTCCGAGCAAAAAGCCGGGAAACCGTGGCCGGTCCGAAGCACACATCAAACTTGAAATGCCAGTCAGCCCAGCACATGAACAGAAGGATACTGCCGAACATGGGCCTACCAACGCTAGCAGAGGTCATGCCGTCATAGAGATAGCCCAACACCGAGTGGGCTATGCACTCATTAGACCAGATGCCCTGGATACAAGGAAGGCAGGTAGGATCAAGCCACCCGTCCTCACACGGGTAAAGGAGTACCGAGGCAAGGCAAGTAGCAACACCTTTGGCACTGGGCAACAGTAGGTCCTCATTGTCACCGGCGCCTTGAATTACGTCAATGGACCAATCTGCCAGTGCCTCGGTGTAAATACGCCCACCTACCATGATGGACCGAGCCTCTCTGGTGGTCATAAAGCCCCGGAGGAAATCCAAACCGGTGACCGGTCCAATAGGAATAAACATGGCATGGCCGTACCCAGGCATAGCACGGAGCCCCAAGAATAGTTCCACCTCTTCTAAGAGGATGGTACACTCAAAGGAGTCGAAAACAAAGGTGTGAGTGTCAGGATGCCACATCTTGAGAAGCGCACCCGCCAGAGAAAAGTCCCAAAAATATTTGAGAAGGTGGTTGGCGTGGACTAGGATGGCAGAGAAGCCCCACCAGCTCAGAATAGACCGCACATGGATGTTGATAGCGGCCATCAGTCGAGCTATCCACAGCACCTGACCATAACGGCGAGTGCCGGGGAAGTTTGGAAGGTTTTGCAGAATAATCATGTGATCAGAAAAAAGGGTTTCAGAATAAAACAAAAGGGATACCTAACAAAGCCACTACCACTCCCATGGACACTCGATTCCGGATATGGCACGGGACTTCAGAAAAACTTTTCATCTCGATTGAACCAGTCGGACGGGAGGAGGAGGATGCCATCAGAGCAATAGGAGGAAAGAGTGCTGTAGCTGGTGTGGGGGAGAAGGGGAGGTCCCCCCTTCTTATAGGGTCCAAAAGGTCTCCTCGGGAAGGAGCAAGCATAAAATCAATGGCTTTCTGAGGGGGCTTTAGTCTTTCTATGGCTTTCTGAGGGGGATTTAGTCTGCCCGGAAGACCTGATTTTAACCGTGTTTCAGTGATGATTTCATTAAAACAAGAAGATATTCCATTCAAACCACACCGGTATTCCTGAGAAAGACCCGATGAATTTGAAGAACCCAACCTTGGTTGATTACTGGTTTCATCTTTACTTTTTCGCAATTTACTTTCTATCGAGTCCAGCACACCATGCAGTTCGGGTCCTGGCCGGTGACAATTCTCCCCCATGTGGGATTCTAGTTATAGTTTTTCGTACAATCAATCAACCAAAGGGAAGGTTCCGATAAGACAAAAGGCAACCTCGGAGTCTGGTAAAGTTTCATTCCACTCAACTAGGCTAAGGAAGACGTGTCTAAATCTACACCTTGGCGTCACCTTTTCAGTCCATTACCACTTCATTCCGCTACACCTCACTACGTTTCACTACATTCGCCTACACTACATCCGTGTCATTCCCCTACAAAGCCGACGCCAAGGCGAGGCAAGCTGTAGACATGCAATTTTGGCCTAGTTGGAGAGTTTAAATTCTTGTTTTCATGGAGAATATTTAAAGCAAATCGTGTTTTCCGGACGGATCAAGTTTTTGGGACATTCCGAAGGGGATCAATAGAACAATCAGCCGGGCCGAACACCCTGTATATAGGGCACCAGGGCACCTGGCGCCCTATATACAGGGCACCTGGCGCCCTATATACAGGGCACCAGGCGCCCTATATACAAGGTGCCTGGCACCAAATCAAATCGATTCGACCGGCTGATTTGACCCCCCACAGTGACTCGTCTTGTCGATCTGACGGACTTCATGATGCTGGCGCCCTATATATAGGGCGCTATGCCGCGTGGCACTGCTTTTCAGAAATGGCCAAAGTGCCCTTTTTTTAGCTATAAATAGACCTCCATTTGGAGCTTGGAGGAGGTTCCAAGTCCGTACCATCTTAGAGCCCATCCATGACTACGTTTTAAAGCCACTCTCACCTCCCATAACCTTCCAAACCGATCCAAAATCGCCCACCAAAAACCCAAAAAACCTTCTGTTTCTGTCACCCATAAACATGTTTTTTCTCCAACTTTGAGAGCTTCTATCCGTCTCTCCTCTTGCATCCAGCATCCTAACCACCATTCATTAGCTTCATTTGCATATTGTCTACAAGGAGGAGCCCCAACTTCGTCCCGGAAGCCACCCAGCACTCCGGAGCGCCGTCGCGAAGAGGGAAAGAAAATCTGTTCGAGCCAGACTTAGTGCCCCATATACATGGCGCTTTGACCTTGGTCAACGCGCCCCATAAGGGGGGCACCTGCAGCTAGCGCCCTATATATAGGACACCAACAGGGGCAGAAGCTCGTTTTGCCATTTTCGGAGTTCGATCGCCCGTTTAATCGAGCTTTTGTCTTCCTTTTTCGTCTTAGCACTGTTCATCATGTTGTTTGGCATGCATTAGATCATTTTGCATCTCATATATGTTTGAAAACCTACCAAAAATAGGGGTTGGGATTCTGTCCCGATCCGGTTAGTTCATTCCCTTTTGCATGATTCAGAGTCTTTATCAAGCATGATGCTACACTTACGCCAGAGCTAATAATCTTTATTTGTTTTCTTCATGTTTTATGCAGGACATTCTTAGGTGAATCGACCAGAGTGAAGCTTCAATCCGATCGTAGGCGAAAGAACTCTCTAAAGCTCTCCCCTCTCGGCCGGCCGAGGGAGGAGAAGTTAGAACCTAACAATCTCCCCTGTTTACATCTCCAAGGTATGGCGGTCAAACTCTTTCTTCTTCTAGTTCATTTGCTTAATACTTAATCACACTTT
This sequence comes from Cryptocoryne crispatula var. balansae, assembly GCA_036172225.1. Taxonomy (NCBI): domain Eukaryota; kingdom Viridiplantae; phylum Streptophyta; class Magnoliopsida; order Alismatales; family Araceae; genus Cryptocoryne; species Cryptocoryne crispatula. The sequence continues at coordinate 23,611,639 of CM069919.1, forward strand.
GGAGCCTTCAGCTCCTGGAAACCACACACTTCACCTTTACTACACACTCCCCTTCTTCTTCTTCTCTCTCTCTCACCGACACACGCGAGCCGAGCTGGCTCATCCGGGTGCCTACAACACTGTGGAGAACTACTTCTAATTCAAGGATTACATTCATGACCTCCACAAGCATGGTAGTATCGACTGGTATCAAATGAGCGAGTACATCAAATCCACAAGGAACCAACTTGGTAGCACCAACATGCATCAGTACAACAACAACAGCAATAGAATCCCAACTTGGGAATTGTCCAAAACCTGTTGCCCATGCATGCACCCACAGCCACACTTGGAAATCAACGTGTCAGCCCAATTTTACCCCATCCAAGGAGTACTGCAACAAGGACCAAAATTGGCAAGTCAAGGGACCCACCTCCACAATGCGTGTCGACCAACCTCTACATCCTAGTCAGGCTTCCAACCTCACCATTTTGAGCCAATAGGGTCAAGGACTCGGAAACAAGTTGCAAGGCACTGCTAGGCTAGTTAATCCTATGAGATTGCCACAAAAGCAAGGTCAAGGATGATGGACCAATGGCCAATACACTAGAAATCAAAAGTAAGGAGCTTGTTAAAATGGTTCAAATAGCTAAGGATTAAGAAGTACGAGAGCAAGAGCAAAGTAGGGAAACTAATGACCCTAAGGTGTAACCTGAAAATTTTCAACTATTTTTCATCAATGAAGAAGGGTCAACCAAAGAATCATCCCATGATGAATCACCCAAAAGTCATTTTGCCAAACAAACTCAAAAGTTAATCCAGCTAGTTCATCTTTCTGGGGCCCCCGCCCCGATTTGTCTTAATCTTCTTAGGCCCATGAGCCCACCTTCTCCTATCGGGCCTTAGAGCCCCCCGTCTACTGATTTCGGGCCATCAAGCCCACCTCCTATTGAGCCCTTGAGCCCCTGTCAACTAATTTTGAGCTATTAAGCCCACCTTCTCCTATCAGGCCTTCAAGTGCCCTATCTACTGATTTTGGGCTATCAAGTCCACCTTCCCCAATCAGCCCTTTGAGCCCTCCATCTATTGATTTTAGGTCATCAAGCCCATCTTCTCTTATCGAGCCTTTAGGCCTATCTATTGCTTTTGGGACTCTGACTCCATTCCCTACTCTTATTAGGCTCTTGAGCCTGCCTATTGAACCTAAGCCTCCAAGTCCATCACCTTATATGATCCTCAAGCTTTGGGGCCCATTACTCATCTCACTCAGAATTGGGCCCACATTCCCCCTCTATTAAACCTTGCACGAAATCTTTCCTTCTCATTCGGATGCCCCTATAACCAACTTTACCCAAAATCAAGCAACCGATGCCATGAGACACTTTCCTTACAACTTGAATCCCAATTGGGGGACATCTCAATCTTCCCTAGAAGGCATCTTGGCCCAAAAAGCTGTTGGAACTTTGATTTACCCATGTCACCCCTTTTTTTTTCTTCAATAAATTTCATCCCTTCCACCTCTTTCTCATCCTTTAAATGAAAATAGAACCAAAACAGAGGTATGAAAAATTAGGGCAATACATCCTCTCTTTGTTTGATATCATTACAAAGCCCAATCTTTCAACTTGACAGCAATGGAGGACCTCACCAAGCAAGTGAAAGCAAAGGTGAATGTGGAGACCAAGTCATCAACGATTCACACCTTTCTCATTAGCAAGCTCAAGATTCTCAATGACATTCTCACCGATGATGGGTCACAGTTCATCTCTCAGGAAATGCAGAACCTTTGCGACATATATTGCATCAAATTGAACTATTCATCTCTATGCTACCTTCAAGGAAATGGCCAAATAGAAAACTACAAACTCAGATAAAAATCCATTAAGAATATCATGTTGGTGTAGACACGCCAAATTCGCCTAATTCAGAGCATAAAACTCATGTTTTATAGGGTAACATGTGCAATTGACCTTATAATGATGCCGGGTCTTTAAAGTTGATTTGGAACTTTGCTGAACAAAATCGGATGCTTTCCGAAGTTTTCCGCAAAAAAGCCGTAATTTCCGAGCAAAAGCCACACGTAAATCATGTAAACACGTAAATTAGCTGAATGACCAATGCCTAATGATCATGCATTGAAGGTTATGGTCATATTCACACCCCGGACAAGTTTTGTTGCATGTCGTGCCTTTCCAGTTTGCCGTCGGAGTCATTTTGACTTGTATCGGATCTTCTGTCCACTGCCCTAACTTCCGGACAAAATTCTGAAGTTTTTGAGGGTGTGATGGCTTATCCAATGCTATAGAAAGCTTCTTCGGCCTGTTATCTTTACAACGCAACAAACGGCGTCGAATTCCGAGTTCGGGAGTGTTCGCAATGGATTCCGGAAGAAGGACGCGCAAAAATAGTCCCATGCGCCCGGGTCCCTGGTCACATGCTCCCGGGTACCAGGACACGTGCCCATGCGCCCTACCAGTGAGGCACGTGACCTCGTGCCCTCACTTGAGGGCACATGCGCCCTACCCTTGAGGCACGAGGGAACCAGTTGTTCACCGGGACTCTACCACTGAACCGATCGACCGGATAAGGACAAATTTTTCGGGAACAGTGCCATGCGCCCTCACTGGGAGGCACATGCACCCCTCAGTGGGGCGCATGCGCCCTGCAGTAGGGCGCATGCGCCCAGGGGTAGGGCGCAAGGTACCCTATTTTTTAGTCTTGATCGCGCCATTCGTTCTCCTATAAATTGACTCTGATTCTGGTCATTCCAGGGGTAGGAGGACGACCCCCCAGGCATCTCAAGACATAAAAACCCCCCCTGCATTGATTTTGTGATTTTTAGAGAGAGAATTTCGAGTTTTTTAGAGAGAGAAAAGTCAGTTCAAGAGAGAGGAAGGCTGTTCTGCAGGTGATCAGCCAGGTCTCTCTTCTTCAGCCTCTACAGAAGCGTGTGGACGTCTTCTGCCCAAGCTCTCTTCATCAAAGTTCTTCATATCCAAGAATTCTTGAGTTTACAATCGACGGAACTTGATTCCGTGGTCGGGGCTGGTTGTGACGAGCGCAGAAGCAAAGTCGCGCCTGGCAGATCCTGGACTGCTGCTCGGCTTTTTCGACAACACAGATTTGCCTATATCTTTCTCTATTCAACTCAGAATCTTTCTGTTCTTTTTCCTATCTATTTATTTCGTGATTCTCCATCATCCTATCATTTTTTACATTTTTTTGCATTACTTTTAGTCTGTTAATCCGAAAATAGAAAAAGAGGGGTTAGAGATAACCCGAATCCGGTCAGTTTCTAGTCAATTGTGTGTTTCATGTTATTTTCCTTACATATACTCCACTTTGTCTAGTTATAATTGTCTATTTCACTTGTTTATTTGTCTAGTTGCATAGAAAATCAAGCACCCACCGCGTTGAGGACTCTTCTTCATCGGCCGGCCGAAGAAGGAGAAGCTTTAACTCACATTCTTCATGCTAAGGTACACATGGTCAATTTTAATTCTATAAATCAGAACCCGCGGTTCCTGGCGACCACATGTCTTAATTTTCTACTTCTCACCCTCCTCCCACATGACCCAAACTATTTCTTTGGTGATCGAGCGACGCCAAGGGATGAAAGTTCGGGGATCAATGTGAGTGTGGGACCGAGGTGAGAGTTGCTTTCCGATGTTTTCTACTTTCTTTCTCATCCCCTCTTGAGGTGACGATCTGGATTCACGGACTTCCCTGAAAAGAAGAAGGCCCTGTCGAATTTTCAGAGTCGACAGTTGGCATCAAAATTTTATGCTTAGCTTGCTTGATACAGATTTCAGCAATTCCAAAGTCGGCACGAAAAATCTGACCCAGATTTGGAAAATTCAAGAATAGATCATGCAAACAGGCTCTGGAAATACATTGGCATGGGTTTACATACTATAAATAGACAAGATAATGTGCTCATTGGATAGCCCCCGTCAAGAGCTTTGCAACGGTGCCCAAAACATGGAAAAGGGACACTAGAAGGCCAAAATGACCATTTTGCCCCTGACACTTTAGGACAAGTTGGGGCTATAACATAGAATTCCAACTTTACCACATTGTCAATGTTGGATAAATCTAGGCAATGCTCAAAACGAATCGAAAATCCGACCACCGGATGAAAAGATATGCAAGGAATATCAAATCTGGCCAAAGTCCGTGTTAAATGACACCAGGGGCATAATGGTCCAATCAGCTCCCTGATCGACCCATGGGCTGGAAATTAAAATTTATTGACCTGAAACATAGATCTCATGAATATTTATGCATAAAAAATAAAATTTGTCCAATTGAATAAGGCAATTGCACTCAATTACAATTTTTAGCATTATCGACGGCCAAGATCGCACCGATCGGAGAAACTGGCTAAATCAGGAGATACAATGCAATTCAAGAGATCTCAGCCACACATATTGATTGATCACATGATTAATGGTCATCATAGCTCATTTCATATTTTTTGGGATTAATTCAAGGTGTATTTAATTGATTCCGATCATAATTTACTGTATCCATTAGATCGGGAGTACTCTGATCAACAAGGGTTAAACCTAACCCGAGATGGGCTGACCTAGGTTGCTGCTAGATGAACCCAGCTCATCCTCTCCCTTCTGGGTGCACAAAAGGCCCTATAATCTAGGAGTTTATGCTCCAATTCATCCCCACTCCATTCTATCCTTATCTCTCATCTAGTTTATCTCCAACCACTTAGAGATGAGCTCTATCCTCCAACCACCCTAACTCCCTTGGTTTATCTGCATCCCAACTGACCCTACAACAACCCTAGCCTATCCCCATCTGATGTCTGGCCGAATCAACCTCCCAACTTGCATGGTGCGCTCAAACCCCTAGAAAATAGGAGGTTGGCCAAACATGCTCTCCCATGGTTGGTGCGCACCACCCTCAAAAACATCTAGCTCAACCAACTATGGGTTATCCTTATCATCCTCAACCTCCATTGAGTTATCCTTATCTCCCCTCAACAGCCTCCATGACTTATCCCCTTCTGTAGATGGTGCCCCTCAGTCCCTATAAAATCCCCCTTAGCTGACCACGTTTAAAAAGGCTGATCACCATATGGAAGCCCTGCCTCTCCTTCCCCTCACCATCTCTGGTCAAACCAGGCCTCATCTCCTCTTGCTTGGACATCTTCAATAGCAAGTTAGCAAGCTTTTATTTCTCCCTTTGATGTGCCAAGTGAAGGAGAAGCAGGGGGAATCAAGCTAGCTCCAGCAAGTATGCCCGCAGCAGGTGCAACCAGCCCACCTGATTGGTGTGCCAACTTCAGCAAGTGCAACAAGCTCTCTTCATCCCTTTGCTCCATCCATCAACATCAGCAAGGATAAGACCCCCTTTATTCATCCAACAGCAAGAGAATAAGGGTTTGGTAGCACATTCAGCCCATCACCTTCATCACCACCTGCAATGCAAAAGAGAAGAAAAAATAGTGAGTAGGAGAAGCGTGCTCTGAGGTAGCCCTTTAATTCTACTTTTTCCCTTCTCTTATCTACCCCTCTCTTTGTTGGCATACCCCCTGTGTAATGCCCATTCAGCCCCTTTGAGTGCCCTCCACGTTGGTCTATAGAAAGCCATCCTTTAGCCCCAAGGGCACCCTTCATTTGGCCATCACAAAAATAGCCCCTTGCTGTTTCCAAAAATAGGCCTCTGAACCAGCCCTTTGTGCACCCTTTTGGGCCTCCACGTTGGCACCTAAACCTTCCACTATCATGCTTGGTTCAACCCCACTGATGGTCACCTGAACATACACCTCCTGCCTCCCCCAATCAAGTCCGGAATAGCATGCAAAACAGGCCCCCTTGTTGGCCCAAGTTCTGTCCCCATTGTGAGCACCCATGTCAGGCCCCTTTGATGGTCACCTAGTTTGCCCAATGTGCAACACAACCAAGACATATTTTATAGCACCCTAAGCAAACCAAACATTCTCTTTGATGTGTGGAAGGAGGGGTGACAACCTGCTCCTCTTGAAATCCTATGGACGGGCCAAGAGTTAAGCCAAGTGGCCCTAATTTCTATATATCAAAATGCCCTTGTGCTACCCCTAAATCAAACCCTATGAGTCTTGTTTTCCTTCCCCTTAGAGTATAGAGTGAAGGTCGATGCTTTGAGACTCTCAGAATCCGCCAGACTGGCCGAGACTCCATGGGCAGGCCATCAATTCTCATGCCCTTTGTGCATCCCGAAACCAGGCCTAGTGTACACCTAAACCTGCCCCTTGTGCAGTCCTACCAAAGCCCACCTAAACGGCACCTTAGCCAACCCATTCCAGCCCCTTTGAGGCTCACCTATCCCTCTTCTACAACAAGAAGTCAAGGTACAAAATGGAGTGCAAATTAGGCCAACCGGGCCATGGAAGTGCAAATCAGGCCCATCGGGTCATGAAGCTCAAAACAGGCTACCAGGGCGCATGCAGCTCAAGATAGGCCAACCAGGTCGGCATAGCATGAAGTCTGGTCCGTTGTGCCATTGACATGAAGCTGCCCATTGGGCCTTGGAGACTTAAAATAATCCTTAATTAAATCTAAAGGCGAAATGCCAAAATTAAATAAGGAGTTAGTCCACAACTGGACGCTCCATTGGGCAGCTAGCCCGGATACGTTTCCGATGTGTTGACCCGGGCATAGGCATGGGACACGCTTCCCATTACAGACGGACCCTTCCCACTACTTGGAAAGTCAAATGACTAAGCCTTGTAAGACGGGTAAAATTACACACTGATTGGAAAATAAGGCGGCATGCTGCCAAAATTTTCCCAATCAAGTGAATTTTACACCAAGGGAAGGACATTCACACATTTGCACCATTGACAGCATTGAACATGGCATATGAACTGCCACATCTAATGTACACCAGCATGAACATGAATATTCAATGAACATTTCAAGTGTCGAGTTGATTACATGTGACTGGGCATCGACACTAGCCTGACAGACCAGATGTGATGTAAATCGAACAAGAGTTAACCAAATCTGATGTTAACTTAATTAAATCTGAAAATTCATTAAAACCAACCTTAAAACATGCTTAAAATAGGTCATTAAAACTTTAACATTCAACAAAAAATAGATCTAATACAATTTGGAAAAATTGATTCAATACACTTAATCCATTGGAATTCAATTTTCTAAACAAGTGTAAATTAAATAATTCACAACCAATTGAAAAGAACACATAAAGAAAACATTAATGCATCCAAAATTCATCTTAAAACATGTCAAATTTAGATCATTAACATTCTAAAGATCAGACCTAATCAATTTGAACCAAGTTTAAAAATATTTAAAACATACCAAACGCACCCGAATTGGTATTAAAACACCAACCGACATAAGAAAATCACATGAAAATGACTCAACACATGTCAACTAAACTTCAACAAGTCAAATTGATCAACACATCTAAAATATTAAGTTCAAACAAAAATAAAATAAACTTCAACCAATTGAAGTAAAACAAACCAAACAATTCAAACAAGCTCAAAACAAATAACTTTCAAATCCATGTTAAATGGAAATATGAAATCAACATTTGAAACTATATCAAAATCAATTCATAAGTCAACATAAGTCAACTCCAAACCAAATCTAATCAAACTTGTTTGCATCTCATCGGGCTCGAAAGGCCGGGGCCCTATATGTTCTTTGTATGTTGTGGATGTGCATGCTTTCATCAAAAAGATCGCTATGGCAATTAATCAAGGGGTTCGAGTGTTTGCTCAATGTAAATGAACATCGGATATTCACACCATCCGATGGAGAGAGGTCAAAAAATATTTTCACAGAACCTGAACCTCGGTTTTATACTCTTTTAATATCACCTAGACTATCTAGTATTTTTTATGGTCTATCACCTATTTTACTAGAAAATTTAGGTATGATATTTCAAACATTAAAAAAAAAATTTAAACACACGTTTAAAAAAATAAAAAATTCACGAGGTTCCTACAAATTGGCACACCCGGTGGGACCTCTCTTTCCCTTCATCTCTCTGCCATAGCAATCTGAGAGGGTGCACATCCATTACCTTTAGAAACACTCTAATCAAGTCAACCTTTTTATAGGTTCAGTGGCGGCTTGTGAAGGAGTCATTTACTTGAAAGCTTATGTTGACAATGCAGCAGCATTAGCTCAATCATGTTGGTGATCAATTTCAGCAAGTTTGCAAAGACTATGTTACTCCTGGACTGGCTTGGCACCGTCTTGGAGTCACCACCTGCTGTCAAGGACATAGCAATGCTACACCTCACTTCGTACTCCGTACTGCATCTCTAAAGCTTCGCCTAGACACTGCCAAGTTGCTCCCAGAAAATGTCTTGTTGTCTCCCACACGCGAGACTTTTATGGTGAATCAGATCACCATTGTATCTGGGCTTGCACCCGCACCCACAGTCTTAGTACCTACACCACTTGCTGCCCTGGCACCTACTATGTCTACCACAACATTTGTGTTTGCACCTTCTACCGTGTTGACACCTACTACAGCACCCCTTAGCCTGAGGAAGAACATGAGTGAGTGAGAATTCAGTTTGCACCTCAACATCAGCAACGTGTGTTGCCTGTGGGACCAAAACCACCTAGCGATGCCTATCAAGACTCCTTCCAAGCTTATGGAGGAGAAGCGCAGATGACTACAGCCCATGATCTTGCCACTTGTCAACATTTCTCCACTCTGGACTAGCTAGACTACAACAACGGAGCCCTTGCTGTGCCCAATGCTAATGGAGAGGGGGCAGCCCTTCCTACTACCCCAGGAAGTCCAACCAACCAGTGGCGGGAAAGGCCATGGAGAGGGGGTAGCCCTCCCTTCTAAACTTAGAAGACTCAAAAGAACAATCTGGGCAAGGGATCAACCCTTAGCCAGCCATACTTTATTGGACTAAGCAATGGTCCTAGATGACAAGACCTCATAGGTGCCACCACCTGTTGAACAAAAAAATTCTATGTGAATGGTTGGTTCGCCAACCACCCTTCCAATATTCAGCTTAGCCAACTGGGGGTAGCATCTCCATCAAATTTGCCCTTCATCTAGTTAACCAATCAGTGGTTCAGCCTAAGAGGGCTCGACAACAACCGCTTGCCATAAAAGAAGGATAGAGAGACATCAGTAGTCAACCATGACACTGAATCACCTTGGCACTCAATTATGCCAGCTAGGGGCAAGCCCTTATATGTGCTAATGTTGTGGAGAAGGAGGAAGCCCTCTCCTCTGAGTTCTGAAAGTAGGGGCTGATCAGCACGGGCAAAGAACCATTTCTCAGCCCGCCTTCCTTCATTCGACCAATCAGCGGTCCGAGATGAGGAGAATTGGCAGGTGCCACCACCTACCAGCCAGGAATCACCTATAGTTGGTCAGCCCATTGGCCAATTTTTCCAGATCTCTAGTTAGCCAATCAAAGGCAACATTCTTGTCAGATCCTCTTGCCATTGGGCTGAGTGATCAACAGTTGGAGAGGCTAGGAAGAGGGGGCAGCCCTATCCTCTAAATAATTAAGTAATATGCTGATCAACAACTCTAAAGACAACAACTCGGGTGAGGGACCAGCCCTCGACCCGCCTTCCTACATCGGACTGACCAGCAGTCTGAGTTGAACAGAACTTCCAGATGCCACCACTTGCCATGGGAAAATTCTTTGTGAATGGTTGGTTCATCAACAACCCTTTCAAGTTCACTACTCAACCGACTGTGGTAGACTCCCCGTAGGTCATTCCCTTTATCCAACCAACCAATCAGTGGTTTGGCCCATGAAGATCTGGCAGAAACCACTTGCCGTGATGAAAACATCAATCAACCCAGCTGTTGGCTTACTACTTCGGCACCCAGCTCCGCCGATCGGGGGCATGTTCCCCACACAAGTTATTCCCTGCTGGGAAGTCCATCCATTGGATCCCCTTGCTGACCGGGGGCAAGGTGAAAGACCCTCTACTGTGGTCCCTAACAGAATTTGGCTTCTCAATGCCAACACTCCCCTCAATGAAACCAGACACAATCAAGGTTTGTTGTCCGCCGCACCTAGACGAGGGGGCTTCCGAGCTAAAATCTCAATAGCAGCCACTGCTGACTACCATACACGATGCTCCACTGCAGTTTAAGGCTCCCCTAGCCCAGCTGGTTGGGGGAAAGCTCCTTGTCAGTCCCTTCCTTCTTCATGCCGACCAACTAGCAGTCTGGCCCGCGAGGACCCAACAGCAACTGCCTGTCGTAAAATTAAACACCAGTAGTTTGGGCCCATACCTGCACAACAACAGTCGAGTCACCTCAAGATTCAGCTCAGGTGTTGCTCTTGCCACAACAAGAAGGTTGGCATTGTGCACCACCCTTAGGATCACACTTGCCTGGCTGCCTTCATCCAAACACGACGACCTCAACTCGTTTACTTTCCACTTGACAACTGGTTTCCTACTTTCGACCGATTAGATGACAAAGACAGGGCCCATGCCATGCTCACCATTATTGCTACACCAGCTACACAAATAAAGCTCAAGTCTTCCATCCAACATAAGAAGATCGGCCGACCAATGGCCAAGCAAGACAAGGAGTGGGGGAAGCCCTCTCCTTTGAAACTTGAAAACATGAGCCAACCTATGACTCTAAAGGTGCAGCCCAGGTGAGGGATCAGCTCTTAGCCTGTATTCTTCAACTAGACCGATCAGTGGTCTGAGCTAGAGAGAGTCGGCAGGCCCCGACACTTTTCATCAATAAATTTTCTCACTTTGGTTAGTCCACTGACTGACTCATCCAACACTCTGCTCTACTGACTGGTGGAAAGTTCCCCGTTCAAGCTACTCCTCGACTAGGGTCCCACACAGTGGATTCTCATGCTGATCGAGGGTAAGGTTCCAGACCCTCTGCCTAGGTCCTTAAATAAGTTGGACAATCAGTGGTCTGGCTTGAAGATAGCTGGCAAACACCAACACCTGCCATTAGCAAAATTCTAGTAATTGGGTGGCTGGCCGATCAACATTGTCCATGACCGGCTCAAGCAACTAAGGGCAGCCTTCTTGTCCAAGCCACTCTCCAACAGGCTGACTGACCAGTGGTCTAGTCCTTAGGTCATCGTACTGATTTACCATTGCCGATTGGTGGCAAGTTCCCCTTACAAGCTACACCCTATCGAGAGCCCCGAACAGTGGACTCTCGTACCGACCGGGGGCAAGGATCCAGACCCTTTGCCCCAGTCCTCAAACAAATGTGGCTGCCAAATACCAATGTTTCCCCAGTGGAGTTTCTACCTTCTAAGCTTGGTCATCCACAACGCTCGTATGCAAGCCCTTTCGGGTTGAAACCCTAGCCTTGACCACATAAGGGCCATTCCTAAACTGTTGCCCTACGTCATCCTTTCCATGACAATTTCATAAAATCATCGCCATTTTAGCCATTCCAATTATGGTGCTAGAAGACTCTATAACTCTTGTCTATTAAGACTTAGTGGTGCTTTGAACTTCCACCACCCTGATCAATTCGATCTTGGTGGTTTACAAAAATATTCCCCAGCCTTGGCTTTTCAGCCCACATGGCCCCATAAACACACACACACACACACACACACACACACACACCATCTTGCTTCCCATTCCAGATGACTCCCAACACTTTGACAATCTTGGCCATTCTGGCCTGTATCACCCTAAAACCCTTACTACCCTGATCACCCCGATCTTGGTAGCCTACACAACTTATTTCCTTGACCACTCATTCATGTAGCGAGGCTATTGTAAATGCCTCTTTGGCTTCAGTAGTCTCTCATTCTAGCCTTTTGTGCAAACCCTTCTAGAATGGCGCTTTGTGGTTTCATATCTTAGCCCCTTTAAGGCTTCCTTTTGCTGCTTTATGACCTTCTACCTATGCCCTTTGCACATATCCTCTCTTATCAGCCCCTTTGAGGCTCCCATTTGCCCCTTTGTGGTAGTCCTACCCTTTGTGTAAACCTTTAAATCAGCCCCTTTGAGGTTCTCATGTTGGTCCCTCTGTGGCCAACTATTGCTTTCCTCTATGCAGGCCTTCCTTAAAGTCCAGCACATTGAGGTTCCTCTTCACCTCTATGCGGCACTTTAGTCCTACCCTTTGTGTATACACTTGGGAATCTAGCCCCTTGAGGCTCCAATTTGCCCATTTTGGCATTTTATTTCTACCCTTTTTGTAAACCCTTGATAATTCAACCCCTTTGAGGCTCCCTTTCACCTCTTTGTGGCATTTTATTTCTACCCTTTGTGAGGACCCTTGGGAGTCTAGCCCTTTAAGACTCCCCTTTGCCCCTTTGCAGCATTTTAGTTCTACCCTTTGTGTAGACTCTTAGGAATTCAACCCCTTTGAGGCTCCCTTTCGTCTCTTTGTGGCATTTTAGTTCTACCCTTTGTGTAGTACCTTGGGAGTCTAGTCCTTTGAGACTCACATTCGCCTCTTTGTGGCACTTTAGTCCTACCCTTTGTGTAGACACTTGGGAATCCAGCTCCTTGAGGCTCCCATTTTCCCCTTTGCAGCACTTAAGTTCTACCCTTTGTGTAGACCCTTGGGAATTCATCCTCTTTGAGGCTCCCTTTCGCCCCTTTGTAGCATTTTAGTTCTACCCTTTGTGTAGACACTTGGGAATCCAGCCCCTTGAGGCTCCCATTTTCTCCTTTGTAGCATTTTAGTTCTACCCTTTGTGTAGACACTTGGGAATCTAGCCCCTTGAGGCTCCCATTTGCCCCTTTGTGGCATTTTAGTTCTACCCTTTGTGTAGACCCATGGGAATCTAGCCTTTTTTAGGCTCCCTTTCACCACTTTTTGGCATTTTAATCCTACCCTTTGTGTAGACATTTGGAAATCCAACCCCTTTGAGGCTCCCTTTTGCCCCTTTGCAGAACTTTAGTCCTACCTTTTATGTAGACACTTGGGAATCCAACCCCTTGAGGCTCCCATTTACCCCTTTGCGGCATTTTAGTTCTATCCTTTGTGTAGACTCTTGAGAATATAGCCCCTTTGAGGCTCCCATTCGCCCCTTTGTGGCATTTTACTCCTACCCTTTGTGTAGACCCTTGGGAATCTAGCCCCTTTAATGCTCCCTACTCAGCCATTCTGAGGCTCTTTACCAGTCTCTCTATGACCTCTTAATGCTAGCTTTTATGCTAGCTTTTCTAAAACTCTAATCCCTTTGAGACTCCATGCTCACCCCTTCAAGGCTTTGTTTATGCCTTTAGTGCAAACGTATATAAAAGGATGGCTCCTTTGTAGTTCCATATTGGCCCCATTGTGTCTCTTAAACTTTGCTCTTTAGGCAAGATTGAAACTCCTTTATGTTAGCTTCATGAGCCTTCATTAGACCTCCATGCCAAGTTGTCTTTTGCACTTGGATCACTCTTACCTCTATTTGAGCCTTCATCAGACCTTCATGATAGGTTTCATTTTACACTTGGATTGGTCTTATCTTACTTGAAACCCCCTTTGAGTAGGTTTCAAATTCTGATCCTCATGCCAAGTTGCCTTTCACACTTGGATTGGTCTTATCCTACTTGAAATCCTTTTTGAGTAGGTTTCAAATTTTGACCCTCAGGCTAAGTTACCTTTCTCACTTGGATTGGCCTTATCCTTATAAGGAAACACCTTTATGATGGTTTCTCCACTTATCTATTTGAAACCTCCCTTTGTGTCAGTTTGAAGATTAGACCCTCATGCCAAGCTACCCTCTGCACTTGGATTGGCCTCATCCTCTTGAGAAATCCTCTTTGTGTTAGTTTCTCCATTCACCTAGTTGAAGCCCCCTTGTGTTAGGTATCTCAACTCTTGTCGAACCCCCGTGTTGAATTACCTCCAATTTTGACTTGGTTCGTTCTTCTGGTATATGGCTTGAGGGAAGTCTTGATTCCTTACAAAAAACAAGAAAAAAGAAAAGATGAGAAAAAGAGAATGGGCTAAAAATGGAGATGCTTGATGGACTTAGTCGGTCAAACACCATGATCGGCTAAGGGTAAAAATGTCAAAATAATCCAGTCAAGGTGAAAACCTGCAAAGGTGCCTTGGGCAAAATTGGATAACCCTGCTGTTGTCGACTCCGAAAACGGGTTCCAGATCGGCACCTCAAGAGAAGGTGATGATGGAATAGAATAGGGGAAAGGGAGTGAATCGAAAAACACTTAAAAAGCGGTAAAATCCTCACCTCGGTCCCACACTCACATTGATCCCCGAACTTTCATCTCACGGCGTCGCTCAAGCACCGGAGATGGTTCAGGTCATGTGGGAAGAGAGGGAGGAGTAGAATGACTTAGAACATGAATAAGAGAAGAAGTAGTCGTCAGGAGCCGTGGGCTCCGCTTTATGGAATAAAATACAAGATTAAGTTGAATTGACCGTGTGTACCTTAGCGTGGGAGATTGGGATGTGAGTTCAACCTTCTTCTTCTTTGGCCAGCCGATGAAGAAGAGTCCAACTGGTGCTAGCTTGAATGAACTGTGAAACTTAAAGACAATGAAAACAAGTGAAAGAATGAATTAGACTTGAGTGAAGTGTAGTAACTGAAATAAGAAGATGTGAAATTAGCAATTGAAATTGAACTCACCGGCTTCGGGGTGAGTCTTAACCCATTTTTTGGTGTTTTTAGTTATGTTAAAATGATGCAAACTAAACTAAAAGATGTTCTAAAATAGTAAATAGACTGAATGAACTCGGTTGAGGAAGCTTATGGAGTGAATCAGTTTGAGTTGAAACAAGCTGGTTCGGGTAGCCTTGCACCCTCCTGGCGCGACTTTAGTACAGAGAATGCTACAGATGACCCTAATGTTGGATTCGAGTTCTGTTTATTTATATGGATAGATAGCTTGGAGAGAAAGAGATATTCTGTTGACGACTTCTCCAAAATCCGCCTGTAGAAGTCCATAAAAATTTTGAAAGTGGGCGGATGTAGAAAAACAGAACCTGGATACGCGCCCTAAGTGCAGCAATCGCCACGAACAGACGGCAAGTCAGAATCAAGTGCCGCCAGTTGAAAATGAAAGAGAACAAGGAGAGAATCAACTCCTCTGTTGAAAACTTTGGCAGAAGAAGCCCCAAATTTTTTACATCAGCTGATGAATTCAGTTGATGCAGAATGCACAGATTGAGCCTTCTCCTTCACTTCGGGATCGATCTCTCGACGTCGGATCAGCTTTGAACATCAGGACGGCCTTTGGAGAGAGCTTGGACGACTTCAGGATGAGATAGGCATGGGGGATTGACCATGGATCGTTGAGAATGGCCCTCAATTTATAGAGAATGGAAACCGGTGCAAAACATGGAAACTGGATTGACCGCGCCCCCACGTTTCAAAGGAGGCAAGGGAGTGCAGGGCACGCCCTCCACTTGGGAGCACGCAAGGCACACCCTCACCCTGAGGGCGCGGTCTGCGCCCCCCCCCCTTTTCAATGGAAGCGGGGGCGCATTACGCGTCTTATTGCTAAAAATCACCGGAATCTTCTAGAAATTGCTAAAAATTGACTTGATAAGATTAATGCACCCCCAACCTAGGGGCGCGGTCAAAATAAATGATAATTAGCGGGGGAAACCTTCCAACAATCCGATTTAGAAGGTGTAAACCAGGGTAAGTTTTGGTTTCCGAAAATGCACCGTGCCCCTGCGTTTCAAAGGAAGCAGGGGCACACAGGGTGCGCCCCCGTACTCAGGGCATGCAGGGTGTGCCCCTAGGTTGAGGGCGCGGTGACCGCGCCCTCTCATTTCAAAGGGGGCAGGGGAGCGGTACACTTTCTCTCCTACGCGCGCATTTCGCAGGCCGTAACTTGCAAACGGGATGTCCGATTCAGCTCCCGTTTGTTGCGTTGGAAAGAGGACCTTCAACCACACCTCCTCAAGTTGATAAACTAGCCAGCATGACTCCCGAGATGTTCATATGAGACTTTCTACCTATTTACCCTCTCGCAAAAAGCTGAAAGCCATGGCAAAGATCCGAAAGGGCATGGTTCCGGTCGAGAAATATCGAGTCAACTCAGAATGACTTAAAATGATGACTGAACAAGTCCGGTACAGTTGTAAAACCTGAAAACATCAAAAAAATATGAGATTAACCCGATACAAGTAAACCGATGCTCAGAAAAGCCAGAAATAACCAGGAAACCCTAAAATCGATCGAACCAGTCGTATGGCCCCGGTTGATGAAATATATGGCTGGGATTGACCAGGATGACCCAAAAAGACCCGGTGATGACCGGAATGGCCTAACATGTGGTCCGGGATAGCCGTTGTCTGTACAGATCGAAAAGCCATAACGAAGAAACCGTTATAGACTAACGCCTACCGAAATGACTTTTCGGAAACCTCGAATGTCATGGAACACACGCGGGACTCCTAAGACATTCAAGTATGGACCGTTCAAGGTCAGTCATCGAGCAGGTTTCGTGCTTTCACAGTTCATGCACGGATCTTGCTTGAAGGTTACGGCATTGTTCCGAAAATCATTGGTCCATTCCCAACTTGCGAGGGGCTCCACCAACGTCCTTAGCTCATCTCCATGAGGTAAACTGGATCAGATAAAGGTCAGATAATGGGTATCGCCTATTGAATAAGAGTCCGGCGCTCCGAATTAGGCCAATTTGGAGTGTCTAAAGCTGTGTGAAAATCCCACAATGGGATGCACGGGCAAAAGTGAAAGAGGTCAGCCTGGGTGAAAACTCCGCAAAAGAGCAATCAGGTCGATAAAAAAACAAATAAAAAATAATCAACTAGGGAGAAGGCCCGAGTTGCCGATGATGAAAAGGCTCTCATAGGCTCATCTACCTTATAGTAGAAATATGCCAGGGAGACCATACCTAAGGCAACGAGGAAGACCATCTCCCGCCTTTAAAATTTGAGGGAAGTTCCCGCACTCTACCTCGGAAGGGACAAAGGGTAATACCCTACTCTGCTCTCACTCATTCTTGCCCCTTCAGTCATTCTTTTGACTTTGGCAATCCTACCATCTTGATCATTCCAATCCTGATAGTCTGCAAAAGACTTTTTTTAGTCTTGACTATTCAGTCTTCATGGCTAACCAAAACCTTCTCCAACCTTGGCTATTCAGCCCACATGTCCCATAAAGGCTCACATTGTCATGACCCTTCTTGGTCTAAACAGTTTCGAAATTAATTCAAACCCATACCACCTTGACCATCCCGGTCTTATTGGTCTACAAGCTCCCACGTTGACATGACCACTCCGGTCTTGATGACCCACAAAATATGCTTCATCTGGACCATCATTCCAGGCAATCTTTAACAACAAACTAACCATCTTGACTAGGTTGGTCTTGTATGACTCTAAAACCCTCACTACCCTAATGATCTCGATCTTGGTAACCTACACAACTAGTTGCCTTGACTAGTCATTCTTGAGGCTTCAAACAAGGCTTCTACAATGCCACTTTGGCTTCCATAGCCCTCCTTTAGTCATACCATTTGTGTAGACCCATGGGACTCTAGCCCCTTTGAGGCACCCATCCGCCCCTTTGTGTCACCTTGGGCCTACCCTTTGTGTAGACCCTTGGGAAACCAACCCCTTTAACGCACCCATCCACTCCTATATGGCACTTTAATCCTACCCTTTGTGTAGATCCTTGGAAGTATATCCCCTTTGAAGCTTGCTTGCAGCCCTCTGAGGCCCTTCGTTGGCCCCTCGGTGACCTCTTATTGCTACCCTTTATGCTAGCGTCCCAAAATTTTCAGACCGTTTGAGGCTTCTTATCAAATCATTTGTAGTCCTCAAATTTTGCCTTGTAGGCAAGTCTGAAACCCCTTTGTGTTGGTTTCACAACCTTATTAGACCCCCATGCCAAGTTACCTTCTATACTTGGATTGGTCTCATATCCATTAAACCCTCATGCCAAGTTGCCTCCCGCACTTGGATTGGTCTCACATTCACTTGACCGTCATGCTAAGTTGCTTTTCCCTACTTGGATTGGTCTTACCTTGATTGAAACTCCCTCTATGTCAGTTTCAAATTTGATCCTCATGTTGAGTTGCCTTTAGCACTTTGATTGGTCTTATCTTGTTTGAAACCCCCTTTGAGATGGTTTCAATATTAGTCCTTCATGCCGAGTAGTCTTCTACACTTGGATTGGTCTTATCCTCTTTGAAAACCCCCTTTGCGTTGGTTTTGCAGTATTTGATTAGTCCCTTGTGCCGAGTTGCTTTCTGCACTTGGATTGGTCTTACCCTTGTCAGGAACCCCCTCTGCGTTGGTTTCTCCACTCACTTGTTTGACGCCCCTTGATTGGTTTCACAACTTTGGTTAGACCCCGTGTCGAGTTATCACTAATCTTGACCTAGTTCATTTTATTTGCATACGGCTTGGGGGAAGCCTTAATTCTGTATACAATAGAGAGAGAGAAGGAAAAGAAAGAAAGAAGAAAAAAAGAGAGAAAACCTGGCTAGAGTGAAAATCTGAAAGGGCACTCTAGGCAAAATCAGGTAACCCCACTACATGAAAACCTCTTTGGGGGCATGTAGGCAAAATATCAAGGAGGCTAGTCCAGGTGAAAATCTCGCAAGAGACAGTTAGATCAGTAAGAAAAAAAACAAAGAAAATAAAAGAGTGGCTCATTCAGAAGGCTTGCATGTTGGGGAGCATATAGGAAGTTGACACCATTAGATGTGCCTATTGATTAGAGGATGGGCAACCAAACAGAAAAAGCCAAGGCTGGTCATGTACAAGGGCCCAAACCCTTCTCAGTCCTGAAGAACCTCATGTAGCAGAAGCAGTGGACAGATTGTCAGGGACAGAGTAGAACAAATACCGGAGGCTGATTTACATGGGCAGTCCCTTCTCGACTCTCGTCTCCAACGAACTGCCCATGGGGGGCATTTGTTGACATCAAAATTTTCCTCTTAACTTGCTTGATACAGATTTCAGCAATGCCAAAGTCGGCACGAAAAATCTGACCCAGATTTGGAAATTTCAAGAATAGATGATACAAATAGGGTCTGGAAATGCCTTGGCATGGCTTTACATGCTACAAATGGCTAAGATAATGTTCTCATTGGATAGCCCCGGTCGAGAGCTTCGCAAAAAACATGAAAAATGGACACTAGAAGGCCAAAATGACCATTTTGCCCCCAACACTTTGGGACAAGTTGGGGCTCAAACATGGAATTTCAACATTACCACATTGTCAATGTTGGATAAAGCTAGGCAATGCTTAAAATGGATTGAAAATCCAACCACCGGATGAAAAGATATGTAAGGAATATCAAATCTGGCCAAAGTCCGTGTTAAATGACACCAGGGGCATAATGGTCCGATCAGCTCCCGGATCGACCTATGGGCTGGAAATTTCAATTTATTGGCCTGCAACATAGATCTCATGAATATTGATGTATGAAAAATAAAATTTGTCCAATTGGATAAGGTAATTGCACTCAATTATAATTTTTAGCATTATCGACGACCAAGATCTCACCAATCGGAGAATCTGGCTAAATCAGGAGATCCGATGCAATTCAAGAGATCTCAGCCACACATATTGATGGATCACATGATCAGTGTTCATCAGAGCTCATTCCATATTTTTTGGGATTAATTCAAGGTGTATTTAATTGATTCCGATCAGGATTTATTGTATCCATCAGATTGGGAGTACTCTTATCAACAAGGGTTAAACCTAACCCGAGATGGGCCGACCTAGGTTGCTTCTGGCCGAACCCAGCTCATCCTCTCCCTACTAGGTGCACACAAGGCCCTATAATCTAGGAGTTTATGCACCAATTCATCCCCACTCCATTCTAACCTGATCTCCCATCTAGTTTATCTCCAACCACTTAGAGATGAGCTCTATCCTCCAACCACCCTAACTCCCTTGGTTTATCTGTATCCCAACTGACCCTACCACAACCCCTAGCCTATCCCCATCTAATGTCTGGCCGAATCAACCTCCCAACTTGCATGGTGCGCTCAAACCCCTAGAAGATAGGAGGCTGGCCAAACATGCTCTCCCATGGTTGGTGCGCACCACCCTCAACAACCTCTAGCTCAACCAACTATGGGTTATCCTTATCATCCTCAACCTCCATTGAGTTATCCTTATCTCCCCTCAACAGCCTCCATGACTTATCCCCTTCTGTAGATGGTGCCCCTCAGTCCCTATAAAATCCCCCTCAGCTGATCATGTTTAAAAAGGCTGATCACCTTATGGAAGCCCTGCCTCTCCTTCCCCTCACCATCTCTGGTCGAACCAGGCCTCATCTCCTCTTGCTTGGACATCTTCAACAGTAAGTTCGAAAGCTTTTCTTCCTCCCATTGATGTGCCAAGTGAAGGAGAGGAAGGGGGAATCAAGCTAGCTCCAGCAAGTACGCTAACAGCAGTTGCAACCAGCCCACCTGATTGGTGTGCCAACTTCAGCAAGTGCAGCAAGCTCTTTTCATCCCTTTGCTCCATCCATCAACATCAGCAAGGAGAAGACCCCCTTTTCTCATCCAACAGCAAGAGAATAAGGGTTTGGTGGCACATTCAGCCCATCACCTTCATCACCACCTACAATGCAAGAGAGAAGAAAAAAAATGGTGAGTAGGAGAAGCATGCTCTGATATAGCCCTTTTATTCTACTCTTCCCCTTCTCTTCTCTACCCCTCTCTATGGTGGCATACCCCCTGAGTAATGCCCATTCACCAATTTGAGTGCCCTCCATGTTGGTCTACAGAAAGCCATCCTTTAGCCCCAAGGTCACCCTTCATTTGGCCATCACAAAAACAACCCCTTGCTGTTTTCAAAAATAGGCCTCTGAACCAGCCCTTTGTGCACCCTTTTGGCCCTCCACATCGGCACCTAAACCTTCCACTATCATGCCTGGTTTGACCCCACTAATGGTCACCTGAACATACACCTCTTGCCTCCCCCAATCAAGTCTGGAATGGCATGCAAAATAGGCCCCCTTGTTGGCCCAAGTTCTACCCCCCTTGTGAGCACCCATGTCAGGCCCCTTTGATGGTCACTTAGTTTGCCCAATGTGCAACACAACCAAGATAGATTTTACAGTACCCTAAGCAAACCAAACATTCTCTTTGATATGTGGAAGGAGGGGTGACAGCCCGGGCCTCTTGGAATCTGTTGGACGGGCCAAGAGTTAGGCCGGGTGGCCCTGATTTTTATATATCAAAATGCCCTTGTGCTACCCCTAAATCAAACCCCATGTGTCTTGTTTTCCTTCTCCTTAGAGTATAGAGTGAAAATTGATGCTTTGAGACTCTCGGAATCTATCGGAAGAGTTGAGACTCCTCGGGCAGGCCTTCAATTCTCATGCCCTTTGTGCATCCTGAAATCAAGCCTAGTTTACACCTAAACCTGCCCCTTGTGCAGTCCTTCCAAAAGCCCACCTAAACGGTACCTTAACCAACCCATTCCAGCCTCTCTTAGGCTCACCTATCCCGCTGCTATAGCAAGATGTCAAGGTGTAAAAATGGAGTGCAAATCAAGCCAACCGGGCCATGGAGTGCAAATCAGGCCAACTGGGCCATGGAAGTGCAAATCAGGCCCATCAGGTCATGAAGCTCAAAACAGGCTACCAGGGCCCATGTAGCTCAAGATAAGCCAACCGGACCGACATAGCATGAAGACCGGCCTGTTGTGCCATTGACATGAAGCTGCCCATTGGGCCTTGGAGACTTAAAATAAACCTTAATTAAATTTGATGGTGAAATGCCAAAATTAAATAAGGAGTTAGTCCACAACTGGACGCTCCATTGAGCAGCTAGCCCGGATACGTTTCCGGTATGTTGACTCGGGCGTAGGCACGGGACACACTTCCCACTACAGACGAACCCTTTCCACTTCTTGGAAAGTCAAATGACTATGCCTTGTAAGATGGGTAAAATTCTTCACTGATTGGAAAATAAGATGGCATGCTGCCAAAATTTTCTCAATCAAGTGGATTTTACACCAAGGGAAGGACACTCACACATTTGCACCATTGACAGCATTGAACATAGCATATGAATTGCCACATCTGATGTACACCATAATAAACATAAATATTCAATGAACATTTCAAGTGTCAAGTTGATTGCATGTGACTGGGCATCGACACTAGCCTGACGAGCCGGATATGATGCAAATTGAACAAGAGTTAACCAAATCTGATGTTAACTTAATTAAATCTGAAAATACATTAAAACCAACCTTAAAACATGCTTAAAATTGGTCATTAAAACTTTAACATTTAACAAAAAACAAATCTAATATAATCTGGAAAAAATGATTCAATACACTTAATCCATTGGAATTCAATTTTCTAAACAAGTGAAAATCAAATAATTCACAACCAATTGAAAAGAACACATAAAGAAAACATTAATGCATCTGAAATTCATCTTAAAACATGTCAAATTAAAATCATTAACATTCTAAAGATCATACCTAATCAATTTGTACCAAGTTTTAAAATATTTAAAACATACCAAACACACCCCAATTGGTATTAAAACACCGACCGACATAAGAAAATCACATGAAAATGACTCAACACATGTCAACTAAACTTCAACAAGTCAAATTGATCAACACATCTAAAATATTAAGTTCAAACAAAAATAAAATAAACTTCAACTAATTGAAGTAAAACAAACCAAACAATTCAAACAAGCTCAAAACAAATAACATTGAAATCCAAGTTAAATGGAAATATGAAATCAACATTTGAAACTATATCAAAATCAATTCATAAATCAACATAAGTCAACTCCAAACCAAATCTAATCAAACTTGTTTGCATCTCATCGGGCCCGGAAGGCTGGGGCCCTCTATGTTCTTTATATGTTGCGGATGTGCATGCTCTCATCAACAAGATTGCTATGGCAGTTAATCAAGGGTGCTCGAGTGTTTGCTCGATGTAAACGAACATCGGATATTCGCACCATCCGATAGAGAGAGGTCAAAAAATATTTTCACAGAACCCGAACCTCGGTTCTATACTCTTTTAATATCACCTGGACTATCTAGTCTTTTTTATGGTCTATCACCTATTTTACTAGAAAATTTGGGTACAATATTTCAAACATTCAAAAAAATAACAAATCTTTTAAACACACGTTTAAAAAACAAAAGATTCCCAAGGTTCCCACATATCATAAGCTCAAAAGATTTTGTCAGAGAAGGAGTGGTTGAGAGAAAATTTAAATTAGTGAGGGCATGTTTTAGAAAGAACACCCATTTAGCCAAATATTCCTTGCTCTAAATTTCAATTTGATGGGGAGGGTCCCTACTTATTCTCATTTGTTTATAGGCTATTTAATGAAAAAAGAGAAAAAGAAATCATCCATCGAATGACTTTTATCTCCCAAAATATTTTCCTTAGATGAAAATACAAAATACAAAAATGAACAAAAAAATTGTGGAGAAATATTGTTTTTATTAGATGCGTGATTGCTACTTGGTATACCAATTCAGCTAGGAATTAAGGGTAGGCACCATACTGCACACACTACATGCCTCAATTTCAGAATATGATGTCTTGAAGATAAAAAGAAAGCCAGGCAATGCTTAGCAAGTTAGAAAAAATTAGAAGGTAGGACTTGAAGAGGCTGAACCCCAATGAGCAATCTAGACATCAGTAGAAAAACAAGATCAAAATTCCTAAATTCCACCAAGGGCTTACCCAGCCTTCTTCCTTCTTCAACCACCATGGATAAGGTCAACCAACTAAGTCTAGATGGAACCCTAGCCTATCAAAGGCTAAAGGTTAGACGATCCTAAATGGAGGCATCTCACTTACATGTGGTGTTTGCCCTTAACCCTAAAAAATATTGAAAGGATATTGGTTGCAAGTGAGCCAGTATATAAAAATGGTTATTTCACTTCACAAAAAATTAAATACCTTGAAAATATAAAAAAATTTGAAATTACAAAAGCCCAAAAGATCGAATATACAAAACCCAAAAAGATCATAAAATCAGAATACCCAAACAAAATATAAAACTTCCAAAACCCAAAACAAATCCAAAAGCCCTCAAAAGAAGCAAAAATATGTGTTTGTTTACATGCCTTTGCATCCATGTTTTATTTTAGTATTGCATGTTTCTTTTTATGCATTGTATACATATGTCTTGTGGTTATCCTTTGCCTTGTTAATAAGGCATATACCCTTTGACAAGTTGCAAGGTGTTAGACCTAAAGTCAAAACTAATCATCTTCCATGTGTTTTGCACATAGGAAAAGACCAAAAAAAATCCACTATGTTAATAAAATGGGGTGCACAGTATGCAGAGGGGACTAACACATCAGAACTCACCATCTCCCTCTGGAAAATGCTTCACAAAAGATACATCATCAAGAGGGGGCATTAGAGCCCTCTCACCCTCTCTCTCTCTCTCTTTCTCTCTCTCTCTCTCTTGATTGTCTGCCTGGGAGACAACTGTACGGCTTGATCCCTACTGCATCATTAGCCGGGAGTCCGAAAAGTGCGATCGGCTCTACAACGTTGACTGGGCAAACTCAAGTGCAAGGTCATACAGTGTTGTCTCCATGCGGCAGATCTTCTCAACATGCAGCACCTCCATACGGTAAAGCTCTTTCGTGCATCACGTCTCCAACTTGCGAATCTCCTTCATATGCCATTGGCATAGAAGAAGCACATGCTCACTCTCAAGCCACCGAAGCTCCTCCACCAGCCTCCTGAGCTCATCATGCTGAAGTTTAAAAGACAAGGCATCAAAAATAGTGCACGTGAGCCAAGAATGACAAAGAAAAAATTGAAACACTCACCTCAAAAAGCAAAGAAGGATCAACAACTGGTGGGCAAGCCTTGAGGTTTGCTATCGCAGCCCTTAGCCGATCGGCCTATGAGGCAAAGAAAAGAATATTAGAACACTGAAGAAGAAAGAACTTAAAGGAAATAATGTGACACTGCACTCACCTCGATGTGAAGGCTCTCAGAGGAGCACACCAACTCAACTAGCTTCTCAACCCACTGAAGCAGCTCCAATTCTATGGAGAAAAATGGGTTAGAACTAGGCAAGTAGTCAAGACAAGGAAAAATGGGGAGAAGAGCATACCTCTAAGCAAAGCCCCTCGACCTCTGTGGCACTACCTTCCAATGTCAGAGCAACCCCAAGGCCAATGACTCCTCCACTAGAGTCACCATCTGCACCTCCTTGACCTCTACCTCGATAGACTCAACACCTACCACATTGGTTTCCAATAGCTCGGCAGCTGGCTTGGGATATGACCCACCCTCCAGCTCAATGAGCCATCGCTGACATTGGCCAAGCTAAAAAATAGACATGTCAGCAGAATAAGCAACACTTTGAAGAGATTTGAAGAAAATAAAGGATCATGCCTCATAACTTTGTTGGAGGAGCTGTGCACTGTCTCCCTCAGTAGACGCTTGGCTCATTGGGCCTTGCACCGGTGTGAAACGCGCTAAAAAAGAGAAAGGATGTTAGTTAAAGAAAGGAAGACAAGGAAAGGGGAAAATGGCACTCACCGCATGGCCAAGGTCAGCCTAGAGATCTGCCACCTGAGTACGGAGCTGGTCAAGCTTGAGCTGCAAAACAAACAAAAGGAGTCAATCTTGGGCAAGGAAAGCAAAAATTGATGAGAGCACAAGTACGGAACTTACCTACACACTGTAGAAAATATGGCCATAAAACTTAGCATACTGTTGTATGTATGCCAAGCTATCCTTAGCCTAGGAAGTCATAGGAGTGCCACCGCGCTTTCAAATATTGAGCGCAAGTTGATACTTCTCCCTCCATTCCACAGTGTAGGTCAGACCATAGGTTGACCTACCCATCTGTGGGTGTGGGTCTAAGAAGACCCACTCCCAATGGAGCCCCAATGAGTGCATCGAAAGACACACCCATAGAGGCTCCATCTCATTGATGCAGATCAGGTAGGTGTCTCGGTCGAAGGAATCACACTGCAAGGACTCATGGTTGTGCATCATTGTCCTTATCTATATAGGGTTGTCATACAACTTGTAGAAATCAACTGTTAAAAAACATGTTGTATTCATGAAGAAAATTAAGTAAAGGTTGTAGGAAGACTTACCCAATCATGGGGGAAGAGGAGCAACTGGCACCATAACCCAGTTAACTACAACTCATCGGTTGCAAATGGATGAGTCATAGACCAGTTGCTAAGGAATAGGTACAATGCCCATGGAGGAGTGGCATACCCAAGAGGGAGATGGAGATAATTCCATATTTGAAAATTTAAAAAGAGTAGTGTTAGTTTTCATGGCATCTAGTTGCATAAATACAAAATTTTCTCTGAAATGAAGGATGCACTTTTGGGAAAGGGGTGAAGCTTGCAACGGAGATGGGGTTGCTCTCCATGGCCAGGGTTGTGAAGAGGTGGGCGAGCATGCAGCACCCCATGCGTACCCACCAACCCGGTCAAGGTTCATAAGTAGAGGCACGAAGCGAAGGTGGACCTGATCATTCTTACTAGCTAGGAGTAACTTGGTCAGGAAGAACAGAAGGAACCGACACAGGCCCACATCCACTTTAGGGGTGCCCTCCTCGCTCCTCAATGTGCCCCGCACTTGATCCTCCAGCTCAGACCATAGGATAGATTAGACATCGCCAAGGTCTTACATGACCTATCCTAACCATACCAGACCACCCACCTCCTCTTGCGTGAGCATCCATGTGCCCCAGGGGTATTGTGGTAGGAAAGCCCATAGTATTCGAGTCGATTTAAGTAGTCCCCAAGGGTCTTCCTTGTCACGGGGCACCCATGCACACGGAGGCCCGTGATCCGAGCAACATCATCCAATGAAGGCACCATGTGCCCCCATGAGAACAAGGAGTAGGAGGTGGAATCCCACGTCTCCCTCTGCTTGGATCAATGGGAGGTCCTCCTAGATGGAAGTGCACAAGAGAAGTGGGCCAAAGCCCATATTGTCTAGCTGCAACATCTAGAAGGGCTATAAGCCATCATATGCAATGCCCACCAGCTCCCAAGAGATGCAGGACGAGAGCTTTAACTACAAATAAACAAAAGATCTATTAGTTGTATAAATATAGTTTCAAAAGGCAATAATGAAAACATAAATGGGAAGAATCATACTTGTAGCTTTGGTCAATAGTGTGCCACAGGAGGTGCAAATGCCACCTTTGGTGCCACCTCTGGGGGAGGGAATGCCTTAAGTGGTGGTGGAGCTGAGGTAGATGCCTCCGAATGCACGAAGTGAGAAGAACGTGGGTGACAGACCATCTGCACTACAAACACAGGTCAATATACATTAAATCTAGAAAGAATCTAAATCTAGGAATCTTGACATCCCGACAGGAAGGGCATTAGGGGTAATGGTCCAACGATGGGATGTTATCCATTACATTCTAGTAATGAGCCATTACCTAAACAACCCAATGATGGGACATTTACTAAATGTTGCGTGCGCAAGATGTTTGTTTCCAATGTCCTATCGCTGGGACGTCTAGGTAGCATCCCGCCACCAGGTCGTTTCCTACCATTTGGGATCCAGATTTGAATTGACTTTATCTACTCCTAGAAAACTCAGGTTTATTTACATTTTGCCTAGATGAAAAATTCATGTTTTATTCTACAATTTTTATCAAAGGAGTTAATGACCTCGTAGCACGTACGCACCATGGAGAGCACTTGAAGAAGAAGAAATTTCTTAAGGGAAAAAGGAAAAGGGAGAAGAAAGATAGTGTGAAAGAGAAAAATGAACGTTAAATTTGAATATAAAGAAGGGTAAAAATCTCCAAGTTCCCTAAAAAATTATTAAAAAACACCAAAACATGATAAAAATGGAAAACCTACAAAACATCAAACATCATAAGTCAAGCATTACTGCCTTTCAGATGACCCCAAAATCAGGGGAAGACCAATGGTCAATTAGCCAGATGTCCTGAGACTAGGGACGTTAGGCATTCTGGTTGACAAAATGTCTGATGGCCAGACTGTGTGGACGTTAGCAACTAGAAAATCCCAAAAAATAGACTATTTCCTAACCCCAGTAGGACATGCATTTTGGTCTTTTAGCTATAATTATGTATTTGAAATGTTGATGACCTCAAGTTTAGAGAGGTCACCTATATTATCAACTATTTTCCTATAATAATTTGTATTTCTTTCAACCCCTCATGTATCGTTCCATGCATTATGCATCATTGTTTAGAAATGAAGCGATTGAATGTCTTCTAGATTTTCAAAAGTAGTTTTTCATCAAAATTGGCAAAATACATCAAAATATGGCATTATTCCACTCCGAATCAAGCCAACCCCACCTAGAAATCCCAATGAATGTGAGAAATCCCAAATTTAGTCAAACTAGAAATTCTCTTTGTTTTACTCTCAATCTACCTTTTATCACACTTTTAGGTCGAGCACACCATGTAGTTTGGGTGCCAACCCTTTACTTTTTATCTCATTTTAGGTTGAGCACACTATGCAGTTCAGGTGCCAACCCCTATCTTTTATTTAATTCTCTCTGCACCCTAGTGCCTCTTTAAAACCAGCTGATGATTGTCAAGGATCCTAATAGAACAAAGGGAGGTCTTGGAAGTCGGCGAAGGTCCTATTTTCCACTTGACTTGGTCGAATGGC
Organism: Cryptocoryne crispatula var. balansae; assembly: GCA_036172225.1. Lineage (NCBI taxonomy): Eukaryota > Viridiplantae > Streptophyta > Magnoliopsida > Alismatales > Araceae > Cryptocoryne > Cryptocoryne crispatula. Next base: position 23,640,155 of record CM069919.1, read on the forward strand.
ATGTCTAATCTACACATTGGCATCACCATTTCAGTCTACCGCCATTACATGTCCCTACACCTCACTCGACTATGTTCCATTCATCTGCACTCTATTATATGTCTCTTCCTTGCAAAGCTGACACCAAGGTGATGAAAGATGTAGACATGTAAAATTGGATGTAGTCAAAAGGGGCTAAAATTCATATTTATTTTAAAAAATATTTAATTTTCTTAGTGAACAAACCAATTTTTTTGAAAAGATAAGTAATTGGTTGTTGTAGTAGCTAACATCCCCACAAGCAAGATGCCTAATGTCATAGTAGGCAAGATGTCTAGCAATGTCACTGTCAAGAGGTTACATGTTCTCGCACAAAGCAAATAGCTCTGACCAAGGTAGGTGGGGCATTCATTGTTGGTCAGGTATGGAAATGTTGTAAGGAATCAATACATGACAGCGGAAAAATTTTGATTCCATAAAACAATGATCTTTGCTTTGATCGATGCCGAACGAGTAAAACCGGGAACCGAATATGAAGTAGAACGAGAGTACCTCATGGTATTTCTCAAATATCTCACCATGGATGAAGAGAGGACATTCCTACTTTCTGAAAACCGTTCAAGTGTCCGGTCTCTAGCGGTATCCACACGATCTGCTTCAATAGACGAGTTCTCTCTTCCTTCGGGCCTCTAGAAACCTTCCAGATCCAAGCTTGACCATGGGAGATCACCTTCTAGAGGAGAGAGGAGGGAGAGAGGAGGCTTGGGACGTGCTCCAGCCCTATGGCTTGTTAGGGTTTGGCTTCATAAGCCATTTATATATAGAAGATGGAATTTTTCACAAAAACCCAAAACTTCTATAAAATTGCGTCCATGCCCTCATCTTATTGACCAGATCTATTGTGTGTGACCCATTAGGCCAAATAGTCAATTTGGTTGAAGCCTTAATTAATTTAAAAGAAAAATTCCTTTAAATTAAATCAAAATCGTTATCCGATAACAGTTTTTACGGCTTTCTGATCACAAAGGGTATAAGCCACATCCTATGATCCCAAATAACTTTGGGGAGTTAAATAACATCCATTGAGCCTTTCCATCCATCATCAATTACCACACGGATTTAAATCCTCATTCATACAATGTCCCGGTCGGTCAGGGGTTCGGCACTGACTGTCAACCCCTAAGTATTCCAACTCTATGAAATCTTGTACTCATGAATGGATCAACTCGAAAACTCCTTTTCCAATTATCCTATCTACCTTGGCCAAGGATTTAGTGTACTATCCATAGGACATTCTCTCTCTCCTATCGAGAGTGAACGATCCCCTATTGTCCGCTCAATTGCCTCCACCAGGTTTTCCATATACCCAATCCATTAACTATATAGGACCACAATACTAAGTGATCCATCAGTCAATAGTCAAAGTACATAGTACGCCTGACAAGACATCTTTGGCGACTCAGGTCAAAGATCCAACCGTGCTATTGAGATGTAAGAATAACCAGATAGACAGTTCGGTAAGATACCGATCAGGTTTTCTTAAATTGGTCAGTTCAGTGAACTCATTCCAATAATGAGCACCTGTGTGTGTATCTCAGTGTCCCCACACTGATGACCAATGAGATCGATCATTCTCATCATATGAGAAGACATCATACACACTAGTCTATCCGGATTCTTGATGTCCCGTCTCAAAGATCCTATGACTAGGAACATTTAGATCACATACTTCTAGATGATCGATCTCATTATCATGATCTCATCATGATTCAATCATCATTGCTTGTGATCAAGGACTTCATTACGATATACGCTTCTAATAAAAGCTAGTAACGAAGTTTTGCCTATTTTATTGAATGAGATATTCCTAGAAATGTTGAATCATATCATATATGATTGGCTTATAGGGCATACATTTCTATCAATCTCCCACTTGCACTAAAGCCAATCACCAATCTGGCTAATCTCTATCAGCTCACGGTGAAGCTCAAACACTCTTTGGGTAACTGCTTCAGTTAGTGGATCTGTAATGTTATTAACGGAAGATACTCTACCTTTAATTATATCTCTATCAACTGCATTCTCTATGATTCTATGGTATTTCCATAGAAGTTTGAAACTTATAACGAGACTTTGACTCTGCCCCATTGTTTTCTTAAAACAATGATACACTTTCAGAGAAGGTTGGGACAATCCCATAAGCCAGATGAACATCTTCATCTAGTCAGCTTCTCAAGCAATATACAGTCATTATTCAATCTACTTTAGATTAGTTGTAGAATTAGCAGTGTTCTCTTGCATGGAACTCTTCCAGCTCACTGCACCACCATTAGCTTGTTTTATTATTAGACTTATCTGATTAGAAGCTTGTGTTCATAAAACTACAAGACTTCAAGTCTTATCCTCCATACATTAGAGATATATCCTTAGTGCTTCTCAAGTACTCAAGGACACATCTCTAAATTATCCTGTGACTCTCACAAGGATTTACTTGATGAATGCTCATAACACTTAGAGCATCAATGAAGTCATGTGCGTAGCATCACAAATATGATAGGTCCTATTGCAAAAGCATAAGGGCTATACTAATGTGATCTCTTTATCTCTTAAGAAGTTTACAAAGACATCTCTTTAAAGATATCAACTCCACACTTCATAGGTAAGAAACCTATCTTGGAGTTTACTATGTCAAACTCTTTGACTATGATAACTACGCACACGAATTGGGTAAGGCCAAGAAACCTTTTAGATCTATCTCCATAGATCTTAAAACCCATATTAAGTTTGGAGGATTAATTGATAACTAGGCTCACTAATGATAACATACTTACTTCATTCTTAATGAGTAGTATGTCATACATATATCATGTCAAGAAGATAATAGCACTCCCACTTATCTTATATGAAAACATAAGGCATATCTTCATTCTCAATGAAGTCATAAGATTTAATCTCATTAAACCTTATCTACCATCTATGAGAAGGTTTACTTTAGTCCATAAATGGACCTCATGCACACACTATTTGGATGTTTTGGAACTTGATTCCCAAAGGTTGTATCATATACACCTGTTTCTCAAAATAACATAGAGAAACACTATATTAACATCCATTTGACATATCCTATAGTCATAATGTGTAACAATCAAAATCCGAATGGATTAATTCCATGGCATAGGAAAAATGTCTTATCATAGTCAACTATTTGACATAAATGATATCCCTTTTAACTATCCTTACTTTGAAGGTCTCTACCTTCTAATATACTTCAATCTATTCTTTAGTGATCCATTTATACCCTATAAATACTAAATCCTTAGGTGGATCTATCAAGTTCTGAACTTGATTAGAATAGATAGAGTTTATATCGGATTTTATTGTTTCTTCCCATTTTGAATCAATATCTCATATTGCTTCAATATAGATCTTAGGATCATTATCCTTTTATCTTATGTCACATTTCTTCCATTAAAGATATGTCTCACATATCTCTTAGGTTGATTGGACATAAGAAAAGATCTATGATTTGCCCTTGTGTTAATATAAGCTAGTACATTAATAAAAGTGTCTATGGATTGTGGGGCTGGAACACCTTCCATTTATACCTTGCTCCCACTATCTTTCTAAAGGCAGGACTCTTCCTCTAGAAATATGGAGAGATGAGCAACTCATACCCTTCTCCCTAAGGGAGGCATTAATATCCTTAAATTTGCTAAGGATATCCCACAAGCCAACACTTTATAGTCTTATATTCCAACTTAATAGGGTTATACTTCTTTACCAAGTCAGTTATTCTGAAACCTTAACTTGCTTAAGGTCAAGCTTTAATCCCTTTCCATACCTAATATGAAATAATTGGAATATATTTGAAAGGTACCGATTTAAGATCAAGTGCTTATATTGAGTGCTAACCCCTAAATAGACAAAGAGGAATTTTGCAAAGGTTGTCATTATCCATATTATGTCCTACACAATATGGCTTCTCATTTTAGCTACTCAATTAAGCTAAAATATATAAGAGGTGTCTATCAAAATTAGATTCTACTATCCTTCATTTATGTGTGAATTATTACTTAAGTATCCCCTCTTTGATCTCACCAAAGAGTTCTAATACTCTTTTCATTAATATTTTCTCTTCATTCTTAATCTCAAATAATTTCTCAAAGGTTTTGGATTTGTACTTCATAAAGTACATATGTCCATACCTAGAGAAGTCATCTTTGATAATTAATGAAGTTGAAATATTATCCTCTAACATTAATAGATATGGGCTAACATGCACCTAGATGCATGAGTTCTATAAACTCATTATCCCTCTCTCCATGTGTAACAAATGAAGAGTTGGTCATTTTACTTAATAAGATAAGACTTACATATAGTTAATGATTCCAAATCATTTACCTATATGTTTCTATCCGAATAGTACTCCTTAAGTCTTTTCTTATAAATATGACCGTACTACTAAACAATAGATTGATCAATATCAATCTACTTCACCTAATGAGGATTATTCACACATTATAAGAGTATACATATCTGATATAAATAAACTCTTTATTATGCTCCTACTGATAAACAATTTACCGGTTATCATTTTCATACCATAGAATAAATCTCCATTTATTCAACTAGGAAATGAAAACAATATTCTTTTAGAAGGATAATTAAGACAACTCTAAAAGGTTATAGAAAATTTGTATCTCCCACTAGTAATGATGCAACATTTTGTACCATTTCATATGTAGGTCAACAATCTTCTTTAAGCCTTCATTTACTTGCTATTATCTACAACTCATTGTAGATATATGATGCATATCTGATATCTCATACTATTATATGCATCCCTAGTATCTTATACTAGAATACACATACATAGTATCTTATACTATCAAATGTGTATATAAGATAAGTAAATATTAATGACATAGATACATGGAGCTTCTCAAGCTCCACCTTTGCATTATGTGCAATACACTTTGCACTTGTTCTTCTACTTACCATCATCATGATAGTAGAAGAATGCTATGTCAAATTTGGGTTATAATATCCTGACTCACTTCTTTGACTTTTAACTATCACCATCTATTTCTATCTAATGATCTTACTTCTTTCTATTGGTCTTACCAATAAGAAGTATTCAAGATGTATTATTCTTCTTTGTCTTTAATTAGCTCATCACCATGAGCCATGATGAATATCATATCCATCTATCTATGTTGCCACTACTATTTTTATCTGATAGAGGCTAACATTTGATATACGACAATTAATACATCTTTTCAATGAGATAAGATCTTATCTTCTCTCACATCATTAGATAGTGTAGGAGATACCTACTTCTCAAGTAGGATAGTCAATAGGTCAACTATGAGAACTATTCTCTTAGTTCTAAACCAATATAAGAAGTGTGAGCCATTAAAATACTTAGCATCTAGCATGCTAGATTAATGGTGGTTTATAATATTCTACAACAGAGATATAATTATATTAACATTACAAACATTCATTAAAATTAAGATATGGTCTTTCATCCTAATTTATACTCCCACTAACTTTTCGACGAATTTGCATAACCCTCATTATGCAAAGACGGGATATCACGATAACATCCTAGTGGAGACCAAGACCCTACTAACTTTATGGTGATGACCTTGTGGTAGCACAACAAATCATCCCATACTTAATAGGTAGGCAACTATTGCCAGTTGCGACTCTTGCAACTCTTAGTCATTTAGCCTCTAGAGTTATGATCTTGTGGTAGCATAACAAACCATATACTCTAGTTAGGTCAAACCCGCTTGTTACGTTATGAGAATGGATTCTACACACAGCCCTTGTGGTAGCACAACAAAGCCATGCAAATGATCCACCCCAAAGTTTGGCTAATGCCTTGGCCATGATCTCCAATCCCTTGCTAAATAGGCCTTGTGGTAGCACAACAAACTCATCCAATCTAAGATTGGCTCAACAAGACCATAACAACGGAAGGCTACGTGAGTCATTCTTAATGTCTCACGTTTATCGACCTAATCAAAACGAGGAGGGATTTTATTTTAGTCTCATCAACATAGGTGCTACATACAAATATTAATATACCTTTGGAATATCATATATTTAAGGTATAAACTGTAGCACACACCACATATCAAATATGCATTAAAACATAGGTGATCATGGACTTAACCCTATGCATACACCTAAGGCACCCCTATAGGTGCAATTTCTTGCTTCAGAAGCTTGAGTTGGCATGCTCCCACTTCAGAAGGGTGCTTCTCCAAGTGGTCCCGCTCTCCATTCTACCACGAGCCGGCTTCTAACCATTACAAGCAGCTAAAGGGTACATAGACCCACAAATGTACAACTCATAATAAAAAATCTTGGTTTTAACCAAGGGGAGTACACAAATGGGGAGGAGGTAGAATATACAATCAGATTGTATAGAGAGAGAGGAGGCACACGCAGGCCCCATTTAATAACATAACCAACTTAATTAACCAAGCAATCAAAAGCAAAGCATATTTAAGTCCATGATCACCTCCATACACACCAACATTCATCACATGAACATAGAGCGCATACGTGATAATTATATGAGATACATCATATATACCATCATAAAATTATATACTGTAATTTTGAAATTCCAAATTTCATGCTTGTCGAATTTTCATATAATAAATAACATGAAATGCACATATAAACAATTTACATGCATAAGACAAGCAATATAAAATATTCAAATGATTCATGCTTTTCCAAAATTTTTCAGACCATTAAATTAATGTCCAAATCATAATTCTTCAAAATCACATTTTTCAGAATTTATTTGAACACTAATTTAATCAATAAAGATCTTAAAACAATTTTAAAATCATTTATAAAATGATTCTATGGCAACCAAAGTCCAAAACTATTTAACAGGTTCATAAACATTTTAAAAACCTATTAAATAATTTATCAGAACTTATATAATCATTAATTTCATTAATTTTGATCTTAAAACAATTTCAAAATCAAAATAATAGAATTCAATGAAAAAATAGTAAAAATCTATTTAATAAGTCATTAAACACTTTAATAACTCAATAAATAAGTTATACAATTTTTTAGAATTTTTTATGAATTTTTATGGCAATTTTTCGGATCAAAAATGAATTTTAAACTATTTAAAATCATTTTCGAATTAAATAACTGGCGGCGCATTGCGCCGGCCAATCGGCGCCGGCCACGACCCCTCGGCGGCTGCGCCAACCCGCTACGTCTTGTGCGCCGCGTGCGCGCGCCCGCGTGCGCCGCCGCGTGCTTCCGGCGCCAACAGGAGGCGGCCGCGTACCCCGTCCGGGAGCGGCTGCGCAGCTACCTCGTACCCCGCCCGCGGCCAAGTCCGGATCCAATACGGACTCGTCTCCTCCGCTCGATAAGGGCGGGGCAGATTGCGGAAACCCTAGAAAATGCCCGACTTTCGGGCCATATTTGGGGGGTCAAACGGAGTCCAAAAAATCCAAAAAAATATGCGTTGGAATCCATAAATAATAAGTATTATATTTATATAAGTTTCATCTCATGAAAAATTATACACAACGCGCAGTTTAAGAAGGAAGTTGCCACGGCCGCAATTAACCAAACCGCAAATACCTCTCAAATCCGGCACCTCCAAGGGCCGTTGAGTGTCCAATAACTTATGGAAACTCTAGAAAACTTAATTTCCTATCTTCCTACATCATTAGACAGAGGGATTTGAGTCCAAATAGGTAAGTTCATCAACTCCCCTAATTTCGGCCGGATTTTCGGATATGATCATCTTAGCAACTTTCCGAACTCATTCCAGACTCTCCGGATGGCCACAATTCATGAGGTTTGCGGCATTGGAAAGATATCATCCACGAAAATCCAATGAAACTAACCACACACAGTTTTGTATCTTATACGAACTGTGGTGATCAAATCAAAACTGCTCTGTATACAGTTTCGGGAAAGCAAGAATCACATGAAATCAAGCCAATTTCGATTCAACTTAGACCAAGGCTTCAACCGGGCTCTGATACCACTGTAAGGAATCAATACATGACAACGGAAAAATTTTGATTACATAAAACCATGATCTTTGCTTTGATCGATGCCGAACGAGTAAAACTGGGAACCGAATATGAAGTAGAACGAGAGTACCTCATGGGATTTCTCAAATCCCTCACCATGGATGAAGATAGGACATTCCTACATTCTGAAAACCGTTCAAGTGTTCGGTCTCTAGCGGTATCCACACGATCTGCTTCAATAGACGAGTTCTCTCTTCCTTCGGGCCTCTAGAAACCTTCCAGATCCAAGCTTGACCATGGGAGATCACCTTCTAGAGGAGAGAGGAGGGAGAGAGGAGGTTTGGGACATGCTCCAGCCCTATGGCTTGTTAGGGTTTGGCTTCATAATCCATTTATATATAGAAGATGGAATTTTTCACAAAAACCCAAAACTTCTATAAAATTGCGTCCATGGCCTCATCTTATTGACCAGATCTATTGTGTGTGACCTACTAGGCACAATAGTCAATTTGGTTGAAGCCTTAATTAATTTAAAAGAACAATTCCTTTAAATTAAATCAAAACCGTTATCCGATGACAGTTTTTACGACTTTCTGATCATAAAGGTTACAAGCCACATCCTATGATCCCAAATGACTTTGGGGAGTTAAATAACATCCATTGAGCCTTTCCATCATCAATTACCACACGGATTTAAATCCTCGTGCATACAATGTCCCGGTCGGTCAGGGGTTCGGCACTGACTGTCAACCCCTAAGTATTCCAACTCTATGAAATCTTGTACTCATGAATGGATAACCTCAAAAACTCCTTTTCCTATTATCCTATCTACCTTGGCCAAGGATTTAGCGTACTATCCATAGGACATTCTCTCTCTCCTATCGAGAGTGAACGATCCCCTATTGTCCGCTTAATTGCCTCCACCAGGTTTTCCATATACCCAATCCATTAACTATATAGGACCACAATACTAAGTGATCCATCAGTCAATATTCAAAGTACATAGTACGCCTGACAAGACATCTTTGGCAACTCAGGTCAAAGATCCAACCGTGCTATTGAGATGTAAGAATAACCAGATAGACAGTTCGGTAAGATACCGATCAGGCTTTCCTAAATTGGTCAGTTCAGTGAACTCATTCCACTAATGAGCACCTGTGTGTGTATCTCAGTGTCCCCACACTGATGACCCATGAGATCGATCATTCTCATCATATGAGAAGACATCATACACACTAGTCTATCCGGATTCTTGATGTCCCGTCTCAAAGATCCTATGACTAGGAACATTTAGATCACATACTTCTAAATGATCGATCTCATTATCATGATCTCATCATGATTCAATCATCATTGCATGTGATCAAGGACTTCATTACGATATACGCTTCTAATAAAAGCTAGTAACGAAGTTTTGCCTATTTTATTGAATGAGATATTCCTAGAAATGTCGAATCATATCATATATGATTGACTTGTAGGGCATACATTTCTATCAAATGTCCCTCTAGCTGGGATGTTAGGTACTATAGCATTTATACTAACTAAGTGACCCCTGGACTACACGGACCTGACTTGCACACACCCACCTTCGGCACATGGCACCGGTTTTCAGCATGCAGCACATTTAATAGCATTAATTAACTGGAAAATGTCCCTACTGCCAAGATGTCAAGTGCCATTTGATAGTGTCAATTGATGCCTAAAATTCCCCTGCCTTGTGTGTATAAAAGGAGGCCGTCTAGCAATGTTTTCAAGGTTTGAAAATATTAGAAGAGAGATTGAAACTGCCAAAAACTAGTCTAGGAGAGGTCTAAGAATGGCTTCAAGCACCAACATTCCTTTCTAAGAGTGTTTTCAAGAAGCTCACCACCCCCACTCACCTTAAGAATTCCATCTTTCACATACCTACATTTTCCATGGCCTAATCACATCACCCACTCCCCAAGCTCTTGAAAGCCTCTACATTCTAGGGAGCTCATGAAGGGCCTACTCAATAATGCTCAACAATGTTGGTATCAATGATCAAAGAACATCGTATTGAAAAGGATCAACCATAGAAATAGTTGACGGCACCCCAGTCGGGATGTCAAACATCCCCATCTTTGGGATGTTAGATGCTCCCTCTATCATGATGTCAATAGTCTTCAGTAGACTTGAATTAGCTCTGGGAGTAGGAAACAACTTATCAAAGACTACGCCAAACATCCCCATCTCCGGGATGTCAGATGCGCTGACTATCAGGATGTTAAGGACACTAGCGTGCCAAACCTATTTCTAAACCCCTTTTTTTGCTTTATCATTTCTTTTAGCATATTAGTCTTCCTTGCATCTTTATCATGATAAACATCAACATGCATGCCATGTTTATTGTGTTTGAATCATAAATCATTCATTAGGGGTTTGGAGATAGTCCTAAGCCAGTTAGTCATTTTTTTGTGGTTTTATTTCCATTTTAAATATGATGCTATACTTTGTCTAGTTCTAACCTCTCTTCACATCTCTTGGTGTCTTCACTCAATTTTTTAGGAGCAAACAAGCTTTTCTCAAGCTCCTTCCCTTCGGCCGATTGAAGAGAAGGAAGTCGAAACTCCACAACTATTCCACTACAAAAGGTACACATGGACACTATCATCCCTCTAATATATTGATCATCTATTTTATTTTATTTTGGAGCTTTTAGCTCCTGGCGACCACACCCCCCCCAAACCACCCAAACCAAGAGGCCCTCTTAAGTGAGGCAAGGCACGGGGGTGACCATCCCGGCACATCCCACAGTATTGTTTGTCATGTACTATATGTTAGTCTCTATTAGTATATAAGTTGCAGACGCAATATGAATAGATAGATATTTGATCTATCATAGCTCATCTTGATGAGCTATATTTGAAGGCAAAGTAGAAAACATTACACCTCCAAAATTTCTTGTTAGTGAGACCACTAGAAAGAATAAAATTAATTAGGTGGGAATGAATGACAATGTTAAAAGTCAAGAAGGTGATCAAGAAATTAGAGTCCAAATAAGATAAGTGATAAGGATCTTCAAAATGTCTTGTAGATAATGTAAAAGTGGAGCTTGAGAAGCTTCAAATATCTCTATCATTTATATTTACTTGTCATATATATGTATATATGCATCATGGCATTAGATAATATATGTGTATAGATCATGGTATTGTATACCAATTGAGCATCTAATAAGGAGTTGCAAGTGATGATAAGTAGATGAAGGCTTAATAAAATAGATGTTAACCTAAAATACGAAATGGTGCAAAAGTTACAACATTACCAGTGAAAGACACAAACCTAAAGTAATCTTCTGGAGATGTCCCTATTCTACATATTGCTATTATATCCTTCTACACTCAAGAACATTATCTATATTTCTTACTTCAATAAACATTGATATTTGTAAGCAATGGAGATGATAACTATTATTGATTTTGAATGGTTAAGTATTTGCTAGTGAGAACTTGATAAATAAATTATTCATAATAGAAATGGAAGCTTTCATGATATGTGTGAATGTTCTTTCTAAGGGAAAATGAGTTGATGTGGATCAATCCATTCATTGGCATTAAAGACATGATCATGTCAATAAGAAAAGACTTAAGAAGATCCATAAAGATGGATGAATTAAGTTAAATGATTTTGAATCATTAATTATATGCGAGTCTTATCTCATAGAGAAATGACCAACTCTTTATTTAGCATACATGGAGAGATGACCAACGAGTTATTAGAATTCAAATATTAGAATATATAAGAGCCAATGTCTATTAAGACTAAAGGTAGATATTTCTACTTCATTACTTTTGTTGATAAGTTCTCTGAGTATGGATATGTACTTAATGAAGTACAAATATGAGACATTTAAAAATTATCATAATTTAAGAATGACGTAAAGAAATACATGAAAAGAGTACTATAACTCTTTGATTGAATCGAAGAGAGATATACATAAGTATATAATTTACATATTATTTGATGAATAATAGAAACTAATCTTATTGAACACCTACTTCACCTACATAAACTACATGGCTTAATGGAGTAGCTGACTCAAGAGTAGACCGTTTTATGCCTTAACCATGGTATATCATGTTTGATATACTATGTGCATAGTTTGATATGGCATATGCTCTATGTTACGAATAGTCATTACACAAATCTAGGTGGGAGTCACTGAATAACTAAAAAACATATCCTTGAATACTTGAGAAGCACTAAAGATGTATTTCTTGTATATAGAACATAGGACTTGAAATTTTGTCATTTTACAAACTCAAGCTTTTAGTTAAGTTTAATAGCAAGATAACATAATGGTATATGTTTACCCTAAATAGTGGTGTAGTGAACTGAAAATATTCCATGTAAGAGAACATTATAAGTTCAACAAATGATGTAAAGTACATATTTGCTATGAAACTACTTAGTAAGAGATGTGAATGAAGAAGTTCATCTCAAATATGAGATTGTACCTTCTATCTTTGATCATGTGCCACTATTTTTGTAAAAATAATGGACTATGGCATATGGCATATGCAATAGAGCCGATGTCTCTTCAAAAGTTTAAACATTTTTACAGTGATACCATTTGATCAAAGAGTTGTAGGTTGTAGAGATATAATCGAAGTATCTTTTGTTAATAACATTGTAGATCGACTAGTAGCATTAACTTAAAGCTTGTTTGAGCATCACCTCATGTTGATAGGGTGACTAGCTTTAGTAAAAGTAGAATATTGATAAAAATGTATGTCTTACAAGCCAATTATATTTGATATGATTCAATATTTCTTGTAATATCTCATTCAATTAAATTGTCACATCTTTATTACTATCTCATATTTGAAATGTATATCATAATAACATCTTTGATCACATACAATGATAATTGAATTATGATAATATCATTATAATAAGATCAATTATCTAGTCATATGATCATTGAGATGGGATATTAAGAATACATATAGACTAATATATCTGACTTCTTTTATATGAAGTTGATGACCGATCTCATTAGTAATTAATGTGGAGATACTAGGATATACATACATGTGCTCATTAGTGGAATAAGTTCATTGAATTGACCAAATTAAAAAACATGAATGATATCTTACTTAACTGTCAATTAGGGTTTTCTATTATCACGGTTGCACGATTAGACTTTTGACCTAAGTCACTAAAGATGTCTAATTGGGCGTATATTTTCTTCAATTATTGACTTATGGATCACTTAGTTTGATAGTCCAATCTAGTCAATAGACTTGATATAAGAAAAATCTAATGGAGGTAATTGAGTAAACAATAAGAGATCATTCACTTTTGGTAAGTAAGAGAGAATACTATATGAAACTATATTCTAAATCCCTAGTCAAGATAGAGAAGATAATTATAAAAAAGTTTTTCAATTGATCTAATACCAAGTAGATGATACCAAAGTGTCGGTATACTAAGGGGTTGATAGTTGATATTGTACCCCTATTCAACCGGGGCATTGGATGGACAAGTGTTTATATCCGTATGGTAACTAATGATGGAAATGCTCAATAGAGATGAGATCATCCCCAAAGTCGTAAGAGATCATAGAGTGTGGTTTGTAATCTAAATGATTAGAAAGCCTCTAAATATGTTATCAAATAATATATTTAATTTAAAAATGTTGTTCTATCAACTAAGTCTAAACCAAATAGACTATTGGCCCTAACAGGTCACACATGATAAAACTAATTCGTTAGTATGGGGGCATAGACATAATTTATAGAAATTGTAGATTTCTATGAAAAAATTTAATTTTTATAAATAATAACGAATTGAGTCAAACCCTATCAAGCCTTCTTCATCATCCTTTCCCACCCTAAAGGACTCTGGTACGTGGTGGAGCCCCATATGTGATAGGTCGAACATTCCAACGTGCAGGAGAACTCGTCTGCAGAGCAAGTTCCTACAGATACCACTAGAGGTTGTACACCTAGGTGGCTTGGAGAGTATGCATTGACTTGTGCTTATTCTTCTTCGATTTTGAGAGATTGATTGAATCCTATGAAGCTAAATTCAAAAGTATTCGAATTCGATTTTCAATTACGCCATTCAATTATAATCGAGACAACAACTATGAAATTTGAGGAATCACCACTTATGCTTTTTCTGATATGATTCCTTACAATATTTACATAGTTGCATCTTAAAGGTTGTTTAGTCTTTCTTCTTTCAATATCTTGAGCGAAAAAACATTGCTAAATTTATGGAATTTCTTCACGTGCTGTACATCAGACACCTGGGCTTTGAAAAGTTACTAATGTGAACTTACCATCTTGAACTCCACATTTTATGTAATATCACCTATAGCACTTATATTCTATAAAACAATATAATCATTATTTAGATATAACAGTGTAGATTCATCAAAGTGACATTTCTTACTATTATAAATTAAAGAGATTTTAGGTTAGGACACCACCATCTATATTCATTAACTCCTGATGCATAACCTATAAATATGCACTTAATTACACTAGGTTTTAGTTTATTGTTATCAATATGAACATAATAAGACAAAGTAGTTTAACCATGTTTCTTCTAAAACTTTAAAGTCAATGGCAGATACTAAATTATTTAACCCAATGACAAGTTGTAGGCATTGTTTCTGCCCATAAGTCTTTGCTAAGACATGTAGCCGATAGCATATATCAGGCTCTCTTAAAACAAATTTTGTTTATTATTTTTATAATAACATTTTTTCAAGGTGTACATCTATGATCACTAGCAATAACTTTATTTTTTATAACTTGTCAAATTTCATGAGTAAAATTTAAATCCATTATTTGTCCTCAACCTTTTGATTTTTTCATTCTTAGTTAAAGTCTTCCATTACTGGAAATGTCAAATACACTTTTTTACTAAAGCATAAACATTCAAAATTTCTAGAATAATGATCAATGAAATAAAGAGCATCATCTTTTTACAAACATAATAGTGACTTCAACTATAGAATAGATAAAATCAAGAGCATTTATAGTTTTGTGTCTTGCCTGAAACTTACATTTTTCTACTTTTAAAAAATGTATTTTTTACGTAACTCCATGGTTTATTGATTACACAGCAAATATCTCTTGTTTAGCAGCATTTATCCCTTGTCACACATGTCCCAACCTCATATGTCATTGTTTGGTGGCATCATTTGACAAAGGTGGATGCAACAACAATTACACTAGAAATATTAGTGTCCGATAACATATATAAACCATTATATCTTTTTTTTTATTAGGACAAGTGATCTTTCGCTGATCTTCATAACTTCACATTTAGTTGAGTACTTGTATCCATTAGTATCTAGTGTACTAAAAAGATAATGGGGTGTTTGGTTGTATGATAATTTTTTGTACACTTTCATGATAAAAAATTGTATTAAAATAAAAAGTGAACCAACTCATGACATAAAATTATCATGTTTGGAGGGATGTGATTACAAAAATGAGTAACTATCACACATGATCAAACAAAGTGGGGGACCACAAGAAAAAAGAAAGAGGTGAGACCCTCTTTTTTTGTTTAAGAAGAAAATCACTTTCAAAATATAAAATTGTCATAGTTATCAAACACCTCTTTTAACAAATTTTCTTACAATTTTTAAAAATTATAACAAAAACCTTCAATATCATGCAACCAAACACCCCATAAGACTTTTCTTCAATTTAGGAATTTGCCTAATATCTATAAATGTCCACAAAATGTTATCATACATTTTGATCTGTGTTGTATTAATCCCAAATGTCTTGCATAGTCATTTCTCATCAAGAAATTATTCATTGGCTCATATATAAAGACAAGCTCTTAAAAAAGAGTCATATGGTATAAGCAGCTGAGTTTAAAGATTCAATCATATTTAGAATGTATGGCTTGCACCTTATAAAACATAAACTTCTTATTCTTCCATGACAACACTATTCTCTACGGAATTTTCATCTTTATTTGACTCTTTTTTAGTTGTTGGTGCATGGATCCTTTGGTATGGGTCAGTAAGCGATTCCCAATGGGACTTCTCCCAGAAAGTTCACAAAGTCAACCATATAGTTATCTTCTTGTAAGAATTAATCTTATGTTTAAGTAGTATTATCTTTGGTGTCTTTACTTTTTGGAGAGTTTTATCATGGTCACGACAATTAGTATGCTCATAATTAATTTTTACGAGATAGATTGTAGTAATTTAAAACTTAAGTTTGGAGGGAACCTACTGTGTGTAAATCTTGGTACAAGGTATTTGCCTGTCCCTCTTTAAATAAATTCACGGTCCAAGTTATCCATTGTCTGAATTATTCATCTATTATCTCCATGAGTCTATCTATCCTTGTTTTTCTCATCTCACTCCCCATCCTTTCTTTTTTTTTTTTTTTTTTTGGACACGCTGGCCCAGTGGCCAGGAGAAGGCGCAGCGCAGCGCCTGGTCGAGGGATCGAGCGCTGCCGGTGCAGCGCTCGATCCACAGGATCACCTCCCCCCATGGGGAGGTGGTCCCGGCGTCCACCGCCGGGATCGAACCCTCGCCACCCTCCCCTGCGGGGGTGGCGTCGTGCCAACCGAGCCACGCTCGGTCGGCCACTCCCCATCCTTTCATTCCCTCGTTAAACCACCTCTCTCTCTCTCTCTCTCTCTCTCTCTCTCTCTCTCTCTCTCTCTCTCTCTCTCTCTCTGACGCACACACCTTGTTAAACCACCTCTCTCTCTCTCTCTCACACACACACACACCAAGTCAAAATTTGCGAGCGAGCAAAAACCTAACAAGCCAAACTTAGCTTAAACTCGAACAAAGATCTAAATCTAACCGGCTCACCGATCACTTAGCAAAACTCTAGGTCGAACAAAAATAACCAAGCAAAGTTAATATCCTATTTGGTTAGAGTTTCATTTTTAGTACTATATCAATATTGATATTAATATTTTCAAATGTTAGAATATCAATATCAAAAATAACACAAATTGACACTTATATTACATAAGATAATAATATACTTTATCTGTACTATAAAATTTAAAATTGATACAATTAATCAAATATTTTTTAATAATTTCTATCAATATTAATTTTAAAATTGAAATTGATAGTGACAGAGAGACTTAATAATGTTACCAAACAAGGTGTAAAGCAACGCACCCTCTGATATATCTAAATAGGTCAGAGGTTAGAGATTTCTTAAAAATAAACTTATTTAACCTCTTAATCTCTCTCGCATTAGAAAATTTCTCAAAATTAACTTTTAATTCAACTATTTTATTTTTCAGATTTTGCATCTTCGTTTCAAGATAAAATTGAGAAGACACATACATATTACAAAGTTGACTAAAAACTGGACTTATAAATGGATATATCTTCAGTTAAATTAAATATTTTTGACAAAATAAAACATTAGCAGTAAAATCAAAGGTTAAAATTTGTAGATTCAACGAAAACAAACGTCACCAGTCTGGATTCGTCGAGGTCCTGCAGGAATCAGCCTCCAATGGCCATGGGGTGGAAACACAAACGGATCTTGCCAATTGCCATCCAAAGACACAAGAAAAACAAGAACGTGCCAAGGGGTAGCAAACACATCAGGATCTTGCTATCCAAAGAAAAAAAAAAGAAACAACAGAACATGCCATGGGGAAGCAAACACAATGGATCCTGCTATCCAAATAAAAAAGATGAAAATAAGAACACGTGAAGGAAACCTTCTCCTTTACCTGTATAAAACATGGAAATTTCGACAGATCACCATCCATATTTGGCCTGTGTTTCCTTCTTGGTGAGGAAGCCCCTGGCCCTCCTTTCCGCGAGTTCCATCTCCTTCTGCCTCATGTCGAAGTACAAGGATCCTATCTGATGTTTCCTCTTGTGCAGCTTTGACGGCTTCCCCTTCCCAGAAGATGCGGGCTGCGGTCAACAGAGCCAAAATTTCTAATAATAAGGTGAAAGGAATTACAAGACTAAAGGGAAAAAGACAAAACAAGAGAAAACAAGATAAACACAACTACCAAGGAGGTAGTCGAGTAGAACTACAAGAAATATCTAAAATGTAGAAATCTGTCCCTATAGATTTCCAAGTCCACACGGGTGCTGGGGTAAACGAAAAATCAATCCTTCACATAGTTCGTCAAGCGTAAAATAAATTTTGGGTTCTCACAAATGTAATGCTCATAAAAAATTCATCTATTCCTCATGCACCAAACGGACCACAGCATAGCACAGTGTAGCAGGAAGGACAACTCCACAAGTTAAGATCCGGACCCCATGGGTTCAGCAAAAGGCCACGTTTGCAGCAGTTGGATGATGTTGACCAGTTCAGTCCAATGAAACTTCCCCGTTTTGACCATAACTTTCCATAAAAAATTAATTATCCTACAGTTGATAAACATATGGTCGGCAGTTTTCATCCCAAATACCACAAAAATGCAGGTTGTGGAAATAATTAAAAAACTTTAAAGTAACTCCTTGTGTGGGAACTCTCTGCTTTCCTATCTTCCATGACAAGAGTTTGATTTTTGTTGGCAAAGGGGGTCACCAGACAGCTTGATACCATGGAACCTTCACCCCTCCAAAAGTAAGTTTACACATGAAATACCATGAAATTCAGTATTTCATTGTAAGATAAAAATACTAACTGGAATGGAGAGCATAAACCATATCCTATTTATTTGTTTCTGAGGATCAGACTGCAAATATTCTTTTGTCAGAATAAAGAATTATTAGGTAAAACCCAGTTGTTGGGCTTACCTTGAAACTTGTTCCCAGGTGATGAAGTTTAAAATCCATTGGTAATGCAAGCACACAATTGACAGAAATATTTTTTTGAGACCGGAGATAGCATATATATATACAAGAATCAACTGTAACTTGACGTGCCTGGTATCATTAATCCAGTGTAGAATAATGTGAGAACAAGAACTTCTTTCAGATCCTAATTTGAGTTTAGGATTGCTTTGCTGTAGGAGAATCAGTACTTAAAATAAGGTACAAACCTCTCATGTTGGCTTCTTGCATCAAGCAACATAGGTTGTGTCGATTTTAGCTCTTCCTCAGCCTACTAGATTCAATGTCATTGGTTTATTATAAAAAATGAGGTCCAACAACATTTTGAATGCTCAATTTTGAAAATAAAAATGAGCTGATCTCTGCCTTGGCCCATGGATAGATAGTTATGGGTTTAATCATATTAGGATGCATTATATGCATTATATCTGCCAGGAAAATTATGAAATGAAAGCACTCCCTAGGAAACTCGGTTGTGAACAAAAAAGCAGACCATTTGAGAAAATGTTGAGGAACTTGAAGAGAAAACTCTAGATATCTAGAGAGAATATAGTAAATTATAAAGCAAAGCTTTATTTGAGAATATTAGGATGAAAATAAAAGAAGTCTCCACCACTGATGTAACCTCAAAAATCTCTCTTCTTTTTTGAAAAAAAAATTGGTTTTTGATTTAACTTTAACAATTATAGATGATATTCCGTGAGTATAGCAAATTCGTGCTATGTATAGAAAATGTATTGATGTTGTTGGATTCTTTGGAATTTTTTATTTTTTGCCATTTCTCCATCGGACTTATGAAATACCAATGTTCATTACATCGAATAACCATTCGAATACCCTTCATTAACTGCCATAGCAATTCATTCATAGAAGAGATACAACCACACAACATAAATATTTGGAAGCAACATCCCCGTAAACTTGATGGAATGTAAACCCTATGTGTTTTGGATTTTGTTTGAGTTTGGGTTTATTTGGGATATTGTTTGTTTTGTTGTTTTGGTTGAGACTTGATGTCTTTTAACTTCAGGATTTATTTTAAATTTAGTTTCTTTGTCTTTGCAATTTGAGCTTTTGGTTTTATCTTTCTCAACTTGCTATCTTTCAAATTTAGGATTTTTGGGAGAATTTCATTTTTGAGTTTGAGATTTAGTGAGTTTTCAGATTTTCTGACCTGATTTCTGCCTCATTTTGTTTTATTATTTCATTTTCATGGACTTGCAGGATTTTCGGGTTTTCTGATTACCTGAACTTCTGATTTTCAGATCTTCAGACAATTGAACCTTTGATTCCTCAGATTTTTCTAAATTCATTCGATTACATATTTGCAGAGTTTTATGATTTTCAAACTTTCTGACTTTCAGGAGCTTTCAGAACTTATCAGATTCTAGCTTTTTTATTTTTTTTATTTTTCCAGGGTTTCAGAATCTCTGGTCTTTTATTTGAATTTATGAATCTTCATATTTCTGAAATTGCTGACAACTTGAGATTATTTTCTGATTTTTAATTTACCGAAGTCTTCTTTTTTGTTGTTTTCTTTTGATTTAACTTGTTTCAAGTTATAAAAATGAGTTGACTTTTATCTTCCAGGGTGTTTTTTTGACTTATTTTGACGTTCCTTGCTTGTTTGTCTTTTAGGTTGATTTTGAGACGTTTGGGGCATTTCAGTTTTATTGGTTTATTTATTTTATTTTTTAACTTGATTTATTTAGTTTATTTGCTCATAAATTGGATTTTTTGCTTGAAAGATCTACTCTTAGGTGTCTTAATTTTTTGAAAATTATATATTGACTTGAAGATTTTCTGTTTGACTGGCTTGACTAAAATTTTACTATTTTCAGAATTATTCAATTAGCATTTTTTTCTCTCTTTTTTGTTTGCATCCCTTTAAGTCTATGGGACTTCTGACAGCACCTAACCACATCCACAATACACATTTCAAACTTTTCATTCATTTGATGTTCTTGAGTACAAAGTACGTGTGAGGCATGAAAAGCCATAATCCCAATAGATGGATTCAAGACAAGGGTCCCTTGACCTTTGCTAGGCCTTAGGGAATAGGGGCTATTATCACTGATTTAGGATAGAGTGCACCCGGCCTTGGATAAGGCATGTGGAGAATCTTCCCGTTGATTTATCTCCCTCATTGGCCTATGGTTTGGCATATACGCACACGTGTGCTTAGCCTCCATATAGCTCAATGAGTATTCCTCCCTTAAAGGGGGCACAATATGACATTGAGGTCTTTATTTGACATTTGTATGTTCGCCTGAGAGAGTGTAACACAAGCACAAGGCCGGCTCCAATTAGCCCTTTTGTTATAATTCTTTTAAATTATGTCAAAATGTAAGACATGCACAAGGCGGGTCTCCAATTAGCCCTTTTGTTATAATTCTTTTAAATTATGTCAAAATGTAAGACATGCATAAGTCCGGTCTCCAATTAGCCCTTTTGTTATAATTCTTTTAAGTTATGCCAAAATGTAGGACATGCACAAGACCAACCCCCAATTAGTCTAGGAAGTTATTTTTATTTAAGTTTAATAGATACATGGGGTGTGCCCTGTTAGTCCGGCCTCCACTTAGTCTCTATTTGGGTTGATTTTAAGTTCCTATTAAGTCAAGATAGCCATAAGGACCACCATCTTCAACTGTTCATTGTCTGGTACCCATTCGAACTTGTGTTCAAGTTGTCGGCATATTTCTAACTGTTTATATGCTGACTTGATTTTTGGTTCAACTTTGGGCAATATAGGCCAATGCTGTACGATCAGGTAATTGGTAGACTTGGTGACTCGTGGGATCATGGGTGACATGTCAGCTGCTCAAAGTTTAAGTACGACATGGCTCTTCAGAGCCATTCGAACGAGCCTAAGGGGTTAAGGGTGACCTCAATCAAAGATATAGATATCGAGAGACCCAAAATATAAACTAGAAGGCTGAGTTATCCCATAGGCTCAAGAAGAGCGTTCTCAATTGCCATTTGACGTTGCAGGTGGTTTGTACCAGGCCCACCAAATAGGGTAGGCCTTTGAGTGAGAGCATAAAAGGGTAGACTGAGTTATGACTGTGATAATGCTTCCTCACCTCACTTTGGACAGTTGGGTGACAAGGAGACGGCTAAAAGGATACTTTGGTGTTGCTTTTTAGTTTTTTATCCTCCCGACGGGGTCCCCTATCTTTGGTGTTGGGCAAAGGGTTTCAATTGAACCCTATCCAATGGGCTGAGGCCAGCCTCCGGCATTGCTTCCACAAAGCAGTGATGGCTGTGGCCTCAACAGAAGCCTCGCAAATGATTTCCAATATTGCTTTACCACGATGGTAAATATGCTCACAACGGAGTCGCTCGAGCCCCCTTTGCTTGTTGTATCCTCTGGGAACCCCTCCTTTGACCATCTCCTTTCTCTGGAGCTCTCTTTCTGTTTGGAACCCTTTCCTCTCTCCCGTCAGCCAGCCCTGATGGCCTACTCATATAGACCACAGATCACGTAGCCATGTGGAGGAAGTGCAACGTCGGGCTCACCCAACGTCAATAACAGAAGCTCACTAGTCATCTTGATTTTGTAGGATCTCGCCGTGACAGTACTTATCATGATTCGAGATCTTCAACACCTCTAGGCATCTGCAGATGACCCTCCTGGAAAGGTATTCCGACGCAATAGGTTCTCCAGATAGCAACGTTGGCAGCCACAAGAGCTGTTGGGCCTATCGTGATCCTCCTTTTTATCTTGCAGGATTTCAGAGTCCCCCTAGACCTAGAGGGTTAGAAGTGTGCTTCCTTCCATCAGGTAGGACATCAGACAGCGGTCTCGAAAGCCCCAAAGGGTTCCTAGCTTGCCACGGTGTTCATCTTCCTTCTGCGATGTTGGAGCCTCCCCAGACACCCTTTCCTTTACTATCCTTCCAAAGGATGACCGCAATGAGCATTGCAATGGCATGGCAGGTCGGGTTTGCTATCTTATCACCCGTGTGGTGATCGTGATCCCCCCACCATCTTTGCATGAGTCCTCCTAGCCCCCTAGGGACTCCGCCTGCCTATGTGGCACCATGCAGCCCTCTTCCATGATGATTGTGTGGCCTTCTCATAAGAAATAACTAGTTTAAATCACACTCGAGCCCACTGGATATACGAGAAACGACAGCACATGATTGGATGTGGCCTATGTGGCCAATTATTGTGGGCCATGCCCCAAGTGGACCCATTTGAAATCTGATAATGGCTTATCGGTTCCTACTCGGTAATTTTTGCTATGCTCCCTTCAACTTGGCTTATCGGCTCTTACTCCTAGCAGGATTGAGAGAAGCGCTATGGGGATATACTGATTTAAGTAGGTTTTGGATCCAAGTTTGATACAAAACCCCTTCCTAAGTTCCTTTATATGCTCCATCAGAGCCTCTCCCTTGGCTTTATGCGTAGAACAACTCCTTCAAGTTGCTCCTTGACTATTGCAATTGAGGCTTGTCTTGCTCCCTATCTGGTTAGTCCGTGGCTGAGAAGAGCTTGGGCCCTTAGTGCTTTGTCTCAGTCTAGCAGAGGAACTCCCCCACTTATTATCTTTTAATATAGATCGTGACAAGTGAGTAACACTTGCAATTTCCTGTGAAATTCTGACATTCCACGCATGGGCCTGTGATGATCTTCATTTTTCCTAATGGCCTATTTACGAGAAACACATGACCCAATGACTTAAATGAAGTTAAATGTGTTGTTTTCCCATTACAGATCCTAGTCAATAGACCCTTTTTTTCATTATTCGGAAATTCGCTTTCTGACATCCGCCAAGACACAAGAAAGCATGAATTGCAGAATCGGCCAATCCGGATTGAGATCGGCCGATTCTTGGATCGGATCAAACCCCACCGATCTAAATCTGGCCAGAATTACCGATCCGGCCCTAACTTCCGGCCAGATCGATCAGAATCGCTTGGATCGGTTGAGGATCGATCAATCCAGTAGGAACTAATCGAGAATCGGTCGATCACCCAGAACCCAAAAATGTCTAAAATTGAATTGATTCTAGACCCGATTACGGACCATTTTCTAGACCGATCTCTTTTAATAAGGGGGAGATCAGACCAATTCCCCCTTCCCACCCCTGGTTCTCACTTGTCCCCTCCCCTTCAACCTCCAGGGCTCCCCTCTTCGGCGATCCAGCGCATGGGGGGACCCCTCGATCCCTGCTCCCCCCTCCCCCTTCCCACCCTTTCGGCTCCCCTCCAGCTACAGGCACCCCTTCGGGGGTGTCTCTATGCATCCAGACATCCACCTGAGGGTGGCTGCTATAAGCATCCCTTCGGGGCTCCTTCCCCCTTCGGCCCTTCTGACTCCCTTGATACCACTATAAAAAAATTTTCTTTAGGGGGCATTCCCCCCCCCCCCAATACCCCCCTATTGCCACCTAAAATTTTCATATAGAGTTGGACAAAAAAAACAGAGTTATATAACTTAAAGTGATATGTTCTCTTGACATACAAAGGTGGTTCAACATAAATATGAATCAAAGTTATATTTGTATGTCCCTTCCTAATTCTATAAGGATTGGGATTGATGTCATTTAAATGAGATGAGGACATGGTGGTCAATTGCAAAATTGGGTATTGGCTCATTTTTACTTTGTATCAACCATAAGCCTAATTTAAAGTCCAATTTTGGCTCGTATGTGTAGTAAAAAAAATAGGCCAAGTGTGCATCATCATGGGAAGCCCATTCAGAGGTCCAATCGGTGCTGACAAGCCCTCTTAATGCATGTATTAATCTGCCATAGAGTTTGACACGTTCCACCACCGACAGTCAAGCTAGCAGCTGGACTTCCTATTTTTATAGATGCCTAAAGCCAGGTTGGTTGGAGCATATCTTGGAGATCCTTCGCACGTCCATAAGATGGGCAAGGTCTAGTTTGATCTTAAAAGAGGGTGAGAATCCCTATTGGAACCAATCCAGTCCATTGAAAAGGGTTAGGGAGACCCACGACACTGCCTTGACCAGCCATATCTATCTACTGGATAAGGGAAGAAGGCTAATGGTGCCAAAACAGGTAACTGAGGATTGCGAAAAGGAGTCCTAGCAGGTCTTCCGCAATTGATATAGCCAAGGATATCGCAGACCTCCCAATTTCTTCTTGAAGACAAACCCTATTCTTCGAAAGGTCACCCGACGATGGAAGGGAACATCGGTACCTTTATAAAGGCCAGCAAGGCCATCATGGAAGGGGGATCGGAGATTGAAAGAGGAAGCAAGAGGAAGGTGAAGGAGAAGGTTGGAAAAAGCTACCGCTGCAAACATCCCTAATTCCAACCGCGATTGACAGTTTCGGAAGTCCCCTGTCTTGCCGAAGTTGCTTGCACTGCCGAGCTCTTTCTTTCTTCTAGTGGAAGCTGTCGGAGGTGCTCTTCCCCTCTGTTGGAAGTGTCAAGACCACCAGAGTCCTTAGCCCCTTTCGTTGGAAACGTCTCCCACTTCCAAAGTCGCTAGTTCCACCTCCTCCACTTTCGTAGGCTGCCGCGAAGGCTGTTGGAGCTACTAGCCTCCTCTGTCGTTGTCGTGGAAGGCCTCCACCCCCTCTGATCTAGCCGGCAGAGTCTCCTCCAAGCCCTAGCAATCGCCGAGCCTTATCCTCCGTCGTGCTCGGGCAGTGGGGGGTGCAACCGTGGTCGAGCGCAGACAGGAGGCCAACGGGATTATTTTTCCCTCACTACAGTCTACCGTGGCATATTGTGGGACCCACCCGAGAGAAGAGGTTAAATAAAAGAAAGGAGAGAGCCTCGTCGGGACAAGGCCCAATAGGGGACTTCACACGGTGGGCTGTTGGATCGCCGAGAAGGCCCAGTAAACTCCTCGAATGAATAGTACCAAGGAGATTCAAGTAAAAGAATTTAAAACAAACAATTCATTGAAATTAAATAAAAATCAACCAATTTAATTCAACAGTAGAGACTAGTTGGGGAGTCGACTAACCATCCGCCCCTACGTCTCGGCTTAACCTAAAAGAAAATTAAAATTTGGACTAGTTGGGGGGTCGACTAACCATCCGCCCCAACGTCCTCGTAAGGGAGACATACAAAAGTCTATTAAAAAGGCCCCAATGTCTTACCATATTCATTAAGCTATGCAAGGTTGTGCATAATCAATATGCCAACATGCCCGTCATATGCTAATGAAATCTACAAAAACAGTGAGAAAAATGCCTACATGCCTACCAAAGGCCGGGTATTTTCCATTCCAAATTGATCAATACATATTCCATCAAGGATCAGGTGGGCCTGATTTCAGGTCGTTCAAGTTGTAAGAATCATGTATCGAATTGAGCAAATAATGAAAAATTCAAGTTCGGTGCATGTTCATTGTGGTAAGGAGAATGAATACCCCATAAAATTGAAGGAATGCAAACATAGGAAATCAAATGAACTGAAATTCTCATTGAATCTAAATAATAAAAATCAGATGTCCAAACTGAGAGAAAAAGCCACGGCTGTTGTTTCCTCTCTTGAGCACATTGGAGAATTGTCTTGCCAGACCGATGCTGGACACCTATTCAGATTTAATTTCCAGGCAATACCGGGTCTTCCTCTCATTGGCTTCTTGACAATCTTAATGAGTTTCAATTTTAAAATCCCACGGCAGACTTCAGAGCACGTAAGAAGTCAAAGTTCTCAGAGATTAACACTCTGGGGCTAACGTAAATTCTGTCTAAAGTTCACAATCAGAGATGTCAACCTAAGATCAGATCTTCCAATGTTAATATCAGATCCAAGATTTGGTAAATTTCAAACTAAACAAGAGATGCCTACGATTGGAATTTGGAATAATAAAAAATATATATACAAATCAGAAATCCGTAAGATTAAAGTCCACATCAACAGATCAAAAAAGCATAGTCAAAACTAATTAACTCTTTAATTTAAATCTACAAGACTGGGAGCATGCAAAACTGGAGCAAAAAAAGATAGAGAAAGAAAATTCTGAAATGTGCCAATAGCTAGATCCAAAATGCATCAAACCTGAAATCTGAAGCTTTTTATATCCTGAAGATTCCAATCAAATTTCAACTAAACTCTCAAATCAAACGAAATTTTAATCAACCCATTAAACCTGGAATTCACACTATTCAAACAAATCTGAAAAATCTGAAATTGAACCAAGTTCCCAAACTAAGAAAATTTAAACAAGCAGCAGACTTTAATTGACCTATTAATTCCAAACCAACTAAAAATCAAATCTACTTAAAAATAATACATTCAAAACAAAATCTCAACCGAAAATTAAGACAGGACAATAAAAACAAAACAAACCAAATCTCTAAATAAGCCTCAGTTAATTCAAGCCTGATACCTCCTCCTACAAGGGGCACTGGCCCCTTGACCCACGCGACCTGATCACATAGGTCGATCCGCGACTACTCTGCACCCCTTTTATGATAGTGTAAACATATTGTGTATTTCACTGTCACTTATACTATCACATATATATAAGATTCATAATCATAAATTTATGTTATTTACTTAAATTTTATAAATATATATTTTAACTCTCTTCTCTCTCTTATATGATAGTTTGTACTTATATGATAATTTCTCGAAATGAACTTTCTTTGTATAGCATTGTTTGGTTATTTCGGTAGAATGTCATCCACATTATTTTTTAATTTTTTAAAATTTTTACTTATTCCTATGATTTTTTCTGATTTTTTTTGACTTTTTGAGAATTTTTTGATTTAAAATAATAAAAAATGGCAATTTGGACCGATCCGAGATCACCCTTTCATCCGGAGGATCAGCCAATCCGCACCAATTTGATCCTGATCCTAATCCCACGATCCTTGACTAGAAAGGGATACTCTCTCTTTCTCCCTCTTTGGTTTAATAGCCATGCAGCTGAGTTTGATCCCGATGACCGTGCATGGACTGAAAGAGAGTTGGATGGTGTTGAAGCCGAGGAGGATGCGCTCCACCTCCACCTACTTCTCAGGCTCAGGCAGGGCCTTCTTCTACCCCAGCAGCTATGGAGCAGCCACTTGCAGCTTTAGCCCCAGCTCCAGTCCCAGCCGCCGCTACCCAGCCCATTCGCAGTCCGGGGAAAACGAAAACAAAAGTGACTGCACGAAAAATGGGAGGATTTGCAAAGTTTAAAAAATCTTTGGGTTCTGGTACTTCAGAGATGGCTGAAGAGGTGAAGAGAAGAAAACTAGAGGTCAGGCGTCCTGTGAGCCCAGATGACAGCACGCAGACTCCTTCTCACTCCTCAATTGATGATGAGGAGTGCATACCAGCGACGCAGCCATCAGCAGCAGCCAGTCTCCTGATTCACGGCATCCAAAGCCGTATTACACGCTGGATGAGCAGACACCGCATTCTTATATTATGGAGCCACAGTATCCAGCATTTGGCCAGGCTCACCAGCAGTGGATTACACCACTAGCTCCACCAGAGTCTGCTTACGTCCTGGTCATCCCACAGTCCGATCCATACGACCTTGATAGTATGGCATCGGCATTATTTTCATATGGATATGGTCCCGGACAATATACAAGACTGAGTACAAGGAAGGAGCATCGACAGCAGCAGTGAGAGGAGGAAGACCAATATCTATATCATAGATATTGGTAGTAGATTGATATGATGTAAATGTATATTTTTGTTATTTTCATGATGTATCAACTCTTTGATTTTTGAATCAATGGAATATGTACTTAACTTCAAGTGGAGTTCATTAGTAATTATTCGATATGGTCCTGTGGATGAATGCTAATCTTATTTTTAAAATGTTTTCTAACTCATTTCCTATTTTTTAGAATTTTTCTAAATTTTTTGAATTTTTTTACGAAGAAAAAAATTCAAAAAAAATTGATTCCGACCGATTCCGGAATTGATTCCCTTCCCAGGAATCGGAATTGGATTCCGGAATCCTTGCATGACAATGTATATGCCTTTTCTCATATGGCCAATTCCTTATTTTTTTATGGATACAAGCCAATCATGATAGATAAATCTTAATATAGTATCCAAAAGTGTAAAGTGAATGATGAGGATAACAATTTATTGTATTTCAATATAGTATTGGTATGATTGTATCATGTTATCTGTATTTAATAGAATGATCATTACTATTAGGTATATGTACTTGTCTTAAACTCTTAAAATAACAAAAAAGTGTTAAAGAAGTATTTTTTATTTTTAAAATTTTCTAAAATTTTTAATGATTTTTTAAAAAATTTTATAATAAAAAATTACTGATCCGGATCAATTTCATATGGAATTCCGGGTCAGGACCCAAGTCACGACCCGGTCGGATTCTCCTCAGACCGGCCTAGTCACAACCCAATCGGGCTGACCCGGCCAGTCGGGTCTTGCTGGGTCACAAAGTTGCGCGACCTGGCCAGTAGACCGTTGGCAATGGTCACAAGACCATTGCCAACGGTAGGGAGGCTGAGCCCCCCCTTCCAACCCCTTAGGGGCTTCCAAGGGGCTCTCCTTCCTCCTCATCTCTTGTTCTAACTCTCATTGCTCTCTTTGCTCTCAAATTTTGCTAAAAACATTGTGCTCTTTTCTTCTTGATTTACTTAATTATTTCATTAGTTCATTAAGTATACTTACTTAATATTTGCTTCATTTATTGGTTACTTAATTAGTTCATTCTTTTTAATACCTATTTACTTAAATAGTTAGTTAACTAGATATTTAGTTAGATATTTAGTTTAATATCTACACTTCATAAATACAAGGGACCACAGATCCTCTTATATCTCCTACAACGTCTCTATGCTTTACCGGCAAGGAGCAATACACCCATGCAACCCAAGACGCCGATTATGGTACAAGGTCACAACGTGGAGGAGCTCACCGTACCCATAGAGCTGGAAGACAATACCACGATGTCTCCAACTATGCATAAGATTCATCCTAAAGCTCTTGATTCCCTACATATGACCAAGAGTATTATAAATGAATTATGTGAAGTCACCAGACATTTCGATTCAATTGACCTATGGCTACGATAGCCATGGTGACTCATTTAAATCAAGTCTTAGGATGGTTTCCCGAGGGACTGACGAATATGATTATTATGTATACATGTATCAAGCTTTGTACTCAACCCAAATGGCATAGGAAGAGTACATAAACTACCTAAAAAATGTAGAATATGTCACATTGGAATGAAGTTGATAAATTATTTGTTTAAATCATGTCATTTATTTTTTTCCTCATTTTTCTGTATTTTTTTGAATTTTTTCTCATTTTTATTGATTGTTTTTGAATTTTCAAAAAAAATAATAAAAAGGGGGGGTCACGACCCAGTCGGACCAGGTCGGTCTGGGGGCTGACTGAACCGGTAGCAACCCCCAACCCCTCTCTCCTTGCAATTTCGTATCATTCTTCCCAAAGAATCAGCCGATCCCAATTGATTCGATCTGATTCAAATTGGATCGGGTACCGATTCCAATCCGACGATCATTACTTATATGTAAAATAGACCAGAGCATAGTAGGTAAAGTGCGTTTCCGCATGGTGGATTCTAATGACCAGGTTATCGCTGCTCCTTGTCCCACTCTGCTGTCTTTCTGCTTGTGAAGGCAAGGTTCATGCCCTCCCCCCTTCTGGCCCCTTTTCTTCCGGATTCTTAATTCTTCCTCCATGGAGCAGAGAAAGGGTCGGGGCACCTGAAGGATCAAGAGGTAAAGGATGTTGGACTCCCTAAAAAAACACACTCCCTCAATCCACCCCATAAATGTTAATTTAGCAAATTAAGCACATATTAAATGTGCATGAATTAAAATCCAAATTAAACTGGTGTTTGCCATATGAATTTTTTACTCGCCATTTTAAGCGTCTCTCATAGTGACATTTTAAATGGGTATAATTCATATCCATAGTACGCATCCTTGTAGCTGCTTTTGTTTTCTTCTGAGAGACAATCAAATGTCCACCAGACGTTGATAAAAAGGCAAAACGATCATAACCCTTATCCTTCAACAATGATGCCCTCACATGTCCCTTGACGTTGTCTTAACCCTCAAAGTTAACACCCTCTCCACATATAGAGAAAGCCACTAGGCACTTACAACTAGCCATACTGATTCTCTTTCTCCACTAATGTAAATTTTGAGTTATTTCTTCGAAGTTATTTATATCAACTAAATCATAATGGATTACCCTCCTATAAGTTAACTCAAATATACCATAGTCTTTTTGTATCTATTATTTTGATATTTTCTTTTTTTTATTTTTTTACTTTTCTAACTAGAGTTTTCTTTGGTCTACGTGCTCAAAACTCACATTCTTAATTCTTACAATTTGTTCATAATCGTCACCACTTCCACATTTTTTCTAATATATTCAGTTTTTATTCTAACATTTTTATTTAAATAACACTTATTTTGAAAATATAATTTTATTTTATTATCTAACATTGATTATCATGTAAACATTTGCAAATCTTATAATTATACAACAAAATTATCTTTTCAATTTTTGTAAAATCTTACCATCACAAATAGCCAATGTAACTAATTTTCACTTCATTCAACATCTTTTAATCATATAATTAACATCTTGATCATATTCTTCATCTTTTTGAATAACAGATTCAAGATATTTGAATTGAATACTTTGAGATAACCTTATCTCATCAAAATTAACTCTCATCTTCTTCCATTTGATTTTTATTAAATTTATAATACATATATTATGTCTTAATTCTACTTATGTTGAATTTTTAAACTCAACTCAATTAGGGCCTTTATCCCAAATTACTTGAGGTCAACCATATGGATTCTCTTTCTCCACCCATGTTGATTTTATGTTATTTCTTCAGTGATATTTAAACCATCTAAATCATATTGAATTACCCTCTTCCAAGTTAACTTAGGTCTACCACGCCCCTTTTTTGTTTCTGTCATTTTAATATTTTCTATCTTTCTAACTGGAGCCTCTTTAAGTCTACGTTTAATATGTCCAAACCATTTAAATCATGTTGAATCTTTAAATCTCTAAAATATTTATTCACAATTATAACATCTTATTTACCCATTATTATATACTATCTATCAATACAATATCATATAAAAACATCATACGCCATCTTTTATCAACTTATACATCATTTGTTAATTAATCCATAACTAAGATAAAAAGATAAGTACTTATTGCAATACCATTGATGTAGACCAATTGAAATAGAAAAAACTCTTGTTTCTCTACCAAGTGTGTATACACTAGTGATTATTTCGTAATATATGTCTATATATCATCATTCTTTCTAATACCCACTAAAAATCTCTCATGAAACTCTATATCATAAGTATTTTCTGAATCAATAAATACTATTATCTTCAATATTTCTATATAAAACTTTTGATAAGAAAATAACTACAAATATAAATCCATCGGGCATAAATATAAATTGGTTAGCAAAAATATTAATATAATCTTTTAATCGTCAATAACACTTTCTCGTAATATCATCGTATGATTCATGAGCTTGATCACTCTATAATTTGCTATGGTGGTTACTTCATGATACATGTCTATATATCATCTTTCGCTCCACTACCCACTAGAAAAACTCTAATGAATAAGTCAATAAATACTAATATCTTCGATATTTCTCTATACAACTTCTAAAAAGAAAATAACTTCAATTGTAAATCAATTAGACAAAAGTTCAAATCTCTTAATTGTCTAATAACTCTTTCTTGTAATTTCATCGCTTGATTCATGCACAATTTTCTATATCTCTTTTTTTCGTAAAAATAGGTACGATGATGATCTTTCCCTGTTCATTCGATATTTTCTTAAATATTAAAATTTTTTAAAAAGTTTAATTAACCATTTCACCGATAAATCTTTCAAACATTTTCATACTTCAATAAAGATGCTATCTTAACCAACCTTACTTGTTTACATCATCTTCAATGTTAACCATTTGATGGAGACGATTTTAAAATTTTATTAAACTTTTAATATTTTTTACTATTTAGTTCGTCTTTGTAAATAGTCACAATTAGAAGGATCTTTTTGTAATTCAAAAGGACTTCTTATACAAGGAGCAACCATGTACACGTGGGAAAAGACAATTGATTGGAATTTTTGGAGCACCTTTCGGCTGGTTACATTCGCAGGGGGCTCTATCCTAGCTCTCTCCCTCCGTCATCCACAGTCGGTTGAGGGCCCTTCTATTGTCCCCCCCCCTTCCAACAAGGATGCCTTCTTCTCCTTCCTCTGGACCTTCTGGCCTCCACACCATTTGTCTATTATTTCTTCATCACAGGTCAACTTTTCCAACGATAATCTCCCAACGATCTTCTCACACAATTCCCAGACGACTGTGCAAAGACTCCTCAGATCTGGTGTCTTCAACAGTTGATGCCATATCTAGCATCTTCATATTAGATCTCGTCGGAGGGATAGATAGAATTGACGATCCCTAATCTGTTTTCCTCATCCCTTCGACATCCTCTTTCAATGAGTCTTCCTCCGATAGTTTCTACGGCAACACGATCTGGTCGATTTCCCCTACAACGGCGACTTGTCCTCTTGCGGATGACCTCTTTGGATTTGTTGTTCCTCACATGTGATGTCGAAGATGGTGAGGCTCCTCCGACGGAGGTTGTTGTGTGCTGGCATCAAAATTGCTTCGTCAAGTTTTCTTCACCCTATGTGAATCGCGTATGGTATCTCGAAGATGCATTTCCGACAGTCCCTTAAAGAAACCAACAAGAAGGGATCGACGAAGGCGTCATCCTCGACCTACCTCTGTGGCCTGTGCGATTGGGATCCCATGACATGGTGTCGACCACGCTATTTAGTGTGTGCAAGACCTCCTCATGTGCTCGTCTCTCCAGAAGCTTCTGCAGGGTCTACACCAACTCCTCTCATGTGCGGACGGTTTCCCAAATCCACCTCACTACCTCCCGCTTCGCCGTGTACACCTGCGAGCAGACACGCCCACCTCCACGGACTCCCGATTAGCCATGCACCCCTTACTGCTCATGGTCTCATGCTGTGCACATCAACTCCTTTAATCATTTATTCATTGCACACGTGGATGCCGACTAGATGGCTACGATCACAACCAAAGCTGTGGATCGGCCGATTCTTGGATCAAATCGGTACCCACCGATCCGATTCTGGCCAGAACTACCGATCCAACTCGGACTTCTGGCCGGATTGGTTGGAATCGCTAGAATCGATTGATCCTTGATCGATCCAGCTGGATTGATCTTGGAATCTGTCGGCCCTAGAACTCGGAAAGGTCTGGAATCGAATCGATTCATGACTTGATTTTGAACCATTTTCCGGTCCGATCCCCTCAATAAAGAAAAGATCGGATCCATTCCCCCTTCCCACCCCTCATTCTCACTTCCCCCCTTCTCCATCATCGTCTAGGGCTACGCCTAGACCCTCTCCCCCCGACAATCCACCTTGAGCAGCGGTGATCCAGGCATTAGGAGCGGCCAATCCCCCCATTAAACAATGAAGTTGGGGGGGAGGGGGGACCTCTGATCCCTTCTTCCCCTCCCCCTTACCACCATAAAAAAAAATTGGGCCTTGACCCCTGCGACTTGACCACACAAGTCGATCCGTGACTACTATGCACACCGCTTATGATAGTGTAAATATATTAATATATGTCACTATCACTTATA
Source organism: Cryptocoryne crispatula var. balansae (assembly GCA_036172225.1). Classification (NCBI taxonomy): domain Eukaryota; kingdom Viridiplantae; phylum Streptophyta; class Magnoliopsida; order Alismatales; family Araceae; genus Cryptocoryne; species Cryptocoryne crispatula. Next base: position 23,674,599 of record CM069919.1, read on the forward strand.
CTATCACATATATAGAAGGTTCATAATCATACATATATGTTATATACTTAAATTTTATAAAGATCTTTTTAACTCTCTTCTCTCTTATATGGCATTATTTGATAGAATATCATCCACATTGTTTTTCAAACTTTTTTTAAAAAAAATTATTTATTCTTATGATTTTTCTTGATTTTTTATGATTTTTTGAAAAAATTTATGATTTAAAAATAGAAAATATTTTGGCCGATCCAAGATCGTCCTTTCTTTGGAGGATCGGGCAGTGACCACCGATCCGATCGGATTGATGGTCATCGATCTCGATCCCGATCCTTGATCCAGAGCTATCAAAAAAGTGCCACGTACACTAATGGGGTGTTTGGTTGCATGATAATGAAGGTTTTTGTTTTAATTTTTAAAAATTGTAAGAAAACTTGTTAAAAGAGGTGTTTGGTAACCATGACAATTTTATGTTTTAAAAGTGATTTTCTTCTTAAACAAAAAAAGAGGGTCTCACCTCTTTCTTTTTTCTTGTGGTCCCCCACTTTGTTTGGTCATGTGTGGTAGTTACTCTTTTTTGTAATCACATCCCTCCAAACATGATAATTTTATGTCATGAGTAGGTTCACTTTTATTTTAATACAATTTTTTATCATGAAAGTGTACAAAAAATTAACATGCAACCAAACACCCCATAAATGAATGGGGAGTAGATTGTGATAAATAAATAGGACTCGAGAACATTTAAATGTTAATGTTTTCTACATTTAAAAGTTGATTTTAGCATTTAGAGTGAGTTTTTTCGTTTTTATCCAGCATCACTATTCCACCCTTAATTCGTATTAAACTATGATACATTATTTGTCTCCTATGTTATTGTTACTAAAAAGAATATCAAAATAACTTTTCATCTTTTTTTATTATCGTTGCCTATGATAATAACTTTTTCTTATTTATCATTGATACATTTAACATAGTTAAAATCTTGAGACCTCATCTCTCTCATTATTGCTAATCTATAAATATCTTTCTTGCCTTTTATGCATCTATTAAAAGTCTCGTCTCTTGCTTGTCTAAACTCATCAACTCAACTCAACCCAAGTGTTAGTCTCGAATCATTTAGGGCTGGCAATATAGATTCTCTTTCTCCACTTACGTCCATTTTGAGTTATTTCAACAAAGATATTTAAATCATCCAAATCATATTGAATTACCTTCCTTCAAGTTAACTTGAGTCTACAACATCCATTTCATGTTGTTATTTTAATATTTTCTACTTTCCTAATTGGAGCTTCCTTAGATTTATGTTTAATATGTTCAAACTATCTAAATTTCTCTACTTTAATTTATCTACAATTGTTATACTCCTAAAATTTCTCTAATATATTCTTTCTTTATTCTATATAATCTTACATTCTCATTTCAACAAAAATTATTTTATAATCATGTTTTTTTATTGTTTAACATTCAATACGATACATCTATGTTGCTGGAGGCACTTGTCTTAGGCATTGAGGCAAGGCGAGGCAAGGCAGTTGACAACCACCTTGCATTGCCTAAGTTTGCATGAGGCATTCACCTCCGATGCCTTCGATGCTTAAACACTCAAGGTGGGGCAAGACTCTTGCCTCTTCCATATCTGGTAAGAACTAAATTCACTAAACCTAAAGAAAACCCCCCTCCATCTTTTAGTACACCTGAGCAAAGAAGGCTAAGTTAGGGGTCAGAGGTTAGTCAGGGGTTGGTCAAGGGTCAGTCAACCCCAAATTAGACTTGGTTCAATCGAGTCAGAACCCTATCCATCAAGGGCATAAAATTATTTTTTTAATATTAAAAAAATAAAAATCAACAAATCAACAAATCTAGAAAAAATAAAACATGACTAAAAAATTTTATTCATTTCTATTTAAATTTTATATTTTATTGTTCTTCTAAATAATTTATATGTTTTCCTCATGACATTTAAAAATAATACATAACGTTGACAATGTATGCATGTTGATTGTACTGATTGCTCTCTCGTACAATCATCCTAACATAAGATTCAAAAGATCCATTATAACTACAATACGTGAAGTGCATGGAAATATCCAATAAAGATCCATATGTAGATTAAGTCATATAAAAACCAAGAGTCTTAAACTGAATCAACTCTATAAAACTATCTGTAGTATTGTCTTATTACTTGTTATATGAGCAAATCTTCACCACCTTGCGATTGTGCACCCTGATTTGTGTCTTATGTCACATTTGCGTATCATTCTTATCAGTGAACTACATCATTGTAGGGCATCTTCTTGGTTTGTTGACCTCCTTGGACTAGTAATACTTCTTTCCAATTACAACTCTCCATCGTTGCTACTCTTTGATGTTGAATCATCCGACGTCTCGTACTGAACTCGGATGTCCGGCTCTAACATGTTTTCTCATCTCTCGTCGATCATTTCTTCATTTACAATGTCCAATAGATCAGTTACAATATGTATACCTTTACCTTTTAATTTCATACCTAGACAAGAAGATTCTCCAATCTTTTATCTCTTTGCTACCAAAAGATGAATCTGGAATTTCTCAGCCAGAGGTATGTCGTTGAGTTCTCCTTGAGCTCATTCTCAATCTTCTGAGTTGAACTTTGAGTTCACTTAATCCTTCTTGATCGTTCACCCAAACTTGCAACAAATTTTACACATCGAAAATCTCTCCCAAATCGATGTCGGCTATTTGTATAGTCATCGGCTCACTTTGTCGTCCAAACTCTTCCTCTTTCGATCTATGCAAGGAAGGTGGGGTCGGGAGTCGGGACCGGGTCGGTTTGGGGCCAAACCGACCCGGGTCGGCCGGGGTCGCGACCCAGGTCGGGACGGGGTCGGCCCGGGTCGCAAAAAATAATAATAAAAAATTCAAAATGGGGTCGGGGTCTTAGGGTCGCGACCGGGTCGGTCGGCCCCAAAACCGACCCGGTCGGGTCCGGGTCGCGACCCGGCGAACCATGCATCTATGTTCCTCCTATTTTTCTTTATCTTCTCCAAAATACCTACAAAATAAGTCTCAAATAAACTCAAAATGTGACATGCCCTACGCAAAATGGACAAAATACTATCTAAACATCAATCCAAACAAACGCCAGTCCATTGCACCACTTGTAGACAAGGGTGAGGTCAAATCGATCTCAATCGTGGGTGTCCTCACCAATCCTCCTCGGGTAGGAGGAACTCGAGCCCGTCGAGTAGGGGTTGCTACCACTCTAGTAGCATTCCAAAAGATTCACGTTCAGTTGCTACAACTTTGCTTACGTCAGCCAAGTGTCTTCCAATGGTGGTCGATCTCCCCAATGCACAAGGTAGAGCCAGTAGGCTCCTTCGCCAATTATTATCACTTGGTCGTTCATTATATACACAATATGCTTATGGCGTAAAGAATTATGGGCTGAAAATGGATGCTTAGGTGTAGGTTCATTCAAATGAGAAGGGTGTAGGTCAGAATCTCGCTAGGGATCTTTGTCGGGTCTAAGTAAAATACTAGATCAGAGGCATTGAAAGTCGAGCTAATGCTTTACTCAGTAAGCAAATCCACAACATAAGCATTGGTCCCAACCTTCAATCACTATAAAAGGACTAGCACCTCAGGCATGGAGCTTCTTGAAGACCCCCAAAGAGAATCATTCAGATCAGATCTTGACCATGACCTAGTTGGCTACCTAAAATTCTTGGACACGTTTATACAAATCAACATGATGTTTATATTGTGCATTGCTAGCCTCGACATGGCGCCTAACATGACCATGTAGACTCCAGATACGCTCTACAAGTGACTCAATGAAGGTTGACACGGGTGGTAGGTGGCAGAGAGGTGAAATCTACAAGCCTCCTAGGTCTCTGACTAATAATTATCTCAAAGGGACTCAAACTAGTAGATCTATTGATCGAACCATTATATACAAACTCTGTTTTTCTTTTGAAAGGTATGCGCAAATTCTGTTAAAGGAAGAACGAGATCCCATGTGTGGACATGGTCTCCGACAAGGCAACATAGTTTGGGTGGGGTCTCATAGGCAACTATCGCCAACAAAGGTGCCCTTTGAATGCAATGTTTGAGCTCATAATAAGTAGCCATATGGAGTAGCTGAGCAGGAGGCGTGGCAAGCGTGGAAGGGCACTGATGTAACCTCACAATCTCGAAAAAGATTAATTCTTTCGGTTTGGAAATTCGTTTTCCTTTTGAATTTGATTTGATTAGACCTTAGCATTGACTTTATAAGAAAATAGATGATATTTCATAAAAGTACTAACTAGGGTCAAAAATTATATGTTGAGGTTGTTAGGTTCTTTGAAAATTTGTTTTGACCTCTCCCCGTCGGATGGTGCGAAGATCCGACGTTAATTACATCGAGATCACTCGAAAACCCTTGATTAAGCGTCATAGCAATCCATGAAAGTAGAAGACATACATCCACAAAAGTAAAGAACTCAAAAGGGCAGCGGCCTTCTGGGTCCGATGAGATGCAAACCGATTTGTTCGGGTTGATTTTATTTGTTTGTTGGTTGATTTTTTTTTTGGGTCGACTTGAAAGTCGGTTTGAAGGTTTGAGTTGAATCAATTTGTTTGATTGATTTGGTTTTGTTGTTTTGGTTTAGTTTTGATTTGATTAAAGTTTTAAGCATGTTTGGATTTTTTATTTGGTTGATTTTGATTTTACTGATTTCTGAATTTTCTGATTTTTGAGTTGATTTTGATCCACGTTTGAGTGTTTGGAATGTTGTTTATTTGATTCCTTTTGGGAAGAAGTTAGTGACTTTTAAGTGGATTTTCAGATTACTAAAATCAGATTTTTGAAGTTGATTAGAATCTGTGTTGGGAGATTGCTTAAATCCGATTTTTTTATTGCAGATTGAAATCTGTTTTTTTTTGACAGATTTAATTTGAATCTGAATTTTCTGTTTTGGCAGATTTTTTGTTTGAAATCTGATTTCGGTTTGATTTGTTTCAAAACCGGTTCAATCTTGTTGAAGATCGGTTGTTGGTTGAACCGGAATAAGTTGAATTTCAGATTTTGTTTAGTTCTGATTTTATGACTTTCAGATTTGATTTTCTTTTTTTAATTTTTTGTTTGAATTTCCAGATTGATTTTTGAAATGGTTTTATTTCAGTTTGGCGGTTTGCATCGCCTCCGACCCATCGGGCCTCTTTGAATGCCCGGTTTCGTGCATCGATATGAATATTAAAGTTTCATTCATTGAAAGATAGGATGAAGTACATCGGTGTACAATATGATTGATCCTTCCCCCAATATAGGTTTATCTCCACTACTTTGGAAAAAATTTTGGCATTACGACGGCATGCCGACTATTTTCCCAACTTAGTGAAAATTTACCCATCCAAAATAGCCAGCCTTAGCTTAGCCATATTGGGGGAAGGATCGACGGCTACGGGATTCATGCCCGCGCCCCCGTCCGGGTCGTAAGCAACGGGATGCATGCCCGCGCCTCCGCCCAAGGTGGAGTTCCCCCGCTAGGGGTGAAGTCCTTAATTTAATGTAGCTTTCGCATTTCTGATTTTTTTATTTGTTAATTTTCTGAAGGCCAGTTTGGGCCGGTCCCTTCCTTCGGCGTTCAAAGCCGGGCTTCAATCTTTATAGGCTCAACGGGCCTGTTTTGAACTGCTTCGGGCCGGAAGGGCCTGCTGGAAATTCTGCTGCCTTGCTGGAGCTTCTTGATGGAACCGGCTTGGAAGGCCACCCGGCTATGCCCTTGGCCCGTCGTGCGGTTTCCAAGGGGTGCCGGGCCGTCACCTTCGAGCCGGTCTGCTGCCTTGCTGGAGTACGGCTTCTGCAGAACCTGTTTTGGAGCACTTCCCCTTTTGCTGTGGCGGCAGAACCATGGGCCAAGGATGGGCTGAGAATGGCCTGCTTTGAGGGGCCTGTTTGGGGCTGTACAAAGGACAGCTTGGAGGCCTGACTTTGGGCTGCGCAAAGGGCTATTGGATGGCCTGGTTATGGGCCTGTTTAGGGGGTGCGCAGAGGGCATGAAAACAAGGGGCTTGAGGATCCGCCCGGAGTAGACTTGGGCCGTCGTGCGGTCTCCAAGAATCCCCGGGTCATCCACCCTCACCTAGGGCTCTAATAGGTGCCACAAAGGGGCTGTTTTAGGACCTGTTTTGGGGGTCCGGATGTGGGCTATTGGATGGCCTGTTTGGGGTCTGGTTTGGAGATCGGCTGGGGGGGCTGTTCGGGGACCTGGACATGGGATAGCTTGGAGGCCTGACTTTGGGCTGCATGTGGACCTGTTTGGGGTCCGGTTTGGAGACCTGCAGCAGGGGCTGTTCGGGCTGTTTGGGGGGCCTGGACATGGGCCTGGATTGGGGCTTTGGTTGGGCCGAGACAGGCCTGTTTTTCTTGATGGTTGTAGGTGGTTTCAGGTGGGCTGGAGCCTGGTCACAAGGGCCTGTTTGGGTGACTGGACAGGACTTTATTTTGGGCCTGCCGTGGAGACCAATTGGGGTCTAATTGGGTGCCTCCAAGTGGGCCGAGACAGGCCTGTATGGGGGGAGATATGAGCAGGCAGAAAGAGGGCTACATTGGGACCTATTTGGGTTTCCCTAATGTGCTGACCGGAGTCCCCAGCAGTGGGGGGTTTTGGGCTTGTTCAATGAAGTGCGCAAGGGGCCAGAACAAGGGCTGTTTAGGGGATGTTCTGGCTGGCCAAGGGTTGGCCGAGAGGGCTGTTCAAGGATGGCCTTGGGTCGGTCAATCCATTGGGGGGAGATGGAGTAGAGAAAGAAAATGGGGGAGACTACATATTTAGATAATATTCACCCACCTGTTGCTTCTTCCCCTTCGCTTCTTCTCCTTCTCTTCTCCTGACCGCAAGTGGCCTCCTGCAGCAGGCACACAGAAGAGGGCAGCAGAGGGGCCAGCAGCAGGTGCAAAATGGCAGCCTGATGGTGCCTTCAGCGGCCTCTCCCTTGGGCGCAGGCAGCAGGATGGAGCAGCAGCCTGTCGGCGTCCAGAAGGGTCTCCAAATGCTGGTGCGCACCCCTCTTTTTATAGAGGTTGGAGGGGAGGTGAAGGGTCAGCAGGAGGGGTGCACATGGGCCTGGGTTGGCTGCATGGTGCGCAGGTGCTTTGGGGTGACAGGTGGCAGGTGCTTTGGCCTCCCCCCCCCCATGCAGCCAGTGCATTTAACTGGCTGCCCCCTCTTTCTCCCCCTTTCTAACTGCAGGCCTGACTGGCTGCATGGTGCGCAGGTGGCTGGGGTGACAGGTGGCAGGTGCTTTGGCCTCCCCCCCATGCAGCCAGTGCATTTAATTGGCTGCCCCCTCTTTCTCCCCCTTTCTTGGGCTGACTGCAGGCCTGACTGGCTGCATAGTGCGCAGGTGGCTGGGGTGACAGGTGGTGCTGAGGTGGCAGGTGGGCTAGTGAGGCCTGTTCACACTAGGCCGCAGGTGGGCCTTAGAGATGGGCTAATTGGGCCAGCTGGAGGCTGCGGCCCATGCCCTGCTGTGGGCTACGCAGGGCCTGATTTTAGGATGGAATTTGGCTCAGTTTTTTTTAGATGAGATGAAGGGCTGCTGATTGGGCATACGTGGGCCCCTGATTGGGCCCAGTTTGGCTGAATTGTGGGCTGTCCGGCCTGCTCCTAGGCCTGCCCATTTGTCCTTCTTCTTTTTTCTTTTCTTTTTTTTTAAAAGTGCACGCCAACAGGCACGTTGCCTCCTTCGGGGGTATCTGAAGAATTCAAGGAAGGGGGTTATCGAGGTGACGAGCTACAAGGTGCCACCAACAGTGTGAAAGATGGGGTCAGTGGAGAAGGTAGGAAGTACAAACTAAAGCCATCAAAAAGGTCAAAAGGGGCTCAACCGTCGAACGAAGACTCGAAGAGGTGACAACAAGCTCTTGGTGGGCAAAGAAGTGGGAGAACATAAGGGGAAGAGGGAGACAAGATGATGTGTCGACCCTGGTGCTGAAAGACAAGTATTTGATCGATAATGGAGGGTCGTGTCAACATCAAAAACTCAAGGTCAACTGAGGATGATACTCCCAACCTTCATAATAGGCAAAACGTCACACCAAACTTCTCCTAAGTATGAAGGAAAGTGAATGGGAAACAAGCACCGAGTGTAGATAGGAATAAAAGTGGAATCGACCCATGATACCTAGTAAGGATAAAGGTGGTTCGTCTAGGTGAGCCCAAGGCATGAGGTTGCACAGGTGGAAATTACATTTCCACTGTCAATAATGACCTTGCACACTTTTCCCCCAAGCAAAAGTAGGAGTGGAAGATGGTGTTCCGGCATCAATCATCACTCAAAACAGGTTGTGTGAAAGCAAAGTAGACTATAGCCCCGAAGGTTACAGTACGTTTATAAAAATAAAGATGGATATGTCCTCATTAAACTTTGATCCATCTAATGTAGAGATATTGATGCGGGACAAACCGGCTAATCCGGGCTAAACCGAATGAAAACGACTTAAACTGGCGCTAATCGCCCTAAACAGACTCTAACGAACCCAAAATAGGCCTAAACCGGCCCGAACATCTCAAAACAGGCCCGAACGGGCTCAAAACGCCCTGAGACGGCCTGAACCGGCCGGTTCAGGCACTGAACCGGCCGATTCAGGCACTGAACCGGTCCGAACCGGCGCGAACCGGGTCAGAAACCGGTCGAATCGGCCGGTTGGCCGGTCTGGATCGCGAACCGCCGGTCTGGGCGAGCCGGCGACCGCCCGCGTGCGTCTCGCGCGCTGCCCGCGCTTGCGGGAGCGAGCGTACCCCGGAAAGGGGGTCGTGGCGGCTTCCTGGACGATCCCGGGGTAGTCGCGTGGCCGCGAGAGCGCCGTCCAGACTTGACGCCGTGGCGGCATCCCGGGCGTCCACGTGAGCGCGGGCCGCGACAAAACGGCGAGCAGGGCGCATTGTCCTCGCTGTCCGGAGGAGACCGCGCGCAGCGCGCGGACGGCGGAGCAGGGGCCGGAAGTCGGACGCCTTCGTCGCCATCGTGCTGTCCGGAGGGGGGGGCCGTGCGCGACACCATCGCCGTCCACGGCGCTGTCCAGCCCGCAGGGGGGGAACAAGGGAAGAAGGGGGCACGGCGAGTGCGGCGTCGGGGTCTTCCCGCGGGCGGAGGGGAAGTAGGCGACACCTTCCGGTGGCGCGTTCGTCATCCCCGTCGGAGGAAAAGCCGCACGGGAGGGGGCCGCAGGGGATGGAGGATCCGGGGATCGCCGGATCCTCTCCCTTCCCACCCGTCTTCTTCTTCTTCTACTTCTTCTTCTCTCCGTCTACATCCGCGAAGGGAAGGAACGTCGAGGAAGAGAACCGCCGAAGATGGAAGACGGACGTCGGGCTGTCGAACCGAGAAGGGGAAGGGAGGGGAACGGCGCGGAGGCCGGAGGATGAGGAGGGGGAGAGATCGGCGCACCTCGCCGGATCCGGAAGATGGAAGGGAGACCGGGAGCCCTTCCCGGAGGTGAAGAGAAGGCCGGCGTCACTGCCGGGGGTGGGGAGGAACTAGGGCCGCAGCCCCCTACGCGGGAGGAACCAGACCCGAGAGGGTTTCCAAAAATTGCTCTATTGATTGTTCAATATGTACATCGGACCCCTCTTTATATAGAGGGAGGACAGATTTTAAGAAAAGACCCTCTAAGACAGACTAATTACAGACTTGTCCACGTATAGACATAAAAATAAAAGTAAAACCCAAAATATTCAAAATATGTCCCCATCATTCTCTCCGACCGGGAGAAAACTCGACCTCGAGTTTTTAAACCGGTTCGGACGTACCCAAGACTCGACTCGTGAGAACGAGCCGATTCCGGGCTCTGATACCAAACTGATGCGGGACAAACCGGCTAATCCGGGCTAAACCGAATGAAAACGACTTAAACCGGCGCTAATCGCCCTAAACAGACTCTAACGAACCCAAAATAGGCCTAAACCGGCCCGAACATCTCAAAACAGGCCCGAACGGGCTCAAAACGCCCTGAGACGGCCTGAACCGTCCGGTTCAGGCACTGAACCGGTCCGAACCGGCGCGAACCGGGTCAGAAACCGGTCGAATCGGCCGGTTGGCCGGTCTGGATCGCGAACCGCCGGTCTGGGCGAGCCGGCGACCGCCCGCGTGCGTCTCGCGCGCTGCCCGCGCTTGCGGGAGCGAGCGTACCCCGGAAAGGGGGTCGTGGCGGCTTCCTGGACGATCCCGGGGTAGTCGCGTGGCCGCGAGAGCGCCGTCCAGACTTGACGCCGTGGCGGCATCCCGGGCGTCCGCGTGAGCGCGGGCCGCGACAAAACGGCGAGCAGGGCGCATTGTCCTCGCCGTCCGGAGGAGACCGCGCGCAGCGCACGGACGGCGGAGCAGGGGCCGGAAGTCGGACGCCTTCGTCGCCATCGTGCTGTCCGGAGGGGGGAGGCCGTGCGCGACACCATCGCCGTCCACGGCGCTGTCCAGCCCGCACGGGGGGAACAAGGGAAGAAGGGGGCACGGCGAGTGCGGCGTCGGGGTCTTCCCGCGGGCGGAGGGGAAGTAGGCGACACCTTCCGGTGGCGCGTTCGTCATCCCCGTCGGAGGAAAAGCCGCACGGGAGGGGGCCGCAGGGGATGGAGGATCCGGGGATCGCCGGATCCTCTCCCTTCCCACCCGTCTTCTTCTTCTTCTACTTCTTCTTCTCTCCGTCTACATCCGCGAAGGGAAGGAACGTCGAGGAAGAGAACCGCCGGAGATGGAAGACGGACATCGGGCTATCGAACCGAGAAGGGGAAGGGAGGGGAACGGCGCGGAGGCCGGAGGATGAGGAGGGGGAGAGATCGGCGCAACTCGCCGGATCCGGAAGATGGAAGGGAGACCGGGAGCCCTTCCCGGAGGTGAAGAGAAGGCCGGCGTCACTGCCGGGGGTGGGGAGGAACTGGGGCCGCAGCCCCCTACGCGGGAGGAACCAGACCCGAGAGGGTTTCCAAAAATTGCTCTATTGATTGTTCAATATGTACATCGGACCCCTCTTTATATAGAGGGTGGACAGATTTTAAGAAAATACCCTCTAAGACCGACTAATTACAGACTTGTCCACGTAAAGACATAAAAATAAAAGTAAAACCCAAAATATTCAAAATATGTCCCCATCAGATATATTGGCCTTTTGCTTTCATTTTATCACATGTCTAAGACACCAATCATTATAGTCCTTCCGCTCCGGTCTATATCTTTTTCTATCTCCTAAAGAAGGCCTTTGTCATTTAGAATATCAAAAGCTTCAATTTTCTCTAGCAAAATCTCTCTCTAGTTGCTGCACCATATGTCTCAGTGCCCATGGTTTTATTTTTTGACGCATGTGCTTGAGCTTGTTGATAAATTTGAGTGCGACAGAACTTCGCCATTCTTCGGAATTCCACCATCTTCCTCTATAGTCATAAAAATGGAGAAATTTCAACATTGTCATCTCAAATATAAACCTTTTTGATATGTAAATCTTCCTTTTTACGCAGCTTAAACCAATTGGAATATGATCAAACATTGTTCTAGGAAGAAAAGTGTCGAACAGATCCAAACTTGTCCAACCAACTCGTAGAAATTAGGAACCTGTTCTAGCTTTGATTTGGGAATAGAGTTAAAATATGTGAAGTCCAGACCCTGCAACTTGACCTTCAACAGCCCATTTTTGTTAATCCAATCATTGAAACAACACATTTATGTGCTCCATACTTTCTAACTACACGTCTCAGGAATCTAACTAGTTTGATATCCCCGCATCATTGACCGTAGAATCAGAATCAGCTACCAGATCGGTGGGTGCTGATCGGATAAGAAAATCGGTTGACTTTTAAGAAGAAAAACCGATCCAAAACCGATCTAAATCAGTTCTACAAAAAAAACCCTAAAATAAAAAAAAACTACTAAATAATAGATTAGATCATATTCTAGTCTGATCTAACTATTTTGGAGCTGAAATCGACCCCAAAATAAAATCAAAATTGGTTCCCACAGCGGCAATGTGCCGCCATGATGCCTTCCTCGCCCTATTGGATCTTGTCTGCAAAGATCTTGTGACTCGGGTCCACGTGGGGAAGACACCACGGTGGTGCAAAGCACTTCCGTAGCTGTCGTGGCCTCCAATTCTGTTGAGAATTAGCTTGAAATCATCCAATTCGTAAGAAATATGTGCCTTCATCGTATCGCCAGCATCTTCTTGTTTGTTGGCATGCCCTTACCTAAGGGCCGAAAACTATCACTACGTACATCGCCATGTTTGATAAGTACACGCTCAAGTGCAATGTATATGAGGAGAGTGCGGTGACACTTACCAAATTCAATAGAGAGCTTCAACTAGAATATCAACACAAGTTGTACCACTAGCGAAGACTCTCGAGTATACCTATAAGGTCATCACCGAGTATGAGCAGTTCAATACTCTTTATGAACACGTTGTCCACGTTAGACCTACCCCTCCGACCCAAGGCTACATTTGAGTCGCATATCCCCCTCGTACTCGTGCACCCTTGTCTAGAGCCTAGGAATTCTTTGCTCGTCCTACTCCTTTATTTCCTACTATAGGTGCGGGTCAGCCAGCTAGCAACCCTCCTCTTCCCTTGCTTCCTCCTCTAGCTCGGGCCCTATTGCCACCCCTCTTCCCCCCTGAGCCCGATGAAATGGGCAAGGCCCCTACTATTGGCAAGCCCTCCCACCGCATGTCTTGTAGGAGTTGTTTCGGATGTGGGCAACCCGGGCATATACATGCTCAATGCCTCTACGCCCTGTGTCTGGATGGTGAATCCTTTGGTACCTCCTCGGACCCACCTGAGGAAGTCACTTATATGCCCAACCCCAGCCTATCTGTCAAGTTCCAGTTGGAAGACGAGGATCTGACCTACACTGACCCTACTGGATCTCAGGGCTAGGAGAGAGCATGCTCCAACTATACCCCCCCACTTGCTCCCTGCATGGGCCGCCCAAGCGGACATACTCCACATGCCAGCTTCAACTAGCACAATCAAGGACACCGACATTTTCATGATTAGGTGAAGGATCAAGATCAAATGCACTCCAATGTTAGAGTTGATGCTCCGGTGCCTCCGGCGCCTAAGCGGCGGCCTTGGACACTTCCAACACCTCCAATGCCTCATACCCGGTTAACTGGGTCCGGTAAGAACAGGATCTTCTAACTTAACCCCCCTCCCCCGGTTCTATTCTCCCACCTGATAGAAGCCCTAAGCCCCCCCCCCAACATATTAAGGTCCCAACAGAACTGAACCCTCATCCATTATGTCACGCTGCCGCCGGCTTCGCCATCGCTGTCCACCACTGCCGCTGACGCAGCCATCTGCAGCTAAGATCATTGTCCTATAGGCAGACGTAACAGGAAGGTCAGGACTCTGAAGTCTACTGCTGCAGTTCCATAGCATTTTTCTTCCAAACATACAATTAACAAAAGCTACATATATAACAAAGATTAGAAACAAATAGTTATCTATGATTAAAACCCAATATGGCATAAAAGTTTGATTGATTAGATTCATAAAAGCAAAATGGTTCTCCAAACTGGGGCCTTTTTATTCAGCATCCCAACAGATATAATGTGCTAAGCAACCATGAGAACCAAGAAATTCTATGCTTGCTGCTCGCAGTAAAGTACCCACGAATTTCAAGCATTAGGTAAAAGACAAATGCAAAATAGAGATGAAAAGAGGTTATGTGCATGGATGTACCTGGTATGCGGGTCCAAATGCAATCCCTGTCAACCGGGCATGGTCTTCTCTCGGTCTGTTCTTGATCAATTCATCCTGCTTGACCTCTACGATTTCTGAAGGGATCTCACCCCTCCCTCTCTTTGTTGATATAGCCGACTCCTGCATCGGGGTGGCACTAATTGCCCCAGCCGCAGATGACTCGTAATTCCAGTCACCATTATAATTACCGTGGTTCTCATACCCTTGGTAGCATCCATATGCACCATAAGCGTCGTAGCTTCCACTGTTCGGCGTCCATACTGAAGCAGCAGCACTGTCACCACCACTCGTAATGACAGGATCCGGTTGAACGTCGACCCCAAACTGGCCATCGTGAACCTTCCAAGGGCCACCATAACAAGCGGTGTCCACGAACCCCTCACCACCGGCTTGTTCACTCATAGCCTCGGTACCAGCCGCGGGCACATCCACCCTGATGACCGACCGCCTGGAGGAAGGCCCAAGACCAAGTGTATGCTTGGGCGCAGGGATGATAGAGGAAAGAGGCTTCGAAGATACGTTTTCTGCGCGCCTCTTGCCCTTCCGGTTGTGGTCATCGTCACGGTCATCGTCAACAGGATTGGGTAGGGCGGAATTAATAGGTGGACGAAACTGGACGACCGGTTTAGCGGGGGTCTCCGAGGAAGGCGGCAGCTTCAGCCGTTGGGACTTGGGAGGAGGAAGCGAAGAGAAATGTGATGACAACGACGACGAAGAAGAAGCAGAGGACGAGGCGGTAGTAGCTGATCTAGGAGGGGGGAGAGAAGAGAAAAGGGAAACGGACTTAGGAGGTGGGAGAGAGCTAAATAAGGCAGACGAAGAGGTGCTGGTCACAGAAGAGGAGGAGGAGGAAGATTTGGGAGGAGGAAGCGAGGAGAAAAGGGAAGAGGAGGGGGATTTGGAAGGAGGGAGAGAGGAGAAAGGGAAGGACGAGGAGGAAGACCGAAAAGGTGAGATAGAGGTGGAGGAGGGCTTCCATGGAGATGAAGCAGTGGGCTTATCTTCTGGTACCTCGTCTTCCTGCGGCTTTCCGCCGCCGCTGCCTTCTTCGTCGGACGAGGCGTAGCTTGCTAGCAGAGAATCCATGAGAGCGAAAGAGAAGGGGGTTCTTTTCGGTGGGCATGTACCATGGCGTCGAACTGGGGGATTTATTTTGTCCCGCGGCAGACACAGAATCCGATATTCGAGTAACTTATGAGAATCAGAATGAGTCGATTAATTACAATAAAATTTTAAAAAATATATATCAAATTTTAATAATTATATATAACTTATTAATTATGTAATTTAAAAGTTATTAAATTAAAGTTTAATTTCGTCATCAAAATCAAAATTAGATTGAAAACAAAAAATAATAAATCTAAAAATATCAGAATAAAAATTAAAATTACAAATTAAATTTCGATAATTTCACTGCTGAATTTGACTTGTTTACGGCCCTACGCGGTGGACACCGCCCTCATCGAGGGAGGCACCCCCGGTTCTATTCCGGGGCTAGGCCCTAGAGGCCCTAATCTATTGACAACCATTGCGACAAATGATGAAAAGAATTTAGAAAATTTTGATTAAAATGGATTAGTTCGGTCAAAAATTAAAGGAAAAAAATTAATTTTTAATTTATTTTACAAAATGAGTTTAATCACTACTCTATTGATCGAATATTCTTAATCAACCACCTAAAAACAAGAAATTTATAACCTATGGCCTATTCCGTCCGTTTCAGTCTGAAAAAAAAAGTTGAAATTTCATTACTATCTTAGAACAATTATGAACAGCTCTTTGGCATTAAACGAAACTTATTCACAAACGTGGCATGACTAGATGGCGATGTAATCATAAGTAATTTATAATTATAAAATATTATTATGTTGGGAGAAAAATGAGCACAAGACCTATTTATTACATCATGTTATTTATAAACATGAAATATTAATATATGTTTGAGTAAAAATTATAATATCCGATTTACATGGAGATTCTGATATAATACAAAATATCAAATATCTATCTATTTATTACAATAGATTGATATCTAATTTATAAATACAAAATGTTGTTAATGTTTAAACAAAAAATCATTACATATGAGTTATATCATGGAAATAAAATTAATATAAAATATAAAATAATAATATATTTATTATGTATTATTAACTATATCTTATTTATAATTATAAAATATTACTATTTTGGAGAAAATGATTACAAATAAATATTACATCATAGTTATGATCACAAACATTAATATGTTCAGAGTATTTTATAATCACAAAATATTTATTACTATTCTACGTATATTCACTCTCATTTATCAAGAGTAGACAATCTTCTATTGTTTGCTTAATTACCTTCACTAGACTTTCTTTTGTACCTGATCTACTAACTATATTGGACCATCATCTCACTACAAGAAAACATGTATTTAACAACTTTTTTTTGGTAGCAAATAATAATTTGCTTCTAGTTAATAGCAATTTAAACATAAAAGGTATTAAAAGAGTCACATTGAAATATCTCATTCAATTAATCAGGCAAATCTTCATTATAAACTTTTATTAGATGCGAATATCATAATGAAGTCCTTGATCAAATACAATGATGATTAAATCATGATGATATCATGATAATGAGATTGATCATCTAGAGGTATTTGATCTAAATGTTCCTAGTCATAGGATACTTGAGACGGGACATCAAGGATCCGGATAGACTAGTGTATGTGATGTCTTCTCATATGATGAGGATGACCGATCTCATTGGTCATTAGTGTGGAGACTCTTAGTTGAATGAGTTCACTGAACTGACCGAATTAGAAACCTTGAATGGTATCTTACCGAACTGTCTATCAGGGTTTTCTATCATCACGGTTGCATGGTTGGACCTTTGACCTGAGTCACCAAAGATGCCTTGTTGGGTGGAACTTGTGCTTTGACCATTGACTTATGGATAACTATTTAGATGGTCTAGTATAGAAATGGATCGGGTACAAGGAAAATTCGATGGAGGCAATTGAGTGGACAACAAGGGATCATCCACTCTCGGTAAGTGAGAGTGAATGTTCTATGGGATAGTACTCTAAATCCCTGGCCATGGTAGATAGGATAAATGGAAAAGGAGTTTTTCAATTGATCCAATTCCGAGTACATGATCCTATAGAGTTGGTACACTAAGGAGTTGACAGTCGATGCCGTACTCCTTTCCGACCGGGACATTGGATGGATGAGGGTTTATATCCATGTGGTAACTGATGATGGAAAGGCTCAATGGAGTTGAGATTATCCCCATAGCCATTTGGGATCATGGGATGTAGCTTGTACCCTTCATGATCGGTAGGCCGATTAATCTGTTATCGGATAACGGATTTAATTAAATTAAATAGAATTGTTCTATTTTATTTAGGCCTCAATAAAATAGGTTATTGGGCCTAGTGGGTCACACACAAAAGAACTTATCCACAAGTACAGGGGCAAGGGCGTAATTTATAGAGATTTTGGGTTTTTATGAAAAATTTCATAATTCTCTATAAATACTAATGTTTCAGCCAAACCCCATCAAGCCAAGGGTGAAAACCACGTCCCAAGCCTCCTCCCTACCTCCTCCTCTCTCTAGAAGGTGTCCATGGTCGATGGAGCTCCGTTCGGGAAGAGTTCTCGAGGCCGGCGCGAAGGGAGAACCTGCTGTGGATGAAGTTCGTGTGGATACTGCTGGAGACCGGACACTTGAACGGTTTGAATAGCTTAAGAAGTTCATCTTATTCCTCTCCATGGGATTATATGATTCCCTATCATGTATATTCGAACCCGATTTGATCGGTTTTCAGTTTTCGTCGTTCGGTTCTGATTGAGACGGATTCTAAAGGAACCCATAGGAATCGTCGCTTCCGCTGCCCTCCATTAATGGACGATTCCTTACACCTCTGCCCCTGTGTAAACACCAAAACAGGCCTTTCATAGGTCTCTGATGGAGCAGTACCCGGCAAAACTGCAAGCTCACTATCGTTCTTGACACCTTTGAGCTCCTCCATTGATGGCATTGTGTCAAGTCAAAGAGACATCCACCAATTTTGCTACCCAAGTCTCTCTCTCTCTCTATGATTCCCATCTATAGCTCAATCTACAATGATCGAGGTTCTTAGAACTAGCTGTGTTGCCTTCGATCAGAGGTGCCTGTTAAACTGAGTGTCACCTCTGTTCACAACATTGGGTTGTGCTTCGAAAATTTCGATGCTAAAAGGCGCAATGACGCTACATGAAGTAGATAGTGAAGGAGCGTCAAGCATTCGTTGCCGCGCATCTCATCTACGTCCGTTCACTCTGATCTACGGCGGTTGCACTCCTCTAGTTTGCAAACGTGGAGACACAACACCATAGGAACACGCGCTTCCACCATCTCCTGCCTCTGCTGCCACCCACGCCATCGCACCCTCCGCCTAAAGCAGCTCCATCGCTGCAGCCTTCACTGGCTACGTAGGATCAAACTTTGGTTGGCTCAGAGAAGCATCCAAGTGAGACTTGGATCTGGGATTTATAGAGGAGTCCAATAGGTCCGGGGAGGGGTATGTTTGGCTTGGGATGCTAGCTGAGATCTTAAACTTGGATGTGGGGGTGAACAAACGTTCAAACACACTATTTTTTGTAATAAGGTGTTTAGGTTCAGGACATACAAGCTTGATTGAAATATGCACAGGGTATTCGAATATCTAACAAGTTGTTGATGTTCCTATAAGATATCATTCATAAAAATATGGTGCAGTAGAAGTGACAATTCCTATGAGTTTCTTTATAATCTGTGTCAATCAGAACTGAACGACGAAAAATGAAAAATGATCAAATCAGATTTGATTATACCTGATAAGGATTCATATAATCCCATGGAGAGGAAGAAGATTAGCTTCTAAAGCTCTTCTAACCATTCAAATGTCTATTCTCCAGCAGTATCCACAAGAACTTCATCAACAATAGGTTCTCTCTTTGCATCGGCCTCGAGAACTGTTCCCGAACGGAGCTCCATCACCCATGGACACCTTCTAGAGAGAGAAAGAGGTAGGGAGGAGGCTGAGGACATGGTTAACACCCTTGGCTTGATCGAGTTTGGCTGAAAACTATTAGTATTTATAGAGAATTTTGGAACTTTTCATAAAAACCCAAAATCTTTATAAATTATGCCTTTGCCCCTGTACTTGTGGATTTGTCTTTATGTGTATGACTCACTAGGTCCAATAGCCTATTTGGTTAAGACTTAAATAAAATAGAACAATTCAATTTAATTTAATTAAATCCGTTAACTGATAACAGATTAATCAGCCTACCGATCATGAAGGGTACAAGCCACATCGCATGATCTCAAATGGTTATGGGGATAATCTTATCTCCATTGAGCCTTTCCATCATTAGTTACCACATAGATATAAACTCTCGTCCATCCAATGTCCTAGTCGGAAAGGAGTACTACAACGACTGTCAACTCCTTAATGTACCGACTTTATAGAATTATGTACTTGGAATTGGATCAAATGAAAAACTCCTTTTCCAATCATTCTATCTACCCTGGCCAGGGATTTAGAGTACTATCTCATAGGACATTCACTCTCACTTACCAAGAGTGGACATCACATACACTAGTCTATCCAAATCTTTGATGTCCGGTCTCAAGGATCCTATGACTAGGAACATTTAGATCACATACCTTTCGATGATCAATCTCATTATCATGATCTCATCATGATTTAATCATCATTACATATGATCAAGAACTTCATTACGATATTCGCATCTAATAAGAGCTAGTAATGAAGATATGCATAATTATTTGAATGAGATATTTCTAGAAATGTCGAATCATATTATATATGATTGGCTTGTAGGGCATACATTTCTATCAGTTCCATGAGATTCCTAGACTAGAATTCATTCTTGGTGGATCTATGGGGTGTGCAAGGTCAGTTTGAGGTAGGGTTTGGATAAATTTTTTTTGGCCTATTTAATGACTAAATGATCGGGTGTATTTAGGTTGGAGGATGATTCATAGAGGACATGCTCAAGTGACTGGCCGAGGGGTGTGTTTTGATGAGATTTTTGGATGAGAAAGAGGATATTTAGATGAGAGAAGGAGTTGGGAATAGAGAACACAACATCATAGAGTGATATTTCACCTTGTATCTTCCTCCTCGTCTTCTGAATGTCTTCTTCTTCTTCTTCTTCTTCTTCTTCTTCTTCACTGCCCCCGCCTTGTATGCAAAGGGATAGGTAACTAGTTCACCTCTCCTTCATCTTTCTTCTCCTCCTCCAACGGCTAGTGATCAACTACAGTTGTTACATCGGTGAAATTTATGTTACACTCATCTGATGTGCACTTCTTTGCCCAGCTTTATAGGAACCCAAGGAACTCTTTCAACTTTGTTTTTGTGATTTCTTAGAAAAATGATAGCTACTTGGTTTGTATTATTTATGTGGGTGAAAAGACTAAGATCTAATTTGAATATAATCAATGGTGCATTTATTGAGATAACCATTTTGATTGTTTTGTCTTAGGTACAATCTTTTATAATTCTGATTGCTTCTAATCTTCATCCTTTTTTGCATGTGAGAAGTTTAAAAAACTAAGGCAAATAATGCAGACATTTCTGATAGTAGGGAATGTCTTAAATCAAGGCACAACTTGAGATTACTATTTTCTATTAACTAAATATTCTATTGCCTTTGAAATTTGAAATCCTTTTTTCACTAAATATTTTTCAAACAGAGGATGTATCTTGTTCGTAAAATATTTGAGATATATGAGGTTGTCTTTTTTGCATTATTTAGATATTGTCAAAATTTTAGAAGAGCAACAATTTAATCCAGATGATTATGGTCATTAATCACATCGACTACATGAATAGTCCACGATGAAAGTTTTCAAAGTGCTGGAGTCATGTGATAGGGAGGGGGCATTAAAGATGAGTTAGAATCAGTAAAGCCCGTGAAGCCTTATATGGAGTACACTTCCCTTAAAATCCCCTTAGTGTAAGGGCCAGAATTAATGGTCTTTAGGATTCTCTATGGCATTTCCATCTTCCAAGATGGCCCATACTCTTCATGTAGGTTAATGTTCTTCTAATTTGGTGATATCAAATCGGTAAATGGGCTTATTTCGTGCAACTTTAGGATAATCAAAGGTTTATGTCTTTCTTTTTCTAAATTAAAAGTAAACTATTTTATTTCTTTGTTGCATGAGACAATTTGAATGCTAAACCTGCTGATGTAACCTCAAAATTTCTAACAGATAGATTTTCTTTTGTTTTGGAAATTCATTTTCCTTTTGAATTTGGATCAGACCTTAGCATTGACTTCTTAGGAAAATAGATGGTATTCCATAAAAGTACTAGCTGGGGTCAAAATTATATGTTGAGGTTGTTAGATTCTTTGAAAATTTGTTTTGCCCTCTCCCCGTCGGATGGTGCGAAGATCCGACGTTAATTACATCGAGATTTCTCGAAAACCCTTGATTAAGCGTCATAGCAATCCATTGAAATAGAAGACATGCATCCACAAAAATAAACATTCTCACATAGGAGAAAACAGCCCCATGCAATCAGTGGAATGCAAGCACTTAATGTGTTTTGGATTTAGTTTGAATTTAAGTTGAATTGAATTGATTTGAATTTCGGTTTGATTAGTTTAAATTTGATTGATTAAGTTTGACTTAGATTTGATTTGGAAAGTTTGATTTGTATTTGAGTTAATTCGATTTAGTTTGGATTTGAGTTTTGTTTAAATTGGTTGAAATTTAGATTTGGTGTGTGAGTTTTAATTTGATTTGAATTTAATTTAATTTGAGTTGATTAATTGATTTAAGTTTGTTTGGAATGAATTTGTTTGGAATTAATTTATTTGAATTTAATTTGAGAGATGTATTTGGTTGAATTAGATTGAATTGGTTTTATTTTATTGATTTGTATTTGTTTGAGAGATTTGAATTTTGAATCTTGAAAAAGTTGGATTCAGTGACAGATTGATTGAGTTTGGGATTGACTTTTTAATTTAAGAAATTTGATTTAAATTTGCTTGACAGGACGAGGGTTTTCCTTTGGATTTGGTCTGTTTATTAAAATTTGCTTTGGAAATTTGCTTTGGTTTATTTTTAAAGTTCCGCACCCTTCTGATTTGAGATTTTTTTGATTTTTTGGATGTATATTCAGATTTTAGACTTCTGATTTCAGATTTAAGGATCTTATGTTTGCGGGCTCTGATTTCTGATTTTTAGGTTTTCCAGATTTTTAGATTTGAAATTCTGCAGATTTTTACAGGCTTTGGGTTCTTGTTTTATATGTGAAGTTCAGATTTTGATCTCCTACAGATTTCAGACTTTAAATTTCTTGCATGCTCTGTACTTTTCAAAGATTCTCGGACTGCAGGTACTGACTTCAGATTCTCAGATTTTGTTTATGAATTTAATTGAGTTTGTGATTTGTTTCAGAGTGTTTTGATTTGGGAATTTGGTTTGATAAATTGGTTTGTTTTGATTTGGAAAATTTGACTTGGTCTGTTTGAGATATGTGGATTAACAGACACATTTCAATTTTAATTCCAGGGGATCTGGGACAGATTTTTGGTTCGCTCCAGATTTCAGTGTTTTGTAAATTTCAGATTTTCTATATGTTTCAAATTTCATATTCAGGTTATGCTTCAGATTCAATTTTCATGGTTCGTTTGATTGATCTTATCTGATTTGGAAATTGACTTTGCTTATAGATTTTAATTCATGGACCCTGTGATTACAGTTAATTTTAACTTTGCTTGAGAGATCGGATTTGATTTTAATTTGACTGATCTTTGCCTTATTCGGATTCTGCATGTTTTAAAGATTTTCGGACTGCAGGTCCTGATTTCAGATTTTACAATTTTATGGATTTGCAGATTTTGATTTCTGATTCTATATGTTTCAGATTCTTTTAAATTTCAAATTTCAGCATGTAAGTTTCAAATTTCAGAACTTCAAACTTTTAATTTTGCAGATCCCGGATTCTGGTCAGAACATGGATTTCATGATTATTAAAAGTTGTGTATTATTGGATTGGGTCAATTCGGCTTTTAGATTCCTTTATTTAATGCTTGCAGATTTCGGATTTATGTGATTTGATTTGGGTTTAGTTTGATTTGTTTGAAGATGTTTTTCGTTTATACAGTTTGCAGATTTTTAAATTTTGTATATTTCAAAATTTTACAGATTTTATAGGTTTTAAATTATGTTTTCAGATTTTTTTATCGTCTTGCCTTCCAAAACTCCATGTAGCGGTCCTCTCCTTGTAACATGAATCTGTGCACCAAGCATGAATTTTCATTTGTTCTCTCAACATGAGACATGACTACAACTTGTCCAGAAATCTGGTTCCTTGAGTCCTTGATGAACTTGACATTTCAAGGATGGCATGTACCCGGTCTTGACAGACTTATGGGCATCCCCCACTGTTTTGAGATTGAATACACTCGGCTTTTGACAAGCTCATGGGCGATCGACTTACTGATTTGAGATTGAGCACACCTGGCTTTTGATAAGCTTGTAGGGACTCATCTCACTGATTTGAGATTGAATACACCCGGCTTTTGACAAGCTTGTGGGGGACTCATCTCATGATTAATGAACCTCATTAGCTCATAGTTCGGCATATCGGCATGTTGATCATGCACAATCTTTCCATGGCATAATGGGTAAGTAACTCTCTCTTGGGGCATGGTAAGACATTGGGGTCTTTTTAATAAACCTTTGTATGTCCACCTTAAAGGGTCAAGGGGCGTGCTTAAAGCCGGCCCATTGCTTTCCCTATTTGTTTTGAATTCTTTTAAATTAAGCCAAGACCATGAGGCTGGTTTTTAGCCGGCCGGATGCTCGCCTCGGTTTGTTGAATTAATTAATAGATTTTTTATTTAATTTCTGTTTGTTGTTTGTTTTATTTGGTTTTTGAATTATGGGTCAAGAGGCGTGCTTAAAGACGGCCTATTGCTTTCCCATTTCTTTTGATTCTTTTAAATTATGCCGAGACCATGTGGCGGGTTTTTAACCGGCCAGATGCTCGCCTCGGTTTGTGAAATTAGTTAAGTGCATTTTTTATTTAAATTTCCATCGAGGATATATTTTAAGAGAAAAAATTAATTTTCATTAAGCCTTCTTCGGACCCCTGCACCACCAAGGCCTGTTGGGCCTTGCTGTCTCCCGCGGCCTTGTTTGAGCCCTCTTCCTTTCTTCTTCTTCTTCTTTTTTTTTAACAACTCCTTTTGGGTGGGCCCCACCTGCATTTTGACCCGCGGGTCAACAAGTTTCCCGCGACTCTCAAGCGCACGCGGCATCTGGCCGCGGCCGCTCGTGACGGCCCGTCCCCATTTTTTTAAAAACTCTCCTCCCAGCGGGCCCCGCAGCATATCCACGTGGACCAAAGTTGGCAAAACAAATAAAACCCGCCGGCCCTTTTCTCCTCCCGACCAGACAACGGCAACGGACGGCTTCTCCGGCAATCTCCACGGCTTCTGGTCTACCCCTACGGCAGCGGCAGAAGGGGGAAGGCTCTGCGGCACGTCATTTGTCCTCTCGATGGAGGTGGAAGAAGAGGAAAGGCTCTTCCGGAGAGGGGTTCTTCCGGCAACGGGAGCTTCCAGCGAGGGGTTCGGCAACGGCAGCTTCCGCAGTGGCTTCCGACGGCTGGAGGCTTCTGGCCAGACAAGCTTGAAGGGGCTTTGAGCGACGGCGTGGGGAAGACGACTTCGGTAAGCCTTTTTCCTCTTCTCCTTCTCTCGGTCTCTCGTTCTTCTCTCTTGGGTGTCTTCACGCGGCGTTCCGCCTGTGCCGGATGCTCTGCCTCTCTCTCTGTTCTTCGATCTCTCCTCTCCGCCTCTGGGGTTCCTTCCTTCTCCTAGCTTCTGGCCTTCTATCGGCCTCCTATCTTATAGGCCTTCGGCTGCTGCAATTCCGGAAAGGAATTGGAGAGAAGAATTTGATTCCGACTGGGAATCGGACCTTCCTCCAACGGCCGGACCTTCCCCCAATAGGCTCTAACCGAAGCGTTCCATTCGGCCTAGAGTTGTGCGATCCTATCACTGGCCCTGGTTTCCAGTTACGGTAGGACTCCTCCCCTGATTTCCTTCCTTTTAAACAGGTCTGATTTCCTGCCTTGTTTAAATAGAAAAAAAACCTTTTTTATTTTATGCCGAGCCCATCCTTGAGTAAGCTTGTGGGCTGCGTACTTGGCCCATTTCTGACCACCGACCCCTTTAAACAGGTCCTCTATTGTGCCAACTCCACCTCCACATCTACTTATTCCAGCATTGCTATTTTCTCAACCTGGTTATGTCAGTCCTGCCAAATTTTTTAATTGGCCTCATTTTTTTCAAAAATTTAGGTGTCAACAAATGTCCCCCATGGGCTGTTTCCCAAAGACGAGAGTCGTCGGGGAATTGCCCGTGCAAAATTTAGTTGTAGCACTTTCTTTTGTTGCCTGTCATTTGCTTATTGCTTCATGACTGAAAATTCTTTGAAGTGCTTGTTGCAAATATAGTTGAATTATTTCCTTTGTTCCATCTTGTATTTATTGCCGTCCAACTGCATTGTCTTGATGTCAATAGGAAAATACATTATGGTTGAGACAGTGATCCCCCGTGTTCGTGCTTCTTGGTGTGGTGCCAAGGCTAGGAGTTTCCCAAGTGGGAGGTCCCATCAATAGAAGACGCCGACCTTGAGGTTTCATGTACGTTTGCACCAGGCGGGTTGCTTCAAGTCAAACCTAGGCCTTGAGGGTTGTTCGGGCACATTATACTTTGTGTATAGAAAATGCTTGTGCAATCTGATGATGTCATTCATTTCTTGTCAAGGCTACACATATGTATATTGTACCTTTTTGTATGGGATTGTATAATAAGAAGTTGTTCTTTCCCACTTTCCCATGTTGCATGTTTCTTTATTGTGATGTTCTTTCTTTTGTTCTCAATTTGATCAATCAAACTTATTCGGTTTGTTGTTCTTCGCACTGCCTTGCTTTGCTTTGGTGTTGGAATAGACTACCCATTTGCACTGCTCTTTTGTTGATTGTGCATCTTTAGGGCTGCGAAGGGCTTGGGCCCTTTTGTTGACTTTTAGATGTGACGGCCCATGAGAGAGTTCTTTTCTTTTGCTTGCTCTTTCAGTGCATTTTACACACCAGGCTTGCATGTCATTCCGGTGCTTCTGAGGGAGCTCAACTGTAAATCATCCTTTGATACATTTATACAAGACTCCCAGTCAAGTGACTCTCGGGGTCTGGTCAGAACTTCTCTTTCTTTTTTGTTTTTTCTTTTGTTGTTGTTGGTGTTTTTTTTTGTTGTTTTTATTTTTTGTTGTTTTGTTTTACTGATCCGACTGCCCTTTTCGGGTTTTCACCCGGATCAGCCCCCTTTGCTTTTTGCCTACACGCCTCAAGAGAGGTTTTCATGTAGCAGGGTTACCCAATTTTGCCTAGAGCGCCTTTTCAGGTTTTCACTCTAGCCAGGTTTTCTTTTGACATTCTTACCCTCATCCGATCAATGAGATCAGATCAGCTAAGTCTGTCGGGCATCTCTATTTTTAGCCCACTTTTCTTCTTCTTCTTTTTCTTCTTCTTCTTCTTCTTTTTTGTAGGGAATTAAGGCTTCCCTCAAGCCATGAAGTTATTTTGGGGCGGTGAGGAATTAAGGCTTCCCCTGGGCCATAGAATTTTGGGCGGTGAGGAATTTAGGCTACCCCTTGTAGACACGCCAAATTGGCTTGATTCGGAGCCCTAGACTCTTATTCCATAGGTGATATCTTTTATTTGACCGTTATCTAATCCGGACTACCTCGTGGAGATGAGCTAAGGACATTGGTGGAGCCCCCCTTGTTAGTTGAGAATGGACCAATGATTTCCGGAATATTGCTGTAACTTTCAAGCGAGAGCCGCATGTGAACTGTAAAAACACGAAGCCTGCTCGATGACCGACCTTGAATGGTCCATAATTGAAGGTCTCGGGAGTCCCGCATGTGTTCCGTAACATTCAGGGTTTCCGAGAAGTCATTTCGGTAGGCGTCGGTCAATGACGGCATTCGTTACGGCTTTTTCGATCTGTGCTGACACGGCTATCCCGGACCATGTATTAGGCTTTTCCGGTCATCACCGGGTCTTTTCGGGTCATCCGGGTCGATTCTAGCCAAATATTTTCATCAACCGGGGCCATACATCCGGTTCGGTCAATTTTAGAGTTTCGCGGCTTTTACGGCTTTCGATTCACGTTTACCGGGTTAATCTCAGATTTTTCGATGACTTCGGATTGTCCGATTGTACCGGACTTGTTCGGTCATCATTTTAAGTCATCCCGAGTTGACCCGAGATTTCTCGACCGGAACCGTGCTCTTTCGGATCTTCGCCCCGGGTTTCGGCTTTCCGCGAGAGGGTAAACCGGTAGAAAGCCCCGTGCAAACATATCGGGAGTCACGCCGGCTGGTTTACCGACTTGAGGAGGTGCGGTTGAAGGCCCTCTTTCCAACGCGACAAACGGGAGCCGAATCGGACATCCCGTTTGCAAGATACGGCTCGCGGAACACGCGCGCAGGAGAGAGAGTGTACCGCGCCCCTCTCCCTTTGAAAGAGGAGGGCGCGCCCTGCGTGCCCTCAACCCGGGGGTGCGCCCTGCGCGCCGTCAAACTGGGGGCACGCCCTGCGTGCCCCCGGTTCCTTTGAAAGGCGGGGGCGCGGTCAGTTTCTTTAAATCGCAATTGACCCCGATTAGCACCTTCTAAACCGGATTTTTGGAAAGTTTCTGCGGAGGATTTTCGATTATTTGTACCGCGCCCTCGGTTCGGGGGCGCGTTAAGTATGTCAAGTCAATTTTTAGCAATTTCCGGAAGTTTTCGTCAATTTTTAGTAGTGAGACACGTAACGCGCCCCCACTTCCTTTGAAACAGGGGGGCACGCAGACCGCGCCCCCGAACTGGGGGCACGCCCTGCGCGCCCCTGGTTTGAGGGCGCGCCCTGCGCGCCCTCCTCCTCTTTGAAAATAGGGGGCGCGGTCGGTCCAGTTTCTAAATTTTGCACCGGCTTCCTTCCCCTATAAAATGAGGGCCATTCTCAACGACCCAAGGTTAACCCCCAGTGCCTAGCTCGTCCAGAGGTCGTCCAAGCTCTTCTCCAAAGCCGTCCCGACGTCCAAAGGCGATCCGAAGTCAAGAAATCGATCCCGAGGTGAAGGAGAAGGCTCGATCCGGGTGTTCTTCATCAACCATCTTCATCGACTTTTGCAGAAAATCCGGGGCTTCTTCTGCAAAAGTCTTGAACATACAAATTGTTCCTCTCTTCGTCCTGTTTCATCTCCAACTGACAGCACTCAATTCCGACTTGCCATTTGTTCGTGAGAATTGCCACACTGAGGGCGCGCATCCAGGTTCTATTTTCTATATCCGCCCACTTTCATAATTTTTACTGACTTATACAGGAGGATTTCGGAGAAGTCATAAACATAGGAACTCTTCCTCTCTGAGTCCTCCGTCTACTCCAACAAACGGAACTAGATTCTGACATCGGGGTCGTCTGTAGCATCCTCTGCACCGAAGTCGCGCCAGAAGGGTGCAAAGCTACCTGAACCGGCCCTTCTTCAACCAACTCGGCTTCAACTCAAGCCGATCCATTCCATAAGCTTTCTCAACTCATTTAACTCAGTTTATTTACTGTTTTAAAGCATATTTCAGTTCATTTTCATTATTTTTACATAATCAAAAACATAAAAAAAGGGGTTAAGGCTCACCCCAATCCGGTGAGTTCGATTCCGATCGATTGCTTCTTTCTCATCTTCTCTCTACAGTTACTACACTTCCCATATTTATAATCAATCTTTTCACTTGGTTTATTGTTCTAGTTGCACAGGTCTATCAAGCTAGCATCGGTTGAAGACTCTTCTTCATCGGCCGGCCGAAGAAGAAGAAGGTTGAACCCATATCCCGATCTCCCACACTAAGGTACACGGTCAAATCAACTCAATCTTGCTTACATTTCATAAAGCGGAGCCCGCGGCTCCTGGCGACCACATTTTTCATGCTTTAATTTCATCTCCTCCTCACTCTCCTCCCACATGACCCGAACCATCTCTGGTGCTCGAGCGACGCCGTGAGATGAAAGTTCGGGGATCAATGTGAGTGTGGGATCGAGGTGAGGACATTTTACTGCTTTCCGAGTGTTTTCAATTCACTCCCCTTTTCCCCTATTCCATCTATCTTTCACCTTCTTATCTTGAGGTGCCTATCCGGAACCCGTTTCTGGAGTCGACAGCTTTTTGGCGACCACTGTGGGACAACCAATGTCTTCAACCGTGCTAGCTTGATTCAACCGTGCAACTTGTGGTTTTCCAACTTGGTTCCCGCGTGAACCGGCTTGTCTTTTATCTTCCATGTCAATTTACCTTTAAACTTGCCATTTACTCTTTCTTTAAGATTGTCCCCCATGTGGACTTAATTTGCTTGTCTTTCATTTCAACCCGGTTCCCGCGTGAGCCACTTTTCTTCTTATAAACCGGTTCCCGCGTGAACCACCTTTCTTTTCCAACTCGGTTCCCGCGTGAACCAACTTATTTTCAGATCGGTCCCCGCGTGGACCACCTCTTTACAACACCTTTAGATTGGCCCCACGTGGCCCTCCTTCTATTTTGGCAACTCCTACATCAGTTCCCGCGTGAACCACCCATTTCTTCATTAAAACCGGTTCCCGCGTGAACCAAACCCTTTTCTAAACCGGTTCCCGTGTGAACCAACTCACTTTCAGATCGGTCCCCGCGTGGACCACCCCTTTGAACCAATTAGATTGGCCCCACGTGGCCCTCCTTTCCTTTTTCCAATCAAACAAACCGGTTCCCGCGTGAACCACCCATTTTCCTTCAAAAACCGGTTCCCGCGTGAACCACCTACTTTTCCAAAACTCGGCTCCCGCGTGAGCCACTTTATTTTCAAATCGGTCCCCGCATGGACCATCCTTTTACCTTCACTTCATATTTGTCCCCACTTGGACACTCCAACACAAGCCGGTTCCCGCGCGAACCACCTTTTAATTGCTAGTTGCTAGTTATTTGTTTTACTTTATCATTGCATGTCTTGCTTGCATTCACTTGTTTGATTTATTTAATAGCTTTCATTCATGTTTGCATATTGATTGCTTCTTTTTCTCTTACCCTCCATTTTTCATTTTTGCATTAGCTTTTGCATCGGGTACCGGACTTGCTCCGATCCGTAGGGCATTCGAGGTGGGGGCTCTCTCTCCCAACACACCCTCACCCTCCAAACACCTTCTTGGTGGATTCCTACCTCTCTTCTGGGATATTCCTTCCTAGTTGATTTGGTGGTTTCCATCAAGACCTCCGTAAGTCCCCATCCGTGGAGTATTCCTCTCCGCACGATTGGGCCGGTTGTACCACTTCCCAAAACCTGAAGAACCCAAGTACCTACACGTGGTGATTGAGTGATAACCTTAGGCCTTGAAGATTGGAGCAATAGGAACCATACATACTTGAGTGAACAATTGCTAACAATCTATCTAATCTAAGGTTTCAACCCAATAATTGACGAGTAGTCATTTTAAAACCTTATTTGCATAACTTACTTGCTCACAACAATTGAAAAGAAAAAAATTCCTCTTTCAAAACACCTAAAACAAAAAAAAATCCCTTTAATTTCAACTTGCTTGCCAAACAACCAAATTGAAACCAAATCAAATCAAACAAAAAACCATAACCAAACAAAAACTCTCTTTGCATTTACACCCTTCATTTGCTTTCTTTCAACCATTTTGTAAGGAAATTTGACAGGATGCCCACTCTAAGGTCCGGAAGACACGTCGGGATTCGGACTACTACGGCCAAGAAGAGGAGTACGAGACGGGTCGCTACGAGCTTCAGCAACCCATGGTCCAACCAGATGGCCATGTTAATGCCATGATGGAACCTGAGGTCCAAGATCCCGCTCACCGATCCGCTTCACATACTATAGAACAAGCTCTCAAGGATCTATCTCTTCACCTTGATCCCGAGACCTTTGCAATTATCCAATCTGCCACTAAGGGCAAGATGCCCGCCAATCAAGCTCCAATCGAGGGAAATCAAGCCCCCTCACCACCCCAACCGGCAGTCAGGCCCTTGATCATCTCTTCTCCTGGGAAACCTTGCCGTGTCTCTACTCACCCCGTTGTGGGGCATTCACACAATTCTGCACCAGTTCCTGTTTCCAACCCACCTCTTCCAACCCAATCAAGTAAACACTTTTCTCCCGTGGCTCAGGAATCCAGCCTCACCCAGGCATTAATGAACAAACTCAGCCAGATGGACGAGCGCTTCGAAGAGATGATGCACCGCCTCGATTCTAAAGCCATCCCTGAAATCTCTGTCCCATCCTTCCCAGTTCTGCACCTTCCTCCTTCAGAGATACCAGTCTTCCAACGTTACAATGGGACTAGTAATCCTTTCAACCATCTAAAGAGCTTTCTCTACGACTCCGCATTCTGGAAAAATGACCGCAAAGCCCTTGCCTTCCTATTCCGTCGGTCATTGGAGGGATCCGCCCTGGACTGGTTCTATTCTCTTGATTCCATTGAGGCGGCAGATTTCGACATCGTCAAGGCAAATTTTCTACAGAGGTACAAGGATCGGGTGGGGCCAGCCTACTCGATAACTGATTTGATTGCCGAAAAGATGAGGCCGGATGAAGACTTTGCCAGATTTGCTGATCGGTGGAGGGGAATGGCTGAGAGGCTAGTAGATACCATCTCAGAGAGGGAGCAGGTGAGGATGCTCACAGGGAACACCACGCCCAACCTTCGCAACCTCCTGATCATGCACCGCCCAACAACCATGAGTGAGTTGTGTGATAGCGCCCGCTACCTCCAAGCCCACTTTAAGGATGCATCCATGATCAACCCGTTCGACACCAAGCCCCGTAACACTAGAAAGCCTACACTGTAGGACCCACTACCGAAGGGGTAGTAAACAATGAGAGCATCAATGCCATGGGTAACCAGGGTGGGTATCGCCAAAGCCAATACCGTAACCCACCACCCAATCAACAATACCGCCCAGCTCCTCAACCAGCTCCTCAGCCCCAACCGCAACTTGCATACAACCGAGCACCACCACCGCAACCCACCTACAACCGAGCGCCCCAGCAACCAAATGCCTACAACCGAGCGCCTCAACAACAACATGTCTACAACCGACCCCAACCACAACAACAAGCCTACAACCAAGTGCCACCACCAGCCAACCGACCTAGGAGGGGGGGACCCAAGAGAGAGTATTACCCTCAACTGCCATTCCCTCTCACCGATATCTTTAATGCATTGATGGCTGAACAGCAGTTGGAACTTCCAAAGGAGAGAGAAGGATGGCCGGCCAATGTTGACACAACCAAGTACTGCTCTTATCATCGATATCTTGGGCACACGGTGGATGTATGTTTCCAGTTTAAAGACTACATCCATGACCTTAATGATCAAGGGAACATTGACTGGGCACAAATGGGGGAGTCTATTCAAGCAATGAAGGCACGTCAGAATCAACCACGGCGACAACAAGTACAACAGCAGCCCGGCCTGGGCATAGTCCAAGATCCACTCCCGGTACATGCACCCATACAAGCACCGGCACCAGCACCACCAAACCAACGACTCGGCCTCGTCCACTCCGCCATCGAGGAGTCAACCCACCATTCCCAGGGTTGGCAGGTCGAGGATCAAATCACCTCCATGCCCGCCATACCAACCCCACCTACAGACCGCACCATACTCTCCATACCGAGAGCTGCCCCCAGCCCACAAACTACCCAAACACCACTAC
This sequence comes from Cryptocoryne crispatula var. balansae, assembly GCA_036172225.1. Lineage (NCBI taxonomy): Eukaryota > Viridiplantae > Streptophyta > Magnoliopsida > Alismatales > Araceae > Cryptocoryne > Cryptocoryne crispatula. Next base: position 23,707,111 of record CM069919.1, read on the forward strand.
CCTCACCAACCATTATCCCTCCACGGTGCTTAATCATTAGACCGCCACTAGCCTCCCAACCGGCACCCCAACCATCACCCCAACCTAACCCACCAACCACCATTAATCCTCCACGGCGTCTAATCATTAGACCACCACCAACACCCCGTACATCACCTAACCTACCAGTCACTGCCACCCCACGATCCCTCATCATTAGACCATCACCACCAACACCCTAATCATCACCCAACGTACCGGCCTCCACCAATCCACGACCCCTCATCATCCGATCCTCACCACCCCTACCTACCATGGCCTCCTCAACCTACCAACCAACCCTACCATCACCATCATCACCACTTCCCCCTACCACGCTGGCGCCGGTACTTCGTATCGGGAGGATGTTCCAAAGGGTCTTCCCCCGGGTCGGGATACAACCACAGGAACAGGCAGAAGAGGAGGTGGTAGAAGAACCGTTGCCCGGCATGGCATATGACCTATTGAAGCATCTAGACAAAATGCCGGCACGGATTTCAATTCTGGAGCTGATAAAGAGGTCAAAGAACCATCAGGACATCCTACAACAATATCTGCAGCGGGTCATGGTCAATGAGGACCTCCCGCCTGAGAAGATCATTACTGTCCTGACCCCAAGGAGTGAACATCCGGCACTCACATTTACACAGGAGGAGTTGGCACGGCCAGAGATCAGAAAGTATGCCTTGCGTGTCGCAGTAGTCATCCAAGGCGTGGAGATCAAGTCCTGCTTGATTGACACCGGAGCATCCATAAATGTCATGCCGCCAGAAACATTGCAACTTTGCGGCATCTCCGATGAAGAAATCGAGCCTTCTGCCGTCACGGTGATCGCATATGACAACTCCAAGAAGCCGGCACGAGGGGTGGTTACATTGAAAGTAGGGCTCGGGCTGTGTGCTGTCACCGCCGAGTTTCACGTTCTAGAATTGGACCCTACATTCAAAGCTATCTTGGGACACCCGTACCTTGAGGCTATAGGAGCTGTTGCCTCCACTAATCATCAGTGTCTGAAGTTCCCATACAAGGGCCAGGTGATCAAAGTAACCAACATCCCCATTCTGAATGACGTGGATGACCCCTCTTCTGCACTACCAATATCAAAATCTGTCCAGCCGTTGGTTTCAACTACAGAGCTACCTGAGGTCATGGTATTGACGACGCCTCCAGATTCAGTTGCATGGCGTATAATGAAAGGGATGGGCTATCAGCCAGGAAAGGGGTTGGGAAAGGAGCTGCAGGGGGTTGTGCACCCCATTAAAGCCGTACAAAGACCAAAGAGACACGGGCTTGGCTATGAGCCCAGTTTCACTCCGCGGATGGTCTACCGGCCAAAAAATGCCATGGGAATCCAAAAATTCTTTATCAAAGGGGAGACCATGATGATGGCCGGGGACGAAGAAGAAGAACCAATCAAGAGGAAGAAGGCACTAGAGCAAGAGGAGGAAGTGGACAACCTGAGTTCATCTTTGGCTCGGTTGTTCATAGAGGAGGAAGAACCAGTCGAGGGCAAGTCCATCTCTAAACAACTTGTCCACTCGAACCCACCTCCAAACAACATCCCGCGTGAGCCGTATCCTACGGTCACGTATTTCAAAATCCTCACACTTTCCCTCTTAGATTCACTCGATGGGCTATCTAGCCCAATTCCCACTTCTGGGCCGAAATGGCCACCTGAACTGATCATTGGGCCTGAGAGCCCATTCAAATCTTCTTACTCCACTGGGCTTCTATGCCCATTCCAATCCAACAACCTTGGGCCCGCGTGCCCACCAGTCGGGCCCACGTGCCCTTTAGATTTATTTTCTTGCTTTGGGCCCGCGTGCCCACCATTTGGGCCCATGTGCCCCTTAGAACTTTTCACCAGCTTTGGGCCTATCTGCCCATTTCTTGTCATCATCGGGCCCGCGAGCCCATTTTTCTTCCATTTGCTTAAGCTTCCTATTTCTGCTTGAGCCCCATCGGCTCATTCTCTTTTTATTATTGAAAATACCCAAAATACCCAAAAAAAAAACGTTTTCTCACAAACTCATTTTTCTATTGAGGAGACGTCTCTACTTGTCTCGGAGGGTGCTCCCAACCAGGGACCTCTCTTCTCCAACTCACTGATCGATCTGCTCGATCCTTCACCCATTGTAAATACCACCTTTTCAATTCCGTCTTCTTTAGGAGTAGTTAGGGTAGGAAAGAAGAAAATTCGAGGTAAACGTGTTACAGTGAGATATCTCCAACAAATAGCTCAAAAATGCAAGGAATGTGCAAGGCTGCCAAGGTTTTTGGAAAATGCTATCCAGTTTGATGAAATCCAATATGAGGATGAATTCAATGTAGATCATACACTGGGAGTTTACGAGGTTTTATCAGAAAAAGATCCTGATTTCGAGGATGGAATTGAGGACTTGGCTGATGCGTATGCATCTCGACTTAAAAGATTTGAAGAACCATTAGCCACGGTGGATGAACCGACAAAAGAATTGAATCTCGGAACACTGGAAGATCCCAAGACAATCCTCCTAAGCGCAAACCTCACTCCCACTGAGGAACAGAGTTTAATTAAAATTTTGGAAGAATATAAGGACACGTTCGCATGGACATACGAGGACATGCCGGGGTTAGACAACTCGTTAGTTGAACATCGTCTAACTTTGAAACCTGAAGTTACCCTGGTCAAACAAAAATTAAGGAGATTCCACCCTGATGTTGCACTTAAGATGAAAGAAGAGGTCGACAAGTTACATCAAGCAAGATTCATTAAGGTTGTCCTTTATCCGCAATGGGTGGCAAACATAGTCCCTGTAATGAAGAAAGATGGTCGAGTTCGGATCTGTATAGACTTCAGGGACTTGAACCGAGCGTGTCCTAAAGATGACATTCCTCTACCTCATATTGACGTACTGGTTGATAACACTGCTGGATTCGAGATGCTATCATTCATGAATGGCTATTCCGGTTATAATCAAATCCGGTTGGCCGAAGAGGACCAGGAGAAGACCTCGTTCACCACACCTTGGGGAACCTACTGCTATGTCGTCATGCCCTTTGGACTAAAGAATGCTGGTGCTACCTATCAAAGGGCAATGATGGCTATCTACCATGACATGATGCATACCCTTGTAGAGGTGTACGTGGATGACATGGTCGTTAAGTCCAAAAGCCGAGAAGATCATCCTGAAGTGTTAAGAAAGGTCTTGCAAAGGGCTAGGGAATATAAATTGAAGATGAACCCAAAGAAATGTACGTTTGGAGTATCCTCAGGAAAGTTATTGGGGTTCATAGTGAGCAAAAGGGGCATAGAGATCGACCAAAACAAGGCCAAGGCAATCATTGGTATGCCTCCTCCAAGAAATATGAAAGAACTTCAAGGATTAATCGGGAGGCTACAGTTTGTCCGCCGGTTCATCTCACAACACTCCCAAAGGTGTAAACCTTTCTATGAGTTGACCAAGGCGGGGGCCGAGTTCAAATGGGATTCGAAGTCCCAGGATGCATTCGACGGTTTGAAAAGATACCTGGCTAGTCCCCCTGTGCTTAGACCACCAGTCCCTGGCAAGCCCTTAGTTTTATATATCTCGGTTTTGGAGAATTCTCTTGGGGCAGTCCTTGCACAAGCTGATGAAGAAGGGAAAGAGAGGGCAACTTACTATTTGTCAAAGATCTTTGATCCATGCGAGCAGAAGTATACTGTAGTGGAGAAGACCTGTGCTGCACTAGTCTGGGTAGTTCAGAAGCTTAAACACTATTTCTTAGCTCATGAGGTCAATCTTTTTGCCCGCATCAATCCCATCAAATTCCTCTGGAGAAAACTGTTCTAACTGATCGGTTAGGTCGTTGGCAGAGCTTCCTCTCCCAGTTTGATATCACCTATGTCCCCCAGAAGGCGATTAAGGGCTATGCCATTGCCGAACATCTAGCCCATCACCCTATACCCCTCTTTGACCCGGTCCAATCGGAGCTCCCGGATGACGAACTAATGTTGATCCGATCTCCCACCTTTGGACATTATATTTTGGTGGGGCTCTGAATTCACACGGTAAGGGAATAGGAATCGTCCTTCTATCACCCGAGGGTGTCACCATTCCATAGGCATTTCAGCTTGACTTCCCAGCAACCAACAATATAGCTGAATATGAAGCCTTGCTGGCCGGGCTGGAGGCTGCTCATTTCTATGGTGCCACGGAATTGAGGGTGATAGGTGATAGCCAACTAATTCTTCACCAAGTCCTAACCAAATACCGAACTTCTCATCCAAACCTCAAACCTTACCAAGAACTCACCTCTTGCTACATCAAACTCTTTTCCAAACTCACTTTTGTCCATGTTCCTCGAGCTCAAAACATCCTTGCTGATGCCCTAGCCTCCTTAGCTTCATCCCTATCAGTCCCGCTAGGTAGACAGGTGCGGACTATTCATGTCCGTAGAAGGTCGATGCCAGCAATTAAAGATGGGCGATTTCTGAAAGTCAAGGAGAGATTTGGCAGGAAGGAGTATCTAGAGCAGAAAGAGGAGATTTCGCTAATCGAGTTGGAAGAGTTAGATGAGGGTGAGAGGCCTTGGTTTGATGAGATCGCAAGGTACTATCAAGATCAAACATATCCACCTGGATCAAATGCAAAAGAAAAGAAGGCCATCAGGAGAGTATCCCAGAGGTATACCATCCTAGGAGGGGTGCTCTACAAGAGGAGCCTGAGCGGAATTTTATTGAGATGCGTTGATGAAGAAGAGGCAGAATTGGTGCTTAAGGAAGCACATTCTGGGGTCTGTGGGGGCCATGTCAATGCTCAAGCTCTTGCCAAGAAAATCATCAGGCAGGGGTATTATTGGCCAACCCTAGAAGAGGATTGCTCCATCTTTGTCCGACACTGTCATTCTTGCCAACTCCATGCCGACAAGATCCATTCTCCCGCATCTTCCCTTCATCCGATTCATGTCCCATGGCCCTTCGCCATGTGGGCTTTCGATATCATTGGCCCTCTAAGTGATCTTAACTCTGAAATCCGTTCCAAATCGTTCATCCTGACGGCAACAGAGTACTTCACCAAGTGGGCAGAAGAGGAAGCGTTCGTGGAGATCAAGGCATCAACACTGTGCTCCTTCATCAAACGCAACATCATCGCCAGGTTCGGGATACCCCGCGACATTATCACCGACAACGGACCGCAACTTCTCTCTCAAGATCTGCGTGATCTTTGCAACAGGTACCGCATTGCATTGCATCATTCATCTCCTTATTACCCGCAAGGCAATGGTCAAGCAGAAGCCACCAACAAAACTTTGATTAAAATCATTAAGAAAACCTGTAAGTCTAGCAAGTTCGCAGACTGGCCAGATAAGCTTGTAGATGCCCTATGGACTTATCGTACTTCTGTACAGACCCCCACTGGTCAAACCCCGTATGCTCTCGCATATGGGATGGAAGCGGTGGTCCCGTACGAAGTACTCCTTCCATCATTCCGAGTTCAACTCGATAGGGACATCCCTGTCGATGAGAGGCAAGAATCTCTCCTTGCACAACTTGAACTCCTAGATGAAAGAAGGTTGGCCGCTTCCGAGCATGCCCGGACTTATCAGAACCGATTGAAAAGGTTTTATCAAAAGAGGGTGGTAGAGAGAAAGTTCGAAATCGGTGAGATGGTAGTCAAACGCATATTCGTTAAGCTGGGTGGTCCCCGCTTTAAGTTGCAACCTAACTGGGAAGGGCCTTTTGTTATAACTGAAAAATATCCAGGCAATGCATATGAGCTAACCAACGCTGATGAAGAAAAATTGAACCATCCATGGAACGGCGTTTACCTCAAAAAATATTTTCCTTAAAAAATATGGATAATTTCTAGTATGATATTAAGTCATCGATCCAAGAGTGTTAGCTAGAAGTCAAGGGTAGACATCACCTTGCACACACAACACCTCCCAATCCTAGAATCTGGATAGCCCAACACTCGAGAGAGGCAAGGCAGAACCCTGAAGGCGTAAAGGAAACCTTACCCTATTCTCTTCTATTCGGTCCAAGATAGGTGAAGGGGACTAGAGGAGGATAGTATCGAAAATGCCCGCCGCCTTAGTAGGAGGCCGTCTCATAGGATGCAAAAGGGTGCCAAAAGATGGGCAATGAACCCCACATGTTTAAACAAATATGGGCCTGTCTGAATGAGTACCCGAAAGAACAGAAAATGAAAAGAAGGCACCAAAAGATGGGCAATGACCCCACAGGTCAAAGACTTGTCTAAATAAGTGCCACATGTAGAAAAGACCTGAAGAGGCCGAACCCCAACGGGCAATTTGGGCATGAGTAGAGAAACCCTGTGCTTATTTCTTGAATCTTGATCAACACTCAAAGATCGATGAATGGTCTCAATACTGGCAGATTCTCCACAAAAATCCAAAACAATGAATATTTTCAAAAACCCAAAAAAAATTCAAATATTTTTAAAAATCCAAAAAAATCAAATATTTTCAAAAATTCAAAAAAATGAATATTTCCAAAAAAACAAAAAAATACAAAAAAAAGTTGAATATCTTCAAAAATAAAAAATTGAATACTTTCCAAAAATCTAAAAAAAATGCATCATCTAACTTGGCATAACCTTTATTTTTTGCCTTTGCTAGCATTCATGTTTATCTTTATGTCTTGCATGTTTCATTTCCGCATTGCATATTTATCTTGATTATCACCCCATTAAGAGGGCTCCTCCCTTTGACCTAAGTCAAAGTTGGCCATAATAGGCAAAGGGATGAGTCGTTGTAAAGATCTAATCCTCTTTTATCAAGAGTTTTCAGGCACTTTAAAATAAGAGGAGAAGGTTCTCTCAACGACAGGTAAGTTCTCTTAACCATTTCATTTCGGTCATCTAGTCTATTTTTATACCTTGTTAATAAGGCTCCTCTCTTTGACCTAAGTCAAGGCAGACATCACTAGGCAAAGAGATAAGCCATGGTGAAGATTTAATCCCCTTCGTTAAGCATTTCAGGATTCTGAGATCAAAAAGGGAGCAACTCTCGCCATAGCAGGTAAGCACTCTTAACTTTTACCTTGTCTATCATTTTGTGCATTCTACCTGGTTGATAAGGCTACCCCCTTGACATATAAGCAAGGCAAGACAACAATAGGCAATGGGGTAAGCCATAGAGCAGATTTAACCCTTCTATTAAGTATTTCAGGAAAGAAACACAAGTCAAGGAGGGGTGAGAATCTCGCCAACAGTAGGTCAAACAACATTGAAGCAAGAAGTGCTATAACAAGGAAGAAAAGCAGCTACAACACTAGAAGAAGATTAAGCCTGCTACAGATATCAGTGTCTGATTGCCACTGACTCCAGGAGAATGACCACGTGGAGAAGGCATGGAAACCATACCGCCGCAACCGCCTCGTTCCGGTGATGCTCCAAAGGAGTGGCCAAGAAAATGCTCGCAGAAATGGAAGAATGGACATGGGAAACCCCCATAACTTGCCGACTATCATATATGTCGCTAGTCGTGTGTTATTATCTTATACATTATTTGTTGAAGACCATGAGCACGGATAAGACTTGACCCGAGATCCCCTTCATCAAAATCTACGACGGTCGGGTCATCTCTAATGCTCACGGATAAGCCAAATTTGTGCTGTGAGGGACGATAGTTCCCGAATGGGTATCTTGACCTCATAGACAATCTATATCTTCAACTATTTGTTATACAAGTTTTTTTTTTTTCTTGAGCCCAACATGCATCATGTAGCATTAATTGCATTACATTTTATTTTGTCATTGCATACATCATTTCCTAAAACTTCATCATTCTCACTCTCTCGATCATTCTAATCCCACCGTGTTTTTCCAATCCCACCATGTTTTCTAATCCCACCGTGTTTTTCTAATCCCACCATGTTTTCTAATCCCACCATATTTTCTGGTCCCACCATATTTTTTGGTACCACCGTGTCTATTAATCCCACCATGTTCGGTAACCACTTTGTGCCCTTAAATATTTTATTTATTTTCACCACGGTGGCCATTACAACTTGTTTGCTATTCATCCCACCATGGCAGCTAATTCATCCCGCCAAGGGCCTTCTATTTGGTCAGAACTTGCACCGTCAATATCTTCACGGTCTATGCTTAAACGTTTGCCTTTCGGAATCTGAGATCATTTCATTCCGAATCAAATCTTGTCTCTTAAAAAACTTAAATCAATCTGAGAGCATGAATGTGCTCGATTGGTATTCTTTTACTTTTTCAAAAACATCTCTTTTTAAATTTTAGCCCGTCACAGTACAGGAACACCGCAAAGATCGGGTTACCGGCTGATGATGAACCTACGAACCCATGTTTCGGGGACTCCCCACCGCGTTGGGGGTTGGCTATTCTTCTATCGTGCCAATGACACATCTCTTACCAATCGAACATAAGAAGACTTGATGAAACATGGCAGTTAACCAGGAGACTTGAGGAGATTTGTCTTGCTGAATCTGGTCGTTAAGCGTGTCTATATCTACACCTTGATGCCACCTTTTCAGTCCATCGCCATTTCACTCCACTACATTCCACTACGATCCATCTCGTTTCACTACGCTTTCTCTACGTTTCACTCCGTTCTGCTACATGCCATTCCCTTGCAAAGCCGACATCAAGGCGAGGCAAGCTGTAGACACGCCAAATTGGCTTGATTCGGAGCCCTAGACTCTTATTCCATAGGCGATATCTTTTATTTGACCGTTATCTAATCCGGACTACCTCGCGGAGATGAACTAAGGGCATTGGTGGAGCCCCCCTTGTTAGTTGAGAATGGACCAATGATTTCCGGAATATTGCCGTAACTTTCAAGCGAGAGCCGCATGTGAACTGTAAAAACACGAAGCCTGCTCGATGACCGACCTTGAATGGTCCATAATTGAAGGTCTCGGGAGTCCCGCATGTGTTCCGTAACATTCAGGGTTTCCGAGAAGTCATTTCGGTAGGCGTCGGTCAATGACGGCATTCGTTACGGCTTTTTCGATCTGTGCTGACACGGCTATCCCGGACCATGTATTAGGCTTTTCCGGTCATCACCGGGTCTTTTCTGGTCATCCAGGTCGATTCTAGCCGAATATTTTCATCAACCGGGGCCATACATCCGGTTTGGTCAATTTTAGAGTTTCACGGCTTTTACGGCTTTCGATTCACGTTTACCGGGTTAATCTCAGATTTTTCGATGACTTCGGATTGTCCGATTGTACCGGACTTGTTCGGTCATCATTTTAAGTCATCCCGAGTTGACCCGAGATTTCTCGACCGGAACCGTGCTCTTTCGGATCTTCGCCCCGGGTTTCGGCTTTCCGCGAGAGGGTAAACCGGTAGAAAGCCCCGTGCAAACATATCAGGAGTCATGCCGGCTGGTTTACCGACTTGAGGAGGTGCGGTTGAAGGCCCTCTTTCCAACGCGACAAACGGGAGCCGAATCGGACATCCCGTTTGCAAGATACGGCTCGCGGAACACGCGCGCAGGAGAGAGAGTGTACCGCGCCCCCGCTCCCTTTGAAAGAGGAGGGCGCGCCCTGTGCGCCCTCAACCCGGGGGCGCGCCCTACGCGCCGTCAAACTGGGGGCGCGCCCTGCGCGCCCCCGGTTCCTTTGAAAGGCGGGGGCGCGGTCAGTTTCTTTAAATCGCAAACTACCCCGATTAGCACCTTCTAAACAGGATTTTTGGAAAGTTTCCGCGGAGGATTTTCAATTATTTGTACCGCGCCCCCGGTTCGGGGGCGCGTTTCATATGTCAAGTCAATTTTTAGCAATTTCCGGAAGTTTCTGTCGATTTTTAGTAGTGAGACGCGTAACGCGCCCCCACTTCCTTTGAAACAGGGGGGCGCGCAGACCGCGCCCCCGAACTGGGGGCACGCCCTGCGCGCCCCTGGTTTGAGGGCGCGCCCGCGCGCCCTCCTCCTCTTTGAAAGAGGAGGCGCGGTCGGTCCAGTTTCTAAATTTTGCACCGGCTTCCTTCCCCTATAAATTGAGGGCCATTCTCAACGACCCAAGGTTAACCCCCAGTGCCTAGCTCGTCCAGAGGTCGTCCAAAGGTGAAGGAGAAGGCTCGATCCGGGTGTTCTTCATCAACCATCTTCATCGACTTTTGCAGAAAATCCGGGGCTTCTGCTGCAAAAGTCTTCAACATACAAATTGTTCCTCTCTTCGTCCTGTTTCATCTCCAACTGACGGCACTCAATTCCGACTTGCCGTTTGTTCGTGAGAATTGCCACACTGAGGGCGCGCATCCAGGTTCTGTTTTCTATATCCTCCCCCTTTAATAATTTTTTCTGACTTATACAGGAGGATTTCGGAGAAGTCATCAACATAGGAACTCTTCCTCTCTGAGTTCTCCGTCTACTCCAACAAACGGAACTAGATTCTGACATCGGGGTCGTCCGTAGTATCCTCTGCACCGAAGTCGCGCCAGAAGGGTGCAAAGCTACCCGAACCAGCCCTTCTTCAACCAACTCGGCTTCAACTCAAGCCCATACATTCCATAAGCTTTCTCAACTCATTTAACTCAGTTTATTTACTGTTTTAAAGCATATTTCAGTTCATTTTCATTATTTTTACATAATCAAAAACATAAAAAAGGGGTTAAGGCTCACCCCAATCCGGTGAGTTTGATTCCGATTGCTTCTTTCTCATCTTCTCTCTACAGTTACTACACTTCCCATAGTTCTAATCAATCTTTTCACTTGGTTTATTGTTCTAGTTGCACAGGTCTATCAAGCTAGCATCGGTTGAAGACTCTTCTTCATCGGCCGGCCGAAGAAGAAGAAGGTTGAACCCATATCCCGATCTCCCACACTAAGGTACACGGTCAAATCAACTCAATCTTGCTTACATTTCATAAAGTGGAGCCCGCGGCTCCTGGCGACCACATTTTTCATGCTTTAATTTCATCTCCTCCTCACTCTCCTCCCACATGACCCGAACCATCTCTGGTGCTCGAGCGACGCCGTGAGATGAAAGTTCGGGATCAATGTGAGTGTGGGATCGAGGTGAGGACATTTTACTGCTTTCCGAGTGTTTTCAATTCACTCCCCTTTTCCCCTATTCCATCTATCTTTCACCTTCTTATCTTGAGGTGCCGATCCGGAACCCGTTTCTGGAGTCGACACCCCTGGGCCATAGGTTTTGGTGGCTTTGTGCCGGTGGATTTGTAGACTTGTGAGTATGAAGAAGTCACACTCGGTCTATAGGATATGGAGTTTGGATATATGAACATTGTATTAGGCTATGGGATATGTAGTGGCATGATGCCATTTAACCCATAGACTTGTGAATGCGAAGAAGTTGCATCCGGTCCATAGGCTATGGTATTGGGGTGGCTTTGTGCTGTAGGAATATGTGGGACATTTGAGTATGAAGTGATCACACTCGGCCCACAGAGTTAATGTTTGGGATGGCTTGATGCCAAGAGAATATGATGGCTCATAGGATATATGAGCATGACGAAGTCATACTCGGTCCATGGAGTGTAAGTTTGGGATGGTTTGATGCCAAGAAACCCATAAGACATGTGAGTATGGAGAGGCCACACTCGTCTTGTCGGGCAAAGTATGATGGCTTCATGCCAAAAGGATATGGTGGTTTGATACCAAAATGATTTGTTGGACATATGAGCATGAAGGAATCACACTTGGTCCGTATGAGCATTAGGGTATCAATTTTGGGGTGGCTTTGTGCCATAAGAAATCGCAGACTTGTGAGTTTGAAGAGATCACACTCGATCTATGGAGTATAAAATATTGGGTGGCTTGATGCCAAAAGGACCTATAGGACATGTGAGCATGAAGAACTCACACTCGGCCTGTTAGGTAGAGTTTGGTGACTTGATGTCAAAGAGGAACCCGTAAGACATATGAGCACGAGAAGTCATACTCGGCCTATTGGGTATGAGTTTTGTGGCTTAATGCCAAGATGAACCCGTAAGACATATGAGCACGAGAAGTCATACTCGGCCTGTTGGGTATGAGTTTTGTGGCTTAATGCCAAGATGAACCCGTAAGACATATGAGCACGAGAAGTCATACTCGGCCTATTGGGTATGAGTTTTGTGGCTTAATGCCAAGATATTGCAGCTTGATGCCAAGATGGACCCATAAGACATGTGAGTGTGACGAAATCACACTCGGCCTCTTGGGTATGAATATGGCTTGATGCCAAAAATGAACCTGCAAGACATATGAGTACTAGGAAGTCATACTCGGCCTATTGGGTATGAGTTTTGTGGCTTGATGCCAAGATATTGCGGCTTGATGCCAAGATGGACCCATAGGACATGTGAGTGTGAAGAAATCGCACTCGGCCTCTTGGGTATGAATTTGTGGCTTGATGCCAAAAAGGATATTGTGGCTTGATGCCAAGATGGAATGTGTCGGCTTGATGCCAAGAGAATATGGTTTGTGGTGGCTTAATGCCGAATGTGTTGTGGTGGCTTGATGCCGAAAAGTGAGATGATGGCTTGATGCCAGTTTGGTTATGGTGGCTTAATGCCAGAAAATAGGGTGTTGTGGCTTGGTGTCGTGACGGGGTATTGTGGTTTTCATGCCAAAATGATTTGGTGGCTTGATGCCGAAAAGGGTGTTCTGGCTTGACGCCAAAATGATTTGGTGGCTTGATGCCAAAAGGGTGTTGTGGCATGGAATAACTCCATGCCGAATGTGATGGCTTGATGCCAAAAGGATATGAATATGAGGGTGGCTTGATTCCGAAAGATACAGCTTAATGTCAAAGCAGTATCATGGCTTGATGCCAAAAAGGTCATGACGGCTTAATGCCGAATGGTGGCTTGGTGCCAAAAGAGGTATAATGGCTTGGTACCAAAAGGAATGTTGTGGCTTAATGCCATGTGGCAATAACTCAATGCCGAATGTGGTGGCTTGATGCCGAAAGGATATAAGTATAGGATGGCTTGATGCCATTGAATTTGAAGACTTAGAATGCGAAGAAGTCACATTCGGTCCAAAAGATGAAACATGGGATGGCTTGCTGCCGCTTGTATAGTTGTAGGACATGCGAGTATGAGATGATCATGCTCAGCCCGTGAAGTATGAATTTAGGGTAAAACCCATGCTTAAAGGCTCAAGGCTCAAATGTTGCCGGTGGGACTTGGGACATGAGAATGGTTCCATGCCCAGCCTTGGTGGCATAGAATCTAAGCAACATTTAGACCAAAAGGCCATGATAGCATGAGATTTATGAAAACCATATAGACCGAGAGGGTCATATTGGTATAGAATTTGACAGTCACATAGACCTTGCTGGTCATGATGACGTAAGGACTTGGGGACCATGTAGGCTGGAAAGGCCATGATGGTATAGAAGCTTGAAAACCATATAGACCTGAAGGGTCATAATGGTATGAATTTATGAAAACCATATAGACCTGGAGGGCCATGATGGTATGAATTTATTGGAAGCTATGTGGACATGAGAGTCATAATGGCATGTTATTTTTTTTAAAACCATACGGACCATGAGGGTCATAATGGTATGAAAGGTCGAAGGCTATGTAGGCCAAGAGGGTCATGATAGCCTGGGGATTTATTAGCAAACCATATAGACCGAGAGGGTCATAATGGTATGAAATTTGACAGTCATATAGACAAGAGAGTCATGATGACATGAATGGGTGAAGCCATGTAGACTTAGAGGTCATGATGGCATGAAATTTGACATGTTTAGAGGAGAGGTGAGTCCCCTCTTTTTTTTGAACTTTGAATTTCTAGAGTTTCTCTTTTCTCTTTTCTTTTTCTTTTTTTTTTCAAACTAACTTGACTGCCTTTTGAAAGGTTTTCACCCAAGCTAGTCCCCTTTTTCTTTTGCCTGTACGCCCTTTTGCAGGGTTTTCATACAGCAGGGTGATCCATTTTTGCCTGAGGTGCCCTCATCGGGTCATCACCTCAGCTGGATTTTTTTTCTCTCTTTCTTTTTTTGTTTGACATATTTTGCCCTTGGTCAATTAATGGTGTAACTAACCAAGTCTGTCAAGGTATTTCATTTTTCTTTCTTTCATTTTTTTTTTCTTTCACAAGGGAATTCAGGCTTCCCTCAAGCCATATGAACTTCGGTCATGCTCCACCTACTCATCATCCCACCATCGATGTAGATGCCTGACGTGTTGATGGAGAAATATATGGAGAGGTGACACAGGATTGGCACCTTAGGCTCTTGACCTCCTCGTGCACTTTCTCTGATTGTTGAAATTTGAGGTTTGACAAGCAAAAACGAACATGTTGACTTATGTCCTCAGTATATTTTGTCGTCTTCGAGGTGGTACTAGTGAGGGAAAACTGATCCCATGCTAATCTCCTTAGCGATTTCCTTTTCTCGATCAACAAACAATTGCCCGAGATTGCATGTCCAGCTCAGTTTAGAGATTTATTCCCTTTTGAGAGTTGCTAGTGTCAATTTGAGAATTCATTTCTCTCATTGCTTGAGTCGGGAGTATCTCCTCCATTCAACTTGTTTTTCTCTTTTTTATTTTCTTCTTTCTTTTCTCTTTTTTTTTGAAATTCCTTTGGAGTTCACACAGGGGAACTGTGTAAGACTGGTCACAGGAATATTGGGGGCCTTGGGGATGGCTTGTATGTGGACATAGGCATGTCAAAGCCATTAGAGTGAGTTGGGATTTAGGCATGTCAGAGGCCATGGAAGTTGTTGTTTTGTTTATGTGTTTTTTTTTTGTACATGTGCATGTCGAAGGCCATGGAGATTGTTTATTTTGTGATATGTGAGGGCACATGAGCAGTTGTTTTGGGCATATTTGGGGGCATGTTGATGACTTGTTTTGTATTTGATTTGAGGGGTTTGTGAAGGGCTGTCCCATAGACTCTTCATTCCCCTGGCTTAATTTTGTGGCGGGTGTCAGATTTCTTCCTTGCCCAAGTTTTATGCTTCGTAGTGGACTAATGGCCGGCCCTGGCATGTTGACATGTTTGTCAAAAGGCATAATTGGGTCGAGCTGTTGACCAGCAAGACTGATTTGAAATGTTGAGTTGAGGGTTGGTCCCCCACTGAATTGTAGCCTCGGGGGCCGTTGTCCAGCCTGATATGCTAACTTGAAGGGTGGAGGGTTGCTCCCTCACCCTGATAACATGACTGACTTCATGTAGTCTCCTGTTGAGACAATGATTTCTTCTTTGTCTCCTTTTGTAGTTAGTGCAGATTGGCGATTTTCTGGGGCTTTACTGGTAGAGGTTGGTCCTCTTGCCCCCTGTTACCTTTTTAGGTGGAGAGTTCACCCCCACACTTGTTTGATATGACATGGCTTAGGGACATGCCCCTGGCCGGATGAATAGTTCCATAATCAAGAGACTACCTGATTTTTGATGCGTAATGGGTTGAGAATTTCTTTCTCTCCCGAGCATAACCTTATCAGGTGATGCCGTATGGACATCATTCAGTGAGGGCATAAGATTTGTTATGAGCCCAAGTACTATTGTGACAGTTGCATCCATTCGCCAGATAGAGGATTGATTCCCTACTTTCATGTTAGAATATTGGTTGAGAGAACGGGCAAAAGGCTGATCTCTCTGTAGCATCATAGGCTGTTGATCGGCTGGCTCCTTCTAACTGAAGAATGTAGGGTTGATCCCTTGCTTCACTGAAAGCCATGTTTTTGACCCTTTATTGGCCAAACTTGTTGAAGTATGGAGGATTGCTTCCTTGCTTGGTGGCCAGAGGACCGGTCACTTTAGTTGAATGCATTCCTTTCATGCGCAAAAGATTTGTTCTTTGCTCTTTACTGGTATAATGGGCGTCCGGTTGATCCTTAGCCCGAGTTGTGCTGGAGTGGCTTGGAGGCTTGCCCCCAACTAGATGGGTGAAGTTGTGTGTTGACCAGCGAACCTCCTAACACTTGATGTATACCGAGTGACGGATTGATTCCGAACCCGAGCATGAAAAAGGCACCACATCTGGGTCATTTTGCTGTGGTCATAGGATTTGTTCCAGGACCAAGGAGTACTTTGAAGTTGCACCGATAACCGGGCAGCATTCCTGCAATCTGGCGAGCATAGGATTGATTCCTAGCTCGTCGAGTTGTCTTGGCGGACGAAACCGTTGATCAGCTGTCCTGCTTGAACTGACGAGTTGAGGGTTAATCCCTCACTTGGAAGATAATGTCCAGGGATGAAACCGTTGATCGGTCACCCTAGTTGAAGTCACGGGCCAAGGGCTAGTCCCTTACCCGAGAAATAGCATGGCTAGCCGTTGATCGGCTGGAATTGTTGATTTTCAGACAAGAGGACTGATCTCTCTCTCCATTAGCAATTGGGACCATTATTGGTCAGAAATGAATTGACATGTGAAAGATTTCTTCTTTCCCCGTGCAGCTGCAGTAATGCTGGCAAAAGGCTGGGAAGCATCCTTATTCTTTTCATCCAATAGGGCTAGAGTGGCGAAACGATTGGCTAAATGTTAGATGGTGAGCTTCACCTTCACCTGCCTTAGCATACTAGAAAGGTGCCACATCCGGGCAAGTTTTGATATGGTCATCGGATTTGTTCCTAGACCGAGGGATATTTTAGAGTTGCACCGATAACCAGGCAGCATGTTTCAAGTGGCAAGCCTAGGATTGATTCCTAGCCCATCAAGCAGCATTGGGGGATAGGATCGTTGATCAGTCATCCCTATTGAACTAACAAGTCGAGGGTTGGCCCCTCACTTGAAGGTAGCATGCGGGGACATAACCATTGATCGGTTACCCCCGTTTGAATTGTGGGCCAAGGGTTGATCCCTCACTAGAACCATTGCTTGGTGGGCCGTTGATCAGCCAGAATTGTTGATCTTTAGGAAAAGGGCATGCTCCCTTTCTCCAGTAGTAATTGAGACCACTGACTGGCCGTGAATAACTTGACGGACGAAAGATTTCTTCTTTCCCCGAGTGGGCCTTGCAGCAGTGTTGGTGGAAGGTTGGGGAGTAGCCTTGTCCCTTTTCTCCAACCGGGCCAGAGTGGCATAACGGTTAGCAATAAGAAATCTTGGAATCTGTATTGGCTCTCCTTTTAAGGTGGAGGATTGCTTCCTCCCTGATTGTTTGATAACATATCGGGCATGTGGTTTATCCTTGGCCCATGTTGTTATGGTGTGGCTGGGCGATTGCCCCCAGCGAAGTATGAAATTCTGAATTGTTTTTCTTTTTTATATTGAGTTTGACGAGCCTTCCATCAAGTCGGCTGCAGCATGGGCACCTGATTTCTACTTTGCCCAAAAATTTTCTTGGGTTCAACTGAGAATTGGTTGACCACGACACATGAGCAGACAAAGGATTGATTCCTTGTCTGAGGGAATGCATAAATTAACCAAGTTGTTGGTAGGCCTGACTTGTTGGGGTGTCGAGCTGAAGATCGACCCTTCGCCTGACCAATATCATCATGGACCGTTGATCGGCCTGCCATCCTTGGACTGAGGAGCAGAGGGCTTCCCCCATCGTCTTGGTGGTAGTGGTTCATATTGACTTGTTGTCAAATTACCATGACATGTATAAATGAGCATCTTGCCCCCGGCTGGATAGATGACATGATGATCCTAACCAGCGGTCCAGGGAATGGCTACTGCATACCGGGTGGTGGATTGATTCCGCACCCGAGTAGAGTGTGATGATGCCTTGCATATGTAAGTTTTAATGTGAGCATCGGATTTATTCCTAGCCCAAGGGATATCTTGGAGTTGTGCCACCAACTGAATAGCCTAGGCCATGGCACAAGTATGGGATTAGTTCCCAATTTGAAGAGGAGTATGAAGAGCCTGAATTGCTGGTCAATCAAGCTTTGTTGAGATTGCGGGTTGTGGGTTGAGGGCTGGTCCCTCACCCAAGCAGCAACATGGTGGGCTATTGCTTGGCCCAAGTTGTCAATTTTCAGATTAGAGGCTGATCCCTCACATAACTTTGATGTTGTTTGTCATCTAGGTAGCCATGATGCATAGCATCTCGAGACTGAGCCCATGATTGGTAGCCCTTGGCATTTTAGGAGCAGAAAATTGACTCCCTTACTTGATTAGCCAGCCATAAAGACTTCATATCATGGAGTGAGGATTGATTCCCCATGGAAATGGCATTCATGTGGCATATTCCGTTGTCAGGTTCCTCATCGCATGTTATGGATGAAGGCTAGTAATGGCAGCATCGTGGATTGAGGGTTGCTCCCTTCTTGAAGCAGTTTTGACATGAACCTGTTGATTGGTTTATCATGGTACTCTCATAGATTTGTGGGTTAATCCCTCTTGAAATATCTTTGGTATATGCCGTTGACCGGGCAACCATGCTTTGATGATTTTTTGTTTTCTTGGGCATAAGATTTGTTCTTTTCCCAAGTGGCATTTGAGGCTAAAATGAAGCCACATTATTTTCCCGAGTCAAGGGTTAAACCCTTACCCAGTTGAAATACCTTATGATTTGAGCTCTCAATTTAACCAGCTATGATGAGACAATGAATTGAGAGACGGCACTTCAATGAAATGCGGGCCACCAACCAGTCTCAACATCTTTCACTCGGGTGATGGATTTGTTCCTTACCCAAGTAGCATTTGTTTGGCGCCGAGCTGATATTCGGTTGGCCAAAGTGTGTTTCCTTGTCCTTGAACATGCCGAGCCTCTGGTAGGTCAACCATGGTAGTTTCATGAGTTGAAAATTGATTCCTTCTTGACATGTCATTTGTCATAGCCATTGCTTGACCAGATATGACTTTTAGGCGAAGGATTTGTTCCTTGCCCCCATTTGATTGGCGGAGTTCATCCGGATTTAGAGGTTTATTCTCTGCCACATGACGACATTACCAGCTTGAGTTTGAGAAACTTCTATACCAGTTGGCCAGCAATGGTAATCTCATGAATTGTGAATGTATTTGGCATGACCATTGCTTGACCAGATATGACTTTTGGGTGAAGAATTTGTTCCTTGCCCCCATTTGGTTGATAGAATTCATTTGGACCTAGGGATTTGTTCCCTGCTGAATGGCATTATTGCTAGCTTGAGTCCGGGAGCCTTCTTTGCCGGTCGGCCAGCAGTCTTCTTTTTTTTATTTGTGGTCAACCTTCTCTTGTTGTGGTTGCCCCGGTGCCATGCACTTGTTGGGGGTGGAGGAATTGGACTTTCCTTGGCATCGTCCTCCTTTTGCCTTGGTCAGTTATGAAAGACCAATCCTGGTATATAGTTGCATGGGTCTTGAGATGGCATGTTTGGTGCCTCTTTGACTTCTTTGAGGGTTGGTGGTGACAAAATCCATAACCACCTGCCCCCGGAGTTGTTTGTTGGGGAGCTTCCATGGTAAGCCTTTTGAAAATAGGATCAAGTTGTTTGACCCTTGAAATATTCTCGATGCTGGATGAACTCCGAGAGTGGCCTCTTTGAGATGTTTGCAACATCGGGATGAAGTCTTCATGGTGGGATCATTGGACCCCACCGGCCTCATCCTTTGATATTTTCTGCCTCCTCCTCGCACAAAAAGAAAGAAGCATGTGTTAGATATATATGAAATTTGGGATGTATGTCTTCTTGAATTGCTATGACGGAGAGATGAAGGGAAGGAGAGGTCCCACCGGGCGTGCCAATTGATGTAACCTCAAAATTTCTAAAAGATAGATTTTCTTTTGTATTGGAAATTCATTTTCCTTTTGAATTTGGATCAGACCATAGCATTGACTTCTTAGGAAAATAGATGGTATTCCATAAAAGTACTAGCTGGGGTCAAAATTATATATTGAGGTTGTTAGGTTCTTTGAAAATTTGTTTTGCCCTCTCCCCGTCGGATGGTGCGAAGATCCGACGTTAATTACATCGAGATTTCTCGAAAACCCTTGATTAAGCGTCATAGCAATCCATTGAAATAGAAGACATGCATCCACAAAAATAAACATTCTCACATAGGAGAAAACAGCCCCATGCAATCAGTGGAATGCAAGCACTTAATGTGTTTTGGATTTAGTTTGAATTTAAGTTGAATTGAATTGATTTGAATTTTGGTTTGATTAGTTTAAATTTGATTGATTAAGTTTGACTTAGATTTGATTTGGAAAGTTTGATTTGTATTTGAGTTAATTCGATTTAGTTTGGATTTGAGTTTTGTTTAAATTGGTTGAAATTTAGATTTGGTGTGTGAGTTTTAATTTGATTTGAATTTAATTTAATTTGAGTTGATTAATTGATTTAAGTTTGTTTGGAATGAATTTGTTTGGAATTGATTTATTTGAATTTAATTTGAGAGATGTATTTGGTTGAATTAGATTGAATTGGTTTGATTTTATTGATTTGTATTTGTTTGAGAGATTTGAATTTTGAATCTTGAAAAAGTTGGATTCAGTGACAGATTGATTGAGTTTGGGATTGACTTTTTAATTTAAGAAATTTGATTTAAATTTGCTTGACAGGATGAGGGTTTTCCTTTGGATTTGGTCTGTTTATTAAATTTTGCTATGAAATTTTGCTTTGGTTTATTTTTAAAGTTCCGCACCCTTCTGATTTGAGATTTTTTTGATTTTTTGGATGTATATTCAGATTTTAGACTTCTGATTTCAGATTTAAGGATCTTATGTTCGCAGGCTCTGATTTCTGATTTTTAGGTTTTCTAGATTTTTAGATTTGAAATTCTGCAGATTTTTACAGGCTTCGGGTTCTTGTTTTATATGTGAAGTTCAGATTTTGATCTCCTACAGATTTCAGACTTTAAATTTCTTGCATGCTATGTACTTTTCAAAGATTCTCGGACTGCAGGTCCTGACTTCAGATTCTCATATTTTGTTTATGAATTTAATTGAGTTTGTGATTTGTTTCAGAGTGTTTTGATTTGGGGATTTGGTTTGATAAATTGGTTTGTTTTGATTTGGAAAATTTGACTTGGTCTGTTTGAGCTATGTGGATTAACAGGCACATTTCAATTTTAATTCCAGGGGATCTGGGACAGATTTTTGGTTCGCTCCAGATTTCAGTGTTTTGTAAATTTCAGATTTTCTATATGTTTCAAATTTCATATTCAGGTTATGCTTCAGATTCAATTTTCATGGTTCGTTTGATTGATCTTATCTGATTTGGAAATTGACTTTGCTTATAGATTTTAATTCATGGACCCTGTGATTACAGTTAATTTTAACTTTGCTTGAGAGATCGGATTTGATTTTAATTTGACTGATCTATGCCTTATTCGGATTCTGCATTTTTTAAAGATTTTCGGACTGCAGGTCCTGATTTCAGATTTTACAATTTTCTGGATTTGCAGATTTTGATTTCTGATTCTATATGTTTCAGATTCTTTTAAATTTCAGATTTCAGCATGTAAGTTTCAAATTTCAGAACTTCAAACTTTTAATTTTGCAGATCCCGGATTCTGGTCAGAACATGGATTTCATGATTATTAAAAGTTGTGTATTATTGGATTGGGTCAATTCGGCTTTTAGATTCCTTTATTTAATGCTTGCAGATTTCGGATTTATGTGATTTGATTTGGGTTTAGTTTGATTTGTTTGAAGATGTTTTTCGTTTATACAGATTGCAGATTTTTAAATTTTGTATATTTCAGATTTTTACAGATTTTTATAGGTTTCAAATTATGTTTTCAGATTTTTTTATCGTCTTGCCTTCCAAAATTTCATGTAGCGGTCCTCTCCTTGTAACATGAATCTGTGCACCAAGCATGAATTTTCATTTGTTCTCTCAACATGAGACATGATTACAACTTGTCCAGAAATATGGTTCCTTGAGTCCTTGATGAACTTGACAATTCATGGATGGCATGTACCCGGTCTTGACAGGCTTATGGGCATCCCCCACTGTTTTGAGATTGAATACACCCGGCTTTTGACAAGCTCATGGGCGATCGACTTACTGATTTGAGATTGAGCACACCTGGCTTTTGATAAGCTTGTAGGGACTCATCTCACTGATTTGAGATTGAATACATCCGGCTTTTGACAAGCTTGTGGGGACTCATCTCATGATTAATGAACCTCATTAGCTCATAGTTCGGCATATCGGCATGTTGAACATGCACAGCCTTTCCATGGCATAATGGGTAAGTAACTCCCTCTTGGGGTATGGTAAGACATTGGGGTCTTTTTAATAGACCTTTGTATGTCCACCTTAAAGGGTCAAGGGGCGTGCTTAAAGCCAGCCCATTGCTTTCCCTATTTGTTTTGAATTCTTTTAAATTAAGCCAAGACCATGAGGCGGGTTTTTAGCTGGCCGGATGCTCGCCTCGGTTTGTTGAATTAATTAATAGATTTTTTATTTAATTTCTGTTTGTTGTTTGTTTTATTTGGTTTTTGAATTATGGGTCAAGAGGCGTGCTTAAAGCCTGCCTATTGCTTTCCCATTTCTTTTGATTCTTTTAAATTATGCCGAGACCATGTGGCGGGTTTTTAGCCGGCCAGATGCTCACCTCGGTTTGTGAAATTAGTTAAGTGCATTTTTTATTTAAATTTTTATCGAGGATATCTTTTAAGAGAAAAAATTAATTTTCATTAAGCCTTCTTCGGACCCCTGCACCACCAAGGCCTGTTGGGCCTTGCTGTCTCCCGTGGCCTTGTTTGACCCCTCTTCCTTTCTTCTTCTTCTTCTTCTTTTTTTTTAACTGCTCCTTTTGGGTGGGCCCCACCTGCATTTTGACCCGCGGGTCAACAGGTTTCCCGCGACTCTCACGCGCACGCGGCGTCTGGCCGTGGCCGCTCGCGACGGCCCGTCCCCATTTTTTTTAAAAACTCTCCTCCCAGCAGGCCCCGCAGCATATCCACGTGGACCAAAGTTGGCAAAACAAATAAAACCTACCGGCCCTTTTCTCCTCCCGACCAGATGACGGCAACGGACGGCTTCTCCGGCGATCTCCACGGCTTCTGGTCTACCCCGACGGCAGCGGCAGAAGGGGGAAGGCTCTGCGGCACGTCCTTTGTCCCCTCGACGGAGGTGGAAGAAGGGGAAAGGCTCTTCCGGAGAGGGGTTCTTACGGCAACGGGAGCTTCCGGTGAGGGGTTCGGCAACGGCAGCTTCCGCAGTGGCTTCCGGCGGCTGGAGGCTTCTGGCCAGACAAGCTTGAAGGGGCTTCGAGCGACGGCATGGGGAAGACGACTCCGGTAAGCCTTTTTCCTCTTCTCCTTCTCTTGGTCTCTCGATCTTCTCTATTGGGTGTCTTCACGCGGCGTTCCGCCTGTGCCGGATGCTCTGCCTCTCTCTCTGTTCTTCGATCTCTCCTCTCCTCCTCTGGGGTTCCTTCTTTCTCCCAGCTTCTGGCCTTCTATCGGCCTCCTCTCTTATAGGCCTCCGGCTACTGCAATTCCGGAAAGGAATCGGAGAGAAGAATTTGATTCCGACTGGGAATCGGACCTTCCTCCAACGGCTGGACCTTCCCCCAATAGGCTCTAACCGAAGTGTTCCATTCGGCCTAGAATTGTGCGTTCCTATCACTGGCCCTGGTTTCTAGTTACGGTAGGACTCCTCCCCTGATTTCCTTCCTTTTAAACAGGTCCGATTTCCTGCCTTGTTTAAACAAAAAAAAAATCTTTTTTATTTTCTGTCGAGCCCATCCTTGAGTAAGCTTGTGGGCTGCGTACTTGGCCCATTTCTGACCACCGACCCCTTTAAACAGGTCCTCTATCGTGCCAACTCCACCTCCACATCGACTTATTCCGGCATTGCTATTTTCTCAACCTGGTTATGTCAGTCCTGCCAAATTTTTTAATTGGCCTCATTTTTTTCAAAAATTTAGGTGTCAACACCTGCCTAGTTGACATTCCACTTTCTACCCAAATGCAAACTCCATGTTTGACCCGCTACAGTCCCCTTTTGTCGACCACTTTCCAACCTACTACAAACCCCTTAAACTTGCTCGGTCAACATTCCAACACAGTCACCTACTGTAGACCCATCTACAATACCCTTTGCGGCCCTACCTCTACCGCTGTTCAGACACCAGAACAGGCCTTTCACATGTCCCCTCAGGGACCCTTCAATTGGTCTCCAAACAGTCCTCAGTCAATCTATTTCATAACCTAGGATCAGACCCTTAATCAATCTACTTCAGAATATCCATGAAACCGCATTTTTATAGCCACCCATTAAAAGTTAATTACTATCAATAAGTAACTTAATTTATTGGAAGAGAAATGATGCTTGTTAACCACATATAGGTGTTAAGACACAATCAAACAGTTTTATTGTTTCTACTATTAGAGGGAAACCAAAAGATTTCATATCAATGATAAGCCCTAAACTTTGTCTAGTATGTTCTTGTAATTTTTTTCTGTTTGATTTCCCATGCTGACTATTACATCGTTTCTTGCATCTAGCTTTTGCAAAGGTATGAGATGACAAGATAACAATCCAAAAGAAAGAGATAGAGCCATGGATTTTGTTGACAAATATGGATATGTACAAGAAGGCAACAATAACAACATTAGTTCAAGTGGAACCCATCCGACTTCAATTCATCCCACTGTGAGTAAATTGATGTATTCAAGTTATTTTGTGAACCATGTTCATATTTCACTTATATTCTTATATGAAATATATAGGAAGTGAATACTAATATAGTTAACAACAAGTTTGACAAGAGTTGGATGCAACAACCAAGATACGATACTTTAAAGTAGTATGATATAACCAAGAGAAATAATATTTGCCATATTCATGATATAGGCCTAACAAATACTTTTTTATTTAAATAGGGCAAGTAAAGAGTACATACTTGGAGTCAACATATTTCTAAATTTTGCATTTGAGGTGTCATGTTCTGGGAATCGAATCTTGTGTCCTTGTAAGAACTGTAATAATTGTCTTTTAATGGCTAGAGATGATGTTTTTGATCATCTTGTATGTGAAGGTTTTAGAGATTATATGTGTTGTTACTTTCATGGAGAAACAAGTATTTAAATAGAGGGTCAAATATCAGGTTGTCGTACAAACTTAAATCAACGAGATGGCATGCAGTAAATGTTAGAAGAATTTTGTGGAAATCCAATGCATGATGAAGATGAAAGTCAAGTAGACATTGATCAGGCACTTACAGTAAATTAGAACCAGAGAACTTTTTTAAGCTATTGAATGATGCTGATGTACAATTATATCCCGGTTGTGATAGTTATACTAAGTTATTGTTTCAAGTTGAATTATTTCACTTGAAATGTCTTAATGGGTGGAGTGATAAATCAGTAACCATGTTACTTGAGCTATTAGGCAAAGCACTTCCAACTAGACATACATTATCAAGTTCCTATTATGACATGAAAAACTTGATTGTACAATTAGGACTTTGTAAGCACCCGAAACGGGATATCAGTAGATCTCCCCTTTTCCGGCCCCTATGCTTGCTTTGGGGACTTGGTGGATGAGATGTTAGTGGGTGTGGTCGCCAGGAGCCAAAGGCTCCAAAATATGGTAGAATGAAAAGAAATGAAAGGGAGAATAAAAATGACCGTCGTACCTTTGGAATCGGGGAGATTGTTGGGTTCCGACTTCTCCTCTCTCGGCTGGCCGAAAGAAGAGAGCTTAGTGAGTCATTTGTCTTCGATCCGGTTGAAGCTCCGCCTCGGCCGGATTTACCTAAAAATGTCCATAAGAAAAAATAGAAACAAGTGAAAAGATCATTAGTTCTAGTAAAAGTGTAGAATCATGCTCAAATTCAAACTCAAACATGCAAAAGGAAAGGAACTGACCGGATTGGGACTAAATCCCAACCCCTATTTTTGATAGGTTTTTAAAGAGATATGAAGATGCAAAGATGTGGCTTAATGCATGCTAAATGACATGTTAATGGAAGCTAGAACGAAAGGAAGGAGTAACGGATCGACCGGAAAGGTAAACAAACTCAAAAAAATGCAAAACGGGGTCTGCCCCTGCTAGTGCCCTATATATAGGGTGCTAGCTGCAGGTGTCCCCTTGATGGGGCGCGTTGACCAAAGTCAAAGTGCCCTATTTATAGGGCACTAGGAACTGGTTCCAGCAGATTTTCTTCCCTTCTTCGAGGCGTCGCCCCGGAGTGTAGGAAGATCTCCAAGACAGAAGAAGGACTTCTTCAAGCAGCCAATACTCAAGTTAATCTAATGGAAGAGTGCTTTGGCACTATATGTAAGGGAAATGGAGTGTAGAGGCCCTCAAAGTCAGAGAAAAATCATATTTCTGAAGAAGGAAACTGCAGGTTTTTGGGGTTTTTGGGAAAGGATTTAGGGATGATCTAAGGGCTTGAGGGGGTGTGGTGGAGGCTCAAATACATAGTGGTGGATGAGATGAAGTTGTGGACGGACTAGGGGTGCCCTAAACCTCCTGATGGGGGTCTTTTTATAGCCTAAAAGATGGTAACTTCATTCTGCTGGACTATCCCTTCAAGAAGCAACTATGGTTTTTTTGGGTTTTGGAAGAGAGTTTTGGGATGGTTTAAGAGCTTGGAGAGGGGTTGTACGGCCTTGGGAGTGTTGTGGTGGATGAGAAGGTTTGGGGGACGCCCTTGGTGTGTCCTAAATCCTCCAAATGGGGGTCCTTTTATAGGCAAGAAGAGGGCAACTTTATCTGCAAAACTGTCACATCAATCTGTCCAGTCAGTCAGACCAGGCAAGGAGGGATGGGTCGCGGGTCGCGACCGGGTCGCGGGACCCCCAGGCCGACCTGGTCGCGACCCCTTTTTTTAATATTTTTTTTTCGAAAAATTCAAAAAAATAAGAAAAATGCGAAAAAAAATCTGAAAAAATACAGAAAAATTGGATAAATTAAATGATATGATTTAAATAAATAATGCATCAATTTTATTCCAACGTGATGTGTTCTACACTTTGTAGGTAGTTGATGTACTCTCCCCATGTCATTTGGGTTGAGTACAAAGCTTGATACATGTACACATGACGATCATATTCGTCTGTCCCTCGGGAAACTATCCTAAGACTTGATCCAAACGAGTCACCATAACTATAGGTTGAATGGATCGAAGTATCCGATGACTCCACATAATTCATTCCACAATACTCTTGATCGTATGTAGGGAACCAAGAGCCTTGGGATGAATCATACACATAGTCGGAGGCATCGTGGTATTCTGCTCCAACTCCATGGCTACGATGACCTCCTCTACCTTGTGGCCTTCCACCATGATCGGTATCTTGGGTCGCATGAGTATATTGCTCCTCGCCGGTAAAACGTAACAACGTTGTAGGAGATATGGGAGGATCTGAGGTCCCTTGTACTTGTAAAGTGTTCGCACCCCCGTATCCAGCACCATCATCGCTGCTACTCTTTGATGACGAATCCTCGGACGTCTGGTACTGCACTCGGATGTTCAGCTCTGGTGTATCTTCTCGATCGTCTTCGACCATATCAGCATCTGCAATATCAAAAGGATCAGTCATAACTTGTTTACCTTTTCGCCTACTTTGCGTACCTTGACTAGTTCCTTCTCCGGTCCTCTGGTGCTTTGCTAGTGAGGGAGGGATCTGGAATTCTTCGGCTAAAGGGACATCGTCGAGCACTCCTTCGGCCCATTGTCGGTCTTGGGGGTTGAACTCCGGTTCTCCCAACCCTTCTCGGTCATTGACCCAAGCTTCTAAGGAGTTCTTCTCGTAGAATATTTGATCCAAATTGATATCCTCCTCTTCAATTGGCGGCTCGTCGACTGAACGTCCCGCTGCCTGTGCTATCCAACTCTTTTGTTCCATCTGGTTCTGCTTCATTCTCTCCAAATTCCTCAACTTTAACTTCATGTTGTAGTGACAATACACGAGGTCTTCAAGCCTCCTTGATGTCAACCTATTTCTCTGCTTTGTGTGAATCAAGCTGAATGTAGACCAATTTCGCTCGCAGCCCGAAGCCAAAGTGGTTTGACTTAGGACCCTGATGGCTACGTCCGCCAAGTCCTCGTACCTCGGTACTTTACCATGGTCCATCCACCAATCACCGCATAAATTGAATGTCGTACATTATTATCTAAGTAAGCTTTGATTAATTAAGTGATGAAAAACATTTCTACGTACCCGGACTTAGTATCATCACAGCTCATTCAACTCTGCTCGTTCCAAAGTGAAAACTCCGCATTCTGTAATCATACATCTTGTTGCAAGCGATAATAGCCCGGTCGTCGTCACCAAGCAACCGTCGGATGACGCTCTTCACGTCATCTAATAGCTCGTTCGTCGCCTTGAAATGTGGACTATAGCAGTATCTTGGGTTGAAAAAGTAACCTACGAACCAAATAGTATTAGTAAACAAGTTATGAACAACTTTGATTAATAAAAAGATTAGTGAATGTTTAAGAAAATATACCTGCTGCATGTATGGGTTGATGTAATGTACGCTCCCAGCGACAATCTATAATATCCCACCACTTGACGAAGTCGGACACGGTCTTGGAGATTTCTTCTTTGGCTCTCTCAATCGCATCATATAAATACCCCATGTCTGCTTTTCTATCTCCGTCAACTATCCTTAGTACCTTCACTATGGGTTGGACGATGTCTAACGTCTTCTTTACAACTTTCCAAAAATCACCACTCTCTATTGTCTCTTCTACTTTTCTCCCCTTTCTCTTATCCGATGGGTTACATCTAGCCATCCAACTACCCCAACCCGGTGAAATGACCATTTGAGTTAGAGCTCTCCTTTGACTCAATAAACTTTCTAAGGAAATATAGTGGGAGGCGAACCGGGTTGCACCGGGCCGTAACAACTCTCGCCCCTTGGTGTGTTCCCTCATAAGTGCAAGGACAAAGTTGTGGTTATAAATAAATGAAAAAATAAACTGGGCGTCGTCTTGTGTGAGATCATGAACCTCATCTTGCGGTTGGTTGTTGGATCCTCTTACGCTTCCTCGACCACTCCCACTTCCAGACCCTTGACCCATCATTCGGCCGGTGCGTCTATGGAACTCTTCGTCGGCGAACGATCTTCGACTTGCTTCCATTCCCCGTGAGAGTTCATCTATTTAAGAAACATTTAAGTATTTAACTACTTAATTATCCTTTAAAATAGAAGAATGCACAACGTTTATGAGTAACACCTCTCATACCTTCGTACTCTTCGTCTCCAAAAATATCCGGCCTCTCTTGTCCGGTCCCGTAAATGTGTACGGAACGTCTCCCCGGTTGTTGCAATTCTTCTCGGACGGTCTCCTTATGTCGTTTGCTAGTTCCCTTCGTTTGCTCCATCGCTTGTAGGTGCCTACGAAATTGAGCTCTGACCTCCGGCGGAGTCCGTGTGCAAGGAAGAACATTTCCCTTCATGCCTGCAAGATGAAATTTTAAACGATAAATACCACCGAATATTACTTTGTCGCAATATTTACATTACACTTTTCTCTCCGCCATGGAGATCAAATTGCAATGCAACCAAGCCGGATCACTCCGGGTCGTGCCGGTAGTTTGGGTTGTTTGGCTTGGAGAAGACATTTTTTTAAGAAAATAATTACTTAAGTATGTAATTAATTATTTAACTAGCTAATGACGTTAATTAGTGACTACTAATGTAAGTATACTTTTATTTATATAAAATGAATGATTAACTAAATATATGATTAAGTAAGTAATTAACTATACCTTCAAACTAATGATGTGTTAAGTAACTACTAAACTAATTATCTAACTAATCTTCTAGCTAACTAACTATGCAAGTAAGCAAATAAGTATTAAAAAGAATAAACTACTTAACCCACTAATCAATGGAACTAATATTAAATAAATATACTAAATTAACTAATGAAATGCTTGATGAAATAATTAAGTAAATGAGGAACAAAATGAGAGCAATGAGAGCAATGAGAGCACAAATGAGAGGTTGAGAGTGAGAGTGGGGGGTGGGAGTAAGGGGAGCCCCTTGGGGGCTTTAAATAGCCCCCAAGGGGCTGAATGGGGGGGCTGCACCCCCCCATGACCGTTGGCAACGGTCTGGCAACGGTCAGGTGACCGTTGCCAGACCGGGTCGCGCGACCCGCGCGACCCGGCCACGACTCCGCGACCCGGCCGGGGGAGTCGCCCCGACCGGGTCGCGACCGGGCCGGTCGGGCCTAAACCCGACCGGGTCGGGGCCGGGTCGCGACCCGGGTCGCGACCCGGCATTCCATGAGGCCAGGTGCAGGTGCCCCACCAGTGGGGTGCCTGGCGCCCTATTTATAGGGCGCCTGGTGCCCTATTTATAGGGCGCTTTGACTTGGTCAAAGCGCCCCATTAAGGGGGCACTAGGCCCAGTTTGGCCGAAACGCGCAGGGAAGTTCTGATTTTCCGAAAAACTTGGTTTCCTTGAAAGAATACTCATAAAAATAAGAATTTAAGCTCTCCAACTGGACCAAAATTGCGTGTCTACAAACTTGACTATAAAAGGATACATGATTGTCCTAATGATTGTCATTTATATTGGAAAGAACCTGCTAATGAGGTATCATGCTAGATATGTAAAACTTCTCGTTGGAAGACCAATGAAAAAGTGTTAAAAGACAATGGTAAAGAAGAAAAGAAAGCTTCAAAGAATACTAGTAAAGTGCCAGCAAAGGTCCTTCATCATTTCCTCCTAATTCTAAGATTTCAAAGATTGTTTGTGTCCTTAAAGACATCTTATATGAGATGACATGATGAAGAATGGATTAAAGATGGTTTACTACGTCATCCTACAGACTCACCTGCTTGAAAAAGTTTTGACTATCATCATCCTTCTTTTTCTATAGATTCTAGAAATATAAGGCTTAGATTGGCTATAGATGGTTTCAATCCTTTCAAAAGTTTGAATACTACGCATAGTACATGGCCAGTTTTATTAGTGATATACAACATGCCTCTATGGATGTGTATGAAACAACCATCTATTATGTTGTCACTTCGGGCCCCAAAGTCCAGACAATGATCTAGATATGTACTTGTAGCCTTTAATTGAGGAATTGAAAGAATTATGGTATGTTGGTATAAACACATATGACATCTCAAAAAAGGAAATGTTTAAGATGCATGCAACATTAATGTAGACAATTAGTGATTTTCTTGGTTATGTAAATTTGTCAGGATGGAGCACTAAAGGATACTTAGCATGTCCTAGATGTAACAAGGAAACGTATTCAAGACAACTTATTCATGGAAGAAAATTATGCTACCTAGGACATCAGCGATTTCTCCAAGGTGATCATAATTTTCGAAGAAACAAGATGTCATTTGATGGTAATGAAGAGCATCATTCTGCACCAATGCTTTTGACAGATGATGATGTGTTGACACAAATAAATGACCTTAATGTTAAATTTGGAAAGAAGATTGGTAGAGAATTTAAAAGAAAGAGAATGCACATTACCTATACTAAGCCACCATATAACTGAAGAAAAAAAGTATTTTCTTTCAATTACCATATTGGAAGGATAATCTTCTTCATCACAATTTGGATATTATGTATATTGAGAATAATGTGTGTGATAATATTATTGGGACTTTATTGGACATTAAAGGAAAGAATAAAGATAATCGTAGCTCAACATATGACTTGAAGGAAATGGGCATAAGAAAGGAGTTGCATCCACAACAACTCAGATCAAGGGTCTATTTCCCCCCAGCATGCTTTCATATGGATACAAAAAAAAAAAAAAGTTTTTTGTAAAGTTTTGAAGGATATTAAGCTTCCAGATAGGTTTACGTCGAGTATTTCTTGATGCGTGAAAAAAACAAAACTTCAAGGTTTGAAGAGTCATGATTGTCATGTCTTAATGCAATAACTACTTTCCCTAGCTCTACGAAAAGCTCTGCCTAAAAAAGTTAGCTTGATTCTAGTTGAGTTGTGCAAGTTCTTTAATGCAATTTTTTCAAATATCCTCTCAATATCTAACCTACAAATTTATGGTCCTACTCCTACTCGCTTTCAAGCTCTCCAAATGGTAGATCAGATCAGAACATCATATGAAAGTATAATGTCAAAGTTGTTTGAGAAGATAAAGGAAATGAAAGAACATAATGAAAAAATGAAGGAATCATATGAAGCTCATCTTAATAGTATACAAGAAGAGTTTAATATGTTCAAGGAGATAGTGAACAAAAAAAATGATAATTATCAGGTATATACCAAGTGTTTTTTTCTTATCATCAGGCAACTTTTGTTTGAAATGTATTTTAAAAGTCTTGTTTAAATTGCTTGTTAGGTACAATAAGAGAGCTCATCACCCTCTATTCCTTCCCTTGCATCAAGTCATGAAGTGTAGCATCACCTTTTTTCAGGTAAAATAGAAGTACATATTCAATACATGGTAAAAAGATGACTTATAAGTGTTATGTTGTTCAGATAATTCAAATTCTTAAATCTCATCACGAAAATAAGAGGAAATAAAAATTTGAGGTATATGTTTCCAATATTAGATGTTATTTGTTTTAAATGTTCCTATGATATAATTTGCACAGTTTAACAAATTTACAAGTGCCTCGGATGTTAAATATGAAGAAAAGGGTGACTAGCCATAATAACATGTAGATAATGAACCTTTTATAAAATTGATATTTTATTATGCAATAATAGTGACTGAAATTTTACACTAAATGGAGTATAGGTGAGAGGCACGGTCTGTTTAGAAAATGTGAAACAAGTTGGTGTGGCTCTTGGAACTATTGAATGTAAAGATCCGAATAAAAAAGTTGGAAGTTGTGAATTAGGATATGAATATTGGGAAGTAGCCATAAATGTTGCATTAATACGTGATGAACCTCTTCCAAGACCATATGGGCATATTAAAACAATTGGAGATGCAATTGGGACAAGTATTGCATGGCAAATTACTCTTGTACATATTTTCTAAATAGTTTTGATTGTTATAAATAAATGTTTACTAATTTATCTAATGATTATCTTTTTTATTGTAGGTAAGCAAGGTAGAGGACTAAAGGACTACACATGAAGGGTGCTTTTCAAACAATGTTTTTTAAAGTAGATGAAACTTCAAGTTACACTACGTTTTAATTTCAGTTTTAGACATGTTTGGATGAACTTTGGAATTCTTAGTTCCTATTTAAACTCATTGTACTAGATGTTTGAATGAACTTTGGAATTTTTAGTTCATGTTTTGGACATTTTTGGATGAACTTTGGAAATCAGGTTACATTATAATTTTGTCTATTATCATGCACTTCAATTGCATTATACAACAAAAAAGTACATTTGAAAGTGGTCAAGAAGACAACAAGGAAGTTACTTCATAGGTGAGGTAATCTCAATCAATAGTGGGAACAATGCAAGGTGACGATTTCTTTTTGCCTTTCATTAAAAAGCAAGGTGAAGATTTCTATTTCCATTTATTTGCACAACTTGCTACCATTATTTTGTTAGTATTAAATTGAAGAAGTCGAGCATGTTATTACAAAAAATATGTATCAGATTTTATTAACAACTTAGTGATTCCTTTGACTTAATTTAATGTAGTCAGCTTAGAATGTATGTTACAAATTTTCTTATGTTGCTTGTGTATGTTAAAAATCCAATTTTTCTCATGGTGAAGCTACTATATTAAGCAACCTTCAGGGTAGGTATCTTGGTCAGCCAATTGAATCTTTTACCAGTCAATTAACAAGCTACTATATTTTCTTATGTTGTTTGCGAAGATACTACTACTGCTCTTTTGTATCTTTACCACTCAATTGAATCACCAACTGTTTGCGAAGATACAACAAACATTCATGTGTTTGTTGCCTTAAAGTCATTTATAAACAATGCATCATAGACTACTCAATAAATGGGGTTACTTTTCTAATTAAATGAGAAAAGAGCATGACTTATAAGCATATAAGCCTTTTGCAGTTTCTATAATGTTAAGAGTAACATTTTAATTGACGAGAAACAAGGATGCCACTGTACTTGAATGCTTGTATACAAGTGTGCACAATGCCCTAACTTCTATTGATATTTTAAAGTTTTGTATCACCGATACTTGCTCTCTGGTATGCATTTGGGAAAGCCACATATTTTATTGATTTTCAGCTAAATAAATTGGTCATTTTAAGTGTTGGCACATGCTTTCCTTTTATGTTAAACCTTTGATATATTTATATATGTACCAAGTTTGGATTTGTGTTTTGCCTTGGTCATTGAATGGTGTTCACCTTTTTTGCTCAGACAATCCCTTGAATTTCATAATTTAAATGAAAAAAAGCATAACATACACCTAGAGGTAATTGCTATTGGAAGTTAGATGAATGGGTTCTACTAATGGCATGTATGTGAGAGGATGCTGAGGAAGAAACCCCACTGCATGTGTGCATCATGCACTAGTCCTTCCTTTGTCTTCTTTGAGAATTAACTTAAATTACTTTACTGAGTAATGGCATGGCTGCATTTTCCATGGAAAAAGCTACGGCAAAATTGTGTTGAGACTGTTTCTTTTTCTCAAGAGTGTTGCAAGAATCAGAGGATCAATCAGAAGAGAAGTTGGGGTCCTTAGCCAATCGTGAGGTAAATCTTGTAAGCTAGTTTAATTATATGATCTGCTTGTCAACAAGTTAATGGGTGTTGACTCCAGAAATGGGTTCTGGATCGGCACCTCAAGAAAAGGTGAAAGATAGAATAGGGGAAGTGGAGTGAATCAGAAAACACTCGGAAAGCGGTAAAATCCTCACCTTGGTCCCACACTCACATTGATCCCTGAACTTTCATCTCACGGCGTCTCTCGAGCACTGGAGACAGTTCAGGTCGTGTGGGAGGAGAGGGAGGAATAAATAACTTAATGCATGAGAAGATAAAAGATAAGTGGTCATCAGGAGCCGCGGGCTCTTCTTTATGTAATGGAAATAGAAAGAAGTTGACCATGTGTACCTTAGCACAGGAGATGATATGTGGGTTAAACCTTCTTCCTCATTGGTCGGCTGATGAGGGAGAGTCCAACCGGTGCTAGCTTGATCAACCTATGCAAAATGATGCAAACTAAGTACAAGATGTTTTAACAAGTAAATGAACTGAGTTAAGAGAAACTTATGGAATGAAACGGCTTAAGTTGAAGTCGAGATGAGTGAAATAAGCCGGTTTAGGTAGCTTTGCACCCTTCTGGTGCGACTTTGGTGCAGAGAATTCTAAGGATGACCCCGATGTCAGAATCGAGTGCCATTTGTTTCTATGGATGGAGAACTTAGAGAGGAAGAGATCTAATGTTGATGACTTCTCCTTAATACGTCCATACAAGCCTATAAAAATTATGGAAGTGAACAGATAGGAAAAACAGAACCTGGATGTACACCCTCGGTGCAGCAATTGCCACAGACAGACGGAAAGTCAGAATCGAGTGCTACCAGTTGAAAATAAAAGAGGACGAGGAGAGGAACAACTCTTCTGTTGACTACTTTGGCAGAAGAAACCCCTAATTTTTTGTAGAAGCTGATGAAGTTTGGTGATGTAGAGCGCACAGATCGGGCATTCTTCTTCACTTTGGGATCGATCTCTCAACGTCGGATCGGGTTTGAACATCGGGACGGCCTCGGGATGGAGCTTGGATGACCTCAGGATGAGCTAGAACGTGCGTGGTAACCCAGGTCATTGGGAATAGCCCTCAATTTATAGAGATGGAAAACTGGTTCAAAATAAGGAAACTGGCCGACTGCACCCCCCTGTTTGAAAGGAGGTGAGGGCGCACAGGGCGCACCCTCCACCTGAGGGCACGGTCAGCGTGCCCTCCCCTATCAAAGGAAGCGGGAGTGCATTCGGCTTTTTATTACTAAAAATTGCCGGAACCTTCCAGAAATTGCTAAAAGTATACTTGATAAAATGAATGCGCCCCCGACCCGGGGGCGCGGTCAAAATAATCAATAATTAGCAGGGGAAACTTTCCAAAAAACCGGTTTAGAAGGTGTAAATCGGGATAATTTCCAGTTTCCCGAAACTGACCGTGCCCTCCTCTTTCAAAGGAAGCAAGGGTGCGCAGGGTGAGCCCCTGGACTGAGGGCGCGTAGGGCACGCCCTCATAATGAGGGCGTGGTGACTGCACCCTCCCCTTTTAAGGGGGGCGAGGGCACGATACACTCTCTCTCCTGTGCACATGTTCTACGAGCTGTAACTTGCAAAAGGGACGTCCGATTCGGCTACCGTTTGTTGCGTTAGAAAGAGGGCCTTCAATTTCATCTCCTCAAGTTGGTACACCAACTAGCGTGACTCCAGAGGCATTCGCATAGGGCTTTGACTACCGGTTTACTGTTCTGTGAAAAGCCAAAAATCGTGGCGGAGATCCAAAAGGGCACGGTCCCAGTCGAGGAATCTCGGGTCAACTCGAGATAACCTAAAATGATAACCAAACAAGTCTGGTACTATAAAAAAACCCGAAATCATCAAAAAAATCTGAGATTAACCTGGTAAACGTGAGACAAACCGCAGAAAAATCGGGAAACCCTAAAATTAACTGAAACGGCTGTATTGCCCCTGATTGATGAAAATATACGACTATAATTTTTAATGAATTGTTCATAAAAATTTGGTGTAGTGGAAGCGACGATTCCTATGGGTTCCTTTAGAATCCGTCTCAATCAGAATCGAACGACGAAAATCAAAAACTGATCAAATCGGGTTTGAATATACCTGATAGGGATTCATATAATCCCATGGAGAGGAAGGAGATGAACTTCTTAAGCTATTCAAACCGTTCAAGTGTCCAGTCTCCAGCAGTATCCACACGAACTTCATCCACAGCAGGTTCTCCCTTCGCGCCGGCCTCGAGAACTCTTCCCGAACAGAGCTCCATCGACCATGGACACCTTCTAGAGAGAGGAGGAGGTAGGAAGGAGGCTAGGGACGTGCTTTTCACCCTTGGATTGATTGGGATTGGCTGAAACGATTAGTATTTATAGAGAATTATGGAATTTTTCATAAAAACCCAAAATCTTCATAAATTACGCCCTTGCCCCTATACTTGTGGATAAGTCCTTTTGTGTGTGACCCACTAGGCCCATAGCCTATTTGGTTGAGGCCTAAATAAAATATAACAATTCTATTTAATTTAATTAAATCTGTTATCTGTGATCACAAATGGCTATGGGGATAATCTCATATCCATTGAGCCTTTCCATCATCAGTTACCCCATATATATAAACCCTCATTCATCCAATGTCCCGGTCGTAAAGGAGTATGGTATCGACTGTCAACTCCTTAGTGTACCGACTCTGTAGGATCCTGTACTCGGAATTGGATCAATTGGAAAACTCCTTTTCCAATTATCCTATCTACCCTGGCCAGAGATTTAGAGTACTATCCCATAGGACATTCACTCTCACTTACCGAGAGTGGACAATCCCTTGTTGTCCGCTCAGTTGCCTCCATCGGGTTTTCCTTGTACCTGATCCATCGCTATACTGGACCATCTAAATGGTGATCCATAAGTCAATGGTCAAACCTCAAGTTCCACCCAACAAGGCATCTTTGGCGACTCAGGTCAAAGGTCCAACCATGCAACCGTGATGATAGAAAACCCTAACAGACAGTTCGGTAAGATACCATTCAGGGTTTCTAATTCGATCAGTTTAGTGAACTCATTCAACTAATGAGCACTTGTATGTGTATCTTAGTGTCTCCACACTAATGACTAATGAGATCGGTCATCCTCATCACATGAGAAAACATCACATACACTAGTCTATCCGGATCCTTGATGTCCCATCTCAAGTATCCTATGACTAGGAACATTTAGATCAAATACCTCTAGATGATCAATCTCATTATCATGATCTTATCATGATTTAATCATCATTGTATTTGATCAAGGACTTCATTATGATATTTACATCTAATAAGAGCTTATAATGAAGATTTGCCTAATTAATTGAATGAGATATTTCTAGAAATGTCGAATCATATCATATATGATTGGGTTGTAGGGTATACATTTCTATCATAATTGACCCGGATGACCCAAAAAGGCCTGGTGATGACCTGAAAGGCCGAACATGTGGTCTAAGATAGCTGTGTCAACATGGATCGAAAAGCCATAACGAAAAGCCGTTATAGACCAACGTCTACCGAAATGACTTGTTGAAAACTCCGAATGTTACGGAACACACGCGGGACTCCCGAGATCTTCAAGTATGGTCCATTCAAGGTTAGTCATTGAGTAGGCTTCGTGTTTTCACGGTTCACGCGCGGCTCTCGCTTGCAGGTTACGACATTATTCCGAAAATCATCGGTCATTCCCAACTCACGAGGGGCTCCACCAACGTTCTTAACTCATATCCATGAGGTCATCCGGATCAGATAACGGCAAAATAAAGGATATCGCCAATGGAATAGGAGTCCGGGGCTTCGAATCAGGCCAATTTGGCGTGTCTACAATGGGCAGCTAGCCCTTGATTATTCTACAAGGTAGCTAGTAGGTGTTTGAAAACTGTAAGATCAATCTCATTGAGTACAGATCAGTGTCTATTGCATATTTATTCATTCAAGGATTTATACATTTTCTAGAAACTTGGATTTTTTTTGGGAAATTAATATGAAACATATTTTAGTTTAGATTTTTTTCTTCTGAATTCTTGTCACATTTTTGTGTGTTTTCTTTAAAATTCGAGTACTCTGGTTCACAGATCAGCTTGCTTCTTAGACAAAATGAAATTATTTTTTGCTGATTATTGTTTGTTATGCATATTTAAAGGGATTGTTTGAAGGCAAAATTTGTCACTTGTTTGGAATGTTGCCTATTAAAATGTTGGTTTTGGGATCATTCAGTCTAATTGGAGATTTGGAGTCCATAAGGAATGAACTTTTATTGTGCTATACTATTTAACTCATCTCATCATCATTAAAACTGGTGTTATTTTACTTTTCTTAAAGTGAACAATGTGCAAGATAAATATTGATGTGCTAGTAAATTTGCGAAATTTTCTTCACTCACTATTTCCCATTATTATATTTTTTTGTATGGTCATTTATTTACCTCATTTCTTGATCTGCTTCCTGATGTTGATCATAATACTATGTTAGTTAATTTTTAGTTCATAAACTATGGTCGTATGTGCTAATTTTTCTTATGTAGGATCATCATTGCCTGCAAGTTTACCTTTTGCTGGTAACCGTCATT
Organism: Cryptocoryne crispatula var. balansae; assembly: GCA_036172225.1. NCBI lineage: Eukaryota > Viridiplantae > Streptophyta > Magnoliopsida > Alismatales > Araceae > Cryptocoryne > Cryptocoryne crispatula. The sequence goes on from CM069919.1 coordinate 23,746,065, forward strand.
ACGTTTTTAACTGGGAGATCATTTCGGTGTTTTCCATAAAATGATAGTAATTGGGGAACGTTTCCAAAAGTTTTTTTATTTACTTCTATTCACTTGTGGATTCAGAAAGGTTTTTCGATAATATTGTTTTTTAAGTCTATGATGCATCAATTGTTATTATTTAAATATTCTATGACCAATCCATCACCATCTTATGTTGAAGTCTAACTCATTATTTTTGATTAATGGCAGATGATTCTTCCTACTGCTATTGATGATTGGGAGAGGTTCCACGGAACGAAAAAGGAAGAGATAAGAAGAATTTTTGGAAGCAGCAGTTGCTTCACATTTTAGAGTGTGAGATATGTGTACACAATAAATTTTGTATAATTTCATGTACTTGATTGTAACGATGGGAAGAGATGGAAATTAACATCTTTTATTGTATGTGTATGAATGGGTACATGAGAAATAAATTAAATGTACTTTTAGTAAATTTGTATTATAGGTATAGATGGAAATTAACATCTTTGATTATATTTGTTTGCAAAAGTACATGAGATTGTGATTCTGTAAAGTAATATACATTAATGATAAAAATATAATAATTTTAAATTAATTATCAAGAAACATGATTTTTTATTACTATCATTATTAACATTAGCAACATTTATATTTGTCACTAATAGAATACTACGTGATTAATAATCTTCTCTTTTGTTATTATAATATACAATAAAATGTCTCAATGAATGATTAATAGCAAATGAATCTGGCATTTTATATATCTTTAATAGCCAATCTAATTATCATTATAATATAGTACTTATAGTAGCTATTTGAATTATTTTCTTTAATTATCTAAAACAACCAAATCAAATGTCATTAATTCTTTTTGTAACTAATAGGATCAGAAAAAGAGACATTTCTAAATCTTTATAGAAGCAATTAAAATTGCTACTAAATATTATTTTAATAGCAATTTAAAATAATGGCTACTATAGACTTTTAGTGACGGCATCTATAGTAGCCAAACAATGAATGGCTACTAATTTATTTTAGTAGCAAATATAATTGATGTTAAAAGTCTATTTTGGCTTAGTTCTCAATGATTCATAAGTCAATAGTTACATAAGATACACCTGGTAAAATAACTTTGGTGACTCAGATTAAAAGTCCAACCGTGTAACCGTGATGATAGAAAATCATAATAGACAATTGAGTAACATGATTCAGGATTTCTAATTTAGTATTTCGGTGAACTTATTCTACTAATAAGTATATGCATATATAGCTCAGTATCTCCACACTAATGACCAATGAGATGGTCATCCTCGTTATATAGAAGACATTGCATGCACATATCTATCCAGATCCTTAATATCTCGTCTTAAGAACCCTATGACTAAGAACATTAAAATCAAATATCTCTAAATGGTTGATCACATTATCATGATCTCATCACGATTCAATCATCATTGCATCTGATTAAAAGTTTCATTATGATATACATATCTAATAAGAGTTAGTAATGAAGATATTTTTATTGAATAAGATATCATAAGAAATGTCTAATCATATCAAATATAATTGACTTATAGGGCATATATTTCTATCAATAAGAAGAGTGGATGACTTTAGTAGGCAAAGAAGGAGAAGATAGTAGTATCAATAGAAGAGGACAGTGAAGAGGATGGGAATGACATCCTCTTTATGATGTCTAATGAAGATGAAGAACCATAATGAATATTAGATTCTAATATCTCATTTCATGTATGCTCAAATAGGATGATGCTTAGTAGGTATCAAGCTTGTGAAGATGGCGAGGTCTAATTAGCAAATGGAGCATGTTGTTCAATTGCCAGCATTGGATATGTGAGAATATATTATTTTTGATAAGATGGTACAAATGCTCATGGATGTCAGACATGGGCCAGATATGAAGAAGAACCTAATCTCACTGAGAGTTGTGTTTAAGAGGATATTGATACACTCTTGAAAGTGGATGTATCATGGTGTGCAGAGAAGCATGGATCGTGCTAAAGTGTTGTTGATAAATGGCTTGTATAGACTCTTAGGAAGGGTTGACACTATAGTAGCTACAAAGTCTCAAGCAAGTAATATGGTTTAGCTACACTATAATAGGCTCTTAGTATGTGATGTTCTATTGTGGTGGCAATAGTGGTTGACATCTCATGCATAAACCAAGAGAGGAAGGAACATATTAGAGTATGCAGTAGAGTCAGGCTTTTCAGGCACTTGATCGAGATGTGTGCCATGCTGGTGGAGCTAACAGATAGCCAGATACTTATGAAGTTAACTTAAGGTGAAGAATAACTAGATGGGTTAACTCTTAAGTAGATTGGATCTTGTTGGTTGAACTGGACAAGCATTGGTTTTATTGATGTAATGTTGGACTTTGAAAAGGAATAAAAGTGTCCTTGTCAGAGTGGTTTTCCAAGATTGTTCTACCTATGAATAGTTCGGGTTGGTGACTCATTCAATGTGTCAAGAGTCAAAAGAGCCATTGGAGGAGAGATAGTAAATCTATAAATTAATTATAAGTGAAGTTCACTAGTTCAGTTTCTCTGAAAAATCTTGTCTAACATGGTTTATCTACTCCATGGTATTTTTATTACTTCCACCATTCTCACATTTGGCAGGTGTTCTCCTCCTACCCAACCATAGCTACACAGTTTGTGAAGTTATAGCGAGTTATATTCTTTCTAGATGATATAAACTTTTCTCAAAAGGGCTGCCGTAGATGTTACAGCGGTATCTACGAAGGTTTTTTTTTTTTTTGGACACGATGGCCCGGTGGCCAACACAAGGCGCAGCTCCCGCGCCGGCGAGGGATCGAGCGCTGCCGGGTGCAGCGCTCGATCCCTACTAGATGCCACCTCTCCCCCCATGGAGAGGTGGACCCGGTAGTCCGTCGCCGGGGTCGAACCCCCGCCACCCCCCCCCCCCCCCGCGGGGGTGGCGTCGTGCCAACCGAGCCATGCTCGGTCGGCGTATCTACGAAGGTTAATTAACAACATGGTTTCGAACCCACAGCTCCCCACGGGGGAACACAGCAGAGCGGTGAAGTGTCCAATGTGGCAACAACTTGGGATCTTTCTGGATGGTAGAAGCATTGTTTGCATCATTTTACACCATAGATGACCGGGGAGAGGGAGAGAGAGAGAGAGAGAGAGAGAGAGAGAGAGAGAGAGAGAGAGAGAGAGAGAGAATAGACGTAGGGCCCATTTGTTTCCTCGTAAAACTAGATTCGTACTGAAGTTTTTCCGAAAATAAAATGTATTTGGCCATTTGGTTGCTCGTAGTCATGACGTGGCTGCTTAACTTTTCCCACAATTTGACCAAAATCAAAGATTTTGGCATCGGCCAAGAGATAGCGTAAGCCATTTTCCGGTCAGATACTTAAGTATTTTTTTATCGTAGTCATAATAAAAATTATATATATAAATATGGAATCAAAAATTTTAAATAAAAATTAATTTTTAAAATATAAATAGAATGTGTCTAAGTTGAGAAAATAATAATTATAATAAAATGTTAATCTTAGTAATAAAAAAACATATTTTATTAAATAAATTGTTATTTGAAAGAATTTATCTAAGTTAAGGTGCTCATTTCATAATATTATCTAATGTTATTTACTTATTGATACAGTCAAGAACAATGTCATACAAGATTACAAATCATAAATTAAAAAAAAGTTTTCTTGGAAAAGCATTTTTTCTAAGAACTAATTAATCATTTAAATTAAAATCTAATCATCAAGGAAATGTGTATAAGTGTAATCAAATAACAATCATGATTTTGAATTCGGTCGAAAAGTCACTCCACGAATTCAGTTGAGATATTTTTCCGCCAAACATTAATTGTAATTCTTTCGTTGTATCTTCTCTTATTATTTTTGACTTGTTGCTTCTAGGGTATGTGCATCGAAGATCTATAGGATACGTTAGATTATCATGGTTTCATAACATAGATAGGCCAAAACCTGGACCTCTGCTACGATGGAGATTTCTCCTAGTCAGGTGAAATAACACCAAGTACTTAATGAGCTCTAAGAAATTAATGGTAGAAATGCAACCTACTAAGAAAGGAAACTTCAAAAAATACAAGAAATATTAGTAAAAATACAAAATACTATAGAATAAAGTTTAGAACAAAACATAGTAATTTGGTTAGATATTCAAATATAAGAACTCAAAGAAAGTAAAAGTATATAACTATTTTTTTGTTAAGAAATCATGGAATTGAACTATTAGAAAATAAGTTTTTAGAAGCATCACCCAGTGAACTTGATGATATAGAACAAAATTACCAAATATACAAATAAAAAATAAAATATTAAATATCAATATGGAAATGGAAGCTTCAAGATCTGAAGCACCCGGACAAGTAAAAACCGAAGAAAATTAAAACCTATAAAAATGGAGACATAAAAATATATCCAAATGAATATGATGAATTAAGAAGAAAACCTATAAGAAGATTTAAAATAAAAAATATAGAACAAAGTTATATTGAAAAACTAAAGACACTATGAAAATATAATATATGTCATGATATGGAATCTTCTTAGATATTGTTTGTGTGCTAAATATTGAAGAAGCAATAACTAAATGGGAAAAAGCAATATGCAACTACTCAAGATAAAAGATACAATATACCAACTATAAATAAATTCATCCAAAATTACCTTCAAGGGTATAATAGATGATTGTAAAATGGACTAAATGAAATAGATAGAGAAGCAACCACAGAAAAAATAATAAATAATTACAAAAATGCTATTAGAAAATAATTTTTATGAGAAAACTGGCAAGCCAAGAAAGATGTTGAAAAGATAAAAAAAAGATAAATATTATTATTTGCTAATAAATCTTAGACTTTGTGACATGCAAACTAGAACAATGTAATTGTATCTTCCAAATATAATATTACAAATTATATGAAAATAATCAATTATATCGATATTTAAGATTATACTTCTAAAAGATACCCGAACTATGACGGATAAGATTATGGGACGACTACCAGAAATACTTAAATACATTAATAATAAACTACATGAGCCTAAGTGAAACAAGCTCCACCACAGACCACAAAACTGTGAAGAAAATAATGAATGTCTTAAGAGTGAGAATTTGGTTAAGGTCAAGAAGCAAATTTCTTAAGAAAAGTCTTAAGGGTTGTTTGGTATTGAGATAACTTGGGGATAAACTAGGTTTATCCCCAACTTAATCTGATACCAAACATGCTCTAAGGTGTTATTTGGTATGAAGATAACTTGGGGATAAACTTATATTATTCCTAAAATTTAGGAAATAACTCAAGTTTATCCCCAAAATTTTATGATACCAAATAAGCTCTAAGAAATTAAGATACATAGAACAAGGCCAACAGTTATCATGTGATAATCTAGCATTTCCTATATATATTGGATGCACGTACCTTATAAAATAATTCAAAAATAAAAAATGCTACAAGATTAGATATTTTAGAAAACCACAAAAACATAAGTATAAAAAATTTAAAATAAAATCATATAAAAATAGAAGAATGTAATTATTTTATATGTAAAAAATAGGACATCGCCAAGTCAATGTCCACATAAAAAATATAAAGTATAAACAATTTGAACAAATAATAGAAACTTATTTCAGTAGGATCGGAATCAGAACTAGAAAGTGAACTAAATTACTCTGAAGCAACATCTAAATCAAAAGATGAGTAGGGAAATTATAAAGAAGATAGAATCAGTCATGGATAATGATGATGAAGAAGAAGAAGATCGTATTCTCAAGATATTAATAGAAAGAAAATTATATGATAACATTGGAAACAAAGATCTTAAGTCACAAGAACTAGTGGATTTGAAAATGGATTCCTAAAAACACATACCATGTTGTGGTATAACCAAAAAAGAACTTTCTATTGATGTAAAATTTAAAAATAATAGAGTAAGCATCTCATTAATTACCTAGAACAATATAAAACAAAAAAATTAGAGAAATTAATAATGGATAAAAAATAGGATGGATTCATATTGGAAGTATCCAAATAATGAAAAAAGCAACTTTCAGTTTATGAATAAATACACTGATTGAGTTGGTATTACTAGATAACATATTAGCAAATGGACAAGATGCTATATACTTTGAATAGTCCAAAGAAATCTTAGTTATGAAAAACTAATATTCCAAGTCAACTCAAAAATTAGTATAAGAGATAGAAACATAAAGCAAGTACTATCTTTAGTTCAAGAGTTTGAAAGAAAAGAGTTTATGGAGTCAAGAAGTATGCCTTATTTCATAATATACATGTTTAGATATGCATTAAGTAATACACATCATAGTAATATGTATAAAAATTTAGACTTCGTAGAGTTAACAAAATTATTCCATCAAGTAAAAAAAAATTCATAAATCAAATATAGATGAAATAGGAATTCCAGATTTCTATGATATAGATGTAATGAAACAACCTCTATTAATGAGTGATATACCTAGACGATCATTTACTATAAACAATGGAAGGCTATATGGAGGTGACTCTAAAGCAGGATCCACTTCTCGAAGAAAAAACAAATCTACAAATTCATAATAGTATAAGAATTGAAACAAATAAAAATATATTTATACTAAAAATCAAATATTACAATGGATTAGAATAGATTAATATAGACATATTAATAGACATGAAGTAATAGAGACTTTATAATAGACAAATTGGTAATTCATCTAATAAAGATAACATTAGAAATACTTTATGTTTGTAAGAACATTGAAGGTAAGGTTCAAAAGGTTACACGAGAAGGGTTTGTTAAAGTAGCAATACAAGTATATGAATTCTTATTACCACTTATAGTTCATAAAAACTATAGTTGGTAGGATCATGAATTTTTTGAAAAGATTGGTTATATGGCAGCAGAAACTTTTGATTCCTTGAATATTATGGTCATTGTCTCAATTAGAATTGAACAACAAAAACTAAAAACTAGATTCGATTTAATTGAATATTCCTTTGCGAGATTCTACCAATCCCCAAGATTGGAGAAGAATGAGCATAATAAACTTTATACACTCCAAGTTGCCCAAGTATGTGGCCACATAAACTTCATATGTAAAGAGTTTTCCTATACGTCAGATCTTCTAACTTATCTCAAATGAAGCTCCACAATGGAAAAAAACAAGCTCCAAGAGAAGAGAGAGAGAGAAACATGAAGCTAGCCACAAAATTGGCTCTCTGGCTTGACAGAGTTTGAAAAAATTTATTGTATTTATAAAAATTCAAATTTTTATAAAAATGCTTAAATTTTAATAAATTATGTTTATGTTCTTATATTAATGGATCAATCCTTATGTGTCACCCATTGGGACCAATAGTTCATTTAGTTGAAATCTAATTAAAATAAAAATTTATTTTTAATTAAATATATTGTTTAATAACATATTTAACGACTTTCTAATCAAAAATGGCATAAGACACATCTCATGATTCCAAATTTTTTTGGGGATAATCTTATTCCTATTGAACTATTTCGTTATCAGTTACCATATAGATATAAATTTTCGTCCATCTAATATCTCAATTAGATAAAGATATGACATCAATTATTAATCTTTAGTAAACTAATTTTTTAAGATCATGTACTTGGTATTGAATCAATTGAAAAATTACTTTTTCAATTATTTTCATTACTCTATCTAGAGATTTAAAGTAATATCTCATAGAATATTCACTCTCACATAATGAGAGTGAACAATTTGTTATCCGCTCAATTCCCTCCACTATGTTTATCTTGTACTCAATTTATTAATTGTACAATCATCATATTAATGATATATAATTCAATAGACAAAGCACAAGGTATACTCAGTAAGACATCTTTGATAACTCAAGTCAAAAGTCCAATCAGAATCATAATAATGCAAAAAATACTTGTTTAAATAGTTGTTAAAAATATCAAGAATCTAATTAAGAAGAACAAGTGGACGGTAGAAGGTGCTCAAGAATGGAAGCATGGGTCTTAACCCTCATTGGGGCAACGATCAACATCAATTGGCATCGGCTAAGGAGGAAAGAAAGAATGTGAGACTAAGAGCATTCCTTCTCTTTTTCCACTATCTTTTAAAAATAGCATACCACCCTTCCATAGTATAGGTGGGTGATTAGTATGAAGTAATTGTAATTTCTACTAAGCCGTTGTTCCCGTAAAGACTATGTATTCCCGTTAAGACTATGTAAGTGTTTTCTTAAGTTTTATATTCTATTGTACTCTTGATTCTATGGTTAAATATAACCATGTTAAAACCTCTTCCATCTTCATTTTACTTATCCTACATTAAAACCTAGTATGACAAGATGTCAAGAAAACTAGGTTATGCTGTGACGTTATGGCTTGTTTGGCACCATAATATTTTGGGGATAAACCTGGGTTATCCCCAAAATTTTGAGGATAATCCATGTTTATCCCAGGTTATCTTCAAGTTATCCCTATACCAAACAGCACCTTTAGGGATTACTCTTTTGGTTCCTTCATGTTGCATAGTCGAAAGGCTCCCACAAAGCCAAGGTTTAAGTGCTGCATGACAAATCAAATCTAATTTGATGAGGGATATGTCACAGAAGTAGTGATGGAGCCGTTTAACATGATGTTAAATAAGCATAGATCTAAACTCAGAAAGCACAAGGAACTACTATCAAAATTAGGGGTGTCAGGTGGACGGGCTTGGGCCAGCCCGGCTCAAACCCATCTTATCCCATATGTTGACAGTCCAAGCCCAACCCACTTTAAATATAATCGATGTAAATGGGCTTAAGCCCAATGGGCCACAAAAGCCCATTTACAGCCCAATGGGCCAAACAACATAAAAGGTAAACGTGTTTGCATATCCTATAATTAATTTGTGGTTCACGATGGGAAATCTATAACTCTATTTGATTGCATAAAAAATGAAAAGCATTGAAAATGTTTTACACTTTCACGGAAAAGTACTTACAAATCGATTGGAAATAATTTTATTTAATATAGTAATTTTAAAAAATGTAAAAACTTGTTGCATCATGTAACTACTTGTGTAATATTTTTTTGAAAATATTATCAAAAATTTAAATGTACTTTCATAAAATTATTTTAGTTATATATCACTTTAAAAAATACAAAAAGTTTCTTTTCTTATTTTATATAAAATTACATGAGTTTTGAATGAGTTTTTTTAGTTAGAACTAGGGGTACAATCGAGCCGAGCTGAGCCGAGCAGGGCACTATTCGAGTTCGGTTCGCTTGATTATTTAACTGTTTGAACTCGGCTCGATACTCGATGAGCTTTCAAAGTTTTGTTCGAACTCGGCTCGATTTAAGCTCGATGAGTTCGAGCTCGGCTCGTCGAGCCACTCGTTTACGTAAACGAGCCAACTTAGCTCGAACTCGATTCGAACTAGTTTTTGAGCTCGAGATTGAGCTCGTTTACTTAAAATTAGAGTTCAAATATTAAAAAATATTTTAAACTACTATTTAAACATAAAAATATAATTTTACATAATATTAAAAATATAATAAATATAATACATTTTAATTTACTTATTTAAATAAATAACTAATCGAGTAATTAATCGAATACTTAATCGAGTATTTTATCGAATACTTAAACGAGCTGCTCGTGAACTTATCGAGCCGAGCAGGTCTCTGTTCAGACTCGGCTCGTTTATAAGTCGAGCTTTTTTTTCTGTTCAAACTCGTTTATTTAACTTAATAAACGATCCGAGTCGAGCTTTTAACGAGTCGAGTATCAAACTACTCGTCGAGTGTATTGGTTCATTTGCACCCATAGTTAGAACAACTTAAAGGCTGATAAATAAAACTTATATGTAATAAAATATTATTTATAAATTATATTTTAAAAACTACATATTTAAAAATGTAATAAAATGTGTATTTATTTTTAATAAAGTTTAAAAATGTTTGACATTTTTAAATAATATAAAATTTAGTAATTTTTTTATTCAACGTGATCTATTATAAAAATATTTTATTTACAAAATTGACTTTTTTATTTATAATGTTTTCATTTTTCATTATTAGGATCATAATCCAGTGCTCCCCAAAATTGATTTAGGGCTGATTTAGACAAATGCCAAAATCTTCACTTTGGTGTAGTTAAAAGAAATAAATTTACGTTGACTCTCAGCATGCCAGCTGCATGTAATCAAATTAATTTTGGTCACGTGTCTAACTTTTATGGAGAAACGAATGCACCCCCATCTCTTGTTATTACGAAGGTACCCAATACTATTATTTACCATACAAAACCAGTTCATAGCTGCACTTTTGCTACTTATTATACTTTGAGGTGAGGGGCGCCCATGACGAGCTTTTAGATAGGCCAGTGGGCCAGCCCGCTAACTTACATAAGATGAGAAGAGACTTTGTGTTAGGCCCGTTTAATATTTTAGAGGGTTTGGACGGGCTGTTGGGACAGCCCGTATCATTTGGCAGCCCTAATCAAAATGTCTTTACATTAAGATGCTTAAAAAGATGTCTTCCTGGCTTTCTCGTTCTGATTTTAGTTTTATCATCAAAAGGTCTTTACATTTTGGTCAAGAGAAATCTCCAATCAGATTATATCATGGAAGCAGTGAAGGGCCCATTTAACATCAAAATAAATCTAGACTTATATAGCATAAGGAACTACTATCAAAAAGATCTTTACATTGACATCCTTAGAAACATATCTTCCTGGCTTTCTCATTCTGATTTTAGTTTTATCGTCAAATGTCTTTACATTTCAGTCAAAAGAAATCTCCAATCAGATTATGTCATGGAAGCAGTGATGGACCCATTTAACATGATGTTAGATAAGTATAGATCTAGACTTACATAGCACAAGGAACTACTATCAAAAGGTCCTTACATTAACATCCTCAGAAAGATATCTTCCCGACTTTCTAATTCTTATTTTAGTTTTATCGTCAATTTTATTTTCAATTTTATGTTAGTTCTTATCACTATTTCTTATAGCAACCCAAAAAAAAATCTCATAATAGATTAGTATCAGAGTAGAAACCAAATACTATATAATAAAATATTTTATAACCATCGAATAAATAATGAGTAAATAGATAGACTAAAATCATTTCAATATATAGGCCGAAAATCTAGACCTCTACCATAATGGAGATTTCTTCTAGCTGAAAACTCAAAGTAAAACAATGTCAAGTGCTAAATGAGGTATAAGAAATTAACGGTAGAAATATAACTTACTATGGAAAGAAACTTTGAGAAAATACAAGAAATGTTAATAGAAACACAGATGACTTTAAATATAGTTTAGAACAAAACTTGGTAACTTAGCCAAATATACAAATAGAAGAACTCGAAAAAAGTAAAAGTATTATAAACTTATCTATGTTAGGAAACCATGAAATTGAACTATTGTAAAAAAAATTAGAAGCATCACCTAGTAAACTTGATTATATAGAGCAAAGATTAGTAAATCTGCAACTAGAAAATGAAAACTTAAATATGAATATGAAAATGAAAGCTTCAAGATATGAAGCATCCAAACTAATAAAAATTGAAGAAAATTATGAAACCTATGATGCATGGAGACATAGAAATAGATATACAAATGAATATGGTGACTTAAGAAGAAAACTCATAAGTAGAACGAAGCTATATCGAAACACTGATAGACACTACGAAAATAGAATCTACATAAGGAAATAGAAATTTTTTTAGATATTGATTGTATGGTAAATATGGAAGCCATAGCTAATGGGGTGTTTGGTTGCACGATAATGGAGATTTTTATTTTAATTTTTAAAAATTGTAAGAAAACTTGTTAAAAGATGTGTTTGGCAACCTTGACAATTTTATGCTTTGAAAGTGATTTTCTTCTTAAACAAAAAAATAGGGTCTCACCACTTTCTTTTTTCTTGTGGTCCCCCACTTTATTTGGTCATAGATGATAGTTACTATTTTTTTTTATCACATCCCTCCAAACATGATAATTTTATGTCATGAGTTGGTTCACTTTTTATTTTAATATAATTTTTTTTCATGAAAGTGTACAGGAAATTATCATGCAACCAAACACCCCATAAATGGGTAAAAACAACTTATGTGACTGCTCAAGATAAAAGATACCATATACCAATTAACTACAAATAAGTTCATCCAAATTATGTACAAAGGTATAATAGATGATTAGTAGAATGGATTTAATAAAACAAATTGAAAAGTAATTAAAGGAAATAATAGTATGACCATACAGGAATAATAAATAATTACAAAATGCTATTAAAAAATTTTAGGAGAAGTGGAAAGCCTAGAAAGATGTAGAAAAGATAAAATAAAAAGATAAAAATCAGTCTTTACTAATATATCTTAGACGTTTGACATATGCCGAGTAGAACAATATAATTGTGCAGGCCGAGCTTCGCTCGGTTGGCACAGCCTTGCGCATGGGGGCGCAAGGTCGGGACCTCGCTTCCTGGCGGTGTAGACACGCAATTTTGGCCTAGTTGAAGAGCTTAAATTCTTGTTTTCATGAATAATATTTGAGTAACCTTTCAAGAGAACCGAGTTTTCTGGAAAAATCAAGTTTTTCGGCGCATTTCGAAGAAGATCGATAGGCGTTGACCAGGGTCAAAGCGCCCTATAAACAGGGCACCTGGCGCCCTGTATACAGGGCACCAGGCGCCCTATAAATAGGGCACCAGATGCCCTACTTATAGGGCACCTGCACCTGGTCTGACTGACTGGATAGATTGATGGAACAGTTCTGTAGATAAAGTTGTCCTCTTCTTGCCTATAAAAGGACCCCCATTTGAAGGCTTGAGGACACACCAAGGGCGCCCCCCCCAAACTCTCTCATCCACCACAACACTCCTAAGGCCTTACAACTTCTCTCCAAGCTCTCAAACCGTTCCAAAATCCTCTCCCAAAAACCCCAAAAACCTGTAGTTTCATTCTTCAGAAATATGATTTTTCTCCAACTTTGAGGGCTTCTAAACTCCATTTCTCTTACATTTAGTGCCAAAACACTCTTTCATTAGCTTCACTTGAGTATTGGCTGCTTGAAGAAGCTCTTGTTTTGTCTTGGAAGTCTTCCTACACTCCGGGGCGACGTCGCGAAGGAGGGAAGAAAATCTGCTAAAACCAGTCCCTGGTGTCCCATAAATAGGGCACTTTGACTTGGTCAACGCGCCCCATCAAGGGGACACCTGCAGCTAGCGCCCCATATTTGGGGCACTAGCAGGGGCAGACCCCATTTTGCATTTTTTTGAGTTTATTTACCTTTCCGGTCGATCCTTTACTCCACCCTTTCATTTTAACTCTCATCAATATGTCATTTAGCATATATTGAGCCACTCATTTGCATTTTCACGCATATCTAAAACTTCTAAATAGTGGTTGGGATTTAGTCCCAATCCAGTTAGTCTCTTTCATTTTGCATGTTTGAATTCAAATTTGAGCACGATACTATGCTTTCATTAGAACTAATGAACCTTTCACTTGTTTCTATGTTTTCTTATGGACATTTTTAGGTAAATCCGATTGAGGTGGAGCTTCAACCGGATCGAAGACGAAGGGTTCACTAAGCTCTCTTCTTTCGGCCGGCCAAGAGAGAAGTCGGAACCCAACAATCTCCCATTCCCAAAGGTACGACGGTCATTTCTCCATTTCATTTCTTTTCATTCTACTATATTTTGTAGCCTTTGGCTCCTGGTGATCACACCCACTAACATCTCATCCACCAAGTCCCCAAAGCAAGCGTAGGGACCGGAAAAAGGGAGATCTACGGATATCCCGTTTTGGGTGCTTACAGGCGGTGTCAAAGCTAGGCACCCCGTGGGGGAGGGGGATGTTCTGTGAGGTTCGAACGGGAATTCGAACCTTCGCTGTCCGCGGCGCAGCGGGCGACTGCGGCCACTAGGCCAGCGCGTGACCAAAAAAACAATATAATTGTATCTTCTAAAGATATTATTATAAATTATATGAAGAGAATCAATTAGATCAATATTTAGGATTATACTTAAAAATAGCTAAACCTTGGGGAATATTGCTATGAGAAAACTACCAATAATAATTAAATGCATTAATAATAAATCAAATGAACCCAAGCGGAATAAGTTCCTCCACATTATGAAATGGTAAATAAAAGAATAGATACCTTAGGAGCAAGAATTTCATCTGCTAGAAGAAAACTATTTGATTATTACCAAGTAAAAACTTTTCTTAAGAAAAACTAAGGTATCATTTGGTATCGGGATAAAAATAAAGGGGATAGGGATAAGTCACTCTTTATGACTATTCTTATCCACATTATATTTGGTTTGAGTTAGAAAAGATTTAGAAGATAGCCCTATCTTATGTTTGGTAAGACAAGAATAAATTTGAGAAAAAAGTATATTTTTATTCTAAATTTTTGTTATCTTATGTTGACTTATATTTTATTTTTTTAAATATATTATTAACCAACTTACACAATTATATAAGATATTTAAAATATAATTGAACATATAAATAAAGATAAAATTGAAGATATAAATAAAAAATTGAAGACTTGGTATATACATTATTCACTCCTCATCAACCCAAGTAAGAATTAAATCTTCATCAATATGGAGTGTTAGATTATAAATATTATTTTCATATCCGTTTAACATGAATAAACATTTTGTCAAATGATACGAGAAGAAGCAAAATTAAAACAAAAAAAATAGATCTATATAAATGAACAACTTGTAAATAATAACACAATCAATTTTTTATCATCAAACCAGATATCATTAGAAAGGATAGTGCAATGTGATCGATTGAACTTTTCAAAAAATAAAATAGAAAAACGAGCCAAATCCGCTTAAAGTTGTGCTCAAAATGATTCCCTTGTTTTAAGAAAGCTCTCTTTTTTACCACATCAGATCATGTATATATATGTGCATGCACAAAATTAAAGACACGTACGTTTCTTATTTCAAATCCACAGATAATCATAATCAAATTCCAATTGGCAGGAGTTGCACTGCCATGATTAATTTCCCAATTACCACCATCATCTTTTTCTTCCCATTTTTGTTCTTCAAACAGTCCAATCTGGGTCTTCTCTGAAATCAAAATACTATTGTTGTGCTTAATTGGCTTTCAGAACGTCGAGTTAAAGGTGGAGATGGTGGCAATTCACAAGAAAAGATTAGGAAAGTGCCCGTCAAAAATGACTGTGCAAAGGCCATAAGCTAAAAGATGAATAATTTGCCATGTGATTCTACTATCCACAAAACCTCAAAAGAGCATCCACTCAGATCTGTAACTCCATAGAAAAGAAACATAAGTATAATAATTGACCAACCACATAAGAGTAAATAAACCATCTAAGAAGTATAGATTAAAATAGTACATGTAAATAAAGAAGTACCAAACATAAGTATGAAATGGGGTGTTTGGTTGCCTGGTAAATTTTTATACACTTTCATGATAAAAAGCTTTATTAAAATAAAGTGTGGACTAATCAATGGCATAAAATTATCATGTTTGGGAAGCCATAATAACACAAAAAAGTGGATACCATATATGACTAAACAAGGTGGGGGAGACCACATGATGAAAAAGGAGGTGACAATCTTTTTTTGTTCAAGAAGGAAAATTCTTTTAAATTATAAAATTAAAATGGTTGCTAAACACTTTTTTTAACCAGTTTTGTTACAAAAACATAAAATTATAACAAAAACTCAATTTATCATACAATCAAACACTCCATAAATAAGTTGTTTTGATAGTACTGGCCTCAATTTTCCTCCCAACAAGACAAAATGTGATGCATTGGACCTAAGCACAATATCATCTTTCAACCCACTATCTACCTGAAAAGAAAAAAACTTGACCTGTAAGGACTAGCAGAAGCACAACAAAGCTACAGAGAAAGACCATCCTCATGAGTCTACTATCTGCATATAGTATTGGACAAGCTAATTTGTAACACCATGAACATACAAATATGTATAGCATTAACCAATGACGTATATTGAAGGAGAAAATGTGTATAGATAAAAACAATCAAAGTATGCAGAATTTTATCAATTACATAATAAGGTACAAATAAATGACAAGGAGCTACTATTGATAATATTAGGATTCTATGGTAGTACATTAATGTGACGTTTACTATGTTTATCTAAAAAGACGTCACCTTTTTTTTTCTACAAGATATCTAGCTTATATGACTTTTTCAAAATTTGAGGAAAAAAATGTATTCTATCTAATAGGCCATCATCTTCATTGATAAGAGCAACAACCATCACTAGCCTACACAAGACAAACAAGTTTGATATCTAGTCCATACGCATAGTGGGAACATTACAATAGTTATGGGGGGGGAAGAGTGATTTGAAAAGAACTACTAATTACCTTGTCAAGTGAGGAATCACTTTTTCATGGTTGTCCATTGATCATAAAGTATATCCCTACCGTTAAACCTTTGCAAATTCTTAGCCTTCACTGAGAAGCTTGGCGTATCCTGTTCAAACTTAGATGAATAGCCCTCATCCGTGACCATTTTAAAGGGGAAAGCATTGAAGAAATGTAGAGGTTAGAAGCATATGCACGATTAGAACTATTATCAATGGTGTAATAACCCTTAGATTCATAATGATGGTTATACGACAAGGAGAGAAAGTTGACCAGATAAAGAATAAATGATGCTAAATTCCAAATGAACAAAACCACCCACACCACAAGAAGAGATACCGCTAGAACAATGGAAGAGCTTCAATGGAACTGGGGAGGGGGTGATGAAGCAAGAGCAAATTAATGCTAACTTCTGCAAGGAGGATACATATTAGGGACTTATAATGCTACAACAGTGATTGTTGCTGTGCATAACATCATCATAGTAGAGAATAAAAATGCACGATGATCAGAGCCAAAGAGGGCATAGAGCCCTGAATATCATACATCAACAACACTCACATATTCAAATTGGAAAAAGAAAGACAATAAATGAAAAGCAAAATACAAGATTGCACAAAAGGGAAAGGTCGATGGTTAGAAGAGATCACACAAAATGGAAAGGCTTCCTGGGCATAGATGAGTAGCGAGGAAAATCAAGACTCAATCTTAAGCTTGGTGTAAAAGAAGCATCAGGGTCTCTTGCTCCACCTTGCACTTCAATTGGTTCACTCACTTCATCTCCACAACATTGAAGGCTATCTTGCAGAACTCCATGGCCTCCTCCACTTTCGACGCCAACACACTGAGCTGTGGCTTCAACGAGATGAACATGACATCGGGCGTGGCCTTGGTGTTTCCAGTGCTTTTTAGAGTGATCAGCACCACGTCGATACTGTCCTTCTGCGCCATGATAGCTACTCTTGCTCATAGTAAGATGGGGGGGGGGAGACCAACAAAAACCCTAGAATGAGAGCCGGCACAAAATGAAATGGAACGCGGCGGGAGGCTCGCGAGGAAGCATCGTGCGAGGCCTGAATAGGGAAGAAGTATCATACCCCCAAGATCTAACATCTATCCCATGAATTACATGGGATGATTTATCCTTTATTTTGTCCCCGATTTTAGGGATAAATTAGGTTAAATTAAATTAGGTTAAAAGAGAATTTATTTATCTACCAAAAGTTGATTTAAGGATAAAATAGGTTTATCCTTGGCTATCCCTATATCAAACATGACTTAAGGTGTTGTTTGATATAGGGATAACTCGAGGATAAACTTGATTTATCTCCAAAATTTTTGGGATAAATCATATTTATCCCCAAAATTTTATGGTGTCAAACGGGCCCTAATATTAAGATAGAAGAAGATCAAAAGTTATGTTGTGATAATCTAGCATATCCTATAAATATTGGATGCACATACGCTAGAAAGAATAATGCAAAAATAAAGAAAGAAGATACAAGACTAGATATTTTAGAAAATCATAAAAACTTAAATATAAAAAATATTCAAAAGAGAACCATATAGAAAAATAAAGATTGTAATTGCTTCATATGTAAAAAAACTAGGACATTATGCAAATCGATGTACACAGAAAAAAGTAAACTATAAATAATTTGAAGAAATACTAGAAAACCTATCTTTAGTAAGATTAGAATTTGTTCTAGAAAGTGAACTAGGTTATTATAAAGTAACATTTCGAATCAAAAGATGAGTAGAGAAATATTAAGAAAAGACAAATAATTAATCATAGATACCAAAGAAGATGAATAATCATATTCCCAAGATATCATAATATGAAGAAAATTATATGATAGCATTGAAAAGAAAATGGATTCTTAGATAGATTAGGAAGAGAACGCGTATTACACAATGGTATAACCAAAAAAGTACTACCTATGGATATAAAATTCATAAATAATAGAATAAACATTCCTTTAATTACAAAGAACAATATGGTGGTACAGTTTTTTGTGAATAATTTTGTTGTATTGTCACCACCTGTGCTGTGTTTCCATTCTATTGTTAATTTTCTGACATAGACTTTTTGTATTTGGAATATTGGTATTCAATGATTACAAGTAATTTTATTTTATTTTTGTTTATATGTATATTTTGAATTGAGATATGGAATTATTTCCTAAGAGAAAATCATTTTGTATCTATGACTTAAGATATGCAATATTTATCTTAACTATATAATGGCATAACTTTATCTTAAGGTTTGGTACTCAGTTCATTACATGTACTTTTCCAACTACATCAAGTCCAAAATTTTTAGATACTTTTTGAATTAAATCATAATGGGGTGTTTGGTTGCGTGATAATTTTTTGTACATTTTTCATGATAAAAAATTGTATTAAAATAAAAAGTGAATCAACTCATGACATAAAATTATCATGTTTGGAGGGATGTGATGATAAAAAAGGGTAACTATCATACATGACCAAACAAAGTGAGGGACCACAAGAAAAAAAAGAAAGGTGAGACTCACTTTTTTGTTTAAGAAGAAAATCACTTTCAAAATATAAAATTGTCATGGTTGCCAAACACCTCTTTTAACAAGTTTCTTACAATTTTTAATAAATTAAAATAAAAACTCTCATTATCATGCAACCAAACACCCCATAAGGGTTTTACCAAGGTTGTTCATGATCTAGTATCTATAAAAACAAAAGCATATTCAATCTCATAATTTTCACTATGTATTCTTATAGGTATGTAAATATTATTCTAACCGGCAATGTTCATAGTTTGGTTTGGTTTAGTTCTTGAGTATTAAATTTTAACTTGGTTTGGTTTGGTTTGATTCTAACTATATTTTATTAAAGTACAGTAGCTAAGGCAATATATAATTTCATTTTATTTATTTTACATTATATTCTATTACAATTTACTATATATGTTTATACAATTATTAGTGTTGTCTAAAAAACATTTGAAACAAATTTATTTTTATAAAAATACATAAATATTATATTAAATATAATTTAAAAAAAGTATTTGATTGATTGGTTTGAGTTGGATCGAAGGGTTCTAAAAATCAAACCAAACTGATTGATAATCCAAACCAAACTACTGATATTTCGAGTTGAAATTGAATAGTCAATAACCCTAATTTTGACTTGTCATCTAAATAAGATGATTTCTTTTCGTTATAATATTATTTGTCTTCTTGAATGTCATAAGATTTCATTTTAATTAGAAAATTATTTTAGTACAATAAGATTAATTTATTATAGTATAGTTAAATAAATTATCAAGTCAATTCTATCTAAATTGATAAAATTTTCAATCAATTATCTAAGAACATAAAAAATCTAATACGATATTTGATGCAATATAAGTTTATTTGTCAATTTAAATCTAAAATAATGCATAATCATAAATTATTATTTGTTTTATATTTAAATATTGATATAATTTAAATGTGATAATTTTTTGTGCCAAATATATTGATATTCCTGTAATCATAAATAAAATATAATAAATATGGTGTGGTAAATGGATTATACTCATACATAAATATTTAATAATTTATGATACATTTAATTTTTTTTACATTTAATATGTAATAATATATATTTAAAATAATATGCAAGTAGCATAATTTAGTAAATAAATTATTTTTTAATAATTTAAATTATATTTAAAAATTGATGTGAATTATATTTTAGTATAATATTATTTAATAATATTAATTTAGATACAATCGATGACATAGTAAATAAATAAATATTTTTATTTAATATTAAATTTTGATATAAATTATTCATAATAATTATTTACATTGAATATGATATAATAAATAATCTAGAACGTCCGCCGCCGTTGGAAGGGTATTTTTAACATTTTAAAATTTATCTGCTAGTTTGACAGGTTGAATTGGGTGTTAAAAATTTTTTTGGCCGCTGAATTGTTCTGGATCGTTGATAAACAAAATGTTGGTAAACAAAATCCGGTTTTTTTAAATGGTGGCGGAAATCAAATTTCTCAAATTAAAATAAGAAACAAACAAAAATCTGTTTGTACCTCCCAGCGGCGAATCAAGAATTTGTGCGTGGCGAGGTCAAAATAAAATTAGGAAGATCACCCTTTTAAAAATATATATTAATATTAAGTATTTTGATAAAATATATAATATTTTATAATAAAAATTTCAAATTTTAATGGAGTCAATTCAACCCTACCTATAGTCTAGATCCGCCACTGGTACCTCCGTCGTCCTTGCGTGCCAGCCAGCGGACTAAATTGCAGGACAGTGGTTCCCATCTTACTGTCGGAAGCAGAGCAGCGCCGCTCCCCCTCGCCGTGCCAAAGCTCGCGCGTCTCCCCGGCGATGGCGACTATGATGGCATCAGCGTCGTCAACATGCTTCCATCATTCCGGTGTAGCCGCTATCAGCGCGGCATCATCTCCTTCCTCCTGCCTTCGACTTCCCGTGGGCAGCAGGCCGACCGTCCTGCCGTCTTCTCCGCCCTCAAGCTTTCGTGGTCGCCCCACTCGAGGTGTTGCAGAAGCGCACACTTCGGCGTCGAACGGCGATTCCGGGCTCCACCACCATCTCCGCCGCCTCCTAGGAAGCTTCGATCCCCGCATTCCCTTGCCGCAGGCCCGCACGCCGCCTAGCTCGTGGTACACCGATCCCTCTTTCCTCCTCCTCGAGATGGATCGCGTCTTCTTCCCAGGATGGCAGGTTGCAGGTAATCGCACCCTTTTCTGCATTTTCCTCTTTCTCCGCAGTTTCCGTTCTCATTTCCTCCGAGAAAAAGAAGCCCAAGATCCAACGGGGAGGGGACACCGAGTCACCGACAAATCGGTTTCACACCTACTGATATTTTCGTTATTGACTTTCAGGTTACACGGAACAAGTCCGGAATCCACGTCATTTCTTCACGGGAAGGTAAATCCAAAACGCAGCGTAGATAGGGATATCAACGAGTTGTATACTAGTAAAATAATAATATTATCTATATCTATATTCTATAAGAAAAAGATAATAACTTACTTAAAAATAATTTACGATCGGATAATAGATAATTAACGAATATACAAAGAGATAATATATGTATGATTCAACTTAATAAAATAAGAAGTATAAATAATTTTATCAATTGAAGCGCATAACAAAATACATATTGCAAGTAGAAGTATCCGCTTATATCAATGTACTAAAAGAAAATTCTTATGGGGTGTTTGGTTGCATGATAATTTTTTGTACACTTTCATGATAAAAAATTGTATTAAAATAAAAAGTGAACCAACTCATGACATAAATTTATCATGTTTGGAGGGATGTGATTACAAAAAAGAGTAACCACAGCACATGATCAAATAAAGTGGGGGACCACAAGAAAAAAGAAAGAGGTGAGACCCTCTTTTTTTGTTTAAGAAGAAAATCACTTTCAAAACATAAAATTGTCATGGTTGTCAAAAACCTCTTTTAACAAGTTTTCTTACAATTTTTAAAAATAAAAATAAAAACCTCAATTATCATGCAACCAAACACCCCATTAGGTACATGTTTAACACAAATACATGAGGTAAAAAGATTCACGAGTATGCATCATAAATGATTTTTGAGATTGCATTAAGTAGTCAGATGTCCAACACAAAACATGAGATAACAAAATATTTTCAAAATAATTCATGTACAACATATAATATGAGATAGTCGATTTGTAGCTAAAATGAAATAGTTTTTTTATAAGATTGTAGTGTCTATTTCTATTTTGTGTTGCCGTAGATCATCCGACGGATCACATAGTTGATATGTTTCTCTATTATGGCTCTCTTGAGATGTCAAATTCGACGGTAGTTGAACTAGGGAAAGGAAAGAAGTATTGTCATATATGTGGACTGCACCATCAAGAAATAAGAGAGTAAAAAGACGTCGCTGTCAGACGTCATGACAAGACTTATCTAATGTCAAGACTCGAGAGAAAAGGGTGAATGGGAGAGATAGAGATAATAAGATTTTCTCGATTAGACATATATATATGCTTAGATATCATAGAATGTGAGTTGTTGTATTATATATTAACTAATGAATATATGGTATTTTAATTCGATTTATGGTGTATTCGTGATCATATCCGCCAAGATAATGATTAATCGATAAACAAATATAAATAACTTATTCGAAAATTTAAAATTACTCTTTAGCTGTTCATTAACTAGTAGAGGTGGCAATGGGCCAAGCCGGCTTGAGGTTTCGCGAGCCGGGCCAACTGCGTGCCATTTGACGGGCCAAAAGTTTTAGCCTGCGGGCTTTAGTTGGGTTGACATACAAGTCGAAGCGGGCCGACGCGGGTCAAAGCGGGCCGAAGGATGTTCAACTTTTTATGTCAAAAATATCACTTTTACTTATTAAAAATATATTTTAATTAAATTACTCTTAATTTTATAATATTATCTTAAATAATTAAATTTATCATATTTAATAAATATTTATTTATAAAATATAAAGTTGGGTCGGGCCAGGTTGGGCCCGACCAAGTTAATAATGTTTGCAGGTCGGGCCGGGGCCGGGCCAACAATGTAATACGGGCCAGGTCGGACCGGATCAGGCCGGGCCAATATATTTTGAATTGGGCCGTAAGTGGGCCAACCTTGGGCTAGACCGGGCCCGGCCCATTGACACCCTATTAAGTAATGAACACCCCATTGACACCCCTATCCGGTTCTCCCCCTGGGGGGGGGGTTATCAGGTGGGGACCGAGCCGCGGGGGCTCGATCCCTCGTCGCCCGCACGCGCAGCGGGCTGCCGGCCAACACGGCCATGACCAAAAAAAAAAACTTAATGAACAGGTCAGTTGATCGGATAATCGGTAACTGTTTACATCCTTAGGTATATTCGTATCTCTCCTCGTTTCATCACCCATGTACTTATTGATTCCTGGCCTTATTTTACTCACTGATGAAGCCGTACAATGCTACTATTCTTAGCACAACAAATTTTGGCAAAGTTGACATACACATGGTTTCTAGTCAGTGGTATTTGCAATAGATTATTCTCTTCCAAAACCATATATCTACTTAATCTGCCCAAATACGTACAGACTGGGAACCGTGCACTTCGTGGTGTGCCGAGATGCTGCTGGGGATCTCCAAGCATTTCACAACGTCTGCCGTCATCATGCCGCTTTACTTGTTCGTGAAAGTGGGCAAAGGCCGTGCTTCGTCTGCCCTTACCATGTGAGTGACTGTTTATGTGGTGTAATTCCTTTATGACAAGGTGGTTTTGTTTCTTCATTTGTATGATTGTCCGTGTTACATATGTGGGTTTATTTTCAAGTGAGGATTAGATCCAGACTACAGGTTGTTGAACCAGATAGACATGGGGGACTCTTGATAGGGGCTAGATAACTCCTAATCAAAGTAGATTTTTTAAGTTCTCTTGATAAATAGGTTAGTCTGGTAGTCCGGCTGTTCTGGACATTGGGTGTTTAGAGAGCCACCGAGAGAGAGATTGTATTCTTCAGAAATTGTCTTATGGTATTCGTCCACCAATTCAATCTTGATGTAGTTGAAAAAGATGATTGATTTAGGAACTTCTTGAGATGTATACTTCAATCATGCTAATATTCCATTGGAATATATAATTCTATGTGACAATGAATTTTTCAAGTGGTACAGGTAATTTTTTTTTGTTTTAAGTAAAAGTTACCAATTTTATTTAACATCCTTCACAAACCAGTCATTTAGTTTAGTTGCACCGTGGTAAATGAAAGTAGCTCTTTCTTTATATCTAATTTAATGTATTCTAATAAAAACAATAATGGTTTTTAGTCCTGAAGAATCACGTACTTTTATCTTCTTATTTCATTTTCATGTGCACTACCTGACTGATCGATTGATTATTCTCACATGCCAACAAATTAAACATTTCTTCCATTCATGATGATATAAAAGAAGAATGAACATAGGACTCAATAACGATGTATGAATATTAGCACACTGCATTTTCATAAGTTAACGTTGGATGCTCATGAATAACAAAAATGAATTTTACGTCGCAATCAGTTGACACCATGCATCATGTCATTTGGTGAAGGGTATAATTAGCAGGGGTGTCAAGTGAGCGGGCTTGGGCTGGCCCGGCCCAAACCCAACTTAACCCACATGTAAGAAGCCCAAGCCCAGCCCAAGGTCTTTTTGAGTTATGTAAATGGACTCAAAGTCCAACGGGCCACAAAAGCCCATTTATAGCCCAATATGAGCATATTTGAGTATTTATGCGTACATTTGACATTTACATAACTCAAAAAGACCTTATATATGTAATGGGCTTTGAGTATTTATGTAAATGGACTTAACCCACATGTAAGAAGCCCAAGCCCAGCCCAAGGTCTTTTTGAGTTATGTAAATGGACTCAAAGCCCAAGGTCTTTTTGTATTTATGCGTACATTTGACAAAATAATATTACAACATGAAATCTAAAATATGCATACTATAAATTAATAGTTTTGGTGAAATGAGTATCCAGCTTGGCAGCATGAGTCAAAATATATATTTTATCCTAAAATATCTAAAAATTGTCAAGTGATTTAAAAGAGACCAGGACATTAAAATATGACAAATCTAACCAAAGATAAATTTTTCACAAATTCATATCTATCTTGTTTTACATGTAAAAGCCAATAAATTTCACAAATTTTCAAAAAAATTGAAAAATATAAATATCATCCGAAATCGATCGTAGCTATTTTTTGTGCAATTGGCTAAATAGTATAGCTAATATGTCAGAAATTAGTTATTTTATTTATGGTTATTAATTATATATTTATCATTCTAGATTAATTTTATAATAATAATATGTAACTATTAAAGTAGTTTAACTATTTATAATTAATATATCAGTTAAAATATGATTAAAAACAAATATTAAAATAAACATAACATATGTATAAATTTATTCATTGTATTTATCGAAAGGTCTATTTAGATCAACATAAAAGAAAAAAATATATAAGAAGAAGGATTATCTTTGTGATTTTCAGTGGACTTAAATATAAAACTTTTATTTAAGATCATTTTAATTAAATTACTATCAATTTAATAATGTTATCTTAAATAATTAAATTTATCATCTTTAATAAATATTTATTTGTAAATTTAAAGTTGGATCGGGTCGGACTAAGTTAATAATTTTTGTGAGTCGGATCGGGTCGGGCCAACAATGTAGTATAGGCCAGATTGGACCGGGCCAAAATATTTTAGACCGAACCGTAAACGGGCTGACCCCAGGCCGGGCCCATTGACACCACCCCTATACGGAACTCAAAAAATTTCCAAATATTTGACAGTCATTTTTTTTAAAAATTTAATCAAATTATATACGAATATAATTTCCATACAATACGTGACTAGCGGGGGTGCTGCGCTGGTAGGAGAGAGAGAGAGAGAGAGAGAGAGAGAGAGAGAGAGAGAGAGAAATCGGCTGGGGGCTGCGATGTTAGAAGGAGCGAGGGAGAGAGATAAGAGCCTCATTTGTCCTGATATCCAGACTCACGCTCGTGGGCTCAACGGGCTTGGCCCGTCAGATCTGCCAAGAGTATTAATTTTTTCAATTAACACTGTGACTTTCTCTGGCGGGCTTAAGCCCAGCCCGTGGAGGGCTTTCTGGCGGGCTGGGGGGCCCGGCCCGCCCACTTGACACCCCTGATAATTAGCATAACCAGGTTGTTTTTAGTTTTTCAATATCTTATACCCTGTATAGATAGAGTATTAAAAAATAAACTATATCGATTTTTGTATTCATATTTTTACAAAGTTGATACAAGTGGGCACTTCATTATATTTCATGCATTGTTTGGACTACAAATTTCAAAATTGGTATTAATAGTTAAATATCTAGTTTTGATTTGTATCCCTTATAATTTCAAAATTGGTGGTGATAGAAGCATTAATGCTACTGTTATAGAACAAAGCTTCTCAAGATCCAAGGATCTTTACTACTGTTTCTTTCAATCAGGGATGGACTTATGGATTAGATGGATCATTGCTCAAGGCTACACGGACTGATGGAATACAGGACTTCAGCCTTCTTGTATGGTTGCCCTTTGCCCATGCCACGTTCGGCTACCCATTATCCTTTTCTTTTCTTTTCCTTTTCAAAAGGTTATATTTTATCATGGTTCTAACCCAATGATAGGACTTTGGACTCATACCGTTAAGTGTCACTAGTTGGGGACCCTTCATATTGATCAGAATTGATACAGATGGGAAACCGAAGTGTGATGCGGTTGATGCAACTATTGAAAATGAATGGCTTGGTGATTGTTCAAAGATATTGAGGGATATAGTTGGTTCTTCACTAAGTCATGTTTGCAGGCGTAGATACGTTATTGAGTGTAATTGGAAGGTATGAGCGTGTATTACTCTTCTTTAATCATAATATTTGCTTCTAGAATTGATTAGTTGATTTACTCATCTTTTGCATCAATTTCCACACATGCATAAATGTACTTATTTGTATTCAATTCATGAAGGTCTTCTGTGACAATTACCTAGATGGTGGCTACCACGTTCCTTATGCACACGGCGACCTTGCGTCCGGTCTTAAGCTTGACTTTTACTCAACTGAGGTAAGTTCGCCATCAATATCATCCTTTTAGGAGAACTCTATATTTGTTTTACTTCGTCAACTTGCACTTTAGGAAAATACATTATTATGGGTGACTTAATGGCGACATCTTGGCAAAGTCATCCTTAATATGATAGGTATTAGCGATGACTTGTCACATCTCATTGCCACTATGCGTGTACTGGTGACGGTAGAATGAAACCATTGCAACTGTAGAATCAATGGCGATGCCTAGAGAGTTAATTGCGATTTCGTAAGTTGTTGTGAAACAAGAAAAATACTTGGATACTCGACTTTGAAAGATTGTTAGCAATGGCTTCTATAAGTTGTCACTAATGTTGTCGCTAGTGACCAAAAGCCTAACCGTTCATCAATTGGATGGCAGTAGGGATGGCCAAAGCCATCACCAATGACATTAAAAGTACTATTGGCAACAACTCAAAAACTATTATCAATTATTTTCATATTTTAAAAACCTGCACCCCTTCTCCCCTTCTTTTTTTTTATTGTCTTCCTCTATTGCAAAATGCTCACCCCTCTGCTGGAAATGCTACCATCGCTAGTTGTTGTTACCATTGTCATAACCTTCCATAGTTGGTTGCCTACACCGCATGGAGCTTTGGTGCCAATGTTTCTTTTCTCTCTCATGCACCTTACACAATTCTTCTCGAGACAATGCTTTGCCACCATTGGAGTTCTGTCGTAGCCTGCAACCATTGTTGCTGTTGTTGCCCTTGTGTCGAATCCTTCCTCTTTTAGGTATGTGTATAAATCTTAAAAATCTTTAAAATTGTTTAAAATTGTTTATTGCATGTTTAATTAAATGTTTAGTTGTAATATTTAGAATTTATTTGAATGTGATTTAGGGTTTAAGCATGTTATTTTCATTGGTTTAAGTTTTATATAAATGTTATTTTAATACCATTTTGATATTGTTAAGAATATGTTAATCTTGTTTTACGCATGCTTAGTTTGTTAAGAATGGTTTAAATGTTATCTATTTAAAAGTATTCGTTTGGTATCTATTACTTGTCTATTCTATTCGTTTAAATTTAACAATATGTTAGAAAGAGGGTGCCACTTAGATTGTAATGATTGCCAACTATCTTTGCTTAAATGGTTTTTGACGAGAAATAGCTGAAGTGGGGGGAAGATACCAAAGACATCAATTAATATTGAATTCTTCCTATCCATAATTAATTAATTTTATGGAATTCTAAGCACTTTGAAACCAAATGAAGCCGGTAAACCAAATAAAAGAAGGGGGTAGAAATCAATTATAGGTCTAAATGACCATAAAATTGAAAAAAAGAGTTATAACACAAACAATGATCATTTAGGCTAATCCAAACTAGTTATTGATTTGGATTGGCCTAAGCACTCTAAACCCAGAAAAAGAGTTAAAACCCAAACCGGCTCTGGTTAGGCCAATCCAAATTACCATAAAACCTAAAAAATGAATTAGAGACTAAACTAGTGTTGAGTAGGCCAATTTGAACCGATTCTTAAATGGTCATTAAACCCAAAAAAGGATACTAAACATGACTAATTATGCCAATTCATAGAACCCAAATCGGTGCCAGTTAAATTTTCCAATTTACATTGGTTTAAATGACCTTAAAACTAAAAAATAATGACCATAGAAAACATGGCCGATTAGGCCAATTCAAACTAGTTTCAGTTTGGATTTGCCTAACGTCATAAAATAAAAAGAGTAGAAGCTAAATAGGAACCGAGTAGGCCAATCTTGTAAGCGGACATAAAACCAAAAAAAAAAAATGAGATTGAACCTAAAACATTGTCAGTAGATTAATTCAAACTAGTTAGCGATTATCAATTTAGAATGGCTTAAATGTCCATATATTCTAAAAAAAGAAGATAGAACCTAAAACACAGCTGTTGGGCCAATTCAAATAGTGTTTCCGATTTAAATTTGCTTAATCACTGCAAAATCCAAAAAAAAAAGAGTTAGAACCCAAATTGACACCTATTAAGCCTTTCTAGTTTGGATTAGCATAAACAACCATAAAAAAAACAAAAACATTGATCCCAATACATGGTCGATTAGGCCAATTCAAACTGGCTATCGATTTGGATTTGCCTAATGGCCCAAAAAGAAAAAAAAAACAAGAGTTAGAACTCAAATCAACTTTGGTTAGGCCAATTCAAATTGGTTTGGATTCGCATAAATATTCATAAAAAAGGAGATAAAACCCAAAACATAGGAGCTTATTGGTTTAGATTGGTTTAGATGGACATAAATTCTGAAAAAAATAATATAAATCCGAAAACATGGATGATTAGGCCAACCAAACTTGTTTTTGGTTTGGATTTACTTAAATGGCCATAAAACCAAAAAAGGAGATAGAACTCAAAACATAGTTGGTTAGGCCTGTAGACACGCCAAATTGGCCAGATTCGGAGCCCCAGACTCTTATTCCATAGGCGATATTCTTATTTGACCATTACCTGATCCGGATTACCTCGTGGACATGAGCTAAGAACATTGGTGAAGCCCCTTGTGAGTTGAGAATGGACAGATGATTTCCGAAACAATGCCGTAACCTTCAAGTGAGAGCCGCGCGTGAACTGTAAAAAAACACGAAGCCTGCTCGATGACCGACCTTGAATGGTCCATAATTGAAGGTCTCGGGAATCCCGCATGTGTTCCGTAACATTCAGGGTTTCCGAGAAGTCATTTCGGTAGGCATCGGTCAATGACGGCTTTCGTTACGGCTTTTTTCAATCTGTACTGACACGGCTATCCCGGACCACGCGTTAAGCCTTTCCGGTCATCACCGGGTCTTTTCGGGTCATCCGGGTCGATTATAGCCGTATATTTTCATCAATCATGGCCATACGTCCGGTTCGGTCAATTTTAGGGTTTCCCAGCTTTTCCGAGTTTCGGTTCACATTTTCCGGGTTAATCTCAGATGTTTCGATGATTTCGGGTTTTCTGATCGTACCGGACTTGTTCGGTCATCATTTTAAGTCATCCCGAGTTGACCTGAGATTTCTCGACCGGAACCGTGCTCTTTCGGATCTTCGCCACGGGTTTCGGCTTTCCGCGAGAGGGTAAACCGGTAGAAAGCCCCGTGCGAACATCTCGGGAGTCATGCCGGCTGGTTTACCGACTTGAGGAGGTGCGGTTGAAGGTCCTATTTCCAACGCAACAAATGAGAGCCGAATCGGACATCCTGTTTGCAAGATACGGCCCGCGGAACACGCGCGCAGGAGAGAGAGCGTACCGCGCCCCCGCTCCGTTTGAAAGAGGAGGGCGCGCCCTACGCGCCCTCAAACCGGGGGCACGTCCTGCGCGCCCTCGGTTCCTTTGAAAAACAGGGGCGCGGTCAGTTTCTTTAAATCGGAAATTGCCTCGATTAGCACCTTCTAAACCGGATTTTTGGAAGGTTTTCGGCGTTGATTTTCGATTATTTGTACCGCGCCCCTGGTTCGGGGGCGCGTTACGCATGTCAAGTCAATTTTTAGCAATTTCAGGAAGTTTCCGTCGATTTTTAGCAGTGAGACGCGTAACGCGCCCCCGCTCCCTTTGAAACAGGGAGGCGCGCAGACCGCGCCCCCGAACTGGGGGGGCGCCCTGCGCGCCCTCGTCCCCTTTGAAAAGCGGGGGCGCGGTCGGTCCAGTTTCCAAATTTTGCACCGGCTTCCTTCCCCTATAAATTGAGGGCCATTCTCAAAGACCCAAGGTTAATCCCCGGTGCCTAGCTCGTCTAGAGGTCGTCCAAGCTCTTCCCCAAAGCCGTCCCGACGTCCAAAGGCGATCCGAAGTCAAGAGATCAATACCGAGGTGAAGGAGAAGGCTCGATCCGGGTGTTCTCTATCAGCCAACTTCATCGACTTCTACAGAAAATATGAGACTCCTTCTGCGAAGGTCTTAAACATAGAAGATGTTCATCTCTTCGTCCTCTTTCATCTCCAACTGATGTCACTCAATTCCAACTTGCCGTTTGTTCGTGGCAATTGCTACACTGAGGGCGCGCATCCAGGTTCTCTTTTCTATATCCGCCCACTTTAAAAATTTTTAAAGACTTCTACAGGAGGATTTCAGAGAAGTTATAGACATAGTAACTCTTCCTCTCTGAGTCCTGTGTCTACTCCAACAAACGGCACTCGATTCTGACATTGGGGTCATCCGTAGCATCCTATGCACCAAAGTCGCGCCAGAAGGGTGCAAAGGCTACCCGAACCGGCCTTCTTCAACCAACTCGGCTTCAACTCAAGCCGATCCATTCCATAAGCTTTCTCAACTCCCTTAAATCATTTTATTTATTTTTTTAAAGAATATTTTAGTTTATTTACATCATTTTTACATAATCAAAAAAAAGGGGTTAGGACTCGCCCCAATCCGGTGAGTTCGATTCCAATTGCTTCTTTCTCATATTTTCTCTACAGTTACTACACTTCCCATACTTCTAATCATTTCCTTTCACTTGGTTTATTGTTATAGTTGCACAGGTTTATCAAGCTAGCACCGGTTGGAGACTCTTCTTCATCGGCCGGCCGAGGAAGAAGAAGGTTGAATCCATATCCCGATCTCCCGCGCTAAGGTACACGGTCAAATCAACTCATCTCTTGTTTTTATTCTATAAAGCGGAGCCCGCGGCTCCTGGCGACCACATCTTTCATGTTTTAATTTCATCTCCTCCTCACTCTCCTCCCACATGACCCGAACCATCTCCGGTGCTCGAGCGACGCCGTGAGATGAAAGTTCGGGGATCAATGTGAGTGTGGGATCGAGGTGAGGACATTTTACCGCTTTCCGAGTGTTTTCAATTCACTCCCCCTTTTTTTCCCTCTTCTATCTTTCACCTTCTTATCTTGAGGTGCCGATCCGAAACCCGTTTTCGGAGTCGACAGCTTTTTGGCGACCACGGTGGGACAACCAATGTCTTCAACCGTGCTAGCTTGATTCAACCGTGCAACTAGTTATTTTTCGACTTTGTTCCCACATGAACCGGCTTGTCCTTTACCTTTCCCATGATCATTTACCTTTAAACTTGCTATTTACTCTTTCTTTATGATTGTCCCCCATGTGGACTTGAGTTACTTGTCTTTAATTTCAACCCGGTTCCCGCGTGAACCTTTTTCTTCTTTATAAACCGGTTCCCACGTGAACCACCTATCTTTTTCAACTCGGTTCCCGCGTGAACCAATTTATTTTCAGATCGGTCTCCGCGTGGACCACCTCTTTACAGCACCTTCAGATTGGCCCCACGTGGCCCTCTTTCTATTTTGTTAACTCTTACACCGGTTCCCACGTGAACCACCCTTTCCTTCACAAAAACCGGTTCCCGCGTGAACCAACCCCTTTTCTAAACCGGTTCCCGCGTGAACCAACCCACTTTCAGATCGGTCCTCGCGTAGACCACCCCTTTGGCCCCACGTGGCCCTCCTTTCCTTTTTTCAATCAAACAAACCGGTTCCCACGTAAACCACCCCTTTTCCTTCAAAAACTGGTTCCCACATGAACCACCTACCTTTCCAAAAACCCGGCTTCCGCGTGAGCCACTTTATTTTCAAATAGGTCCCCGAGTGGACCATCCTTTTACCTTTACTTCAGATTTGTCCCCACTTGGACACTCCATTACAAGCCGGTTCCCGCGCGAACCACCTTTTAATTGCTCGTTACTAGTTACTTGTTTACTTTATCATTGCTTGTCTTGATTGCATTCACTTGCTTGATTTATTTAATAGCTTTCATTCGCGTTTGCATATTGATTGCTTCTTCTCCTCCTACACTCCGTTTTTCATTTTTGCATTAGCTTTTTGCATCGGGTACCGAACTTGCTCCGATCCATAGGGCATTCGAGGCGGGGGCTCTCTCTCCCAACACACCCTCACCCTCCAAACACCTTCTTGGTGGATTCTAACCTCTCTTCTGGGATATTCCTTCCTAGTTGATTTGGTTGTTTCCATTAAGACCTCCGTAAGTCCCCATCCGTGGAGTATTCCTCTCCGCACGATTGGGCCGGTTGTACCACTTTCCCAAAACCTGAAGAACCCAAGTACCTACTAGTGGTGATTGAGTGATAACCTTAGGTCTTGAAGATTGAAACAATAGGAACCATACCTACTTGAGTGAACAATTGCTAACAATCTATCTAATCTAAGGTTTCAACCCAAAATTTGTCGAGTAGTCATTTTAAAAACTTGTTTGCACAACTTGCTTGCTCACAACAATTGAAAACAACAACAAAAAATTCCTACAAAAAACCTAAAAAAAGAAAACAAAAACATTTTTAATTTTGTGTTCAACTTGTTTTCCAAACATAGTTGTCAAGGCGCCCGGCTAGGCGGCGCCTCCGCCTAGGCGGCTAGGCGCCTTTCCAAGGGCGCCTTGCCAGGGCGCCTTGTCTGGGGCCAAAAAGGCACCCAAGGCGCCCACCAAGGCGCCCAAGGCGCTCAAGCAAGGCGCCTTGGGTATTTTTACATCATTAAAAAAAGTTTTTGAAGGATTTTTCTCCCTTGATACCCCTCACAAGGGACACTTATTTAATGATAGTTTGAATATATTAATATATTGTATTATCACTTATACTATCATACATATTTAAGATTTATGATTATAAACATATATTATATACTTAATTAAGTTCTTTTTCAACTCTTTCCTCTCTCTCTCTTTGTCTCACTTATATTAATACATACTTTTTTGGGTTCGGGGGGCTTCGCCCCCCTGACAACCCCCCACAAGGGGCGCTGCCCCCTTGACCCCCACGACCTGACCGCGACTACTCTGCGCCCCCCATTTAATAATATTATAACAATATTTTACCATCACTTATACTATTGCACATATATAAATCTTATAATCATAAATGAGTTATATACTTAAATTTTATAAATATTTATTTAACTTTCTTCTCTTTCACACACACATCATATTTACTTATGTGCATTGATAAAACACTCATATTCAATTATAACATAACAAATATAATTATATTTATGTTTTTTTATATATAACAACCTCCCGACTCAGCCTTCCTTGAATACCGCCTTGACTGCCTAGGCGACGCCTAAGCGGCCGCCTTGTCGCCTAAGCGGAATCGGTACCCTTCAATGCCTTGGGCGCCTTGTCGCCTTGACAACTATGTTTCCAAACAACCAAATTGAAACAAAAAAATCAAACAAAACAAAACATAAAAAAAATCTTCAATTATGTGCTTTGCTTGCTCTTTTTTTTAACCATCCTTGTAGAAAGATCGACATGATGCCCATGATGCTAAGGTCTGAAAGACACGTCAAGAGGTCGGACTACTACAAGCAACAGGAGTACGGGGAAGGTCTCTACAAGCTCCAACAACAACCCGAAAGCCATGCCAATGCTGCTATGGAACCTGAAGTGCAAGGGGATGCCCATCAATCCGCTTGATTTAGTATAGAACAAGCTCTTAAGGATCTATCTTTTCATCTTGATCCCAATACCTTGTCATTCATACAATCTCTAGTGAAGGGCAAGATGCTTGCTAATCAAGGTCCAGCCAAAGTCAACCGAGCTGCCTCGCCTCCCCAATCAATAGTTCGACCTCTTGCCATAACCTCACCTGGGCAGCCCTGCCATGTTACTTCACCTACTCACCCCATTGTGGATCATTCTTCAGCTTACACACTAACCCACCTCCCTCTCATCCAAGTGCCACATGAACACCCCCTAGTGAATTCCTCCCCACCTATTGCCAAGGATAAAGAAACCATTGAATTTCCCCTCTATACTATCTACATTCCCCCATCACAAATGCCAACCTACCATCGCTACAATGGCTCAGGTGATCCCTTCACTCATGTCAATGATTTCCTGAGCAAATCATCTCGGTGGCAGAATGATAGAAAGACCCTTGCTTTTCTTTTTAGGAGATCTTTAGAGGGTGCAGCCCTAGATTGGTTTTTTTCATTGAACGAAGTAGAGATATGGGATTTCGAAATTGTCAAGGCCGAATTCTTGAAACGATATGGGCCAGGCTATTCAATAATTGGGGAAGCAAAAAGAGACATGGAATTAATACAATATCGTGATGAATTGAGGCCCATGGCTAAGAAGAACATTGATGCTATGCACCAACCTAGGAGCCCTCTCCAACCTCATCCAGATCATCATCTTCAGCTGACTCCTCGATGTCAGTTGATTAGGCCACCCATGCCCCAACCTCAGCCGGTCATGCAACCCGTGCTAATGGCGAAACCAATTGTGCACAATCAAGTTCCTCTTGTCACTTGTACAAATACTTCATTACCTAAATCAGCTCCCCAGCCTTTGACCTCACCAACATTTCCAAAGGCCCCTCGGCCAATCATCCGGCCCTTAGCTTCTCAATCTACTTCACCAACAGCTCCTCGGCCAACCGCACAAGCCTTGACCCCTCAACCAATTTCACCAATAGCTCTTCAGCCTGAACCGATTTCTATGCCAACACCAATTAAACAACCTTTGGCTATTCATTCAACCCCTCAAAATAGGGTTCACCCTAAGTCGGTTAAGGCCCTTATTTCTTCTATTGCTCCTGCCATGGTAGAGGAACCAGTCACTCTGACCTTTCATGCTCCTACCATGGTAGACGATTCAGTCCCTCTGACCCTTCGTGCTCCTGCCCTAGTAGAGAAATCAATCATTCCAACCATTTGTGCTCCTGCCATGGCAGAGGAATCAGCTTCTCAGCATATCGTTGCTATATCTCATGATCAAAGTCATCTAGTTGGGGAGGTCGAACCAAACCCTTCTACCTTTTTGGAATCCCCTAGACTAGGCATGCCCTCTTACATAGAACATCCCGAGGAGAAGCCTGCTATAGGGAGCTTAGATGAAGGAATCATAAACTTAGTTGATTGTCAAGGACTAGGCAAGGATTCTTCAGGTATAGATCAACTATCGTCATTATTGGAATTGATCCCTGAAGTTTGTCAGAGTAAATTGACCCCAGAGCTGGGAAGTAAGGAGACCGAATTGGTCAGTGAAATGGGAAAAAAATCTATAAACCAACAAAAGGAGGATGCAGACCTTAGCAAGGGGATACTAGGACCTCCTCCAGCTAGGCGGGCAAATCCCTTAGCATCGATCTTAGGGCCACGACCCTTACCCCATTCTTCTCCTAAGCAACAATCCGGCCCATGGGCCCATGATCAATCAATCTTAGGGCCACGACCCTTTCTTTATTCTCCTCCAAATCAACGATTGGGCCCATGGGCCCACAATTCCTCAATCTTAGGGCCAACGCCCTTTATTTATCCTTCTTACAACCATCAATCAGGCCCATGGGTCCAAAATCTGTCAATCTTAGGGCCATGGCCCACACCCCATCCCATTCAATTGGTCCCGTATGTCCCATTTTTGGGCCCTTATGCCCCATTTTCGGGCACTTATGCCCCTTTTCGTCAATCGGGCTCTTATGCCCCTTTTCATCAACTGGGCCCATGTGCCCCTTTCCATCATCCGGGCCCACGTGCCCCCTTTATCCAACCGGGCCCATGTGCCCCTTTTAATCGACCGGGCTCTTATGCCCCTTTTCTTCACCCGGGCCCACGTGCCTCTTTTAATCAATCAGGCTTGCATGCCCCTTTCCTTCAACTGGGCCCATGTGCCCCTGTTCCCCAACTGGGCCTACGTGCTCCTTTTTTTCCATCGGGCCCACATGCCCATAATTCTCCCCAATAGGGCCTATGTGCCCTTAATCTTTCCAAATCGGGCCCACGTGCCCACAATTCACCTCAATCGGGCCCGCATGCCCGCAATTCACATCAACCGGGTTCACATGCCCATGTTTTTATGCAATCGGGTCAATGTGCCCAAATTCCTCCTAAATCGGGCCCACGTGCCCACCGTCCATCAACCTCGGGCACACATGCCCACACTCCTTCAACTTCGGGCCTATATGCCCCCATTTCTTCACCATTGGGCCCGCGCGCCCATACTTCTTCAAAATCGGGCCCCTGTGCCCCCACTTCTCCAACTTTGGGATTGCGCACCCATACTCTTCAATGGCACCAGCGAGCCTATCAGAAATCACAATCTTGTTCCCAACCATTTAAATCGGGCCCATGTGCTCGTTCTTTTTGTTGGGTCCCTCGCGCTCAACCTTCAATTGGGCCTTCGAGCCCATCACAACCAATTGGGCCCTCATGCCCATCAACATCAACTGGGCCCTTTGGCCCGCATTCAACTCTTGGGCCCACGTGCCCCCTAATTCCAACCCTTCCCGGGCTTTCAAGCCCACTATCAACTCTTCGGCCCAAGAGCCCACTTTAGCACACTTTTGTTTCCAAGAATGTTTCTTTCCTTTTTGAATTCTCTTTCTTTTCCCAAGTTTTACTTTCAATAAAAATCAAGAGTAGAGAAATTTCCTAAGTGATACCCCAATCTTTGCCTTCTACATCATCAATCCTTGTTCCGCCATGCTAAATCAGATCCTCCACATCTTTCACTTCATGATATGACTTTGAATCTTGAATCCAATGCGATATGGAGCATATCAAAAGTGGAAGCAGTTGGACAAGGCAAGGCAAGGCATAGTAGGCAAGGCAAAGGCAAGCACAAGCAATGTCGTCACCTACAATGAACTTCTCATTCTCTCAGGAATTGCATTCATCATCATTATGTCATCCGCAAGGCAATATTTTTTGAAATAATTTTGCACTTCACAATTTTAATGGAGAGAAATTTATGATTGATGATATTTGTAGCTACCTTGTTTTCATTAAACAAATTCTTTACATTGCAAGGTATGCGAACAATTGATTCACCTATGGAATGTAATCTACCTCAAAAATGGAGAGAACTACCAGTATGACTTAAGTTCACATGTTCTAGGTTGTTGTCTAGGTGTCGAGGGTAGATACCATTCTACACACACAACACGTCCCGATCCCAGAATCTGGATGACTTGACACTCGAGAGAAGCTAGGCAAGGCTTAGAGATGGAAAGAAAACCCTCACCATATTCTCTTCTGTTCGGTCCAAGATAGGCAAAGGGGACTAGAGGGAGAGAGTATCGAAAGCATCCGCCGCCCTAGTAGGAGGCCGTCTCAGAAGGTCCAACTTCTCAAATAAAAAAAAGGGTGCCAAAAGATGGGCAATGAACCCCACAGGTTTAAACAAATATGGGCCTGTCTAAATGAGTACCCAAAAATGCAGAAAATAAAAAAAGGCACCAAAAGATGGGCAATGACCCCACAGGTCAAAGCACCTGTCCGAATGTGTGCCACAAAAATAGGTTTGTCGATAAAGAAGAAAAGACCCGAAGAGGCCGAACCCCAACGGGCAATTGGGTGTGAGTAGAGAAATCCCTCTCGACATCTCCAAAGCCTATCAAGGACTTTCCCTCAATTCTTCATTCTAACCCCCCAAGGTGCGGGTGGACCAACCAAATCAAAGCTAAACTCTAGTCGATCAAAGGTTGAAGGTCGGAAAGATTCTGGGTAAGAATCCCCATTTTGCACATGGTATCTACCAGTGAACCTAGAAAAACAACCAAGTGATGAGAACTTTTGTCAATGCTGGATTTTCTCTCAAAAAATATATTTTCAAAAAACTCCAAAAAAATTTGAATTTCTTCAAAACTAAAAAAAAAAATTTCTTAAAACTCCAAAAGAATGAATATTTTCAAAATCCCCCAAAATTTTTTTTAATCTTTTCACAAAACTTCTTTGTCATATTCCAACAAAATTTTCAAAACATAAAAAAAATATTTCACCATGTTTGGTTTGAATTCTTGTCTTTGCATTCATATTTATTCTTAGTCTCTCATGTTTCAAAATTTTCATTGCGTATTTGTTGCTTTATTTTTTTACACCCTTAAGAAAAACTTTATACCCCTTGACAAAGGTCAAGGCATACTGCAACTTGCAAGGGGGATAAGCCATCTTGTCATTCTAATCTCCTTTTCTGAGTGTTTCAGGCACGAAGAACAAACAAGGAGAATTGCACAGCAAGGCGATGCTCGCCACTTCGCTCCCCCAAGGATTCCTAGGAGGAGGTGTCACCATATCCTCGGCTTCAACTTTACCGAGGAGCTTTCTTTTTCAAAATTTCAATAAGTCAATGCTCACCACTTCCCTCCCCTGAGGATTCTCAGGAGGAGGTGTCATCATAACCTCGGCCTCAACTTTGCCGAGAAGCTTTCACTCTGTGTCCTCATTAGGACACATGAACTCTTTTGTGAGAATGCATGTCATCACATCGCAAACTCACCGTTATCATTTCCTTTCTTAGCATATGTTAGGTGCATTACTATTTATTTTATGCATTGATGTTGAGACCGTAAATGCAAAGAAGACCAGGCCCGAGATCCCCTTCATCAAAATCCACGACGGTCGAGTCATTCTTTGTGCTCACGGATAAGCCAAAGTTGTGCTGTGAGGGACGATGGTTCCCGAATGGGTATCTTGACCTCATAGACAATCTATATCTTCAACTATTTGTTATACAAGTTTTGTTTTGTTTTCTTGAGCCCAGCATGCATCATATAGTATTAGTTGCATTGCATTTTTCATTATCATTGCATACATCCTTTCAAAAGCTTCACCTTCTCACCCTCTTGTATCATAATTCTGATCATTCTGAATCCCATCATGTTTTTTAATCCCACTGTGTTTTCTAATCCCACCGTGTTTTCTAGTCCCACCAACCTTTCTAATATCCCACCGTGTCTGTTATTCCCACCATGTTCAGTAATCACCTTGTGTATTCAAATCTTTTATTTCTATCCCCACTGTGGCCACTGCAACTCTTTTTCTATTCATCCCACCGTGGCAGTCACTTCCTCCCGCCAAGGGCCTCCTATTCAATCTAAACTTGCACCATCATGGTCTGTACTTAAACATTTGCCTATTGGAATTCGAGATCATTCCATTCTGAATTGAATCTTGTCTCTTGGAAGACTTAAATGAATCTGAGAGCTTGAATGTGCTCGATTGGTATTCTTTTACTTTTTCAAAACAAATCTCCTTTTAAAAATTTTTAGCCCATCATAGTACAGGAACACTGCAAAGATCGGGTTACCGACTGATGATGAACCTACGAACCCATGTTTTGGGGACTCCCCACCGCGTTGGGGGTTGGCTATTCTTCTCTCGTGCCAATGGCACATATCTTACCAATCGAACATAGGAAGACTTGATGAAACATGGCAGTTAACCAGGAGACTTGAAGAGATTTTCTCTGCCGAATTTGGTCGTTGAGCGTGTCTATATCTACACCTTGATGCCACCTTTTCAGTCCATCGCTATTTCGCTCCGCTGCATTCCATTACAACTCATTTCTCTTCTCTACATTCCTCTACATTTCACTTCGCTTCACTACATAACATTCCCTTGCAAAGCCGACATCAAGGCGAGGCAAGCTGTAGACACGCCAATTTGGCCTTATTTAGAGCTTAAACCATTATTCCATTGGCAACATCTCTTTTAGACCATCAAAATCATGATGAACCACTCTTTTGGATGAGCCGAGGTGCTTATTGGAAATATGAGGATGATTTGCTAATTTCTAATCAAATCCGTGTTTGCCGAACAAGAGACTCTTGATGGTGTGCCAGATTATGCTTTTCCCAGCATATCCTCTATTTGAAAATTTTCCACAGGATTATATAGACGTATAATGAAGAAGTATTCAACATGAATAATCTTCTTCTCGGAGTTATCTTTCCATTTCAAAAAACGGCATTCAATTCTGATCTCCCATTTGTCCGCAGCGCTCTTTGGAAGTCAGATGTGCAGTTCTGTCCGCACACAGCACCGATCGAGCCCAATTGCATGCAAGCCCAGCCCATTGGGAACATATCTGATCAAATCACGACCTTACCTTCCTTTTTCCTCCTCCATATCACTTTTTATAGCACATGGAAGCTTCATGGTCGAAATTAGCATCATCAAATGATGGCAATCCAACTTGTTGTCTTATACATCAAAACTTGCCATTTTTAGACTAGATTTGTTTCCTCTTCAAGTGGAGACATATTTTGAACATGGGGAAGGTGATCCATGGTTTTCAATCCCTCTCAATCATTTGGGTAAGTTTCTAAATGCCCCAGGATGAAAATTAGCAACATTAATTGAAGGAAATCCAACCTATGGTCGGATGTATCAAAACTTGCTATTTTGACCTGTTTTTCATCCCCTATAAAGGGAGACTCATATGAACGATCTAAGGAGGGCATCCCCATCCTCCAGCACTCCTCTCCTCGTCCTCCAGACACCCTAGGCTCATCCCAATCTCCCCAAATCGTCCTCTCTTCATCCCGGTGCCCGGAGATCATCCCAAAGAAATGAGATAGTACCTAAAACACGATTGTTAGGTCAATCCAAATTGGTTAAATGGTCATAAAGCCAAAAAAAAGATATAGGACCCAAAATAGGCCCGTTAGGTCAATCCAACCTGGTTAAATGGCCGTAAAACCTAAAAAACAAAAAGGTTAGAACTCAAACTTCAACCGATTTGGCCAATTCAAAATGGTTTCCAATTTGGATTGACAAAAAAAAGTCAATAGAACCCAAAACACGGCCGGTTAGGCCAATCCAAAT
Organism: Cryptocoryne crispatula var. balansae; assembly: GCA_036172225.1. Classification (NCBI taxonomy): domain Eukaryota; kingdom Viridiplantae; phylum Streptophyta; class Magnoliopsida; order Alismatales; family Araceae; genus Cryptocoryne; species Cryptocoryne crispatula. The sequence goes on from CM069919.1 coordinate 23,787,634, forward strand.
CGGTTATTATTTGGATTTGTCTAACAATCATAAAAAAGGAGTTAGGATCCAAACTAACTCTGGTTAAGTCAATCCAAATTGCAACAAGTTTTTGGTTTGGATTGCCTTAAACAACCATAAAGCCAAAAAAAGAAAAAAGAAGAAGGTAGAACCAAAACACGTGCGTTTATTAATTTGGATTAGCTTAAATGGACATAAAACCTAAAAAGGTAGATAGAACCCGAAACATGGTTGGTTAGTCAATCCAAAATGAGAATGGCTTAAACAACTATATAACTAAAAAAAAGAGAAGAGATAGAACCCAAAAATCAAACATCCAAAACATGGCCGTTAGGCCAATTCAAACTAGTTTGGATTGATTTATAAGCCTTTTCAAATCAAACTAAACTGGTAAATTAAATAAAAGAAGTATTTTAATTTTTAGGGTTTTCAATGCCAAACTGATATGAGTGTCTATCTAATTTCGACTCTCTTTTTTATTTTTAAGAAGTTTCAAACAAATTCCTTGTTTGAAACTTGCTTCATTAGGAGGAGATTTAGTTAGAATTAATCATGTATTTTTTCTTATATAATTGTTCAATTTTGCGTATAATTTTTCTACAATTTATTAAAAAACCATCAGTCTAAATGAGTAACTTTGACAAGTCATAGATAGATATCCTAATTTATTAGATCCTATGTTTCTTCAACAAATAAAGAAAAATTCAAATTATGCTTTTGATAAATGTAAGTCTTGATTTAGACGTGGTTATGACATAATTTTAGTTCAATGTATTTGTAAATGATGTTACAATACCTCTACTCTAAAAAGAGATATAACTAAAGAAAATTAATATGTGATAACATATGGTCATATTATCGAACATGGATATGTCACAATGAATTCAAAATTAATCTCATTAAGGAATACGATGCCCTATTAAATGAACCATAAGATGAAAATGTTAATGATAAAGTGACAGAAATGTTTAAAACTTTTCAAAATATTCATGAAACAATTAAACATGATGAAGATAAACTAAATATACAAACATAAAAATATTATCACTCATCAAAAGATGCCTAAACAACTTTATATAAAGGTTATAAAATTATATCTTAAGTGAAACTTTATTTTAAAGTTAAATTCAGTTAAAGTCATTAAATGGTCTAATTGAAAAATGTGTTAAAGTCTAAAAATGGTTTAAGTGAAAAATGTATGAATATTATACTATCTTTATTTAAGAATGTATTGTCTAGAAATGCAAGTGTTCTTGACACTTGATATGAACTTAAAATAATTGTTAAGAACTTAGGACCTAGTTCTCAAAAATAGATGCATGTAAGAATGCCCTTATTCTCTTTTGGAAAAAGAATGCCGATAAAATTGTATGTCTACAACATGAGACTCCAAGTTATAAAAATGAACCTAAACATATGAGTAAGAAGGGTCGCATGAAAAGTATTACATTATTTTCTATTAAGAGCGGTTTCAACATTTGCTTATATCAACAAACACTATTATGTGGATGACAAAGCATAGAGAGTCATGTTCTTGTCAATCAGGTGGTTAAATGCGTCATCTTGTAGATTTGGAAGAGTTATAATATTTTTGACATATTAAACCTATTACAATTGGATAAAAACAATATGAACTCAAGATAATATTTGAAAAGGTTACAAATTTGTTAGGAATTACATCTACACAAGGGTTCATCTAGATTTTCAAATGTAGTTTATAGGATTAATAATAGATAAAATTTTATATATTTTATTTTGCAAAGAATATTACAGTGTTAGATGAATATTTCTCAAATTTGAGTTGGTATGTAGTTGTAAGTCATAGAACTATTAGTAGGTTAAAAAATCATGATGGTTATGTCACGGTGCATGTGATTATTTCTTTGACATTTTAAGGGAATGTGTCCAAGGATGTACTCAATCATATTGTTGAGTTATGCATGTATTTTAAGATTATTTGTACTAAAGTTTGGATAGTAGCATTTTGAGAGATTGAGAGTCCAAGATTGTAACAACATTGTGTAAGTTAGAACAAAATTTTAGATCATCATTTTTTATTATTATAATTCACCTTGTTGTGCATTTGGCTTATTAAACCAGAATGTCTAGACCAATTCAATATCGATCGATGTATCAAAATGAAAAATATTTAAAAAGACTCAATGATTACATGGAAAACAAAGCAACAGTTGAACATTCAAATGTCCAAAGTTATTTGATTGAGGAATATACACAATTTATTTTTATATATATGTAGGATGTGAGTGAACATAGTAGGGATCAGAACTGTGATAGTGGTTTATATGAAGTTTATCACGAAAAGGGTTCAAGATTTAAACTAGTTGGCTATTAATTGAGATGCTAACTTGTGTTTAAAATTTTGACAGAAAAAGAACAAGATTTAATTCATATATATATGTGTTGAATAAAATTGATGACATAAATTATTTCTACTGAGAGCATAGTGATGCTCTTAATAATAGAGGAAGTCCATAACAAAACTTTTCAGTTTGGTTTAGATTACAAATTCAAGAGTTAAGAAATATAAGGTCTTCTAAGTTCACAAAGTACCTTGAGATTTTGTTGCTTAGTTCATCAAGATTTTCATCATTATTATTTGGATATATATGCAATAGATTTAGCTTTTAGACGATAGATTCAGATTCCACTAAATCAACTCAAATACATGGTGTCATTGTGAACACTAAACTTTAATCTAGTTGTGATGGATATCATGAATGAATATCAACTATAGTTGCGATATAGTTTGATAGGAGTAGTCGTTTAATACTAGTTGAATATGAATGGTAGGATATGTATAATAAGGATAGACATTTTAAGGTTAATGATTATGAATTTATATGATTGAATATATGAAAAAAAATTAGGAATCATTGAACTATTTGCATTTGCAAGTTAAGTGGAACAAGGTTTTTTTTGTAGATGATTGGGTTAGAGACCAGTTTAGATAGTGATTAGGATAGAAATAAGTTTTATTGTAGATCAGATTAGAGATAGAGATTGGGATAGGTATAGAGATAGAGATCAAGATCAAGGTAGAAATGGGTTTGGATAGAGATAAGGTCAGAGATAGAGATAATGATTGGAATAAAAATGATTTGGATAGAGTTATAAACCAAACGGTAGCTAGTTTGGCCCAAATTACCATACAACCAAAGAAAAAAGAGTTAGAACCCAAACGGTAGCTCTATGTCTGGGTAGGCCAATCCAAAGCAATTTTAGGTTTGGATTGACCCAAATGACCATAAAACAAAAAAAGAGTTAAAACCCGAATGGTGGTCAGTTAGGCCAATCCAAACTAATTGGCACAAATGGCCATAGAAACCCAAGAGAGGGTTAGAAACCAATTGGTGGTTGGCTAGGCCAATCCAAATTGGGCTTCAATTGGCCCAAACCATTGTAAACACCCAAAAATTGTTAGAGCCCACTCGGTGACTAGTTATGCCAATCATAAACAATTTTCAGTTTGTATTGACCTAAATGACCATAAAAATGCAAAAAGGTGTTAGAACCCAATTGTTATCCAGTTAAGCCAATCCAAATATAAAATTGGTTTCAATTAGCTTAAATGATGATAAAAACCCTAAAAAGGGTTATAACTCAATTGGTGGCCGTTTCCAGTTTGCATTGGCCCAAATGGCCATAAAATAAAAAAAGGAGTTAGAACCCAAATGGTGGCCGATTAGGCCAATCCAAAATGGTTTTTTGTTTGGATTGGCATAAATGGTTCTAAAAACAAAAAAAAAAGTTAAAACTCAAACAATGTCCATATGACAATCGAAACCGATTTGGATTGACCCAAACTACCTTAAAATCCCAATCTTTTTTTCTTTGTTCCTTGTTATTTCCATCCAATCCACCTTTGGCCTTTTCGGCACTTTACTTTAATCATGGAATCGTGGGAAGTGGCAACAATTTTGGAAGAGGAGCATACAAATATTGCCAAGGATAGTGAAATGGACAAGTCAAATCAATAAATTATTTTTGTTTGGTTTCTATCTCTTTTAAGCAAAACACAATTTATTTGTAATAAGTTAATAATTACTCTATTTTATTATGTTGTAGATGAAGAATTTCAATAGGAAATGGTGGACACCATAGGCTGGTATACCATCTCAGGCAGGTGGTGGGTCACAGGGTCTCTTAGGTTGATCTAGTGCTAGGTCAGGTGGATCTCGTTCCCAGAGAGATCCACCTTCTAGTACATCTCAATTAGGTGATTCTCGGCTTACACTGGGGACACTTGTTGAGCCTGAACCATCTTGGACATTGGTTCCTTGCCCTACTTCAGCGGCACCTGCATCTATAGGCAGTATGTCTTCCATCATCTCAAGTATATATTTTATACACATTTCAAATGATGGTAAATCCCTAATTTATCTCAACTATTATCATCATTCATTTTAAATAAATCTTATTACAATTTTAAATTTTTGGATAATATATAACAATTGATCAATAAAGGAATTAGATGTAAGGATATCTCATAAACCATTCACAACTAAGAAGGCATTCATGTCCACTTTCGATAGAGATTGGCCATGATGGATCTGATGTTGGGAGAGAGGGCATATTGTAACACCTGCTATGTTGTAAGCAGTGGTGGTGCTATTAACTCCATGAATCTGCTAGTCCAAGAGTTGATATACAAAGTGGAGAAGTAATCCACCGAGTTATAAAGATAAAACATAGTGATTGATTCTTTCCAACAACATATGCCTGACCAATAAATGAGCTTTATAGAGACAATCAAACGATTAGCATAACACATGTTAGCCAAGATTGATTAAAAACTCCTCTCGCCTAGTGATCTATCGATATAATGAAACTAGAAAGTCATATAGTTGCTAGTATTGTAATGTGAAGGGTCCTTGTTCTCTACTTGACGGGTCTACATGTTACCACATTCATGGTTTGGATTTGTCTAAATGGTAACAATTTGTGTTCTAACTCTTTTTTTTTGGATTTTTATGTCCATTTAAGTTCATCCAAACTAGTAACCAACTTAAGTTGGCCTAAGCAACCATAAATTAGGTCCTAAATCTTTTTTATGGCCATTTAGGTCAATCAAAACTGATAAAATCTTGGATTGGCTTAAATGGCTATGGTTTGAGTTTTAATTCCTTTTTTTAGATTTTTATGGCCATTTAAAAAAAACTTGTTTGAATTGGTTTGAACGACCATAAATTGAGTTCAAACAATTTTATGTTTGGTTTTTTAAGACCGTTTAAACCAACAATTTGGATTGGCTTAAATGGCAGATAATTGGGTTCTAGCTTTGGTTATTGGCTTGGATTAGCCTAAACGGCCATGGTTTAGGTTCTACCTCTTCTTTTGGGTTTTTATAACCATTTAAGTCAATCTAAACCAGTAACGAGCTTAAATTGGCCTAAATGGTCATAAATTAGGTTGTAACCATTTTCTTGATTTTTGTGATCATTAAGGCCAATTTAAGTTGGTAATCGACTTGGATTAGCCTAAATGGCCATGGTTTGGGTTCTATCTCGCTTTTTGGATTTTTATAGCCATTTATGTCAATCCAAACCAGTAACTGGCTTGGATTGGCTAGTATAGATTGGCTTAAACTATCATAAATTGGGTTCTAACACTTTTTTTATGGTTGTTTAAGCCAATTCAAACCAATAATTGGCTCGAATTTGCCTAAATGGTCATGGTTTGTGCTCCAACTCTTTTCTTTTTTCTTTTTAGATTTTTATGGTTGTTTAAGCCAATCAAAAGTAGTAACTAATTTAGATTAGCCTAAATGACTATGGTTGGAGCCAAACTTTATCTCAATATTGACCTCCATCTCTATCCTAATCCCAATCTTTGTCTTGGCTAGTCTCTATCCCTATTCCGATTTCTCACTATCCTTATCTCTATCTCTTTAGAATTCCTGATCTCTATCTCTATTTTGATCTCTATCCAAACCAGTCTCTATCCAAATTGATCTCTATCTCTATTTTGACTCCAATCTTTATATCAATACTGGTATAATTTCTACCACACAACTATTACCGCTTATTAGAAAATGAAAGTAGAACCATATGAAGAACCTTCAAGAAACTTGGCCAACAAAAATATAAATTAAAATTTTTTATTGGTTGAGTTTCTTAAAGTTGTACATTTTTATTGATTATACCAAATGTTATAGGTACATTAACAAGTTATTGTTGATATAGTTTTAGTTCACCATCACTCTCATTTTCTAACATGTTATAATAGTTAGGAGGTTGGGATTTTGCCGATATCACCTATCTCTTATTCAAGTTATCATCTATATAAAAAACTTGTTCCACTTTACTCGTAAATGCAAATGGTTCATCAATTCTTAATTTTTTGTGTATTCAATGATATACATATGTAATAATTAACCTTAAAACCTTTATCCTTATACACATCACACCATTCACATTCTTAAAGTATTAAATGACTACTTCTATCACAATATCTCAAGTATATTTAATATTTGTTCCTAATATCCTTCATAACCTGATTGAAGTTCAATGTTAACAATGGCACTACACAGTTGAGTTGATTTGGTAGAATCTGAATCTATCATTTGATATCTAAATTTATTGCATTACATATTAAAATAATGATGATGCAAATCTTGAGGAACTAAGCAACAAAATTTCAAGTTTCTTAGTATACTTAGAAGAGCCTATGTTCTTTAACTTCTGAACGTGTGATCTAAACTGTAATGAAATGTTTTGCTATATACTTTCTCTATTATTATGAGTATCATTGTACTCTTGACGGAAATAATTTACATCATCAATTTGATTCAACATATATGCATGGATTGAATATTGTTTACTTTCTGTTAAAATTCTTGACACACATTTGCATCTCAATGGATGGCTAACTTGTTTAAATATTGAACCTTCTCTGTGATCAACTTCATATAAACCAGTATGATAGTTTCGATCCCTACCATGTTTGCTTTCATCTTGCATATACGTAGAAATAAACTTTTTATATTCACCAACCAAATAATCTTGGGCAATTGAATATTCAACTCCCACATTGTTGTCCATATAATCTTTGAACATTTTTAAATATCCTTTAATTGGATATTTCCATCAATATTGAACGAGCTTATGCATTCTGGCCTCATAAGTTAAATGAATAACTAGGTAAATCATAACATCAATGAATGATGGTGAAAAAATTTGTTCTAATTTACACAATGTTATAGCAATCTTAGACTTTCAATCTCAAAAATAGTATTATCCAAAACTTTAGCACAAATGATCCTAAAATACTGACATAACTTTACAATGAGATTAAGTACATCTTTTGATATGATCCATTGAAATGTTAGAGAAATAATTAATGACTTAATCTTAACGTGAAAATCATGACTTTTTAACCTACTAATGGTTTTACTACTTACATCATACATACTTAAATTTGAGAAATACACATCTAGCACTTAAATATTTTCATAAAATTAAATATTTGATAAATTGTTCATTACCTAGCTTAAAAACTGTATCTGAAAATTTAGATGAACCTTTCGGTGGATGTAATTTTGCATGAATATCTAACTCTACCAAATCTTTTTTTTTTAAATCAAGAATATTTTGGTACATACTCTTCTCAACATGCTTGGCATTGAAATAATGATGAACAATTAAAGAAGCTCAATACGACATTTACTTAAATAAGATATTTTTTTATCTTGTAGTTTTTGTTCCTTTCCAATCTATTCTTAAGTTCTTCAATCATTTCTTAAACAATTTTATAAATTGATTTCATTTATAGCATACTGTTGCCTTCACATCTCATATCTTATTAGCATATTTAGTGTTCCTTTCCCACATCAACGACCATCAAATGAATGTTTATACCGATTTTTTCTGCTATTGGTAAGAATCGACAATGTTCTAAGTAATATTGTTTCTAACTATGAAACAGTCGAATAGAATGTGTTTTCTTATTATAAATTATACATGTTAATTTTATTTTAATTTTTCATTTTGATAGATTTGCATATCCAGAAAATTTTTTATGGTGTCTGATAATATGGCTCTCATAAAAAATTCTTTTTATTTAAAGTATAATATATCTTCAATCTAATATCTTATTAGTACCTTAACTTATCTACGAATGATTGTAAGTATCAATATCATTTTCGGGAGTCATTAGACTTGGAATTAAACCCGAAATCATTATGCTTGCCACTTTCATAGACATGCATAGTGATAAATTGTAAACCACTATAACGACAGGACATTTGATTCCAAGTTATCATAAGGGTTAAAGCCATTTGTTGCCAACCGTAGTCAAATGTTGCATTTGTCCAACGTGATATTTGGATATAAGTCATTAACTCTTTTCCACAAGAGATAATGGGTAGGATAACATATTTCACCACTCGATTTATAGAAACGTGGGTTGTTACACCATGTCATTAACTTAGTAGTGTTCATTAATATAAATAAGCATTATAACCTATCTTTAATGAAAAGTAATGTAATATTTTTTGCCATCTCTTTAATATTGTGGACATTTAATTTTATTTGTATTCTATTTCTAAAAGATAATATAGTCATTCTTATATGCCTATATTTTTTGATAAGTTCTGAATCCCTAACATATTTTTGTGTTCAAACAAAGTGTCAAAAACATTTTTTTAATTTTAAAAATATATTTTTAATTAAATATTTTATGGTATTCGTATATTTTACGGTGAGACAATTTATTGACTTCAACTGAATCAACTTTTAAATAAATTTTAACATAGTTATTTTCTCAACTTTTATATAACGTGTTTCGGCATCTTTTAATAAGTAGTAATGTGTTTTTGTACATCTTCATTTGGTATATCTTTGTTTTAAATATCTTTAAGCATTTCACCACTTCATCATTAACATTTTTTTCTTGTGATTCATTTGGCTGTACATCATCATCTTCTATTATATCAATTTCAATTTCAACTTATCCATGTTTGATAATTTGACCATATGTTACAATATATTAAATATTCTTTAACCACATCTCAAAAGTGTTGCAACATATCTTACAAAGACATTGAGTTAAATTAATATCCTGACCATGTTTAAATCGAGTTTTGTGTTCATAAAATCATAATCTAAAACGTTTTCTTTTTCTTGAAGATACCTAGAATCTAATTGATAGAAATGTATGTCCTACAAGCCAAAAATATGTGATATGAATTTAAATTTCTTGTAATATCTTATTCAATATAAATGGCATAATTTTCATTACTATCACTATCTAGATGCGTCTATCATAATGAAGTTCTAGGTTGCATGCAATGATGATTGAATCATGATGAGATTATGATAATGAGATCAATCATCTAGAAGCATGTACTCTAAGGCCCTGTTTGGTAGGGGGATAAAGAGGGATAAACTTGGTTTATCTCTAATCCTCTGTTTGTTAGGCAAATAAACTTCATCTTAACCTGGTTTTATTTAATCCAGTTTATCCTTGTAAATGAGGTTAAAGTCACGGATAAACCATCCCCTCTTCTAAGTGGGATAGGATATGCTTTCGGGGATACGATTCTCGCGCGACGCTGGGCTCTCGCGGCGGCTGGGCTCCGATGAGGACGGCAGCGGACTCTCGCACGGCGGTGGGCTCTCACGGCGGTTGGGCTTCAACGAGGACGGTAGAGGACTCTCGCGTGGCGGCTGGGCTCCGACGAATGTGGTAGCGGGAATTTGGCAGCGGACTCTCGCGTAGTGCACGGTGGTTGGGCTCCGACGAATCTGGCAGCAGACTCTCGCGCGGCGGTTGGGGGTCCAACGAAGGAACCCTTCGGCAGACTCCATCAAAGCCCCAATCACCTTCGGCCAATGATTGCATCCAGCGATCTCGCTCATCTTCTTCTTAGACGGTAAGATGGCTCAATCATCATCCCTGCTCCTCCATCTGCGCTCGCCAAGGGAGAGGGTCTCCGTGGCGAAGTCTCCGACGGTATAGGCCGTCGTCTTCAACGGGGGGAACCAGATCCGCCCTCTTCACCCTGTGAATGGCGAGTTGTAGGCGGGCGCTGATGGCATAGACCCGGGCATCATCGCAGGCGAGGTGGGCGAGGGTGAGGAATCGGTAGTCGACGTGGGCGGGCTGGTGGACGGCGTCCCGCGGGTGGAGCTACAATGTATGGCCGCGCTGGACCCGGGCCCGGTGGAGTTGCGATGGCGGCAAAGGGGGCAGCAGGGAAGCTCCGTCCAGGGGCTCTGCCCCCTGCCATGTCTGGGCTGCGCAGGAGGGTGAGTTTGGAGGAGACCGGACATCAAACAGAAGTTGATGTCTACAATTTTAAGCAAGTAAAATTCTCAATTTTTTAAAACATCATTATGCAATTGTTAGCAGGGGCATTGGTAGACCGAGTAGCTGATGGGTCTGGTGTGTTTTGTTCTTTTCTTTCAAACAGAAGTTGGGTCTTTCTTAGGATGACAAGGATGCCATAATTTCTATCGTCTTTGGTGTATGCAAAGTCAGTGTATTGCTGTTGACCCAAGGTATACATATCTATTAATATATATACAAGAATCAATATGAAGGCTATGTACAAAAATTGATCATTTGAAATCAATTAAGTAGAATGGTGAAAGGTTGGATGAGAGAAACATTTTTTGATTTTTGGAAGAGATACTGCTCTCTCTTCTTTAAATTTTTTTTGAGTTACGTTCAATTATACTCTTGAAGGTGGTCAGGCTGTGCACATAATTGAAATTGGTCATGCTGCTAATTTCGTTTAACTAGTATATATACAACAGATGGGCATCGAGCCAAGTTAGAGGCTCAAAGTAAGGATGTCAAAAGACGTATGGTAAGAGCTATTTGGTGTAGTTAGTTGTGTCAAAATATCTAAACGGTTTGATTGAGACATGGGTTTACTTTTCTTATGATCTGTTTTTCCAAAGGCATGTCCGTAAAGAATTCTTTTTACGTCGCCAACTTCACTTAGATCATTGAATGAACTGCTCTTTTCTTCCTGTTCATCTATGATGGGCCGATGGCTTTTTTGTTAACTGCAAGATTGAAGAGATGCAGGAAGAGCTGCCACCTGCGTTGGCTGAACTACCTCCTAAGTGAAGTGATGTGTATGATTATAAAATTCTGGCATTTAGTGTGTGATATGTTGTTCTTGCTTTCTGGATCCTCCAACCTGAGGGATCATATCTCAGATTTTCAATATATTTCTGATCAACGTCAGTTGCCAGCTTCCTTTTCTCCTTCCAACCTGGAAAGCATGGGATCAAATCTCATCAACATATTAATTGCTAATCAAGTTAATTGATTACAGATGCTTTCTTCCATCTTAGGCATTATGTAGGTGCTTTTCAATTACTTATTTGGTCTACTTCCTTTCCGTCTAGAAGTGGAGTTGCTGGAGTCCTAAGAACTACTTTGACCTGAGTACTGGTTAGATGGATGGAAAAAAATGATTATGTGAGAGGAAGATAGGTGACGTGGTACAGGACAAGAAAGAAAATGGCATCTATATATGTAAAAAATAACTGGATATACCAAATTGACTAGCTGACATGACTGAAGCGCATTGTGCTGGATCTGCAGCTGACTGCTAAAACCTGAATGAACCGATTTTTCCGTCTACACTATGCTGAAGAAGCTTGGTTTGGGTGATTGATTCATGCCAGGTCAGGCCAGTCAACCGGCTTAACCAAACCAGGGTTACTAATCGGGTGGCTTGATGGTGCTGACATGGCTTGGTCGCAGATGGTCCTGGGTCACCTAGCCTGTTCAGGCTTCAGAGGGAGTGGGTCAGGGCTCCAGTTTAACTGGCAACCAGCATGCAGAATTGTCTTGGTTTGGCTCAAGAGGAACATGAGTGTTCGACAAATGCATTTATGTAATCCTGGGTATTTGCAGCAATAATATAACCCTTTTTAAGTGTATATTTGCATGATGTATTTGCAGCAATATGTATATACACGATATATTTTGTATAATATATTGATTTTTATTTCCTTTTGTATCTTCAAGGCATCTAGTGTATGTTAATTAGTCGCATCTTGTGATGTGGTGACTCAATTTTTCCTTTTCATGTAGGCCACTTTCGATTTCTAAAGAAGACAGGTTCCTCATCCATGACAACTTTTCCTTTTCATGTAGGTGTCTAGCTAATTTTAAATTATTTCATGTTCTATTGTCTTTTTGTTGAAAAATTTGAAAATATTTTAATCAAAGCTACAGGTTGTATATGATTGGGATTAAATTTGAAGTACCAGATGTAGATCAATTTGAAGAGTATTTAGTTGCAATGTTTCTAATTTAATTAGATTTTAAAAATAAAATTCAAATTTTATTTTAACTGTCATATTTTTTAAATCATATTATTTATATCTTCAAATTTAAATTTAAATTTAAATTTTATATTTATTATATAAATATATAAGTTGGTTAAGATTTTTATAAATATGTTATGGGTAATAAAATAAGATGATATAAACAAGGTAAAAATATAAAAATATAGGGTTATCCTCAAATTTATTGTTAACATACCAAACATAGGATAGGGTTATCCCTAAACTTATCCTAAGTTAAACCAAACATGATGAGGATAGGGTTAACCATAAGGACTGGTTTATCCCTATCCCAGTTAAGTTTATCCCGATACCAAACGATACCTAAATGTTCCTAGTCGTAGGATCCTCGAGACTGAACATTAAGGATCCGGTAAGACTAGTGTATATGATATCTTCTCATATGATGAGAATGATCAATCTCATTGGTCATCAGTGTGGGGACACTGAGATACATGTACATGTGCTCATTAGAGGAATGAGTTCACTGAACTGACCAGTATAGAATCCCTGAATGGTATCTTACCGAACTGTCAATCAAGGTATTATATCATCACGATTGCACGGTTGGATCTTTGACCTGAGTCGCCAAAGATGTCTTGTCGGGCGTACCATGTACTTTGACTATTGACTTAAGGATCATTTAGTACTGTGGTCCTGTATAGTTAATGGATTGGGTATATGGGAAACCCGGTGGAGGCAATTGAGCGGACAATAGGGAATCGTCCACTCTCGGTAGGAGAGAGAGAATGCCCTATGGATAATACTCTAAATCCTTGGCCAAGGTAAATAGGATAATTGGAAAAGGGTTTTCCAATTGATTCAATTACGAGTACAAGATTCCATAGTGTCGGTATATTTAGGAGTTGACAGTCAATGTTGTACTCCTATCCGACCGGGACATTGGATGGACGAAGATTTATATCCATGTGGTAACCGATGATGGAAAGTTTCTTTGTAGAGGAGTTTATCCCAAAGCCATTTGGGATCATAGGATGTGGCTTGTACCCTTCATGATCGGTAGGCCGTTAAATCTATTATGAGATAATAAATTTAATTTAAAAGAAGTTCTTCTTTTAATTAGGCCTAAACCAAATGAGCTATTGGGCCTAGTAGGTCACACACATAAGGGTTAATCTATAAGTTTGAGGGCAAGGGTGTAAATATGGAGAAAGGAGGGGTTTTTGTGAAAAACTTCAAATTCTCTATATAATAGTGAATTGAGCATGAGCCCCATAAGCCAAGGGCTACAAAATTTGTCCCTACCTTTCTCCTTCATGTTTTCCCATGTTGGAGGCCATCGAGAGTTGATGGGACTTCATCCGGGGTGAGTCGGAAGGTCCGACGCGAAGGAGAACCTGACTATGGAGGCAGCTCATGTGGATACGACTAGAGGCCGCACACTTGAGTGGTTGAATGAGCGTGAGAACGCTCAATCTTCCACGGTTTTTAGGGATTATTTGAATCTCACAAATGTATGTGTTCGAAACTGTTTCGAATATTGATTTTGGCGACGTCGTTCGGTTTCGATCGAGACCAAGACAATGATACACCGAAAATCAGATTTTTTCCACTGCGCCAATCTGATTGGACCGATTCCCAACACAAATATGGTGGGTATATCTATTCAAGATTAATCTAAGTTACTCATTGAAATTAATGATTTTTTCAAATTATAGACATAAATGGATGTAAAATTAAAAAAATATACACAAATTTGAATTAAAAATACACAATATAATTCATTCTAGCCGAATCTTCTCCTAGTGAAGTAAGTCTCTAACGGGATCTTGTTTGAAACTTCATGAAAATTAGAAAAGAAGATATGACCAGATAAATACTTGATTGATATGGTTTAAAAGGCCTTAGAATCAAAATATTTCTTTTATTTAGTTTGCTTTGAAAAAGCTTATAAGCCAAACCAAATAAGTTTGAAAGGGTTTAGAAACCAAGTCGAACTTGTTTTGAAAGGTTTTATAGTTAAAAGACCTTGGAAACCAAATCAGTTTTGAAAAGTCTTAGAATTGAAATGTCATTTTGGTTTGATAGGGCTTAAAAGCGTAACCAATTCAATTTATTCAGTTCATCAGTTTGGTTTGGTTTGAAACAACTTTACCAACCTATTGAAGGGTTATAGAAACCAATTTAGAATGGTTCATTCAGTTCTTTGGTTTGGTCTAGTTTAGTTTGAAAGTGAATACTTAAAATTTTAAGTTTATAAAACATGAAGTGAATTTAAGATAACTAAAATTTATAGTTAGTTCGTAAATTCTTAAAGATGAAATATTATTGTCATCTTAAAGATAAACATTTTATTAAGTTCACAAACTTGAACCCTAAACCTAATAAATACTAAAAAGTGATTTATTATTAAACAAAATCAACATGTTAATTATTTAAACATTTACTATTGTATCAAGATGTTTAGTTAATTATATTAAACAAAATCAAAAGTTACAAAAATATGTTAAACTAATAAGTTTTATATTGTTAAACTTTAAATCAATAATTTATTTAAACAAAATTAATATTAAAATAAATTTTTAAAAATTAAACATTTACAGACAAACTAGGTTAACATACATCATGTTCATATAAACCCTATACCAACAATGTGACCAAATTAAATAAAAAATATATGAAAAAAACCTTAAAACAAATAACAACATAATCAAATCACATTAATGCAATGTTCATATAAATTGTAAACCAACAATTAGACAAAATTAAATTAGAAACATATATAAACAAACTCTAAACCAACTAAATTTGTAAATAATATAATTGAAAGATCATAAACGTACTAATTACCATTGGTAGGGATGTAAAAGAGAAGCTCTAGACACGAGAAAGGTGGCAGAAACCGGCGGTGTTGGTAACTATGGCATCTTCGAGCCTCCCGGCGGCCTAGCCGGGCATCCCCGGGGGGGGACGACCTGTGGGGTTCGACGGGGTCGAACCCTCGCCACCCGCGGCACCTGCGAGACCCTCTGGCCACTGGGCCACGTGAACAAAAAAAAGGTAACTATGGCATCGATGATGATCTTGCAAGAGAGAGAACTAGTGAAAGTGTCAATGATGTCGATGATGGTGACGTGTAGCAATGTCAACGATGACAGTGGTGAGAGAGGTGGTGACCAAGGGCTTTCACATGAGAGAGAGAGAGAGAGTGTGTGTAGAGGAAGGCAGAGAAGAAGAAGGGGGGTTGTCATCAATGTCTTTCAACTTTTGAATAGTTGAGTTCTAATTAGTAGTGATGGCTTAAGTCGTCGCTAGTAAAATTCATTCATGATGACTATTCAAGGCCGTTGAGAATGACCTAAGCCTCCACCCAAATTTTTTTTCAATTTCTTTTTCTTTTTTTCACGATGGCATTAACTATTCCTAATAATGTTATTTTTGACCGCTTTCATCTTGTCATCGTCGGTACTTGTGCATTGGCAATGACCTTTCTCTGGCTATCGCCAATATGTTTATTAGGGATAGTTTTACAAAATTGTTACCATTACTCCATCTTCAATAACATCATTTCCTGTAATGTATCTATTTTTTTTTCTTTTAAATTATGTCCAAAAGGGGTGTAGGTACAAAGGGAGAAGTGTACTTAATTAAAATACCAAAAGGTAAACACTTTGGAGATAATGGACTATATTAATAGTTTCCACTTTGTCGCTGATTGTTGCCTATCTTTCAAACCTTTAGTCTTTTGTCATCTTTATTCTGTGTTATGTTAATTAAATTATAGCCCCCCTCTCTCTCTCTCATGCGCGTACGTGCCCGAACGAGAGTTTGGGAGATGTTTTGTGTGCTTATTCCTAACATAAAAGACGTGCTAATAGATCTTTGAAAAAGCAAGTATTCAACAATGTGAGACCTCTCCAAGAGAGGAATCTGACTTTGATAGGCTTGGCTCAGCGGCATTCTATGCATTTGTATACCCCAACTTTATGATTAACAGGTATGTCTCATTTGCCATCTTCGTTCACATTGTTCACTGCTTTTAACTCTCAAGTGCTAATAATTTAGACCGCTTATGAATCCTAGGTATGGACCTTGGATGGACACCAATCTAGTTTTACCACTGAATGCTAGTAAATGTGAAGTGGTATTTGATTACTTCCTTGATTCGTCGCTCAAGGTAATCAAAATGAATCCTTCGCATATAGCTACGGAAATATTATGCCATTCTTTATAGTTGTCTTTTAATCTGTATACAACAATTTTCTGCTCAACACCATATTCAATAGCATCAATCTGCCATACTAACAGAGGGTCTTATGTATTTTGATGACAAAAAAAATAATCAAAAACATATTTTGCTTTGAACTTCTCATGCATGTTTAAAATTTGAGATATGCACATATATATACCAAGCAAGAAGTTACACTAATATCCCCATGGCTCGCCTATTAAATTCTATGCACCCAATGTCACTAGAAATTTACTTCTACTATCGATATACTGCATTTGTTATTTGTCACTTGTCATGCCCATTAATCTCACACAAAAAAAAAGTTGAACGAGTCTCTCTCTCTCTCTCTCTCTCTCTCTCTCTCTCATCGTTTAAGAGAAACAAAAATGTATACAATCCGAGGTAAAAGAAATATTCTTTTGCTTGTATTCCACAGATTATGTATTTCTAATATCTCCCTAGTATCCTCAAATGCTACCTTATGCCCTGTTTGATAATACTATTAAGTATCTTTATCACTATCAATTTTAAAATTGATATTGATAGGAATCATTAAGAGGTGTTTAGTTAATTGTATCAATTTTAAAATTTGTAGTGCAAACAAAGTATATTATGTAATACAAGTGTCAACTTGTATTATTTTTGATATTGATACTTCAACATTTGAAAATATTAATATCAATACTGATATAGTACCAAAAATGAAACTCTAACCAAATAGGGCATTACCTAGTTGAAGTCTAAATTGGTGTCTTACAACAACGTGTGTTGTTAGGGGCATGTCCAAGTTCTGAGGTCTTAATTCATCCTATTTCTCAACAAGAACGGTGGCTAAAATTGACAAACCTATTCTCTTTAGAACATTTCTCTTGCGTAATGTGGGGGTAGACTTCTTGTTTGGTTACATGATAAATTGAGTTTTTGTTATAATTTTATACTTTTGTAACAAAATTTGTTAAAATAAATATTTTGCAACAACTATAAATTTATGTTTTTAAAGATATTTTCTTCTTGGACAAAGACCCACTTTTTTATTTGAGTATGTCTTCTGTAATTATGACTACTCATGTAAAGTAAGATCATGATAGGTTAAGATTTGGAGTCTTGCATTTATTTAAAACATTTTAGTTTAACATGTATAAGATCAAGAAAAGGCTATTGGTGAATAAAATCTTTTTATAAAATATTCCTTGAATGACTATGAATTAATGAGATTAATTATAGATGACATACTTATATTTTATGATAGTTGAAGGATACTTTATGATAGTATGAACCTTGGCAGCATTTATATTCTCATCTCGTTATCACAATATCTCAAAATATGATAATTTTATGTCATTGATTAGTTTACATTTTATTTTAATACATTTTTGTCATGTAAATTTATCGAGATTTGTTGTGCAACCAAGCATTCCATAACATCTACATGTGTGCCCAAAGTATTTTTTATCAAGCAGTTATAGGAATAACAATCTTAACACTATGTTACATTATCGGGTACTGTGACTTCACTGCATATATGGTAAACGAAATCCATACGTAAATAACATGTTGCCATTTGTGCCAGCAATACGATATTGATGTTTTCGTTAGAAGAAGCTTGGAAGAGAGCGAGAAAGTACAGGTGAAGTATCAAATATTGCTTGTGGTGGTACTATTCCGTTTGGCCATTCTTGTGAATAATGATCATAGGTGTTTGTATGTGGGTGTAGATGGAAGACATTGTGTTATGTGAGCAAGTCCAAAAGGGTCTGGAATCTCCAGCGTATTGCACTGGTAGATACGCTCCCAACGTTGAAAAGGCCATGCATCATTTCCATTGTCTTCACCACGACATTCTAAGCCAAGCGTGATCGAGGACTCTATTAGTGTTTTTGTACTACCCCATATATTCTATAAAATGTAATTTACATTTGGTTAGTGACAACATAAACTTATGGGGTGTTTGGTTGCATGATAATTGAGATTTTTATTTTAATTTTTAAAAATTGTAAGAAAACTTGTTAAAAGAGGTGTTTGACAACCATGACAATTTTATGTTTTGAAAGTGATTTTCTTCTTAAACAAAAAAAGAGGGTCTCACCTCTTTCTTTTTTCTTGTTGTCCCCCACTTTATTTGGTCGTGTGCGGTGGTTACTCTTTTTTGTAATCACATCCCTCCAAACATGATAATTTTATGTCATGAGTTGATTTACTTTTTATTTTAATACAATTTTTTATCATGAAAGTGTACAAAAAATTATCATGCAACCAAACACCCCATTAATGTGGGCTCCTTGTTTGTCATTGATTTTATTTTAGAGAAATCAACTAGTGTAACACATGGGATGGACTTGTCTGGTGACGAATTTGGGGATATGCAACTTTTTAAATAGATCAGTTTGGAAAAATAAAAGATAATATTAAATTTAAAATCACAATTTCAATAATTCTATCAAAAAGATTACAATGACGTATTTGTCTAAACAATTTAAATATCAGTCTATGGTACATAAAAATCAATCAACTGGTTTTTAACTTCTTCTAAATTGTTATTATGTTTCCACGCTAAATCTAATTGTCTGAAACATGTAAGGATTGGAGTGGAATCATTAAGATTTACATCTTTCATTTGCCAATTGGATAACTAGTTAATCAAATAATTATATATAATATATCAATATGACAGTATATCATATAATATATAAGCATATCTTTTACAATTAATCTCATTAGTTTATAGCTATTCAAGGAATACTTTATAAGAAGATTATGTTCACACATAGCTTTTTCTTGATCTTATACATGTTAAACTAACATGTTTCAAATTAATGCATGTTAAAGACTCCAAACCTTAACCTATAATGATCTTACTTTACATGAATAGATCTAAATTTTTTTAAAGATGCAATAGCCAATTATTTTCTACATATCATACCAGTAAAAAGCTGCACATTCTTTCAAACATGTTTTCATGTTTGCAAGAAATTTGTCGTCTCATCTTCACATAATATATACAAGCACTTATACTAGTTCTAACATATTTAATAATAATATATAACTAAACTAGACCAATATTATACTTAGGCAATGATGGCAATTAGGATAAACTGCGGTATTTAGAATTGACAAAAGCACTGGACTATTCTATGTCTCCTACTATTCATGAGTCATGTACTGAAATAGTTTGGTGGTCCCTCCGCTGTGGCAGAGTGGGACATGACACCCTAGGGGTGTGCTCATCTCGGGTATGAGCACTGGGGCACTCGAAGTCAGGAGCATTCAGCGCTGGATGCATACAATGGCTAGACCACTGTGCCACCTCTTCAAAAAAAGAAAAAGAAAGGCCGGTGAAATTTTCATAACACATAACATGTAGTTTACAATAGTTTTTATGACTTATCATTTCATGCATTTCATTTCATTTCATGACTTAAACACTTATCTCAAATGAACTGCATGTTTGTCCTTATAATTGACAATATCTAGGCATGACTTATACAAACATTAATCCAATTAATATGATCTAGATATAATCTACATTGTATATGACAATATTAACCCAATCTGAGCTGTACAAGGTAATTTAACATGAGCTGCACCACACTAAACAAATTAACATAATTTATAGCATACTAAACATATTAACATGATTTTTATTTTAATAAAGAGAGTCTATAAGCATATCAAGACTAAGCATATCTTGTATCTTTACAAAATAAACCCATTTGTCATCAAGTTATCAAAGTAATTTAAGAAAATTACTTGCCATGAAGTCCAATGACCCCAATCCATGATGTTTAGGATCATCAAGTTAATTTCATACAATTCTTTCATGTTTATGGAGTCAAATAGATAGATGAGTTTGGGAAACTTAGTTGATTTGAGCTTTAAGATATTAATATTTAGGTCAAAACACAAGCACTTCCACATGGCACCTTATCGTACCAATGGCCTAGCAACTGTATGTAGACACGCAATTTTGGCCTAGTTGGAGAGTTTAAATTCTTGTTTTCATGAAGAATATTTAAAACAAATCATGTTTTCCGGACGGATCAAGTTTTTGGCACATTCCGAAGGGGATCGATAGAACGATCGACCGGGCCGAACACCCTGCATATAGGGCACCTGGCGCCCTATATATAGGGCACTAGGCGCCCGATATACAGGGCGCGCCCTATATACAGGGCGCCTGGCACCAAATCAAATCGACTCGACCTGCTGATTTGACCCCCCGCAGTGACTCGTCTTGTCGATCTGACGGACCTCATGATGCTGGCACCCTATATATAGGGCGCTATGCTGTGTGGAACTGCTTTTCGAAAATGGCCAAAGTGCCCTCTTTTGGGTTATAAATAGACCTCCATTTGGAACTGAAAGGAGGTTCTAAGTCCGTACCACCTTAAAGCCTATCCAAGACTACGTTTTAAAGCCACTTTCACCTCCCATAACTTTTCAAACCGATCCAAAATCGTCCACCAAAAACCCAAAAACCTTCTGTTTCTGTCATCCAGAAACATGTTTTTTCTCCGACTTTGAGAGCTTTTCTCTGTTTTTCCTCTTTCATCAAGCATCGAAACCACCCTCTATTAGCTTCATTTGCATATTGTCTACAAGGAGGAGCCCCTACTTCATCCCGGAAGCCTCCCAGCACTCCGGAGCAGCGTCGCGAAGAGGGGAAGAAAATCTGTTCGAGCCAGACTTAGTGCCCCATATACAGGGCGCTTTGACCTTGGTCAACGCACCCTATAAGGGGGGCACCTGCAGCTAGCACCCTATATATAGGGCACCAGCAGGGGCAGAAGCTTATTTTGCAATTTTCGGAGTCCGATCGCCCGTTTAATCGAGTTTTTGTCTTCCGTTTTCATCTTAGAACTGTTCATCAAGTTATTTGGCATGCATTAGATCATTTTGCACCTCATATATGTTTAAAAACCTATCAAAAATAGGGGTTGGGATTCCGTCCCGATCCGGTTAGTTCATTCCCTTTTGCATGATTCAGAGTCTATACCAAGCATGATGCTATACTCACGCCAGAGCTAATGATCTTCATTTGTTTTCTTTATGTTTTATGCAGGACATTCTTAGGTGAACCGATCGGGGTGAAGCTTCAATCCGACCGTAGGTGAAAGAACTCTCTAAAGCTCTCCCCTTTCGGCCGGCCGAAAGAGGAGAAGTTAGAACCTAACAATCTCCCCCCTTTTTACATCCCCAAAGGTACGACGGTCAAACTCTTTCTTCTTCTAGTTCATTTGCTTCATACTTAATCACACTTTGGAGCCTTCGGCTCCTGGCGACCACACACTCATCATCACACCTTCCAATCCAAATGGACACACGTTTCTCTCTCCACCACGAACCGAACCGGCTCATCCGGGTGCCTACACCTTTTGTCGACCACGGTGGGACTACTCTTACTTAAGTGAGTTCTTTTCACCTCTTTAAAAGAATGTCCAACATGCTCATCCTTGCTTTGCCTCTTGCTTGAGTTATTACATCCTCTTAGCATTCCTATTCACTTGCTTGCTTGTTTACCTGCTTCACTTGAGCATCACATAGTTTCTTGCGGTCTACTTGCTTTCCGTGGGTCCTCTTTTAAAAGAAAGGCACAATCTAATTTTTAGGCTTGCGTTATCGACTTACTTTGACTTTGCACCTTAAAGATTATCTTGTTAAGCATCTTTGCTTATTTTTTTTTTTAAAAGTCTAATTTCTCTTCTAAAGCATCTTTAATTGAATTAATACTTGCTTTCACCCTTGTTTGACTTTACATCATTGCCTTGTTTACTTGCTTTCCAATACTCTCTTGATCGTTTCATGCTTTTACTTTCTTCTTGCTTGCTTCTCACTCCTTGATAACTCACTTGCATTTAGTTTGCATTGGGGTTCTTTTGACTCCTTTAGGTCATCTGAGAAGGGAGACTCTCTCCTCCCAAAGCCCAACACACCCAAACACCCCTCTTGGTGGTTGTCAACTCCTCCTCCGGGGATTCCCTCTCGGAAGGACCGGGTAGCTTCCATCAAGACCTCCATAAGTCCCCAGACGTGAAGGATTCCCTCTTCACTGATCGGGCTGGTTGTACCTTTTATCCCAAAACCCGGAGTACCTATCACCTATCGTTGTGAAAAGAGTGACAACCCTAGATTGCTCGGCGTTGTGAGAGCATAGGGTCCTACCCATTTATTTGAGTGGACATTATTTCTCTTAACAAGCCACTAATTTAAGGTTGAAACAAAAAAAAATTCGCGATAATCATTTTAAGTCTGTGTCATTACTTGTTTGCAAATCAAAATTGAAAACCAAAACCAAAAATTTGAAAACACTTAACAAAAAAAAACCAAAATAAATCTTTGCTTGAGGATAATTTGCTTGATAACCTGTTTGTTCAAACAAAAATCAAAAATCAAAAAAAGAGAGGGACAATTTAAAAAAAACAAAAAGGGGGGATTCTTGTGTTTTTCGTCACCTTTCCTTTGTGTTTATGAACTTAAGATCAGGTCGAGTCGTCGGGATGACGAACCAAGGATACGAGCCGTTGCAGTTGGAGTATGACCAATCCTACCTCCACCCGGATGCCGTATGTGCCGTTAACGAACCCGAAATGCTCCCTGAAACCAGTTCACCCCGACCCCACCCGGATTCTCTGTGGGAGGCATTCGCTCATGCCGACCCAACTCAACTACAAGACATTGAGGCCATCTTGAAGGGAAAATCTCCTGTCAATCACACCCATGCCGAGGGTGGCCACCACACTTCTACCCCCCAATTAGCAACTGACCAACCCGGTGCACCAGTACCGGGCCATTCTCACAATGGACCCCTGATTCCAAATTCACCCCATCCGGTGGCCATCTTGAACCACCCGGACCCAAACAACACCACACCACTTAGGCCACCGGTCTACTCTTCCGCACATTTTAATCAAGCCCGTCCACAAGTGCACCACCCGATATACCCTCCTTGCCTGGCCGTTTCAACCTATTCGATGGCCATGCCGGCAAATCAAGCGTCTATCCTCCCCCTCCTCCTGTCCGAGAATGCTCTGTTGATCAAACTGTGCTTAACAAAATCAATAGGATGGATGAACAATATCGGGAGCTTAAGCGATTGATCGACACACGAGCTCTCCCCGAGATATCCCTTCCCTCTCTCCTCGTATTCCATCTTCCTCCTTCTGAAATGCCCATTTACCACCGATATAACGGAAGTGGGAATCCTTTCATTCGCATCAAAGATTTTCTTTATGAGTCTGTCATATGGCAAAACGATCTGAAGGCCCTTGCATACCTATTTAGGAGATCATTAGAGGGCTCCGCGTTGGAATGGTTCTATTCGCTTGACCCTTTGGAAGCCAGCAACTTTGATACCGTCAAAGCAAAGTTCTTGCAAAGATACCAAGATCGAGTCAGTCCTACCTATTCGATCACAGATCTTATGGTTGAAAAGATGAGAAATGATGAGGATTTTATAAGATATGATGATAGATGGAGGGCAATGGTAGAAAGGCTGACGAATGCGCTATCAGAATCAGAACAAGTCAAGATGAACATCACCAATGCCACTCCAGCTCTGAAGAACGTGTTGGGATTACATCACCCTGTCACAATGAGCGAACTCTATGAGAGAGCACAGTACATCCAAACCCAACTCCGAGACTCTCCCATCATGAACCTTTTTGACCCTAGGCCCCGAATCACCAAAAAGACAACCACCACCACCACTGGGCCCGTGACTGAAGGCGTGGTAACCAATGAACACGTCAATATCATAGGAAACCCGTCCAACAACCACCAACAGCAGTACAGAAACCCCCAGTACAGAAACCCCCGCCAAACCCAACCGGCACCTCGCCCTCAGATTCAGCCCCAACCTTTCTGCCACCAAACACCAAACCAGTATCCCCAACAACCAATGCAGACACCAGTCCCCCAGCAACCCCGACAATTGGCCGTACAAACATTTGCACCTCAACCACCCCGCCAACCAACAACCTATAACCAGGCACCTCCTCCCGCCACCTATGTACCACGAAGAGCGGGGCCTAGAAGAAACCATTACCCGCCATTACCGTACTCTCTCACAGACAATTTTAATGCTCTTATGGCGGCAGGGCAGATTGCGTTGCCAAGAGAAAAGCTGGAGTGGCCACAAAATGCCAATACAGACAAATATTGTTTATACCACAAATACCCGGGGCATATAGTGGAGAATTGCTTTCAATTTAAAGACTATATTCATGACCTCCACGAGCAAGGAAGTATTGACTGGGGTCAAATGGGCAAGTACATCAAGGCAGTAAAGAACCAGCCTTAGCAGCAGCAACAGGCACCAGTCCAACAACAACAACAGGAATCCGGTTTGGGGATCATTCAGAACCCGCTACCCGCGCACGCACCCGCGACAGCACCAGAAAATCAGAGGGTTAATCCTATTCTAACCTCCACCGATGAACCCCGCGATAGAGGCCAAAATTGGCAAATCGAGGGACCAGCTTCCTTCATGAACATTAACCCTTCAAACCACGTTAACCGAACCGTTCACTCCATACCACGAGCTATACCCACCAGAAGAAGCCAACCACCAATCATCCGCACTCTGTCACGGCCAACCATAACATCACCAGCTGTACAACTCCAACCGGGTAGGACCTTGATCCGCCCGGTCGAGCCTCCGCAAATACCATCACCATTAGGACCCATCATCGTACCACCTCATACAACCATGCCACCACAACCTACACGCATCCCTACAACCCGGACTGTCATCACTACGCCCCTACCTATGCCTCCCATCATCCGACCTAACCCTCCATCCACCTCCGCTACACCAACCATAGCCCCTCAGCTCGCCCCGGTGCTTAGAAGCGGGCGCATGTTTCAAAGAATTTTTCCCCAGACCGGTCAACCAGGACGATCACAAGAAGAAGAAGAAGAGCACCTAGAAGAACCAGTGCCAGGGGCATCCTATGATTTGCTGAAGCACCTTTACAAAACCCCTACATGGATTTTCATTCTAGAGTTGATCAAAAGGTCCAAGGTTCATTAGGAAGTTCTTCAACAATATCTACAAAGAGTAATGGTCAATGAAACCCTTCCCCCTGAGAAGATTGCATCAGTATTGACCCCAAAAAGTGAACACCCCGCTCTCACTTTTACCAAAGAGGAGTTGGCCGAACCATAAGCAAGAAAATATGCACTTTGTATCACTGTCAGTATTAACGAAACAGATGTCGAGTCTTGTCTAGTTGATACCGGTGCATCCATCAATGTCTTGCCACCAGAAATGCAACAATTGTGTGGAATCCCAGAAAAGGATATTCGTCCATCACAAATCACTGTAACGGCATATGATAATTCCAAGAGGCCCGCTCATGGCATGGTTACGCTTGAAGTCAAACTCGAACCCCGGGTTGTTACTGTCGACTTCCACATCTTGGATATGGACCCAACTTACAAAGCTATCTTGGGAAGGCCTTACCTTGAGGCATTAGAGGCCGTAGCTTCAACCAATCACCAATGCATTAAATTTCCCTTCAAGGGACAGGTCGTCAAGGTGGTAAGTATGCCTGTGGATTGCCTGGTTACTCTCCCTCCTGGCATTCCAAATCAATCGGTCTTCACCATCCTCGATCTGCCGAGGGATGGAAGGCAGCCCAGGCAAGTTTGGAGAAGGAAGAAGGATGACACCAAAACCCTTGGGTGGCGTATGATAGAAAATATGGGATATCAAGAAGGCCGAGGGCTGGGGAGAGAACTGCAGGGTATCATAGAACCCATCCAGCTGGTAAAGACAACATCAAGAAACGGGATAGGGTATGATGGGACATGTGATAATGGCCAAAAGATCGGTCAAAAATACTTCCATGGGTGTTTGCACAAGTTCTTCGACAAGAGAGAAACAATACAGATGATTGAAGAATAAGAACCGCAAGAACAAGCAAAGAGGATAAACCGTATCTCGACGTATCTTGGTTATTCTATGAAGAAGGGTCAAGTGAAGAATTATTCCACAACGAGCCTTCTGGCAGTCAGAATCAGGGGCATTCACCCTATGTCATCTCCTCAGATCTAACAGACTCATTTCCGACAAATCCACTGTCAGATCCACCAGGTAGCAAAGATGGATGCTCTCTTTACCCATCTTTGCTTGATTTGTTCCCATCTCTGTCAATATCTCAACCCACATTGGAAACTACAACCAACTAAACCCCTTCTGTGTTTATGTTTAGTACTTCTAAAAAATATCAAAAAAAACGTCTTGTTCTCAACCCAAGTTTCAATCGAAGAAACTTCCCAGCTCACTCCGAAGGATGATCCAAACCGGGAGGCCACTCGATCTCTGATCGATCTCCTTTTCCCTTCATCAATAAATTCGACTCCCTCCACCTCCTCTTCATCTCCTTATTTACCTTCTTCTTCTTTAGGTTTAGTTTCCAATAAAAGCAAAACAAAAATCACAGGTAGAAGAGTTCCAGAAAGATACCTGCATTGGTTAGCTAAAAAAAGCTTAGAATGTGCCAAGCTACCGGAGTATCTAGAAAATGCAATCCAGATGGGTGAAATTTGATATGAGGAGAAAGGCAATATTGATCCAACTTTAGGGGTCTATGAGGTTGTATTGGAAAAGGATCCGGATACTGAGGATGAAGAGGAGGATTTGGCTGATGCTTATGCATCCGGTTTAAGAAGATTCGAAGAACCATCAGCCACGGTGGATGAACCGACCAAGGAACTTAATCTCGGAACACCGTAAGAACCTAAGAATATCCTCATCAGTGCCAACCTCTCCCCTTTAAAAGAACAAAATCTAATGGGGGTGTTACAAGAATACAAAGACACGTTCGCTTGGACATACGAAGATATGCCGGGGTTAGATAAGTCATTGGTAGAGCACCGACTGACTTTAAAACCTGAAGCTACCCCGGTAAAGCAGAAGTTAAGGAGATTCCACCCAGACATAGCATTAAAGATGAAGGAAGACGTCGATAAGTTACACCAAGCGAAATTCATTAGAGTCGTCCTCTATCCACAATGGGTGGCAAATATAGTCCCAGTCATGAAGAAGGATGGAAAAGTTTGAATTTGCATTGACTTCAGGGACTTAAACCGAGCGTGTCCGAAAGATGATTTCCACCTTCCTCGTATCGATGTTCTTATTGATAACACAGCTGGATATGAAACTCTATCATTCATGGATGGATACTCAGGGTATAATCAAATATGGTTAGCATAAGAAGATCAAGAGAAGACCTCATTCACTACACCTTGGGGAACTTATTGCTACGTCGTCATGCCCTTCGGATTAAAGAATGCCGGTGCAACTTATCAAAGGGCCATGGTGGCAATATTTCATGATATGATGCATAAATTTGTAGAGGTGTATGTGGATGATCTAGTGGTCAAATATCGAACCCGAGATGAGCATGCTGAAGTGTTGAAAAGGGTTTTGCAACGAGCCAGGGAATATAAGCTTAAAATGAACCCCAAGAAGTGTGTGTTTGGAGTATCATCTGGAAAGTTACTTGGGTTCATCGTTAGCAAAAGAGGCATCGAAATCGATCCCAACAAGGCCAAAGCCATTATTGACATGCCTCCACCAAAGAACCTAAAAGAGCTGAGAGGGTTGATTCGTAGGCTACAGTTTGTTCTCCGGTTTATCTCACAACACTCCCAAAGATGCAAACCTTTCTATGAGTTAACAAAGGCGAAAGCCGAATTTAGATGGCATTCGAGATGTCAAGAGGCATTCGATGGTTTAAAGAAATATTTGTCAAGCCCACTTGTGCTCAAACCTCCTGTTCCCGGCAAACCCTTGATCTTATACATCTCAGTTTTGGAAGGATCTCTGGGAGCAGTATTGGCACAATTAGATGATGAAGGGAAAGAGTGAGCAGCATACTATCTGTCCAAAATCTTTGATCCTTGTGAGTAGAAATATACAACTATAGAGCAAACCTGTGCCGCCCTGGTTTGGGAGGTCCAGAAGCTTAAACACTACTTTCTGGCCCACGAGGTTAATCTCATTGCTCGCATGAATCCCATCAAATTTCTTCTTGAAAAATCTGTCCTGACTGACCGTTTGGCACGCTGGCAGAGCTTTCTCTCCCAATTTGACATCACCTACACCCAACAGAAGGCAATCAAGGGCTATGCAATTGCTGAACACCTTGCCCATCATCCTATCCCAATCTTTGACCCTATCCAATCAGAATTTCCCGATGAAGAATTGATGTCCATTCGATCTTCCAATCTATGGACTTTATATTTTGACGGGGCATTAAACTCCCAGGGTAGATGGATAGAGATTGTTCTTCTATCACGCGAAGGTGTCACCATTCCACAGGCTTTTCAGCTCCATTTTCCAACAACAAACAATATAGCTAAGTATGAAGCCTCATTGGCCGGACTGGAGGCCGCTCACTTCTATGGTGTCACTAAACTAAGGGTGATCGGTGATAGCCAGTTGATTCTCCGCCAAGTGCTGGCCAAATACCGCACATCTCATCCCAGGCTCAGATCATACCAAGAACTCACCACTTGTTACATCAAGCTATTCTCCAAGCTCAAATTCATTCATGTCCCTCGTGCTCAAAATATTCTTGCCGATGCTCTCGCTTCCCTGGCATCTTCACTATCTGTCCCGCTAGGCAGACAGGTTAGAATGATCTATGTCCGCCGACGAACCATTCCGGCAGTGGAAGATGCACGATTCTTGAGGGCTAAATAAGAGTTTGAAAGAAAAGAGTACATTGAGCAAAAGGAGGAAGTGTCTTTGGTTGAGTTTGAAGAATTAGAAGAGGGTGAGAAACCGTGGTATCATGAGATTGCGAATTACTGTCAGGATCAGACATATCCACCAGGATCAACTGCCGAAGAGAAAAGAGCTATAAGGAGGGTCTCC
Source organism: Cryptocoryne crispatula var. balansae (assembly GCA_036172225.1). Lineage (NCBI taxonomy): Eukaryota > Viridiplantae > Streptophyta > Magnoliopsida > Alismatales > Araceae > Cryptocoryne > Cryptocoryne crispatula. The sequence goes on from CM069919.1 coordinate 23,817,038, forward strand.
CAGAGATACACCATCTTAGGTGGAGTACTTTATAAAAGGAGCTTGGCCGGTGTTCTATTAAGATGCGTAGATGAAGAAGAGGCTGAATTGGTGCTTAAGGAAGCACACTCCGGAGTATGTGGAGGCCATGTAAATGCTCAAGCCCTCGCCAAGAAGATCATCAGGCAAGGGTATTACTGGCCTACTCTGGAAGAAGATTGCTCGATCTTTGTCCGGCACTATCATCATTGTCAACTTCATGCCGACAAGATTCACTCTCCCGCATCTTCCCTTCACCCGATTCACGCCCCGTGGCTCTTCGCTATGTGGGCTTTTGATGTTATCGGACCCCTTGGTGACCCAAACTCTACAAACAAAACTAAATCCTTCATCCTAACGGCAACAGAGTACTTCACCAAGTGGATGGAGGCGGAAGCATACGTGGAAATCAAGGCATCAACAGTCTGCACCTTCATCAAACGCAACATCATTGCTAGGTTCGGGATCCCAGGCGACATCATCACCGACAATGGACCGCAATTCATCTCCCAGGAGCTGTGTGACCTTTGCAACAGGTATTGCAACATATTGCATCATTCATCTCCATATTATCCTCAAGGCAACGGTCAAGCAGAAGCCACCAATAAAACCCTGATAAAAATCATTAAGAAGACTTGTAAGTCTAGCAAGTTCGCGGATTGGACAGATAAGTTAGTCGATGCTCTATGGGCCTACCGCACCTCTATTCGAACCCCAACGGGTTAGACCCCCTATGTCTTGGCATTTGGGATGGAGGCGGTAGTCCCATACGAAGTAATCATTCCTTCCCTCCGAGTCCAGATCGATCAAGACATCTCGATAGATGAACGCCGAGATTCCCTTCTCGCGCAACTCGAACTCTTGGATGAAAGAAAGCTGGCCGCCGCCGAACATTCTAGATCTTATCAGAATAGACTTAAAAGATTTTATCAGAAGAGGGTGGTGGAGAGAAAATTTTAAATCGGTGAGGTTGTGCTTAAAAGAATATTCATTAAGTCGGGCGGTCCCCGCTCTAAACTTCAACCTAATTGGGAGGGTCCGTATGTGATTTTGGCTGTTTATCCCGGTAATTCATACAAGCTGACTAATGTAGAAGGAGAAGAACTAGCTCATCCCTGGAATGATGTATACCTCAAAAAATATTTCTCTTAAAACAAGAATCACAAAAAACAAAAAAATTATAAAACCCAAAGGTGTGAAGAATGACGGTAACATCTAACGCTTGCTTGTTCGGTGCACCAACTTGTCACTTAGGGAAATAAGGATAGGCATCATACTGCACACACTACACACCTAGGTTTCGGAATCCGATGATTGGAAGTCAGAGAGAAAGCTAGGCAACGCTTGGCAAAAGAAGGTCAACCCAATCCCATTCTCTTCTCGTTTCGGTCCAGAATAGATGGAAGGGGCTAGAATGAGGAGTATCGAAAGTGCCCATTGCCTTAGTTGGAAAACGCCTCTGAAGGTCTGACTTCTTAAAAAGAAAGGAAATGTGCCAAAAGATGGGCAATGACTCCTCAGGTCGGCAAAAGAATAGACCTGTCTTAATGATTACCAATAAAAGTCCAAAAGAAAAGGATCCAAAAGATGAGCAATGAACCCCTCAGGTCAAAATCAAGTAAAAGAAAAAGACCTGTCTGAATGTGGGCCATCAGAAGAAAAGGGCTAGAAGGAAGGACCCGAGGATGTCAAATCCCAAACAGGCAATGCGGGCACTTGTAGATAAACAAATTCGACACCCTCGAATCCTATTAAGGACTTACCATCAATCCTCTTCCCTCTTTAACCTTGTGGGTAAGGTTGACCAACTGGACCCAAGAAGAGCCATAGCCTATCAAAGATGAAAGGTCAGAAGATTTTAGACTAGGCACTTTCTTACACGTGATGCCTACTCTTAACCCTTAGGTAACGATGAGAGGCACCTACGGCAAGAAAAGCAAAAGATGAGATGGTCGTGTCCTTCACACCGAACAAAAAAATCGAATACTTCAAAAAGCACCAAACAAATCCACAAAATCAAAAATCCTAAAAAGTAAATATTCAAAACACCAAAAAATCATAAAAGTTCCAAAACATCTAAAAACATTATAAAACTATCAAAACCCCAAACAAATCAAAAATCTCAAAACACCTAAAAATTTGCTTCCTAATTGACTAGTTGCCTTTGCATTCATATTTAATTTCAGTCTTGCATGTTTCCTTTTGTGCATACTTATATTTATCTGCTATTCTACCTTGATAAGGCCTATGTCCCTTGACAAAAGATCAAGGCAGTTTCGCCCTCTTCTTGCAAGGGACTAAGCCTAAATAAAGTTCTAATCGCCTTTTGAGTGAACGCAGGGAGTCAGAAAGAGAAACAAACAACTATCACTATGAAAAAGAAAGGTACATCAAAGATAGGAAGGGGTCGGCACATCACAAATCACCACCTCCCTCTATTGGAGCCTGATCACCCGGAGGTGGCATGACATGTCTCTCCTCACCTCTCCTCCTATGGCTACTAGTCTGAGAGGAACCCGAGTGAGTAGGTCCCCTCAGCGTGGTCCCACAGGAGTCGGAGCGGTGGGAATGGCTCCAAGACCGAGTCTGGAGCATCTGCATTATCATCATCTGACGGTGCTCTACCTCCAGTCGGAGAAGCTCCCTAGAATACTCAAGGCGAAGAGGGAGGATCTGCTCGGACTCGGGTCGTGACAGCTCAACCACGCAAGCCTCTAGTCTCCCGACCTACAAGATGACAAAGAGATGTATCAGCTACAGAAAAAGCAGTTTAAGGAAAAGAATCAAACTTGTACCTCCTGTGTCAGCTCCTCTATCCTCGGAGCAGTCTGTAGAACAAAAAAGAAGCATCAGTCCATGAATTCCCAGTTTAAAATCTTAATAAAGACTTCGCACCTCGGAAGAAGAAGGACCAGGATCCGAAACACCTACGAGGGGCTCGAGCTCGAGCTCCCTCTGTAGCTCCATCACCTACCGGAAGAATGTCAGGAAAGAAAGAAAACGATGACGAACAAGGAAGAAGAACATGTACCTTATCCTGAAGGCCCGAGGGATCACTGTCGGTAGGCGGAGCTCCCCCCGCAGAAAGATCGGAGATCCTCGCCCAAAGATCTTTGTTCTACAAAAAAAAAAAAGAATGTTAGAATCAAGCAAAGTGAAATAGAAGGAAGTCACAGAAATTTATCTCGGTAGTAAGGGCCTGCACCCGCTCCTTCAGCTGGGCAATCTGCAAGAAAAGAAGAAAGATTAGCAAGGCAAATAAAGGAAGAAGACAACATAAGAAAGAAATAATGATCACCTCAAGGAGAAAGCCCATCTTTGAAGAACTGCTCCCAGGGTCGGTAGGTATGAAGGGAGGTGGATCGACCGGCAAGTGGTGAGGAGGAAGCTCAGGACCCATAGGCTGGCCGAAGTCAAACGGCTCGAAAGGGGCCTCTGAAGGCTCGTCGAAGACCGTCGGCTCAAGGGCAGCTGGGTGGGAACCCAACTCCAGCTCAGCCACACGCTCGCGGAGCCGTGAAATCTGAAAAGAAGCAAGGGAAACAGTCAACAACATTCAAGATATTAAAGAAAGGCAAGAAACATTACCTCATCATCACGCCCACGCAGCTGACGGCGTGCACCTCGGTAGCGACGTCACTGAAAGAAAGAAAAAAAGAAGGATCAGTTAACAAGCAATTGGAAAGGTACAAAGTAAAGAAAATACCTGTCGCTCCAGATCAGCCTCCAAAGATGTTGTCCCTGCCCTCAAGCGAGACAGCTCCTCCTGAATACTCTGAAAGCAGCATACAATTAGATACCAAGCAAAGGAAGAGCAGTAACAGAAACAACAAGTGCATACCTCTCCACCCTTGGTGAAAAGGTGGGCAAACGTCGCCGTGTAGCGATGCAGATAGTCACTGCTGTCAGAAGCACTGGAAGTCACTGGGGTGCCACCCCTCTTCCAAATCCGAATAGCGAACTGGCCCTCCTTTTTCCAGTCAATCTCCTAGATCAGGCCGCGGGTAGAACGACCCTGGCGAGGGTAAGGGGGGAGGTCCACCCACTCCTGGCGAAGCCCCAATGAGCGCATCGTGAGACGCACCCACAGTGGCTCCATCTCGTTCAAGCAAATCAGAAAGGTGTCACGGCCAAAAACCGGATGACCCTCCGATACCCACGGCTGCCGATCCAGATGAAGGTCTGAATATGGGCGCCACACCACTTGGAAAAGCAAGGCAGGACAGTGAATAAGAAGAATCAAGAGGCTGAAAACGAAAAGTGGCAGAATACCTCATGGTGGGGGAAGCAGAGCAGCTGCCTCTTCAGATTTTCCACCTGGTAAGGGTGGGAAGAGGCGGACCCTGACAACCCAGTTGCCGATGAGGGGATACTCGGGGTCAGCCTTCAGCAGGGCACAACCCAAGGGAATGTGATAGTAACTCCATACCTGCCAACGAAGCTCAGTTAGTCAACAAAAACAAGGCAGAATTAATAATGAACAAAGGAACAAGGCATACTTGAAGGAATGGAGTAAAACCGGCTACTGAAACCGGACCGCTCTCCATCGCCAACGAGGAGAATATATGTGCCAACATAGCGGCACCCCAGGTATACTCACCGACCTTCGACAGGTCGGCAAGGAATGGGAGAAACCGCAGGTGCACCCTGTCCGTCTTCGAGGCCAGCAGAAGACGGGTCAGAAAGAAGAGGAGGAACCGGCGGAGATCCTAATCGGCCTGGACGGTGCCCTCCTCACCGACCAAGTAACGCTCCACGCATTTCGTCAACGCGTCAAGAACATCCGCCACCAGATCGTCCTTCCCCACACTAGCATTGCCCAGACCGAGCAAGTTCCCGACGTCCGTGTGCTTCATAATACGCAGTCCGCCAGGGCAGTGTGGGATCAGATGACCTAGGAAGTCCCGGACCATAGCCAAGTAATCGCGATAGGTCTTGCAGGTGACGGCGCGACCATGAACGCGAAGACCCGTGATCCGGGAGACATCCTCCAGGGTGGGAACCATATGCCCCCAGGGGAAGAGGAAGGAATGGGTGGTAGAATCTCATCTCTCCCTCAAAGCCTGGATCAGGGGGGAGGTCTTCCCAGAAGGCGGAACAACGAAGCAACGGGCTGAAACCCATCGCATCCAGTCGTGCCTTCTGGAAATCCTTCAACCCCTTGTAGGCATGGAAGACCATCTCCCAGGATATCCGGGATTTGATCTTCCCCTGCACAAACAAACGATCATGTTAGGAGCACCAATTGAAGAATAATTCAAAAGGGGAAGTTAAGATTCGGTTACCGAGACAACTGGAGGAGGATGGAGGGAAGGCAGCTTCGATGGGCCAGGGTCGGCCGAACTAGAAAGGCCGGCGGAAGAAGAGGCTCCGACAGCACCAGAGGCACCGCCACGCTCGACACGGGACCTCTTCGTCATCTGCATCATTTCAAAGTGTCAGAACGGGCCATAAACAACAAAATGAGGAAGACGGGTGCCTAGTGACCCGGTGCCCCATTTATGGGGCGCCTGGACCAGGCGCCCCCTTGATAGGGCGCCTAGCGTCCCCTTGATGGGGCACCAGGTAGAGCTTAGAGCCCCATCAAGGGGGCGCTAGGGGGCTTGTCCCCCTTCTCTACTTCCGTTCTGATCCGGAACAACTCCGGATCAGTTCGGTCCCTTCTGCAAGAACGAAGATAATAGAGTAAACTACAAGTTTGCAGTTGGGAGAATCTTACTATGGAATTTGTGCGACATGCTGCACACTCCGGAAAGATCCCGCGCAGTAGAAAAGCTGTAAAAGTAGATGGTAAAATGAAGAAAAGGTGCAGGGGTAAAAATATAAAGTGCCATGGTCAAAATTTTCAAACTTTTTAGAACGTGTTTGCAAGATATATTCTTCATGAAAAACACAAATTTGTCAACAAACATTGATATTTGATTTCTTTTTTGCATATTTTGCTGGTTGCTAACACTGACATGACACAAACATGACTAGAAAAGGAACTACACTGAGCAAGTCCGAGACCTACACTGATCAAGTCCTAAACACAACAAAAGAAGACAACATACAACTGGACACAACTGAAAGCAGATACAAGTCATCCACCGCGCCGCTTCCTAAGCTTCGCCACATACCGACTCTTCTAGACCTCGTCTTCTTCCATGTAGGCACTCGGCGAGAAACTCTTGCAAATTCCCTAAATGGCGAGAATGCTCTGGCATTCTTCATCGTCAGCTGCCGTGCCCATTGGACGATCCTTGATGGACGGAATGTAGGAGAGACAAGGAACCTTGAGCTATGGTTGGCCCAACTGCAGAAGACATCGATGTGGGTTGTATATGATGAAGGAGGTGCCAGTGATCAACCGAAGATCCACCCCAGGAGCGATAGAGGCACGAACATTCTGGCGCATAACAGCCTCGGTAGGATGAACAAATTCTGCACAACTCATAGCCGAAAAGTACACACGCCAGTCAGCGTGGGTCTTCACCGAAGGACACTTGTTCATCACTTTGTATTCCATGCAAAGACGGCTAGTGAGAGGCTGGAGGGGGCTTCGAGCAAAAAGCCGGGAAGCCGTGGCTGGTCCGAAGCACACGTCAAACTTGAAGTGCCAGTCAGCCCAACACATGAACAAAAGGATACTGCCAAACATGGGCCTACCAACACTAGCAGAGGTCATGCCGTCATAGAGATTGCCCAACACCGAGTGGGCTATGCACTCATTAGACCAGATGCCCTGGATGCAAGGAAGGCAAGTGGGGTCGAGCCACCCGTCCTCACACGGGTAAAGGAGTACTGAGGCAAGGCAAGCAGCAACACCTTTGGCACCGGGCAACAGTAAATCTTCATTGTCACCGACACCTTTAATCACGCCAATGGACCAATCTGCCAATGCCTCGGTGTAAATACGCACACCTACCATGATGGACCGAGCCTCTCCGGTGATCATAAAGCCACGAAGGAAGTCCAAACCGGTGACCGGTCCAACAGGAATAAACATGGCCTGGCCGTACCCAGGCATGGCAAAGAGCCCCAAGAATAGTTCCACCTCTTCTAAGAGGACGGTACACTCAAAGGTGTCGAAAACAAAGGTGTGTGTATCGGGATGCCACATCTCGAGAAGTGCACCCGCCAAAGAGAAGTCCCAGAAATATTTCAGAAGGTGGTTGGCGTGGACCAGAATGCCAGAAAAACCCCATCTGCTCAGAATAGACCGCACGTGGATCTTGATGGCGGCCATCAGTCGTGCTATCCACAGCACCTGTCCGTAACGACGAGTGTCGGGGAAGTTTGGAAGGTCCTGCAGAATAATCACGTGATCAAAAAAGAGGACTTCGGAACAAAACAAAAGGGTGCCTAATAAAGTCACTACCACTCCCATGGACACTTGGTTCCGGATATGGCATGGGACCTCATAAAAATTTTTCATCTCAATTGGACAAGTCGGACGGGAGGAGGAGGATGCCATCAGAGCAAAGGAAGAAGAAGAACACTGTAGTTGGTGTGGGGGAGAAGAATGGGGGGTCCCCCCTTCTTATAGGGATCAAAAGACCACCTCGGGAAGGAGCAAGCTTAAAGTCCGTGCAGGTGCCCTATAAACAGGGCGCCTGGCACCCTATAAACAGGGCACCTGGCACCCTACAAATAGGGCACCAGGCGCCCTATAAACAGGGTGCCTGGAGCCTTACATAGGCCGTTTATCTAGCATAGTCTCGCATATATATCGTTGAAGACCTCAGGTCTAAAAGGGTTGAGTCGGAGAACCCCTTCAACAAAATCGATGAAGGATTCAGTCACTTTTTAAGCCCGCGGATAAGCCAAAGTCAAATAAACGGGGACGACGGTGTCTTCACGGATGTCCTAACCCGTTGAGTTTGACCTATATCTTCAACTATTTTCCTATATATTTATTTGTATTTCTTTAAACCCAGCATGCATCATGCATCGTCGCGCATCATCTCATGCATCATCATACTCATGCCAACCTTTCCGTTACAGTCTTTCTATGGCTCTTAGAGGAGGTTTTGGTCTGCCCGGAAAGTCCGATTTTAACCGTGTTTCAATGATAATTTCATCAAAATAAGAAGATATTCCATTCAAACCACACCGGTATTCCTGAGTAAAACCCGATGAATTTGAAGAACCCAACCTTGGTTGATTACTAGTTTCATCTTTACTTTTTCGCAATTTACTTTTTACCGAGTCCAGCACACCATGCAATTCGGGTCCTGGCCGGTGACAATTCTCCCCCACGTGGGATTTTAGTTATAGTTTTTCCGCACAATCAATCAACCAAAGGGAAGGTTCCGATAAGACAAAAGGCAACCTCGGAGTCCGGTAAAGTTTCGTTCCACTCAACTAGGCTAAGGAAGGTGTGTCTAAATCTACACCTTGGCATCACCTTTTCAGTCCATTACCACTTCATTCCACTACACCTCACTACGTTTCACCACATTCGCCTATGCTACATCTGTGTCATTCTCCTACAAAGTCGACGCCAAGGCGAGGCAAGCTGTAGACACGCAATTTTGGCCTAGTTGGAGAGTTTAAATTCTTGTTTTCATGAAGAATATTTAAAGCAAATCATGTTTTTCGGACGGATCAAGTTTTTGGCACATTCCGAAGGGGATCGATAGAACGATCGACTAGGCCGAACACCCTGTATATAGGGCACCTGGCGCCCTATATATAGGGCCCAATTTATAGGGCACTAGGTGCCCTATAAACAGGGCACCTAGTGCCCTATATATAGGGCACCAGGCGCCCTATATACAGGGTGCCTGGCACCAAATCAAGTCGACTCGACCAGCTGATTTGACCCCCACAGTGACTAGTCTTGTCGATCTGACGGACCTTATGATGTTGACGCCCTATATATAGGCCGCTATGCCACGTGGCACTGCTTTTCGAAAATGGCCAAAGTGCCCTTTTTGGGGCTATAAATAGACCTCCATTTGGAACTAAAATAAGGTTCCAAGTCCGTACCACCTTAGAGCCTATCCAAGACTACGTTTTCAAGCCACTTTCACCTCCCATAACCTTTCAAACCGATCTAAAATCGTCCACCAAAAACCCAAAAACCTTCTGTTTCTGTCATCCAGAAACATGTTTTTTCTCCGACTTTGAGAGCTTTTCTCCATTTTTCCTCTTTCATCCAGCATCCAAACCACCCTCTATTAGCTTCATTTGCATATTGTCTACAAGGAGGAGCCCCTACTTCATCCCGGAAGCCCCCCAGCACTCTGGAGCAGCATCGCGAAGAGGGGAAGAAAATCTGTTCGAGCCAGACTTAGTGCCCCATATACAGGGCGCTTTGACCTTGGTCAACGTGCCCTATAAGGGGTGCACCTGCAGCTAGCGCCCTATATATAGGGCACCAGCAGGGGCAGAAGCTTATTTTGCAATTTTCAGAGTCCGATCGCCCGTTTAATCGAGTTTTTGTCTTCCGTTTTCATCTTAGAACTGTTCATCATGTTATTTGGCATGCATTAGATCATTTTGCACCTCATATATGTTTAAAAACCTACCAAAATAGGGGTTGGGATTCCATCCCGATCCGGTTAGTTCATTCCCTTTTGCATGATTCAGAGTCTATACCAAGCATGATGCTATACTCATGCCAGAGCTAATGATCTTCATTTTTTTTCTTTATGTTTTATGCAGGATATTCTTAGGTGAACCGATCGGGGTGAAGCTTCAATCCAACCGTAGGTGAAAGAACTCTCTAAGGCTCTCCCCTTTTGGCCAGCCGAAAGAGGAGAAGTTAAAACCTAATAATCTCCCCCCTTTTTACATCCCCAAAGGTACGACGGTCAAACTCTTTCTTCTTCTAGTTCATTTGCTTCATACTTCATCACACTTTGGAGCCTTCGGCTCTTGGCGACCACACATTCATCATCACACCTTCCAATCCAAACGGACACACGTTTCTCTCTCCACCACGAACCGAACCAGCTCATCCGGGTGCCTACATCGTAGACTCCTTGGAGATTGACACCCAACATAGTGTGAGAACGTGGCTGGTCCATTGTCCAAAAGTATGCCAATTAAATAGACAACAAACATACAAGTAGTATAAGTCGTAACTAATAAATGGATAGAATCAATGGGTTAATAGTGCCTTGGCATTGGGAACTCGATAGAGAAGTCAAAGATGGCAAGGGCCGAACTAACTAGAATATGATATTCAAAAGTAAATAGTCTCTATCAGTATGGTTCAACAAAGGGATAGAATTGTCAAGCATTAAGAAAAAAATATTGACATATAGGACATTGGGAAGGATGGTGCTTACCCAAATAAAAGTGTTATGCATAACAAACATCAAAGGTAATGGGAGCGTATGGACGGTATCTCGTAGTGGCTATGGCAAAAGGGTGGTGCTCGAGAATGATAACAATGATGGCACCACGGTCCTTGCACAAGGAAGAGGACTGAACGTAGCAGCCAGTGGAGGCATTGAGCACAAACAAACCACGGTGTTGGTTCAACGATGTCGGAACAACAATGCAATCAAGAAGGGTCTTCAATGTGGTGATGATGAAGCGAGGACTACCATCGCGACACAAGCCAACAAGGTTGTGACATGGTGGGGCGGCTAGAGGTGAGGTGTTGCTTAAGTCAACATTGCTCGTGCTGGTAGGTTGTACGGTGAGGGGTAAGCAGAGTTGGCAGCTGGCCAACACCTCTAAGGCACACCTAGGGAAGAGGTCACACATGTAGCTAGTAGAAGCAAAGGCACGTGGGTGGCGATGGACAAGTGCTGAGTGACGGTGATGAGTTGCTCACTAGAGTCTCCTATGAGTAGAGGTGGCTAGGGTGAGAAAAGGGTAGGTGGCATTGCAAGGGGGCTACAAATCCGATGATGGAACATGGGAGGATGCGTCAGTGGCACAAGGGCGATAATGGCACATGCAAGAGGGCAATGATGCACGTTGGAGGGAGGGGTACAAGGAGGAGATGATGGTTGGTGACGGTGAGAGGAGCGAGCAGGCTGTGCCACATGGTAGCGAGAGATAAAGATTAGAATGAGAGAGGGAGAAATCTGCCTGAAATGGAGAGAACGTGATGGAGAGATCAGATTGGGGGCAAGGGGTGGCCATTCTTTGGTAGCATATTGGTGTGAGGAAAGCATCCACATAGGGTTAGGATCACCTCATATTTTGGAGGAGAGAACTCCCAACCAGAGGGAGCCACTTGGCACATCCAACTTAAGATGCTCTGTAGGATCCCGAAGGTGAGGAGGACAAACAATGGTTGGTTGCAAATGTTGTTAGTTCCACAAAAATACTATCAGTTTCTCATAAATAATATCACATCCTTGTAAATATTAACATGTTACTGAGAGAGTCCTATAGTTACTAAGACATGGCATATAGTCACTGAGAAGAACATGTAGTTCCTAAGACGAGGATAAATAACTATATAAGCGGTTTAGTAAGTGGAGAGGTTAGTAACTATATGCACAATATAATAACTATACGTCCGCATAAATACACTTGGAGATAGTTGTAAGGAATCGTCTTATAAAATTTAGTGCAGCGGAAGTGATGATTCCTATGAGTTTCTTTAAAATCTGTCTCAATCGAAACCGAACGATGAAAATCGAAAACTGATCAAATTGGATTCTAATATACCTGATAGGGATTATCTAATCCCATGAAGAGGAAGGAGATGAGCTTCTCGAGCTCTTCAAGCTGTTCTAATGTCCGATTTCCAGTAGTATCCACATGAACTTTATACATAGTAGGTTCTCCCTTCGCGTTGGCCTCGAGAACTGTTCCCAAATGGAGCTCCAACGCCCATGGATGCCTTCTAGAGAGAGAAGGAGGTAGGGAGGAGGCTGAGGACATGGTTTACACCTTTGTCTTGATAGGGTTTGACAGAAATAATTAGTATTTATAGAGAATTTTAGAATTTTTATAAAAGCCTAAAATCTCTATAAATTACGCTCTTGCCCCTATACTTATGGATAAGTCTTTATGTGTGTGACCCACTAGGCCCAATAGTCTATTTAGTTGAGGCCTAATTAAAATAGAATAATTCTATTTAATTTAATTAAATCTATTATTTGATAATAAATTAATAGACCTACCTATCATGAAAGGTACAAGCCACATCCCATGATCCCAAATAGCTATGGGGATAATCTTATCTCCATTGAGTCTTTCCATCATCAGTTACCCCATTGATATAAACCATTGTCCATCTAATGTCCCAATCGAAAAGGAGTACGCATCGACTGTCAACTCCTCAGGATACTGACTCTATAGTATCCTATACTCGAAATTAGATCAATTGGAAAACTTCTTTTAAAATAATTCTATCTACCATGGCCAGGGATTTAAAGTACTATCCCATAGGATATTCACTCGCACTTACCGAGAGTGGATGATCCCTTGTTGTCCACTCAATTGCCTCTATCAGGTTTTTGTTGTACTAGATCCATCGCTATACTGGACTATCTATATGGTGATCCATAAGACAATAGTTAAAGTACAAGTTTCACCTAACAAGCCATCATTTGCGACTCAGGTCAAATGTTCAACCATGCAACTGTGATGATAGAAAATTTTGATTGACAGTTCGGTAAGATACCATTCAGGATTTCTAATTTGATTAGTTCAGTGAACTCATTCAACTAATGGGCACCTGTATGTGTTTCTCAGTGTCTCCACACTAATGACCAATGAGATCGGTTATTTTCATCACATGAGAAGATATTATATACATTAGTCTATTTATATCCTTGATGTCCTATCTCAAGTATCCTATGACTAGGAACATTTAGATCAAATATCTCTAAATGATCAATCTCATTATTATGATCTCATCATGATTCAATCATCATTGCATTTGATCCAGGATTTCATTACGATATTTGTATCTAATAAGAGCTTGTAATGAAGATTTTCCCAGTTAATTGAATGAGATATTTCTAGAAATATTGAATCATATTATATATGATTGGCTTGTAAGACATACATGCTTATCAATAGTAACTATATAATTGATTTAGTAAGTGGTGAAGTTATTAACTATATGAGCGGTATAGTAACTATATTCCCATGTGAGTAAATCGAGAGATAGTAACCATATGTGCAGTTTAGTAAGCGGAGAGGTAAGTAACTATATGAGTGGTACATTAGCAATAGGCCCGCATGAGTAAATTGAAAGATAGTAACTATATAAGTTGTTTAGTAAGTATGAATATCAATAACTATATGAGCGATATACTAACTATCAGCCCGTATGCGTAAGTCGGAAGATAATAATTATATGAGCGACTTAGCAAGTTGGGATGTTAGTAACTATATGAGTGGTATAGTAATTTTATGTCCGCGTGAGTAAGTTGGGAGATAGTAACTATATGAGCAATTTATAAGTGCGGAGATTAGTAATTATATAAGCAGTTTAGTAACTATATGCTCGCTTGAGTAAGTTGGAATATGGTAATTATATGAGTGATTTAGTAAGTTGGGAGCAGTTTAGTAACAAACATAGAAACTTACTAACTTACGTTATTCATCTTCTCATCTTTTGGGAGGAGTTCAATAGAACATTATAAGTGGGGGTGGCCAGGAAGAGATTACTTATTGGAGATGGAGAGAGTTCTCTCTTTTGGATGTCTTAGGTGATCCAAACCAACATGGGAGGTGGAAGCCATTACGGTTCCACCAGATTTTTCCCATATTTATGTTTTTTAAGAGATGTAAAATTAAGATATTACAATTGGGGTTTGTTTCGTGGAATGCTCTTTAACATTTAGTCTGGTTACAAATATAACTCGATAAGTGATTTCTTTTCAAAAAAATCATAACCCTTTTTTATAGTTGAGGCTATCAAAGTATTCAACTTTGTACCAACTCCAAATGTGCTAAACGCCATAACAGGGGCGGCATCTTAAAAGAAGGGATATATGAACTCAAGGTTTGGTTCAATGCGTCCTTTACACTACGTCCAATCAAATATGGTTCACTATAAAATCTTAACAAGGAAAGAAAAATAACTTCTTTGCCCTTCCACCTCTAAAACACTGCGTGTTAGTTATATGCGTTCGGTCCACTTGTTATGTGTCATCAGTTCATTTGTTACACGCTACCATTACATTCTTTTATTGATATGACATAATAGCTGAGCTGTTGAAGTAACCCAACAATCAAAGTTAAAAACTTCAAGTGATGAGCGGAGAAGAATTATTGATCTCATAAATGCAAATATAAAACAATGATGTAAGATCAATTTATAAGAGATCTACCGTGTAATTGATGATTTTATCACCCAAATAATCTAAAAATTTAGATAATCACCCAAAAAAGGCATCAAAAATATCAGCTCTATGAATTAACATACAATTATCTCAGAGGACTTGACACATTGCTGTCCACCATCAAAGTGTTGAACTTAATCATCGTCCAACTCGAAGTCCAAAAGGTATAATGAGTGAAGGATGTGTCTGTCTACATGCCCACTATAGATATTGAACCTTGGAGGAATGAAGAAACTTAATGCAATTATTTTTCAACAAAAGTAGATCTAAAGTAAAGCCAAAACATTGCAAAGGCAAGCACAAATGTAAGAAATCCTTTTTTAGTAGAAGAAGTGTTAGATTCCTCGAATATCACTGTCGTAGTCTTGGTTAAAACCAAACAACATTACCAAAAATAAGATTTGAACAATTTTTAATATAGCTTTATAGGATTCAAATAATTATTTAAGATAAGAGAAAATTTAGTGTTCTCATACTCATCGAGCAACCCAAGTGTGCGGCCCTATACAAACTGCCTCCAAAGTTGACGTCTCCTTCGCATGAGAATTCCACCTTTAAATGGCTTCCTTCGAGATAGGAGAGTTGTTGGAGAGAGGTTGGGGTCAAACTTGGCACTCTTGGGTTGATAAGATTTGTGTTAACTTCACTAGTATTTATTGAACATGGAGTTTTTTACAGAGACTTAATATTTCTTTAAATTATGCCCACACCTCTTAACTCACAAATGAGTTATAATGTGTGTGACTTACTAGGTCCAAGAGTCCATTTGAGTAACGTCTCAACTTTTTTCAAATTAAATTCATTATCCAATAATATATTTAATGGTCTTTAGGTCACGAAGGATTCAACTCACATCATATGATTTCAAACAACTCTGGGGATGATTTAATCTTCATTGAGTTTTTCCATTATCGTTTACCACATGGATAAAAACTCTCTTTCTTGCAATGTCCTAGTTAGATAGGGGTACAACATTGACTATCAACCCTCTTAGTATAATGACTCTTTGAGATCCTGTGATCGGGATAGGATCAATTAAAATAAATTTTTTAAACTATCTTATCTACATTGGTGAAGAATTTAGAGTACTATCTGATAAGATATTTTCTCTTATTTATTAAGAGTGAATTGATCCCTTATTGTGCTCTTGATTACTTCTACTAGGTTTTTCTTGTCCCCAATTCATTTCTATTCTAATTTATTATACTAAGTGATACATAAGTTAATAGTCAGAGCACAAGGTATGCTTAGAAAGATATCTTTGGCTATTCATGTCAAAAGTCCAACCGTACATGTATGATGATAGAATTCATTGATAGATAGGTAAGATACCATTTAGTGTTTCTATACCAGTAAGTTTAGTAAACTCATTCTTCCAATGATCACATGTATGTATATTTTAATGTCTCTAAACTAATAACTAATGAGATCGATCATATTCATCTTATGAGAAGACATTAAATACACTAGTATATCCTAATCCTTGAGACCTTGTGACTGTGAATATTTAAATCACATAACTCTAGATGACTTATCTTATTATTATGAACTCATCATGAAATCATTCATCATTAAATGTGGTCAAGAACCTCATTAAGATATATGCATCTAAATGGTGCAAGTAGTAAAGAAAATTTAATTTATATCTCAATCAAACTTGTTTGCATCTCATCGGGTCTAAAAGGTCGGAGCCTTTTGTGTTTCTTACACATTGTGGATGTGCACGCTCTCATCAAACAAAGTTTATATGATAGTTAATCAAGTGTATTTGAATAGTTACTCGACGTAAATGAACATTGGATATTCTCACCATCCGATGGAGAGGGGTCAAAACAAAATTTTCACAGAACTCGAACCTCAGTTCTATACTTTTATAATATCACCCGACTATCTAGTACTCTTATAGGATATCACCTATTTTGCTAGAAAATTGGGATGTTTATATTTCAAACATTCAAAACAATCTCTTTTCAACTTAAAACAATTTTAAAAGAAATCACAATGTTGTATCCCATCAATGTCCCACCAGTTGCGTATGTTATTGTGGTGCCATCCAACCACTTTGTTTTACACCATGTGATTTGTTATGACCCACCATGTTGTCATTACTTATTGCTACCATATTTTCATCCTAGTTCCACTTTGTCCCATAGTTATGTTATTTACCACTATGTTAATTGTTATCCACCGTGTTTTGTCCCTCCATATCTCACCATGTCTTTCATCTCATCATGGCCTTGAGTTCCATAACATTGTTGTCTCACATATTCTATGTCACACCATGTTCCTTGTCTTTTAATGTTCATATTCTTGACCATGTCATGTCCCATATGTGTCACATTTTGGTGAAGTAGTGCAATTCAGTATATTCACACCGCTCGTGTAGCTTTTTATTGTGCTTCAATGCAAAACTGTTAGAACATGAAATTATTCCATACTAGATTGAATTAAGAAAACCAAAGTAAACATGAAAGTTCAACTATAGACGATTGGCATTCTTATTATTTTACAAATTCTCTTCTTTACTTTAGCCCATCACGGTATAAGCACATCACATAGCTCAAGCCTTAATCGTTGATGAACCTATGAGTTCACAATATAGGGACCTCCACTGCATTCAAGGTTGGCTACCTTTTATCATTTCATGCTCTTGTCACATCTTTTCACTAATATGGTGTAGGATGGCTCGATGGAATAGCAATAATCTCAAAATTTTGAAGAGATTCATTTCTGCCAGATTAGTTTGACGAGCATGTCTATATTTACACCTTAATGTTATCTTTTTATCGCCATTCCACTACACTACACTTTTCTTTGCTCAATTCCATGCCACTACATTTCCCTACAGCTTATTTGGCTCTACTACAAGTCATTCCCTTGCAACACCAACACTAAAGTGAGACATGCTGTGGGCACACAAAATTGGCTTAGTATTGAAGTTTTAAAACTCTTGTTGCATCAATAATATTTGAGTTTACATCGCTTAAAGTCAAAGACGGGTCATTAATTGAGCTTTTGGATTCATTTTAACAAAATAAGTAAAAGGGTGGCTCATCAACTACCATGTGGGGGTGCATGCCCATGCACTCTTAGATGGGGGCACATCTTAATCTGACCCAAAGGGGTAATGCATACCCACCAGTTGATGCTCTAATTATGGATTTCAAACTTTTCATAGAACTCATGAACCTCTAGATGGAGGTGCATCCCAATGTGACCTAACGTGGGGGCACATGCACTCCCAGTTGATGTGCTAATGTTGATTTCCAAATTTTCTACAGTACTTTGAATCTAGGTCGAGTTCGGTCAATTTTGTTGCCTAAGCTGATGTGCCTAAGGTGGGAGTGCATATGTCCACATCCAAGGGCACATGGGAAAGCTTTTAAAATCAAAATCAATCAAATCTAGGGCAATCAAGGTTAGATTTTGGCTATATTTTTTGGTTGCTATCCACTGCACTATATTACTAACCTCAACATAGTGATCATTTGGTAACAAAAAAAACACAAAGAAGTTCATATGACTACATTTAATGGGCATTTCGTAAAAAGGGGGCATGTCAATGGTTGATACAACACGGTGGGAGATGCTTCAGTTGATCATCTGAGGCGATTCATACTCCACTTTGAATAGTAGTTACCTTGATTTGGGTCACATTTACATGTGTTGATACTTGGTCCTGAGAGGGATATATATAGAATATTTTTATAAGTAAATTGAGGATAAATTAGTAAAATCATATTTGATTGAATTAATTTAAATATGATAAGGCTAAGTTTAATAATAAAATTAATCAAGTTAAATTATATAAATAGTAACAATTATGGTAATTTAAAAACATGTATCTAGATATTTATATGTCAAGTTAGTCATAATTTTAAGGATAACATTTATAAACAAAATACATTTGACCACGTTATGTTATTTCTATACTTCTAATTCATACCTCACACAATTATGATTGAGATAGAGATCAAGTTAATAAGGATTGAGGTGAATTTCTATCCTCATCGGTTAACTATCAAGTTATCTATCACCTCTAGATAGAGTTGTTCACTATTCTGCTCAACCCAAAAATCCAAAACAAACTAACAATTTGGTTTGATTTGATTAGGTCTAAGCTACCAATAAGTTTGATTTAGTTTCTAAGGTCTTTCAAGCTAAATTAAATGAGCAAACCAAATAACTTGAATCAAATAAAATATTTTATTCTAAGTTATACATAACGTAGTATTTTTATATCTGTTCTTATAAAAATAAATTTATTGTCAGAGTTTTAATTATAAAATTAATAAAATGTATAAACATATCCACTAAATTCTAATAAAATATGATTTAAAATAAATAAATTAAAATTATATATTAACATATCTATTAAACCTTAATAAAATATGATTTAAATCAAATTAAATTAAATCAAAATAACGTAATTTAGTTAATTTTATTTTGATTTGAAAAATATATTAATTTTGAAAAATATTTAAAAATCAAATCAAATCGAGAGCAACCCATCAATTCTCTAAGTACTTTTACTAGTCTTCACGTACAGTATTGAGACGAGAAAAATAGGTGTTCGAGAAAATATTGTCAATTCAGACATAACAAGGTCCGTGGGAGTTCCCTCCGCATTACATGTGCAAACGAACTAATACGCTCGACAAGTAACTCGAAGTTCGACTCAATAAAAAATCGACTTGACTCGTTTATTACGTTAAATGAACAAACTTGAACAAAAAATAAAACTTGACTCATAAACGAGTTGAGCTTGAACAGACTCTTACTCGACTCGATAAACTCAAGAGTAACTCAATTAAATATTATATTATATATTTATTTTTAAAAATTAAATTATGAGTACTAAAAATTATATCTTGTCACTTAAATATATTAAATAATTTAAAAATTAAGTTTAAATTTAGATTGAATTTCATAAATGAGTTAAATTTAGAATTTCACAAATGACTTTTCATTGATTTTGAGTTTTATAAATAAATTTGTATATAACTTAAGTTTAAATGTAAATTGAATTTTAATCTATTTACTACTCGAGTTTGAACTTGAATCGGCTCAATTTATAAACGAATCAAACTTGAACAAAGATTCAATATATTCGTTAAAACTCGAACTCGAACTCGTGTAAAATAAACGAGTCAAACTTGAACATCGTACTATTCGGCACGACTCGACTCGGCCCAGCTCGTTTGCATCCCTACTCCACGAGAGCGGATCACCTCAGTTCCCGGGTGGAGGGAGCTCCCGCAGTCCTCAATGGCGTGAGGACACCTGGTGTCGCGGAAAACGAAGCGTCAGTGCGCTTTAAATAGGACGTAAAGTAGATATGACGTCGCTCGGTAGTGGGTAAATAGAGGGTCTGTAGTGGGTCTTTGAAGCCTCGGTAGCTCGGTAGTGGGTAAATAGAGGGTCGGTAGTGGGTCTCAAGGCTCGGTAGTGGGTTAATAGAGACTCGGTAGTGGGTCTTTGAAGCCTCGGTAGCTCGGTAGTGGGTAAATAGAGGGTCGGTAGTGGGTCTTTGAAGCCTCGGTAACTCGGTAGTGGGTAAATAGAGGATCGGTTGTGGGTCTTTGGAGCCTCGGTAGCTCGGTAGTACCCTATATTAATCCACTACCGAGCCTAGTTTAACTTGCTACCGAGTCTTTAAAGACTCGCTACCGAGACATGTTACACTTGCTACCGAGCTTTGAGGATCCACTACTGACCGTCTATCAACTTGCTACCGAGTTACTGAGGCTCTAAAGACCCACTACTGAGCTACCGAGGTTTCAAAGACCCACTACCGAGTCTCTATTAACCCACTACCGAGCCTTGAGAATCCACTACCGACCGCTTATCAATTCGCTACCGAGCTACCGAGATTTCAAAGACCCACTACCGACCCTCTATTTACCCACTACCGAGCCTTGAGAATCCACTACCGACCGCTTATCAACTCGCTACCGAGCTACCGAGACTTCAAAGACCCACTACCGAGTCTCTATTAACCCACTACCGAGCCTTGAGAAAGTACTACCGACCGCTTATCAACTCGTTACCGAGCTACCGAGACTTCAAAGACCCACTACCGACCCTCTATTTACCCACTACTGAGCGACGTCATATCTACTTTATGCCCTATTTAAAGTGCACTGACACTTCGTTTTTCGCGACACCAGGTGTCCTCACGCCACTGAGTACTGCAGGAGCTCTCACCAGGTGATCCGCTCTGCTACTCCGCATGGTGGATAATTTTCCGGCTAAGGGGTATAAATGCAAGTAGGCTTTCTGCATCTCCCTCCGGCCGTTCGACGAAGACATGTCCTCCTCCGCCCTCGCAGACGCCACAGACCGCCTCGCCAAGCTTATCAACGACCACGCCTTCCCCGCGCGTCCTCTCCTCCCACTCCTCGAGCGCCACCTCCGCCCTCCACTCCTCTCCCCTGCCCTCCTCGAGTCACTCCTCGCTCGCCTCTTCTGCGGTCACGCCAGCGGCCTCAAGGTCCTCGAGCTCTTCCGCTTCTCCCTCCGCCACCCCGCCGTCCGGCCCACACCTCGCGCCTTCGACTCCGCCCTCCACGCCCTCGCCCGCATGCGTCACTTCGACGCTGCCTGGGAGCTTCTCGAGGAGGCTCGGGCCGACAACCCTTCCCTCATCTCCCGCAAGTCTATGGCCATCCTGCTCTCCGGGTACGCCAAGTTCCGCTCTTTCGAGGACACGTTGGTCGCCTTCGAGCGGATGGAAAAGCGGATCTTTGCGGGGAGGGATTTTGGCGTCGACAAGTTCAATGTGCTCCTGAAGGCATTCTGCGCGCAGAGGAAGTTGCTGGAGGCGCGCGCCGTTTTCCGGAATCTCCACTCCAGGTTCGCACCCAATGCACGGACTATGAACACTCTGCTGCTAGGCTTCAAGGAGACGGGGAACCTCATGGCCATGGACTTGTTCTACCATGAAATGCTGGTGAGAGGGTTCGCACCGGACGCCGTCACTTTCAACATCCGGATCGACGCCTTCTGCAAAAAGGGCCGGATGCACGAGGCTCTTGAGCTGCTGGAGGATATGGAGAGGAAAAGCTGCCCGGCCACGTTGGAAACCATGACCACGTTGATCCACGGCGCGAGTATTGCTAGGAACCCGTTGCTTGCCCGCCGTATGTTCGACGAAATACCTCTGAGAAAATTAAGCATCGACTCCGGTGCTTATAATGCCTTAATGACTTCACTGGTGCGCTCGAAGGATTTAAAGTACGCGGCGGAGTTGATGGTGGAGATGGAAGTGAAAGGCGTCGAACCCGACGACAGGACATATTATATCCTGCTCTGGGGTTTGAGGAGGTTCGGGGGCGTCGATGGCGTTTGCGGCCTCTATAGGAGGATGGTCGAGAAGAACTTTGTCCCCAAGGCGCGGACTGCGGTGGTGTTGATGAAATTCTTCTGCCAGAGCCGGCGGTCGGACATGGGATTGGACCTGTGGAGCTACATGGTGGCGAAGGGGTGTTGCCCCCATGGGCATGCTGTAGACCTGCTGGTGACCGCACTATGCTGCGGAGGGAAGGTGGTAGACGCTTACGAATGCCTCAAGCAGGTGGTGGAGATGGGGAGGAGCCCAACTGAAAGGGGTGTCAGAGTTTTAGAAGGATTCCTGGAGCGAGAAGGGGAGGCAAAGAAGTTAAAGGATCTCAGGACGATGATGCTGCGGCTGGCCCCACAAGGAACAATGGTTTGCTGATGTTCTATCTCTGTATCAAAGGAGAGAATTGTGTTTCAGAATAGCCTTTTTTTTTGAATGAAAAGGTTTGTAAATTATTGGCATACGATTCTTTGGGCCAAATCGCCTAACGTGCTATGTGTTGGGGGTGACAGATAACAGAGCTGGAATAATCCTGGAGCGTACGTTTCCCCTTCATGTAATTTATCAACTTGTTATTGGTATATTGCTTGAAAGCAGATTAATCATGATAATCTCTTCATGGCATTGGTCTTCTTGGATGTATCAAATATCAATGCACGCAACGTGGAAGATGCAAATATTGGGTTCTGCTGTTAGGATAGTTAAGAGGTACGGAGAAGTTCCTGCAACCCAGAACAAAAGGCAGAAGAGTGGGAGCTGATAGATGCTCATAGGGGACAGAGAGGAGCGAGACCCTGCCCCTCTTGTGGTGCGGCAATTAATTAAGTGCATGGAGATTAACGGGATTAACTAATAATCTTGTATTAATGGTAAAATTGTATTGTGTTAACTAGTTCTTGCAAACCCATCCTATTTTAGTCAGATGAAGATTTTTTTTCATAGTGTTGTTAACCTGTTGATTGTTAATGACTTTGTGAGTAATCTTATGTTAGAACATGTTGTGATTATATTCTTTTTTATCAACCAAGGTGGTGTTTGATTAGGTTTGATTTGATAATCTAAACTCTTAATTTCTTATCTAATCTTCTTAATGAATGGTAAAAAAGTGCTAAACTTGATTAATGTAATACCCGAATAAAAAAAATTGATTGAAAAATCCTTTTTCTGCCACGTACCCCCTCCTCCTCCACCGCCTCCCCTGCCCTTCCCTCTCCAGAACCCTCTCTCTAGAACCTCCCTTGTCACCGCCTCCTCCGTCTCCCGATTCCTCCGCCCCCTCCAGAATCTTCGTGCCTCCACCGCCTCGCCGCTCTCTTCTTCTTCTTCTTCTTCTTCCTCTGCCGTTGCTAGCGTCGCCGGGAGCCGCCGACTCCATCGCCGGCGTCGCGCTCCCCTCTCCCGCGTTCTCCCTCGGTCTCTCTCTCTCCCCCCCGGACAGCTCTCTCTCTCTCTGCACCCGCGGCCATCTCACCCCCTCGCGCCGTCTCTCTTTCTCTCTCTATTTCTCTCCCACGCCGCGCCCCGCCGTGTTGCCGTCACCACCGCGTGGACGCCTTCAACGCCACTGTCTCCCATTCCCCCCGGTGCGGCCGCCGGTTCCCCCTCTCTTCTTCTTCTTCTTTTTCTTCCGCCGCCGCCGGCGTCGCCATCGCTCCCGCTCTTCCTTCTGCCGCTCTCTCCTTCTCCCCTGCTCTCCTCTCTCTCTCCCGTCGCCGTGCCCGATGCCGCCGTGCGGTCGCCGTCGTACCCCCCCCCCCTCGCTCCTCCTCCTCTTCTTCTTCTTCTTCTTCCCTGCCCCGTGGCCGTCGCCACCGCGCCAGTCAGCCGCTGTTGCCGCGGCCGTCTCCTGCTCCTTGCTCTCTTCTTCTTCTTCTTCTCCTTCAGCCTCCAACGTCTCCTGCCGTCCGCGCCATCGCCGTCGTCGCGGTCGCTACTGCGGGTGCAACCATCGCCACCGTTCTCCCTCTCTCCTCCTGCTGACGCCGACGCCTCCCTCTTCTTCTTCTTCTTCTTTCCTCCCCTCCCACCGTCGCGGCCGTCGCCGCACCCTGACGTGTCGCCGCCGTCGCGTGCCTCGCCGCGCTCCCCTCTCTCGCTCCCCCATTCTCTCGCTCCCCCCTCCCGCTCTTTTCTCCCCGCCCAGCGGGCTTCCCCACGCGAACCTCTCTCTCTCTCTCTCTCTCTCTCTCTCTTTTGCCTCCCGCGCCTTGCGCGAACCCGCACATGCGGGCGTCGGCAGACTCCGTGCGGCTTGTGCACCAACGTCATGCCATTATACCCCGACGGTGCTACGCACTGCCATCTCCCTCCTTCGCCTTTGTGTGCGCCGTCCCGCACGCATCCTCCGTGAACTGTCGTCGCACCATCACCGTTGTCGTGCCAAGCTCCCAGCCGTGTCGCCTTGACGTTGCCGTGTGCCTGCAGCCGTTGCTTGCTCCATTTTCCCGTTGATCCGTCAAGGTCAGTCTCGGTATTTCTAGATTCTATTTTATTTTGAGATATTTAGATATATTCAAAATTTATTAATTATTGATATCTTTCTAGTTTGTCATCGTCGTCTGTTGCTACTGTTCCGTGATCATCGTCCAGTCAGCTCCTTTGGACTTAGGATAATGGTTATCACTACAAGAAAATAGGTTTCTAGGGACGGCTGTAAGCCGTCCCAAAAAATCGAAAAGTCGTCGCTAATATTTATTAGCGACGGCTGTAAAGCCGTCGCAAATGCGTCACAAATAACGCCGTCGCCAATAATATTCGTGACGACTACCATTACGCCGTCGCTAGTAAGTTTATTGGCGACGGCTTGCAAGCTGTCGCATAAATCATTAATAAGACGACCAATTATTGGGGACGGCTTAAACAGCCGTCGCCAATAACTTGACTAGCGACGGCTTAAGCCGTCGCAAATGGTAAG
Organism: Cryptocoryne crispatula var. balansae; assembly: GCA_036172225.1. Lineage (NCBI taxonomy): Eukaryota > Viridiplantae > Streptophyta > Magnoliopsida > Alismatales > Araceae > Cryptocoryne > Cryptocoryne crispatula. Next base: position 23,841,567 of record CM069919.1, read on the forward strand.
GAGATTAGACGGCGGCTAAAGTTATTTGGGACGGGTTAAGCCGTCTCAAATAAGCTTATTGGCGACGGCTCACCAGCCGTCGCCAACAAAATTACTTGCGACGGCCACGTAAGCCGTCGCAAATGGTAGGAGGAAACCCCTGGAGCGAGTTTTCGTATTTTTTTCTCTGGTTTTGCGACGGCTGTTTTTAATATTTGGGACGGCTAAAGCCGTCCCAAATAAAGTTATTGGCGACGGCTTTAGGAAGCCGTCGCCAATAATAAATTTCTGAAAAAAAAATAATTTGATTGGCCGGATTGGATCAATTATACGATCCAATCCGGAAAATCAATCATTCGTGAAACTTTCAGAAAGACCAAAAATCGGATCTACCAATCAAAAAATTGATTTATATTAATAATTTCGGTGTCGGATTGCTCGTTTAAAACACGGAACGGGCACCGAATTATGATGAAACAACACACATTCACATACCAAATTGAAATTCACCAAATTTAAATTCATATTCACATACCACATTCAAAATCACATTCATACACAAAAAGTTTTGATACATATGAATATTGACATTCATAGAGAGTAGAAAATACATCTGAATCTATTCATCTTCATCATCTTCATCATCATCTTCACTCTCCTCGGCATCCTCATAGTCCTCGTCGTCATCGCCATTTCTGTCCTCTGTTTGTTGAGGCGGAGGATGCCCCGATGTGGATGGCACATCAGGAGTCGGGAACCTTTGAGTCAAGCCTTCTATGATCAGATTGAGGCGATCAAAATTATCTTGGAATGATTTATGTTGGTTGTCCAATTGTTGTTTCAATGAAGTAATTTGTTCTTCATAACGTTCATTGATTTCTCCTTGCCTCGCCACCTGATCTCTAAGCTCTCGAACTTCTTGAGTCGAGCTAGAAGCACCTCCGCTTGACTCACCATACCAAGTGTGGCGAGTTTCACCTCGCCCACCACATCGGATCCGTCCTGGTCGATCTCTACCAAATACGGATATGAAAGCTTCCTCCGCGGTGAGTGGAGGTTCGATACCCCCCAAAGATCCGAGGATTCAGATGCTGGGGGATTCATCAATCCTTGCATATTTTCCTATAAATAATATGCAAAAAAATTAAAATCCTACCGTGATGAATTGTGGATTATAAAGAAAAATAGGTTATGAATCTAATCAATAATTACCATCGTAAGACGACTTTGGTCATTATCCCAAATGACTGCTCCATCAAGTTCTTCATGCGTTTGACTCATCTGGAATACCTCCGGACGAGTTGGAGGTCGACCTTCTTTTTGTACCTGTTAAAAAAATTAAAAAAAGGATAAAGGTTATCAGAGAATAAGAATCAACTAATATGAAATTTTAAGTTTTGACTACTTACAAAGTCTTTTTCTAATTGGTGTATATTTGTTCTTCATCTTCTGTATGGCATTGTTAATTGTCGCCTATTACCGGCATTCTTTTCACTCAATGCCTACATATATATATATATATACAAATGGACCAACATTAAAAAAATGCAAATGAAATAGCATTTATCGACATTAAAAATCTAATTATAAGAGGAAATTTTTTTTTGATTTACTCTAGCTTCATCTTGACTCCATAAATGGCACATATGATGTCATTGTTCCTCGTTGCACTGTGGAGGAATGTTGGCACGAGCTTCCTCATTCGATCGTCCTATAAAATACTGTACACAAATATTGTTAACAAAAAATTGGTTATCTCGAAATTACATTCTAAATTATATTTTACCTTTCTTTTCAAATGATTTCTTTGTTTTCTTTGCATATCTCCCATATGCCTTAATATATGTGCATCCGATTGTGGATTCCGCTCAAAGGTAAAATGTTGCTGCATTAATATAAAAATGATTAAAAAGTTCACCAAAATTTAAATAAGATGAAGCTACTTAAATGTTACCTCTAAATCACGGAATATGTCATCCTTTTTCTCCTGCGGTAGAGCCATGTAATTATGCTCCCACAAATCGCAATGAACTCTGTTCATAACTCCTAAGTAGGAGGTAAACTCCTGTCCATGTGATCGAACGCCGGATCCTCCTACTAGAACGACGTTGTAGGACTCATCAGGGCCAAGTGTTCGCACACTGATGGCCTTTGCTGGACCTCTCCCACGTCTAACAGATGTAGCTACTTAAGTATAAATTAAAAATTACAATTAGACAACGAATATTTTTAAAGAAAACTTCTTACTTGCATTTATTCAAATATATACCTGAAGCATGGGAAGATGGACTACTACCATCTGTAGGAGGCGTCGTCGGAACTCGGTGAGAACGAGTCTGAGATGGACTAGGCTCATGGGGTGCCTCCCTAACTGGCTCGGAAGTAACACCGCTGGAGGTGGAAGGTCGATCCCTAGATGCCTGAGATTGACCCCGAGGTCCACCGCCCACATATGGTGTAGAAGTATGAGATGTCCCACGACTTTTGCTGAAAATTCTCTTCATCTGTCACATAAAAATATTAGGCAGCAATCCCGGCTTCTAATTGTGGAACTTCGTCTTTTTGGCCAATCCGAGGCCGGATTGCCCGTTCCGGGTTCCGATTGGGCAATCCAGCTTCGGATTGTGAAACTTAGATTTTTTTGGCCAATTCGAGGCCCGTTCCGGGTTCCGATCAGGCAATCCGTCTTCGGATTGTGGGACTTAGATTTTTTGGCCAATCCGAGGCCGGATTGCCCAATCCGAGGCCCGTTCCGGGTTCCGATCGGGCAATCCGGCTTCGGATTGTGGAATTTCGTCTTTTTGGCCAATCGGAGGCCGGATTGCCCAATCCGAGGCCCGTTCCGGGTTCCGATCGGGCAATCCGGCTTCGGATTGTGGAATTTCGTCTTTTTGGCCAATCGGAGGCCGGATTGCCCAATCCGAGGCCCGTTCCGGGTTCCGATTGGGCTATCCAGCTTCGGATTGAGGAACTTAGATTTTTTGGCCAATCCGAGGCCGGATTGCCCAATCCGAGCCCCGTTCCAGGTTCCGATTGGGCAATCCGGCTTCGGATTGAGGAACTTAGATTTTTTGGCCAATCCGACGCCGGATTGCCCAATCCGAGGCCCGTTCCGGGTTCCGATCGGGCAATCCGGCTTCGGATTGTGGGACTTAGATTTTTTGGCCAATCCGAGGCCGGATTGCCCAATCCGAGGCCCATTCCGGGTTCCGATAGGGCAATCCGGCTTCGGATTGTGGAACTTGGAGTTTTTGGCCAATCCGAGGCCGGATTGCCCTATCCGAGGCCCGGTCCGGGTTCCGATCGGGCAATCCGGCTTCGGATTGTGGGACTTAGATTTTTTGGCCAATCCAAGGCCGGATTGCCCAATCCGAGGCCCGTTCCGAGTTCCGATCAGGCAATACGGCTTCAGATTGTGGAATTTCGTCTTTTTGGCCAATCGGAGGCCGGATTGCCCAATCCGAGGCCCGTTCCGGGTTTCCGATTGGGCAATCCGGCTTCGGATTGAGGAACTTAGATATTTTGGCCAATCGGAGGCCGGATTGCCAATCCGAGGCCCGTTTCGGGTTTCAGATTGGGCAATCCGGCTTCGGATTGAGGAACTTAGATTTTTTGGCCAATCCGATGCCAGATTGCCCAATCCGAGGCCCGTTCCGGGTTCCGATCGGGCAATCCGGCTTCGGATTGTGGAATTTCGTCTTTTTGGCCAATCCGAGGCCGGATTGCCCAATCCGAGGCCCGTTCTGGGTTCCGATTGGGCAATCCATCTTCGGATTGTGGGACTTAGATTTTTTGGCCAATCCGAGGCCGGATTGCCCAATCCGAGGTCCGTTCTGGGTTCCGATCGGGCAATCCGGCTTCGGATTGTGGGACTTAGATTTTTTGGCCAATCCGAGGCCCGTTCCGGGTTCCGATTGGGCAATCCGGCTTCGGATTGAGGAACTTAGATTTTTTGGCCAATCCGAGGCCGGATTGCCCAATCCGAGGCCCGTTCCGGTTCCGATCGGGCAATCCGGCCGGATTGTGGGACTTAAATTTTTGGCCAATCCAAGGCCGGATTGCCCAATCCGAGGCCCATTCCGGTTCCGACGGGCAATCCGGCCGGATTGTGGAACTTGAGTTTTGGCCAATCCGAGGCTGGATTGCCCAATCCGAGGACCGTTCCGGGTTCCGATCGGGTAATCCGGCTTCGGATTGTGGGACTTAGATTTTTTGGCCAATCTGAGGCCGGATTGCCCAATCGGAACCCCATTCCGGGTTCCGATCGTGCAATCCGGCTTCGGATTGTGGTACTTAGATTTTTTGGCCAATCCGAGGCCGGATTGCCCAATCCGAGGCCCGTTCCGGGTTCCGATCGTGCAATCCGGCTTCAGATTGTGGGACTTAGATTTTTTGGCCAATCCGAGGCTGGATTGCCCAATCCGAGGCCCGTTCCGGGTTCCGATCGGGCAATCCGGCTTCGGATTGTGGAATTTCGTCTTTTTGGTCAATCGGAGGCCGGATTGCCCAATCCGAGGCCCGTTCCTGGTTTCCGATTGGGCAATCCGGCTTCGGATTGACGAACTTAGATTTTTTGGCCAATCCGAGGCCCGTTCCGGGTTCCGATCAGGCAATGCGGCTTCGGATTGTGGGACTTAGATTTTTTGGCCAATCCGAGGCTGGATTGCCCAATCCGAGGCCCGTTCCGGGTTCTGATCGGGCAATCCAGCTTCGGATTGTGGAATTTCGTCTTTTTGGCCAATCGGAGGCGGATTGCCCAATCCGAGGCCCGTTCCGGTTCCGATCGGGCAATCCGGCCGGATTGAGGGACTTAGTTTTTTTGGTCAATCCGAGGCCGGATTGCCCAATTCGAGGCCCGTTCCGGTTCCGATTGGGCAATCCAAATTTTCGATTGAGGAACTTAGATTTTTTGGCCAATCCGAGGCCGGATTGCCCAATCCGAGGCCCGTTCGGGGTTCCGATTGGGAAATCCGGCTTCGGATTGAGGAACTTAGATTTTTTGGCCAATCCGAGGCCGGATTGCCCAATCCGAGGCCCGTTCTGGGTTCCGATCGGGCAATCCGGCTTCGGATTGTGGGACTTAGATTTTTTGGCCAATCTAAGGCCGGATTGCCCAATCCGAGGCCCATTCCGGGTTCCGATCGGGCAATCCGGCTTCGGATTGTGGAACTTGGAGTTTTTGGCCAATCCGAGGCTGGATTGCCCAATCCGAGGTCCGTTCCGGGTTCCGATCGGGCAATCCGGCTTCGGATTGTGGGACTTAGATTTTTTGGCCAATCTGAGGCCGGATTGCCCAATCGGAACCCCATTCCAGGTTCCGATCGTGCAATCCGGCTTCGGATTGTTGCCCAATCCGAGGACCGTTCCGGGTTCCGATCGGGCAATCCGGCTTCGGATTGTGGGACTTAGATTTTTTGGCCAATCCGAGGCTGGATTGCCCAATCCTAGGCCCGTTCCGGGTTCCGATCGGGGTATCCGGCTTCGGATTGTGGGACTTAGATTTTTTGGCCAATCCAAGGCCGGATTGCCCAATCTGAGGACCATTCCGGGTTCTGATCGGGCAATCCGGCTTCGGATTGTGGAACTTGGAGTTTTTGGCCAATCCGAGGCTGGATTGCCCAATCCGAGGTCCGTTCCGGGTTCCGATCGGGCAATCCGGCTACGGATTGTGGGACTTAGATTTTTTGGCCAATTGTCGAGGCCGGATTGCCCAATCGGAACCCCATTCCGGGTTCCGATCGTGCAATCCGGCTTCGGATTGTGGGACTTAGATTTTTTGGCCAATCCGAGGCCGGATTGCCCAATCCGAGGCCCGTTCTGGGTTCCGATCGGGCAATCCGGCTTCGGATTGTGGGACTTAGATTTTTTGGCCAATCCGAGGCCGGATTGCCCAATCCGAGGCCCGTTCCGGGTTCCGATCGGGCAATCCGGCTTCGGATTGTGGGACTTAGATTTTTTGGCCAATCCAAGGCCGGATTGCCCAATCCGAGGCCCATTCCGGGTTCCGATTGGGCAATCCGGCTTCGGATTGAGGAACTTAGATTTTTTGGCCAATCCAAGGCCGGATTGCCCAATCCGAGGCCCGTTCCGGGTTCCGATTGGGCAATCCAGCTTCGGATTGAGGAACTTAGATTTTTTGGCCAATCCGAGGCCGGATTGCCCAATCCGAGGCCCGTTCGGGGTTCCGATTGGGCAATCCGGCTTCGGATTGAGGAACTTAGATTTTTTGGCCAATCCGAGGCCGGATTGCCCAATCCGAGGCCCGTTCTGGGTTCCGATCGGGCAATCCGGCATCGGATTGTGGGACTTAGATTTTTTGGCCAATCTAAGGCCGGATTGCCCAATCCGAGGCCCATTCCGGGTTCCGATCGGGCAATCCGGCCAGTTGTGGAACTTGGAGTTTTTGGCCAATCCGAGGGCTGGATTGCCCAATCCGAGGTCCGTTCCGGGTTCCGATCGGGCAATCCGGATTCGGATTGTGGGACTTAGATTTTTTGGCCAATCTGAGGCCGGATTGCCCAATCGGAACCCCATTCCAGGTTCCGATCGTGCAATCCGGCTTCGGATTGTGGGACTTAGATTTTTTGTCCAATCCGAGGCCGGATTGCCCAATCCGAGGCCCGTTCCGGGTTCCGATCGGGCAATCCGGCTTCGGATTGTGGGACTTAGATTTTTTGGCCAATCCGAGGCCGGATTGCCCAATCCGAGGCCCGTTCCGGGTTCCGATCGGGCAATCCGGCTTCGGATTGTGGGACTTAGATTTTTTGGCCAATCCAAGGCCGGATTGCCCAATCCGAGGCCCATTCCGGGTTCCGATCGGGCAATCCGGCTTCGGATTGTGGAACTTGGAGTTTTTGGCCAATCCGAGGCTGGATTGCCCAATCCGAGGTCCGTTCCGGGTTCCGATCGGGCAATCCGGCTTCGGATTGTGGGACTTATGTGGGACTTAGATTTTTTGGCCAATCCGAGGCCGGATTGCCCAATCCGAGGCCCGTTCCGGGTTCCGATCGGGCAATCCGGCTTCGGATTGTGGGACTTAGATTTTTTGGCCAATCCGAGGCTAGATTGCCCAATCCGAGGCCTGTTCCGGGTTCCGATCGGGCAATCCGGCTTCGGATTGTGGAATTTCGTCTTTTTGGTCAATCGGAGGCCGGATTGCCCAATCCGAGGCCCGTTCCGGGTTTCCGATTGGGCAATCCGGGTTCGGATTGAGGAACTTAGATTTTTTGCCCAATCCGAGGCCGGATTGCCAATCCGAGGCCCGTTCCGGGTTTTCGATTGGGCAATCCGGCTTCGGATTAAGGAACTTAGATATTTTGGCCAATCCGATGCCGGATTGCCCAATCCGAGGCCCGTTCCGGGTTCCGATCAGGCAATCCGGCTTCGGATTGTGGGACTTAGATTTTTTGGCCAATCCGAGGCTGGATTGCCCAATCCGAGGCCCGTTCCGAGTTCCGATCGGGCAATCCAGCTTCGGATTGTGGAATTTCGTCTTTTTGGCCAATCGGAGGCCGGATTGCCCAATCTGAGGCCCGTTCCGGGTTTCCGATTGGGCAATCCGGCTTCGGATTGAGGAACTTAGATATTTTGGCCAATCGGAGGCCGGATTGCCAATCCGAGGCCCGTTACGGGTTTCCGATTGGGCAATCCGGCTTCGGATTGAGGAACTTAGATTTTTTGGCCAATCCGATGCCAGATTGCCCAATCCGACGCCCGTTCCGGGTTTCGATCGGGCAATCCGGCTTCGGATTGTGGAATTTCGTCTTTTTGGCCAATCCGAAGTCCGTTCTGGGTTCCGATTCGACAATCCGTCTTCGGATTGTGGAACTTAGATTTTTTGTCCAATCCGAGGCCGGATTGCCCAATCCGAGAACGGATTGCCCAATCCGAGGCCCGTTCTGGGTTCCGATCGGGCAATCCGGCTTCGGATTGTGGGACTTAGATTTTTTGGCCAATCCGGGGCTGGTTTGCCCAATCGGTTCCGGGTTCGATTGGGCAATCCGGCTTGGATTGAGGAACTTAGATTTTTGGCCAATCCGAGGCGGATTGCCCAATCCGAGGCCCGTTCCGGTTCCGGTCGGGCAATCCGGCTTCGGATTGTGGGACTTAGATTTTTGGCCAATCTAAGGCTGGATTGCCCAATCCGAGGCCCATTCGTGGAACTTGGAGTTTTTGGCGAATCCGAGGCTGGATTGCCCAATCCGAGGTCCTTTCCGGGTTCCGATCGGGCAATTCGGCTTCGGATTGTGGGACTTAGATTTTTTGGCCAATCCGAGGCCGGATTGCCCAATCCGAGGCCCGTTCCGGGTTCCGATCAGGCAATCCGGCTTCGAATTGTGGAATTTCGTCTTTTTGGCCAATCGGAGGCCGGATTGCCCAATCCGAGGCCCGTTCCGGGTTCCGATCGGGCAATCCGGCTTCGGATTGTGGAATTTCGTCTTTTTGGCCAATCGGTTGAGAAACTTAGATTTTTAGGCCAATCCGAGGCCGGATTGCCCAATCCGAGCCCCGTTCCAAGTTCCGATTGGGCAATCCGGCTTCGGATTGAGGAACTTAGATTTTTTGGCCAATCCGACGCAGGATTGCCCAATCCGAGGCCCGTTCCGGGTTCCGATCGGGCAATCCGGCTTCGGATTGTGGGACTTAGATTTTTTGGCCAATCCGAGGCCGGATTGCCCAATCCGAGTCCCATTCCGGGTTCCGATAGGGCAATCCGGCTTCGGATTGTGGAACTTGGAGTTTTTGGCCAATCCGAGGCCGGATTGCCCTATCCGAGGCCCGGTCCGGTTCGACGTCGGGCAATCCAGCTTCGAATTGTGGGACTTAGATTTTTTGGCCAATCCAAGGCCGGATTGCCCAATCCGAGGCCCGTTCGAGTTCCGTCGAGCAATACGGCTTCAGATTGTGGAATTTCGTCTTTTTGGCCAATCGGAGGGCGGGTTGCCCAATCCCAGGCCCGTTCCGGGGTTCCGATTGGGCAATCCGGCTTCCGAATGAGCAACTTAGATATTTTGGCCAATCGGAGGCGGATTGCCAATCCGAGGCCCGTTCGGGTTTCAGATTGGGCAATCCGGCTGATTGAGGAACTTAGATTTTTTGGCCAATCCGATGCAGTTGCCCAATCCGAGGCCCGTTCCGGGTTCCGATCGGGCAATCCGGCTTCAGATTGTGGAATTTCGTCTTTTTGGCCAATCCGAGGCCGGATTGCCCAATCCGAGGCCCGTTCCGGGTTCGGATTGGGCAATCCATCTTCGGATTGTGGGACTTAGATTTTTTTGCCACCAATCCGAGGCCCGTTCCGGGTTCCGATCGGGCAATCCGGCTTCGGATTGTGAGACTTAGATTTTTTGGCCAATCCAAGGCCGGATTGCCCAATCCGAGGCCCATTCCGGGTTCCGATTGGGCAATCCGGCTTCGGATTGAGGAACTTAGATTTTTTGGCCAATCCAAGGCCGGATTGCCCAATCCGAGGCCCGTTCCGGGTTCCGATTGGGCAATCCAGCTTCGGATTGAGGAACTTAGATTTTTGGCCAATCCGAGGAACTTAGATTTTTTGGCCAATCCGAGGCCGGATTGCCCAATCCGAGGCCCGTTCTGGGTTCCGATCGGGCAATCCGGCTTCGGATTGTGGGACTTAGATTTTTTGGCCAATCTAAGGCCGGATTGTCCAATCCGAGGCCCATTCCGGGTTCCGATCGGGCAATCCGGCTTCGGATTGTGGAACTTGGAGTTTTTGGCGAATCCGAGGCTGGATTGCCCAATCCGAGGTCCGTTCCGGGTTCCGATTGGGCAATCCAGCTTCGGATTGAGGAACTTAGATTTTTTGGCCAATCCGAGGCCGGATTGCCCAATCCGAGGCCCGTTCGGGGTTCCGATTGGGCAATCCGGCTTCGGATTGAGGAACTTAGATTTTTTGGCCAATCCGAGGCCGGATTGCCCAATCCGAGTCCCGTTCTGGGTTCCGATTGGGCAATCCATCTTCGGATTGTGGAACTTAGATTTTTTGGCCAATCCGAGGCCGGATTGCCCAATCCGAGGCCCGTTCTGGGTTCCGATTGGGCTATCCAGCTTCGGATTGTCCGATCGGGCAATCCGGGTTCGGATTGAGAAACTTAGATTTTTTGGCCAATCCGAGGCCGGATTGCCCAATCCGAGGCCCGTTCTGGGTTCCGATCGGGCAATCCGGCTTCGGATTGTGGGACTTAGATTTTTTGGCCAATCCGAGGCCGGGTTGCCCAATCAAGGCCCATTCCGGGTTCCGATAGGGCAATCCGGCCGGATTGTGGAACTTGGAGTTTTGGCCAATCGAGGCCGGATTGCCCTATCCGAGGCCCGGTCCGGGTTCTGATCGGGCAATCCGGCTTCGGATTGTGGGACTTAGATTTTTTGGCCAATCCAAGGCCGGATTGCCCAATCCGAGGCCCGTTCCGAGTTCCGATCAGGCAATACGGCTTAAGATTGTGGAATTTCGTCTTTTTGGCCAATCGGAGGCCGGATTGCCCAATCCGAGGCCCGTTCCGGGTTTCCGATTGGGCAATCCGTCTTCGGATTGAGGAACTTAGATATTTTGGCCAATCGGAGGCGGATTGCCAATCCGAGGCCCGCTTCGGGTTTGAATTGGGCAATCCGGCTGATTGAGGAACTTAGATTTTTTGGCCAATCCGATGCGGATTGCCCAATCCGAGGCCCGTTCGGGTTCCGACGGGCAATCCGCCGGATTGTGGAATTTCGTCTTTTTGGCCAATCCGAGGCCGGATTGCCCAATCCGGGGCCCGTTCCGGGTTCCGATCGGGCAATCCGGTTTCGGACTGAGGAACTTAGATTTTTTGGCCAATCCGAGGCCGGATTGCCCAATCCGAGGCCCGTTCGGGTTCCGATCGGGCAATCAGCCGGATTGTGGGACTTAAATTTTTTGGCCAATCCAAGGCCGGATTGCCCAATCCGAGGCCCATTCCGGGTTCCGATCGGGCAATCCGGCTTCGGATGGTGGAACTTGGAGATTTTGGCCAATCCGAGGCTCGATTGCCCAATCCGAGGACCGTTCCGGTTCCGATCGGGTAATCCGGCCGGATTGTGGGACTTAGATTTTTGGCCAATCGAGGCGGATTGCCCAATCGGAACCCCTTCCGGTTCCGATCGTGCAATCCGGCTTGTGGTACTTAGATTTTTTGGCCAATCCGAGGCCGGATTGCCCAATCGGAGGCCCGTTCCGGGTTCCGATCGGGCAATCCGGCTTCGGATTGAGAAACTTAGATTTTTTGGCCAATCCGAGGCCGGATTGCCCAATCCGAGGCCCGTTCCGGTTCCGTCGGGCAATCGGCTTCGGATTGTGGAATTTCGTCTTTTTGGTCAATCGGAGGCCGGATTGCCCAATCCGAGGCCCGTTCCTGGTTTCCGATTGGGCAATCCGGCTTCGGATTGACGAACTTAGATTTTTTGGCCAATCCGAGGCCCGTTCCGGGTTTCCGATTGGGCAATCCGGCTTCGGATTGAGGAACTTAGATTTTTTGGCCAATCCGATGCCGGATTGCCCAATCCGAGGCCCGTTCCGGGTTCCGATCAGGCAATGCGGCTTCGGATTGTGGGACTTAGATTTTTTGGCCAATCCGAGGCTGGATTGCCCAATCCGAGCGGATTGTGGAATTTCGTCTTTTTGGCCAATCGGAGGCCGGATTGCCCAATCCGAGGCCCGTTCGGTTCCGATCGGGCAATCCGGATTCAGATTGTAGGACTTAGATTTTTTGGCCAATCGAGGCGGATTGCTTGTCAGACCCCATTCCAGTTCCGATCGTGCAATCCGGCCGGATTGTGGGACTTAGATTTTTGTCAATCCGAGGCGGATTGCCCAATCAGGCCGGTTCCGGGTTCCGACGCAATCCGGCCGGATTGTGGGACTTAAATTTTTTGGCCAATCCGAGGCTGGATTGCCCAATCCGAGGCCCGTTCGGGTTCCGATCGGGCAATCCGGCAGTTGGGACTTAGATTTTTGGCCAATCCGAGGCCGGATTGCCCAATCCGAGGCCAGATTGCCCAATCCGAGGCCCGTTCCGGGTTCCGATCGGGCAATCCGGCTTCCGATTGAGGGATTTAGATTTTTTGGCCAATCCAAGGCCGGATTGCCCACTCCGAGGGCCGTTCCGGGTTCCCATCCGGCAATCCGGCTTCGGATTGAGAAACTTAGATTTTTTGGCCAATCCGAGGCCGGATTGCCCAATCCGAGGCCCGTTCCGGGTTCCGATCGGGCAATCCGGCTTCGGATTGTGGGACTTAGATTTTGGCCAATCCGAGGCGGATTGCCCAATCCGGAACCCCGTTCCGGGTTCCGATCGGGCAATCCGGCTTCGGATTGTGGGACTTTGATTTTTTGGCCAATCCGAGGCCGGATTGCCCAATCCGAGGCCCGTTCCGGGTTCCGATCGGGCAATCCTACTTCGGATTGTGGGACTTAGATTTTTTGGCCAATCCGAGGCCGGATTGCCCAATCGGAACCCCATTCCGGTTCTCGATTGGGCAATCCGGCTTCGGATTGTGGGACTTAGATTTTTTTGGCCAATTGAGGTCGGATTGCCCAATCCGAGGCCCGCTCCGGGTTCCGACGGCAATCCGCTTCGGATTGTGGGACTTAGATTTTTGGCCAATGGAGGCGGATTGCCCAATCCGAACCCCATTCGGGTTCCGATCGGGCAATCCGGCCAGTTGTGGGACTTAGATTTTGGCCAATCCGAGGCCGGATTGCCAAATCCGAGGCCCGTTCCGGGTTCCGATCGGGCAATCCGGCTACGGATTGTGGGACTTAGATTTTTTGGCCAATCAGGCCGGATTGCCTAAAGGCCCGTTCGGGTTCCGATCGGGCAATCCGGCTTCGGATTGTGGGACTTAGATTTTTTGGCCAATCAATTTGGATTGCCCATCCGAGGCCCGCCCGGTTCAAGATGGGCAATCCAAACTCGGATTGACAGGAACTTAGATTTTTTGGCCATCCGGTCGAGGCCGGATTGCCTAATCCGAGGTCTGCTCGGGGCTTAGAAATCCGCTCGGATTGAGGAATCTTAGATTTGGCCAATCCGAGGCCGGATTGCCCAATCCGAGGCCCGTTCGGGTTCGATTGGGCAATCCGGCCGGATTGTGGGACTTAGATTTTTGGCCAATCTAAGGCCGGATTGCCCAATCCGAGGCCCATTCAGGTTCGATTCGGCAATCCGCTTCGATTGTGGAACTTCGATTTTGGCCAATCCGAGGCCGGATTGCACAATCCGAGGCCTGTTCTGGGTTCCGATTGGGCAATCCGGATTCGGATTGTGGGACTTAGATTTTTTGGCCAATCTGAGGCCGGATTGCCCAATCGGAACCCCATTCCAGGTTCCGATCGTGCAATCCGGCTTCGGATTGTGGGACTTAGATTTTTGGCCAATCCGAGGCGGATTGCCCAATCCGAGGCCCGTTCCGGGTTCCGATCGGGCAATCCGCTTCGGATTGTAGGACTTAGATTTTTTGGCCAATCGAGGGCGGATTGCCCAATCCGGAGGCCCGTTCCTGGTTCCGACGGTGCAATCCGGCTTCGGATTGTGGGACTTAGATTTTTTGGCCAATCCGAGGCGGATTGCCCAATCCGAGGCCCATTCGGGTTCGATCGGGCAATCCGGCTTCGGATTGTGGAACTTAGATTTTTTGGCCAATCCGAGGCCGGATTGCCCAAGCCGAGGCCCATTCCGGTTCGATCGGGCAATCCGGCCGGATTGTGGGACTTAGATTTTTGGCCAATCCAGGCGGATTGCCCAATCCGAGGCCCATTCCAGGTTCCGATCGGGCAATCCGGCTTCAGTTGTAGGACTTAGATTTTTGGCCAATCCGAGGCGGATTGCCCAATCCGAAGGCCCGTTCGGTTCCGACGGCAATCCGGCTTCGGATTGTGGGACTTAGATTTTTGGCCAATCCGAGGCGGATTGCCCAATCAGGCCCGTTCCGGGTTCCGATCGGGCAATCCGGCCAGTTGTGGGACTTAGATTTTTTGGCTAATCCGAAGCTGGATTGCCCAATCCGAGGCCCATTCCGGGTTCCGATCGTGCAATCCGGCCAGATTGTGGGACTTAGATTTTTTGGCCAATCCGAGGCGGATTGCCCAATCCGAGGCCCGTTCGGGTTCCGATCGGGCAATCCGGCAGTTGTGGGACTTAGATTTTGTTGCCAATCCGAGGCCGGATTGCCCAATCCGAGGCCCATCTCGGGTTCCGATTGGGCAATCCGGCTTCGGATTGTGGGACTTAGATTTTTGGCCAATCAGGCGGATTGCCCAATCAGGCCCGTTCGGGTTCCGATCGGGCAATCCGGCCAGTTGAGGAACTTAGATTTTGGCCAATCCAAGACCGGATTGCCCAATCCGAGGCCCGTTCCGGGTTCCGATTGTGCAATCCGGCTTCGGATTGAGGAACTTAGATTTTTTGGCCAATCCGAGGCCGGATTGCCCAATCCGAGGCCCGTTCTGGGTTCCGATTGGGCAATCCAGCTTCGGATTGAGGAACTTAGATTTTTTGGCCAATCCGAGGCCGGATTGCCCAATCCGAGGCCCGTTCCGGGTTCCGATCGGGCATTCCGGGTTCCGATCGGGCAATCCGGCTTCGGATTGTGGAACTTAGATTTTTTGGCCAATCCGAGGCCGGATTGCCCAATCCGAGGCCCGTTCCGGGTTCCGATCGGGCAATCCGGCTTCGGATTGAGAAACTTAGATTTTTTGGCCAATCCGAGGCCGGATTGCCCAATCTCGGAACCCCATTCCAGGTTCCGACCGTAATCCGGCTTGGATTGTGGGACTTAGATTTTGTCCAATCCAGGCGGATTGCCCAATCCGAGGCCGTTCAGATTCCGTCGGGCAATCCGGCCGGATTGTGGGACTTAGATTTTTGGCCAATCCAGGCGGATTGCCCAATCCGGTGGCCCGCTCCGGGTTCCGACGGGGTAATCCGGCTTCGGATTGTGGGACTTAGATTTTTTGGCCAATCGAGGCTGGATTGCCCAATCCGAGGCCCATTCCGGGTTCCGTCGGGCAATCCGGCTTCGGATTGTGGAACTTGGAGTTTTTGGCCAATCGGGCCGGATTGCCCAATCCGAGGTCCGTTCCGGTTCCGATCGGGCAATCCGGCTTCAGTTATTGGGACTTAGATTTTTTGGCCAATGAGGCCGGATTGCTAATCGGAACCCCATTCCGGGTTCCGATCGTGCAATCCGGCTTCGGATTGTGGGACTTAGATTTTTTGGCCAATCCGAGGCCGGATTGCCCAATCCGAGGCCCGTTCCCGGTTCCGATCGGGCAATCCGGCTTCGGATTGCAGGTTCCGATCGGGCAATCCGGCTTCGGATTGTGGAATTTCGTCTTTTTGGTCAATCGGAGGCCGGATTGCCCAATCCGAGGCCCGTTCCGGGTTTCCGATTGGGCAATCCGGGTTCGGATTGAGGAACTTAGATTTTTTGCCCAATCCGAGGCCGGATTGCCAATCCGAGGCCCGTTCCGGGTTTCCGATTGGGCAATCAGGCGTCGGATTGAGGAACTTAGATATTTTGGCCAATCCGATGCCGGATTGCCCAATCCGAGGCCCGTTCCGGGTTCCGATCAGGCAATCCGGCTTCGGATTGTGGGACTTAGAATTTTTGGCCAATCCGAGGGCTGGATTGCCCACTCCGAGGCCCGTTCCGGGTTCCGATCGGGCAGTCCAGCTTCGGATTGTGGAACTTCGTCTTTTTGGCCAATCGGAGGCCGGATTGCCCAATCTGAGGCCCGTTCCGGGTTTCCGATTGGGCAATCCGGCTTCGGATTAAGGAACTTAGATATTTTGGCCAATCGGAGGCGGATTGCCAATCCGAGGCCGTTCGGGTTTCCGATTGGGCAATCCGGCCGGATTGAGGAACTTAGATTTTTGGCCAATCCGATGCAGTTGCCCAATCCGAGGCCGTTCAGGTTCCGATCGGGCAATCCGGCTTCGGATTGTGGAATTTCGTCTTTTTGGCCAATCCGAAGTCCGTTCTGGGTTCCGATTCGACAATCCGTCTTCGGATTGTGGAACTTAGATTTTTTGTCCAATCCGAGGCCGGATTGCCCAATCCGAGAACGGATTGCCCAATCCGAGGCCCGTTCTGGGTTCCGATCGGGCAATCCGGCTTCGGATTGTGGGACTTAGATTTTTTGGCCAATCCGAAGCCGGATTGCCCAATCGGTTCCGGGTTCCGATTGGGCAATCCGGCTTCGGATTGAGGAACTTAGATTTTTTGGCCAATCCGAGGCCGGATTGCCCAATCCGAGGCCCGTTCCGGGTTCCGATCGGGCAATCCGCCTTCGGATTGTGGGACTTAGATTTTTTGGCCAATCTAAGGCTGGATTGCCCAATCCGAGGCCCATTCCGGGTTCCGATCGGGCAATCCGGCTTCGGATTGTGGAACTTGGATTTTTTGGCGAATCCGAAATTTGGATTGCCCAATCCGAGGTCCTTTCCGGTTCCGATCGGGCAATTCGGCTTCGGATTGTGGGACTTAGATTTTTTTGGCAAATCCGAGGCCGGATTGCTCAATCCGAGGCCCGTTCCGGGTTCCGATCGGGCAATCCGGCTTCGGATTGTGGAATTTCGTCTTTTGGCCAATCCGAGGCCGGATTGCCCAATCCGAGGCTCGTTCCGGGTTCCGATTGGGCAATTCGGCTTCGGATTGAGGAACTTAGATTTTTTGCCCAATCCAAGGCCGGATTGCCCAATCCGAGGCCCTTTCCGGGTTCCGATCGGGTAATCCGGCTTCGGATTGTGGAACTTGGAGCTTTAGATTAACTTTCTATTTGTATAGGCTGAGTTTCTTGAAGTTGTACATCTTCGTCGATTACTCCAAATGTTATAGGTATGTTAATAAGTTGTTCTTGATACGGTTCGTTTTCATCATCACTCTCATTTTCCGGAAATGTTGTAATAGTTACGAGGTAGTGATCAGTCTTGGTAACACCCACCCTTATTAAAGTTATCATTTCCATAAAAAACTTGTTCCACTTGGCTTGCTAGTGCAAACGGTTCATCCATTCCTAACCTTCTCTGTGTGTTTAATGATATAAAACCATATTCGTTAACCATAAAACCTCGATCCTTATCATGTACATCCCACCATTCACATTCAAAAAGTGTTAAATGGCTATTCCTATCGAACGATATCTCAATTATATCTAATATTCGTCCATAATAACCGTCACAACCAGATTGAAGATGGTCATTTACAATAACACCACTTAGTTGAGTTGATTTGGTTGAATCGGATTCCAATGTTCGAAATCTAAATCCATTACATATATAACCGTTTAATGACGAGGCAAATCTCCACGGATTTGAGTGATAAAATCTCCGGCTCCTTGGTATATCTAGAAGAACCTATATTCCTTAACTCTTGAATGTGTGTTACGAACCACACGAAAGAAGTTATCTTCCGTAGTTGATCTATTTTTAAGAGCATCACTATGAGATTGACGAAAATAGTCGATGTCATCAACTTGATTTAACACGTATGCATGTATTATCTGTTGTTCTCTTTCCGTCAAAATTTTAGGCACACGCCTGCATCTCAATGGGCGACCAATTGGTTTGAATATTGAACTATCATCCGTATCAACTTCATATGGACCACCGTCATAGTTCCGATCTCTACTATATTCACTCGTATCACGCATATATGTTGAAATAAACTGCGTACACTCCTCAACCAAGTAGCCCTGGGCAATAGAACCTTCAACTCTCGCCTTGTTGCCCGCATAATCTTTGAGCCTCTTTAAATATGTTTCAATTGGATACATCCATCGGTATTGAGCGGTCCGGACATTCAATAATCTTTTGCCTCATAAGCTAAATGCACAACTAGGTGAATCATTACATTAAAGAATGATGGTGGAAAAATTTGTTTCAACTTGCACAATGTCACTGCAATCTTTGTCTCCCAATCTCTCGAAATGTTCTTATTCAAAACCTTAGCGCAGATGATCTTAAAATACTGGCAACTCTACAATAGGACTCAGTACATCCTTCGGCATGTTTCCTTGAAATGCCAAAGGAATAATTATTTGCATCATAACATGACAATCATGACTTTTTAAACCACTAATTGTTCGGACACTTAAATCTACACATCTACTAAAATTCGAAGAATAACCATTCAACACTCGAACATTCTTAATGAAATCAAGTATTCTAGACTTTTGATCGTTGCTAAGTTTATAAATTGCATCTGAAAACTTTGATGAACCCTCGTACGGATGTAACTCGGGGCGAATATTTAAATCTACTAAATCTTTCCGTGAGTTCAAATTGTCCTTGTCAATTCTTGATAAGTTAAACATCTCTAATATATTGTCGCACACATTCTTCTCAATATGCATGACATCCAAATGGTGCCGAATGATAAGAGATGACCAATATGGGAGTTTCTCAAAAAATATACTCTTCTTATTCCAATTTTTATTCTTTGACAAAATTTTCCTTAAGTTCTCTAAATCATTCTTAAACGGTTTTCCGAACCTAATAGTGTCCATCTCCTTTTGTTGCCTCCATAGGTCATATCCCGTAAGTATCTTTGGTGCTCCCTTCACACATCGTCGACCATCGAAAAGATACTTATCTTGGTTCTTTCTCCACCGATGTGCTGCGGTAAGAACCGACGATGACCAAGGTAGCATTGTTTTCGGCCGAGTAAGTCGAATGGAATGTGTTTCTTCGTTACATATAGGACACGCCAATTTTCCTTTAGTACTCCATCCAGATAAATTTGCATGTCCCGGAAAATCATTTATCGTACTAAAAAGTATGACTTTCATTATGAAAATCTCTTTCTTTTCGGCGTCATAAGTCTTCAATCCAATCTCCCACAAATCTTTTAGCTCTTCCACCAATGGTTGCAAGAATACATCAAAATTATTTCCGGGAGCTCTCGGACCGGGTATTAATAATGATAACATTCTTAATGAAATCAAGTATTCTAGACTTTTGATCGTTGCTAAGTTTATAAATTGCATCTGGAAACTTTAATGAACCCTCGTACGGATGTAACTCGGGGCGAATATTTAAATCTACTAAATCTTTCCGTGAGTTCAAATTGTCCTCATCCCATAAGTTAAACATCTCTAATATATTGCCGCACACATTCTTCTCAATATGCATGACAACCGAATGGTGCCGAATGATAAGAGATGACCAATATGGGAGTTTCTCGAAAAATATACTCTTCTTCTTCCAATTTTTATTCTTTGACAAAATTTTCCTTAAGTTCTCTAAATCATTCTTAAACGGTTTTCCGAACCTAATAGTGTCCATCTCCTTTTCTTGCCTCCATAGGTCATATCCCGTAAGTATCTTTGGTGCTCCCTTCACACATCGTCGACCATCAAAAAGATGCTTATACTGGTTCTTTCTCCACCGATGTGCTACTGGTAAGAACCGACGATGACCAAGGTAGCATTGTTTTCGACTATGAGTAAGTCGAATGGAATGTGTTTCTTCGTTACAGATAGGACACGCCAATTTTCCTTTAGTACTCCATCCGGATAAATTTGCATATCCCGGAAAATCATTTATCGTACTAAAAAGTATGACTTTCATTATGAAAATCTCTTTCTTTTCGGCGTCATAAGTCTTCAATCCAATCTCCCACAAATCTTTTAGCTCTTCCACCAATGGTTGCAAGAATACATCAAAATCATTTCCGGGAGCTCTCGGACCGGGTATTAATAATGATAACATTCTTAATGAAATCAAGTATTCTAGACTTTTGATCGTTGCTAAGTTTATAAATTGCATCTGGAAACTTTGATGAACCCTCGTACGGATGTAACTCGGGGCGAATATTTAAATCTACTAAATCTTTCCGTGAGTTCAAATTGTCCTTGTCAATTCCTGATAAGTTAAACATCTCTAATATATTGTCGCACACATTCTTCTCAATATGCATGACATCCAAATGGTGCCGAATGATAAGAGATGACCAATATGGGAGTTTCTCAAAAAATATACTCTTCTTCTTCCAATTTTTATTCTTTGACAAATTTTTCCTTAAGTTCTCTAAATCATTCTTAAGCGGTTTTCCGAACCTAATAGTGTTCATCTCCTTTTGTTGCCTCCATAGGTCATATCCCGTAAGTATCTTTGGTGCTCCCTTCACACATCGTCGACCATCAAAGATGCTTATTCTGGTTCTTTCTCCGCCGATGTGCTCCTCGTAAGCACCGACGATGACCAAGGTAGCTTTGTTTTCGACTATGAGTAAGTCGAAAGGAATGTGTTTCCTCGTTACATATAGTACACGCCAATTTTCCTTTAGTACTCCATCCACATAAATTTGCATATCCCGGAAAATCATTTATCGTACTAAAAAGTATGATTTTCATTATGAAAATCTCTTTCTTTTCGGCGTCATAAGTCTTCAATCAAATCTCCCACAAATCTTTTAGCTCTTCCACCAATGGTTGCAAGAATACATCAAAATCATTTCCGGGAGCTCTCGGACCGGGTATTAATAATGATATCATTGCGTATGTGGCTTTCATACACATCCACGGTGGTAAATTGTACACCAATGTAACAACAGGCCACACACTATATTTTGAAGACATTTGACCAAATGGATTAAAGCCATCTGAAGCCAATCCAATCCGAATGTTGCGTTTCTCTAACGCAAGTTCTGGATAAAGTTCCTCCACCGTTTTCCAAGCGGGAGAATCGGCGAGGATGGCGCATTTCACCTCTCGATTTATATGATCGTGGTTTGTTGTGCCATGTCATCCACTTAGCCGTATTGGATGATATGAATAAACGCTGCAACCTACCTCCTAATGGAAAATAATGTAAAACATTTTGTCGCTGTTTTTTATTTTTATTTTAGGATCATTTTTATATATGGAGGTGTTACAATATGGACAAACATTTTTATCTTTATTCTCTTTCCAAAATAGAATACAATCATTTTTACGTGCATGAATTTTCTCGCCAAGTAAGTCTCAATTCTTAATGAAATCAACTATTCTAGACTTTTGATCGTTGCTAAGTTTATAAATTGCATCTGGAAACTTTGATGAACCCTCGTACGGATGTAACTCGGGGCGAATATTTAAATCTACTAAATCTTTCCGTGAGTTCAAATTGTCCTTGTCAATTCCTGATAAGTTAAACATCTCTACAATATATTGTCGCACACATTTTTCTCAATATGCATGACATCCAAATGGTGCCGAATGATAAGAGATGACCAATATGGGAGTTTTTCAAAAAATATACTCTTCTTCTTACAATTTTTATTCTTTGACAAAATTTTCCTTAAGTTCTCTAAATCATTCTTAAACGGTTTTCCGAACCTAATAGTGTCCATCTCCTTTTGTTGCCTCCATAGGTCATATCCCGTAAGTATCTTTGGTGCTCCCTTCACACATCGTCGACCATCGAAAAGATGCTTATCTTGGTTCTTTCTCCACCGATGTGCTACCGGGTAAGAACCGACGATGACCAAGGTAGCATTGTTTTCGACTATGAGTAAGTCGAATGGAATGTGTTTCTTGGTTACATATAGGACACGCCAATTTTCCTTTAGTACTCCATCCAAATAAATTTGCATAACCCGGAAAATCATTTATCGTACTAAAAAGTATGACTTTCATTATGAAAATCTCTTTCTTTTCGGCGTCATAAGTCTTCAATCCAATCTCCCACAAATCTTTTAGCTCTTTCCACCAATGGTTGCAAGAATACATCAAAATCATTTCCGGGAGCTCTCGGACCGGGTATTAATAATGATAACATTCTTAATGAAATCAAGTATTCTAGACTTTTGATCGTTGCTAAGTTTATAAATTGCATCTGGAAACTTTGATGAACCCTCGTACGGATGTAACTCGGGGCGAATATTTAAATCTACTAAATCTTTCCGTGAGTTCAAATTGTCCTTGTCAATTCCTGATAAGTTAAACATCTCTAATATATTGTCGCACACATTTTTCTCAATATGCATGACATCCAAATGGTGCCGAATGATAAGAGATGACCAATATGGGAGTTTCTCAAAAAATATACTCTTCTTCTTCCAATTTTTATTCTTTGACAAATTTTTCCTTAAGTTCCCTAAATCTTTCTTAAACGGTTTTCCGAACCTAATAGTGTCCATCTCCTTTTGTTGCCTCCATAGGTCATATCCCGTAAGTATCTTTGGTGCTCCCTTCACACATCGTCGACCATCAAAAAGATGCTTATACTGGTTCTTTCTCCACCGATGTGCTACTGGTAAGAACCGACGATGACCAAGGTAGCATTGTTTTCGACTATGAGTAAGTCGAATGGAATGTGTTTCTTCGTAACATATAGGACACGCCAATTTTTCTTTAGTACTCCATACAGATAAATTTGTATATCCCGAAAAATCATTTATCGTACTAAAAAGTATGACTTTCATTATGAAAATCTCTTTCTTTTCGGCGTCATAAGTCTTCAATCCAATCTCCCACAAATCTTTTAGCTCTTCCACCAATGGTTGCAAGAATACATCAAAATCATTTCCGGGAGCTCTCGGACCGGGTATTAATAATGATATCATTTTGTATGTGGCTTTCATACACATCCACGGTGGTAAGTTGTACACCATTGTAACAACAGGCCACACACTATATTTTGAAGACATTTGACCAAATGGATTAAAGCCATACGAAGCCAATCCAATCCGAATGTTGCGTTTCTCTAACGCAAATTCTGGATAAAGTTCATCAACACTTTTTCCAAGCGGGAGAATCGGCGGGATGACGCATTTCACCTCTCAATTGATATGATCGTAGGTATTTGTGCCATGTCATCCACTTAGCCGTATTGGATGATATGAATAAACGCCGCAACCTACCTCCTAATGGAAAATAATGTAAAACTTTTTATCTTTGTTTTTTATTTTGATTTTTAGGATCATTTTTATATATGGAGGTGTTACAATATGGACAAACATTTTTATCTTTATTCTCTCTTTCGAAATAGAATACAATCATTTTTACATGCATGAATTTTCTCATAAGTAAGTCTCGATTCTTAATGAAATCAACTATTCTAGACTTTTGATCGTTGCTAAGTTTATAAATTGCATCGGAAACTTTGATGAACCCTCGTACGGATGTAACTCGGGGCGAATATTTAAATCTACTAAATCTTTCCGTGAGTTCAAATTGTCCTTGTCAATTTACGATAAGTTAAACATCTACAATATATTGTCGCACACATTTTTCTCAATATGCATGACATCCGAAATGGTGCCGAATGATAAGAGATGACCAATATAGGGAGTTTCTCAAAAAATATACTCTTCTTCTTCCAATTTTTATTCTTTGACAAATTTTTCCTTAAGTTCTCTAAATCTTTCTTAAACGGTTTTAGAACCCTAATAGTGTCCATCTCCTTTTGTTGCCTCCATAGGTCATATCCGTAAGTATCTTTGGTGCTCCCCTTTCACACATCGTCGACCATCGAAAAGATGCTTATCTTGGTTCTTTCTCCATCGATGTGCTACTTGTAAGAACCGACGATGACCAAGGTAGCATTGTTTTCGACTATGAGTAAGTCGAATGGAATGTGTTTCTTCGTTACATATAGGACACGCCAATTTTCCTTTAATTACTCCATCCGGATAAATTTGTATATCCCGGAAAATCATTTATCGTACTAAAAAGTATGACTTTCATTATGAAAATCTCTTTCTTTTCGGCGTCATTAGTCTTCAATCCAATCTCCCACAAATCTTTTAGCTCTTCCACCAATGGTTGCAAGAATACATCAAAATCATTTCCGGGAGCTATCGGACCGGGTATTAATAATGATAACATTCTTAATGAAATCAAGTATTCTAGACTTTTGATCGTTGCTAAGTTTATAAATTGCATACGGAAACTTTGATGAACCCTCGTACGGATGTAACTGCGGGCGAATATTTAAATCTACTAAATCTTTAAGTGAGTTCAAATTGTCCTTGTCAATTCCTGATAAGTTAAACATCTACTAATATATTGTCGCACACATTTTTCTCAATATGCATGACATCCGAAATGGTGCCGAATGATAAGAGATGACCAATATGGGAGTTTCTAAAAAAATATACTCTTCTTCTTCCAATTTTATTCTTTGACAAATTTTTCCTTAAGTTCTCTAAATCATTCTTAAACGGTTTTCCGAACCTAATAGTGTCCATCTCCTTTTGTTGCCTCCATAGGTCATATCCCGTAAGTATCTTTGGTGCTCCCTTCACACATCGTTGACCATCAAAAAGATGCTTATCTTAGTTCTTTCTCCACCGATGTGCTACTTGGTAAGAACCGACGATGACCAAGGTAGCATTGTTTTCGACTATGAGTAAGTCGAATGGAATGTGTTTCTTCGTTACATATAGGACCACGCCAATTTTCCTTTAGTACTCCATCCAGATAAATTTGCATATCCCGGAAAATCATTTATCGTACTAAAAAGTATGACTTTCATTATGAAAATCTCTTTCTTTTCGGCGTCATTGGTCTTCAATCCAATCTCCCACAAATCTTTTAGCTCTTCCACCAATGGTTGCAAGAATACATCAAAATCATTTCCGGGAGCTCTCGGACCGGGTATTAATAATGATAACATTCTTAATGAAATCAAGTATTCTAGACTTTTGATCGTTGCTAAGTTTATAAATTGCATCTGGAAACTTTGATGAACCCTCGTACGGATGTAACTCGGGGCGAATATTTAAATCTACTAAATCTTTCCGTGAGTTCAAATTGTCCTTGTCAATTCCCGATAAGTTAAACATCTACTAATATATTGTCGCACATATTTTCTCAATATGCATGACATCCAAATGGTGCCGAATGATAAGAGATGACCAATATGGGAGTTTCTCGAAAAATATACTCTTCTTCTTCGATTTTATTCTTTGACAAATTTTTCCTTAAGTTCTCTAAATCATTCTTAAATGGTTTTCCGAACCTAATAGTGTCCATCTCCTTTTGTTGCCTCCATGGGTCATATCCCGTAAGTATCTTTGATGCTCCCTTCACACCGCATCGTCGACCATCGAAAAGATGCTTATCTTGGTTCTTTTTCCACCGATGTGCTACTGGTAGGCAACCGACGATGACCAAGGTAACATTGTTTTCGACTATGAGTAAGTTGAATGGAATGTGTTTCTTCGTTACATATAGGACACGCCAATTTTCCTTTAGTACTCCATCCAGGATAAATTTGCATATCACGGAAAATCATTTATCGTACTAAAAGTACGACTTTCATTATGAAAATCTCTTTCTTTTCGGCGTCATAAGTCTTCCAATCCAATCTCCCACGCAAATCTTTTAGCTCTTCCACCAATGGTTGCAGAAATACCATCAAAATCATTTCCGGGGCTCTCGGACCGGGTATTAATAATGATATCATTGTGTATGTGGCTTTCATACACATCCACGGTGGTAAGTTGTACATCATTGTAACAACGAATACACACTATATTTTGAGAGAACATTTGACCAAATGGATTAAAAGCCATACGAAGCCAATCCAGATCCGATATGTTGCGTTTCTCTACACCTGCAGCAGTGAGTGCAGATAAAGTTCATCAACTTAACTTTTCCCAGCGGGAGAATCGGCGGGATGACGCATTTCACCCTCTCGAATTGATATGATCGTGGGTGTTGCATTGCCATGTCATCCACTTAGCCGTATTGGATGATATGAATAAACGAAAACATGACCTACCTCTTATCTAATGGAAAATAATGTAAAACTTTTTGTGTCTATTATTTTATTTTTGATTTTTAGGATCATTTTTATATATGGAGGTGTTACAATATGGACAAACATTTTTATCTTTATTCTCTTTCGAAATAGAATACAATCATCTTCATTGCATGAATTTTTTTCTCGCTAAGTATAAGTCTCGATTCTTAATAGAAATCAACTATTACTAAGACTTTTGTCCTCGTTACTTTAAGTTTATAAATTGCATCTGAAACTTTGATGAACCCTCGTACGGATGTAACTCGGGGCGAATATTTTAAATCTACTAAATCTTTCCGTGAGTTCAGGTGTCCTTGTCAATTCACGATAAAGTTAAACATCTACAATATATTGTCGCATATAACGTTTTTTTCTCGATATACGCATGACATCCAAGAATGGTGCCGAATGATAAGAGATGACTTAAATATGGGAGTTTCTCCGAAAAATATACTCTTCTTCTTCCACGATTTTTATTCTTTGACAGAATTTTTCCTTAAGTTCTCTAAATCTTTCTTAAACGGTTTTCCAGAACCTAATAGTGTCAATCTCCTTTTGTTGCCCTCCATAGGAATGCATATCCCGTAAGTATCTTTGGTGCTCCCCTTCGCGCATCGTCGACCATCGAATAAGATGCGCTTATACCGGTTATTTCTCCACCGATAGTGCTAACTCTTTGGTAGGCAGAACCGACGATGACCAAGGTAGCATTGTTTTCGAGGCTATGAAGTAGAATTTCGAATAGGAATGTGTTTCTTCGTAACATATAGGACACGCCAATTTTTCCTTTAGTACTACATACGGATAAATTTGGTATATCCAGAAAAATCATTTAATCGTAAATCTTAAAAGTATGACTTTACATTTATGAAAATCTCTTTCTTTTTCGGCGTCATAC
The DNA here is from genome assembly GCA_036172225.1 of Cryptocoryne crispatula var. balansae. NCBI lineage: Eukaryota > Viridiplantae > Streptophyta > Magnoliopsida > Alismatales > Araceae > Cryptocoryne > Cryptocoryne crispatula. Next base: position 23,868,210 of record CM069919.1, read on the forward strand.
AGTCTTCAATCCAATCTACCACAAATCTTTTAAGCTCTTCCACCAATGGTTGCAAGAATACATCCGAAAATCATTTCGAGGGAGCTATCGAGACCGGGATTATTAATAATGATAACATTCTTAATGAAATCAAGTATTCTAGACTTTTGATCGTTGCTAAGTTTATAAATTGCATCACAGGGAAACTTTGATGAACCACTAAATGTACGGATGTAACTACAGGCGAATATTTAAATCTACTAAATCTTTCAGTGAGTTAAATTGTCCTTGTCGATTTACGATAAGTTAAACATCCCTACAATATATTGTCGCACACATTCTTCTCAATATGCACTGACATCCGAATGGTGCTTAGAATGATAAGAGATGACCAATATGGGAGTTTCTCAAGAAAATATACTCTTCTTCTTCCAATTTTATTCTTTGTGAAATTTTTCCTTAAGTTGCTTTAAATCATTCTTAAACGGTTTTCCGAGACCTCAACGATAACTGTCCATCTCTCTTTTGTTGCCTCCTTAGGTCATATCCCGTAAAGTATCTTTGGTGCTCCCTTCACACATCGTCGGCCAGCTCGAAAAGATGCTTATCTTTGGTTTCTTTCTCCACCGATGTGCTACTTGGTAAGAACCAACGATGACCAAGGTAGCATTGTTTTTCGACTATGAGTAAAGTCGAATGGAATGTGTTTCTTCGTTACATATAGGACACGCCAATTTTCCTTTAGTACTCCATCCGGATAAATTTGCATATCCCGGAAAATCATTTATCTGATACTAAAAAGTATGACTTTCATTATGAAAATCTGCTTTAACTTTTCGGCGTCCTAATAAGTCTTAAATCCAATCTCACCATAAAATCTTTTAGCTGCTTCCAAAACCCAATGGTTGCAAAGAATACATGAAATTATTTACGGGAGCTCTCGGACTCGGGTATTAATAATGATATTATTGTGTATACTTGGCTTCATACACATCCACGGTGGTACGTTGTACACTTCATTGTAACAACGGGCCTTGTATATTTTGAAGACATTTGTGACCGAATGGATTAAAGCCATCTGAGCCAATGCAATCCGAATGTTGCGTTTCTCACAACAGCTTAGTGTACGGATAAAGTTCATCCACCCTTTTCCAAGCGGAAGAATCGAAATGCGGGGATGACGCATTTCACCTCTCAATTGATATGATCGTGAGCATTGTGTGCCATGTCATCCACTTAGCCGTATTGGATGAAGTATGAATAAATACGCTGCAACCTAACCTCTAATGGAAAATAATGTAAAACTTTTTGTGCTATTTTTTATTTTGATTTTTAGGATCATTTTTATATAACGGAGGTGTTACAATATGGACAAACATTTTTATCTTTATTCTGCTTTCCAAAATAGAATACAATCATTTTTACATTAAGCGTGAATTTTCATAAGTAAGTCTCAATTCCTTAACTAATAATTTCTTAAGCTCATACCAATTATCGGGAACACATGCCCCATTAGGTAAGACTTCCTTAAATAACGATAATATCATATCCATACATTTTCTAGTGAGACCATTAATGGACTTAAAGTTGAATCAACTTTAAATATAAATTTTAATTTAGATACATTTTTAACACCTTAACCGTATAGAGGTGTTTCGAATCTTTTAATAATTTGGAATATTGAAAATT